>JAPWDO010000001.1:0-2991386 GCA_028827375.1 Penicillium desertorum
AACCCTAAGCCTAAACCCTAAGCCAAGAATATATTCAAAGACTGCCGATAGAAAAAAAATAGATCCTGGAGAATCCAAGAATATCTTTATAATGAATTTGTACGAAGGGCAGCCTTTAAAACAAAGACTGCTAATAGAAAAAAAAGAATCCTAGAGAAGCCAAGAATAGTTTCATGATAAATTTGTACGAAGGGCAGCCTTCAAAATAAAGACTGCTAATAGAAAAAAAAGAATCCTAGAGAAGCCAAGAATAGTTTCATAATGAATTTGTACGAAGGGCAGGCTCTAAATAAATACTACTGATAGAAAAAAACTGGATCCTAGGGAATCTAAGAATATCTTTATAATAAATTTATACGAAGTTTATTAGTTTAAAGTGGATAGATTATACTCTATAAACAAAGTAATAAATAGTAGAATATATACTAGATATATAGTGGTAAATATATCCTGATATATTATACGGTCGTACCCTATCAAAAAAACTTCGGAATTTTAATCGGCCACTACACCTTTATATCTAGATTAATTGCTCTAAAATTCAAACACTATAATATTTAATATATAGAATAGAACTCTACAAATTTTCAGACTAATCCTTGTACGGGAAGGAATTCCAGTCTACTCGTGAAAAGTATTCTAGCCTACTCATAGCCCCACTTTTTTCTCCCGTAGTAAAGCAAAAACCCTAATTCCAGTCTACTAGACTGCGCTCACCCCCATGGGATAGAGAGGAGCTCGATATGTGCCAATTGCGTCTGTACCAGGTCGTTGGCAATTTCTCTAGGCGTGACACTGCCTAACTATCGTAGAAAAATATAATTTCGTCGGAATCGTATCATCCAGCGCTATTCTATCAAACAGGAAACACCGCTCAATGCACCTCAGTCATCACCAGAGAGCCATCAGACACTTTTGCACGTCGCCTGGGGGAGCCAGCCGCAGGATCCGGGATACCAGGTCGACCTTCAATTCCCGTTGCAGCCGTGCCTTGACCGCGTCCCTGTACGTCCGGTTCCAATGCAGATGAGCCACCCAATAAATCAACCGCCCCAGGTCCACCGAGCCACTCTCGGGGATACACTCGGCCAACTTGCGGGCGTGGTACAGCTCCGGATCGGTGGCATACTGGAGCATCGCGACAAACACGGCCTTGAGGTGTCCGGAGAACTCATCGCGGAGCACCTTCTCTGAGACTCTTGTGGTAGCGCGCATCGAACGCCTGGCTGATGGCCACGAGCTTGGCGTCCGGCGCGTTGATAAACACCGCGCTGATGCCGATCTCATCGGTGCCCGTCTTCGCCTGCGTCGCCTGGTGGATCTCGCGCACGTCCGCATCGACCGACGCCGGGTCGAAGTAGGTGCCCGGCTCCGGGCGCGTCGCTTTGAGCAGCATCTCGAAGAACCTCTCCGTCTTGCCGGTCAGGTCGCTCTTGATGTCATCGAGCAGTGGCGACTTGTGCGTGCTGACGTAGGCGTACTTGATGGCACGCAGGTCCGCGTTCGACCGCCCGAGCAGCACGTCGTTCATGGCCGTCTCGTCGGTGCCCACGCCCGCCATGGCTTGCTTCAAGTGGCGCACGTCGTGGCCCAGCGGCCCCAGCGCCAGCGCCAATAGCAGATCCTCCAGCTTGCCCGACACCTCCGACTTGATGTCCTTCTCGAGGTTGCGCCCGATCTTGTCGGCGTATGTGTGCCGGATGAGCGCCATCCGCAGTGGGTCCGGCTCGGTGAGGATCCGGATCAGTGCGTCTTCGTCCGTTCCATAGCCTTTCATCGCCTTGCGCAGACCCTCGGCCTCCTTGGTTGCGTCGCCGGGGGCGCGCTGGTCCGGGTCGTAGCCGAGCGATGGTGGCGTCGGGACGACGTTCTGTGGCGGGTAGCCGGCCGCGCCGCCGTGCATCGGCGGATGGTATTGGCCGTATGCATTCAGTGGAGGATACTGGCTCTGAGGGTGCTGGCCTTGCGGGGGATAGTAGGGCTGACAGTGTGCCGGCGGCGGCGGGTACTGGCCCTGCTGGGGAGGGTACTGGCCTTGCTGGGGAGAATACTGGCCTTGCTGGGGAGGATACTGTCCCGGTGGAGGAGCCCAGGACTGTTGCGCATGTTGCTGCGGTGGCATCGACTGCGGCGGAGGATACTGCTGGTATTGTCCCGGCGCCCGCTGTTGAGATGGATAGCCCTGCAGAGGAGGGGCTTGCTGAGGGTATCCTCCCTGGGGATGCGGAGGATAAGGCTGTCCATACGGCGGCTGCTGCTGCTGCGATGGCGGCGGTGCGCCGTGCGTATCATTGGGTGAGGAAAACATGCTGGGTTGTAGTGGTGAGGGAGGTGAGAATGAGCGTAATAGGGAGAGACAGAGGTAAGATGGTCAGCCATGCGGGGTCATCGTGTTCTAATAAAGCCATTTTGGCGACAATCAGCTGTTGCCAAGTCCTTTTGGTCGTAACCAGTGTGGTCGCCATTATTAGACACGATGGGGCTCAGAATCCGATACGAGGTTCTGTGGCTGTGCAGAATACGAACGATCATCAATAGACACTAGCCCCCATCGCATCTTAGGCCACTAGAGGAACTCGCTTTCTTACGCGTCCCAGTCCAGGTCGCCCAGGCCAATCGTGCTTCTAACCACTAGCCATCTGAGTCTAGAGCTTAACTTCAGCCGCGCAAAGATCCAGTGGCAATGGCGCTAGAAATATACTCTCTTGGCACAGAAAGGTGCGCGCCAAGAATGATGGAAGCATGATTGATCTCTGAGAGAGGTTGGCTTATGCGTTATGCCACAGCCTGGCGGATACCGTTGGTCTATGTGGGCCATTGTAATATCAGTTGAGCATGTAAGTCGACTAGGCAAAATTTAGATTTTTGACGCGTGGAAAGAAGGGTGGCTGTTTTCTTTCCATAGTACTGCGTATTCCGTAAAAGCTGTCAGGAGAGACGAAATTAGAGAGCAGCGAATACAGACGTATTCGGCTACTGAGAGAATAGAAAAGCAAAGAGAAAGACCTTTTGGGGAGATGGGCGAAGGGAGTCACTCAGATTTAGTCCGCAGCAGTTGGAATGCTACATAGATCTTCAAGTGTTACTACAGCATAATAGATCTAGAACCTAGCTCAGAGTAAGTAAACCAGTAACTACACGATATTATGGCCTTTGTCTGAATCGGAAATACACATTTAGAAAATAAACACAAGCTAGATAATAGTCTCCAATGGCATCTCTGACTGATCCATCATTTCCACTGCATACGTATTGAGACCTGCTTACGAAACCCTTGAGAGCTTTTCCATTAGATCAGTGCAGAATTCTATATAACAGTGTGAAATTAGATCATCACAATATCAACAAGTTAGTTTCTTGGTAATCACGCAGCCGAGACCACATCTAGCCGAGAATTGACATGGCTGCCCATCGTCTTCTCCTCGTTTGTGGCCTCCGAAGGAGCGTCTGCTCGTTCTGTGGGCTGGTTGACGGACTTGCTTGGCCTCCAGCGCTGGACGATGGGCTCCAACAAGGGCACTCGACCCTGGCGCTCAACGTGACGCATGGTGAGGAACCAGACAATCATAGCAAGCCAATACACATTGTACCCAATAACCGATCCAAGGTGTCACCCTGCGGACCATACGCGATATCGGCCATTGAGCGATGCGGAGAATCCACTGGTTGTGAAGATGATAGCAATATGGAAAGAAGGTGGAAAGGATAGCATGATCGCCAGGAAATAACATGAATCAGGTTGAAGTTGGCGCAAATAGCAACGCATAATACCTGGAGGAAGCCAATAACAGTCCTCCAAATAGTCCAACTGTATTCGTCTTCCAGTGCTTCATCGTAGCCAATCTCAACAGCTGCCAACCGAGAGGATATCTAGCTGGTTCCAGACCAGCGACCCAATATAAACAAGATATCAGAGATCCCACAACGATGGTGGTGACCTATAGAAGGCGGCGCTATTTAGGAACGCCAAGTCTTCTAGGAGGTGTATAGCTCCCCACATAGCGAAATATAGGACGTATGTAACCGACGCTAACGGAATGAGATCGAGAACAAATAGAACGGAGAGAGTCGACAAGGTAATCAGGGCGCCAACGGAGAATGCTATATTGATCAGGCTGGGCTACGTGAAGGGCACTACTTGATGGGCTTGGAAGCTATTAAAGCTAAGCGTAGCTCAGTTATCCGGGCATTCGAAGCGTTGAACTGTGGGGACGAGTTTAATGTGAATTATAGCGCACCAGGGCGCCCATTTACATAGACCTCAATATGTTGCCACAATATGTTTGTACTTTTCACTTCTCACTCCGAAATTTGCGGCCGTTCAAGATCCCTGTCCAATTCAAAGTTTGCTTTATCTCATTTACTCCGCCCTCAGCTTTGTGAGGCCTCTGCAACAGACTCCCGATGCGTTGAGGCTTAAGAACCTCAGTCAACCAGTACATATGAGCCACGGAGATTGTGCCTTTGAGCTGAGTGTGCAGTGATATGGTATTCTATCAAGCTGGCTCGTATTAAATCAGGGTCAGAGTGCGATTTGATAAGAAAAGGGAAAGGTATCTCACTGAGCCCCGAATTCGAGGCCCAGTGACCAACGCGGTTCTGAATTCCAGAACAAAATTGGTCTTTGGCAAATCGTACAGTAGAGGGCTAAATAGGCTTGACACCTCAAACAATTTAGCTTGCCCTAATGGCAGAAGCTCCACAAGGAGTGACTTGTGCAAGAAGCATGAAGCCCCGCATCAACGAGCACTATCTGCCTGCCATGGAAGTCGCCTCTCCACCCTACCTCAGGTACATCAACATGCGGAAGATACATCTTTCCCGCAAAGATTGTGCGAAAAAGAGATATCGGGCCATGCTATTACAGCCGCAGCATGCTCCCCGCAGGAGCTTGATTTTAGACCGGACCCGTCGAAACCTCCAGCCACAGATTGAAAGTGACAACCGAATGATGCAACATTACTTGGTTATTTACACCATGATTCTCATATGTCACGCTGGGCTATAGTGTGGGAATCGCCGGGGCTACAAATTTGGGTATGTTGTCAGAGTACGTAATATATGTGGCCAATCAGCGGTGTAAAGAACTCTGCGTTACTATAGCCCTGAATCTGGCAATTTGTAACGTAATTCACCACCGAGCTGATCACACCACTGAGCTGATCCCGTACATTATGAGAAGACGATGCGAAATCATGATGGCCAAGGTCTGAATGAGACGACGCAAATGGGGTTGAGGCTATATAGATTTTTACATCATGAGAACCGATTACTCCTGTCAACCAGTGTCGCCAAGTTCAATTATACACACGAAGAACTATATCTCTGTTGATATACTTGCGATTGGGTAGATTTAATGTCAAAGATCTCTGGTTCTTTATACATATAGAACATCATAAAGGCAAGAGATCAGTCCAGTTGTGCAGAACCTCCGCCCATCAATCCCTACCTAGAGCAATTCAAAGAATTATGCAAGTTTATGCATCGTACAACCGCTTGTAGGTCTTGTACTCTTTCTCTCCACTAATGCATGTGCTAGCAGGAGCTCGATCTTGTGAATGTGGCACTACATATCGCTATAAATGTATTCTGGATGTCTATTTGTCTATTAGCTACAGTACAAACCCTCAGCAATTGTTAAACTCACAGGTGCACTTTGAGTCGGCAGCATCGACGCTCATGGAGCGGACAGTATTGTAGTTGTCAAAGGGCTCGCATAAACTGACCTGGTCACCGTAAATACCCTCCTCGCCGAGGTTACTTGCATGTCAACTAGGTTGACCCCAAAGACGGAGATGCGCAAACCGATGAGTCGAGTTGCCTTTGGCAGCAACGATGTGCAAGAGTGAGGCCAACGTAGCGAAAATAGAAACTGAATGCATGATACCGGTCTTGGCTTTTGAGGAACTGTTTGGTCGTTTTGGACGTAGAAAGTGTATTACAAACATGAACGCTTAGTTCGATTCAAGGGAGATCCTTTCTCTTTAGGTACCCGTCTCCTTCTCCGCTTGCCTTCCCTGTATTTTGCGGTGGGGTCTGGCTGAGTGACCGCTTATCATTCCGTGATGGGTGAGATAACACGGACTGGGCTCACTGATAAGCAGAATCCTTATTTTGGCTTATGGGTACTAGCTGGTCCGGCATTGGCAAAATGATTGACTCGATAGCATTTACCACACGTTATCTATGATATGACTCAAGCGAGATCTCAAGGGGGTTTGGGGTTAGGGTCTGAGGAGAAAGATAGTTGTATATTGGTGCTGCAGCCTGGGTGGCAACCCAGAGAAAAACATTCAAGATCAAGTTGAGTATTGTATAAAAACAAAGTCTAGGTCAGAAGAAGCCCTCCAGCATGCTGGTCAATGGCATCTTGCCAGTCAATGTCAGGACCTTCCTGAGGAGACTGGCGACGGCCCCACGCCTCCTCGCACCTCCAATGCTCGCAGAATATTCTGGAAAGGGCGCTTGTCGAGCATGAGTCGCAGCCGCATATGAATAATATCCATGTGCAAGGGGTCCGTGACCTCACCACCAAGCAGGAAGAGAGGGAATAGAAGGGCTGACTCGGGAATCCCGTTCAATGGGATACGGTCGACATGTTGTAAAATTGCAACGACCTCGATCTGGATTTTGGAGTGCAGTGCATCGCATAAGTCTGGGTGTTGGTCCGAAGGGGAATAAAGAGACTCATCGAGCTGTCTCAGTTCACGAAGAGTCTGGTGGTAGTGATAAAGCAAGCCGGCGCCGCGATATGTGTATGCCAACGCTGCTAGCGTCGATGTCGTATCTTCCTGACATGTTCAAGTTTTGAGGGCCCGCTCCATCATCAAGAAAGAGTTCCCCATGTTTGAGGGCTGTGCCTCATTCATTGAGACATAGCCATACGCTAATCTCAGAACTTCAAGACAGCTTATCTCTGAGATGCTAATCATAATCTCTGGCACTGAGGGGACCAACATTGGTAGTCTTAAATTTGGCAGATTTAATGGGCTTTAAATTGGACGGTATGATGCTAGCAATCTTTCGCGCAGCACTGTAAGCACTACGCCTGCGTTTAAATTAGTGAGATAGTACGCAGATCCAGAATTAAAGTTTGGGTTTCTTTGACAGACCACCAATATGACTCTCCCATTGCCTACCAATAGCTGTGCGGCCATTTGTACTGGTGGGTGATGGGGTGGGCTGGAAACCCTAAATCTCGTCCGGTCGCACCCCATCAAAATAATTAACCCATTTTTGGATCCCTGCAACCACCCTTTAACGTTGGGTCACGGGCTTTAAATTTTGTCAAAATGTGTGGGATACGCTGGATTAAAATTAACCTAACTTTGATAGGGATCCGATCAAAAAAGGCCTACTGGTATCTGAATGGGCATTTCTACTGGGATGTACAAATGGGCTCCCATAGTTAACGGAACCCTAGTCTCCTGGGATGAACTGCATCCCACTTACCCCCATGGGATAGGAACAGGTTGAAGCGTCGTCAGGGGAAAGAGCTGGGGTTCGGATGATCCTATTCTGGATTAGGAAAGGTGTGTTTGCCCGTTATTCAGAATGGGTTAGGCTAGGGTTTTAGGGTAAATTATAATTGGCCAGCTCCTTTATGTCTAGGAAATTCATGATTGGCCAGTCCCGCGCCCGGGAATTCTGCTTAGTCAGAGATAGATTCCCGTCCCGTCCAATTTTCAAAATGTTGTCGACTTTAATCTCTCACCACGTTATATCACCCTAATACCCCCCTTTAGGACTGATATTATATAACCTCTGTGTCTCTCCCTATAAAAACCTCTCCTTTTTTTTTATCCGACCGACTATGACTAAGGCTCTTGGCTAAGTTAATCACCCTACTAAGGAATGTATCATCTCCACTAAAACGCCATTAGATTAATCACGCTTTTTTAGGACATCTATTATACATATGATCTAGGCTCCGACAGCTGCTGCATCACCTAGGTGCTCTGGTTAATGCCTGAGCGCCTATTTTTTGTCGGTCGGCGGCGCCCTGTAGTGTAGATGATGAATTATCCCTGATGTTTTTAGCAAGTCTGTCCTCCATTTCTCCTCTATAGCAGCTAAGCTATACCTGTGGCTTACTCCCCCACATTGCTGTAAGCGATGTGGGTGTCTGCCACGGGGACCCTAGACAGTACTAACTTTGTGGGCCCCTGTTACATGGCTGTCGGAAAGTCTCGAAGCCCCACAAAATGTCACTCAGATCAGCCGATCTATGAGCCATATTGCCATAGGACAGGAACCCCTGACTGACCAACTTTAATTGGAGAGTCGTGTTATTAGAGGATCCAATGCATAGCGTTGTCGTACTAGGCAGCAACCCCGCATCGCATCAGGAGTGTCAAATGTGGGCAGGGTCTTGATTCGCTGCTGCGAGATAAAACACATCGACATTTCATTAGGGATCATAGCTTTGTGACGGACTATATATAGGATGAGAACACTTCCCATAGGATTAAAATGATTATAGCTTCTTTAGAGCCCTGTGATCAAACGCGTGCAGCCTAAGTTGTGTCGAAAAGCTGAGAAGTTGCATCATCGCCTCACCTGCCATCTCCTCGCCTACATCGCTTGGAAGATGAAATCGTCTCTCCAGTCTCTCTACGCGCATCGGAAATGCCTAATAATCTGTGTTGTGGTGGCGATAGCCAACATGCAGTATGGCTTTGACAGCTCTGGAATCGGTGGGCTTCAAGCAATGCCTGGATTCCTGAAGATATTCGGATTCAAGGATCCCGCCAGCCCGATGGGCTATGGAATTGATGTAAGGCTCAACTTTATCACTGTACTTAGGATTCAATATCAGGATACTAATACATACAAAGAGCACTGTCCAGCAACTAATGTCCTCTCTGCTTACCTTGGGCTCTTTTACTTCGTCACTTCTAGCAGGGTTTGCTTCCGATTTTCTCGGCCGACGCTCTGCTCTATGGATTGCTTGCATTTTTAATGCTGTGGCATGTGCTGTCCAAATTGCCAGCACCACACCCAAGGTCCTATACATTGGACGAATTATTATAGGGTTTGCAAATGGATTCTTTGTTACATTCTCCAATATTTACACTGCCGAAGTGGCCCCAGCACATTTACGTGGCATCACCGTTGCCCTATTCGCATTCTGGGTCAACCTTGGCTCTATCATAGGGACCGTCGTGGATTATTATACCAAGGAGCGGATGGATAAGTTATCTTATCAAATTCCATTAATATGTCTGTATATTGTTCCCACATTTCTTTCGGTGGCGCTCTTCTTCGTTCCCGAGAGTCCTCGGTGGCTACTGCATCATGGAAAGGAAGAGCAGGCACGAAGGTCCCTTGTGCGGCTAAGAGGAAACAATGCAGACCAGACGAACCTTGAGATTGAGTGGGCCGAGATGGTTAGAGGTGTGAGCAAAGAAAAGGAAACAGCCAACACTGTTGGTTTCTTGGACATGTTCAGAGGCATGTATTATTGTCTTTAATAGAGCTCATCTCCAGAATGTTGCTAACTGGAAACGATAGGAGTTGATCTTCGGCGTACAATCCTCTGCTATTGCATGATGGCCTCCCAAACCGCATCTGGAATTTGGTTTATCATTGGATACAACACTTATTACTACTCCATCATCGGAGTCGGCAAATCCTTCCAATACTCCATCATGAATACTTGCGTCGGCTTTGTTGGTGTCAACGTTGGCATGTTTTTCATTACATATATTGTTGGCCGCCGCTCAGTCCTTATATTTGGAGCCTCAGCTTGCTCCCTAACTCAGCTAGCTAGCGCTATTAGCGCGACAGTCCGCCCATCCTCGCCAGATCTCGTTGTCGCGTTCACTGCCATTTATATGGTCTCCGTCAATGGATGCATACGAGTGGCCAGTTATCTCGTTGCGACTGAAGTTGTTAGCTCGAGGTTAAGGGCGTGGTCAGTGGGGTCTGCAACATCGCTCGGTTACTTACTCGCATGGTTGACTAGCTACTGTACGCCCTATTTTATCAACCCTACAAAGATGGATTGGGTATGTTAAAAGTTTCCTTAACCTTTACTTTCACCTTCACTAAGTGCCCACCCTTCCGCTTTCCAATTCAACACATACGATGACTTAGATTTTCATGCTGAATCGTGTCAGGGAGCAAAATATAACTACATCTGGGCCGGTTCTAGCTTTCTATTGCTAGTCTTCTACTTCTTTTTCATACCGGAAATGAAAGGCCGCTCTTTGGAGGAACTCAACGAAATTTTCAACGCTGGAGTTCCTGCCCGGGGTTTTTCTAAATATCAGTGTGCTATTCACGAGGAGATTATCCATAATGTGGTAGCAGCTAAAGGCGGCGGCGGGGAGGTGGTAGAGATTGAGGATGTCCAGGCCGTCTGATCTGGCATTTTCACATCTAGTGTGCTGTGCCAACTTGCTCCGAGGGACTCTTTCACTTTCAAAATAGGTCAAAGTGGACGAGAGTCTCAAATGCAGTGAAGAAAAGTGAGATTAGCAGAATGGAATTACTCTCGAAGCCAAATCTCCGCACCGGTGAAATAAACAATGTGTATGGTATTAGGTGCCCAACAATGGAGGGAAGGTTCAATAGAACCATATGATACGAGCATTCAGAGTAGTAGTATCCGTGTCGTTCATTATGGGGCCCGGGTCACACTGGACTGAGTAGTATCACCTGTCGCTGCGGTCGTAGACCGTAGCGTCAGATAGGGCCCAAATGACCTGGGCCAAACTAGGACGGTGGAGGGGACGGTAGTTGAAGCAGCAGAGACAGCGGGGTTAGAGAGCCTGTCTGGAACTGGTGATTAAGCTTATACAGAGCTGACGTGTTCGTCGTAAACTATACTCTGAACGCCTCCGAGCTCTATCTCCCTAGAATATAGAGCTAGTCGTCGAGTATCCTACTATCGTGCGTATGCTGAGCCGCGCCACTGAGAAAGCTGTGACCTAAGTAACCGTCTTCCCGTATCCTAAGCGCTCTTAACTTAGTAGTTAAGGTCGATAGGAAATTATTGCGACTTAATAGTCGCCTATAGAAGGGGAATAATAGGGTATCGGGCCCACTAGGGTCGAGAAGTAGTAGCTTCTAGAGCGTATTAACTAGGTATACGCCGCCCCCGCCTTTATAAGAATAATTTGCACTCCTTCGGGGCGGCGGTCTGTTTTACTACGCTTAATTGTGAGTTATACGTGGTCTAGCGAGGACAAGAATCTAACGTCGGAGCGCGTTAACTTTGTGGCTAATAAGATAGAACGTATACTAAGGTCTTCGGTCTTATAGGTAAATTCGCTAAGCCGAGGTATCCTATAAATACTATCCGGTATACGATTATAAAGTTTAAGTTGTCTATAAGGCTCGTAGTTATCTCTTAAGGGCCGTAATAGGAGTATAGTGAGGCCCGCGGATAGTTTCGTAATAGTATCACGCGAAATCGGTTTTCTGACCCGTACCTTTATAACGGAGTTAAGACTTCTCGTGCCTTTTATAAGACGTCGAAAGTGCTTATTATCGAAGAGCTTCTCTTTAATAAAATTATCGATATAGTAGGCTCGGAGAGCGGCTAGGTCGGCGAGTGCGGTATAAGTCTTGATAGCCTTTTGGCTAGCGTTGCTAAGGAGTCGTGAGCTTAGCTATAAGGTTAATGGATATCTCGAAGCTAGCTATATAGATAGGTTTTGTAGCGCGTAGTGCTTTTCGTAGTTACGCTAGATAGAGAGGTAAACGGAACGTGTGTTAGAGCTAAGTCCGTTCTAGAGTAGTTTTAGGTGGCCTATATTAAGCTAAGAAGCTTGTGAAGAGAACCACGCGGGCGGTTTAATACCGAGAGGTACTGCTAATAGGGTCAAACGCTAGCAATGTCTTTAAGGTTATTACATACGAGCGTATCTGCTACTATATCTACTATATTTTCCTACGAGGGGAGCTAGTGTGGCATAACGTGGATGTCTCTCGCCGCCGCTAGGATAAGCAGATTCTTTAGAGGTGCCTTAGGCGGACTATAAAGGAAGCCTTTCTTTAGTCCCGTGTGCGCTGTGGAGCTATCGGCGCGGATAATAAGAGTAAGATGGAGCTACTAGTGGCTAAAGAGTAGGAAGCCCTGTAAAGCGTCTAATTCGTTGGTATTGATGTTCGTATGTGCGTCTTGAGCAAGGGCTAATATAGTAGCATTGCTTGGATGAAGCTTGTGACAATAGGCCAGCTAGTAGTCTAATATAGAGTTGGATGAGAAGTAGAAGAGCCCCTGGCCTGTACTGGAGGCGTCTATATACAGATTCGTGATAGTGCGGCGGCAGGGGTCAATCAGGAGTACGCCGTTGAAGAGGAACAAGAAGTCCCTCCACCATTCCAAATCGTTACGTACCTCGTACGGGATACGGCGGCGCGCTACTCCCATGTGGGAAAGCGGCTTGGAAGGTGTATAGAGATCGTAGCCTTGTTCTTCCTAGCCGAACAACACTTGAACAGAAGGCTAATAGGCCTGTGAGGCGCTCTGTTTGCTTGAGGGGAAGACTCCCTGCGTTCAGGGCATATCTGAGGATTTTCAATTATTTATTTGAAATCGTTCAAGTTTAGTTCAAAAAGGTGGATTTCATTGAACTCAACTGCGGTAATATTTTGCCCTGCTTTCCAAAATGTTATGGAAATTTCTGGACTGTCGTCCAGTTATAGGGAGCCGTCAGCTATGAGATCACTTGGGCAAAAGCATGGACAGCAAAGGTAGGGAAGGAGCTTTGAAAAGCCAGACTAACTCACTTAAAGTAATCATCCGATAGCTTTCGCAGAAATGCCGAATGAGATAATAATGGGGTATGTAATATATTGCTGAAATTGTGGCGAAAGTAGGGTCAACGGAAAAAAAGACCCCAGCGAAAATCTACTCCATTCTCTAGTGATCCAAAGTGGAAAAGAAAAACACGGTGGTTAAAGAAAAAGTAGATCGACAAACCAATGCGTTCGATCCATTAATGTTGTAAAATTTGATACAGCGCAATGATAATATGCAATAGGTCTTTAACCGTTGTTGACAGGGGATGATAAAATGTTGACATGGTGGTGAAAGTAAGGTCAACAAAAAGAAAAAAAAGAAATAATTAGAAAACAAGGCGGTGACTTTAAACCAAATTATTATAGCATAGCCCCCATCCATCACCAAAATACAGTTTACTCCCATTTATTACACCTATCCGAGCGAATGCCTGGATTTGGAACTAGTTAGCCCTCTACTTCCGAGACTGACCAGTGAGCAGGAGACTTGTGGTAAGAGGGTCACAAACTTGATGCGTAAACGAACCCGCAGTTAAAGGATATGAGAAAAGACAGGTTCGTCTGAGGACTGACTACGTCAAATACTATTTCTACACTCCTCAACAAGACCAGTACTGTATTTCAGCGCCATCATTGGAATATTTGAATGATGGCACTATGTGTTTATCATCAGAAGTAGCCAGACGAAGATGGCTCTATTTTCGTTCGGTCAACCCCATATGAGGGAGCAGTTTATCCCGGATATAGTCCTCCACCACATGCAACTTGATCCCGAGGCTCAAGACTTCCGCACTAGGAACTTCCACACCGGGATACATGCCCACTTCGTTGTACAATTCCAGCATCGTGTCGCGTTCTTTCCAACCGGTAGTTGGTAGAGTGCTGTACTCCACCTTTTTCCCCGTCACTGCTCCAACGTCAGCTCTTCTGAAAGTCTCCAGATATATTCCAGAGGATAACGTAATACATACTCTTCTCAATGGCTCGGGCGATGTCACCAGGGGTTTCACGTGCTCCGGCAGCAAGCAAATGCTTATGGTTGAGTTGACCTTTTCGGGACTCCCAATGGTCCCAAACAGCTTTGCAAACGGCTGCAAGGTCCTTTTCAACGTACAGGGTTGTAACTACCACGCCGTTAGGAAGCAGTTTCATTCAGATTCGCTCTTTACGTACGCTCTGCGTTCGCCGTGATGATGGGACGCTTCATGTAGATAATGTCGGCGTCCTTGTCATATGAGACATATTTGCGAAGGATCATGTTCTCATAAAAATTCCCAGTCAGAATAAATGAGCCCGGCAGGTCGTGCTCCCGGATAACTGCATCGACCGAGTGCTTCCCTACTCCACAATCAGAAAGGGATCGGACCGGGCAATGATATTCTCTGGGGTTGTACCTTCATACAGGCGGGTGACAAACTTCCCATTGGAAATCACGCGAGAACTAGGCAAGCTGCTCCATAAAAAGCATTGAACGCCGGCAGCAGATGCAGCTTTAACCAGATTCTGGCCTTGCTGTTGTTCACTCATTGGGTCGTCAGCGACCTTGGTATCATAGAAGTCTGTTACCCCGAATACACCCCATACACCAGCCATGGCCGGACCCAAGGTCTCGGGGACGGTGAGGTCGGCTTGGACCAAGCATGCTTTAAGGTTTGCAAGGGCTTGAGCCTTTTCAGACATTGGGTTCCGTGTCAAGCAGCGAACATCGTACTCTTCGGGGTACTGGAGTAGTAGTTTTGCAACTGATCCACCTAAATTACCAAGTGAGCATCACACTTATCATAATGTCGAAGGCTGATTAGAGGCCATACCCTGCGTCCCGGTAGCACCGGTGATAAGGATTGTCTTGGGCATTTTTGTCGACAGGTTCACGTCCAAGCTTGGGATTCGCGGATGGGTTGAAGAAATAGGGCAATTGTAAAAGATGTGAGCGGATGGTTGGGAAGGAAAGGGCGGGATTAAATAGTCAAAATCCATGACTCCGGCTACTCTCCCCTTCCGCCCACTCCTGCTCTCTACTTGATTCACCGCGTACAGGTTCCTTCAATCGCCGGAAGGTAGGGGCTTGCGATAGCGGCAGAAAATGTTGGGTTTGCGAAATAAACCCGAGACCGTCAACAATGTCGGTCATTCCCCCACATAACCGGCCTCGCCACATAAACCTCTTGGCTGTTTATGTGGGGCACCAGCGATGTACTTCCGTAGCCGATTAGCCAGGATCCATTTTTGAAGTTCTTAACGTGCGTCTCTCCACCATTAGTGTCTCCAGTACTGCTCTCAATCATTCGGAAACTTCTCGTACGCAACATGGCGGACGACTACCTTGCACTCATTAAGCAACGTCGCACCTATTATTTCGAGCCACTATGATGTTTTGGGCTGTGACACCCTCTATACATATATTGCGAACATGTGGGGAAAATTGACCTATGAATAATGTAGAGGCGTTGTTCTGACCTTGGTAAACCAAACGGGACAGACAGAATTACAATCAGAACAAATCACGTCCTTTCTGAGTGAAGACTTGAAACAAAACATCGCAAAGGGCTTCTCTGAATCTTAAATATAGCTAAACCAACCGAAACCTGTTTTGCACGGTAAGCTCCTCCAGGGGCGCAGCTCTGACATGGCGCCAGGGTGCATCTATGAACTGGAAGTTATTCTCGAGTTCGCTACCGGCGGACAAGGGGCGGAGAGTTAAAGAAAGCCAATGTGTCTTGTACAACGCACTTGTCGCCTTGTCGAATCTTCCAAGTGCTGAACATTTCGTAGCATTCCCCGTTACAACCTTGTATCAATCCACTTTGTGTAACTCTCACGAGGTTGACGCTCTCAATATTGTCCTTTTTCTCATCGCCAGAACCGACCGGGCTACTCCAACCCAGCTTCACTTGGATGCCTTGCAAGGCAACATCCCTGACTGTGGTCTTATTGATAGAGATGGACTACAGTGAAGGTGTAGTATGCTCTGGAAAAATGAATAGATGCGTAAAGAAGAGAAGAAACTATCTACATGAGAAACTATCTAATGTGTGAGGGAGCAACAATCGAGGTCACGTGACCTCGAACACTTATATGCCTGGAACCGTTTCACGCTCACCCGGTTCTCAAAAAGTTCGTCCAATCTTCGAACGACCGGTCCCTGGTTTCAGGGATGAAGACAGTGTAAAATATCACGTAAACGAAATTTAAACCGGCCCATATATAAGGATACTTGGTACCATTATGGTGCAGCATGAGAATTAACGATATGTTAATGAGATGAGTACGAAGGGAGGCACCTACTAATCTATGTCCTGGGGATTAATGAAATATGGCGTATCGAATAAGGTCACCCAACTTAATAAGCAGCCAAGGCTAGTTGCACTACCCACCGTCCATACGGTGAACGTTGAAATCACTAGCTCAGTCGCAAGGACGTGGTTTGTCAAGTTCAGACATCCAGCATAAAAAAACATGTAGACGGCAACGAATGCAACCATTGCGTCGCCTGCCGCATTAGCCGGAGCCTTCACGCACTCACCAATGGCCATATAGAGAAAACAAAAGCCACAGGCCATGTAGCCGATCATGCGGACAACGCGCCGACCAGCGAGATGCCGAATATAATGCACACCACAACACACGCCTAGTAGCCCGAGGCACGTGTTCATGATGGTAAATTGAAAAGATTTGCTTACGCCAGTGATAGTAAAGAAGTAGGTTTGGAAGGCGATACTAAACCAGCATCCAGAGAAGTTACTGCTGTCGATACCACTGTAGCAGAGAAGAGTGCGCCGGAGATTTGCTCCTAAGGGCTATTAGTGTATACTCTTATTTCATACAGAAATTGCACAGTAGACCGTTCAAGACATAATGTTCGAAACTTCTCACCTCTGAACATTTCAAGCAACTCAGCAGCGTATGAAACACTTTTCTCTTCCTGAACCCCGCGCACAAATTCTATCCATTCCGAATCCATATACCCAGGTGTCACAGAATTTGCCCTTAATACCTGCAGTGATAATCTTGCCTGCTGTACTCTCCCCTTGTGGACGAGCCATCGGAGAGACTCCGGAATGAAAAAGAGTCCAATACTCAGAAAGAAAGGCACAATAAAGAGACAGGCAGTCGGAATCTGATAGGAATGATAGGAACTTTTATCCAACCTTTCCTTTCTGTAATTTTCCACCAAACCTCTCAAGATCTATCCAATATTCATGAAGTAGGCGTATAAAGCGACAAGTAGGCCTCTCAAGTGAGCGGGGACCACCTCCGTGATGTACGTATTCGAAAACGTGACGTAAAATCCGTTTGAGAATCAGAGAAGTATTCGGCCAAGTACAGAACTCCTTTACTGGTTGTTCCAGCCTGCATCCCGCATGCAGCAAAGTTGACCAGACAAGCCAGCCACAAGAGAAGCTATAAAAGTCCCTAAGACGAATACTGAACTGATGAGTTGTTGAACGGTACTCTGAAGTGAGTAATTAGAAAATTCATATAAAGCAAGCAGAAGAGAGTACGAAACGTAATGTTATATCTGCCAGTGACTGGGCTCTCCGTGTCTTCATACCCGAACACCATCAAAAATCCGGACATTGTTTGGAGGCCAGCGATGGCAGCACTATCAAAGCCATATTGCATATTTGCTATTGCTGCTATGCAAGAAATCGTTAAGCATTTTCCTTGTTCTACCAGAGTGAACTCGTGCAAATTCCGCCATGGCAGTGTACATTTGGATATTACACAGGATGATATCCGAATCGCTCAGTAATTTTGCATCGCTCATAGGAGCTTCAGGGAAGGGTATAGAGTACATTTCCATTCTGCGGCCATTTCAATCCTCTATTTCCAATAATACATTAATTCCACCGCCCTAGTAAGCATATCTCCTCCGCATTTTTACTTCCGCTCGCAGCGGAAGTGGCTGTGTTTTTAGTTTCTGGTCAACCATCTAGAATGAGGTGGAGTGAAAATATGCCCCTGCTGGGGTTTTTTTGTTCAGGGAGACAGCACGAACAAACCAGTTGTCCGACTTATAGACAGATTGCTATGTTGTACAATTATTTGTCAGCGGTGAGATAGTGAATGTGTGGAACAAATTGAGATCGTCCTATATTTTACCGAGGAATACCCTCGGGCCAATTTTGTATTGTTTTTGCTTACAAATCTGTCCACATAAATTGTCAACCAGACAGCTGTTCATTTTAGTTAGTTAGAGAATTTACACATTGTGATTTATGCCTATACGTTCATAGTACGCCTGATTTCTATCGGAATGTGTAGCATATTCAAGTATTACGACTAGCCGTGGCTGCACCCACCTGCACCGCATCCGTCCTAAGCTCAAAAAGAAACCATCGAAACCAGGCCTTCAATAAATGACCAGGGCTATAGATGTGCATTGGTAGGGCAGTTTGTTATGTGCTTTATGCTACTCGCTAACTTCTTTCCTCTTCCGATACTGCCGAATCAGCTCCTTCCCGTAGTCGGCCCCGTTTGGAGTTCTTACAGTAGTGTGAAATGGAACGGTAGGGGTTCCTTATCCGACAGAATGACGCCACTGTGATGGTCAAACTCAAGGAACACCACAGGCGAGAGAACGCTGTAATAAAAGACATCACCTGTCTCAAATCCCCCGATCCTCGCAAAATATGTCACCGTCCAGAGCTCGTCAATCTCGCGCAGACGAGCTTGCGATGCACCGGCTGGAATATAGCCAAGGCGCAATGTAATGAGGTGACGGACATTCTCTTGCTGGCTCGTTGGAAACGTTGAAACGAGGAGCAAGCCACATCGGCGGTGACAAGCACCTGCCCTCGTGTGGCTTCGTCCAAAGAGGCGATGATTGCGAGACCAGCGGCTTCTTGCTTGATAAAGGGCTCTGTGCCACTCTCCGGACCTTCATCGATAATGTCGGCCTCTGCGCCCATGAACACGGGGCTCAGTACCATCTGCTGCCCTATAATCAGATAGTTCATGCAGAGATGATGACTAAAAAGTTGCCATCCCCACGGCTCTTCGATGGACGGAGTTCAGAAGATGACAAAGTTGTAAGAATTTTCGTTGAGTACTTTCTCCCCTTGGACAATCCTGCTCAGAAAAACCATTCATCATCATACAAGATCGCGCCTTCGCGTATCCAGATAGTGAGAGGCTCGCCCTCAGTAAATCTTGAACTGCTACAATCAACCGCGAGCTCACTTCTTCTAGGGATACCCGTGTTGGAAAACATAGATCTCCGGGTTGATCCACGACCGCCATTCGTCAGCGTCAAGGGGGTATTTCACTGCGGCCAAATTGGACGGGGATGCAAGCGACAGAACCTTCTTCGCGGCTCCGACTATCAGGTGTACTGGTGCGCCCAGGTCTTGCCCTTGAGTCGCAAGTTGGTGTACCTTTATGTCGACACGGCCACCCGCTGAAATACCCCTGTACGGCGCAGCAAGTAGAGCTTTCCAAGATTCTATCCAGCGAAGCACGAAGGGTTCAGCACAGCGGTACGCAGCACATTGATAGGTGTTTGAGGCTGTCAGCTGCCTACTCCGAGGTGCATCTCGTGGGGGAATATAGTCTAGAAATGACGGACGAACGCTGCCTATGTTGTGAAAGGAAGTGTGGACCCGCTGATGAATGTGGACTGGTTTGTTTGTGAAATAGCCACGAACGAAGGAGACTATAGATAAATACTCGACGCCGCACGATGTGGAACTTGTCACGGGGCCTATTGAAGTTGAGCCTATGGGATAGGAATCGTACCAGCCAAAGCACGCTATAACGAGCAGTAAACGAGAAGCTATTACTGCCCTTCACCATTCAGGACCCCAGAATATCACTAAGTGATCTTGCCAGGTGTGCAAAGTCACTTCGAGCTTCACGAGACCCACCAAGCTGATCGAGAATATATGCGTACTCCTGGAAAACACTGGCGGCCATTTTGACGCCTTGCAGTTGATATCCACCATCAAAGGAAAGCGACAGCTCGCCTCGGCAAATAAACTGCCTGGCTTGGACTCCTGCGAACTGAGCTGAGGTGGATTGCTCAGCATTGCGGAGAGCCATGGTCCAATCAGAGTCCTCGTCTGCGAAGCCCACGTCATTGATGATAGCCCAGTCAATTTCCTGTAAGAGTTCGAATGGACGGGGTGGATCCCTATTCTCGGCCGTTGTAGAAGAAGACATAGATGTTCCTTTCGTAGAAAAGTACAGACCAAGTACCAAGGCCGAAGTGAAAACCATCGATTCGACTCGCAGCAACTTCTTCTCCACCGGGGATAACGAGGGGTACGCGCCGAAGGTGAGGATGTAGAATATTTGAGCCGCATGCAAAACGGCTCGTCTGGCAGCCGGTGAATTGGACCACACCTGGATAGCAGCACGGGCTTTAGGCGCACATTGTGGGCCGCGGCGCCCGAGTGCTAACTCCAACTGTTCGACTGGAGCGGTCAACATCATGCATAAATAATTCCATGACAATGGGGAAGGAGGGTGAGCAGGCGGCTGAAGCAAACTTGAATAATTCGTCGATATAGCAACAAGCTGCAGGCTGATGTTTTTCGCTTCCGCGGACCGATTATACAGCTTAACTGGTGCAAAAGCGCAGTTTTGTAGCGCGCTTTCGTCTGCGGCGGAAAATATCCGAACCTGAGCGCTGGAGACCAGGATATGGATATGATCCAAGATCACTCGTAGAAGAAATCCGTTCATCATTTCGCGCGCAGGGGCGCTTTTCGAAAATTGTCCCATGTGAATAACGGGCAGAGCAACGGCTGTTGCCATCTTCGCATCCTCCATAAATTTGCCCGCATTAGGTGAGTCGAAGAGAACAACGCTGTTTACTGGAAGAACGACATTGACATGGTTGGGATCAAGCACCCCGGTGGTACCCAATATGCGGGCATAAGCCGTGTCCATACGCACCAAGCATAATATCAGCCTACGCCAGTGAGTCAGCTTCGGTGGTAACCCCAAATGTTGGATAGTCACGCTAACATTTTAACAGATTCGATCCTTGCCCACAGCTTCCAACCGCTCTGTCCATCAGAAAATTTTGTAAGAAGACCGGCAATAAGGTCCTGATTACGGTGTATCTCATATAAGCCGTGCTTTTCGGCGATCTGTACAAGACGGTTAGTCGCTGAGTGTTCTTTCAGTACGGTGATCCTGTTACATGTAAAGCCTGGGCACATAGCATAAGGGCGGCCTCTTCTTCGCGGTTCTGTCTATACGATTATAACCTGCTTGCATAGTGCTGATAATCTCGACGAAGGCAACTTACCTGATTCTCCAGATTGAGATACAAAACTAGAAGTGACGATGCTAGGGAACGGATTAATCCTAAGGGCGAACCCGATTTTCCGCGAGCCTTGTGGGCCAGATCTGCTCGACATAACTCGATAAGGTACTGCCCGATAGAGTTCACAGTTAGTATAAGTTGGTAGTTAGTCAGTCTAACTATCTAGAAGACATACTGCCCGGTTGTGTGAAACAAAGGGCTCTGAGCCATATGGATCGAGAATCGAATAACCGATCAAGATCATCGGCAACAGGAGCAGACATGGTGTTTCTGAGGCATTGAAAGTGGGCCGATGTATGAAAGGCAAAGACAGATGGACGTGTCGGAAGTAGAACTTCAGGCTGAGATCGAGTGTTTCGACGGAAGGGAATTCAATATCCGAGAGGTCTAGCCTGGTTGGTGGACCCGAGGAAAGCTCATCTGGTTGAGACTCAGATGGGGACAGTACATTTGAAGCCAACGCTCTTCCTAGAGTGATTTGAGTCTCACTATAAAATACTAAGAGCCTGTCCCGACACCGTTCGGTGATTTTGCTATCCATCCCGCTTTCGGATCTTTGCTCCGGAGAAGGAGTTGGAGGCAAATTAGCAGGTTCTGCAGGGTCCGAAAGGATATTACCAGCTTTGTGCTCTGTGATATCGTTCCATAACGTCCAAACGAGAAGCGCTGGCTGAGAAGTTCCTTTGCCAGACCACATCTGCTGGATGCGTTTCAATGAATCCTGCCCCAGTCGTTCAACAGGGGGTTCCGCTTCTTTGGTTGTATTACGGTTTATCGTCGGCAACCCTAATGATGGAGATTCCATCATGAATGGATTAGGTCCCCCCTCAAGGAGCTGACCGGTGCTTTCAAATGACACGTTACCTCCCATGGGTGCAAGGTCCACATTGATGTCACTGAGGTCATAGCCAGGGTACAATGTAGTAGATAATGGCCATGAGCAGACTATCGATTGATCCAGGAGTGCAGCATGGTGTATGAATGAAAAAGAGTCGTAGCTTGGGGAGCCCTCTGCTACAGGATGGTGAGAAACATTGGACTCTCCCATCTGTTGGGGGACGAATAACCGTTCGCCCATTGCATTTGCCGCTTGTACAGGAGGTGAAAGCCATTCATGCACAGGGCAAACAGTGGTCGAGGTTAATGTATGTTCATAGATTGCATCGACCGGAGAATTGCTGCTGGGTGATGTGTTATCCTGCGCTCCCGCATTACTGACTTGGGTATCGACGGTCATGTGAGGTGCTACTATTCTTGCTTGTAGCGAATCTCCATCTCGTTGGACATCGTCTACAGAAATTGAAGTGGATTGATGGCTGGTCATTGGAATGGAAACCGGCTTAGTCACTCTGCTCCGGTACGTTCTCCTTGGATGATTCTGTATATGTCTCGCCAGAACGTCACTGCAAGTGATGTGTCAATTAGCGATTTCCAGTGTCACCTGAATAGTTATGGTGTCTCTGTATATACATACCTCCGCGCATATCGTTGATCGCACTTGGGACATTTAAAAGGCTTTTCCCCAGTGTCTGCAAAACATCAGCATCAATTCATGGTGACTGGGGGAGAGACAACATACGTGATCGTTGATGACGTTGGAGGTGTTCGACCTTTGTAAACCGTCGTTCGCAAAATGCACATTTGCGCCATTTCTCGTCAGCATCGACCATTCTATGATAGTGTAGATTGGTTTAGTTAGGACCGGAATCATGACCCTGCGAAGGATATTACCTTGTTATGGATTGACATCAATGTCGCCGGTCGCAAGATTCATGAGAGAAGACAGGTTGCAGGGACAGGGATGGAAAGTCCGGATCCTCTGGAGCCTGTGAAGTCAAGAGCTGGTTCGGGGTGGGGGGAACCCCGGTTTTCGGCAGGTCCAATGTTGGAGCCCCGGTTTTGATGGTATTGCCTAGTCATCCTGATACGTGGCAAGCATAGTCGGTTCCTATTGGCCATCTGGCGACATCCAACAACATCCAGCTGACTAAGTTAAAGTATGTATCCCAAATGGAAACGATCACCCTACCTACTCACTCATTATGGTTAGATCTGCATCTAAGCTACCCGATCCGTTACCCATAAAACGCCCACACAATACAACGATCCTATTATGCCGAGACCTCGGCACAAGCCACAGATGGGTGGACTCTATCATTAACTGTGCTTGGATTATGGCAAATGATGTCTTACACAATCTCAATCATCTTGGAACCCGGAATGGGAAAGTCTCGGACAGAGAGTAGTATATCCGCCTTTGGCGGGTAAGATGGAGATGTTGTTAGGCTATTGCGACGTATCGGCGATGAATTAGCTACATTGGGTATGAAACGTGCCCCTGAGGTAACAACCGGCGTTGAGGGATATCTTTCGTACTGGCTAAAATCATGGTTCGGCAGGTGATTCCTGTCAAGAGCCGACATTGGGCTGGGGTTTAACATGTTATAAATTACATTTGAAGTCAGGAGCTGAAGTCTTCGATTTTGTGCCAAAGAACCAGTATTCCTCCTCGCCATACAAAGTATGATTCGCCAACGCCGATTGGCTCCCCACCTCTGATCTTTCACCACATCGACAAGTGGGGAGCCAGTCATAGAGAACTCCATTGCCACGCTAGCCAGAAATGGCGTCTGATTTGGCTTCGAGGAACTGTGTAATGATGCCTTTGAATAGAAGCACCTGCAATACAGGGTAGTGAAATACATTATGGGACTCGCTAACTTGCCGCCTTCTCTGATACTGCCGGACCAATTTCTTCCCGTAGTCGTTCCCATTTGGTGTTTTAATGAGCGTATGAATATGGAACGGCAAGGGTTTCTTATTCGACAGGAAGACGCCAGTGTTATGATATAATTCAAGGAACACCACAAGAGAATGGTCCCTCTAATAAAATACGTCTCCGATCTCGAATCTTCAGACCGGGCAAAATGCGTCTCATCTATTGCCGCAGTGCGGATGAAATAGTGGGCGATCTCAACTAATGACAAATTCGCTTGTATTTTTGACGTGTGTCATTCATTTTCATTGTTATCGAAACCCAGTGCTGGCCCCATTCAGATATCGCCGAACCTGTCCCAACACAATCCACTATCGACTATTGTTATAATCGATTGCGGCAGGGCATCACCATTTGATTCGAAATTTTTCCGATTCCGCTGATACAGACCTCCACCACATCGCCATCTTGGAGCCACGGTTCCCCTTTCATTCGCCCAGCGATACCACTTGGGGTTCCCGTCATGACCACGGTGCCTTTGCGCACCGTGCAGCCGTTGGAAAGATGCTCGAGGATTTTGCTGGGCGAGAACAACATATCGCTGGCTACAGTGCTCTGTCTCCTTTCGCCGTTGACCATCGTCTGAATACTAATATTGTCGATGGTTGTTTTCCCTGGATGTCGCACAGTGGGGCCAATCGGCGCGAAGTTATCGAAACCTTTAGCATAACAATACTGCCCCCCCAGCCAGAGGAGGACGCTGCCATAGGCGAGATGAGATATCATTTCCAGCCGTGTAACCCAGAATGTACTCCAGTGCCTTGCTAGCCGCGATGTTCTTTGCATCTCGCTTCACAATAAAGCAAAGCTCACCCTGCAGAGTCGGAAGTATTTAGCAACCATACAAAGAGATAGAAGAATAACAAGTACCAACCTCGTAGTCTAACATTTTGGCATGATCTGGTATTTCTATTTGGTCCTGCGGCCCAGCGAGAGCATCTGTACACACAACTCTTCAGTTGGCTGCTGCCCCACACTGGAAAAAGCACCGGAGAATCAATAGCAGAGAGGGAACGCGAGAGGCATTACCAGCTGGTTTGATGAATAGGACCGGGCTTGGGGGTATTGGAAGCTGGAAGTTCGTTAGAAACCGCGCATTCAATAAATAATGACGCCGGGCCACACATTTGCCTCCTTCGCATGTTCGGCATAATTCAACCCAATACAAAGGAAAATGGGCACGCTGTTAACCGGCGGCAGGATCTGTCGATTTAAGGTAAATGTTCATTCCCTAATTGCATTCATGTTGGTGTGAGACACTGATACCTTGTGAATGACTGCTTCTTGACCCGTCCTTTGAAGGGAATCTTCAAAAGGGTCCCCAATGAGTGTGGGTACTCGGCACCCGACGATGTCTAAGAGGCAATCTTCGGGAACATCACCGTAAAAAATAACACCCTGGTCATCTTCGAACCGAACAAGATTTGTAAAACACATTTTTGGGGGCACCAAATTTTGATTTTGAAGTACAATTGTAGTTTAAGCAAATGTGATGCAACTAGCCCTCTATAAGCATCAACTCCATCATATTATATAGCGGCCGGGGAGAGAATGTGGGTTTTGGCCCCACGAATTTGTAAATGATTTTTCACACTGCTTAATTGGGAATATAAATCTGGCAAGAGGGAGGGGGCTTAGTTAAGCTAGTCAACAACGCTGGGAGGTGGGCTGCCCTGATAGATTATATGTACTATAAAATTACTACATCATACATTCATTGACGTTGAAGACTAAGGACAGGAGAATAGAAAACCTTGATCGCAAATTTTGGAAAAGCATTTTTAAGGCTCAATAGCAAGCACTCTGAAGCAACATGTGTCTTATTAATTTTTTTTTGTAATCCACATACTCAAAGCACATCCGCATTTTCGAGTACCCCCACCCTAGTCAAGTTGTTTTCTCAAATTTTCATGTAATTCCTCCGCACATGCATCGACATTGGGCAGGTCGATCGAGCTGTCGGCCCACTGGGCAAGCTTTCCCACGATATTGACCACCGACTTTACAACTTGTACATCATTTCCAAGACCAATGGTTGCTTTAATATGGCTTCTTGCTTGACGCGCCGCGCCAAGTGCTATAATGGCAGAAGCAACGAGGAGGTGTGACTCTTGTTCGGTGAATACATATTCATTTGCCTTCGAGATCAAGTAACCCCATGTCACGACCGTAGAGCAGGCAACTTAGGAGCCATCAGCACCGATCGATGGAAATTACGGAGTATTGATTTAACTTACAAAGGTCCCCGAAATATCTTTCCATTAACTGGAAGATTTCCGAGTTACCAACACCGCGGTAAACGCGTTGTCGAAGCTGTTGTCCCTTGTACAAATCTTCCTGTGTAATGATGCCGGTCCGAAGTCTTTGGTCCGAAGCATATTGGGATCCCCTTTTCTGAATCACCCCGATCATTCCATAGCAGCCTGGAATACAGGATGGAATTCCCAGGAAAGGATAAACGATCGTTATAGCTTCTCTCAGAAGTTTAAAGGTCTTCGTGCTGTCTTCAGGCGACATATCTGCGGTTACCTGGTCAAAAATCCGACCAACTACATCTGCACGATTCAGAGCACAGCACACGACAGCCTAATTGCCTGCGTCAGCGCGATGGTCTGATTCTTGACTCGAATAAAAGGAGGTTGGACAGCGTACAAGAATGCAACAAGAAACACCAGATACGTTTGCACCGCTTTGATCGATTTCTTTTCGGAGCTCTGTGAACATTTCTGCATCAAAACTGTTGCTTCCGGGTCGTAGATTTGTTATGACATACTTCTTATCCCAGGCGGATAAGAAAACGTCGTTTTCCCAATCAAACATGGTAAGTGTGAGTGCTCTGCCAAGTTAAAGAAGTAGGCTGCGAAGCGAAAAAAAATCATCGTATGATCCCGAGAGAATCAGAAGGATCGGTATTTCAAATGAAAGCCCGCAAAAATTTAGTCTGGCGACTTCCTTAAATGTGGGGTCTGATTTCGCGGGCAGCTTGTGTGGGAGCCGAACCCACATTTGACTGCGCATAAGATTACCAAATATTCCCCGGCTGGGATCGGCATACTCCATTGATCTGGTTTCGACAACGACGTCCTGAGACCATTTTTGGATTTTTGATTCACTATGAGTCAATGTCAGCCCTTTCGTGATTATATCCCCCCGCGGGACACCCCAAGGAGTGTACAACTCGCAAATTCCGACACGTATCAGTGGGCAGCCCAACGTTGCACCGAGCCGTTCGTGGTAGGCTGGATGCAAAAGTGGAAAGTCCTCTACAATGAGCCATATCAGGGAATTTCATCCAATGGCCAAGTCAACCAAGCAGTCCATCGGCTTGCGGATAAAGGCACAGACCTTGGAGCACCTGTTAGGGAAATGTGCGTCGCAGCGAAATGCCTCCTCTCAAAGCTCTCCAAATCAGACCGGGAAAGAATGAGCTATCCAGCTGATGCGCCAGAGTGGCGGTCTTGGAGCAATCCCGAAATATACATTTTTCGCCACGGACTACGCTTAGAGGAAGTCAAGACTGAGATAGTCCAAGCAATATATGGCCTACTCCAGGCAAGTCTGTCACCATCTGGTTATGATAAAGTACGCGGGTGCATGAAGGTCAACGGTTTTCTCGGTAAAATGGTCAATGGAGAGAAGGTTCTGAACGAGCTCTCCTACAATTTTGCCATCTTCGGTACCCCTTCCTTCAAAGAACCTTGGGGATGGCAGCTATTTGGACACCACCTCTGTTTAAACTGCGTGGTGGTTGGAAAACACATGGTTTTCACTCCAATATTCATGGGGGCTGAACCAAACATCATCGATGAGGGACCTGACAAAGGAACGGAGCTATTTGTCCAACAGGAGAGAGCCGGCCTGGTCCTCATATTGTCGATGGATGAAGCGACGCGAGCTATTGTCCAAGTTTCGACCGACATCCACTGTGCCAACCTTCCAACTTGGAGGTACCATCATGCCGATCAGCGACATCTCGGGGGCGCGTTTCAAGATAACCGGACTATTCCTTACGAAGGGGGCTTGGTTTCCAAATTTCAGGCTTGGCAACAGGAACAAGTCCGCGATATTCTAAAATTGAGCTTGGATTACCTCCCAGAGGGCGTTTTACAAGCACGCATGGCTGAGATCGATGAATATTGGAACGAGACGTATTTTGCTTGGATTGGTCAGTTCGGTGAACATGATGCTTTTTATTATAGCATTCATTCACCGGTAATACTTGTTGAATTTGACCATCACAGTGGTGTTTTTCTGTCCAACAAGGAACCTCGAAAGTTCCATATTCATACACTTGTGAGGACACCTAATGGGAACGATTACGGAAAGGAATTGATTCAGCAACACAGGGAGCGAAATAGCAACTGCGGAAATGGAGCATAGAGAATGTTTTTCTAGTCAACTACGAAGGGTTTTCTTTCACGGGAGAGGAATGTGAATTTATCTGCCTGCTCGTCCCTGTCATTCCTGCCGTACATACCTTTACAAGTACCTATTCGAAATGCACTACACATTATTACCTAGTAGCATCCATATTGCCGAATGGTTTACCTGCCAATGTGCAGATCATGAGACGTAAGCGTAGGTATATAAGTTGGACACCCGCGTGGCTAAATTGACCGCAGGGATGGGATTAGCAGCTGACTTTGCATTTTAGTTCCACAAGGGCGAGCGCAAGCCATGTCTCCTTGTCCCCACTTCATCCCACAAAATTGATATTATCATAGAAGATATAAAGCTCGATGTGGCCCGCCAATTGCCTGCCCCATTACTTTCCCAAGTTTTGGAAATTATTTTTGTTTACTTGTTATTTGCTAGCGACCATGAACGTCAATGCAGACAAACGTTCGGAAAATCGCCTTCCGCCTATTAAAAGACACATAGTATCCAACGACACCGTAACCAGAAGCAGCACCTACATCGATTCTCCCGAGCTGCAGTATAAGAATTACCCCGGATTTGCGAATGTCGCTCGGTCATATGCAACCGAGGTATTACCAGCATACCTCTCCAATGAAGAAGACGTTGGGGCATACAAGGGAACAGACTCAATTGCGAGTTTCAACCAGGTCGAAATTGTTGTGCCTAATGAGGGTACCAGTGCACTTGGCAAGGCAGGTGGTGCCAATATGGTTGTCTTGGATTTGCATCCAGGTGCCATTGGTCACATGCACAGAACTGTCTCGATCGATTTTGCTATCTGTGTCCATGGAGAAATAGACCATGAATTGGATAATGGAGAGACTATCCGTTTATATCCAGGGTTTGTCCCGAACTTTCCCAATTGTTTCTCGACTGACATGAGTAGGGATCACGTCATTCAGCGGGCTACGATGCATAGATGGATAAATGCATCTCAGGTCAAGCCGGCTCGCTTGATAGCAGTTATATTGCCCTGTGAGCCACTTGAAGTAGCTGGAGAGCTTGTCAAAGAAACTCATATTTATAATACTTCGAGGTTTGTGGCGAACCAAAGGCAAAATAAGAACACTTATGCTGACGAAATTTAGTGGTTCAGAGACGGAATATGAATAAGAAAAGCGAAAATCAGCCCTAATGTTTATCATTCCTTCTCCCATGGTCAAATCGCATTCGACAAAAGTCCCTACGGTGAATCATGGTATAAATCGCCTCACCACTACCATGTTTCTCCGCCCATTGCCAGAAAAATTAATGCGTTATTTGTAGTGACTTCATCTATGTCTCTAAAATACATGTGGATCCACGATCCACATCCCGCCAAGTGACCAAGCTGAGGCTGAATACTTGGACACCCAGAAGCTAGACATTGTCACGCGGTCAATGAGATAGATATGCTCGAGGAAAGTCTTCCCGCCTTGTTTGTAGTCATCGTAACAGAATTGGTCGCCGAAAGAGCCCTTTTTTCACCATAGTGAAAGAATTTCCGACATTCATTGATTTTTCCTAAAATTGCCTGTTGTAATCTGTCACCTCGAAAGACGCCGGTGCACATGGTTGCACCCCTTCATCACCAATACATTACCAATCTACACTTCGTCGCAGCTCGAATTTGTCCAGCGAACTCATCAATAATGACGGAGCAGATTTGCAAGTGTGATATTAAAAAGAGTCTCTCTACCAGGGACGCAGTAAAGAGCATGGATTCTGCGTGGTGAATTTTAAGCTCACAGGGCCCTGGTTGGAGGGGGAGATGACCTGGACGACTTGCGTAGCATGTATAACTGCACATCTGGCAGATAATGAATTATCCCAAGAGGCCAGAATAGCTAAGGCAACTTGGCAGCTTCCGCCATAGCTCGCCCAACTGCAAACTCGAGCTGTTCAATGTCAGATGTGAAAGTTAAACACGAATGATCCCAGGAAAACGCTAGTCTGGGGCCCCGAAAAGCGATTCCAAAAAGAATAGTGACTTGGCTGGCGACAGGGCCTGAGATGCGAGACTTGTTAAAAATCCTGAATGGTATACACGGACGATCCTGTGGCTGGAAACTTCCCCGGTTGGGCGAATTTTCAACTGTACGGTGGCAATGGAAAGGGAGGTCGAATCCAGAAGGGCACCGTATGCTGAGTTACTTTAATATCAACTGTAGCGGATACAAGGCGACGGATACAAGGCGACGTGTATAAATGCTAGGCAGGTTCAAGAATCTATGTTTCTTTCACTCATCCACAAATGCCGAAGGTTTGGATGAATCGAAAAGATAACTCCCGCAGGACAGAATAATATCAATTTGGGTCGGGTTGATGATACCACCTGTGCCAAGCATTCGAGCGTATGCTACATCAATTCGTACCACGCATAAAACCACGCTGGAGGTATTTTGTCAATTTCCCAGGAGCCTGCAAGTGCCTGTAATGCTGATCCTGACTTTTTAAACCGTCCTTGAATGGCTCTGCATATGTTGTGCCAGAACTTCGCTTCTAGGGCTCAGTAGGTGTTCTAGTTATTAAGTACAAGAAGATAGTTAAGTATACCTTAGTCCATAGTGGCGATCACGTGCGGAGCATTCGAAAGGGTGCGCTCCAGTGCCCTCAAGCAAAGTGAATAAATATTATTAAGACGTGTTTCTTTCTGGTGAATCGCTCCCGAGATCGTCATTAGAGTCTAAGCTCATCTTTGCCTTCTCTTTAATTTTAAATCGGTTTGAATATTTCAAATCTTCACCTAAAACCCCCAAACAGCACCAAGTGGTGATTTGTTCGAGGGGAGGACCTGATTATTAAGCAGGGTGTGTTCCAACCTTGGAAGGTTAGCGAATGTTGCCGGGCAGCCAAGATCTCCAACTAATTTCGGAGATAACCTCGGCTACTCGTGCCGAGTTGAGAAAGCTTGAATCTCCTACACGGACTCTTCGCCCCAGACCGTTCTTCCCCACATTATCTATCCCAGAATTAAGGACAAAGGTGGGGAATTGACCACATTGTCGATTGACTGTTTGTTCCCGGGCCCACGAATTTATTTTCCGTGGGTATTACAGTTCTTGTTGAAGTAAAACGAAGCTATAAAGCACCAGGGATGGCCGCGATACGAGGCACCATTATACCGCCTGCCAATCCGCTCTAGTGAATACATCGTGTGCAAATCCATCAAAATGACGAGTCACCAGTCTAAAGTGGCATTCGTGAGCGGATGCAACGGAATAAGCGGTCATGCCATTGTTGACCACTTGGTGCGACAGCCTGAGAGTGAATGGTTTGTCTCATTACACAACTAGTGTTTGTAAACAAAGCTGACTTGAGCGGTATCAAGGTCTAAAATCATTGTGTCCTCGCGCACTCCGTTGGTTCACTTCTGGTCGGACCCTCGTATTCAGTTTGTTGGGGTGGATTTCATGTGGCCCCATGAGAGAATTGTGGAGAGACTGGCCCCTGTCTGCTCCCTTGTTACGCATGTCTACTATACAGCGTACGCGCATTCCAAGGATTTCAAATCTTTGCCGAAGATCAATGTCCCCTTGTTCCAGAAGTTCATGGACGCAATTGATGCTGTTTTCCCGAAGTTGCAACGAGTTTTGGCGTACACTGGCGGAAAGGTAGGCATCTTTCATATCCAAGTACTAAAACTGGTGTTCTTGAGAAGTGACTAATGCGCTGGTTTCTTAGTACTATGGTGCACATCTTGGCAAATTGAAGGCACCCGCGGAAGAATCATCCCCAAGATACATCGATGATGGTGATAACTTCTACTACAACCAGGAGGATTACCTGGTTGAAGTACAGCAACGTAGGAAGCAATGGCAGTACAACGTGATTCGTCCCACTGGGATCATTGGATTCACTCCTCATGGTTAGTTACTTGTATCGATGTTCTCCAGTCTCGTTACTCACCGGTACCCTTTATGCAGCCAATGGAATGAGCGAAGCACTCTCAATTGCAGTTTACTTCTTGCTTTGCCGCGAACTGAGCTCACCTGCGCATTTTCCCGGAAATGAGTTTCTTTGGGAAGGTGTGGACGATAAATCTTATGCTCCGAGTATTGCAGACCTGGCTGTCTTCGCATCTACTCATGACCACTGTGCCAACCAGATATTCAACCATGCCAATGGTGATGTGATTGTATGGAAAAATTTCTGGCCCAAGATTGCCCAATACTATGGCTTGAAGGTACCGAAAATCGAACTTTGCAAGAGCCGTGTGGTAGTCCATACTGACCTCTCCCAAGGCGCCTATTCCCAAGTTTGACAAGGCCCGTGGCCATTCAAGCAACCTGATTGTTGAGTTTGACGTGCAAGAATGGGCACGTGATAAGAAACCGGCCTGGGAGCAAGTGGTTCAGAAGTATGGTGGTCGAATGGATGTGTTTGACTGGGTATCGTGGGATCATTGGAACTGGGCTCTGGGACGATCATGGTCTACCCTCCTCTCCGTCAACAAAGCGCGCGAGTATGGGTGGATTCGCTTTGATGACACTTACAAAACTTGGCTGGACACGTGGACAGTACTAGAGAATGCCGGAATCTTGCCTAAGCCCCAACCGCTTGGGAAAAAATAGTAGCTCTTGGTGCCTGCACATATGAGTACCTATTATCAAGCAGAAAATTCAAAATGAGTATATCTTTGAAGGAAAATGTGAAATGGTTTTTGATGCTATATTTCAACCTCGAATTGAGTATAAATAGGTACAATTCCGTCTCGCTGCAGAATATTGAAGATATGTTGAAACATGAAAACTCAGCAGGCTCAACTCGTAAATATTATTAATACTTTGGTACCTATGGCACCATTTCACTATTTTAGATATACCACCCCCTTTGTATCCAGGCAACGAATCTTCCTCGTCAATTTGGGGGGTTGTATTTGTTGTCATCTCTAGGGAACAGGCTTGAATATGAGGGGAATGGACGTTCTCCTTGTAATTTGTAGCAGACGAAATACCACCGAAAAGCACTTCCCCTAGCTTTTTGAATATGCATAGTATATGTCTCTATTTCTGTCAAATAACTTACGTATTGGTTTGTTCTTTAAGCAAGCTTTTGCATTTTCATGGACATACAGTACGAAGTGGAATCGAATAGAGAAACAACGTATGTATTGAGATGGACGGGGAGAGGAAGAAGAGAGAGAGAGGAAGCAGAGCTAACTATGGGTTTCTAACGTAATCGGAAAGCGAGTGGCCACCACCTCCAAAAACGCGTCTATGAACTAGCACTTAGTTAATTAAACCACCACTATGCCACCAATTCGCTCCTAATCCTCTGCAAATCCAACAGAGCAAGAGGGTAGGATCTTATTAGCTATCTAGGTTTTTAAAAATGGAGATATTATATCGATTGCTCTCGCTACTCGCACTTACAAATTCCCGCGTATAACTCTCCGCCACTATCTTAGTGGTATATAACACCGCGCGATTTCTCGCGCTAACTTATATAAATTAATATAAATTGAGGAGGAATCTCTTAAAAAATGGATTCTATCTATAGATACTCGCGGATTAGTATACCGGCCCTTTACTATACGAGAAATAGCGAATCTTCTCCTCGAAAAGCGTGGAACCACCCTAGTTCTTTAGTTAGCGATAGATAGGTTTACAATTTTATAAACCGGTACTATCTCCTTTCCTCCTAGTTCTCGAGACGCTATAATTATAAATATATAAAGTACGAAGACCCGAAGGTTATTAGGGAGTGGTTTAATCTTATTTAAAAAACTATCCTTTAATTTAGGATCGACCCCGATAATATTTATAACTTTAATAAGACTAGTTTCGCGATAGGGTTAACGGTAACTATAAAGGTTATAATAAGGAGTGAATACTATAGTCGGCGAGCACTTTTATAGCCTAGAAATCGAGAATAGGTAAGTATTATTAAGTATATAAATACTACTAGCTAGGCCCTCCTACTATATATAATTTTTAAAGGCAAAGTCTTTATTAAATCCTAGTTTAACGGCCTTCCGGGAGACTAGCGATTTAAGGTTAGTCCTAATAGATAGACCTCTAATAAAATTAGACTTCGCTAGCTTAAAAAGCTCTTTATTCCTACTACTTCTTCGCGTATAAAGGGGGGGTATCGGCTTTTAATACTCGACGGCTATAGAAGTTATTTAACCCCGAAGTTCGATAAAATCTATAAAGAAAATAAAATTATACTAATCTATATATCTTTATATTCCTTATATATTTTATAGCCTCTAGATATAGGCTACTTTATAGTATTAAAACGCTTATATAGCTAGATAGTTAAAATAAAAATACAGAATAGAATTAATTATATTAATAAACTTAATTTCCTCGAAGTATATCCTCTCGCACGAATTAAAGCTTTTAAATTAGAGACTATTAAAAATAGCTTTCGATCTATAGGTTTAATAACTTTTATACCGGAGATAGTGATTTTAAAGCTCGATATTCGGCTTCGAAACCCCCCCCCCCCTCTAGCTAGGGTAGTGATTAGGATCTAAAAATACCTTCGAACTATATATAATTATAAAAGTAAGCCTCCTTAATAAAAGCACTACTTTATATAAGATTAAGGAGTCCCCTAAGCCCGCTTAATTCTACTATAAACTAGGTTTTAAAAGCCTACTAGATTATAATACAATCCGCTATATTACTCGAGAAAGAAGTAAGCGATTTATATACTAAAAACGAGAAGAAAAAGCAAAAGCGAACTCAATCTATAAGGACGATAGTCTATAAAGGGAATCTCTTAGTTTAGAAGGTTCGTAAGCTACGTTCGGAGCTATTTAAGGCCTAAGTAGCGCGTATCAACAACTATCGAGAGCAGGTTTCGGAAGGTTTAAAACCGCCTCCCTAGGCCGGACGAGCATATAGAATATATAGAAAGCTAGGACATAGAAGAGAGGCATACCTATATAGATAATGATTTTTTTAAATTTAATTTAATAGCGTTTTGGTTGAGATAAATGCATTTAAAAACTATATATGGGGGAGGGTGCGTGGCCACCCGTGGACTCGCTTTCCGATTACGTTATCTGACATGTGATGCCTCAGGCACTGAGGTATCCAACACATTTGCTGGAAATACCGGCATGTCTGTGTTGCGAAGTAGCCCTTTCGTTGAATCAACGACCCCCCCCGCCCCTTCTCCGCCCGCGCGCGGAAGCTTTTTGGCCCCTCACTGGGCTCCAAACTTGTTCGGCAACGGAGCTCGAGCAAGAAATGTGGGGAGCCAATGGGATTCATACATGCTTTGCAGCCGAACATGTGGAAAAGCATAAAAAACCAACACCTTCCACTTCGGCCTTAACTGGCTCGGTGTATTGCAGATATCTTCCATTTCGTACTTCGTTCAAATGGCAGACACATATCTCTGCTTCATTCGCCAGAGGCGTACGTTTTATTCTCTAACGAATACCTCCCCTGTCTCCGACGAACGAATTGTGGAAGTGGTACAGGAGGTGGTGCGCCACAGTCCGAGTTCTTTCAATGCACAGACCTCTCGGGTCGTGATTTTGCTTGGCGAGGAGCACCTCAAGTTGTGGACAATCGCTCTGGAGGTCCTCAAGTCAACCTTCCCGGCACAGAGCTGGGATGGGTATGAGAAAAAGTTGAACGACCGGAAAGCGGCCTATGGCACTGTACGTAGAAACTTTTCACCTTGTCTTGGTTATATATTCCTGCCTTATCTATTCGATCACTAAATATTCATTGCGACAGATTTTGCTTTATGAGGATCAGGCGGTTTTACCGTCCCTCCAAGTAAAGGCACCACTATTCAAGAACCATGTCAGCCAGTTCTCGGAGCACAATAGTGCAATCCTAGCTGGTAATCTGTGGACGGCACTAGAGTTGGATGGGTTTGGCGCCAACTTACAACATTTTAACCCTTATATCGATGCCAGAGTTGCGGTGGAGTGGGCTTTGCCGTCGCAGTGGACATTGAAAGCTCAGCTTGTGTTTGGAACAGCAGTTGAAGGACCTAATCCTGATAAGAAATATGGTAATTTAGAGGAGCGAATCCTTGTATTTGGAAAACAATAAGCAGGGTCATTCGGAGGCTGGGTTATTCTCTGTTAATTCGAAATCCAATATTTGCCTACTCGATTTAGGCGTTCAATACTGTCTGGAAAAGTTTCAATAATATTCGTATACAATCAAGTTTAGAGTATCCCTTGAAAGAACTATTCGATGATAAGAGAGTGCTGTTGGGTTTAACCCTCTTGTTCTTCTACAGCAAAGCCTCATTTCTCCTGATAAAGATTATACCAGAGCCACTACCAATATAGCAAAATGTTCCCAATGACATGTCAGATCAGAAATTACTGAACGGGAATTGGAATCAATACCTTTTGGCTCTTAGACCGTTTTTAATATGTTCATGGGTTCAGAAAGAACCAGAAAGGACACGGGAAGAAGCACATTATCTTTAGTCGCATTTAACTGCTCATAATTCATATATTGAAGGAGGACGTGTATTTATCGACCATTCTTACTTTGCCAGCATCTGCTATACCGTTAGTAGTAAAACATAATTCACAAGCGACCACAGAACACCATATAAGTACGTTAAATCACAACTCAATATCTCAGCATCAATAGCTGAATATTAAATTTCCTTATATTCTAGTACTATTTAGATCGTATGTAACCACCCTCTGAAGATTAGAATGTTATAATGTTTAGTGACTCAGATGTATAAAGTAGGAGTCTCTGTAGAGGTATTTTTTGGTAACGAAAAACAAAATTTTCGTTGATTTTAAATTTAAGCTAGCTTACACTATTCCCTATAACTTATAATAGTATCACACATATCATCAAAGAAAATAAACAAGCGGTTAAAATATCGAGTTATAAAAATGATGCATTTACTATAGTGATTTATGGTGGACGGGTCGCTTGTGAATTGCGTTATGTGAAAGACGTTCATGGATCCCGATAATGTAGCTCACATACGAGCCGAGCACACAAGAATCAATTAGTAGGACGTGTCTCTGTGATTGAGTGATGTCCGTGATCGATGACCGTGTCTCTTAAGCACATACGTATGTGTGCGCCTTGATGGGCCACCTGATAGGGGGTCACTCTGGTGGCTCATCCTGCGCTCGCAACTAACATTCATCTTCTAAAAATTACCTGACAGCGAACATGGCATCTGCGATAATATAGAGAGGTTGAAAAGGCTGCAAGGAACGGAGGCGTCGATGCAAGCTTACCGACAAGACTATGATACGGTCCACCTCGAGCCAGGCTCGCCATCGACCACTATTTACCAGTTTAGTTCTTGTCGCCATATGAGCGTATCTAAGGAAGCTGGATTATATTTTGAGATTACGTCTATCAAAGACACGAAGCCATCAATAAATAATGCTCTCAGTTTAGAAAACCCCTAGTGCACACCAGAGAGATAGCCAGAAGGAATTTTTCCAAAATGCAGCCGAGTTCGAAGTCGATATACAGATCAGCCAGCTTCTCTGTCAGTGGGATGTTGAAGACTGTGATGACCACAACTCTTGCGATGAAGATTGGGAACCTTCTGTTCTAGAATACGTCTTTCCTGAGGAGGCACGCTCGACCACATTGATAGTATTTTTCGTAAACGGCTATCTATGTTATATCTCGAGGCCTGATGGAGACTTGTGTGTTTGCTGTAAGTACTTTGCTAATAAACATATTGTGCCTGTTTATGGGGTGCTAGACCTTAATGGTACGTGGCGATTAGATACCTGCAATCATTGCCAAAGTGCGGCCCCTTTGCAGTGGTCACTTCACCCTAGATAAAAGAAAACAATGATACGCCATTATTCAGTGTTGGAGGTAAATCTTCGGATGCCGCGAAGGTGTGCCGACAAAGGGCCCAGTCGATCAGAACCGAGCCCCAGTTACAAGTTCTGGCGTGACGTCGTAACGACGATAAGCAATATCAATGTCGATGCTCCAGAATTCCGGTCCCCTTAGGAATATAACTCAACAAGACCGATGCAATTTTCACCACCGGGCCCTCATGAAGAGTCCCCATCTCGAGGAAGGGTTTCTGTATCGCAGGGCAATCTCTGACCGCAGCCTAGCCTCAGCTGCTCGATCCCTTGGTTTTCACCCCTCTGTGCGCCATCCCTGGGACCCTTTCGGTCTTGTCGCCGTCGAAGGCTATACAAAGTGGGGACGTTGGCAACAAAAGCTGCACAAAATCCTTCAACCGCTCCCCAAGTATGGCGCTGGTGTTGCGAGACGTCCCTATCACCAATTGGGAGGCGCAACATGGCAATAATGACGAGAAGGATTCCAATGGAAAAAATTCCAATCAGTTGAAGTCGCCTATAAGAGTCAGAATTAAGGCGAGCAAGATGCTAAACGAACTTACCGTGCAATAGGTAGTCTGAGCCTGGCTAACCAAGGCATGGGGATAATGATCAACATCACATCTGTGGCCATGTTGAGAGCCACAAAAACAAGTAGCTCAACGCGTGCCAGGCTGCATTCGCCTATGCATCTGCGTTAGTGTCTGTCAGGGACATTGAAAGGGCCGCGATTTACCTGGGTTTGGCTCTACTTGCCAGTAGAGGTGCAGGGGCCTGCATTCAGAGAAGCATGTCACCAGTACTGCCACATAAGTACCAAATAGCATAATCCAGGCGACGTTTATTGTCAGTTCCGGACTGCGTAGATCAGGCAGCATCTGCTTGTATAAGAGGAGGACAGCACTTTTCTGTATCCATAAACTAGACCTCACGTTAGTATCCAAGTCGCCCGACATGTAAACAGGAAGTAGTACTAAGTGCTGTATACTGCTCTGCAGGCAAGCGTCATCTTGCTGCCAACCTCACGTCGATATATATCGCCCTTGGTTAAGGTATCGGTTTCTCTTTCCACATCTTTCATATTATTATTTCCCCACAGGAGAACGAGAATAGCCGACGGTGAGAGGACAATGATACAAATTATAGCAAATGACGTGAGATAGTCACTGAGCTTGAATTTCTGCCTTCTTATCTTCCGCATGGCAAGTCGGAGGCTCATTAGAATAATTGCGAGCGAATTGAAGATTCCGACATTGATAATAGTCGACTCCGTACTGTAACTCATCGACATAAGCTTGTTTTGCCGAAGTGATATGAGTTGCACCCAATTATGGAAGAAAAGAAAGGATAGTTTTCTCGAATCTCAGAGTCATAGCCAGGTCTCAACAATACCTGACAGACATACACTCTATGAGTGCCCATTATATGCATGAGTACGTGAACACTTGTTTTTTAACTGCGTTTTTAAATTTAATATAAGGTGGCACAGTGTTCAAGGACCATTTGCCACTAGTGTTGACACTTACATTAGATAATGACGAAGTCGGTTGTGGGTAGGTTAACGAATTTTTATACCTACCGTGGTTGAGGTAAAGATTGGCTGGTTAGCATCTGTTGGAATGGGAAAGTACGCCCAATCCACGTAAATGGCCTAGATTTTGGTTATGTTCGTACACATAGTTACTAATTTGTATACCCAGTACCCCGACTGACTCCTCACCGAAGTTGGATCCCAAATTAAGTGGTGTATAGATATATTGTAGTGGAAGCTACTGTGACTACAAATAGCTGTGTCTACTCGCATGGTTAGCGAATAAATGTCACACTTGTACCCCAATCCAGGGTTACAGCTTCGGTTAAGGGGTCAGGGTAAATGAATCCATCCATCCATCCATGCTATATCTAAAGATCCCCGGCACTTCAGACCTGTCGCTCCACATGCTGGACGGTGCCTTGCTTGGCCGCCATCACCTCCATCTTCTCATCCACCTCCTGGTCGTGCCCCTCAGCATCGTTGTTGCCATTGCTGCCGATCTAGTACCAGGGTAGGGCAAACAGCCGATCCATGCTCTCCAGTGTCCGACCGGCGGTCTCGGGCACACTGAACCAGACCCAAATGCCACCGACGATCGTTACGACCGCAAAGAACCAGAATGTGCCCTTGGGGCTATTTCCCCTATCGACGACGGGTAGCAGCAGGTTGGGCACCGCCCGCGAGTTGCCGTCCAGGTTGGCAAAGTGCAAGGTCATCGCCAGCGACGTGGCTAAGGCGCGGATCCGGAGAGGGAATAGTTCCGTACTGAGCAGGTACTACATCGAGTTCCAGCCGAGTGCCTATCCGAAACCCGAGAGGTAGATCATAGCGATCGCGCCCTCGCTAGCGCCCTTCTGATTGGAGGGTAGCTTGAAGCTTTTCGCCACCCCCATTTCCGGGACCGCCGTCAGGAACCCGGCCATATAGATCATAGCAATGGCCTAGCAAGTGATACCGAGTAGTAAGGCCCGCTTACGATTGATCATACCAAGGAGAAAGAACGCGCATATAATCGCAGCCACCAGCTTGACAATTCCGAAAATCGCCGTCACCAGGAGGTTCTCGTTGCTCCCGTTGATTCCAAGAAGTTTAACAAGTCGGTGGGGTACAACGTGATAGACCCCGCTCCAGACCATTGCGACAGAATCTGTGATATTAAGGTGGGGTAAACCCGGTAGAGGTTGGCCGGAACCAGGAAAGTCTCCTTGATGATCCCCAATGGGCCGGAACCCGTAGAAGCTTCCATCTCCATCTGGTGTGCGCTTTGAGTGGGGGTGATTTCGCGAACCACATACTCATGATCGGGGGTGCAGGTTACAGACGTGGGACAGATTGTCGATCGCCTTGTCCTACTGGCCTTGCTTGACGAGATAGCGGGGGGGGGGGCGCTCGGGGGGGGGGCGCTCATATAGCAGGAAGGAAAGGATGAAGATCAAGCCGGCGAAGATGATGTGTAGGGCAGTGGTGTGACGACTGAGAAGGTTCACACCGCCTTGGCTGGAGAGTACGGCAGAATGGATGCGGAGAAGAGTGGCAGAGAGCTCACCGCCTTACTAAAAGAGAAGTCTCTTTACCCCGCTAAGACTTCTTCCTTTCCTTCCCTTCTCTATACTTAGAATTTTAGTTAAAATGCACTCTTTATATTAAAGGTCTAGCTGCGAAGGGGCATAGCGGCCAGGGTCAAATGCCTGGTTTTCCCGGTGTTGATGCCTGATTTATACCTGATTTTAGACCGCTTTGGACACCGCTCTATACAGTGTAGTCTTCCGCACGACCTAGAACCTAATCCAGTCTAGGTCTAGGTCGAAAGCTTATAACCTAGGCCTAACCTAGACCTAGTGACTAGGGCCCTAGAAAATATAGAATAGGCCTAGTTTAACCTAGTTTCTATATAAATTATAGTATAAATATTTAAATAATATACTATTATTTTCCTATATTATAGTTCCTGTATCGAAATACTATAATCTCTACTATTAAGGTGAGATCCGGCGGCCACTGCTCTGCACGTTTGCCCATTAGACCAAAAAGGTCATAACAAAGTCAGTTCATGCGAACTGACTCTCTGCTGCAGTGGTATATATATATAGGTGTCTCCACACCACCATGTATGCCAATACATGCTGTGTGGGATCACAAAGGTAAAGGAAATATAAGAAATATTCTCGTTATTAAAAGAAGTATATCTAGTTTAGGATTAATTATATCTTAAAGTACTTTATTTTATATAGAAAGGTAGTATATATTACTCTATTAGTTACTAGTTTTCTAATAGGTATTAGAGTTATAGGGTTAATTATCTATAGAATTAGGCTTTTTAATAGCTATTAGAATTCTTAATTAAATATTTTAGGAAGGCTTAATAAAACTAGGGTAAAAATTAGGGTTTAACTAGATTGTATAGGTTTTAACTAGGTTATCTTAGAGGTATTTCTTTAGACCTATATAATATTAGTATAATAGACTAATAAATAAGAGTAGGAAGATTTACTCTACTTAATCTATTAGTATTTCTAGATACTCCTATAACTTTAGTATATTTCTACCTTTATATATTAAAGAATTCCTCTCTTTATAGCCCTTATTATATATTATATATTATTCTTATATTATATTTTAAAGCCACTTTTCTAATTTTATATTATCGCTCTATAGTAGGGATCTTAATAATCTTTTATATCTTTTAATTAGATATATTACTCTATCTATAAATTAATATATAATTAATTTAAGCTTCTAAAGACTAAAAGATCTTTTTTTAATCCTCCTTTCGTTAAACTATATTAGACCTAACTATGGGAAAGGGTTTATTCTTTATAATATAATATTATATACTAATTTTATAAACTAGTAATTAAAGATTAACTATAGAAGGAAAAGTAAGATTAAATAGAATTCGAACTACTATATAGAGATCTAGAATAGCTATGATTAAATAGCTTAGATTATAGATAGTATATTAAGGATTATATATAAATACTATAGAAAGATCCTTAAGTATCTTTATACCCTAAGCTTAAATAGTATAGATAAAGTATAGTATTATAGTATATTAACTATCTAGAAATATCGAAAAATAGCGGGTTATTTATAGTTAGAGAAGGGGAAGAGAGTAGAGACTATAAACTTTCTATAAATAGAGATAGATATATTTTATATTAAGAAACTAAATAACTATACTACCTTATTATTACTTTAGAAAGTTTATGTTGGGGTGGTCATGTGATTAGCATATGATCGTCACGTGACACCCCGGGTTCTAGGACTTCCAGTAGTTAGTTAGCATAGCTTCCTCTCTTCCCTTTTCCTCTTCCAGAGTCCAATACACTATTTCCCTTATATTATCTTTGTTCCTATATAGCCTTCTGCTTCACTGATAGGTTATAAGGCCCTTACTTGAGGACTCCGAGTACCTAAATCGTTAATTTTCCTAGCTAATCAGAGTTTTCACTCTTATTTATATATAGGACGCGTACCGGCCCGTTCTATAGTAACCCTATAATAAACGAACTAATCAGATCATAGTATTTTAAGATCTCGTCGATATCGGTCCTCGATATCTCTATTTTTAATAAGATAGTTATTATTCTCTAAAGTATTTTATCTCGCTAGTATATAACTATAAAAACTCTATATCGCGACCGAAATCGGACCGCGAAAAACTATTTTCTCCGAGACTCGGTAAACAATTCGACTCTTAATATATAGCTAGTCTAATATAACTAATTCTATAGCTAGTTAAAATAGCTGATTTTATTAAGGAGGATAACGCTAGGGAGCGCTCTTTACGCTCTCTCCCTCTACCTCGCTAGATAACCTAAAACCCCGCTTAAACTAAGTAGTAGCCGGCTTCTTATATAAGAAGGCCGCGTATATAAGTAACGAACCTTCCGGAAGAGAAGGAGATTAAATTAAATAAAGGTATTAAGCTACTTCTTAATAGGAGCAACCTTATAAGATAGAAATAATCAATCGAAAACGGACTAAGTATAGTTTATATTAATAAAGTTACTAATTATAAATTACCCTGACTAGATAAATTAGATCTAGAGTATAATATTTAGGAGTACTAGTTAAAGATCGTTTACGGATAGAGTAAGAGTCTACTTAATTAAGAGATTATTATAATTCTTAAAGATAGTATCGACGCCTTCCTACGCTATATAGATAATATAATATATAAAGTAGAGACTCTTATTCGCGGAGTAGAGATTATAGATAACGTTAGACGTAAGGTTATTAAATTTTATAAGATAAAAAGATCGGATTATAGTAGCGTAGATATATATATTATAGCTTATTAGACTTAGTATAATTAACTTAGTCTTTATAAAGTTAAACCCTATCCTTTTAGAGCTATATTTATTATACTTTATAATCTTAAAAAGGAGCTCGACTTAGTTAAATTTATATACTAGGCGATAAAAGATACTATCCCCGATATAGTTTTAAAAGATAAATTTAATAGTATATATAAGAAACTTATTATTAAAATATATAATATACCCGCTTTATCCTTTACTACTCTAAATACCTTAGCGAATATAGCTTATAATAATAATAATAACGATAATTAGCGCGGCAGAGGTAGAGGATATAGATATAGCGGAAAAGGCTATAGAGGAGGTTTATATAATATATCGTTAAGTAATAATAAGAATTAAAAGGATTAGTCCTTTTTTAAGAATAGTCTACTAAAAAGTAAATCGATTAATAAATAGACTAAGTAGTAACGTAATAAGTAGCTCTAGTATATTAATAAAGGTTAATATTCGTACTATAGAATCGAAGGATATCCTATAAAGATATACTACTATCTTATAGAAGATCTCGTTTTTAATAGCTAGAAGCTAAATAATAATATTTAGAGCAATATACTAGTAAAGAGATTAGCTAAAGAGAAAGCTAAAGATAAAGCTAGTGTTACTTATATAAATACCGCTCGCTCTATAGATTAAATATAGATACTAGATAGCGGTACTTTAAAGACTATTACTAGTTATTATAAGGATTTCTACGAATATACTAAGTATAAATCTAGAGAGGAACTATATAGCTATATAAATACTAATAGTAATATCTAATTTACGATTATATATAGAAAAGCCCCGATTTAAATTAATACTATAACTAGTAAAGTAAGAACAATCCTTATTACTATTTATTATAATACTATAATATAAGATAGACTACTTTTTATAAATATACTAGAAGTAGATTATAGTTTCTTCTACGATCTAATTATATTAATATTTATATATATAAATTATAAAGAAGTTAGCTTAGTAAAGAAAGTTAGCGGACTCCCCTAGATCGATAGACCACGCTATTATAGAGTAAAGTATAAAGCCGAAGAATAAGATATTAAAATATATATATATATTTATATTTAGAGGATATATTTCTATAAGCCTAATTCCGAATCCGACTTAGATATAGAGGAAGAACTTAATAGGATTAATAAATTAGTTTCTATCTATAAGATTTATAGATATCTAGGCTATATTAGTAGACTTTATATTAAGGCTTCTTTAGCTAATATAGTCCTTCTAGATAAAAAAGACTAGGTAGAGCTTTACAATTTTAACTCGAAAGCTTACTAGCTTAGTAAAATAAAGAAGTAGATTTTAAGAGATAAATAATAGTATATTAAAAAGCTAGATATAAAATTATATACCGATATTTAATTAATAAGTCCTCCCGGACTTTAAGGAGAGAAGTACTAGATACCGATAGTTAATAATTATACTCAATTTACTAAGGGTCCCTACTTTCGAAGTAAACATAAAATTACTAAATATATAATTAAATTTTATAAGCGCTAAAAGCTTTTCCGCGGTCGATATCTAGCTATCTAGCGAATCGATAAAGGTACCGAATTCTATAAATTTAAGATATAGGTAGAGAATAAAGATATAGTTTTCGAGCTTATATCTATCTATATATTAGAACTAAATAGTATCGCAGAGCGTATAGGAGATTATATTAACTAGACCTAGCGGATAGTAAATATAGATACTAAGCTACTAGATATATTTTAGCTATATTACGATCTATATTCTATAATAGGTTTATTAACCTAAAAACTAGTAAGACCCTAATTACCTTCTAGTAGGAAGGCTTTAGTCTAGAAGAGATAAAATTTAATCTAAAATATCTTTATACTTAGGGATCTATCCTTTATATATATATTCTAAAAGAGACCTATATTTAGTTAGAGAAATTAGGACTCTATATATTCCGAGGTTACTTAATTAGATATAAGGGAGAAAATAGCTATATTTTTAAAGTATAGAATCTGGTTATAATAGAGATTATTTATTCTTATAATATCACTTTTCCCGATAAGCTTAATAAGAATTTAGATAATAATTAAAAGAGGGGTATTATATTAGCTAATAAGCTATTATTAAAAGATCTAGGTTTAGATAATAATAATACCGGTGCACTCTTTAAAGAAGAAGGGCTAGCGAAAATAAATATATATATAGTAAAAGGTAAACTCTCTTTTAAGGAACCGAGGATAGTAATCTAGCCGAAGCTAGTATTATAAGTGGTTATTACTAGTAGGAAGCTAGAACCCGCTATCTAGGCCCTAATAAAGCCGGTAATCTAATAGAAATAAGCGTTAGTAGGACTAAGTATACTAGGAAGAGTATAGACTATACTATCTATACTAAAGATATTAATTAGGATCTAAGAGATCGAGGATCTATCCTCTATTCGATAGCCTATCTTCTAGAAACTAAAGAGATAGGCTATCTAGTAGCCTAGTTAGTAAACTACTAGTTAACTAGCTAGTTAGTAGCCTATATAATAGGCTACCTAATATCCTATATTATAGCCCTAGGCTTATAAAGTAATCTATTATTATATAGATTAGCTTAATATAGAAGACTTAGTTCTTCTACCCCTACTACTATAGCCTAGAAAATAGGCTATATAGCCTCTAGTATTTTAGATAATCCTAGAGTCTCCGATTACGATTCACTAGTTAATTAAATAAGATAATAGTAACAAAGAGAAAGACGATTTATAGTTATTTATATACCTAGATAAAAAGTAGTAGTTTACTATATTAGTAGTAAACTAGATAACTTCTTATATATAGTATACACTAGCTTCTTAGGAAGGAAGTAAGTACTAGAAGTAGTAAGCTATAGAGACTATATCCCTAGCAAGCCCTAAAGTAGCTACTAAATCTCTAGTATATTATTTACTAGGAGCTTATAAAGAGGATACCTTTTATAAGACTCCCTATATAGTTTTAAAATAGATATATAAAGAGATTTCTTATAAAGTCGAAATTATAACCTAATATAATACGACTCCGGTTAATCCCGAACTATTAATAATTGATTATAATCGATCTATAATTGATCGTTATTAAACCACGATTAAAAAAGAATAAGTACTAATCGAAATAGAACGAGTACCGATCGAAACTAAACCGACAATAATAACTTAAGAACCTTCTATAATTATAATTAGTACCCACGTGTTACAGACCTACCCGTCACCAATCAGTGGTGATCCACCAGGCACACAGATAGGCCACCAAGAGCCAACGAACACCGGATCACGTGAGCAGACAGCGAACGGCCGATACTAGCCTGTTATTCGCTGTGATAAACAATACTACAATACACTACAAGACGATCAGCCAATATCACATGATCATATACGTAGTAGATTAGTAAATAGTCGAAACGGTAGGATCTGCTAAGGAGATTCTACTACGCTACTATCTACTTATCTATATAGGAAGGATTTAGGGATATATAAGGACACTTATTTATATATCTAGTTTAGTTCTTCGTCTTCAATCCTATATTATTATTTATATTTACCTTTTAGATTACTAGTGACTCTCTTACTTGATTATAACTTAACGACACTCACAAATAGACTAATACTCCGGTATAGATCTAATCGGCGCTCTACCTAGTACCATTCCTTGATACCTCAAAAGGACCTAGTCTACAGTAAGGCCTATTAGGTAATAGTACGGTTAAGAGTATAGATCGTTAACGTTAGAAATCTAAGCGGTATAAGGCAAGTATACCCAGAACCCTTCTAACCTAACTATAACCAGTTTGCAATATATAATATATTAAAGACCGTCTCGAATCAAGTTTTCAAGTTACTAATATAGTAACCTCTAGCAGCGCCTCTAGAGCTAAAGCACCGGCTAAGCGAGAGTAGGACGATTAGGAGGATATATAGGAAGCAAAGATAGTGGAGCTTTAATAATAGGTCGAAGCCCTACTAAAGCAGCTTAAAAAATAAAAGAAGTATAACGCCTAGGTTAAAGACTATTTAGTATAGATATATACTTAGGTCACTACTTTAGCACTAGCTAGTGTTATCTAAGGGCCGACCTTACCTAAGGCTAAGTACTTCGAGGGAAACCAAACCAAGCTTCGCGGATTCCTTACTTAGATAGATATATATATTAATATAAATAAGTCTAAGCTTCTATCTAAGGTAAGTAGGGTGATTTTTATATTAACCTACCTTTATAGATAAGTATAGAATTAGCTTAAACCTTATATTAGGGACTACTATAAGAAAGCGCCTAGAGATTAGTCTAGCACTATAACAGAAATCTTTAATAGCTATAGTAGTTTCCGATAACACTTAGAACGAATATTTAAAGATATCGACGCTACCTAAATAGCTAAACACAAGCTATAGAAAATTAGATAATAGACTAGTGTATCGGTCTACGCCTCCGAATTCTAATAGATTATTTTATATCTTAATCTACCTAATCGAGCGTATATTCTGTACTTCGAGATAGGACTTAAATCCGATATTAAAGATAAACTAGCTAGGATTGACTGACTAGATATCTTAAATAAACTTATTAAAATCGCGGTTAAGATCGACAACTATATTAATAAACGAAAGTATAAACAACAAGAAATAGACTAATAGAAATGTAGTAAATCGCACAGCTTTAACCGTTTTAGTAATAGATACTATAATAGGGCGCTACTATAAGATAACGACCTATATAGCCCGAAGCTAATAGAGCTAGACACTATTTAAGATAAGTAAGATAAGCGTTGTAAGAAGAACCTCTACTTTACGTATAGGAAACTAAAATACTATATAAAAGAATATAAATAGAAACGACTATACGAAAAATAGTAATACCTATAAGTAATACGCGAAGGACTATATATAACCTAGGAATAAACCTAGATAGCGACCCTAAAGGACGAACCCTTAAAGGATCTCTTAGTAAGATAGGAATAACTAAGCCTAGAAGAGATACTAGCGGGTAATCTATATACTAAAGGATTAGCCGATAAGCTAAATTATAAATACTTAAAAATTAATTAAAATACTATAAAGAGTTAGGGATAGATATAGTATATCCCCTAGGAACTAAACTATTCCCTAGGATAGTCTAATAACTTCTAGGAGCGGGGTATAAAATACCTAAGAACGCTAATTACGTTCCCTAGAGCCGATATTAGTCGAGGAACCCTAAGCACGCTCCTAGGAACAGATTAAGTAATCCCCGAAATACCTTACAAAAGTCTAAGATACTATCGTTAACTAAAGAATAATAAAGAAGCTAATGAGCTTATAGGATATCTCGAGGATAAGATATAGACCTATAGGTTAGACTAGCACCTTATTAACGTAATTAAGGAAGGCGATAACCTAATAGGATACCCTTATAAAGATTCTACTTACGCGTATAAAAGATATATATAATATCTAAGATATAGAAGAATAACCACCACTATATACTACGACGAGATATATATAATTTACGGCTAAGGTAAGTTAGACTATAGTATCGAGCCTAGACCACTAAAGTAGATAAAAAAGCTAAGATAGAAAGAAGAATATTAAGGAGTTTAATATAATAGATAGTAGTTATACGATTATAAGAATCAGCTAACTATATAGCTTAAAGCGACACTATTAGAAACTTATATCAAGCTTTATATAGAGTTATCTATAGGACGAGCGTAGACCCTTATCGACTTAGGTACTACTAATAACTTTATAAACCTACGATTTAGGGAAAATTGATAAGTTAGGATAAATCCGTTACTATATATAGTTCTAGTCGCGGGACTCGATAGCGAAGTACTATTAGGAGGAGTTAGCGAGGAAACTATTTTGTTACCTATATCTATCTATAGATACCTAGAATTAATAAAGTTTAATATACTAGAAACGGGAGACTACGATATTATATTAGGCATTCTATAGCTTAGGAAGTATAACCCGAGTATTAACTAGTAGTCGGGATAAATTACCTTTAACCGGTATAAGTGTAAGAAAGAGTACGACGAATATAAATCCTATCGGAAGAGGGCTATATAGAGGGATACTAGCGGCACTACTAACTAGTCACGATCTAGAGGTAGGATTAAACGATTAACGAACCGAATCGCTCTAGATATAATAGAATAGTCACTAGATATATCCGACTAAGAGTTAGCAGAATATATAATTATTAAGTAAGAAAAGCTATATATAACTAGCGATAAACTATAGATTCCGGACGAATACTATAAGTTTTAGGATATTTTTATAGCACTAGCCAAAGGGACCCTACTAGAGTATAGGGTCTTTGACTATAAAATTAATATAATAAAAGGAACTAAACCTACTTTTAAACCTATCTATTAGTTGTCGCTAAAGGAGTTAGAGATATTTAAGGAATATATCGACAAGAACCTAAAGAAAGGTTATATCCGAGCCTCGAAATCACCGGCCGGATATCTAATTATTTTTATACTAAAGAAAGATAGAAGCCTTCGACTTTATATAGATTACCGATATTTAAATTCGATTACTATCAAAGATCGATATCCTCTACCTTTAATTCATAAGATCTAGGATCGAATTTAAGGAGTAAAGTACTTTTTAAAGTATAATATTACTAATATATATTATTATATTCGGATTAAGCTAGGCTATAAATAGAAAACGGTATTTAGGACTAAGTATAGATATTACGAATATTTAGTTATACCTTTCGGTCTTACTAACGCACTAGTAATATTCTAACGCTTTATCTTTAGCGTTCTTAAAGAATATCTAGATATCTTCGTTATTATATATTTAGATAATATTTTAGTATTCTCTAAAACACTTAAAGATTATATCGAGTATAATAAGTTAGTACTTAGTAAGTTAAGAGACGCGAAGATTATACTTGAACTTAAGAAATATAAGTTTTATATCTAGGAAACGGGATTCCTTAGATATTATATTAGCCTAGACGGATTAGGTATAGAAGAAGATAAGGTTAAGAGTATTCTCGAATAGCCTATACCGAAGAACGTTAAGAAAGTATAGCAATTTCTTAGTCTTATAAACTACTATTAGAAAATTATTAATAGATATATTAGTATAGCGACCGGACTTTACTAATTTACTAAGAAAGGATAAGTATTCTAATAGGACGAAGTAGTAGAGAAATTATTTAACGAACTAAAAGAACTATTTAAACAGCGAACGATTATAGTAAACTTTAACTACAATCTACCGATTATATTAGAGATAGATATATTAGACTACGCTCTAGGAGCTAGACTAATTTAGAAGAAAGAAGATAGGACTTTATAACTAGTTATATTTTAGTCTAGGAAGATAATCCTAGCGGAGCTTAACTATAATATTTATAATAAGGAACTATTAGCTATAGTATTAGTATTCTAAGTCTAGAGAGTATATCTTAAAGGAGCTAAGTATATAGTGATAGTACGGACCGATTATAAGAACCTTATATTCTTTATAATAATAAAAGCTCTTATATAACAATAAGCGCGATAGGCTAAGACCTTAGTATAATACGATTTTAAGATCGAATATTATAAGGGAATAGAAAATAGCTAAGTAGATATACTTAGTAGACGACTAGACTATAAGATTAGAACTAAGATAGCTAAACCCGCTATACTAAAATAGAACTAGGATAGAACTATCTTATATAATAAATAGATTCTAGCTATAATAGTAGAAATCTAGGACGAATTCTTATAATAAATCTAAGACGTATAAAAAATAGATAAGTACTATAAGATAATCGCTAGATAAATAACCATAGATAGAAAATCCACTTAGGATAAGATAGGAATAGTCTATATATATAGATTAATATATATTCTATTATTACTTAGGAACGAGGTTATTCGACGATACTATAACGACCTTATATATAGATATATAGAAGTAGAAAAAACTATAGAATATATTTTGCGAAATTACTATTTTCTAAATATAAACTGAAAGATTAGATTCTATATTAGTAGATACGATATATACTAAAGAAATAAACTAGCACGATATATACTATATAGAGAATTATAGTTATCTAAGACACCGACGACCCTATAGGAATAGATTATAATAGACTTTATTATAAAGCTACTAGTCTTAGAGGGATACGATATAATTATAGTTATAGTTGATAGGCTTATAAAATATACCTATATAATTCTAACCACTAAAACTATTAACTCGGATTAAATAGCTAACCTAGTACTATAATATATAGTCGTAAACTATAGATTGCTATATAAGATTATATTAGATAGAGATAAGCTATTTATATCGAATATATAGTAGTTATTTACGGACTAAATAGGTATCGAGCTAAGACTCTCTACTATATACTATCTATAAACTAACGGATAAATAGAAAGAGTAAACTAAATAATAAAATAGTACCTTTAATACTATATAAACTACTAATAGAACGACTAGGTAGGACTATTACCGATAGTATAGCTAATATATAATAATATAGTACACACTACGATAAAAGAATCACTATTCTATATAAACTATAGATATAATCCTATAACGTTCGGAGAACTAATTAGTAAGATAGCTGTGGTAGAATTAGCGAGGCTAAAGGCTACTAGGCTTAAATAGTTATATTTATAACTATCTAGGGATATTAACTTTATTAATCTAAGAATAAAGAAATACTATAACTAATAGTATAAGGAGGGACCTAATCTAAAGAGGGAGGAAAAGGTTTATCTTTTACGCTATAATATTAAAACTAAGCGACCTAGCGATAAATTGGACTATCTACGATTAGAACCGTTTAAAATTAAAGAAAGATTAGGACTAGTTAGCTACCGATTAAAGCTACTATATAATATAAGAAGACTCTATCTAGTGTTTTATATCTTGTTACTTAAACCTATACTAGAAAACGCCGAACTCGCTATAAATATAGAAATTATAAAAGAAACCGAAAATGAATATAAGGTCGAGGAAATTCTAGAAATAAAATAGATAAGCGGAAGGCCTTACTATCTAGTGAAATAGAAAGGGTATAATACCTCTAAGAATATATAGGAACCTATCGAGAACCTAAAAGGCTATCTTTAGCTAGTTTAATAGTTCTACTAATATTAGTAGCGGAGAAAGCTAGATCGTCCTAGAAGGACGTTAGAAGATTAGTAATCTCCGCTAATATCTAATTAAAATTCGGATAGTCGGTAGTAGTAGCGAGCTACTTAAAGTTAAGAGTAGAAGGGGAAGCCTACTCTAGGGACGTTTATTTTTTATTAAGAATTTAAAGAAGCTCGGTATTATACTCCGATATTTTAAAACCTTTTTATTTAAGGAAGGCTATCTATTTATATAATCGACGCTAATGAGATATAGCTTCCTAGTATTGTTTTTATTTATTTAATACCCTTTAATATAGCTCCGCGAGATATATCTATAATTTACTTAACTTAGGTTCTAATAAATCGAGTTCGTTTTTATTCGTTTTAAGGTCCGAAGAAAGTTTATCCTTAGCGCGATATAATAAATCCTATTCCTGACTAGTGTGGAAATCACACTTATATAAGCGACCGGCACGAGTATATATTATATATTTCGAATATTAGCGAGAACGATCTATTAGGTAGGCTACGCTAGCTATTTTATAGTGATTGTAAGAAATAGCGGTAGTAAAACTATTATCCTCGATATAGTCTGCTTAATAATAATAAGCCTTGGAAGAGTTAGATAGAAGCTTAGGGGTAAGCTCGGATATAGAGTTAGCCTTATATTTAGATATAATAAGTATGTATTATTTTAAGAAAAGGAAAATCTATTACCTACCTAAGGGGAACTGTAGACTTATAAGTCTTAGAGACGAAACTCCTAGGAGAGGGGGAGATAATATTATAGACCTACCCATCACTAATTAGTGGTAATCTACTAGGTATATAGATAGGTCACTAAGAGCTAACGAATACCGGATTACGTAAGTAGATAGCGAACGGCCGATACTAGCCTATTATTCGCTGTAATAAACAATACTATAATATACTATAAGACGATTAGCTAATATCACGTGATTATATATGTAGTAGATTGGTAAATAGTCGAACGGTAGGATCTGCTAAGGAGATTCTACTACGCTACTATCTACTTATCTATATAGGAAGGATTTAGGGATATATAAGGATATTTATTTATATATCTAGTTTAGTTCTTCGTTTTTAATCCTATATTGTTACTTATATTTACCTTTTGGATTACTAGTGACTCTCTTACTTGATTATAACTTAACGATACTCACGAATAGACTAATACTCCGGTATAGATCTAATCTTCGCTCTACCTAGCACCGTTCCTCGATACCTCAAAAGGACCTAGTCTGTAGTAAGGCCTGTTAGGCAATAGTACGGTTGAGAGTATAGATCGTTGACGTTGGAAACCTGAGCGGTATAAGGCAAGTATACCCGGAACCCTTCTAACCTAACTGTGACCAGTTTGCAGTGCGTAACACCACGATTCTATTACTAAGATAGGATCTATCTTACTAGAGTAATTTATTCCTCGCCGTTCGAGCTATACTAAGCGTTTACCGAAGCGCTATAGTTTTCCCTCGAACCCTATTAAACCCCCAAATCCTCTACCGAAACCACACTAACCAAAGCGAATTTATATAAGACCGGATATCCTATAGGGTAATAATAGTATTAGCGAGGGATCTAAATAAATATAGTAAGTACAAATATAAGGCGAAGCTTAGTAAAAGTAGTAAAAGTAAGAAGCTTAGTAAGATATATAGAGAGGAAGACTTATAGCGTCGAAAGTTATTACTAAATAAAGCACCCCTTTTATTTACGATAGTAAGCTATTATATATTAAAGATATCGATATCCCTTAGTCTTATAAGTAAGTATAAAAGTCGAAATTTATAGATAGATAGTAAGCTACTATAGAGAGTTAAATTAATAATCTATATATAAAAAGAACCTTTAATATCGTTCCAAAACTACTAGGTATTATACCCCTATCTAGCTAGTAGGTCTATAATTTAAAAGTTATTAAAGATAATAAGGTTTATAGTTTTAAAGTACGCTAGATAGTATATAGAAACTTTTAATTAAAGAAAGAAGACTATATTTTCTACGTCCTAGTCGTTTAAAATATACTTATAAAGATCGTTTTCACTTTTATCGCTGAATAGAATTATAAATAGTATTGTTTGTCACGGCGAATGGTAGGCTGTTATCGGCCGTCCGTTGTCTGCTCACGTGATCCGGTGTTCGTTGGCTCTCGATTGCCCATCTGTATGTGGGGGCGCAGGCCCGACTGGTGCCTGGTTGGTCTATAACATCTGGTAGGTTCTTTCCTAGTGGATCGATAACCACAATAAGAGTATATACGATCTACCAGCATGGTAACGAAATGAAACCATCCCTACCATAGCCACACCACATACAAGCCTAGCCAAAAGTCACTCTAGAAACGACGCCCACTTTCTACTTCCTTTTAATGCGGCAGAGCCCGGCATCGTCCCAATCTTCACTTCCCACACCCTTCCGAGCAATGAACAGTCCATTAGGATCCCACTTTTGCTTGATCCCATAGAGACGAGGATAATTGCTACCCCAGAATTCGTTCTGGAAATTTGGTTCGTATGCATTCGCCTCGTTCGGGTATGCTCCCATCTTATAGCCCTCAACATCTTTAAGGACAAGCATGTCAACCTCAGTCATATTGCGGATGACTTCTTGCTGCTGAGCGAGGGTGGCATTTGGCGCCCAGTAGCGAGCGAAATACATATGGGTAGCGGCCTTTCTCCAGGCGGGATTTATAGCGTTGTCGACAGACTCTGCATTCTTGGCGACAGCACCCCCAGCAACGATGTTGCCAGTAATAGTGTCTCCGGGGTTGAATTTGAGCTTTTTCCAGGCGTTGACTAGTTTTCCTGGCCCGTTATGGGAGACCAGTAATTCACGCGAGAATAGTCTTGAGCCTAGGATCACGTTCTTGCCGGTTGGGTCCATGTTTCCTCTAATAAGCAAACCCGAAAGCAGCGAATGGATGCTCGGGAAGGGTATAGAGGCGTACTCAGTAATTAGACCAGCTGTTGCGTTGAGCTTCGATTGCAGTGGCGCAACAAGCTTGTCGATCTTTGCAACGTTGGTCTGATTTGGGAAGAACAAGAGAATGGAAAGTCTTGAGACCTCCATCTTCTTGAACGGCATGTTGGGCGTGATAAAGTAGTATCCACTAGCGCCAGCGTCATTCAGGGATGGGATGGCGGCGTGGAAGTCAGCCATGGCCCCCCAGAAACCAGGGTTTTTGGCGACTGTGCTGACGTTGAGGTTGACCATCGTAATGGGAGCCTCGTCAAACGTGCGTAGGGTGGCACTGACAACAACACCAAAGGTTCCTCCACCTCCGCCTCGAAGAGCCCAGAAAAGGTCGGGGTTTTGGTGGCTGTTTGCGGTGACGAGAGTACCCTAGTACCGAGGGGATTAACATGGATTGTTCAAGGCCCGAAAGGTTCTATCACTCACATTGGCGGTCACAACTTTAAACTCTAGCACGTTATCAGCGGCCATGCCCTTCCAGGGTCCCATTAACGAATGGCCGCCTCCCTGGATATACCCTCCTGCTGCACCAACGGTGTGCGAAGTCCCAGCAACAACGGTTCGACCCTTCTGTCCTACAGCAGCGTAAAGTTCCATCAGATTGATACCCGCACCGATAGTGACAGCAGGGCCCTCGCTCTTGGGAGTTCCCGCAGGCTTGAAGTCGTCGCTGAATTGAATATTCTTCAACCAGTATGTGAAGATCTGTAAGGAATCCGGGGCCGTCGAGCGACCGACAAAGTCATGACCAGAATTCCGAACTGCTAGACGAAGATTGAATCTCTTTGCGAACCGAACTGCGTCTTGGATGTGGGATGCAGACTTCGCCAGGACAGAGTACAATGAAATCCTTCCCTGGCCACAGGTTGTCTGGCGGGTCTCAAGAACGCAGCTCTCGTTGAGTTCGGGTCGTGCCTCCCAATTTTCCCATTGCACGGCTCCTGGCTGGGTTGCTCGCCAGGTGGAATTCGTCCATTCTTGGGTGATAGCCGCGCAGGCTTTTTTGTTGCCTTCGTGGCAGGGCGCGGCGACAGGTTGTGTTGCCTGCAAGTTTCCCTGGACGGAGCGGTTAAGAGCAATCCATTCCTGCTCAACAGGCCAACAGCTTTGGTGTGGTCTGCAACGGCAACTGGAATCCGAGCCGGAACTGGCCAAGGCCAGTCCGACAAGGGCAAGATTTAATAATCCTTTCATGAGATCAAATGGGGATGAATGAGTGGTTTAGGATATTCACCATAGTTATGGAACAACTCCCACAGTATAAATACTCCGAGTTCATGATGCCTATATTGATCGCCAGGTATTTCATATGACGATCATTGCAATCCTTTTAGAAGTATGGGGCTGTGTCTCGTACTCGTATCAACCCGATCGGGCAATGAACAGCAGGGGATTGCAGATCCCAGCTTCATGCTTCCCATCCTCCAAAGCTTTGTTGGGCAACTACAGGCTTGGCAAGAGAGAAAAAGGCTAAAGCTTACTTCAACGTAGGGTGAGTGGACTACGTGTTTGGCCACGGAGGAGGCTCTGTCCTCGTATTCAGCCGCGGGAGTTTCTTGGCACCTCGTGTCACCCAAAAATGGAGTCAATATCCTCTTTTCTCAGGTATTGATAGGATGTTTTATTGTTGACAGGTCAGGATGCGGAGTAGTAGCGGTTGGCTGGTCTAATTTCTACTGATGATCTTCGAGCCTAAATCCCGTCTTTTCAGGGGCATCAGCGTTCGAGGAAATAAAGCATCTGTCTCTTCCACTGAAAGAAGCATCTCTATCTTCTTCGTCTTTTTTTTTTTGGTTTGAATGTGTCAGATATTTATCTGTTGGTCAGTCTGAAATCTGACGATTCAAAGATCGCGATGTCTACATCAATACCAGGTCATGTCCTGGACGCTTCTGCCCCAGATCTGCAGCAGAGCGATCCTCCTATAACCTCCCTGCACCTTTATCGCCGTCTTTTCCAAGGACGCAAACACCTCTTTGCCCCCTCTGATACATCATCCGCCGATTACTTCATTGAGAACCCCGTTCCCCATAAACATCATGGGTCCTGGAAACCAGTTTTCTACCGAGGAGATAACCCAAAATACACACCTACCGCAACCGTGATCGGGCGCGCCTTTCGCACGGCCATGTGGAGCTCGTTCCGTCTGTGGTTGGGCGATGGCGTACGCGAAGTGTTAGAGAATGAGGCGCGGGCGAAAGCGAAAAGAAAAGCGGCGAGGAAAGCAAAATGCAGGAAGGTATTTGGGTTGAAGCCGAAACCGCCAAAGGAACCACTAGAAGATGAGAAGGAAGTCCTTGGAAAGGTGGTGGTAGTTGAGATGCGCAGGCGAGGACTTTTTACTCGCAAGTTTGACTGGGAAGTAGATGGGGTGCAGTATCGATGGTCCGGAACGAGGATGTTTTCAACCGGGCCGATGAAAGGCGTTAAGGGATGGACGCATGACTTGAAGGTAAGACTCCTATGATCTCGTCGACGTTGTTCTGGCTGACAGTTTATGCGTTCATAGCTCGTTCGAAAATCCGATAATGCTGTCATTGCGACTTTTGAAAAAGGTCGCTGGGCATCATATTCCAAGTCTATAAGGTCTGGAGGTCCTCCGAACAAAAAGAAGCTGTTGATTGGCAAGCTGCAAATCAGCAGTCTATCAGCAACTTCAAATGTGGCTGCACCTCTTAGCGAAACAGGTCATCCTGCATTGTCTAATATCCAGGGCCGAATTGACGATGCCCTGAGTGGAACACCAAAGATTGATGAGCAAGACTTGAACCTTCATGGATTTCATGCTGGCAACCTCACCGCGGACGCGATTGCATTGACATGTTGGATTGTCGTGGAGGCGGAACACCGGCTTCGATATAAAGTTCTGGATATTCTTGAAGAAATTGGGGAGAGTGCTGGAGGTTGAGATCTGATTGACTATCACTGTTCTGGTTTGTGAGAGGGGGTGAGTTGGATTGGAAGTCCATTTCGAGATGCAGTATCATAATTAATCAACTACACTTTACTGTACCTCAAAGTGGTGTTATTTACTCCGTACTATGTGAGAATTTAGTTTAATAACTCTTCTGAATTACATTGATCGACAACTAGACCCTGTAAACACTTCCGCTGCCGTTGTTGTTTCTACCCGCGCCCTGTAATACCTTCGGCAACAGTTGTTCAACACATACTCATCCCATACACGCTTCATCAAAGAGCCACAGTGGAATAAGAAATCAATAACCCAAGGACCCAAACCTACATGATTGTTTCTCCACTTCGACACTTTCTCACCCCCATCTCCCCATCTTCCACGCCAGAAGCAGTTTAATACTTTGTTGGAGGTCGACCCACTATTTCGCTGGCGATAATCCCTTAATAGTTAGGGATCTACCTAAGCCCAGGCTAAATACCTCTTCCTCCAAGTCCACAGATAAGGTCCAGACATCCTACTAGATAGATCTATCGGGAGGGCATATATAGCTAGTGGAGTGCTTTTGGTGTTCCATTTATCGAAGATCGTAGCTAACTCTTATGCTACTTATAGCACCGTGTGTTCGAGAACCATCTCAATTACGTGAAGCTTAGTAGCATACGTCTATGTAATGGAGTAATCCCAGGCTCAGTAGGGAATGGATTGTTAGATAATCCCTCAGGCGTACGTATTTGTCACTAAAATGTCAAAATTAAGCTGTATTTAGGGTAATGTAGCGGACAACATAATTGAAATGGGTCCAAGTTTCTATTGTGGTAGGAGTAGACGTACGAAGCCTCAGTTTAAATATAGGCTCGCAGTCATAAGGAGAGAATATAGAGAAAAGCCAAATTCTTGGCTGACTAGGATATGATTCTATAGAAGTATATATTAAGGTCTTGGGAAAAGGAGGCGCACGAAGTGCTAATTTAGAAATAAAGGCTGATGGGTATGAGAAAGTAACCTTCAAAACAAAGACTGGTGGTTGTGAGAAAGCAACCTGGGGCAATGCAAAACCAGGTCTATGATTAACTTTGTACGAAGTGCTAATTTAAAATAAAGGATGATAGTGTGAGACGCAACCTAGGGCAATACAAAACCAGCTCCATGATTAATTTTATACGAAGTTTACCTATCTATTTAAAATGGTTAGATTATACTCTATGAATATAGTAAGAAATGGTAGAGTATATATTAGATATATGGTGGTGAATATATCCTAACATGCGGTACGGTCGCATGTAGAACAGAAAAAAAAAACACATATCTTTGCGCGAATCCAATTTTTGAAATTGCACCACAACGCCGAGGGCTAGAGCTCCTATTTTAATTATAAGTTAATTGTAACTTCCGGCCCTATCTCCTAATACCAATTTTATATTAGTAGAAGGTATGGTAGCGCTAGGGAGCCAGTGGCCGCCCCTTTCAGGGGGCCACGAAAATTCTACACGTAACATTAACGAGCGTATTTTAGATGCCAACTATAACGTACGCCAGTTACTAAATTATATCAGCAGTAACAACTCTATCAAAGTCCCGAGACCGGTATTGGAATACCTAAAGTCCATTTAGGAGCTCACCACTAATCTTATTAAGAACCCTATTAATCAGGACTAGAAGCAGCAATTTAAACAGCTACGCTAGGAAACTAACTAGATAAAATAGGATATCTATATAATAAGGATAGCAACTTCGGTAGCTAGCCTAAGTATCTATATTAGATCGTACGCCGATACCGCTAGGAATATACCGCCGCCGACGCATTTCCTATCGAGCTACGGTAGCTTATCCACAAACCCTATATCGCCCTCCGACCTCGCTAAGGACCGATAGATTATCGTTAAACTAGGTAACACCGATAGTATATAGCGCTTCCGGGCACTAACCTTAGCAGAGATCATAAAGGTAGCTAAAAAGGCGCGCACGAAGAGGGCACGGATTAATACTATAATAGTAGCCGCGGTTAAGTTTATTATAGCGAAATAGCTAAAATCGGGAGATCTCTCGCTTACCCTACGCACTATAAAGGAAGCAGAAATAATAAGGATATACTGAGATATATAGGTAAGATATTTATAAAAAGGGTCGGAGGTACGTTTACCGAGCTAGGGGGGTAGTTATACACAACGTTAATATACGATCTCTCGGTATTAACATAGCTATAGATATTAGGGAGCGTAAGGATAGAATTATTAAATAGCTACTCACTAAAAACCTATTTGTATAGGGCGATACCGAGATTATATAAATATCGTAGCTTATCTTATCTAAGGGCAAAAAGTCCGGCTCTCTAATTATTAAGTTCGCCTCACTATATACTACTAATAAAGCAATCGATACCGGCACTCTCTAAGACTTAGAGGTCCTTACTATAGTCTTATATAACTATACTATATATATATGCTAATACTATAACTATTAGAAATACGGATATATAGGAAATACCTATTCTAACGAAACTAAGTATATCTTCTATACTAAGAAATATTATTCTCGGGATTACTAGCGTAAAAAGGATACTACACTTAGCGAATAAGCGTACGCTAATTATAAAAGCGTATATAATATATAGTCGAAGCGGTACCCTAACTATATATAAGAGATCGAGAGGGTATAGGCCCTTACGTAGACAAGGAAGAGATACTACTAGGTGCTAGTATACCTCTCAAAAGTAGATAGCGAGGCGAGGACACTATCTACTAGTATAAGGGAGGAGAGCCCTAGGGGTAGCGGCCCTAGGGCCTCTATAATAGAGAGCTTATCTAAAGTGCTAACTAAGACACTAAGTTCGGGCTAAATACTAAGATCGAGCTAATAAACGAGTTTAGGGCGATAGATAAGGCTAGATAAGCGGGGAGTAAGCACCCGCGCACATATAAGCCGGAAAACCGAGATATCTATCCCTAGTAGTGTAGATAATATAGAGATAGATAATAAAGCACTAGTATATATAATACTAGCAGAAAGGTAGGATATCTAAGTATAGTATCAGCCTAGATAATTCACTATAAGAGAGGACAAAGCCGAGAGAATTAGCTAGTCGCTTCGCTAGTCTATCTATATACCACTAGGCGTACAATTAGAGCCCCTAAGGCGGAGGGCCCCGAGTAGGGTATCTATATTATCGTCGATTATAACGCGAAGTAAGGGCTTCCTTAGTAGGGTGATATAAGCTAACAGCGGCATAACCCCGAAGAGAAGAAGGACCGAGTATATTATACTTAACAAAGGCGACTCTAAACCGTCAGAAGTAAGAACGGTTAGCGAATACTAGCTATCTTCGGCACTTACATAGAAGAACACCAATACGCTAATCCTAGCAAGGGAGATAGCAAGAGCACTAGGCAAAGAGAATACTATCTTCTCGTATACCACACCGGCGCTATTATATACACCGGCACCAAAGGGACGGAACAAACGTACTATCGATAGCCAAATATACTTCGATACTATAACGACACCGGAAATCAGCTTTACGAAGTAGATAAGCATACAAAAAGAAAGAATAACCTATATATCAGCTAAGAAATAAAGCCATACTATACCCAATATATAATACACCACTCACTATTATCTAATATAATATACACCGGTCGAGAGACGTCGTTATAGCGGACTTCCTAGTAAAGCCGGAGGTTATCTAGGCAGATATTATTATAGTGCAAGAACTATAGGAGAACCTATACAATAACACGATATACCACCTATTAAAATAGATACACAAGCTTCTCTTCCTATCTAATATAGAGATAGGAAGTAGAGCGCGGGTATATATATATCTCTCGAGGAGAATTAGTACTAACTAGACGCACTATCTATATAGTGAATTCTACTAGGAAGTAAGAATACTAACTAGGATCGGCGAGGTCAGCTTCTTTAATATATATAACGAGTGTGGCACTACCGGAATAGTAGAGCACCTTAATAGACTACTAGTGGGTAGGCGGAAGTATACTATAATCGCCGGCGATTTCAACCTATACCACCCTGCCTAGGGTGGTATCGAAGCTATATAGGACCTAGGATCCGATAAGCTAGTTAAGCTCTCCGACGAAGTAGATCTCGACCTATAGCTAGAACCTAGTACAATTATAAGGGATTAAAATAGGGAATAGACGATAATCGACCTATTTTTCGGCACCCTAGACCTTACCGAGAGATTAGTGATATACAAACTAGCTTTAGATTGCTATATAGACTCCGATTACCTCCTAATCCGCGTACTACTCGATGTTAATACACCTATACCACCGGTAGAGGCGTAGAGAAGAAGGCTTTAGAAGGCTATAGATACCGAGAAATTCGACGTCTTTGTGGCTAATAATCTTCTACGCTCCCCTCCGGAAATAAGGACCCCTTAGTAAATCGATAACGCGGTAAACCATCTAATCGAGATTGTATAGCGTGGCGTATAAGAATCGACACTATAGGCTAAGCCGAGTCCGCTCGCTAACCTATCGTAGATAACGGAGTGCGGGGAAGCTGTTAAGCACTCCTATTATACATTCCGCCGATACCTTACAACACATAATAAGGAGGACTAGCGGATATATAAACTAGCTAGAAATCAAAAGGGGAGGGTTATTAAGGCTGCTCTTCGACGTGGCTTCCGGAGCTTTATCGAAGAGGTAGTAGACTAAGGCCTATAGGGGCTATAGAGAGTGGCTAAATAGGCTAGAAGCCGAGGCTAGTAATAAGGAAGCACGATACCGGTATTAAAGATAGCGGATAGGGTTATAGACGTAGAGACTAATACGGAGAAAGTCAAACTACTCTATAAGGTGTTCTTCCTATAGCTACTAGAAGCTGATCTCTCCGATATCTATCAGAACCCTAACTAAAGGCCTTGATTCTAGATACTACCGGTAAACGATACCGAAGTGAGAGCTATAATTAAGAAGGCGCTACCGAATAAAGCGCCTAGATACGACACACTGCCGAATAGGCTGTGGTAGGTGCTAGTAGAACTAGGCTCGCGATTAGAGACGAGATTCGTTCTACTTCTTACTGCTATCTTCGACGTATATATTTAAATTGGGTATAACCCCTAGCACTTTTAAACCTCTATTATAGTAACGCTACGAAAAGCCGGCCTATAAGACTACCGAGTCCCTAAATTATATAGGCCGGTCGTATTACTAAACACACTTAGTAAGGTCCTCGAAGCGATAATTGCTATACGAATTGTATAGTATATAGAGGAGTATAATTTACTCCCGAAGATATACCTTAGAGGACGAAAGGGGGTCTCTATTGACTATATAATCTAGCTAATTCTTAGGAGGGTATACTAGGCCTAGGGCGAAGGTAAGATTATAAGTATACTATTTCTTAATATTACCGGTGTATATAATATAGTCTCTTATAAAAGGCTACTATATAATATATAACAAATAGGACTTAGTATACTCACTCTATAGGTATAATTATTCCTTACCAGTAGAAGTATAAGGATCAAGCTACCGAATAGACACCTAAGCGATCCTTTCTCTACACCAATAGGTATCCCCTAAGGCTCACTAATCTTACCGATCCTTTTCCTCCTATTTAATATACCGCTTATATATGCGTGTACACTATAAGGACTATACCACGGAGAGAGCGAGGTATACAGTTAGGTGGATAACGTATGTATTCTAGCTATTTCAAATAGCTATAAAGAGAACGTCTAGTTATTAGAGAAGGTATTGCAAAGAGCGGCCTCCTAGGCTAGTAAGTATATAGCAAAATTCGCACCCGACAAATTTAAACTAATCTATTTCACCAATCTAAAATCCACTAATACCGCCACTACCACCACTACCACTACTATCACTACTAACGGAGTGTCTCCCCCGGAGCGTGGATATCTAGAAAGTGCTAGATAACCCGTTAGGATATAACGGCATACCGGTGATCATTCTAGGTGACCCGATACCAACCATCCTCGCGCCCTCGAATATAGCAAAATACCTTAGTATCTAGCTCGACAAACACCTTGATTTTATAATACACCGTAAGAAGATACTAGTAAAGGGAGCCGGTAGTCTCGAGGCACTTTGTGCAATCTTAGGTTCCACTTAGGGGTCATTATTAATAGCAATACGAAAGGTATACTAGGCAGTCATTATTCTATAGATACTATAGGGACTATCTATATAGTATTACCCGGCGGCTAGAGTAATACTAAAAGGGGACCTTAATAAGCTTATAAACGAACTCACTAAAATATAAAAACGTATAGCAATCCTAATCAGCGGCGCCTTCCGAGGGATAGCAGGAGCAGCACTAGATATAGAACTATTTATTACCCTAATTAAATTACGAATCTAATAGATTGTTAAAGAGATAGTAATACAAATCCTCACCGGCCTATAATAGGCGTGCCCACAAATAATAAAGGAAGCTAGGAAACCGAAGTAAAGAAGACTCGGAGGTTAGGCTCCGACCGAGGCAATCTTATAAAAGAGGCTATTACGCCTATAAAGAGGAGGATAATAGGAGGAAAAGTATATATTTATTCTTACCCTATAGGAAGCACCAATCCCTTACTTTATTAAGAATCAAGAAGCAGTATTGAAAACCTATAATAGTATCTACGAGAAGGCAGTTACCGAAGGAAACCAAGATATAATCTTTACCGACGGAAGCGGATTTATAGGATATATTAGCGTATTAATAGCCAGCCTTTAATATAGAGTGATGTTATAAAGACGTTATCTTGGTATAGACTCCTAATCTATAGTATACGCTGCCGAGCTTAGCGGTATTAAGATAGTATTAGCCAAAACTAGGAATATTAACGGATAACTAACGGCTCGAGAAGTAATCATTTTCTCTAATAGCTAAGCTGCTATCTAGACAGTTTAAAACCTATAATAACCATCTGGCTAGTACGTGCTTAGTCTGATATATAATCACGTACAAGCCATCCGGTTATAAAGCTAATAAATTATCACTATTAAGTAGATCCCTATATATGTTGGTATGGATAGTAATAAATTTACCGATAAAGAAGCAAAAGGTGTAGCGCTTCTCGGTACGGGGATAGGAGTTACGACCGGGAGCGGAACGGGTGAACCGATAATCCGTCTCGCTGTAGCTACTAAGAGAGCGGTACGCCAGCGAATCAAAGAGCGGTAGGAGAAGTAGTAGGAGCGGGAGATAACCTCCGCACCTATAAAGCGCTTAGTATAGGCGCCGAACAAGAAGACGCTTCGGCTATACGAAGGTCTGTCGAAGCTATAATATATAATCCTAATTTAGATACGCACTATAAGGATCGGGCTTCGACACTTCTTATTCAAAATTAAGGCAGCTGAGACTAACCGGTGTAATTATAACAAGGGCTTATAGACGCTAAGATATATCCTAATATAGTGTCCGCGGTACGTAGTGCCGCGTATAAAATTGTAGGAGTAGTTATAGGGTATTGGGATTAACGAGATAGATTACGACAAGATCGTATCGAACCCGTAGGCTACCCGCTACGTGGTTAACTTTATACACCGAATAGGTCTCCTCTAGTAGTTCTAGTATATAACACCCGAGAACGACGACGACGAACCGGCAGGCCTTGCGGCAATAGACCTAGGTATGGAAGACGATAGGTATTAGCCAATAACGAAAGTGAAGCTGTAGAACGAGAAACTCAGCTAGAGTCGACAACCATACCAATCAACTAGCCAGGACAACGTCACTACTAACTGAAACTAAGGCAGGGGAGAATGCAGAAATGAGAAGTGAAGAAGTGAGAAGTGAGAAGTGGGAGATAGAAAGATAGAGGGTGCACTCTATGGCAATCTTTATATATTTCCTATGTATGGGTTTGGGTGTGGGTTTGTGGGTTTACGGGTTATAGGAATAGGCTGATTCCGCACTCTTTACGATCAGTATCTGTATACTCTGGGAGAGATCCCACTCGGCGTTTGGACTCGAGTTCTTGCTTCAGCTGGATGAAGCGCCTGTATAGTCATACGTAACTAGTTAGACTGCAACAGGTTAATTGAACTTTGATTGATTTGATTGATTGATTGATGTAGAACAGAAACTAAGTCCTGTACAGCATATATGTGAGACAAAAATAGTACCATGAAAAGAGTACTATGAATATGAAGTGATTCCAATACACTGTGAAAAGGAATAAATTGATTTGTCTATCTTCTTCATACATGGAAAGGAGCATCCATTTATGGTCCTTTTTCGTATACCCCCATTATGGTAGAACAGAAAGACTCGTTGAGACTCAACAACAAGAAGAAGGAAAAACTGACTAAAAGCAGGCTCAATTGAAATGCCTAGGCGCCGATGCAGTGAGATAATGATCTGTATACTGGGAACAGCAATGTCATGATCAAACTACATACAGCCAAGGAGTCCAGCCTTCTTCTGGCAGGAGCCTGAGTGCAGATCCTGTATACGCCAGTATTAATGGGAATTAACTGGGATTTTCAACATCGCACCCCATCAAAAATAATTCAAATTTCAATCGGCCACCACAGCTTTATATCACCATCAATTACTCTAAAATTCGAACACCACAATCTTTCATATATATAATAGAACTCTACAGATTTTTAGATGATCCACGTACGGGAAGGAATTCCAGACTGCCGGTGAAATGTATTCCAGTCCCTAGACCTAGTATTAGATTACTTAGTCCGACCTAGATCTATTACTAGATTAAAGGGCTCGACCTAAAACCTAACTTAGTCTAGGTTAGGTCTAGGTTAGGTCTAGGTTTTACTAGGTTATGTGGAAGACTAACTACTACTGTATGATAGTTCTAAACCACTATAGAAAAGAGCACTCGCTATAATACACACGCTTATATAAAATCACTACTAGCCCCTCCGGGACGAACCTAGACTCTTCGAATAATACGAGATAAATACCACAGAGCATAGGTGTTATTGCTAGTAGAGCCACTAGATAACCGCGGCTAGGCCCAATTATTATAAATAGATTCGACAGATACGAAAGGCCCCGGCCACAGAGGCAATTAGGCTGGGTTGGATACGACGCCTTCATCCGAAGCCCTATCGGAGGGTTTAGCTAGTGGCAGCCCGCAATAAAGACTCCAACACATGCCCCGCCATCCAAGACGAGGGGATGAGATACCGGAACGGAATTTGATTTTCTCCGGGATTGGAGCTTGTACGGTTACCAAGTTGAATTGATCGTTGGGTAGGGCGTACTTTGCGCGTGAAGCGTAACTTTACCTATTCCTTGTAGCTCACTGGGTTCTATCGCAATCAAACTTACATTGTAAGTTCGAATTCTATTCAATTTACATGTAGCATATGAGGGCATGCGAAATTCACACCGAAAATGACGGCTTTTGACGCCAGAAGCAGCCGCTTTTCCACCTGTAACTTTGGAAGATGACGGGCCTCCACCAGCCCCTGTTCAGTATCATTACTATTTTGCACTTACCTATTACCTTGATCTACTACAATAATTGCGGCTACGCTCACGCAGCCTATGATTTCTTTCTTTTTTTCTTTGTGAGAGAGACAGGGTGGGGGCCCCCCGGGGGCCGGGGGGGAGGTCTGCGTAAGTTCCTAGTTACTTGGCAGCAAAGGAATATAAGAAATGGATCTTTAAATTGAAGTAAACAAAACTACCCTTCTACTGATCCTGCGGTGCATTGCAGAACCACCGCAGGCCTCGAATGGATGGAGTGAAGAAATATTCGCCTCCACGCTGATCCACCCAGGCATCTTTTCCAAGCCCGAGCCTGTGCGCCTTCTCCGAATCCTCACCGTTATGCACACAGATATGACCTTCAGGGTGATCATGACGCTGTCTCTGGTTGATGAATGGATCCATTCCAGGGCCATGCTCGTGAGTCTTGTGCTTGGATGATGGGAAAACACTGTTGCTTGCCCAGCCTTCATAACTGTCAGAAATACTCGACGACCATAATTTAGATGGAGCTTACGTGTCATAAGGAAATTAAACCCATCTCGGATATCACTCTGGTAGCAGGTGAAGTAGACACCACGGCTCTTGGTGGTCTTTTCCGTCTCGTCGGGTCCAAGCTCAGGCCCAAACGTGATACCACGGCGCAGAATAACGCTAGCGTCTTCCCTCTGGGGCGCCTGGTCGGGTTCTTCGTCACTGTCAACATCCTGGACCGTGACCGCGCTTGTATCGTGAACCAAAGGATCGGTGAATTGTCCTTTCACAAAATCGTCGTCGTTGCCGAGGTCGGGCAAGTAGTCAGCTCTAGGGCGCATTTTACGAATGTGCGCGGCGAACGGACAACCCAAAATGCTCTGCTTGGGACGGAAATCAAAATCATTTCTGCGTGCAAGACTCGGGTCGTCCTTGTGGGGAGTTAAAGCGACGGGCGCGCCTGTAGAGTATCAGTATATTGAGTATAACAAAGAGGACAGGTCACAATACCGCTCTTCCAACGTCCCATCATATGAGCCGCCAATTTTTCGGCACCATTTTCTCCGGAGAAGTTTGGAATCTCCTTCGCGGCTTTCTCAACAAACCTGAGCATAGTTAGCATAGCTTCCACCTTGAGAGCCTGACTATATATACTTGTTGAATTCAGGGACCTTCTCGTCTAGCTGACGGAACACGAGGAAACTACCTTCCACAGACCAAGGAGGCGTAATGTCTTTTCGTGGATCTCCATCATGACCGACAAAGATATATCTAGTTCAATTAGCTCATGTTGCTACAGAGATAGGGGGATAATATATTACCCAGGAGGAACCAATTGTGGCTCACGTGGACCCGGCTGGGGATCCAGACCTCGAATCTGAGGCTGCGAGATGTGGTCCTCAAAGCCGAAGCTGCGAATACAGTTAGAATAATCCGACTGCTCGATAGAAATTGACTTACTGTTCTTTGCCACGAAGATCTCCGGGCCGACGCTGACCATGCTTGGCGGATACCAACTCCAAACTAGACTTGTTCAAGTCTCTCAGATGGAAATTGGTCTCAATCTTGGCAATCCCCTCATTCAGGGTCTGTTCGCTGCATGCAGCCACGATGAAGACCAAGTCGATGCGCCAGCTGTCATCGCCTGCGGGGTGTCCAGGAGGAGGCTTGAACTCAGGAAGCAACCTTTCTGGGATATCAGCGCCTTCGAAGACAAGGTCGCTGTACATACCCTTCTCAAAAAGGCCATCATTGATTTGAGCTAGGTTCAACTGTTGTATTGTTGTTAGTAACCTTTTCTTTTGTTTCCGTTCTTTCTTTCTTTTGTTTTCCAAAAGAAAAAAAGAAATTGTGATCACAATGTTGAACAGAAATAGCCAAACATACTTTTTGCAGCCCCTTATGGGTGAAAGACACATTTATTCCCGACATGGGGATTTTTGCAGCTCTGCCACTCTCTCGCGCCGACTTAATCTTTTCCAGGCGCTCTTCACTTTGCTGTCCTGTGGTTATTTCGTCGATAAACTCCCTAAGGTCATAGCGGAATCTGTTCGCATTTGTGATCCTGTAGAATAGGTAGGACTCAAATTCCTTGGGCATGCGCGGCCAGATGCCGCCTTGGATATTGGTCTTGTCTACTGGATGACTCATTGTTCTGGCTCTCAAAGATACAGATGTAATGAAAGAGAAGACTTAAAAGAAAATAATTTAAAAGCGAGGAGGAGTTGGAGTTCTTATGCCTAACCATCCACAGCTGTGAATTGTTTCTGCACCGTGGTGAGTAAACTATATTGTATCCAATAAGATCCTCTTCATTTTCAATACCGGTCCACGCTTCTCTATCCTTCCACCTTCGTTGCCTATGAGCGAACCATTAACACTACCAAACCGGGATCCTTGCTGTTTCTAGGTCGGGATTAACCCCACCCTAGTGGGGCATTAGATTGAACAATGAAGGGTGCTGACGCTTTCAGCTTTCAACACAGATTCAACAGAGAGAGTCTGGTAGACTTGGCGCCCTTCCGGATAATTGATTTGTAATGGTTTTTTATCTATCACTTCAAAGACATGCAGAGCGCCACCAATAGATACAGGACATTCGGAAAGAAACCCACAATTCGTGCAGCGATATGCTTCGTGCAGATGAAAGTATCGGACATGTCACACCCCCAGCTGGGGAAGACTTCAATCACATCATAGTGTCCAACCTGGCCCGGCCCTCTTGTGGGTCTGCGTATCCACCCCTGCATTCCAAGGTTCCAAGGTTGCTTTTCCAACAAACCCTAACTACCTAGGTAATTTGATCGTCGATCGCTGCCCAGGTGTGCCTGCCCTGTGGAGCTCCCTGTGGGCCTACGGGCTGAACCAAAAATCCAAAAATCCGAAAATCCAAACATCCGGGAAACTACGGCAACTGGAGGTTTCCTAGACAGTCGAGGGTCCTATCTTGAACCTTGCAGTCGTGTGTCACCATGAAATAATCATTCTATTGTTGGCTGCCCATTCCTTGTTATGTTGAAACAGTTCATTGAATCACCATTAAGGTTTATGCACAAAGTCCCATTCTGCTCGGAAACTTCATTTTCTGCTCGAGATCCGACCGAGCTGACGTACTATAGTCGAAGAAAAATGGTCCGTTGTGTGTGGCGTCAGCTGAAGACCCATATCTTGTGCAACAATGATGAAATTCGCTACTAGATATGGTGGAGTCTATGATGATCGTTGCATCCTGTGGCGTCAGCTGAAGAGCTGCATCTGTTCAGCCGAGATGAACCTCTCCCTAGCAGATATTGTGGAGCCTATGATGGTCGCATTCATACCTCCAGAAGCCCACTTAACTCGCCCGCGCTAGGTGGCCGTGGCGATCATGAACTAGGGGTTTGGTGCCAGCTCCACTGTTCCCGTAGACCCTCGCCCGAGCTTCCTGTTCTGAGTTTTGAGTTTGGCAATGGAATCCTTCCTTTCCATTATAATTTCCCTGGCGAGGAACTTCTGCTTTCACTGCTGTCAACCATATTGTTTTCCATTCACAATGAAAGTCCCATACGCAGCCAGTCTCCTTCTGGGAGCTGTCTCTGTTGGCGCTCACAAACCCGCCGAGTACTCCTACGAGTCGACTCAGGCCGACCGCCCTGACATCAATGGCGTAGTCACTGGTGCTATTCAATGGCAGTCACCGCCCGTCAACTCGACTCTGTTGAATGTCAAGGAATTCCGCACCACTTGCACTGGTCAGAAATCGGGCCACAACTGTGAACACGCGGTTGACGGCAAGAGTGACACGTACTGGGAGAGCGACAACCTTGGTCATGGGCTGCCGTGGATCTCGATTGATCTGAAAACGTTCCACAATGTCAGCGGTCTGACCATGCTACCTCGGTTGGATGATGGTGCCACTGGTCTGATTCAATCCCACCGTATCTACCTGAGCAAGGATGAGCGAGACTGGGGCGAACCAGTGGCCTACGGAAAATGGGCCGACAACAAAGCCATGAAGCTGGCTGCTTTCAACCCCACCCCTGCGCGCTATGTCAAGCTCGTTGCTGATACCCCTGCTCTTCCCGATGCGCCTGGCTGGTATGAGCCTATTTCGATAGTCAACATTGGTATCTACGCTGCCGATTATGTTCTCCCCACCGTGCCCGGCAAGGGTGCCTGGGGACCAACTCTCGATTTGCCCGTCATCCCCGTCAGTTCGGCCCAGGAGCAGAACGGTCAGATCATCCTCTGGTCCGCCTGGGCCGATGACCAGTTCTTTGCTTCCCCTGGTGGCAAGACACTCACCACCACATGGAACCCCAGAACCCAGGAAATCACGCAAAGCGTGGTCGCGGAAACCCACCATGACATGTTCTGCCCTGGCATGGCCATGGACTTTAATGGAAGTATCGTCGTCAGCGGCGGTGGTGACGCTGCTAGAACCAGTATTTTCAACGGACGGACCTGGGAGTCGGGCCCTGACATGCGCCAGGCTCGAGGATACCATGCAACAACTACTCTATCCGACGGTCGAATCTTCGCGATCGGTGGCTCTTGGAGTGGTGGCAACAAGGTGGAAAAGAACGGCGAAGTGTACAACCCCATCAAGAAGAAGTGGTACACCCGCTCCGGAACAAAGGTTGACGCCATGTTGACCAATGACCGACTGGGTCGCTGGCGTGCCGATAACCACGCCTGGCTGTTTGGTTGGAAGGATGGCAGTGCCTTCCAGGCTGGTCCCAGTGTAAAGATGAACTGGTACACTGTTGAGGGCAGCGGCACCACCACTTCCGCTGGAAGACGAATGGATGATGGAGACTCTATGTCGGGCAACGCTGTCATGTTTGACGCTGTTAACGGCAAGATTCTCACTTTCGGAGGTCAGCCCTCTTACGATGGCTCTTACGGGTCCAAGAACGCCCATCTCATTACACTGGGTGCTCCACTTCAAGAGCCTCTCGTCCAGGTCGCCGGCAAAGGTTCTGGTGGCGGCATGAACTTCCCCCGAGTCTACCACACCTCTGTTGTTCTGCCCGACGGCAAGGTCTTTATTGCTGGTGGCCAGGTCTTCGGGTCGCCCTTCAACGAGGAGACGGTCCAGTTCTACCCAGAAATTTACAACCCCGAGACTGATACTTTCGACGTCATGAACGCTCAAAATATTGTCCGTGTTTACCACAGCATCTCCATGCTGCTTCCTGATGCGACTGTTCTGAACGGTGGCGGCGGTCTCTGCGGAAACTGCACCTCGAACCACTACGATGCCCAGATCTTCACTCCTCCCTACCTCCTGACTCCCTCTGGAGAACGGCGTGAACGCCCCACCATCCTACGCGCCGATAAGCGAGCTATCGTGGGCGGTGTCTTGGAATTCGCGACCGACAAGCACATTGCTTCTGCATCTCTCGTTCGCCAGGGAACCACTACCCATACTGTTAACACTGACCAGCGCCGTGTCCCGATTGAGGTGAATGGCCATGACGGCAATGTTTTCACTTCCAACCTCCCAGATGACGGTGGTGTCCTGCTTCCTGGCTACTATATGCTTTTCGTTATGGATGCCGAGGGAACACCTAGTGAGGCGACCCTGGTCAAGGTGGAACTCCCTCAATATGCAACCATCGAGCTCGAGGAAAAGCTGGCGCACGATGGTGACGACGGTGGCATTTACGGTGACATTGAAGACCACAGTGCCCATGAAGGATGCGATGAAGAGAAGATGACAAGCATGTTGTCTGCTATCCTCTCCTCGCCTGGCCGAGCCTGGAAGGCGTGGAGACCTTCACTTGTCTTGCAGGGCTACTAAGGTGCCTAGTTGAACTTGTTCCGCAATTCCACGTCCGAGAGACTCGCCATAATCTAGCCACAACAGCCACATCAGGTTCTATCCGAGTCCAGTTGGGATGAGCTTCCGATGCTAGACATTCCACAAGGATCAACTGGTATTGGCGTGTTGAAACTTCGAACTCAAGGGTCTCTCTGCCTGGTAGATTTTCGACTGAAATCTCCTGTATTGAATAAAATGTACATTTATGTGTATTAGTTCTAATAGCCGTTAAGAATTGCAGGAGCCAAGGTGCTCAACTTGGCAGCCCATGTTCGATTCATGTTACACATACAATTCAATTTCCTAAGCAACTAGACCACTAATGAGATGCAAAACCTTGGAAAAAGGATTACTAGTACAAAGATATACAACCGCATAAATCTACTTCTATCAATTCTATATATACTAGTACTCTGCTGAGTATCTGCAGAACTTGAAGATAATATATAGCATCAAGAGATCACTTTAACCTTATTATGCTCATACAACAGAAGGTGAGGCTTTGTATAGAGTACAGAACGGGATATTGACCACTAAACTAAAAGTAGTAAATATAACCGGACTCGGTAATCCAGAGGTCAGGCCCCGGGGGTATTACGTACAAAATACAACTGATCAAATTCAGTGATCAAATTCAGTGAAATTTCACCGATCACACAGGGCATTAATTGCGTCCAATTATTTCTTAATTTGTAGTCGTCAAATTCTTTGGCCGAATACGGTGACCATTTAATCAACCCGATCATATGGGTCTGTGTTATGCGATGCGAAACATGAGGGAAATCTTGGAAATGAGGTTATAACTGTGAAGGCCTCATGTGACTGCTTCTGTTTACAACTACTTCCTAACTCGTACTGGAAAACGGCACGACGGTGTGTATCTGAAAGCTCATGTTTTCGGGGGAGTATACCTCAAAGTGTTTCAATTTTTCCAAGATGACCCAGTCATCAACGTACTTTAATAATGGACAAGAAAAAACCTCCACGAAAATAATATAAGACGGAAATAGGCAACTACGAATCAAAATTGCGGATAGGATTCAGTGATCAAATAAGTTTCTCCCATATTTCTGAAGGTGTTTATGGAACTCTAGTAAACTATTCTTTCAACCCTCGCTTGATCATCGAGGTCAACAACTCATAATCCACTTGTGCCGCAGCAAAGGAGGTCTCCTCCCCTCGATTTTGATAGGGCGGTGACACTTCAACCACATCTGCACCTACCAGGTTCAAGTCCTCCAGACCACGAAGGATACTGATCAGCTCTTGGGAGGACCAGCCTCCAGGTTCAAGGGTACTCGTGCCTAGTGCAAAAGCCAGGTCTAATACGTCAATGTCTACCGATAAATAAACAGGCTGTTCAGTTCCTAGTATATTTAGGATTTAATTAATAATCCCTCTCGTGCCGATATTATCAATCTCGTAAGCTGGAATTCTTAACCAGTTCTAAGTAGTGTATTCGTCGTTGTCTTTCCAACCAGTGCCACCCAAGCGGGAGCGGAGACTAGTATAAACAGATAGCCTTAATGATAAGTTGCATAACAATCCTTCCTAGTAGGCTATCTAGAATATAGAGCCATAGGTAAAATAAGTGGTTCCCTAATACGACAGGTATGCCTCTGGATACTAGGTGTCTAGGTGGGCTATGCTATTTATCAGAGACGCAATAGTTCGGACTCGAGCCTTCAACTTACCGTCGAAGTGCAAAACCAAAGTGGCCTATCGTAGACCTCCTTCAGAGCTCGAAGGGCCGGTAATAATAGACTATAATCACCGCCAAGGGTCACAAGCTTAGGTCTGGTGCTTACTCCGGATACAGTTCGATATCGACCAAGTTGTTTGAGAGCTTGAGTCATTTGCTCCTAAGCGATAACATTGTCAAAGGGAGTGATAGGGATGTCTCCGCAACCAATAATTTTAGCCCAACTCTGATAAGGATTGATGCCAGCACGAGGGTTAAAACCACGAAATGACGACTGCCGTCCAGATACATAGCGAATAGCTACCGGGTCGATAGCCGATGCTTGTGTCATAGGGGCACCGACGATAGCAATGTCGAAGGTTTCTCGCGGATTGATAAGGCATCTAGTGTGCTCTAGGTTGGCAAATGTGCTGATCCCCGAGAAAGCGTACTTGGAATTAATATGTCAAAATGTGTCACTTGACCAGTGACGCGATTGTAAATACTTACATTCTGTCCCCATTTCGCTTCGAGCTCCGCCAAATCTTCTTTAGTCCAACCTTCAGCTTCATTAGAGTGTCCAGTGCAGGCGAATGATGTAGCCCCAAGCAGTATCAAGGTCAATACACGGTATGATTTCATTTTTTCCAATGAGGAATTTCCGGATTTCTGCGGATTGTTGACACAACCACCCAAAGTTGAAGCCCTTTTTTTTTAAAAAAAAAAAAAGCTCTGGTCGGAACTCTGACCTCCGGCCACGTCCTTACTTAAATATCATTATTTTAGTTATAGCGCGGACACTCCGCTTTGAGTAAAAACCTACCCGGCCCTGTGCATTTACGCCATGTGACCATAGGTCATTCATTCCATTATTGCAACATACTACTCCGCAGAGAGGAGAAAGTGGGGTTGGATATTTGCCCCAATAGATACGAGATTGAATCTCTACTTGGCTTTTACATTGTAAATTCACCAGGGGGCAGAGACTATTGCTTTTCAGTACCGGGATTTTATGGAACCATGCCGTGAAGCCAAACCACGACCCAGTATCTGATCACAGTGGGTACAATGTTCCAGTAAGTAAATTCGAGAGTTCTTTACTATTTTGGTCTTTCGCGGAAAAGTGGCAGGATATCCCCTGGTACAAATGATAATAACTGCAACTGAATTCGGCGAGCCAGTGAACCCCAGATGTGATGGACTTGTTGAAGCGATATTCCGATCTGCCAGTATGGTTGAAGTGTAATTGGGTTATCTAGTAATCTACACTTACTACACTTAGATTTCAAACATTTTCCTCTGTCATTAAAGGGTTTTAAGCATGATAAGATCCTTTTGAACAACCGAACCAATGGTAAAGCTGTGATCACCCACAACTCGATACCCCCATCGTTCGTATGCCTGGAGAGCTTTGTCATTTTCCTCCCAAACACCAAGCCACATGTTTCTAAAACCTCGCTCTCTTGCCAAGCACTCCAGTGATCTTGCCAGTAGGCTACCAACGCCTTGTCCTTGGGCTACGGGATCGATGTATATCCGTTGTAATTCGATTTTGTGATCCACATTGGCCAGGCAAGGCTCGTCACTTCCACGATTCAGATAACCAAAGCCCACGATTTGATCGTTACCATCCGTGGCAACAAGGACATTTTTCAAATCATCGGTCAAGTCTTTCTGAATTGCTGCCGTTGAGTATGATGTTTTCAAGTACGCAGCGAGCTCGTGGGGTTCTACTGAGTGGGCGAAGCTGGCAGAGAAGACATGGGCTCCCAGTTCGGCAATTCGGGCGGCATCGGAAACCAGAGCCGAGCGCACTGTGGACGGCGGTCCTGGTGAAGAAAGCATAAATAGAGATTGGCTATTCGGACAGCAGATTAAGGTAGCATAGAATATAGAGAAGAGGACTATGTAGAACAATAGAAATTCCTCGGAGATCCTGACTTTCATAATTTTAGAGCCAAGAGGCTGACATGACCAATGACACGCCGGTGCATCGGCTGGCGGAAGACGCATCCATTATTGCCCACTAGAGCTTGGAGAGTATCCCCAGATGCCGGACCCACTACTGACGCTCTCGGTGTTGGAGTATCAATGCCGTGGTTGGATGTCTCGGATTGATCCTATCTTGACCAATGATCTTATTTCCACGTACCGTACCGGGAATTCACTTAAAGAAATGGGATGATTCCATACCCTTGATCCAAGAACGGCCTGAATCAAGTTTCCTGCGAGTTCAGTCTGACATCGACCCATCTGCCAATGTCGTTGATATTGAAAATTCGGCTGCGGAAGCAGACGTACGCAAGGAGAATTGAACTTCGCAGTTCTTTCTTTAGTAATCAAACCTTAGAACAAGATAACTAACGTATTTCACAAGCTAGTGGCCACCACAAGCTAGTGGCCACCCCACCAAAAAACGCGTCAATTAATTTAACCCTTCTTCTTTAACCACCTACCATACCACCAATTCGCCCTCAATCCTCTAAAAATTCAACTAAGTAAGAGGGTAGGCTTTTATTAGCTATACAGGCTTTTAAAAATAGAGATATTATATCTATTGCTCTTACTACTTATACCTATAAAGTCCCGCGTATAACTCTCTGTCACTAGCTTAGTGGTATATAATACCGCCCGATTTCTCGCGCTAACTTATATAAATTGATATAAATCGAGGAGGAATCTCTTAAAAAATAGATTCTCTCTATAGATCGACGTAGAGGCGCCCCCCGGCCTTCTATAGTATAAGAAATAGCGAACCTTCTTCTTAAAAAGCGCGGAACTACCCTAATTATTTCTATTAGCGAAAACTAGATAATAAACTATATAAAACGACGTCCTTTTCTATCCTTTTAGTTTTCGAAATAGTATAATTATAAGCGTGCGAAATATCAAGACCTAAAGGTTATTATAGAGTGGTTTAATCTTATTAAAAAAACTATCTTATAATTTAGGATCGATCTAGATAATATTTATAATTTTAATAAGACTAGTTTCGCTATAGGCTTAACTACTACTATAAGGGTGATTTCGAGAAGCGAAGTCTATAGCTAGCGAGTACTTATATAGCCTAGAAATTAAGAATAAATGACTATTATTAAGTATGTAAATATTACTAGTTAGGCCCTCCTATTATATATAATTTTTAAAGGTAAAGTCTTTATTAAATCTTAGTTCGATAGCCTTTTAGAGGACTAGCGATTTAAGGTTAGTCCTAATAGATAGACCTCTAATAAAATTAGACTTCGCTAGCTTAAAAAGCTCTTTATTTCTACTACTTTTTTATATATAAAGAGGGGGTATCGGCTTTTAATACTCGATAGCTATAGAAGTTATTTAACCCTAAGATTTAATAAAATCTATAAAGAAAATAAAATTATACTAATCTATATATCTTTATACTCCTCTTATCTTTTATAGCCTTTTAATATCGGCTATTTTATAGTATTAAAACGCTTATATAGCTAGATAGTTAAAATAAAAATATAGAATAGAATTAATTATATTAATAAATTTAACTTCCTTAAAGTATACCCCCTTATATAAATTAAAGCTTTTAAATCAGAGACTATTAAAAATAGCTTTCGATCTACTAGTTTAATACCTTTTATACTAGAGAGAGTGATTTTAAAGCTTAATATTCGGCTTCGAACCCTTACCCCCCTTTCTAGCTAGGGTAATAAATAGGATCTAAAAATACCTTCGAACTATATATTATAAAAGCAAGCCTATTTAATAAAAGCACTACTTTATATAAGATTAAGGAGCCCCCCCTAGCCCGCTTAATTACGCTATTAACTAGGTTTTAAAAGCCTACTAGATCACTATACAATCCGCTATATTACTAAAGAAAGAAGTAAGCGATTTATACACTAAAAACGAGAAGAAAAAGTAAAAGCGAACTTAATCTATAAAGATTATAGTCTATAAAGGGGATCTCTTAGTTTAGGGGGGTTCGTAAGCTACGTTCGGAGCTATTTAAGGCCTAAGTAGCACGTATTAACACCTATTATAAGTAGGTTTCGGAAGGTTTAAGACCGCCCCTCTAGGCCGGACGAGTATATAGAATATATAGGAAGCTAGGGTATAGAAGAGAAACATGCCTAGATAGATAGTGATTTTAGTTTATTTAATTTAATGGCGTTTTGGTTGAGATAAATGTATTTGAAATTAGTATGTTGGGTGGGGTGGCCGGCTCGCTTCTATGGCTGGCTCGCTTCTATGGCCGGCTCACTTATATGGCCGGCTCACTTATATGGCCGGCTCGCTTGTGAAATACGTTAACTAACTAGAAACCTAGAGTTAGCTCTGCTTCCTCTCTCTCTCTTCTTCCTCTCCCTGTCCACTCCAATACATATATGGTTTCTCTATTGATTTCACATTATATTGTATTCATCTTCTCATGGAGATACAGTACGAAGTGGAATCGAAAATGGAGAAACAACGTATGTATTGAGATGGACGAAGAGGAGAAAGAGAGAGAGAGAGAGCAGGCAAACTATCTGGGTTCTATCCTATGGTGATGCCTCAGGCATACAACATCTTCCATGAAATATTAACTTGGCGTTCTGTCTCTGTTTGAGTATACAAGCCTCGAGCCTTTATTCAAAAAACGAAGGGGGGGGGAAGCATCGGCCGTAATAATCAATCATGGCCACGATTTCAGAAAACACCGTTGAATCCTTTTTAGTGACCGATCTTCTACTTCTGCATATTAGAAGAGTATTTTATTTCTTTTGTATCGTTTCCAACCACAGTAGCGGTGGTATCAAGTCGATTTCGCTATATATATCTTGTCGTACAGGTTTCTTTACTATTCTTACTGGGTTGTTCTAGAGCGAAAGGTTTCAGGGACGGGGTCAAGTGCTCTTTTAGAATACTCTAATATTCCCATCGCTGCAAGTAGTAAGTCTATATTACACGAAAGAATCGAAACTCATATCTAACCTCAAGTAATAGCTTGTTAAAAGTCCATACATATATACGGAAATTAATGCCAGAATTGTGATATTTGGGAAAGAATGCCGCATTTTCTTAGGTTCAGTCTACGGAGAATCGCAGAAGCTGGCGACACTCACAAAGTAAGCCCTGTGGGGTTATAGTGAGCACATTCAATCGTGATGGAAGAACACTTGGTATCGCCTAGACCTCGGTGGATTGCGTATTATTTTATGCTAGAGCATTATAATCTCATTTAAGAAACCCCCCCCCCCCCAAAAAAACCAACACTCCCCCGACAAGTTTTAGTTTGCTAACATGCCAAAAATTGCCAGTGATTCCATAGTATATCAGTTTGTGAAAGCAGCCGAGCCCCCAAAAGGGCCTGAAATGGCATTGTTTCTGACCCGCACGATGCAGACATCTTTGATGTTACCAACAACGCCGGTGCACTTCATCCCCGAGGGCAGTTGAACCTTAACCTCATAATCCATGGTGCTGGAGGTTGAAAATCCTGCGACGCCAGGAATGTTTTGGATAACTTTGGCTGGTTTGAACGATTTAGAGTCGGTACCCCCACTCGTTGGGTCGATGTCCGCTGACAAAGGACCTGCACCGTCTTGATTTACCTTTATGTCGAAGTGGTAAGCAAGGGGTAAGTAAAGTAGCGCCGTGGCCTGTGACGAACCTGATGATAAATCATCGTGATGACTCCCACGTCAGAAACGGAGGGCAATCCATTGACAGAACCTTTGCCAGCATAATCCTCGATCCCTTTCTCTACAGTACCGCTGGGTGTAATTGCGCCAGATTTGGTGCGTGGAAGAGCACCCGCCACGTCATCAACAGCTGATTGCGCACCTTTTTGATTTCATGAGTGTCAACTTCTTTTCAGTCTAGGAAGGAGCGATTACCCTTGATAGCACCACCAAAAGGCGTTTTGTCCACAATATCCTGAGCGCCTAGACAATAGCTTAGTTTTCTTTGTGCGGAATCAAGAAACTTTAGCGCTCATACTGACCATTGAGCACAGCTCCACCGGCATTAGTGACGACACTGGCCGCGTCGTTGATCAGTTGGCGAGCTATAAGAGATTAGTCGATGAAGTAGGATCTAAGATTGCAAGAATATTGAGAACCTTGAGGGAAATGGCGGGTGTGAACCCGAGCGTCGGTATTAGCTGTCATGAAATCCACGATTACCCTCTTGGGGTCCACAGGACCAGAAATCAGAGTGCGGCCCAAAGCCGACGCCTTAATGCTTCCCATTTCCTGATCTCGTATCACTGCGGTATCTTTCTGCCCACCGCACGCAGCAGAGGGGCAGTCGCGTCGCGTTCCATCAACAACTGGGAGCCAATCATTAACCAATGTTGAAAAATCGAAGGCTCAACGATAACACGTTACCTGTTAGTCCCGGCATCTCAACACCGTTCGCGCCTTTGATACGGGTAATCAGGCCATGCGCAGCAGCCTGAGTGGCCAGCAAGAGGAGAGATGAGATCTGAACAAACTTCATGATTGGTGACAAGAAATGAGCCGGGAAGCAGAATCAAAAGTTTTCAGGAATACAGGAAGAACAAATGAATCCAAGAATCCAAGTCGGCTATTTATATTACACTTAGGGTTCTTCTGTAGATGTGACCCCTATTCTGAGGTCTCTGCGTGAAACAGTAGCTGTGTCAAAACAACAAGAGCTTCTACCTGAAATTGGATGTCTTGGTACTGAGGGCTGCACGCATGTAACGTGCCAAAATAGAAGGCCCTCCCTTAATGGAGATAACTAGGTTTCCGACCATCTCCTGTTTCTGGAAGAAGAAAGTCGGATCTAAGAATAGTATTAAGTTTGCATGGTTGTTAGAGGGTGAAACTAGTAAGCCCACAAGGCTGCCCAGGTGTTTCACTTTCTCCAACACCAAGCGGAACCCCGACGATCAAAGAGCCCAATTTTGATCAGTTCTATCGGGTGGAAATTCTGATCGGCCAAGAAAATTTTTTTACACGTGATAATCGGTCGGTTTGGCTTGAAGGAGCGGAACCGCCGAGGCGTACAGATTTTTGAAATCTAAATTCAACAGGTTTTGCCGTGTCTGCATTGTATCGTTATACCTAGGTTTTACTTTATTGTCACATAGAATACCATATTGTACTGCCTTCATGATCTCATCTCCATTTTAGATCTTAATAAACTCTATAGCACCACGGCTTAATGACACACGTGTGGATTCTCCCACAGCTCAAGGATAATATTCCACATCTCCGATTTGACCATGCCATTCAAAGTGTACAATATCAACGATCTTCCGCAAAGCGCGGGGATGAAGGAGTTCGACGTGGATATATATTCCCACATGCTCGAATCCTTCCTTTCCTGGATCTCATGAACGATTTCGTGTACTTTGTGCTGGGACGCTATAAGCATCCAATTGCAAATGCCCATCACCACGAGTGCACTCGCGGGGCTAGACTTCATGGCTTTGGCTGAAATCCGCAGACAAGACGAAAGCATCCCATCCAGGTATCCAAAAAGGTTTCCTTGGATGCCTCGTAAGATGACATTCTCCCTCAGTCTTCACATTGGGTCGCTGCGGACAATTAGATTGTTAATATAGCAGCAAGCCTCCGCTGGTAAGTTATATTTCTCCCTCGTGATGGATGTTCAGAGCCACGTCGTTATCAAAGTGCCAATCTGTTATCACCCCTGCTAGGTTGCACAACATTGGAAAGGCCATGGCCGCTACTCCAACTTCTTGAAGTAGAACTAAGGACTTATGATCTGCTGCTTCGCAGTAATCAGCAATCAGCACACTATTTGCCGCCTCTGCAACAGCCTTCGCAAGGCCCTCATCACAGAATCCTCCTCCACATGCGATGGCATGGCGAAGAAATATTTAGCATCCGCCAGGAGCTTAATATGTTCATTGGTCGGGTACAATTGGTAATACACACATATTTTTGTATCTCAATCGGGTTAGTCCGTCGATATGGCGCTTGTATGTCAGCCAGAAAAGTTGTCGGCCCGAAACAAGATCCAGGAATAGGCTGTTCATCTGCATTTGAAAGAGCAAATTCGGCCACCGTATCCCGCAGATGCCGGGGTGAATTTGTGGCCTGGGTTCCGTTCATCCTCCCTTTCATTGACCAGATTAGCATGTCCACCATTGTTTTCACCGCGGCACACTCACTGTACTACAGTAACGACTCGAAAGTGGTTCCAAGAGGAACTGGATAGAGTGCGTTACAGCCACACTTAGTCCGTGGGTCATATCGGTGTCTCAAATTATTCGTCTCATCACAAGACGGGGCAATTCTTCCCCTAAGGAGAATCTCTTGAGAATCGACCCTGTAGCAGAAGGGCCCAATGATATCTTTCAGGCGTTCGTGTTTCAAAAGATCAAGGAGGTTTTCGTTCTTAAAGAGCCTAGCCATCTCATTGACTGACATGATACGTTCTACACCATCCATGTCAAGCTGTGGAGTAAAAGGCCATGCATTGATCCAGGCTAGATACACATCTAACCTGAGGCTCTTTGTGGGCAGCATCGCGAAATTCCTTTTAAGAGATATGAGGGTTTAGGGTTTTAGTCATTATAGGCTGCAGAGGTCTAATAAATTCAGTGACCTAAATGTCAGTGTGTGCTACTCGGACCATCTAGAGCGGGGAAGACAGCCCTTTCAGCCAGCCACAGTACCCCAAAATAACGAACATTGCAGTGTATCCTACATAATATACAATAATATACTTACGAGTTTCTTTAATGGTACAGAAGAGTGACCAGGTGAGTCCGCAGGGTGTATCATATTGGTGTGAGGCGCCGGATTTAGCTGTTATGCGGCAGAACGAGGGTAAGGCTGAATAGCCTGACTGGCCTCGATGCATTTGCAACATATTAGCATTACATAAAAGTTCGTTTAGCCACAAGCATACTCGTGAGATATACGGCGGTTGATGATATCGATACAACGGATGCGAATATCGAATATTTATTTGACGTGCTTTTCTACGGCAATATTCGAAGTATTTGGATTATTTGACGATTAGTGGTCATATTTCCCTCTTTTAGTCTTCTTGCTTTGCTAAGTCTATGTAACAGTGTCTTACTTGGACAATCCTCCGTGCTCTTTTAATAAGGGGCCGCTAAGCTCGTTTGGAACAATTTGGATATCTCAATCATAAACGCATAACTCAAAATTCATCAATATTTATAACAATTTGCCAGAAGGCCATCCTCAACCTGCTCTAAGTGTTCCACGCCTAATGTCTTGGTTCTTTCAACGTCACATGCCATGGGCACTTTCTCAGGATAAAATTCAATCTTGCCACCTTCCTGAATGACCTTTGTTCGGTCCAGGAGAAGACGAGCCCGCACGTAGGGATCAAGTTTCCAGTGGTTAACGCGCAGTCGCTCGGCTAGATAAGCTCTTTCGCTTTCACTAGATTGGAGCTTCGTGGCGTCCTTCGAGTTAGTGGCATTAATCCACCCAGACGTAGCAGCGAGGAATTCTTCACCAATCGCTTGCCGCTCGCTTTCCAGTGCGTCTCGTGTCGTAGTATCATCCATCCGTGAGTTCTCGGTAGAATCGGGCTCCACGTATTTATATGACCACTTCTCGTCGCCGCCCATCTCTTCCACGATCTGACCACGGGGGATGAACTTCTCGAGGTCGGCAACACTATTTGTAAATTCAACCTTGGCTGCAATTTCCGGGTCCATCCAGCCTCGAATGAGTCGCCAAATGCCTAATATATGGAAGCGGTGAGCAAAGGAAAGAGATATAGTCAGGCACGATATCTTTGACACCGACCGAATATGATTCACTGACCTGAAAAAACCCACGGCGCATTATGAATAAGCATAATTCCCAGACATTCAGGGTAGTTCGCTTCGAAACACTTGAGGATGAACTTAACAGGGGGATATTCCTACCCAAAAGAAAAGGGTCAGTCAGCCATGCAAACGACACCTGAGTGATACTGCGTGGACCGGAAACGGTGATATACCATATTGGACAGTCCAAACCCTGTCATATCAAACAAAACAGCCTAGTCTGGAGTCAGTGACGCCGACTCATATTGCCGCTGTCAAACAGCATACGTACTGCAGTCTCGATAGGAGGAGCCATTGTAAGTCGCACTGATTCGATCACATGGACAATATATCGCTCCAAAGATTCTTCACTCTGAGCCCCAGGCTTGTGCAAGCGGACTCTCACCACCACAATCGGGCGACCAGCCCTATCAACGCCATGTACGTAACTCTTTCCCATTCGCATTTGAGACAAGAAGTCATTTCCAGCTTTCTGTTCACTTGTGCTGGACTTGTCTTGAGTCTGCTTGAGGGCATGTAACTCTCCCTTTGCCATCACATCATCTACATGCATTTCCTTAACTCGCCAAATGACTGCTTCCATCAGCATTGCAAATGACTTAGGGACGTCCCATTTGCGAGCGCGGAGGAAACGCAAAAGTAGGGCATCGGGGTGGTCGTGTTTGAGAGTGTCAAGTATTCCCGTACGAAGCTCAGTGGATGTGATCTCCGAGAGGGCCTTCTTGATTGCGTTTGATTCAGCCACACCAGCCCCAATTTCTCCGAGGTACTTCATAATGTTTCGATGATATAGTGTATTCGGGGTTGGGATGGCTTTTTCGGAGACGTTGCTCTGGGTGCGGCCCAGGAGCGACAGCCGTCTTTGGGGTTGAGTTGGACTGAAATCCTCCTCCTTACAGCCATGGATAGGTTCATTGCTTAGGGATACTTCGCCTGCCTTGAGAAGGACGGACCAAAGCGTTTGTAATTTTTCCTCCTGGTCCTTGCTGATGTTGCCCAAAAAGCCAGGTTTGGGACCATCGCCAGCCATTTTTCTCCTTTGAAGACTCAAATGTGATCTGTAACGAATAGGCTGGGTTTGGGGTTGATTGAAGAAAGCGTTCAGTTCAGATAGTGGAGTATGACTTAGTCTTAACAAACATCCCAAAAGATATATCGATTGTGGAAGTTATAAATCTAACCCACAGATGATCATCGCAGATCCACATGGAACCCCTCATACCCCGGACACTGCCTCGGCCCCCGGAGAATGGGATCAATTCGCTCTTTTGAAGTTCTATCAATCTATTATTGCAGTGACGACAGGGCTCACAGCGGTGACATGCACTATATACACCCCACCCGTTCCCCGGGGTTTGGGAGTATTCCACAGAAGGAAGCCTCGGGCCCTCGGTAGGAAGTAGTTCCATACACATGTGGTAAAAGGACAAATTTTGGGATTTGGGGGGGTCTCGTCCTTTCAGAGAATTAAAATGGAGAATGATGAAACAGAGACTAATAATCCATGGAATACTTTGAAGTGCCTTTGTGGCCTAATGCTTGGTGGACGTACAATGTATATAGATAAGTCTTGTCGCCTATTGATACTATGATTTAAATGTACAATATAGTTGACTGGTACCTTGACCCCTGAAATTAGCCTAACTTGGCTAAGAGCTCAGGGGACTGACGATCTACACATGCCCCTCTTTCATGGCGGGGAGATGCGGTCATTGCGCTGACTGGGTATACTCTACAATTATAATCCGCAGTAATTCAGTAATTTTATATTCATAACAAGGTTCTGTCGTTTGGAGAAACAGGTTTCGGGTAAAATAACTAATTTGTATGCATGAATCTCCCAAGGCGCCTCGGGAATAATGTGAATCCGAGGTAAGAAGAACCGTCAAGATACATATGTAATAACTCTCTAGAATGGTAACCTATCATCTATCCCGTGAAATCCGGAACAGCAGGTAAAAACTACAGTATCTACAATCAGTGGCTATCTGTTCATTCCGCGATACTCTAGCTCCTTGCCCAAATTTCAGAACAAAAGGATTGGGTTTACAAGTAGTTTTAGTAAAATCGAAGGTATTCTGGGCTCCTTAGATACCGGCTTGTTATCTATAAACATATATATTGGTAATATACATCTATCTATGGATACTCCGTACTTGTAAAGAGATCGCGCTCAGACAACAACCCGGTCGCAAAATTTATAATATGCCTTAGCATCATCACGACCTTGTAGTACTCGAAAACTGCAGAGACTCAGTGCCAGAATCTCCACACAACTTATTTTTAATGGAAAGTGAAGTAGTCGTGCTTACATGTAGGATTATTACTACCTAGGTACGCAACTACCTAGGTATGTTGTATGTCTTTGGTTACCTGAAGGCCCCAGGGGTATTGACCAGTTCAATTTCTCATCTCCGAGACGCTTGTGTCACCCTCGAATCTTCTAATAGCAAATTCAGAACTTCCAACTACCTACCCAAGCACTGATATGCATTCCATCCACTCGAATTATAATCATTATCATTTATCCATGTGTCATAAAATTCCAGATAACTAAGGGAATCTCCCACCGGTGTCTCCGCACTTGACGTTGGCTTATCAGCCAACTCTTCCGAGTTGCCAAGCATTTCATTTGTTATCTTTTGTGTCATGATATGGATATACAACTAATGATAAAGGTGCGATAGCGCCGTGTCCAATGCTCTTAAATAGAGTAGATATTTTTTATATTGAAATCATTGCTTTAGCTCCTCGTCGTAACCATGTCTACCACGGACACCGAATTGAGTCACCTGCCCCCTTCAAAACAAGATGTATCAATCACTATCGGGAGTGTGGACATCGACCCTCGAGCAGAGCGCACATTAGTTTGGAAGTTAGATCTTCGGCTACTTCCGGTACTGGCTATCATGTATCTCTTCAATAGCCTGGACAAGTCCAATTTGGGCAATGCTAAGACAGCTGGACTTGAAGGTACGCCGCCACTACGGTCCGTAAGTGAAGAACGCCGCATTGACGTTGACTATAATTATAGAGACACTCTCATTGAAGGGGAATCAGTACAATCTGCTTCTTAGCATCTTCTTCGTCCCTTACGTTTTGACGGCACCCTTTCTCGGTCTTTTGGGAAAGAAATATGGACCAAACATAGTGCTACCCTGCATGATGCTTGGCTTCGGTGTTTGTACAATTCTTGTTGTCGCCGTTTTCAACTTCAGCGGTCTCTTCGCCATTAGGTGGTTTTTGGGTATGGCAGAGAGCGCTTTTTTTCCGTTGGTGATCTATTACCAAACAACGTAGGCCCATCCCTTCAAGCTTTTTGGAGTTATATCATCTCTAATTTAAACCCAGTTTCTATCGTCGGGGTGAGCTAGCTCGCCGACTCGCCATCTTCTACGCTGCTCAAACCATTGCCTCTGCCTTCTCCGGCCTGCTGGCATTTGGAATTTTCCGCATCAAAACAGGTCCATTGGCCCCTTGGAGGTATCTCTTCCTGATCGAAGGCGCAGCAACCGTTCTCTTTGCACTATTTGCACTGTGGTATCTGCCTCGGTCGGCCTCGGAGGCAAATTTTCTGACACCCGAAGAGAAACAACTCGCATACCTTCGTTTGCAGATTGATAGTTCTTCTGTGGTCAATGAAAAGCTCGACATCCGGGATGCGTTCCAAGTGTTTAGACACGGAACTAGCTGGGTAATTTTGGGCATTCAAGTTTGTCTAGGTGTTCCCCTGCAAGCCGTTCAGCTATTCCTTCCGGTGATCATCCAACGCCTTGGATATAGTACCGTGAAGACCAACCTATTTACTGTGGCCCCCAACATCTCAGGCGCGGCAGTTCTCCTCATCCTGGCATTCAGTAGTGACTGGACAAGATGGAGATTCCCATTCATTGCACTCGGCTTTTTGTTCACCTTTGTGGGGTTCATAATTTATGCGACTATCGATGTGCAGCATGATCTACATGTAGCCTATTTTGCTTCATTTCTGATGACATGGTTGGTCATATGGATTTCCCTTCAGTCACGAGATGGAAGCTGACAAGGTTATCTAGGGGCACCTCTGCACCTTCCGTTCTTCTCGACGCTTGGTATAATAACAACACTGCCAATGAAGGGCGTCGTGTGGTATTAACGAGTATCGCTGTCCCGTTGGCGAACTTGATGGGGGTTGTTAGCTCAAACATCTTTCGCACCCAAGATGCGCCCAAGTACTTTCCTGCGTTAATCACGACGGCGTCATTTGGCGGGGTGGGTATTATCTTGACACTCTGCCTGGGGCTTTGGATGATTGCAGATAATAAAAGGAGAGACCGATTGCAAGGTGTTCACGTTAAGGCAAAGGATATCCCTACGGAATACCTCAAGGATGGGCCTGCTTGCGATAACTTCCGCTGGTTTTATTGAGATTCTGCAACATATATACATTAGATTCTCGCTGCGCCAACGTGACGCCAAAGCAATGGGAGAAAGTATCTCTAATGAATGGCTATACAAGAGAGATAAGATCTGTCTATCAACAGAAGGAAGCAGGTCTCAACAAACAGGCAAGGGGCGCGCCTCATATAGGCAGCCACACCCCCTCCTAGGAGCGAGATGTCCGCTACAGCCCAGATAGTCTCCTGGTATCCAGTCAAGATAACCCGGATAGCCAACTGACGGTTGCCAATAGCACGGTAAAAGAAGGACCATTTTCTCTTTGATCAAAATTTGCATCCGGTTGGAGCCGCTCCAACAGAGTCGGGATATACGGGTGTCTGGGCGGCATCCTCGCACTTGCAGTAGTTGGTTTCCAGTGGAACATCCGAGCACGCACTTGCCGGCGCTGTTGCACAGTACGTGTTGGTTGAGACCGAGGTTGTCATGCCTGCTGGACACGAATTTGAGGGCATGCAGAAAGTGTCAACGGTTGATGCGCCTGGAAGCATGGTATGGCTATACCATTGATCGTTGGCACACGAGCAGGAAACAGCTTTAGAAATAAATTAGGTATATTAGCCTCGTTGTCTACATGACGGGGGAGAATAAGGAGCAAATTGAACAGGGAAGATGAAAAGGAAGGACTCACCACTAATAATAGTTGACTGTCCCCCCGCCAAGGTACCCTCATACATGGTTTTAGTTGTCCAAGGAATCGCCCCATGTGAGCATTCGGTTGTGATCCAGGACGCATCAAGCGGAAAACAGGTCGACTGCTCGATGCAATGACCTGGGTGCCAAACTGAGGGGAAGTACCCCTCAGAGCACTGGATCGGGGGCTCCGGCCTAGCACAGTACGACGTGGGAGTTCCCATCGTACAATCTGTCGTGTAGACAGCGGTCTGTCCCTCCGAGCAGCTGAGCGTCGCAGCCTTAGTGACCGTCACCGGAGGCGCGGTTGTTGTACCTGCTGCAGTCTGCTGGGGGAATGCCAGGACAGCACTGAAGAATAAAGAGAACACGGCGACGACTTGGAGAAAATCCATTCTGACGGTTTTTGATCTCACTGGGTATTGAGCAAAAGAAGCTTCCAGGATTTGTGAAGTTTGTAAGAGGTGCTTTTCTGGTCCCAAGAACCCGAGGCAAGGGCCATACTTGGGGTTTATATCATTGCGGCAGGTCGGTCTCACTACGACATGTCTCACTCCAGCTGAATGACCATGCTCTGGAGCTATCAAAGTTCGAAAATTTTTCTCGCTGCTCCTACATACTTGCGCCCCGTATTAGTGGGGCGGTTTCTGCTAGCTCGAGAGAGAGACAAAGGGCTCAGGTCACCCCATAACGTTACATCTACATGTAATATCAATCGTCTGGTAAACTGGCTCATTGGACGCCTTGCTCTTTTTCTCAGAAAACAAGTACTAAGAAATAAGCCAGGGAATAAAAATAGCGACGTTAGGCGTAGCAAACCGCTTATTCGAGAAGTTCCAGAAGCGAAGACCCCCCGCGTAGCGGGGTTGGGCAGCCCATTCCTCATATTATTGTGGATACTTGGGGAGATGTGAGAGGTTGCGCAATAATTGTGATGCTGACGCCTCGAATGTTCGAGTTGATGATACCAACTTTTGTTCGCTCACCACAGCTCTCCTACCGGCCTATCGGACGAAAGAAATACAATTAGAGACATTTCAAATTTCTCCTTACCCTAGGTGGCGATATTTCTAGCCACTAGTTTTATCCCGCAGGCTTTGAGATTTGTATTATCAGCATTTGAGTCTCATACGTGCCTTGGTTCATCCGCCAACGCCAGAATTTCTAGGAGAGATTTGCTAATTTGGCATCTCTACACTCTTGGGAAGTCTCTGGTCGCAATAAATGAGACCAAGCCGTGGGCCATGGGCGCTTCCGGGATATTGCCGTACGCATCCTAATGGCGCCGCAATCATATCTAGATGGAATGGACAAATGTTGTAGAAATGTTTCATTCCGGGGGAATCCGCCTTTTGCCATTCTATTGTAATGCCTCCGCAGCCCCTAGGTAGACGGCAACAATCCTATGACCTACAACATAGGCACCGGCACCGGACTACCAATTTAGCCAAACTGAACCTCGTACTTATCTGTCTATGGTGCGGGGTCCCAGAATGGCTTCACGACCCGGTTGGCTGTATATACCTGGTCAAAAAAAGAAAGAAAGAAAGAAAGAATACAACATAGAGAGCTACTCTGCGCCCCACCCAATTTGGGGCCGGCCGACTCCAGCTCAACCTGGATCTGAGTCATCCAACTCCGAGCTCCGAAGACCGAGCTCCGACAACGACCTGGGTAGAGAACACCTTCAACTACTTCCATGTTTGTCTTTTGACCATCCCCTGGTCATACCAGTTTTCACAATGGCAACTCCCCGCCGTAACGGTCAATTATCATCATGTGAGCCGTGTCGTACCTCAAAGTTGCGATGCGATCATACAAGCCCCATTTGTGGACGCTGTGAGCGCCGCGGTCTTCATTGTACCTATCACCCGGCACCATTGACACAGTCCCTCACTGGGATACGCCCCCCCTAAAAAACGCCGCGTTATATATGAATCAGATCCTCCTAGTAATATCAGTCGACTGCACAATGAGAACGATGTCTGGACTCGAAAAAAAGCGTCGGTCTCGGCGCCGGGGTTTTGGGGACAAACTAGTTACTGCGATGCATTCAAGGATACCCGAAATGGACTCAATGTCGGAGTTCCATACCTCAGAGGCCATGATAACTTTCCCGTTGACCAAAAGCGAATCAATCTCGGTGCTCGGGTGTTAGCGCTTCTAGAGAACCTTCCATTTTATAGAGATGTGGTCACCGCTCGATTCAAGGTATGGAAGGGATGGAGCCTTGGTTGGCCAGTCACCGACATGATTTTCACAGTCGTTGAGAAGATGTGGAACTCCCTAGAAACTGAGGGCATGAACACAAACCAACGAGCTTCCTTCTTGTCCAAGAGACTGTTTGAAATGCATAGCCGGCCGCTCGAGGTACACCCTTCAATGACCTGGGAGGACTTCCAGTCTGCTGCAGCCGGGAGATGGGAGTTGATCGGGCTGCTCTTTACTCTGACAGGCCTAGCCACGGACTGGGTCCCTCACGGTGACCGCATCTTCATGCGTCAGGATACGATGGATGCGACAAGTCTCGCTATAACTGCAACCGCTGTGGGAGACATATGTCTTCAGTTCTGCGATAGCACTGGAATTGTGAATGATATTGTAGCCTGGCTGCTATTGCATCACGTCACGCTTTTGGCAATAGTGTATGGTGAAAGTGGTCTGTCATCCCGTTCTTTGCCTGCCAACCTCGTCTAACAGGATTTCTAGACTTTCGACCGTGGAGAAAGTTGGGAGAGTTATCGACCACGCTATTTGCGCTCGGGCTTCATCAAGATTCTAGCGCAAAGGCACCATTCTTTCTTTCTGAGATGCGAAAAAGAACGATGGTCGCGGCGTATTCAATGGACAAAGTGCTGGCCACTTTCCTAGGTCGCCCGCCGCTCATCAGCTGGCGCTACTGTGATATTCAAATGCCCCTTGACTTGAGCGTTGAAGAGATATTCGCCGATCCAGTCGTTCGTAATGCGGCGATCGCTCGACTTGATGAGAAAAGTGGATGGAATCTGGAGTCAAGCTTGATGAAGGGCATGTGGCCTCGAATTGCCCTGATCACTAGTGTTCTCCGTGAGAAGGTCTTGGAACTTTCACTGAGTTGGCAACTAGAGAATCTCAGCCAAAGGGTCGAGTACGCTGACAATTCACATCTCATACCAAGTCCAGGGCATGGCTGACGTTCTCAGGGAACTTTCACGCGAATCCCGCCGACTACGACAGGGACTGCCAGAATTCCTCCATTGGAAACCTGATATTGAGGGCGTGGTTACTTCCAGAGTAGAATATGATCTCCTTTTTGAGGTTCATATAGAGTTCCTCCACAACGATTTCCTGCTCTACCGGACCCTCGGGAAACGCACCCAGACGCAGCCTGAGGCAATTATTGGTATCGCCCGACAGATACTCAAATCATTGGTCATTATGATTTCCGAAAAGACTCGCTCTAGACAGCCCATAAAAGGTATTGGGCTTAGTGTAAGTGGATCATATCTTTGATTGTGGCAAAAGGTCGCAATGCTGAAATCTCAAAACACATTAGGTGTGCTTACCGGGTCTTCCTTCTGCTGGCGTTCTCTGTGCAGAATTGCTACGTCGATCCCGATCGACAGTGATAAGTTCTTGTTTGGAGTTTCCTCGTTCAGAGATCATTCAAAATTTGACTCTCTTCGCCTCATACCTAGACACCATCATTGAGACCCATGATTGTAACTACCATGTCGCACAGCAGGGTCAAAAGGCAATTCGCCATGTGTTGGACCAAGTTCTCTCCGTCGAAGGTTTCTCCTCTGTCGTAGAAGACACTGGAATGAGCGACAAAATGATTGATGATGCCAACTTGCTTGACGGTGTGGATTTCGACGATCATGACTTATTTCTCGGTTGGCTTGATGGCAACATGCAACACATGTCCGACTCTTGGCTAGCATCGGTCAATTTTACCTGAATATGTGAAGCCTGTACAATTATGAATCAATACCAGCGACATTAACTCAGTAATTCAACGAGTAATGGTGTTCATGGGGTGCACGAGGGAGACCTCTGGTTGGACCTGCCCAGGTGAGTATGGAACTAAGGTGCCGGACAGGCGCCCTCGGCTTCGCCCAGGCGGGCGGGCCCGTGGCTTACCTAAACCATGGTTATCACGTGATTATATGCGCGTCAGGTCACACTGGTCTCCTGCACCTGCTCTTACCCAGCCGGATATATTCCCGACCTTTCTAATGTCTCATTCGTTCCTAAAGATCCTCTTGTGATTGCAATCATGGACCACTCAACGTCCGAGCTCCAACCCAGAGCAAAACGCCGGAAAATTGCCGTTGCCTGTGATGACTGTCGAGCAAGAAAAGTTCGCTGTGACGGGGTACAACCGAGTATGTCCTTGAGATGGGATGTGTACGGAATGCTACCCGTGCTGACTCAGTGAAGTGTGCGGGCCATGCAGCAAGAGGACCGACCAGGGACTCCAATGCGTCTATACAGGGGAGTTAGAGAAAAAGCGAGCAAGGCAAAAGTAATTGCTGTCAATTCTACGGTTAACCTTGAAGTCACCTCTGTTTGCTAACATCTGCGCCGCTAGTTATATATCCAAGCTAGAAACTCGGATCCAACAATTGGAAAGCCCACAATACGCAGAGAAGGGTCATAGATCAGAATGCACGCCGGTTGGTGTATCATAACGCTCTAGTTCCACTATCTAAGGGATCTAATTATAGCAGACAAATCTTCTATCGACACCTGGGTATATCCTGCCCGAGACGCCTGGAAACTACACAGGAAGTACCCACAGTCAGGCTGAGGCATCCACACCCGCGGGTCAGCGAGATGGAGTGAATGCGATGATGGGTGCTGTAGTGGAAGAACGCCCCAGTCAAGGTTTCTTCGGAAGCTCTAGCGCAGCAGGGTTCATGCGTCAAATTAGAACCGCAGTCGACAGGAGAGTCGCATCACCTCACCGAGGATCTTCATTTCCCCATCTGGCTGCCCCTTCAAGCCTAATGCCAACACGGAGCGAAAAACATCAGTCTTCAGTGGCAAACTATGTGCTCCCCCCCGCGGAAAATGGCCGATAGCCTCATGGAAGTTTACTGGGAATGTGTCTTCCCTCTATATCCATTTCTTGTCCCGGCTGAGATGAAAACGGAGTACGCGAAAATATGGACTGGGGATAGCCTGGAGTATGACGAAAACATGTTGATGTGCACGTTAAATGTCATATTCGCCTTGGCCAGTCAGTTGGCCGACTTTGTCCCGCCAAAAGAGCGAGAAGCATCAGCGGATGCTTTTTTCTCCCGGGCGAAAGGCCTATTTCAATTCAACCTCTGGGATACTGGATCAGCAGCTTTGATTCAATGCTTACTCCTCATGGCCCAGTATCTGCAAAGTACAGATTCTGCACATCAGTGTTGGATTGTCACCGGACTCGCGATCCGTAACGCTCAAAGCTTGGGACTCCATCTGCCCCAGAACATTGCCCGCCTCCAGAGCTTCCAAGAGCAACAGCTGGCGCGCAAAATATGGCACGGTTGTATTTTAATGGATCGGTATGATCGACACTACTCCCTGACCGACTAATTTCTGTCATGATTCTTATTTCAATTTCTCGCAGGGTCATATCTATGACATTTGGTCGCCCTGCGATGATCTCAAAGGCTTCTAGTGGGGCCGTTCCCCTGCCAGCCGCCGTTGACGATGAACATATCCCATCTGGGTCTAGCAAAGAGTTCTCCCAGCCTCCTGATCGGCCTTCAATGATGGCCTTCTATGCTAAGTCATTGGAACTCTACGAGATCATGAACGATGTGCTTCTTAGCCTTTACAAACCAGTTTCCGACGATAATGCGGAAGATATCCATAGCTTCCATTTTGATAATGTTGCAAGTGAGGGAGAGCGGACTATCTTTGAGCTCGACCGTTCGCTCACTCGATGGACACAAGGTCTTCTCCCACATTTGCGTTGGGATTCCTCCACAGTGTCCACGAATCCCATATTTTACCGGCAAAGTATTGTTTTGCGTGCAAGGTCAGTGATTTGTACTAGTGCGTCCGGTGGTATTTTGCAATAGCTAACCAATATGTTCCTCTAGGTTTCTACATGTGCGGATGCTTCTGTTTCGGCCAACCCTCTCTAAGTACTGTGCTGTCCGAGATAATGCCACAACAGACCAATTGATCTCGACGAATGACTCCTTCCCCCATCGCGTTGCGCTACAGTGCTCTATCATATGTGTCAAAGCAGCTCAAGAGTCTATCGAACTAATCTACAATAATGTCCCTGCTGATGGAACTGGCGGCCCCCTGCCGGCTTGGTGGTATAACATCCTTTGTTCGTATAACTTTTTCACGGTGTGCTACTTCGCAATTCTGACTTATCTGACTTATCCAGACGTTTATACCTCTGCAACTGTGCTAATTGCTGGCCGTTTGTGCTCTGCAATCCTTGCCGAGGTTACAGAAAGCTCCATCACGCAATCTTGGAATTATGCACTGGAGGTTCTTCAAAAATATCAAAGCTATAGCACATCTGCTCGTCGATGCGTGGCGGCTCTTGAAATCCTTTATGAACAAGTTACCTCTGAAGGTCTGCTGCCGATCAACCACGTCCCGAGTCATGAGATAGGGACCAACGCAAGTGTAGTGAATGATATGTCTTTCGGCGAAGGAATGAATGCAGCTATGTTGGATAGCTTTGACTTTCCTGATTTTCAAGATATGTCATGGTTAAACAGTGTTCCAAGCAACCTTTTCTAGATACCTAAAGCCTTGGATTTACAAGGTTTGCGTGTCAATTAACACAATAAATATTCGGCAATACACTCAATTATGTCTATTCAGGCAAGGCTGTATGCATTGCAATGACCACTAAGTACTTATACTTAACCAAATAGATGTGAAATAGATCAACAACTACCCCGGCTTCTCCTACGAATTGAAACGGATTCAAGTGCAATGAGGAAGTTCGGCATGACCACTAGTGGTCGCAACTATCACGCCCGCAGCTGCACAAAGCTCAATGCAGTGAACATATTTGGGAAATAAAACCGTCCAAGCTATAGGTAGCTTGTCTGCGATCGAACCGTAAACCAATCTCCTGGGCATAGGGGTGAAATTCCTCGCCAAACGAGATACGAATTTTAACTACCAAGACAACGTTGCCATAGCAGAAATTAGCGCGGGCGCATTCTATATTCAGAATGTCAAGGATACTTCGCCAGAGAAAAACTATGCAACGAACTATGCAACGAAATCCAGTTTGAGAGAATGAGAGCCTTTTCTAAATGAGCTGAGCCAGTACTTTTCATGCCGTGACTCAGTCCAGTCCTACCCGGTGGAATGTCCCGAGGTCGCCTACAATATCAACTGTCATCTTAGAATAGACGAGCGAAGATCCACAGCTAGCAAACGAGAGGGTGAATTTTCAGTATGTTTGCACTAATTTAGCACCTTGTAGCCGAGGTGTGGTGATATTTGGCAACGGATTTACGCCGAACTAGCTTTGGCCCACTATTTACATTACCCGGGGGGGTGGGGGGGGGGGGGTTTCCTATTGGACTATCAGTTATTAAAGGCTATAGGTGATGTGAACTAACTCAGTTCCATAAATATTGCCTATCTATCCCTATCCAGCACCTAGGGGTTAGAAGGTATACCTAGGTACTATATCGGACCTTGATCCGGACGGCCTTAGGCATACCTTCGGGACGTCACCCGAACCACCCGATATCTGGGGCAAAGCTGAATGTGCGGTTCGGAATATCAGGCAAAAAAGTCCGTCTGTTAGCGTGTAGTCTCATTTCTCTTAACTGAATACTTTTTGACATGAAGGTATCCCTAGCACTCTCGGGCGAGCAATGACCGAGCAATTTCTCCGTTCTCCGTCAAAGCCCCACATCCCCAGACTTCCCCGTATAATCTCCCCCTTCCACCGGTGGGGTTGATATGGAGTGACTTTCCTTCAGACTCAGCTTAGAGGCTTTCTATGTGATTCGTGGATTCTCAGCCCATTGGCAAATCTCAAAGGCCGTGTGCAAAGAGAAATAGAACTGAAATGGAGCTGTGCTTTGCTTCCATAAACAGTCGGCTGATTCGGGGCATTGATATCCCGACATCTTGGGATCATTTATAGAGACAGGGTACCAATTCATGACGATGACTTTGTCAAAGAAAACCAATCCTCAACGCCCCACATGCGCGCTTCTTTGTTGGCAGCCTTCACGGCGGCTACTGCTGCCACGGCGCTACACGTCGCAGAAAACCAGACTTACATCACACTCGCCAATGATCGCCTCACAGCTGTTCTTCGGAAGAGTGCTGGCCAGATTGTCGATCTCACTCTGGATGGTCAGGACTTATTGGGCACTCAGTCGGGATCCACGGGAATAGGGCCCTATCTTGACTGTTATTGTACCCCGTCGGGCTTCTACACAGCTGGTGCCACATCCCCGAGCATGGAGGTAGTCCAGGGGACAGACTCGACTGGAACCAAATATGGAGGCATGATTCTAAGTGACACATATACTCCAACGGGCCAGCAATTCCAGCAGTACTGGTTCCTACGCGATGGCGAGACTGGTTTGCATATGTTCAGCCGATTGGCCTACCATAATGAAACCACACCTTTTCTTCGCAATTTGCAGGAGTTCCGAACCTTGTTTCGGCCAAATACCAATCTCTGGACGCATCTAACGTCTAGCCAGATCCAGACCGCACCCCTGCCAAGCAAAGAAGCCATTTCGAAGCAGATTGTTGTTCAAGATGCAACCTGGACATTCAACAACACGCCAAGCGATGCGTACTACACCCACTTCTCTGAATACTTCACTAAATACACATTCTCAAACCGTATGGCCAATCTCCTATTTCCTTCCATTGTTGATAGATGTATTGACTAAGCCATGGTATTTATTTTTCTAGAATGGAGAAATAACACAGTTCACGGTCTCTATGCTGACGGGAGCACCTCAAACGGGGCAACGTATGGAGCATGGCTAGTGATGAATACTAAAGTTGGTCATATCACTCCAATATTCACCAAGATTTAATCCGATCTAACAAGCTTATTTTAGGATACATATTATGGTGTACGTGATATCGAGCATGCTGGAAAGCAGGGGCTGACATCTCTCAGGGTCCACTCCATTCTGACTTGACAGTGGACGGGATTGTTTATAACTATATCGTATCAAACCATCATGGAGAGGGCACTCCAAACATCACAAATGGATTCGATCGCACCTTCGGTCCCCAGTTTTACCTTTTCAATGGCGGCAAGGGCTCGGCATCTCTCCAGGAACTGAGATCTGAGGCAGAGGAATTAGCAAATCCTCACTGGAACGCTGCATTCTATGATTCCATTGCAAAGCATGTCATCGGATATGCTCCCTCGAGCCAGCGAGGCAGTATTAAGGGAACCGTGAAGCTTCCCAAGGGAGCCGTTCGCCCGGTTGCCATCCTCACCGTCGACGGTCAATACTTCCAAGATAATAGCGCCGTCCCAGATTCCTATCAGTACTGGACCGATATCAATCATGATGGAAGCTTCAGCATCGACCGTGTTAAAGAAGGGAAATACCGCCTCACTGTTTACGCAGAGGGCATTTTTGGTGACTTTGTGCGCGACGGGGTCATCATTCGCGCAGGAAGGCAGACTTCACTGCATGATACATGGAACCAAGAGTCGGCAGGAACTGAGGTCTGGCGAATTGGGATTCCTGACAAATCATCAGGGGAGTTCCGACGTGGCAACGCAAGAGATCCATCCCATCCGCTCCATCCTCCCGAGTATCTTATTTATTGGGGTGCTTATGACTGGCGTGCCGATTTCCCTGATGGTATCAACTACACTGTCGGTACTAGCGACCCTGCGACTGATCTCAACGCTGCCCATTGGTCGGTCTTTGGGCCAACGGCAAAGGATTCCCACGTCGAGTACGACACAACGTACGACTGGAACATCCATTTCAAGCTCAACTCGAAGCAATTAAAGAAGCGTAAAACAGCCACATTGACCTTGCAATTAGCGGCCGCGAAGACCGCAGCAGGCAACACGGATGTGTGGAATCCCGCCGAACCATACAACAATTTGTCACTGGAAAGTTATATCAACAATCAGGCAGACCCCCTAACTCTCACTGTTGGGTTTAATCAATCAAGCAGCTGTATTGTGCGGTCTGCTGTAAGCTGCTACCAGGTTGGGTCACGAATGGAGTTCCCTGCGGATTGGCTGCATGTCGGAGACAATGTGTTGCGGTTGCATTTACCTTTCAACGCAACAGATACAGAGACTGCCATTCTTCCCGCCACTGTTTATGTGCAATACGATGCTATCCGGCTAGAGCTAAAGTAATATAGCTGCGTCATGACGTGTGTAGATCTTTCGAAAACAGCCGAATCAAACTCATATGTATTCTTCTACATCGGTCATGATGGTTATGGTGTATTCGGAGTTTGACCTCGATCGGTCAGCAGATAAACCCACCTTGTTGACTAAGGTCCATACTCACACCCGGTAAATCGAATACTTCAAATATTGTCAGCAGTCGCGGCGTCATGCCTGGCTCCCTTCGGCGTAAAGAGATAAGTCGATGAAATCCAGTATCCTCCTTTGAGCGCAATCCGGAATGGTTCTGGCCGAAATATAGGACCTTTCATTCTCAATAGAAATAAATACATATGGTTAAAAGTCCCAGGGGCTGGTGACAAACGAAAGACAAATGAATGGCAAGATCCGCTCTCGAGAACAGCGATCCCACAAAATTCAGAATGCTAGCCTAACAAGATCAGACGAAAGAGGTCCACAGGTTTTGCATGTGTACATATATGTACTTGGTACTAATATCCATGTTCAGCCCTCCCGCACGAGACCGCCACAATTGACAAGTTCGATGGTTCTCGCCGATATTTCCATGGCGGAAAGGGGTGCACTCGATGAAATGCAATTTACAGAAGGCTGCCAAAGCTGACACAAGGGGCGGCGACACCGACGAGGTTGCCGTTCTATTGAAATTAGTGACTCTGTTCCTCTTCCATCGTCTTAAGGGAGCACATACAGCCTGGGAGTTGGAGTTCTGGCAGCAGCCAACGGCCTGCTGGCAGTTCTTCTTAAGGAAGTCTGTCAAGCCAGCAGCGCCAAGAACTATAATATGGTCAGTCTCGCGCTTCAGTTCACTAGAGTAGATATAACACTTACCAGAGACGGGGATGTCAAGCTGGGTGCAGCCCTGGCCGAGGCCGAGAGCGTCGCCGCCAATGATACCGAGAACATTGGAGAGGACACCAATGTTGTTCTGGGTGACACCCTCGTTCTTGTTGATCTTGTTACAGCAAGACATCTGGGCACCGTTACCGCACTGGTTCACTGCGTGTTCGACCTCGTTGCTGGACTGGGGAGCAACGCCGGCGGCAGAGCCCGAGCCAGGCAGAGCCATAGCGGTAGCAGCGAAAAGGAAGGCAGGGACGAAGAACTTCATTTTGATTGTGTTGGAGAATGCGAAAAGCGATTGAAAGTGGGTAGATTGAGAAAGCTTGGAAGACTTTTGAAGATGAGAGAGTTGGATGATGGATAAAGAACACAGGAAATATTGAGCCTTTTATACCTTTTCTGGTTCTCGATCTTTTGTCTCGTCATTTCTCTTCATGGCTTTGTGGCAAGAGAGACTCGATGCTCACCCACCATGCAAGCTCTTAGCACCACTGCAGGGGAAGTGGATGCCTTGGTGAATTATTGCATTCGGGCAGCAGAATAGGGCTTGGCCGACATGAGTTATCGACTCTTGACGATCCATACTCAACCATAGGTGTGGAGATGCATGAATGTGTCCAGGATTTTCCCCTACCGATCAACGGACCCTGCCGGTATGTTCCCCAGACGCCGGTGGGACGAGATGTGCATGGGTTGCAAATGGATGTCAGGAAACCCTAACATTGGGGCATTTGGAGTGATAGTATTTGCTTCTTTTTTTTTTTTTTCTTGGCTGCTTTGAATCTGTGTGTGACGTCTCGGTTCCTCCGGGTTGGAGAGTGAGCATTTGATGAATCTGATCTATCACTTCCCATCACGCCGATCTTCTTGTTTTTGTTGGGTAAAGTATTAGTTTGATGTTCCATTTCCCAGTTTTGTGTGTTTAAGCGTTGGGCGCCTCGATTTAGAATTGTTGGTCCCCAATTTGAAATCGATAGTCGCATGCGTGGCGTGGGAACCTCCTGCGTCGTGCCTGCACCGTGCATGACGCACCCCTGTCAGCCACCAACATCCACTTCTCTATTCCCAGGTCGGTATGTTGAATCACGATTGAGTGATACTCTCAAACCACATTGCAGGAAGCCTAAAGCCATAGACCCCCTTTCCAAAGTCGCCACATACAAGTGTACGGCAAGATATTCTATCTGTGCCAAATCTAACTAAGGAAATATCAAGTTGTTGTCTCGTACTCCGTAGATATCCACACAGTTCATCAGTATATGCATGGTGTCGTATACTGATCACATAAGTTCTCGTATAGCCCCTTGCCTACCACGTAAAAGACTCCTCCACGAACTTAATAGAGCGGTGGCCTTGGCGCATGGCTAGATGTGTCGCGGCGCGTGCTTCATCTGCCATTCTTGGTGGGCCACATACCAGGATGGCAAGACTAGTACCAGCTGAGCATGCATCGCAGGCCCGGCTCATGATCAGGGATTGAAGCTGAGGTCGACTTGACTGGATCTCGAATCCAAAGTCGGTAGGATCTTCAGAGTATGTGGTGGAATCACGCGTAGCGTAGAATGAGGCGCTAAAGTCCTCTCGTTTGAGCGCGTGCCTGAGCTCCCGGCGTGCGACATCTTGAATGAACGCCGCTTGTTTAGTGGTCCAAACAAGCTCCATGTCTCTCACCCGTGTTTTCTCATTCTCGGGGCTTGCATCCCAGTCTCCAACCGACCGGCGGAGGTGATCTTGAATGTAAGGCACAGCCGACGCTATCCCCGTCCCACCAACAATGATCAAGACTGATTCATACCTCCACAGTGGAAAGGTTTCTCCATAAGGCCCCTCAAGAAGAATGGTTGTTTCGCTTGTCTTAGCTGGTGAGCTCAGGCATTGCCGGCGCAATTGTTTGGTCCAACCGTCATACGGGCGAACCCAGAAAGTCAATTTCAACTTCAAGGATTCCTCCTGGCCCGAAGAGCCATTTGCTGAATTGCATTGGTAATCTCGGTCGGAGGCACCGCCTGCAAGAAGCGGCACATGCGAAATATCGAGCGATTTGATCCTTCCGTCGGATGTCGGTACCAACGACGTCTGGTCCCCTATTTCGTAAGACCAAGCTCCAATTGTAAAAGGATGGCTCTCCCAGCCGGTGAGCCGAAATGGCTGGTATAAAAAGTAGTACTGTCCTGGTGAAGGTTGCAGCGAAGGCGTTCCTGGTGTGATCTCCAACCGCACCACGTCGACCGTTTCATCGTAAACGATGCGGCTCACAGAAACCTTCACAAGTCTTCTGTTTGAAAAACTCACGTGAAGGTTGCAGTAACACAATCGCACAAGTCGAAGGAAGCGATCAATGACCCATAAAGCTAGTGTGGGCCACAGGTACTTGAAGTATTCGTTCCCTTCAAATATCACTGTGTGGCTGCCAATTGTTAGAAATATATGCGGAAATTCATCAGGCTGATATACTTACTAAAAGCACCCGACAAGTGTGAGAATCGAAAGCACGACATGAGCAATCAAGAAGAGCTCATATGTCGCAATGCGAATCCGATCTAACGAGGTGATCAACAGCAGAATCATCACGAATGTGCCCTAATATTGCATGAGCACTAGATTATCGATCGACTTGGGATCAGCCAAATTAGCAGCTTACCAAAATACCCCATAGAACATACGTCTTGGACAGACCCCTCCAAGCTTTGCCCGCTGCGATGTTGCAACAACAGTCAGTATTCTAGCCTGCATTAGAAATCAAGTGCTCAACACTTACTTTGAAGGAACATGACGACGTAAAGGATAGAGTGCACTACTGCCTGTACAGTAGCCACCCGGGCTACATGACGATGGAATATATTGAACGATGCAAAACTCCATCCAGTGGCCCACAGGAAAATATTATTTCGCCCCCCAAAGAGCCATAAAAGGGGCAAGTTCGCAAATGACATAATCCCAGTACGGTCTGCAGAATAACGCAGAATCTGGCTTGGGACATCGGGATAGCTTGAGTTTCTGTCAATATTGTGCACGTTGTTAATCCCACACGATCGGTACGTACTAGATGTTTCCGGGGAAAGTGCGATAGCCCACGACACTCAATACGATGCTCATTGTCCAGAATCCCACTACTATAATCGCCTCAACTCTGGTGGAGAATGTGAAGCCTAGCAGATGTCGACCATGTGTTGTTGCCAAAGGCGCTGGGATCATCAGATGAGTCTGGATCCAGTGGAGCCCTGTCCCTACCAACGGGATGTTTTCCAAGAACTTTATGAGAGGATACACATTGGATTCGAGCGCACGCTCTGCACGACGTTGTCGGCGGCGGAATAACCAATCGCACAAGCGATAAGCCATCCCTAGTGACAGGATGCCACCCCAATATGCGTAGCCAATATACCTAAATAGTCAACACATGAATGTTTTGCTCTCCGGCTTGCACAGACTTACCCAAATGCATGATGTGACCAAGTTTCAAATTCCCAAGATTCCTAGGACGTTGGTAAGCTTTAAGGCTGCTAGATCCCAAGATGGCGGGAATGGTCTCACAATCGTATTGAACATTAGATCAAAGTAAGACGCAGAAAGAAGGACAGGCGTATCCGCTGGCTCGCCTCGGGACAACTCTTGATAGTCAACAGTTTTCATATTCTTTATGGCATCCTCTGTCAGGTTTTCGGCGACGGCTTCTCTCGGCAGCAGCTCAAGGTTTCCAAATTCTTGACACTGGTCAGCCAGCTGGGTCAGGCCTATCTCCCGTTCCCGCTCATTGCAATATATCTCGGATGCGGCGTATATCGATGCGACTTTGAGCGGATTCCGGCATTGCGATTCCCAAACATCTTTGCCTTTTGTGGGAAGGCCAACGAATGATATGTAGTTGTATGCCGAGCAAACAGCCGTCACACACCGCTCGTCCTCGTGGTTGGCCCAGACACCCTGGGCGAGTGCGATTACCAGCCAACGGAGCAACATGGCGCGTCCCCAGATTACAGGCCGGTCTGCGGGTGGGCGAAGAAACGGTTGAAGGCGAAAGGCGGAGCACCGGCAGTAAGCCGATAATCGCACTGATCAGGTGGGCCCATGTGGATCAGCGAAGTCTCTGAACCGTTGGATTTGGATCTCGGACAAAATTTCCTAAGGAATGGAATCAGAAGAAGAGCCAAGTTGTATTCTGACACAAAATCTCCAAGAGAGCTTGAAAGAAATGAAGGAAGGAAGAAAGGAGAACCAGCTTGATGGGAGACCTCAGATTCTATGCCCCCAGGAAAACATCAACGTCTTATCTGATCTGATTGATTAGAAAACACGTGACACCATGATTGGCTTAGCTCATTTCAGTCACTTCAAGTGCACCGTATATTTACTACTCGTAGTAGAGTAATATGTATGTAAAGTACTTCGGAACAAAATTAGATACAGTTCCTATTCGTCATACTTTTCAGTTGCGGTAGAAGGTTATATCCTATATCCTTGTCATATATATATACGAGGGCCTAGAATGCATTCCAACAGCAAAATGTTCTCCATTGAGCTATTAGCCATACTCCCCAATAATTAATCTACATACCTACGCCCAAACATAGGGTGCAAAGAAGGTATTTTCCTTTTCTCTTTTCTTTTTTAGCAAAATTTGACTGTGAAAACTGACCATGTGATCTACCGCATTAAGTCTTGACAAGGCATAAAATGATGCTGGCAGAACATTGGGCGGTCAATGATGATGTCACGGAATATTTTTCCCCGAAAGGTATCCGTAGCTGAAATTCAATAGACGTAAACCTGAGCAACTTCAACTGGTCGCCTTAATGGGAGGAGGCAACCGAATTCCACCAATGAATAGCCAAAAGTTGGCATCTGATCTGAAGCAGAATTTATACCTTCATGCGGTGGTCGATTTGGGCAGGTAGGAAGACCAAATCCACTTCGTTACCCCTCCAATGTGCCCGGGTGAGAACTCTCCACTGACTTAGGATATTACAGTAATGGCATCCGTTGTTCGATCTCGGACCTCCTCCCCCCAACTACCCGTGTCATCCCTACTGTACATTATCACCGGGTCAACATATCTCTCTACGAGGCTCAAGTGGACCCCGACTCAGGCAGCCGAATCGCCATTCCGCAGCATGTTATCGACCGAATCGTTAGTGCCATAGTTCGTTTCCAGATCGTCTGCGTGGAGATTGGGGTTCCCGCTCAGAACATTCGGATCATCGCTACGGAAGCAACTCGAACTGCTATCAATGCTTCTGCGTTCATGGACGCCATCCGCCATAAAACCGGGATTTCTGTGGAAGCATTACGAAAGGAGGAGGAGGGAGTTATTGGGGCATGGGCATTGCCAGCAGCGTTTCAGACGTGGAGGGACTTGCGCTTGATTTGGGGGGTGGCAGCATGCAGATGACTTGGATCACATCGCACGCGGGCAACGTGCATATGAGTTCGCAAGGATCAGTCAGCTTTCCATACGGAGCAGCTGCGTTGACCCAGAAACTCGCAGACCTCGAACGGGGCAAAAGCAAAGAGGAAGCGCACAAAGCTCGGGAGCAATTTCGCGGGGAAATGGCATGCAACTTTCGCGCCGCTTTTGATACCCTCAATGTCCCTGAACAGCTCGTTCAAAGGGCCCGAGAGCAAGGGGGATTTCCTCTTTACCTCTCAGGGGGAGGATTTCGAGGATGGGGCTATCTTCTGTTATATCTGCACCAGACCAAGGGCCAAAGTTACCCTATTTCGATTATTAATGGGTATACCGCGCCTAAGGAAGACTTCGAGGACACCGAGGCTCTCAAAGAGGTGGCTCGGACGGCGCACGAAATCTTCCGTGTCTCAGATCGGCGGCGCAAGCAAGTGCCCTCGGTGGCGTTCTTAGTCAAGACCCTGGCTGAATCATTACCGCACGGAATCAAAGAAGCCCATTTCTGCCAAGGTGGAGTACGGGAAGGAGTGCTGTTCCGTGAGATGCTCCCGGTTGTCCGCCAGCAGGATCCCTTGGAGGTTGCCACGGCCCGTTATGAGCCCTCGTCGGCCGAGGCACTGGCCGCTTTATTGTTGGCGGCCCTCCCTCGACCATCTGCTAGCCGATCGTTCCCGTCTTCCATCAGCCTTCACCTTGTCCAGGCCTTTGCCAATGCCCTCTATTACCACGCCACAATGTCCAAAGAACTCTCCTCTAGTGCCGCACTATATAGCACTAGCACTGGGATCCTAGCCTCCACACATGGTATTCCACATGACCACCGTGCTCTCCTGGCATTAATGCTCCAGGAGCGTTACGGCGGAGAATTGCCACCCAGAGACGTGGAATTTAAGACCCAACTCCAGGGAATCTTGACACCAGAGGAGGTTTGGTGGACGCGGTATCTTGGAAAACTAGGCTTCATCCTAGGCCAACTGTACCCAACCGGTTCTATCGATACCTCCAAGCCTCGAATTATCCCCTCGGCACAATGGAAGAATGGGTTAGGGAAGAAGGGCAAGAAAGAAGGGCTGGATTTGACAATCTCTATTCAAAAAGTTGCATATGACCCGTCTCACTTGAGGCAAGAGCTCGAAAATGATGTGCAGAAAATCGAGAAGGTGGGAAAGCGGAAGAATTGGATTGGTGGAAGAAATGGCTGGGGCATCAAAGTGCGTGTCTCAGTGATAGAAGAGGATTTAGTGGCTCGGTGAGTGGAGAAAGGCCGTGAAGTTGGCCCATTATGTCTGTGATTATCGAATTATGCCAGTCCGTATGGCCCCTAGATCCATACACACAGGAGAGTATGCCTGGTTACAAATGCATCCCGGTTGATCAGATCCATCATGATTCCGCGATGCACCCGTGGCCTTCCCTTATCCTCAACCTAGTCATGCAGACGATATATCTCTGCAAAGCTTCAGGACAATTTGAATATAATTTCTACCACTAACATCGACCTAGGTCCATGTACGTTGAAGCATAAACACAAAACAAACAAACTTCTAGGCGACCACGAAAACGGAAAAGAAATCAACTAAAATGGAGTCTGTGATGATCCAATGATCCAATAATATGCTAGACCCACACAAAGAATGAAGCTTGTCTCACTGTTGATACCTTCAGAGGTTCCAAGGTACCTAGGTAGCCCTATAGGGCTGAGAACCTTGGAATCTTCCAAGGTTGACAAGCGTATTTCCACGGATTCAGTCCGTTGTATTCGAATTACACCTTCTGTCTCTTATCTGATCCTTTTTATCTGATCTTTCTTTCTGTTCCTTTTTCCTTCATGCATCATGGAAGCCAACAAAGACATTAATCTGGAGAAGTCCATTCGTGAAAAGGAAGTCCACGATGGAAAAAATACTGATTCGGGTAGGTCCATTGCCATTTTCTACGCCCTTTTTTTTCTCGAACTTCTCACATAACTACAGAAGCAGATGCAGATTCACAGGCCGAAGTATTGCGGGCTGCTGGTATAGGCATAGCAAAAGATGATCCTACTGAGCCAGTTCTCACTCTCCGTATGTGGGTGCTTGGAATTGCCTTTTGCGTGGTCGTTAGCGGGTTGAACACGCTTAACACCCTCCGTGCCCCTTCTTTGACGATTTCGGGTTCGGTGGTACTCTTTTTGGCCTATCCCCTAGGAAAGCTTTGGGAGAAAGTAATCCCAAACTGGACGCTTCCGCTAGGAAGGTTGACATTCGATCTCAACCCGGGCCCTTTTAATACAAAGGCAAGTCCTCTAGGAAAGAAAGGTTACAGGAATCAATCTAACAAAGATTCTACAGGAGCACGTTTTGATCTATATAATGTCTAATCTTAGTATTACGTCCGTCTTGGGGCCGATGTTCTGACAGAGCAGCAAATGTTTTACGGCTACAAGGCAGGATGGGGATTCCAAATTCTCATTACTTTCTCCACATTTCTCATGGGGTTCTGTCTTGCTGGGCTATTCCGGGCGATTGTAGTTGTTCCCCAAGAGCTGATCTGGCCTGGAGTTCTGGGTGTTACTGCGTTGACCACAACCCTACACCATGTCAACCAGGAACAGGTGCAAGAGCGGTAAGCTCCCTGGAATTGTTGTCTCAGTGCAATGGAACTGATGGATGGAAGTTACAATACGTGGAAAATGTCTCGCTATGCCTTCTTCACTATGACATTTTGCATATCGTTTTGCTGGTATTGGTTCCCGGATTTCATCTTCCCAGCGCTTAGCTATTTCAGCTTTCCATGTTGGATCAAACCTGGGAGCAAAGTAGTCAATCAGATATTCGGAATGAGGTCTGGAATGGGACTGTTGCCAATTACCTTTGATTGTGAGTGACACGACTTCCCAACTCAACCGACGTGCTAACGGGGAAGTCCCGTAGGGAGCCAGATATCTTACGTTTGGTCTCCTTTGCTCATCCCCTCGTGGGCAGTTCTCAACGTCTTCATTTCCCTGGTGTTCTGGATTTGGGTTGTGGCGGTTGCTTGTTATTATACCAATGTGTGGGACACAGGCTACCTACCTTTTCAAATTTCTCAAGGTACAACTCATGCGTTCAAGCTCTCGGGCCACCAAATCTGACTTCTACACACAGTATTCGACAATACTGGAAATACTTACCAAGTTAGAAATATTGTCAATGCCGCTTCAGGCTATCAGCTCGATGTTAAGAAGTACCTTGCTTACTCTCCGGTATTTTTGCGTGTTCTATAAAGTCAAAAACTTGAAATCCATCTAACTCAAGGGCAAAATAGGTCTATATGCCAGTTACCTACGCGTTGAACATGTTTGGGCTATCATTTGCCACTCTGAGCGCTCTTCTTGTTTGGGTTATACTTGAAAGGCGTCATTTCATGGCTCACGCAGCCAAAAGGGTGCCTCGACTTGTCATGGAGTCCTTTCCCAGTCGCTCCAGAGAGCACAGCGAGGACGAGAGAGGAGACCTGGATGTTCCCTTGTGGTGGTATTCGGTTGCATGCATCTTAGCCTTATTCATGTCGATATTCGCCATTGAGTGGTGGAATGTTGAACTGAGATGGTACGGTATTTTGCTAGCGTGTGCTGTGGCATTGATCTTCTATCCTCCGGTGAGTCTTCCCTGTACCGATTTGCATAACTGACACGTCTCCCTGACCAATATTAGTTGGCTTTGGTCTATGCCACTTCTAACTTTAAGATCAACATCGATATTTTCTGCCGTATTGTGGCTGGTTTCGTCTTTGAGGGCAAGGTCCTAGCCAATATCTAGTTCTTTGACATCGGATACATCACGACCATCAAGGGTCTTTACTTTGCCCAGGATATGAAACTGGCGTATTATTGCCATGCAAGCGCTCTCCTTTCCTACTTTGATTGACCCATACTGATACCCAAAAGATCCCTCAACGAAAATTGTTCTTACTTCAATGTGTTGGAATGCCCGTCGGCACGCTCTCCTCGCTCGGTGTCCTCAATAGGGCCCTGGATCACATCACCGGAATCTGCACTAGCGCTGCTGTCAATGGTTTCAGTTGCCCTTACAGCAGCACCCATTTCAATACTTCTCTGATCTGGGGTGCGGTGGGCCCTCGTCGCTACTTCTCGAACCAAATTGGTTATTCCGCTTTGCTTTACTTCTTCATCCTTGGTGCCATTTTACCCATTCCTGTCTATTATATGACCCGCCGATACCCCAAGTCGCTGTGGAGAAGGGTTCATGTCCCGCTATTTCTTAGAGGGCTGAATTACCTGCCCCCTGCGACTGGGATGAATTACGGCAGTTGGGCAGTTGTCGGGCTCACTTTTGGCTGGCTGGTTCGAAAGCGCCTGCATAGCTGGTGGAGTAAATATAACTTTGTGCTCAGCTCTGCCATGGACTCATCTGTGGGAATTGCTGGTGCGATGATTTTCTTCGCAATTTATTTCACTGGCGCCAGCAAACATTTCAACTGGTGGGGAACAGAGGTTCACACGGTGTGTGTAAATCCCTTGTGTTTAGTCACTCCCACTGACTGTTAGCAGAACACCTGCGACTGGATAGGCTGCGCACATCTTTCTATACCCAAGGGCGGAAAGTTCGCCATTTAGAATCCTATGTACTAATGTGCCATCTACCTGAGATGTATCCACGTCTTTTGACCGGTGCTTGGATTCAGAGCATGCCAAGTATGAGCGCTTTTTACGCCTGATTATCCGTTGGTCTGGTCGTATGGGGAATTTGTGTTTGGTTGAGAAGCAATGAATGATAGGACCAGTCCACTCTTAGCAGCTGGCCAGACAGCCCAAAGAATAAGCTTACGATACTAATAAAGCAACCATCGCGAGTTAGGGATATTTCAATGTAGATCAAGGCCTAGACCTCTACCCCTCCATCAATCAACATCACGTCCAGAAATAAAGACAGAAACTTGACTAGAACTTACATATATGTACTTCGTACACCCCTGGCATTCAGCCCTAGTGGATTAGATGACATATTTCACAATAGCCCTTCCATGCCCAATTCATATGTACATAGTACATGCATACATACATACGGCCTTCCAATCCGTTCCGGTTCCTTGTAATATTATTCATTGAACGAGAATCCCTCGAGTGTTATTTTCGGTATTTTCGGTATTTGTAGTATTCTTTAAGTGGGTCCAATACGAAGGTGCCGATGTCGGGAATGATTGATTAGATCAGCCCGCTTGATTAGATTTCCAAGGTTGGAAGGTACCTAGGTAACTAGGTAAGGTTGCACATTCGCACAATGGTGAATGGTAGCTGGGATGTTTTATTCTCTACGTGAATCTCAATCCGAAGATTGAACTATATATGTGTACTAACCTTGGAAGTCTTCTAGAGCTGCAGTACCTAACCAAGACGATCCAGGTGGCCCACTGACTGTCCCTCGTCGAAAAGCGAAGACTAGTTTCCGGATGACAACACCTGCCAAGAGTCAGTGCCACGATTATTCAGACCAAACCGGAAGTGTGGCCTGAGCTGCTAGAAATTTACTGACATCGGGCAACTGATTGATAACCTTGGAAACCCCCGGCATCAGATTCTGCACGGAAGTTATCTGATCCTGGGTGGGGTCAGTGCCACGAGGATTTCTCTTTTTTTTTCTTTTCTTCAATGCCGATTGTGACCAATGACCATGCTAGAGTGACGGAAAATCTACCGATCTCCAGTGAGATGACCAGGAGAATTATACATCCGACCAATATGTTGTATTGTTGTAGACGTCTTGCTAGAAGATTCGTGTTGTAGCTATCTCATGTTGTTCCCAGACATCCGCAATTTCCGGTATCAGTCCACCCCGACACAATTGTCATAAAATAGATTCTCACCCAAGGCTTAGCCCAGAGTTTTGCGACGTATTATATGTCATACGGGGACCTTTTTTTTCGAACGTACCTTGCATATCTGTACGTAGATGTTGCAGAGTACTCCCGAGGTCCGTATGCAGGAACTGACATTGGATACATTGATAACCTTGAAAGACAATTACCGAGCTTGCGTATCCTGCCAAGATTCCAAGGTTCGCTTGAAGCCTAAGTGGAGTCTTGTACGACGCCAAGATCGAGCACCAGCCAAGCACAAAAGCCAAAAACCCGGGAAAATTACCTACCAATACAAAACCTCCGATGTGGAAATCTGATGGAATTAATTGAATTTATCTTGTGCGGAATTTGTCGCGGTATTGTCGGCTACATCTATAAACCCGCTCTGTCCAAGGTTTTCTTTTTTTTTCTCTTTCATTCTTCTCAACTTCCATCTACCATGGCGGCCCCAAGAAGTGTACAGCGACTGCAGCAGACGTTGTCGCACGTACAGCCTCCTATTAGTCCACAGCTATCTCTTGTCGCAGGCCCGACGGAGCCACAGCTGCTGGATATTACCTTGGGTGAGCTGCTAACACTACAAGCACTGCAGTATGGGAGAATTGAGTGCTTGGTCTTCCCCTGGACTGGTGCGCGATGGACGTATGGCCAGCTGAAAGATGAGACCGATCGTCTCGCTCGGGGAATGTTGGCTTCGGGTATACAAAAAGGCGATCGCGTCGGAATCATGGCGGGCAATTGTGAACAATACATCTCGGTGTTCTTCGCGGCCGCACGAGTTGGGGCTATTTTGGTCGTTTTGAACAACACGTACACCCCATCCGAGCTGTATTACGCCCTAAATCACAGTGGTGGGTGATATCCACTTCCCGTATTTATTGACCCCATACTAATCTCGGTGTTCTATTCTATTTTCATTCAGAATGCCGAATGCTTTTCATGACGCCACGAATTGGACGTCATAATCTCGAAGAAGTCCTTACCCAACTTGGCCCTAATCCTAAAAAAGCTGCGACCTCGGAATCATTGGAGGAAATTGTCATTCTCCGCGACAGCTATAACAACTTCCCCACTTATCACGATGTCATGGAACGGGGCCTGTCCCAGGCTGCACATGTGCTGCAGGACCGCGAGGCCGAGTTACGGCCCGACGATGTCTGCAATCTGCAATTCACAAGCGGTTCAACAGGCAATCCTAAAGCTGCAATGTTGACACATCAGTATGTGGACTATGTACGACAAATTCAATCTTGAAAATATAGCTAACTTCTCCGCAGCAACTTGGTTAACAACTCGCGTTTCATTGGTGACCGCATGAATCTCACCTCATTTGATGTGTTGTGCTGCCCGCCGCCATTGTTCCACTGCTTCGGGCTGGTCCTGGGCATGCTTGCGGTGGTCACCCATGGCGCCAAGATTGTCTTCCCCAGCGAAACCTTCGACCCCAAGGCGGTTTTGCATGCCATCTCCGATGAGAAGTGCACTGCTCTACACGGTGTTCCAACCATGTTTGAGGCAATCCTTTCCGTTCCCAAGCCCTCGAACTTTGATACCTCAAACCTCCGCACAGGCATCATTGCCGGGGCCCCAGTCCCACGGCCACTGATGAAGCGGCTCTTTGCAGAATTGAATATGACCGAATACACTAGTAGCTATGGTACAGTCCCTTCTCCCTTAGCTTGCTGATCAAGTGCTAACCCAATCTAGGTCTCACGGAGGCCTCGCCCACTTGCTTCAATGCTTTCACCACCGACAGCATCCACACAAGATTGACCACCGTCGGAAAGGTTCTGCCCCACGCTCGCGCGAAGATTATCGATGCCCAGGGAAACATCGTTCCCGTTGGTCAGCGTGGCGAGCTTTGCATGGCCGGCTACCAGCTCACCAAGGGATACTGGAATAACCCGGAGAAGACGGCAGAGACATTCATAACCGACGCCGAGGGTGTCAAATGGCTGAAGACTGGTGACGAAGCTTCCTTTAACGCCGAAGGGTACTGCACCATCACCGGTCGCTTCAAAGATATCATCATTCGTGGTAAGTTCGAACACCCGGACATTGATAGCGATTTCTAATTCTGAGGTCTGATAGGTGGCGAAAACATTTATCCTCTCGAGATCGAAGAACGATTGGCCGCACATCCCTCGATCGAGTTAGCATCTGTGATTGGTATTGCCGACCCCAAATACGGCGAGGTTGTTGGAGCCTTTATCGCGATCGCTTCGGGAGCAGAACGTCCGACCGACGATGAACTGCGCACATGGACTCGGGAGACTTTGGGTCGACACAAAGCCCCGCAGCATGTGTTTGTATTCGGAGAAGAGGGGGCTTCGAGCACGGTTCCCGTGACGGGAAGTGGCAAAGTTCGCAAGGTGGAGTTACGGCAAATGGCCATGGCGGTGCTGGCTGAGCGCCAGAAGGCATGAACAAAAAAAAGGAGAAAAGGAGCACAGATTGTACAGTCCTCGAGTTGACTTAGTATAGAGTACCTAAGTAGATTTTGCAGTAATACCCCAATCCATTGACAAACTACGGAGTAACTCGTGCAAATAATAATAAACCCCAAAAAAGTCTCCTGAAATAAATCATCCATGGATGTATGTAATTAAATGAGGGGCGTATCTTATCAGATCTTATTATGATTCGCCCAAATTTCCCGTAACGTCAGGAACATTACGAAAAGCGGATCCTACAGCGGAATGCGCTATTTTTCTTTTTCCTTTTTTTGTTCGAGCCCAGAATCAGATTAGATGCTCATCTTGTCTGATCGATGATCATTCCCACTTTAGGGCTATATTGTACCGTACGAAGTACTTTACGGAGTACAGTCTTCGGGTCCAACCGTGAACGAATTTCTATTTAGTAACTTGAAGGCATTTTTCTGGAGCTCTCTTCTATTCATGGTGTATATTAAAAAAACAAAAGGAGACTTAATGGGATGCACAGAAAGTACCTAGGTATTCAGAGTGTTTTCAGCCACCATATCGGTTCTGCCAAAAAGAAATTTGGCGTACAACTGAAGTTTCTATATGTGCCGGAAAGACTCGCACAAAGTATAGAGTAATCAGAGTTAAGTTCGAGTCAATACCTAGGTACAACCGAGGGATCCATGGATGTTTCACCCGTGGACATTTCCATCGGATCTGATAATCCGTGCCAAGACCCATTAACCATGGATACACCAACTATGTTTCACCAAGGGATATCCGATGTCGCTTTCAATCTGATAAGATCCGGACCCGCATAATCCGATGATATGACGATGTTTTTTATTTTCATTCGAATCCAGAGCTCAGTTCCTTGACCTTTTTCCCTCTCGGTTTCTTTTCTCCATTCTCCTTTTCCTCTCTCCTTCATTATTCGGTTATTGCTCGTGTCACACATAGCTCTCCTCTTCAACTCATAATGCCCTCCAATGACTTTGTCCGAACTGTCTCCCGCAACTTCCGAGTACTTGTGATCGGGGGCTCTTATGGTGGTCTATCTGCTGCGTTGGCCCTCATCGATCTTTCACAGGGTCGCCTCCCGCGTTTCAACTGCAATCCTGATGCCAAAGCTCCTACTCACCGCATTCCGATACAGATAACCGTAGTTGATAAGCGAGATGGTTATTGTAAGCTTAAGTCCCCAGAATATCCAGCATTCATTCACCATCACACTCTCGAGCTCACATGTGTAGTTCATCTAATAGGATCCCCAAAGGCCCTGGCCTGCGAGAAATTCGCGTCCGAGGCATGGACTCGTTTCCAAGATATTCCCGGGCTCAGGTCTCCAGATCTCAGCTTTATCCAGGGAAGCGTCAGTTCGGTTGATTTCAGTGCCAAAGTTGCCCATATTGTCGATGCAGACACCAACAATAACCGCATGGAGCCCTATGACTACTTGGTTGCAGGCTCAGGGCTGCGTCGGTCTTTCCCCACTGTTCCCCAATCCTTGCGGCGAGATGAGTTCCTCAAAGAAGCCAGAGAACATATGACAAATGTGGAGCAAGCCCGTGATGGCATCGTGGTTGTCGGTGGAGGTATGTCTTCTCCGCCACAATCTGCTCCTTTCACCCCGCTAACGTCCCTTTTTCGTGAATAGGCGCTGTCGGCGTGGAGATGGCTGCCGAATTGAAGATCCTCAACCCAGCACAAAAGGTCACGCTAATCCACTCTCGCAAGCGCTTGTTATCTTCGGAGCCGTTGCCCGATGACTTTGCCGAGCGCGTAGTTTCTATATTGCGCGATACAGGAATCGATGTCATCCTAGGACAGCGCGTTATCGACACCACCGCGGTGGACACGAAAAATGGGACACGGGTGTGGAATCTCACGCTCAGCGATGGGCAACAACTGAAAACTGGCCATGTTCTAAATGCCGTCTCTCAAAGCATTCCAACATCAACATATCTGCCGAGAGAGGCCTTAAATGAGGAGGGATACATCAAAGTGCACCGCTCGTAAGGCTGTCTCCCCAAAGTTGCTCACAGAATATTCCTAATGTTATTGCAGACTACAATTCTCCGGTCCCATCCCTAACGCAGAGCATCATTGGGCAGTAGGAGACCTCACTGCGTGGGAAGGTATCAAGCGCTGTGGTGGTGCAATGCATATGGGCCATCACGCGGCGATCAATATCCATCAGCACATGATGGCCCAGTGCACAGGTGGAAAGCCAGACTACCAGACCCTGCAGCCGTTCCCATCTGTGATGGGCCTGGCTCTCGGTAAGACGGCCGTCAGTTATACCCCCCAGTGAGGGCACCCGCGAGGGCGAAGACCTGATGAAGAGCTTGTTTGGCAAAGACATGGGACATACTAGTGCGTCTTTATCCTCCGAAAACTCTGAATTGAAAAGCTGACCCAAAATTGTAGTTTGTTGGAACTATATGCGCCTCGGTGAGGCATGCTAGGCGTGGCCTAGTAGATCTGGGAGTAGACCTAGGAGATGAGATTCATTACATTTTGATTTTGATTTGTATATTGTATACATATGTATATTATAATTCCTCCCAGCATTCCAGCAGTCCAGCAGTATTTCAAATTTACAAATCATCTCGAGAGTCTTAGTCAAATTCCTGTTTTGCTTAGAAATCCGGTTCCACTTGATTCCCCCACGTTCGTTGGCTTCAATGTTCATATAAAATAACCCCCTCATTTTACTATTCTAGGCAAAAAGCATATATCACCTCATTTACATCCACAATGGCACCATTCGGCACTATCTACTCTTATCAGCCCAGTCCTCGGGTCATGAAGGTAAAAAAAAGAAACTCAAATGGAACCCAGAACCCTCAGCTAACCCCCTATAGGCCCAGGCTGCGGCCAACCTGAACGGCCTGGAGCTGGCGGTTCCGGAATTCGCCATGGGAAAGACAAACCGCACCCCAGACTTCCTGTCCAAGTTCCCTTTGGGTAAGGTGCCCGCCTTTGAGGCTGCCGATGGAACAACCCTGTTCGAGTCGGACGCCATCACCCAGTACATTGCCGAGAGCGGCCCGGCCGCCGATCAGCTCGTTGGAGCCACCCCGGCCGAGCGCGCCACCATCCGGCAGTGGATCTGCTATGCACAGGGCGAGATTTTGGACCCTGTGACGGAGTTGGCGCTGTGGCGTCTCGGTATCCGCCCCTACGATGAGAAAGTCGAGGAGACCAACATCGCGCGTCTGGAACGCTCCCTGGGATGTCTCGAGACTCACCTCAAGGGTCGCACTTGGTTGGTCGGCAACGAAAAGCTCAGCTTGGCTGATATTACTGTTGCCTCGGCCCTGGTCTGGGGTTTCTCCATGGCCATCGATGCTGAGATGCGCCAAAAGTTCCCCTCTGTGGTCACCTGGTACGAGCGCATCCTCGAGGCCGAGGGCGTCAAGGAGGCTTTTGGCGAGAAGAAATACATCGAGAAGCGTCAGGGTCCCCAAGCTTGAGGCTTGACATGATAGAAAGTAAAATAGCATTAGCACCCGATCAAAGAATTATGATATTATATTCGGCTTCACAAAGCACCTGGATTACATAAAACGAAGGAACCTACGGAATCATGCTAGGCATATCATAACATATAAACAACTGACCCTCAAGCGGTCGGGCCAGGAACAGTACATATTGACCAGACCTCAAGAGATATTCCCACGGCAGGCATCCCATCACAGACGAGCCATCACGCTGCCCTCGCCTCGTACCGTTCCCATCGCCCGCGCGAGGTTTCGGCTGGCCCAATCGGCGATCGCCATGTTGGTGACCATTGGGTTCACACCGCTAGCGCTAGGGAACACCGACGCATCCACAACATACAAACCGTCAGTACCCCAGACTTGACAATTCGGGTCCACCACACCTAATTTGGGTGACTTGCTCATACGGCAGGTACCCATCTGGTGTGCACTGGCAAACAGACCACGCCCTGGGTTCAAAGGGGACTTCCGACGAAGCTCGTCAATCCAATTCTGTAGGGCCGCGTCGTTGGTGCCTTCGGGGGCCTCGGGGTCTGAAGCCTCTGGCCGGATGAACGGGGGAAGGTCGCGGTAAACGGTATGGAACTCTGTGGCACCGGTGATGTACGCAATCTTGGCGCAAGCAATCATGGCCTCCACGATGTGTTTTCGGTCAAAGGCAGAGACCGTGTAGTCAATCCGGCACCGTCCATCAACAGGATCTGGGTAGACACGACCAGTATCGCGGTCTTTGGTCAAGGTAATGAAGCTCGTGCTGCGGCGCATCTTGGCCGCCCACAGCTTGTACTCCAATGAGTCTCGCCAGGGGAAGATGGGAATGAACACGGAGGGCATCATTGAAACAGACTCAATCTTCACACCATGTCCATTTCCATCAAGGTCTTCAAACTCGTTGACAACCGTTGTCAGTGCAGAGCCTTCCCAGGGGTGAGTCTCCTCATTAAAGACAGCACCAGCTCCCATGACTGTGTAACAAACAGTAAGTGTCTGTGATTTGTGTTGTGAGGAAGAAGTGACGAGTGCTTACCTGGGTGAAGGTAAAGGTTCCGGCCAATCTGGGGGTTGTTCAAACCACTACGCAGCAGCAGAAGAGGGCTTTGCAATGTACCGGCCGATATAACTACTTTCTTGGCCTTGATAATCACCTTACGCTCCACCGCCGCAATACCACCGAGGCCCAAGTGTGAATCCCGCGACTTCCAGGTTCCCTGTACGCCAGAAGCAACCTTTCTGCCGTTGACATTGGTGAATAGCACCTTCTCGACACAGAATCCTTCCATGAAGCTCGCGCCGGCCTGAGCAGCGTCCACAAGGAATGACTCCGTTGGACCTTTCTTCCCACCTGAGGCACATCCTAACGTGCAATACCCGCAGTAGTGCTCCCCGTGTCCAGTGTTTTGGGGAACTGTTTTGGCAGCGTAGCCCAGTTTCCTGGCGCCTTCAAGAATCACCCTATTCTGATGGTTATGCTCAACGTGCTCCTCGTTAACACCCATGCGAGCGCAGACGCGGTCCAAGCTTTTCTGGAAGTCGAGGGATGTGAAGAAAGGCAGCCCAGCATCCGCCCATTCCTGTCGGACATACCCCTGGGTCTGTAGAGATGCTGACCAGTTAACGGTGCCACCACCGCCCCACGTTGAGCCCGCTAGGACTGCCATCGAACCATCATCGCTGGAGATAGCACCTCCGTTCTCAAACATGTTGACAAATCCCTCATTCGGGCCCATGGGGAACGTGTTGGATGGATAGGAATAGGACTTTTCCACAACCAGCACTCGGTGACCCGCTTCGGCGAGGTTCTTTGCGGTCACGCTACCACCGCAGCCACTTCCCACGATAACGACGTCGGTTTCAATCGTTTCTGGCTGGTCCCCAGGAGGGAATTGCAAAAACTCATACTGGAAACCGTCGGCGGGCTTGCCATGAACAGGAATGCGTGGGAACCCCAGAACTGGGCCTATGGTTGGACTGGTGATAATCCAACATTTCTTGACGATGGCAGTGAGTCCTCGGTAGATGGCGCGGAGAGGAGGCAAGCGAGAAGTGTCCCATCCACGCACAACCTTTTCCCGGAATTCCACCGGCTGGTCTTGGATTGGCGTGGTGGAACCCGTTATGATCAGCGAGCCCGCACGGGTGTTGAGCGCTGTCAGGATAAACCCGAAGCCATTCCTTCCCTCGTCATGCACATAGTCGCCCAGGAGTCGCTCCACTATGGCCCGGAATTGCGGGTTTGAAGAAACATTTTCCTGCAGATATTGGGTGGCAATGTTCACGGCATCCGGTCCAGAAATAACCGTTGACAAGCTGGATACGGCAGAATTCCACTCTGCATCTGAAATCACTCGGTCGTTCAATGACTTGGCGGTTGCCGCCGTGTGGATGGAGGGCACAAGTGCGTCGGCCAGCGCATACAAGGTCTTCCACTGCAACTCCGAGAAGTAAGCGGCCGAAGGCGCTGGCGGAAGAGGGACATCCCTCGGGGTGTATGTGGAGACAGCATGGGTGGGCATATTTGCAATCAGAACAAAGGTCTCGTAGATCGAGCTCCGAAGATACGGAGCAGAATGGGGAATAAGAATAAGAAATGAGATTGTGGAGCAAAGAGAGAAAGCATCTGGGTACGGGTCACAGACGTTTATAATATACGAGCTCGATGTCCCCACTATGGTAACAGATACATATCCGTTCTTACTAGGTTCATCTTTCGGACGATGGAGAGAGTAATCCCGTATAGACTAGTATGAACTCCTCCATCATACGACTGTGTCCTGTCAGCCCTTTCAGCCATTTCAGTTCTCACCCGAAAAAGAAAAAGAAAAAAAGAAAAAAACACTCCCAAAATCCGGGGGAGAAGCCTCGGTTGGGTGGAGTCGAAAGTGAGCATGTTCTGGTGGGTATTTGAATGCCTCGACCAGTTAAGATGCAAATCTTCCCATTGCCTGCCAATTTCCAAAGGTCAAAGTTCCCTGGAGAGGCAGATCCCCCTCTCTTTCTCCGAAATAAGGGGCTCACAGGCTCTCACAGGCTCTCACAGGGCTCATTTGCGGAGGAAATTGCCGAGTTCCAGGGCCATGTGAGAGTTCCTTGTATAACTCTTACCGCCGTTTTCTGCCGAGAGGAATTATCTATATGTCTACCTACATATGTAGGTAAGGAGACTAAAAAAGAAAAGAACATACAAAAATGCTATCGGAAACTTGAGAAGACCAGACGCATAAACTATTCTTGTAATAGTAGTGTTGTAGTGTGTACCTACATATGTAGGTACATATGTAGTCTACATGGCGTGTGTGTGTGAGTAACTTCTCCGCCCGGACCTTACCTTGACCTTTTCTCAAACAATGGACACCCACTCTAGCAAATGTAATCTGCCTAAAGAGAAAGTCTTCTCTATCCAAATTGGTTCCGAGATCTTTCGTCTCTCGGGTGCTTCAATTGCCTCGGATGGTAAAACGCGCTTGTTCTCTCCCATCCAATTTCGAAACTGACCTTCCAACAGCTCCATCCTACTTTTCACGCTTCTTTGAGGATCAATTGCTTCAGAGTCAAGATGTTGCCAACATAAGGACCCTCTATATCGATCGTGATCCCACGACGTTCCGCGAAATCGCTAGGCATCTGCAGGGTATGGGAGACCATGGGACAAACACGGACGGAGGCTGATAGCTGCATCTAGGCTACCATGTACGGCCCCAGGACGGCGCGCAATTCGTGAAGCTATTCGCAGATGCGCAATTCTATACATGTGAGCATTCTCTGTCCACATACCATGGAAGTAATGGCTGACCCCGACAGTGCCCCGATTGATGTCCCAGCTGTTCGAGTCCGAATGCTTTATTCAAATCGGCGACCGACACTTCCAGATCCCTCGAGATATCTTCTCAGGTCCCGGCGATTCCCCAAACTTCTTCACCCTCGGATTTGCCGCCTTCTTTGCCTCCCCGTCCGAGGTGTTCCCGGGCCTGGACCGCCAGGGTCTCTTGCGACCTCCGGCCATCATCCCCCCCAAGCGTGCCGAACCGATCGGCGGATGTCTTTGATGAGCTCCTGCATCTGCTGCGCGGGTATCCCCTACATATCAGAAACGAGGATCATCGGGCTTCGCTCCTACGCGACTGTCGTTATTTCCACCTACGCGGCTTGGAACAAAAGTTGATACCGCATCAGATAACCACGAATCCCTTCAGCCATCGTTTGGAAATAGTCATCCGGCTTGAGGATGTGCGACCGTCTGGGATTCAGTTTGCCTCCCATACGGTTTCTGGGTCGTCTATGGGTGGAATGGTCACATACACGCGCCCCTTTGTAGACGAGAGCGCTGCGGATCTGGTGGTCGAAATCGGCGATGAGTCCAGTCTGATCAATCGGGGCAGCATGCGTGCTGACTTCCTAGGCCTGTCAAAGCAAAGAATTGCCAGCCTGTTACAGACGGTAGGCAAAAAGATGAACCTGCCTGATTCACATCCACCATTGGGCCAAGTCCCAATCAAGGTCCGTGTCGACCGTGAAACTGATCTCACGGTGGATGGAGAACAAGACCCCCAGCATTTGAGGATACCAAGAGCCAAGGCCGAAGCTGGCGAGGATGGTGGGCCTGCAGCTAAACGCCCACGGGTCGATAATACGGACGATGGGCCCTGGGTTGTTCGGACAGGACAATGGCGATTGCAAGTGCAGACAGGCCCTACCGGGACATACGAAGTTGTCTTGATTGCTGTCAAATTGGACATCTATACCAGTCCACAGGTCCGAAACCGGTCACGGAAATTCCTTTAGTCGCGTGTACCGGTACGTCTGTTCGAGTCTCAAACTGCTTCATACGCCAGAAGACTTGAATGTACGATATCAAACAGATGCTCTCGGGGATAGTTGCACGCTGGGCGAACTTGCATTAATATATAATTCTTTGTCTAATCGGAGAATCCTCCCCATTCTTCATCGTCTTCATCTTTTTCCTCTTCATCGCTCTCACCGTGCTTGTCATGTCCACTTCCCTTCGCCGGAACAGCCGCCATAGCGTGACCAGGGTCACGAATGAATCCAGCTACGAAGAATCCTCCAAGTCCTTCTGCGTCGCCTTGCCAGGATCTGATGCACGCTTCTAGTGCCTCGTCAGAGAGATCTACCGTGCCCGATGGCCCTGTCTCTCCTTCAGCTGGCCGCTCCTCCCGGACACCTCGTTTCTCCCATCGACGCAAGCCATCAGGCTGCTCATCGCGCCGCAGGAGGCGCCAACCGCGCTCTTTGGCGACCTGAGAATTCAGAATGCGAGCCACGACACCCTCATTCTCAATTAAGTGAATAGAACAAGTACTGTACGTCACATGGGTAGCATTCGAGAAACGCAAAGCGTGTTCAACGATCCGCGCTTGGATGCTTGATAGTTTGGTCAGTCGCTCTGGGTCGATTGTCCCATCTGGGATATCATTTTCATCTGTGGGCGCTGCCTGCGGAGTTCCCATGGTGGCTTCCGACTGTTCGCCATCTGCTTCGTCCTCGTTGCCTGGGCGTTTCCTTTTCTTTCCGTGTGACTTGGGCGCCTTGTATGCTGCCGCAGCAGGGAGTGTGAACTGAGGGACATCGTCACGGCCGATGATTCCGCTACCAGAACAACTGGGATCCAACAACAGCCCAGTAACTTTCTGAAACTGTTCATCTTCCGGATCAAGCGCAAGGAAATCCTGACCCTGCAGCACAGTGACCGAGTCAGCCCCGGCCAGACTAACCATTTTCTGCAGCGTTCTAGAACGCATGGTAGATGCATCCATAGAAAAGATTCTCTGTTTGCTCTCTTGGTTCCCCTTTTGTTGTTTGGCCAGAAGCGAAGCCAAGTGCGTAGTCTTGTTCCCCGGGCAGCACAGCCATCAATCAAGTCGCCCTCCCACGTGTCGCTAGGTCCACGGTCACCTAACAGGAGATATGCTGGAAAGCAGGACGCCTTGTCCTGGAGAATGATTTCTCCGTTTTTGTAGGCAGATGAGGCAGTGAAGTCTGCGCCGAAAGGTACCGCCACCAAATCTGGAATGTTAGCATCGATGAATAATCGAGGCTCTGGCTTTCGGCTTTCCAGCTCGTCTTCTGGGGCTAATTCTGCAAGTGTGTCTACCCGACGGTAGGACTTGAACGTAGTGCTCAGCTGCTCTTCAAGTGTAGTGCGGATATTATTGATGCGCACCCAGCGCGGGTAGACGAAGTGGCTGGTTCCATCAGCCAGCCGTTTCTCACGTATGACGACAGCCTTGAATTGCTCGACAGTGGCACACCCACGACGGACACGGGCCTTGGTGAACTCAGCCCTTAGCCTGGCCTTGTGACGCTCCACGGTCTGGCGCAGTGTGTGGGTTGCTGGTGCGGCAATGCCCTTTTTCGCGAGTAGATGATCATGAACGAGGAGAAGAGCAAGGAGTGGAGAGAGCTAGATGGAAGTCACTTAGTCAGTCAGTAGGTATCTCAGTTGGTTCCTCTAGAGTCAGCTCACCTTGCGCTCCAGGGCGAGAATGCCTGATTTGTCAATGACTTCTGCCAGCACGGTGTCCCATTTAGCAGCCTCGGTGATCAACGCATAGATCTGCGCTGGAGATGCGCGCAGGTCCCGAGCACTGTAAACCCGGGACTTGAATGAGCCCCCTGAGGAGGGTGCAGTCAAGATAGCAACCGCATCAAAGTAGAGGGACATTGGGGGTATATGGAATGTTGGTCGGAGAAATTGAGGATTTTCGCCATCGAATTGATATTTTGATGCTGTTTGTTCTGTTTGCATCGGATTGTATTGAACCATGACACTATAAAACGAGCATGGCCTCAAAAGTTACATATATATTATACTGGATCTTAGATAGAATAACTTCGCTGCGATAATAACACGATCTCGCCCTCTTCAATTATATCCAAATCCACGATGGGTGGCGTTCAATGTTTTGTGGCTGATCTCGACGGTATCTATATATCTGGGGCCTTCCGCCATGACCTTTAGCTCCTTCAACTTCCCAAATCTTCACCGTCATTGCCATTGAAGCCCTTTTAGCCTTCATTTTCTTTTAATCACCTACCACAATGGCACCAAAATCCACGTTTAGCACTTCAATACAGCCGCCTCCAGGACCCAACGCAAAGCTAGTACTCCCATCCCAAGACACTAGCAACAACACCAACCCCACTATCTTCAATGATGCAATGATAATCCGAAAGTCCGTCTTCATCGACGAGCAGCACTGCACCGCAGACTCCGAGATCGACAGTGACGATGCCCGCAGCTGGCATTGGGTACTATACGACAACTCCGCTGCGACCTCCACGCCGGTGGGGGTTATCCGCCTAGTACCACCGCCACAGGTAACTCACGACCATCTCACGGAAGCGCCAGCGGCGGCAGTCGCGCGGGGAGTGCCCGAATACGACTGGACGCACGAGCCTTGTATCAAGCTGACCCGGGTGGCGATCATGCCGTCGTTCCGCGGCCTCGGACTTGGGCGACGATTAGTGGAGACGGCGCTGGGCTGGGCGGCTGTGCATGCGGCGGAGATAGACGATGCCGCGGCGCAGATCGCTGCGAGGGGGAATTCACCTGTTACTCCGACTCCATGGCGGGGGTTGGTCCTTGTGCATGCCCAGGTGGATGTGGAGGGGATGTATGCAGGGCTTGGATTTGCAACGGATCAGTCGTTGGGTCGGTGGGATGAGGAAGGGATTGAGCATGTGGGTATGTTCCTGCGGGTGGCTCTGGATAAATAAGGATCTACAGGGGGCAAGCATAGTCTACGAGTAGAGAAAAAGCTCATATGGGTTCAATATCAATGGATTCAACTAGATCGAACTAAATCGAACTAGATTTCCACTTGGGGATTTGCAAGACTCTCACATTCCCTCAAGTATGGGATCAGGGACCGGTAAAGAAGAAACATCAAAGGTGATCGCCGCGCAACAAAAACCGACGGGGTATCCTGATCAACGCAAAGCAAAAGAAATAAGAAAGAAATAAAAACTCAACCGGGCTGCTAAGGACCGATGAGTACCAACGCAAAGAAGAAACAAAAAAGAGAGAAAACAGATACAAAAATCAACCGAGTCGCTAAGGACCGATGAGTATCTGATCAACGCAAAGCAAAAACACAAAAACACAAAAACGAAAGCAGAAAGCAGAAAGCAACCGGGTCGCTAAGGACCGATGACAACCCTCTAGGCATGCAAAGTCATGACAGGACTGCAGAAAACAGAGAAACAGAGAAACAAAGCCTAGGGCCCAGGGCCTGTCAGAAACGCCAAAGCCATGGTCGCCAATAGAGAGAAAGACAGGTCACGCGTGAGCATGACACGGTAAAGTTGAAAACGATTATGAAAAGTAAGATCAAGTGAAACGCCGAGCTGCAGCAGTCCTGCTGGCCACAGTAAAGGAAACAGGGCAATGCGTCTAGAAAGTGCTCCAGTTCCAGTCACGAGGAACGGAGGCAGCGACCTCGGTCTGACCCACGGTGGACTCGGGATTCTCAGTATTCATGCCCTCGGAGCCGGCACCAGAGATGCCAATCTGCTGAGTATCGATAGTATTTTGGATCTTGTTCAGACGGTCGGATCGGTTCTCTTCCCAACGTTGGTGGGCGCTCCAGCACAGATCGCAGGCACGGGAGGGGACACCATCGGGATGGAAGCGGGCATCCTGGTCGAGGGGCACGAGATGAGGTGTGTGGGAGGCGCAGAAGACGTGGCCACAGTGACGACAGTGGTGGCGGCGCAGGAAGATGCCGAATGAGGAGCGGCAAGTTGGAGAATCACAGTTGGAAGAGGCAGAGTCAGCCTGGATAAAGTTAGCAATTGTCCTCGAAGGAAGTGACCAATGCGATCAAAGGACATGTGGGATGCGACAGGGCTGAGGCGGTGGACTATAGCACGCCATTTCTCGGAAATGACGAGCTCACAACGACATTTGCATTGAGAAATGCGCAATCCAAACCGAACCCAACCCCTATAAAGGCGCCGAAGGAAGGAAAAGAAAGAAACATTTTTTTTTTCCCTCAAGATACTCACTTTCCAGTGTGTACGGGTCGGAAGGCCGGTTACCGCACCCAGGTGTTCATTCTTCATCCACTCATGCTGGGCGCTCTGGCTTATTTCGCTGGACTGACTCTCCATGGTGGAGCGGCGGCTGATAGGTTCCGACGAGTCCTCGTTCAGGCTGTCAAGAGAGCCGTGTGCGCTGCGGGGTGGGGTAATAGGCGATGATTTCTGGGGTCTCTCAGTGGGTCGCAGAGCTGCAGGCACGTAGAGGGGGCCCTTGAGAGGACGCAGCTGTCGCGACTGTAGAGGCAGTTGGTGCAGGGAAGCGGTGGTCATGCGAGGGGAGGTGGGGGAATTGTTGGAGGGAGTGTTGGTAGCGGAGTTGGTTGGGGATGGTTGACCATAAACCGAGATCTGGTTCGTTGCCGGGTTGGTCAAAACATGAGTCGCCATGATGATTAAAAAAAAAAGATGGTTGACAGGAAGAGGATTGAGATGTGTGAATTGAAAAGGTGGGAGGCGGAATGTTAAGAGTAGAGTTTAAAGGGCAATCCCAAGCTCAGCGGCAAAAAGCAGATACCGAGGGGCAAAAAGGAGTTCGAATAAATGTAAGTACGGAGTACACAGAGGAGCCGTTCAGCCGGGGAAGAGGCAAAGAAAACAGGTGGACTGTGAGTGGTCGAGCCTAGTGGAGACAGGAACGTTGGAGCTAAGATTGTATTTTCGTTGTGGATTAAGTGGAGATGTTGGAGATATTGGAGACGAGAACGGGTGAACAGTGTTGAGAAGTGGGAAAAAAGAGGAAGAGACAAAATAAATAAAAAGGAGAAGGAGAAGGAGAAGGTGAAGATGAAGAGCATACAACATACTACTCTGGGAGTACTTGGCTGTGATACTGTTACTTTTTAGATCTGGTATTTGTATTGTATCTCGTGTGTATGGCGAGTACAACTTGTCTGCCTTCTACTTTTGGGTACTTGGCGGCGGGGACTATACATGCGCAGGGGCCAAGTACCCCCAAGTACTATTATGTAGCCCGTGTGTCTTTTCCACGTATATCGAGTACACCTCGTAGGACGTACTTTTAATTTAATTTTTCCTTTTCCTCCACGGTGATTTACATACATTTCCCCGATATGAAATCATAAACTGGACTAGAGATCTTGAATTACCTCGACTTTCTTTTGACCGCCATTTCTGATTACCCAGACCGGTTTTCCATATGAAGCCCCAGTGACGGGTTTCCTTTTGCGGTCTCTCCACTTGAACCTTGGAATCCGCAATTGGGTCAAGGACACAGTTCCGATCTACTTTCCAAGGTTTACATAATAATATTGTATTCAAGACTCACATACTATAGTTACAGACATAGTAGAACAATAATACAAATACAATCAAAAATAATATAATAATGTAACATGCACTTGCAGTTCATTTATCCAAGACAACACTGCCCAGGTGGGAAATAGGAAAGAAGGGAAAATATCCTTCCTCGGGGATCCTTAGGTTCACTAGCGTCAAACTACGGTAAACAGTAACCAATCAGACAGTTCGTGGCGTCTCTTCTTATCATCGAGCGGTGATTGGGCCGTTCCAAATCTCAATCATCCTATTGGCCTGATTCTCCAGCGGATGCCGGAGCCCCGCGGAAGTCTGAGACCGAAGTATCCAATCAACTCGTAGGAAATAGGAATAAATTAAATATAAGATTATCTGCATGTCTGAAAAAAGTAATCATCCAGAAGACCTCGGGAAGTTGTGGGCACTGGGTTTTGGCGCCGAGGTCAATGTTAAACCTCAATCTCGGGAGAATAAAATAGTGAAAGTTGCGATTGGAACTGGTTTCAGAGTACGGAGGTACGGAGTACACCATTACTATTTCGCCTACTCCTGTAATGACGGTTGATGCATACGAGGAATAAACTACTACCTAACTAGGTAAGAGGTAGTATTTCATATAGGCCATATCCCGTTTCTGAGACCTCTGGAGGATTGGAAGAGTACAACATACAGTGTACTACGGAGTACATCTGCACTGGAATGCGGGAGGTTGCAGTCGGAGATCTGGGGAAGTACCTCATCCCAAAATCGCCGCTTGCAGGCGTCATACGATAACACCCATGTCGTCATGACTTCGTTATAGTTTCAATATGCAAACCTTGGAACCCCCAGATCACAAAAGTCATCTATCATGAAGCTGGCGGTCTTTAGTGCCAAATCCTACGACCGCACCTACTTGGATCAGGTGCGTGAGCAGCACTTTCCCGAGCTCTGCACCATTGAGTACCATGCCTTCGCGCTGTCTGAGGAGACCGTACCGTTAGCCCAAGGTTGCGATGCAGTGTGCGTCTTTGTCAACGACACCCTGGACGAGCGCGTGCTGAGAGCCCTCCATGCCTACGGGATCCGTGCCATCTTGCTCCGCTGTGCGGGATTTAACCATGTACATCTCGAAACTGCCGAAGAGCTAGGCCTCTTTGTGGCGAACGTCCCGGCATATTCCCCCGAAGCCGTGGCGGAGTTCGCAGTGGCCCTGATCCAGACTTTGAATCGCAAGACTCACCGCGCATACAACCGTGTGCGTGAGGGCAATTTCAACATCGAAGGTCTCCTTGGGAATACTCTGCATGGCAAGACCGTGGGGATCATCGGCGTGGGGCGTATCGGACTCGCAGCCGCGCGCATCTTCCACGGCTTCGGGTGCCGACTACTCGCGCACGACCCCTTTGCCGGCGAAGCGTTCCGCCAGTTCGGGACGTTAGTTGACCTCGAAACCCTGCTACAGGAGAGCCACATCGTTAGTCTGCATTGTCCCCTCACGGACAGCACGAAGCATCTCATCAATGAAGAGACATTGGCGCGCATTAGACCGGGGTCCTTATTGGTCAATACCTCGCGGGGTGGACTCATCGATACCACGGCGGTCATCCAAGCGCTGAAGACGAAGCAGCTGGGCGGGTTGGCATTGGATGTCTACGAAGCCGAAGGCGAGATTTTCTATAACGATCACTCCGGGGAGATCATTGACGACGACGTGCTGATGCGCCTAATGACCTTCCATAACGTCTTGATCTGTGGTCACCAGGGGTTCTTCACACGCGAGGCCCTCGAGGAGATCGCCGAGGTCACACTCGGCAATCTATCTGATCTGGTCTCGGCCCGCTCGTGCAAGAACTCCCTGGTCACGGAGGGACATGTACTAGTTCCCCTTGATACAGAGCCGGTAAGGCTATAAGGGAAGTCTTGAGTATATCTGGATATGAAGCACCCATTTATTCATATTTACATTAATCTACCACACACATTAAACCAACGTATCGTTTATCTAATATTCTCTTCTCCTGCTTTCAACTATGCTCCTGCGATTAACCCTTGAGCCTTGACTTCTGACGCAAGTCTGGAAGAGCACCGTTGTCAAGCTTTAATTAAGTCCGTTGATATCTACTTCTGACCAACGTGGATAATTCTGAGGATCCTATTCATGGGAATCGGATTGGAAAATGGCCTTGCGTTTCCCTAAAAAGGAGTTTCCGTCCTCATAGTCACGACTGCGTGTTGATACCTTGATTGCTGTTAACAGAGAATAGCCCACCTTTGGCCTGTCATATGACGAAAAACCCGCAATTCAAGGAGATTCAGAGCCTCGTGCAATTTCAGGCCCTTCTCACATCAATATTCCTTTACCTGCAGATGTGAATATTTAGTCTATATACAGCCGGTGAAGCCTCGGTAGTGGGATGATCAACATGAACATGTGGATAACCCTCCAGGTAGCATAAGATGGAAATTGTGGTAGTAGAATAGAGAACTACAGAGTAGATAGAATTCTGACCGGTCCAGCCCAAATTTGTGAATTTGGGTCCCTTGTAGGACACCTGGGCATGTCAGGAATGTCCTTATTAACGAACTCCGGTTAGCTCTATTTGTAAATGCTAGGGTTAGTTGGAGGTAGTCGCCACACCAAGTATTGTCTGTACACAATAGAAGCATTGTACAATGGTCCGAATACGATTGTTATACGCCTAACACCTGAATATGTTGGATAATCAGATTTGTCCCGAACTCAAGGTCTGCAGGTCTCGGCCTCTTTTCCCTTCTGGGAGATAAACTTGGAAGCCTCGGGCCATCTTGACATCATCCACGTGCGGGCATTTATATCCTTGGAAGTTCTTCTTTGTTGACTTGGCTTTTTGGATCTCATACATAATATATAATTTTGTTATGCTATAACATTATGGACAACAACCAAGGTTGCAAGATTACTCTCTATTGGTACGCTCCTCATAGTCTCCCCAGAATCGTACTAACCCACATTCCAGGCTCGAGCAATCTCGGAGTCACAGAATCCTTTGGCTTTTGGAAGAACTGAAATTGGAATATGAGCTCAAAATATTCAAGCGTCGCGCTGATAAGCTCGCCCCTGCTGAGCTGAAGGAGGTCCACCCGCTGGGCAAGTCGCCTGTGATCACCATCCAGGCACCGGACGCCACGAAACCGCTAGTATTGGCGGAGTCTGGCGCGATCGTCGAATATCTCTGTGACCACTTTAGTAGCGCGCGACCGACGCTAGTACCACAACGGTACACGCCCGGCAGCGAGGGCAAAGTGGGCGGAGAGACCGAGGAGTGGATGCGCTATCGCTACTTCATGCACTACGTGGAGGGCAGTCTGATGCCTTTCTTGGTGATGACCTTGGTCAATGACTGTAAGTCACCTTTAACTTAAAGAGTAAACCCGTAGATGCTCGCATGGAGTTGATGATCCAACATGGGAAGCATCGCTGACATTTTCGACAGCTATTCGGAACGCTCCTCCATTCTTTGTTCGACCTATCACTAGCATTGTTGCCTCACAAGTTGAGAATCAATTCCTCACTCGCAACGTTGAGGGTAATCTCGCCTTCCTTGAGGAACAGCTCCGCACATCTCCTGAGGGTGGCGAGTACATTTGCGGCAAGGAGCTGACAGCTGCCGATATCTTGCTGAGTTTCCCAGTCATCGCTGTTACCATGAGAGTGTTGAAGGAGGAGAAGAATAAGGAGAAATACCCTCTTCTTGTCGAGTATGCTAACCGCCTCGAGAGAAACGAGGGGTACCAGCGTGCCGTGAAGAAGATTGAGGAGATTGAGGGAAAGTTCTCAGCTTCTATGTAATTTAGAAATTATGACAAAGGGCACAATGGATTTTCGTAAGTCATTAAGCCCTCGGGTCTCATTTATCTCATGTATACCCCGTTGCGTCGCTGAGATATGGAAGACATTTGGTTGGCGGATGATCTCGGATATCATTTCACACCTCTGCAACCGCATACATCGATGATGAGAGTATCTAGCAAGGATAACAAGAAGGGATAGAGACAGAGACAAAATAATATGTATCATTTCATCTTTGGAATATGTAACGTAGCTTAGCATGGTACGTAGAAATGGTGACCGGGCCCGGGGACGAAAACTGATTACATCATTCAGCTGATTCATCATCATGTGACCTTCAACTTCAATCCTGGCGACGCTTGCAAGCGTTGTCGATTCTGTGTCTACGCTTCAACGCTTTCCGCAAAAATGGCTGGTCCTAGCAAGTGTGAGTCTTGAGAGTCCCCTATGTGCAGTGACCTGAATCGCTAACCCATTGTTCCAGCTCTGATCCTTGACCCGGCCCTCCAGAAATACTACGGTACATGCCCCCCAACCCCGTCTCCCAAGATCCAAGATTCCAGATGAGTTTCACGCATTACGCTGGCACAAGCATACATATGAACTACTTGGAGCAGCTCTGTCGAGCCCGGCATCCTGCGACGCAATATAACTTCGCCGATTGAAGATTGACTAACGGACCCACAGAGCTCAATGCCAATCGTTACAAGTACTGGCGCTGGACCCCGCGCCATGCCATGATATCATTCGTCTACATGGGCCTGATTCCCGGAGTCCTTGGCTACATTGCCTACAAGTACGAGGTATGGAATGGCCTATTGTGGTTGGATTGCGATTATGGTCCAATCCCGCGGAGAAGCACGCGCTAACAATATGCAGGGCCAATTCGAGTTCCGTGGCAAGCGAAGGGGAGATTCGATCGCCGAGTGGTAAACATTTAGCGATGACCTTCATAGTTCAATTCCCGCTTTGTTATCAAACCCGTACCGAGCAGCGACTGTGACATGACGCGACATGGAGAACTACACACTAAGATGTTAGAGATACTAGTGTGTCGGGGGGGATTTTGCTCGACTTTTTCTTTTTGTGCCGGCGCCCGTTGCGTGGGCCGTGTACTTTATCACAGCATATACCGCATGGATTCCTTTATTTTGTTGACTTAGTGTACCGTGCTTGAACCTGGGGTTTACTTCCAAGGCCAAACATACAGCCTGGGGATATCTCATCCAAAAGACAGGTGGTATCCATTCTAGTAACAGTTGCTATCCCGGATTTCTGATAGGCTTCTATTCGCCATCAGCTTGGAGGTCGTCCATGGATGGTAATAGCTGAGCATCTACATACTCAATCTTTGTAACTTGATATGCTCCACTCTAGCAGAATATCAGGATGCCGCATAGAGTTACCGAAAGAATGGGTATGTATCTACACGACCACAGGATGAATACCCTTCACCCTCAAGCCTACTTAGGCTACATACGGCGATCTAAGAGGCCAACATCTTCGAGAGTTAGATAAGTAGATTTTCCTACCTAGAGGGAATGCATGTAGTACATGGTACGGACTCCATTTCCACTGGCCTTAAACTAGATAATCATACAATGTCTCAATATGGGTATTCCATCGCCCTTTTGACAACCTTGCTTTTGAACTGGATTTCTCCTTGCCCTTCTCAATATGGTGCCCATCCACGACGGCCTCGTCCACCTTCAGGCAGTCGCTCACCACGATGCCAATCGCCTCGGGGCATATGGGGAGGACCACCACCACCACGAGGACCACGACCAGGCCCACGAGGATATCCATTATCCCGGAACGCGCGCATGCCACCTCCACCTCCACCTCTGGGTCCCATAATCGGGCCCGACGCGCCATTGAGCGCCGGTGCAACGGAACCATCCTCGAGCGGTGGAAGAATTGCGCATTCAATGTAGTCTCCAACAATGAAACGGGCATCCTGCAGGGGCCTGTCGGCTTCAGAGCCCTGGAAACGGAGCGGGCCAGGGCGAGGTCGTGCTTCGTGTTTATCTTCGTCGTCGTCTGCGCGCAATGAACTATCTCTCGGACCAACAATAGCACTGCCTAAATCCCTGCTCAAGTATCGACCACGCGCATCGGGGCCGCCCATTGCCGCGCCGCGCGCGTCGGGGTAAATCAACCGGAAGCAGAGACGCGTCCCAACCGGTGGGTCAGGGAGTAATGAAGGAAGAGCAGAAGTGAGAAGTTGTGAGAGCTCGCGAAGTGTGCATGAGTGCCAAGTGTAGATCTCCAGATGTGGTGGGAGCGCTGTAGATGCGACAGGTGATGTTGGACGAATGGCATTCGGTCCGCTGACCGGTCCTCCGCGGCGAGATGGTGGGGGGATGCTGTAGTCGGATAGAGGGTTGTAGTTGTTAACTCGGTAGAAGAGCTTCAAATGAAAAGGTGCAGTGGTCTGGCGGTTGATCGAGGGTTTGGGGCCCTCACGCGACGGAGCGGCCATGAGGGAAGGTAGGGTGAAAATCAGGGGTTGCTATTCAAAGGACGGGGAAAAGAAACAGGAGAGAAATGGAAGATGCGATGACTTGAATGTAAATTCAAGCTTGGATAAAGGTTCTTGAAGGTGAATGTCTGGGATTTGGTTGAGGGGAGTTGGAAGAGACAAATGCGGCGTCGAAAAGCTGCGGGTTCTCTGACGTGCAAAGCCGAACATTCTTTTCCTTCTGCCTCCACACATCTTTGACGCAACTTTCCCTTATTTCTTTGTCTACTTTTGTCTTGAGCCACAGTCGCATTATCGCATTATTCAAGCTCACGGCAACACCGCCATGGATTTCGCCGCGTTGATGTCCAAGGAGATCTCCAAGGCCAAGGGTAGTGATGCTTCCAAGCCATCCGCCAAAGATACCGGGACAAGCTCCCCCGCAGCACCAATGAAGAAATATATGCGACGAGGCGATGTCGAAGCTGCCCGAATTGAAGCTTATAACGAAGAGCAAGAGCGACTTGCACGGGAACGCGAAGAGCGCATGGCGAATAAGCGCAAGCTCGAAGAAGAAGAAGCGGATCGAAACCGAGAACGCGAGGAGAAGAAGCGAAGACTAGCCGAGGAGTCAAAGAAGAGGAGAGAAGAAGAAGAAACAGCCAAAGAACGTGAACGGCGGCGGAGGCTCGGTCTGCCTGAGCTGCCTGCGAATACCCCAGCCGACGGCGACGCAGAGGAAGATATCGAGGAGGAGGAGCTTACTGCAAAATTACGAGAGATGAATGCACCGATAAAATTGTTCGGAGAGGACTATCGAGCCCGTCTTCGACGATACCGTCGTCTAGTTCAACGGGCCGCTATTCCCAAGAAGAAGGTGACCGATGGACCTATTCCCACCACCCTGGAGCCCGTGTCTGGTGGACAGATGATCATCCCAGCCAAGATCCCGAAGGACCAAGAGAACCGCCTGTTCCTTTTCCGGCAGTTGGCATCTTACTTCAACATGGTTTTGTCGGAATGGGAACTGGCACTAGCAAAGCGTGACATCTCTGTGCGAGAAAGTTTCCAGGGAAAACAAGCGTTCAATGCCATGATCCAATCACGCGAAAACATGACCCCGTTGTTCCGCCTCTTCGAGAAGTCCGACCTGGAGGATGGGCTGTTGGAACCAATTGTTGAAATTGTGCACAAGGCACAACAACGGCGATACGTCGATGCAAATGATGCTTACCTACGCGTGAGCATCGGTAAAGCGTATGTCGATCCCGCTGGTAGATTTAGGGATAACGCTAACATATTTACAGAGCGTGGCCCATCGGTGTGACCATGGTTGGTATTCACGAGCGATCTGCACGAGAGAAGTTGCATCAGAGTGACCAGCAGGCACACATTCTGAGTGACGAGATTACCCGCAAGTATCTACAGAGTATCAAACGCTGCTTGAGCTTTGCGCAAGTCCGCTGGCCCCCGGAGGATCAATTGCAGATGATGGGTTAGCCCGTTGAGAATAGTGTCCGAATATACCCATAGCGTTTCAAGAAGAAAAACATGTACATTTAGAGCCTGTGATATTCATTTTGTCATCAATTTGAACGTCAACTTGAACTGGTCTCTTTCAATAAGCCGGAGACTGTGACAACGCGGTACCCTCTGCGATTCAGCTCCGGCAACACCTTCTGTAACATGGGCACCGTCCACTCTCTCCGATCATGGCAAACAATGATACTCCCGGGCTTGACCATACTCAAAATATGGCTCGCGTTCAGTCTCCAAAATGGCACTTGCGGGTCATGCGGATACACATCCCCGAGCACCAGCCGATAGCCCAGCTCCTTTACAAGGGATCTCATCCGGGAGCTGAAAAATCCCGAACCAGGGCGAAAGAGCCAATTCTCGGGCTGTGGTGCATCTGCTGCGACATATGCTTCCTGAATTTTGGCGTGGACTGCTCGGATCTGATCTGCCAAGACGGCGTCACAAAGTGCACGCGATGGTTCATCATACATGGCATGGTTGGCCAGTTCGTTGCCAGCTCGGACGAGATCAGCCAAGACAGATTCGTGCCCTGGGGTCTGGGTTCCTATCAAGAAGAAAGTGGCAGCTGCATTGTGCGATTGCAATAGACGAAGAATTGCAAGAGTGTGTATGGAGGGCGCGTCGTCAATCGTCAATGCAACCACTTTGTCGTTTGTGTCTACGCGGAAGAGTACGTCGGGCCAGCGACGTTGACAGTAACGAATTAACAGACTTGGGGGGTTTGTATATGCAATAAAATGGTACCAGGAGGAAAAAAGTGGTGAGGATGGCTTGAAGCATGGCTTCTGTGGAGGATGAAGGTGTTAGGTGTCCGAGATCGCGGGAGGCATGTTATACAAGGTCATCACCTCTACACCAACTGGTCAGTTTTTCCTACTTTAGGGATCAAATGAAGCCAATACGCTCATTTTATTTCAATTTCTCTCCATGTAAGCATCAAACACAATCAGTCTGAGACCCTTGGAAGATCGTCAAATGTCCTCACTCATAGGGTGCCATTAGAGTGTTTTCTAGCACCTTGCTGGGGAATTCTTCCTCGCCGAGTGTCGTTGTATGTGCCCAAGGCTTGAGCCGATTCTCCTCATGAATAGTACTAGCGAAGCACCCACTCCATTTCAAGCGAGGGAAATGGTTGCAGACCTCCTGGATAGTCGAGGGATGAATGAGATCCGCATATAAGCCAGTGTTGTCTATTTCCAGGTTAGTTAAGGCCAGTGATAGTAGTATGGCCATTGGTCGTCAAAGAATCTTGTCGATCCGGATAGAGAACATACCGAAGATTGTTGCCAGCTGAAGCAATTGACCGAGAGCCGTGATTTTACCCTTTTCACACAAGTCTTGATGCCGGATAACTGCTTCAGCCACGCTCTCTGCCTGATCTTTCGGGGCGACTGCGACGCCGCCACCTACAAAGGAAGGTTGTAGGTTCTGCAGAACTTCCAGTGCTTTCAAGCCTCCAAAGAATTCGAAGCTCATTTTAGTAGCCACCAAGTTACTTTGGGTTGTTCCGATATCGTGAAGTAGGCAGGCAAGGAAGTAGGTTTCATCGGTAAAGGCCCATTCGGGGAATCTGTACCGCTTGATCGCAAGCCCAAAGTGGTAAACCCGAAGGCAATGATTGTATGTTGGCTCAGGGAGATGAGACTTGGCATACTCATCAATCCGCTGGGCGAGGGACGTTGCGGGAGTGGGAACTTCGGTCACTGCAATGAACGGGGCAGGTGTTGCTGGAGAATCTGCAAGAAGAGCAGTTGCTGACGATAAAACAGGAGTGAAGCCATAGGCTGAGATCGGGTCGTGGGATGGCCACATCTTTTGAGGGGACAAGTTAGGAATAGCTGTGGATGGAAATATTAGGGATATTCGGTTTTATATCTCTCTCTCTCTCTCTCTCTCTCTTTCACTACTTTCTGCTTAATCTAAAAGTGAATATAAATCATCCATTACAGTGAATTGGTAAGCACATCAGATGTAGATGGAAGATGTAACCATGACTCACTTGCCACCAGACCTCCAGGGCTATTTTGGGATGTATATTTGTATATTTGTATGATTGTTCCATGACAGTACTTATGGAGCAACTTGATACATGTCAATGTATTCATGTATCCTTCGAAGCCAAAAAAGTGACTGCATCAGGTATGGGTACCTAGGTACCTAGGTAGTTCTCATATTCGAGTCTTTGCATTTCTCCCGAGGTCTATCAATTGCAGCTACTGCATTTTGCTATTGAAGGAGAACAATAAGATAAACTTCTATAACCCTGTGCTCTCTGCAAAAAGTGCTTACTTGCTTACCCAAAATTGGGACTTGATTGTAAGTACCTGAACCGAAGAGCTTGCAGAGCAGTGGACAAAATCCTCGAAAAAAAGATAGATGAAACCATATATGTGCCTTTCCGTGACAATTCTAGAATTTTACAGATCGGATCGTGATATACATGCATATCCTCCAAACACTCATCGCGTAAGATCATTCCACATGCGGGAGACTGTCTTCCACCAACCACGTACAGCGGACTGATCTGTGACTGTCGACACTTTGCTGAAGGTATCTTCACGAGCCAGGTCCGACGTATTGCCATTTGGGTAGACATGATGACCATCCATGCCGTTCATCACGGAAAGCGAAGACCCATGTAGTTTGGCAGATGGTGCGTAACTACTATAGTCACTGCGGGTATCCCGCTCGCCATCTATCAGATGCCGAGCAGCGTAGACGCACCCGCCATATGAGAATCTGACCAGAGAATCTCCAGTCAGGCTGCCGATGATATAAACACCCGGTGCCACCTCGAGGTCCTCGATTGCTTTCGCACGGAGAGTTTGACCGGTGACTGCTGGGTCCTCTTGATTGCCCTGCCCCAACACTTCACAGCGGAGCTCGGGATCGAGGTAATCTAGCGTGCCTCGTCGACCAGCAGCATATACAAGGCCGCCCACGGTCTGAGAGAAAACGGTTCCATCTTGGCGGAGGCATGTGACCGTGGCCAGGTCGCCGTGCGCTTCCACGGCTGTCACTTTAACATTAGGAAGACCTTCATAGAGGTCTTCCCAATTCCGGCTTTCAAGGAATGGCGTTGAAGTCGCGCGCCGGTACTTTGGCCGCTGGTCTTTACCGGTGGCTTTGGCTGCGAGAGCAGCTCGTTTCATAAGACGGTAGACACCGGCATATTCTGGATATGCTTGCTGATGGCAGGCCCGAAGAGGTGACGGGCGGTCATTTGGAGACCATTTGTATATGTGTAAAATCTTTTGGTTAGGGGAGGCGGAGATGATGGAATCTGCAGCGGAGAAGCCAGATCCAACGACGAGTAGCGGGACATTAGGCGAGGACTTGGTCTCAAGTAATGGACGTAACGCCGGCTCCGGTGAGAGAATCTCGGAAAAGATTCCACTTGCCAGGACTAGGCGCTTGCAGTGGAGGTTATGAGAACGAACATAAAATCCAGTAGTGGTGCGGGAAATGCCCTCCAATTCTTCCCCACACCGAAACGCATCATCGATATGCGCAGCCCCCGGATAGGCAGCAAAATAATCGGCGATGTCGCGCCGGGTGGGCCTGGTATAAGATGGTAGGTCTTCGCCTGTCGTCCTTTTGTGATGGTCGGCAAAGGAGTACCCGGGCAAGGACAGCATTGCCGCATAACTCAATGTCTGGATATCCCAGCTCGCGCCCCATGGATCTTCAGTCCATTGGCCTCCGGGCTTCAAGGACTTTCCAAAAACAAGATGTGAGACAGCCTTCTCAGGCTGTGAGCGCCAATCAATATTTGAGATGCAGCCGGGCTCGTCCACATCCACACTTGGCCGTACAAGAGTGTCCAGTAAGACGTTCACGGGAAGGGCCTGAGTCGAGTAAGATAGCCTGGAGGCGTCAAAATGCGCTGTGAGAGCATTCACATCGGCATTCAAAATCTCTGGCGCAGCTTTCAACTTGGCGTCCAATAGATGATCTGGATGTGGAGGGTTGGATGAGTAGAAAGGGATATGTCCATGGAGGATATATGAAAGGATCATAGCCGACGGCCCATTGCCTGGTAAACTCATTCAATCAGTTGCCGTCTCACACGGATTTCTAACGGCGCGGGGTGGGATGCGGGGCTCAAGCAGAGCAAAAGTCCCCAATGGTTTCAACACGCGACGTCAACGATAATAGACGTACCGACGATGATAGTGTCAATCTCCATTGACGGCGATGTATATCAAATCAGTGATCGAGGGTGTGGCATACTGGTATAGATATGCGACAGTAGAAAAAAAGGTCGATCATCCAATCAAAGCAGGATGAGATCCTCGTCACATTGCCTTCTCAGCAGAGGTCGATAGCAAGGCCATATGGGAATGTGACATTTGCAGCCAAGGGATTTCAAGAGGAAAGGTGAATGCCCCAGACTAAATGGGGGGTTCGTATCGACAGGTCCGTCGATCAATAATCAAAAGCTGACAAACCCTGGGAAACCGGTCCACTGCAAGTGGGGGAGAAGAGGAGACTCGGAAAAATCGACGATTTTCCATTTGCTGGGGGGAATGAGCTGGGAAACTGAAACCGGAGTATTTGCCGGGGGAGTGTAGGGTTTATCATCCTATTATCTTTCTGAGATTGAACATATTTGAAGGTCGAATGTGATGTTAAACTGTATGATGCGCACATCCAAAATGTCCGATGTAGTTCGGATTGCAACATCCCCCAGATCACGATCCAGCCCTAAGCCCTAACTTCCTAAAACGGATGAGGCTGCAACGCGGCCCCCGGGGAACATGAGCTTCAACGTCAGGGAACTGACTGCGATGTCATGATTTCTACTTCCGATCCGGTTTTCCTATAATTCTATTTGCGCTTGGCCTTGGGCTCCCCACCTAGGGAACGCGATCATGTATCACCTGGCCAAGTCGCTGTACTTAGCCGCCACAAGCAAAGAAGGTAACTACTCTCTCCTATCGCATGACCTTCCACGCTAATTATTCTAAACCTTAAGAGTATTCTGTTCTCCTGCTTGGGTTAGACAACGCCGGCAAAACAACACTCCTCTCCCAGATCAAGGCGCTGTATCAACCCCGTTCTGATGGCGCTCCGGCCCCCAACCCCGGAAAAACCGTCCCCACCGTCGGGCAGAATGTCGCAACGATAGCGTTACCCGACATGAACTTGAAGATTTGGGATGTCGGAGGCCAGATCTCGATGCGCGGTCTTTGGCAGAGCTACTACACTAGCTGCCACGCGATCATCTTCGTGGTCGATAGTGCCGACGTTGGCCAAGATCCCGATATCGCACGACTTGCTCGGCGCGCAAGCTCTGTGGCAGGTCCAGCGCGCAATGGCGCAAGAGGGAGCACAAGTGCCGAGGCCTTCTCGGAGCAGAACGTCGGAATCAACGCGGGCAGCAGTGAGTTCGGGCGATTAGATGAGTGCCGGCAAGTCCTCGAGTCGGTCTTACAAAGTGCCGACGTCGCTGGTGTTCCTATTCTGGTATTAGCAAATAAGCAGGACCGTGAGGACTGCGTGGAAGTGGTTCGCATCAAGGAAGGGCTTGTCCGGAAGGTGTTTGAAGGAGAAACAGGAGGCGGCGTCCGTGACAGTCGTGTGCTGCCGGTCAGCGCGCTGCTTGGGTCTGGGGTCCAGGCGGCTGTGGAGTGGGTACAAAGCCGTGTCAAGTGGAACAAAGAGGGCAGGCCTCCAGTGATGCGTTGATTCAAAGTTGGGGCTGCCGACCATTCTCGTACATGATGTCGAGCGCAGCATATCAAGGTGCATAATGGCGTTCATGATAATTCCATTTTCTGTTAATCTGTTAATATACCAATAGAGTCTATTCAATGTCAAGTTTGGTCAACTATCAGCCATGTCATCTAGGTGGTGAAGTTAACGCAAGAAGGATTCCAGGCATTTTATGCTGCCAGTTAGACATTATGTATATGGTATTATGGATGAAGATATGTAAAACAAAAAGGGTACAGCACAGGAGGATGTGAAAGGGTGTGATTAGACGAGGGTATGAGCTGCCCGTGACAAGCAGGGTAGGCGCAGAACCAAGAGTCGGCTAGAAACATATTGGCAGGCCCGAGTTCTCTGTGCCGATGATTGGGGGCATTTTTTTCTCAGCGAACACTTCTGACAGTCTGACGGGTCTTACTCGCCGGTTGCTTCTTTGGCCAGCTACGTGCAATGTCAATGTTGGCTCGGGGAAACCACATCTCAAGGAAAACATAGATCAAGAAGTCAATCACGACACACAGACAGAACAGCTTGCCTGCCCAGACACCACAACCGTAGTAGCGTTTCAACCGATCAATTAGCGCAAAGCTGCGGACGCGATCTCCACTCGCTTCCCAGCCCTGGCCTGGATAGTAACCGTAGAATTCCTCTGGGCTGATATCGCCGATAATTCCTTCGTACACGCGCTCAGTGCGCGCGGCCACATCCCGCCATGAATACATCATCTTCACTTGATCATGAAATCGATCCGTACGCACTTTGTTCGAGCGCAAAGCCGCGATTGCTTTGCTGGTTGCAAGCACAATATCATCCTCCTCCGGTTTGGCGAATGTTGTCATATGCTGAGGTAAAACTTCTGGAATGCCTCCAACGCGGGTACAAACGACGTAAAGACCACAACTAGCGGCTTCAACAATGACTGTCCCGAATGCTTCTGTCAGACTAGGATGGAGATAAATGTCACCTCGCACCATTACGTCTCGGACCTCCTCGTGTCGGACCGAACCTAGAAGCTCGACTTTATCCTGAAGCACATTACGTTCCAACATCTGTTCCAGGTCAATTGCCTTGGGCCCGGATCCTGCAATAATGAAGCGCGTATTGGGATTGGAAGCAAGAATGCGCGGAATAGATGCGATGAGAAGGTCGGTGCCCTTATTGTAAAAAAGTCGGGAGATGACTACGATTGTAATCGGATCGTCGGGCCCGATTTGTCTGGGGGACATTGGAGCATCGGCGGGCGAGCTCAGACCCTGATCAGGCGCACGAGTAGTATGAGACAGAGGGCAGAAGTTCTCTGCTACCACGGCATTTGGGATGACCGACACCATTAATGGATCCAACGAAGCCCGAAGCACTGTGTTTTCCTTACTGCAACTTGTCAGTTGAGTCGTGCAACACGGCCGTGGACAACCTACCAAGTGTGGCTAACACAAATTGCATGATCAACATCGCTCAAAGTAAACTTAAGCAATTTGTTGGTGAGAATTGATGCTGCATCAGCGAATCCGAAGAGGGAGTGGTCCGTGAAGACAGTCCGCAGTCCCATAGTGCGCGCATGAAGAATAGCCTCTCCACAGAAGCTACTCAAACTGGCATGGCCATGGACTATGTCAATCTCCTCTCGGATGACGATATTGCGGAATATGGGGAAGAACGAGAAGACGGTGGGGAATGTCGTTTCACGGTAGATGACGAAGAATGGAACGTGGTATATCTTCAGTCCATTGGTAAGATATCGGACTCCGGTGCGTCCTTTGTATGCATGGGTAATAACAATGACTTTGTGTCCCCGATCGATGAGTTTCTGAGCACTTAGCAAGAGCTCAGATGGAGCGACAAGGTGGCATGCTTACGGACGACAATTGGTATATGTGACTCTCAATTCCACCTAGAAAGGTTAGGGATTGTTTAAACAATAGGAAAAAAGAATAAGGCATACCTGACTGGGGAAAAAAGAAGTCACTGACCATGCTATAACCAGAGCGATGTTAGCAAGTAATGGCGGCTAGTAGATAGAACCCAATACTGACGCGATGTTATAAGGCATCGTGGCTGTTGTTCTCGCGGCGAGAACTCCGAGGTATCGAATTTGCTCTTCGTGTCAAATTCTTTTCCATGGCGAACAGATCTGCTGCTCAAAACACCAGTCCATCCAAGCCAATAAATACAGGAGACCTGGAGACATCTGGAAGCTGTCCCGATAAGCAGGGCGGTGGGGAGGGCGGTGATACTATTATATGTTCTGCCGGCATAAAATATTCTAGGAAAAGGAATTTGATTCCCACGAGGCATCCCACGCCGACTCCGACGCTGGTGGAATTACATGAGAATGGTCGACAAAAATTCGGGACTCGAGTCCTCCAAGAAGACTGATGTGACTCCCAAATCTGCTCAGTCACACAAGCGCAAGAGAGATCCCCATGGCTCCCAGCCTGCAGCGACTCCCACGCCAACGAAGAAGCACAAGAAACGCGAAAGCTTGCCGACCGCAGAGGACACAGAACCTGACAGCATCAAGAAGCGCAAGCATCTCAAGGATGCGCTTCAAGGATCGGATTCGCCGGAAGCGACCCGGAAAGAAAGTACTCTCTCCTCAGACCGCAAAAAAGCGAATGTTGCAGACTCGCGTAATGGCGTCAGCGAAACGGCAGGGAAATCGAAGAAGAGCAAGCGAAAGAGCTCTGGAACGGACGACACATTGGATGATGCGGCTACATCTGTGAATACAGGAATTGGTGATGAGGAAGTTGAAGCACCGAAAGTCGATCAACCCAAATCGAAGAACAAGCATTCTGGGATTTTGTCAAAATTCGAGCGCACCAAAACTGTCTCCAGTGCTAAAGCCAGGATAGCTGAACCCGAGGTCGTTGAAGATGAGACCCCTGCTGTCGAAGCCGTCTACGCACAGGGTCTTGAACAACTACCTCAGCCGGAAAACCCACCCGAGCCAGAGCAGATCCCAACGTATTCATCTCTACCCCCGTGGCTGGCCAATCCATTGCGCAAGTCAGCTCAGGACACGAAGAAATTTTCCGAACTCGGAATCAAGCCGGATCTTCTCAAAATTCTCGAACAACAGAACTACAAAGAGGCCTTTGCTGTCCAGTCTACCGTCATTCCCCTCCTTCTACAAGGGGAGCAAAACCACCCTGGAGATCTTTGTGTATCTGCGGCGACTGGCTCCGGAAAAACTATTTCCTACGTTCTCCCCCTTGTTACCGCTCTGCCGCCGAGACCTGCCTCCAGACTCAGAGGATTGATTGTAGTTCCTACACGAGAGTTGGTGAAGCAAGCTCGCGAATCATGTGAACTATGTGCATCTGGATCCAGACTTCATATCGGAAGCGCAGTGGGTAACGTGGCTATAAAAGACGAGCAGAAACTCTTGATGCGCGTCGACCAGGTTTACAACCCAGCCATTCAACAGCAACAGCGCGATGGACTGAAAGGAAACGACTGGATGAATTTGAGCCTGGAAGATTGTGTCAATGAGGCGATTGACTCTAACGGGTCTCTTCCGGGCCACATCCAACTATCCGAGCCGAACGTCGACATTCTTATCTGTACTCCTGGTCGCCTGGTTGACCACATTCGTTACACCAAGGGATTCACCCTCAAGCATCTCGAATGGTTGGTGATTGATGAAGCTGATCGTCTCTTGAATGAAAGCTTCCAGGAGTGGGTTGATGTGGTTATGAAGTCGCTAAACAGTCGAGAGGCCCCCGAAACCTTTGGGCCTGGTGGAAAGCTTTTGTCTGAACTTGGACTTTCGATCGACGCCAAGCCCCCTCGAAAGGTGATTCTGAGTGCAACAATGACCCGGGACATTTCCAAACTCAACTCGCTGCGCCTCGCCAACCCCAAGATGGTTATCATCGGGTCTGAGGATGCTGCCGACGAAGAAGACCCATCTGCTATTCATCCAGATGCCCACTTTGCCCTACCCCCAACCCTCTCTGAGCATATTGTTCAAGTTGGCGATGGATCTCTCAAGCCGCTTTATCTGCTGCGTCTTCTTCTTTCTCACATTGAGATTAGTGGGGACCGAGCTCTAAGCGTGTCTGATTCATCTGACTCTGACAGCTCTAGTTCTGATGATGACACTAGCAGCGATGATGACACCAGCTCTGACGATGAGACGAGCTCTGATGAATCATCCGATGACGATACTTCATCTTCTAGTTCAGACTCGGAGTCAGACTCTGATTCTTCAGACTCATCTGACTCGGAAGCCGATGCTATGGAACTCGTTCCCTCGCCCTCGCGTAAGACTGTCCTTGTTTTCACCAAGTCATCCGAGTCTGCCTCCCGACTTGCGCGTCTCATTTCGCTTCTACATCCCGCATTGGCCAAGCGCGTGGGAACTATCATTAAATCCAACAAATCCTCTGCATCTCGCAAGACATTGACGGCGTATCGGCAAGGCCGTATTTCCGTGATCGTGGCTACTGATCGTGCCTCTCGTGGTCTTGATCTGGAATCTTTGACTCATGTCATCAACTACGATATCCCAACCAGCATCACTACTTACGTCCACCGAGTTGGACGTACCGCCCGCGCTGGCCGCGCTGGCTCTGCGTGGTCCCTGGTTGCTCACCGTGAGGGCCGGTGGTTTGCCAACGAGATTGCAGCCAGCGTGGATGGCCGGATCACGCGTACGTCAAACATTGATCGTGTCCAGATCAAGGCCGACGCATTAGACTCACTCAAGCCCAAATTCGCCAAGGCTTTAGACAAGCTTGAACAAGAGGTCAAGCGTGGTTAGTCTAGTCTAATATGTGTTTTGCGTTTTATTGTATTTTATGAGTGGTTACGTGTCGGTCTGCATGCATAGCGGTCAATATACTCTTGTATCATAATCTGTTGACAAGTCACAAGACTTGAAGTCTCATGGTTTACGCACTTACCTGTTATGATGTACAAGAATAGTCATAGTCTTCTTAAGTGGTCTTCTCAGGTAGTCTCTTTATATGTCTTTTTTAGTGGTCTTTCTCGCATGACCCACTTGACCTGCCTTTTTGGGGAAATGCGAGGGCATTTTAGTAAGCAGAATTAAGGTCCACGGGTATCCAGCGGCACCTGGGCAGGATTTTGCTCCACAGACAAGTCTGCGTGATTAACCGACTTGTCCGGGCAGATCATTTTTCATCGCGGGTGCCGGTGGTCGGGTTTCAATATATTCATCAGTGGGCATGAGAATGTCTTCTTTCCGCGTGCGTTTTCAGCCAATCAACTGCATGCCTGAACATGCACCTGGGACGTCGCAACAGGGCCTGCCTGATTCGAAGCAGCGATCGAAAAGTAAACTCGGGTGTGGACAATGCAAAGCAAAACGAGTGAAATGTGATGAGACTTTCCCAGTATGCCTCCGTTGCCGACGCCAGGGTCTGATTTGCTCCTCGTCCCCCGTCTAACGCTGTGGCAATACGAGACATACTGGGTCTCGTCCCCGATGGATGCTATCATCAATCGACGGCTCCTCCAATATTGGCTCGAAAGAGTGAGCCAGATACTGGTGCTTGACCCGGATGACAACCCCTATTCATTTCCTATATTGGGCTATATTACAAAATCATGCGCGTTGATGCATATAATCCAGTCAATCAGCGCCTGTCATGAACAATACTTTCCTGCGCAGGCTTCCGTTATTGCTCTTGAGGAGAGAGGTAAAGCCCTGGAGTCCTTCCGGAAGGAAATAAACGGGCCAAAGACTGCACCACAAGCAGCACTACTTACTGCTATGCTACTGGCACTGTCGCACGGAGCCGATGACGACATGGCAGATTTTGGGAAGCAACACTTATTCGCAGCACGTATTTTGATCAACGAATTACTCCAGCACTCGTCTCACCTTTTTGAGCATGACGACCTATCCCGGTTGTGTTTCGGGATGTATCTCTACTGGGAGATGTGCACTACATTTCTTGTGGACCCAAGCGAAGAACCGGAGTTCAACACACTGAATATGTCCGTCGCGGTTCAAAGAATGGGCCGCTGGCATCACCCAATGTACGGATATGGCACAGAACTTCTCTTCATATTGATGAATGTGGGTCGGCTCTGTCGGCAGGTCCTGCACTCGCCGCGATGCAATTCCACTTGGGAGACGATATTGGAACAGCAGCTCTTGAAGTGGAACGCGTGCTCCGCCAACTCTTCCCTGGAGCACTTATATGAGGCTTTACGCAAGCATGGCCTCATATTTCTCTACCGAATCTGTGGATGCAATGGGTACTTCTCTAATCCGGATTTGAAGGATCTTAGTTTGGAGGGCTTGATCCATAATTATGCTGTAGAAACTGTGCATCATCTTCTCGAGATTCCTATGACCTCGAACTATTTGAACTTCCAGTCACTTCCACTCCTTACCGCTGGGTCGGAACTGGAAAAAATGGATTGCTGTCTGCGAAATCAGGTTCTGCAGAGATTACGAGCCGTGTACTCCCTCAACCGGCTACCTGTAAATCTCCATGTGGTTCAGCTCCTCGAAGAACTCTGGATTTTGCGTGATAATGGCCATTCATCTTCGTGGTTGCACCACATGCTACACAAGGGATGGCGACTGCTTCTGGGATGACAATTCCAACAGCTGATTCTGTAAATATATAATACAACCTTATAACCCAACGATATACTACATTTTCACGTGATACGATCCCTGGAAAGTACCTAAAAAATCTTAATTTTACTACCTAGGTAACTATCAGCCTAATTGGCCACTAACCCAGGGTAGAATTACTGTACCTTACCCCTTTTAGTTAGAATGCGATATAAGTGGAGTCTCTCCCAAATGGCCTGACCCACTCTGCCTTCCTTTTTCGGCTGTATCGCGAGACGTTCGTCATTAGGGAAAGTCCAAGACCAAAATAAATCAACAACAGTAATACCCATAGACATGTTTCTCTATGTATCCAAGTCAACAACTCATGCCAATTCAGAAGAGAGCCCTGATCTATTCCTACACTCTTATGCTGGCGTTAAGACTTGTTATCCTTATGACATCAACTACATCTACAGGCTAAAACACTTATAAAGTATAGCATGTACAATGGGCCTGATTATGCACTCCACTGTGACAGAAGATTTGTCAGTATTCTACGGGTCTGTGGCTACAGTAGCTCGGAGGTACACCGAACAGACCCACGCTAACCTATATAGCTTGCCAAAGTTCACAAGTCTGATTCTACTTTTTAGACTCCTCTAGTTGACTCGACGAACTCCCATATCACTACTTGCTACCTTTGACGTACCTCCATTTCCCGTCCTACATACGTTTCAGCAACAATGAAGATTGCTCTTATTGGTGCTGGCGAAGTTGCCCTTTGCCTCGCAACAGAGTTCTGCAAATCAGAGGACGAAGTCGTGGTTCTCACTAGTACTGTGAAACCGAGTCTCAAAGACCTCAAAGCCGAGATCCGCCTCACCGATTACTCCGTCGAGAATTTGAAGAAAAACCTCGATGATTGTGACGCGGTTGTTTCAACCCTCAGCGGCCCCAACGAGTTCTACATTTCCGCACACTCTAATATCCTCGAAGCATGCCGCCAGTCGCGCAAGTGCAAGCACTTCATCCCTTCCGAATGGAATATCAACATCGAGGATTTCCCAGATCAGCCAATGTTTAGCGCCGCCACGCACGAGGTTGTTCGCAACAAACTACGATCACAAAATGACATCAAGTGGACCATGATCTGCCACGGCTGGTTCATGGAATATCTTTTGCCTACGAAAAAGAACCCGCTACGCGAGATTGGACTTGCATGGGCGATGAACCATGGCACTAAGGTCTTCGACATGTATGCCGATGGCTTGCAAAAGGTCACTTTGACATCTACTGCGGATGCAGCGCGGGCGGTTCTGGCTGTGCTGCGGGATAGCATCAACACTGGTGCTGACCTACCGCCAGTTACCCACTTGGCTGGGCAGACTCTGACCTACAGAGACCTTTTCCAGCTGATTAGGACCCGCGACCCAGCCTGGAAATCTAACCCGGTCACCTTTGTGGAGGTTCTCACTGCTATTCATGAAGGATTGAAGGCGAATGATGCCCTTGTGGCCATTCACCAGATGAGGATTATGGGATTTACGAATGCGAATCATAACCCTAAGGGGAAGGCGTTGGAATGGGGTACCGGGATCCTCCAAGGGTTGCGCGCCACCAGCGTCGAAGAGTTCCTGGACCAATCTGAAGCTGGCGAAGACAAATGAAGTAACCTTGAGGCATTCGAGTTGGATGTGCTTATATGTCACTATAAAGAGCGCGTTCTTTATAATTGACAAACCTGAGCAAATCATCCAAGCTGGTATAGCATGTATGCATCGTATTTTGTCTAGTGCATAGTAGATGAATATTAAGGGTGGGAAGGCTGTATCACTATGCTAAGTACTGGAGATCGTCAACCATATTGCAATTTCTAACAAAACGCCCGCATTAGAAGCAATGGTAGAACCTAAAACGGTAGGGGGTTGTAACTTGGCAAAGAGAGAACAATGTGATTACTCTACCTAGGTAAGTAACAATAACATTGCTCATGGCTCCATCCTACGATTCCTGGTCTTCTGCCACCTTGATAGCGAAGCTAGAATTAGCTCCGAATCTATTGCATCTACTAGGTATCACTTAGTATTGTCAATAGTTGAGGAACTCCTAAAATTTATTTGCGATCCTATATCCATTTAGACCGTCTATAAGATAGCCCACTTTTATGAAAAGAGAACGCTCCGCTCTCTCCCCTATTTGGCCTGCCCGAGACCTGGCAGTGCATGGCAAAATATATTGTCTGGGTCCAACCGTGCTTTTAGACGCCGCAGTCTTGCCGCCCCCTGGGCCCCGAAGAACTGTTCTACGTCCACCTGGTCAGGAGGAAAGAAGCTAGGAAACCCTCCTTGCAAGGAAAGCCCGTCCTGGTCAACCGCATCTCTCAGTTCTGTGACCCATGTGGCCGCGTTGGAAACGTCCTGGGCGCCAACAGATCCAGATTTTGTACCACCATGGAACCCAAGAATGACATGTTTGTATCGATTCGCAAAGGCCGCCCCGACTTCATCCGCGATTCCATCCCGAACCCCCTTCCCATGGTTATTGTGAAAAATGACTATGGACATTGGATACGGAGGAGGCTGCCGTGCGAGGATGGCGCCGACTTTGTGTTGCATCCGGTCAACGTTTCGACTGCGAAGGAAGGTGGGTGATGATGTATCACCCGCGCCATAGGCGGCTGGGGTAGCTAGAGACCGAGCGTGCGAGTCAGCTTTACAGTCTGCCTTTCAGGAACGGATCCGGCTGGTCATAGCCTGGATGCATGTTGCAGTACTTACTCTCCGTGACTGTATTGCCCAGAACCTTGCCGGCCCGGACCATTCGGTCAAGGAATCCTTTTGCTGGTGCAAGGCCCTCGTTGGTCACAGTCCAGCACCAAAACAGCACCAAACAAGGCTCAGATACTGGCATCGGGACCATTTCAGGATGCGCGGCAATAGCGTCTCCGCTGAATTCATCGGGGAAGTCCTCATCCAAGAGCTTGTCGATTCGGTCCATAACAGCTGCAGCATCACTTAAGGGGAAAGCAAGGAACCCAGCATACAAGTCGGGTACCGGGTAGACCTTCACACGAAGCTCGGTCACAATGCCAAATGTGCCTGCCCCGGCGCCCCGTAGCGCCCAGAGCAATTCCGGATCTTGATCGGTGTTAACAATCTGTCCCCCTGCCAGGACTACCCTAGCCCCGAGGATCTGGTCGACTCCGAATCCGTAGGTTCCAACGTAGAAGCCATATCCTCCGCCGCAAGCCCATGAAACATATCCCACAGTATTTGACTGTCCAGTCGGGGTGAACAGGCCCTGGGAGCCAAGTGTTTCTTGCAGGGTGCCGGCAATCGCACCCCCGCCGACTCGCGCACTGGCTCGGCCTGGTTCAACTATAATTGAATCTATTGCGCGCATGTCGATAAGAACGCCACCTTTAATCAAGGAGCGACCGAAAAAGTCATGGCCGCCGGAGCGAACGCAAAGTGGGATACCACTCGTGTTGCAAAATTGAATCACCTGCGCAACCTCCTGATCTATCACAGGTTTAACACAGACCAAGGGTTGCTCGTCCAAGGCATGGTTATAAAAGTTAAGGCAATCTTGGAAGTTGGAATTGCCCGAAGTGTAAATCGACAGGCCAGGAATGAGACGCCTCAAGATAGGCACTAGGGATGCTTTTGCCACTGCCATTTTTGATCTGGTCAGGAAGAACACCTGTAATGTACATATGTACTTGGTGAACTACCTACATATGTACATATGTAGGTAGTATATTTATGACGTCAATTCACTCGGAATGAGAGACCCACCTGGGCACACCGATGCGATGATTAATCAATTTGGAACCCCGGGCCATGGACCTCGGGATCCACCTGAGTTTCCTTTTTAGGTCAGAATGCGACATCTGAACCTCAAAAGACTCCATTGAGTGAATTTTCCCGACACCTCTTTAAAGAGCTATAAGAAGACTACACCCATGCTGTTGATGCTAATATTACCTAGGTAACGGGTGAACCGGCACTTTGCTTACATCATGGACCTCGAAACCGACATGTCACGTTTCGATGACTTCGTCATTCTGACCACCACCTACAAGGCGGTACACAATCATGAGCTCACGGTCAACCTGCTCTACCCCAAGAGCCTGAATGAGCTATCCCAACAATTGCGCTCTCGTCCAGTCCTCCTCCGCTATCATGGCGGGGGCTTGGTTGGTGGTTACAGTCTCTATCCCGCCTTCTTCAACCCTTGGTATCTTGAGCTGGCGAAAGAGAACTCAGCGATCATTGTATCTCCGGACTACCGTCTGCTTCCCGAGTCCTCTGTTATGGACATCCTTGAAGACGTTGAGGACAACTGGAAGTGGATACACCAAGCCCTACCCACTTTCCTCGAGCAGCAGACAGAAGGAACCATCAAAGCAGATCTGAGCCGGATCATGTGCGTCGGTGATAGTGCCGGTGGATATCTCAGCTTACAGATGGGCCTCAATCACCCGTCCGATATTCGCGCCATCAATGCGGTGTATCCCGTGGTGGACTTCAAGAGCCCGCACTTTTGCAACGGGCTGGAAAGACCGGTGTTTAACATGCCGACCTTTCCCCGAGACTGTCTTGAGCGCCACATGGAAGAGGTTAAGCGGCAGGAAACACTTGAGCAAAAGCCAGTGATTGTATCGTCCAGGGCTGGCAATGAACGACTGGAATTGATGTTCTCGCTCTGCCAACATGGGCGACTGGGCAGTTTCTTTCCTGACAACACAATAGCCCCGTACCCTCTCAAGAAGCTAGACCATGGCGCTCGCTTTCCAAGAGGCGGAGTTCTCGTGCTACATGGAAAGGATGATACTGTGGCACCGGTAGAACAAAGCTATGGGCTGGCGAACAAGCTCGCTGAGATCGATCCTGAGCTAAATTTCAAACTCATCGTACGGGACGGGGAGCATGGGTTTGATCATTCAGCAAAGTTGAGGGATGAGTGGTTGTGGAATGCAGTCCAGGACATTCTGAAGGCCTGGCTCGAATGAATGGTTCCGTACGAATGACGCAGGCCTGCATTCATACTGTGCTTGTAGGTCGACCCACAAGGTCGCTTGCATCTGTGGTTGTTGGCCAAGGATGCCCAGTTTTTGTATATAGCGTGAGGCAACTTTAGGGAGAACCATCAGCTTAACTTATTCTTTTAAACCGCTCTGTATACATACACCACCGAAGGGGGTAAAAAGAGAAAAAAAGATATTTCTTCATTCTCAGGACTTTTCAATCTTTGCCGCCTCCAAAACGGCCGAGTGATCCAGGTTATGCGTGGTGCCCGCCTCCAGGATCGCACCACGCACCCACTGCCCCCTCGGACGCATCACAGACCTAAATGGCTTGGGCTGGGTGACAAAGCCCTCCGTACAGTCCATTTCATGGACCTTGTGTCTCGCGCCCGTGGCCTCGTCCACAACGCCAGCCTCGACATCAAACGACCACAGCATGCGCGCCATCTGGATGAACAGCTGGTTGCGCGCGATGAGACGGCCCGTATAGATTCTGCGCCCGAACCCGAAGCCTATATGCGGTAGTCCCTTCAGAGCGGATGTGTTGAAGCCGCAGACGTCGACGTGCTCCTTGTTGGATTCTTCGGCGAGCCATCGCTCTGGGACGAAGTTGTCGACATCCTCGCCGAAGACGGCCTCATCGCGGGTGATGGCGAATGCGTTGGGGAGGACAGTTGAGTTGGCGGGGATGTGGTACCCCATGTACTCGTCCTCGACCTTGGTGAAGTGTGGCACGCCCTGAACAACAACAGGGCGCCAGCGGAGGGTCTCGCTCGCTGTCATGTCATATACTGTCAGATCTTGTCCATTATTTGAATCAAAAGTTGAACTCACCAATAGCGTCGATATAGGCCAGCTTGGGACGGTCTTCAAAGCTTGGTAGACGGTCCTTACCGACAACATCGTCCAGCAGCTGTTGCGTTGCGCCCTCTTCACCCAGCCACGCGAGCCCGACGTAATCCAAGCAACGATAAACCAGTCCAGAGCAACAGTCGAAGTGTCCAAACCAGCATCAGCAAGAATCCCCAGATCAAACGCGAGCTCAACCTCCGGCATTCCCGCAGCCTCCGGCGAGTCCTTCATATGCTTCGCAAAGTTCCACTTGCGGTTATTTAGCCCCTTCTTCAAGTTCCCAACATGCAGCTGGCGCTCCGGCTCAAACAGCTCCTCGCCCTCCTTCTTCCACGGCGTCAGAATCTTAGACAGGTAATTCAGCGATGGGAAGGAGTCGACAATGCACGCGCCCACCTGCCCGGTACGCGCAAACTCCGCCTGCACGCGCTTCCCGTCCATCAGCTCCTTCTCGTATCCCATTTGCAGCCGGTAGCCGTAGTTCAGGCAGTAGATGGTGCTGGCCATTGCGCGCTCGAAGTGATGGTGGAAGTCTACGCCTTTCTCGCCGAACTTGTCCCACTCACCTAGCACGTCCCATAGCAGTTGCTGCGACTCGAGGTCCTATAGCGTGCGGTACTTGCTCGAAGCGCGTGGGTTTAGGAGTGGAGCCCCCATCTTCTGGTGGAGTCTGTACTGGTCGTTGTACGGTCGGAGGAGCATGTGCATGCCCTTAGTGACCAGCTCGCCGGCCATGACCATGCGCGGGCGGTCTGAGTATCGCGAGCTGCGGCGGTTGAGGAGATCGTGTGCGGCCTGGTGGGTGGAGAGGATGATGAGAGGCTGCCCGCCCATGCTGAGGTGCATTACCGGGCCATACTTCTTGCTCCAGTGGTAGAGCTCCAGCCACTGGAGGCTCTTGGGCAGCTGGTGAATATTTCCAATTAGAGGCGCGGGTTTCGGTCCTGGTAGTAGGGGCAGCGAGGGGCGTTTGACGAGTGAGAGGACCAGGCGGGCGATTACGATCGCGCTGAGGACGCCGAGTAGATAGGTTGCAAAGCCGGAAATTTTGCTGCAGCTGTGGAGTCGAGGGGAAGGAGTGTGGCTGTGACTGCCAGTGCGATTGTATGCAGGGACGGCGGCGAGTAGACCAAGCAGGCCAATTTAAGTACGATGTCCCTTTCTCTCCGCCGGGTCTGTAGCGAATGGTGGGTGGGGTGGTATCTTTGTGCAGGGGCCAATGAGTGCGCGCAAGTATCTAGATGCTCATTGGGCTCATTAAGATCGCCTGGAGGGCTTTTTGGCTCCTTCAACAGCAGCACCATACCGTTCTCGTAGTAGGGTGGAGGATACTGGCCCGCCAGGGCTAGGAGAAGTAAGCCACATCTGGTGCTGGATCCAGCCCCATGCGTGAAGAGGCGTGAGTGCATCCATCGTGTCATCCCTGTGATCCTCTCACACGGCTCACTGTCGGCTTCCAATGTCTCTACGCTAATGTATACTAACGCGTGGGAGTGGGGGACACGGCCAGAAAGCGGGCCTGGCATCAGCGAGTGGGCAACATGGACGACCGACTGGTATTATTATTCCATCTCATGTGGAGAGGGAATTGATATTCCAGAGTGATTGCTTTCGTTAGGGATGCAGGATTCCCTGTTTCCGGCACCTGCCAAGTGCCGGCACTAGCACTATTCGTATTAGCCTGGTCAATAGCAGTAAGGTACTTTTGATAATAGTCTGCTTACTTCCAAGCTTGGAAGGTTAGGGCTAGGCGAGCGGTCTCCGGTCTTCCTCTTGGCTAGCTCTGGCCCCAGTTGCCTGCTAACCTTCCTATTCGCTGAAATAAGAGCACTAAGCCCCTTAATTTAGGAATTCCCATTCCTTGGAGTTGCCGGGGCATTGGAGAAACGGCCCGTGTGGGGGCCGTTCGCTGTCATATGTGAGCCTGTTTAGGTGGATTCCGATTTGACCTATCCGAGGGCAGGATGGCCAGAATAGCCCCCAAACCGAAAAAAGAAAAGGAAAGGAAAAGGAAAAGAAATTGAAAAGATTTCAGTGGCTGGCCGTTCAAATCTGAGGCGAAATTGTGGTTATGACCAAGTTCTAACGTGAAGCTGCCGTCGAATCCTCCCCTGTCTGTTGGAAAGGAGATAGACGTACTCCGTATGTATAGCGCAGAGGCGGCATCCCAGGTACCTATTCGAGTCCTTATTCCCTCTGTTTTCCCGCGCGTCTTTGCGCGTGTATTCATTATAGAGCTTCCAATCGAGTGACGGAGGAGTCACAATGCAGTTAGCAACGTGGCTAGCATTTGCCATCGCGGCCTTTGTGGCCAACGCTGGCGCCCAGAACATGCCAGAATGCGCGGTACGAAAACTTTCGATGGCGAAACCAAGACACAGCTGATAATGTCCGCCAGGCCAATTGTCTCGCCATGAGTCTCAAGGATTCAACCTGTACCGCGACGGACGCTGAGTGCATATGCGCTGACAATACATTGATGGCCAATGTCGAGGCTTGCTCACTGAGAGCCTGCACCGTCATTGAAGGACTTCGTACGTCCTAGGATTCTACCCCTCGTAACATTCTCTGACCTGGACAACTTACTATCTTCAGAGTCCCAAAATGCCACGGCTACGCTCTGCCACTGGCCGGTCCGGGACAAGAGTCTTGTCGCTCCCATCGCGACAGCTGTTACCGGTGCCTTGGCTCTGTCGTTTACCAGCATCAGAGTGGGTGACTGCATTGCTAAGAAGGAGTTCAAGTGGGCTGATCTGTGCGCGGTCCTTCCATTTGTGAGTGCGCCACCGTGCGAGGATGAAAGTTGAGAGTCTGCCGGCTAACCAACAGATTAGATCTTTTCTTTACCTATGGACATATTTGAATTCTTCAGTGTGTCTCTCGGCGAATTAAGTGTTGGGTCTGTGCTAACAACAAAAACAGTGATGGGTTCAGGAATGCGAAAGGACGTTTGGACCTTGACGGAAAAACAAATCACAAACACAGCGAAGGCAAGTATTATTCGGAAGGGAACGAGCTTTGGACGGAGAACTAACAGCTTGGACAGTATACCTGGGTCACCCAAGTATGGTATACCCCGGCAATTATCCTGACCAAAGTTGCTATCGTCTGCCTTTTCATGCATATCTTCCCGGGCCCCAGATTTCGACTGCTATGCCAGGGGACTATCGTCCACTGCTTCCTGTTTATGATCTCGACTTTCATCACTGAAATTTTTGCCTGTATTCCGGTCGAAGAGGCGTGGTCAACGTGGAAAGGCGGAAGCACAGCCCTGTGCTATGATAACAACGCCTTCTGGTGGGCGCATTCAGTACGTCAACTTGATCCCTCGATCCATTAATTTGGATATCAACTAACTGACCAGGCAATTAACATCGCCACGGATCTGTGGGTCATCGCCCTGCCTATCCCAATGCTCTTTGGACTCCAGCTCAAGACAAGTAAGAAGATCTACCTGATTCTCATGTTCAGCATCGGTATCGTGTAAGTACAACCCACCGTCAACTCTTGCGATTTACCTCTGACAGTTCGATAGTATCACGGTCATTAGTATTATCCGATTCTCGGGTCTACTGAAGTACTCCACAACGTCAAACATAACATGTAAGGCCGACCCCTACCCTGCCTATCGTTCAATTGGATTTCGAGCTCTAGCTAACCAGCGTGCACAAGACAACAACGTCATGGTAGCAACATACAGTGTGATCGAGTGTAACGTTTCGATTATGTGCTGCTGCATGCCCGCCCTGCTTTCCACCCTCCGCAGGGCCCTCCCCACAATATTCGGTAGCACCAAGCCCTCTTACAATTACAATTACAACAATACTCCCCTTTCGGGCAGCAATGGGATCCAGAAGTCTGTCACACATAAGGTTACATTTACGACTGCTAACGGGTGTGAGGATGATGCAGTCGAGCTGGTGGATAGGGGCGAGAACTACCCACAGAGGAAATGGTAGGGTGGGCGAGAATGATCAATGTCACTTCTGCGATGTTCTGGAGCATGGCTATATATATATGAGACTTATTCCGAAACATATCGAGTCATCCATAAAAGCAGCACAGACCTTATGTAAGATGTAAATGAAGAAAGATGCTACGAAGGAAATGGTTGACAGGGAATATGGTGTGCGTAAATCATGCTAGGCTATCAGACCGCCCTCCCCTCTCCAAGTACCCTGTCCAGGACGTCCCATCATTCGCCAAACTGACAGAACATTCCAGCGCGAACCCAAGGCCTCGAGCATACCACCCTTGCGACCAGTGGCTTAGCTCCATGCAATGAGGGGCACCTCTAATCAAACTCTTATCAACACGAACGCTGTTCTTGAATGCCCGCGCGCAGGTCTCAAGTTCTTCCTCCGAAGTAACAAAAAAGGGATCATCCTCCACAAGAGCAAACATCACAGGCACTGACACATGCGCCGCCCACTTCTCTTTCCATACGGGGAGCCACACAGGTGCAAAGTGAGGAGTTTCCGCATATGGAGACACGGCATTGAGGCGTTCACTTTGCTCCGAAACCTCTGGAGCAACAGTCCCTGGTTTGAACATCACAGCATCTTTGTCATTCACAGGGAATAATCCGTGGTCGGCGTCAACAGGCAAGAAAGATGGGGTAAAATTCTTCATCGATTCAGGCTGGTTGTTGCCTAAGCCACTTGAAATTATACCACCAAGTGGGTATAGCGGTGTATTGTCTTGAGCGTGCAAAGCTGCGGCGACTATCCCTCCCATGCCCCCTAGGCTATGGCAAAAGAGGACGACACAGTTGCATTTGTTGGGTACGCCAATCTCGGACCAAATTTTCGGCAGGATGTAGCGGTGCAGCCAGATACCAGTCTCTTGTGGGAAATCAGATCCCTCCGGAATAGGCAGAATAGAACTGGTTCCTCCATAAGAAGGACGATCGATGGACACAAAAGGCACCCCGAACGCAATACTCGCCAAGGAGGCAGAATACTTGGGAGTGGCATCGAAATATTGGCTATCATAGCCTCCACCGTGGAGGCCAACAATCAAAGGATGGTAATCAGTAGACACTGCCGAAGGTGGTGGGATAGATTGTAGACCTGTCACGGTGCCATTGTTGGAGAGGGTGAGCTGAAACGGCTGCATTGTGGGTGAAACGAGGGGCTAATAAATTTCTTGAGAAATTATGAGACAAGACACTTGAAAACACATAGAACTAACATAAAGGGACGTTAAATATGTATAAACCAGCTTTTAGATGTTCCAAGGTTGATAGAAACGGTAAATGATGTCTTCCAAGGTTTCCGCTAACCCCGCTTAAGGCCGGTACGGTGGGGCATAGTGGGGCAAACCAAGATTTCATAGAAAACCTTGGAACTTTGGAAGGAAGAACCGGAACTTCTATAATCCGAAGTCCACTCTTCATAAAAAGAACACCTCCGATAAATGCTTATCTGCATTGATGGCTTACACTGAGGACGACACGGCCAAGGATGACTGGCGCTTGGTCACGAATCCAGTCGAGCGGCGGCGACGACAAAATAGGTTGAACCAGAGGGAATACAGTAAGTATTTTGTATAGTGATCTCCTCCACTGTCCTCTAGACTAATCAGAGTACAGGAAGGCGCAGGCTCCATCAGACCCAGGCAGTAAGACGATCTCCAGATGTTCCTGAGACGGACGAGCTGCAAATCCTGGAAAATTTCACAGCTGCTGCTTACCAAAGCTATTCCTTGGGCTGCCCGCGCAGTGATCACCTCTTATCCCTCACCAAAGCCAATGTATACCGAGCATTCCTATCCAACATTGCTCTAATTGGCCTAGTCGCAGAGGGCATCTGTGAGGCAGATGTCTTATCACCGTTCAACCTGTTTGGTCCGGCGCAATTTATTACAAACATCCCTCCCTCGTTACGCCCAACAACCAGTCAGGGGTGCCTGTCGCATCACCCATGGCTTGATTTTTTCCCACATCCTCGAGCGCGGGATAATCTAATTCGCGCCCAGGGTGCCTACGATAAGCATGATTTTTGTCTAGACATATTAGGCTTCTGGAATCCGGATGCGCTAGACAATATGTTGTTGGTGTGGGGAGAACCGCACGATCCCGCGAATTGGGAAGTGACGGAGGGCTTTATCAAGAAATGGGGTTGGGTGATTCAAGGTTGTCCGGATATCTTACATAACACTAATAAGTGGCGGGCACAGAGAGGTGAGAATCCGATATTTCGATATCTATAAGAATTTACGAAGTACAACTTGGCGGGTTGACGTATGTTCGGAGCCTGTGAGTCGTAACCGAAGGGTAAATATGTAAATAGCTATATGGATTCGTGGACGATATCATCGGCCAAGTAATTTCGTTTGATACTCAACTGGGTACTCCTCAAACCGTCAACTTGCATCAAAAGAGAAAATGCTGCTGAGGTCATTTTGTTGCTCTATATAGGGTCCATGGATAGGATAACCGAAGAGTTCAGACCCACTCAAAAGTAAGCAGATTAATTGCGCCAGGCGTTGTCTTGACATATAACTGGTCGAAGTGAGAAGTTGCTTCAGATCTGAGTGATTTTATTGGTCTGTGGAGTCCCCGAAATGTGGAGACTGATTTGGTTAATCTTCGATGCTTGATGTAGACGAAACTTGAAATCACAAACTGTTATCCAAAAGATAGTGCGACCTCTTTTCTAGGTCCTCTCCATTGTTATGCAAGTGTATCCAATAACGGAGATACCGGAGATTAGTGAATAAACTAAAGTCCGTCCACGGCGTGAGCAAGTCATCCAAATGACTAGACGGTTTTGATATCTACATATAATAAAGATGTTACGTTATTCCACAATATATATATCTTAGTTATCCTCTGCTCGGAACTTGAATGTCCCTGCACATGTATTTAGTCTACCGGAGTGTCCTGGAGTTGAGATTTATTCTGCAGATCTACTCCTGTCCACCATCATTCAGACACCATGCGCTCCTACTTGATCACAGGCTGTTCGCGAGGAATCTCGAACTAACTCGCCAATTGGTCAATTCTGAAGACAAAGTAACAATTTTTGCTTCCTCTCGATCCTCCAATAACCCGAAATTCCAGGAACTTTTGCAGCAACGCCCGGAGCGCATCATACATGTGCCCCTTGATGTGACCGACTAAGACAGCACAAATGAGGCTGTGAAAGTTGTCACATCAAAGCTAAAGGGCAAAGGATGGGACATCCTTATCAACAACGCTGGTATGATGACCTATGGGCCGATTGAAGAGATGTACCTACCTCTGTTGCTGTGTTCTGCTCTGTTGGGGGTGGCTCGACCATTCCTCCCCACGAACGAAAAGTCTACTGACAATATCCCGTAAAGGGACGATATGGAGGAAGTATTCCGCCTTAATGTTAGCGGGGTCCACAACCTCACCAAGGCAATCTTGCCCCTTATGAGGAAAGGAGAGGAAAAGAAAATCCTGAACATGTAAGTCATTTCCTGGATGGATCTTATTAGGATATAACCGGTAACAGATTCTGTAGCTCCACTACTCTGGGCTCCATATCTCTGCAACACAGCAAGCGCATTGTGACTGTTCCTTCCTACAAGATCACCAAGGCTGCATTGAGCATGCTTACGGTGGTCTACGCCAGTGAACTGGAAAATGAAGGATTTACAGTATTCTGAGTTAGCCCTGGCGTAAGTGGCTGAATTCCACAGCTTTCAGAATAAACTAATGACCAAATTCTAGTGGCTGAAGACTGATCTGGGAACCGAGAACGCCGATCTTCCTGTCGACGTCGGGGTGAGCTCTGTCTTAGATATACTTTACGAAACTGGCCAGGACGGCAATGGTCGATTTTTCAACATCCATGTACCTGGGTGGGAAAATGTGACAGGCCTAAATCAGTACGATGGAAAGGAGATACCATGGTAGAACTAGGTTCCCTAAGATAGTTTATACTCCCAATGTGTGGATATATAGCATGACTTCTGCTTTCAGCCGGTTAAAGTAGAAAGAGTGTCGAAAACCTGTGATTTCTATGGTCCTAGACTTATTTCATGTCAGAGCGAGCAGCAGTGCCTTCTCTGTTTTGTAGTACAGCCCACCGGCACATATAAAACAAGCTAGCATGAGATACAAAGAGCCCCTTTGTTACCCATTTCAAAATATACTTGTGGTTATAAACAAAGAGGAAAAAGCCTCGTGTACAAAGATATTGTGCTCCAAAGTCTAGATACAAAGACGACAAAGACAATCATTAGGACCAAATAAAACATCCAGATATAAGGAGCCAAAGTACGTATATAGTCTGTCCTGACTATATAAATCGTCCTCTTCGTCTCGAAGATTATACTCCATCAACGCCAGTTCCGACTATCCTACTGACCAGCATTCTTTTCATAAATCCTAACAATTACTAACAACCCAGCAGTGCCATACCAGCTTGCAATCATGAAGTTCTGGAAGTCCGACAAGGACAAGGCTTCCAAGGGGCGTTTCCCACTCGAGGCAGCAGAATCCTTCGAGCCCGAGGAGGACATGTACCGTCAGATGCACCGTACCGGATCTCCCCCCGGTAATCTCCTTTGCTACTTCCCAGACCCTGCACCTGAGACGACCCTTAACCAGTTCCGTTTCCAGCTCCACCGAGAGAATGGGGTTCAGCCCGGTCTTGTCGGTTACCTCGAGAAGTATGTCAGCGCGACCCACTTGGTCTGGAGCATGTGTGCTATTCTTGCGGATAGCAATGTAGATCCTGAATGGAAGGATACATTCGAGATGTTTCGCCCACAATGGAGACAGTTCGCTAAGAGCTGGGAGATCCACGGGAATACTTCGCGCACTTTAGATCTTCCTGCCTCACCAGTCCGTGTCATGTGGATTCGGAAGCCTCACAACCTTGATATTTATAAGCTTTATGCTGTTAATCACATGGAGAAGAAGCGTGATCAGGAGGCTCTAGAGGATCTATGGAGGTGGATGCTTGATGCGCCACCTGAGGTGATTGTTGAAGGGGCTTTTATCATTACGCTTGGGGTCGAGTCTTGGTTCCCTGGTGAGATGTAGAGATTAGTTAATCTCTAGTAAGTAAGGGTAGTCATTTACTGCTTTTTGCCTTTTCTTTTACATTTGATGCGCGATATAAAAGGTGCTTAGTTCTGTTGAAATAGACCAAAAGAAAAATGCCAATTATGTCTTGATCCGAAGCCGAAGTGCGTGTATACACTCCCCATAACAATAAAACATAAGTAGCGATATAATAAAGTGGTGAAGTAAATGAGAACAAGAACGATTCGATGCCATTGTTTATCGGTTATTGTCCGTTTCCAATGCGGATTCTGGTTCCCGAGGCTTTTAGACAACATGAGGGGTTCACAAGAGTTCAGGCAAGAGACGAACTTGGTCTTTCTGGGAGCTCCACGTATTAATTTAAATCATTGGAAGGGTTCGGGTTTTGGTTTCCAGGTGTAGTACTGAATTTCAATAAAAGAGCTGTCTACGAGCCCCAGAACATCGTGGCAAATCGCATCTCTTCCATCTTCTACAACATAATACACATCCTTTCTTGCAATATTCCGCTGCTAAGGACATATTCATCATGTCTAGCTTACCCAAGGTTCGTTGGGGTATCATCAGTAAGTCCGAATTCTTTTCCGAGGGCTCTCGGCGGTTCTTCTTGATGTATGTGGTAAACTAAGCCTCCTATAAGCTACCGGAATGATATCCCAATGGTTCGTGGAAGACCTGGTTCTCGACTGGCCAGAGGGTAAAGTAGAGCATGTTATCCAGGCTATTGGCACTTCAAGTATTGAAAAGGGCCAAGAATTTGCGAGAACATACTGCCCGAAACAGAAACCAAAGGTCTATAGCTCTTATGAAGAAGTCTACCGCGATTCAGAGGTTGATATCGTATATATCGGAACACCCCACGGATTTCACTATCGCGATTGCATGGAGGCAATCTCTGCAGGGAAGAATATCTTGTGCGAGAAATCCTTCACCCTGAACGCCAAACACGCGAAAGAGATATTCAATGCCGCCCGCGAAAAGAATGTATACGTCGCAGAGGCAATGTGGCTCCGACATCGACCACTTTTCACCGAACTCAAGCGATTGCTCCATGAAGAAAAGGTCATTGGGGATGTCTTCCGGGTGTTCTCAGATTTTGCGTCTGGTGTTGATATCGCCTCACTTCCACCAACCTCCCGATACCGCAACCTTGAATTGGGAGCCGGGTCATTGCTGGATATCGGAGTATACTCGCTTACTTGGGCGATAATGGCCCTGGGAGGGAGCACACCTGACCAGGCAGAAATGCCGCGCATTATGGCCGCACAAACCCACGAGGAAGGAGTTGAAGTGACCACCAGCACAATTCTGCAGTATACCTCGACCGGAAAGCAAGGCATCGTTACTTCGACAACTAAAGCTCTCGGTGCTCCTGGTGAAGTCTTTGCTGTTGTACACGGGTCCGATGGGTATGTTGAGATTGAAGGGAGGACGCCATCGGCGCCGGAATCCTTTACTGTGTGGAGCAAGCAAGAAGGGAATCCGGATCGCGCGTTTTTCCCGAGGGAGATGTGTCGCGGGAAGAAATATGAGTTTCCAACCCTGGGCCGTGGCTTTGTCCATGAGGCTGAACGAACGGCACTTGATATCCTTGAACGCCGGAAAGAGAGCAGGATTATGCCGTGGGCCGAAACACTGTATATGATGGAGATCATGGACGAGATCCGACGACAGGGTAACACAGTCTATCCTGGAGAGTGATGAGACTCTCGATCTCTTTTTATCAGCTTGGGGTGTTATTTCTTTTGAAGAGGGTCAGAGAGATTTTGTAGTAAACTCCGATTATGAACCATGTCAGGCTTGTCCATATGGCCGCAGTAAGAAACATACATAATCTGGACTGGCAAGGAGGTCCCAAGAATCAAGAGCCATAGTGTCTTGCGCCACATGGGCGCATACCAGATTTTCGTAAAACTGGAAGATGCGATCGATACCCATACCCGTTGAGCATGGGCAACATCGGTTCTTGCGCGCGATGGTGCTGCCAGGACTTGATTACAGTAGCTGCTTGTGGCGGTTAAAGTCAACACGATGATGTTGACAAGGATGTGGAGATTGGTCGCGATTTTATTTGCCTGGTGGCATGTGCCTTCATAGATAACGGCCGGCGAGGAATCCCATCCATAGCCACCAGAAGCAGCCGTTGCGGCCAATTTGAACGTGAGAATAGCATGGGCGAGTAGCGCCAGTGCCACTCCCAATACACAAAGTAGCAACCCGGTAATCCAACCTTCCTTGATCGGCAGTGGTGCGGGTGGAGAACCCTTCAGATCGTTATTTACCGCTTCACAGTCCGGGGTATCGCATTCGTTGACCAGTTGGTATGTCTTTTGGTCCAGGATGGAAGGCTGCCTGCAATGAGAAGCTTGTCGATTTTGATCGCAAGGCAGAACTGCGAAAGTTTGTCTGACACTCACCTAGAAAGTCGCAACGTGTCCAGCGGGATATGTTCCTCCCCGTTAATCAAATGCTCCTCTTGCGAGACATGGAGGAGAGATGTTGAGGCATCCCTCCCCCACAAGCTCGTCATGCCACGGGACCACACGGGCCGTTGAGGAACGCTGGGTTAGAATAGCGCATACCTTCGACTCTACTGTTAAATCACAATTTGCGATGGCCCCCGGTCTGTGGCCCCGGGCTGTGTTGGAGGCCAAACAAGCCTCATCTGGGAAAGTAGGGGGCGATCCTCTCACTCAGCTTAACGGATCATCCTTGACTGACCCTTCAATGCTCCGAGATTCACCATCCACCAGTCGATGAGGGTTTAGATGTCTTGGATCGGTCCCCACAGTGCTGAATAGCTGCACCCTGCAGAAAAAGCTTGATTGTTATTATTCATGTAGCAAAATTTCGAGGGTAACATAGCCGCGGTAGGGGAGAACGTATTCATTTGCAATGAAAATGATCCGGAGAGAAAGGAAATCCTGGAGAGAGGGATGTTTGATGTGTTTGCCTCAGGCTTCAACAGGCTACACGGCAATTTTTCTCATTTGAAACATTTCAGACGAAATAAAACATGCTAGTTGAACTATGATTTTCAAACAACCAAGACAAATCTCCGATCACTAGGTAGGAAACAGACTTTCCATGCTGTTAGATTGGCCGAACCGTTCCCAGCCAGTTGTTGTATTCGTAGCGCGCATCCAGTAGCCTCCAGACCCGTTCTTCGTGACGATAGCCACAGGTGCTATCGTGAGGTGCCAGTTGTTTACAATCATGGGGTTAACAAATATGACTGACCCTTTTTTTCCATTAAGGCTGGCGCCGGAGAAATCGAGACCTGCATAATCGAATGTTGTCCAGTGAGATACCACAGCAACCCCGAGGCTTATAGTGCCACGCAGCGCTAAAGTGAGAGACTTAGATGCATGATCTTCTGAGAATCGAAGGCCCTGGCGGACAGATTCGGGGGATGTATATTGCAGTGTTGCGAGGCGTATATTCCGTGCAATCTCAGCAACCGACTCTTTTTTCAGCTGCTGAACAGAGAAAAAACACCGAAAGGCGCCAATACTACAGCGAATGTAGTGTGTTCCAGACTTTGGGGGCTCAATAAAGCGACGAAGGTTGATAATCCCAAAGTAGTCCACCGGATCAGGGGACATGGTGACAGGTTGAGGGGAATAGACGGATTTCAGATACCATGCAGCGATAACATCGTTTCGTGTGAGTTGAATCTCAGGAGAACGGTCTTTCAGCTCTGCCTGTGATTTGACCCGCAGCTCGTCGACCCATGCGCCTGGAATGTAGATAAATTTGGCTGCGAGCTCCGCAAGGAATCCGAACTTCACAGCGAGGATCGTCAGCAGCACGCGCCACACAGTCACTACCAGATTGAATATCCCATTGTCGTAATGCTGCGCATGTGTCTGGTAGTGGAGATTTGATTCGGCTTCGGAACACTCATTTTTGACTTTCACCAGATCAGACATTCGAACACCCCCGGTGTCAGGTGGAAGAGCAAATGAAGGAATTGGCCTATTAGACAATAGGTCACAAAATGCTTTGACCACTTCCCAACAATCATTGCCGTCACATATATGGTGTGATATTCCAAAACAGAGCAAAGTAGCATCTTGTAGGAGAGTGACACGAAGGCGGAAACTGTTCACAGGGCTAGGAGAGACATTGAATATAAATTTTTCATCAACTGCGGATAGTTCGGGGCTTTCTATGATGCTTGGCTCCTTGCTATGCAGTTCGTGATAAATTGGAAGATGGGTAGCCAGTGGTTGCTCAATAGCCCTGCTGGCATAATCGACCGTAGAGCCACAGGTGAAGGACCATGGTTTTGTCTTAGGGGAGATATATAAGCAGGCCGTAGTAATGGGGAAATGGACTCACATCTTTGATCAAATCACCGCCAAGTATTGGCCATAATCCAACCAACTCGGTAAGTTTCCCTTTCAAAATAGATGAATCTAGCACGGTATCGATGATCAAGCCCGTATAGATGGTACTGTAATTCCCCAAAGAGCTGACACTCTTGCAAGCGTACTTTGAAGAGCCCAAATCGGGGCCCTCCATTTTCAGACCGGGAGCGGCGAGGAAGGCTCTAAGAAAAAGGAATGGAATAAGGATGAAAGATTATTTCTCGATTGGGCGAGTGCAGTACATATACTCGCGACAAGAGCGATGCAGCGCACAGTAACAATGTGACCAGTGTAAATGGGCAAGTCAACAATCTTCCAGAAATTTGAGTTTGAAATTATCCAAGATTTACCCATTTTGGCTTCGAGTGGCACATACGTAGTACTGCCATTTAAATTGGCTGAACAATTCCTCCTCTAGGAAAGCTGTGGTTAAACAGGAATGTCATTTCTCATAATTCTCACTGTGTGGATTTACCAATGCATGCTCAAACCCATCTACCATGTACTCCGTACGCAGTAGAGTTCTAGCTACATATTCAGGGTCTTTCATTTGCCACTGCAACTCAACACCGCTGCATATGCAAGCTACTGGTAAATATCGTATTTTGTTTCTCAATAGAAGCGCCATCTAGCCAAGGCCATTATGATGTATTGATGTTACTATGCGCTAATGTCGTCCGTTTGTCAGCTGGGCTGGCATGTTAGGCTATACCTAGGTAGGTATGATATGTCAAGTGCAGTACATTGTATGGAGTAGGTGCGAGGGGCCTGTCATAATCGCAGCCTTACTGTCTAAGACGGGACTTCTGCTCGTCTACCTAGGTAGTGAATCTTCCTCTCTCTTTCACATCAACCCACATTCAACCCGTGAATCTAGAGTTTCAGTACACACCCAGACTTCGGAAGGGTACCTAGGTATGTTCGTTGCTTCTCCTAAATTGTGGAAGTGGATCCAACATATGCAGGACTGCGAAGACGCGCCTTGATGAGTTTACACCAAACATCAAGGTCAAATGAATGCGCTCATCGAAAACCTTCCGTATACCATTGGGAAGAAGCCCCTCCTTGGTACGGTGTTTGTGCTTAGATAGTGAGAGGATCATCGACGTTGGATCTCCACTGCTCAAGATAAATGTACCTCTTGTCAGGGTCACATACAAAATAAACAAACGGTAAATCGTCACTCTGTCAACTATTGACAGGATAATTGTGCTGTCATTATTAGCATTCATTTTCCTTTCATCCTTCATGAAACGAACTTTTACAAGTTCGGTGACCTGTCAAGTATGTAAATATGCAGATATACCTAGGTATCACATCACAACATTAATTTCACCAGTGGTAGGAAGGGATCGGAGCATACTTCAATGTACTCCGCACATACATGGACCTGAAAATGAATGGAATGTCTCATGCTCTCTTTATCCTGTTGCCTGAAACACCCAATAGAATTGCACCCGATTCGAACCCACCTAGGCACAACATCGCCTGTTCTCACGTGATTATCCAATATCGTAGGACCAATCATATTGTGACCCGCACCCTCCGACCTCAAAGGCATCGAGGAGGAAAAAATAGGTACTTCTCTTTGATTGAGTCATGTCATCCTTAGTGCAGGGGCCATGCTAATCTTCTCTGTATATTTTCATATCACACTATGCCCCGAAGGGCGAAATATCTATCCTTAAAGCTCATTTTAACCTCTGTTTTCTGGTAGAATTATACCGCCTACTCGTTTCAGGAGAGATGGCAGAATATTGTCGCGTGACCCGCTCTGCACCGCCCGTTTACTGGTTTGGTCAACTACAACCTGCCGTTCCCCAGGGTCGGACTTTCCAAGTACATTCCAAAGCTGCAAACTATCCAAACACATAGGCGGTAAAAGACCAAAGCGCTCCTTCGACCCTTCACGCGAGTACCGCGTTACCTAGCGGGGTTTCTTGCCGAAGGCCGTGTTTCTCCGTGCTTCAAAACCAAAGGTTATGAGATTCAACGATCTTGATCAGCGGTACATCCATCTTTTTTCTCGAGACATGTCAACGTCCGGGCTCCGGAAAAACAATTCCAAAACTACACTATAGCGCCGAAACCCTCGCTGGCACATGCTATGGGATTAGCCAAAACAGCGGCATCCGCTTATGTGTCCGAAAGAGGGCATGAAATGGGGATTATTCGCGTCACTTCATACCATCGGTGTGACTTCGATCTAGCGGTTGCAAGAACAAATCCCCACGACCATAACCAGGTACGCAGTTCGCTGCTTCGGACAATCCATACTACTTCCTTAACCCTTGGAAGTCTTCAACCTTTACCGCTTAAGATTCTCTATAAGGTATACTACCTCTTTGATGTCCGGTCTTTGCTTAATTTTCGTTATACCAATCGCCGTTCCCAACAAATCGCTAGAGGAATGCGTGGCTACGGATTAGTGATCACTCATACTCAAGGCCCTTACCGTTATTATTAGAACTAATATTGCGATTTGGTTCATATTATCTGACTTGTTTAAATTCTCTGTACGAGGGAATACTATCTCTGCGGCTCCTTTAGTGGATTCCTTTTTCTTCCGACGTTTATAAGGTGTTGCTTTTCTTGTATTCAAGAAGATTGCCTTCCTCCTATCCTACCATATTCTGTTGTGAAAAGGCCCGTCAAAATAAGCCTAGTGCCTACCGTGAAGTCATTACCTAGGGTATATATTCAATAGACGAAATTATGTGGGGAAAGAGGACACAAATCGTGCCGACATCCTTGTATGAAGAAGACGAGATGATACAACTGACGCATACAAAAGAAAGAGCCATACTACGTTATATGGCGACTACCCTCTTTACCCTACCTCGATATTGAAAGCGGTGGCATCCAGAACGGGATCTGCTGCAGTGGCTGTCAAGTTGCTTTGGAAAAGGATCTGAAGTCATCGAGAGTTCAGCATAATGCTTGTGTTCTGCGGGACAAAGTGTACTCTTATGATGGGTTCATAGAACACTTTCGGGAATGTCGAGAAGCTCAAAACCTATGGAAATTGAGGAACCAAGGGGTTGATATCACTAACCTCTCGGAGTTCGTTAGGCGTGGAGGTTGCTTCAAAAGAAGGGACGTCATTATGTCTTTTAACAACAAGTAGCTGACAAGTGGGGATTAATATAGGAAGGCCGAGTATGCAGGTACCATGTGGCTGGGGTGTTTGCAGGCTGGTTGGTTTAACTATGGTGATACTGTAGAAAATGGCACTAGAATTGAAAACAGAGTGCAAAAGGTACTACCCCAAAGGGGTTAGAGATTCTGTGCCAGTTTACCACCTTAGTATCCCAGAAGAGTAAAGTGAGCCTGCAGATACCAGATTCGGCAAGTTTCTAGAACTCATCGCCTGATTTTCCTGTTGGGCCTGATCCGCTCGGCTAACCTGCCTCAATGGCCAGCTCGGGGTTCATTCTTCCGATCTGCCCCAGAATCTCGGGGAGGAGGCCGGGGTGACTGACGTTAAAAGACTCCACCTGGATATTGAATTGTACTCCACGTCTCCAACTGCCCCTTGCTCGGGGGCACGCCGTGGAACTCGGCTTAGTTGCCTGTGACAGGCTTATCCGGCAACATGGAAATAGAGGGGGACACAGAGGGTATAAGAACTGCCAACAAGGGTCCGCAATTGAAGCAGAACCCTTCCACATCGCTGTCCGAATTATACCACCGTGACGCTCGTTCAAGTTGGCTGAGGAAATCTCTGAACCGTCCTCAAAATGGCAACGACATTAACCGGTGGAAACCCACATATTATCCAACTGCCCAAAACGCCCTCCGACGTACCCTCCGACCCGCGAAGCATCGCCCAGCAATGGCTCTTCGCTCTCGAAGCCCAGCTTTCCCATTCAGAGAACTTGAACATAAAGGAGCTATTCCAAGATGACTCCTGGTGGCGCGACATGCTGGCGCTAGACTGGGACATGCGCACCGTACACACAGCCACTGAGATTCAAATCTTCCTATGCAAGCAACAGACCAAGGCACAACTATCCAAATTTAAACTCCAGGATACGGGCAAGTTCCAGCCACGACTGGAGCAGGTTGTTGACGGGTTGAACTGGGTGTCTTCCATGTTCTTCTTCGAGACTGCCGTTGGTACTGGAACGGGGATGCTGCGTCTGACGCAGGCGGAAGATGGAGTTTGGAAGGCTTATGCTATGTATACCTCGCTGCAGGAGCTCAGCTCTGCCCAGGAACCCCTCGGAAAGCGACGGGCTGAAGGGACGACTGAGTCGATGCCTGGTGGTCTGGCTGGGGGCACATGGATCGAGCGCAGGAATCGACAGAAGGAATTTTTGGATGAGGAGCCCACTACTCTGGTTGTTGGGGCTGGTAAGGAATTCCTTCCTTAAGGTTATTGCCTATTATTGGAATGCTAACTAGTCAACAGGCCAAGCTGGATTGAATATGGGTGCGCGTTTGCAGAGCCTCGGCGTATCGTGCTTGACTGTTGACAAGAATGAGCGCGTTGGAGATAACTGGCGTAACCGGTACCGGGTAAATGACATTGGAGGAACTTGATCTATGACATGGAGAGAAATACTGATTTTTGGCGACGCAGACACTTGTCACGCACGATCCGGCCGAATTCACACACATGGCCTATCTGCCCTTCCCGCAAAATTGGCCACAGTTTACGCCAAAAGATAAGCTGGGTGACTGGTTTGAAGCATACGCCAGCATTATGGAGTTGAATATCTGGATGCAGACCTCACTCGTTTCAGCCGAGTACGACGAAGTTGCAGGCCAGTGGACGGCTATTCTCGCTCGTGGCGACGGGTCCCAACGCACCCTCCGGCCTCGTCACCTTGTATGGTGTACAGGGCACTCAGGCGAGGCGAAGGTTCCCTCCTTCCCGGGACAAGAATCCTTCCAGGGTAATGTGTACCATGGCAGCCAGCACCGCGATGCGTCGGAAAGTGATGTTCGTGGCAAGAAAGTTGTCGTTGTCGGGACTGGTAACAGCGGTCATGACATCGCGCAGAACTATTATGAGAACGGTGCAGATGTGACTATGCTGCAGCGCAGTGGGACATATGTTATAACCGCCGACAAGGGTGTCTTTATGATGCACAGTGGAATGCATGAGGATGGCGGGTACGTTTCCGAAGTGTTTCCCATCTCTTTCTCCCCATCCGAAATTCATATCATACTAACACCAACCGTGCAGTCCACCAACTGAAGAATGTGATATCGCCTGCGAGAGTCTCCCCTGGCCCGTTCAATTTGCTTTGAATGTGCACATGACGAAGCGAATTGCCGACGCCGAAAAGGAGACCCTAGACGGCCTCCGTCGCGCTGGCTTTGAACTTGATTTCGGGATAGATGGGGCTGGGATTTCACGCGCATACTTCACCCGCGGCGGAGGTTATTATATTGACGTCGGATGCAGTCAGCTTATCATCGATGGCAAGATCAAGGTCAATCACAACCCGGGCGGTATCAATGGCTTTGGAAATCGCGAGCTGCTTTTAGCAAACGGCGACTCTCTGCCAGCGGATGTTGTGGTCCTCGCCACTGGATACGATAATATGCGCACGACAGTGAGGAAAGTCCTAGGTGACAAGGTCGCTGATCGGTGTTCGGATGTTTGGGATCTAGATGCAGAAGGAGAACTTCAAGTTGTAAGTCGCCATGTTCACTGGCGATCTGTTTGAGTTACATGCTAATTACACTGTTCAGATATGGCGCCCCAGCGGTCATCCGGGCTTTTGGTACTTCGGCGGAAACCTTGCCTTGTGCCGGATCTACTCCAAGTTTTTGGCACTTCAAATCAAGGCTGTCGAGTCTGGAATATCAAAGGGTGTACGACGGTAAATGCAAAGAGGAACTTGGCTCGAATATGATTTTGCTTGTCTAAACTGCAATTTGGAACAGAATATACGCAGATTCTGATGTACGCATAACGATGCATCATATTCCAAACGGCGTGTCGTACCACAATAACCTCTCAGTTTCTAGCTCCTCCTCATATGTATCTTCCGTGAAAGCATCACGAATGACAGATTGTATTTCCGGGGATGCCTGTGCGCCATAAAAAAGCTTCGTAAACTCCCAGTACTCAGGATAGAAGCCGGCGCATTCCCAGTCCACAATTCCAGACAGACGCCCATGATCAATAAGAATGTTGCTGGGATTTAGGTCCGCGTGGGTGAACACAGACCGGTACATACGCGCGTGGACGGCTGCTACCTTGTCCCTTGTCTCATTGAGCACATGTTTGTGGACGAGGAAGGAATTGAATTCAGCGACCTGGTGAAACGGACCACATATGCCGGAGGGGAAACGGTAATCGAATAGCGGGCCGCCGTGACTGTTCCCAAAGCGATACGGCGTATGGTTCGGAATATAACGTAGTTGCGATAAGGCACTCTTCAGGTCTTTCGTCAGTTGCTTGCGCTCCGAATATGAGAGTCGATGGAAAACAGCATCCAGTGTTTGTCCAGAGATGGCCGTCATGATAACAACGCGGTGCGTGCCCTGGTAATCATCTACCCAAAGGGGTGCCGGGATCGATGTATACCGTTCCACAAGCTTTAGTGTTTGTCCTTCATTGAGAGAGCGAGTGCATTCTTTTGCGTACAGCCCGAACGGCAACTGGTGCACGAGGCCGGTGAAAGACCGCGGGTAGAGATGGCTGCCTAGTTTTAAGAGCACGCTGTAACACTTGACACGTATCAAGTGAGGCACAATACGCCAGAGTGAGCGTAATATCTTCTGGGTAGTTATGTTCAAGTTGACTGTTCCGAGTGACCAAATCAGCATTGGAGTTCTATAAGGGGGTTATTTGTACCATACACAATGGTGGCGAGGGCCAGCCCTCTGCGATTCGTTCTTCAACATGGAATAAATGCAGGGAAGCTGCAATGCGGTGATGCGTTCGTAATAGGAATGGATCTGGAAGAGGCTGACTGGGGTCATGGCTCTTCATGATGAACATTTGCATTAGTAAGTCCCAGCGGCTGCCATCGCTAAGAGAAAGCCAACCGCAAGGCTCAGGCGAAAGTCTCGACACAAAATACTGCCAGAAGGTCAGTCAGAAGCAATGTGGACAAGGTAAGATTCCGAAAGGAAGTACTGACATAAACTTCGCTGGCGGTTTTGATTCTGGCCTCAGTCTCATCATTCCACTGGTCGGGGGTATTAGTGGGTGGAAAGATTCGGATGTGTCCATTTCGAAAAGCCGAATGAACGCTAGGAGAGAGTAAGAATAGATTTTTGAGTCGAGATTCCAGTGCGTTAGTCTTCAAAATAGTCCGAAGCTCGGATGTCCTGGCAGGGGTCAGAAATGCTTGCAGAAGAGGGCAAAGAGGACCCTGTAGTATTTTAGCAGTTTGGTCAGATTTCCGCTTATGCCTTGTCAAGCTTCCCAATAAACACCTACCTGCGGATCCATGTCACTCTCATCGAAAAGGCTCGGTGGGATCACCCAGGCATGATCGAACCGAACGGATACGTTGGGGTACGATGGCTTTTGATCCAGCATGAAACAATGTGAATTGTCTCGAGCTTCAACGAGTGTGCGTGCTTGAGACGAGACCAAGTCTCGTCTGCCCACTGATTTTATGGTTAGTGAGTACATGGCAGCCACTGTGGGCGCTTGGTTTCACCTAACACTTTGTAACCAGTTGCTTCCAGTCAATTTTCAACTCATTGAGAGCTTGCTCCGCAGAACAAGCGGGGCGACCATGAACCCTTTCCCAGATATAGCAGGCGGCATATTCTGGATCAACGGCCTCATCCAGAAAAGCTCTCCAGATCGAGTGCTCGGTGGGTGTGAGCTGGGTGGATTCAATGAGCCGGATAGTTGTGTGATATCTCGCAAGTGGAGCCATTCTTAATAAGTCGAGGGTGTGTCTGGATCACAATATACATCGATGTATTTATTGTAGCGTACTTCTCCGAGCGATTGGTCCGACGAAGGGATGGCTGACAACGAGCAACCGGCTTACGACCTAGGGAACAGGACCCACGATAGGTAGTCTACTGAGAATACTGAAAACTGCAAAGAGATAGGAAGGGACACTGCAAACGAAAGTAGTCACTTGATCACCCTCTCTAGGATCTTGTCATCGCATGGCAATCCATCTAGCTGTCCTCCTGCCTCGGGTTGATCCGCCAGGGATCCGTTGTTCTCTTCTTTAATCGAGGTGACCTTCTTTTTCTTAAAATGACTTGCAGATAAATCAACTGGAGTGGTTTGGGGAAAAGTTTGGATGAATTCCTCTTCCATCCACCACACGTGTGTTGTTGTTGGCCTCCCTAAAAGAGAAGAGCTAACCGGACACGTGACCGGCGTTTCGTTGACCGGCAAACATGTCCCCATCAGGCATTTGACAGGCATTCGGACTAAGCCACAGCCTACGGTCGATACACATCCGCTAGTCTTGCGTCTATTACTAGACGGTTTATTGGGCTAGCGCTTTGTTATTAGAATTGCAGGAAAAGGCCACAATCATGAGCGAAAGAGGATCGGAAATCGTCTACCGGGCGGAAAATGTCCCGGTTCGCTTCTTCAAAGCATGCCGATGGTGCAGAAGGCAAAAGATGCGCTGTGATGCGCGTAGCCAAGTCCCTTGTTTCCGTTGTCGCTCGAGCGGCCGGGACTGCATTCTGGATCCGATCGATGATGGTCGGCGACGGAATGATCGTCGGCGGAAAACAACAACCCCCGCAAGGTGACAATTGCATTATCGATCCTGTATATGAATGCAACAAGCTAATATACTGCCAAAGAAACCAAAGCACTGCTTCACCGTTGGACCCTAGGACCGGATATCACACTCCGGCATCAAGAGATCAGGGGTTCTCACCTGCCACTGTGCAAGATGGTGGTTTTGACACTCCGATTGATTCTTTACCTGATTCGACTGGATTAAGCAGTCTCCAGCGATCTTATACGTCTGATGCGAATGGACCGGAATCCCAGCAGCTCAGCCCTAATGAAATGATCGCGCCTGCGTCAGCGGTCCATTCTATGTCTGTGAATTTGCTGGACACTAATGATGTGAGTCAATCATACCATTTACACAATTGGTATCGATCTAACAGACGAAGATCTTCATGGAAAACTCAACCAAGGGTGACTCTAGAGGAGATATCGTCGCTAGAGGAATCGTCAGCGAGGAGCTTGCTCGTGTCATGTATGAGAGGTATGGTGCTAACAGCCAAAAGCAACTGCAGTCGTATCAAACCTAACTCTCCTGGTACAGATTTACGGGCGGATCGAAAAACTTTCTACCTCTTTTTGATCCGATCAGAGACACATTCGATTCTGTCCGTTCAAGATCCTTGTTTTGTTTTACGGTAATTATCTATCTAGCTAGTCGCGCGGTGACAGATTTGCGCGGAGATACGCATATGCAACGAGTCCTACAAGATGAAGCACAACGTTTGGCCGAAGACAGTTTCTTTGAGCGACCCACGAAACTGGAGACAGTCCAAGGAATGATTCTCCTAGCTGCCTACTCCGAAAAGACATGGTTCTCTATCGCCCTTATTCTTCGCACCGCCTTGGATTCTGGATTGGAGAAATCTTTGGACACTTTGTTGTCCCAAGAAAATGTACCCCGAAGTTCACTCTCGGCTTCCATGGCTGAACGTGAACTAGTGTGGAAGACAAGGACTTGGTTAATCACCTTCATATTGGAGTTGGACGTCGCATCTGGCACGGGACGCAAATCACGCATTGCCGAAGTCGACGTGGTAAAGCTGCGCAAATTCCTTGACTATCCACTCTCCCTGCCCTTTGATATGCGCACTGTGTGTATAATTGAGCTTCATCAACTTCGAGGTAAGTCGAACGTAACTGCGCGTGTGATTTATCTGTCGAATGACTAACATATGGCAGGTAATTCTCGTGTGATTATTGACAACACGTCAACTATTGGCGATATTGTGTCTACAGAACTACCGGCCATTATGACAAGATTGCAGGCCTGGTGGACGACGTGGGATGAGATCCATGAAAGTAGGCTGTCCTTTCTCGCTTGGAGTACACCCATCTGGATTAATTCTGACTGGAACAAAACTTGAAGACAATGGTTTTCATATAGGGGCGTTTCAACGCAGCAGCCTCAAGCTTATGCTCCACTATGCCAGGATTTTTGTTTTCTGTGCTTCCTTGGCACGAATTCAGAAATTAGAACCGACGTATACGGATTCAAGCTCCGAAATCCTCGACCAGGATGTGATGAATCTGTGGCAGTCCCTTGTGACAACAATCATGGACCAATTAGGCTTTTTGATCAACGAGCCAGCCTATCGCTGTCAATTACCCTGGGCGCCAACGTATCCAGCTCTCACAATCGCTTTCGTCAGTAAGTTGATCATGTCCTACTCAGCTACACACAATTTGTTAATATAGGATTAGCAACATTTGCTCTTCGAGTCGCCAGATGGCGCCCGAATTTGATCAATCAAAGTCTCCTACTTGAAAGAGCAGAAAGAATCTGCGATTTCCTCAAACAACCCCCCTATCCCGATATCCACCGGACTGTCTCCATCTTCGTGAACTATGCACGCGCCTTGATTGCCAGTCAGCGTCCGCAGAGCAACCATAGTACAGATGTACCCATCCTGCCTCAAAGTGAGGGCCCACCATTCGAGGGAGCTGGTAACCCCATGATCAACGGCCCGCCTCCATCAGGAGTGGATCCCCTCGACGATCTCCGCTCCAGAACTGGCCCGGCCATTCAAGGCGATAAAGATTCAAATATGGTCTCAATGCCAAGCAGTGACCCATCTGCGGTGGCCAGAGCGCCCGTATCTCGGCTATCCGGCACGATGGAAGCACCCAACTGGACTGTATCTAACTCCATTGCAGATTCTTTTGGTCTGTTTGAGGAGGGGCAGAACGATATCTTTGATTTCTTGCCCATGATGCCAGCGATGCCACAGTAACAATAACAAACCTAATACACCTTATCGAAGATTTGGATCGTTCCAATCCCTGTGTCCAAACTTATGAGTCTCGCAAGGACCAAGTTCTAGCCTTGTAGATCAACCCTGATACTTGTCCCCAGCAAACAATAAATTGGGCCGCAACGCGCAAGCCAGTATGCTTTTTTCACATGTTTTTAGTCACACCAGTCTAGATCTCCACTGAAAATTCATCTTAGCAATCAATTTGTGCATAGGGGGCAGCCATCCATGTCCGGATCCTACCCGGCGCCGTCGGGGGATTGCCCTAAGACCCGGCCCCGTACCGGCCCCGGTTTCCCGTGCAAAAGAAATTGGAGTATACCAGTCTCCCATTGGCTTATTACATACTCTGACATGATAGATAGAGGTATTAGGCGGGATCAACAGGTTCTAGCCATGGTGACTCAAACAATTGTCAGGGTTTTCACTCTGGGTCCGCCGGTTGCAATGGGAACAGGAATATTCTTATATGGCTTATATAGCGCTTCAGTTCTCATCTACCGGAGTTCTCAGAATCAAAATAAAATAAAAACTTACTTCCAATCTTCTTCCTTTTTGTTCTAGCTTACCCCCACTCATTTGATGGTGCAATATGGCGTCAGAAACGAAATCTTTAACGGCTCAGATAGCCGCCATCCTTTCTTCAGGTGAGATCAACCTTTGGTATTTCCCGGTCTGTTCTAAACATAGTCTAGACAAGAATGAGAGTTCCGACAAGAGGTCTCTTGCTTCAACGGAGAATAATCAAAATTCAAATGGCGAATACCAAATAGTTGAACTGTCTCAAAATGAACTACTTGTCGAGTTCCAGGAGAATTCACCCAAAAACCCACCAAACTGGGCCTTTGTACGCTCATATCTATACATCTATATATGGAGAGATGTCCGCTAACGAATCGAATAGAGCAAAAAATTCTACAATGCAGTTGTGGGGCTATTTATTGTCCTCAATAGCGGCATATCCTCCGCACTTCCTAGCAATGCAGTCCCCGCTATCATGCAGGACTTCCACGAGTCCGGAGACCAGCAAAAGGTCTTACCAACTGCCGTCTTTCTGATTGGCTATGTAATTGGCCCCCTGCTATTCAGTCCGTTGAGTGAGACTATTGGGCGGAAACCCGTTCTCCTCTGGTCTTTCACTGTTTTTGTCCTCGCTACACTTGGCTGCGCTCTGGCACCAAACTGGTCCTCTCTTCTCGTCTTTCGGACTATTTGTGGTCTTGCGGGTGCTGCGCCCCAGACGGTTGTTGGTGGTATTTACGCGGACTTGTTCTTTGATCTGCGAAGTCGTGGTCGTGCGATGGCGATGTATATGTCGGTATGTGAACGATTACCTCCACGGAATGCTTGAATAGTACTGATACCTCTCCCAGGCCTGCAGTTTTGGTCCCATTCTAGGCCCAATTATCTCTGGATGCTCGGTCAAATATGGTTGGAGATGGACTTTTAGGATCGACCTCATTCTGACGGGCGTTACCTGGTTGGCTCTGCTCTTCACGTCTGGTATGTTTATCACTTGACCTAACTGTGGCACCAGCTAATTCCATATAAAAATAGAAACCTTTGGTCCAGCACTCTTGAAGCGACAGTCTGCCAAATTGAGAAAGGATTCAGGGGCCAATCGATACTTCTCGCGTCAGGAGCTCAACCTGGACTCGAGATTCACTCCGATGGAGATTATCACTCGTCCCATCGCGATGCTCTTCTTTGAGCCTATCATAACCTCAACATCCATCTATATCGCCCTCGCATATAGTCTGGTCTTCTTCTACTTCCAGGCCTATCCCATCATCTTTGGAGGTAATGCTCCGCTAGGGATTCGAATATCATGTCCAATACTAAAATAGAATAATAGGTGTCTATAACTTCACCGTCGAGCAAACTTCCCTCACGTACATCCCAAGCATGTCTATCTCTCCCCGTTTAAATTCCCAAACACAACTAACCCATCACAGTTGGCGTCGGCGCCGCATCTTCCGGCTTCGTCGCCCTCTACTACGACATAATCTACGAAAAAGCCAAAAAGCTCAACAAAGCCTGGACCTCCAGCCCAGAGTACCACCGACTCCCCATGTGCTGCGTCGCCGGGCCATGCCTAACAGTAAGCATGTTCTGGCTCGCCTGGACAGCTAAGTCCACCGTCCACTGGGCAGCACCCGTGATGTCAGGGTTCATCTTCGGGTATGGATTCCAGACCATCTTCATTTCACTTCTTACCTACGTGACCGACGCATACAAGATCTATTCTGCCAGCGCACTGGCTGCTTCCGTTATTTTGAGGAGCATTGCTGGAGCACTTTTCCCGCTGGCTGCTGATCCACTCTATGAATCTTTCGGGGTTTCTTGGGCTACTTCCCTCCTTGCGTTTGTTAGTTTTGCTTGCATTCCTATTCCTTTTGCTTTGATGCGCTGGGGCCCTTGGATTCGGGAGAGAAGTCCCTTCTGTCAGAGGCTGATTTTGGAGGAGAAACTCAGGGCTAGTGGGTCGAATACACCTGCGCATGTATAAGAGCGGTCCTTGTTGGCCTTTGATTTTTGATTTCGGGAATCTGGTTTACAGGAAATAAGTATGAAATAATGACTTGATAGCTAATTTATAATGAGGATTACGATTTACAGTCTATACAAGTACATAAGTACTCTGTGCCGTATACCCCCGGTTATTATTTTCCCCTTTTCCTTATATCATTCAACATTTGACCATATATGACTCAGGCTGGGGCTGGCTAATTGGGAATATTATCATAGGGGATGAAATGAATTAGCATTGGCTTGTTGATGGCTCGTGAGCGACTCATACACACACATTGAAAGCAAAATAGACCAAATAGCCTACCTGAGAACGTGAAGCATAACCACCAGCCAGCATCAAACGCCAGGATTACATCCTAAAACCTATCCCAAACCTCAGATGAGATCTCCGTCAATTTCAGATCACCTCTGTCCGAGTAAATCGCTTCCGAGGACGGTCACCCGGGTCCGCAGCCTTATGCCAACCAATCTGACACTGCTCATCAATCAAGTCCCTTCCACAACAAGGATAGTAAAACTTATCCGGCCAAGCCAGGCGATGATCATCATTGTCAACATCAATTCCAGCAGCAATTTCCTCCTGGAAAAACTCAGCATCGACAATATCGTGCTCTATCAAGTGCCATAGATTAGTTACGTTCCCATCTGGCCATGTAAGCAGATGTGTTTATAGGATATACATACCAACATGATATCTGCAGCTTGTCTCCGAGTTCTGAGTGACATCGAAATCCTCCAGGCAGTAGATGCAGTTTTCAATGCGGGGCGATATCGGTTCCTTACCCTTGGGTTCAGAGATGGACTCATGCTTGATGGGTAGGGCAGAAGCGCCAGGAGTAGTAGAGCTGGGGACAACTGGCTTGTACTTTGCTTCGCTCTTCGCTCCTAAGAGCCATTCGGAGGCGATTTTGCGGCCTTCCGGACTGTGCTTGATGATATCATGCAGGATAGCCTCTAGGCGGTAGATGGGTTCGTCATGAGTTGCGTGCAGTAGGAGGGGCAAGTTATCTGCTTGCTCATCAGGTGAAGGCATATTGGCAGTTGGAGAAGGATTGCAAGTCATGTAGAAGGATGAAAGACAAGTGGCTGTTCAGGATGTTGTGTTCGCCGAGATGCATCGCGTCGCGCGTCGCTTCCTGTTTTTATAGAACTGACAGAATTGATTGAAGAGGCGGTGGAGGGCGCGGTAAAGTGAACCCCCAATGGCAATGTTCTCTTTGAGAAGGTACCGCTTCGCAACTGTACGGGGAACAGACCATAATAATGTAAAGCAGGCGCCTTAAAGAAAAGGCATATATGAAGGAAACGAACTCGTCTATGTGGTCCCGTCACACTATGTGATGTCCATCAGCTTCAGTATGTACACACACATGGACTATGGACATGAATCGATCCGAAGATATCGTCAGCTCAAAAGAGAAAGATTCTGAGCCAGGCTATTCCAATCGGAAAAGTCGACAAAGTTGGGATCCCAACTATCAATATCGAAGCCTGCCTCAAGCCGAGGATCCCCAGTCCCCACACCATCAGCACAAGCAGGACAATTGTCGTGAACGATTTGCTGACTCTGCTCAGCAGAATCGTGCGTCTGACGAATACGCCGCGCCTTATCCCGCAACTGCACAATCATCGGCCACTTCGGTCCGGGGTCCGGCCAAGAGGGATCATCAATCAGAGCAAACTGCATATCGATAGCGCGCCAGGCTCGTTCGACATGCGGGCCGGTCGGATAAACACACAAAGTCCAAAGAATGAATGTGAAGAGGTGATATTGTGTGAAAGTCATCATCAGCCAACGGAAGCCACGCAGTAATTCACTATTGTGCATCTCGAGACCAATTTCCATGCCATAGCAGGCCTGTGCCAGCGTCTCTTGGACAAGGTTGTGGTCGAGGGAGCAGGCCGCCGGTCCCTGTGACTGCAGCTGTTTTTGTCGGATGCACACTTCGGTCTTTATGAGGAGCAGTCGTCCGAGGAGGAAGCCGAAGCGCTGGATCGGGATGTCTGGGTCGCTGTGTCGCAGGTATTTCTCCTCTATTGCGCCTTTAAACTCGGCTATGAGTCGCTCTGGATCTCCTGCCCCCACTAAGCTTCGATGTAACGCCGGCCGTCCCCTGTTGGTTTCTATTACGATTAGAGAGAACGTCGTCTCGGTCCATCGGTTCTGCGATACGGCTGGGGCGGTATTCGTCTCTGATAAGCACTGGTCGTCAACATTCAGAGGGAGTTCAGTGTCGCCGTAGTCATTTTCCGGGACGCTGAGCCCATGATCTTCTGCTACTCGGGTATCGGCCGATTGGATATGTCCCCAGGTTCGTCGCCGTTGCTCGCATTCCAATTGCGAGAGTTTGAAGTTTTTCCCGTCGCGCTGGAGTCCGATGGATTGCGCGGCTCGAATAGTTACGCCGTGTAGTGTCCAACCAGACCGGCCGCTATTGCTAAACCGAAAGCATGCCTAGAGAGAACGCATAGGTCAGCCATGCCAAGCACAGGAAATATTGATTCAAGGACACTTGAAGAAACATTATCTCACCTGATATATCACCATCGCCTGCAACGAAGTAAGGGTCGGAGCATCCAAAAACTCGGAGTGATACAAAGACAATTCCATCCCATGTTGATACCGCCGCAGATTGGCATGCAGGACTTGGTTATGAGGATCATCCGAAAGAAACGTGGTTGTAGCGGCAAAGCAAATAGCGAAGAGCAAAGCACGTACATCAGCACGCACACTCTCAGGTCGGTTAATCGCAGCAAAAATACGTGATTGCGCCGTTGGAACATGAATGACCTTCACCAGGGGCTCTACACAACTGAGAAATGCCTGCCAAAGCAAAACTGCCTGCCACTGACTCGGATATAGCTCCTGGATGTCAAGCTGAGGCGACAGCGGGTTCGTGAAGAGGCCATCTGCCCTTAATGCCGGTGGTCGACGCGGACTTGTTGCACCAATTGGTGATCCAATTGCCGACTTCAGCTCCTGCTCTTTCTCCAGCACCCGCGACAGGAGAGGCTCGTTGATATACCGGCCGTCTTTGTCTAGGAACCCTTGGTGGGTAGGGCGGTCTGCTGCAGCAAATCGGCCAGGTAAGACTGTACCTGGGTCTTGGTTTTGACCGTTCCTAGTCGGCCGTTCCTTGATCATCGCCGCAATTAACTGTTCAAGTTGCTCCAGCCGTGCCGCAACATCGCTTGTGCTCTTCTTTGGGGATTGGCGCTTGATACGACTGGGACCTGGATACTGGCAGGTTATATTCAGCCGCATGCATTTGCTGCATGGTGAGCCCTTGTCGCATTTGATCTTGTGCGCATGGCAGCGTAAACATGATCGTTCTACGTTGTATCGGCGTTGGCTCATGGTCCTGTATCGGCGATAGGGAAGCGCAGATCGAAGAGGTCTGAGTAATAAGAGGAGAATTTCTTTATCAGATCCTCCAGGGCTTCTGCGATATACCGACGATCTAGCCTCTGGTGACGCAAATTCGGTGTTCGGTCGTTCGTGAATTGCCGATAGTCCGATAATTGTGGGGCCTAAATCTCATTTCCTCGACTGTTCATCAAGACTCATATCCTAAATCAAATAATTACAATGTGAATAGAATGGCCTCAAGATCTTCATGATTCAATTTTATTCAATCTTCTGTTCACATCTTGTCCCCCGAGGTGGATCCAATATCCCACCTTCATCGACCGAGTAACAAAACAGACACACTAATCGACATGGATGCGCCGAGTACCTTTAAAACAGATGCTAAATATAGACAACGCTAATAGAAAGGCCTCTGGACCATTTCCAGAAGCATCAAGAGCGCCAATTCTCCCCCCCAATGTAAATTGAAACACAAAAGCCGTGAGATTATGAAATAAGAAGATCGCGGACACTCATGCCCTTCCTCCTTTGACCATCAGAAGGCACAGCTTGATTCTCTTCCAAAGATTTTGACAGTGCCGTGCTCCCAGGGAAATTCTCACTGATCGAATCAGCAGTCCCTCTCCGATCCTGAGTCAACATAAGCAAGGCAGCTGAAGCCTCGTGATCAACACCCTGGAACTCTTGCATCTTTTCATTGGACGCCCATATCGGGCCCAGTGCCGGGCTGGGGAGGATAGATGAAGCATCCTGTGGGATATTGCCTGAGGGGACTTGAGTGCGGGGAGAGAAAGATGGGGATGTATCAGGAAATTCTGTGGGAGCAGCGTACAACTCCGGTGACGCAGAGGTGGAGTATGAATAAGTAGAGGAATTATCTCTCTGCATGGGCTCGCCTGTTTCTGCGATGAACTCTGGGGATGTCGGTGAGGGCGGTGCGGCAGGGGTGTGGGTTGATCCCCCAGTCTTCATGTCGCGGATACATTTCTCAAGGTAATTGACGTAGTCAATGCTTGCCTGTCGGGATGGTTAGTACAATGCAAGATTCCCGAAAGAGATGTGGATGTCGTACCTGAAGAATAGCCAGCTTGTGCATTTCCTGCCCGGTGCATGCTGGAATCATATCCTTCAGCGTCCCGAACTCCTCGTTCATCTTGGACCGTCGTCGACGCTCAATTAAACTGTGTGCGGTCTTGCGGGCGATCTTGCGTCCTGCAGCACTAGTCGCACTTGGCTGCTTTCTCTTAGAGTTCGTTGTGGGGTTGGGAATTGGGTCTTCTGAACTCTGTGAACCCTTGGCATTTTCCCTTGTTTTTGGGGCTTTTGAAGGAGACTTTGGCTTCATCTGGATGATCTTGCGAGTTCTAGTTGGCGGCGGAGGCAAATCAAAGTCCTCGAGCGGGCGTTTGATAGATGTACCCGACCGTGAGGTGTGACTTGTACGGCGACCAGAGAGCTCTGGGGAGGTCGGGGATGCTGGGACATAGGAAGGGTCTGATCGAGAGGACCTCCGACTGGCGTGGCTCAATGCAGCAGGAGGTAATGTGAAGGTATCGCCGTCAGGCTTATCTTTGATAGTGAATCCGCCCGACATGGCTGGGGTTGGAAGTCGTGACATTGTTATAAAAAAAGAAATTTCGAATGGAGAGAGAGGGAAGTAAATAGATTGTAGAGTGATACGGAGTACAGCAAGGGGTGTAGACTATATAACCGTGAACGTCTTCCAGGGCCTTATAGATAGTGTCGCGTGCTTCCAAAGGTTGTGCCCACGAGCCATAATTGGCGACGCTGATTGGTCGAGTGGAGACTCGTGCTCCAGGGAACAACGGGCATTTGCTGAAGTACAGAGTGGGGCCCGGCGAGCTTATTGGTAGGTACTGAATACTTAAATTAAGGTGGGAATAGGGGCCTCCTCTAATGTACTTGGTACTCATCACTTCAATTGAGGTAGCCCAGCACGTGTATTAATTGGAGGACAACCCTTCTCCAAGGCTCTCCAAGGCTCTCCATTACACTCACCTTTATGCTTCGAGAGCATATCTGGGTATGTGCACTTTTTGCTGTAACATTTATATCTTCCCTATTGGCTATCTAAATAGAAAAGCCTTGAAAGTCTGTTTTAAGCCACGGTTACAAGTTGACAAGTTGAGAGTCCGAGGAACTTCCAAGGTTCCTTCTAACTTGGGCATTTCATCCGTATCCCCGAGTGCCCCTGCCTGTCTCACACATGGCACGTGCTTCATCTCCGGACTCTCAGTCCAATTGTGGGTACCAGAGACATTGGAAGCTGCCCAGGCTCAGTGACGATCCTTATGTCGGAGAGCTCATATTTTATCTGGAGCTTAGAAACCGATGTTTCAATTTGATCTGCGACTGCTATTGGCCTACCGATAGAAAGCCTATTAGCCTTTCCATTTTTGTGGTCTACTTTGTATCCCCGAGATCGGTCTTATCCTTAATGTGCAAGACATAACGAGAAACTGTAATAAAGACATTCAATTCACTTTTACTAAAAAAACAAGATCCTTCATTCATATCACATGGTCCATAACACTCAATAATCTCCGTTGTCCATATACTTCCCTCCAATCCTCTCCGATTCTATTTGTAGAAATTCTCAGGGTTACACTTCTCAGTGCATTGCAAGTAAACGGACCAGCTAAGAATAATACATTAGCACAAGTCGCAAAAGAAAGACCGGGAGACTCACCAGAACTTGTCATCATCCGGTACGGCAATTGAACAAGCCTGAGACTGCAAAGAACACAGCTCATGGCAACGGTTGACATTCACGCGATTCTTATGAGACGATCCCGTCGACAGGGGAGCTTTGCCCCGTGTACCCGTTGCAGTGGCATTGTGGGAAGTTGCATTACCAGGCACACGGACAGCGATGCGGGCACCGTGGTACGCCCCGGAGAGATGGGGAATTGCAGCTGCAGTGCTGGTCAGGGCAGCCACGCAGACAGTGAGGAGGGTTGTGAGCTGCATGATGGAAAAGTGGAGAAGGATATGAAGAATAAGACTTAAGCTAGTAAGATGTGGGAATTGATCTGATGCTGAGATTCAAGGTGAGGTCAGTCGCTATGAGAGTCTTATCCCTGGGCCCCGGCCCGTCTTATATAGAAACGTCTTGACGGCTTCAGTCATCTGGGGGGGTGGCTGTCCATCCGCGGACCTCCTGTGAAAGGCCTCCTGGATTGTACAATGTTGCATGTTGGCGAGTTTGATAGGACTAGAGTGGTAAGTGCCATGGTCGATCTCCAGGTCATGACATTCCACATTCCTGTGGGTTTTGGGGCCCCCCGCCTCCCGTCACAATTTGATACCTAACTTCATGTGTTGAGCAGAGCCAAATCTTCTGGTTATTTAGGTAGTCCAAGGCTTGGCTGTTGATTAGTGGATCGCAGTCACTCACACGGGTGCAATAGAGCATGTTTTGCACGCCTGGGCGTAGTTCATGTCAACACTTCACATAGTCCTACATTCCAGCGGGTGACTATCTCCGGTCATTTTCCCAATCATACTCCAAGGGAGAAAATAGAAGAGAGCCTTGGCGTCACGCTTGGCTTCGTCCGGCGTTATAGTGGATAGGGGTTATGTATGGCTTGACATGACAGGAGTACGGACCAACTTCCCCAGATGGCATTGCTGAGAGGTATTTTGGCGCATTACTAGCTCTTTCTATCTAGCCAATGGTTCACTAGCATTCGCGTACCAAAATATAGATCGGCCACGGCAAGCAATGTTCGAGAGGTTTGGGTAATACTCCCGGAGTCCAAGAAGAGAAAGCAGATTCCAGTCCCTATAGAAAACCAACAGCTATATGCGTCTATACCCACCAGATGCGTCCCGCTTTATCTATCAAACGGAGATTACTTGAAGAGCCTCTCAATGATGACGTTGCCAAAGTTCTCCTCCCCAGGAGACCCATCCATCCGCCAGATACGATTGCCAGCACGGCCACTCAGCCAGAGACCATGGTCACTCGAGCTCTCCTCCTCACCTTCGATGCGGTGGCGGTTGCGGCGGTCGATAACGCACATACCCCGAGTCCATTGGCCACATGTGTCAATTCGGATATCCTCAGGCGAGTTCGCCGAGTAAACCCACTTCGGGTCTTCGGATGTCATAGCGTACCAGACGCACACAGGGTCGTGCAGACTTAGCATAGCATCGTCGCCGACATGTCCAGGGTGCAGGCGCTCCAGTGTCCTGAAGGTGTGTCCCATGAAGGCATGCACCCACTCCGCGAGCGGGGAGCCGGCATCCAGAAGAGGCGTAATGGCCTCCCGGAACTGGCCGCGAGATAGATTGTGGCGGAGCGTAATGTCCAGCGGGAAAAGGCGCAGAGTCAGTTGCCGGCTGAGACTTTTGGGGTAAGGTGGGAGTCGGTCGTTCTTTGTGGGTGGGACAGTCGTATGCGGGTTGGGCGAGGTAAGTGCGAAGATACGCGCGGCTGCCACTGCGTCTGCGTAGGCGTTGAACTCGCCCGTTGGTGTCACCTATTAACAATATCAGCCAACCCGTCTCGGTATCGCTTAGATTTGGAAACGCTTGGCTCACATTTCCTGGCTCATTGATAGCACCGCCCATGACGACGACCTCTTTCACGCGGAGGAATGTCTCGGGATCTTCTGCTGCAGCTACAGCCAGATTAGTGAGTGGGCCCACTGCTACCAGAGTCACTGTGTCCGGCTCATTGTCACGGAGCGCGCGGAGAATCTCCTTGTATGCCGGACGCTTGGACGGGGTGAATGCGTGGTCGTTAGGGCCTGTGCAGTCCTCGACAGGCTCAATACCCTCGCCCTCTATAGTTTTAGCGAAGAGGTGCACCCACGCCTTACTGGCAGTGAGATGCGGATGCTATTGAAGTCAGCATAATTTACTTAGCAATGGCGGGTGTTATATAGAGCTTCACATACCGTTGCGTGGATACCACCAAGTCCGTCGATCCCATCTGCGGGGGTGTCAGTAAACAGTGCCTATAGTATGGTAGAGCAGTACATACGGAAATAGTCTGCAAGCATTTTCTGGTCTGCAAGGGGATCTGCTGCACCAACAGCCAATATGGGACGGCAAGCTTTCAAGCTGCCAAAGCCTTCGGGCCGGCCGTTCTCGCGACGCCACTGCATCTCCCGCTCGAGGATGTGGAACATTGACACTGCATTGCGGAGACAGCTGGATATTAGGTCAGTCAATGTACTTTTCCAAATAAAATGTTCCCTTACTTCTGCACTTCGATGTTACCGAATGTCAACGAGATGAGGAGAACCTCTACCTCCTCTGGGGTGGCGGACAGAGCCAGCAAAAGGGCGAGGATATCGTCAATGCCCTGTGCTACGGTCAATACCAAAGCTATGACAATGGATTACGAAGTAGCATACCGGATCGGTGTCAATGATAATCTTCTTTCCCATGGTGAATGTTGTCGATCTTCAAATGTTGGAAGATGACAGAAGTGGGAGCTTATCAATGTTATCGGGCTGCGGGGGTTTCGTAAACCCCTCGTAGCCCTGGAGGCAAATCATATATACCTAGGTAGACACTTTCAACGCTTATATTAGCGGCCCCACCCCACTGTTACTGAAATGATATTCGCGCTGCAGTCCGGTGCTAAGCGATGCTGATCATGGTATATGCCCAGAACAAAGAAAATACATACTAGTCCAGGCTTGGGACCGAAATTCCGGTGACCGACGGCCCCCGGAGTGCCAACCCGAGCCCCCATTATCAACACAACTGTGCCCCACCAAATGGCAGATTAATGCCTAGGCTCGGGATAAATGTCTATTGATGACAATATAGTACCTGCTCGCCAATATTTGCTGTGTGGAGCACTTTTGAAGGGATGGGAATGATCAGGTACTTGAAATTATTCCTGGAACACGCACATTGAGCCAGTTATCCATAACCAAGGTCGCAGGATAGGTGGGATCGCCAAGTAGAAGCATTTGCATGTGGCCCTCGAAACCTTCGCCCTCGGACACGTAGAAAGCGACATCGGTACCTGCAGCTTCCAGCGTCGCCGATAGCTCGACAGCCTGACGGACATCGCCTGGTCTGTGGACATGGAGGAGCAAAAAAGCGCCTGCATTGGGCGCGCGGGCATGGTAAGTAGGTGACATAGCCTGCAGCCGTTTCGGATCAGTGCTGAGTCCTTTAATTGTGCTGCCCGCTATCGGCCCTGGGCTATTGGTGATCTCCGCTACTGCTTTTTAATTTGAGCCGTCAAGAGAGACGACAGCGTGCACGGTATGGATATCGATTCCTGCGTTCTCCAGATATCTTCCGTCAGTTCCAGTAGAGTAACAATGTGTGCACTGGAACTGTGTCCCATCAGGATGATTCGTTGGGGATCAAAGTCTAGTCTGGTCGCATTTATGACTAGGTAACCAAGCGAGTCGGCCACCTCCTGCACTTGCTCCTCCACGGCCACGGATGGGATGAGTGTATAGTTGATAGTGGCAAAGGCATAGCCCTGGCCGGTCCAATGGGCGACTTTGGCCGACCCAATCGAGTCCATATATGTCCCTGATTGCCAACTGCCACCATGAACAAAGAGAATGATCGGAGCGTTGGAGGACTTGGGCTTCCAGAAGCGGAGATTCTGGGCGTCTCCCTTTCCATATGTCATGTCCACGCCTCCGGTTGGCTGGTCGGTGTTCATTGCTAAAAGGAGCTCCTCCACCCTGGTCACCGTAATATCATCTGTCGTTCTTTGGAAGATTCTCAGCCCAGTGATCTCTTTCCCTCGAGCTACTATAGCAATGGGAGTAAGGTCAGATGCGATTGGCTCAACCTCGGCGTGTCTCACCGATACGCTGGCTGTGAGTTCTTTGTTTTGTTGCATGGTCATCCTCTATGTTGCTTATGGGGAACGTTATTGTGACTTGGGGCGTGCAAGGGCTTTTGAGGGATCAGAATATTAGATGGATTTTCATTTTATGATAGTTCAATGTAAGATCTTCGGACTATTTAAGAAAGATTTATGGATTCTGAAGCGTATGTAAGCAAAATCCTGACACCCCCGGAGCTGCCCCGGAGATGTAGTTCGAATATGCCCCGAACCCCTGCGACACTGCTATTTCAAATCTATCACCCTTTCACTCAGTGTTGCTATAATTCCATGTCAATCAAGAGACTTGGAAATGACTTTCAATGTATGTAAAGTAGACAAGTTCACTCCTTCAACTCAACTTCATAATTGTTCGAGCTTTTACCGCCATCACATGCACTTTATATATCTACATAACTCAACACTCTAGCCGGAGACATTTTCCTCGGACGATATTCCTGTAAGGTCTATATAGTTGGTACCTTTCGGATATATTTCTTACAATCCAAACTACTTGAGGGGCTATTACCGTCACAATGGCTTCCAAGGTTCCCGAGATCTTATTAGGCAGCAGGTCAAAGAAATAATAAAATCATATATGGGGAATCCTGGAAAAATAGTGGAACAAAAGGCAATAATGAGAGCAAAGAATAATATCAGATAGCCAATCGGACATAAAGGAATATTATATTAGTCTGATATGCCGAAGACTTACATATTCGTGCATTTTAAGGAGTGCATGACCGTCGAACCAATCCCGGCCTTTCAACGTGCTGCTGCATACTGCAGGTCTTAGGCCAAGATTCAATATGCGTCAATACACTTGGACCATCAATTGGACCGGGTTGTCCGTGACCGATACACAACTTACACACCTCTTTTCCGCAGGGCTCGTGTGTGCTCCTATCAGGGGTGAAAGAAACATTTGAAGCCGGATCGGCAATCTCCAAGCTTTCCGGCTCCCGGAAGAGTCGATTAATCAAACCAAAACAATGTATATGCTCAGGAGGTCCTTTGCGACCCAGAACGCGCTAGTAAGATATAAATCGGTTTAGAGGGAGAAAAACGCAGAGACGTGGCCTGTTCAGTGAAAGTGTGTTTAGCCTTCAAATGATATTAGCCAACTGTTCCCCAGGTACGGAGTTCGAATACTCCGTACAGATATATGATGACAGCTTGCAGTACGCCAGTCAATGCTCAGATCTCCATACCGTAATATCACATTCTTCCCAAGTTCCTCGAGTAGAAACCCCGAACATTGAGATGATATATGGTAAACCCATCAATAAATTATAAAAGAACAGAGTCGCCAAGTAGAGGCACAGAATATGTGCAATTACTCCAAAGCCAAGGGCTTGGTAACTTACCATTACCGTCACGGTACGAGTGGATCTGCCACGGTTGCCCTTTCCTCTACTCCTCGCCTTTCCTCCTTTCTCTTCCTACTCTCTTCAACCTCTCCTCTTGTTTCCTTTTTGCGCTATTGCGCTATTCCTATTACTTCTCTACGCGGCATTGCCACCCCGCGCATTCTTCCATAGCGGACTCCGGTCAATTGACCGACGCCTTGGAATCTCCACCCTCCGGAGACAGAAAGCTTCTGTAGCTGAGCGCAATCGTCTCGGTTTCCGGTGCGCGTGTCAATTTCAAAGTGCGCGTGTGCAATTGTCCTACCCTCTCATCCGGCAACTTTGATCCGGCCCCTCTCGACACCTCATCCTCCGCCTACGCAGGTTTTACTCGGACAGTAAGTTCCATCCGCGAAACCACCTTGACAACGTTGATGGTACTGACTTATGAGTGCACAGCTCCGTGAACATGAATCCCTACATTAGCTGGGCGATCTTGCTCGTCGTGGCTGGTGGCCTCGGCTGGTACTACACCAATGGCACAACCCCCAAGGCCAACGTGATTCGAACTGCCGTGGAGAAAACCGAGACCACCGTAGCACCCAAGAAGTCAAAGCGCAAGTCTAAGCCTACCCCCGAGCCGGTTGCCGCCAAGAAGCCCGAGGTGCAGACCGTCGTCTCGCCCCCCCACCACCGAAGACGAGAAGCCAGACGAGGAAATCGATCGCAAGGAGATGGCCCGCCGCATGGCCGGTCTCAAGACCAACGCTCCTGCCCAGCCTGCTCCCACCAAGCCCGCCCCCACCAAGAGCCAGAAGAAGAACAAGAAGAAGGCTGCGCAGCTCGATGTTAGCGACACCCGTGCCTCCTCGACCACTGGCGCTGAGGCTGACGACGATCTGTCTTCCGCCGGGTCTCCCTCGGTGAACGCCACTGTCCCTTCGGCCGGGTATGTTTCCGACATGCTGGAGGCCCCCGCCCCCGGTGCATCTGTGCTCCGTGTCACTGGCAATGTTGAGACCCAGCCCAAGAAGCAGAAGCCCCAGGCTTTCAAGGAGGTGGAGACCAAGAAGCAGCGACAGCAGCGTCTCAAGAACGAGGCCCGCAAGCAGCAAGTTCAGGAGGCTGAAGTTGAGCGCAAGAAGCTGCTTGAGAAGCAGTTGCACACCGCTCGCGAGGCTGAGCGCCGTGAGGCTGCCCGATCAACCGCCCCCGCTGCCAACGCTTGGCAGACTAAGGGAAACACTGCTCCAGTGAAGACCAACGGCAATGGTGGATCCCACCCGGCCCCTGCTGTCCCTGCCACTTCCGCCTCCCAGGGCCTCCTGGACACTTTTGAGTCCCCTGCTGCCCCCGCTCCTACCAAGTGGGCTCAGAACCTCCCCTCAGAGGAGGAGCAGATGCGCCTCTTGGGAGCAGCCAAGGTCGATGACGAATGGACCACTGTCTCCAAGAAGCAGCCCAAGAAGAAGGGCGCCAAGTCTGATGAGAGTGTCAGCGAGACCAGTGCCTCGGAGAACCAGCCGACCCCTGTTGCTCCTGCCCCTGTTGAGCCCCGTGTGACGGTGACCCCTACCTATCTTCCCGACATCTTGCGCTCGCGTGAGAAGGGTCACCCACTTGACTCTGACTGGGCTGCGTGAGCAGTTTCCTCTGTCATGAAGTCTTTCTCCCATTCTCTCTTCATCATCTTGAACTGTATTTATTACCCTTTTTTGTTTGTGTCTGTTTCTTTTTCTGTCTTTTGGCGTTCTGGGGGTGTCACATCATTTGAGCACTCTCCCTCCCCATAACTACAATCGGGGCCTGGGAGATTGCCACCACGCATTAGGAGCGGAATTGGTAGATTCCCCTTGCAAGTTGTGCAAGGAGGAAGAACTGCACTGCAGAAACAAAAGCAGAATTGCGGGTATGGATCTGACGCTGTGTTTGTGCAAGTTCTTTTTTTTTTCTTCTTTGTTAGTCTAACTGGCAAAATCTGTATTGCAATGAAATCATAACCAATGATCTAAAATGCTTGATCTAAAAATAAACAAGAATGTAAAGCTTTAAATCTTCAATACCTATATGTAGGTACATAGGTAGTATATAGATCATCAAGTCCTGTGTCGTCACTATTCCAAAAACGGTTTAGCGGCTAGTTCCGGTTATCGTGGCCTGAAGTTGCTTTGTATACAACTCCTTGGTATTTGCTCCTGTCTTTGATTTCTTCTTCCCCAACTCGTGAGATCTCAACTCCGATTTCTTCTCCTCAGTCTCCTTTTTTTTTAGTTTATTCTCCCGTCATGGCCCAAATTCGTGGCACTGCGGGCTACAACCTCGGCCACCAGAACCCTTTTGGCGGGCCCGGTAGCGCAGATGCCACCAGCGACCCAAGTCCGCTAGACGCAATCCGCGAGCAGACCAGCAAGATTGAGGATTGGTTGGACACTTTGGCCGATCCAGTGAAGCCGTATGTTCCATGTTCGAGTGTCACTCATTGTTTTGATCTTGTTTTTTCTTCCCGTGTTGTGATCCGAGTCGCGAGAGAGCTCAAAACAAGGGAGTCGAGCCATACACTGACACCCTGTTCTTTCGCTCTCTAGTTATCTTCCCGCCATCGGCCGATTCCTGATCGTAGTGACCTTCATCGAAGACTCTCTGCGCATCCTCACACAATGGAGCGATCAACTACTCTACCTTCGTGATTTCCGAAAGAGTAAGATAACACCCTTATTCTCGGGACCCTGATCCGCACGACCTAGGGCCGAGGGTCCCACGCTACCTCTATTTCGTTGTCTAACGCGCTTTTCTCGTGCCGGGTTTAGTTCCGTGGGGGATCACGCACACTTTCCTTATCGTTAATGTCATCGCCATGGCCGTTTGTTCGACTCTGGTCATCGCCCGCAAGCGCACCGAATTCGCCGTCGCGGGATTACTCGGCGTCGTCATCACACAGGGTCTTGGATACGGTCTCATCTTCGACTTGAACTTCTTCCTTCGCAATCTGAGTGTTGTCGGTGGTCTGCTTATGGTCCTCTCCGATTCGTGGGTCCGTAAGAAGTTCGTCCCGGCCGGTCTGCCCCAGCTTGACGAGAAGGACCGCAAGATGTATGTCCAGTTCGCTGGTCGTGTTTTGCTGATCTTCCTCTTCGTTGGATTCGTTTTCTCCGGCGAGTGGAGCTTCTGGCGCATTCTGGTTAGCTTGTTTGGTCTTGTCGCTTGCGTCATGGTCGTTGTTGGCTTCAAGGCCAAGTGGAGCGCCATCATTCTTGTCGTCCTGCTGAGTCTGTTCAACGTGTTTGTGAACAACTTCTGGACGGTACGTTTTTTTGGGCAATCGATTATATTTTCCGTTGCTGATAATCTGTCTAGCTGCATGCCCACCACCCGCAAAAGGACTTCGCCAAGTACGACTTCTTCCAAATTTTGTCGATTGTGTACGTTCCCTCCCCTAACAGTGAATACCTTCAACGCTAATGATTTCTACAGCGGTGGTCTGGTCCTACTCGTCAACATGGGCCCCGGCCAATTGAGCATGGACGAGAAGAAGAAGGTCTACTAGAGCAGAAGTGGATCGAAACGCGATTTCCCTTCTCTCTATATATCTCCCGGCATCTGCATCCACCTAGCAAACACAACGAAGAGGGATAGGGATTAACAAAGGGGCGGTCTGGCTGGTGCTCCGCGGGCTCCGAGCATTTCGACACGGGCCCCCTCAAACCCTTGGCTGGTTTACAGAGGCTATGCGTGGCCGGGTTGGGCGTTGTTTGCATTTGGGATATTTTTGAAACGCCGAGGATCCAACGATCTATTCTCTTTTGCGTCTTTTCTTTTTGAGCTGTTCTATCTCGAACTTTTGTGTCCGATCTCTTGTTTCATCGAGAGCAAAACCACATGTCCTCTGCATACGATGTTTTTGATCTGCATTTGAATTGCATCTATCACGAAGACAAAGTTGAATCGAAAATCTAACGCTGAATGCGACGCATATCTGCATGATCCTTTGCCTTGTATACAACGTAATCTACAATAGCTGCCCAGGTGTGTCGAATGAGACATGGTAACAAGTAGTGAGCGGAGCCCGGAAGCTACCTAGGTACCCCTATATATATGTCCTTTTTGGCTAGAAACCCCGAAGTACCATCCATTGACTAGTTAGTACATCTGAACCCCTCTATATCCTGCTGTACATAAAATCTATAAATTATTAGAGATATGTTGCGTATATCGAGTTTTATACAATGTGTATTCAAATAAGCTGAGAACATCTCGGCCCAGATCTAGATGGAGGCAGCAGCTTCTAGAGGACCTGCCTAAGGATGATCGAGTCGAAAGCATTGTGATCTACTTGCGTTATTACGTAGTACCCTAGACTTGATTCAATGTCTAGAAGGAGAAAAAACATTCATTACTGGTTAAACGCTATGTACTGGTAGGGAGTGATTATGGTACAAGAAAGAGATAATATCTAGGAATGAAGGAGAGCAGAAGAATAGGAGAGAAAAAGTCTGGAGGGCCACAAAGTGCTGAAACAAACAAGAGATAAGGAAAAGGAATGTGAAATGATAGGAAGGAGTGCTGTCGCGGTGAACTCGCCCGTGCTCTCGTTGCGCTGAATCAACAGAGGAACTTTTGCAGGCGATGTAAGGCATTTCGCTTTTCTACTGGACCAGCCAGGTACATGCCTATGTCGGATATGAGGTCCCGACAGCAAGAGGGTGTTTGCTTTGAGGGATGAGGTCGAGGAAAAATAAAAGACAAAAAAGCAAATGCTAACTGGTCTTAATTCTTCAAACGCCGTATAGAAAGGAAGGAATATAGAGGTTTTTCGAGGGTTGTGAAGTTTGTGTTCGAAAGGCTTCTAGATGTCCATGCTCCAACGCCATGGGCGGATGGGCTGTAATTGACCCAGGCCAATATCGTCGCGATTGTCGTCGTTGATCTCTAGGTGTAGCATGTGGACCTTCTTGTTGTCCCGGTGCATTGTGGAGAGAGTCTTCGAGATATGTGGACGGTAGAACTTGTCAGTGTCATCTGTGGCTTTCGATTGAGGGCGGGATGCCGGTGTGTCAGGGTATTTCCATTCAAGACTCGGAGAGTCCGAGTTTGTTGTGGAGAACATAGAGTCGGTTCGAGAATGTGATTCTGGATCCGGACCATCAGAGTCGATACGGAGTCGAGTCAGCGATGGTCGAGGAGGTCGATGGTTCTGAGTGGTGTCATCGATAGCGCCGTCCCCGGTCTCGTGGATAATTTCAGACTCGGTCTCCCTGATCACACCATTTTTGGGAGCCCGGGATATGGTATCAAGTTCGCATGCACTACCACGAATCGGCGAACTGACGTCTGCTTTACCGGCCATCACTCGGGCACTGGGTGGTGGCTGGAGCATCCATCTGGTTTCGGCGCGGCTACACGGCCCACTAACAATGGGCGGGTGGAGATCGTTCACCGGCGGCACGCGGGGGATGTAGTACTTGGAAGTTTCATTCGGGTCTGCGCGACCGCGTCCAGAGAATCCAATGGACGATCCGCGGACTTCCTGTTGTCCCCAAAGAGGCTCATCTTCCCGCTGGTAGCGCATCGACTTCCACTTCTCGCCGAGCGGATGCATCAGGCCACCAGTCTTGTCCTTCTTGAGTTGCGAGCTCTGGTCGGTATTCCAGCTATCCGTTCGTTGGACATTGCGGTGACCACCTCGACGGGCTGGGGGACCAGGGCCTAGGGAGATTTCCTCCCGCCAGCCTACATTGGTGCTGAAAGGGGTTGGTTGGGCGAATGGACGGGGTTGGTCGGTGACGATTTCGTTGTCGCGTCGCTCCTTCTCCTTCTCCCGCTGGATCCGGGTAGCATCTTTCCTACGTTTCCGACGATCGATATTTTCGGCGCAGGGGGTGCAACTGGCATAGTAGAAGACTGCGGACTGGGCGCCCCGATAGAGCCACATGGCTGGCGCGGGGGGGGTTGAGTGGGGAATATCGGTTTATTGGGAATTTTGTGGCTAGGAGTTGTACACCGTCATTCAAGACGGGCTATCAGCCCGGGAGAACTGGTAGAATTGACCCAGTATTCGCTCGTTGTGTTGTAGTGATACTATCGGACACATGAAGGGCTGAGCGGGATAAGGGGTGGGGGAAAGCAACGGAAAGGGGGATAGAAAGGTAGACGTAGGAATTGGAGATCGCCCAGCGATCTGTAGGGCCAAGAGAGGGTAAAAAAAGATAGTTGGGAGAGAAAGTAAGAAAAAGATGAAATGGCAATTAGGGGAGATCTGAGGATTCGGGCGGTGGTTTCTGCCTGTTTCGCCTTTAGGCTTTTCGATCTTATATTGTACTGCTTGCGGCCTGAGCTGGGTATACATATGCAAAGATATATATGTTGTATGATTTGAATACGGAGTAGTTTTACTCTGTTCTTCTTTTAGATCTTTAATTACCCTTGTACACATCACATTGCCACAGCATGTAGCCTCCTAACTTGCTGCGCCAAGTCCCCGAGACTTGAGAGACCTCCAAGTACAACACAATAAAATCATCCATGGATAGTTGCAGACCTGACTGACTACATATGTCTGCACGTCTGTAACATGACTGCCTAGTTTTCTATATCTTCTCTTGGGATTCTTTTCTTTCTTTTCTTTCTACGAGGGTACTCCGTACTTCATAACGAGGGTAGCCTTGGCATCTTCCCGCGTGGAGTCGAAGAATGTGGCTGCAAACGGTACGAAATTACTCCTAATTACTCCTAATTACTCCTTTCTCCTTTCTCCTTTCTCCTTTTTAAAAGGAGAATGTAGAAAATTGGAATGGTAATTCCATATCGAATCATACTGATGTAAATTCACATTCCGCTCTGGATTGAAGAACGTAGGGGACGACATTTCATACTTGGGAGAGGCAAGTAGTTAAGAATCCCCTGTAAATCCCCTGTAAATCCACTGTCTTTCCAAGGTTGTGCCCAGCCTCGTCTGTGCTCCTGCCCCCGCAAAGTCATTCGAGGGGCAAGAATGCCGAATTGATGGCAAACATGTGCAGCCCCTCCTATATGCTTTGCCCATTGCATCATTGCACAAAGATGTCAAAGCAAATCATCGACTTGGGAGTTCGTAGGTTCGCAACGGAAAGTAATCAAAACATGGCGGATCGACATTCAACAGCGTATCTGCGCATCGTTGTAAGGCCAAGGGCCAAGCCTGCAACGGCGAATTCAATAGTAAAGGGCCACGCAACGCAGGCAAAACTCCAGGATTGATCGGCTTGCTGAATCATTGTATCGCATGCAAATGGTTTTCCCCAAAACGCCCGAAAAATGACAATGGAAAATGGCACCGTGCAAAACAACCCGCTCATGCATTCTTCGTGTCTCGGATTACCTCGCCTTTCACCTTGGACCAGTCGATGTCTCCGTCCATTTTTTCGTCTATTTCACCGCACACCACGACATTGTCACCGCGGATCAGGTACAGCCCATGTTCAATTTCGGTGGAGGGCTCGTCGTCTTCTGGGGTGCGGATGATGCGTTCAACGGTATTGGCGAGCACAAGATTGGTCGTTTGGTCGGTTGACAGAAGATCGCCGATGAGTGTGCGACCATCAACGGTGAGGATGAGGACTTTTTCTGTTCAGTCGAGGTTGGTCAGCGCTTGGTCTTCATAGCCCTGAGATTGGATGTGCAAAGCATCTCAGCTATCTGCAAAACTCACTATTGACGTAAAAGTGGAGAGACATGTTGGATGGGAGGGCGGTTTAACAAGGTCAATGGTAGGTCAATTTGCGGGTGATCAGGTACAGGTAGATGCACCGCTGAGTCGGGATCGAGCTGTGTCTCGAGCTCGGTGGTCCTGTCACTAAGCTTGGAGTAGCTCCTTTGCCTTGCGTGAGCAGAGAGGGTTCGTGGATCCTCGTTCAACTTCGGAGTCCGTCACTTCGCGCAAAGCGTGTTCGCCGAGGTAAAGAGCCGGATTGGTCGCGGTTCGTCGTAGCGTGGCAATTGACTTGCTGGGAATCCTCAAGCTCGCCGAGAGAAAACCAAAGCTGTAGGAGCTCCGTTGAAAGTTCGAGGCGAGTTGAACCTTAGGTGAAGGCAATGGCGCAGAGCGGGTCGATGTTGTTTGTCGAATATCAAGGGAAGATTGCGGGAATCCTCATAGACAATAACAATAAAATTCTGGAGAACGCGAGTCGGTGTTCTCGACTGATAGCGAAGGGATTGGAGGCAGCACGTGTCTTGGTGCTTCATGGTCGTTTTCCACGATAATCGATTGACATCCCCGATTGGATCACGTGCTGAAGCTTATGGGAGAGGTGGATACCACATTTTATACTATTTAATGAAAGGAAAGATGGGTTTCATAAGAAAAAAATGTTTTGTTGTACAAAGTTGGCTACAGTGACAATGAGCTACATAGATGACTCTAACGTAAAAGGATTTATGTAGCAATTCACTATGTGTGCACGATATCGCCTGCAATTTCCCATGCACTTCAATCAGCCTCGCAATGCACTCAGATCCAAAGGAACACTGCTGCCTCTTCCAGCACGATATCGGCGTTCTCCACCGGTAAATTGCCGTGGTTTGGGGAGCAGCCCATCGCTTTGGAATTTGAATCGCGGGTCTTCTATTCGGACTGGGCCATGTCCATGTGTTGAAGGGCTTCGTGAGCTCGGTGCAGGCGATCCACCATTGGAAAGTGTATAAGCGCTAGGGTCCAGCGATGCAATGGGTTCGTGGGAGACAGGACGGGAGGAAACAGGGGATGGTCGGGATGGCGGCTCGCTTGGCGGAGCCGCAGGAAGAGATGTTGGAGGCGGTGGTGGAGGAGCACCTGGGGCGGCTGATGGGGGTGGCGGGGGAGGTGCCGAAGGCGAAGAATGTCCCAGAGCGGAACGAGCAGCCTGCGCAGCAATTGAAGGCGGGGCTACTGATGGGGGAGGGGGTGGTGTCGATCTAGAAGCAGCCGGTGGGGGAGGAGGTGCCCGAGTCGCGGGGGCTGATGGGGGAGGTGGTGGGGGTCCGGACGGTTTTCTCGACGTAGGCGGTGGTGGAAGCTTGCCCGGTGCTGGAGGGGGAGGAGGTGCGCGTGGAGGTGGCACTTCAGGAGCCTTTGTAGCTGGCGCTGGAACTGCAGATGAGGGTCGTGAAGCAGGTCTTGGGGGAGGCTTCTTCAAACCGGCAACCAAAGAATTGACCGGCGGTGCAGGCGGTGAATCGGTTGATGATGGACGGGGAGGCGGCCTGGTCCCAGGAGGCCGGGGAGCTGTTGGAGGCTTGGGAGCCGCCGCAGCGGGTGGTCGAGGTGCACCTTCGGAATCAGAGATATATGGCGAGTCCCGGTTGGCACCTGTATCGACACCTCCACGGCTGCGTAACTTGGGCATCCCACCAGCGAATAAACCACCTAGTTGGGGTGGCGTTGCACTGGCTGCACCATCTGTCCCAGAAACTCCTTCGCTGTTACTTCGTAATCGATTCGCGGCTGGGCCGGATGGTACAGGCGGTGCAAGTCCGCTTGGAGGCGGCCTCGCGCCAGGAACAGGTGGCGCACCTGCGACGGGAGGAGCTGCTGAAGCGCCTCCTGAGCCTCCAATTATAGGTGCTGATCGATCATTGGTGACAGCCTTCTTCAGCTTCGCGCCCTTATGGATATCAGAAAGAAGTGCGCCCTATCCATAGGTTAGCTACCGAGTTCCTTGGGCGATAAGCTGCTTGTGGGAGCGAAATTGAAGAATCGCATTTACCTACCCTGTCTTTAGCCTGTCCTTTAGGAGGTCTGCTTGGGAGGCTACCTGGAGGGGGCGGCGGGGGAGGACCGCCCAACCCTCCCGGCGGCGGCGGCGGCGGCGGGGGAGGAGGTGGCATGGTTAGGGATCAGATAATGGCTTTATCAGATAGACCGTTGCATATAATTCAGAAAACAATGAGGTCGGAATGATGTGTTCCTGGAATAAAAGGGAACATGGAGTTGTTAGGCAGAGAAGTAAGAAGACGTCAGGGTGCGAGTACGGGGAAGTGGACAGCATCGGGGCGAAGTCTCCGCCTGGACTCTCCCATCGAAAAAAATACAGCTACCTTACAACGTCACTCATCACCACAGCCATGAAAAGAGTTGCTCTAACTGCCAATAAAGGCTGCCGGTCACCGAGTCAGATCTGCCAATTATGTCAATTCTCGACTTCAGCACCCCGTCGTGGCCTCCCTGATCGCGCGTCTACCCGCGCGCGCAAGTCGAGCTACGGCCTCCAATCCCCGTTTACAGCCCTCGAAACGAACTGATAGATTGGTATTGGGTTCTCCTCTACTTATTTCCCGCCGATATGCTTCCGCTGCAACAACCAAGACAAGCCCAGAGGCTGTAATCAAAGAGATTGCGCGGGATGCATCTGCCGTGCACCAATCAAACGCTGCAGCCTCCAGCAAGGTGGTAGTAGAATTACTCCAAAGATGCCAGCGAGTCGCTGAGTCCCTCGTCTCGCGGGAGCGGGATCAAAGTGAGGGGTCCTCAAAGGGCGAGGGTAACGCGATCTCTTCTCTGCTGGACCTGGAGGAGAAGCAAACCGCGGCGAAGAACAAAGGCAAACCACAGTCCTCACAGCACTCAGACCCACGACTGGCAGATGCAGTCTCACAAATTGTCATTGAACTTATGAAGGACGAGAAGGTCTTCATTTCACCTGAAGCACTGGCCTCCTGCACCGAGACCCTGACTCTGCTGCGACGGGCTGAGCACTTCCCCGAGATCTTCCACCTTTATGCCTACAAGCCTGTCCCAGAGGAGGGCAGCTCTCCAGTGAAGTTGCTGAAGGCGAATGCCAAGAGTGTCAACAGCGCCGTTCCGGCGGAGTTGGCTAACATGGCTCTTGGGGTTGCCATCGCCCAGAAAAACCTCTCGCTCGTGCTAGCCATCATCGATAACACTTTCTGCGCCCCCGCCTTCCACCGCGCGAAAATCTTCAAGAAAGCCGGTGTCCCTCTAACCGGCCTTGCAGCTGCCCCGGCGGCTTGCTACGCTCTCGCGTCATGGGCCGCAACATTCCAGAATACTATGGATCCGAACGTAGCGACTGGGATTGCGTTCGCCGCTACGCTGGCTTATGTTGGCGGTACATCCTCCATGGGCATCTTAGCCATTACTACGGCTAACGATCAGATGGAGCGTGTGGTCTGGATTCCCGGTATCCCTCTGCGACAACGGTGGTTGCGCGAGGAAGAGCGTGCTGCTATGGATAGAGTTGCTGTCGCGTGGGGTTTCAAGGATCCTTATATGAGAGGTGAGGAAGTTGGCGAAGAGTGGGAAAGTCTTCGTGAGTTCATTGGCATGCGGGGCATGATTCTGGATAAAACCGAGTTGATGGAAGGCATGGAGTAAATTGATTCCCTGCATGTATCATAAATAGTCTCTTGTTTCACACATAATGAGCAATGTAAAATACAAACAAAATTCATCTACAACTACATTATACTTGAAGTAATTACAATATGGAGGTAGCAAATTGAGACCGATCATGAGCTTCATTTTTATTTCAGTCGTGAGACTATGGCATAAACCCAGTTTTCAGGCCCAAACTAGAAAACACCGGCGCAGTCAAGCGACAGATAATCTAGTAGACACGGTGGGGAGGAGACATGGAAGCCTTGATGACAAGACTGCCAACGTTCTGCCAGCCCTTCTTGAGGAGGGAGACAAGGTAGTTGATGGCGAGCATCAGGTTGGCAACAAGGGCCTCCTTCTCCATGGAGACGTGACCGATGGCGACACCGAGGCACAGAACCTTCTTGAGCTGGAACTTGATGGTGGACTTGACGTCGGTGACCTTGGCGGCCATGTCCTCAGCGTGGGAGACGGGGGTAGGGAACTTTCCGGCCTTGGACAGACCGGGACCGAGGAGACGGGGAATCTGCTTGATCAGACCCTCGGAAGCAAGGAAGGCATCGTACTTGCGAGCAAGCTTCTTGATGAGCTTCTTGTTCTTGTTGAGCTTCTTGAGATCGTCAACGGACATGGCATCGATGCTGTGGTGCTTAGCACGGTCAAGATCGTGCTGGTCACCAAGAATACTGCAAGGTTCGTCTGTTAGCTCCGAGTTCATTTGACGTACAGATGTCCCTCGCCGATGCGCATCACCGATGTAAAAGTCCGCGCCGCGGGAGGGGTTGTCGAGGGGAAACGCACCAGATGGCCATGTTGGGGCGGGGGACGGTAGGCAGCTTGATGGTGCCAGAGAAACGCTTGTCACGCTGGGGGTCGTAGTTCTTCAGACCGATCTGAAGCTCAACGGTCTCGTTGAAGTTACGCTTCTTCTCATTGAGAGAGTAGTTGAGAAGGTTCTCGACATTCTGGCGCACTCCGGCTGTAATGAGACAATAGCAGTTAGTGGCAAGATCATGTAGGTGATAGCATGAGTTGAAGCGTACCGACTGTGATCTTAGACATGATTGCTACAGTCTTCCAAAAGAAGTTGAAATTCTTATGGTATGGCTCTGCGCTGAATGCTTGAGAAAAGAAATTGTCGAGGGCCGTGAATTTCTCCGCTTGTGGGTGTGGACTCGCGCTAGTCTGGATATGGCTTAGCGGTGCCCTAAATTTTTGCTTGCTGACTTATCTTATGGCCTAAGGCATCAATAGATACATACAAGCCAACATGATGTTTCATGTACTTCTACCATTGACTGCCCTGTCTATACCGCCTGTCTATTACTACTAGTATAGACCCCATATTATATATATCTATACATATATATATACATATGTAGCCGCGTAGCATGGCTGGTTAGGAATGAATACAGAGTTCTTCCGGAATACAAGTTCTTCCGGCAGAAAATGGGCGAGATGCTCATGAAGCATGACTTCCAAGGTTGTACATTTACTCCCCAATTCAGAAACTGGGGAATTTCTGTGATATAAGTCATCATGTTGCCCAAATTCTTGCAAAGCAGCTACACTCGCTACAAGGATGACACCAACAGCTTTGCAACCTGGCTCCTTCAGGCAGCCGGTAAATGTGGCTACCAACCGCCCGGCCTCACTTCTACCGCGTCCACCTTAAACAAGGGTAAAAGCAAGAGCAAAAACAAGGCCGCAAATCCGTCAGGTCCAGTCCAGTACACCACAACTATTAGGGATCTTCAATTGCTGGCTGATGTTGTGGCCAAGTCTGCTCTCACTGTGCCTAAACCAGTTCTCATCATCGCCAAACGAGCGATCAAGTTGAGGAAACATGTCACTTCTTGGTTTTTGGGGCAAGGCGACACCGAGAACAACAAGCAACACGCTCATTTTATCTCTGCACTGGAAAAGGTCTGTGAGACCCTGGAATGGAAAGTGAAGAACCCTTCCAACCCGGATATCGAGAAACCTCCTCCAACATCTGAGGCAGGGGATGGCAATGCCGACCTCGATATGTTCCTCAACAAATTTGCTGTACTCACTGTCGAGGAACCACGAGAGCCTCAAGAGCCTCAAGAGGGACAGCGGAAATCCCCTGAATCAAAGCAGGTTGTGAAGGTGGAGCTGGTTGAGAATGACGAGGATGAGGAAACTGATTCATATTTCAGCCTCATATTCTTCAAGACATACTGCTTGTTCCAAGATTTGCGCAACATGCGGGCATTTATCTCTCATACCTGGTCAGAATACCGGGATAAGAAGATCGATCTCATGAACGCTGCTGTCGTGACTGATAGTGCTTTGCAACTTGCACGAGATCTCGTACAGGAGGTGGTGGATGACTGGAGCACTTCAGTCCCCTCACCTGTTGATAACCTCCAGAAAGTGGTCTTCAATATCGCTTGTATGACCAGGAGCATCGATCTGACCCCATCTACTGAAATCGGTCTGCCATACAATAAACACATGTCCGATGTAGCCGAGTGGTGTTATTTGCCAACGTGGATCATACTGGAATCGTTCACACATGTTCTGCAGAATAATCATCTGCCAGTATTCAAGAAAGGTTATTTCGGTGCTTACGATGCCAAGGCGAACAGAGAGAGGATGCCTGTGGGCCAGAAATTCAACGAAGACAAAATCATTCTTCTTCAGCTACTGCCAGAGTTCTGCATGATTGATACATTTGGTATTCGTATGCTTACACCCGATGCGATTACTACAGGCCTTCTTGATTTCTGCAAGACCAAAAAGGTCACTCCATGGCTTTGCTTTGCTTCTCAGGTCCTCCTTGATGTTCATCATATCATGCGTCACAGCACTTTAGGCGCATTTGAAGATCTTCGGATGTCTGGACTGCGCATTCAAAAGACCATTGATGACTACTTGAAGGTTTCCAAATCACACCCGCAGCCCAAATTCTGGCCTAAGGAGGGTGATGAAGAAATCAAAAATATACGCTTCGCAGTGGATTCGTGGATCATGAATGATCCCTTCTCGGAACTGAGACGTCGTTCGATGCCAGGCAAGAATGCACCAGAGAACCATGTGCTTTTCTCCCAGCATGCCATCCTGTGTGGCTTGAGCTTGTTCCATCTCAACACCCGGATGCAGTATGTTGGACAACAACTCGTGACTCAATGGTACGATGTCCAGCAACTGGGTTTCTTGTACAACCTTGCAAAGATCGAATCCCATAAGAACTTGAGCTGGCCTGATATGGAGACTTTCATTAAGATCCACGGCGAGTCTCATATATTCATTGGTTCTCGGCCAAAGAATGCTACCGAGTCCTTGAACAGGCTTGAATTGGCCACAGGCATAACCTCCGCTACCAAGTTTGCCCGCAATTCCCGCAATAGAGGAGATTTCCATCGCCCTGATGGGAAGAATCCCAGAGTACTGACACCAACAACTACGATCGCGAACTTGTTCCGGGACCAGTATGTCCCTGGTTTTAGGGAGGATGGCGGCATTAGAAACATTGACAATATTCTGGATACGCTTTCGCAAGAGCTGTCCCTCCAGGTGACCAGCAAGGAGCCTCAGCCCTCCAATCCACAAGTCATGTTCCAACACAAGTGGTCCCAAACCCGCAACATCGGCACCCTACAACTTCTCGCCCTTTTGAAGAGCCGATTGTTCGAAGAGGAGCCTGTACTGCTGTTCAACTACTTCGGCATGCACAAGCGCTCCCTAGAGCTGCTGAGGCTGATCAAAGCGAAAGAGCACCACAAGTTTGTCCAGTATTTCACGCCTGCGTATATGCCCGATGAATCTTTCATCTCAAACCTTGTGATTCTTGTCCACCACGTTGCGCGAGGCTCGGCACAAGGTGCGCGTGAAATGGGAATCTCTGTCAACGCTGGCAGTCGAATTGGCAGTCGAATTGTCATGAGCTGTGGCGACGTCATGCAGGAGTATCTACGGAAGAATGGAGATGTGGCATGCAAAGAGCTGAGGGTTTTCGGCAAGAACAAAACGCCAATCCAGGATGAGATTGATTCTGATAAGCGAAGGTCTGAAGAGTTTTCCTATTGGTTTGGCTTTGAAGAGGCTCTGGAACCAAAGGTACTCGCCTCGCTTATGACTGGAATCCCAATCGCTTAGGCAGGTGGCTCTGACATTGCGGCTTTTTTTTTTTTTAAGCAGTATCTGATATGGTAATTGTCATATTGAAATGCTCGGGGATCAGAGACAGGAAACTATGTATTCGAATAACTAAGGTATTTTAAAGTAGGTACATTACTAGTTGCTACAATCGAATTCCATCCGGCTAGTGAGTAGCACTACCATTGATTACCGGTAAGGTCTACAGTCTACAGACCCCTTTTTCCTTTTTTTGGGAAAAGTACAACGCTCTGCATCGAGTTATGGTAATATGATTAGTACATACCGAATAGGCAGAGATCGACCAAACCTGTGTTTTATCCATATGTAGATCAGCCACAGCCCTGGAGGCACGAGTTACTTATTAACCAGGCGCATAACAGTCCAGCTGAGTGAATAAAGTCATTGGCACAAGCCGGCTTACGTGTATTAATTATTGGATGCATATATACTCATCTAGAAAGATCTTCAAGACTCTTCATTATCTTCTTCCCGAGGTCTGACCTCTGCACAATATATATAGTCCGGTATAGTCTGACCAAAACACAAGCTTTTGCTAAGTAGACGGGTACTTAACACGGAAACCCACAAAGTAAGCGAAGGAGTTACTATACCTATTTTTCTATTTTAGGGCGAATCTCGCCAGATGAAACAAGACTCGACATGAGCGGGGGCTGCAGGTGATCGCAGCGCTTAAACGTGACCGGCAGTGTCAGCCTCAGATGACTGGTCACCCGTTGGCCATTTTATAGCATTTAAATGAGGCTGCGCCCAGAGGTTAAGATAAAAACTAAACTTGTCTTTCTGCTTATTCTTTTCTGTGATATATCCCGGGTTTCCATTATGGTTAAGGTTGTCTATATGATTCCCGTTTGACCTCATGCCCGAGACCCCCTCTGACTTGACAGCTGATCTTTCGACTATTGGCTATTAATATTTTCCCGACTTATATACAAGTCATTTCCTCCTGATCCAGCGTCTGGAAAACCACTTTGCTTTCACCATGTCTTATACAACAGATTCGCGTGAGTCAACTGCGCCTCAGGATTACTACGCAAGTCTTGACGATGAGGGCTCGCTTGTGGAAAGATTTAAGAATATCGACGATAAAACGCAGTTTTACACTGCTATGCGCCGCCTAGAGGATCCTCTTACTCAGAATTTTGTGCTCGATTTTGGTAACGAAGAGGCATGGTGTGCATCTGATCTGGGCACCAATGAACTGAAACTATTGCTGAGTAAACCGGTAAGTCATTCTCACATTCAGCTTGGTTGGATCCTATCCTATAATAAAGGTCTGACATGATACAGAGAGACAAGTGTTTCGGTACACGGTGGATGTAAGAGCTAAGTTCTCCGATGTAGCTGAGTGTATACTGACGCGATCATAGTAATATATGGGCGCCGGAGGAGCAGAAGGAAAGCATAAGGGTAGGATGTTCAATTTCATTCGCATATGAGCAGTATAGACTGACCATTCCCAGGCGATTACCAAACACTACGGGGTATCGGAGCGATTACAGGGGATGATGTGCACAGAGCCAGTGCATCATCCTGAACCCAAAGCTACTACACCATTACCAACAAAAAGGACTTCGCAATCGCCCAGTATTGCGCCGTCATTCCAGCATGAAGTGGATGACCCGGAGAATGCACTCAAGCATCTCACCGAGCCAGATAGATCCCGCGAGTCGGCATCCTTCAAGAACCTCACCTTTGCACAAGTCACGGATCAAATCTGGCACTTCTCTTCTGTGGACCACGGTCCTCGATGTAAGTATACCACGCCAAATTTGAGAGAGCATAAACGCTAAACAACCCATCAGACACATGTATCGGCTATAATACGTTGTTTGTGATCCCCACACTATCACAACCGAATGGAAAAGATCTCCCGGATGGAAAACGGCTTTGGACCTGGCTGGTCCAGTGCGATGATGGTATGAGCCGCGCGGGGACACCCCGTTCCCCGGACCTCGAGCTGACTTGTTTGCAGGCACAATAATCTCAATCCAAGAGAACCCATTCCCAAGACGAAAGGGAGTGCCGATAGACGAAGCCAAGCCAGTCCTCGACATCGTGCGTCGGAACATCCGCTTTATTTTCGCTGGCGTTTCGAGACAGCACTTTGCCATGTCCGAGAGCGAGTCCTTAATCACCATCCGCGTACGACATTTTAGTGACCTCGGCCCGGATCAAGCCAATATCAAGCAGGAGGATGGACCGAGTTTGCTCTTCTACTATATCTTCGACGACTGGGTGTCGAGTTATGGACTCATCGCAAAGCGAGAACACAAGTATGGTGTTGCTTTGGAGAACTTGGTTAGTATCGTTCTTGTAGCCAGTTTGATGTGTTTCTGATTGTGGCTAACTCCGCGCAGAGAGGTCAAATGCTCGAGCGTCCGGTGGTGGATTTGGTAAACGAGTTGCACTGGCTGGGTCGGCGACTCGCAGTTCTCAAACGATTGTACCAGAGCTATGAGCTTATCATGCGGCGACTCCTGCAACGGCAACGCATGCTCCGCGACGAAGCGCGTTCGGCTCAACCAACCGCAATCTCGTATGGGGCCACCTTTGGCGATATGGAGTTCGTGGATATGCGCCAGTCGAGTGTCGTGAGCAATCCCAGTTTCCACAACACAGAGAAATTGGTCGGGGTGCAGCTGAGCTCGACGGCTGTGGCGCGCTTCGAACGGTTGGTCGATCGTATCAATCTGTATTGTTTGAGCGAGATTGAGAACTGCCTCAATGAGAAAGAGTCCTTGACGTTCCTGGTAAGTGGTTTTTTTCGCGGTCTTTATTCGGAGAATCCCTGCTGACGTGGCCTAGAATTTCAACTTGATTGCGCTCAAGGACTCGCAGGCTGTTGAGAAGCTCACTCGGATCACTATCTTGTTGGCCAAGGCAACCATTTTGTTCCTGCCGGTTAGCTTGATGAGTGCATACTTCTCGACGGAACTCATTGGCGTGAAGAATGGGTACACCAAGACGGATTACTGGGTCAGTTTCGCAGTGATCTTCGTTGCTTCCGTCTTGCTCTTGACCGTTTTCGGTTACGCCAGCGATACCGTTGAAGGGAAGACGATTTATCGGTCGATGGTACGAACATTCTTCCGGAATTCTCGTCAGAAAATGTTTCGACAGGAATAAGAGAACATTTGAAAACATTGAAAACATTGAAAACATGACGCACCAAAGAAAGGGCTATCGGCCTATCAGACACGGTGGGGACCGTTGAGGGTCTTCGCCCGGACTTTGGTATTTCACTTACGGGACCAACACCGTGTCCTCTTCCAAAGAGATATATACATTTCCATACTTATGTAGTCTATATAGGCAGAACTATTATCATAAGTCATACCATATATATGAAATAAAAGTAGAATCATAGGTTCTTTTCTGTATCTCTCCTCATTTTCTCAACTGTTGCGTGTTCTTCCTCAAAAACGGGTGACGAAGACTACGCCCACCGCCATCGGTCAGCGTATTTCTGCGTATTCAAAACAAAAACGAATTTCAAGTTGAATTTCCCCTTCTGACTTCTTCGATAATTCCCCTGAACTTGCATCTCTTTACTTCTCAATCCAAAAAAAAACTTATACCTTTTTTCTGCCGGTAAGTGATGCAGGTTTAACTGGTTGCCCAGATTTGCCCCTGGATCTCTGACCGACAAGTCCACACGTTTTCCAACCCCTCCGCTTTTCCCCTTTCACCCACATCCCTCGATCTATCTCTCTGACCTATCCACTCCCAGGATCCGAGGTTTATCTCGCTACCGACAATATGGGTATTACTTTCTCGCGGTTGTTCGACCGGCTATGGGGCCGCAAGGAGATGCGCATCCTGATGGTCGGTCTCGACGCCGCCGGTAAGACCACCATCCTGTACAAGCTCAAGCTCGGTGAAATCGTCACCACCATTCCCACGATCGGTTAGTCCGCCCCTCGACCCATCCACCGGCGACACCTTGATGCGCTCTTCGCAATTTCATAAGCCGTGTGGGAAATGTTGATGTCCCTCCTTCCCGGAAACTGACGCCTAGTGCAGGATTCAACGTCGAGACGGTCGAGTACAAGAACATTCAGTTCACCGTGTGGGATGTCGGTGGTCAGGATAAGATTCGTCCTCTGTGGCGCCACTACTTCCAGAACACTCAGGGTATCATCTTCGTGGTTGACAGCAACGATCGGGATCGTATCGTCGAGGCCCGTGAGGAGTTGCAGCGCATGTTGAACGAGGACGAGCTCCGTGATGCTCTCCTCCTGGTGTTCGCCAACAAGCAGGATTTGCCCGTAAGGACCTGGATCGGAGAATGTTTTTGTTTTGATGAACCTCATGCTGACCTCCCTCGCTTCTGTCTAGAACGCTATGAGCCCCGCCGAGATCACGCAGCAGCTTGGTCTCCAGAGCCTTACCCGTCGTGCTTGGGTAAGTGACATCCTTGATGTATGTGATATAATACAGAATTCACTAACGATCTGTCCAGTTCATCCAATCTACCTGCGCCACTACTGGTGACGGTCTGTACGAAGGTCTGGAGTGGCTCGCCGATGCTCTCCGGAAAACCAACCGCGATTAAGGTTTATAATGCAAATTTGAATCGGACGTGTAGCTGGGTGAAGGAGAATACCGAAATCTGCAAATGATGGATTGATGATGATGAATGGCGGGGAGTTCTTTGGCCACACATGACATTGATCTCTGCAAGGAAAGGGGTTCTGCAACTGGTTCGCTACTTCTTTTGATGTTCTCTCTTCAAACGTCTCTTTTTCCTCTACGCTATGCTATTAGCCTCATTTGTTTTTCTTCTCTCCGGCGTCGCTCCAAAATTACTTCTCTGCCTTGGAACCCCGAGAGATCTGTATAAGTACTCAAAATTGTAAAATCTCAGAATCTCAGATTGGGCAAGGGGAGAGAGAGAACAAGAGGAACAAATGAGCAGAGATTTCGAACTTTCCATCTGCTTTCTGTCTGGTTTCCATCTGCTTCCTGTCTGCTTTCTGTCTGCTTTCCTATCTTGGCCGCTTTAAGCCGAATGCTGTAGTTTATCACGTGATGGTACCTGAACCCGACTCAGCCCGAACTAGGCCTTGGCAGCCATCTACAAGGTTGTTTCTATCTAGTTCTATAGCTAGAGTATGGTATTGTGATTATGTCGTACATACATATATGTATTGCAGTAGGATAACTAGGGCTAATGAGGACAGATGGAGTGCCCTGGATCTATAGGACAAAAGCATATAACTGCACATGGACATACACAGCTCTGACTGCCGAAGGAGACATATAAACACTAGGTATCGGCGGGTTCCTGGTACGGCCAGAGTTTCGCGAATAATTCTCTCTCTTCGTCATCTTTCGCCAGTCCGATGAAGGTGTCTTTCAATTCCCGGCTGTTCTTCTGAGCGATGTTATAATCTTTGGGCTCCACCATGCCATCAACCGGGAGCACAGATTCATCTCTGAACAATCTCAGCATCTCCCCGACACCATTTATATTCTCCTCTTCCTCGGAGTGAAGCTCGACATCCTCAATAGTGAAATTAATCGGACATGGTACACCCGGGACCAGCTCTTCCCAATGCGCAAAAAGCGACATGAGTGATTCGCGAAGGAAAAATAGATCGCGGTTCTCCCACGCCCCCGTGACGAGCCAAACTGGTTTTCGGAGGATAGGGATCCTCATATTTTTGAGGACAGACCAGTACCGAGGTGATCGTCTATACACCTGGGCCTCGTAGTATTTGTGAAGAATCTGACTCTCCAGATCATCGTCAATCTTGCGTTGTTCCTCCACACTCAGGCTATCAAAGTCTTCCGGTCTTTCGGGAACGGCCCAGCCTTCCTGGAGAGGCCCACGGTGGGCACACATCCTTGGAACATCGGCATGATAGAATAACGGCGCAACACGTGCCGATTGCCAATCCACGATACGTGTGATTTGGAGGGTCTCTGGATCGACGAAGATGTTATCCAGATGAAGATCGGGGTGCATCAGAACGTTGCTGGACGGTGCTTCCTCGGACCCTGCTCCGTTGGTAGGCTGAGGAGCAAGATAAGGAGCAACTTTCATATATTTGTCCAAAAGAGCAAGACCGTCCTCTGGATATTCCTTGGTTTTGAGTGACCGATAATAGTTCATCCGAGGAATGGCATGTGACTTGATATACGCAATCTCGTTGCGTCCCAATGCGCGAGTATAGTCGCTAGGATCCTTCCCTATATTTTTTTTGGAAAAAGGATTAGCGGTTTTACACCAGCCTGTCGACTCTTTTCAAATGTTGACACACAGGGACCACGCTCCAAATCCATGGCACTCCTTACCCCGTTCCACAATTCGCTGGTAGTGAGAGGTCCTATGGCGAATATATCAGGGATGCTGGTCGTATCAGACTGAATGTTGGCTTCTTTAGGTTCCCCGCCTAGGGAGCGAAGATCATCCTTGAAGTAAATACAGCCGTGCATATCGAAAGTCACACTGGCTAAAGTGTTCTGAATATCAACCACTTGGGTGATCAATTGGATCTTTGAACTTCGAGGCCATTGATTCCAAACAGAACCCAGACGAACACCGGGCGCTTTTTCTTCAATGATATACTCAGCCCTGACGGGACTACTTGACGCGTCAAACGACCATGCTAGGACTCGAGGAACAGGGACATTCAACCCGCCGGAAAGCTGTAGATCCGGTTACGGAATTGGACGTAGCAAATATGAGTCGGCAATCTTACTAGCTTGCGTGTGGCGATCTCGGATGCAATTGTGAAACGAGCAGCTCCGGCGTTGGGATTTGGGAGCTTTGCGAAAACCTCGCAACCATTATCCATTGCTAAAATAAATGCCTTGCTATGTAGGCCTTCTACACATTTGGTGACTTTGGTACCTAGTGAATATTAGCATATGATATATTGCGAGTTAGGGAGGATACGGTGTAACTCACATGATTGAGCTCCCTCGCAAACATCGACGGCAACGCGAATCAGTTGCTGTAGATCAAAGTCCACGTAACGATCAGAGAGTTCTTTTTCTTCATTAAACCTTGAAATTTGAGTCAAGTTCTTAGCATTGTCTTAACCCAGAACGTAAGGCGTAGCTTACAGCCATCGGTGTCTGGTGTATCGGTGCAGATCTTCCTCAGTTATCTTCTCTAGAAGAGAAGTAATCAGTTATCTAGCGTAACTGAAAGGGATAATGGTGCTTTCTATGACATGATTACCTTTGCTGTTCTGGGTTTCAGCATAGAGCTCAGGAGAGCGAGATACGTAGTGTTGGCCGAGGCGAGAAGACGCGTAGAAACTCATATGTTGAGGTCGAGAGTGAGAAAACGCGTGTATGTTGGTTTTCCAATTGACCCGAGAAATCCTAGAAATAATTCGCATTGTCATCTCGTCGTATGGCCCAGGAGAGTGCCATGCGAAAGTGTAATGTTGGAAGGGGTTAACCTGGATGGATGTCCAAGCCTGTGCTGACTGAGCCTAAGCATCCCCCCAGGCCCCCAGGCCCCAATAAAAGCATCGGGGGAAAACCTTGGAAGGCACTAAGGAAGACCTTCCTTATTTTGGCTGTATAAGATTCCTAATATGTACTAGTAGTATTTACTAGTGTACTAATATGTACTAGTAGGTACCTACCTAGGTTCTTTCCATATGAAGAACATCACCTTCCAAGGTTGGTATTGTACTTACATCATATGTAGGTACATACTAGTAGGTACTTGAATGACAGGTCTACATCATACATACATGTACTCCGTAGACGTTCTGTTCATCATCACTACTCTTCTTCAAAACTCACATCTATTCAAATCTCGATCAAGGAACCATGTTTGCTCATGCTCTGCGCGGAGTCGAGACTTGTTTTATCGTGGCCATAGAGGACTCCTATGAGTCAAAGATCGGTCACGAAGATTTCAACCCCGATAGGTCTTCCGCGAGATGGCCACCCTTGCAAATGAGCTGTCCAAGGCATTTAAAACTGGACTCACGCCTCGCCAAGAAGCAGCATTCGTGAACCATATTCTGCACTCGCTTGCATGGATGGTGTACGGCTCAAATAAGATCGAGAAAGCTGGAAGTAGCGCGGACATTACCCTAAAACTCTGTCTCGCCATCTTCTGTGGCAAAGAGATTCCCGAGGAGATCGAAGAGCAGGATCCAGAATACATGTCTCTTAAGGAGAGTCTCATCAGCCAAAACCTTCCTGCAGATACTTCGGCTGTCCTACGTAGTCGACGGGAGGTTGTACAACATGCCAAACCTGTAGTATTTATGATCGACCAGCTGTGCATCCGTGGCCAGGATCTGAGCGAACAGATCATCCTCGACGCCCACCGCATCCTGACCTACAAAGTTGACGCCGAGACTACTCCCTGGAAGGAATATAGTGGCGTCTACCGAGACCACGAAGTGAGTGCGGGCCTACATGCGTTTCCTCATCCCTCCCTGGTCCCATATAAAATGAAGTCTATGTTCCACGAGCTCAAGTGCGACTTGAAAGAAGCTACAAATGGGACAATCGACCCTATCGCCTTGGCCTCGAAGTATACGCACATCTTTGTGAACATCCATCCATTTATTGATGGCAACGGTCGAATGAGCCGTTTGAATCTCAACTCGACGTTGCTAAAGTTCGGGGCCTTCCTTGCTTGTATTGGGGTAGACGAAGATGACCGATCGATCTATATGGAAATCGCTATTAACGGAGGAGCCCTTGAATACTTATACGAAGATTCCGAGGAAGACGAGAAGCCCAAGCTGTATAAAGAACTGGCCAGTTATGTCTTGGGTCATGTGAAGAAGAGTCTGACCGAGTTGGTTAGTGCTGTGGCACAATGAAGTCTAGGAACTGGTGGATTGGCTATGGTTCAAGTATTTTCAATGTTTCATTTTTTTGCAAGATGTTACGAGCCAAGGAGTCCTAGAGTATGTTGTATAGAGTTATGGATATGTGTCAACTACAGAAGAATCGTCTATGCGTTGTGTTTATATTCTATCCATCCAAATGTAGCGTATATAAACAGGATTGGATAAAAGGCCAATAAAAAAGGCCTCTTAAATATGCCTAGACAAAAATAGAAAGAACAGAAAAAGGACAGGGCTGATCTAGGGCTTAGACCGGGCTATTTGGTGCGTAATCCCTCTGTTTTGGGCAGCGCCAACAGTCTTGGCACTTTAACAGAAATTACTTGGATATTACTTGACCTTCTTTTGTTTACGGATTGGAATATTGTCTAGTTTCAGGCAAATTATACTACTACATATGTATACTGTTATACTATTTTCTGCTGTTTCCAACTGTTTTCACCTTTGACCTCTGACCTCCACAAAGTGACACCCACCCCAATTGCCTGGCCGACGATCAACAACATAGCACATCGCGTGCCACTCCCTCCAACATCCACCCCTGATCTGGCCAATACTTTGAATTGTTCTATCATTACACTTATTAGGTAGATGGGTGATTGAGTGCTTTTGGACAATTACCCCACTCATTCAATGTTGACACCTTGTCTGGAATCATGACCGTCCAGGCGAGGAGGCCCTCCGCAGCCTACAAGTCCCCATCACCCTACAATTCACGAGATACAGACATCGAAAAACAACCCACCACCGGGCGCCACACATATCACCACCACCTGAGCGATGACCCCGATTCTGACGACGAGTCGCTGGACGATAACAATGTCGCCGACTCCTACCCGCCGCCCATCGTAGCTGGCGGCAGTCTTCGCCGCCCCCACGCGAGCGTTGGCTTTCGCGTGCCCCAGCGGATCATGCGCTGGCTCTGCCTCGCCCTTTTCGCTGCCCTCGTCCTCTTCGTCCTCACCCTCTTCCGCTTTACCATCTCCTCCTCCGTTTCACAAGTCGCCGTCGACCTGCCCAAGGTTGGCGCCCCGAAGCCGCCACAATGGGAGAGCTTCCCGTTCCTCAATCGCTACGAGGGTGGTATCTCTTCCTTGGTTCCACGCTCTGAAAATGTCCCCGAGTACCCCGGCGATGGCTCCGAGGATCTGGCTATGCGGACTGACGAAAGCGACGAGCAGAAAGAGCAGGAGCAGGAGCAGGAGCAGGAAACCAACAAAGTGACCAAGAGGGATTTACACCCAAACATGTTGAGTAACGTGTTCAATCCTTATCCTGACTACCAGTCGCCGGATTACATAGCGAAGTACGGCGAGAAGCGCGAGTGTTTCCTCAACGAGGAAAACTCGTTACGGGTTCCGCCTATCCAAAGCTATCCCGGAGTTCCAAAGGGTTTCCCAGATCCAGCGCTAGGCTCGAATACGATGCTGGGTATTCGGGACGACATGTGCTTTGATCGATTTGGTCGATTGGGTCCATACGGTTTGGGATACGGGGCCAAGAAAGGCGGCATCGGCGCGGGGATGGAGGGCCACCGTGACGGCGCCGACCGCGTGTGGGAGGATGTCCCGCCAGTGGATTTCCGGCATGTGGATTGGGCTGCTGCGCAACATCGCTGTCACTCGGCTAACCGCCATCGCTTTACCGAGCTGCCGGAGCCGCGTCTCAACCGCTTTGTTTCTATGCCTGTGGGTATTCCCAAGGTGAACGTCCCGCCAGTGGAAGATAGCCAGGAACCGCCCAAGGTTGGATCTGAGCGTCTGCCGCGTACTGCAGTGGTTATTCGCACATGGCACGATTTCAATTATACCCCGGAGGACATTATGTATATGCGCTCTATCATCTCAGAGCTCTCGCTGATGTCCGGTGGCGAGTATACTGTTCACTTCTTGGTTCATGTCAAGGATACGAACCTGCAGATCTGGTCAGATGACGAGACATACCAGCGTGTGCTCGATGATGCGCTGCCCGAAGAGTTCCGGGGTATGGGAACTCTCTGGTCCGAGCCGCAGATGGCCCTGATGTATCCCGGATTGGAGGAGACTTTGACTCGCGGTTTGCCTATCCACGGTGTCTACCGCAGCACGTACATGCCCATGCAGTACTTCGCCTTCCAGCATCCTGAGTACGATTACTTCTGGAACTGGGAGATGGATGCGCGTTACACGGGTCACTGGTACCACCTCTTCGACAAGGTCGGCGAGTGGGCGAAAAAGCAGCCACGAAAGGGTCTATGGGAGCGCAATGCTCGCTTCTATGTTCCGTCCGTCCACGGCTCCTGGGAAGACTTCCGGCAGATGGTTCGCGTGCAGACCGAAAGCGGTACCAACTCGGCCAACAACATGTGGAGTGCTGCCAACGCGGGAGGCAACACGCGGAGCGCAATGCACCAAAAGGGTGACAAGTCTATTTGGGGCCCCGAGCGCCCCGACGAACGGGACATCTTTGAGGTCGAGGGTGAGGGCATTCCACCCACCAGCATGGATAAGGACCAGTACCAATGGGGCGTGGGCGAGGACGCCGACCTTGTCGTGTTCAATCCGCTCTACGACCCCGAGGGCACAACCTGGCTGCTGCGCGACGACGTGACAGGCTATAACAGAGAGAACGGCATGCCACCACGACGTACCGCGATCATCACCGCGTCGCGAATCTCCCGCAAGCTGCTCACCACCATGCACCGCGAATGCAGCCTCAAGCGCCACAGCATGTTCTCGGAGATGTGGCCCGCGACCACGGCACTGCACCACGGCTTCAAGGCTGTCTTCGTCCCGCACGCCGTCTACATCGACCGCCGCTGGCCGACCCGTTACCTGGAATCAGTGTTCAATGCCGGTCGCAACGGAGCCTCTGGTGGCGCTCGCACGTCCATCTTCGGCGATCGCGAGCACAACTTCCGTGGTACGACCTGGTTCTACTCGGCGGGCTTCTCGCCGAACATCTGGCGCCGCTGGCTTGGTCTCCGTGTCGACAATGACGGCGGTGAGCAGCAGGAGCTGGCTGGCGAGGGCCGCATGTGTCTTCCTCCTATGCTATTGCATCCCGTCAAAGAAGTCAACATGGTCATTGACGATGGAGAGAAAGCAGAGGACCGCTGATGACAGACGGATTATATATGATTTCTCTCGGAATTGCTGCTGCAATTCGTGTGGGCGTTGTCCCTCCCGCGCTCTTCTCTTCCTGCCATCTCCAGGATTCATGCACGCTTTGGGGTAGATGCTTAATTGCTTTGCATTCTCATAATTACTGTATAATGACCCCCCTCATTCCCTGGGCATGTCCCCACGTTTTGGATTCCCGTTTCTCGATTTCGGTGCGAAAAAGGCGTTACCATGGCCTGGATAGCTTATGGCTCACGATGCATTCTGGATTTTCCCTGGTCTAGTCAATAGAGGGTAGATTGTGTTCTGAAGAATTTCGTCTTTGGTTTTGACTTGGACTGGACGAGAAGGACAAGATGGACTTCTTCCAGCCTGAGAGGGCTATTTTGATTATAAATGGTCTCTTGCACATAATTCATACATTTGATTCATTATAGGTTAACTTCTTATATCAAGTAGAACGTGAGATGTCGCTAGAAATACAAATGCCCATATGGAATGCCATATAACCCAACGCCAACCCTTAACAACCAAGACAACTTCCCTCTCCCTCTCCCTCTCCCTCTCCTTCCTCATCTCCATCACACCACAACCTCCCCCTCCTTCAAAATCGGCGCAACCTCCCCAGGATAATCCTTAACCAACACGACCGGACTACGCGCGACGAAACCCGTCGGCGCAAAACAAATACTACACTCATAAACTCCATTCTCATCGACCCCATACTGAATACAAGTCCTACAAACCCGATGTCCACACGTCGTAAGCAAGACCTCAACCCTCTCCCCATCCTCAACACAAGTATGACAGAAATGCGTCGGAAAGCGAATGGGCGGGTACTGGACCATGCGACGCTCGATCTCGGAGGCAAGTTCTTTTCCCTTTTCCACGCGCGCGCGGAGCAGCGCGACTCTCATGCGGAGTTTGTCCATTGTGGCTTCGTTGAAGGGGTTATTGGTTGCTTCTTTTGTTTTTGTGTTGGGTTTGCGTAGGGTTGGGATGGGTTCGAGGAAGATGACGGGTCGGAAGCGTTCGCGGAGTGGTCTGTTTTGCATGCATTTTTGTTCGAGGAGCCACCGTCGGCGGATTTGGTGGTTTAGTAGGATTGTGTAAATTATTGTGAAGGTTTGCCAGGCGCGCCATGTGGAGATTGGGTCTAGGGGTGTTGGGGTTTTGCTTGGGGACATTGTTGGTGTGTTGGTGTGTTGATGTGCTGGTTTGGTTGGTGAAATGTGTTGTTTTGGGGCTTTGATCAAGTTGTATATGTTGTATGTGGTATAGGGTTGAGAGGAGGGTGTGGCGATTGCAAGAGTATTGCCCTCACAACCCTAACTTGGGTTCTTTTGATTGGAATTGCAGGTCTGACTGGACTGCGGTTCTGAAGACGGTTATTCCTTTAGAAGAACAAGCAAGAATATCTAGAATACATGGAATATATAGAGATGTACGGAGCCGGGAAGCCGAAGTCGAAGCCACCGGCCGAAGTCTGGTATATCATAGATATCCCGGACCGACCTCGGGAGCCAAGCCTCAATCTACACAGTGATTGGTCGGGACTATAACTCCTTTGCCTCCCCAAACAGATCCGCCTAGACTCGTTCTTCTCCTTCAAGCCGAGGTATCCATATACCATGGATCTACCCGGGTACAGGGATTTTCTTCTCTTTTGACTTGCCAATTGGGGAAATATCTGCGTAGAAGTCTCTTGAACTGTCAAAAAAAGGTTGATTCTAGATGTCTATCAGATTGTAATCTTTTGCCGCAATGGAAAATATTTGTAGAAGATTGACGGTTACATTGGTCTAGAACATCGACACCTACCTAGGTATAAATAGACTCCTTTATACACATACCTAGTAGATTTATACCTAGGTAGTTATGTAGTGTAGTTATGTAGTGTAGTATATCGTATTTTAACTTTGTGCAATTAAGCTTTTCCTCTATTCTCGAGTCTTCAGTCTTTTATACGTCTACCCGTCTATTGTGCTGTTCGGGTCGGCATCCCTCTAATCTCCAGTTCGCATGCAGTACAAAATCTCAACTCCATCAGTATCTCACATAGGAATAGGAAGTCGACCGCCTCTTCTCTTTGCCTGCTTTATCCCCCAAATTGTCCACGCATTCCCAGCCCGAGATAGAAACCCCCTTGAAATGGAAAGTATACAAATACTCGACCCCAGAAGTCAGATCCACACCCTTGGCGGAGATAACATACTCCCCAGGAATAGAACACCCCTCTTTCGTCTCCCGGTAAAGAGGCGTCAACTCCCAAACCTGGACAAGTCGATCGACCGACATCTTATCCGCCAAGCCCGACCACACACCAATTCGGGAAGTGGCAATATCTCCCACTTCTGCCAACCGCATGAACCACACTTTCTCCTGCTCAGGCTGTTCCCGCCCGGTCTCCACACATACATACTCCCTATCATATATTGTGCTAGTTGGGTACCGCGGGTAAAAGGCTAAAGTCCCAGATGTCTCACATCCAGTCGCACCTACTGTCCGCACAGAAGATTTCCAAGTCCCATGCAGAGCGCGAAAGATAGCCGACGCCGCGGCCTTCTGTGCCGTCTCGTGGCCAGGGAGAAGAGCGTTGCGCAATGCACCCAGAGTCCTCCCCGCCTCGCTCTCTATACCTGGCGTTGGGATATCGCCGTAAAGATACCTCGCCGGGAGAGCAGGTCCAGACCGATCATCGTCCCATTCCAGTGCTAAGCGACTGATCCCCAGATCCTTGGCGAACGACTCCATCAACCCCACATAGTCGCCCATAGGGAACTGGCCGCGGGCTAGATCTGGGTGTGCCAATCTGAGACTGCGAAGACTTTGTTTCTGGTCGTTTGTCTCACAGAGTGCACCGGTGTTCTCTCCACTCCAGAGTTTCCCGAGGAACCTTGCTTGCATCTCCATGACGCCCCAGTACGGGCCGCGGTAAAATCCGACGAATCCGACATCGGGGATTTCTGAGCGGACGGTGCCTCCCTTGTCCAGAATCAACGGTGAGAACGGATCCGTCTTGGAGTATTCGAGTGTTGCCAACACTTCATCTGGTAGCAATGACAGGGACTTGTACGGCGTGAATCCGGTGGCCATGACTATCGCCGCCACATTTTCTATCGTCTTAATTTCCCCCTCGGGCCCTTGGTACTGAACAGAAACCTTTTTAGTATCTGGGTCAGGATTCACAGAAGTCACCCGGCCCATCGAGGTTTGAATTGCTCCACAGCGGACGAACTCGGCGTACTCATTGCCTATGGCAACCCATGATGGCTGGGTTCTGGATTGTTCGGCACAATGTGGTGAGTGCATATGCGCGTATTTCTCATAGTCACCCCCGAGCAAGGAGTGGAAGTAACTGTTCGTTTTGACTGCTTTTTCTTCTGGGATGGGCCCCAAGGCGTAGTCTATTGGACCCGGGGGTCGGCGGGCTAGGTCGTACATGGCCAAATCCAACGGTAAAAACGATGGACTTCCATCGGGAGACTCGTGGGGGAGATAAATTGGTAAGGTCCAGAAGGGTCTTGAATGTATATGATGCACTTTTGTCTCTTGGGTATGTGGGATTCTGTTTGTAGAGAGTGCAGATGAGGATTGTCGGAGAGCCACAGCAGATGCGGCTTCGACGCCTGACATGCTGCCGCCAATGACGACGACCTGATCATTCACATCTTTGGTTTCATTAAAAAGCAGCGGCTCTCTCTCATAATGGAGTGAAGAGCTGTGGATGATTCGGCCTTGGAATTGCTCTAGACCTGGTATATCTGGAATATACTGTTGGGCAAAGTATCCGGAGGCGATGACGATCAGGTCGAAGTCTTCTGTAGATACCCCGTCGTCCTCAGCACTATATAGGGCTGTTAGTCAACGTCCACCTCGATATATACACAAGCAAATTCCAACATACCCCTCCTGAACCCACTGAACATTCCACTTCGGACCACCTTCATCCTCAACCTTCCGTATCGTTCGTACCACTCTACACCCTAGTCTAAGCACATGGGTTGGAATATACCGCTCTGCATAACAGACCAAGTATTCTCCAACCTGTCTGGCCTGAGGAAAAATCGGAACATTCGCGTTAGGGATTACCGACTCCCAAGCAAGATCTGAAAAAGCAACCGTGAAGCGGCTGAGGTTGGTCCTCATTCGAGGGTCTAGTGTAACCGGGGGGGCCATTGACCTGACTGGGGGGATGAAGGTGACTTGACCACAGACCTCCGACTTTGTTTTGGCTGTCGAAGATGATTGGAGAGAATGTCCCGGGGAAATTATGAAGAAGGGTCTTGGCTGTTACTAGGCCTGAGGGCCCGGCACCTGGGATGGGATGTCAATGTGAGCTCGGATATTGGGGATATACCTAGGTAGACTTGTGCGGGGTTGACTCACCGATTATTGCTACTTTCTTTGACATCTTGGGTTGGAGGTAATATCCCTAGGAATGTATAGAGAGACCTAATGTGTCTCTTTTAGTGTGTGTCTTTCAGTCTACTAATGTGTGGAAGTCATACAAGGCAGACTGGAGTTGTCGCTCGACTTACCCCGCTTGTATCCACTTGGGAAACAACTCGGGTCTCCTTCTATTTTGATATAAAACTATTTGAATATAGAGGATTTGAATGTAAAGGATTTGAATTGGATGTATTAGATTGTATAACAATTAGTTACATATGTACTAGTTCACAATAATAAAGTACAACATGGACTCGTTGTAATCTCCATCGTCATGCCCACATCGTAACCCTTTTATAACCCATTAATTAGACACGTACACATGTATCCATGTACTTTGTACCTTGTACCCTCAAATTCCAATTCGCCAAAAAGGCGGAACATAACCCTTTCGGCATGCATACCAAATCATGACGTTAACGCCAAGCATAACCTCAACAGGGGTTCAAATTCCCCATGGAGCAACCACGGGGTTTCTGGTCGGCAGGATTGAGTTTGCCCGTATTTGACGTTCTGGACTATGGCGGGGGAGAAGAGGTCGAGAAAGTTCGAGAAAAGCCTAGCGGAACTCTGTATTCGCATTGACATTCACATCTTCGTGCTCGTGCTCGTGCTAGTTTCCATATCGGTTTGTGTGCGAATGGTACTTTCAGACTCAAGAGACTCGCTGTAACCATTCAGTGACTTGGATCTCGGGCGAGTGTAGATTGGGCTTGTAGGCTGCATTGCATTCTTGCTCGGTGACCAAGGTATCGACGTTTCTCTCTGTAAGAGGAGTTTTGTACTGGTTCTTTTTTCGGAGGAGGTCCTTTTCCGCGAAGGCGGATGGTGACAGCTTTGATAGGGTGTCTCGGAGTCGTTTGATGCCGCTAGGGACGGACCGCTGGACTTGAGGTGGACCAAATGGGTTGTCGGATCTCCATGGATAGTCGGACGTCACGGATTGAACGGGCTTCTTGCGCGGAGACAGTGTTCTTGACATTGTTCGCGATATTGGGTTGGGGGAGTTCCATGCATCTGAGCTCATTTGGGGGAGGATTGGGGAGAGGGATGGATTTGAGCAAGTATGTGCAATATATAGGCCAGAGCTAAAATTATTAATTTGGCTGGGCATATCTAACTACTTCCGCGGGACCCGCGGAGACACATGTCTGGTAAGTATCATTGGATCCCCAGTGATCCATCCCCATTTAACACGCAGTAGTTCGCTATACTTCCCCCACAGATCCTTCGTGGGTCATGATCGGCGGATGCACATGTACCAAGGCAGATCGACTATTGGGGCTCACTTGGAAAATAGGGATGCCATCCACATACAATGGCCAACAAAAATCTGAAGGGTTCATGGGTACTACGTCATACTGGGATATGTCGATCAACTTCATGGTCTTGGCGCAAACTGTCCCAGGGAAGATGGTACTTTTGAACGGATGGGAACGAATAGAAATCGAAGAAATCGAATAAAATAAAGTATCCAAGGTTGATCATAAGGCGTGGAAAGTATAAAAAAGAGCAGGTGACAGAATTATATTACACTACACATCTATACTTCTATACATCTAGCCTGATTTATAACTATTTCAGAATCAGTTCAATTTTCATACTTAATAAGTAAACCGGAAACTGGGATGATCATCCCCAGCATTCTCCAACTCCTCCCTGGGCCAATGGTACCGATGATCCCTTTTACCCTGCTCCCGCAGCCGATTTTCACGATATACATAACCAAAGAAGACGATACATGCCACACCACCAATCCAGACCATCCCTAGACTGGTTCCAAAGCCAGTTCTGTAGGTTGGAGCCTCCGAGTCAAAGAACACGTTGCTAGCGACCAGACCGCCACAGTTACCAAAGCCGATCTGCATGGCTGAGGCAATAGATTGCTTGTAATGCCCAGCCATGTTGTTACTCACCCAACCCAACAAGATCGGCTGCGTCATATATCCTCCACCCGTGATTGCAAATAGGGCGAAGTATCGGGCAGCAACTGGCACCGACTCCTGACAGATGAGAATAACATACCCAATGGTGGCGATGACACATCCCAGCAATGTGAAGGTGAATCGATGGCGGAGTCGGTCGCTAATGAAGGCTGTCGCTAGTGCGATTACTGTGGCGACGATGTAGATTGGGATACTCATCACCTGAGCCCGGACGGATGTCCAGCCAAGCTGGCGGAGGATGGTGGGGGTGAAGAATGATGTTGCATAGCCTGTATTGACAATTCCAAAGTACATAATAGCACTAGGTGACTCATTGTTAGTGGAAACCTTTTCATGGCATATAGGGACTTTATCTTACCCAAGATAGATCTTGACATCTGAGAATGTGCGCTTGATTGCCGGCTTGTCAAAGCGATTCATTTGCGCTTCACCGCGGTCTTCCGATAGACGCCGAAGCAGCAGAGCACGCTCCTCCTCGTTTAGGAAAGTAGACGTTTCGGGCCAATCGACGACAAGGAACTTGGCGGCAATTCCAGTGCATACTGTAAGTAGACCTTCGATGATGAAGATCCAGCGCCAGCCGCTGTATCCTCCGATGCCATCCATCTTGGCTATTGCATATGCAAGAAGCTAGGAAAGAATTAGTATAGAATGAAATCATCACGCCAGGCCATACATACTCCACTGACTGCACCAGCCAGAATACTTGCGCTGAAGAAAATATTGAATCGCCACTGCAACTCGTGGCGTTTATAGTACATAGCAATCAAGTAGATGCAACCTGCATTGTACCATTAGCACTTGTGCATCAAGGGATCAAAGGCTATCCAACCTGGCATCAACCCAGCCTCAAATAAACCAAGCAAGAATCGACATGCAACGAGGCCACCAAAGCCCTTCACGACGCCTTGGCATGTTGTAACGACACCTAATACCATCGAGGTCAGTCCCAGTCAGTTGACCTACATGCATATCGATTCCCAACATACCCCAACAAAACATGATCCCACTCAACCACCAAGACGGCGGTACCTTTTTCAAAACCAGATTGCTCGGAACTTCGAAAAGGATATAGGGAATGAAGAAGATAAATAGGGCGATATTGTAATCATGTCCCTTCATCCCCAAATCCTTTTCGAGACCCTGAATTCGCGCGTTACCGATATTGATCCGATCAAGAAAGGCGAGTAGGAATAAAAACATAAGAATGGGAACGACATGGATGTCGAGTTTCAGCAGGAGTCGTTTTTCGGCCGCTGGATCTATGTCTGGCACGGAATCCGTAGACTTGACATCCTCGACCGTCTCCTGGGATATTTTTTCCTGGTCCATTTTGGATATTTCAGACGGGCCTCGAATTAGTCTGAGACCACCGGGATGATTCAGAGATATGGTGGAGCCAAAGCTCCTTTTAAATAATTTAGCGTCACTATATACATAGTCGCGTCTGGGGAAATCCGGGGCCCCGCACTATAAACCCGCACTGTTAACCCGCGCCATATTGTGTTGATTCATTCCGCATTCTTCGATCGCAGTCGGCATTTCATTCCGCCCCCAGGAATGCCAAGAATGTCCAGCTTAGTGCTAGCTAGGTACGTAGCTTGGTGGCCAGCCTCGTATTTAGGCTGAGCTTAATCTATACCGAGTATGTGGTCGCGGGTTTGTTGAGGGCTAGACGCTTGCGAACCTATTAACTGGGTTAGAGGAATCTAGACCGAGGTGTGGAATATTATATCCGTTTGTCAGCGGGTATTTGTTTGCAATTTAGGATTTGACGTGGCGTTGAAATGTCAAGTTTGTGGCCAGTGAAGCCGATCCTATTTATGAGGACGGAACGGTACCCCGGAATGATACCGCGTCTTGCCGTGCAGGAGACTCCTGAATACAATCAGCATGATGGCGGAATAACCGATATAAATATAGCCGAATATTGAATTCAATGGCTAAGCTAAAAGTGACTAGGACTTGATCTTATTATGATTACCATGATCAGACATTCTTGCGAATAGTCGGCTCCAATGGGAACGCCTGCTTATCCTCAACAACATCTTTGTAGACTATATCCCAGCGTTCCTGGAGTTCCCGAGGTGTTTCCCATGCATTTTCAGGGTCTCGAAGCCAGAGTCTCAACAAATGACGCCTAATACGACTGTCAGCGTATACATAAACAAAGCACATGAGGAAGGAAAGGAACATACTCTTTACCGGGCTCGTCTCTAAACCCATTCCGCGCATGGAAAATGCTAAGATTATTCACATACTGCACATCGCCTTTCTGGAAATCCAGAGCGGCACTGTGCTCTTCCGCCAAGAAGTGTAAAGCATCGAGCGCCTCGGCTTGCGCTTCCGTGATAGGCGGGATATCCTTCGATCGGGGCTGAGCTAGGAATCCGGTAAAGTATCTTCTCGCGTACTGGATTAGGACCCTTTCAGGGGTAGTTGCAGTGGCTGGCTGGTGGTATAGAAGTGGACGGAGGCTGTATGGCCTGGCCGGGTTATTGAAGCTGAACAGTGTTAATTTGCAGATACGTTTCCTTGGAGTTTAGTGATTCTTACCCGTCGACTGGCCAATTCTGGGATAGAGTATGAATAAGATCGGGTCGTTCCTTAGCCAGGATGTTATACACATGCCAGCTGCTAGAAAGGTAACTTTCTCCCCCTCTGCGGCTCGGTTGAGACAGAGAAGTGAGATTATATCGCCCGCGTCAGTGTGGAAAACCTGCTTATCAGCCGTGTTTGAAGGGGCTCCGATGAGATTCTTCTCGGTATTGCTAGTGAGGTCTTTGATATGCGATACCACGGGTGAACTGCCATCTGCCAGCCGAGCTTCTTGCTGACGTCCTCGAATATTGCCGATGTGGGAAGATACGCCGGCGTAGATGATGATGTTGTCTTCTCGGGAGTAATCATCGATTCGTAAACCACGGAGAACGACAAATCCCCGACCGGTGTGAATTTCTTTCGAAAGGTCTCGAAGAGCAGGACGAAGTGTAGGTAGAGGGAAAGTCGACTGGTTGATATGTCCCAAGGAAAGATTGAGGGCTGTTAGGTTAGCAATGGTGTCTGAACACTGTGGATATCATTACCCACCCTTGAAGCTCTTCAACGCAGCATCGAGTTCATCCAGCTGATCATCGCTCAACTGATAAACCCAGTCCTCCCGTTTCTCGACATCTTTTCCTTCCCAGACCAGTGGCGATATCAACTTCTCCGGGAAGTTCTCAGGCAAAGTGGACTGCAGGGTCTCGGTCTCTTTTCGACGACGAGTACGCTCCTTGTACTTTTCATATTCAGGGTGGTACTGAATATCAGGCTGGGTGGGCACAGTGATGGTCTGAACGGCGGACATGTTGGTTATGCAGAAGGCAAGTGAAGAGACAGCAGGTGCCTGATATGAAATATCATTTAAGTGACGCAGATTTATCAGCTTTGCGTGTTCAGGACTTGTGATTGCGCCATGTACTGTTACTCAGAATGTGTTGGCTGTCACGACATTAACCCCGCAAAGTGCGAGATCAACACTTCAACAGCTGAACAGCACTGGAAATTCTTCACAGCAGCACATCATGGCCCAGTCAGCTTCATCATTATCAATTTTATATCTGCGCAATTGCCTATTCTCTGGGTCATTGCAGGTACGTCGACATAGTAGGTAACAGTTGATGAGATGATCCGGTCTCCCATGTCTGATTCTGCAGGCTTGTTTGCTAGATAGCAACATTGAAGGTACAAATACCTTGCTTTTGCTAGTTTGATGATTTCCTCCTTCTTCCTCTCCCCTAGGAACCCTCAACAAGTTATGAAGCCTACCCCTGATTCCATCAAGGACACTCGGCAGTGCTATATCTGTCCTTTTCATCAACTTTCTTTGGCCAAGTGCTAGAAAGCAGTGTGTTCTTTCCAAATGGCTGGAGCAGCCCCTTTCCCCGAATCTCAATCCGCCGACAACAACAATTGACACGAAGAGGACGATGCTATTGTCACCGATCAGGCAGTTGGCCTTCCGGATATCGGAAGTTTTACCCTCCACAATATCACCCCGCCTATGAAAGAAAGAGAGGAATTGGACGCGTGGATTGACAAGGTGGAAAGGATCCTCCAAACCCACAATCTCCAAAACCTGATCAACAAGTCTATCCCCAGGCCAATGAGAAACAATCCAGATGGCCAGAAGTGGAAGACGCTGTCGAATCAAGTGAAACCCTGGCTGGCGAGTAGTCTGGACAGAGACCTTTAGTACGAGGTCTATTGTCATGGCAATCGTACTGGCTTTGCTGATGAGTTCATGGAAGGGCTCAAGAAGCATATGCAGGCCGAGAGACACGGTGCGTTGAAGATAGCAATGACGGACTTCCATCAAACGACACGAAGTCAGTTCTCAACAAGCGAGCAGTTCGTCAATGCTCTCAAATGCCGGTATCACAGATTGGCAGATCTCCAACGAGGAATACCACCATTTTATGCTTTGCATATAATGTTTTCGGAGCTCGTGGAGGTGCCGGAACTCAAGACTTTCATCCTTGCCAAAGACGATGAATTGAATGCAGTTCGAAACCCAGTGGAGGACATTACTAGTGCCGATTTTTATCGATACAGTAGAGAAATCTGGAACTATGTCATACCCATGGATGTATAATCCCCAGACCTCATTAACTCAACAATCCCAACACGCACAGACTGAGACGGGAATTACACGTACTGGAATTTAGGCCGTCGAGACTTTTTCGAATGTTAGAAGTGGAGAGGGTTGTGGTCCTCACTACGATATCACGATAGGTTAAAATGAACTCTCTATGCGCATATCCCTATACATGTGTCTCTTGAACCTCCAATATGGAAGCAACAAGTATGAAGTATTCAACGTAAACATCTTTACGTGCGACAACTCTCAAATATTGGCTTCAAACAGAGAGAAGAAGCCATTTCAGAAAAGAAAATTAAGATGGTCAAAGACCTGAATTTCCAATATCCCTTAGCTATTTAGGTTTAGTCTTCCCCGCATCTTCAAAGGACCAGACACATAGTATCAACTACCGGCATAACGATTCTGCAACAGCCTCGGTCTTTAGAATATATTGAGATGCCACATCCCTCTAGACCCCGCATAATCCCAGCATTGTGGTCGACAGATCTGCGGGGACTAGAGCCACATAGACACGGAGCGTTAAGACCCTGCACCCATACACAGAATATGCACTTAGCTAAGAAACCCCATAAATTGGCAATGCTAGCTTACTGCAGTTTGTACTTTCGTTTTCCCTTTGCAGAGAGATCTAGGTAGGGTACGTTACCTCAACTAGGAGACTTGTTCTCGTACCTTTGAATTTATGGCTAAATATTTGATCGATATTCATTTGTTTCTGGTATCAGTAGGGGGAATGTATGCATCACTCTGAGATATAATTTTACCTCATCCCAGGCCTATGTGATCTGTCGTCACAGACATCAACCCCGTATTCTTAATATAAGTTCCTGCAGATTGCAATATACCTAAATATGTGAAAGGAGCCTCGGTCCCCAACTGCCGAACTGTCAACTGCCGATTGGTCTTGGGTGTGCACCATCAAGTCCAATTGGACAGACACAGATTCAGACTCGATCTTCCCGGCAAAAATTTCCTCGCCAAGGTGTAAGGCAAGGTTTCATCTATGCAAAGTCGAGTCTCCACCGGTCCAAAGGTCCCATTCGTCGTTTCAGGTCTCACAGCCCTATTTGGGTACCGAGGCAGTTGGATTCGTCCAATGTGATGTCTCAAAATGAGATCGGCTGAACTTCGGCTTCGCAGGTCCATCAATCTATCCAATATTTCGCAAGCGATGTTTGATGCCTGGCACCTGTTCAGTCCAGGGATTCTCAACACCCGAGTCACCTGAGTTGGGGACCAGCCCAAGCTTTGCTATGTTGTCGACCGAGGCTGTTTCAAGAAAAATGACTCGTCTTTGAGGTAAATCCAGTAACCACACATAAACCGACGATTTAGCCTCAACTTCCCAACCGTATTAGGATAGCTCCTTCGACGCCTTGAAAATTGATAGCCACCTGTGATGCACCGATCATTCTTCAATTTCCTATTCATATACGTCTGCAAAACAAATTCGAAGCATGGGTTATCATCCCACGCAATTTGGTCGTTTTCAGAGGTCAATACACACGATTGCTTCCAACTATGACAAGGTTCTGGAATTGTCGTTCTCTTCGGCTCCACCTGGCCAAGGTCTCAAGTGCCGGAACGGAGATTTCCCCGTAGGTGTGCATATCCCCCATACGTTAGTCAAATTTAGACTGACATGCCCCCTTCCTGATTCAGAAAAGGCCTCCGATCCAGACCTCGTGGTCAAGTATCGGGCATGGATTTCGGAATATGTAGGGCGCACAGATGATGAGAATGAAACATCGAATGCCTACCAGAAGTATTTAAAGAGGACGATGGCCAGCTGAAATATCCTTCCTCCAGCAGACACTAAGCCCATTTTTCCTATCTATCGTTCTATTCAAAATGTTGTTTGATACCCGAACTGTTCTGGCCGGGGTTGCCCTGGTCTCCCATGCTTTCGCCGCGCCTCTGCTGGAAGAAAGAGCAAGCATTGGTATAGTAACCCAATTGCAAACATTGGTTTCTATGGCATTTACTAACCTCAATTGGAGACACGTCGTTCTGGGATCCCCTTCAACGCGCAGCCCAGCTTTCCTCCGCTGCGTACAGTGGCTGTACCGGCACGGCTTTTGATGTCACCATCACCAAGAAACTCCATGATACCTTGACTGATGCACAAGTAAGCAATGCAATTCATTGTCAACCAGAACGAAACTGATTTGACTAGGGATACGTTGGATACTCGTCGGAGAAAAAGACGATCGCTGTCGTCATGAAGGGCTCGACTTCTAGTGAGACTCATGGTGATTCCATATGCCACAGAATTTCCATTACTAACTCTTATAGTGACCGATATCATCAACGACATTAGCACCAACCTCGTCACGCCGTCCTTCTCTGGCGTCGACTTCCCCTCTGGAGTGAAGATCATGAGCGGCATCGACCGCCCTTGGAAGGCTGTGCACGACGATGTCATCTCCGAAGTAAAGTCCCTTATCGCAAAGTATCCGGACTACACCTTGGAGGCGACTGGACACTCCCTGGGTGGTTCCCTGACATACATTTCGCACGTGGCGCTGGCCCAGAACTTCCCCGAGAAGCAGATCACCAGCTATGCTTTGGCTGCTTTTCCTATTGGTAATGACGCCTGGGCCAACTTTGCCTCCTCGCAGGCTAAGGGTACCATGTACCGTGGTAACAACATTGCCGATGGTGTTCCTGTAAGTTTTATGAATTGTGATACTCCAGTCATCTACTAACCATACATCCAGAACATGTATGTGGGCCTTCCTCTCAACTTCAAGCACTATGGAACCGTAAGTAATCTCGTTATATTTGAATTCTTGTCTGGGTATAGACGCAGTCACTTACGCGCAATCTATGTAGGAAATCTATAGCTCTGGACTCCGGGCCACCACTCGCAAGTGCGATGGACAGCGCGACCGTGCTTGCTCTGCTGGAAATGGCATGTACGGTGTCACTGCTGGTCACTTCCAGAGCTTTGGTATTGGCATGGGCGTTGCTGGATGCAGCTCTATCCTGTGAGCTGCAAGAGGATTACCATGAAAGGCTTCTCGGACCCCTGTTGAGCAAGAGATTTTGGATTGGGCTTGCGCCAGCACTTAGCCAGTCCCGGTTGTTCTCTCTCGCTGGCGAAGGAAAACTGGACTGCGTTTTGGCTAGCTGGTTACCTGTGCTTGATAGTTGGCCATTCAACATGACTAGCATCATGGAATATATTACTCCTTCTGTTACTAGTCAATGGTCATTGGTTTTGTCCCGTGTATACACTCACTTGCGAGTCTAGTGTTGCGCAAGATTCTGCTGCAATAAACCTTGCTTGCCAGTGGCTTCAGCCTCTATCGATTCCATCTAGAGCGGTAGCTCCGCCTAGGTATGTCCGAGGAAACGGGCTTCATAGATAGGGCACGGCACACCTGCATTAAAGCTTGCTTGCTAAACAGTATCATTTATAATATTTTCCGACACGAGCACCTCAATTGGTATGAAATCCAAATCACCTAGTTCCGAGCATGCTCCACACTAACCGCACCAGGCTTCTCGTTTTCCTCTTGGTTCATTTGAGCTCCCTTTTGGTGGGCCAGCACCTCCTCTCCCTGAGCAACGTGGTTGGCACCACCAAACAAAATATCGATCTCCTCAAGGGGAACCTGCTTGGTCTCCGGAACAAGGAACCAAACGAAGACTGCAAGTAGGAAGTTGATACCGGCAAACATATAGAAAGCATAGAAGCCCTCGTTGTCGAGGAAGATTGGGAAGAATTGCTGGACGATGGCATTGGCGATGTTCTGCGTCTGCGATGCCATGCCCACAGCCTGGGCGCGGACATTCATTGAGAAAATCTCGGACGTCCAAATCCACACTGTTGCACCCCAAGATGGTTTGTCTGGGAAATAATGTTAGTGGGGTTTCATTTGCGGGGAATAGTGAGTAGATAACTTACAGAAGAAGATGAACAAGAACATAAGGAACACAATCGATATACCGACAGGTTCGGACTTGGCGCCGTTGGGGAGCTGTGGTGTTTCTGTTTCGACGGCAGCGACGATAATCATGCAGAGACCCATACCGATACCACCGACAATCAAGAGGAACTTTCTTCCGAATCGATCAATAATCCAGATAGCGTTCAGGGTGAAGATAATTCCAAAGGTGGCGTTCAGAGCGTTGATCAGAGCAATCTTACTGTCGCTGGTAAACACCTTCTGGTAGATCTTGGTAGAGTATGAGTTGAGCGAGCCTTGTCCGGTGACCTGTTGACCGGCATTGAGAACCAGAGCCAGAGCCATACGCTTGCGGAGAGACTTGTCCTTCCAGAGAGCAGAGTAATTGCCAGAGATGGCTTCCTTCTCATATTCGATGGCCTCGCGAATCTCCAGCAGCTCTTTCTCGACTTCCTCCTCGGTATCACGAACTCTTTGCAGGGCTTCACGAGCCCTTTCAATATTGTTGCCTCTCTGGATATACCTGGTGATGATCAGTATTTTCAGAACTAATAAAAATTACCGAAAGCGACTTACCAACGAGGGCTGCCGGGGATGGTCGGCAGGAGGGCAAGGATCATTGTAGGGACCAAAAGCTGGAAAATAACAACCAACTTCCAATCCCACTCACCAAGCTTGGGGACATTCTTGGTGCAGGCAAAGTTGATCCAGAAACAGATGAACGATCCAACAGAGTAGAACATCTGCCAGAAAGTCATGATCTTACCACGGATCTCTGGCGGAGCCAGTTCACCAATGTAGATAGGGCCAGCAGCTGCAAAGTAGCTCCATCAGTTCATGTCACTGAAACCACACGATCAACAAGACTTACTCAGTGCAATACCCTGACCGATACCAATGATACATCTACCTGCAAGAAAGCAAGCAAGATTGTGACGAGGAGTGAAGGTTTGCATGAAGGTAGCAACAATGACCAAAAGACAGCCAATTCCCATTCCAAGCTTGCGACCTAGGAAGTCTGCACAGGGTCCTCCCAGGAAGAAACCACCAAAGATCGCGCCGACCGTGTATGCTGTATTAATTGAGCCGATTGTGTTCGCGTTTGGGTTGTTCATCCAAGCCAGCCAGTTCTTGGAGCCTTGGACGGAGTTGAAGACAGATGCATCGTAGCCGTAGAGCACCATGCATGATGCTGCAACACAAGAGATGTACCTAGAAAGTTGAGTCAGAGTATGTTTAGCAGAGTAGATTGCTGTACCAACCAATTGTACGCTCTCTTGCGGCTCATTAAGAGACCCATTTTGATGGGAGGGGATTAGGGTAACAGTGAGGTCGAAGATCTTTCCCAGATACTATCACACTCTAATGTATTTAAAGAAGCGGGCAGTGACAGTAGCCCTCAATTAATATAAGAAAACAGTTTGAGGTGAACTGCCACCTGAGGGGGCGGAGACCGCCGCTATATAAAGTACAAGAGACGATTAGGGCACATTCCGGAGGAAAGTGAAACCCCCATGTGAGCAAAGACAAGGTGGACCAGACCATCCCCAGAATTAACAAACCCCGGATGTGCTAAGAGCACTTTGACACTTTAGATAACGGGGGGCAGGTCCTCTCAGGATCGCTGAGTGGTGGGGAACCCGGAGCCCATGGCACATGGGACAACGTGTATCTCATGCTTATTTGGTTTCTCATTGGCTTGAAACCTTATCACATGCGCGGGCCGGACCTGGGGTAATGGGATCTGGGGTTCGAGGATATTTTTCAAGCTTTTTGTTCCAGCGAGATGAAGTGGGTGGAGTTTCCACGAATCGGCGGGCTGGAGGAGAAGTGGCTGGGGAGAAAGTCAAGTCCACCAATAGGGTAAATGGTGAAGGATCACATTCGACTTAAGACATTTGAGCTAAGCTAAACAAGCAAAAGATAAGCGACTGGGCTTCCGTGATGCTTTTGGGTGATGCTTTTAGGGAGATAGGGCTGGTTTCTCCATATGCCAAGAGATGTAGAGTAGGCAACTTTTTATTGCTTCTTATATGCTTATTGATATTACGGTCTTTTGGCACCCAGTCTACTTAGGTAGCTGTCTGTTCCTTTATAGGTACACTAGGGAAAGGCAATAGAACATGCTACACGCTACTCAAAATAGGCTAAATATGTAAATCCAAGGGAAACCAATAAGACTCCAACCTTTTTCAGAAACATGACTTGAGTAGAAAGACCTATGGTAGAGTTCTTTTTTGAAAACGCAGAGGTTCATATATCTTCGGGAAGCTTTTTATGTTTCTATAAGACATGGTAACGTCGGACAAGATACATAGGTAAGGGGATCCTTTCGAGGCCGGCCTCTCTTATAAGGCGCGGGCGCGTTAGTCATTGCTTCGACTATAGTGTATTACTTTTGAGGCCTCTTTTCTATCTTGAAGACATACTGTGATATAATAGATAATCTGAGAACGCGAAAAGGACGGCGTTTACTCATCGGGATCGGGACGTCGGGACTGTTAAATAATCGAAAAATCGGTCGCCACGATTGGCCAGAACTGCAAAGTTTATGGCTTTTTAAGGTTGAAATTGGCTGGAGTCGGAGATAACGGGCTCTCATGCTCCGTCCGAACGTCATCAACTCATCATCAAGACCGAGCGCAACGAGGAATATAAATCGAATCATCGACCCCAGCTTACTCCATAATTCTCCATCTCCAACGCTCCGAAATACCTTCATCCGCAGCGTACAGCGTACAGCGTACAGCTCTCGCAACATGTCTTCATTCACTCAGCCGATGCCAGTAGTTGCCTGCGGCAAAATACCCCCGATGGGAAAATCAATCTCCCAGCACATCCTGCCTGAATATGAAGGTTGATATACGTTCCTGAAATAAACAAAGTATGGTGCTAATGCTCCTCAGTCATCCACTTCATCCTGTCATACGAGGCTGCAGAGGCTGAGCTCCCGCATCTGCTTGCAGGTCGCGATCCTCAGTCTCAGAGCCCCAATGAGATCGGAACCCACGATTACAGCCGGCCTCCTCGTGCGGTAATCTTCGGTCGCGGCTATGAGCCTCAGCAGGTTGAAGAGCTTAAGAAGAAATTCGCGGGTGTTGCTAAAGAACCTGTTGCTTGGGTGAGGGGAAACCCGGCGGATTTGCCTGCCGGGGCCGCTGGGCCTGACTATGCTCAGAAGATCGCGGCGGATATGAAGCAGGTGCTTAAAAAATGGAGGGACGAGGGAGGAAAAGATGAGGAGATTTTGGTGTACTAGTTGCTTTGTCGGGGAGAGATTATCTGATGCCTTGCTTTTTGCCAGTTCGAATCTCACAAACACAAACCTCAAGGGCCGATACCAAGGATATTTGTAAGTAGTCTTGGACTTCGCTAGTTGGTTCCCTGGGCTTCGTTTTTTTGGCGGTCGATGTTAACGAGTTGGTGCATTACCTGACTTAAACATGACACTGCTTAAACAAATTGTACGCTTCTCCCTTCTAAAGAACTGACTTCATTTAAAGGCCGGGATTGATCCATACCTGATGGCAAGTAAAGTCAGGTGTATTGTGACAATCTGTGTTCCCATTAAGAGCAAAGTAGCTTTGTCGGAAATGATCACCAACCTGATTATGGAGATGATCCGTATCAATGACAAATTCCACTTCATCAACACTGACTCGGTTTCACTCGCGATCTCCACATATTTCTGTGCACGACTACCTCCGACGATTGGTCGCGCACGCTAATCTTCCGCCTTCAATTCTCCTCAGCATGGTGTATTACATTGATCTGCTCATTTTTGTCGATTTCACAGGTCCCTATCTTCTTCCGTTTGTGATTGCGAAAGACACCACACAACACGTATAGCAAGCGAGGAACGCAACAGGAAAGATGACTGGAATCAGTCCACATTGCAAAAGTCATTAGCAAGAACGCTGATGTTATTGTCAACTATAATGCATGTCTATGCGTGGAAGGTGTGGTTTCATGTCCCTGGATGCAAACTTTTGGGATTGATTTAAGCTATCTAGGTATTATATATAGAGGCGTTTCTCATATAAATATGTTCAAATAGATTGGACCTTCTGGTACAGAACATTAAACATTGTGTACAATGATGCATAAATCCCCCACTGAACGAAAAAGCTATCAGACTTAAAGATAGCATCTTTGATATAGAGAGTGATCATGAAAGTCACGCCGCTCATCAGAAATGTCTCGGCCAAACCTCGCCACGATGGGCCCTGGGGCCTAGTATGAGTTGAAGGGGCGAATCTGCCGTCTTCGGTCTTCATATTGCAACGATAATGCGACACAATGTACTAAATTAAGCAGGTTAGTTGGGTTCAAGTTACTAATCTAATCCAAAAGAGGATCATTGCCCACCTATAAGCAGTATTTCACTTTAAGTTCCAAGCTCGGTAGATAATGTGTAGGATATTCGAAGAAGAATATCCTACACTATGTTGTAGTTTCCTGGTCTCCACGTGCATCCACTTTGATACTTGAAAAGGTAGTAATTTCGTGGGACAGCCTCGTCCTAACCTTTGTGACTGCACAGGCCCATGGGGCATTGTGCTCTTGTTTCAGCTGGCACATTTTGCTAGCGCATATTGTGGGTTGGTTAGAGGCCGATACTGAAGCCTAGGCAAAAGCCCGTAAAACGGCATCTCGACCTATAATGGTCAGGGTCCTACGTGGGCAGATCTACATTCCCCGAGAAAACAAGTCAGTATCCCTGTTTGAGGAGCGGATTTGTGGGACCCAATAGAGGGATTTAAGACATACAGATGAGCTAGAGTTGGTATCCAACAGGGAATTTAGTGTTGGTTCATGGCGGGTCCTACAAGTGCTATACTTGATGCGAGTCAGCTGTGGATCATGGTGGATCATGGTGACTAGGGTCCAAGGGTTCAGAAGCCCCCAGGGCGGCCCGGGGCAAAATTCGAACTCAGGCAGTGGCGGTAACTAATTAACCAATACAGATTCTAATGCATACGTGCCTGGTGGTGGGTCGCAGTACCTATGTTACCCGTGGACCTAGTGGACCTAGGTACATATTGGGGCCGTTGTGGTGACCTCGCGATTGCTTGGGGCAGGGCCATGGATCGCTAGCCTAGAGAATGCAATTTGGAAGGTAAGGCGACGAATTGTCTTCGGGATAGGAAAATAGGCAAATTTCGAAGAAAAGATGGGAAGCAAATCCCCTTTCAGAGCAACTCTGCCTTACGAATTCATGATTACTCGTCATTTCGTCTGCTCTGAATACATGTACTCCTGGGAACTGGCATCGAATTTCAACTGCCTAATCTTAGGTGAAGTTCTACAGATGAAAATATTCTATGCAACTTGGTCCTTCTAGTATTCTACTTATGCATTTGTTGTATAAATGACTTCCAACTTCTAATAGAAGCTGCTTAGGCAGGACCTTTGGCTGTAGGTCACAGATTCCTTTAGAAGTCCTCCAAGTTGACTTGCCTTTGACGAAGAGACAGTCCTTCCCCTGTGCTGATTCCTTCTCCTCACAAGCAAACGAAATTGTCTCGTCGAACGAAGCAACTCCATCACCGAGAAAAGGCGGGGTTTGGCTGACGAGAGGTCTCATGTTTATGGCTTGCCGGGGGAGTTGGTGTTGTTTTTTCTCGGTAGCCAAATACGAAGTCCATGTCTTGAGACTCTCATGTAGGACCTCGTTGAATTCATTATCACCTGGGCGCAAGGCATCGCCCATCGTCACAAACTGAGGACTGAGGCGGCCGTTTATAGTCGAAAACCAGGGGCGAGTGCAGAAGAATGAGTTAATGTCCACTGTTATGTATCTTGGAAGTTCGGAAGTAAGGGAGTGAAGGTTGAATTAATCAGGCACGAGCAGCTTGTTTATTATACATAACAATCAAAACGTCTGTCACTTCAGCATAGCATACATATCACGTGCTCTCGTGATTTTCTCAACGCGATCCGCGACAGTGAGGGTCCCGCTCTGATCTGACAAATTGAACTCTGATCTGGCACATTCAAGCTTCATTCAGTCTTCTTTGAACATATTTCTTTTCTTTGAGGTTGCCATGGGCTACCTAGCTATATGAGCCCCGCAATCTGCCATCTTATCCATCCTGATCTGCCATCTTGACCTCTCGCAATGCCACCCCGCAAATCCAAGAAAAAGCAGACGCGACTTGCCTTTGCCGCTTCAACTGCTTCGCCTTCAGCGGATGTAAGCCCCGAGCAAAGCAGCCGATATGCAACACTCACATATGACAACCCGAGCTTGGGCACATACCGTCCACCAAAGTCTCTCAAAAGCAAGCCGGAAACTTCGCCCGAGAAGGAACGGTCAAAGCTCCCTAGCAAGAAGAGGTCCAATGATAAACCCGCGAGTACGGTGATGCTATCTATCCATAATACAACAAGAAAGCTAAGATCCAAAAGACCAACTATTTATAGAAGATCAATCGGGCGATGAATCCTTAGATGAACCTATCATTCCTGCCTCCCAGAAGAGAAAGAAAGCCGCGCAACCCGACAACCTCGACCTAGCAAAGCCCGATGAACCCCAAGATACGAAGAAATCCCGTTCGCGCAAATCACAGAGGTCATTACAATTCTCAAAGGCACAGACTGAGAACAAAGACGATTCTGATTCGGAGGAGCTATCCCGCCCGCGGCGAACACTCAAGCGAAAGGCCGCAGGCTCACCAATTGATAGCGACTCGGACGAGCCTGTGGCCTCCTCGGTCGCTAAACGGCGCCGGTCTACCCGAGGTGGTAATTCGTCAAGCTCACCCGTTACACTCAGCGACGATGACTCAAACGAGTCGGTGCGTCCTTCGACCGCCAAGAGGCGCAGGGTTGCAAGGCCAGCCGTTGTATCCAAAAGTGACGATGATGACTCGGATGAGCCATTGGCCTCCTCGCCAGTGAAGAGGCTCCGCCGTGGACAGGAGAAAGAAACTCCCAAAGCTCCCACCACCCCCGCCATATCTCGAAACAGGACAAACTTGATATCGCAGAGGATTTGGAGGACCTTCAGGATTCCGGTATGGACCAATTAGCAAACGAGGCACGTTTATTGATGCTAATGCCAGTCATGTGTAGTTGTTAAGAAGAGTCGAACTCGCGGCCGGAACGTCGAATCTGCCCGAGACAAGAGAATGAAGCACCTTGAAGCGCTCCGCCGCAGACGGGCTGGTGTGAAAGATGAGGAGGAGGACGAAGAAGCAGACGATGATGATGACGAATACGATTCCGATGTGCAGGATATTAAACGACCTGGCAGCGATGCCAGTCCCTCTGGCCGTGGGCTCTGGCGTCATCACGACGACGACAGCGACATAGAATCAAACATCGACCCCAACGAGAACCTTGATCGGTACGAAGACGACTTCGTCCTGGAAGATGAGGTGAACGATCTCGGCGTGCCTACCGAGGAGATCCCCTTCGAGTTCACCCGACATGCATATAAGCAGCCAAAGGAGTACTTCCGCGACGTCATCGGCTGGATGGTACAAAATAAACTGAACCCGGCCTTCCCTCGCTCCGACGACATGTACAAGATGGCATTCATGAAGCTAGAAGATGAAGTCAAGGGTCGGGCTGGTTCACAGCTGATCTCCTCCGTTTGGAACCCCAGTTTCGTCTATGCCCTCCAGGCCCGGCCACACATCGACATCTCCGCCTTCCCAACGGAGGAGAACCATCCCTGCGATGCCTGCAGGCGCTCTGGACATCCCGCTTCTAGTGATATAAAGCTCTACGGGAAGGCGTATTCCCTGCAGACGCTGGAGCCGCTGGAAGACGACAATGATGATAGCGATGATAGTGATGAGGATTCCAAGCACAACGATGGAAAGGATCGGGACCGGGATGGCCATGCCATTCCTCCGGAGAACGTCCGGTATTACCTAGGAAAGTAAGTTTGACTTGGACGGTAATTCCAATCGAGCTCACCCTCTAACCGTTTGCTCTTGTTTCGACAGACAATGCAACGCGAGAGCACATCTCGCCCACACCCTCACGCATTGGCGTTACCATCTCAACGAATGGGTCATCGATTACCTTGAGCGTACGGGCCACATGGACGATGACGAGATCCTCAGACGAAATGATATGAGCGTCAAGCGGAAGACGCGAAACGCAAATGATGTTCTCGACAGCATGACTGGAACTGGTGAAGTCGATAAGCTTTGGCGTGACTTCCACATTAATCTCAAGTCTGCTCGCGAGAAAGAGGTATGTTCTTGTGTGTTTTGTTTAAGTGCTTCCATCATGCTAATTGTCCTTATTCAGTCTATCTACGGATGATATGATCATATCCAGAGCCAGTTCACCAGAGGGTCACTATATCCTCGAATGGCTTTATCATGAACTTCCATGAAGACTACGACCCTTGTAACTACCTAGTTTGTCACATCGCTTTCCTTCTCCGGTGCTCGACTTTGCACAATGATACCCTTTTCTTGTCTTTGCACATTCCCAGTTATGTCCAGTCATGCTCAGCATAGCAGTAGGTAGCAAACTGGCTATCTCAATAACTTATTTTCCAAGAGCCTACTTAAAATCCTATCCAATGCAGTTCTAGGCATATAATGCCTCCTTCCTCTAGCCCCTATAAGAGATCTAGGACTACAAAATGCAGAGATAACCAAACCCATCCGTTTTCATTACCTGGACATGCACATGGGAAGAGAAGTAAAAAAGGTGTATAGAGAAACAGGAAGAAAGATGATTGGGGTTGTACAAATACATGCATGCATAAGCTGCCGGAGCCAAAATGTCAGAAAGCATGAGAGATGCGAGGAGATGAAAAAAGGAGGTAAAAAGACAAGAAGTATAACAAAGATCCGAACAAGACAAGACAAGAAGAGAATCGGAAACCAACTCCTTCCGAGTGCTTTTAGTCCTGATTCTTGAGATCTGTCCAAGATTGGTTGGAAATCCCAGGACTTAATAGAATCACGCCGATATCCGCTTGGGTATGCTAATTGCAGCACACCCTCAACGTCGATAATCGCGTCGCTGGATCCTTTGTCAATCTCTCTGCTTTCCGATATGGTATTAATTTACAGAGTGGGTTGAGCCACCTTTTCGGGTTCGGAGCCGGGGGTGAGCATCTGCGAGTAGGAACCATAATCAGTATAATATTTCGAAGACTGGAGTCCGGTGAAAATCGCGAGAATGTCAAGCGATGATAGTGTTGAAGGGAAAAAAGAATTTTCGATATTGCCGAGATGCGAATACCCGAGGCAATGTACACGGTGTCAAATGTGCCAATGACAGCAAGAACCGGGATTCGAAGTAGATGTTGCAATTTCGATGAAACCAAGAGAACAAAACCAGAAGAAAACACAAGACACATACCTCGTTAGCCCCCTTGATCATTCCCTGCTCGCGCTCCATCTGGATGTACTGCTCTTCCTCGGCGTAAGCCAAGGCGAATGGCACACCGAGCAAGAAGGCACTGGTGCTGATAACCCAGAGAGCCTTTCCACTGAATGAAAAGGTGGCCTTGGTAAGGTCTGTGATGGAAGAGACAGTGCTGCAGACGGTTCGGCGGGCGGAGGGGGGAACCATGTCTTTCAGAGCGGCGACACGCTCGTAGAGCGACTCGGCCTCGAGCTCGACATCCTCGTCGTCGGAGATTTCGGAGTCTGTTGTTCATTGATTCCCATGTCAGATAATGTTCTTGATGGTTATTTGCGATTGATGTGTTTATTTCTGGGGTTTCGAGGTCGCGTGATTGAGGGATTGAGATTGGGGACTAGGATGGCAGGAGGAAATTCAGGGAGTAGTGTATCCTCTCATCGAAGCAATTTCCCGTGCAAATGACAATGGCGCGAATGCGAGTTCCGTCTGGGTATGTTCGAGTGGTACTAACCAGTGTCTGAGTAGTCCTCATCATCAGAGACCAGGAGAGCGTCGTGCTTGGGGGCAGCGGGCTTGTCGGTGAAGTGCTCGTCTTCGACTTCAGTAAGCTTGACCATTTTGGGCGATTTGGATGAGAATAACGAAGGGGATCTAGTTAAAAGGTGATGGTTGAATGATGGAAGGACGCTCTGGTTTCGCTCCGACTTTTTTGCCGAAAAGCGGCGAGGAGCTTGGACCCACCGACAACGATGTCATTTGTTTTTGGTATGAACTGTTGGTGAATGCATAGAAAAGGTGAAAGGAAATAGAAATGTGAATTTAGAAATGCTACGTATCCATATAAAGTCTGTTTAAAAGAGAGGTGTATTCTACAGAGGCGAAATGCTGGCCATAGTCTATAATTACAGATTATCCTTTAGATGCGACCACTTCAGCACATAACCCTTATGTTCGACACATTCACGTAAGTCCAGAGGCATAGAATCGTCTATTTACCACCGGCCAAGCTTCCACCGGGAAATCCGTTCTTGGATCTCCTCTCCAGGGGAATTTCCGGAGCTTGTAGCCTTCCAACTCGCCCTCCTGCAACACAACAGTAGGCTTACCAGTGCCCTTGCCCTCATTGTGGACCTGGCCACCGAAGACTTGGCGAGCCACACGGCGGAGATCCTCGACAGTGAGGGCCTCAATTTGTTCACACATCTCCCGGACACTGACCTTGCGGCCGTGGACCTGCACCTGGCGTCCAAGATCCTCAAGCTCGACCATGCGAGACTCGAGGTTCATGAGCAGCGAGGAACGGAGCTGGTTCTTCGCACGGTTGACTTCCTGTGCTTGCAGCGAGCTGTAGCCAGTATCCAAAGTCAGGGACTGCAGCTCACGGCACATGACCTCGACCATCTCCGTGATCCGGGTTGGGCTGCAGGATGCGGAGATGCCGAAAATTCCACTATCCGTGTAGCTGTGATTGAAAGCAATGCAGCTCTCGACCCAGCCGTGCTGGTTCAGCACATTAGTGTAGAGTCGCGAGTACATACCCTTTCCAGGGCCACCGGCCGAGAATGAGCCACCACCGCCAAGGAGGGTCTGGAGAGTAGCGAGAGCATAGATATCAGGCGAGGAGATGGGGAGAGCCTCGAATGCAAGGTGGATGTGACTCAGGCGAGGGAGCATGGGGCTCGCTGGCGGAGGAATCGAGGGGAGGGCAATGAAGCCACCCGTGTAGTGAGCAGGTTGGCGGAGGTTTAGCGCGGATGGCTCAACCAGGGATGAGTGAAGAGGCTCTACTGTAGAGACTTTGGAGGAAGAGAGGTTCTTGAGGAATGGAAGCTTCGACAAGAGCGAAGTGTGTGTTTTTTGGGAAGCAGCCGGGCTGCTGATTGTCGATGAGGGTGTGAAGGAAGGAACGGTCGGCACCTGGCCCTCGCGGGCGGCCGCTTGGGAATCAGACAGTGTGGTTTCGATTCCACTGCCTGATAGCACGGGACCCTTGGCTTTGCTGATGTCCCTTGACTTCATGTCACCAAAGTACTGCTCTGTGAGCTTAACAGCCTCTCCGTGTGGCACTCCGGCAAACGCAACCACCATGCGATCCGGGTTGAAGAAGAGTTCCCTATACCGCTCCACAACTGCCTTGTTGATTTCGCCTAACCGTTCTTCCGGGCACAATAGCGGGTTCCCAAGGGTGTTGTCCGCATAGGCAGTCATGTGGACCAATTCCGGAAGGATGAGTTCCGGCTTCGCCCAAATCTCGCCAATTTCGTACTCCGCTGTTGCGAGCTGCTGGATAACTTCCTCTTCGGTGATGAGGGGATCGCGGATGGTCTCCGCGAGCAAACCGAGCGTGGTAGGAACTGCGGAATTGAAACTGGCAGACTGGTACATCAACGATTCCCGAGATGAGGCACACTGGATGTTCCCGCCTAGGGACTCAAGAATCTCAAGCATTTCATCTCCGGTGCGCGCCTTGGTCGACTTGAAGGCTAAACGGTCCATAATGTGGCTAACACCGCGTAGGCTCTCATCTTCGTAGCGAGATCCAGCATCGACGTAGACTCCGACACCAGCGAAGGGACCGGGTAATGATTCCGTGGCGACGCGAACTCCATTGGGAAGTGTGGTGACTTGTTCTAGCTCGGCGGGATCCTGTGGATAAATGAACAATTTGTCAGTTACCAATAACGCTATTTTGCAGTAGCTAAGAAGTTTCTTACCTTGGCCGACTCATTGATGGTAGAGAGGCTTCTTGACACGGTGCGAGGAGCTCGTGTCAATGGCTTCGCGGCCTCAATGGCCCGCAATGCTGTGCGGCGCATGGTGGTTATTTCTGTACAAATCCAACAGCCTGGTCAATTCGGGATTTCTTGGTGCACCGAATATATCCGGAAGAGGTGATGTAGCTCGGACGGATTGTCGGCGAAGAATCGTAATAGAGCCTCGATCCGAAATGCTTAGCTAATCCGTCGCATGATGGCCAAATGTTCTTCTTTGACATAGCAGTTTCAAGTGTATAAGTCTTTTATGACCAAATTATCAATATTTCTGAGAAGAGGCCGTATTCTATTCATTTTTGTCACCGTTCGTATCTAGACGCAGTATCTATTATGTTCAAGAGATTCATCAACCAGCTAGGTCTTGCACCTATCAATTCATCTGATTAATCTGCTTTTTAATTTGCATAGTAAAAACATGCATTTTCAATTAGTCTGAAAGGCTCTGCTTTTCATCTGGAAAGAAGGCATTATAGGGGGGTTTTTCAATCTATATGACATCGATCATGGTGTTGAATTCTCACTGTCACATGACGTATTTCCCGCATATGTAGATATGTTGTAGATCTACCCTTCCTTCCATCTTCATAGTTTACAACTATCACCAGTACAATACGCATTGTACAGCCTTTTACTGATCTCATTTGCACTGTAGATCTTAACAGCACTTTTTGGGGAAAAAGTACGGTGGTCAATTACTGCCGAGGTGATCACACACCCACCCTTCAAATGTTCTCTGACCGTACACGTCACATGTATCTTCTAGAACCTCAAGTCGCGCCTCGAGTTAACTGCGTGAAATCGTTTAGGCCTCTGTGGTCGATCGAGTCTGCTTAGGGTAAGCCATACTCTTGCTCACTGAGCATGATCACGTTTCTCTTTCCCGTGAATACTTAGGGCTTCCAACGTATAACGTACTGCACGTGATCCGATGACACATAGATCGGTTGGATCTCGGTGGCCCATCAATTTGATCGTTCATCAATATCTTGGAAGCACCTAAGGGGAAAAGTGCGCATTTAGTGGCCACAACTTCGGAACCTTGATAAGGGTGCAAAGAAACGCTGCACCAAATCAAACAGAGAAAGAGGGATATATAGGTATATATATAACATCAACAAAACTATGCAAGCTCCTTCAAGGCTGATCCTAAATATATTGTCTATCGTACATCAGTGGCACCCGTCATCTGATGGACCCCCCGACCACTTTTGGACTTTGTTGTTTGAATAGCATCGTGCCTCAGTCGCAATTGGCGAGTTGAACTTGGCCAGCCACTCATAACCATTGGAGTCGGGTTCATCAAAGTATTCAAACCACCAACCTGTCAGTCCTAGGCCGAAGCAGCGTGTGCTATTACCCCGGAGAGTCTTCTGACCCTTGTCCCAGGTGGCCCATCCGGCACCCCGAATGTTGTAACGATGCCAAAGGTAGTGGTTAACACCCGTGCATTTGGCCGAGGGCTTTTTGGGCACGGGGAATGGCCGATGTTATACGTGAATGGACCGTTGGCGTAGGTGCCACCGGATTTCCAGTTCATTGGATTCTCGTCGTTATTGCCATCACAGCCGTCCAGAATACGATTCACGGCTGCGTTGCAGGTCTTCGAATCCAAATCGGAAGCACCTGCGTCCTTGGTGACGGTGAAAACCACATCATCAAGGGTGTTTTTGTTGTACCTTTTGCTGAAAAGCGTCCCGGTTTCTTTGGAATTCATGTCTGGCACGGCATCCTTGCAAAACTCTTCCGTGTGGGAGTACAGAGAGTAGGCGCTGGCATAGCCTTTGGATCCTTTGCTCGAGTGACAGGTGATCTCATCGACGATTTGACAGGCAGGCGTGGTAACGCCTTCGCGTTTGGCTATAGCGTCCCCAATCGTCCAGGTGACATAGGACGCAATTGACTCATGACCTAGGTTGGTAGGGTGGAAGATCTTTCCAATGGAATCAGGCAGGATTCCCGAGCCGGCGTTTCTACCGCAGACTCCAATCGTGGGGCCGTCTCGTTTGGCCAGAGGTGAAGATATCCAGTCCATGAATTGGTCGAGTTCTGATTGTTCCTGCTCAGCCTCCTGGATCGACGTGATGTTGGACGAGTATTCCAGCATCGAGTCAGATGCCCATTCTGACTCTCGTCGATACACAGTCCCCGGATTGAAGAACTTGTAGGTGGGCAACTTGTAAAACAGGGCGTTGTCGTTGCTTTTATCCTCTGGGTCTGGAGAAGAGCCCGACTCACAGAAACGACCCCCGATTGCCTCGCCCCAGGCACTCCAGTCTGAAAATACAACCGTTGAGCTGGCGGTTTTTGCAACCTTGTCAACAGCGGATTTCAACTTGGCATTGGTGTTGGCTACTAGCTTGTTGAAAGAAGTCCGATGGGCCTTGCTCAAAAGAAGACTGGTGCTTCCCGCTTGTCCGGGGAAAACCCAGTCCTCCTTGTCAGCGCATTCACTGGTTTGGTTGTTGAAATAGGGAGCATAGGAAGACAGGACAATTATTCCTTTTTCGGCCATCTTCTCGTCGAGCGAATTCAACAGGGCGACAATGTTGCTCTCGAGAAGGTCATCGATTGCTGATTCCGCTTTTGTGATGGCCTTTTGGCAGCTCGATTCACTTGTTACGGATTGCAAGATACATGTTTTGATAATGCTGGTCTTTTAAAAACGATTAGCAGGGTTTCCAACAATCATGAGTCCAACACCTACCAAACAAAGGTCGTTTCCTCCCGCCGTCATCACAGCCAGATCTAACCCTGTGGATAACTTGGCTATCTGGTCCGCAATGTCTACCGATGCATCTCCCGAGCATGCCAAGTAGGTGAAGTCTGTTAACAGATTTTCCGAAGAACTGATTCATAATAGACGGATACAAGTAATCGTATCGTGAGCAGGCGATGTCGTCCTTCTTGGAGCTGTACGTGTTTCCAGATCCGATGCCACCAGTGAAGCTATCCCCAACCGCAGCCCATTTTTCGATCCATGAGAAATCCAAAGGATTTACCGAAGAAGCACGAGCCGAAAGATCATTTCTCTCGAGCCCTTGGGCTGCCGATGCAAACAAAACGAGTAGTGTGTCGAGCCGCATTCTAAGCACTTTCCACGTCTACCACGATTCCAGGAACCAGGGGAAGAATGACTTTGTGAAAAGATGCGGTGAATGAATACTCCTGAATTGCGCATAGCGTCTTGCGCCATTACGTTTCTCTGCCACCCGAAATCGGCGAGATAGTGCTTGTGCTCGACGGTACCTTCATCTCCGGTGGAAGGATTTCGGCCCCCAGACCCATATGCAGAGATTCGCACTAATGCAAGGTCCAAACGACGAGGGGCTTATCTGACTAGGATGGCCGGGATGTAAGTTGGCCCCCGGTAGCCTAGCAATCTTGTGTGTGGACCTGGGCTGATAATGCCACGCACCAAGGGTCTTTCAATATCTGTTGGAACGAAGGACCCGTAGCTAGAGTGAACAGATATTGAACTTGAACCACTAAAGAATTTCCTTCTCTCGCATAGTATTCAGCCTTCAATTTCGTGTCGGTTTGTTTTCCGCATTCATACACATCGATGTGTTACTGACCACTGTGTAGGTGAAGATATCCCGCTCTATCTACGATGAGACTATTCCTTCAGCTTGTGCTTGGAATTTGCCTCACCCAAAAAGCTTTCGACTATTTTCCAAGTTAAGCAGAGCCAGAGACGGATCTTAAGAAGCGCGTGTACCCCATCGAACCATTCCCTGTGGTTCAACTCTGGCCTAATGCGAAGATCACGTACTGCTTTGATTCTCCCGACGCGAAGAGGTACTTGCGGCCCCTGATACCCCAGGCCTTAAAAAAATGGCTGAATGCCGGATTGAACCCTGCGTTCAAAATGGAAGAGGGCGAAGACGATTATTGCGCAAACGCCAACCCCGGAAGCGTTCTCACGATCCAGTACAACACCGATGGAATACTTAATACCAATCAAGCCCGAGTCCCCAGTCGACCGGCTATCTCGAAGCTAGATCCCTCGCCCAACATCGGGATGGGCGACACCGTGGGCAATATACTTGATCCTTTCAAGTATATCGAACAGTTCAGGATTGCAAGGTTACCTGGGTATGAGAGATTTACTGACCCCGAAATCGGATGCTAACAAAAGGGGGCGAGGCTGTTTCAAGCAGAGAAGAGCTGGTGTGATGTGGGGGAAAGCATTCCCAATTGTATTCCTCCGATTAATTGCGGTATCCTCGTCGGAAACCTCACGAATCTTCATCTGGTCATCATGAGGATAAACCTCAATATTTTGGTTGCCGCCACGGCTGGCGCACATCTGGCACAAGCCCACGGGCATGATCATGGCTTTCTGCATCAACGTGCTGCGACAACAACGTCAAGTGCCTCGGCATTGTCGAGTCCAGACAAACCGACTTTGACAGGAACTATAAGCAATTGCAACCAGTGGTACGATGTCGTCTCAGGAGATTCATGCTGGGGCATCACCCAGGCCTTTGGAATCACTCAAGACCAATTCAAAGCCTGGAATACTGCTGTGGGTGACTCGTGTGTAGTGCAGGTTGGGGTGTCTTACTGTGTTGGAGTTGGCGAAGTGGCGTCGACATCGACATCTAGCTCAGCCACAGGCTCTACGGCCTCTACCAGCTCCGTTGAATCGTCCTCAGCTGGCAATCCTTCAATCTCCACAGGCACAGTCACCGCAAATTCGACATCTGCGACACCTTACTCGACTCTTTCTTACAACACAACGACAAACCCCGTCACAATTACAAACTCTGATTGGCCACCATCCCAGACACAGACCGGACAGCCTAGCTACTGTAGGTTTCTTCGTGGCTGTGGCTACTCTCCACTAACACGGCTTCCAGGTAACAATTGGTATCAAGTAATGAGCAACGAGAACTGCAGAAGCATCTTGATGAAGTATTCCACGTGGATGAGCAAGGAAGATTTGTGAGCATGTCCCAATGTAGACTTACCCCTCCTATCAAAAGCTAAGATATAGTCTGCAGCATTGATTGGAATCCAGCCGTCGGTGAAAACTGCACCAACATATACTACGGATACTGGTACTGTGTCGGGATTCAACCACAAAGCTCAAACATCGACAATGGGACCACCGAGGCCTGGTACCCGACGTGATCATACACTCCCCCAGTAGCAACGGATACGGATTTCATTCCTAGCCCTACCCAAAGTGGCATTGCCACTGCGTGCCAGGACTATTATATCGCAGATGAGGTATGCCCGCAGCCTTAGGCTTGATCCTTCGGCTAACAAATCACAGACCGATACCTGCGACAGCATTGTTTCCCACGAAGGATTTTTGACCGAAGACCAGTTCGTCGAATGGAATCCCGACGTTGGAGCGGACTGTTCGGGCATCAAGTCAGGCTACTATTATTGTATCTGGAACGGGACCTCACCTCCCATGCCATCCACAACAACTGTTCTGCCGTCCCCCGTGCAGACGGGGATCACCTCCAGCTGCAAGGCATGGTATCAGGCCAGTGATGGGGATGACTGCGACCTAATCCCAGTACAGTTCGGTACCTTTTCAAAGTCCGAGTTCTTGAAATGGAACCCGGCTGTCCAGTCCGATTGTTCCGGCTTGGTGATGGGCGATTATTATTGCGTTGCTATTCCGGACACTCCTGCCACTCGAACCGATTCCATGACTGCCCTTCCAACGCCAACTACGCCATCTGACACGATTTCAGATTGTTCAGACTATTGGCTGGTTGGATCGTAGGCTTGCCTCCCCCCGACCCTGTCAGAAGCTAGACTAACGGTCACAGGAACGATGATTGCACGACAATCGCGGATGACAATGATATCTCCGTCGCTAGTCTTGAGGCTTGGAATCCTTCTCTCGGTGCAAACTGCAGTGAATTGAGCACGGACACGTATATATGTGTTGCTGCTCCCAGCAATACCACTAGCTCATCGACCACCCCAAGCTCATACTCGAGCACGAATGCTTCGCCTTCATCCACGACCGCTCAAGCTTCCACAACCGCTACATCTGGTGGATCCACTCCATCTCCTGTTCAGGTATGTAGTGATAATACGGTCGATCTCATTGGTGCATAGCTAACTAATTCACACAGACCGGCATTGTCAGTGACTGTATACGGTTCTACAAAGTCCAGGCTGGCAATGACTGCTATGATATTGCTCAAGCGGCTGGCGTGGCGCTTGATGACTTCTACACTTGGAATCCTGCCATTAAGGACGACTGCTCAGGTCTACAATCGGACGTCTTTGTTTGCATCGGAAAGTCGGGATACGCAACTACCATCAGTACCGGCACGCCTGTGCCTGTGACCCCAACCCCAACCCAAGTAAGTCACTTTGCGGCACCCCTCTCAGTGAATGAACCAACGGCATGCTAGACCGGAATGGTGTCCGGTTGTCTTCGGTTCTATGATGTACAGAGCGGAGAAGGCTGCGCGGATATCGCATCTCAGGCAGGTGTTGCTCAAAAGTAAGTCTCAAGTCTCCCATTGCTCTAGGCTTGACGGTATGATGTGTGCCCTACAGGTTAACTGACACTATGTAGGGACTTCTACAATTGGAACCCGGCTGTAAGCACGAACTGCGCCGGCTTGCAAGCCTCCGTCTTTGTCTGCATTGGAACTGCCAGCCCAATCACGACGATCACTAGTGGAACTCCAGTACCTTTCACACCCAAGAGCTAGAACCGAATCGGGGAGCACAATTTCGAGATAGAATAGGCCATAGAATAATTTATGTTGACCATGCCAAATCCGCGGGAGCAAGTGAGTGGTCGGCCCATGAAGTAGATACAAGCTCCAATCTGGCTAGCTCAGGCATCGATCCTTTGATTTCTTGAAACCAGTCGCGCCAATTATACGGAACGCAAAGCTGAAGTCGAGCCCACTTTCGACCTTCCAAGAGACTTGCCCATGGTTTGAGGAACACCTTCCCCTTTTCATGGGTATAGAAAAGCTCTTGAGCCTCACAGGGCGGCATTTGAAGTAGCACACGTAGCCGGAGCACGCCGCGGAAACTCTTCTCAACTAACCCAAAGAACGCGTAATAGGTTGCCATCCAGTCCTCCTCAGCTTGCCCCGGGACCCAGAAGCCAACAACAAACGAGATGTCCATAGATGTTATAAGAGATGCACAACGCGGTGCCAAAATCCTTGATATCAGAAAAGGGGTGTCCATAGCCTCGTTCATCACAAAGACATTCGTCCCATAAAGGACTTCCAATGCTTCTTCATATCTGTACGACAATAAGTCAATGCTCTGATAGTGGAAGGATACCGACTTACCCAATTTGGCAACATCTCAGCCACTCCACGCCGCCAATTTTATGCCTCGGGATGTGCATATACCCCTCGCGGCCCGAGATTGAACAGATATCCTCAACATGATCATCGATGAATCCACCAGAATGTTCACAAACAGCATGCCACCAGCGCCAGCGAGGCTCGCTGTGCGGTTTCGGCGATGGCTTTCTCCAAAAATACCGAATATGCACTCGCCGATCGCCCATAAGCTGGAGGTATATCAGCCTCCTGGTCTCAGCCGGGAGACGAAAGAGCGGACTTTGCTGTTGGGAGCTTTTCTGTCGAGCTCCCGGGCTGCGTGGGCGCTGTTCTGGTTGGATCGGCAGCTTCCATCGATTGAATATATCGCCGTTAATCTCACAGGTTGAATCCCAGATTCCTATTGCGTTTGGGGAACATTCTTTCAGTGTAAACCTGGGCTCTTTCGGCGCTTTCTTTTTGCGGAAAAGTTTGTTGAAAAAATGGGGTGCCATGGTGGTGGAGTCTGGAGGAGCGTGAAGGGGGGGGCGTTGACTCTATATATACCTGGATGTGGGTGGATATCCCCGGTGCGTGGTAGTAGCACTTCCTCGAAATTGAGGGATTAAACCTACAAACCCTAAGCTTGGTGGGATAGCCAACGGCCCCTAGATTTGAGATTTCATAAGACATACTCTAGATCTTGCTTTTTATCTTGTTCTCTGAGCTACAAATATCCTCTTCTAGTCCTATAGTGGCACTGGTTTCAATGGCAGCGAAAGGGCCTTCCATCGCCCCCTAGATACCGCGTAAAAATACTAAAAGTACAGCATTTAGAAACCATCGCGCAAGCAGTGGTATTTCTGATAGGCAGAAACTCAGTAAGCCTCCTTGAGCTTTAGGGCTATGTTTCTCAGGAAGACATAAGTCGTTTCGATCTTATCTAGCTTTCACTTAGCCATTACTCGTGCCTAATTTTCAAATAGACATCGTTGAGTCTGTCTAAACTGGCCACCGTGGTAATCTTTATAGACCATAATAAAAGAGGGCATCTATTGGAGAACAACATCTATGAAACCGCCTGCGGCCGCGCTGGCTTTGAAATAGGTGTTACGTTTATCATATTTATATACATATTTACCAAATAGTCTGCTTAGCTATCTCTTGGTGAACAAGAATGAATATATTTTAGAAAGATACTAGAAAGGAGTTATTGATACATGGCGATTGATTAAAGATCATATCTAGGTCCTCGAATATACATCCCATTCATGTGGCATTGAGATGATTTTTGATTATATTCACTTTACCATAGTTAGACAGTAGGCATGAATATTGAACGGGACTTATACGATTGATATACCCCTTACGGATTAGAATCACAGGTTAAGGTGGCTCATTAACTATCTGCCTGCTAAAGATACTACTATAAATGTGCACGGTCTGAATTAGCACCGTGAGCCCGATAAATGCTCATTTATAGCAGAAATCATGTCCCCTCCGTCAACTACTAGGGTGCTTCCCGGCCCGTTCATCGCAGCACGCCACGCGTATGTCAATATTCTCAATCGACTTATTAGGGACAGAGGTGCGAATCTCCACCGAACTTGGTGCGGCGAAACGCCGTTGGAGGTTAGTATCAACAGAAACCGTTGCGAAATTGTCAAGATCCTCATTGCACCAAAAGCAGGAACCGAGCGTCTCTACCAGTTGGGTTACTAGAGCGCTCGCGATCGCTAGGCGGCAGGGACACTCGGATCTCATCAGACTTCTGCTCGACACTAGATCACCCAACATGAGTGATACAAGTCATCTTCACAACCCATAGCAATCCATCCCCAAGCTCAAGTCTACCGTTAAGGTGAGATGACATGGACCTCGGTACTCTTGGTGCCAGTGTTGCTCTTTTTGATGGCAAACAAGTCAGGCCGTCCATCCAGATTCCAATCTCCCACAGCAAAGCTAAACGTATCATCTGTCTCATGTAGAGATGTGCCTGTCTGAAGAATGAACCTTTGGAAGTTTGAGGCACCAGAGAGTATATGGGCCTCGGTGCTCTTGGAGCCAGTGCTATTCTTTTTGACGGCAAATAAGTCAGGCCTCCCGTCCTGATTCCGATCCCCTATAGCAAAGCTAAACGTATCGTCTGTCTCATGTAGAGGTGTGCCAGTTTGAAGAATGAACCTTTGGAAGTTTGAGGCACCAGAGAGTATGTGGACCTCGGTGCTCTTGGAGCCAGTGTTGCTCTTTTTGATAGCAAACAAGTCAGGCAATCCATCCTGATTCCAGTCCCCAACAGCAAAGCTAAATGTATCGTCTGTCTCATGTAGAGGTGTGCCAGTTTGAAGAATGAACCTTTGGAAGTTTGAGGCACCAGAGAGTATGTGGACCTCGGTGCTCTTAGAGCCAGTGTTACTCTTTTTGACGGCAAATAAGTCAGGCCGTCCATCATGATTCCAGTCCCCCACAGCAAAGCTAAATGTATCGTCTGTCTCATGTAGAGGTGTGCCAGTTTGAAGAATGAACCTTTGGAAGTTTAAGGCACCAGAGAGTATATGGACCTCGGTGCTCTTAGAGCCAGTGTTGCTCTTTTTGACAGCAAACAAGTCAGGCCGTCCATCCAGGTTCCAGTCCCCTATAGCAAAGCTAAACGTATCGTCTGTCTCATGTAGAGGTGTGCCTGTCTGAAGAAGGAATCCTTGCGCGGCTTCTGTGGTTACTCCACCATTCTCCGCGATACATGTTTCATATCTCTCTTGAAGGTCTTGCGCTTTCGCATAAACATCCTTTTCCACTAATCTGACTGCAGCACAATACGTCTCCGCAATCTGCAGACAAGATCCGTAGGTCAGGGGCTCGCACACTGTTGCTGTGAAAATCTTCCTGCAATAGGCTTTACGGCATGCGTTCCTGAGGCCATCACAGAAGTTTCTGTTGCACTCATCGACGTTAGCACGAAGCGTGTAATAGCAGCGGTTGTGCTCGTCGCAGACGCCCCTAAAGTTTGCGCTTCCCCAACTGTCGCGCACCTGGCTCGGGTTGTCGCTCCAGCTTGAGCAGCCGTCAGTGCGCTGAGCAAGGCCGCCGCCTGCTTTGGGGAATTGGCCTCCGCAGGTAATGTCGGTGCCGGCTGATACGCCTCTCTGCAAGCTGCATATGGCTGCTAGAATCCCGAGGACGATGGAATGGAAAGAAAACATCTGAATCTTTGTAGGAGTTTCTTTAGGTCTGAATAGAATTAGCCAGGTATTCAACTTCCTGTGTTGGATATATGCGCCAACAGGTCAGCCGAGGGCAATTATTGCAATATTTGTCTACATGATACGTCGCGGTGATATCATGTACTCTGTAGTGAGGGTCAGTTTGTCATTCGTTGAAATCTCCAGGGCTGCTTAGAACTAGTCCCTTTTCCGCAAACGGGGAATGGTCCCACACCCGATGTTGTCTGGAAAACGAGGTGACTATGACGACTGAAGACCGACCAAAGAGCTACTGCGTGAAATTGGCTTTTGCAGTCTTCGAGAACTTCTTTGTGGCACTGGGCCCCGTGAGATCAGATGCTGATCTGTAAAATCTGCCTAGAACTAGTCCTTTTTCCGCAACGGGAAATGACCTCACAGGTGGCAGGTCCGGTCGGTGTTCATCCAGGTTCATAACAGCTGATCATGGTTTCTTGCAGTTACCTCTCACCCCCTCCCCTCCCCCCCAACTTCCCACTGCCAAGACTGATAAAGGGACTACTATGAAATGTAGGATCCTCTGGGAAAGTATGTCGATGCGTGAAGAAGAAAGAAACTATCTACATCTGAGCTAGCTAATGTGTGTAGGAGCAAATGAGCCCTAGCGCGAATTATAAATTGGGCCACGCGCTGTAATTTGCACCTTATCTGGTACAGTAATTATCAACGATTACCCCACATTCAAGCCTCCGAGTCGCATCTTTGCGAGGGAGATACAACAATTACAGATTTCATTGCGAAGCGGTCAGATCAAGCGGTAAGCTCAACTGCCGTCACGGCCAAGGCCATGTGGAATCTTGACATTAATACCTTGTAGCAAATAACAATGAATCATCAATTTTTCTATCCATAGATGTGATAAAGAATTTGAATAACTAGGGGTTTTCCGAAGCCCAGTTTCTATACCAATCAAGACATGAAGCATTCGCAACACTCGCACCAATCTTGATGTTAAGCCCGCACAAAATCTGCTTCACAGCATTTTCGACCTTCTTGCCATTGGAGGTCACCGGGATCTCGGGACATGCATCGATAACGCTAGGGACATGGCGGGGGCTAAGCTCCTTCCGAATAGTGGACTGAATGCGTGCCGCGAGATCCGCCGGCATACCGGACTCGTTGCCAGAAGAAAGTCGGACAAACAGAACGACCGTCTCATCGGTGTCGATGCCATCTCGCCTCCGACCAATGCAAAGGGAGTCTTCCACGTCTTCGGCGAAATGCTTGAGTAGAATATTGTAGATTTCGGCACTTCCAAATCGCACTCCGGATGGCTTCAGTACGCCGTCGCTGCGGCCTAGCATGACCACACCTCCGGTTTGTGGGTTTATTCGCACGTAGTCTCCATGGTGCCAGACTGAGGACCCAAACACATCGAAGTAGCTCTTCCGATACTTCTCCAGGCCTGTTGGTCCCGGGGGCCAGAACATGACTGGTTGGGCCGGGAAGGGTGTGACGCAGACAAGATCACCGGGTTCACCTGTGGCACTGATATCCTTGCCAGAATAGTCAAACACGGAGATGTCCATCCCCAAAGAGCGACATTGGATTTCTCCTTTGTAAACTGGGAGAATGGGGCAGCCGGAAGCGAACAGAGAGAGGATATCTGTGCCACCGGTGATGGAACCGAGCATGATGTCGTGGTGGAAAGAGGAATAAACGTATTCGAATGTTGATGGTGCCAACGGGGATCCAGTACTGAAGATGGCCCTTAAGGTCTTCAACGACACTGGCCTATGGGCATGCTTGCGCGGGTTCAAAGCGGCTTGTTCGAGGAGAGAGAGATACTTGGCTGATGTGCCGAAATGGGTAATCTGAAGCTCTTCGATGAGCCGCGGCATGGCCATTTCTCCCTTTCCACCTTCAGCATCAAAGGGTCGGAAGGGTGAGCCATCGTACAGGACGATTGTTGCTCCGCTGGCCAAGCCCGACACCAGCCAGTGCCACATCATCCAGGTTGTCGTTGTGAAGTAGAACAAGCGATCACCTGGTCGGATGTCACAGTGAAGAAGATGTTCTTTCTTGTGTTGCAATAATGTGCCAAGAGACCCATGAACGATAGGTTTTGGAGCCCCTGTTGTACCGGACGAGTACAAGATATAGACGGGATGGTCCGGTCTCAAGCTTGCAAACTCTAACGGCGCCTGACGATCCTTCACCGCAGACACGAAATCACCATAAACCTTTGCTTCCCCATTTGCAGGTCGAAGGTCATCTAGGTTAACTTCAAGTTCCGGGGTAGTAATAAGAAGCACCAAAAGCTCAAGGTCCGGCAATTCAGAGACAATCTCCCGTACTTTGGCATGTGAGCTATGCACCTTGCCATTGTAGAAGGATCCATTGTCCGCGAAGAGGATCTTAGGTTGGATCTGCTTCAAGCGCTCCAAAACAGCATGCACACCAGTGTCAGGTGACACGCCAGTCCAAAAGGCCCCGATTGAAGCAGCGGCCAACATTGCCACGACGGTACTAGCATGATTGCCCACGAAGCCAGCGACACGATCGCCGGTCTTCAGACCTGCTTCTTTCAGAGCATTTGCGCACAGCCGAACGCGCTCTCGTAGCTCCTTCCACGAGATGAATTCGCGGGCTGCTTCAGTGGCGCCAATCACTGCTACGGAATCTTCATCCGGCGAGGTGGCGGGATACAAAAGATTCTCGGCGAAGTTCAAAGTGCTTCCCTCGAAGAATGAAGGTCTAGGAAATAGCACATCTTTTGAATCAAGGACCTATGCAGATCGGATTAGGACCGGATATCTCACGTGCAAGATGGTGGATCCAGGCTCGAAATGGGAATTACTCACGTGTTGGTATGGACTGTGGGCGTTGATCTTCGTATATAGCCAGATTTCCTCCCAGAACTGGGCTGGTTCAGAGACACTCCATTTCCAGAGCGTGTCGTAGTCATTCAGTGACAAGCCATACTTCTTGTTCACTTTAGTCATGAAATCATAGATCTGGGTTGTCTCAGGAGAGGAGGGCCGCCAAAGCTCCTTGGCCTCTGGCTCAACGTTTACGTCGATATGAGGCATACCTAATGGTGTTTGTAGAGACAGTCACACAGTAAGGCCTGGAATTGAGCTTCTGGGTGGTGGAGCATGTAGACTGCAGACTGTTGCTTGTAGGTTGAGATTGAAGGATTCAATATATTGTCGCACTTGGTAGGACCCCCAATAATGTGGCAATAGACTTCAATATTCCCAACAGATTTGCAGGATCTGATAGGCAAATGTTCACAGGGGTCAAAGCTTGTAGAAGGCAAGAACGGAAGTGCAGATACCCCGGAGCGGGAATGATCGGGTATTGAGTTGCCGATCTCCGCGGCTACATGAATTTCTTATACAACGCTGTGAATGTGACTGTTAATGAATTGAAAGCTTCTCTGATATGCTCCTCTGATATGCATATATTCCAGTTACTCCAGATGTCACATTGGCTAAAGAAAGTGACATTTGCTGCCTCAGGCATCTCGCCGTTTTCATACCTAAAGCCTTCCTAGGCTACTCCGTAGGTACTTCAACGTCACATATCGTGATGTAGGTGTCACAGACCTTGAAGAAGTTGAGATGATGCGACTATGTATGTACATGTATACATATTTATATTTGGTCCAAACGGTTTTGAATCGGATATACCGGATGAAATGCCCCTTTTCTCACCTTTTTCTCCCGACGGAGTATATACATGCAGATTATACAATTCATAAATCCGATGTGCACAAGCATTGGAGTACATAATACGATTCTTCTCTCTTCCCTCTCTTCTGTCTTCTCTCTCTGGCCTTTGGGCCTTTTCGGGCCCGCAATTTTAGTGCGGAAAAAAAAAACCTTTAGTATTGAGGTGGTAATAATACCTCCTTCGTAGGAAAGATAAGCCAATCATACCTAGCTATCACTGTATTATCACTGTACTGCATCTGTTTTTAATTAATACCAGGAGGTCGCATGGGTACAGCTTAGGGAAACACTGGTCTCTCTTATTTATCTTCTCAGACTCTCCTTCTTTCTTCCATATACTCGTTTTGGTGCTTCATCATCTTCGTAGGGCAACAGGGCAACATTGGTCACTTCGTCATCTGAACGTAGGGCTCTTTGCCCCTTCGTCTTGCCTTCCACGTGCTCGCAATTTCTAAGCCCTTTCGGAGTATTCGGCTTCTACTTACCTAGGTAGGTACTTACCTTGAATCAACCTTGTGGTACGTCTCGATCTGTGGAACTTATGACCTGGAGAGAGTTCCTATGGTTTATTTGGGGAGCGTGGCTCAGGTCGCGTGGATGCCTGGTCTAGAACCCATCAACTAATTGGCTGCGGTTTCCAGATTGAACACATTGAGGTTATCGACGAAGAAGTCCAAGAAGCGCAGCCTACTCGGACACGTCAACTATCTACCCCCTCCGGTAGTCCCTGCCTTAAAATCGTCAAGACAAAGCGCCCCCTCGATCCTGACGTGCACAAGAATAAGACCCGTGCCGAAACTTTACGCTGTTTCCTCCTGCGATGCCTCGTCGATTTAGCAGCAACTCTTCCAACGACACCTCTACCAACCCGCCGTCCTTTTCACCTTCTTCGGGAAAGGGCGGTATCTCCATCAAGGCCCCCACGGTCAAGTCCAATCGCCTTTCTCAGTTATTCTCGGCCTCGCCAAAGTCAAAGACGGAAACTGTACAGAGTGGGCATTCGCAACCTAGCAATTCTTCTCCGCCGATAAGCCTGGCCTCACTGTCCCTACCGACAATCTCTCTTTCAACAGCCACTGCGGATAATCTCAATATGGACGAGCTGCCTACCACACTCTTCCAGCCTCCGTCCCCTGAGGAGGCTCGTCGGCTGGCCAAGCAACATGCCCAGTTTGGTCCGATCGGTCATCCCAGCCACCGATACTCCAGTCGACACCCTGGTGGTGTCTTCCCCGAGCCGGTGATGGACGAGCCGCCGTATTATTACCTGCTCACCACCTATATCAGTTACTTAATCCTAATCGCTTTCGGACATGTCCGTGATTTCTTTGGCAAGCGATTCCGCGAGGAACATTACCGCCATCTCAAGCCTCGCAATGGCTATGGTGCTCTCAACAGCGATTTCGACAACTTCTATGTGCGTCGTTTGAAATTGCGCATCAACGACTGCTTCGAGCGCCCCGTGACTGGCGTTCCCGGCCGCACCATTACTCTTATCGATCGGGCCACTGATGACCACAACCAGCACTTCTACTTGACGGGTACCACTACCGACACCCTCAATTTGAGCTCGTACAACTACCTGGGTTTCGCTCAGTCGGATGGCCCTTGTGCGGATATTGCGGAAGACTGCATCAAGAAGTATGGCATTGCAGCACCCAGCACGCGAGCAGAGTCCGGCACACAGGATTTGCATGTCGAAGTAGAGGATCTGGTTGCTAGGTTTGTGGGCAAAGAATCGTCGATGATTTTCTCCATGGGATTCGGCACCAACGCAACCATCTTCCCCGCCTTGGTCTCGAAGGGATGTCTTCTCATCTCCGACGAACTGAACCACGCGTCGATCCGTTTCGGTGCGCGTCTCTCTGGCGCCTCCATTGCTATGTTCAAGCACAATGACATGAAGGACCTGGAATTAAAACTTCGGGAGGCTATCTCTCAGGGACAACCCCGCACTCACCGTCCCTGGAAGAAGATTCTGGTCGTGGTGGAGGGACTCTACTCCATGGAAGGTTCCATGTGTAACCTTCCTGGCCTTGTGCAGTTGAAGCGCCGGTACAAGTTCAACCTGTTCGTTGATGAGGCCCACTCCATCGGAGCCATTGGGCCCAAGGGACGTGGTGTTTGCGATTACTTCAGTATCGATACTTCCGAGGTGGATATCCTGATGGGCACACTTACGAAGTCATTCGGTGCCAACGGTGGCTACATTGCGGCAGACAAAGTGATGATCGACGCACTTCGTGCCACCAACCCCGGTGTCTACTACGGAGAGTCTCCTGCACCTGCAGTGCTTGCCCAGATCTCTTCTGCTCTGCGGATCATCAACGGCGAGCTCGTTCCCGGTCAGGGCGAGGAGCGATTGCAACGATTGGCTTTCAACTCGCGGTACCTCCGTCTCGGATTGAAGCGTCTTGGCTTTATAGTGTATGGCCACGACGATTCACCAATCGTTCCAGTCCTTCTCTTTAACCCTGCCAAGATGCCTGCATTCTCTCACGAGATGCTCCGGCGAAAGATCTCCGTCGTTGTTGTCGGTTACCCGGCCACTCCACTGGTCTCGTCCCGTGCTCGTTTCTGTGTCTCTGCTGCCCACACCAAGGAGGATCTCGACCGTGTGCTGACCGCTTGCGATGAAATTGGCAATGTCCTCCAGTTGAAATTCTCTACTGGTATCGCAGGTGGTGCGCTGCCTGCTGCCGAACAGCCGGCTCCTCCACCAGAGCTGGAGAAGGAATGGCACCGCAGGCGCTCGGACAATATTTCTCCTCCCCGTTGGCGCGTCGAGGATGTCATCCGACGCGGAGTCCAGGATGTCAAGAATCCCTTGTACTAGTACTAGATTGGCTTCTTTCTCCTACCGGTTGACATGATGTTGTCTTGAGTTCTCTAAGCTTTGAGATGTGTCTTCCGTCGGGATCTTTTTTCCACAAGCACGGTTGTTGCTGGTCACGCTGTGCCGGGGTCTTAATTGCACATGTCCCCTTGATCTTCGTTCTGAGTTGCTATGACTCTTGTGACTTTCGCTGGACTTTGCTCGGCACATAAAGCGAGTGAACTTGCTCAGACCAGAAAGAAAAGGGGAACTCGGGGAAAACAAAAAGAAACCAAAACGGTCATGAGTTATTCGAACGAATGAATACGCCCCGTTTCCTATGATTCTATTGCTTCCTGTTTGCATACAATATTTCATGTTACTTTCTTACTTCACTGTTCTTATTCTTAAGATATTGCCTAATATTGTTCCCACTATTGGCTTTTTAATGTATTTTACTATAGTATTTCGGGTCAATTGTCAGGACCTAAGGCTGGATATAGGAAAGGTATTCACCTGCCAGATCACTTGTGTTTACAGTACATTCCCTCGTCCTGTCTTCTTCCATACAAAATGAAGTCCATATTCCACGAGTTCAAGTGCGAGATTGAAACCACAGATGAAACTCCCACCCGTCCAAGAGAATGACTTCGAAAATCGTATCCTACATCCCTGGCTAGTCTGGAGTACAGGCAATCAATGCCTTACGAACTATGTAGCGGCTGTGTAAGCCGTTGCTTGGTAAACAGCAACGCCAATAAGAGAATACAATATCTATGTGCTGGAGAATGAGTATATATACATGTATCTAGTCCGATCAAAGTGAATGATCAAGGTGAATGGTATTTCTATCATGAGCTTTTACGCTTTTATATCCGACGGGTCAGGCCAGGATGAAAACAAAAAGAACAAAAGCAAGTCAGGATCATTCCAGGAGAGATCCCTCTGCGCCTCCGAAAGAGTGGGCTGTGAAGAGCCGAGAAAAAGGAGAACAGGGAAGAGAAGATTTCAAGTGCGACAAGTAAAAAAGACAAGACGGAAGAAAACGCCTGTCAGCAAAAACAGAGGGATATCATTAAGATTCAAAGAATCCAGACATGTCGCAAAACAACAATTTGAAACGGATAAATTGAATGGGGAAAAAGAAGAAGAAAAGAGAAAAGAGAAAAAAGCAAAACCGTAAGACTCGTATACTCGATAAGTCGTCAGGGGGGAAACCATTCCCTCCACCAGTAGATGTAAAATCTCCAGGAACATTGAAGCCATTCACTCTTCTTTCAGACTTCCAACCAGATTGCGTAGCACGTCCATGATGACGGCTTCGTCTTTTGGCTCGCCACCTGGGAAGGAGCTTTCTGGCGCATCGCCCAACACCCGTGCGCGCGCACTCCGCAGTACTTCCCGGATGTAGTTCTTGTCCTCGTAGTCTTCCATGAGAACAGCTTCGAAGTCATCGATTGCCTTGTTCGCTCGATCAATGAACGAGGATGACTCTGATGGCCCTGGTGCAGGGTTCTGCTGAACAGGGTGTTGCTGTTGTTGATGGTGAGAATGGGCCGGGAGGCCTGGGGGCGGATGATGCTGCTGCTGATGTTGGTGCGGGTGTTGATGTTGATGCTGCGGCTGATGCTGGTGGTGAGGTAGCGGATGTTGCTGCTGAGGAGGAGGATGCGACAGCGGCTGCGACTGGGGTTGGACCGGTGGCTGATGCGGATGCGGATGCTGATGCTGGTGTTGGAATTGCGCTCCACCAGATGGAGGATAGGCCCGAGGCTGCGGGGTGTTGTGAGGAGGTTGAGAGGATGGCGGCTTTTGTTGGGAGTAAGGGGAATGATGCTGAGGTGGTCCGTGAGGGGGTCGTGGGGTCTGCAACTGTTGCTGCTGGCCGCCTGTCGGAGCGGGGGCAGATGCGTAGGGCGAAGTGTAGGTTGAAGGGATTGTCGCCGCGAATGCAGCTGGGAGGTTGTTGCGGAGTTGACTGGGGATGGGGAAGGATGCAGCTGGGTTTATAGGTGGCACTGGTGTTGGAACTGGTGCTGGTGCCGGTGTCGACACCGGTGCCGCCGGTACTGAGGCGGGTGCCTGTGTAGATGCGGGTGCGGGTGCAGACGCGGGCATAGCAGCCGGAGTAGGTGTTGGCGCTGGCGACGGGGTAGGAGCAGAGGCAGGGGCAGGTGTAGCCGCCGACGGAGGTGCCGCTGCCGCTGCCTGCGGCGGGGGCGGAGCAGGAGCTTGAACCCGTGGAGCAGGAGGAGCGGTGGGTGTAGGTGCAGGGGCCTTCGATTGAGGTGGATAGGGACTGGATCGTGGAGGTCCTCCCACATTAACAGATGCCGGGAAAGGAGCCGGCGGTATAGAAGGGAATTGGAAATGCTGCGGCGGATTTGGCGCCTGTGGTGGGCCCTGAGGCGGTGCATAAGAATGGGACATCTGAGGCATGTACTGCTGGGGAGCAGGTGGAGGAGGGTGGGACACCTGCGGCGGCGGCGAAGGGCGTCGTTTCTTTTCCTTCTCGACCGACGCGCCGGGAATAAGTTGCCATGACCAACCCTTGCCATCTCGCTCTGCGTGCATGAACAAATGCCCATTGCCGTTCAGGTTGTGCCGTACACTGGATGTCCAGCCCTCAGTCTCACACTTGAAGCGGAAGTACGGATATTTCAGTTTCAGCGCACGATAGATCTGCTTCAACGTCATCGGCGTGCCGGCTTCCGTCAGAGCATCAAAGATGAGAACGGCGTAGTTGTACGGAGGCTTCGCCAAATCCTCGGCATTGTAGGCAGACTCCGGAGGATAATTGGGAGATGGTGATCGTGATGGCTTGCGCTTTTTGACCGGTGGGGGGTTTGACATATTCTTGCGGAGGCTCTGCAGACATTTGGCCGCCTTCCGTTGAGGGAAGGGGAGAATCCATTGGTGTGCCATCGGGCTTCTTTCTCTTGGTGTACTTCCGCTTCTCAGATGGTTTGTTTGTTGGCGACTCGGGAACGACGGATTCTTTGGCAACTGTCTTTCCGGCCTTGGGCACTTTGAGTGGAGGTGGCGTGATACCTCCGTTGGCTTCGCGCTTAGCAGCAATTTTCTGCTCCCGGGCAAGCTCAGCTCGCTCGCGCTTAGACATGATCCCATCTTTGGGAGGGCGTCCTGGTCCCCGGCGGCGAGCCGGCTGCGAATCGTTATCCCCATTCTCAATAGAATCCATTGCTTGAACCGATTTAGAATCCTTTGTCTTGAGGATGATCTTCTTTGAAGGTTCCCTGCTCTCGCCGCTCTCACTTCCAAGTCTCTCCGATTCATCAACGTCGTCATCCACTTCGATCGAAGCACGGGCATCTTTCTCTTCTTCCTCTTCGCCATTCTCTGCCAACTTTTCTTCCATGCGGTCGGCTCCAGTTTCGCCAATAGGAACGTCTGGTAGCAAAAACCGGATACGCACACCTCCAATTTGGATGTAGTCGCCGCTATGTAACGGACGAACTTGCCCGGGCGATAGCCAATCAGCCCCAATGAACGCTCCATTACGTCCCATTACCTCCATTTCAAACAAGTTACGGTCAAAGTTATATGAGATCCGGACATGTCTCCGAGAAATCCCTCGATGGCCTGCGGCACTGCCGTCAACGGTCGTTGGGGGGTGAATGGGAATGGTGGGACAAGAATCAGGGGATGGGAGCAAAGCTAGCGCATCAACCGGCTTTGCGTCTCCGTTTCCATCTTGCAAAGATTGCATGGCAAGCGCATTGTAGTCGGTTGTCGATTGTAGTTGAGCCGGGTTTGCATGCAATGGTACGACAGCCTCATCAAAGGATGATTTTGATGATCGTCGGCTCATGTTCATATTGTTCGGAAGGTGCGGGGGTATATCCGGATCAAACCCCATAATACCTCCCCGATCACTGACAACACTGCCCATGATGGCAGCGCTTTCCTCCCGCTTCATACGGTTCGGGGTGTGGGATGTATTTCCTCCACTGGAACTCTTCGCCCGAGTGCTTCGCACGGCCTGCCGGTACTGGAACTCTCGGTGATGGGCGGCGCGTGCGGCGCGCACGTCTCGCCCTAGGATGAATGAGTAGGTATTGACGTAAAAATGCCCATCATCAAACTCCAACTTGGCAAATGCTTGGATCTTAGGCTCCGATCCAGCAATTGAGGCCGCCACATCTTGATATCCCAGGGCTGACAGATCGGCGTTTTGCGAAAGGAAGGAGGCTGTGAGCAGTTCGTTTTGGTGAAGGGCTTCAAACGCATTTTTCGGGGCGGCGGAAAAATCCAAGGGAGGAAGGAGCGAGGGCTGCTCAGCGTCCAATTTCGGGTTCATGGGGTCGGACAAGGTCCCCATAGCATCGGATGAGTTAAATCCCGTATGGCTCGTACCCTGATGTGCAGGATTTGTCCCCATGTGCTCGTCACCTAAAGCTTTCCCACTTAGCAAGTTCTGGATCTCGCGAGATATTGAGCCTGTGTCTCGGTGTAAGCTCGGGTCGATGGGCGCGTGGTTTTGGGCTGGCATGTTGGATGACGGAGAAATCGAGTCGTCCATCTTGATATCCATGCGGATATCCTGATCCTCATCCTGTTGTGCAGGTTGTATCGTGGTAGGGGTAGAGTTTGCGGCTGGCTGATTTCCAAGAAGCTGTGCTAGGAGCGCACTTGCGGCGTTTTGGGTATTTGCATCTTGTTGATGTTGCGCAGTTGAAAAGTCGTGACTGTCCGAGTATTCAGTTTTGATTGCGACGTCCGGGGCGGGCATCCCGTTGGGAGTTGACGGGGCAGAATTATTCTGCATGGCGCGGATTGCGGAGTCCTCTCGAGGATTGCTAGGGGGGTGCAGTGTCTGGTGAGCCGCCATAGTCGTATATGGGGCTATCGGGGCCTGGGTCAGGCGGTCGATGGCCCACGGCTGGCGCAGTCATAGTCTGCGACGACATGACAGGCTGGTGCTGGGGAAGGGAGAGGAATGAAGTTCCAATAAGAAGGGAAGTTCTCAACTTGAGACCGGGCGGTGAGCGGTGGCCGATTTGGTCGCTGCAGATGGCCGTAGTCACCGCTGAGCCATGTTCCTTTTTTTTTTCTTTTTCTCTCATTTACTTTTTCGTTGTTTTTCTTCGATTCCCAAAATATATTTGACTTGACGAATTCAGCAAATATGAATCTGGAAAGGTTGAAAAAGCGCCGATGATCCCCTTCCGGGACAAATTTTCTTTCCCGCCCCGCCCGAATCCATATTCTCTCCGACTTGATCCACCTTATTTGGTAGACTGCAGTTCCTCACCGATTTTGTCTAAAGAGCCTAGATCTACATATACGTTGGAGTTCCCAAAGGAATATGATTGCCTGTTCTATTATCTCATATTTCCTCGGTCGATTGTCTATGCTCTTAACCTTTCTGATATTCCAAGGTTGGCTGAGGTGAGGGGAAACAATAGTAATTATAGGTACAATATGTACTTTAGGCAAGTTCATATCAAGTGTACCTAGGTATATGCAAGGGGTGTAGAATACTACATATTCTGGGGAAGCGGAGTATATATGTACGCATATTACACATGTTCTATATGTAGAAAACCATCTATGTACATATGTAGCCTTCCAATGTTGTCTATACCTGGGATCATCTTATCGATAAACCTCGACCCTTTACCTCTGCTCTACCTTCACCCTTACTTCCCTATACCTTCACCTACACAAAAGCCAAAATGGCCCCGAAATCCAAAAAGCCCGATCCAAAACCTCAACCAAAGACCACAACCCCAAACTGGCCTCCCCTCCGCCCCCTCCTCCCCGCCGCCGATCTAACCCTGACCCCCCTCCTCACCGACCAAGTCTACCTAATCCGCAACTTCCTCTCAGGCACCCTCTGCAAGACCTACGCCTCATTCCTCGCCTCGCTACCACTAACAACAACACCGGGAACCCCAAAGAAAGACGAGGCATTACGCGTCAACGACCGATTCCAGATCGACGATGCGCGGTTCGCGGAGATGTTATGGAGCACAACAGCGCTGAAGGAGCTTATCACGACGCGCTTCGAAGAAGACGAGTACGGGTACGACGACGCAGAACAAGATGAGAGTACTAGCTCGTCTGCCCTTGCTGAACGGGCACGTCAACTCTGGGGCGGGGAGCCGTTGGGGTTGAATCCTAATATTCGCATTTATCGATACTCTGCTGGACAGTTTTTTGGACAACATTGTAAGCTCTTCGTCTTGTGTTTATTTGGATTATGATAGTTCCTATGCATAGGAACTACACATACATCCAAGCTAAAACTAACACTAATACCCGTTAATCTACAGATGACGAGGCCAACAACATAACCCTGCCCCCGCCGAACTCGCGCTCAAAAGCAACGCCCGCTCGCACAACTTGGACTCTGCTGGTCTATCTGACATCCTGCACAGGCGGCGAAACTATCTTCTACCCGGAGCCGACGCGCGCGAACCGTAATCCCGAGCCGATAGCTGTTGCGCCGGAGGTTGGGATGGCGCTGTTGCACCGACATGGAGATCATTGTATGATACATGAGGGGGCCGAAGTTACTGGAGGGGAGAAATGGGTATTGAGGAGTGATTTGGTTGTTCCGCGGTGATATACAGGTGTTGATTGCATTTGGGGAGTTCCAAGGTTGGCGAGGGGTAGTATTTTACATAGACATATGGAACATAGCATAATCGTAGTGGGCGGGTTCCTACGCGATTCCGACTGGGAAAGTCCTGGCTGCTTGGGGTATATACACATGCATATGAGAATTTATCAGGCACAAATTCTAATCATTCTGCTGGATCATACCTAAGTATTGGAGGGTCCAGTCAAGTTGGATAACACAGTAGCAAAAGGACAATATGAACAAGGACGGCAGTAGGTCCCTGTCACAGATGGCACGCATAAAAGAGACAAGGATTTGTAGATACAAGTCAAATAGTCGTAAAGAGTGGAAAGTTTGCTGGGAACGAGGAGATGGGAGACAAATAATGAACAGGGGAAAAAAGAGTAGATCATCAGTTATTGGGATAGCAGATGAGTATTGAAACTCGACAAAATGACAGATGACAATTGGGTTGGATCTCGCCAACGAGGAGGCTAATTTCCAGACTCAAAACCCCCCAAGGTTCAATTTCATTGTAATCATATCAAGCTGCCTTGGAAACAGGAGACCTATTCGAATCCAGTTCGTACTCGGCCCCTCTCATCATTCCCTCCACAGGACCGAGAAGCCGCTTGAATCCGTCCCGGCCCAACCGCGCCACCTTCACATCCGTCTTGGTGGTGATGCTAGCCTGACGCGGCTTGTCATCTAGCAATGCAAGCTCGCCGAAGTAATCGCCTCGGCGATAGTTCTTGACGGCTCCTGAGACACCGTTCTTGGTAGCCTCGGCTTCGCCCGACTCCAAAAGATAGAAAGCATCTCCGGGATCGCCTTCGTGGATGATGGTGGAATTAGCCGTGTACTTGATGGTGTCCAGAGCATCCGCGATCTTCGAGCGTTCGTATGGCTTCAGAGAAGAAAGCAGCGGGACTTCCTCCAGGAAAGCCTCGTACATACGACGGCGTTGGAATGCCGAGTCCATTAGGATGCGGCGGAAGGTGATGCGGTCAAGGGCCCACAGGGTGCTCTTCGGCTCGGTGGAGATCACTGTCGCAGCACGCGGGGCATTGTACATCAGAGCTAACTCGCCGAAAGATCCTCCGGGTCCAATGCTGGCGACCTTGTTGCCCAAGCCATCAGGGCCAGGCTGCACGGCGCCAGAGGGGTGGATATAGACGTCAAAGTTTCCTTTTTCCACAATGTAGAAGTAATCACCGGCGTCACCTTGGGAAATGACCTTGATATCCTTCGCAGGAATGGGTTTCTCAACGAGAGCGTTGAGGACAGTCAAGGATTGATCATCGTCGAGATGGGAGAAGAGGAAGTTGCTACTGACGGCGCTCTTAAGCCGGGAGACCTGCTCTTCGGTCTTTGGGTGGTGAGGAGGCGACCAGCTATCTGAACCAGCTTCAGTGGGATTTAAAGATTCCGCTGACACAGATGTCCGACGACCAAGCGCGTAGTTGGTAGGGAACCCTTGCTCTGCGGATCGTCCCGGGAGGGGGGGCCAGCTCCCCCTCCTGCTCGTCCTCCTCCCCCTCAGGATCCTGGAAGGGACTCCGGCTGAATAACGATCCTCCCCTTTGTGATCCTCCTTCGGTGAATGCACTACCTCCGAACAAAGCAGTGCCGGGGGGGCACAGCACCCGAGTTAGACTGTCGGAATGTCAGGTTGGTTGGTGACGTCACCTCGAACTCGTCGTCCTCGGAGATTTTTGGGGTGCTGGCAGACTTGTCGCCAGCTCTGGTGTTGATGACCGGGGTCAAATCAGGAGCAGAGTTCTGTGCCATGATGGCGTTGGGGTCGAGGGCCAGAGAGGCCGCAACTCCAGGGTTGAAGCTGAGTGGGATGGATGTGGGATGGGCGAAACAGAGATGATATCTGTATTAGAAAGGAATGGATTTAAGTAGATGAAATTGAGAAAAGGAGAAGGAAGTAGGAAGTGTAGCAAAAAGAGAAAGTTGTAGAAAAGGGTAAGAAGTAGTGAGGAAGCAACGGAGGGGCAGTGGGGAATTATTGGTTGGAGTCTAATTGTAGGGATACTGCATGACCTCTTCTGTCTCTCTCCCTCTTGCCTCTCACTTCTTCTTTTTTCTTTTTTTATCTCTTTTCTCTCTTTTCTCTTTCTTTCTCATGCCTCGGAAAATAAAATGTGAATATTGCAAATGAAAAGAAAATGGCAAAAGCAAGTGAAACCGGGAAATTACCTTTTTGCGGAAAGGAAGCTGAGTCCGGGAGCTTAGCTTTACAGCTTTACAGCTTTACTTATAAAAAGAGAGTTGAAGACAAAGCAGATATTGGAAATAATTGGACTGGAGAATTGGAATTGGAAAGATGAGGGGTAAAGACACACTAAAGTTGGTCTGAGCTTCGTCGATCATGCTTCGAACATTGGATTTCACTACATAGTACTATGGACTATATTGTACTAGGTTGAACTATGTGGTATCTATTATGTACTATGGATACATGGAGCAATAGTGATCGACATCCCCAAAATTATTCACTTTGTGGTATAGTAATAAGATTTAGCATTAAGGAATTAAAAAAAAAAAATGAAAGCTTTCAAGCCTTCTAAGCGTCTTCTAGAATTGCATCGCCACTCAAGTGGCAACGGGAAGAAGTGGCCCAGGTCACATATGTCATAGACTCGCCTTGCAAATGTCACCTTGATAACTTTTGGGGTGAAAATATCTGCAGATTTCTTGGAAACTTTAAATCAGTTCCAAGTTACCTAGGTAATTTCTGGAAAGTCAATTGTTACCTAGGTATAATGTACAATATAGGTAATGTTCTCCTATTATACTAAGTGTCATAGTAAGCTAGAGCTATAAACTACCTAGGTACCTACCTAGGTAGGTGGTAGTAGTACCTAGCTTACCTATACTGCTCCGTACCTATAACCCAAAGCTCTGACATGGCGTCACGTTAAACGGAAAGTCTAGATCACGTAGACCACGGTTCCCCAGCCCCTCGATATATGATAGAACTTATCTACTAGTTACGGAGTAGGTGCAGGAGAACTATATAGCGCTAAGTCCTCCAGGGTCAGGTACTGGTCTGTGTCACCCCCCACTGGTTTAGTCCAAATTCACTTGCTCCGTACTCCGAACCTTTTTCTCTACCTTTCCCTTCCCAAATCTCTTCCAATTTTCCCTACCAATATGGGTACTTTTATATTTCAGTGGTAAGTCAAGCTTCAATGTTCCAACGTGATCCCTCTACCTACATATGTACATATGTAGGGTTCTCGGTATCTCGGTACCTCTTGAATTCCTCGTGGTACAATGCTGAGACGGTTACTTGCAGGCCTCACAAGGCGAGCGAGGTGTTCGTTACAGGCACTTTCGATGATTGGGGTAAGACAGTGAAAATGGACCGGGTGGGCGACATATTCGTCAAGGAAGTGACTATATCTCCTGTACAAAAGATTCACTACAAGGTATGGGCTTACAATTTTATTTTCTCGCACCTTCTTTTGCCCTTGGACCTTTTCCCCTCGTAGATTTGGCGGTGAGCCTTAGGCAACAGGGGATTTTCCACTGACGTCACCTGTGCCGCTTTCCCCCCATTTATTAAGTCGCAACTTCCCGGAATCATAGGCTTATTTCTCACGCTGACTGGAAATTATTAAAAAGTTCGTTGTCGACGGTATTTGGACTACAGATCCCGACGTACGTGAGGAAGACGACGGGAGTAACAACATCAACAACGTGCTTCTACCTGGAGAGATCAAGTCCGACTTCGCAGCCATGTCTGGCGTGTCCCCCGATTCTACAACCGCGGCTCTCGCTGGTAACGTTCCCAAGGAGCCCAATGGGGATCTTCCTGGTAGCTTTCCAGAGACTCCGGGACAGGAATCCGAACAGACCCTTTCCGTGGATCCCATCCCAGCTTCCGGGGGTTATGGCAACCCTGTCAGCCTGAAGCCGGGCGAGAAAGTCCCTCACCACAGCACACTTCACAACAACACTGTTGACTCGAACGTCACTTTGGATAAAGAGTCATATGAGAAGGGCCAAACTCTCCCTCTTGGCGCTGGGACCCAGAATACCGACACTAACCTTGGCGCTTTCGCATTTACCCTCCCTCCAGTCACAAACAACATGATTCCTGAGTCCAGCCTCCCGATCGGTGGACCCGCGCAACGCGCCGCAACCAGTGCGACCGAGCCGACTTATACCGGCGGTCCAGCGCAACAGGCAGCGATGACCGATCCAGGATACCACATCCAGTCCGCTGGGCCTGACTCGACTACGGCAGCACTAGCTGCTGGTGTGCCACTGGAGTCGAAGGACAAGCAAACCAACGGCGACAAGCCCGTCGAGGAGGTCCCTCAAGTGGTGAAGGACTCATTGTCCGAGGCCCACAAGGACCCGGAGGCTGCTGCGAACCAGGAAGCAGTATATGAGAAGCATGCTACCGAGGAGGAACTGCACAAGAAGATCCCCGTTGCAGAGTCCGCAGGTGCTCCGGCACCTACTGTCACTGCGGCCAACCAGCCTGTTGCGCCCCATCTCACTGCTGGTACTGGTGCAGACTCGGCAGATGTGTCGCCGCTTTCGACCCCTCCGGTAGGCCGCAATGTTGCTGCTGCTACCCCATCTTCGGCGCTGAAGAACACCGAGTCCAGCGGGCCTACTGTCACAACTGGTCCTAAGGCTACTCCTACTGCCGAAACCTCGGCCCCCGAAACCACGGGTTCCACGACTGCGGAACCCGGAGGTCCCACTGTGACGACGGGAGTTGCGTCCGCTCAGAAACCTACTACTTCGACCCCAAACCCCCCAGGTCCCACCGTAACGACTGGGGCTGAGTCTACGGAAACACCTGCTACTTCGACCGCAAAGCCCGCAGAGCAGTCTGCCAAACAGTCCCAAAGCACTGAAGGTGCTTCTACTATTGACAAGAAGAAGAAGCACCGCCTGAGTGCCTTCTTCGGCAGGCTCAAGGAGAAGCTAAAGTAAACACTCGGAAATGTTAAATTTCCGACATTGGAATTTGTTCTTTGATTCCAGCCCTGGGTGATATAGTCTTGGCTGTAAAAGCTGACAGATATTCTGCTTTTTCTCCGATGCCTAATGTTCTTTGTTTCTGGATACCTCCTCCTGCCCTGCTTTACTGCATTGTATTTCTGCAAGCCGCGTTTTTGTTTATGCCTCAGCTAGTAATTATCGTCTAATGCAAGTACTTTGCTTTACGCTTGAATTGTTAGAATCGTAGTACTTTATGTCTTCAATGTATTTATATCTGGGCCGAAGTCGGAGCTGAAGCCTGCGTAAAATGTAGTACAGGACTCGGAGTATAAGCATGTTGATTCAATATGAAACATGAAACATGAGATATCCAATCCCGATAGAATGCCAGAATTCTTGAATCTAAGGAAATAAGAACTAAGGAAGTAGTTTTAACGACTCAAAGACTCCATAAACTGCCTTGTCATTTGAGTGGGGAGAAGGTCATTTCCCAATCCCGCTCTTCTCCACCTCAACCTTTCCCCGACTTTGGGGATTTCCAATCTTCTTCTCCCATATTCCTCCCTGAACCTCTGCATTATACAACCCACTTTGGTTTTGGGGGCCTTTTCACTACGCGTGAGCACAGATATGGCTGCCCCCACATTGTCCGCCATGATCGACCCGACAAAGCAGGCCGAATACCCAATTGTGCTGGGGGAGAGGCTTGCTCGGAACCCAAACACGAGCCGGCTGATCAACGTCAACTACAACCACAAATCCAAGTCCGCTACCCCACAGCAACGTTCGACCATCACTCACTCCCGATCGGACGGCCTCTACGACCTTGCCGTTACTGATAAGGCCCCGAACGCCGATCAAACATTAACCTATTCATATAAAGGCAGCGAGGACCCATCGGGTGAGCGAAGCCTGGTTCTGATCTTCGACCCGGAGCGGAAAGTCTTTGTTCTGGAGCCGGTCTCGACAACCTTGAACTTTAACCTACGGTCGGCTCCAGGAAAGACGGAAAAGCAAGTCCGCGAGCAATACGAACAACTGCAGATAAAGGAAGAGGATGAGCCAGCAACCTCGGGAGAAGACCGGCATGGAGGGAGCACCAGCGAGGACGAGGGGCCGGCTGACGAGAGCAATCCTTACGACTTCCGACATTTCCTCCCGAAGAATCGCCGGGAGGATGACAAGCCACCCTCAGGCCACAGCACCCCAGAACTTGCCACCAGCAGGGCCAGTACACCCTTGATCCCGGCTGCCAAGCCTGCGCCTCGATCTGCGCCTCAAACCAAACCACAAACAAACCAGCTGCGACAGAAGAAACCTCCAGCAAAACCACCAGCCAAAGCACACCCGCCCGCGAAGCCCAGCGAACCTGTCAGCTATGCCGACCCGCCTGAGCATGAGGACCCTCGCTCGTCGCCGTCCGATGCAGGCACGGGATCACAACAAGCTGGGCAGTCTCCCGGATCGAACATCATTGTTGACGGAGATCTTATTATTGATATGGGATCTCCACCTCCGCGCCCACTCGTTGACCGGACGTACTTCTCGTCCAATAACACCCCAGCAGAGGACGACGGGGATGAAAACATCGGGGAGTTTAGTTTACCCTCCCCGGTTGGTAATACAGCTCCACCTGTCTCAACACATACGGACACGGCTCAAGATGACGAAGTGGAAGACGATGATGCTTTGGCAGCGGAGATGGAAGCCGCTTTCGAACAAAGTGCTCGTGAAGAGGAGGCTCGGAACCACCAGTACGGTCAAACCACGGCCAGACAATATGTTCCCAGCGATGATGAGAGCGAGGTTAGTGAGGAGGAGTAAATGCCTGTTTGGCTATATTGTTTATTGCATCTATCAGCGTGGCGCCAGGACGGACTTTGTTTCCAAAGTATTAGATACCAATTGTAATTGTTATAGGGATAGAACAAATTTTGGCCCAGAGTGATCACCTCTGCTAGATGTGCTCTGGAAGCCCATAAGGCAATAGTCCGGGGCTTTGAAATGTATGGATCATCATTACTTCTATCGGTATATGTGAATAAATGGGCTATTTCATAGCTAGCTACCTACCTACCTAGGTACCTACCTATCTAAGTAACTAACTGACTAGCTACCTAGCTAAATAACTACCTAACTACGCTTAGGCCTCTGTATATTCCCATGTAATTTAGCAACTTATTGCCTATATTTCATTTAACCTTCTACGTCTCGTTACGCTATTGTTTATTCTACAATCGAATATACCTAGTATAGCAAAGAATTATAAGGCTTTCTGGGAATAGGCGGACCACTATAGCGAAGTATAGCTACATACTACGCCTTCCTATTATCCCCTTCGGTCTACTTAGTCTAGATCTAATAATCGGAACTCTCTTAAACCGGTGACTGGGTTGTATAAGTATACGATACCTAACTCCTACCTTTCACTATATTCTCTAGCTTTGCCTTAGCTAACACTGCCCTAGTGATATACCTTAACGTACTATCTACTGACTGTGCTAGACGTCCCCTATTACGAGAAAGTCTAGGCCGAAATATGATAAAGCGACCTATAGTAAATGTCTCTAGGTGATAAGTATCATTGAGGAAGAGATTCAAAAAGTATAGGAGAGAGAAGAGGAGAGACATAAGCATTGCCAGCTGCTGAAACAACCCTGAAGCCGAGAATAGGCGGCAGCTTACTTCGTACAGACGCTTTACGAGAGTGGATCAGGGGCCTATATGCAAGGCGAAAACGGTCCGGAGGGCCCATCATAGGATTACAGGATTGTTTTTAGTTCAACCTGTTTCTCCTTAACGCCTTGGATCGGAAGGAATGTTCTAACAGGTAACTTCGTTTTACTTCATTCTTCCCTACATATGTAGTTACCCAGTTAGGAGATCAAGGGGTATTTATTTACATTCAACAGATTGGGAAGTAAATCGTATAGGCAGTAGGCTAACTGACACCTTGTGTTTCTAAGGGGGAAAAGAAACCGGAAATCGAAAATTTGTCGTATACGACTATGTCCGCCCGCTTGGAAGCAGAAATTTGTAGCGTATCAAAAGGATTAGATCATCGCCAGCCATTGGTCAGCTTGATATGTCAAGCCATATTTGAGTAGCTGGAAGCATCTTTGGATCTGAAGCGGAACGTCTAGATTGTTATTAGGAAGGTGCTTGGGAGGGAGAAGGCAACAATTCACCCGCTGAAATGCTGGCAAAGAAGTGGGAAATCTAGCTGCCAATTCTGAAGTTCGCGTACTCGATGCAACTTTCAATTCTAAAGTTTTAGCCGTACGAGCCTTCGAAACGTTTAGTCGGATATAAGGGAAGGACAGAAAGTGTATCGAGCCCTGAGAGCGCTAGAAGCACAGCCATAAAACCATCTCAGCTGTACTATTGGAACCTTTTCTGGCCAACCACCATGGCCTTTTTTAAATTCCTCAATAACTTTTAGTTCTCTGTCATGAGGAAAATTGCTGTATTTGGAAAGGCTATCGACCGAAGGTATAATTAGGTCGAATTCCGGGTTCAACCACAAATACAGCTTTAATACCTAGGGCGAGAAGGGGAAAAGTACAGGGATGGAGGTCCGGAAGTCTTCCCGGCAAGGGCGTCAAGGTTGGCATCTTTCTACCTTTTGTAGAAGGAATAAGTTCGGTTGAGAACTCGACGAAACCAACCTTCACATGAAGTGAAAGGCCAATAGTCTGCTAGGCGATGAAGGATATGGGGCGTTGGGACCTTCGACAAGGTCTTTATATAAATACTGTGGTGCTATTTGATCTTCAATTTCTATTGAGAACTGTTAGTACCAGTTCCTTCGATGCTACCATGAATGGATGCCTTGCACATTATTGAAAACGTCATTATCCGACGAACACCTACGGGCTACACTTGTTGCAACATCTACCCCAAGACCCCTAGCACCTGCATACTGACGCATTACACCCCTCCAACAGCATCATTCGATTCCAGCACCTACCTCCGGGATAGAGAGATACACGCCATCATCTCCATTGAGCCAACTCTTACCTGCCCCACCGTTAGGGCTTGACAGCAGGGATAAGGCAACGGGGACTATACGTTATTGCTTAAGCTATTTGGCCAACAGAAAGGATATTGACAATGACAATGAATTATCCCTAGATATATATGAATATCCGAGGTGAAGCGAAAGCTTTGTAGACAAACAATAGATCACATCGTAGAGAGGTACAAATTAGTATAGACAAGTTAGTATGATACTAGTAGCGTTTCTATACTCACAGTAGGCCACAATAACTAGAGTCACTGAGCCCGAACTTCCTGTGGACCGTGGAACGGTCTGAGGAGAGACAGTCCCTTTACGAAATCATTTCCAGAGTAGGATCCGTATCAAAAGTGCAGTTAGTGACCTCCTCACTTCGGCCGACGGTATGTCGATACCCATCAGCCCGGATACCACCATTTGCGCCGAACGGGCAGCATAGCTCATGTCAATACAGCTGTATTGTGGTATCTCGACGAATTGCCCAACCAGTCCAATGTTTGAGGTACTCCGGCGAACAACATCGGGACGTTCATCCCGCGAATGAGCTAGAAATATTGCACTCATCCGTGGCATAACCCGTGGAATATTGACCGTGTGTCGAAAAACCAGCTCAGATGGGTAATTTAGATGTTTAAGGAGTTCCGTCATAATCTCTGCACCCGAGCATTGTAGCATCGGTTTCTTAACGTAGTCACCTATACCCTCTGGGAAGAGTGCGAAACCCCAAAGAACGCGCACGTCTTCTGGCTGATACTGAAAGACTGGTTGCGCGGGTATACAGAGATTAAGTTTCCACTGACTCTCCCGAAGAACGATTAATGCCCCTGTTGCCAATGTCGATTGTGACAAAGAAGTGAGATAGTTAAAAAAATTGAGCTCTTCAGTCGTGATTGTGAAGGACTCTACCATTGACTGAGGCCGACGTGTGCGGAAAGTATAGGGGTTGCCGAAATCTCTGCCTGTAGGGGCAAGGGTAAGCCATAATGACCAGTTCTCGTCAAACTGATCGCACGCATCGAATGATAACATAACCGGTTGATGATCATTTGATCCGACCGCAGTCCCTGATTCCGTCGACCCCAGTGTTGCTATAACGATGTCGTGGGGTCCAAGGTCCTTGCGGGTTAGGAAACCATTCTGACTTAACTCTAGTCGTGAAATAGTTCGAGAATCATTATCAGAGGTAGTCGCAATGGCTCTAACCTTGGTATCGAACTGAAAATCCACGTCAAGGCTCTCGAGGAAAAGGCAGATGGGAAGGAATATGGACTCAAATTGGTAGTAACCGGTAATATCAAGGCAGTTCAAAAAAGATAGATTGTGGAAATCACCGAGGTAGTGACGCAAAGCACGCCTGAACTCAGTTGCGCTGTGCCAAGGCTGAAGACCGAATCTGGAGAAAGTTCATTTTGCTTTTAGACTAGGATGAGAGAATCTTCGAGCATGGGATTACTTACTGAGCGGACCAGATAGCCCAAAACGATGTTTCGAAAAAGCTTTGTGGAAAAAAGTCACTGATGTGATTCCTTCCCAGTCGCTTTTCCCCTTTCGGCATAAGCCGAACAAGATTCAATCGCTGCTTGAGGTTCAAGTCCAGCGACCCAGTCACGATATTCTGGAGCTTGCGATCCCTTTGTACCACTATACATGTGCTACCAACTTGAGTTGAGAAGGTTCGGTTGACTTCTGCCGACTGTATGGCGTGCAAAAAGCTCTGCACCCGACGGCCTGTTGTGGGGAAAGCGGATGGGACACAAGAAAGGATTTCTTTCAGAGGTCCACCGATTGGAACAGGCAAGCATCTTCCAAACTGATCGTATCCGCTGGATGGGTCGCCTTTATGATGCCAAATTTCCTGCAAAGAATCACGCGACTCGAGAATATGCACCTTCTGAGGCGGTACCTTGGCATGCTTGATCAGATAGAAAGCGGACGCCAAAGATGCGGTCCCCGTTCCAAGAATCCAGGCTTCAGTTTGCTCCGGATCGCGTTTGTCTCGAATTCGGGCTTTCTTTGTCTTCTCCATCTAATAAGAAAACCATGCACGTCCTGCTAAAAGAAAGAGAAAATGCGATTATATCTTTCGCACCTCTTGGACTTAACGTAATAGAGTTGCTGTAAAATTCGGTGCGTCCATAGAGAACGGCGTTGCCCAAGTGGCAATAGTCCTATTTGTTGAGCCAACGAAAGGGTCAAGTCTAAATAGTTTGAGACTACCTAGGTAGTTTAGTACCCCAAAATGTGGTCACCACCCGACTCATCTGAATCTGGCTTACAGGATCTTAATATAGCGCAGGACCTTGATATGTCCCTAGCCACTTTTTAACGAGTTGAGATGTATCCCTGTACTATACCTGGGTGTTTTGTACAGGAAACGACAGATTCAGGGATAGCGTCATGAAGCAGCGCAGCTAGCGGAGAATGTGGCGACTTACTCGAATATAGCAGTGTTCCAATACGGGGTTACCGGGAAAAAAAATTCCCTATCTCGATCGTATCATTTTGAATGCGTTATGGATGTACACATGCATGATATCCGAGGATGTCGAGAATCAATAAAGTCCCGAAGCAGGCAAAGTCCATATAATGTTTCTCTTTCGCCGCACCTGGGCACTCGGGTTTGCTTAGAGATCTTAACAGTGACGGTGAATCTGGACATTCGGGCATATTAATCGTCTCTCACTCGTCACCCTCGACCCCTTGATACGTGAGTGGCCCACCTGATGTACCAATATCATCTCCAAAAAAGAATTTTTTTGATAATCGAGGTGCTCGAATATAAAGGATCTTCTAACTCTCCTTCCAGACCCATTAGTTTGTAGACTGCCATTTTGGCAGTGCGGATGCCGTAACTGACGTCTGCGCATGTGTAACCCGATAACTCTGTAAACGGCCCCACAAGACCTACGTTGGATAGGGGCATAATTGATGGACGGTCATTCAATGCCCTCGTTAGAAATAATGAACCCATCCGGGGCATCGCACGTGGAATGGTGACAGTTCGGGACAATGGCGGGTTGTAGTGGAGATTGAGGTGAGCTAGTATCTCAGATAATATATCCGCACCTGAAGAATGGAGCAAAATACGTCTCACGTAATTTCCTTCAACTCTGGGAGCATGCGCAAACCCCCAAAGAACGCGGACATCTTGTGGCTGCGACGAAAAGACCGGCTGAGCGGGTATGCACAGGTTTATCTTCCAATTGCTATCGCCGAGAAATATAAATGCTCCGGCCTCAGATGTGCACTTTGAGAGTGATCTAAGGTCATCGTAGAGCACTAGATCCTGCGTAGTGATCGTGAAGGATTCCATCATAGATTCGGACTGGCGGGTGCAGAAGTTGTACGGATTGCCAAGGCCCTTATGTTTATTGCCCAGGTCCAACCATACTGACCAATTTTGGTCAAACAAATCGTCCGCATCGAGTGATTGCCACACTGGCGTAGAATTATTCGTACCGACTGCTGAACCTGAGATGGTGGATCCAATATTTATAATCACGATATCGTTCTCCCCTAGTTGCTTGCGTAGTTGTAGTTTGCCTTGGACCAGGTTGAATCCTATGACTTTTTGTTTAACGTTATCGTTAGACACTTGCATATCCTTGACCTCGACGCCATATCGAAAGTCAACTCCACAGCTTTGGAGAAAATTATAAATTGGCAGGTATAGAGACTCATACTGATAATACCCTGTGATGTCAAGGCAGCTCAGAATACTTAAGCTGTGAAATTGAGGCAGATATTGACGAATAGAACGCCTGAGTTCTGCTGCGCTGTGCCACGGCTGGAAGCCAAATCTAGCGAAATATTAGGAACGTGGTTGAGTAGGTAGTGCTGGGTAGTACAGATACGCACTGGGCAGACCAGATTGCCCAGAAAGGGCATTGGAAAAAGTCCTCTGGGAGAAGATCCTGGACTTGCCTCTGTGATAGGTATCTTTCGCGCTTGCAGAGAAGTCGTATTAGAGCTATCCGATGCTTGGTGCTCAGATTTAATGAATCTGTGGGTATGTGATTCACTGAGCCCTTGGTCATAGCTAGAAAGCAGGTTCGAACATTTCTTTTCTTGGGGACTCGATTTGCCTCTGCCGTTTGGATCTCGTCCAAAAGAGACGGCCCTTGCGATTGGGTTGAGGGAAGACTTGCGAGAAGCCTTTCCATAGGTAAGCCAGCTGGAACAGGCAGACATGCGGCAAATTGGTCGTATCCATCGGACCAGCTACCTGGGCGGTGCGAGATTTGCTCCGAGAACAGGTGCTTGTCTATGATATGGATTCTGGGTGGATGTACTTTGGCGTCTTTGATCAAATACACCGCGGAAGCTAATGCTTCAGTTCCGCTTCCAAAGATCCAAGCATCGATATTCTGAGTGGTACGCTGGTCTGTAAACTGTGGCTGGGACATCATATCCAGATGAGACAATCACTCAATGCCGAAAGAAACAAAGTCCCAAGCGAGGAAGCCTGCACTATTTAACAGGCAGAACTTGCCACAACTGACGTCACCTGGCCGCTTTCGCCAATTCACGATGTCGGCAGATTCCAAAGTCAGGCTACCTACGTGAGTGGCCTACATATCGACGTATAAGCAGGTTTGGCTGTAATTCGTACTTCTAATTCAACAGTTTCTGTGACGCTTTTTTCAATGGTTCGGAAGATCGAAGGGTTAGCCTTGAGGCTCTTCCTCACTGCATCCGGACGGATACAATATCACTATAAAACCCCTGAAAACGTGTCATGGAGTCCTCATCCGTCACTCTAGTCCTGTCCCTGTGTGCCAGCAATGAAAACTAGATCAGTTACAGTGTGATGGGTCGGTGGATCGATGTCGTCCTTCCAAGGTTTACCCTGGTTTACCCTGACCCCTCCCAAACGACAGGATCCCAGGTCACATGTGTTGTAGGCACTTCGGCAAGGACCCGCTTATTCATCCTCTCCGCCGTAAATTTGGGATTTGCCATAATTCAATGGAGCTCTAGTAATATGTAAACTTAAGAGATAGTCTAGGTACAGTATGTGTGTGTGTGTTTCATTTACCCTGACCCCTCACACTTGAAAGCGATATGCAGGATCTAACAACTACATATATCCGAGTAGATACATATAGAGTGATCCACTTCCTAAAAACGAACTTAAAGCCTCGTTAAGGCCTCTCGTGGCCTAATTACCGCTCCTATTATTAGGCTACCCTTATGGCGCGCGACTATAAAACCGCTATAACGCCTCGGCGAAGTCTTGTATAGCATTAACCGTTTTAACTCGCGAAATAGTGTCTAGTTTACCTTTCTTACCGTTAGTTAAGTCTCCTAGCAGACTCGATATACTATTAAACGCGGCCCCGGCTTCTCTTCTAAGCTCCCTCCGAAATTCCCTTAGTCTTAGGTAGTCCACTAGCATATAGGTGACTATTTCTTATATACTATAAACGTACTAATTATCCTCGCGGAAACTAAAGATCTTAGCGTAGGTAGATAGCTAGTTATAGGTAGTCTTCCCGGGGGTGAGCCGACCTGTCTTCTGCCCAGCCTACTAGTATCGATAAGATGACTTAGTTAACCAGGCTTTTAGCCTATAGATGAATAGCGTCTAAATGACCTTATCACCACTTCGGCCTCATGTTCTAGATATTCAAATACTTGGATTTAATTGCTACAGTATCACCACCTCTATTTTCCACTAGCCTTTATTGAACTTGTAATTAGGCAGGTCTTTATGTCTCCTAGACCAGTTCATGTAATCTGATCAAGTGACTGTCATCAATTAATTGAGAATCAATGGTAGGCCATGATAGCAGTCCCCTAACTACCTCGGCCCTTATAAACAAATGGGGTGTGGTGTTGAAGCGAAGCTGCACTAAATTTGCAAGTCTATAGGCGTAACTACTGTAAGTGCGGAGTAATAGTTAGTATTTGCTTCAAGCTTTTATCGAATAATAGTTTCTTAGGATTTGAAACGGACTTCTTTATTATCTTTAAGTATTAAAGTATTAGATATCTTAGTAGATTTATAAGTAGTAACGGCCTCTATAATTAGTATACTAAAGCTAGACTAGTTCTAGAAATTCATAAGATAGAATGTAAGATTATTTATCTCTTAATACTAAGAGAGATAGTTTCTTATCCTCTGTTATTAGAAAGCAGAAATCTCATGACTCCGGATGGCGGTGGGCTTGATGATGGTTATGTTGATGCTGATATTCATATTGACGTGTTCAGATGTTGCATGTTGAATTCGGTTTCTTACGATCTTTTTGTGCCATATACCAGTGTCGATTTGTCCGACTCTCTTCTATTCCTTCATTCATCAAACAGAATTCTCTGTTTCACAAATCCGCGTTTCTGAGTTTTCGTTTCTCAATATTCATTCCATGGATCCCTGTGTCATCACCTTTTGAGTCCAAGGACCTCGGGACCTCCACGTATTAGCTGATGTTGAAATATATAATGCCAGTCGAGTGATTGTTACTCTGCGAATAAATTGGATACACCAGATAATAGCAATATGACTTGTCAGCCCCCAGGGCCCGTCATGACAATTCGGAATCAACCTTTGAATTTCAAGGTTCATGTGTAGATATATACAGCCCTGGACGTTGCGAAACGCCCCGAACTACAGATGGTTCCACTCATTCCCGGCCTGAACACAAAGTTGCCCTGTTACTTGCAGAATTTAGTTGACAACCTTGGAAATAGATCAAGATCAATGCCAGTTGGTAGTGAAGAGCCTTGAAAACACATAAAAGAACCTTTGAAACCTCCAGGGCTGGAGGCCGGGGAGTAACTTAATGATCCCCGAAGTCCAACTTGGATAAATCATATTAAATACATACTCTCTTCAACGTAACCATAGCCTGCCGAGGTAATTTAAACCCCAGTGCACACGTAGTATCCATTCCAGAGGTTACTGCACTTAGCATCGACAGTGGGGTTCCACTTACGGAACTGAGCAAGAGTGATACCACCAGCCTCGTTCTGAATCTCAGGGCAGCTCTCGCCACCAGTAACCTTGTGGTACTTCCTGCAGCCCGATGAGAGGTTGGGCATTTGTGGAGTAGGGCCGTGGGTGTTGGTAGCGCCGGGAATATGGACACACACGTTGTAGTCCAACTGCAGGTTCGTGCAGGCTAAAAAGAAGAAGAATTAGTTCTCCATCGAATGGATTAGCGACTCTTTTTAGAATATTTCAAACGTACCAGAGTCAATGGCAGGGTTCCAGTTGATGAATTGTTCGTGGGTGATCTTATACTCGGTCTGGATGGAGTCGCACTGTTCACCGGAGACAACCTTGTGGAACTTGTCGCAGTTCTTAGCAATGCCTGTCTGGGTAGGAGCTTTGCCGTCGTCGGTGGGTGTGGGAGCAGCAGAGGTGGTGGTTGCGCCGGGGACATGGATACAGACGTAGTAGTCCAGCCAGATGTTGGAACACTCTGAAGATTGACAATTAGCTAGGTATAATGGCACACAAGGACAGGTGAAGAATTAAAAAGCATACTGTCGTTGATGGAGGGGTTCCATTTCGAGAATTGCGAATGGGTGATTCCAGCTGATGCCTCAATAGCATCACAGCTGTCTCCATCTGCAACCTTATGGAACTTGTCGCAGTTCTCAGCAAGACCAGGCTGAGTAGGTTCATGGTCACTGGCCGAAGACGTCGTGGTGGCAGTCTGAGTAGTCTCAGTTGAGCCGGAGGTCGTCACCGCGGTCGTGGTCTCAGCAGCCTTGGTAGTTGTGGTGGTCGTGGTGGGCTCGTCGTCACTCGCCTCACCAGAGACACAGTACTCGGCCTCATCATCGAAGTTGGCACAGTCCAGGTTCGGGTTGATGGACTTCAGGCCATTGACTGTGATGCCCCAGCTATCGGCAAAGGTTTCACAAGTGTCCCCAGAGCTGGGGGCAATAGTGAAGCTGCAGTCGACACCACGACGAGAAAAAGCATTACCTATGGAGCGTGCGGCAAGCAACTCCGGAAGAAGGGCCAAGGCCAGAGCAGATTTACCGTACATAGTGATAATGTATATTGTAAATTCTCAGTAATGATTTTCAGGAACGAGGTCGATCTGATCCGGAATGGGTCATAGTGCCGGATAACTGGGTGCCTCTATACAATATATGCATTTCGGAAGGCCTTACAACACAGTTGGCCCCCAACGAGATGGATCACTGAAATCTCTCCATCGTCGCTGGGAATTTTGTTGACCCGCATCTGGCTTCACCGCGATAGATACGAGTAGTGCTGTCTCACTTGCAACCATGGTGACGAAGGAAATTGCAGTGGGTTGTATTGAGGGATGAATTATACCAAATCGGCCCTACTGTATTTGATAGTCCCAAATAGGAAGTATTGCGGAAAAGGCCGGATACACACGAATACAGTACCGAGCACTTACAGACTGCAACGTTGAAAACATGCCAAGGCACTAAAGATGACCAAGGGTGGGTCACAAGCCCAAGCCAAGCCCAAGCCAAGCCCAGCCCAAGCTCAAAATTCAGTCTGGGCATCAGCCTATCGCAAATCTCCCGAGGTCGGCTGCGGTGCAAACAGGCTAACCCTGAAAATCAATTTCCAAACAGCCCTATACCTAGGTACCCGAACCAGATCTCCACCCGCACCTGAGTCCTGATCTCCCGATTGGTGACCCGGCCCGGCAGGCGTAAAAGGGATCGGCAGGGCTTTTCTTTTTGCTTTTGATTAGCCGATGAGATTACCTAGGTACCAGGGTCTGATCCACTCTCCCCTGTTCCGCTGTTCCCCAATGGCTTGAAGATTGCCGAGGAAACTGTCGTTTTCTTTGGGCAGAAATGTTCTCAGGAGCTTAAGGGTTTTGAGCATGAGGACCTCGCTACGACAACAGGTATCAATGAACAGGGCTTCTTCCTTGGAATTGACATAGTGCTCGATGTGTACTAGGGTACGGAGTAATACGAGTATGGTTTGCCGATAAATTGCATTACTGCAAAGACTTCTGCCAATACTCTGTAGTCCTGGAAAATACTAGCTACCGCAAGGAAATTTTAGCCTCACATGGGTTGTCCAAGCCGTTGCCTGGGATGCCAAGATATTGCCACAATTCAGGTTGCAGGACTAGGCTCGTTTGAGTACGGAAGCCGACGAGGGGAGGAACTCGAAGATTCGGAATCAACGAAACTCCGACACTCTATCATCCATTTTACTACTATATGCAGCCTTATGGGGCTCAGTTAGGCCCACACCATACCATTTTACTATGTGTACAAGTTTACGGGACTCTTGGCAAGCCACGGACCAGTACAAACTAGGGTCCAGATCATACTGGGGTGACCAAAGGTACTCCATCTACAACATAATGCTCGTGATCCACAACAACCTCCGGTATCCGCGACGCCCGCTGCTCGGAACATTACTGGCATATCATAAACTAACAGGCAGGTGCGGCGTGGAGTTTCCCTGACATTCAAAAACACTGATTGGTGAGGCTATCGACTCAAGATGGAGTTTGAATGTGACCCTACTCTAGCCCCATTCATTACAGGGAAAAAGGGGGGCGATGTTGAAAACTCCAATTTCTTGACTTGCATTAATTTATACAGGTAAAATACTCCAATACATCTGAAATTGGAACAGGACCCGATTCAAACGAAAAGCTTTCCGACAAGCAATACACCAGCAAACCACCATCTCAAGTGAGATGTCGCCTCGTTGATAGAAGCCCCACCCTTCTTGGCTGGGCAGCTTATAACAGGAGTAGGGTCCATGCAATATCTTGCGGTAAGGGAAGACGACATGCTTGAGGCAGCCGCAGGCGCAATACTGGCCTTGCAAGGAGTAGGAGTAGGTGACGGACTCTGCAGTACGGCGCATTTTTCGCCCCAAAGATTGCTCGGTGGTGCTTTCAGAGTTTTAGTGGCGTGGAATGCCAGGGCCTGGGCGTCATCGCACTTGTCATCGGCAGTGAGAGTGGTGAGATTAAGCTGAGTGGCCCCCTTTTTCGTGGTGAAAAGAACAGAATGGGCAACATCATACGGTCTCCAAGAGAAATCATCGGTTTCCACTAGCCCGCGGCCATTTTCGGAAGTGGTCCCATTATCCGGTGTCGAGCAATTTGTCCATCTCAGTCTCCAGACGAATCGCCACTCATTCTCAGTGTTGAGGGTATTGGGTATACTATCGACTAGGAATGACACAGGGCCCGTCTTATTAGGCAAGTGCTCCTCGGCCAGATATGTCATGTGCGTTTGATTGCTTGGTGGGGTATCCGCCGACCAGAGGCCGTAGCTGAGAGTTGGGTAGAGTCCGTCAATGACCGCGGGGTTCTGAATCCCAAAGACAATGGGCGTGATTGTCATCGGCGCAAAGGTCTCGTTTCGTGGGAAAATCAGATCGACCTCTCCGAGGCCCAAGCCAGCTGTATCAGCCGTTCCCAGGGACACCATCAGGCTGAAGGCGATAGCACGCGCCTTGATACTGAGCATACTGGGATTTCGGCAATGTTGATGTTGAGGCGTAAAAAGAAAGTCTGATATCAATTGATGTCAACCCAGCTGAGGGTCAGAAGAAGAGATCGAGAGACAAAAAAGAAAACTGCGGTAAGGCGAAGTACCCAAATGTGGCCCAGAAGACAAGGGCGTAATTTTGCGGGTAGAAAGCGGACTTCGCGCTAGGGAAACTAGAAGGTTTCGGAGTTGGGTCACAAAGGCACAAAAGAGGGTCTGTTAAGTGGGTCACATCAATACAGCATAAATACGAGTATGCAGGTATACTACCTACATACATGTAGGTAGTATATGTAGACAAATACATCCATAGACCTAATTTATATCCGTAAATATCTCAATGAGTGGGCCCAGCCAGAAGCTTGGAGGATCCTCAAGACTCTTGGCGGCTCCTGCATCATTCCCACAGGAACTGCAATTGGATGTTCTATGCTTCTACGAGGTTTTGGTAACTTGCTCCGAAACACTAGATGGATCCGGTTCGGGGGCTCCAGGAAAGTACCCGCATGGATACTATCTAGTTCATGATACAATCACACCCGGGGGCCATACTAGATGGGTCCGCGGATTTGTGCAGTGACTTGTGAAAGATCTCAAGTCGTGTCCGAGGTTGGGGGCGGAAAAGACAGTATAACTATTCGACTTGCTGGACACTTCTTTCCTACAATTCATGTCCCTCTTGGCCTGAGGAGTTTCTTGGGTTTCTCGCTGTTCCCAACAGTCACTCATTTTCATTTGTCTATACATTCTTTTGGTTAATTTCCATTACTCTTTTCACTTTTTCGCGTTACACTCTTTTCAACCTCCTCCACGAGGTGTCAAAAGCCATGGCATCCCTTTTGAATGGCATAGCTGCTGGCCTACTGCTATCTGCTGCGGTCGTCTCCGGGCATGGGAAATCCAGGCTGGGTGCCAGTCCCAGCTACCAAGGGTTTAATAACATTTGCCCTGAGCGATGCATTGTCACGGGACCCAATCCCTCCAACTGGTCAACCTACCAGGACATAAACCAGCTCGCAAAGTGTGACCGGAGTATGTTTTACGGCTTCAATCTGTACGATGATGTCGACGATAAAAACTCCCATCACCGTATCTTCGCTTGCACAACATATGGAAATGATTGGAGTGATGACTCGCGGGCTCACGTACTACTCCCACGCCCTGTGACCGAGCACAAGGTCAACTATGAGATCGGCTGGTCGTCCTATTCGGAGGGCACTGAGTCCGAGTACCGCTCTCTTATCAAACAAATGCGTGATTATATTGCCCGTGGACACGTTTCCCTCAGCGAGACTGCTATGCTGTATGCTCAGCTTGGTGGCACTTCAGCCGGTATCTATATCGGTAATAGCCTACAGAGCAAGGACATTAGCGAAGTGGCTCTGGAGTCTCTTATCGACGATTCCCACGATTTCGATGGACGTCGAGAAAGTTTGGTCATGCAGCTCTGTGGGCCACACTTTGACTCTCAGCACGTCTTTGGATTCATGGCTCTGAGCAATGGCACCTTCAGAAACATCCAGTCTGCTTTCGAATCCTGGTCCAATGCCGAGTGCCTTGACTTCGAACACAGCACCAATTTCACGGCTAGTACCCAATTTACATCGCCTATGCTGTCCTCCATCAAGTCCGGAAACACGACCGCAAGCAGAATCCAAGCCTCCGGCCCATCCCCACCCACTGAGTCTTCGACGTCGCAGATGGCGGACTCCCTATCTTCTAGGGCGGGATGTCGGATGAAGACGGTCCAGTCAGGTGATAGCTGTGCTGCAATGGCCTCGAAATGTGGCATCTCTGGTGCCGACTTCCTCAAACACAACCCTGCGCAGGGCTTCTGTTCAAAGCTGACTCCTGGTCAACAAGTCTGCTGTTCCTCCGGTACACTTCAAAAGAGAGACAAGCTGTCTTCTAGGGGGGAGTGCCGAACGCAGACAGTCCAGTCGGGTGATAGCTGCGCTACAATGGCCACAAAATGTGGTATTCACGGTGCTGACATCCTACGATACAACCCTGCACAGGGCTTCTGCTCCAAACTGACGCCCGGTCAGCAAGTCTGCTGTTCCTCCGGCTCACTCCAGCAGAAGAGAGACCTTCTTTCTTCCAGGGACGAATGTCGAACGGAAAAGGTCCAGCAGGGTGACAGTTGCGCTGCAATCGCTACTCGGTGTGGTATCTCTGGAGCCGACTTCACCAAATACAACTCCGCGAAAGGCTTTTGCTCAAAACTGAAACCTGGTCAGCACGTTTGCTGCTCTTCTGGAACACTCCCCGACTTCAGCCCAAAGCCCAACAAAGACGGATCCTGCGCAACAACCACAGTTGGGGATGGCGAAAGTTGTTCAACCATTGCTGCGGCCAATAGTCTCACGGAGAAAGACATTGATGGTTTCAACCAAAAGACTTGGGGCTGGACTGGGTGCAAGAACATCTTCAAGGACTCTGTCATCTGTATCAGCAAGGGGTCCCCGCCTATGCCTGCTGAAGTTCCGGATGCCCAGTGTGGTCCCCAGGTTCCAGGTACAAGGCCGCCGAAGGACATGGACAAGCTCGCCGATCTCAACCCATGCCCACTGAATGCCTGCTGTAACACCTTTGGCCACGTATGTTGCCCAACTGAAGATAGCCGATTAACTAAACTAACACTGGGTATAGTGTGGAACCACAGCAGAGTTCTGTACTGATACTAACACCGGCGCCCCTGGAACGGCTAAGGCCGGCACTAACGGCTGCATCTCACACTGTGGTACCAAGATCGTCAAAGGAAACCCTCCCTCCGAGTTCCGCAGCGTCGGATACTATGAGGGTTACCAATTCAAGCGCGATTGCTTGTATCAGGATGTGACGCAAGTTGATCATTCAAAGTACACTCACTTGCATTTTGGTTTTGCCGACATCTCCGCCGACTATGAAATCAGCATCAACGACAAATCAACCAACTATCAGTTCCATAACTTCAAGTATATCTCTGGCCCTAAGAGAATTGTCGGCTTTGGCGGTTGGGACTTCTCTACGCAAGAGTCTACATATCAGATTTTCCGCCAAGGAACCAGCGCAGCTAACCGCAAGACGCTTGCTACCAACATCGCGAACTTCGTGAAGGAGCACAATCTTGACGGTGTCGATATTGACTGGGAATACCCCAGTGTACGCATAACCCCCTCCGCAACAATTCCTTGCAACACAAACAATGCAATCAGTCACTAACAAAAACCAGGCACCTGATATTCCTGGAGTCCCCTCTGGTGACAAGAGTGAAGGAACCAACTTCCTCGCTTTCCTTGTCATTCTGAAAAATCTTCTCGGAGACAAGTCTGTTTCAATTGCTGCTCCTGGTTCATACTGGTACCTCAAGGGATTCCCCATCGCCAAGATCAGTAAAGTTGTTGACTACATTGTCTTCATGACTTACGATTTACACGGTCAATGGGATGCAGGTAATCCTAATGCCCAGCCAGGTTGCGATGACGGAAGCTGTCTGCGAAGTCATGTCAACATGACCGAGACCAGAGAATCCCTTTCCCTAATCACTAAGGCTGGTGTGGACTCGGGCAAAGTGGTTGTCGGTGTTAGCAGCTACGGAAGATCTTTCAGAATGGCCGATGCAGACTGCGATGGTCCGCTGTGCAAGTTTACTGGAAGCCGACTGAGTTCTAATGCTGAGAAGGCCGACTGCACTGATACCGCGGGTTACATCTCCAATGCCGAAATCAATCAACTCCTCAAGCACAACTCATCCCGCGTTAATAAACACTATGTTGACACCCACAGCAACAGCAACATCATGGTTTACGATGACACGAACTGGGTGGCTTATATGAGTCCCGAAATCAGGGCTCAACGCACCAAGATGTATGAATCCCTTGGCATGGGCGGCACAGTCAACTGGGCCACGGACTTGGAACAATTCAACGACGCCCCTGATGACTTTGATGACTGGCATGGCTTGATACTTCAAGCGAAGTCAGGCGTTATCACATCCCTTGGAGCTGGCAGCCGCAGTGGCAACTGGACCAAACTCGGTTGTGACAACGAGTACTCTAGGGAGACACCTTTTTGGTCTTCCATGACCCGCTGGAAACAACTCGATGCCGCTCATGCTTGGAGTGACTTGATCGCGGATTGGAAGGCGTACAGATCAAAGGATGACTCTGGCAAAAAACAAACCTTCTCGCAATTCATGGTCTACCTCCTGGGTGGACCCTCGAACGCAGAATGCGGCAGCATTGGCGAAAAAAGTAGCTGCAGACAATATCACAGCTGCAGCGAGCTCGCGGCAACTGAAAAGTGGGGAGCTGCGGCGGAACTCATCTGGAATTCCTTTGTCAGGATCAACACGGTATTTATTATTCCATGATTTTCCTCGCTCTGTTCAGAGCCATCTAGCTAACAGAGAGACGCACAGATGTATGTTGAGTTCAAAGATGCTCTTGTCACTGACGCCGCACTTGTCATTGACAACACTCTTCCACATTTGGAGAACACATTTGCCCCTGTTCCTCCTCCAAAGAGTGATTCTTGGTTGAACACTCTACTTGGTCTTGTCGCCTTGGGTGTGCCAATGGTTGGCGGGAAATTCTTCGATGATGGTACTCCTCCTAATGTCCTTTGTTTAATAACAATCTTGGATTTACTAACGTGTTCTTGTAGTACTCGCGGGCATACCCGCTTTGGCCGCCAAGAGTGCAACCTCGAAAGATCACTTCAAAGGAGTATTTAACGCGATTTTGACTGGCCCTGTCACGATCGGCATAAACATGAAGCCCAGCGCTACTCCGTGAGTTTTCTTATTGGTTCTTTAACAATAGAGCCAAGGCTAATCGTGATTCATATTCAGAGACGACTGGACCATTGAGAAGCAGGCTGAGTTCTCCAGTTACATGGGTCAGAGCATGAAGGGATGGGAGGTTATCTTCACACAGGATCTGAAGGATCTATTTGACGGCTCCGACAAGTCTATTGAAAGACTCACCACCATGATCTCTGATGCAGGAATGCTGGAAGGCCTCAAGGAAGACATCCCATACCCCGATAAGACAAAACGCAAAGACATGGTCGACGACAATGGTCTCAAGTCGACAAAATCAGAGAGAGAGTCCGTGGAAGATGGTTTCCTCACTGCCTTTTGGGCATACTCCATTCCCGCCGTTTGGCAGGCCTCAGGTCATCACCCTTTCATCATTGACACCGGTCGAAGCTGTGATGACAAGGATGGGGACAAGTATACCAAGGACTTGAAATCCGCATGTTACGAAAAAAGACTATACCAATTGGCTGATCCTGATGGCAAATCTCACCCTTGTTCCAAGGAATGCGGACTCCCGGGAGGCTGCTCATGCCCCGATAGTGCATTCTCTTCGCCTAACGGTGTGGGTAAACTTGATGGCAAGTCCTGGAATGGACTTAAGGTCGATGATATTATTATCGGGTGAGCTCTCGCTTTTTTTGGCTACCATCCTCCTTACGAATTGCTAATTATATACTCTAACAGATCTGTCAAAACCTATAAGCAGAACGGCAACGAGAACGGTGGAGGCAGGGCGGATCCCACAGACTCCGGTACATTTGATGCGCTCAAACAAATGGATATCACAACCCCTGGATTCATGCGTCTCCCCGTGTGCAGTCAGACTATGGCCCGCAGATCTTGGGAAAATGCCGACAAAACAGATGCCACAAGGAAGAAGGACGGCTTCCCGTGCAACAAAGACAATGGAAAATCCTACTGCACCACATCAAAATCGACCTATATCGAAGAGACTACAAGTGATTCGCCACTTATCGATGATTGCCTTGTCATAGTCAAAAACATTGAAGGGACAACCGGATCATGGAACCGAATGATTGAGATTCAGTACGGAATCGCCCATCATGGAACATGTACTTTCGGCATTGAGGGCAAGGGTCGTCATGGTAATGTCAACGTCGATGTCGGGGCCCAAGACATCGTTGATATTATCCAATATACTTCGAAGCACTGGGGCCACGGAACCGGTAAGATGCAGGGTAAGGGGGTCATGCAGTGCAATGGTAATATCAAGCAGCAGGAGCTGCACTGGGCTATATACAAGAAATAGTGTTCAGCCGTCCGGCTGCGGGAGCTTGAACGGAGAAGAGGTTTGATCCTGTCAATGCTTGTCTAGATGGTTACACACTCTCCATTTTCTCTCGAATATACTTGCAGTATCTAACTGTCCGTATGGTCCAAAGAAGCACTGTTATCATATTTGGGGTTCTCCTCGCGATAGTCCATTAAAATCAAGCGAAAAAAAAAAGAGTCTAAATAAAACACTAAGCTAGGTTTGCAAACCATTCAATAAGGGTCTTCTGAGATATTGCTGGATATTGTTAAACCAAAAATTGAGGGTTAAATATTTCTCGCAACGATGTAGAGATAGCATCTACGATACTACGACGTAGTTATGTGTAGAAACGGTCCCGCATAGGATAGTCTAATTGTTTCAAGGAGTGTAATTGCATAGCTGCATAGCAATGACCAATGGAATTTACATGAGACCCTTTCAATCTCCATTTCTTTCCTCCATTGATGGATATAATATAATGACTGTTCATTGTAATACTCATACGTTGAGGCGGATAAATTCTCGGAAAATCATTGTTCCGACCAAAAGCTTCCCTTGTCGAATGCGTTAATACGGAGATCCTTGCCGGCTTGCAGGTTACCTGGTAGTGCTTGGTGTTTAGGCACCGCTCTGTTGTTTATATATTGCTTGTCCCTGACTCCCCTTCTCAAATTCTCCGAACATCTCCCGTGCACTACCATATCCGCGATGCGATAGAAAGCTCCGCCATGCTAGATTTGGCCTAACGACTGTGACGTTCGGAACGATAACGATTATTGTTAGCCCTCGCGCGAGCTATTCCTTATCAGGCGCGCCGGATGCGCTTCATCTCTGTCGCCATTGTGTGAACCACCCCTCGTCGATCTTATTCGTCTCTTCCCTCTTCACCTCGCACAACCATGGCTTCCTCAGCACCGCCGAAGCGACGAATCCCCGGGCTGCCGAACCCGGTGTTGGAAGCGGAGCAGCAAAAATGGTTGTTCACCGAGGAGGAATTCGAGCGCACGCCATCGCGCATTGATAAAATCGAACGCGGGAAAGAAGACTACATCCGACACCGCGCAGTCGAGTTCATTTGGCAAGTGAGCGTGATGTTGAAGATGCCGCCGCAGACCTCAATGACCGCTACGGTGTACATGCACCGCTTCCTCATGCGCTATTCGTTGATGGGCCAATATCCGGAGATGGGGTCGGATCTGATGCACCCGAAGGTGATCGCCGCGGTGGCCCTGTTCGTCGCGTTCAAGGTGGACGAGGCCATGCGCCGCATGAAAGACTTCGTCATCGCATGCTGCCGCGTCGCCATGAAACAGCCGAACCTGATTGTCGACGAGCAGTCCAAGGATTACTGGAAATGGCGAGACCTGATTCTGCAGAACGAGAGCGTCATGCTTGAATACCTCTGCTTTGACCTACAGGTCGAGTCCCCGTACCGCATTCTCTGGGACTACTCTGTCTTCCTAGGCGTCGGCGACAACAGGGCTTTGCGACACTCCACCTACTCCTTCCTTAACGACTCAACCTACACCGTCCTCTGTCTCCAATTCCCACCCCGCGTCATCGCCGCCGCAGCCCTGTACGCCGCAGCCCGCCACTGCAAAGTCGCCTTCCCCGACGACGACGAAGGCCGACCCTGGTGGGAGCAGATCGACGTCCGCCTCGACGACCTCATCCGCGCCTGCACCTTCATCGTCAAGATCTACGAGCGCGTCCAGCAAAGCCTCAGCAAAGGCTACCCGGAATTCGCACTTTCAGACTCAACCTCCCACCCCAACGACCCAACCCGCATCTTCGACACAGACCCCACAAAATCCGCCTCAGAGCAACAATCCACCTCCACCCCTCCAGCCCTCACCGTCACCTCAGACACGGCTCCAAATGGCCGCAAACGCTCGCACGAACCGGACTCTCACAACAACACAGAATCACACCCATGCCCACTCTCCCCACAAAACAAACCCCCTTCAACCCTCAACGGGAACGGCGACAGCACTCGATCCCCGAAGCGCCAGCGAACCATAACCCCCTCCTACGAAGCAAACCCCACCGACCAAAAAGCACACCCTCCAGCCCCCTCCCGCCCCCGCGTCCCCGCAGCCGCACTATCCCAAACAAAAGCCACGCCTCATTTCAAATCCTTGTCAATCAAGGCGGAGCAGCCGGGTTCAGAACCGGAATCCTCCGCACACCCCCCCTTTGAAAGAAGAGTCCAGCGAAGAAGGCGAACTCCATGAAAAACAGCAGCATGTCATCCCAGTCGCGCATCCCACTCGACCTGCTCCCCCGTCTACGGCGGATGTGGATTATCGGAGTAAACTAGACTCCCAGAACGAAGAGAGAGAAGAAGGCGAGGCTGATGATGATCGTGCTGGAAGTGAGGAAGGCGAGATCTAGGTTCTGGAATCTATGATTCGGGTTTCCTCAATCGCCGTTGGGGTAGCGTGGACCTTGAAATTGGGGTAATACTACTTATGAGTGAGAATGAAATCCACGGAGAATGAAATTTCTCTTTTGCTTAATCTACCAACGTTACTTTCGTCCTGATTTATTACCGTAGACGAAGCATTATGAAGATCCAATGCAATTCCGGTTCGCCCGGAGTTATATTTGATGATATAAGCAAGGCTGTTCCCCGGCCCCGGGGCCGTTTTTCTTGAGTATCCGCGATCTGCCCCATATTTCCCTTGATTCCTATTGGCCCTAGAGCATTTAGGGCTGGCCATCTATCCATGGATGACAATCTAAGTGTCGTCGGTTGGTCTTTCGATGGGTCTTGATAGGCAGCTCTACCGTAACGGATAGTCTCAGCACTGATATTGAATCCTATCTTATTATTACCTACGTAATAATACTAGTATAGATAAGACGGAGGGGTGGAGTACGTATGAGAGCCGAGGTTACGGCTAGCAGTATCCTATAACGTATGCCTTTGGCAACAATCATTCGAGCAGAGTGGCTCCCATATCGTACATTACACGCGCCACTCTGCGGAGTAGCTCCCATGTGAACCTGCGACTCCCCTCGTAAGAATGCGAAAAACAAATTCACTGTCGTAGGACCCTTCCCAAACCCTTCCATCAACAACCCCCCGAACCGTGACCCCAGATATGTAGTCATCGCCCCCATTCGGTGCACTTTCCGTCCCTCGCGTGGGAGACGCCTTGAAGGAGACGGGCGACGTGGATGCTCTGGGTCGCACGTGTGAGACGGCGTTTATTTGGAGCTTTGCGAACAGGCATGGTTGTGTACAGGTTGGAGACTGTAGTGATAAGAGTAGAAAAAAGAGGTGGTAAGGGGGGAAAGTAAGATTGGAAGAGGAAGAAGCAGTCGGAAAAAACAAAGTGGGCTGGTGAAGCGGACATCCTGCCAGGAGTACCGAGTGGTTTCCAGTTGTCGGAGAGACTCGGTACGGCTTGCCTTGAAACGTTGAGCCAGTCTCTTGAACCAGCCGTCCTCTAGGGGCAGCAGCTGCATCAGGTCCATCTTCACAGTGAGCGGATCGGCGCCCGGCTCAGCAAAACAGCAGAAGTATTCCTTCTGGTCTTCGGATTCTGGTCCCATGGGAGCATGAACTTCCTGCCCCCAACTCTGATAAAACTCGCGCCTTAGACGTGCTCATCGAAGGTGTCGGAAGCCGCGACGAGGTTGTCGAGGTAGGCACGGCAGAACTCGATAAACTCCTTCAGCAGAAGGTCCATTTGTCGTTGGAAGTATGGTACGCTATTGCAAAAACCCATGATTGCGACATGGAACATTTCTTGGCCTCGGTGAGAGACGACACATACTCTGCTCGGACATTCCTTCTCTGTTCGCCTGGGGATCGTAAGTAGCAGGACAGCCTTTCTTGAAGACTGGTATATGGTTGTCCTGCAGCAACACCTATGAAAGATTCCAGGATGGTCCATGTTGGCAAGTAGTGCCACTCGGCTACATCCGAAATTTCTTTGGGTATGGCAGACCGGTTCCAGCAGATGAAATCACATCGATTCCCCTATTGTGACACGAATTCTTGACGAAGCTCAAGCAGATGGTAGTGACCGAACTTGAACTTGTGAGCACAGGCGTCACTTATGAACTCCGATCTTTGGACCTGACTGCAGAGAAAGCAGAGAAATCTAATGTCGGTGAGGTCGCCCGCTCTTTTTTCTTGGCCCTTCTCGTCGTCTTGCCGTAGATAAAAGCACTGGACCTTCATCGCAAGGCCACCATCTCAGCTGTCTCTTGCCAACTTACCTTCGGCTCATGCTTTATCCGCGATCTGTGGCTTCGAGAATCGCATACATCCGACCAGTAGCCCTTGGCTCAAGCAGTCCGTCGGTTTCACACGACAGGCTATGGACCTTCGAGTCAAGTTCCTTGGCCTGCTTTTTGTCCGTCGACTGTGCGTTCTGCCAAACAGCTTTGAGGTGTAGGAAGTCTTCTTCATCTCGGAGCCAGATTGGAGCTTATACTGCTCGTGAATGCTGGCGTTGATGTAGTCAGGTCTGAAGATCTTCAGTTCCTTGACAGTGAGGCAATGAGGGCATGCTTGTTCGAAGGTAATGCCCTCAACGGCAATGGTCAGAATGTCCAGTGAAGGTGACAAGCCGGGATGTTGAAATCAGAGCTGGCCGTTTTCATTAGAGAAGGATTCATCTGCAGCGAGGGAAAAAAACAGAGCGATATCTTTGGAACAACAGGAACAGTATGAAATTCGATAACCGTTGTTCGCAGCAGAAGAAGTGATAGAGAACTCTATGGAGTTTGCATCGAGTATACTTGGCTCTAGACTTCCCGCCTAATTGGGAACTGTGTTTGTCGTCCCCGTACCATCCTAACCCACACCCCACTCTCCCCCAATTCACTTCTCGCCCACTTCTCGCCCACTTCTCTCGTCGCCTAATCTCTCTCCTCCTCTCTCCTTTCTTTGTGTCTCTTGAACCTATATACTACTAGGGAGATGGAGTAGGAAGAAACTCTTAGTATTTAAACCAGTAAAGTAGGGCCTTTTTATAGAGGCCTGTATTGATATATAAAGGGCTTCGTCTGCCACTATAATAAGGTATCTATGTAGGATGGGATGATTTCATACCCCTAAAACTGGGCATCAAAAACATGAATCAAATCAAGAAGCATTTAGTGATAGTAGTAGCTCTCGTAACTGGCTCTCTAGCAACTCCTTAATCGAAAATTAAAGTGAAAATAAAGTAAGAAATAGCTCTCAAAGTAAAATGCTAACAAAGAACAAAGTGAGAGATAGTGCTTTCCAAGATGTTATTCTCAATGGTAGATAGGATATAACAATGTGCTATTCTACTTAAAATCTTAGCTTCAAGTGTATCCTAGAAGACCCTTACTTATTCGTTAGAGATAGATTCATTATCTTCTTCTATATAGATAACATTATTAGTATCTACCACCGTTTAAAAGTATAGAAAGCTATCTAGCTTCGCTAATAGCTAGAGTTACACTAGGAGCTTCGAGATATAGGGAATATATCCTAGTTTCTGAGGATCCGTCTTCTATGTATAATGCTCTAATACATCGGAAATATGAACAAGATCGCATCTAAATCAAGAGCGTTCCCATAATCAATACACCAGCAGTCCGCCATTTCAGCGAAGAAGCCATATCGATGATAGCAGCCCCGCCGTTCTTAGCTGGGCAGCTCACAATAGGGTCAATACCCTTGCAATGAGCTGCGGTAATGGAAGCTGTTATGCTCGAGGCAGCCGAAGGAACGATGCTGACCTTGCAAGGAGAAGGAGTAGGCGCCGGAGTCTCGAGCACGGCGCATTTATCGCCTTGAAGGCCGCCTGATTGAGCTATGAGAGTTTTCGTGACGTTGAACGTTATAGCGGAGATGTTATCGCACTTATCGTCGGCGGTGAGAGCGGTTAAATTGGGCTGACCTGCCCCTTTTTTCGTAGTGAAGCGGATGGAATGGGCATCGGACGGGCCGCCCAAGTTGACCTCGGGCTTATCGTCGGAAGTCGTCCCATTCACCGGTGTAGAGCAGTTTGTCCATTCAAGTCCCCAGACAAATTCCCATTCATTCTCGGTGTTTAGACTCTCTGGATGCAGAGTGCTCGGTATGCTACCCTTAAGGTATAACACCGGGTCCGTCGTATTGAGATCTAACTCACCGTCATCGATATAGGCGGCCATTGTTTGATTCCCCTTGGGAGATCCGCCGGCCACACACCGTACCTGAGGTATGGATAGAGTCCACTAATCACTTTAGGGTTCTGAAATGCGAAGATGACGGGCATGAGCACCATCGGCTCAAAGGTGCCATTTCGTGGGAAGATCAGATCGATCTCTCCGAAGCCCAAGTCATGCGTATTGGCCGCTCCTAGGGATGCCATAAGGGCGAGGGCGAGGGCGAGAAGTTGCGCCTTGATGTTGAACATCCTGCGAGTTCGGCAATATTGGACAGGTCTGGTGTCGTGAAACAATGGATGACTAGGACAGTCTTAAAAAAAGCTGATATCAATTGATATCGTAAGGCTCCCAAGGTCAGGAGAAGAGATCGAAGGGAAGTTTTAATGCGGTAGGGCGAAGTACCCCAAATGTGTCGTACTTTTTTCGGGCACAAACGGGACTACGCTAGGGAGACTAGAGGGTTTCGTAGTTTAGGGCCGCAGAAGAGGGTCATTTTAAAGTGGACCACCTCAATATAGAATTACATACGGATACACAACTACTCCATGAAGTATTACTGCCGTAAGAAATTCAAAAAGTAATATTTATACTGTTAGATAATAAATAGATGTAAATATTACAAATACTAACAGTTAGTAAAATATACTCTCTTTTAGTAACATTAATATTCTCTACAACATACAAAATCTGCAGAACAAGAACTATACTATCACCACTAACACCCCTATCTCCGATCCTTCACTGATTACTCAAACACTGATCAGATCTGGACCTCAGGCACTAGGGCATCTATTATTGAGCACTCAGTTCAGTCTATACAGAAGCTCTTTGCAACAATACCTTTTTATCTTAACTACTTTTTGATGGCCATCATTTCTGACCTTACAACTTTTCGAGGAGCTTAGTCTTCCCGGACTCGTTCCCCTCTCAAATTATAACGCACTATGAAGGGCAAGATTAATGGGAAGATTGGGAACGGGAAGACGCTTCCTCCTGGAGGTGACCCTGAGGATCTGTGAAGGAATACATTGAGTTTTAGTTTTGGGGTGGGATATGTGGAGGGATGGTGGTAGAGAGAAGATTGAGACGGCCATGGCTCAATAGACCTCACGAAACGCAGATTATTAGATGGTGGAAGAAGAGGCATCGTGAAATCTATAACAAATACTATAGCGAACCACCCCGTGAATAAAACCAAGCCTTAGTCTCATCAATACCAATTTTCGTAACAAGTAGCATCCTCCCAAATAAATCGACGTCATCAGGCTTCGCATCCTGAAGCAGACCCGAAAAGTCCGCGTTATAAATGATAAAATGCAGATTCTCGGTCCAGGAAACTGCAAAATCAAACGCACTCTGCGCGTTCCACAGATGCGCAGATTGATACCACGCAAGTTCAAGTCCTAGCTTTCCATCACAGACTGGTGCAGGTCTACCTTGCACGAAGTTATGTATAGACACAAAATAGAACGCCATCATCACAGTGCGTCGAGCTGATTCTTGGAAGATCCATGAGTTCCAGAAATCAATTACTAGGTCCATGGATATGGGAAGTAATTCCAATATTTCTGATGGGTCGGGTAGATGGATACAGCTTAGGAGAGACTGTACGGATGTTTCTAATACATCGAATAGGCATTGGGACGATGGTTGGGATCGTGTGTTTCCGTCAAATAGACGCATTATCAGGTACAGGATAAGCGCGTGGATTCGAGCGAGGAGCTCTAGGGGCTTTGTAGGTGGTGGTGATGATAAGAGATCATTTATTCGGGAGTCGAATATTGACATAAGCACTGGTGCGTTGGTTTCGTTCTTGGTCATGTAGAGAGAACAACAGGTAAATGCATCTATAAAATTATGAGATGTGTGCCTTCGTAGACAATCAGTTTATAGTGATACTGACCTTGCATCTCTTTTGGCATATTGTTTTTATAGAGCTGGCGATGACACCATGGGGCTTGTATCTCCGTAACCATCATTTTGGGAATATCTTTGAGCACATCAACCGCAAATTGAATGCGACTGGCAAAGACACCAGACAGGGGCTTTGGTGGGTTCGTTCGTGGCATAGCCAGTTCAAATCCATTCAATGGTGGATAGTGTTCGTACAAATCGACGCGTTGATCTGGACGGGGTATAGTGATATACCGAAATGGCGAATGAACCACGACCGGATGGAGTGGACCAATGTTGATCGCCGCCATAAGATCGGCATTAGAGGGGTATGGAGCCATAAGATCACCAAAAGATTCATAATTATCCACGATGGGAGTGGTATCCATTATCTCAGAGTAAGATTGGGGCAGTCTGCCGGGGTACATGCATGGGATATTTCTTTGCATACACCTCGAGCATGCTGGAACTGCCAAGTCGCAGCGCCGCTTGGCTGTTTTGCATGCCTCGCAGGATTTCCGCCGCGGAGGAGCTTTGGTCTCTGTATTCAGTATCATGGTGAGAGCAGCAGAATTGATAATTGAGACAAAAATCGCAAGGGAAATGTTCCAGTTGCAGCGGAGTTCCGCACACTAGTCAAATGAGGCTGTGGGGCACCAATCAGAAGGCGGCCGGTAGTGTTAACAGCGGAGTTGGTGGAATTCCGCCATCTATAGGAATACCTAAGGTAGAATTCGTCAGTGATGAACCGCCACTGGAATACTATATAAAGCATGCAATATCTCCAGGTTTAAAAGTATTCTACAGCCATTCATACCATTCATACTTCTTTCATCAAATTCTCATTGACTCGAAATGTCGCCCCCAACCGTCTTCGTCTGTGGGGCCACTGGCACTCAAGGTGGTGCTCTCATCGACCATTTACTCAAGTCTGATGTCAAAGTCCACGCAGTTACCCGTTCACTGAACTCCCCTGCTGCCCAAAGTCTTCAAAAGCTCGGTGTAGCAGTCTCGGAGGGCGATTTCGACAACGACGAATCCGTCAAACAAAACATGACGAACTGCACCAGCCTCTTCCTCAACCTGATGCCCGCACTCAGAGATCCCAACGCAAGCCTTGAGCAAGCCCGCCGACTCCTCAGGATTGCCAAAGAATTAGGCATCCAACAAGTCATCTACACCAGCGGCATATCCGCCAACAATCCTTCGCACAACAAACACTGGGATCCCAACAGCATCATCAGCCAGATGATGCTCAACAAACAAGCAATCGAAAACGAAATCCGCAACGCAGGATTTGAAAGGTGGACTATTCTACGACCAGGCAATTTTATGACCAACTTTCTCTTCCCAATGAATCAAATGTACCCCGGGCTGGCAGCGAACGGGGCATTTACTACAGCCCTCACGCCTTATACACTGCTGCCCATGGTTGATCCCAATGATATTGGCCGATTTGCTGCTGCGGCAATTCTTGACCCTCTCAAGTTCAATCACCAGGAGATCGAGATCGCGTCGGAATTCATGGGGGCGGAGGAGATTATGAGAGCCTTATCGCGTGCGACTGGAAGGCCTTTCAAGGCCGTATTCATGTCTGACGAAGAGATAGATAAGCATAGAGCTGTTAATCCTTTCATTGCAGGTCAGCTCATGATGCGCGATCTGTCCTCGTTTGTGGATTTGGAGAAGGTGAAGGCGTGGGGTCTTCCTCTTGGGACTTTTGATCAATTCTTGGTGCGTGAAAAGGCTAGAGTTGATACAAGCTACCCATAAGAACCAAAGTACCTCGCGGAGAAAAGTCGAATAAATGGAGGTTCAAAGGCGAGAGGACATCAGGAATTTTTGGAATAGCGCTTCGTTTCATTGAATATAATTTGATGTCGTTCATCCATTTAGTAGACAATTCTGTAATTCTAAATATCGTTCGTAGTCTTCCAATACTCTAAAGATACATTGATCAATTAAATAGTCAAATAATCATGTTGGCGCCCTGATTCCGTACGAATCTGAAAGAGTCAGCCTTAAGGAAGCATGCAAGTACACCAAATAACTCACAAACGACATCCAAGGGACATTGCAATCATCATCCTTCGCCTGTTTCCCACGCGTATCCTAAGCAGATCGAAGCAAAGAAAGCGGAGCTGGGGTATCAAACTACCCTACTACCCCAGTACTCCCTGTTTTCTGAGCCAGTCAGTTAGTCCTTTGAATTTCGTATCAGTTAATCTTGTGTTACGTTCGTGGAGCCGTACTCGCCTTTAGTTCTGACTCGTACTCACCTTCTAAGGTTGGTTGACTTTGTAAGTCAGGAAGATTCCGTGCTGTCTCATCACGACATCATAACCTTGCAATTATCCATCGATGAATCTCAGCATCCCAAACATCATGGCCGACTACAATGTGTGTTTCACTCGCTTGCACCCAACTATCTCGCCACCTATGCAAATTCTTGAAGCGGCTGGCGTGAGATACTGCGTGGTTGAAGATCTCGTCGTTATGGCCCACGGCGGTCCCTTAGTCCTGACTGACATGTATTTCGCGGTTGCGGACGACCAACTGGAGCTCGCCAGGACTGCCCTGGCCTCACATGGGTTTGACGAGCTGCCCCAGAGACATCTTCGGTTCTTCAGTAATGCAACCAAGGAAAGTTCGACAGGGTGGCCTGGCTATCGGTTTTACCCTCACGAAGCCGATCGTCCCGATAGTTACTGGGACACAAGCACCATCATAATACCAGCAACCTTTTGGCATCTCGATCTGAGTCCAGAATCCTTCCCTACAACCACGTTTCTCGTTCCGGACACGGGGTACCGTTTCCCCTTCAAGCTAGTTTATTTTCGAGGTGCGTTTTCTTATGTGTATATCTAAAGATCAACGCTAACAATTCTTCTTAGCAATTATTGACGCTGTTGCTCAGCGCCATGCCGACGAGGAGCTGAACGGTCAAATTTCCTCCTACTTTAAAATCCAATATGCCTACCTGCTGGGTCTCCCCCGCGATGATCTCGCATGCCTTCCAGACGAGGATCGATTCTTCGTCGACTTCTTCGACAGAGTCATTCTCTACAACACCAGGAAGAAGGTCTGTTATCTCAGACAGCAGATCCGAGACGGCCTTGTAACTTATGAAACGGCAAGGGAGCTCTTGCCCAAAAATTACCTGAAGCTCGAAGCCCTAAAAGAAAAGTACCGCAAGCTCGGCTATGGCCCCAAAGGTGGGAAACCTTCCATCAGATTCCCACCTGATTCCTCCAACGTCCCCCAACGTTAAGCCTAAACGGCTTCCGTATTCTTACAGGTATGCAAGCCTGACTAACCTAACTCCTCGTGTCTCCCACTCCGGGTACGTTTCGTATAAAACGAAAGAGTGATCACATACGTAGTCTGAACCATAAACTATGCCGACTAGCGATCGGACTTCTATAATGACCCGTTCGGCATCTTACGAGAAATCAAAATTTTTGGGTTCTGGGGGGGAGTATGGTCGCAAGGCTGGAACTTACAAGGACAGATACACGACGCGAAGTACCACTGGTTGCGATGAGGTCCTACTGTGTTTTGTTGCTTCAGGACAAGACGACGTTGAAGTAACTCGGCAGCAAAATGAAATACATGTACCAAGACACCTGCGTAATGCATGACATGCAATGTACGAAAACTGACAACACCGGGACTCCTTAATGCGAATATGTGCATATCTCTCTTCACCCTTGTCTTCTCAATCCTCCCCAGTAAAGTCTCAACCTCAATTCAATATCCAGCAGTCATAACCCCCAACCCATGATCCAGCAAACTGCTCGAAGCAACATAGCTAAACCCACCGAACGGATTACTCTCAGCACCGACCTCGTCGCCATCCGTTTCCTTACCAGCCGGGAAATCCTGTCCCTTGCCATAGTACTCGTCGAAACCGGCAGTAGTAACCGTCGGGCTGAGCGGGAGATGGGTGAAATCGACAGAGAAGTTTTCGGCGAGTGCAGGGTCCGTGACAACAGGCTGGATAGGCGGGTCTAGCTCGCGACGCTCGAGGGCAGCCCAGTCGATTTTGCGGAAGAAGCGATGCTTCTTGATTATCTGCAGGTCCTTCTGCATGTGGTAGCCGAGGCGCTTGGAGGGTTCTTTGCGGAGAAGACGGGTGAGGAGGTCCTTTGCATCGGGCCCGAGGAAGTAGGGGAGCACGAGCTTTTGCTTGACGATCTTCTCTTGTAGCTTGGCGTGGTTGTTTCCGCGGAATGGGGGTGAGCCGGTGAGGAGGTCGTAGCCCAGTGCGCCGAGGGACCACCAGTCACATGCTTTGCCGTATGGCTTGCCTTGGATCACTTCGGGCGCCATGTAGTCGATCGTGCCCAGAAGGGAGTTGCAGCGGTCGTCGTCGCTGAGAGAGATCTTGCTGAGTCCGAAATCAGTGAGCAGGAGGTGGCCTTGCGCGTCGAGGAGGCAGTTCTCGGGCTTGAGGTCGCGGTAGAGAACACCGACGTTCTGGTGCAGGTGTGCCAGGGCAAGTACCATCTCTGCCATGTAGAAGGCCGCTGCTTCTTCTTCGAACATGCGTTCCATGGCTAGGTGGTGGAATAGTTCGCCGCCTTGCGCGTACTCCAGGATCAAGTAGAGTTTCTCATGGTCTTGGAAAGCATAGAATAGCTTGACGACAAAGGGGTGGCGGTTGACACTTTCCAGGATTGTGCGCTCTGTCTTTGTCTGCTCGACTAGCTTTTTGTGGACAGTGATGGAAGCCTTCCGGAATTGCTTCTGGGCATACAGCTTGCCTGTGACGACGTGGCGGACCAGCAACACAGTTCCGAATGAGCCCTTTCCCAGACATAGGATAGGCACAAAGTCCTCCGCGGTCATCTTGCGGCACAGTCGACTGCGCAACTCTGGATTCATGCCTGTGACATCCGCGTCGCGGTCGTCCAGTGTCTCTGGTTGCACTGCGTCGGAACTAACGAAGTCCTGATCCAAAGGGACTTCATAGCTGGTCAGAATCTCAGTCTGGTCGCTGTCGGAGTAGACACTGGCAACACTGGGGGTTTGGGAGACAAGTCCGCTGCCAGCTGCGTTCTCAGACAGATTCAGAGTGCTGAGCTGAAGCTTCAGCGCGCTGACCCCATGACCTGTGGACGCCTGTGCCAGTGGGCTAGCGCCATCAAGCGCAGTGGGAGGTCGAGAGGGTGTACGTGAGCTCGCAGCGGAGAAGTCCGATTCCTCGTCGCCGGATGCCAGAGTGAAACCGCGAACGGTTGCGCACGCTGGGCCGAATTGGTTATTCTTCTTCTTCCGTCGCTGCTTGTTCTCATTGAGAGCCTGGTTTGCAAACCCATTGAATGCCTTTGTCTGATCCGGGGGTGACATAGTGCCCATGTGTGCATTGGGGCGACGGTGATTGGCTGGGATGTCAATGACGGACTGTTCGCTATCGGCCTGCGGAGCGAACACATCCCCCACCGACAGGTCATCAGTGGTCGAGGAAGGCATTATGCTATTTTTGTATCACCTGTGATAGCTCTGCGGAGTGAAGCAAAATGTCCCGGATTTAGGTGTAAGCGCCGGCAATAACCGCAGGGTCGACAATTGACTTCGGTCGTAAAGGATGGTAGCAAGGTATTCAGAATACCTATCTCGCAGTCACTGTTCACATGGAGAAAACCTAGTTAGCCTCAGTTCCCTCGATCTTAGATTATCGACCGTAAAGAAAGAATGGAGGGGCAGGTGAGGGTTTTCACGCCCCCACTAATTCGCCAAGGTAAAACGTAAAAGAAATTGGAAAAAATGAAATAAAAATAGCAAATTGAACGCAGATCAAAGAGACGTACTTCAGCTTGCGGAGTTATTGCACCAAAGCACGAGTTTCCTTGAGTGCCCGAACTAGTCGATAGACCAGTGAATCTCTCGAGCAGGTTTATCGTCCGCCCTTCTTCAGGACGGACCCGGGACCCCTAGCCAAGTCACCTCGCTGGCCGAGAAGTCGAAGGCCAATGCGAAAGGAGAAAGCACTGGGTGTGCTGGCAGGGAAATGTCAGGAGAAGGCGAGTTCAGAAGGGATGGATATGGATCAAGGTTGGCTAGGAAGCCAGTGAGCGAAATCAAAGCGAGCGAAGACGGAGGCACAGATAGGCACATAGAGGATAGAGCTTTTGGCAAATAGAGATTAATAGTTTTTCTTCCCTAGGAAGTGAAACAAAGCAAAAAAACCGCGAGATCTTGCAGAAAATCAGATTTCAGGCGCAGATCCGGGGGCTGAAGCCACTAATCCCAATTGGGATTTCACGTGTCAGATGCTGACATTAACATGATCTTATTGATCGAATCTACTTCCAAGGTTGGTATTATGTTGATATTATCTTGATATTGCCATAATATACCAGTATGGATGATATTACAGTCTCTTCTGCTTTGGCTAGTCCGATATATTACTAAGTGGTTCTAGAGATCTGCCTAAGACAGCCTCCCTCAGCCTCAATACTACAGCCACCAATTTGCATATGACCCTCGATCTGCATACTGCAGCCTCCTGTATAACATGTAAATCACTTCCATGGCACTTAGCGACTCTTGAAGAAATCCTTCAAGCGAGTAATCTCTACACCAGACCGCTGGACAAAAGTGAGAGCACTTGGCTGCTTGACCTTGGTAGAAACCACCGCTGTGGACGGGCATTTCCGCATTTTGGTTTATATTCGTTGGCTAAATAGGAAGTACTGAAAGTATCTTGTGGGATATTATATATATTTCTTTTGGTTATAAGGGCTAGTATTGAGGTTTGGTGGAGAGCATAATCACTATCCCGATATATATCTCGGTTTCAACCTTCATTGTGGATGACGGAAATAGAGACAACTCTTGCACTATTGTCACTCAACCAGCTATTCAAAGGTAGACCATGCCAGGACATCATGGACCGACGGGATCTCGGGGATATTACAGGAGAAGAACCTAATCCAAGGAAAAAAAAAATTAAGATTTTCAGATGCTAACACACATACAATAGTCCAGGGTGGACAAGAAGGCTAAAGGGCTATAACCACCTAGCTTCCTGCCATCCCAAAACCACTAGGAAGAAAAAAGAATGATCGAAAACTCGGCCTGTCCAGTCGCCAGGAAGAAATGGAAGCACCCGGCCGCGAGAACACGCTGAACGAAACCTCGGCAGGTGAAAAAAAGATCATGACACCATGAAATCAGTATGAGACGTTGCGGGTATTTGGCGAAGGAGGTCAAAAAATGATGGTAGAACGGAAGAATATGCAGTAAATCCAATCAACAAAGACCCGGCGCCATCTACCAGTAGCGAGGACGGTCGTAAGGCACATACTCGCCCCTCGGCGGAGAGCGAGGACGGCCATAACCCCGGGCAGCTAGGTAGGGATCATCATAGTGGCGAGGAGGTGGGGGAGGCCGAGCCTCGTAGGGGTCTTCGTAGGGACGACGTGGGGGTGGGTAATCTTCCATCCGTGGACGCGGGGGAGTCCGGCGGGCATAGCCATCCCGTTCATAGTAGGGATCGCGGCGGATAGGAATCGGTGACCGCTCACGGTAGTGCTCCCGAGGACTGTAGCCACGTGGGGGAGGGATCCGGCGGTCGTACTCATCCATGGTGGCAGGGTAGGGGCGACGTGGTGGGGAACGCGACCGGTATGGGTCACGCATGGGGCGTTCCTCAAAGCTTTGAATCTGGGAGTTGGTGAGACGGGGGTTCCTCCAGGTCCGAGCCAGGTTGGGCGCTTACATCGGCGACACAGGATACGACGGAGCCCTTGAACTCTCGCTGGTCCAGTTTCTCCACGGCGGTTTTCAGGTCGTTGGCGGTCTCAAATTCCACAAACCTTGGTCAAAAGTCAATGGATTGGAAGGGTCTCATGCGGAATACAATGGTTCACCCACCCTCGGCCCTGTTCTCGGCCAGTCTCAGAGTAAACAACATCCAGTCCAGACTGGCGGGCGAAGTCTTTCAAGTCCTATTGAATGCATGGTGAGTCCAGATCCAGGAAAGGTAGGGTGTCCGGCAAATGTGGAGAGAAAGATGTAAGCACTCCATGTCCAGTCCGAGGAGGTGTATCCAGAATGGTCTTATATCGGCATCCAAAAGTCCCAGGAAAGGTTCCATGGGGTCTAACAACAATGCTTGGTGAGTACGCAGATCAAGGAACAATTCTCAACTCTCAAGGCAAAGGGAAAAGCCATAGAAGGAGAGGAGTGCTAATGGATTAGTACACCAGGATCCTTGGTTCAACCGATGGCCTCAAGGACAATGGACTGGAAGCATGTGTGGGCTGAGTAGAGAGACGGGGTTGAGGAATCTATGTCAGGAGCTCCGGAAAGGAATGGACTTGGGCTGCTAACCTGCCAACTTGTTTCTGGAAGACCGGAAATCTGCATGCGGAAGATAGTGCGACGTGGACGAGGAAGAGCATTGCGGTCTGGCGGGCCTGGGAAGGCCTCCTTGCGGCGAGGACCGCGCGCGAACTGAACAGTGAGTCGCTCGCCTTTGAACTCACTGCCGTCTGTGGTATTGATAAGCGAGAGGTCATTCGGTGGACAAGTCATGGGGGCATACGGAATGCTGCAGGAAAATAATGTTAGCAAGTCTGTGCAAATAAATGGAATATCATGAGCCGTTCTTACCGGGCACAATATCTCTGGCATCCAGCTGGTCGTCATATTCGATGAAGCCGAAACCATTCATCAACTTGATCTCCGTGATCTTACCGGAGCCATGGCTGCTGAAATGTTCCTCGATGTCGCTCTTAGTCACTGTGATAAGAAATAAGAAAGAGGTTAGCGGACCACTTTTCAGATGGGTGACTCCAAAAACACCGGTCAGATGGCCATCCGCGGCGAAAGCTTTTCCATGTGGGTAGCTGAAGTTCTCATTTGCTCACCCTGCAAAGGGTGGGCCGAGGGTGGCATTCGACATGAGCATATGAGGGATCAGAGCCCATAGGACTCTGGGAACCAGCGAAGCGATCCGATCATGCATGGTGGTGCGGTGTTCTCCAAAGCTCAGGGAAGAGGGACGGTCAGGTGCCAGCATACCGTTGCGGGGAAGGTTCCCAAGATAAAGGCGGGTTGAGGACACCTCCGTCATGGCTGGTCTGAAATAATCGATTGATGGGCGATAATAGAAAGAAATCTGGCTAAAGGAAATGCCAGAGAATATGGAAGAGATCGAAAAGGCGGGAATGCAGAGAGAAGTGGTGAACTGCGGCGCTGCTGCAGGAAAGCGTGTAACGTGTAACCCGACAAACGACACACGATCAGAGAGCAGATGTACTGCAAAGTAGAACAGCCGAGCAGCCGAGCAGCCGAACAGCAAAACAAATACAAAAGATATAGCGAAAAGCGAGAGGGGAAGAAAAGAGAGAAAGTACCATCTGGCGGTGGACGGTGGACTTGGAACTTTGGCCGCCTCACTTTTTTACTGATCCACGTGGTTCCACCACAGAAAATAGAGAGGGGAGAAAAGATAATAAACCAATTCAAGAATTATAATTATAAAATGTAGTATATAGTATGTTGGATACATGTAGAAATAAACACATAGATCCCACATAGTTCAAAAGGGAAGTAAGGCTTATCCCTCGTGGACTCTCTCCACTGGCATTCCACGGTTCTGCCAACCCCATGGGGTCTTTTTTTGGTTCACTTGCTTTTTTGGCTATTTGGGGCATCTATATACATTCCAAGGGTTTCTTTCCCCCTAATATCCATTCTTTATTTAAACCCCGGATTATAAGGGCCTATCCCGATGTCCTGATATCACGTCATCACGTACTTGGGTCCCTCTCCACCTTGAGGCGTCTGCCAGTTAATATCTTGTGTAGGCACCTTGATATCACAAGTCTTGCAGTGGATGCAGCTGGTAAACGGTTAGTATATATGCCACAGGTAACTCAGATGGCAGTAGACACTTACTTTTGTGAGTTGATCTGGAATCGGACCCCGTCCTTTTTGCTAGGATCCTCCACATATTCGTAGACGCCCGCAGGGCAGAAACGGTTTTCTACACCCTTGTAAACAGGCCATGCGAGGTCCGTGTGTTTATCCAAGTCCTCCACCTGCAGGTGAACCGGTTGGTCCTCCTCGTGGTTGGTGCCGGTCCGGCTCACGCTGGTCAAAATGTCGAAACTGAGCTCTCCGTCTGGCTTGGGGTAAACGATCTTTTCGTATTGAGAGGCAGGCTTGGTAGCCGCTGCGTCGGTACCGTGGTGGCTGAGCGTCCATGGCACTCGACCCTTGAACACGTAGGCCTCCAGGCCGGAATAGAGAAGTCCACCGAAGAAACCCAGTGGGGTATTGAACGAGGGCCGGATGTTACGGACCTCGGAGAGTTCCTTCCAAATGGATGAATCGCGCAGAGATTTCTCGTAGTCAAACAAGAAGACAGTTCCTTGGTTCTCACCCTTAAGCGCCGAGAATGCAGCCTCAGCGGCTAACATGCCCGATTTCATTGCGGTGTGGGTACCCTTGATTTTCGGGACGTTTAAAAAGCCAGCCGTGTCACCAATCAAGGCACCTCCGGGGAATGCGCACTTGGGGATCGACTGGAAACCACCCTCATTGAGTGCTCGGGCCCCGTAAGAAATGCACTTGCCGCCCTCGAGAACCTCCTTGAACATGGGGTGATGTTTCATCTTCTGGAATTCCCCGTACGGCGAAAGCCATGGGTTCGGGTAGTCCAATCCTACCACCAGACCGATACTCACCATGTTGTCCCCAAAGTGGTACATCCAAGCTCCACCATACGTGTCCTTGGGAAGAGGGTATCCCATCGAGTGGGTAATTTCGCCTGATCGGAACTTCTCGGGCTGAATCTCCCAGACTTCCTTAATTCCAAGACCATATGTCTGGGGCTGGCTGTCTCGTCGAAGATCGTATTTCTTCATCACCTGCTTGGTCAAGCTGCCGTGACAGCCCTCCGCAAGAAGTGTGACGCGGGCATGGAACTCCATTCCTCTCTCAAATGTCTCCTTGGGCTTGCCGTCCCGAGCGAGTCCCAAATCGTTGGTCGCAACGCCCTTGACTGAGCCATCTGAGCTATAGACCATCTCGCTGGCTGCGAAACCAGGGTACACCTCCACACCAACCTCTTCCGCACGCTCTCCCAACCACTTGGTAAGCTCATTCAGACTGACGATATAGTTCCCTTCGTTGTGCATCTGTGGGGGCGTGGGCAGCGGGTACGAGCCATTCTTCGTCAGGAAACGCATCTTGTCACTTTTGGCGGGGGTCGCACCCTCAAAGCGCGAGGGGTTGTCCTCGGACAGCCAGTCGGGGAACAGCTCATTGAGAGCGGTCGGTTGCAAAACATTTCCGGAGACAATATGGGCGCCCAATTCACCAGCCTTCTCTAGTAGAATAACCCGGAACTCTTCGTTGCCTGCCTCGTTGGCAAGCTGCTTCAAGCGAATTGCGGCGGCGAGACCGGCGGGACCTGCAGTAAATCAAAGCTTAGTTGGATTGCTTTCTGGGGGGAGCCAATGCGGTAGAACGTACCACCGCCAACAATGCACACATCCACGTCATCGGACTCCCGCTCCAATGTGCGAGGATCGAAGTCGCCATTCTCGTCGGTAAAGCGCCTTGACAGCGATTGCGAAAACGCTCGTGTCTGGGTTGGCGCGGTGAATAATGCCGTTCGCCGAGCTAGACGTCGCCCGGTAGTTGTGAAGGGACTGGCTGACTGGTGAGCTGGGGTAGCAATGGCGGAGATGGAGGAGGTAGCTCGTGAGAATCGCGAGGATCGAATCTCTCGCCTCAATAGAGGCAAGACGGCACCCTTTGATGCCATAGCGGTATGTGAGATCGGAGATCGGAGGCTGAGACCAGGATTACTAGTAGCGACAAGCAATCGGCATAACCAGATCGAAAGTGAATGCGGAGACTCAAGATATTTAGGTCGTAGATCCCGAATGTACCCAGCGTCCTCGAGTACCCGAATTTTGAGTGGAAGTGACAAAACGCCGAAAAACCGCCTACCCTCGGCTCAACTCTCTCGGCCAATAGCAAACTCGGCGATTATCCAACCTGGAGGCCTGAGGCAGCAATGGATGGATGGATGTCCCAAAGCGGAAGTAGCCTCTAGCAGGGTCCCTATCCCGCAGCTTGATGGAACCCGAATTTTAGCCTGGGGATGTTTTTGTCGTACTATATTTTAAAATTAACATGGAGTACTCTGTACTACTCCGTATGTAGTATCAAATAGTACTGGCACAATTCTCATCACATCTAAGCGCCTCATGTTCAATACGGCATAGATACTCCGTAGTATGTACTGATCACATGCATCCAGATGTCACATGCTTAGCTTCACTTATGATAATGGAATATTCCAATGTTGACAGCTCCAGACTTATCCTGCATATCTATATGCCAGAAAACAACCTTAAATACTCGAGTCATATTAACTGCTCTAAGGGTGTCAAACCCCGATCAGGCCAGACCAGACTGCAGTTTCCCGTATTATTACTGCATTTCGCGGAATGTGACGGCGGTGACGCTTCGGGTATGGTATTCAGCATACTATACCATACCAGCATACCGGAATCCTCTAGAAAATGCAAAAATAATACCATGATGTGATCTGAGGGGCTATCTGGAATAACAGAGTTTCAAGAACTATATAGTTGGTAGATCTATATTGTAAATAATAGAACCGAACAAGCTAAGAAATGACCGATCATCGCCGGATTGCATGCCATGAGATTCATCCAGCCTTGGCGGACAGTGGATCAACACTGGGCGCCACCGCCTGTTGAGGCAGAATCGAAACGGCCACCTGTCCAAATCAAAATCTCTGGGGAGAGTCACTCTTTCGAAATCTCCCCCAAAAAAAGATAGTCGAATCAAATATAAGCTGTAAACAATATCTCTTCCTTTCAAAGTTAGTTCACCAACAATATCCGGTATATCATAGTGATTATACTTGATTCCCTTAGTGCGGTGAGGTCAGAGAGGTAGGGGAAGAAACAAGGCAAAAAAATCAGAATTTTTGTTCAGTTGCCATCCGTTAAAGCGGCAAGAGGATAGCGCGTCGTACATGGAGTGACCGAGGGTAGTCGATGACGATGATTGGACTGGCGTGGGACGGGTGGACTATCAGCTGCAGGAGGAGCGCGGACTGGCAAACCCAGCGCCTGCAACCATGGCACCGGGGGATAAAGCAAGGGTGTTTGAACCAGTCAGGGGCCAACATAGAGAGATTAGCGGAGTGCGTTGGGCGAATAAAAGTTACTAGAGATGTTGTGTAGCTGTGATTGGTTGGTGAGGTGGTTTCCCAGAGCCGCTAGCGGGCAATGAAGCCAAGGTTGAAGGGAGAAAAGTCTTGCCGCTTTTAGCGCCACCGGCGGCCCAGCCTCCCCTGACCGGGCTGTGACTCAGCACTATATAAAGGCCCAACCTCCCCCCCAATTTACCTTGGGAATTTTGTCTCGGTCTTGGCGGATCTTATTTCGGAAATTCTTCTTCCCTCCGCTCCTCCTCAAAAAGCCCGATCATCAAGATCTTGATATCTGCTGGCTTTCTCCTTACTAATCAGATCTATCTCAGATCTTTGATTATCCTCTGGACTCTTGATTCTATTTCTTTTTAGGGGAAAAAAAAGGTTTTTTTGTCCACGGACCTAATCACCATAGAAGTCGAGCCTCAGGTTTCGCTTCACCACTCTCTCTTTTTTTCAGATCGCGCAGATAGACAATCCCATTTTACAAAAACAGCGCAAAAGAAAACATTTCGAAAGAAAAAAAAAAATTGCCGTCCTTCCGTCCATAATATCGCCGTCGCGCCTATCTTGAAAAAACACTTCAGTGTGATTTTTTCTTGATTCGTTCACCAGTCGACTGCGTTGGTTTCGTTGCCTACACTATCTCGTGCCTGATTCACGAGAGGTTACGTGCGAACACCTCGTAGGGGGATACATTGAGTTGTCCATCTCCCAGGTAAGAAAGAGCCTCCTTCCTTTCTGTCCTTTGCACCTTCCTTCGAAGGACTCCTTCCTATGGATGCTCTTTCCCTGCGTTGATGGCTTCTCCCCTCTCACGTGCTTTTTTTCTTTCCCCCCTCCGCGACGCGTCACACTTCTCTCCCGCGACTTTTCGCGACTGAAGCTCACATCTCCTTATCATAGTTCCATCTTTATCCCTTGTTGCAAATCGAGTATTCCATCAAAATGGATTCTCTGACAACCCACCCCTCCAATGCGCAGCAGGCTCGTGCCTTCACTGCTACCTCGTCGCTGTCTTTCCCTGGTGGCGCTGGGGATCTGACCCCTCCCAACTCTGAGAAGGAGGCCATGGCGCAGGGCGCACAGGGCGGAAATGGTATGAATGGCCAGCAGGCTGGAGGAAATGCCATGAATGGCACCGGGGTGACTCCCGCTTCTCCTGCAACCCCCGCCGCGACCCCTGGCGCAACCACGGGAAGCAGTGGCATTGTCCCTACCTTGCAGTGAGTATACTCTGGACGTTTTTCTGGGTGACCAGAATGGCTGAACTAGTTATTCCAAAAGGAACATCGTTGCTACTGTCAACCTTGACTGCCGCCTTGATCTGAAGACCATCGCGTTGCACGCACGCAACGCCGAGTACAACCCAAAGGTATTTATAAACTCCTCACATTGCTCTGAGAGGGCACCTATCAGGGAACAATGTGGCTGAACTTGGTTCTCTCATTAGCGTTTTGCTGCCGTGATCATGCGTATCCGTGAACCTAAGACCACCGCTCTTATCTTCGCCTCTGGCAAGATGGTCGTCACTGGTGCCAAGTCCGAGGATGATTCGAAGCTGGCTTCGCGCAAGTATGCGCGTATTATCCAGAAGCTTGGTTTCAACGCCAAGTTTACCGATTTCAAGATCCAGAACATCGTCGGCTCTTGCGACATCAAGTTCCCCATCCGTCTGGAGGGGTTGGCCTCTCGTCACCACAACTTCAGTTCCTACGAGCCTGAGTTGTTCCCTGGTCTGATCTATCGCATGATGAAGCCCAAGATCGTTCTCTTGATCTTCGTCAGTGGCAAGATTGTCCTGACTGGTGCTAAAGTCCGCGAGGAGATCTACCAGGCTTTCGAGCTGATCTACCCTGTACTTTCTGGTATGCTGTCTTGCTGGATCTGCTACCATCAAACCTTTACTAACTCATGCTCCCAGATTTCCGCAAGGTCTAAGAAAGTGCCAGAGAGATCACTATGCATTTCAAACCTGTATTAACATTGCTTTTTCCCTTCGCTAGGACAGTTGGCTTCGGTCTGCCTGTACCTTGCTTTTCCTTCCGTTCTTACGACTCTTTTCATGCAAGCATAGTTGGGCGTTTTTAGCGATTCGGATGATCCCCGGTTTTCCTCACACTTTCGCGTTCTTCCACACAATTAGATTGCTGCACACCGCAGTGAGGCGGTTGTGCGCCGGTCGATGACTGCCTCGATTTAATCATTTATCGTTCTACGGTTTCATTTGCGGAGGATTCTATTCCCGCAGGCCAAAAAAAAAAAAATTTAATGGTGACCCAAGGCAGTCTGCTAGATTCAGTTCCGTCCTTGCTTTCCCTATATGGGCTTGCTGGACCGGCTTTTGCCGTGATACTACCTTTGAGTAGTCAAATGAAAATGTCTTGAAAAAAAATTCCTCTATATGCTCGAGTAGATGTAGTTAGTAGCTCCAAGCCTCGGGATCTTTTGCTTAGTATAAAATGTCTCTGTACATGCAATCTTCATGTTATATACATCACAACCACCAAAGGCTACATCCTAAAGCATACTGCTCCGTGAAGCCTTCTTTGTCTTCGCCAACTCATCTTTCAAGATCGCTCTCCTCTCTCCAGACCGACTACCGTCGCCGTCGAAGTCCTCTTCGTCCGGCACAGCAGCCTCGGGCCACTTCCACATCTTACTCAACTCGGAATCGAGTGTGCCCTCCAGGGCATCAACAATCTTGTCTCCAATAACAGGGAAAAACTTGAACCCATGGCCACTACCACCGGTAGCAAGGAAAAGACCTTCATGGTCAGGGTGGTAAGAAACAATAAAGTCACCCGTGGGCCTGTTAAACGAAATTAGCACCAACCACAATCATCCAACTCGCAGCTGGCAACCGAAGGTCCAAACTCACGTATCAGTATACCAACAAATCCTGGTATCAACAAACTCCCTCTCCGCAAACCGCGGCAAAAGCTGTCTCAAGGCAAACCGGAACGCATCCTGTCCTTCAAGCGGCACAGGAACCCCCTTTTCAGGCAGACTAACCACCATCGAGCCCGAAGCCCCAGGAACCGGCACCTCAACCGGATTGCGATACCCATAAGCATGTCGCGCAATCTTCAGCAGATTATCCCTGGGCGGGATAATGAAGATCCCCGTCGCGAAGTTCAAAATCGTGGGCAAATTCTCCAACTCACGCTGTTCCTCGTCAGAGATCCGCATATAAGCAATGGCCTGACCGGTCGCAACAGCCCGGCCACGCAAGTCCACCAGTTTCGTCGTCCACGCGCCAGTCGCCAGCACAACCAGATCCGCCTCGAGGGTCGACCCGTCAGTCAAGACGACACCGGTAACTTTAGGCTTGGCGCCATTCGTGTCGTACAGCACACGCTCGACATCACCAGTGCGGAAGGTAACCTTCCCTTCAGCGTCGAGGAGGGTCTTAGCATACCGCACGCTAGCCGCGGCATCGGACCATCCAGACCCCCAGTTCACGTAGCCGCCGGCGACATCGAGGGTTGAGCCGTAGGCCGGGACGACGCTGAGGACGTCCGCTTGGGTGGGTAGGAAGGTGACATTGTCGCCCTCGATCTGGCGCACGTTGGCATAGCTCTTGCGTGCGTACTCCTTGGCGCTGGCGCTGTCTTCTGGGTACACGAGTAGCAGGCCGTTTTGCGTGTACCGGCCGTCACGGCCCCAGTCTGTGCTGCGCCAGCGGTGGATGGCTGCTGCGGCGAGCTTGGAGTATGCTGCGTTGGCATAGTCGGCTCGTACGATACGGGATGTATCGACGGATGAGCCGTGGGGGTTTGGGATTGTCGGTGAGGACTCTACTACTGTTACTTTGGATTCTGGGTGTCGCTTTGATAGGGAGAGGGCGGTGGATACTGGGGAATGTTAGCAGGTGTGGAAATTGGTATAAAATATGTAGTGTGACAGTGTAGACTAGTGCAAGGGGGGTTTCAGGAGATTGTTGATACTTACATCCAAACACACCCCCTCCGACAATCAGGATCCTGGGCGGCAATGCCATTTTCAAAATTCTGTGTGGGAGTTTAAACAAATTGGAGATCCGGGGGATTTCTCCAATTTGATAACAGTCCACGCCGATAACGGCCTCGCTCCACCTCCCAACTTTTCTTCCCTGGTCGATATCGCCACTCCGATCTATACAGAATGGAATGCAATTGAGCCCAGGACTACGGAGTATATATTGATCAGTTCAGTTTTCTTTCTCGGAATCAGTTTTCTTTCTCGGAAGCTCCATCTACTTTTGGTATCGCGAGGGGCTAACAACCCTGTCGCGTAAGCACTCAATCTTTCCTCGCATCAAACCATATATGCACAACAAGCTCTGCAGGAAAGCCGTCGGCAGTCCATTCTGTTAGCTCAAAACATCATAATGAATGTAAATCAATTGCGCAGAGTGCCATTAGTTGCCAAATGGCCCGTTACACCCTGCCGCAGCGCATCAAGCAAAGCACGACCCCCAAAGCCGAGGTATGCAACCAAAACTCCCCAATCAGCCACTCAAACTAATATCTCCCCCAGTCCCAAAAACCCCAAGCCAGCGGCCATAAAACGGCGACAAGCAACTCCGCCTCGCCAACACCACCAAGAGCGCCCAAACCCACAGAGCACTCAATCCGAAACCCCCAATGCTGGAACCACAGCCAAACCAGGCCATGGCATCCCACCCAGAGCCCTAACCTTCCTGGGCATCTCAGCACTCACTATTAGTACATACTGCGGCTACCTGTACGCGTCATACACGCGCGAAGTAAGCAAAGCACAAACTCTGAACGTGCCACGCGATGTCTCAGACCGCTACAACACAACAGCGGCAACCTTCGACGCAGACGTCGAGCTCTCCGAAAAGGCAATGGGGCTCGGCAAGAAGCGGCGGGATCTAGTCCGACAGGCACGCGGACACGTACTCGAAGTCAGCTGCGGCACGGGGCGCAATCTGCCATTCTACGAGCTCGGCGAGCGTCGCGGGTTGGATGGCGACGGCCACGCTACAGTTTTGGGTTGTCGCTCGGTTACATTTGTCGATCTTAGTCCGCAGATGGTGGCTATCACGAAGGAGAAGTTCGAGAACTTGTATCCTGCGTTCCCGGCGGTGTTCCGAGCTTGTGATGCGGGTAAAGTTGAGCCGTCTGATCTCGGGCGTTCTGGGGTGAAGATGCAGGAGGCGCCGGTTTACTTTGATACCGTTGTGCAGACTATGGGTCTTTGCTCGATGCCGGATCCTGTTGCTACGCTGCGACATCTGGGGTCTGTTACGGAGCCTGCGAGTGGGCGGATCTTGTTGCTTGAGCATGGACGTTCTTATTATGATTGGCTTAATCGGATTTTGGATAATCTTGCTCCGGCTCATGCGGATCGACATGGTTGTTGGTGGAATCGTGATATCGGGGATATTGTGCGTGAGAGTGGGTTGGAGATTGTGGAGGAGAAGCGTTGGCATCTGGGGACTACGTGGCGTTATGTGTTGAGACCGAAGCAGAGTACTGAGAAGGCTCGGTCTTGATCCTGTGGCTTCGGTTGGAGCCTCTTGAATGTAACATAATTTGGAGATGTGTATGATTATTTGGCGTGATAGAAATGGGATCCAGGGATAGACTATCCTCAAGACTATCCTCATTTTTGCTCAACTATACAGCAAAACACGATACGTTCAAGTAACCAACATGATGTTATCTCAGAACCTGGCCTTGTACGTCATGCATTCTTAGTAACGATATCTGAATCCTGGTGTCTTCCAGTCCGTGACATCCTCATAGTCATTCGATACCAACTGCACTCGGTTCACCATATCCGCCACATTCGTCGAATCGCGAGCAGCATCCAGCCTCTTCCCACCAACAACACCTGCGTTTCCGGCACTACCCTCAAACCCCTCCAGACGCACACGGCGAGCATTAGTCCACTGCAGGTAGAAGCGCAGAACCAGTGCCAAGATAACAGCTAGGGCATAGCAAATCATAATCGTGCGGAAAGCAGTGTTATAAGTCGGGGCCTCCTTACTGAGGAAGAACTGAGGCCCAGAAATGTTCCCAGCGCAATAAGCCAGGAAAAGCATTGCCGTGACTGTCATTTTCTTAGTGACTCCACGGTAATTGGCCTGCACCAGCGACATAGCGAGCGGCATTGCTGCAGGTCCAGTCGATAAGAGAAAATATCCAAAAAGTTGCACCCCCAAGACGATATGCGCGCGGGAGTAGATGATCGCACTGCCGACGACGCAAGGGAGTACAACGGCTACGATAAGTAAGCAGTTCAATTGGCGGAAACGACCGGCCAACCAGCCCGTTCCGGTGATTGTAGCCACGGTGATGAGCGAGTAAGGGATGGTGAGCAGCGTCGACTGCAGGTTCGTGAACCCGAATGAGACAATCACCAGATTGGCAAAGTTCTGCGTCCCTCCGTTGGGGATTTGCGTACAAAGCTCTAGTCCGAATATAAGCCACGTCTTTGGGTCCATCACGCATTCAACAACCTGGTCCCATCTCCAAGTGGTCTTCTCTGTCGCGCCTGTGCCTGCAACGACAGCTCTGTTGCTTGCGAACTGCCGTTCTTCTTCTGAAAGGAATTTGGCTTTGGAGATTGAGTCTGGTAGTAGAGTCCAGACAGCGAATCCCCAGAGAAATGTCCCACACCCGAGGACGATGAACATCCACCTCCATGGCCCAACGTGATCTTTGATGTGACCCAGCCCGTAGGCGAGGAGGCTTGAAATAATACCACCAACACTCTGTGTAAAGGTAAGCTTTTATTCAAAATATCGACAGGAAACAACATACGTTTCCAGCAAACCACAGACCTGTCCTGGTAGGAATCTCGTCGCGCGTGTACCAGGTCGATGTGATAAACATAAACGCCGGTGTGATCGTCGCTTCAGCAACTCCAAGCAAGAAGCGGACTGTTATTAGACCGCCGAAGTTGGTGCAGGCTGCAGTCAGGGCCACCACAGCACCCCAGAATAGCGTGTTGGCCGTCAGATATTTGGCGGCGGGCAGACGAGCAATAAGTAAAGTTGTTGGATATACCCATCCCAGGTAGCCGAAGTAGAAGATCGATGATACCCAGCTGTACTGCTGGCCAACCAATCCCTAGAAATGATCTTAGTTATGGTTTTTGTTTCTCTGGACATGTTCTTACAGTATCGTCCCTTAATCCGAAGACAGACGCGCTCGACAAGATGGTTTTGTCCATGAAATTGAACATATATGTTGTGAAGAGCAGTGGTATCAATCGTCTGTCAATCTTCCTCAGTACCCTTTTTGCCATAACATGGTTGGTACCTTGTTCTCCCTCGGGAGTAGTTATTTCCATGGCCATTTCTAGTAAAAAGGAAAGAGGATGTCGAGAATCTCACTCAAGACAATTTGAAGTCTTCTTCTCTTCTTATAAGGTCATATGTCCTGTTATCTTTCCCCGCACCTCCCATTGGTCCAATCCCTGCATGTTATCAATGCAGAAATCCTTCGCCAATTGGACGATGAAGCCAAGTCCTTTAGGGCTGGAGCTAGTGATACCGTCGCAGTGAGTATGCGGGATGTTCTCGGAGCTCTTCTTCTCCCCATACCCCTCCTCTAAGTGTCAACGTCTTACGGAGAACTTTCATTTTATTTAGCCAAATAAAGAGGCGAAACCCCACCTAAGCAGTAACAATGAACGGCCTCACAATCACCCCATTCATAGCCAATCTCCCTAAGGTCGAACTCCACGTCCACATCGAAGGCACCCTAACACCCTCTCTCCGCTGGGACCTCTCCCACCGCAACAATATCCCCCTCCCGTACACCACCTTCTCAGAGCTGCAAGCCTCCTACGCAGTAACCCTCAACCACCGACCCGAGCTAAACGGCCGCCAACCAGGCATCCCAACCTTCCTCGAAGCCTATTTCGCCGGATGCGAAGTTCTCCGCACAGAAACCGACTTCTACGATCTAGCCATGGCCTATCTACGCCGATGCGCCTCCATGAATGTGCGCTACACCGAGCCCTTCTTCGATCTACAGGCGCATACTCGCCGCGGAATCCCCGCGGCAGCCGTTATGGACGGCTATCTGCGCGCGCAACACGATGCCGCCGCACAGCTGGGTGTGCATTCGCGGTGGATTCTGTGTTTCTTGCGCGACGAGCCTGTGGAGCAGGGTCTTGATGCTTACCGTGAGGCGAGGCCGTGGGCTGCTGGGACTGTGGATGGCGGGAAGGGCCTGTTTCATGCTGTTGGGTTAGCGAGTAATGCGTACGAGAGGCCGCCGATGCTTTTTGAGGAGGGGTTTGCGTTGGCGCGGGCGGATGGATTGCATGTTACTATGCACTGTGATTTTGGGCAGAAGGATACGCGGGAGCATGTGGCAGAGGCTATTTTTGAGGTTTGTGGGGGTCGGGGAGCGGAGAGAATTGATCATGGGTTGGATGCGGAGGATTGTGAGGAGTTGTGGCGGGGGTTGGTGGATAGGGGGATTGGGTTGACTTTGTGTCCGCATGCTTATCATCGGAGGACGGCGACTGAGGTTTTGTTTCCCAAGATTCGGAGGTTGGTGGAGAGGGGGGTGAAGGTTTGTATTAATAGTGATGATCCGACTTTGATGCATGATGTTTGGATTGATGGGAATTTACAGAAAGTCTATACTTATTGTGGGTTTAGTCGGAGGGAGATGGTGCAGCTTGTGAGAAATGCGGTTGATATGTGTTGGGCTGAGGAAGATATCAAAAGGGCTATCTATGAGGAACTAGATGGTGTTGATATCTGTGAATAAAGGTTTGTCTAGGGGATTGCTGGAAACTTCTTCTCTCCATATATTAAGAATAGTCTGCTACGGACTTCGGGATATTGTACGTACGTGCACAGATATATATATAGTTGTGGTAGCCTGCATATCCCTTCGAGGGACCAGGGTAAAAGAAGACATACACACTGTATACAAAGTCACCCTCGGCATAATAAGAAGGCATGACTATGATATTTTCAGTCAGAAGTATTAGAGGCAGAAAGGGGAAGTACAGGGTTTATAATGCCAAGGTCGCCGACATTGTGGGTCGATATCTCCGAGATCCATTTTGTCTATGAACTAGATAGGTAGCATATGCAGGTAGTACTTTGCGTTTTTACTTCCTTGCAAGTTAGACTACAGCTCTAGTGTAAATGCATGGACCGTTTCTTAGAGTAGGATCACAGTCTGTACGAGCTTTGGTATACTTCAAGCAGACATCCACATCTATTCAACCGCGTGACGGCTGTATAACTATGCAATCTCTGTACAACTATTACTATAGCTATACTTCGATAGTTATTATAGGTGTTCCAGTTATGTAGTTACTATCAAGTCCGAAATAACTCTTATTAAACCATTAATAGATCTCTTTAATGGGTATTGGGTATATAAGTGATGTCAAGTCCGGTCTGGTCTAACACCAACAGAGGGTAGCAAAGACTACATGAGTTAGGTTAAGCCGGGGAATTAAAGCAAATCCTACATTATTTGTATTAGATGTTATCAATTGATCTATAGGTAGCGTAGAGGACGGGAAAGACAGTCCTCATGCCGAGGAGATCATCCAAACTTCAAACTCAGTCTTTTCCTCTTTTCCCTTTTTGTATGTATGTATGCGTATGTACAAATTTGACAAAAAATACTTTTGTCTTCATGTACATCCCTTCCGCAACCAGGAAGCTTAATTGATTTTCATCATCTCAGCCATGGCGTTGTCTTTATCTTGCAAGACCTTGATCACCGCGGGCATTTGCTTCATGCGTTCCATCCATGCCTGGACATTAGGAAAGGAACGTGCAAAATCCTGCTCCACATCTTTGTCTTGAATGATCATGCCGACCATATTCTGCCACGGCACGAAAGCCAGGTCCGCGAAAGTACACTTGTCTCCCACCAGCCACTGTCGTCCGGAGAGGCCTTTATCCAAAACCCCAGTCACCCTGCGAACCTCATTGGTATAACGCTCAACAGCAACATTTTGATTCTCAGTCTGGCGAACGAACCAGCCTAGTTGGCCATAGTATGGGCCTTGACCAGATGCCTGGAAGTGAAGCCATTGTTGGGTGAGGAATCGCTCAGGAGTGCTATCGTAACTAATCTTGTGATCATGGTCGTAGGTTTCGATGAGATAGTGGACAATTGCTCCGGACTCCCAAAGTTGAATTCCGTTGTTGGGATCGATGATGGTAGGGAGGCGGCCGTTTGGGTTGAGATCGACATATGGGGGGGAGTTTGACGTCTTTGAAGTCGACGAAAATAGTCTCGTAGGGAAGGCCCAGGGATGAGAGAACAATGGCCACTTTCCACGGGTTTGGGCCGATTGCATGGGAGTAGAGTGTGATTGCTTTCATTGTATTGGTTTGTGACCTCGGGATAGTGTGAAGGAAGTTTGGATAAACAGTCAATCACCCTGGAGAAAAGGATGTTATTTATAATAATTTATGAAGGGAATCCAATTCAAATAGGTCGTAAACGAGATTGAAATGAATTTCTAAGCCATTTCATAGAAACCGACTTTGGAGAGAGTAGTCGCCGAAATGGTGGGTCTTATGCCCGTAGCGGTCTTCGGGTTGATAATGGGAATTTGATGAATTTGAATGAGAAAAGCGTAAGTATTCATGGCTAATCGTGAAATCGGCGATAATTACGGATATCCAGTCAGTCAATTCAACTTCCCATTTCTTTTTCAAAAGATGTCGACTAGTAGATAAATACTGCAACACCCCTCAAACTGGATGCCCTCTTACTATTGTATTAATTCCTGCAGGAGTCCAACCAAAACCAGAGTAAATGGGTTTAGTATTGTACAAAATTGTCAATTTCATAGCTCTTTTCATCATCATAATGAGGAGCGAATTAACTAGAGACAATTCGACGATATCTTATACCCCCAGCGCTCTCATCGAGAATCTTTCTATATTGTATAGTGACCTTAGAAGTCAGATTTGCTAGAAAACGTGGGAATGATGTCCGTCTCGGTGCTCCAGACACGGAATGAAAATTGACAGGAAGCAGTTGCAAGCATCAAGTAAGCTGAAACCTCCTACCTAGGTACAGGGTCGGTCTTAGGATGTGCTCATTACCTTTGCCAATCGTCTAGTTTGTGTGCACGTCCCGTCTCATATGAGACCTTTGGTCTCAAATATTAGAATATCGAAAGTTTCTTGACTGGTTCAAGAAGACAATAACCAGTAAATGGCAGCTGCAAGAACTTCAATTCCTTCATTCGAAATTATCGAATCCTTTATATGAACGGCAGGTACTCCGTACGTCGACAAGAGAACCCCTTCTTCCCGTTACATATGTACTTCCTAATGTGGGGCTGTTGTTCTTATAATATGGGTTGCTTATCTACATTTTCTCCTTGTGGCTATCCATGGATATCTTTCACGTATTAATATTTTCTTCTCGTAGCAATGCGGCATTTTACCTCTGGATTCGTCTTATTCCATCTCGCCTTATCGTCTTCAATGACCCATTAATCTCGCTTCCCACCGTATCAAGTGCTAAGGAGCTGGTACGGAACCTGTTGTATGTTCACTGGGCGCAGTCTGTAGGTACCCACGACTTGGGTGCTAACCGAGTATATCCTGAGTATTCACTTCCTACTTAGGTGCATAGTAACAACCCTATGCTGTGAAATGCTCAGTGACAGGGCCCTGGGCAGCCTCATAAAGCGGCAGCACCCTGATTGGGAAAGTCACGGCCTGGAATCCGGCAGAGCGAGATACAACATATGTACTAGCCACTCGGCACTTTTTTCCACGGGTGGTATTGGCTGATGATAATATCGATACTGTCCCGCATTAAAAACAGGTTTTGCTAGTAACCTCCATCATTGATTTATATGCAAGGTGCAGATCTTTTGCAGGGGTTATTCCGTGTTTGGATGCATCTGTTCTTTGTTTGATGCAATGGTCCCCGGTGGTTGGTCCTAATGTGGCGGGAAGTTGGAACCAAGGGTAATGGCTTCAGGTAAGGTTTGGATATTGATGCGTCTGTTACCGAGACGTACTTTCATTGGTAGATCTAGAGTTGATGTGTTCCGTTTAGATTGAGATACTATATTGGATATTAAAGTTACTAGAAATAACAATCTATACCCATGCAACATATTTTGTAAGATCATTCTCAGTACAATATATATATTTTATAGACTCCGTAGATATTAATGTAAACATAAAAAGTATGTAAGCTGGATAGAAGTGGACATTAGTTATGTAGTACCTGCGGCTGTGGAGGTGCGGAGAAATTCCCGTGCACCTGCATACTGTACAATGTAGGTACAGTCCGACAACCTTGGAATATCCTCAATATCCTCATCCTCAAGGGATAACCTTGGAATTCAACGTTGGATGCGATCAGATAAACGAGCCAGAGCCAAAGCAATTGTTCCCTTCGGCCGGTGTAACAATGGGCTATTTCCATGGTTGACGGTCCCGATCCCCTGGACCGGAGTGGTCGATGTCATGAAAACGGAGATCACCAGTAGATGCGACTTATGCCACCATGTACTCTAAATATACGGAGTACAGATGGCAGGGTTAAATTCAAGGAATGATGTTTCCCTCAATACGAAGTACCGAGACCTACATCATCACACCTAGGCAGCAATGCTCGTACCCAGTACTATGTAAGCCCCTTGCTGGATGCTAAGTATTCTGAAGGAGATTGGGCTATGATGTACAATATATGATGTACAATCTACGGAGTACTTTGTACGGAGGATAAACAATAATATCCTCCCGTCCAATCATCATATCACCAAAAGTCAAGAGGGTAAGGAGAAGGATGTCATCATATACACGTACCTAGGTAGGGACAAACCTACATAGAAGTATATTATTCCCCAATGGCATCATTACTTTTTGACACGGCAAGTTTGACTTTTAAATATCTAAAATGTTAAAAAGATTGGATAGATCTCAATGAGATAGAAAAACAAGTGTCTCAGCTGCATCATCGGTGGCAAACGTTTTCTCCCCGAGACGCTAATGTGAGCATCCCTTACTAGCGTCATGTACAATACAATACACTCATCCCGTCTATTGGGTCCCTGAGATCCACTCGGGAGTGGGCCCTGGACTTTAAGTGGTCACTTCATATCCTTTTTTCCTTCTTTTCTTTTTTCCTGTTTGTAAACGGTTGAGCTGTTTTGGGTCTCGGTGTTTCCGACCGGAGGGCTCGGCTTAAGCCTTGTCAATTTCTTTTTTCTTTGGTAAAAGTTATTAGGCTTGTTTACGAGGCTAAATGGATTGGAGGTCGTGTGTGTTCCTTAGTATGTACTTGCATATTTACAGCATTAGTTCGTATAAATTCATATATTTTGATCTATCAACAGCGGTGTGCCCCTCGGTACCCTAGCAACCAACAGATGACAGATCGAATACATAATCTACCTAGGTACCAACTTTGAATGTACATATCCCATGCAGCAGGAGGGTTCCGAGTTTGACCATTATTCGACATCCACTATGCAACTCCCAATCAATGGATCGGTAGGTCTTCTTATTATTCAAAGAATCGGGTTCTGATTAGCGGAATCCGATGTATGCGGGATGAAGTAACCACTAGAGTTGTTGGGTAAATGGAGACGCCAAGGTTGATGGACCACCAAAATTGGACCTATTCGGGTCATAGAACACATGGCCACCCCACCTAAGTCTTCTGGTATGCGCTAAGACCGAAGATAGAATGGAAGAACTATGGATTATCATACTAAGGCCTGAAAAGGAATGGGTTGATCTCCACCGCCTAGGGATTGTTCGCTTTTTGCCTGTGATGGTCGCATGTCGCATGTCAATTCCCGTGTCTTTAACATGGCGGTGAGAAAGGGTCTGGAAGTATATTTGAGCAAATGTAGGACTATCTACGTAGTGCGGAGTACAGAATACTTGAGTACTTCTTATAAGAAAGTACGGATAGGCATTCCTATGTACATTCTTAAAGAGTGAGAGGAAAGGGAAAATAAAAACAAGCCCCAGTCCAACCAATCATCGTCAGACCAATTCGGGAGGCTGCCAAATTTAAAGGCATAAATACCATACGGTAATTTACAACTTTGATTTTTTTTTTTTAATTATTATTATTATTTTTTTTTCAATTTTCCACTTTTTTCCGCAGATTCCTCAGGCCCCCGTTGGTAATTTGCCATCCAAACAGCTCTTCTTGTCGCATCTTGATGATCCCCCCGTTTATCCTTCTCATCCCCCTTTCTACTAACATCCAATATCTTAGAATCTTTTTATTATTATTCTTATTATTCTGTTTATTATTATATCCTTTTTGCTTCTTTTTCTATTATATCCTTGTGTCTTACTCTCTTTTGATTCTTGGTCTTTGTTCTCACTTTACTCGCAATGCCGTACAACACTCGTCGCAAGTCACTATCTCTCCCATCCTTGGGCATTCAGCTGCCAAATTCCACTCGTCGCTCTCCCTCTATCTCAAAAGTGCATACCGACGAGCAACCCACAAAAAAAGTCAAAAGATCGCATGGTTCGACTTCATTATCACCCGAGCCATCCGACCCAAAAACTATTGCGCGCGCTGGCCGACATGGACTATTTGAGATTACACCGCCTCCCTCGCCTATGGATGGAGTGCCTGCTCCCAAGATCGACACAGAAGGAATTAACGACGATATCGTTGTCGCTGTAATCAACCAACTGGAAAAGACCGGGAATCGCCCTCATCTCGTGAAGGAACTGGCCGCAGTCCTGGTCACACTAAATGTCAATGTCGCAAAGTACGTATCCCACTCGGGCCTTCTTGAAACACAATAGCTAACATGTCCTGTATTAGTTCCGCCAATCCCGCCGCGCTCCTCTCATCCCGGTTAGCCGCCTATATGAAGCGTCCTTGGACGGCCCTCGCGCCGTGTCCTATGGCCAAGGAGCTTATTTTGATTCATCCGCGCAAAGTGTACTACTATCTTACTACGTTTCCCCACCAACCCATTCCTGAGACCGACGATCTGGCATCCGCCGTGGGTAGCAAGCACATCACGCCCAGTGTCTCCAGTCTCGAGGATGAGGAAGACGCGATGGTGCGGGAACGTAGCCCCAGTCCCGAAGTGGACTTGTCTTCTCCCGATTTCGAGGAGCATGGCGATTTGAATGCCTCCGCTAGCCATGGTTCTTCTGATCACTTCCCCAACGCTAGTAATTTGACGCGTCTCATGAACTCGCATCGCGCGGCTTCTCCGCCCCTGGAGGGCGACGAGAAGGAGTTTACACAAACTGCCAGCGCCGTTCGTGAGCGCGCATCCGAGGAAAAAGAGTCGAGCCGTAGCCAGTCCATCCTTTCCGAGAGCCTGAGCGCCTCGGAGGACCGCGATATGAGCATCTCTGAATCGCCTATGAATGGTGGTTCGATGTCTCCATCTATGCACGGTGACGGCATGTCTGAAGAAGAATATAGTGACTACTTCTCGCACATGCCCGCCGACCAAATGGCCCAGGGTCTGGACGAGGCTGCCGCAACTGCCCTGTTCGGCACCTCCCCCTCCCCCTCCCTCACCTCCATCGCATCGTCTATCTCGTCTGGCACGAGCGCTTTGACAGATGTCGGTGTGGACGGTGAGGAGCTTGCCGGCGCTCCTGTTGCCCCCCCAGATCAGCCTTCCCGAAGATCCCGATGCCGCACCTGTTTCGACCCTCAAGCGCTCGCTTGATATGTTGAACAGCGGCCTTCCGGACGTCGATCTGAAGATGTCGGACCTGACGGAATCGCATGAGAGGCTCACCCTTACTCGGCCCGTTTCCTTGAACTCGGAGTCCGTCTTCGAATCCTGGAGAGAGTTGCAAAACCCTGAGATGGTGGAAGTCGATGAGCTCGACGAGATGTTTGGCGAATTCTAAACTATCCTCGACCACCGAGTCCATTTATCTCGGTTTATATTCCCTCTCGTTCTTCTCCTTCTCTCCACTCTTGGCTGGGCTGCGACCCGCCATTTCCCCTTTATCTATTTACCTCGCTTGTATATGTTCATTGTCTTCTCGGCGCACCCTCTTACTTTTCCTCGCTAATGCCTATTTTCTCTTGTATATATACATATGTTTTTGGTTTACTTACCCTGGATGGGTAGATTGGGAGGATATTCACGACTGGAGGAATGGCTTTACCCAAAAGTGTCAAAATAACTAGCGTTTCTTCCCATAAATTCATCATTTGCATCTAAAAAAGAGAGAACCCTGGAACGCGTTGATTAGTCAGTTCCCCAATCAAGAAAGCGGGCAACTTATCATCCGTGGATGGTCCACTCCACCCACCCATGGACCGATTACACATATTCCGCCACCTGCACTTCATCCTCACGTTTCTACAGTATTTTCACTTCCGAGGTACAAATCTGTACTGCTATGAATGGACCTCGCAATCTCCCTTGTACATATATTTCACCCCTCGGCCTCACATATGCAAATTCAGCCCTACCATTCGTCGCAACTCTATACCACATAGCGCCGCAGGACCGCAATTGCGAGATTGAGAACCACCACACTCTCGTTGACGTACACAGGGCTTCTGCGACACAATGACGGTCGAACAATCGCACCCGCATGCAAACTATGACAACGTCATTCCTCAAAACGAAGCGCCTGCCCAGGAACCAACAGCAGACCTCGTCCCCGCCAGATTCCGCCCTCTCTCCGTCGCAGACACAGGATCAACGCCAGGCGCCCAAAGCCCCAATATGCAGCCCATTGGGCCGAGTAAGACACTTGCTGCACAAACTAAAGTTGCCATTCCTCGTCAGCGGGTCGCAACTGCCCCGCGCTATAATCGACGAGTGCCTCGCGCTTGTGCATCCTGCAGGCAGCGCAAGACGAAATGCAGTGGTGACACCCCGGTTTGTCGCCAATGTCGTGAGCTGAGGGCTACGTGTAACTATCCTGAGGGATGGAGTGAGAGAATGAAAAAGTACGTGTATCTGGCTATACACGCATTTCTTATTTTTGGAACAATACTTAATCGTGAGCAAGCATGCTGACCGACTGATTACAGACAAGTGGGGACTGTCTCGGAGAAAGCGCAAGAATATGAGAATCTCCTGAAGGATTTGAGTGGTATTGTTGACTCCAGTGCCGCGGAGCGGATCAGGAGCTTGCTGGACAAGGTTTGTTCTACTTTTTGGAATACCGGAGTGGCGCTAACAATCGTAACCACAGCATGGCCCGGACGTGGATTGTTCGTCAAATAATTCCCAATCTCAATCACTAACCCCTCAGGATGACGTTCCGGAAAACGATGTACCATCCTCGCCTTCGTCTATTGGGTCTCTTGAGGCGATTGATCGAGTAGAAGAGGACATCAATCGATCAGAACATACCAGAGCAACTGGTTATATGGGGAAGAACTCGGAAATTACCTGGATGCAACGGCTACATAGAGAAGCAGAACAACGTGCCAAAGGTCTTCCGGGGAGTCTGGAGCCTGGCCAGGATCCAAAGACTGATAATGCAGTATCTCTGCATGCGGTCAATTATCATCTTGATGACTTGGATATTTCTGTGCCTGGACCAGTACAGCTGTATGCCATGCCTCCTCGAGAGGTGGCAGATCATATGTTCGAGGCTTTTTTGACTACCGTGCATCCGTTCTACCCCATCATCAACAAACCTCTTTTCTCGGCACAGTACCGGACATTTTTTGACAGTGCTGCTCGACCCGGTGACAAGTGGCTTGCTATATTGAACATGATATTCGCAATTGGGGCTAAACATGGCCATCTCATCGACGCACCATGGCGTGGGGACGAGAAGGACCATTTGGTATATCTAACCAGGGCTAGGATCCTTAGTATGAACGGCGATGTCCTGTTCAGCCATCCCGATCTCCAGCAAGTCCAGGTGGAGGGCTTGATTGCCTTCTACCTTCTCGCTTCTGATCAAATGAACCGGTGAGTTCAAGAACCTCCTCTTATCTAAATTGAGCGGGCAATAACACTTAAAATAGGGCGTGGAGAATATCAGCTTTGGCAGTGCGGTCTGCAATCACACTTGGCATCAACATGAAAAGCAGCAGTCCGGCTACCCCCGATATTTCGAAAGAAGCCCGTTACCGAGTCTGGTGGTGTCTGTATACGTTTGAGCACATGCTTGGAATAATGACTGGGCGCCCAACCTGTATCCAGGACGGGGTGTGCACCTCGCCTTTCCCGGTTCCTTTTGAAGAAGAACAGCTACAAGAGCCCACTGCCTTCGAAGTACTCACAGACACTACATTACGAGACGAACGGATCAACAACGTCATGGCAAGTGCATGTATTAGACAAATGCCGCTCCACCCGGCAAATGGTAAGGATGGCAGTCACCACACTCGAGCGCGAGACAACAAATGGCTCAAAAACCTGCCTGTGAACTACGGGCTCTTTTATCTCTACTATTGCGATTTGGCAGTTGTCGCGCAAGAAATTGTCCACAAAGTCTATTCAGTGGACTGCGTGATGGTGCCATGGGCACAGATCGAGAGCCGGATTGGTGAACTCAAGTCCCGAACCGAGACATGGAAATCCAATCTTCCACTCGGGCTTGACTTCACAGACAAGGAAGATAAAGGACCGGATATCCTTCGCTGCAAACTGAACCTAGCATTGCATTACTACAGTGCGCGGATCACACTAGGCCGTCCCTGTCTCTGCCGGCGTGACGCGCCCCGAAAGGGCACGAACCCCTCCTTCAGTCACGAAATGGCAGTGGTAACCCTAGAATCTGCACGGTGCATGCTGGATCTGATTCCTGATGAACCGGATGCTCTCCAGCTGTACCGGATTGCTCCGTGGTGGTGTATCCTCCACTATCTCATGCAAGCGGCGACCGTTCTCCTCCTCGAGCTATCCTTCGGCACCGTCCACATGCCAGAAGAAGAAAAGAACTTCATCATCCTGTCTAAGAAGGCAGTTCGCTGGCTCTTTGCAATGTCCGAGCAGAGCATCGCCTCCCGACGCGCCTGGCAGCTCTGCGACCTCAGCCTCCGCAAACTGGCCCAAGGCATGAAATACGACGTCAGCGACATGCCTTCCTACCCGTACACCCCAGAGCCTACAAGCACTGTCGGTTCGGGACAGGCACAGGGACAGCTCATGTCTCACGCTGCTACTGCTGGCGATTACTGGGCCCCTCTACAAGAAGATCTCCCGATGTCTGTTCCGGATGGACCGCCCCCTGAAGACCACTACACCTATCCGAACATAAGGACCGCGGATCTGATGAGCTCGTTGACCGCCGAGGCCCAGGACTCGTACTTCCCCTATGATCCTATCACCGGGGAGTTTATGCGTTCTTTCTTCCCTCAGTCCAATGAGGATGGGAACTGGGAATGTTGAATGCAATTATCACCCATACTCATGAATGCCTTGTACGAGACGACAAACATGCACGAACACGACAAAAGCATGCGAGTGTTTTATTTACCATCCTATTCTTTTTGGCTGGTCTTCCCAGTTACTGCCCTCAAGGGCTTTACCCAGTTATCATATCCTCTCTATATGCAACATCTGATTCCTGACAGTATACCGAACCCTTCCCCCCCCCCCTATTACTACCCTTATTTTTCACCTCTCGTTCTCTTTCCATGTCCGTGTTTTACTATTTCCATATCCACTTAATGCGTATGTGGTGTGATGCCATTTCTCTTTCCCACCCATTTTATGAACCTTTTTCCCTTTGATCTACCACGAATATCTCTTTGCTTTACACATGTCTATAATGGTCCACCGATATCTCAAGACCTGGGTGCCTCAATCAAGAGCTGGACTCACAAGGGGCTTTGGGCGTTTGGGATTGGTTTTGGCATTGGGGCGTTTATCGGGTTGAATCAGTTGAATCATAACACTAGGGCTTGTGATACCAAATCCATCACGTTTGATTGCAGCATATTCCATTTCAGTGTAATAAGCAGTGTAGAACAAATATCAATCCGAAGAACCGTCCTGTCTCAATTACCCGGCCTTTTAAGGCCCATGGAGTAAGAAAAAAAATAGTATATACATTCGAGAATAGTTTTTACTTTGAAAATAAAAATACATACAAGACAGGACCCAAGGGAAAAGTCTCTCCCACATCCTAGATCTTGGGATTATCGTAAGGCCACTTCGGCTCTGACTCCGACGGCAGTTCCGGCTTCGGCAAAGTCTCCGCCAATTCCTTCGGCCAGTGAGATCTCATGAACGGATCGGACCTGTTGTACTTGATCCGCATCCTAACAGGCCTGCGCGTAGGCGAAGAAAAGACCTTTCTGAGCTGCATGCGACGCATGTGGCCAGGGATCTCGATGTCGACTTGGTCTTCGGGGAGACCGAATTTGAGGAAGGTCTCGAGACAGAAGTCGAGGATGGCCTCGAGCTCTGTTTGTGGCATTTTGCCAGACTTTAATTGGTAGGGGTATTCCTTGCGGGAGATGGAGGGTGTATATGGAGTGGTGGGGTCGTAGATGAAGGAGGAAGAGGTGGAGGAAGAGAGGGAGTTGTGAGGGTCGGTGGTCTTGGTTTGGGGTATACTGGGACTGGGGCTGTGGGGTTGTTGGTCCGTTGTTTGTTGCACGCATGCTGCATATTCCCGGACGGCACTTCGTGCGAGGATGCGGACGGTATTGAGGTCTGCTATCGTGGCTTTGCTTCGGACATGGTTGACGTAATCTGGGTCCCATCCTGGGGAACCGTGTGAATTGGCCCGCTCATCGCTGAACAGAAGCCGGGCAACACCGCCTGGAGACTGGAGCTGGCGCTTGGGAGATACCCAGTCGACACAGACTTTGTCCCAGAGCTGCTTGCCGACGATAGCGCCCTGCGTTTCCACGACGGCAGCGAAGATCTCGTGGAAGGTGGTCGGGGGGGATCAAAGTGGCTTTGTGGTGTCCGGTGATTTCCTTGGGTGCCTCCACTTGTTTGAGGATGTCCGGTAGAGGACCTGGGATGGCGGAGAGCACGCGGTGCATACGAGAGAGTGTTCGAAGCTGGAAGTTCCTGACTCTCTCCCGAGTATGTTTAGCATGCCATTCGCCGCGGAAAAGGCGGAGCAAGATGTTCGTGGCTTGATTCAGGTCTTCTGTATCTGCCTGAGTCAAGGTGCCGGTAGATGTCTTATGTTTGACGGTGGCATCGAGCCGAATTACTGCACTTGCCAGTGCGCCGATATTGATGTAACCCCAGGATTTAGCCCTGTGCTCGGTCAGGAAGTTGAGCATGAGAACCACGCGGTTCCAATCTTTTCGTGCAACGCTGAAGTTGATCAACGATTTAATGGTATTCACGGAAAGAGGGACTGCGAGCGACGCTATGACACGCTCACCGAGCTCGACATTAGAAGTGGCGCTTGAAAATCGAAGAATAGATGGCGCCAAGGCCTGATTGCTATATGCGCTTTGAGGGATGGCAGGGCCATCAATGTCGTTGTCCAGGAGTAGTTGATGGCCAAAGTCAAACGCGTGGGTTGTTGTCGCCACGTCCAGGAGATTAGCAAAAGTTGCGCATGACAACTGCGGGATAGACGACTGAGAAATATCTCGAGGTTCGAAAGATTTGAAATCAAACAGTAAGGAAGCTTCTTCATCGCTGGCTTTGCTCATCCGTTCAAAGAACTTTTGGATGTGTTGTGCCTTGCTTGCATCGGCAATGTTTTGAAGCCAAGCATATTCGTGGAAAAGGCGTCCGCTTTGCTTGTCCCGAGCATAATAATTGAGATTGAACTCGATTAGGCCAGTCATAGCGGCAGACTCATCATAGAACTGCGCCCGCGTTTTTCCATCCAAGACTTGTGCCAGGCTCAACTCGTTCCCTTCCCATGGAGGAACAACATTGTTCTGGGACCTTAGGAGATCTTCGAAGGAAACAGGATCCGAGGACGGTTTTAAACAGCCGGATTCCAATATCCGTACAATGTGCCAATTGGTGAACCTGTTTGTTGGCCGAAGCTCCTCACGGCCGGAAACGGGAGGATCGATAAGTTTAGTCAGAGGGGCTGATAGATTGGTGAGATCCTCAGGAAGATATCCGCGATCCCCCATTCCGACATAGGCCTTGTTCGCCAAGCCGCTCCGTAGCGATGCAACCACCTCAGAGCTGATAGTCCGGAATCCAAGTCCATTGAATGGTGCTTTGTCCTGGCCCCTGATTGTCGGGGGCTTCCCGAGTTGGCCTGGCCGACGCCATGATTGCTCCATACTGACATTGGTTTTTTGTACTATATTAAGGTCTTTTATTAGAGGCGCCCAACTCTCAGCCTTCCATTCGCTAAGCCGGGTCATTTGATGCACGAGTAGTGTGCCCGTTTTGCAAAACCCATGCTCCACACAACACCATAGAATGAGCTCAAGCCAGATCTCGGGACCCAGCTCCCGAATTCCCGGTGTGTAAGGAATGAAAGGTGACTGCTCCCCTGCATCAGCGGCCGCAGCGGCCACCGCTGTTTCATGCTCATGCCACGCCGCGTCGGACAAAACGCTCATTATGGAATTGGACAAAAAATGGAGCCCTGGCGGACGGAACACAATCTGACTGGCATCTGGTTTCGGATATTGATAAACTCTGTCAGAGATCATGCCTGCATGGTGTAACCGGGCAAGGGTTCGGTATACACAGGACATCGCATGCTTTGAATCATCTGACCGACTGCGTGCAGCATACAAAACGAGAGAGCCGAGGTTTGCAAGTACCTCGGCCAAAATTCTCTCTCCGAAGAATCTCGGTGCAGGTTCCACCGTCAGAGTATCAAGGGAAATGTTATCTGATGAGAGAGGTTCCAGACGAGACCATTTCCAAGGGGATGAAGATTTTGTGCCTCCCGTCAGCTTGCTGAGGGAGATCTCTGAAGTGAGGGGGGACACCAAGTCGGATGTTGACTCATCTGCGCGACGCACGCGAAACGGTCTGTCCCAATCAAGCCCAGCCGAAGGGTGTTTAGGAGGCATATGAGGAGCTAGCAACTCATAGGTGTCTATCATGCTGTTTAAAAGAGCCTGCACATTAGACCACTCATGGTGCGCAAATCCGAGATGCGCAAGGAGTTGAAATTCAAAATGTATCCTGCCATCCCATAGGCATCCCAGTAGAGCATGGGTCCGATCAAGCTCATGTTCAGATTCGCGGAGTGGTCGAAGCCGCCTGGGCTGTCCTGCAGGTTGGGCGACGTCTGGTGGTTTGGCAACTTTTGGTGGAATACAACCCCTCAGCACTGGCATCCATTCTTCAATATGTCTCTTCTGGTCATGCCTGAGGCGAGGGTGTCGGATTAAATTGTATCGGCGTAGAAAAAGAACTTCGTCTGGGAAATTAATCTCTCTTTGATCATTGCGAGTTTTCCGGGTAAACTGAGTCCAAGTCGGCCGGGAGAAAGGAGATGCGGATCGATATGGGAGAAAAGGGAGACGTGAAGCAGCTGGCCTGCGACCGAGTGGCAGGATGCCGGGGCGCAAGCACCTGCTCATGGTACCGCAACGAGGCTCGAAGGCGGGTGTATAGGTTTCGCAATCTCGATGGGTACGGGATTGGCGTGATACATGTCGATTTTCACAGATACATAGCGGGATTGCGATATTCAATTGAACCCCGTACCAACAAGGGCGAAGACCAAAAGTGAGGGAGATGGTAAATGTTGTTTCGAGAATTTTGGAGATCAGGAACTGCTGAGTCAGCGCCGAGCTATGAGCCAATCGGAGGCCACAGAATGCGGAGTTCCTTATACCTCCAGCGTATGTCTATCAGAGGACTGCGTTTTAGGGTATTCTTATATTCTTATTTGAATCTATTAATATGTATGATTAGTACATTGCCTGCCCAGTGAGCTCTGAGTCACGCGATATAGGAGGTCTGAGCAGTGAGGGCTCTACGGCGACGGTTACAGATACTGCTATCTTAGTTCATTAAGAACGCCATTACTATCAGCATCTACCCACATCCTTACTGGTCGAGAGCTTTATCCACTTCACTTTAACACACGTCTGTAGTGTAGATCAAAACAACAATGTGCCGTGAACAGAAATTACCTATTTAGGAAGAGCGTACTCCGTACAGTCTCAAGACCATGACTTGTTGGCCGCCTGACCACTATTGACAGGAAGAAATCTCATGGAGACCGGCCGAGCATCAGGTCTTCTTCTAGCGGCTTTTGCTTCACCTAGATTGCAACCACTTGAGTTCATGATGCCAAGCATGTTGTAAAATTCCCAGAGACACATTTCAAATGGCAACTTTGCCTCGGCCAACGGATTCAGCGATACCATACTGCCTGCTTCGGGATTCACAATGATCTTCATCTTATGTAAGTCATTGTGAGTTAGAACTAATGGATAGGTTGGAGCAAGTATCATTAGAAGTCCTTCGCGGAGCTTAGAGATAACCTCGGTGAAATACGAAGGGAATTGCTATAAAAGTACATCAAGCATATCTTGGGGTCTACCAAAGAGTGCTTGGAGAGATGAGGTTCTATGAGTCTATTCACCTATGAATTGGCAAAGAATGTAGAGGGGCTTCGTCCGTGACATGGACAGTAAAGGAAGGCGACGATCCGGTAAAACTTCATGAATCCTCCGTACAAGCAGACACACCGTTGCCATATATCTCCCGAGCAACCTCCGAAGTTCTGATGTCCAAATGGAGAGAGTTAGAAACACGAAAATCCATACCAGAAGTGAACTGACTTCACAGCTCCGCCAGCAATCTCAACGGCAGTTTGTCCGGATTCGTCCCGCCTGGCGATGCAGCTAGCAATAAATGTGATGGATTTTGTCTTCGGGCGAATAACAATACATCTCAGGAACAAGGATTCGCTAGGGAAAAGTATAAAAAGACCGACGTGGAAGGCAAAACAGGGGTACTAAGGGGCCCCCGGTGGGGGCTTAGTTCAGTCTTAAGTAACCATAAATAGCCTAAAATAAGAAATTGATTATAGAGAACTGCAGGTGAGGTGGTCATGGCCTGCTATACCTACATTTTCGGCCATAGGACCATAACCGGATCATATAGCGGTTTTCGATTGATGCCTCAACTCCCTCCTGTAGTTCAAATGTGAAAAAGCAAACGAAATTTGGTGTGCGTGCTGGGCTAAAGACACTGTTTCCTGAGGTGTGCATATCAGATCGTTTGGGATTAGGTGGGGATGGCTATACCTTGCAAGTCTAATGCTATTATGGATGCTATGTGCTCACCAATTTACTCTATCACTCTACATGAAACCCAGGGAAAATATCCAAAATAGCAACAACCTCTTCTCTATAGCTGATCCAGCAGCCACGGAAAACACAGTAATGATTTATCTCACATTTGACACTAGCGAAGCTGCAAAGTGCAGAATCTAAAACAACATCTGACGAGCGTGACGACGAGCGAAGCCTCCCTGCTCACCAGCAGCAGTCGCAGCCGGGATAGGGAAAACGGTGGAGGAACCGCTGGAGGAGGGGACACCGGTAGACGAAGGGGATCCACAGGGGACGCCGGTAGACGAAGGGAACCCAGAAGGGGAGCCGCTAGGAGTGCCCGTAGGAGTGCAGGAAGGAGTGCCGCTCGGAGCGCTGGTGAAGCCAGCGGGCGGCAATCCCTGAACGTGTCCTGCGTGCCCGGGTCCCTTAATACCAGGTCCGTGACCAGGTGCTCGGCGGGCAAAGAAAAATCCAGTGGGCCACGGGATAGGCCATTCAGTAGGCCATCCGGTGGGCCATCCAGTTGGGGTTCCAGATGGTGTCACCGATGGAGTGGCAGAGGGAGTTCCAGACGGGATTCCAGTAGGAGTTCCGGATGGGAATCCACTAGGAGAACCGGTAGGAGTAGCAACCAAGGCGTTGGCGTGCTGGAGTGACGATGTTAGCAAAGAACGAGATCTATAAGGATTCATTCTGATGTAGATACTCACAGGCAACTTCCAGGCCGCGGCAGACGGGGCCATGAATAGGGCAGCAACGCCAAAGGCAGCGGTGAACTTCATACTGAAGTGTTGAGTTGTTGGATACTTAAAAGTGGAAGTGGGAATGAATGGATGCTAGAGGTAACAATGGAAAGCAAGACCTGAAGCTTATGAAAAGAATGAAGGTGCACAGCACTGGTAGTAAAAAAAAATTCCTCGAGAATAGAAAGTCCTAGCTAGTTATATACCCCTTGGGTTTCATTGTTGGGAGTCAAAATCCGTCAAAAGGCCGCCAAAAGACCGAAACACCTTGTGTTCCATGAGAGACAGATCTGCAGGGGGAGCCAGTCTCATGCCGTGGCGAAAGAATTTGAGCAGGAGGGATCTTCATGGGAAAATAGCCCTATCAACCGGAGGATAACATATTGCAGTGGAACCAGGAACTCCGGTACAGATAGACGGGATGGCCGTATACTGTGCGGAGCAAGTTGTTTCAGACAAAAACCAGACGGATAAAACGGGCGAATGACAGTTCTCCACCTTGTTCTGCACATCGCTCCTGTCGATCACTTATGTATCTGACAAAGGAGGTGTGCCTTGCCTACATGGAGATTGGCGGAGCCCTAAAGGCGGCATCCCGCGCCAAGGCTGTCTAGAAGATACACCTGGACATTCTATATTATTGTACTCCGTAGGATGTCAAGAATATAACTTGTGGGATTTATTTTGCCCCGGAGTAGAAGGATTAAGATCGCTCATTTATGATAATCATTGCTGTAAATAGGTGTGATGTACGAAATAAATATGACCAGACATAAATCCTTACATTGTATGCTTTTTACAGTCTAGAACAAATTCTATACTTCGTATAGATAGCTTTTTATGGAACAGCCCATAGCAATCTATATTGTGGGGGCCATATCGCCTAATCCTTTCGGTAAGCAATAACTACATTATAATAGATCTGTTAAAGTCTTACTTGCCAGCCACTTTCGAAGAACGACCACACGGAAATCATGCCATGCAGTAGCCAAAGCTTACATGGAAAACGACGCGAATGCAATTGGGAGAGTTAATCCCGCCTACGTATATGTGCAGTCACAATGTAACATCGTATTTCTATCATGGAAATCTTACATGTGAAGATAGCCAGGGTTCAGAGTATCTGCGCCGGACTCCGCTGCCGTTGTATCCTATATCACTTCATCGATATCGAGATAATGCAACATAAGTAAAGATCGACGAGTAGACAAATTGCATCATGAGATATTCCACCGGGGACCGATCAAATATGCCTACGAGTTCGAGCCAAAATCCGGTTTCATTTGACAATACAATGTTGAGTTGTAAAAATCCCAGTACTCGGGGTACGAGCCGGACAAATTCCAGTCAATAAGAGTGACTTTGAAGTCTGGGCCTATTCACATCCCAACTATATTCTTTGGCTGCAGTCTGCAGATCTCCATGGGTAAAGACAGTTCGATGTTTCCTAAGGGTGCGATTGACCATTCCTCGCAATAAGCGAGTGTAATGCAGTGATTGTGTTTGGCCCAGTCTCTCTAGTATTCCATGCTTCATCCGTTCCTGATTCTTGAGTGGCCCGGAAATAGTCGGGTTGTTATCTGGCGTTGAGAGAACACCGTTGATGTAAGGCGTGCTATTCCAGTTTCCAAAGTAATCCGTTTCTATGACCCGCTCATTGACCGTCGTCTTCTCGGCTGGTGTGAGTGGTAGTAGTTTTTGCGAGTCCGAGGGACAAAATCCATATATATCTTCTCTGGGTCTCTGGATCGACAAAGTTGGAATCATTGGTTTAGAAACATTACTGTTGGCTGCAGCGAATTCCATGTTTTCTGCTTCTAAAAACTTGACCCCGAAGCATTCCCTCGAACTACTGATAGCATTTATTCGTATACTAAGGACATCGACGCTTCAACCCCGGTAATGATTGGTAGGTCAATGGTTGAATGTATCTCATTAATGTGGATGTAGGTCAACTTAATGGACCAAAGACAAGAATGCTAGTAACTGAAGTGTAGAAGAGGATTCCTACCTACGTACATGTATGTAGGTATGATTGTAGTAGTTGTTACCATCCATGAATGTCCCGTGACGAAATATTGCCGGCCTCTTCGGAGAACCAGCATCCATGATCTTGTGGAACCATATCTTCCTAGGCATTGAAGCTGCAAGCGATGTTCCCAGTCCTGAAGGATAATCTATCTGTCTCCAGGAAACCATGGTCACGTTCCCTAATGGTTCTCATCGGAATAAGTAGAAGCTCCCATTTTCGTTCCCAGGATGCGGGTGAAGATCCGCGGCGCCCTCGTGTTACAAAAAGAAAAGGCATTAAAATAAAAAATATGTGCATTGCGCGTCCTGAACTGATCCGGGGGGTATTGTACATGAAACCAACACAATTAAATTGAACACCAAATCGTCAAATCGTGACAAAATAACTTCAAAGCTCCTCTTCAACAACTCCTTCACCTCCAAGCTCTTGCTCCACTTCGTCGACAACAAAGCTCTCGTAGTCCTCAAGACCTTTCTGAACATGTACCTTGAAGCGAATCACGTCGTTAAGCATGGTTTCGACGTTGGTGTGCAGCTCCTCTCGGAGAGAATTTGCCCGAAGAGTCAGTTGTTCGTATTCGATATTGGTGTTCATCTCGCGCTGCTCCATCAACTGTACACTGTCACTGAGCGTAGCGCGCATCTTCGCCAACTCTTTCTCCATCTTCTCAATCTGGGCATCCGAGGCAAGCTTCTGAGTAGTCGTGATTTCCTTTGTTCGTTCAAACTCTTCTTCTGCTGCCCGGCGGCGATGCTCTAGGGCTTCAACCTCGCTCCTTTTCTCATCCATTGCCTCCTTGATGTTGTCCAGTAGATTACGACGCTCAAGATCGTCATCGATCCCTTGCTTTCGTCGTTCATTGATCTCTTTCCGGAGTGATTGCAGGCTGTTTCGGACAGAGCCCCGTAGATCCAGATTGAGCAAATGCGCCGGATGGTAGCCAGTGAAAGGCTCCGCCAATAGGCGATCACCCTCGGGAGAAATTCGGCTGGGAGGGCCACCAATCTGGCTCGCGGAGAAATTGCTCTCATTAATATTCAGATGAAGCTCATAGTCTTGGCCCTTGGCGTTCTCGGCACCCGCGGGAATCAAGCTGGTTTGATATCCAAGAGTATTGTAAGCCTTCACAATCTGTTCCAGATCTTCCAGTTTCTGGCTGGCTTCCGCTTCCTTCTCCATGACGCGGGCATGGGCCTCTTCGAGGCGAGCCACGGTATCTTCGAGATTCTTCTGCAGACGTTCTCGCTCCGAGTTCATGCGGTCGATATCCTGGATAGTGATGCCTTGGCGGTCAACGCTTGCCTGGAGATCGGAACGCTCAGCTTCAGTGGCCTGGAGATCGGCATCGGTCTTTTGGATCTCCGCGTCGAGGAATTTGATGCGAGTCTCGTATTTCTCAATTTTGCCTTTGACGTTCTGGTTGTAATCCTCAAATTTCCTCTTGTCGTCCTCCAAGATGCGGAAGTGTTTATCCAACTTGGCGATGTCGGGAGCACTCTTCTCCACTTCTTCGATCTGGTCGCGAAGAGCCCGGTTTTCTGCCTCTAGTGCCTCCATTTCCTGCACGTACCGCTCATTGCCAAGAGCGAATTCTCGCGACATGTTTTCAACGTGAGGAATCAACCGCTTCTCTGCGGTGTCATCATCCTCGTCTTCACCACCCTGCAACCAATCGTGGTAGGCTTGAGTGAGGAAGCGGAAAATAATACGATCACCGGAGACATCCACACCCGCCTCGGCGCAGGCATCATCATACTCGCCGGATTGATAGCGATCCATCATTTGTGCCAACTGCATCAACCAATGTAGCATTCCGAGGAAGGTCGACCAGTTCTGGCCGCCAACGGCTGCGATTTGTGACTTCGTAATGCCTTTCTCATACGGGTATCTTAGCTGTTTCAAGATTGGCGGTACTTCGGAGTCCATTGATTTTTGGAATTTGTATCCTGGATCGATCCGATGATAGAGCCACTGGAAGATAAAGTTGAAATCCTTTTGTGTCGGCGAGCGAAGAGTGTTCTGCCCCAATGAATGTTTCATTTCCAACTCAAAACCATGAATAGTCAAATACTCCAACAGTTCCTGGCCAATACGTGCCTGGAAAGATCGGTCCCTGAGAGGGCGCGGGTCTCTGGGGACACCGGCCACGGTGGGAACTTGAGTGAAGAACGATTGATGTCCCATCGGCCCTCCTCCCGTGGATGGTCGTGAAAATACACTGCTTCTGCGCTGCGGGTTTTGAGGAGGCGCAGGATTGGAAGAAAGAGACCCTGGCGCGAAACTCTGCCGACTGGCACTGGGGCCATTGAACATGTTACTCGACACTGATCGGCGAACAGACGAAAGACCGGCATCAGCGCCATATGGTCCACCAATTGACATGCGCGTAAAATTAGGCTGCTGCGGGCGACCAGTGGAGCCCATCAAGGAAGTGCGGTGGTTCTGAGAGCTGTACGGGGCGTTTTGAAATCCGATCGAGCTTGCGCGCTTCAATGCCGACTGTGGTTGGGGGATGGCGGAGAAATTCTGCACACTCCCGAGAGTCTTGATCGCAATATAAATTAGCCTTAAGACTTGCGCTAGATAGGAGGGATCTATACTTCTCGGGGGCGCTTAATACTGAAAAGCCCAGTATCTTGCGACATGGTGATACACAAGCCGCAAAGGCGGCAATAGATAAGGCGATTCTTTTGGCAACTGGATTTTGGATATGGTTGTGCCTTGACAAAAAATTTTCAACGTCCAAGTGGGTTGCACCACAAAATCCAAGAGGAGGGGTTTGATCTGTTCCAAGGTTGTTTGGCAGGCACGAGGCGGCCGATGTAAACAAATGCGTGCCACTTTCAAATGAGGTAGGCGGTGTATGGCAAAAGGAAAAACAGTTTCGCCGGTAATCACGAGACTCCCGGTCTGGGGAAGTCTTGGCGTTGGGGCGAGTTCCGAGGTCCAAATGGCGATTGCCGATGTGAGCGCATCTCTCTCCCTAATTCATCTCTCCTGCACTTCACTGGTAGTCGACATCAATCATAATGGCTCCACGCGAGGAGCTGATTGCTTCAGCTGTAAGTTGTCTATTGAGACATTGATGTCTATTATCATCCGCTTTCGGGGCTACCGCTAACTCATGTGTCCGCTAGGTTACCTGTATGGACTACGAGGCACACAAATTGATGTGTGGTGATCGCTGACTTTATCTAGTTCTCCAGGACCCATCGGTTGCATCTTCGCCCATTGAAAAGAGGGTTTCATTCCTTCAATCTAAGAACTTGACTCAAGAGGAAGTGGACATTGCCTTATCGCGAGTGGGAGAAGATCCGTCGGCCGCGGCCGCAGCTACAGCTTCAGCATCCCCAGCGCCTAGCTACTCTACACAACCAGTTCCTTACCGGCAACCACAGCCGCCTCAAGGATATGGCTATCCTCCATATAATCAATGGCAGCCGCCTCCTGAGTACGTCTAACAATCGATCGTGGCCTCGTGCTAGAGACTAATCACATGAAAAGGCCACCCAAGAGAGATTGGCGTGACTGGTTTATTATGGCAACAGTGATGGGTGGAGTTGGTTATGGGTTGTATACCGTCACAAAGGTATCTAGTTGCCCCCTCTTCCAAAACTAATGGCGCTGATCAATCCATCCAGCGTTATATCGCACCTCTGATCGCCCCACCGACCCCTCCTCAGCTGGAGCAAGATAAAGAGAACATCGATGAGCAATTCTCACGTGCTTTTGCTCTGATCGAACAACTATCGACCGACACTGCTGCATTGAAGACCGCGGAGGAAGCCCGCACTGAGCGCTTGGATGGGGCTCTCAAGGATGTGGAGAATCTTGTTGCTGATCTCAAAAACTCATCCCGCCGAAGAGATGATGAGACTCGTCGCATTAGCGACGAGGTGAAGTCATTGAAGGATGCCATTCCCAAGGCCCTCGAGGGTGCCCGGGAAGGCAATGAGAACCGACTGAAGGAGCTCGGAACTGAGCTCAAGAGCTTGAAGACCTTGCTGGGAAACCGACTTGGTGGTGGTAACGGAGCTAGCCCTGTTGCTGGCAGGACCGTTGGATCTTCTCCCATTCCCAGTACTCCTCGCCCGGCACCGGAAGAGACCCCCGTCACTCCTGCCCCTGCGACCACCAACAGTTTGGCTGCTACTGTGACACCAGCCGAACAGGAGCCGACTCAAGCTGCTGCCCCAGCGAGCGCAAGCCAGAGCCCCAACCCACTCTCGCAGCTTGGTCGGTCTGCCTCCATCCCAGCATGGCAAATGGCCGCGGCCAACCGGTCTAAGGCCAATTCGCAGTCGAGTACACCTGCCACGACTGCTGAAAACACCGCTAGCCCGAGCGTGGAGCAGAGCGCTCCTGCCAGCTAAAGTTGAATTGGGTTTGCTGGATTATTAAACGTTGTATACCTCTTCGCCTAGATGTATTTATCACAATGAAGGTCTTTCCTTGGATGAAATAGTTCCTCCGTAATATAGCAGTATCTCTTTCTGTATAAACAATATCGCCGGAAACAACATAATTAAATAACAACCAGACTAAATGAAGAATGTGTGTTAAGAGTCGTTGGAATCGAAAACCCGAGGACAATCTGGAAATCAGATGGCCGAACTGATAAGCCGACCTCACTGCTGTCTTTCCTTATCACCCCCAGAAGTCAAATTCCTCCGCACTTTCCAAAACCGTTCAACGACGAAGGAAACCAGTCAAAATGCCTTCTCCAACTCGCTCATCACACCGAGCTGTGTCTCCCTCTGCGCCAAGCTCAAGCCGCCATCACCGCAGCCGTCACAGCCATTCCCACCGCCACCGGCACCGAGAGAGCTCGCGCTCACGCTCTCCGCACCGATCAGACAGACACAGATCAGACCGTCACCACCGCCGTGCCGAAGACAAAGACCGTGGGCACCACGAACGACGGCACCGAGATGCTCCAACGAAACCGGTCGTGCTCCCTTTCCAAGCGCGCGAGCTCTCAGGCCGCGACCTGAAGGTTTATGAGCCTATGTTTGGCATGTACCTGGATATTCAAAAAGGGAAATATATTGAAGACTTGAGTGAAGATGAGGTGAAGGGGCGTTGGAAGAGCTTTACGCAAAAATGGTAGGTCTGAGGCTGTTCTCTTCTTGACGTGATAATTACTGACATTGCAGGAACCGTGGAGAGCTCGCGGAGGGATGGTATGATCCCGCTACGCTCGCCAAGGCACGCAAGAGTGCAGAAGAAGAACCAGCAGCTGGCCCGAGAGGTGGACGCGAATCGCCTGATTATACGCAAGGCCAGCGAGCGGCTGGTGAAGCTCGACAAGATCCACCAGTAGGCGATGAGGATGAGGATGAGGATGAGGATGACGAGTACGGGCCTACTCTGCCACAAGCAGGCTTAGGGAGAGGCGGCCCACAAGCGGGCCCTGCAATCCCAACTATGCAAGACCTTGAGCTAAAAAGAGGTACGCTTTTCTACTTCCTCCAAATATGGCTAGAATGCTAAATTCCCTCCAGAATCTGCTATTGAAGATGCCATCGCTGCCCGCGGCGAGTCTCGCAGTCAGTATCGCGCCGAAATTCGTGCGCATAAATCTGCATTGCGCCATCTCGAAGACGAGGTTGCGCCGCGGGCTGAGCCGGGCACACGGGAGAGACAGCTCGAGAAACGGCGAGAAGCTGCTGCGAGCAACCGTGCATTCGCGGACGCACGCGGTGCTTCGCCCGAGGCAGCTCGGGATGAAGATTTAATGGGCGGGGACAATGAGCTTTCTGCCTTGAAACGGGAAAAGGAGAAAGACCAGCGTAAGAAGAACGAGCGTGAGATCCGGAGAGAGGAGATTCTTCGTGCACGTACAGCGGAGCGCGAAGAACGGGCGCAGGCATATCGACAGAAGGAGCAGGAGACTATGAGCTTCTTGCAAGCTCTGGCGAAGCAGCGATTCGGCTGAAAATTAAAAAGGTCGTGTCCACGCGCCCTCTCGCTTGAATCCGCTTGTATGTTCTACTTATATCCATAAAACAATAATATAGAGTAATTAATATATAAAAGCGTACTATAGTCCTAATTAATAGGTATAAAGCTAATATAGTAGGATTTACTCTAGCTCTTTAACTTTTCTTAATTATTTAGATTAATTTACCTTTATTATTTAGATTAGAGTACCTTTCTATAGATACTTATTTATCTAATAGTTTTAATCTTAGCAAATAAAATATATATTTTTTAGCGCTAAAATAGTATTATTTCCTTTCTCTATTAGTATAGTAGTATTCGCTAAACTTTATAACTTTCTTTAATTAGTAAAGGATTTATATCCTTTATCTCTATCTCTAAATTAATCTTTTCCTTAGGGTTATCCTTTTTTCTTATTTTTTTAGCAATTTAGTATAAAAGTAATTTAGTATTAAATTATAATAATCTATCTATCTATATTTATCCTAATATTAATAAAAAAAGACTTTTTTCTTCTATTATATAAAATAGATATAATAAAAAGTAGATATTAGCTTTAATATCTTATCTTAGTTTATAAATAATATACGATTATTAGTAGTAATTATAATATCCCGAAAGGGTTTCTATAGCTTTATAAATAGGATTTAGGCCCTCTATTCTTTACTTTAGTTTAGTAGATAATTCTCTAGCGATTTAAAGTAGTTTTTAAAATTATAGGGATTTTAGTTTAGTCTTATAACAGCTTCTTAGAATAGGATAAGGATATTAGTAATAATATTATATAAATTTTAAAGAAATATTTTTATCTATTCCTAGAATATCTCCTAATTCGATATATCTTCGGGGTATTTTTATTTATAAAGTATTTACTTTCTTTTATATATAGTATAAAGGAAGTTAGTAGCTATAAATATCTTTTAAGTCCTTAAGATATACTTCTTTAGGGTATCTTTAAAAAGTGTATCGAGATTATTTAGCTAATCTTCTCTTTATTTAATACTAAATCTCTCTTTAAATTTATTAATATATCTTTTAATCTCACTTTTTTAGCTTAGCTTACTCTCTAAAGATAAATTATAGTCGTTTCGAGGTCTTCTTATAGATGTTTTAAAAGCTTAAAGCTTTTCCTTATTCTCTATAATTAGTTTCTAAACCGTAAGAAGATATTATTAAAATACTACTTTAGCTTTATACTCTATAGCTTAGGCTTTTAGGATTCGGATTATTTTATTAATAAGCTAAGTATTTTCTTTAAGAGATCCGCTAGTTTATTTAGAGGGATCTTTTTAGATCTAGATCTCTTTTTGTTCTTCGATTTATAAAAGTATTCCTAATTCGCTATCGATCTAGATAGGATATTTAGATACTTTAGTATTATTTTATAAACTACTATAGATAGTCGGAGGAGCTATTATACCTTAGGTAGTTAAAGAAAAAGAATTAGAATTATAAAGATATATAGTCTATAGATATAAGGCCTATTAACTAGATAAGATATAATAGCTATAGAGAGGGGATTAATATATTATCTCTATATACTAAGACTAATTCTTATCTAAATTTAAGGGGGCCTAGGGCCCCTAGGACTATAAGGGGATAGTATATTAAGAATTAAAGCTAGTTACCTAATAAACCCCGCTCGCTTTAGCTATATTAGTATAAAGGATAAAGGTCCTTTTAATTATAAAATAGGATTAGCTAATATAGCTATACTAGATAGGTAATATAACTAAAGCAAGCGGGGTTTATTAGGTAACTAGCTTTGATTCTTAATATACTATCCCCTTATAGTCCTAGGGGCCCTAGGCCCCCTTAAATTTAGATAAGAATTAGTCTTAGTATATAGAGATAATATATTAATCCCCTCTCTATAGCTATTATATCTTATCTAGTTAATAGGCCTTATATCTATAGACTATATATCTTTATAATTCTAATTCTTTTTCTTTAACTACCTAAGGTATAATAGCTCCTCCGACTATCTATAGTAGTTTATAAAATAATACTAAAGTATCTAAATATCCTATCTAGATCGATAGCGAATTAGGAATACTTTTATAAATCGAAGAACAAAAAGAGATCTAGATCTAAAAAGATCCCTCTAAATAAATTAGCGGATCTTTTAAAGAAAATACTTAGCTTATTAGTAAAATAATCTAAATCCTAAAGGCCTAAGTTATAGAGTATAAAGCTAGAGTAGTATTTTAATAATATCTCCTTATAGCTTAGAAACTAGTTATAGAGAATAAGGAAAAGCTTTAAGCTTTTCCTTATTCTATAATCTACATGCACTCTCTCGCAACGTCGGCCGGAACGAGAGACCATATAGTTCGGCATGTCTTGATCGACCGTACTTTCCCCTTCGGTGTGAAAATGCAGGACAGCTATCCGGGAAATGTGTCATTTCCAACGTGTGCCGACTTGAAAGGCCTGCCGTAGAGGCCGATATCAGTGTCGCTCTTTCAGTTGACGCCAAGGCGATTTTGGAGCAATGAGGCTTATTTTATTATGCCTGTCTGAGTGACTATCACTCCTCAATAGTGCCTGCATCAATCTCTGCTCCATAATCCAATAACAATTCGACAGTCTCCTCTTGCCCATTAACAGAAGCAAGGTGCAAGGCGGTCCAACCATCAAAGTCAGCAGCGTGGACATTTGCACCAGCATCCATGATTAACCGAATGAGGATATTTTGGCCATCTGCGGCTGCCCAATGTAGTGGAGTCATGCCTTCCCCGTCTTGAACATCAATGTGTGCGCCGGAAACTAACAACTGTTTCACAGCTTCATTTCCATCCCAGCTGACGCCGTGACCTTCCCAGACTGCCCAGTGCATTGCTGTCCATCCCGCCGAATCCTGTTCATTGACTTCGTTTGTAAAAGAGGAGGCCAGAAGCATATGAACTAGACGCTCAAGTCCAAGATGAGATGCTACCATCAAAGACGATATATTCGCTGGATACTGCCAACTCGTCGCAATAGTGGTCCAGTATAACTGGAACCATGTCTTGAACACTCCTTTCTGCGAGTCGCAAAGGTAACAAGCCTTGTCCCAGATATAATCTGATGTTTTTTCTCCACTAGATCGGCAGTGGAAGGACCAGTATTTCGAGGCATAGTCCAAGAGTACGTGTGGCTGCGAGTATCTCTCGGCTCCGTCAGCGACTGACGGACGCTCAAAATCCTCGCACTGAGATGGTGGAATGGCGAATACATCGAAACAAAGATACCAGACGCAAATCTCAGCGAGAACACTGTGCATCCAAGCTGGATCTAAGCAATGCTTCCAGGAACATGGCAAGAGTCTCTCCTGAGCGCCGGGCGGCCTGACGAGAAATTCTTTCGCAGTCTGGTGAATGAGGTACACCCTTCCATTCGAAATTTTAACGAATGGGCCGCAAACACCTTTGAGCCTTCTGAAAATATCAAACTGCAACCGAGGCTGAGCATCATCCATCGAGTAGTCGTTTTGTCGAAGAGCCAATGCTAGATTGAATTCGATTAGGCTAAGTGGCCTTTGAGACCCGATTAAGACAGCCAACACTCTCTTCAACTCCAATGGATCTGTCGATCTTTGTAGAATTGCATCATAAATATCGTCGAGTCTTCGTGGTAGGGTCATCAGAATCTTGTTGAAAGCATGTTCGGAGGCATTGGTGGTTTTTGTTAGTAGTTCAAGAATCAACGACACCCACAGGAATGTCTGACCCGCTTTCTCAACGAGGTGGTTTTCGACCTTGGCCCGCGTGGCTTCGGAACAGCCTGTAACCCTCTGCATTGCTCTCGATCGCTCTTTGATAAAAAGGACAACGTCTCCATCGATGAGTTCCGAGTAGTCTTCAGCCTTTAATCGAATATGAGGCGCAGTTTTGAAGATGTCGTCTATATGGGGATAGCTTCTGCTCGTGATCAAAATCTTCAGAAACTGACCACTGGATATACGTCGCTTCTCAATGTAGGTCGAGATCCACTCAATAAACTGTCCTCTCGACGAGCCCTCGCACTCGTCGAGAGCATCGACGACGCATATAATGTTACCTCCCCGTGGATCTTCGGTAGCAGTTTTGAATATGTCCCACAATGTCTTTGCTCTCATGCCTATCTGGGAGTTTCGGGTCTCCAAAGACTCTTGAGCATGTTCGATAAGTCCGGGACATTTGCGAAATAACTGGTGAAGAATAGCTGCGAGGAAGTTGCTGGCATTGCTTTGTGTCTCGATCTTTTGGTCAAAGAAGAAGTAACATAGGGTGGTCGACGATCCGAGTGTTTCCTTCAAAGTCTCGAACAAGAAGTTTGCCAGGACGGTTTTGCCACATCCTGGATCTCCTGATACCCAGAGTAAACTTGACTCCACCTCTTTCAGCCATGTGAGGTAAAGGCGATCCTCAAGGAACCATATACATGTTCCATTGGTGCGAGGCGCAATTGCCTCTTTGTATCCCTCATAATCTGATGTGTGGAGGAGTTGCAGAACCTTTGTGAGGTGGTTTGGAGTTCTGCAGAAGTTGCCGAGATTGTTGACCGTGGAACCCATCGACGGAGCGACAAAATTGTCGACCTCGGTAGCCTTAGACAGATTGGAACTATCGATGTATACTGGTATGAAAGTATAACCGTCAATTCTAGCTACAGGGCAGTGCATGGCTAGATCGGCATGAGTCTTCTACTTACACTGCACCCTAGAGCACCCTAGTCCGTCCTGTCTATCCTGTCTATCTCGTGAGCTTTCGATATGGTTTAGGGCTGGTGGATCCCTGGGATCTCTGTTGGCCACGTCCATCTGCCTAATCCATCGACGCAGCTCTCCGCAAACGGCCTCAAACCCCGGATCGTCTATGCTGGCGAACTTGGTCATGTCCATATGGTTGCTGTGGATTCCGATCGGAATGTACCCAGGAAGGACGGCAGAGTGTTGCGGCACCACCTATACCGCCCATTAGTCAGTAATGTACCACGGAACCACTGTCGCACCCACCTGACCAACGCCTGCCAGAGGCAGCTCCTCGTAAAAGCAGGTGATCTCGATCAGCTGCCGGCCCTCTCTGGTGCGCGCCATGACCATCGTGTGGAAGCTGTCCTGAATCCGCGCAAGCACCTCGGACTCGCGTTTGAGAACTGCCACGATCTCGGTATTGGTCCGTCTGATAATGCCGATGGAGCGGGACAACAGCTCAGCCCATCTAGCAAGGCCGGCTCCGTGGTGTGGCGTTCCAAGGAAGGCGATACCCCGAGTCCACCGAATGATGTCCCGAAGGTGTCGCTCCGGTCGCTGAGCCGAGGTGATCAAGGCCTGCCATAGGTATGAGCGTAGTACTACAGAATCATATCTGGGGCCGCACATCCTCGCAAACCAGGCCCCCCTAAGCTGTGGCACACAAATATTATCGGCCGATCATTCTATATCTATCAGCGCGTCGACTATCCATAGGCCACGCTAGGTCCCACCGTTTCGTCCTTCACTCGATACGACGCGAGAGACGTCAACAGGTTCCACGCGTGGTTTCCGATTCGGTTCTGTGAGACCACACCTCGCCAGTCGGTCACATACGCATCGTATCCGAACGTGAGGACGCGCGCAGTCGGAAGCTGGGACGGGAGGAAGGCCTTCGGCCAGGGTTCGGATGCGTTTTCGGCCGTCCACGTCTTCTCGCGATCGCCGGTGAGCCCATGGATGAAAACAATGCTGGGTGGGGAATATTAGTTATTGTCCTTAAAATTTTTGATAGAGGTTGCGCCTACTCAACAGTGGCATCTTCCTGGTTGTGGAGGAGCTTGATGCCCAAGGAGAAGGTCTTGGTCAGAGGGTCCTGCTGGGTCACTGGCCTGGATTTACTTGGCGTCCAGAATAATCGGCGCATCCCGAGGACACAATGGAAGATGCTGTCAGATAGTATGCTCGGTTAAATGATAGGAGATGACAATGTTGCAGCCCTCATGGGAATTCAACGTTTTTCAGCTCAAGCTTGGCTATTGCTGCCTGATCGCGCCTACAGAAGGACAGCCTAACTTTGCCAAGCCACGAAAATGGATCGACCAGCTCGCGGGATTGATATATAGTGGATGTATCAATTTCCCCCGCTCGCTTACCGATTACGTGAGATGAATGAGGGAGACCGTAAGTTATTTCGTACAGCCTGGAATACTCGTCTCCTTGGACCACAGGCCAGACTTGGTCAAGTCCAAATGCCTCCTCACGCGAAAGTGACCATTTGTGTGTCAAATGTGACAGACAAAGACACCCGCAAGCCCACCGGGGGCAAGTCTATAAGAACAAAACAAACCGTCCGCAAACCCACCGGGGGCAAGACTCCACGCAAATCCACCAGGGCCAAGCCTCCAGGCAAGTCCGCGCGAAAATCGTTTAGCCACAAGGAGATCCCCTCAAAGAATAGTACGCCTCTCCACCTCGCAGCAGAGAGTGGGGAGAAGGGTGTGGTCCAAAGCCTATTGAGAAGGGGTGCCGACCCGAAAAAGAAGGATTCCGACGGAAATACCCCTTCGGATCTTGCACGACTGAACGGACATGCCGCTATCGAGAACCTCTTTCTCGAAGCTAGCAAGAATGCAAGCAATGACGAAGAGACCGAGGAAGGCCGCACAGCTGTACACATGGCGTTTTCCATTGCCAAGGAAACGGTTCTGCACCGGGGTTGGCGACACCTGAATACTGGAAGATTATGGACGCAGCTGTGTGGCTGTGACTCAGCAACACTAGATAAGGAGATTGACAACTGGAAAGATGTTATGCCGAACCTCCTTTTCGCTGCGCTCGACAATTGGAATGACGGATTAGCAAAGATCCTCCTCAAGCATACTGTCGACGTGTCTGTTAAAGATGAATACGGATGGACATTACTTCACAAGGCTTGCGAACTTGGTAGTGCGGAAATTGTGTCAGAGCTTGTGGATAGAGGGGCTCAGATAGACGAGAGAGGCCCAAGTGGAAAGACCCCCCCTTCATCAGGCGGTAGCGTTCAAGAAGCCGGGGGCGATTATGGTGCTGCTGGATAGGGGCGCAAATCCTAAGTCTCCAACGGTCAGGGGAAATACCCCGCTGGACTTGGCCAAGATTCAGGGTGCAGAGAGCATCATTCAGTTGTTTCAACATCAGTCTTAGACGGTGTGTGTTGGAATGGAAACGGCGGGCCCCGTTACGCGTCGGAGACTTGCATGATGGTGGGCATTGCTACCTTATTCGCGAATGCAACCTGATAGAGACAGTCTACAATGAAGGTGTAGGATGCTCTGGAAACTGGATAAATGCGTGAAGAAGAGAAGAAACTATCTAGGTGAGAAGCTATCTAATGTGTGCAAGAGCAATAGAGGTCACGTGACCTCGAACCCCCCCCAACGACAAAACACATAGTGGTTCTCATAGTTTAAACCGTCTCTTTTCCAATGGAAAAACTAGATATAAAACAGATATAAAGCAGCACTTTGAAAACCAGGTTTTCACCCCCCATTTTCGTATGCAAATCAAAATGCAATTTACTTAGGCATTTGATAAAGGCCAACCTGAGAAATCCACCGTCTGAACATGATTTTTGCAAGGGGCTTTGTTATACCGTCAGCCGCTATTTGCGTAGTGGGAATTTTAACGAAGCATATAGAGCTATTTGCAACCTCTTCTCGAAGTCTGTGAAATCTGATAGTAATATGCTTTATCGCTATATAGAATTTAGGATTCGAGGCTAATATAATAGCCCCATTGTTGTTAGCGTAGATCGGGACAGGCTTTTTGATAAAACTAGGAATTCCGATCTTAATAAGAAGCTATGTAAGCTAGATAGCTTCTTGTATAGCGAGTGACTCTGTAATATACTCACTCTCCGTAGTAGAGAGTGCAATATAGGGTTACTTCTTACTCGTCTATAACATAGGACCACTAGCTATTTTAAAAACGAAGCTAGATATCGAGAGGCCTTTTTCACTATAGGGGCCGGCCTAATCTATATCGCAATATCTACAAAGAGTAGGATTAGTAGTAAGAGAATCGGTAGAGATTATACTAGCGTTTGAATCCGAAGCTAGATAAAAAGAAACCACTAAGTTCTTAGAGCTAGTAAGATACCGGAAGATATATTTCAATGCTTAGAAATGCACTTTATTAGGATTCTTAGTATATCTTACTAATTTGATCGTGACGAAGGAGAGATCTGGTCTCGTAGAGACCATTAGCTAGATAAGGGTCCCTATTTTTGTCTAAAACTCTTTGATCTTATACTTCGTAGTAGTATACTAAGAAGCTATTAACTATGTTCTCTTATCTATTAGCGTAGTAACTGAATTATAGTTATTAAGGCCGAAGCGGGTCAGGATTTAATTAATATAATCCGTTTATAAAAGATAGATTTCTCTATAATCTCTGTAGATCATATTGATTATAAGATACCTCTAAAGAATCCCTTTATCGGAGATATCGAAATGCTTAGAGATTGCAGTTTTGAACTACTAAATTAAGCTCTCCGACGGGGATAAAACTAGTAGATCGTCTACGTAAACCATAACGTAGAGACTATGATCTCTATATTTATCTATATATTTCTTAATGAAGATAGGATGATTAGACTAAGTGTGTACGAATCCGATAGAGATAAGCATATTGTAAAGTAAGCGATACCACTCTCGGGGGCTTTGTTTAAGACTATAGATAGTCTTTTAAAGTAGCCCGATAAAGTTAGCAGCTAGATACTTGTTTTGTATACCTTCGGGAAGCTTAATTTTAATTAGCCCCTTTAGCTCTATATATAAAAATGTAGTTATAATATCAACGTGATATAATAGCCAGCCTTTAGAAGTAGCAATAGCAGTGAAGATCTTAAAGGATATCGGCTTAGCAATAACTACGTATACCTTATAAATGTCTAGATCTTTAATCTATCGAAAGCCGCGAGCAACAAGACGAGCCTTATAGGTCCCGTTATACTCTACAACAACTTAGGCTTACCAAATAGCAGCCATTTTCGGCCTCGAGTAACGCCTTTTTCGGCCGCCATCTAGTAACACGTGATAACGCCGTCCCGACACGCCTATGTCTAGCTACTACCACGCACTAGTTAGACCTACTTACAAGAGAACCCCGCCCCTGCCATTTAGTTCAGTTCCTAGACCTTAGCGACGGCTAGTGTTAGCTCGGCGTTCACGAAGGCGCCAAAAATAGCCACGCTGTCTTTAATATCTAGTTAAGATAGTATCTACCTACTATAGCCCCTTTCTCTTCTATATATTTTCCTTATTCCCTCTAGCTCTCTCTCTCCCTCTACCGAGACTACTTCTTAGCCTATCGTCTATTCTCTTCTTTTCTTCGTGCTTCCTTAGTCTATTATTTCTGCTCACCTAGCTATAGATATATAGTCTAAAAAAAAAAATTAGTTACTAACTATCTATTAGTGAGATCCGCAGAGCTCTGCACGGTCACGTGTGGTCACATGACAGGTCAGAGTACTATGCGGACTCGGGACTAGTATACACCTGTATGCAGTGATAACTGCCACTTTGGGGCGTGTACACCTCCGTACCGCCATGTATATAGGTACCTGGTACTCCTAGTCTAATACAAACCATGCGATCCTTTCTGAATCACATTAGTAACCTACTAGCTACTTTATTATTTCGCGGCCTTATAGTCTCGTTTCTCTTAACTTTTACCGAGTTCGATAATAAAGCGTTCTCGACACTAGCGAACTAGAAAGCTAGAAGGCGACTTTAGCGGGGATAGTATTATTATAGCTATTTCTAGCGATTTAGAGCGGGGCGATACTATATATAAGACAGATCTAATAGAGCTAGAAGACGTTTCTACCCTACGAAAATGTATCTAACCCGATAATAGCCTTATCTTAGAGCTAGAGGTCTCTTATAAATATGATCTACACCTCTATACATGCCCTCCCAATCGGCCCATCCGCTCCATCGGAACGATCCGACACCGCTATCGGAGTGACTCCGAGGTATTTAGACTAAACATGATCTCCCTTAAACAATGGGGCGAGTCACTAAACCCAGGATGTTCAAACAACTATCTCGCCTACCATGCCGGTCAACATTGACCCCACTAGCACCCGGTAGCCGGCGATATCTCCAGACCAAAAAGCAACACTCCCTACCAGCAGCATACTATCGCGGCGGCACCTCGCGCGCAGTCTTCTTCAAGCAGGAAGACCTGCCCCCGAACAGAAAAGACTGGGCCCCAATATTCCGCAGTGTAATCGGGAGTCCAGATCCCCATGGCCGACAACTAGACGGATTAGGGGGGCGGACTATCCAGCCTCTCGAAGGTCTGCGTAGTAGGCGCATCGACGCACGATGAAGCCGATGTCGATTACACCTTCATCTCCCTCGGAATCAAAAACACCGACGTCGACTATTCCAGTAACTGCGGGAACATGAGTGCTGCCGTCGGTCCCTTCGCCGTCGATGCACACGTGTTCCCGCTACAAAATCCCAGCCCGGATTCAGCCTCGGTACGCATCCACAACACCAACACCGGCAAGATCATCCATTCGTCCTTCCCCGTTGTCGACGGCGAAGCTGCCGCCAGTGGTGAGTTCGCCATAGACGGTGTCGCTGGTACAGCTGCCCGTGTCCAGCTGGACTTTATCAACCCCGCCGGCTCCGTCACGGGTAAACTCCTGCCTACCGGTAATGTCGTCGACATCTTTGACGGAATCAGAGCTACGTGCATCGACGTCGGGAACCCGTGTGTCTTTGTGCAGGCGGTTGATCTCGCCGTGAGTGGGAATCTGACTCCTGATGAGATCACTGTTCATCCGGATTTGCTGCCGCGCCTGGACTCCATTCGTCGACAGGCGGGCGTAAAAATGGGCATTGCGGATGAAATTGCGGCGGTGCCCGGTAGTGTGCCTAAGATTTGTGTCGTGGCTGCTCCTTCTACTGCCGATTCCAGGGATATCGAGCAGAGACAGACGTCTGTTGATGTTGATATTTTGGCGCGTGCGCTTTCTGTTGGACAACCGCATAGGGCGGTCCCGATTACTGTCGCTTTGGCTCTTGCTGCTGCTGCTCGTGTACCGCAGAGTACGGTGGCTGGCGTTGTGGATGACGACCCTGTCGATAGTGCTGGCATTACTATTGGTCATGCCAGTGGGAATCTGCTGGTTGGTGCCGACTTCGATGTAGATGGAGCGTTGACTTCTGCCACGGTCTTTCGCACAGCGCGTCGTTTGTTTGAGGGGCGTATTTACTGGAAGAATGATACCTGAACGAGAGAATGGTATCTTAATTGTACAATATAGTTGGCAAGGAGACTATGTAGATAATGGGGTAGAACAAGCGCCATGAAGAGAAGGGAAAAGACCTGATTATATGAGATATCCAAATCGAAACTTTTATTCTTGTACACAAGTGGTATATCTATATCATCTATTCTAACCCCAACTTTAAGCATGTCTCCCGAGATCAATATCAGCAACCAGTTTCATATCATCAGTACCAGCCCCATCACCCAGACCAAAGAACGGTTTGACAGCAACATCAACCACCTCCTCAAACAAGCGGCCAACAACAGCCTCCTTTAGATCCTCGCCGGTCTGCGCGAAATCCGGGTACGCATTAAGCTCCAGCAGCCACACATCCCCATTAGCATCAACGAGGAAATCAACACCAAATAGCTCGAAGGCATTAGGCAGAGTTTGGAAATGAATCATCATACCCCGGGCCGCAGCCTCAAACACTTCACCCGTCACCGAGCAGATCTGCCCAAAGATCTTCTCCTTCCAGTCCGCACTGAGACCGGGGACATGATGGTCGAGGTCCCAGAAGCGGCGCACACTACCTTCGTTCGAGCTACCGCCTTCTTGGAAACAGGTGTTGGTCAGATGACGTGCGAGGTCGACGACGTCGTCTTCTTCATGCGGAGGGCAGTAGGCCTTCGCAGCGAAGAGCGCGAGCATCTCCTTGAAGACGTAGACTTTGAGTGAGCCCGATGCGAGGACGTAGGTGCGGATGTGGAATTTGCGGTTCGAGGATGATGGAAGGAGGAGGGGCGGGTCGATATAGGGCTGTGCGAGGAAGTGGCGGAGCTGTGAAGTAACAATGCCTGTGTCTAGGGCGGTGCTGACGTCGCCTTCGGCGTCGTCCGCGTTTGTCTCGGATCCGCTCTCGTCGTCCGAGTCTTCTTCCCATTCCTCGAAGATCTCGCGTAGCTGGTCTTCGCTGTTGAAGATACGGATTCCCTGGCCTCGATCGCTCATACCGGGCTTGAGGATCCACCATTCTTTTTCGGAGTCGGGGCGCTCCTCGTTCTTGGCTAGGCTCTCGTTCAGCTCGTATGCTTCTAGCAGGGCGTCGTCGAGGAATTCGGCATAGTCGAGTTCGAAGTCGAAGGCGGGCTTGAAGTGGTGTCGCAGGACGCTATCTGGGTGTTTTGAGATCCAATTGGCCACTGTGTTTGAGAGATAGTGCTTGCGAATCAAAGCTTTTCGGATGATGTATGCGCTGGAAAGAGACGTCGAGGGCCTGGACATGATATGATCGAAGTCAAGGCGCTCATATTCGCGGTACTGGAAAAGTGGCGCAGAAGACTCAGGTAGTTCGGACACAGAAGACACACGCTTGGAGGCACTTCCCAGGCGACGATTCAATGCCCGGTCAACCATTTCTTGCACGTAGGAGTCGTCGCAGTCGACAAGGGAGTACAATGAAGGCTGATTGGCCGATCTACAAAGTCTCCGTCTATCAGAAAGCCAATACTTGAAGAAAAGCAGATCAAAGGGGAGGGGACATGGTATCTAACAGCTAAGCCAGATATCTAAAATGCATGCAACATGTAGATTGCGGATAGAACACTCCATACCATGCCCCCATCGCGTCAAAGTCTTCACTCACAGCTTGATCTCTCCCGAAATACCGGGCGCGAGCATGAAATTGGCCTTGAGAGGCGTGACGCTGTAAAAGTCAGTCGGTGTTCATAACGTTGAAAAGGGCATTGGACAAACCTAGTCATTTGCTCCTTAACTGTCCAGCCATCATTGCCAGGCTCACTTTCCTCCACGCTTCGGTAAACGTCCTGGAAACTCGGCGCCCACTTGAAATGCTTGTGCTGGATTCGGGGTCCACTGGACGACTTCTCGCTGTTACCGACAGTCTGATCCGGCTTCTTTCCTGCAACCTCGCCTTCGTTGCGAAGCTGCTTTTCTTGCAAATCAGGGTCGTCTGCAGATGTGGGGTCGACGGCCTGGAAACAACTCCCAGATGTCCACGTATTCTGCAGCATATTGGTATATAAGACCTTGTTCTCACTGAGGCCGGGCTCGAGGGGAACATTGACACTATAGAGGTGCACCCCGTCTGCCCAGTTTGCGCAAAGATGCTCAATCAACTTGACTGAATGGCCCGCGGCCTCTGCGATAACAACAGGGTCATGGTTTCGAGAGCTGAAAGCATATGACAGAGCAATTGAGCGCTTGCCGCAGCAGGCACCTTCCATCGCCGCGCCAATGGTTCCACTCGACAATGCGAACAGTGCGGTTGTGTTGCGACCATAGTTCGGACCGGAGACAATAACGTCGATGGGGCCACGTTCTTTGAAGTAGTGATATAGACCGATCTGGACACAGCTCGCGGGAGTCGAGTCGATCAGAACCCATTCGTCGCCTTCGACGGGTTCACCATCACTTCCCCGGGGCAGACGGTGTATTGTCCCATCTTCTTGGTGGAGCGTGCCAGGCCGGAAGTAGGTAGGTTTGACGGACGCGCCTACGATGTGCGCTTTACCGATCCATGATCGCTGCCGGTGCGGGAGAATGACCGAAACCGTGTGGCCGGCGGACTGGAGCGAGTGGACTAGCGAATGCACGTACGGCGATGACTGGTTTGACGGAGGACCGTCGTCGTTGGTGACCTAAATGGAGATGAGCCTCCAAATTGATGTAAGGACTATATGTACTCACTAGTATATGCATGGCGGAGTGGTTGAGATGTGAAGAATGGAGGGGAAGAAAGTTTCCCCCCGCTTTTGTCGCAATCGGCCCAGATGATCCACAATGTCATTCACAATATCATAAGGACATTACATATAATCAACTAACTAGACTCAGATCACTTCAGTCTGTCTGCGTCAGATGACTTCGCCGTCTCTGTACTCCACGAGCTTCCGCGCTTTCTAGTGCAGACCCTGTCCCAGCTTCATCCCCCTCGGCCGGATAACTAGAAAGCAACCTTTCGTGCTCCTCCGGCTCCTCCTTTTTGACCTCGGAAGATTCATCGGACGTATCCCCGTCCCCAGACTCTTCTTTAATAGAGTCTTCCGGTTCCTCCTTGATCTCATTTTTAGGCATAGCCCCCAAAACCCAAGTCATTGCCAGCCACGTCAAGCCAGCAGAGAGCACAGAGACGGACCAGAACAGAGAGCTGAAGACAACAAAAGAAGTAATCTTCCACCGATACATAAGCCATCTGCCCATCCGTTAGCCATATCCCACAAACATCTTTATCCCCAAGAAGACCTACCTAAGCCCCGTAAGCCTAGCACGGAACTCCACCCGAGCAGTATAAACCTGCATCTTTGAGTCACTTTGAATCTCCAACCGTAGACTCTGCGGCAAATTCTGCGTTCCCTTCGTAAACTCAAGCAGTTCCATCATCGGCACCTCCAGCGTCTCCGACTCCCGGCGCAAGCCAACAACATACAGCGGCATACGCGCTACTCTTCGGGCAACATCCACCAGCGGCGAAGCATAGGTCATGATAGCAGGGCGACGGGCCTGCGAAATCGGGGCATTATTCGGTCCGGGCAGGAGAGCCGACGCGGGGCGGGAGGAGAAGAGGGTGAGGTCGAGCATGAAGTTGCCTGTATCGAGGTTTGAGGGCGTGCGCGGCAGCTCGAGCGTCACGGACACGTCGTAGGGCTGTAGAGCCACAAATTCCGAGTCGAAGTGTGCTGTACCCCAGGGGTTGCCATTGCTGTGCGCAAGTTAGTTGAGCTGGGTGTATCTGGTTGTGGGGGAATGGTATCGTACCCGAATTGTAGATGGACTTCGCGCTCAAGCCCAACCGTGGGAATGAATTTGAAATAGAAGACCCCATAGGCTATTGCGGAAATGCCAATTAGGAACGTTGCAGCGCCCATGAACAGCAGCGTGTTCAGGTATAGCCGTAATGCGGGCTTCGATACCAGCACGCGGAACGGGGCGAGGACCGCGTCCTGCCTTGTGTCAGTTACAACCGAGAAACTTGCATCAATGCACGCACCATGATAACCGCCCTGGTGGAAGATGGACCATATTCTGACTCGTCACCAAATTCTGAGTCGGCCATTGTGGAATAGTTGGCAGAAACAACCTTGGAAGTTGAGGTCCCATGAGGCTTATCCTGTTATCTCCGTTATCTGCAGCTCTGTTCAATACAACTACATATGGGATAATGCCTGGCACTCAAAACCTTTCCCTTTCTGCTTTTAGTTCTCACCACTTTCCGCTTTTTGATCGAGTAAGAGCACGTCCCTAAGTACCTTAACTTGCCCAGGTGATCATGGGCTGCTGTATAAAACAACGTGATCTGCCCGGGTGCTCACTGAGTATCAACTAGTCGTCCCCTACGCACCCTAATCCACTCACTAATCATCATCTAAGCGCTCTAATTTGCTCACTAAGTGCTCACTAAGTGTAGGAATAAGTGGCCTAAATAAGCTATATAAATAAAATGCGATACGCTAACCTCGTCACGTACAACCCTTCCTCGATTCTCATAACAATGCAATATCTCGATGGGCTTCATCAATTGAGGTGTATTTGCCATTCCAGCAACCACAAATGACGGATCCGAAGGCTAAAGTCTTCAAAGGTAAGAATTCCCGCTGTAAGAAGTACTCCTCAACAGCTGTCTCTAGCTTTCCCTTTTCCAGAGTCATTTCCAGCTCACGGTAGGGGACGCAACCTGTTTCAAGCTCGAACAGCATTGACCCAAAAGCAAATATATCTGAGCATATGCCAAATTCAATGCCAGGATTAAAGCTACACCACTCATAGCAGACTAAGGGCGCTTCACCCTCGATACCGGAGCCAGCGAAGTCAATAAACTTGACTTGTTTGGCATTATCCACGATGATGTTGTGACAGCCAACGTTTGCATGGATGATCCCCTTACTATGGATATAGCGAGGCCTTCTACAGCTTCTAGCGCCCACTGAAGCTTCATGGCCCAAGGAATAGTAGACTCGCCGACACTCTGGAGCATGCCGCGAAGACAAGTTCCACGTTCTAGTATGAGACCTTCCTCGGTCACCTCATAAGATGCGATGCGTTTATAGTATGCAAGTCGTTTATAAGAGCGAATTTCAATCTCGTAAGCTTGACGTTCGAATTCCCCTGATGTGGGACGGATTTTGATGACATTATTGTTGCCAACGGCATAGATTATCGAGACTGTACCAGCCGCAATAAAGGAATTGGCTCGGCTCAAGCTGGAAGGTAAATCCATTCCTAGGACAAATTGCTGATTTTTCGAGAGGGAATGTTCTAGAGGAAGAGAAGGGTTGGTTGCTAACAGGACATCTCCCACCAGAATGAAACTAAGGGATAGCTAGGGTCAAGTGTCAGGATGAGGTATCACAACTTGCTAGTAGACCTCGCCAAGATGACAAGTGACGAAAGGAGATGCAGTCCATTATGCTAAAAGAAGCCGAACGGAAGGCCCAAAAGGAAGCTACAATGATCATGAAAACAGTAAATTAGCATTGCCCCATGCAGATAATGAAGACACCGTCAACTCCAGCTTTTACAGTCTTATCATTACAGGTCGCGGGCAGCATGAGACGCGAAAAGAAAAATATCATGGAACCTCAAGTCATGCGAAAATCGTAAGAGAAAAATAAATATGCATGCCATCACCACGGCTAACCCCTGCCGTAACATGAAACTGAAAAGATAAAAATGGCAAAAAAGCGCAAAGCAATTGCGGAAGAGAACCCCGTGAAAATTACATGCAACGAAGTACTCCTGTACCGCCCGAGTTACCACAGAGAAGAACTAGAGGAGAGATATGGAAGAAGAGGATGAGGAGCCGAGAGAAGCCTAGGCGATGGGGCGAGGGCTCTGTTGTTGGATGTGTTGGAGAAGAGCGTCGAAAAGACGGCCAATCTGAGGAAGAGTTAGTATCGCGATGTTGTGATAGACTGGTGATAAGCTTACCTCAGGTGCCGCCTGAATAAAGGGGAGACGGAAGAATGAGTAGCTCCGGTTTTGGAGGAGCTCCTGCAGGGTGATGATTAGACCCCATGGATGCGGGCGGTGGACAATCAGCCGCTCCAACAACACACGAATGATCTGCTGGCGGATATCCGAGTCATCCTGCTCAGAGTAGTCCACGCCAAACAGACGGAGAATCGTGAAGCTGAAGAAGTAGGTGTGGCTGTTGGGGTAGCGGAGCTGGTTGGCCATTGCACTAAGCAAGTAGTAGCGACTTTCAGGTCGCAGAACTTGGGCGATCTTCTCCAGAAGAGCCGCGTGAGTCGAGTTTTCAAAGGCGCTGCGGGTGTTGCCCTTGGAGGCATGCTCCACTGCAGCTTGTTGGCCAATATACAAGACAAGCGCGTTAACCAGGACAACATCCACCTCAATGGGGACAAAGAAGAGGCCAGTGTCCTTGGATTCGGGGTTAAGGATGGCGTCGCAAAGCTGACGAACAGCAGAGTCGGAGATGCCCTCGTTCTGGAGCACACCGTCAACGATGTCCTTGATGTTGGCAGCCTGCAAAGGAGCAACGATGTCACCAGCAATCTTGGGGATTTCCCGCATCTCCTCGATGCGCTCGACCTTCAAGCCTTCGCGGAAAGGATCAGGAAGTTTCTGGAATGACGAGGGGTATGCACTGAGGACAAGGTTACGGAGCTGAGCGCAATGAGCCGGGATCACGTTGCAGAACTGGAAATGGTTCTCAGCCACGAACTCGGGGAAATCGTGGTGCAGAATCAACAAGATACGGAGAACGCCCTTGTATAGATCTTTAGCAACGTATGTAATGTTAGCAGCCTTAAGTTGCTCGCCCATGTAGGACAGCAATGCTTGCATGATTTCGCAGTAAGGCGCCCATCCTGCACGATCGGGCATGTTGAGCATGTCAGACATGAACACCCGGTGGGAGACCAAGCAGAGCCAGCCATAAACAAACCCGGGCACGTAACGGGGCTGGAAGGAGAGGAATTTGTTGGCTAAGGCGAAGATCATTTCCTGGTGCTGCTCAGTGTGCTGGAGGCCATTCATAGAGTACTCGCACAGAATGCTTGAAAAGAGACGGAAGAATACACGCTGGTTGAAAGCTTCTCCTCTCATGACCTGGTGGTGGTTGAGAACCAGGACCAAGAGAGACAGAATGGAGTTGAAGTACGTAGCCTTATTGGCTTTGACGGCGCCAGCGCTCTCGCCCTGGAATCTGATGAGAAGAATCACGAGCTTAGCGAGGGCATCGATGTAGAGGAAGGCCTCGTCAAGGCTGCCGTGGGGGTTCTGAGACTCATGCTCAAACATGGCGACGGAAATGTCGATGCTGAGACGGAAGAATAGCGCGGAGTCCTCCTGGTTGTTCATCACTTGGCGGTTGTGGAGGTCCTGAAGGAAAGAGTGGAATGTGCGGTCAGTCGCACCGGGGGCCTTGTAGATACCGATCCACTCGCTGAAGATGTACTCCATTTGGTCTCGCTTGGACCTGGCTTGGTCACTAAGGAGAGAGTTGACGACCTCGGGAATACCAGACTCGCGCAGCTTTCGCACGATTTCGAGACCGGGAGCAACGCTTGCATCCTCAGCAAGCCATTGGCTCATGGCATCTAGACTGCCGGAGAAGTCTGATCGAAGGGCAGAGGGTTCTTCATTGAAAAGAACGCGGTCCATCAGGTTGCCCAGCAACTCCAAAGCGGGAACATTCCTGGATAGAATGAGTCGGGTCAGGTTCGTATCGACCCGGCGGATGTCCAGGAGGCCTGCGTCAATTAGAGCAACGGTGACCGGCACATTGAACATGTGCTCATCATCAACTTCGGAGAGTAGTGCCCACGTGTACCGAGCAATGAGACTGGACATATCGCACAGCTTGGCAAGAAGGTGCACGAGAACTTCAATCTCAAGAGATCCATGGGGCTGGGAATACAGAAGGGTGCAAACCTTCAAAGAGGTCAGTCGCGCCAGCTCCTCCCCATTCGTCGAATGAAGGATGGTACGCAGTGCCTGGTTGTATTCTTGAAGAACCGCACTATCTCTGCCAAGATCCTTGACGTGTTCTTCAGGAGCGCTGCGAGCAGACTGCTGGAGGTCGGAGACAAGGCTTTCCACTCTTTCTCGGGGGCTTTGGGCGTCGAGGAACCCGTTGGTCTGGACCGGGGGCATTTGAGAGATAGCAGGCTGCGCCTGGGGAGTTCTGTGGGGAATGGCGGGCTGTTCAGCCGGGGTGGAAAGGTTTGGAATAGCAGGGTAGGATTCCCCAAGCACGTCGGGGAGTTGACGACCGGCCGATGCATCAGTGGATGGCGCCGGCCCGCGAGATTGACGGGCAAACTCTTCGTAGATGGCGAGTTGCTCCTTGTTGAGACCGCCAGGCGCTTGCCGGTAAGGCTCCGGAATGAACAATCCCCAGCGGTTCATTGAAGGATCAATGAAGGGGTCGTTAGAGCGGCTGGCCTGATGGCGACGACGGGCCTCCAATTGAGGCTCAATCACCTTCTCGATCTCAGGCAACGACTTTTCTTCTGCAGCTTTCTCGACAATGCCACAGGCAGCATCCAGGTTATCGTTCACACACATAAGAATCAAGCCCTCGGGCATAGGCTGCTCGGAGTAGTCTTGCTGAATCATGCGGATGTAGTTAGTCATGCTAACCTTAAGAGGCTCTTTGCAGGTAACAAGTGCCAGGCTACCGGCAAGTTGTCGGACCATAATGCCCGCAGCATGGCGCACACGTTCTTCATCGGGTTCCATAGCAAAGTCCTTGGAGACAAGCTGTACGGTGGAAATGGACGCAATGGTAACAGAGCGCTCAACGACAGGAGTAATGATCTCGGCAATGGCGCGCTCGACAGCGGTGTGCACAATCTGTTTGAGAATGCTAGGATCGACCATGCTGCTCGCAGATGAGGGCAGAACAAGAATCTTGTCAAGGCTCGGCAGTGTTGACATGATGGCTGCAGGAGACAACCTCTCGCTCCGGATGGCCGGGTTGATAGCGCTGAGGGACAAGTCCTCAAATGGCTCAGTAAGACCCTCTGGGGCGTTAACAGTAGGCAGCGGCTCCTCGACATGCGCAGCGCGATCGCGAATAACGATTGCAGGCTCAATTGTCTTGTGGTCAAGATCAAGATCTTTACAGAGGACTTCAATCTCGAACTTGAGGTTGAGCTTCAATTCGGCGAAATGATATAGCTCCAACAGCAGGCCCAAAATATCCATCAGCCAGGGGTTGGAGGGCTTGAAGACCGTGGATTTGGTAGCCTGCACAAGAACTTTACAGGTGAAGGGGATCGTAACCATGAGGCGTTGGGTGTCATAGCCTTCCAGAAGTAGGCCCTTGAAGTAGATGTTCTTGTGCTTAATAGGTTTGTCTTTAGCAATAGTCAGCGAACCAAGCCAAGCACCGAGGTTCTTCAGGTGGCCGCGATCAGTAGACGAGCTTAAGGTGCCTTCTGAGTTAATCAATTTAGCGACGCTGACATAGGTCTCCCGCAGGACCTCAGCCCAGAGAATCTTGTCGCCAATGCGCCCAAGGAGGTCGAGATAGAGCTGCTGGAAATTGGGCTGCAACTTGGCACGTTCTTCCACCAGGTATGCGGCGAACCACTGGTGGTGTTGGTCACGCAAAACTTCTCGCAGATCCTCAAGTTTCTCGTCAATGTTCTGTTCGGAAACATTGTTAAGAACGAAAAGAATCTTGTCCTGAATGTCTTCATCCGGGTCTTCGTAAAGTTCAGATCGGAGAGGTGGGTCAAGTTGAATCGAACGGAACTTGCGCACGGAGCCATCGCCGATGGGGGAGCCGACAGCATTGCCATTAGTGAGAGGCACAGAAGCGAGACCATCAAAGGGTCCTGTCTCCGCTTCGCCAATCTGGTTTCCTTGTTCACGGAGCACCTCCTCTGCCTTTTGGTAGATGGGCGTGCCTTGAAGAGAGGGGATTTGGAAGAGCAGGTGGCAGAACCCAGCCCACTCGGGAAGACGGTTGATCAACTGCTCAATTGCTTCCACGCCGAACTTGTACATCGGGTCGTGGGGTTCATGTTCGCGGACAGCCTCGAGGATCATACCGAGGCCGACCTTCAGAGTGATGCCGTCAACAAGACGGAAGTTGATGATGCCACCAAACATGACCGCGGTCTTGGTCAGAGCCTCTAGCGGGTACTCGTGGTAGCAATGATATTCATCGACCAGGCCGTGCACCATGCAGGCGAACAGATCTTGTTCTGTGGGGTCGCGCGAAGACTTATATTTCCTCATCAACTCCAGCATCTCACGCAGCGAGAGTTCCTCGTGGTACATTTTACCAAAGAGCTCTTGCATCTGCTTGTCAATTGATTCGGGCAACGTGTTACCGTTCTCGCCATTGGCGTCGATGATATCATCGAATCCTTCACCGTAGTTGATCAGGCGGGGGTATGTCTGAATGCAAATGCGCTGGACAGGTGTGAGATTTTCGCGGTCCCCGACGTATTCCTCCAACGCAGACAAAAGCGTATAAACGGTTTTGACTGCAAGGCTGACCATTTGATGAGCAGACTGTTCCTTCCGCTGGACGTGCAATTCGTCCTCAGCCTTGATTCGCAGGAACTTAGAAAGCAGACCACCCATATCAATGGCGCCTTTCTGAGCAGCATTCCGAACCCACTGCTCAAGGTCAAAGAGACTCTTGCGGTGGGAGTAACAGGCGAGATCAAGGGCAAGACCGTTGGTGAAGCCAAGGAGATAATCGAGCCACCCGTATGCAGCGGCGTGCTCGTAGATCACAGCGGTGGACGTGGGATCCTGAGTGAAGGTGGTGAAAAGCTGCTCTGCTACCCACTGTCGATCTTGTCGCCAGGCACCGTGGAGAGCAAGCTGATACCCATCCTCTTGCTTTGAGATGAAGACAATGAATGTGCGCAGCACGAAGCTCTGCTGGACACTGGACCACGGCTGCGGAATAGCTAGAGCAGAAACGAGGAAAACCGGCAGATCATATTGAACAACTGCTTTTATAAGGAGCTGGCTTTCTGTCGCAGCCCACGAAGCCTGGGAGAACAAGGCAAGGTCGAAAATTGCCCTCATAGCGTCCATGGACCGAAGAGGTGACTTTGCCGCACGCTCGCCTTGCAATTTGACGATATCAGGTGCATCCTCGAAGAAGTCAGCCGGGAAAGTTGCGCGAATATTGGTGATCTGCGATGGGTCGATCCGAGAGGCCACAAAAGCTGTCAGGAATGACATCTGTGTGTCACGATGCTCCCAGTCTCCACCCCAAAGCTTTTGAACATCCAAAGACGAGTCGTCGACCGACATGGCGGAAAGAACGCTGTACAATTTGGTGAATTGCTTCGGATCCACTCGGAGGCCTTCACGATCGAAGTGGCGGAACACCAGGGGCCAATTGATTGGCTTGTCGTTATATGCACTTAAGAATGTCTCTAGCGAGAATTGTTCCCAATATTGCGACAAGATCATGAAGAGAAGGGCGCTGGCTAGATGTTCTTCACTCCAGTTCTTCGGGTCTGAATTAAGCACTTCACTTATCGTCTCGATATTTGCAGTGGCACGAGCTCCCTTGGCATGAAGTTGTCGCACCAGGACATATTGAGGGTTGACAAAATTGAACATCTGTAGGGCAGAGGAAACTTCGAATGGCATATCCAAGCCAAGTTTTTGGTATCGCAGATTGGCGGCGTAAACCAGCTTCGCCTTGACATCGTCGGTAAAGTTGCGGGGAGGGTATAAGATGAAACGTTCAATCGTCATGCCAAGGAAGGAGTTAGAGAAATCCTTGGTCACTTCGGTGGGACTCGCCAAGCTCTGCAAGAAAGGGGCAATGGAATTCGAGAGGATGGCATCGGCTAACGGGTGTGGTTAGAGCTAATCCAGAGACAGAAAGAAGCAAACATACCTTTAGCACGAAGATCCGACTTGCTGGTCAGCTTAAAGGCCAAGGCAAGTGCAACCTTGACAACTGGGTCGAGTCGGAAATGATCCAGGAAAGTAGACAGGTCAAAGTCGCGGAAGATATCTCCTTCAGAAGTATCTACTGTCTCAGCGATTTTCTGAGACTGCTCCATGTCCGAGGACACTTTCTGCAGCTCCTGGACAAGGAGAGGGTAGTTGCCCGCATTCTCAACGGACTTGTTGACGCCCGGGAAGATTTGGGGCGCATTTCCTGTTAGGAGGCGGCGAAAGTATTTGGAAAAAACCTCCATTCCGTTCGATGTCACAAGCTGCGGTTATTAGAATCGAGTAGATGGAGATATATGGCAGCACCACCAACCTTGTGTATTTGGGCAGCCTTTGTCTCCCACTTCTCCTTTCCTTCTTTCTCTGTAATAGAATCCAGCAACAGGAATACCTGAGCAATGGAGATTTTGGTAAGCGACGATTGGCTCGAGTGCGCAGCTGTGGAGCCCGGCTTGTCAGAAGCGAAGCCTGTGGGAGAATTCACGGTTGTTCCGGACGAGAGCGGCGAGAAGACGCCTCTGGAAGATCCGGGCCCACCACCTCCTCCCCCAGTACCTCCTCCACCCGGGGTGGAGCCTGTAGCAGAAGCCAAATGGGACCCTATGGAAGGGGTGTGAGCTCGGAATTTAGGGGACGAGAGGGTTGTTGCGTGCTGTTGCGAGCCAGATTGCAATGATGTGAAGGGCGAAGATGTGTGTTTGGGACTTCCACCGGAGAGACCCCTGGCAGAGCTCAGCACGGCAGAGAAAGAAGACGGTGTCGAAACCCCAAAGCCTGCGTCCAAGCCCCGGGAAGCCGTGGGGGGAGCGGCGGAGGATATGTTGGTCGCGAGTGGAGTCAACCCACGACGTGCGCCGGACTGCGACACGGACCGACCCCAGGCACCAATATCGGTCCTGGTCGAAGAAGATTTATCGGTGCCAGAAGCAATCGACGATTGGGCGGAAGGGTGAGGGGGAGGGAAGGTCATCTAGGAGACGCGATCATTTGATCTGGAGGTCCAAAGACAGATTTTTAAGAGACACAGGCGCAATAAACGGGGGGAAATCGATAAAGCAGATCAATGAAATAGACGCGAGATCATGCGATATCGAGAGAGGGAGGGTATCGGGGAAAAGAAGATGACACTGTGGGAGAGGAATGGATGGGGGAACGATGAGATGGAGAGGTTGCAAGAGGAATGGGGTGCAAGGTGCGAGTTGTCGGAAGTGTGCCTGCCTCAGGTGTCGAGTGGGAGCTCCCAATCAGGCACCAGGGTGCGATACAAGGCACACCTTGCCGTATTTCGAATATCAAAGGGTTGCTTGAGCTTTACACCGTTTTAGACTTGATGATCGTGTGGTTTTTGCTTCCCTTGCTAGTCATTGCCCACCATTTTCCAACCTGCATGTTGGTGTTGCAAGATGGTCACGTGCGAAGCATTTACACGTGATGTGAGGCTGAGTCATCTTCTTTGGGGCGGGTCCACCCACACGTCGCTGCACGGGTCCGCGAAGGCTATGTCCACTTACCCTAATGAAAAGATCTATGATACGGAGTGTAGTCTCAGGATATCCTGGCAATATTAGAGTATGGTGTATATCGGCTTCCACTCTTATATACATAAACGTTCTTATTCAGAGATTCATGGGCGGAAATTCCCATTGGTAGCCAATATGCTATGCCATCTTACGTAGGGTACCTAGGTATGTAGCCAAGATATATCATCTATCTTGCAATATGATTGGGGGAAATAATGATAGAACTGGTTCTCCATCAAATGCTAAGACAGGATAAAATTCAACGTAACATCCTAAGAAGATAGTAGATGAGAACGATATATGATCAAGCATATCGCAGGACCTGGACCACACCAATCCAATGAACGCCAGTTGAAATCAGAAGAAGAGCCGATCAACAGATAGAGCAAATATAACCCAGAAAAGATGGAAAGAATAACTCGCAAAGTAATGAGGATCATGTCATACCGCAATGACAGTGGGCAAATAAGAAGGGGGACGCATGGTCACGGATAATGCAAGAAATGAAACATCCCACAAGGCCAATAACTTGCGGGGATGAAAGAAAGATAAAATCACACAGTCAAGAAGGAAGACGATCATGTGCACATGAGTTTGAGACCAATTCGCTGGCCAGTCCAACGCCAACGCCTAGGTCCACGGCAGGAAGGACCACAATGAATAAATGATATTGTTTCAGGTTGAGCCCGGCTAGTCAGTGAGAGACACACAGTAGCAGGGGCTGGCGTAAGATGCCTGGGCAGTGTATGTCTGGGCAGTGCCACCTTTATAATCGGTGTAGGTAGTGGTCGGTGTGGGCTCATTCTCTTTGATGTTGATGATGTTGCCCGAGAGAAGCGCCAAACCCCCGTTTTGGCGAATTTGCATTTGCTGACAGTAGGGAGGTTCGCGTGATGGGTCATCTCGGCGCTCCTCCATCTTGATCCTCCGTGGGTAATCGGGGACGGAGTCATCGCGTTTGGAGTCAAGAGTTGAGCCAGCTGTGCTTGCTGGCATGTTGCTGTTGGTGGAAGCGGTGGCGCTCAAGGAATATGACGTCGACTGGTTAACGTACAAGAAGAACTCCATCATCGTGTTATTCCACCAACAGAACCACGGCTTGTCGCCAACTTCTGCAGTCTGCTTCAGATTCTTGTAGGCGTTTGCATTTGCCCACCCGTCTTCCACCCACGCGCGCTTGGAAATGGTGTTAGAGAATGTATCGTCTGGGACAATAACCAGCTTGTCGAACGGAGAAAGGAAGAACAGAGCAGGGCCCATGCCAATATCAGTGGTATCAATGGCCATACTCAAAGCTTGTGTAGGTGAAGCAGACCAATATGGCGCCTGAGCACCATATGTAAACGTCGGGGTTGGAGTACCGTGGTCGAAAACAATGGAATGGTGGCCTTGGGATTCGCCGACAGAAATGCCAACTTTGCTGGGCGCTTGCAAGCATTTCCAGGCTTTGCCGTAGTTCGACTCGTCCACACAAAGTCCAGATCCATTCTGATAACCAGAAGGAACCATAAAGTGGCCGGTTGGGATTTCCTTGATGTTTGTGGGGGTAGATATCAAGGACGCATCCATCTGAGGAGTTGCAGTGACAGTTATAATCGGCAAGCCACTGGATTTTTGAGCTTCTTGGTCTTCTTTCTTCGCAGCTTCTGCAGCTTTCTTGGTTCCCAGAACACCACCAATGACACCTCCAATACACCCTCCGATGAGCATAACAGTTCCAATAAGGACCAACGTCCACACCGGCAGGCCACAGCATGCGGTCTTTTTCCCCTTGCGTTTGAGCTTCTCTTCGAAGGCCATGATGCCTGTGGTCGCAGTGACTCTTTCCTCCTCGTTCTCACCATCGTTCGCATCGCCGGAATGGTCAGCCACCAAAGCCCTTGATGAGGTTTCTGAAACCGGTGGCACTCTTGGGCTTTCATTGTTGAGTCGCTGTTCTTCCGGCGGTGTGGTGAGATCGGCCGTCGTCTCGGCCCCTGGAGGTTTTGGTACGACACCAGTTGGATATCGCGAATAAGGTGGTAGCGGCTCTGCGTGACCATCCGGCCCAATGATATCACCCACATCATCAGCCGGGCGACCAGCGGGCGGTTGATATGGTGGGTTGTGGCCCGGAAATCCGACTGGGATGATATCATCATCCATTCCTTCCTCGACCACATTCTGCGAGTACATCGCGTAGGGGTGCTGTGGTCCAGTTGATTCTTCAAGTGGACGTTCGATTGGGCGTATCGTCGAAGTACTACCTACACTGGGCGACCGGCTAACCCCAACTTGTGGATACATACCATATGGATGGCTGGGTCCGGTCGCTCCGGTGTAGGGGCTGAGAGCGCGGGGAATCGAGAAACGAGAAGAAACACTTTGGTTTCGCTGGATCATAGAAGGCGTCGAGTTGACGGAGGAAGTTGAGTTACGGTTGTTGGCGAAAGCGTACCCCTTTTGGGGCAGACTCGACCGATGAGGTTCATCGAAGGATACCCGAGCGTCATCACCAAAAGGGTTCTCATTCTCGGTCGGGGCCGTGCTAGTGGTCCTTGACTGGGTGTTTTCACGAAGAGTAGAAGAGGATGCGATGGAATAGGGGCTGTTGGGGCGTTCGATGCGGTCGGAGTCAATGGTTTCTAGTGAGTATTCGTCGGCGAAGACATTTGGATTGGGGGTGGAGGTGCGACCGAAGGAGTGGCGAGGTGTCGATTCCCCGGAGGGTCGTGGAGTGTGAGAGGATCGTGAATTAGAGCGAGAATGCTCCGATGAGATATGACCAGACATTTCCTATCTGTCTGGCAGCCCTGTCGGGCCACCTTGGTTGTTTGATCAATCCGTTTCGCTACCCGGCGAGGATGGGCGAGGGATGGGATGAAGCAGATATAGCGTCTCGAGATATTAAGGAGTAAGGATGGATTGATTATGGTGTATAAATGAGAGAAATGGATGAGAAAGTCAAGTTGGGGAAGGAAGGGAGGAGTTTGAGACTTCAGTGTGACGAGTTTACTGAGGGGAGTCGGGGGGAAGAGAAGTCAACCACTCGGACCAACTGAAATTCTTGGCTTTTCTTCTGATTTGCACCACTTTTCTTTGCTTTCTTTGATTTCTTTGATTTCTTTGATTTCTTTGCTTTCTTTACTTTCTTTACTTTTCTTTACTTTTGGTTTTTCCCCTTTCTTTAAAATATCCTCTGTCTTGGTTACTCCGTACTCCGTATAATGTACTATGATCTACTGCCTGCGACTCCTCTGCGCTACTACTAGGGCGACCAACTAGCGAGCCTATCCCGTCTGTGGTGGGCCTGAATGGGCTTCGCCACTCTACCTCATGCAATATTGTGCTATTTTGATATTCTCAGCTATCTCCGTCACTCATTTACCGAATAAAGGTTCCAGCTTCTAATTCTAGACTTTCCGTTATTTGCTTCAGCATCAGATTTGCGACGTTTTCTTTCTCGCCTCGCAACGTGAGAGTATCAAACCTCTTTGTGTCTTTGGGTCTGAAATCCACGAACTGGAGAACTGACCCTGCAGAACCAATGTTCAGGGCCTCGAGGCCGGGTCCGCAAGGGAAAAAAAAAATTCTAAGTGAATCGGGGCGTTCAGACATCAGAGCGGATATCTCGGACCCAATGTCTTGAGTAATAATCCGAAAAATGTAAAACTGTTCACGCATGATGACTTTAATGTGAGCTGATTAGGACATCCCCTATTCACAGATGTTGCTGGAAAGTACATTTAAATAGACGTACCTCTTTGATCTCGAAAATTGATTCGTCAACGGGTACCTTGGTTCTGGGGCTTGGAGACTATCATATCCATGGAAGACCCTCTCTCCTCCTACCGAGAAGAGTATGATATTCCGGTCTCGACACAGACGTTCGGGGAACGGCCGTAAGGATCAACGGTTTCAAGTCCAGCCTCGGAGTTGCGTAACGGGCCTACTCCATCTGACTCTGATACTGGAGAGACCGGTTTTAGTTTCCGCTTTGTCTGTATGTTGTACCGGCATTTCAGTTCGTGACTTGTATCTAGAGGTAGAATGTCAATACTTTATGTTTTATGCAAGTCACTTGCAACTGGGCCAATTACCCGCCAAAGAGTTCTCCATAGGCATTCTCCTTTCTTTATATCAGCAAATATCATAGAACTCTCCATAGAATGTAGACTTGGTATTGCGTAAATACTCGGCATCCGGAACGATTATTGGTGGCCTACATCGTAGATTATACAAGCCTTGATCACGCCCAAATCAATAAACTTCCTCCATCAAGAATTGCATAATATACAGCGGAGGTGAACCCCAAATCAGCTATTCCTAAAAGAAAAGGAATCTGATTCAAATGTTTTGATAGGATATAAAGAATATGCAATAGTTGGATGATTTATAGATCTACAAAGTCAACATATACTGGCTAATAAACCATTCCATATTATCAATCGCATCTGTACGCTCTTCTGGGCATCCAGACCGGTCGATCAGCATGATATACTCCGTCGCGGAGCCCATTGCTGCATCCCGTGAGACATTCGAGCTGGTCCACCAAGGGCCCCAGTTTGTGGAGTAGGGGCGATGATCCGATGTAGATCCAACTCCATCGCGCAACACATATGTTGTACTAAATATCGTATGTATAGAAGGTCTTCCACTTTACTCGCGTGTCTGCAAGGACGCAAAGGAAATTTTGCTTTCTCGATTTCCCTCCAGAAACACCGTCCATAGTCTTTAACGGCCATCCATCGGGCCATCTAATATTTGACCAATAACTGACCCGACCGCACGAGCCATAGTCGACCGGATATTTCAAACAGCATGTGAAAGCAAGCATGACGTGTTGTAAGAGAAATATACATTGGCTGGCTATAATCCCATACTCTGCTCGGCTTATCGGTCTAATGATGACCGTCCGATGAGGTCTTAACGAGCGATTCAGTAACATCCATAGTTTTTATTGGATAGGGTATGCACCTTCGGAAAAGCCGAATAACTAGACGCGTGATCGTCTTCAATAAGAATGTCATGGATAGCCACCGGAACACTAAGCTTAATGTCACAATTTCCGTAGGGAAGGATGTTGTTCTAGAGGACGGTGCTCAAAGTAAGTCTATAACTGCAACAACCGAGACAGTTGAGGAGACGAGGCCGAATGCTCAATGAGATAAATTGAAGAATCAAGGAAATATTAGGCTACTCTGTCAATGTATTATATAGCGTAAGAGTTCTCCAAATGCACTTACGCATATTCTTTGTTCTAGAAGAATTTAAAGCCTGTGACTCGGTGTAAATTGGAACTCAAACATCTCTTCAGTCTGTATACCCAGCCATTCCTGTATTAGCGCAGAACACAAATTCCTTCATTCATAGGAACCACGATTCCAAGAGGACCTATAGGTGCCGGTTATGGACTTGGTAGTCTCCGGGGCTATCTGGCATGCATGGAGCGAATCTCATCTATTCCCACCTTCCGCCAACTCATAAGTAAACCCACAGGATGCATAACAATGGTGGAGTTTCTCCAGAGACTCGCTATTGCTAGAAGCATATCACCTATTCCATGGGCCTATTCCTCCCATCACTTATCCACCAGCCCAACACTCCGCGTGGAATTCTTTCAGAACACATTATGATGACGGATGTAAGTTAAACCTAGTATTAATTCAACCACAATTGTTTAATGGCAGCCAGATTCAACGAGACCGATTATCTATTTGAACGACATCTCGAGTTACGACCAACAGAGCCCCAACGGATCGCCAGCCGCAAGGCTATTGCCATGATATTTTTAAGTTTCTAGAGTGAGGTTTGAACTAACAAAGTGTTTCTCCTACGAGTAAAGAATAGCCGCAAAGTGATCGAGCGGATTCCTATTCCCATTGCCGGGCCTCCTCATTCCACAACCGCCAGTGAGGCGGCTACTAGTTATGGACTTTCTGTGAACTGTTCTTGAACTTCCGGTACCGGAGGGTCTGGCGTATTCAGCATCTCGGATAATCTCGTCGGAGCAGAGTGCACAGGTTGATACGGGAGCTCAGGTACACTAATTAGTACCTATAGGTACATACCGGTGCCCATAGTGACTATGAACGCAGCTCGTATGCCCTTGTAAGCCCTACATATCTCACTCAACTATAAGGGTATCCACCGCCTATTCTAGCGATAAATCATATGCTACTACCTATTGACTACTGAAGCCTAACAGTCTACTATAGCGAAATTGAGTTATCAGAAGATCAAGAGGTTTACTCTTATAGCTCTTCCAGAATTACTATCCGTCATATTTTCCCTAAATACCTTTATCCTGCTTGTTTTTGAGACTGGCTAGTTCTATGCAGTTACAGCTGATTATCATCATGCCAGATGAACCGCACCTGGGTACTTCTGGGTACTTACGGGTACTTACGAACCCCTGTAGTGACTATAAACGCAGTTTGCATAACCTTGTAAGCTCACACCGCCTACTCGAGAGTCAAGTATACTGCCGTGCACGTGCCAATAGACAACGCCCGGTGATTGGATGAAGCCAGACCGCCTACTATAGCGTAATTAAGTTATCCGGAGATCAAGATGTTTACTCTTGCAGCTCTTCTAGAACTACTATCCGTCTGATTTTCCTCAAATAACTTCGTCCTGCTTGTATTTGAGACTGGCTAGTTCCACTGCAGTTACAGCTGATTCCCATCATGCCGGACGAGTCGAAGGAGAAGAGCTTCCCCGACGTCTCGGCGAAACTCTCCGCGCTTCCAAAGAAATCACTTTTTGAGCGTCAGAAGGCCGAAGCGGAGGCCAAACGCGCCCGGGAAAAAGCAGAGACAGCTGCAGTCTATGAAGAATTTGTCAAATCGTTCGAGGAGGAGGATTCAGTCGTGCCCCAGTCATTGGATGGAGGATCAAATACATTTAGAGGCCGGGGTGGTGGTCCTCCCAGGCGTCATTTCGCAGCTTCCTCTTCACGCGGCAGTGGCCATGGACCCTTAGGCCCCCCCGCCGCCTTCACTCTCACACAAACGTTCTCACGAAACTTTCCCCCCTCCCCGTCGCGACCATCTCAAATTTGAAAACCTGCTTACTTCATCTGAAGCCGACAGAGCACTTGAGGAGGAGAGGGCAGCTCCCAAGCCCACCTTGTACCTCGCATCGCTTCCTCCGGGGACATCTCCTTCTGCGATCAAGGCATTGATTCCCTCGAACCTGACTGTGGACAATGTCAAGATTATCACCCCACCCGGACAATTGCCAACCCATCGGGAGTCCTCTTCTGCGCTCGTTACCCTCGCAAGCGACTCGCCCGCCTCTAATATCGAAACAGCCGTCAGCACGCTGCAGAACAAATATCTTGGCTGGGGTTACTATCTGACCCTTTGCCGGCATCTTTCCTCTACCGCAATGAATTCAAACATGCATCTGCCCTCCGGCCTCTCGTCGACTACTACTTCTCATCCGTTTGGCGCCAAAGAAATTCCACAGAGTTCCGGCACAAGCTTGAGCCGAGCTCCACCACCAGGGCCACATCGCGGGGGATTCGCACCTCCAAGCTCGTACGGACCAAGCGTTGGTAGAAGTGGCCCAACCATGCAGGTGCAGGTGGAGCTACCGACAGACATAAGACAGTTAAGACAGATACACATGACTATTGAGCAACTCGTGAAACAAGGTCCTGGATTTGAGGCATTGTTGATGAGTCGGCCAGAAGTCCAGATGGACGAAAAGTGGGCCTGGCTGTTTGATCCGAGGTCGCCAGGTGGTGTCTACTACCGGTGGAAACTATGGCAGATCATCACAGACCCCAAGAAAAAGAACATTGATAAGCCGGCGATGATATTTGAAGGTGCTCCGCTCTGGTTACCCCCCAAACAGCATCTTAAGTTTGAGAACGCCACCCGCATGGACCAACTTGTCTCACACCCCGACTACGACTCATCTGATGAAGAAGATTCGGATGGAGAACATGAAAGGCGCAACCTTGGTGGAGCACCTCCGGACGGATCCAACTCACACAGCGATGAACCTAACTTCTTGAACCCCTTGAAGATGGCCAAGCTTACTCATCTTTTTGCACGACTTCCGACGACCCATGCAAAGCTCCGACGTGGAGATATCGCGCGAGTCACAGCCTTCGCCATCAATCACGCGGCAATTGGGGCGCCTGAGGTTGTCGACATGGCTATTCGCAACGTTTTCCGCCCACTAGCTTACACCGGCGCCAACCCAAATCTGGACTTGGAGACAAGTGCCGCTAGACTAGCGATTACAGATACCGACAATGCAACCCCATCCGACGAACAACTGGATATGTCCTCGGCCAAGCTGGTCGGTCTCTACATCATCTCCGATATTCTCTCGGCGTCGGCAACTAGTGGCGTCCGCCATGCATGGCGATACCGCCAGCTGTTCGAAAACGCCCTCCGTTCACGCAAGGTGTTTGAACACCTTGGCCGACTCGATAAGGACATGAAATGGGGACGAATGAAAGCAGAGAAGTGGAAGCGCAGTGTTGGCACCCTTTTACATCAGTGGGAAGGGTGGTGTTGTTTTACGCAATCGAACCAGGAGCATTTCACCCAAGTGTTTGAAAAGCCACCGCTTACAGAAGCAGAATTACAGAAGCAGAAGGAGATGGAGAAGACTCAGGCAGAGCAAACTGCTGTTGCATTTGCCAAAAGCAAGAGTCGATGGAAGACAGTTGATGACGAGCGTGGTGGAAAGGTTGATCCTACTCGCCCAGCGAATGAGGACAAGTCATCTACCTCTGTCTACGCAGTGGACGAATCAGTGAATGGAAAGGATGGAACTGCAATGGAAATCCGTGACTTGAAGAATGTTGATGGGGAGCCCATGCTCAAGGCGCCGTCATCGGGCGTTGAAGATACCCAAACCGAGATCCCCCAGCAGCTATCTCAGCACCCACCTCAGCACCCAACTCAATCTGTCAAATCTGAACAATCAGCTGGGCAGCAGGAGCCAGAAACACGGCGCCGGAAGCCACGGCCCAAAGCTGAAGACATGTTCGCCTCGGATTCGGAGTAAGGTTGGGCATGATTGTAATTGTACCAATTATGGATAGCATCGGAACGATACCTGAAGGATACTTGTAATGAATAGCTATGAATAATGAATGATTATTTAAAATATTTTCTCTTGTATAAATAGAGACGGTAGTAGTTAAAAGACCTGTCAAGCGGAGGCTCTTCAATAACAACAACATAAGGCAGCCAGGCATCATCGGCAGAACATTTCCTGCCCCACAACCCCTCATCAACAAATACCTTTCTCCCTTCGCGCTCAACTCTCTGTACCTTCAAACACAATCGCATCACTTTTTTTTTTCCTTTCTTTTATTCCAAATTCTACAACCTCTTCAAAATGGCTGGTATGTATTTCTCTCCTTGGCTCATATATGCCCCTCTCAAATGAGATGGAGGGGTCTGATCGTTTGGATCTCAGACAGCAGGTGTGACTATGTTGCGCAATGCGATGGGAAACGAAGGAAACAATGTGAACCTAATGATGAGAAATTAACTAACCGCCTTGGCAATTTATACAGACTTCAACACCGTCGCTCGTACGTTATACCCATACTTTCCTGGTTCATCCACATGGATCTAGCAATGCGCCTGTTCTCAACAAACCTGTCATCTTGGGTCGAAATGATTCTCCCTTAGATGGGTGTGATATTATACACAAAGAGTCATGTTCTAACTTGTGATCAACTTGTACAGAACAGTTTGTGCAGTTCTACTACCAGACCTTTGACACAAACCGCGCTGGCCTGGCTGGTCTCTACGTAAGCCCCGCTCTCGAGATATTCTTATAAGCCAACGATGTGTGAATGTGTACTAACAGCAATTATCAACAATAGCGTGACCAGTCTATGCTTACCTTCGAGACCAGCTCGGTCCAGGGTGTCGGTGCCATCACTGACAAGCTCGGCGTTCGTCAGCCCCAAATCCTGGCCCATGGGGGTCAATATGAAAGAAATATTCCAATACTGATTTTGTGACTCTAGGGCCTGCCCTTCCAGAAGGTTCAGCACCAGATTGCCACCTTCGACGCCCAGCCCTCCAGCGGAGATGGCATTGTTGTGCTTGTTACCGGCGCCCTCCTGGTATGTTGCATGCCCATAGCTTCTTCTCTTTTCTTAGCTAATGACAATTTCTCTATCAACAGGTCGACGAGGAGCAAAAGCCCATGAACTACACCCAGTGCTTCAAGCTGCAGCCCGATGGTGCCGGAAGCTACTTCGTGCTCAACGACGTCTTCCGTCTGATCTACAGCGCCCAGTAAATTATGGGCCCCGAAACAAATACCACGACGCCATGACAGGAGGATGTGTTTCTCATGTAGAGGATATGCCTTGGAGGCGACCGGGTTAAATATCTGTCGTTTTGTCGCAAGTGACACCCCTCGACTTGCGATATGCCCATGGAACGATTTATTAAGAATTTATTTTTTGGATCACCGAACATTCTAGAGCTGTATAGGATTTCGTTTCTATCAAACTACGAGATAGCACTATATAAAAGCAAGACGCAGCAAATCTGTTATGCGCACATCACTAGCTCTGAAGCAGTGGTGTCTCTTCAGATGGTCGCTCCTCATGGGCAGGTTCCTGCTGGGCGCTCTCACCAGCAGAGGCCGATCCATTGGACGCCCCATTCTGACCAGCTAGCTGCCCAACTTCTCGCTTGCTGTTGGGTCCAAAGTACTCTAAATAGATTGCCATCGCCAACAAGGTACCCTGCAAGCAGGCCGTGACAACCAGCACGCCCCAAATACTCCAGCCACTCCAACCCTTGCGGGCAGCTAGGCTACCAGCCCAGACAAGACTCCCGGGCGTCTGGATGCACATCATGGGGATACTCAAGCTCCCCACGCAACGCAGCCGGAACGTAGTGTAGATCTGCGGGAAGTACTGGATCGACGCGAGGATCGCAGCTAGGACACCGAGGAAGTTCGCCCAGGCCGCAACAGCGGCGGGCTGGCGCAGCTCGAACGCTACAGAAATGATGATCGTGACGAGCGCGTGCAGCAGACATATACCCGTTATGGCAAGCGCGGTGCGGTACGTCGGTCCGTTGGTGGAAGACACAGTGCTCACTGGGTCTGTGGGGAAGTGGCGCGCGGGAAGTAGATCACGAACAGCAAAAGACTAGATACGGTTAGACAAGCTCGGGTGTTGGTGTGGGGTGTTCGGTCCGGAATTCGGAACCGATTCAGAAACCATTCAGTGCTTCGTTCGACTCACATGGAAAAGAAACAGAGCCATTGCATGGCCACCTGGAAGACACCCAGTAGTCCTGCGAAGCATGCGATCCCGCTAATCTCCTGGCAACAGGCGACATCTTGCGCGGTGGACGGGAATACCAGGATATTGGCGAATGCCGATGTCCCTGATGTTACCCCTAGGAGGATGAAGTATGGGGAGATGCCGAAGGAGCTTCGTCGGGTGATGATGCGGATGTGTTGGGGGAGGTATGAGCAGAGGATGCCGAGGATGATCAGGCTATGGTACGTCAGTGATTGGGGATTATTGGTTTTAGTTCTGAGGACACGTACACGGATAGCACAGTCTGGAAGATGTCTGGCGAGGCCAGCTCGCGGCAGTAGGGTGTTAATGGGTCCATTGTTGTGTCTTTACAAATGTATGAAGCTCAGATGAGGAGGTCGGGGGCGGGAGCTCCCGAGGTCGTGACAACAGCTGATCACCAGTTCGTCACACCGGATGTTTCGCTCTCTACTTCATCCACATGAGAGGGGGATTGTTGATTCCAAAGACAAAGAGAAGGAAATCCTGAGATATTATGAACTTGAGTACCTCGTTGAGTACCTCGTTGGGCACCCCTCCCTGTCTGGATAGATGTCAATATTATCCACTATCCCTAGTTCGGATTAGCGCGTCAGATATCTTCCAAGGTTGGAAGTATGACTAGTACATAAGGCTTCATGTACATACTAGTGGACCCATACATAAATATGTATGGAGACAAGAACATGAACCTGGCATGTACAAATATAGAAGATGAAAGAGTCACTTATTTGCCCCTTTGCTTATAATATCATGATGTAACCGAGGATATCTTACCTAGGTAGCTCTACATATATAGACTTATCTATCAGCTTTTCTAGAAGGCGCTCCAAATAGATGATGCCTCTATAATAAGCTGTCAAGATAAATCTCCTGTTCAACTAGAGAGCAGTGGAAAGCTGCCTTCGAACTAAGAGAGGTAATACCGCCTGGAATTGAAATGTATTGCATCCTTGCTTCCTAGACATAGTGCCCTCGGCGTATAGAAAGGAATAAAGCAGAGAAAGACTATATATTAGACACAGGGTTATAAAATGTATACATGTTAAAATTGAAAACACAGAGTCTGGGCAGAGTTGTTGCGAGTGGCCGGCAGATATATATAGTGAAAAAAGAGAGTGAGGAATTCGCCCGACGTCAATTTACACGAAGGGTTCTTGACCTCAAAAGCTTCGTTAAGCGTAACTATCTCCAAGGTTAATCCCATGAACAGTGAGCTGATACTGATTTTGGGTTAGCGCGTGGAAAGTAATCCTTCGTGATATTTATTGGGGCCATGACTACCCCGCCTCAGGTCAATAATGCACTAGGTTCGTCTCTCCTCCACAACGCATAATGGACGGCCTCTCAGTGGCAGCCAGTGTTGTTGGAGTAATCCAGCTCGCTGGAGCTATTTCCAAGCTGTATGGGGGTTATATCTAAGATGTAAAGGATGCTAGGGCCGACATCATTGCCCTCCAACAAACGATCAAGGGTCTCATCGGTGTGCTCGAGAAGCTTGCGGACGCTCTTAATAATTCCAATTCAAGGTTGTCTATAACATCAGCGTTGAAAGATGAGATCCGCACCTGCCTTTCGACACTAGAAGCCCTTGAAGCTAAAGTTAATATGGGAAAGGGCAAAAAGGCGATGAGGAAGCTGGGGTTTCGAGCCTTGATATGGCCGTTGAAGCGCTCAGAAGTCGAAAAAGTGATGGGTTATATTGAGAGATATAAGTCGTCATTTTCTTTGTCGCTGCAGGCGGATCAGATGTGGGTGTGAGCTGCGTTGAGTGTTTCTTATGATAAAGCTGACCCCGTTCATCTACCAGGGTAATCATTACTGATATGGCTGGAACAACTAGCTTGATTGATCGAAACATGGATCTAGAAAAGCTGCCGGTCGCCCATGGGGCTGAATTTAATTCTTATATGGACCAGCACGAAGATGAGTGTCTTGAAGGGACCAGAACAGATCTCCGACGACAAATCGCAACATGGGCAGCATCACCACAAAGCAATTGCATCTTCTGGTTGAGCGGGATGGCTGGAACGGGAAAATCGACCATATCCCGTACAGTAGCCCGGTCTTTCAAACAAAATAAGCAGCTGGGCGCAAGCTTCTTCTTCAAAAGAGGTGAGGGGGACCGAGGAAATGCGACGAAGTTATTTACGACATTGACGCAACAAATCATGAACGTACTTCCTGAATTGACTCCCGCGATTCGAAAAGCAGTCCAGGAAAACCCTGTTATTGCGACGAGAGGGCTCAAGCAGCAATTCAACAAGCTTCTGCTTGAACCATTACTAGGACTCGAGAGCTCGAGTGAAAACCGGATATTGGTGATCATGATTGATGCTCTAGACGAGTGTGAATCAGAGAACGATATACGGACAATTCTTCAATTGATACCACAGCTCCGAGAGCCGAAAGTGGTGCAAATTCGAGTCTTCTTGACCAGTAGACCGGAGTTGCCAATTCATCTCGGGTTTTCCAAAATAGGTAATGAGGACTACAAGAATCTCATTCTCCACGAGTTACCAGAAGACGTCATCGCACACGATATATTGTTGTTTCTGAAGCATCGACTATCCCAAATTCGGAAGGAGCGCTTATTATCCGATGACTGGCCTGGAGACATCAAAACACAACAGCTTTGGAAAATATCTGTTCCGCTCTTCATTTTTGCTGCTACCATGTGTCGTATACTTGATGATCTTCAATGGGACCCTATAGACAGCCTCGAAGAGATCCTTGCTTGCCGAGGGGAGACCGCTAGCCTCGATGGAACATACCTCCCTGTGTTCAGTCGACTTCTTCTCAACCAAAACGGCAAACAAAAAAAGCAGCTTATACATGAGTTCAAGGAAGTGGTCGGTACAATCGTCATCCTTGAAAGTCCTCTGTCCGTTATCTCGATATCTGCGCTTCTTGGCATATCCGAACGAGTCATCAAGTTGAGGTTGAGCGCGTTGAACTCGGTGCTGAGCATCCCGCAAAATGAAACCGTGCCGGTGAGACTTTACCACCTATCATTCAGAGATTTTCTCCTTGATCCGCAGACGTGCGAGAAGACTCCGCTCGATAGATGGCAAGGTGTCACTCTCTAAGTTGGCGACAAGGTGCCTCTTGGCCTGTTCAAGTTTGCGAAAGAACATATGTGGACTTCAATATGAGACTACTCCAAGATCTGAGATTGACACCTCACTTATCAGCCGTTGCCTTCCTCCCGAGGTTCAGTACTCGTGTCGCTTTTGGCCTACCATTTCACGCAGGGCGACGACCCAGAGTCAATACATGACATTTTTGCCTTCTTCAAGACACATTTCCTCCACTGGATGGAGGCGATGGGAATCCTAGGACTTGCACATGAAGTGGTAGGAATAATTGACCTCCTAAACTCTTGGGTGGATGTGAGTTTCCTGGCTATTCGATATGTATCCATGACGAAACTGACCAAGGCAGAGCCACAAGGCCCGTGAGCTTTCCGAGTATTTACAGGATGCCAAACGATTTGCGTCAAGGAATGCCGTCATAGCAAATGAAGCCCCTCTCCAGCTTTATTGCTCGGGTCTTCTCTTTGCTCCGAAAGACTCGATTATACGAAAGGCCTTCACTAAATACCTTCCTACGTGGATTTCCAAAGTCTCAGGCGTTGCAGCGAATTGGAGCGCAGAGGTTCAGTCTTTTGATGACTTCTCAGGGCGGGTTTTCCCAATATCCTTCTCTCCGGATAGCCGGACCTTGGCATATGGTGCCCATGATGGCAGTATCAAGCTTTGGGACGTCATGACGGGAGTCTTGAAGCAGTCTTTGGAACGACACCCACATGATATAGAGGACGTTTCTTTAGTCTCTTTTTCACCAAATGGTCAACTCCTCGCGTCTGTCGCTTTTGATCGCACTATTAAGCTTTGGGATCCCGCGGCAGGTACATTGCAGCGGACGCTTAGCCATCCACGGTGCTCCCCTTGCCGTCCGATTTTCTCTCCTGACGACCGCTTCTTGGTTTCTCCTGCCTGTGAGCCTGTTCACCCTGCAATCTTCCTCTGGGACTTGATCGGAGATCGCTTTGTGCAGGAAACAGCCGACAACTTAGGAAATGTTGATTGTGTAGCATTCTCCCCTAATAGTCAGCTTTTAGCGTTTGCATCAGTTACTGGCTCACTGAAGTTGTGGGACATTGCTTCCGGCAGTATCCAGAAGACTCTGGAAGGCCACACAAAGAGAATAACACATCTCTCGTTCTCTCACACTGGCCAGTTTCTCGGGATACAGTGCAAGGATTTCATATTCAGGATCTGGAATATCGCGACCGATGCAGAGAAGATTCTTCCGCATCGGATAATTGGCGGAATCTTCTCACCCACTGAGAACGTTCTCGTGACTGTGTTACCTGGACTTGCATTAGCAATCTGGGATCCTGACACAGGTCTTCTCACGAAGGACTTCGAGGGCAAATATCGCAATTATGATCAAGCATTCTCTCCAGATGGCAAATTCTTGGCCCTTGCAAGGGACCAATCACAAGTCATGATGTTGGACATGTCCACGGGTATTGCGCATGCTCCTTTTGGTGCACACGCTGGCAGTGTAGTATCTATGGCTTTCTCCCCGAACGGTCAATTCCTTGCGTCTGCCTCGGCTGACAAAATAGTCAAGATTTGGCATGTTGGTGCAGGTGTACCAAAACCGGAACAGTATCCTGATGGTCATTCAGGCAGGGTCTCTTCATTAACATTCTCCGCTGATGGTGAGACCTTGGTCAGTTGCTCGGATGATGGAACAGCTGCACTATGGAACCCGAAGATAGGCAGTATATTTCAAAAGCAACCACTGGGGAGTTTACCTCCACCACGTGCTGCATTGGCACCCAGCGGCAAAGTTCTTGCCTCTATTTCAATCGACAAGAAGATCAAACTGTGGAGAATAGCCAAGTCTGCAATTGAGCCCACTCCCATCTTTCAGGGCCCGAAATCTACAGACGAGCCGTGTAAGGTTCGCGAGTTAACCTTCTCTCCCTGTAACCGCTTTTTAGCCTCCCATTCGGGGAACATTATTCAGCTTTGGGACGTAGACACGGAGACAGGCCCCCTGCGCCTGAGACATACTCTGGATGGACATCCAGCTCATGTTTGGGGTCCTCTATCATTTTCACCAAATGGCCAGCTTCTAGCTACTTCTTCAGGGGTTCACACGCTCACTCTTTGGAACACCACAACTGGCTCTTTGGAGAAAACATTTCAATGCCATCCCATGGAAGTTTTCGATATGGCGTTCTCTCCAAATGGCCGTTTCATCGCCGCTTATTTGATCGGTGGGGATAGATGGGACCTCTTACTCCTGGATATTGACACGGGAGACCAAAAACAGATTTGGAGATCTGTGGGATATACCAGCAGAGTAAGGTTCTCTGGAGATGGCTCATATTTAAAGACTGATTTTGGGTATGTGGACATCCATCCTGAGTATTGGGACACTTCCATTTCCCCTGAGAACGATGTGGAGATTTCCATATTGCAGTCAAGCTGGGTGACCTTTAACCGCCGAAAGGTATTATGGCTGCCTCTGGAGTACCGACCCAGCTGCTTCACGATCCATGGCAACGTCCTTGTGCTTGGGTATGGATCAGGAAGGGTCATGTTTATAAACTTCTGTCCTTAGTGGTCTTGCGAATGAAGTTAGATGGGAGTCTCTAGTCTCTTACACCAAGTTGCTTCTTTGGAGGTCAAAATACATATTCTAGTGCATATTATGTAGTAATTGTAAGCTGTAGCAGAGCTCTGCGATATGGGATGTTGAAAATGCCTCTGAATAGCGTATAACTGCAAGTAAAAGGGAAGAAGTCGCGAAAGAGGTGACGATAGACGCATGGCAAAGGCAACACGCTAAACCCAAAATGGCACACTAAACCATATCAGGTAATCCATATAGATTACGATGTAGAGCAGGAGAGCATTATAGATACAGAGTGGCATAATATAAGGAAGGAAGGTACCTAGGTATCTAAATTCAAATGTTCTATTGAATACTCACTCTGAAACAATCTTGGCAAATGTTCCAGAGCAGGGCAGAATAGAATGGACTGATGATTTCATGCACTCCGGCTCAGTCCAAGGCAAATTCCCCAACTACGTCACTGCGCAATCATCCACCCTTTCTTGCTTTCACAGCTCTCTTTAAAGCCTTTCATACTCTCTTCACTGATACATTAATACTTCATCCTTGCTAGACCCCAAAATACTCTTATCATTTTGTCCAACACAACATGAAGTTGAATTTGGCCACTGGCCTCATCTGCTTGCTCGCTTCCACTGAAGTAGTGGCAGCTTCCAGTTGGTGGAGCAAGGCTAGTATGTTGTCCACTGGTCTTGGGTACAGAAATTCCCTTTCGCAAGCTAATACCATCAACAGTCTACAACAGATGGCATGAATCTGAGCTCGAGCGATGGCTCTCGGACCATAGTATGTAGCACTTCTCCTTCTAACAACCTCGTATACTCACACTTCATGCAGATATCCCCTACCCCAGCCCTGCCGACCGCCGCGACCTGGAGAACCTGGTCAAGACCAACTGGGATAGCAAAGTGCAGAAGCCCCTTGGACGAGCTGCCGATGACGTCAATCACGAGCTCCACCATGCCAGAGAATGGGTCTTTGATACGTACGGTGATCGCATTTCCCTATTATGAATGAAAGCTGACCGATATAGTTGGACCGACTCTCAGTTGAAGTCATTCCTCGATCGCCATGGCATTCCTGCCCCCCCAGCCCCGCAGGCGCGACCTTCTGATCAAGACCGCGCGTGAGAACTATGAGAAGATCGCCACCAAGGTTGGCCAAACGGCTGCTTACCCCGGAAACTGGCTGTATGAGGAGTGGTCCGACTCGGATCTCAAGCAATGGCTCGACGAGCGTGGATGGCCGGTGCCCCAGCCGTCCGAACGTGACAAGCTCATTGCATCTGTTCGCCGCAACTCGCGAATTATCAGCTTGCAGTCCCAGAGCATTGCTGCATCTGCATCCGCTGAGGCCGAGGCTGCCAAGGAGACCCTGAGTGATCAGCTTTTCAACGCCTGGTCCGACTCGAAGCTGAAGGAATTCCTTGACGCGCACAATGTCAAGGTGCCTCAGGGCTCGAAGCGCAATGAACTCATTGCTCTAGCACGGAAGAACCGTCACTACCTTTCTGGCCAGGTGTCGAGTGCCTCCTCCGCTGTGGAGGATGCATTTGGCGCTGCTACCACCAAGGCTGGGAACGAATATGCACGCGCTACCGATTATGCCAAGCTGAAGATCGAGGATGCTTTCGAGACTGCGTTGAATGGCTGGTCTGACTCTCGCCTGAAGGCCTTCCTTGATGCCCGAGGCATCCCCGTCCCTCAGCACACCAAGCGCGATGAACTCGTTGCTAAGGTCCGCGCCAACGCGCACAAGGCTGCCAGTGGATGGAATCAGTACAGCTTCGATACTTGGGATAAGGAACACCTGGTGTAAGTACATATCTGTCTTTTGATTATGATCTCACTGGCTTACCTTTCTTTCCCAGGAACTACCTGTCCGCCGTGAACCACAAGGCGGCCAAACAGGCTGATGCTTCACGCGAAGAGCTCGTTAAGAATGCCCAGGACTCCTACGCCAAGGCTTCCAAGGCTGGCGGCGAACAGTACGCTTCTGCGACTTCTGCCCTCGCGCAGGCGACTGGCAGAGCCAAGGATACCACTTTCGACCAATGGTCGCAATCCGAACTCAAGAGTTACCTGGACAGCTACGGCGTTCCTACCTACCAGGGTTCGAGCATCAACGAGCTCCGAGCTGCGGCCCGACGCAACGCCCAGTACTTCAAGTACGGCACCGCAACCCCGCAAGCTACCATCTATGCCAAGATCATGGATACTTTGCAGTGGGTTGTGGATCAGTTGAAGATCGGCGCTGCTAGTGGCCGCGCCCAAGGCACTGAAGCTGCTGAAAAGGTCCAGAAAAAGGTCTCCGAGCACACAGAGAGACTGCGTGGAGAACTTTGAACTGCTCTTCTCATATTCAGATCTTTCTTGTTTTCTTCTGCAACAAAGTGGCAATGCACCATTTGTTTTCTGATATCTTTCAAGCTACGATGATTATGACATTTGGATTGTAATTTTTAGTTACATGGCTTCTGTTGTAGATTATCAATAGTCTTCTAGGTTATGGCACCACGCTAAGGCCATTTTAGGAAAGGTCACTCTTGGCGGCCAGTTTTTAATATGTTGATCCCTTTATCACCTGATCTGCCTCTATAAACATGAAGCCATATTCGAAGCTCGAAGTTCGGACTACACCCTTCTCCCCATAAAGGCCATATGAGTTAGCGCCAGTCTTTTTGGCTTTGTGGAGAATAATGACGCGGAATCTTCCTAATATCCTTATGTATCCCTTCAAGGCGTTTCGCCAGTCGCCCTGGGCAGTTTCGTCCGCCCTTCCATCTCTAATTGACCCGTCCTTGCCAGTTGAAGAGGAGAACTCTCCCTACTACGAACCAGCCTATTTTTATCCGGTGCGTATTGGTGAAATCCTTAATGACCGGTATCAAATTGCGACCAAGCTTGGCCACGGAAGCAGATCGAGTGTGTGGCTTGCAAGGGACCTTCATCAGTTCGTATTGGCCTAATCAAATTTTAAGGTACATATTGACAGTTTAGGTGGCGCTGGTCGAACGAGCGATACGTGGCTCTTAAAATTAACTCCAATAATTCCCACGCCCGGAAAACTGCTGGTAGCGTTGAGCTGGAGGTTCTGCGACATATAACGAGGGCGAACCGTCAACATGAGGGCTGGCAATTCGTTCGAAAATTACTTGACTCGTTTCCTGTCCAGGGAATCTCAGGGAGTCATGTATGTCTCGTCTTTGAACCTTTACGTGAGTCACTAGGAAAATATTGCCAACGATGGCGAGGTGGCGTGATGCCGCCGGAGATTTTCAAAATAATCCTCCAAGAAATACTCCAAGCGCTTGATTACCTCCACACTGAATGTCATATCATCCATACCGGTAAGAATTCTTATTTGTGTTAGTTCACAAGGTTCTCATTCAGAAGCAACAGACTTAAAGCCGGATAACATCATGGTACGACTGGAAGATCGTGAACTCTTATCCCAGGATGCTCGCGATGAGTTTCAAAACCCATTACCTCAGAAGCATTGCGACGATGGACGCATCATCTATCTGTCTCGTAAGGACTATGGACCGCTAAAGGATATCATTGGACTGATTGAAGTCGTCGACTTTGACCTAGCAGTCCAAGGTGATATTCTTCAGGATGGCTGTATCCAGGCGGAGGTATATCGTGCGCCAGAGGTCATCCTTGACAGAGGGTACACGTATAGTGTTGATATATGGAGCCTGGGAGTTATGGTATACAGTGTCCCCCCAAATACTAGCGCAGACAACTAACCATTGAACGAAGCTATGGGATTTTCTAGAAGGACGAACACTGTTTGAATCAGTTGATCCACGCACAGTTGAAGACTATGATGACGAAAAGCATCTTTCGTATATAACGTCGCTTTTGGGTCCTGCCCCTAAAGACTTTGTTCGCCGCGGCAAGAGGACATCGATGTTCTATACGGCTGCTGGTAAGTAAGTCTTTCAAATATCTTATATATAACTAACACTACATTTCAGGAACACTCAAAAAGGAAGACCTTATCCCTAGTATCTTTAGCTTTGAAAGCACCCTCTCCAAGTTTAATGGGGAAGAAAAGAGGATGTTTATTAGCTTCGTCAACCGGATGATCAAATGGAAACCCGAAGAGCGAAGTACGGCGAAGGAGCTACTGCAGGATCCATGGCTTCACAACGATTATCCGCAAATATGAGACTGTCGTTCAGCGATTTTTCCCTCGAACCCAGCGATAGTAAGCTAATAGCTGAGGGGCGTTGTTAGGGAATTAGTCAGGCGACGTATATACCTAGGTACCTACCTAGGTACATAGGTACCTTATGTACGTAGTTCCGAGTAGTCAATCTACCATTCCTATACTTTCCAAATATGGCTGACACTCGTTATTACAGTAAGAGAAGTTGCAATACAGAAAATTTTTAAACGAGGGGTGTGAGTATCCTTGGAGTGTCTATATTAACTATTAGTATCCTGGAAGATACATATGTAATGATCAGCAGACTGTATAATCGAGTGAACAATGGATGTATCCCCGTAGGCACGTGATTTAGTGATCGACAGCCTCCCGTACTCCCCAGATCCCCGTCTCATCCAATCAAATCACTTCCAAGGTCACCAGTTGTACATCTTCGGATCCGGGTGTTCCCATTTCTTTTGGGGCATTTGATAGCGATGAAGTATGATAATTTACTTCTAGGATATATCTATATCTTGGCCGATACTAGGAATATCACTGTTTTAGCTGTAGCCCGAAGGCGTTTTCCCGCATGATCGATCATATAGACCCTCACAGTGTAACAGCATAAGACAGAGCGGGAAGAATGGTTTATTCGGAGAGCTAAGCTACGGCCACTAAAGCTAGTAGCAGAACTTGGCCAGCTGGGTTACAGTTCGGGGACCAAAGATAATATTCCAAATAAACCCGAGATTCGGCTGCGCTTTTGAATTGATGCTAAAAAGAAATAAATCACATATCCCTCGTGTTTTCGAAGCTCACGCTGGTCATTGTAGGTGAGATATCGGTCATTGTCGTACACACCCTCCTTAATATGTAACCCCTAGATGCTTTTGCTGCGCGGTCACGATTTAGGAGCTTCAGGATCACCCTCAGCCACCAACTTGCCAACGACCAGGTACTTCTCCAAGAAGCGGTCTTCCCACGACTGTAGGTTCTCCAGCTGCTCCGCATCCAAATCCTTCAGATCATCCAAAGGCGCTGACAGGTCCTTGGTCAGCATCTCCTCGTCGAAGCTCTGGAAAGCCAAGCCACGCGAAGCGTCCCGGCCAGCGAAGTTCTCGTAAGGTCCGCCCTATTCCAATTGTATCGTCAGCTTCAGCTCCAACGGCGCTTTCTAGCATTTCCCCAATTCCAAGTACAAGCACATACCGGCCCATAAAAATTCCGGCCAGGGCTGACATCGAAGACGCGGCCGCGGACGGACAGGTAAACAGGACGGCCTTCCTCGCCGTTAAACTCAATAAGTGTTTTGGGAGTGTAGGTCTTGAAGACGGTTGGTGGTGGAGCACGGGGGAGAGTGATTGGCGCCTTGGGGCGGAAGTGCCAGTACACCAGAACTCCAAAGAGGGAGACTAAGATCAGGTTGATGGGTGAGGCGATAGACATCCTGTTGGGTAGCGAGGGGTTAGTTGGGTTGGTGTCTCATGCATGCGTATCGAGGTCGGTTGAGATCCGGGGGACACGAACACTTCAGCCTGTGGGGCGGAATCTGTATTTTCTAGATTAGCGGGTGTCCAGACCATGAGCAACGTGGGACAAGTATGTGTATACCCATTGTGGCAGATCGTAATTATCTTGGAGAGAGCAAGGTGGAAAGTCCGGAGTCTCGGGATGACATCGACCATCAACATATTCCCCCCGCTCCACGTGATTGGCCCTTATATGGACATTTCTCTTTCATTCTTCAGATTATATTTAGGAATTTATCTACCTACATGTAAGTACTTCTCTCACGTGTGAATTAATTAAAGACTAGGCTCTCGGACTTCAAAAATAAAACGTAAAACGCCCAACAGTCCCTGAAATGTTTCAACTCCACTGGACTATCGCCCCCGTTTTAATCTGCCCACTTCTATTAGCGGATGCCATGTTAATTTTATGTTATTTTTAATCATTGAGTTCCTTATTTAGTTCTCCTTTCTTTGCATTTTCTGCTTAGTTCGAATCATTTTTATTTGTATAATTGTCGCGTTCTTATTCCGTATATTCCACAGGCTTCCGTGTTAGGCTGTGCATCGCGGCCTAGAAAACAGAGCCCCTTCCATATTTTACACTCCTTTGCCTCTTTTCATTCCCTTTCATCCTTTCTTTTGTGACTTGAATTTGCTCATCGTGTTGCGTGAATTCTGCGCTTTCATTTCCGACCAAAATCAACCTTCTGACACGTCTAGAACGTGAGAAAATCGATATGTGGTCTAAAAGACCGTTCCACAAGCCCAAACGGCCTTCGATCAGCGGCCCCATATTGAGCGGCAATCCACCCACCACATCAGACCCTGTGCATGATATGGTCGCAAAAACGTTGCCCACTCTGCCTGAGTAAGTCTTATGTTTGTTACGTGTTGAATAACATCTCTAATGAAAAATAAGCGAATCGCATTCATCATTGCAACCCAATCACGTCCCGCGTGGTGATCTCAATAACAAACACTTGGAAGTCTCGCCTGCTGTTTCGCCAATGCTTGAAGCTCAGAGGCGGGCAAGCCAAAGTAGTTTCTGTGTCTCGCCCATCGGCGACGGAGACCAATTCTCTGATTATGCGCGACAGGAGACAGGGACCTTATCATCTCCATCTCCTATTCCCAAGATAGATGTTGACACACCCTCTCATTCCCGGGTTCAGTCTGTCCAACCTGTCCAGCCTCCCCAGCATGATCAGGACTCTAGGCGATTTATCTCTGGCAAACCGACACACTGGGATAACTTTGCGGGCGAGCCGACCTCGAGTGACATTGGTAGAGCTAGCCAGGTTGATCCCCGTAACACGTCTTTCCACAAACCCTCCGGGCCTCATGCGTCCAACCTACTAAACTGGGGGCAGGGGTTCAATCCAAAGAAGACCCTCAATGCAGCTCGACACCGGATCAGCAGTTTCTCGAAGCCCGAAGATGTTTCGAAAAGGGAACCCAGAAGTAGATCGTCGTCACGTGGGTTCCCAGTGGAAGGGCATTCCAGCAAGCGCAACGGCAAAGACGCGCGAAAGGCGAGTCCTCAACTCGATAACTTTAGCTTCGCTCCTACAACTGTAACCACTATCACCGCTGGTGGTCCAGTATCATTTTCCCCGGAGACCGGCAACAGAGAACGCCCCAAGCCGCCTGCCCAAGGACGACAAACCAATACTCAAGTTCGACGACGATTTCGGCGACATGATGCTCACGAGCCATGAGCCCAGGAGCCGTTTCAGTGCAACTACTTACACAGCCACGGAACCCGGCAGCCAAGACGCAAGCCCGCGCGAGAGCATGCACCTCGAAACCCGATCTACAGACGACGTATCCACATCCTCGATCATGACCCGACGTCGCCCAGTCCCAACCGGGGTGCTGACATCGAAAAAGCAACCCGACTCGACCAAACCCGTGCGAAAGCCCACTCCATCCCAGGTCGCGCAGGTCGCGCAGATGCCCGTGCAGTCGCCTTCACCTCCACCTGAGGTGCCACTAGATGCGAAGGGCCGCATTGAAGCAATGGAGGCCAAGAAGGACGACCTGACTCAGCGCAGATTTAGTCTGGAGGCGTTGGTTCTTGAATTGAATAAGGTCATTCAGCCTACGTCGGCTGTGTATGATCTGGCTGCTAAGGCCGAGGCCCAGAAGAGCATCAAGGGCATAGAAGACGAGATTGCGGATATCAAGAAGGAGGAGCACGATCTTGGTATGAAGATTTCTCGAGCGTGGCGTCGTCTGGACGAGAAGGAGAACTCTGGCGACGGCAATAATCTCTGGGTGAAGCGAGTCACTAGTTAGTGGCGGTTTGACGGCTGTTGGATTGCGATTTGGTCTATGCTCTATGCGCGGCTGATCTTGATCTCATCTCTGATGCTACTGTGGACTTGTTAGTTTCCTGTTTGGTTCTTCTTTTTCCGATATTGGGGCATGGTGGTTGTGTTTTGAGCGTTTGATTCCCCTGCATAGCAGGATGATACCCACTTTATTCGGAAATGGCGGTTTATGTTGATGTATTTTGGTTCGATTAATCTCATAGCCTTTTTCTTTTTTAATTCTCGACGAAATCGATCATACTTGGAAACTCGTATGTATGAAAATGCGATCAAGCGCGAAATGGTATTGGTGGCTAAAGGTATACAAAAGACCCATAGGAACGAACTATGAGTGCAGTGATGCTGTCGCGATCACACATTCAAAGCCACCCATCCTCCGCTCTCATTGAACATGGCTCGTGTAGGTCGTGAACGTGGACTCGAGAAACCTGGTGTCAAGGCTCGTTGTAGGGATTGCTGGCAAATGATCGGATTGTCGGCGAGTGGTCCGTCGAGGAGTATTTGATCCGCTTATTTCTTGCCGGACTTCTTGATGCCCTGCTGGCCGGTGTTGAGAGGACCCTTCTTGCCCTTGGCCGCCTCCTGCATGTCCTTTCGGGCCTTGGCGTCTAAAGAAATTCATCAGTTAGCGGCGCTCTGAATAGGATGTTCGAAAAGACATACCAGCCTTGAGCTTGGCCTGGTGGGCGATTTCATCCTCATCGAGCTCCTTCTTCTCCTTCTTGGCAGCCTTCAAGGGCTTGGCCTTTCCACCTGTAGATCATGAAATTTTAGTGAACTGGTTTTCGAGAATACTGGAATTCAATGACACGAACCTTCTCTGCCGATACCACCCATTTTGTCTGAATAAAGTAACTGGGAGAGCGGGTTTGAAAGGAGTATTAATACGTATGTATGGCGGGATGACTTGACGGCGTTGGCGATGAAAAAAATTACATGAGGGGTGCTTATCCACCCGTGGACTCTATTGGGCCGGGGCAAAGTTGGGTCAGTTTTTGAGATTGTTACTAGCGGTATGGCCTGTTGTATTATTTCAGGCACATACACACTCATCGTGATACATATGTATGGAGAAATCAGCGACTTGGTATTCGAAATACTTGGGGCTATACTAGAAATGGTTAGTCTCCGTAGAAAATGTTGCCCGCCAAGAGGGTAGACGGCAGAACTCGAGCCGACCGCCTACTTCAACCGGACTAGCGCCGATTCTGCCTTATCTCGAGCATCGCATCCGCTATGGCTTCGAATGTTCTCTTCCATCTCTTGTGCTCATCGATATCCTGTGCACGTGCTTCTATCAAGCCTGTTTCCCCAGCAAGCTATGTGCCTGGGATTTTAATCACTTTTCCAAGGCTTTGGTGTGAAGGCAGGCCTTTTACAGCCGGTTGGACTTCACAAACCCTGAGCAGACTTATTGTCGCTGGAGCTTTTGCTAACTGAGCCTCATTTTCTTGAAGCTTCCTCCAACAGCCGAGTGAAGTGAACCCAAGAGAAAAGCATTGTCCCCACGTCTTGTTTGAATCCCTCGAGCGCTAGCGACCATGTCGCATCCCAGGTCGAGGTCCCCATCGGTCCCCTCTGAGGGTGAGATCGTCGAATCAGGCCCAGAGACGAAGGCAACTGCGTCAAAACCTCCTCTTAATGGCACCAGCGTTGACCGTCCCACCAGAGCTAGCCCATCCTCTGCCCCCAGATCTCCCGCGTCGTTGAAAGGCACTCGATCGCCACTCCGGCTGAGGTCGCGGACCAGGTCCCTATCGAGATCCCGCTCTCGCTCCCCGTACAGAGAGAATACGACCCGAAAGCGTGGTTACGACGACCTTCCCGAGTCCTATGATGGTGGTTACGACCGGCGACCCCGCCATGAGCCCCCGAGACGCTACAGGTCTAGGTACGACGACAGACGCCGTGACAGACCCGCTCCTAACAGGCGCCCGAACTCATATTACGATTATGATCGCGAAGAGTCCCATGGAGAACCGCTACGATACACTGATGATTACGACCGACATGACCGACACAAGGACAAGCGGCAACGCACCCGCAGTCGCAGCCGATCCCCTTACCGTGAATCGAGGAAACCCAAGCAGTATTCAAGCGATGAACTTGGTTCAAACGTGGTTATTCCCAGGTCTTCGGTGGATACCGGAAGGCGCTTGTCCGCTGAACAGTTGGTGAGGGAACGAGAAAAGGCTTCTGTTGTCGCTCCGGACATGAAGCTTGGTGCTGAAACACGAAAGAATCAGGTGCAGGCTTCTTCTAATCTTCAAGCCCATGTGGCTGACGAGTATGTTTGTTCTGTTACTGATGAGGAAGAACGCGTGACTAACATCTTTTCCAGAGAAACCACCCCTAACCCAGAGGTTGCGCAAGAGCCGGAGCTCGTTGAGCCCATTAACGAAATTGACGCACTTGAAGCTCGCCGGAAACGCCGTGAAGCTATTCGGGCGAAACACCGAAGCCAGGCGACTCCACTGCATCTCAAAGCACTAAATGTCGGTGACGTTGAAACGGATTCCTCCACACCTAGCACTGAGCCAACTAGTGCAAAGGAGACATCTGGTGGGTTTCTCTCAGAAAAGCTTAGCTTGGTATTAACGAAACTGACGCCTATGAACTTGACAGATTCTCCACGGGCATCTCCCTTCGAACAACAAGGGGAGGCATTCGCTGGTTTTAGTATTGGAAAAGACATGGACATGGTCAACTCCAATGCGCCTGTTGTCGATACTGATAAGGATGATCCCTCTGCTGCTGATTATGATCCAACTCTTGATACAAAGAAAGAAAGACAGAAACATGGCGACGTACAAAATGGAAAGGACGACGTTTCCTCTGCAGCATACGACGAAACCAAGGCTGCCAAGCAGGATATTCTCCTCCCTGATGCTGCCCCAGCGCCACCGCCAAAGACCGAGGCATTCGATATGTTTGCGGAAGACGACGATGACATGTTCGCTGAGGAAGCACCTGATGTCAAGCCGGCGCATGCTTCGGCCACAGCTGTACCCCAGGGCAGGGAACTAGACGTCAGCATGATGGATAACTGGGATGATTCGGAAGGCTATTACGCCGTTCGACTCGGAGAGCTGATCAACGGACGATACCATGTCCATCAAAACCTTGGCAAGGGAATGTTCTCGTCTGTCGTACGTGCAACTGACACCCAGACAGGAAGTCTGGTTGCAATCAAGATAATTCGCCAGAACGCCATCATGCGCAAGGCCGGTATGAAGGAGATTGGCATCCTGGAGCAACTACACGAAGCTGACCCGCAAAATAAAATGCACCTCATCAAGTTCGACCGCTACTTCGATCACAAGGGCCACTTGTGCATGGTGTTTGAGAACCTTAGTATGGACCTGCGTGAGGTCCTGAAAAAGTTCGGCAGGGATGTTGGCTTGAACCTGCGCGCTGTTCGGGCCTATGGCCAACAGATTTTCCTTGGGCTGTGTCTCCTTCGCCGGTGTAACATCCTGCATGCAGATCTCAAACCGGATAATCTTCTTGTGAACGAGCAACGCAACATCCTGAAAGTTTGTGACCTGGGTTCGGCGTCGCCGGCCTCTGATAATGAGATTACGCCTTACCTCGTCAGTCGTTTCTACCGTGCGCCGGAAATCATCCTGGGTATCCCCTTCGACTACGCCATCGATGTCTGGTCCATTGGCTGTACCCTCTTTGAGCTGTACACGGGCAAAATTCTTTTCACCGGCCGAAACAATAACCAGATGCTTCGCTCCATCATGGAGTGCCGGGGCAAGTACCCGCCGAAGCTTCTTCGCCGCGGATCCCTGGCCCCTCATCACTTTGATGAAATGCTAAACTTCCACAGCGTGGAGGAAGATAAAATCACCGGCCGTCTTCACACCAAGATTGTGGACTTTAAGAAACCGACGCGCGACTTGAAGACGCGCCTCATGCCACAAGGAACACGCGGAATGCCCGATGCTGAGGTCAAAGAGCTGACAATGTTCTTGGACTTACTCGACAGGTGCTTGAGTCTTAATCCTGAGAAACGGATCACGCCAGCAGAAGCTTTGAAACACCCCTTCCTGGCGCCTAGGGTGTAACTAAGTTGCGCGATGAATGGTTTGTACTGCATGGATTTCATCTTGATTTCTTTGAGTCTACCAGGGTGTCCAACCCTGGTCCAGGAATGGCATAGCTTGGCTGGAAGGCTCGGCGCTACCGGGGAGGTTCATCTATGTGGTTTTTTGAATGTCAATATGCAAACTGCGACAGTAACTTAGCATTCAACTTTTCGAATCAAGTCCATATGTTTGTTGTATGTAACATTCCTACGAGCCATCAACTCCTGTCCATCCTCGCCCAAAGCTCCTACCGAAACTGGGGGTGGCTGGGGATTTGTCCAACAACCTTTTATTAGAGCATAAACATAGCTCTGTGTAGCCAACAAAGAAACCCATACGGAGTTACTCCGTACATCATCCCGTAGTCCCACATTGACCACCAGCTCTTGCCAAATACAAACCCCTGGCCCCCAATTGCAACACCCGGCACATCGGTAGCGCGCGATAACTCGATCCTGAATCCAATTCATCACAATCACGAACAAACACACAAACACACAAGCCCCAGCCCCCGGCCCCCTTCGGCTTTAGCCCCCTATCGAACCCAAGACCCTGGTAACATAGATCTGGAACTAATCGAGCTACAACTCCACAATATCGTATGATCCCAATATCCCATAAACAAAGAACCCCAAACCTTCAAGCCTAGCCCCAGTCCAAAGACGGCAACACTCAACTCAAAACCGGACAAAACCCACGGAACCAAAGACCCCGTGTTCTGTACGAAGACCTCGGGAGCTCTAGAACGCCTCTAAGCCAAACTCAGTCTTAGTTCCGGCCACATCCGCGGTTCAGTAATGAATAGCCGGAACCTTCGAGTCTTCCTGGGCTCGGTTCTCATTTTTGGGTTGTAGGGGCAGAGAGGGAGCCTTGGATTCGGGAAAGAGTCTGAGTCTATCTTACCTCGACCACGGGAGTACGGAGTAAGAGATGGCAGATGGTAGATGCTAGAATATCCGATTGGCACGATGCTTTTTCTGCCATGTATGTTGGAAGTATGGAGTCCGGAGCACCGGACACTAGACTAGACTATTGCCTCCTTCCGCGGGTCTGTTCTCCTAGGGGCGGCAAAGGCGAGAGTTCTCGATTGCGCTCGTGTTGTCCGGTGGCTGGTGGTGGCTATTGATGAAAGACATGTCGAGGTCATTATTGGCAAATGGGAGGATGGTGAGGTTGGCTTGGGCTTGGAGAGGTGAGGTGCCGATAGGTGCCGATAGGGTCGTTTTTCCCTTTTTCTTTTTGTCTTGGATTTGCTTTTGGCCTGGCTAGTCATGAACTAGTAGAAGATATTGCTTTTCTAGCGTTGGTTACGGTCGATTTGGAAAAAGCAATGAGGATGGATATCTGTTCCGTGCTGATTTGATAGTTGCTGCATGTGGTTTAGCTTGCTCTTAGGCCCACCTACTCGATATACGATGTACATTACTCCATAGTCATCATCATATCGATCCATAATATGGAGCACATTCACTTTCCCACCGTCATGATAATTATGATAACATTCATACAATTACGTGTGATCCATCGGATCATTGAGTGGAAGTGGAGTGTTCCAGAAGGCGACTTCGATCAACGGAAGAAAGGAGCCCCTTGCCACGAGCCTGGGTATGATATCCATATCCACTGGCCGAACGAGTCAAAATGCCGTATATGCTTGTATACGAAATCCAAGACGAGCATACCCCCGTGGCAAAAGAATCCGCGACCGCAAAAATAGGACTAGAGCGGGCGTTTAATCTCCGGCCCCCTTTCGTCAGGTTTGTTGATCTATTGGTCTATTGATCGGGACTTGACATGGATGTTCGCGCCATACCAAGACCAAGTAATCATGATGTCGAGATGTGTTTATATTGTGGGTCCCGCCACCTGCAGGGCACCGATTCATCGACAGGAGTCGGGCGTTCAGAGGCAAAGATAAACAATCCTTGGAAGGGTACTCTGTAAAGGAGACGATAGTTTGTAAAGGGAGGGGAATGTGCTCATTGGGCACGGGATATGGATGATCTGTGGCGGTCGCAGCTGAATCTCATTGCGTTGGAGATAGAGTAGTCTGTTTCCAATAAGTTGGCCGCTTTACAATGTAAGGTACATGCTCTATCCGTACTCTGTACCATATTCTCTCACACATAGTAGTACGGAGTACAGTACGAAGTATACTATATATATACTCACAGACCTGAGATCACTAGCGGTGTAGACCCCGAAACTAAAGGCCGAAACCAAAAGCGTTACAACAGTCCACACTGAACACAACATCTGCCGGTCGCAGAACCAAAAGAAAAAGCAAAAAAAGGGAAAAAGCAACGGCCCGGTTCCGAGCGAGAAACGAGAAAATTTGTTGTTCTTTGGACGAGCCAGCTGCATTGCCAATCCTGGGGTACATTAATCGCTGTGCTCGGAGGCAAGGCACGGTACACAAAGGGGAACGGGCGTCTATCACATATGGCATATATCATATCACACAAGTCAGGATATTCTACACCTTGTACGACATACAGAGCACGGAGTACATAGATGTACATGGGACTAGTAGCTCTTGTACAGCACCTATGCATGGACAGGTTTCGGGTCCTGAGAACCGACAACGGATGTGATGAATCGTAACCCCAATCTCTATCAGATGATTGGACTGCTGCGGGCTTGCAGGGTCGATCTAGGGAGCTTGGGGGTAGGATATTGTTTTGAGTTGCATTCTTGTCTTGCTCACCGCAATATAGTACCAATAGAGAGAGTTGTGATGACTCCGTACCAGAGTACTGGCACACTTCACACCTTGGCTATACAACATACAACATAGTTTGGCCAGGATGATTGGGGGCGGGGATACAGTTCGAATAAGTCAGATTCGGATCAGTACATGGTCCTTGCCTGTGTATGACGCAAGTGGTGAGATACAGACAAAGGAAAAGTAGTGAGATTGAAGACTCGGCGAGGCAACTTTATGTTTGCAGGGGCTATTTTCGCCTCTGGGCTGTATGGAGTACTCCGTACACCTCCTACGGGGTACCTACGTTGTATGTGCTATGTTGTATGTGCTGACAGACAAAAAAGACTAGCCCAGCCACCAACAGAAAGACCAACGTCCAGAAGGAAACACGGCAACAGGAAGAGCAAGTCCACGGCAACGCCAATAATAATACGAGTTTCCATTGTAGATGTCCTAGATAGTCAAGGTACATTAGCGCCAGGAGAAGAAAGATGAAGTGTATGGCCCGTGCAGAACTAGTCAGCAGGGAAGCGCCAACCCCCCCACTCAGCTGCTTTTAGGGGAGTTTCTCGAAAAACGAACAGTTCGAACAAATGGTTGGCCATAGCGCCCCTCCATCATCGCCTCACTCTTGACTTCCTTAGCGTCCTGTCTAAACCCGAGTCAGCCTAGAACGGGGGTGGGAGGGGGCCAGGTGGGGTACGGGATAAAGTTGGGTGTCTGTGCAAAGGACGGTGTAGGAAGTTCGAGATGTTCTGAGAGTGAGGTCGTATATGTTGTATACCTTAATAATCATATAAGATTACCTACCTAGGTAGGTATACCTAACTACCTAGTTAATCATACAAGATTATCATCGGCGGAAAAAGGTCTGGAGATATGCTGCATTCAAACATCCTCGATCCATGGTAAAAATAAATTAATAAAATAATATGGCAGATCTGACTCAAATGCCATAGCTTTGCGGGGCTGGGCCATGAGCTTATTGGCAGAATGCGAGTGGCGGGTGCGTTGGCAAATGTGTGTCAGGAGGTTTCAAGGCAGAAACACCGTTGGGGAAAACAGGGGTTAGGATACGTGGACAGAATGCATTGCCACACTAGGCCTAGAACGGAAGAAACCTGAGAGTGGCAGTCGCAGTGGAAAATTAGAAAAAAATTTAAAATAGGAGACTCTGCAGTTTCCAAGGTTCTAGTCGATCGTTATGACCCATGGTCCAATCATCGGTTGTGGCGGCTGCAGGAAAGACACACCGAGTCATTATAATTGGTCTAACCGCACTCGGGCATGCACACCGCTTCGTACACATGGCCTATAATTATTTTGTTTTCTAATAATTTCTTCTAGTGCCACTCTATTTTGTACGCATCATAGATTATTTTTGTTTTTTTATTTTATGAAATTCTTTTTTAGATTCCATTCGATCCTTCCCCTTTCGGGATTTAACATAATTTCCTTTTTGACTAGCGCGCTTTCCCTTTTGTTTTATTATTGTCTCTCGAACCACGAGGCGGCCATCTGCCTGATATCCCTTCTATAATAATCTTCCTTCTTTCCTACTTTGACGACTTTGTATATTTCACATCTCCTTCTATATATCCACGGTCTTGCCTCTTTTTTTGTTTTGGTTTTTTTTTTTAATTTGTTTTTTTGTTGTTCTTGCTTCTGGTTCCTTGTGCAACAACTCTCCTTCTCGACTCTATCAAACACAACCAGACCGGACCAAACGGACCTAGATCGGACCATCTTGAAACCCCCATTGGATTGGAATGGATGCCTTTTGAATATCCGTGGATTTAGGCTTCTGTTATAATCTCCCTGGATCAGACTCCCTTTGCGCTCCCCTCCTCACACTTTCCTCGTCTCATCTGGGAGAGGACCATTGATTCCCCTCTATACAACCCCCAAGGAAAATGTACCCGGCCATGCTACCAACACCGCCACCATCACCGGCTCCCCGCCGCTATGCTCCCGAGGATCGCCTAGGACTAGTATTAGCCAACCGGCTGGAACTCACCAGAGTCCTGGGTGTCGGAGCCTACGGCGTCGTCTACACCGCCGCGGACATTCACACCAACGAAGTCTATGCCGTCAAGGTGCTCTGCAAGGATGGTCTGGATGCCCGCCAACTCAGGTTCCAGCAGCGCGAGATTAAACTTCATCACCTGGCCAGCCAACACCGCAACGTGGTTCGCTTAGTCCGCATCATGGATTCCGTGGATTGTACCTACGTCGTTATGGAGTATTGCCCAGAAGGAGACCTGTTCTCTAACATTACCGATAAAGGAAACTTTGTCGGCAATGACTTCTTGGCCAAGAGTGTGTTCCTCCAGATCCTGGACGCTGTACAATTTTGCCATTCTCTTGGGATCTACCACCGGGACCTCAAGCCTGAGAATGTCCTTGTGACCGAAAATGGAATGACCGTCAAGCTTGCCGACTTTGGCCTGGCGACGACAGATTATTATACGACGGACTTCGGATGCGGTTCCACGTTCTATATGTCACCTGGTAAGCACTCAACTACCCTCTTTTCTGTTATGGCTTGGCTAACTTGATATGTTTATAGAATGCCAACAATCCAACGCCCGACCCTTGTCCTGCTACATGTCCGCTGCCAACGACGTCTGGAGTCTGGGCGTGATTCTTGTCAATCTAACCTGCGGTCGCAACCCATGGAAACGTGCCTCGGTCGAGGATTCCACATTCCAGGCCTACCTCAAGGACCCATTCTTCTTGAAGACTATTCTGCCCCTCTCTTCCGAGATGGTTAGTATACTGAGCCGCGTCTTCGAGCTTGACCCGATTAAGCGGATCTCCATCCCAGAGCTGCGCCAGCTCATTCTGGAGTGCCCCCGCTTCACGGAGAATCCCATGGTCCAAACCCCCCTGGGTGCCGGAGCAGATCGACTACATTCCCCAGCCCCAGATGCCATTGTTTATGGGCCCCATGGAACCCCTGTATGCCCAGACCTCTGGCTCGTCATTGGAATCTGCGCAATACTCGGCTTTCTCCCAGTCTGCTGCTTCGGACGGTTCGGCTATCACCGAGGATTACTCGGATTTCGATACCATGTCGCCTGCAGTCTCCCAGCAGGTCCCCGATTGCAAGCCGGTCTTCCCTTCTGTCTGCGCGGAGCCCTTCTTTCCCGCGGATCCCTTTGCTTATGGCCTCATTCACCCCAACCTACAGGGCTTCGAGATTCCCGTCTAATTGCTCCTTGCCTCGCAGCTGCATGACTTGACGCTCTTCTCTTTACACCATTCCTCGATCGCATGCTCTGTGGGTATCTCGTTTCACACATCTCGGGTCCCTTACTCTCTTCTCTCTTCCCTCCACCGAGCGGTCTCCCTAGAAGCTGCCGAACACAAAAAAGTCGATCGCGTTGATCATGATCCACTGGACTCGGCCACCAGCTTTCTTTTCCCTTGGACATATTTCTTTACTGTTTTTTTCCCGTCTGGACCACGGCACTTCCCTGGCTTAGCGACTGTGACCTTGCATGGACCGTTTGATCACAGTCCTGTGTCTCCCTTGCGACCGGGTCTCCTTTCTTATTGTTTTAATATTCCCACACATACCTGGAGGTTTCTTTTTACGTTTCCATTTTTCTGGCGTGATACTACACTGGGAAGCATGATTTGAAGATACGCCCCTGGGAGGGCTGATGAAATACGGGGTCTTATATCTTTTTGGATTGGTGTATTTGGACATTTTTACACGGCGTTGACGCTTTTTGATTCTTTTCTCTGTTTATTTTTTGGGGGAAGGCTTTTTGTTTGACGACCTAAGGGTGATCTCAGTTCTCTTCGACTGATATGTGCATAGACTTTTTCGCATTGGCGGGACATTTCGGGACATCTTGTTCCCTTTCATTGATTCTTACGATATGATACCTCGGTGTGGTATAAAACTTTTACAATCTACACTACTGCATTCTACTGCCTATTTCCACATTCCAGCGAACAATTGTAAAGTTAACCAGCTTCAAAAAGATCCAACCTCTTGTATACTGTCGTGCAACGTTGCGCCGTCCGACAACCGCCGAGACTCGATTGGGCATGGGATGATGTTTTGTGTTTCGTCGTGTGTGATGGGCCCGCGCCACCGTGAAACCCGCTGGCTGCCCAAGTGGCACGCCAGACGGGACAGATCCATTCCGAGTCGATGGTAGATGGGTCTGCGGTGAGTTGGATGAGGTTTTACAGTATCAACCTGTGCAGCTCGTGGTCAATGGACTTATATATGCAGTAGGGTGACATAGAACGTCCCAACGTCCCGAGGTCCCAACGACGATATATACATACGGACTTTCAATAGAGCGAATTTGCACCATTCAATAAATTCATTTCGTACATATTCAGCTCCGGATCTGGATATATACACACCGCTATTACAGGATCTACATATTCCGGCCACCAGTAACCCGAATCGTCTCTCCATTAACGTAAGAGAACCACGGCGACGCAACACCCAGAATTGCCCGCGCAGCCTCCTCGGGAGTCGCAGGTCTACCCAGCGGAATATCAGGGTAAGTAGGAGCAGCCTTCTTCTCCTGATCGGCGGAGCCCTTCTTTGTCGCAAGCTGCTTGCCTGGAATTCCCAGTGCGACCTTCGTGCCATCAGGCGTAGTGATGAAAGCGCCCTCTTCCTTGGCGGCGGTCAGACGGGTCGTCACGAAGCCGAAGGCAATGGTATTCGACCGCACGCCAAAGGATGGACCCCATTCTTTGGCGATTGTACGGGTCAGGCCGACAACACCGGCCTTCGCGACGGCGTAATTGGCCTGGCCTCTGTTTTTCCCGGTTAGTACGTATGTAGTTAGGATTTGATATTTAGCGTTGGGCGTAGACAAAGAGAAAGAGTGGGGACTGGGGCTGGGACTTCGGGTACTTACGCATTGCCGTGGACTCCGCTCGTGCTGCTGATGTTGATCACTACGCGCGGCTCTTGGTCTTTTACTCGGAAGTAGGGCGCTGCGGCGCGCACGAGCTGGAAGGGTGCGGTGTTGTGCACTGCCAGCATGGTCTCCCATTGCTTGTCTGTCATCTGTGGGGAATTTGGATTGTTAGTGCACTGCCAGCTGGTAGTATACGTTAAAGCCAAGACCGTCTCACCTTGTGAATAACACCATCCCATGTAAACCCGGCATTGTTCACGATGATGTGGATTTTGCCATTGCCGAATTCGGCGGTTTTCTTTACTAGCTCGGTGATGTAGTTGCTATCGAGGACATCGCCGACGACGGCGAGGGCGCGGCCGGCCTTTGCGGAGTTAATCGCGTCAGCGACGGCGTTGGCCTTTTCTGTTTGTTTGTTAGATATGTCGGTACTGTAAAGGGACACGATGTCAATGTGTAATTATGGGTCTCGTACTGGCGTCGATATCGGCGACTACGACCTTTGCGCCTTCGTTTGCGAATAGTCGTGCTGCTTCGGCGCCGATGCCTTGGCCTGCGCCGGTGATGATGGCTACTTGGCCTGCCAGTAGACCGGCAGGGTAGTTAAGGTGCTCATTCACCTGAGTGAGACGGTCGGAGGGAGCCATTTTTGAAATGATGGAATAGATCAAAGGTGAAGGAGCTTCGTAAGAGGGGAAGGTCTTATACAGATCTCTCGGCTCTTGGATCGCCGAGGCTCACCGCGGACCGAGATTGTGGGGTATACATCGATGTGACAGTAGAGAGATGGGGGTTTATGAGTCCAATTTATTTGGATTTACATAGTTCCTTATTCTTAGTATTATATGGTATATAGGCGATATGTTTTCAATTTTCTGTTAATATAGCCGATCTGCGTTTACTGTCCAGCTGAATCCAATTCTGGCTTCTCCGCTCTCTACATTCTTCCTCCTTAGCGTACAGTAGCGACAGAAAAACAGTTGACCTCCCATATGTGGGTATAATTCAAAGAGACTCGTCATGCATCACTCGTCCAGATCCACAGATACACTCACCCCATGAAGTCGATTGTAAGAACGCCGACACAGTAGCTTCGTAGCCTGCGATGATGGGAAGCAGCCCTTCACTTCTGGGTGTACCGCTCTGAATATCGGTATCCAAGTCAGGAAGTAAGCCGACATGCTCCGAAGGAACCCAGTGCTGGCTGCCGTGCTCATCTGATAGTTTCGGTTCTGATGGACCTTCATGGTCGCCCAATTTGGGAATCTGAACCTCGGCAGCACTAGCGGTACTTTTCAGAGCCAGCAATACATCCCGGCACTGTAACAACAGGCCTCGGAGTAGGAAGTTACGTATCTGCCTGTTTTCCTCGTGGCAGATCTCATAGTATCCGTAGCGGATATCGACCCCATGTTCTGGCCGCGGTGCGCGAGACGTCTCCCGCGAAACCCAGTACTCAAAGAGCTGGAGGGTGAGATTGAGGACCGAGATAGTCAGCAGCAGATTTGTGCTGTCTTTCGAGCATTTAGTGCACTGCAGGAACATCTGGCAGGCGCAAAATGTGCATTTGATGGTCTGCAGGCTGTGATCGAGCCGCAGGGGCATTGATCCAGCGAGTAGGTGGTTTAGCCGGTTCATGTGGAATAGCTGCATATCCACACACTCGCATGGTGAAATCGGATACGGCGAAGCTACAGAACCGGCTAGAGATGGACTGGCCATCCCGTCAGCGAGTTCCCCGGACAGAAACGTCGGCGTCACGGGTGTATGTGGATATCCCAGACCAGCTGGGAGAGCAGGACACGGGTCCACGAGATCTGTAAATGGAGAGCTCTCGACTGTAGTCAACTGCCCAGGGCAGACGGATGACTCTAGGGTTGTTGCGTTGCCGAAGCTTCGGGGACTTTCCCAGAAGCCCGGCTGATTTGATATCAAGCAGACCTGTAGAACGGCATATTATTATAAATATGCCGAATTGTTAAGCGGAAGGTAAAACTTACATCGTTGTCAATTGCTGGGTCAGGAATATGATTGCCGTAGCTATTCCCAACTAGAGGTTCCATGTCGGCCACAGGAGCAACAAGCCGACTACCGCGGAATCCACGCATCGTGGGCTTCTCTTCTTGTAACTGACCTAGTTTGCGGAGAGTAGCTCTGTTTTTGCTACCCTTTGGTTTGCCTGATCGATTTGCAAATCCGTATTGGCACTGTAGGCCGTGACGCAGGCAACGAGTACAGACACTCTTGCCAGACAGGTTGCATTTCACCTTGGATTGCCTGCAGTTTTCACACGCAGTTCGGAGTTTAGGTGTATCTCCGCCGGCATATGGGCTGCCATTGGACTCTGCAAGCATTGTCTTTTTGATGCTGACCGTGGACGGGGGCGAGTTGGGGGTGGGAAACACGAAGGAAGCTAGTAGGATCTCCCAATACGATATCAATGACAGCTACCTATAGCCCCGGGATTCGGTGATATATGGATATAGATGGAAAGGAAAAAGGGGAAAAAGGAAAAGAAAAGGGGAAATCAGAAATAGAAATTCCAGGTTCAATACAATAATACCACGTCGAATGATGTAGACGCTTCACCACCACCCCCCCCCCCCCCTCTACACCCACTCCTATAATATATAAACAAGCTCAAGCTTCAGGGAGGAGGAATGTCACTCTGGCATTCAAACTCAGTACCGACGGCAGCCGCATATAGAGGTCAGCCGCTGTGAAACCCCATATGCTCCCATCTGATCCACCACGCATGGGACGCCAACTGGCACCGATATTTCGAGGTTAAAAAGAAGCATCTTCCCTCAAAATCCATCAATCTGATCCAACCTGATCTGGCAAAAGGAATGTTGATTGACAGCGTTCGCTATTTTCGAACACTGCTCGTGATAGGAGAAAACAAGGTCCCTCAAGAGAAACCGGCTAGGGGTCCTTTTGTTAGTCGTCACACCCTGATGCAACATCGTAAACGCCAATTTCGGGGTTAAGTTTCTTGATTATTGGAGAACCCAATAAACCTTTTACTAACAAGGGCTGTTGGTCTCTTATCCCGCTGGTGCCTTGCTCTCCTCAATGGAACACAAGTACAATAGTCTCGAATGGACAACGCTGGGCACCATGTGAAATAGAAGCCAAAAAAAAGGTCTCCTTTTTTTTTTGATCGGCTGACCGGGTCTAGTCACTGTAAGTAAATAAATGCGCTCACCGCTTCATTCATTTCTTCGTCATTGTGTCATTGTTGCACATACTAATTCGAGTCATCGGCAGCAGGGGGACCTTTGACCCTTGAGAGAGATGCTTGAACATAATCCGCGCCACGTACGCTACAACGTGAACATTTCATTCCATGCTACCTCTTAAAAAATTGCCATGAGCATGTTGTCCAACCTCGAACTTGTGTTGCGCCAGACCCCGACTCAGCCGCGTGGAATCTGACAGGTCTCGGCAGCCCCGCTGTGCCGATAATCGAATGCCTTCAACAACCCTGTCAGGTGAGCTACTGCTGCGCAGACCACTAGCACGTGGAAGATTTGATGCGAACTCCCCACAATGTCGAATTTCCCGGGCATAAGTCGCTCAGGTACCCGGGCCGCATAGATCCCGGCTCCAAGTATATACAAGAAACCCTGGAAAACTAGCCAGTTCAGACCGATCTGCTGTTGCATGCGATCGAGTCCAAAGATGGAAAGTCCATGGAGTACGGGAAAGACAGCAGACAAGCCCATCCCAACAAACATGGTAGCGCGGAACGGCCGCCAGCGAGGTGTGCGGAACCGGGGAGAAGCGGATACAATCACACAGCCTAGCCCAATGGTACAGATCATGGTCCAGTATCTGTGCTGGAGTTCGGGTACACAGTAAAATCCGTAGAAGATACTAGGTACAAAGCTCCCCACAATAAGTCCCACGATACCGATATAGTCGAGTGCGTTTCCAATGCGTGCAACCACAGGTGAATGGTTTGAAATGGTGTGATAGGTTGCGGACATGCCAAGACAGAAGGCAGCCCCTGCGAAGAAACAGGAAAAAGCGAGGATATCAGAATCGGCTGCATCCCGGTAACGCGGAGAAAGCAAGTGGTAGAGCCCATATGCAGCGGGGGCAGCAATCACAGCTGGCAAGAGGTGGGTGTAGATATTGACCGTCTCATTGTGAACGTAACCCAGCGATTGAAACGAACTTAAAAATGACGACGAGGCTGGCCGATATCCAGTATGGATGTGATAGTTGTCGCGTTGCCAGTGGGGTAAATCGTCCCAATGCAGAAGCCGTTTTACCAAGATCTGAGCCTCCTCCCCGACAGCAGTCATCTCTGTAGTCTGACTACCTGATGGGACTTTCTGATGCTCAATAGGGCGACGCTGGCGAGGCATAATCACATGTGATATGCGAGTAGGCAATGAGTTACAGGAATACGTTTTGAAGTTGACCAACAATGGACCATGTAAGACAAGTCAGCAGACAGAATGCCTAGAAAAAGAAAAGAAAACTAGAAAAAATAGAAGTAAATAGAAGTAAATACAGAAAAGATATAGAAAAGAATGAGAGAAATTCCCAGCCGTTGGGCAGAGGGAAATCGCCGTTGGGGAAGAGGAAACAAACAAGACAAACATTATATCAACTCCCGAGGTCCAGACGGTTGATATCATACATACACACTATGTCAACACATGTCAACACATGGAAAAGATGAGTCGCTTACGCCCAGTATCCGACTCCCTGGAAAATGTTGGATTTGTGTCAAAGGGGGATAAGAAGTACGTTTGAGATGCTCTTCCGAACTAATGCTAAGGCTAACATTCGCAGACTGTTGGACTATAAGACTCAGACGCAGTACTTCGACAAAATAGTCGATCGATATATGCGATTTTGCGCCAATCACTCGAAAGACCTCGATGCAGCATTAGGCTCCCTTCCAACAAGTCCTTCAAACGATGCGACTTCCAACCCGCCCGCTTCCCGGTCGCCCTTGAAATTAAACCCCGCACAGAAGGGCGTCCCACCACCATCAACAGAGCTATCCACACTCCTTCTCTCCCTTCGGAAGCTGCGCGAAGCCGTTCTGGCAACAGCTACAACTACACCCGCAGAATTCTCACAGCGAGTCCATGTCTTCTCTATTCGCCTGTCCATTCTCGCGCATCACCCGCCGTCATACTTCCCCTCTCTACGATACGTTCTGGATAACCTGCACTCCGCATCCCACCCACTACCCGGCGCTGAAGCTAATGAACTGGTCACATACTTGATTCTTGATTATGCCTGTCGCCAGGGAGATATGATTGCGGCATTTGAACTGCGTGCTCGGGCGCGGAAAGAGCATTCCTATCAGTCACAGACAGTGGATAAGGTTTTGGGTGCCTTAATGCACGATAATTGGGTCGTGTTCTGGCAATTACACAACAGTGTGGATTCTCACATCCGTGCAGTGATGAATTGGGCCGCAGACCGAGTTCGCAGGCATGCGCTCAAGGCCGTGGGTAGTGCCTATCTCAGCGTGCATATCAGCTGGATTTTGGGCGGCTGCACGGGAGACGAACAGAGTTGGACATGGGAGAAATTGGTTGAGCAAGAGAAGCTTCGCTGGGAGAGGGAAGGTGATAGGATTATCATCAAGCGGCTGAAGCAGTGGGCCCCTCCAAAGCCGGAGCCAAGCGCATCGAATGCCTGAGTACATGCCGGGCTAGACTTTCTTTGGACAAGAGCATTCACGGCGTTCGTTTCATTGCATGGCGTTGGTTGGAAAAACGTCGTATCATTAGCAGACGTATATCATTCACGGAGTATTAATTATTATTTAGAGTGGGCACAGATTGAATTCAATTCCCCCCAGGGAGGGGTGATTTTCCAATTCGAGCGTTATAACTTCAGATCTGAGTTTGGCCGGTCTAGATTTGTCTGTCCGACGATAGGTTGTTTCGATAGTGTATCAGCCAGCTGACCCTTCATGCGAGTTGCACCGTCGGTACAAAGCTCGTAGACTGTCGACAGGTTGAATATCAGACTACCAAACGAATGGTTGGATGAGACCTGGGCCTCAAGGAGCTGACGAGACTAGAAACAAACAATCAGTCAAAGCTCAAACGACCTTTCAAGTGGGTATATGGAATATAGGGATCAAATACCTCATCCAGTTGTCCAATGTACAGAAGACACACAGCCAGATTTTGAGCTACCAGAGCCCCATCCGTCCTTGTCTTATCCTCCCCGAGAATGCGCCACTCAGCCACTGCATCGGCGAAGCGACCATCCGACATGCTTATCAGAGGCTTCACTAGAGCAGCCTCTGTCGTCTCATTAGCGTCACCAAATACCTGGCTTGCTGCGTCCAGATCGCCAATCCGCAAAAGCAAAAGTGCTTTCCTCAACTTTGTGACGTTTGACTCTGGCCCAGGCACCCGGAGGCTATCAAGTGATCTCCTGGCTGCATCGAAATCACCCATCTCTATAAGCGCATTCACGCTCCTAACTCCAAGATCTGCCAATCGCTGCTTCCACAATTCTCGCTCAGCTTCAGTAGCTTCACTTCTCATGATCTCTCGGCGCGCTTCCAGACCGATCTCGTACAAGCCACCAATGCTTCGGCGAGAATCACCAAAGCCTATACTTTGGAGTCTCACGGCCAGCACGCGAAGCGGCCATGGAACAATATGACGAGGATCTTGTTCATGTTCTGGGTCTTTATCATTATCAGCTGCAGCAGATTCAAGCCTCAGATCGATGTAATAGAATGCCGAACTCAAATCCTCCAGGGCTTTCGATTCCTGTGCTGCGAGAACTGTATTGCCCGACAGATCCAAGCAGGCTAGGCGTGTGTAGAAAAGGGAGAATATGATCTTTGTATCCGTCGGAGATATCAATGACGAGGTCAAGATCGAAGCAGAAAAATGCGCGGCAATGAGAAATCGACCTTCAGCCAATAGCTTTTCGAGGATGCCTAGAGATGTTGATAAGGGTTCCCCTGGATTGAGGATAAGGAATTCGGATCGCAATGGTGGGGGGATGTCAAGATGAGAGAGTGTATGGAAGTTGCCATGGCGGAGTAGAAATGAGAGGTCTTTTTCTAGGGTTTCAGGTAGGTCATCTGGCGCAAGCGGATCTAACTCGTAGAAGGATGCCCCAGAAAAGGTGTCGTCGGCAGCAAGCATTGATTTGTGTTTGATAGGCGACATGGGTGTTTTCGGGGAGACCGAGAGGGCTGGATCATGTATGAGAAAATATATAGAGGTGGAAGCCAAGGTATCATGCTCACTCATCTGATGCATCTAAAGGACCTCTTGTTGAACTGCGGGGCCGAGAAGCTGCAGAAGCAATCAGTAAGGGACGGTCGAAATGCAATGGGAATGGAGTGAGCGCTTACACCTGGAGATGTTCCGAATATGCTTCTCTGGTACTGAATCCATCTCTATAGCTTCTAGCTGTTCCTGAAAGCAATTAGAATGAAAAGCAGAGTATGTAGGTATTCTACCATTGAAGTCGAAGCAAAACACCCGATAAGCTATCGGATTCTGCCAGGGCGGTGGATTCCGGATCTGGCGACTTGGCCGCGATCTGGCGTTGCCGAATGCAACAAGCTGTCAGCCATACGTTCCCTACTTTTCTTTTTCGCTTTGTCTTTTTATATGATCTTCGGCCCAATTTTTTAACACTCCTTACTTTATTAATTGACTTGTGGGTTTTCACAATGGCGGCGGCCAAGAACAAGTACTCGGTCATTCTTCCCACCTACAATGAGCGGAGGAACCTCCCTATTATCGTCTGGCTGATCCAGAGGACCTTCAACCAGGAGTATGCGCATATACTGATATAATCCAAGCGCAGTGGAGGCTAACGTCTTTTTTTTATTTACTTATAGGAAGTTGGATTGGGAGGTTATTATCGTCGACGACGGATCCCCTGATGGCACCCTCGAGATCGCGAAGCAGCTCCAGAAACTCTATGGCCCCGAACACATCGTCCTTAAGCCGCGCCAGGGCAAACTCGGTCTTGGTACAGCTTACGTGCATGGCTTGAAACACACCACCGGCAACTTTGTCATCATCATGGACGCTGACTTCAGCCACCACCCCAAGTTCATCCCTGAGATGATCCGAATTCAAAAAGAGACCGACGCCGACATTGTGACCGGAACCAGATATGCGAGCCGTGGAGATATCAAGGGTGGTGTCTACGGCTGGGATTTGTTCCGCAAGTTCACTTCGCGTACTGCCAACCTCATTGCGGACGTCATGCTGATGCCCGGTGTGAGTGACTTGACTGGTAGCTTCCGGCTGTACAAGAAGTCAGTGCTGGAGAAGGTTATCCTTAATACCGAGAGCAAGGGCTACAGCTTCCAGATGGAGATGATGGTCCGTGCTAAGGCAATGGGCTACAAGGTGTCTGAGTGCCCGATTACCTTCGTCGACCGTGTATATGGCGAGAGCAAGCTAGGTGGATCTGAGATTGTCGACTACCTCAAGGGCGTGTTGAGTTTGTGGGTTAAGGTCTAATCGGGCCTTTCCATCGAACTTGGGCGCCCCAATGCTTCGATTCATCTTTGCCTCAAATCCAACATGGTACCATGTGTGGACTTGCCTACTGCCCGTGCTGTGATATACCCCTTTCTGACCTCTGTTATGCCGAATCCGTGCACTTCTGGGTGGTGTTTGAATGACCTATTTATTGTCGATATCAATTCAACGTTCTCTTGTCTTTTGGATTCCACATCTCTATGCTTCAATATCATCAACCTCCAGCGCTCAGAGGGTCTGGAGGTATCGTAGAACTCGATCAATCAGGTCCTGCTGGCCCTCGTCGCGAACATTGTGGCTGGCCCCAGGAACGACTCCGCTGTTTTCCGCATCCCACTTGGCGCCTCCCGCTTCGGTGGCTTGCTGCCATCTCTGCAGTAGCTTTTCCTTGTCCACCCAATGCGGGCAATACTCATCCTTACCAGAATACAAGGCCAATAGCTTTGATTTGACCATGCCCTGGGTGCCCACCATCCCAAAAGTCTCTTGCAAGCGCTTATCACTCAAGTCGGAGCTGAACAGGTCGTCATCAGACGGGTTGTCGGGGCTATGAGGGCTCACTAGACTCAAGAATCTCCTGGCACTGAGTGGTGCATCGGCCGGATAAGAAAGCTTCGCAGTCAGGTTCATTGGGAGAATTGAGTCATTCTTGTCTGCTGTGTATGGTTGCTCCTGGGCAGAGCTCACAAGCTGATCGTAGATCTTTCTAAGCTCATCGGGCTGTGAAGAAGATTCGATAATAGCTAGCAGACTCTCTCTATCAGAGACAGGCGCCTGGAGAATTGCACCGTCGAGCTCTGGACGGACCATATGCTGAAGGCCAAAATCGAACTCCTTTTGCGGCACGGGGTTGGGCGAATAAAGATAGTGGAGCACGTCCTGACTTCCGGTGGAGTGTCCCATGATCGCAATCTTTCCGGCTTTTGTCATTGCACCCGGTTGACGTGACGCCTTGAGATCGCGAATGAACCGCACGCATTGTCCGATTTCTTCTACATCGCGATCAAGGCTTCCGACTCCCCATCCGGAATAGGAGGACGAGAGTAGGACAGAGAAGACTGACCATTCGGTGTTTTCCAGAGCGTTCGCTAGCTTAGAGACATAGGGAACAGTGCACAATCCATCTGTCAGTCCACCCACGAAGATAAGGCTGTTTATCTTGTTGATCCCATCAGTTGGTGGGGTGAACTCAAAGGCCACAAGTTTTGGAGCCTGCGGGCGGTTAGCTTGGCACAGAGAATGAATAGCGTAGTGTATACATATTCGTGGAGGACACCGCTGTGCGAAGAACCGCGACTAGCGTGTGAGGACATGATTGAATCGTGGTGGTTGTTGACAAGGTAAGGGGGAAGGTGGGTGATCAGTAGTTGACGTTATCATTTGCAGGCGGGGTCGGCCATGTTTTGCCCTACATTTGGTCCTCTCTGGTCTTATGAACTTGAACACTTGACATATGTATTTATATTTTTGCTTACAGTATGCGAATTACATTTGCTCTGCGACCTTCGAAATACTCCGTAAAGCGGCTCATACTACACGTTTTAGGCTTAGCCACGTTCACAATGTCGCCAAGGACGATCTGCGTGAACCCTATACGTTGTACCTCGTATGTCTGACTGTCTGACATTTAAAACCCTTCTGCCTATTCAAGTGAGATTTCACTCATTTTTCAGTCATGAATCCGACGGCAAAAACGCGCTTTTCTATGAGAAGCATCCAGCGAACTACACAATGCCGATACATCGGAACTACAAGCTCACGGGTCGATCAGACCATGCGGTTATCGGACGGGAGAACCCTAGGCTATGCCGAATATGGCTGTGAAACAGGCTATCCACTGATGTTCATGCATGGCTATCCCCAATGTCGCCTTGAGGCCTCTGCTCTAGACCATACCTTTCGCCAGCGCCGAATCCGTGTGATTGCCCCAGAGCGCCCAGGCTTTGGTCTCTCCACAGTCCAACCCAACCGGCGCATCACGGACTGGCCCGCCGATGTTCAAGCACTAGCTCACCACCTCAGCCTCTCGCGTTTTGCCATCATGGGCGGCTCCGGTGGTGGGCCCTATGCATTAGCGTGCGCGCGGATGCTTCCTCAAGACATGATGTCCGCCGTCGGTATATTTGCCGGAGCGGGCGACTGGAGGGCTGGGGCTCATCATATGCCTTGGATCTATCGTGTGTCAATGCTGGCGGCGGAGCACTGGCCGGCTGGACTACGGGGTTCGTTGGCCTTTGTGGTGTGGATGCTTAGAAATGGGCTTAACACACAGATGGCAACCCGGAAAATCAACGACTACCTGCTAAAGGACCAGGACCAACATGACGAATCGGTCGAGGAACGAAGAGCTCAATTGCTGCGCATAATATTTGAGCCGTTTGCACAGGGCACTGGCCCCGCTGCGTATGAGGCGAAACTATTGTCACAAGACTGGGGCATTAAGTTTGACGACATCACTTACAACAACCTCCACATCTGGCATGCAGAGAAAGATTGGAATTCGCCGCTGCCTATGACCGAATACTATGTCAAACTTCTTTCTAACAAGCCATCCTTCAAGGTTTTCGAAGGCGACACACATTTCACGATCCATAGGCATCTGGGCGAGATCCTATCAGAACTGATTCCGACAGAGCATAGCATGATAGGAAGAGCCTAGATGCGCCATTGATTTAGGACGAAGGGCGTCCGCCACTCCACTTCTCTGTTGTTAATATTGTCTCATGCCATTTACTCCACTCAATCCCTTGTCGATAAATCGCATTTCGTTCGTAGATCTGTTGGGGCCAGCGATTCTGTAGCATCCCGGACAGTCTCCGTTGCAACCGCAGAGTGACTGATGGATCTGGCGGTCAGACAGCGATATCACTCCAATATTGTCAAACTATAGAAAAAGCAGTCCATGGACTCATTTACTGCTGTGAGGTGTTAATATAGTCTCAGTTTCCACAAAGACACAAGAGCTATAAAACTTCCAGGCTGGTGTGTATAGCATATGAGGCCATCATGTGCCTGGGCTAGGAAGGCAGTGTGTGTATATTTTCCGAGTCGACACACCCTCTCCTCAGATAATCTAGATATGAAATTATAGTGCACGTCGTTCTGGAATTCTGATATAATGGAAGGACTGGTGCCACAGTACTTTGTACCTAGGAAGGCATTTTGATCAAGCGAGCTGTTGGTGAGTCTCGATCTTGGGCAACCTCACATCAAATGACTAATAAACCTAGTTAGATAGACCCGAAGTCATCCTGAATTGCAATATCCTTGCCTTTTGATAGTAAAATGGATGTCGAATTAGTTAGTAAGATGAGGGTTTGGCCCGTTGATGCCTGAAATACAAGGCAAAAGGACTAGCCATGTTGGGGCTAGCGCCACCGCCCTTGACCTTCGTGTATTGCTGAAGCTCCTCTATTTCTCAAATCAAATAGTGGACGTCTCAATACACAAGATCGCTGCTGCATCGCTCAGTAAAAAATATATTACTGAGCTTTGGGCACCTGGCACGCTTTACGCTTGTACACTACTGTTATTGGCTGTCGTTAACGACGCGACCTATCTAAGCAACATGCCTTCCGGCCGCAGGTCTGGCCGCTTGAAAGGTCCAAGGGCAGTCTACGTTGATGATCCATTTAAGGCAGCTGGGATCAGTGATGATGAGGACTCCATCAGAATGGAAAGCTCCGACAAGGGGAAAAAGAAGCGCACCCCGACAGAAGATTCAGCCTCAGATAATGAATTTGTTGCTGGCTCAGGCGAAGAAGCCGACGAGGGAATCGAGGAAGAGGAGCCGGAAGATGAACTAGAAGAGGATATAGGATCAGAAGCCAATGCCTCCGACTTCGACGAAATGGAGATCGACGGCATCGAGAATACTCCAAGGCAAGGGCGTTCTACGTCGTACCAACACGACGCAAGCTCCAGGAAGCGAAGAGCTGATGGTACGGTTGTGCCATCTGCTGAAGAGACGCACATCCGTGGTATTATTGAACCCAGAGATCATTTGTCCAAAATCACCTATTACACTCTCACTTTCGGTTCCGACGATCGAGATCTGATGCCAGCCGTCCACTTCCGAATGCGATGGAACAAGGGTATAGATGCTGTTTTCCCCTCTCGCTTCACCTTGGAGGAGAGGGAAAAGAAGCCTGAATATCTATATGGGCCCACATTTGGGGTTCACCCAGATGATGTTATGAAAGAAAGCACCCGTGGGTGGGACTGGTACTATGACCGGGACATTGGTGAAAGATTCCGGAAAAGGCAGCGCATTGAGACGATTGAAGAGTCAATAGCTTTCCAAAAATACCTGCCTCAGCCCAATACGCGAAAGCATGGGATTTTACTGGGACGGCATGATAATCAACAACTTTTCGAACTGGGCTATCACGAGTCTCTTGACTTCGGAAAAGCCTGGGAGGAACCAGCCTCCAAAACAGACGGATCAGGAACTGGGACCAAAAGGATTCGAGAAGGTTGGATGTTAAACATCGGTCACAAGGCACATTGCATGGCTTGGGCTCCGAACCAGAATGGTCTGACACAGTATCTTGCTATCGCGGCGCCGATTACAGAAGATCAGAAAAACCAGTACAAATCCGAAGATAGTGAGCCTATCTCATCATTTCAACCCTCAGAGCCTTTCCCTAGCGCTCTGCAGATTTGGGAGTTCAAAGGCAAACCGAGTGAGACACCTACAATGACCCTCGACATGGACTCCAAACCCCGGCTTCGACAAGTGCTGTGTGCGGACTGGGGGGGGACCTGAGACGCATGGTATGGTGTACTTTGCCCCGGACCGAACGAGCGGAGGACAAAGAAGAAGAAAAAGAATCCATCGGTTTGCTCGCGGCAGTTTGGGGAGATGGATGTGTCAGAGTTTTGGATATAAAAGCAGATAGAGGGTCACAGGAAACAGAATTTCGTGAGTCTCTCCTTGGAGTGATTTTTCACGAGTCCCGCTAATGTGCAAGATATAGTGAAAATCGAATCGCCTGCATTTGAGGCAAGACCGCCATCAACGGTTTGCACATGTGTCACTTGGCTATCCCCTAGTGACCTTGCAGTGGGATGCGGTAACGGCTTTGTGGCTATCTGGAACATCGAACCTTCTGCATCATCTGAACCTCTACCTTATTTCTATCGGCCACTCCACGCGACCTACGTACTCGATATCACATCAGCGTACCCAGTCCATCCCCAACTGGTCATCACTATTTCTATGGACGGTGAAACGCGGATGTGGTCGGTCCTCGATCCCACCAGTGAAATGGCCTCGACGGGCCGCATGCGAGGGGCCTCCCCCTTCATCAGCTATTCTCCCATCTGCCAGTCCGTTGTTGCCGGCGATGAAAACGAATTCGCTCGCGTAATTCCGATCCGACGATTCTTTACCACCACCACCATTGCGCGGCTCAGCAGCACCATCTCGGCCATGGCGCAATGTAGCAATCATCACCCTTGCGCGCTGTTTGGCAGCGCCGCTGGTGAGGTCGTAGGAACAAATCCCTTCCGACGAGTGGTTTACAACAAGGAGCAAATCTGGCAGCAGATATGGTTCACACATGAATGGATTCCCACCTCCAAGACCGACACTATGGGAACCAGTCGGTTTCACGACGGATACCGGGCAGAGAACCAGAAGCTGGCAAAGTACAAGCTGTTCGAGACCAACCCCGTCAATGGGATGGGGACCTCGACGATCTTCGAAGAAAACACCCACGTCACAGCCCTCGGGTGGAACCCCAACCGCCCGTGTGCAGCGTGGGCCAGCGCTGCGCTGGGATGTGGGCTGGTGAGAGTGGAAGATCTTGCCATCTAGTTGGCGGCAATCAGGACAGGATTGTCGATGAAACAGGACATCTGCCTAGATCGTCCTGTCGATCAGGTCATGAGGGCATCATAGTTGATCTATGAAAAGTAACTAGGCGACAGTGAAACGAAATATACGGTGTCACAGTGGACCCCCAGCCCCCAGCCACACCAATTGCTTACTTAATGTCGCCGTGGAAACCCCACCACAACATCGTGGTTGGCAGATAAGCCATGTGGGTTCAATCAGATCTGGCTCCACCCAATCAACATCCGCAGAAGCCAATTAAAAATAAATTAAAAACATAAAAGCCTGGCTGGACTGCCGCTAACCCAGCCACCGTCGATCCCAGCCGCCTATTTTTGGCCCAATAGAAGTACACTCCACCGTGATAGTAGATCTTTTTCGTATGACTTTTAAAAACCTGGACTTGAGTCCTCCTGTACTTCTCAATTCTCTATCTTCCATCCAAATTTATCCCAATATCACTCATATCTTCATTCCCTTGTTTACATTTTGTCAATTTCAAGCGCCTTACTCTTTTCAATTATTATTGCAGGCTTCAATTGCCTCCTGTCATCATGTATTTCTCTTCTGCTGCACTCCTCGCCCTTTGCTCTATTAGCGTGACCTACGCGGCGCCTTTCGCCAATCCCGAGAATCAGGACCTCGCTCGCCGCGCAACCTACTCCGTGGTCAATGCTGATGAAGACACCTCTTCCAGCTCAGTTGCACGTGAAGTCGACACTGTCTTCGAAACCTCCACTGTCACTGCTCCTGGTTCCAACCCAGTGCCTGTCACTGTCACTGTGACTGCTACCCCTTCGAGCGTGACCCCCTCCTCGACTGCCGTGGCTAGCTCTACTCCATGCTTGGAGATCCTTAGTCTTCTTCCAACCCCGGGCTCTTCCTCTTTCTTCCGCCGGGGCCTGAGAGCCGCTGGTCAGCCTGCTCTCTTTGCCCGCGAGTACTCTAGCTCTTCTGCTTCGCTGTATGCCAGGGTGTACCCCACTGCCTCTGCCGCTGAGTCTCTCTATGCTCGTGGCTGGTACTCTTCTGCTTCTGGTACTCCCTCTGTCGCCACCCCTACCGCTTCGCCTACTTCGCTCGTGGCTCGCGGATTCATTGATTCGTACTCTTCTGCTTCAGTTTCACCCTCTTCCAGCTTGAGCGCTTCGGTCACTGCCACTCCTCTCGTCGCTCGTGGCTGGTACTCTTCTGTTGCCACCCCGTCTTCCTCGGCGACTCCCCTTGTCGCTCGTGGCTGGTACTCCTCTGTTGCTACTCCTTCTGTCTCGGCGACTCCCCTTGTGGCTCGCGGCTTCTATGTGTCTCCCTCCGGCACTCCCTCCAGCTCGAGCGTCCCTACTTCAGCTGCTCCTCTAGCTGCCCGCGGGCAATATGGCTGGTACTCTTCCGTCCCTAGTGTCTCCTCTGTTGCTACACCTTCTGCATCTTCCACTCTTGTGGCCCGTGGTTTCCGCAGCTGGGGCTCTTCCAGTGTCTCTTCGCCTGTCTCCAGCACCTCCGCGGCATCAGCTACTCCCGTAGCCTACTAAGATGATTATCAGGCGACGGATTTAGCTGCCTACAAGGATCACGAGCAAGGCTTCCATGAACTGATGAAATCCTTGATTTATGGCACGATATGATCGCAACAACGAAAAGGAAACGATTGCGAATGACTTGATTCATCCCCATTACGGCTTTGGGGATGCATATTTGACTGGCGTTTTTACCGGAAGCGATTTGAAATGACTACACTTCTTCATGTGTCTTTTACTTTTTGTGGATATGGGATTGGGTTGTTTTCGCGTTGGCTTGGCCTACATAGACTGGATTTCAATATTCGATGGGTCCCCGAATTACATAGAATGGTTGCACGATGCACCGAGAATAACAAAATGAAATGGATACGTTTATGACAGTATTTCTCGTATCGTACTTAATCCGTCGAGAATATAAATCTTTTCCACAACTCGGAAGGTTACCTACATATGTACCTGTGTGTACCAGATTTTAGGCCGCAGATGCGGATTTCCCGATCGGGGAGCCGCTTTATAAGGAGGCTCAGGGGAAAGCCCTTGTGAGGTCACAATGTTTTTGGGCGTAATCAGCGAAAGGAGGAGTGGGAAGGTGGAAACTCATGAGAAGTAAAGGAAAGTCAACTTTGCACTTATCAGGGAAGAACAAAGGGGAAGTAAGGATGAGGGCGGGAAAATTGGAAGCAGTGAGGCGCTGTAGTGATAATTATATAATCTATGGCCGTAGCTGCAACGAGAAAAAGCGGAGAGAGAACAATGCTTTCCTGTGAGACCGAAACCATTAAGGTAAACAGTCCTACAACATATGTAACTATCCAACAATGGCTTTCTGGTTCATATTTCATCACTGAATAATCGGATGAGTATCTTACACTTGGCTTTCAGAATATATACGGGCTCAAGTCGACATGACCTAATATTCCGTGAATAGACCTTCATGGCTAGCGTAAACCTACCGAGGCTGGCTCTGGTGTATCTATTCAGGACTGTGCAAACGCTTGCATGGTGGAGCGCCATAAGTGACTTGAGAGTTACCATGGACAGTTTGGAAAGTGGTCTATATGTGTGCTCTCGCTTCTATACCGAGGACCTCTGCTGGATCACGTTTTTTATCGCCAATGGGCTCTTTCTGTGTTTCGGCAGTGTGCTCTAAGGTCAGCGAAAACGATCTCGAGTTAAAACTCTCTACGGGGAGTCTATCAATCTCTTTTCCAGCTCTACAAAACTCCTTGCATCCCAATGAGTTTCAGGAGGAATGAGACCTAGATATGGCCAGGTACAGCTGGTCGGCTCCAACTACTAGTACCGGAAGCTCCGGAAGGTTCAATGAAGGATCTCTCCTACTAAATCACTGCGACGTCCTCTCCACAGCGGTTCTATTTCATGCCACGCCGTGTTCAATTTAAACTAAAGCCAAGCTTAAGTACGGATTAAATTGTAGGTCAAATCATGCTCATACAAATAATCCTCTCTGCTCTACTGCTCATATGAAGTGGATCGGTGAAACTTCGGCGCACCAACCGCGACATCTTCCGAGGCCTCCACAAGGCCCAACTGCATCTTCTTTCCCATGACCTCAGCGTCCTCTTTCTCGGCCTTCGTATTCCAATCTACAAGCAGCCGACACAAACCATCGAGAGTGCTCAGAGGCGGAGTATACCCTAATCCACACAATTCAGGCGCTAGCTTCGCGCGCGAATCATCAGCAAACACGTGAATATTAATAATAGAAAACAGTGACGGCTGAAGTTGTCCAATATCCTCCGACAAGCTCGGGAGAATCCAAGAGAGATATTTATACTATAAGTAAGTATATATCTCAACAAAATATGCCATCACCAACATCGGTAAGGGCTGCACTTCTAGAAAAGAAACTGGCGTTTTTGACAGTGTGGAGAGTAATGTATATATGTCACTAAACGCAATCGCTGTGTTAGGATCGCTAACGGTGAAGCTCTGCCTACCTATATCCGGGAGCCGAGAATTAGGCTCGCTCTATTAGATTAAACGTTGTTTATATAAGAGGTGTGCGAGCGAGACGTTTTCGGCGTGTACGAAACTCTATAGAATCGGGCGAGCCTAGGTAGGGCTACCTCGTTGCGGAGGTAAACTATGATAACGTTGTTAACTTAGCCGCCTATACTATAGACGCTATTTATAGGGCGGATATAACCGGTGCGAAAACTTGTTGCTGGATTATCTGCTACGCGGACGAGGAGCTCTACTTCGGATTTAGTTACTACGTAGTTACCGAAGAATTAATCGTGGGATTCGGGTAGTTTAGTGCTATCGCTAATTACTTAGACTACACGCTTAGGTTAGGTCGCCTATAGCGCGATCTAGAATATTAGCTGGCGTAGGGCGATAGAACCTAAGGATATCGAGATAAAGGCTGTCGCTCCGGCGGCCCTTGCGGTATTTAGAACGTTCCGAGTGCTGTTAACGTTAATTTTTATACTAAGTAGTAGGAAGGCTTTAAGTCGATCCTAGGGTCGGATTATAGCGGCGGTATAGTAAACTATTAGTGCGAGGTGGGTTATATTAGCAGCCTATAGTTCTTCGAATGCCGTTTTTACTACGAACTCGTCGGCGATATTAGTTTTAGTCTAGCCCACACCTTTATTGAGGATATCCTATTCTAGGGAGGCTATATCTAGAATCCGAAGGGCCTTAGGGTCTTCACTATATACGAGAAGATATAAGACTATATAAGTGCTAACTAGACCTATTTTTTGCTAAGTGAGTGGATAGATCTAAAGAGCTATTTGTATCTATGCTTACTAGTTCCCCCTACAATTATATATCGTCGGGATTGTTTTAGTGGCAGGCTCTTAGTCACATCGATAGGGGTTTCCAAGCTCCTTTTATAGGCCGCTTTGATTTCTTCAACCGTCCAACGATGAGGTGATAGTTTCTGTGCCTCTTCCGGGACAACTTTCATAGCTGAGTTTACATGCGACATGTAGAGATAGAGAGCACCCAGTCCGGTCAGGCCGGCGGCTATAAGAAACGTCATGATAGTAGGAGAGTTGCAGAATTTTTTTCCAATGTTCCAGGTCCAGAGAAGGGTTCAAAGAAAGGTTGCAACGGGTTCTTGTTGTTTGCCACAGGGCTGTTTGAAGGTCTAGATTCTAGACTTAAAGGGATCTGTTTTATATAGGAGTTTGAATTCAATTACTCTGTTTTAGTGGGTAGCTTATGTTGATGGGCTACAGGAATGATACTAGCATCGGGAAAAATACAGAAGCAGAAACTGATCTATGAATTATCAACTAGCAGGGTCTTTATATACCCTGCATGATAAAGAAACTAGCAAACTAAGAAGCCTCAGTCTGCCAAGAAGCATCCCATGTATGCAACAGCTTAGACCTTCGTTCGCTTCGGCTACGTTAACAAGCGGCCTGGGACCCTTCGTAGCCAGTTAGAGCGCCACAAGGGGAGCAAAGTAGTATGTGGCTACTACCTAGGTACCATCCAATGTGCCCTGGAACTTAATTTATCACCGAGTAGTGCTGCAGCCCACCCAAAAACGCGTCCATAAGGTATCCCCTAATTTCTTCACGCCCTTACCATGCCACCAATTCGCTCTTATGGCCATTGAAATTTAACAGAGCAAAAGCATATAATCTTATTAGATATTAGGGGCTATCATGGATCAAAGAATCGGCCTCGGTTTGTGAAGCAGCACGTCATTTTAAAGTTCTATAGCCAACCCTTCTCTGCCGTCTAACAACACCGTTACCGCACGACTTCTTCTCGCTCCAATTGAGATAAATTGACAAAAGTCGAATCAACCTGGATACCACTCTGTAGAAATTGACCCTTGAACTACCTCACAAATAAGATTATATTCGTATATTCCTCTGAAGCACATAATTATCCTCATACAAACTAATATAAGATTCTTGAGCTTTAAGGCCGGCTAGATATCACTACTCATTGGAATTGAGGACTCGGAACTATGAAAGTCTCATCAAAGGTAGCTTGGATTTTGCCAATTCCAACTACGCTAGGCGGATACAACAGAACATCACTGGAACCGATTTCTGTACCTCATTAATGGAAGTGAAGATGCCTGGTTTGTCCAATTGTACTATTTAATTCCCGTCGTCTGCAAGCAGCAAGAGATTGAGTCTACGAGCCTTTTTTGTAAGTGGTAATGAGGCCAGTTTGTCATCTATGCTCTTCCTTAACGCCAGTCACTGCAACCTTGATGGCGAACCCTCCCCTTTTTGGGGCAGGATGACCTAAATCCCGACCCATCTGGATGTTCGCCACGGTGGTATCCACCAAATCCATATCGACGGACCGAACAATAGCCGAAAGAGCGAGATAGAGCTCCGTGTATGCGAGCCTGAAAGTTAGGTTAGCCAACCGAGACTTGAATGGAATCATAGGTAACATACTGCATCCCCAAGCACTGCCGAGTTCCCCTGCTAAACGCGACAAGGAATCGATTCAGAGATTGGGCGTCCTTCGAAGCATTGGTCCACCGCTCAGGGTTGAAGCTTTTTGGGTGAGGGAAAATTTGGGGGTCCATGTGAACAAAGTACGCAGACTGGCTAACAGGGGTCTAAGAAGCATTAATTTCCGTACACGTATCGCTGGGAGCTGATTTCTTTTTTTTTTGCCACTTACACCGGGAGGTATCACATATTCCCGGTATGACAAGGGATCAATCGGTGAAATCCTGGGCGATCGAGCTACTAAACCAAACGAAAGGCGGAGAGCTTCTTTGATGACGCCAGTCTAGTCGTGTCAACCAATTTGGTCAAGCAATGAATTTTTTAGCAGGCTTACCAGGTACGGTAGTTGTTGAAGTCTTGTACAGGTTGATGAAGTGTCTGTGGCAGGAGCAACTGACTCAAGTTCTTTGCGAAGCTTGAGCATCAAGGTCCTGTCATTTAGTAAGAAGAAACAGGCCACCGAAAGTGCTCGTGACGTTGTCTCTGTGCCAGCGCCAAAAATGGCAGCTGCCTCCTCTTCTAGCCGACGGACGGTCTTCTCTTGTTGTGGCACATTTGCGGCCGCAAGAGCATCGAAAATGGTCTTGGTAGATGATGTGTTGTTGTCAGTGTTATCAATGACCTCCCCCTTTGCTAAAGAATCAAGTGCCTGACGTCGAATTAGATTTCTCACTGCCATCACATCCGCCATGTACACGCCCATGGCCTGGAGCAAACCTTGCGGTACACATCTGAGAAGTTTGGGAACTAATGGCAAGAATTTGTTGATATGGCACATGGACATGACATAGTTGACGGCATCAATCATCTGGTTTTCAAAATTCTTTTGCTTGAGATAGCTATGACTGGCTGCAAAACAGCAGGAGGTGACGACATCGGCGGTAAATGCCGAAAAAACGCGGTGCAGATCAAGCACTGTGCTGCTTCTGTGTGCCGATCGAAGCCTGTTCACTAACTCCTCCACCTTTGCTTCGATAGTGGATTCCATGTTCTTGACAGATCGCTTGGAAAAGTAGCTATTCAGAAAGCTGCGGCGAATACGGTGGTGCTCATGGTGCACTGTTGCAACCATTGGAATGGACGTTGTGAAAATGGCAATAGAGCTGGAGTCTTTATCCCGCCTGTGGGGGCTCCCGGCATATATTTGGTCATAATAGTGTGAATCTTTGATATGAAGTTCGCGTGGATTGATCCGTATAATTGACCCTTCAAAGTATCAGCAGATGTTGGGTGCTACCTGAAAGTGTCATGATCCGAACCGTATTTTTGGTGCATCCGATCAATTTTCTCGATATAAGTACCATTCTTGAACACATCATAATAGAACTCGTACAGGTGCGAAACGGCCGCTAGCTTTGGCCCAGGAAAGCCACTTAGGGGGTGGAAACAAAGGCGATAAACAGCGCGCACAGCAATGCCTATAGCAATGCCGAGGGCCAGAACCGCGTAGATGCCCAACCGGTCTAAGCCTAAGTGAATTAAGGGAATCATGTGGTGGGCTAGCCGTATCATGTCGATTGTGTTGTTGGAATAAATGAAGCTGCTTGGAAGCGAAGAGAACGCAGTAGGTAATAATGAGTAGCTACTGTGTGAGGCTGGATGAGAATTGTGATAATGCAACAGGGCACTAAATCAGGGCTGGCTGCGCTGAGGGCTGATTAGGAAATAATGATCGACACGGCAATCTCATCCAGTAAACTCGAAATTCGAACTAAAAGGATCTAACGCAGATAGTCAACGTAGTTCACTTAACCACAAGCGAGCGATCCACTTTCAATCAACCTAAATTGAGGCGTACTAGCTTGTACACCTCGGATTTACGTGGGTTTTAGAAAAACCCACTCATGTGAGCACCTCCATCCAGACTTTCTAATTCCATGGAAAATACGAAATACATAATACAGACCTTGTTCCCGTGTCTGAGATTGATTAGGTATATATGGTTGATCTATGAATCCGACACACGTAGATAGACTGTTATGTAGTTCATATTTCCGATGGGTTCCAAGACCCACTTATACAAGCACCTCCAACACTATTCCTAGCTAATAAATAGCGTAGCATTTGATTTAGTACCTTACAAACCTAAACCAATTATCTAACGGGAGAGCTCTTTTCTTAACTTTCAATGTACCACAACTCAACATACCCTTAACACCATATCACATTGACGGAGTCTCAATACGGCAAATATGTTACATATCGCCATTATACTAACATCCTTTCTTTTGATCCTCTTGATGGGCTGCTCGCTACGTCTTAATCAGCATGTCAAACGTGCTCCTCTCGAGCCACCCTTGATCTCCAATACAGTCCCGGTCATCGGTCATCTAGTTGCTTTCATTTACTATGAAATCGAGTATTTCTCACTGCAGAGGTAGTGTTCACTATCCATGGAGAAAGTCCTCAATATTAATAAACACAGCGCAAAAACCCCCTTCCCCGCCTTCAGCATGAACATCTTCTTTCAAAAGGTGTATATTATTAAGTCTCCCGATTTGGTGTCGGCCGTACGGCGCAGTCATCGCACAATGTCCTTTGATCCGCTGGTCACCCGCACTGCAAAGTGTGTCGGTGGAATCAGAGGTCCAGGTCTTCACCTCATCCGAGAGAGGGTATCACAAGGCCAAGGACTTGGCCATGAGGATGACGTATCGAACCATTGAACGGCACTTGCATGGATTAACCAGTATATCAGATTAAATGTCTGGATTCGTGGGTAGATGGGCGAGATTGGCGCGACGACGGCATATATGTCGAGAGTCATGCTGAGATAAGGGAAAATAATAAGGATAGCACTTTAGCCAGAAAGCCTGCTCCTTTCAGAAAAAGTAACCCTGACACCAAGTGCATCTCGAGGTCAATTGGAGGCATGGAGCATCGAGCATTTCGGGCGTGATGGAATTCTTCTGAACCAGGCAATTTCTAAACCTCAATAATTCTCGTACAGTGCATGCCGCATTGTTTGACTCCAGACCCCCCCCCCCCCCCAAAAAACTGCTACAATACCGCCGACTCAAGCTACCCCGCTACCTCGAGCCTGGCTCTACTTCCAATGTGATGCTTAGCACGGGTTTTTACAAGGCTTAGGAATGTCAAAACCTCCCTCTTTCCCACCCCACAACCTCTCCCTCTCAAGCGTAGAGGGTAATTCTTAACAGTCCTAACCTTGTGCTACCAGATTCCAGGCATCAACCTCCACGGCACTCTTTTGGAATAGATTTCCCAGTACTTCCCATACTTGCTTGAACATTTCGCTTCGTCCCGTAGACAGCGATGAGTCAAGATTGCTGTCATGAAAATTGCGTAGGACCATGGCAATATATGGTTTAAGCCACAAGTTGCACACATCGCATACGACAAAAGCAAGTCACCAAGGTAGTTTGGGTGTCGTGAAAAACCCCACCATCCTACGTCATAGATTAGTTTGTTTAGGTCAATATATCTACTGTACTAGAGGGTATAGTGATAACGAACCTGAACACAAAAGAACAGACTGGTGAACGAGCCCATCTGCCGTGGTGTATGAACATTTGATCACATTTGAATCTTTCCATTTCCCCCCGAACCTCCGTACACTGTCCTTTTGGTTGTTGGCTGATCGGAATATAGCATAACCTCCGATCCCTATCCCTAGGATTAATCCGGCTGAGATAGGATGTAATTCAACCGGGGACCGTGCAAGGTACTGAACTTGCAATGTGTACATGGCTGGGAGGAATGCTGCGGAGCCCCAGGCCAGGTAGAAGCCGAAGTGATCATGGGCAATGTCGATAGTCCGGAGGTACCAATCTTCATGGTAGAAAAAATCGCCGATGTACAGCACGTGTAAGATGAAGGTGACGATTATTGAGTTAGTCACGAATCCGTATGCATGATACTGTGAAGCAATGAACGAAATATCACTAGGTGCAAGATGGCTCTGTCAGTTGGCAATTCCATCTGTCCCTGGTTTAACGACAAGATACACTAACATCAGCGCCCAGCCAATAATGCCCGGCCGTCCGTTGTGGAAAAGCTTTATGTCCCAATGCCGGTGAAAAATGCGTGGATTAAGCTCAATTCCCATATAGAAGTCATATAAAGCCGATCCGCTGAATCGCCGGTCTCCTTTATGACTGGGAAATAGATGGGCCTTGACAAAAAACACTGCAGCTAGCAGAATCCCATATAAATTCAAGGTCGCAACCAAGGCGCCCCATTTTCTGGCAATAATAGTCAGGTCAAACAACCCAAAACAAGCACACCCGACTCCTAGTGTCAAGGACAATACCCATGCCGCGAATCCATTGAGTTTGTATTCCAGGACTTGCCCGGATGGTGTTGTCTGTCCTTGGCGTATTCCGTTTCCAGTCAAAATGCTGTAAAGTAGCCCTTGAAAAGCCACCCATCCTAGGTATCCAAAGGCCACATCGCACTCGAGAGGCGGATAGTGCGTCCACAAAAACTCAACAGGGCCATGGTGAAGTAGCTCGAAACTCGCAGTGGCAAGTGAACTGTCAAAATGCTCGAGTGCAATCCAAGGGAGCACAACCATGACTGGACAGGCTAGCATAAATAATGCGGCCATAATACCGCGCTGCCACGATGCAGATTCTCGGCGGCCCCATCCTGCCCTCCACTTCGGCAGGGAGAGAAGGCTGTTGGGTTCAATTTCAGGAATCATCATCTTTGTGGTCAAGGAGTCAGCCGGTGAATGTAACGAGGAGTCTCTCCAGGCTCTTCGGACAGGAAGAAAAATAGCCAGTGTTGAAAAAGGAAGGGGGGACAGCCTTACCTGAGAAAACTTTTACAGAACAGAACACTGGTCTCCAGCTCAGCTCTAATGCCCGCATCTATTCGCCCAGTGAATACGCTTGGGAATATTTTGATCTAAATTTTAGTATTCGTATGGAGTGGGTCATCTCAAACCCACCGGAAATTTATGCTGTAGTAGTGCTTATCAGCTTATCAGGCGACGCCACGACGCCGGTACCTGACGATTTGGATACGAATAGATATATTTCAGTATGTTGTAACCTGTTTTGATTACGGGACCAGAGCTTCGAACCGAGGTTCTGAAGTTGTTGACTCTGTTTGGGGGGGGATTATCAGCGCATGCTATGAAAATGGGGACCGTGTGTATAATATTCCTGACCTAGTTGAGTAAACGTTGAATGGAGGGTAGACATTCTCTCAACAATACAATACTGGGAACTTGGGTATCAAGTTAGGAGAGGTGCGGGATCACAAAGATCTTGGCTAGCAGCCCACAACCCATCTTGACGCTCTTGATTACAGTATCAATCTATATGAATTACCATGTCTCTCTGTCCTTCTTTCGTTGATTTAGTGTTTTCAGGGAATGCAATTTATTCTTATAGAAACCAGCCCTTTTCACTTACACTCAATATTCGGTTTGGTGCTAACAGAGATGGCAAAAATTGATTTCCTACCTACTAATTTCCCAGTGGGGCAAGTTCAGCTGCACCGATCTTGTGGCTAGAGTTAGCGGCAAGGGAGGAACCCCCTTTCTTCGGTCGGGTCATTGGTGGATCTTAGTTCAATTTGACTTTTCTTGGCTATGTACTTTGGACGAACCATGTAAAATTCTTAAAGAAGGATTAACTGGAGCATTTCCTTATTTGTCAGGTTGAGGAATTCGTGTACTGGCTAGTAATCAATTAGATGATCGAAGCTGTCCCAATCAGTCGGGCGACCTCAGGGAACCGTAACGTATTTCACAAACGAGTGGGCCACCTAAGCCAACCTACTAATTTCAAATGCATTTATCTCAACCAAAACGGCGTCAAATGAAAAATAAAAATATCATCTACTATCTGGACATGCATTTCTCCTATGACTGTGATTTTTACATAGCCAGCATCTTGGTAAAGCCCTAGCTCTTGGCCGGGGTTAACGAGCAGGAGTTGGTTGTCACCCTGCAGTGACAGCCACATCATGCCGGGATACACCGTCGATGGCCACACGCTATGTAGCTGGGAGCTGCTGTTCTTTCCCATAGGGAACGAGTGAAAAGCAATGGGTTCTTCGGTAGTTAGGTCCAGCTCGATCTTGAGCAGCTCGCTGTCGGACATCTGCGTCAGAAGCACGAAGTTCGAGCCCGGAACGCGCGCAAACTCATGAGTCTCAGTCGCGGCCGGCATCAGATACTCAGTGAGGCGACGGCTCACGAGTGAATTGGCAGAATTCTGTGCCAACACAGTGTTGGCGCCGAGCGCCAGTGCGACGAGCGACTTGAAAGTATGGTACAACATATTTGTAGTCCCCGGCTTGAGGTCTGGGCTTGGATTTTTTGCAAATAGGCGAAATGCCCCCTTTTATATCAACGACTCCAGCTCCCCCTTTTATTACATCTGTCCACCAGCCAGGGAATCAACGCCACATCTCGCACTAGTTACTATCATACTAGAACGTATTATATACAGCTCCAACCAACGGAAATGTTAGTGTCTGCTCTCAGAGCCAGTTCCCAAAACGCATACAATCCCAAAATACTAGAGACCAAAGTGGTTAGTGTAAATAGTGGAACAATCGCTAAACCGTGGTACACCCTACCAGGTATTTGCATTACCCACCGCACTACATAAGGAGGACGCTATGCAAATTATCGTGCTAGGTCAGTGAATTCAAGTCACAAATGCCCCTGGAATCTCGAAAACCAAAGCTCTGTTATGCGTCGTCAAATTCAAATAATACCAATTAATTAGCGCGGTAGAGAGTGGGAACTGTAAATATATAGACTTAAGGAACGGTGTCTCCGAATCCACCCTCCGATCACGAAGTTTGATTTGCCGAAGCCTATGATCGCCCCACTCTCTGCATTCCCTGCAGCTCAATCCCGGATGGAGAAGGTGGGCTCCTTTCACCGAATTGAGCGATACGAGATACGGTGAAAAAGGGGGAAATCATTGATGCAGAATGGTGTTTTGAGTAATTGCACACCGAAAATATCATTAGGTGTAGATCCCGCGATCGGGGAAATATGAGATCCTTGGTTAAAAATTCCCCGGTCTTCTAGACTAATCAAACCAGTCACCCACTAGTTGTGGAGCAAATTCTGCAATGCCTGATTTTTTTATTTTTACTTAACGTTGTTGCAGATAGGTGAAAGCTGCACATTCTATATTCCCACCAGGTATCTGTTTAACACCACACATCGCACCAGTGAATTTAACTAGGATGAGGTCGATCAGTGTAAAAATTGGATTTGAAACCAGGCCATTGACGACGTGTTTGGAGGCACTTCGCCATCTCAAGACTTAGAGAGTATACTGTTCCATGCTCCTGAGTCGGCTTTATGCCCAAGTGATAATCAGGCAATCTCTGTGGAGATACATACTGGTGTTGAAAATGACGGAGGTCACATATCCGTGTACGGCCCCAGCTCAACATTCAACCCGTCTCTCTCACATGCCTCCCACCACCAGTCGCGTTCGCCTGGTCGAGCAACTAGATCTTCTCAGAATACACCAGGGTCATCTCAGAATAACATACACGACATAGCCGCAGAGAAAGCCCGTCTATTCGCCAATTCAGCACTCCAGTTCCAAAAGGAATGGACGTATATGACCGAACGAAAGTTCGACCTGGACGGTTTGGACTTCGATACAGCCTGGAATCTACTCCAGCTCCACTGGAATCATCATCATCAAGCGTACTTGATCACCTACCGTCCCGCAATAATGCACAGCCTTGCAACAAATGGGCCATATGTTAATAAACTCCTCCTGAACGCCATCTTCTTGGCATCTGCGCTCCGACGGCTCAACCGGCAGGCAGTCACTCATTGCGAGGTTCATCTCCTGCATCCAGCAGCTCACCGTTGCTGAGCTTGAAAGATCAAGCGTTGCAAGTGCAGTTGCTTTCAATATCATCAGCTCCAGCTTGGTATCGCGTGGCTATCAAACAGCTGGCTGGCATTACTCAGGCCTGGGGTATCGCATGATAATTGACTTGGGTCTACACGTGGACTCGCATAAGGTTCACTTTACTCACTCAGACCCATCTCAGACTGTCCACAGTTTTACAGAAGTCGACCGGGAGTTGCACCGCCGTGTGTACTGGGGCGCGTACATGAACGACAAGTTCCAGTCCTTATATTTTGGGCGCCAGCCTGCTCTCATGACAAGCGGTGCCGAGCCGTCAAGAGAATGTCTTGATACCTTTGAGGAACTGGAGTTGTGGGAGCCATATGTGGATTCTACGTCCCTCGTCTCACCATCTACTTATGAGCCCCAACCAGCCTACACCGTGTCCACGTTCCACTCATTCATATGCCTAGCCGACATCATGGCTGGAATTGTGACGAGCCTATACTCGCCGCAGGTCCAGTTTCAGTCCAAGGATAGAATACTGGAGAGCACTGCAGAGTTGCAGAAACGCCTAGAGCTGTGGAGATTAAATCTCCCAACGCATCTACAATACGAACCCTCTTGGGGAAAAGCACCTCCAGCCCATCGCTTCAACCCACCGTTTGTATCCCTCTCAATATGTAGTATAATATGACATCGAACTCATACATTGTGGATTATAGAATGACGTTTCACATGCTCCATATCCTCCTCCACCGCCCCTTTCTACAAGAAGGGCACCTCTGCCATCTAAGGAACATGAACGACAACGCACATCGCGAAATCTGCCTCTCCTCTGCTATACAGATTTACGAACTGGCAAAAGTTTACCGCGACAATTTCAGCCTTCGCCGAGCAACCTATATGTTCTCCTACTGCCGCATATGCGCGGCCTCGGTAATCCCATTTGCAGCGTCGGATCCAGATGATCCGTCCCAATGGCATATGATAGGGTGGTTCTGGATTGCGCTCAAGGAGCTGCAAAACGGAGCTAATTTTCGGATGAGACGACCGATCATGATCATCAGGTCGTTGATTGAGCACGCAGGGCTGGATTTGGATAGTATACTTGCCCAGACGACTGGCCTGGGAACAGGGACAAGGCCTGTGCATGGTACAAAGTCTCATCTGGACCATGGCGACATCCGCGTTCCGGGTGTAGAAGACGAGAGTGGCTTACCGCCAGCTCAAGGTCCGGATCCGGATGGGCAGGTGGATGTGCTGGAGGATCATGATTTTCAGCGCCTGTGTCAGGATCTCTTCTCGAGAGAGATTGATGGCCGCGGCGCTCCGCAAGAGAACGGCTTTTATGAGGATGCATTGCTTTATGGGTTGTTTAGACAGACATAACTCCGCCCTTTGGAAATGCAACTTAATTATGTCTAGCGTGCGCAGGAAGAATTATGTCGCAAGTGATATTACATTCCGAGTCAAAAATAGGCCACATTTTGACCTTCATGGATTTAGATTTCCAACTCCAGAGCAGTTGGTTACTTTGCTACAAGGTGGATAGCAAGGTGGACAATGAGCCTTTACAGCGCCCCGAAAAGCTTAGGTATCATAAGCTTTTTAGATGCGACCCAGAAAGCTTAGGCACCAGCAATTCCCCGGATTATCCGTGCCCCAGTCCGGAGATGAGATCGCCGTCAACGGCAACCAGGCATAGACCTCGGCTTTGGTATCCAATCGGTTGGTGGTGGCAGCCCCTGCCCGTTACCCCATATGCAAAATGACGTACCCCATGGAGGGCGCACGGATGTTACCCGTTGCAGGCGAAGCCTTGCGACAGATAGCAGAATAGCAGTAACAGAAACAGCGCTCGGTGCGATCCGACCCTTGGCTCTTCCAGACGCTATCATGGTCCCGGGGGTGCATCCTCTGCGGTCAAGCGCCCTATTGGCGAAGGAGCAACCGGGTGAGGGATAAGACCATGTTTGTCCTAGGGGCTTCGGGTTTGACCTAGACAGTTAGTTATTCGTGTTGCCTGGTGACCCATTTATCCAACCGTGATATCTTTCTGTTTGTGAGCGAGCTCCGGAATCGCAGCCGCGATTGCTCGCATCATCAAGGTCTAGCTTGAGCCAAAATATGGGTTATGATAGTCTTCCTTTTAGCAGTCTATAGAGTAAGAACCATGATTTTGCTAAAGATAACTGTTCGACTAGTAAAGAGATGCCTGGGGATGAAGGTTGACTTTGCCAGATATCTCTCGTAGAGAGCAAACCCGGGGATGAGAAGGCTGCCGAACACGATGAAGCAGATAATAAGCAGAGACTTCCACCCAGCAGCTTGATAGGTGTGAATATCAATGGGATGACACAATGCCAATCAGGAAGGCTCGGTTCCGGATCGCAGTGGTGTCAGCAACAAAGAGGACAATGCTAAACTTGATACCGTTGTAGCCGATATTGTAGAACACTTGAGCAGCGCAGTAAGTCCCGACGTTCTGACAAGCCGCCATCATGACAATCCCGATGGTCAATGAAAAGATCATGAGGGCGAAACCCTGCGTACGGCCCCAGAACTAAACGAGCTTTGCGTAGGAAATAGAAACGACTGCACTCGCTATATTGGCCACTACCGTCGTTGTCACCGTCAGTGAATGCTTGTAAAATTCGCTGGTGACGTAGGGGTCGAGAACACCGAAAATACCAGAAGACATCTCGTGAAAGAACTCCATGATGAAAATACTTGAATTGGAAGTAAGGAAAACGAGCAAGGCAAAGTGGGCAATTGGCACCTACAGGATATACGCCGCAGCAAATTGTTTGAGAGGCAATGCATGTTCGACTTTGTCCAGACCTGTTTAAGAGCTATGACAGTTCATATTAAGTGCAAAGACGAGAGGCCAATTCAAAGCAAGGGCAGGTCTAATTGGCTATCAAGTCTTCTGATGGAGAGAGTGGGGTGCAGTAAGTGCTATTCAGCCAACTAGAGATTGCTCAGAGTATAATGTCCAACGCCATCTTTGGGACCATAGAAAGTATTAAATTGTCAATTTGAATAGCTTCAATATCGATTGTTAAGTGAATATTTTGTCATATCTAAGGGAATTGGCAGGATTATTTTGCCAGAATCCTTGGCAGAGGCCTATTGGTAAAGTTAAACAGTGTAGACCGGAGTTGAGGTCTCCGAGGCTCAAATCTCATATGTCCGCGGAATACTGTCATAGGAAGTAGTGGTACTGGCTGTAGACAACGCGGCCATCCTGATGGCTAGGCGACATAGGCGACGACCTGAGCTTCTGTGGTCACGTCGCCGTTGCCCCACGACAGTAGGTTCAGCTCGCGAACTTTCGATGGGTTGGGCGGAGCAATCTGTCCACCATAGACGGCCGTATACGGCGATCTGATTTCCGAACCGCGGTGTGGGGAATTTATGTGAGATACTCGCTTCTATCACCTCGGAGCGACTCCAAGATGCGTCTGGGGGTCCGGTATCAGAACCTTACCTTGCTCACTCAGGGAAGGATTCACTAGAGCCGCTAAGTGTGCGTGAAAGCAAGGAATACTTCTTTCGGGAGGATCTCCACCCGAACGGAGATTGAAGAGAGATTCCACCTTTATCACCCCGATCTAGGGCCAGGGAATATACTTGTTTACAATCAGAGACTCGCGGCAATTATTGACTGGGAGGGCGCTGGATTTTACCCGCGTTTCTGGATCTCGACGAAACCTTCTGTATCTCGGGGACTAAACTTTGTCCACCAATCGCAGGTATCGAGGAGACCGAATGGAGAAAGCGACTCAGACTGAAACTCGAAGATCGTGGTTACCCTCGATTTGCGGAATGGTTCATGAAATGGAAAAAGACAAAGTCTAGATAGTGGAATCGAGCAGATGGCAGTGTTGTAACGCTGTTTGTATTATAGCACAATTAATGGCAGCCAAATTGTCAGGATCCATGATCATATTGACTATGCTAGGCCTTTTTCGATAGGACGATAAGGATCATCTAAAGGGGAGGGGTACACGTGAGCATGTAACTACCAACCTAGGTAGTTTAGGTCGCTCACCCCTAGGCTTATCTCAGACTCAGTGTGCGGACAAGAGCGCTCATCTGACGATCAGAGCATGATTAGTGAGCAAAAGGCAGCAAGATCTGAGCACTGAAACGGAAAGGGAGCGCCAAGAGGCAGAGGGAAATCAAGTACGGCGTATCTACAACATACAACATACCTACATAGGTACGTATGTTGTATGTTGTATGTTGTATGTTGTAGGTAGGACCCGCAGATAAAGAGCTTATGTAACGCGGTGCATCGGGGCCGCGCGGTGGTTGCCCCGAGAGACGCGGCCGTAAACAGCGCATCATCCCTCTCACATTCAACTCGGACACTTCATGACCTCCAATGGTCCTTTCTTTTGTGAATTCTTTAAGTATTATTGTTCTTATTATTTTCTTTGTACCTCTGATTTCAACACACTTCAATCGCATGCGCAAAGGCTGTCCGAGGCTTGACATCGATAACAATGCCGGGGACAGTGGCAGATGGACCTACGGTCTCCATGTCTTGTATGTGGTATTACACTAATTATCCTTTCACACGCTGACAATTATTCTAGTTGCGAACAATTTTTGGGGCAAAGATGACGCAGGACTTCAGCCAATGTTGGACCGAGTGCATGGTTCAAAGGTCACCAATGACGAACTGAAGGTTTTCTACAGCAGTACGTGACATGCATGCGACCGCGATAAAACCAAATTCTAACACCTTTATAGTTCGCGCCTCTATTGAAGATGAATACGCACGGAAACTCCAAGCTCTATGTCGCAAGTCGCTGGGATCACGCGAGATAGGGTCGCTCCGAGCCTCACTCGACGTGGTTCGCGGCGAAACTGAAGCCATTGCTAAGGCACACGCCGCCATCGCAGCACAAATGAAGACCGAATTGGAGGAGCCACTTGCTGCCTTTGCTAGTGGCATTAAGGAGCGACGAAAAATTATTCAACAGTGCATTGAGCGCTTACACAAGACCAAAATGCAACAGACACAGCTTGTCAACAAAGTGAGTAAATTCATGGAATGGCAAGACGTAAAATACTGATTCGACAGACGCGTGATCGCTATGAGCAGGACTGTCTCCGCATCAAGGGATACCTCGCGCAGGGCCACATGGTCATGGGCCAGGAGGAGCGCAAGAACAAGCAAAAGCTGGAGAAGACCCAGATCCAGTTGGCATCAAATAGCCAGGAATATGAAGCGGCCGTCAAACAGCTCGAGGAGACAACTGGACGTTGGAATAAGGAATGGAAGTCAGCATGCGATAAATTTCAAGATTTGGAAGAAGAGCGTCTGGACTTCACAAAGAGCAGTCTGTGGACTTACGCCAACATTGCTTCAACGGTTTGTGTCAGCGATGATGCCGTATGTTTATCCTGCCCGTGCTTAATTTCAATACTAATTCGATACATAGTCGTGCGAGAAAGTCCGTCTCTCTTTGGAGAACTGTGAAGTGGAGAAGGATATTATCTACTTCATTAAGGAGCAGGGAACTGGCCAGGAGATCCCAGACCCTCCCCGATTCATCAACTTCGCCAAGGACGATGACTCGAGCTCTGATATAGACGAAGCCGATGGCTATTCGGTAGCCCAGTTCCAGCGCACCATGAACCCTGCATTCCGCACATCTTCCCCTCAACCCTCAACATTCGATTCACACCATGACCCGCACTCGGACCTCGCGGCTCAAATGGGACATCATCCTCCTCCTGCCGTTAGCAACGCACCGCCACCTCAGCAACAACCGCTGCCCTCACAGCAGCAGTTCATGCAGCAGCAGCCTCCTACCCAGCATCAGCCCATCATGCGGCAGCAGCAGCTTCCTACCCAGCATCAGCCTAGCATGCAGCAGCAGCCCCCAATCCAGCAGCAGCCTCCCATGCAACAGCAGCCTTTCATGCGTCAGCAGCCTCCCCTGCAACAGCAACCGCCGCTTCAGCCACAACCTGAGCAACCCGCGCCTCTAGATTTCCGCCGTGGTGGCGCACCGCCTCCGAACTATGATCCTGAGCAACATGGGGAGATTGGCGCTGTTCCGCACAACGCGTACCCCACAGATGGTATGACCATGTTCTGTCGGGCCGGGCCACCCTCGGAGCGAAGCTCAGCGACCAGCGCATATCGCCCGTCGAGCCGTGACTCTCAGAGCGAAGTTTCCAACCCAACCTCTATCTCCAGTGTTGAGGAAACCCCTACCAAGAAGTCTGTAGTGAAGTCAGCAAGCAGCGCCCCGGTGCCAAGTTCCGGAGATGACAAGTCACCAAAAAAGAAGAGCGCTTTCTTTAGCAACAGCCCCTTCCGGCGGAAGAGTCGCCATGACAAGGAAAGGCCGGTTATTTCTTCACAGCAAGCCATCTCTTCGCAGCCCGCTGTTTCACCCCAATCCGCGCCTCGCAGTGGTTGGGATTCGCCAACAAAGCAAATCAGTCCGACGAAACAAATGAGTCCGCCCAAACAAGCTATCAGCCCGCCCAAGCAAGTAAGCCCGCCTAAGCAAATGAGCCCACCCAAGCAAGTGAACCCACCCAAGCAAGTGAGTCCGCCCAACCAGGGTAGCCCGACCAAACAAGTCAGCCCAGTCAGGCCTCCGGCAGGCCCCCCCGGGTCGTGTCTCTGATAGCCCGGAGCCTGTCGATCCTCGAGCCAACTTCCAGCTCAATGTCGGCAATAATGTCTTTGACGTCGCATCCCCAGAAAAGACCTCACCCCAGAAGGGTTCTCAGACAAACCAGGCATCTGAAGATGACTTGGATCCTATTGCGCGGGCTCTAGCAGATCTCAAGACAAGCGGGAAGCAGTCAGCGACACGGGTGTCAGCAGATAGATATCATGGAATCTCTACACCCACTCCGTCGGCACATTCTTCTACCTATGGTGGCAGCAATGCCAGCGTCGCTGCTCCGCCACCAGCATACAATGATCCCACAGTCAAGCGACTCGGCGCACCTCAACCGGCCTTCACAGCAAAGCAAATGAACAAGACAACTCAGCAGTATACTGGTCAAACCCAGAGCATGCTTCGAGGACAAAACAACAGCATGGGGTCCAGACATAGCGGTCAAACCCAAGAAGCCCCCCCGAGCTAGATCACCAGCACCAGCACCGAGACGGAGCGTCAGCCCTCAGGTCGCCTCTCCCCGTGTGGATACTCGGATGAGCCAGAACAGTGGCAGGGGCCCAAGCCCTAGTCCTAGTAGTTATCAGTCTAACAGCATGCGAAGTCAATACAGCCAATCGCCTACTCCGCGTCATACTCAAGATCCACCCTACTCTCCAAACGACTTTGTTCGGAGGGCGTCGCCTGCTATGAGCCACCGTGCTGTATCCCCGCAACCCCAGTTCAGGCAGCAAGCTCGTCCTTCTAGCGCTGGTGGCATGGAGCTGCAGCTGTCTGGGACCCACGATATGTACGGTTCCAGCAGTCCCGGTGGGTATGCTGGCTCGGTTCGAGGTGGCAGCCGTCCCTCATCGACTTATGGTGACGGTCCGCCTATTGGCCGATCCCGGAGCCGTACTATGGCTGTTGCAGAGCCTGGACGCAAATTTAGCCGTGATGGACGACCAATCTTGCATTTCGGTAAGCATTTATATCTCCTCTCGACAATACGTTCTTAGTATCTAACCCGATTTCAATCCCACAGCTCGTGCCATGTACACCTACAATGCCGCCATTCCCGAAGAGCTCAGCTTTGGCAAGGGCGATGTCCTTTCTGTTATCCGCCTGCAGGATGACGGGTGGTGGGAGGCCGAAGTCACCAACGGCCGTGGCCACCCTGGTCTTGTGCCGAGCAACTATCTGCAAATCATCTAATACCCCATTGATCTAACGACCCGCCACGCCCCTCGGAACCTTCGTCCTGACGGTGATGCTCTTCCTTATGTTCTCACGTAGATACCATGCCTTTCGTCTACTTTCTTTGCACATTGACGATTTCTTTCTAACTCTACTTCTATTTTTCTTTCATTCTCGACATGATGCTACAGTCCCATCTTGACATCATCGAACAGCCTGTTTAATCTTATTATTCTGTTCTTGCGGATGTTTTTGGAAAGTTTAGCGTCTGTGTTCTGGAAATTTCTACTTTGTGCTTCGTGTGAATTTGTTGGATTCATTGGATTCATTTCTTTTCTTTTCCTCTCCCCTTCTCTCGACTGAGATCTGTTCGAATGAAATTGTACGATGGGCAATCTCGGCCCATGAAGACCTTCCTCGGTCTTGTCATTTCCTTATTTCCCCTCCCTTCCTCCGTTTCATGATTTCTTTTGGTCTATCTTTGGATGCTCGTTCAACTGTGCAGGATACGACGTGCTTTGTTCTAATTGATGCTCTCGTTTCTACGATGTATATTCCATGATATATGTAAGCAGTAGCCATATCACAACAGCAGTAGCTTGAATTGAAGACATTGTGTGTTTGATGATGAGCTCTTATAGTAGATGTACCTACATGTATCTAGGCTCTATGACGTACGCCTTTGGAGATAAACTTTATTGGCTCTTTCATAGTGCAGGTACGTCCCAAGACCATCGCCACTTTTGGAATCGGTGCACTTGCCGTGTTCACACTGCTCTTCTCTCCTATCTCTGAGCTCTGTACCGATCTTCCGATATCTTGAGAATTCTGCGTTAAATCAAGATTGCCATCTCTAATCCACTCTCTTCGACTTCAGCGTCAAAAGAAAAGACAGAGATCCCGTCCTCCACAAACCCACTAGCCGTGATCCTCTCAGCCAGATCATACCGCAGTCGATCCCCGCATTACAGCGAGCTTTACCACCCGAGGCAAGTCGCTACATTTCAGTAACAATATCATATTCGCTAATTAATCTAGGGTCAAGCCAATTACACCCTGTCAGTGTTGAGATCTCCCATAGTCACCTGACCTTCCTATATTAGAAGACTCTTACAGTCTTGCTTCTTTTCTCCTCTTCACAGCTTTCACGCTGTCCACAATACAACGTATTGTGTCTCTCCTTCTATGATCTCATCTTGCATGTAGATCTTAACAGCCAGGGAGTACTAGCGAAGACACACTTACAACAATGCGACAACCATTGTCACCAGACCCGTTCGTCTTTGACGACACTCACCAAGCATGAGCAAATAGTGAGGGAACTACCCTTCTGGCAACGCTTGAGACTATGTCACACGCTGTCCAAGATCTTCAGAAAAAGGTTGAAGCCCAAGGGAAGGACATCCAAGACACAAAAGCGAGCCTTGAAGAGACAGAAAAAGCCCTCCAAGCGACTCAAAGAGCACTAATGAAATATGAGCGGACGCTTGATGCTCATACAATTGAGTTGCGGTCAACTGTGCTCGACAAATGGGCTGGGAAGCACATTACCAGCACTAGAAGGTCTCGGCGGAATGCTGCTGCTCACGGAGGTAGTATCCTTGCCGACTTATGATGTGATCCTCTGGGAGGTTGACCAGCTCGAGGGCCAACCGGTGGAAGTCGGCATTTGAATCCCACTACAATGTGTCGTGGGATTTTCTTTATACACGTGGAGGGCTTGGTTCAGCTAGTAAAGAGCTGGTTCAGATTTTTGACCAACGTTATATGTATCCTCTAGTCCCACCCTATTCAATGTTTCACCGGGTGAATCCATTTATTTTTTTTAGGAAAACATTACAACACTCGATTCTCTCTTTACCTAGTTAAATATGTTTCGTTCAAGTAAATCAATAGTTAATTGGGGGGGTCTGTGACTAACTATTTTATGCAGGACCGGCTGGGTGCTTTGGAATGCTCGCTTTACCCCCTATTCCACGTTGTCTGAGTACAAGGAGTCTCGTGATCTTACCGCCTTGTCGAAAGCTGGCGCAATCTTCAAGTGACTTGGAAGTCCTCTAGCTTTACCTTCTTCCAAGCTACAAGCCACCATGTTATCATGTCTTGCGCGACCGCGTCTGGGGCGCGTGACCACGTCTATCGTACGGGCACATGGCAAACGCCCCATCTCAACGAAGAACTTGTCTTCAAACTGGAAAATTTACATCGCGACTGCCGGTTTGATCAGCGCACCCGGTATGTGGTGGTTGACCGCTACAAGGGATGAAGTGCCCCGCCTCGATAGTCCACCAGCGGAGCACCTGGGCCCTGAGCCGGGCCCCTCCAAAGAGGATGTCACGCATATGATATCGAAAGAGGCGTACTCTTTCCAGGTCAGAAATATTACGGGCGTCAAGAGATATGATGGCGCTCAATTGGCGTCCAATAGCCCGTGCGAGGACCGGTTTATTCATGGCCAACTTTCTTCGCCGTGGAATGAGAATGATCAATGGATGTCCTGGGCTGTTTTCGATGGACACTCAGGTTGGCAGACAGCGGACCTGTTGACCAAGCAACTGCTGCCTTTCGTGCGACGCAGATTGTCTGAAGCTAAACCAGCCTCAAACGACGAACCGGTGCCAAATGAGTCGATCCAGCGCGCTATCATGAAAGGATTTGTGGACCTCGACGACTCTATTATTAAGACTGCACTAGACACATCTAAGAGCAAAGAATCATTCCAGGACAAGGTGAAGAAACTAGCTCCTGCTTACGCTGGTTCGTGCGCATTGTTATCTCTGTATGACCCTATCACAAGCACTCTCCACGTTGCGTGTACTGGCGACTCGAGAGCAGTTCTGGGGCAAAAGGGGCCAGACGGCAAGTGGGAGGCAATTCCCTTGTCAGTCGACCAAACTGGCAGTAACGAAGAGGAGACCACCCGCATTTCTAAGGAACACCCTGGCGAGGAAAACATAGCCAAAGGAGGACGGGTGCTTGGACTCATGGTCTCACGAGCATTTGGTGACAGTCTCTGGAAGTGGCCTCTGGATTTCCAAAAGGAAATGAAGCAGAAATTCAATGGCCCATCACCGCTGACGCCACGGTACGATGTTCGCACACCCCCGTACTTGACTGCCGAGCCGGTTGTGACAAGCACTAAGATCGATGCTAACAAACCATCGTTCTTAATCATGGCAACGGATGGACTATGGGATTACCTCTCTAGTGAGCAGGGTGTTCACTTGGTTGGGAACTGGTTGGAACCACAAACTACAGAGAAAAATAGCAAACCAGAGCCACCAGAGCCAACAAATCGAGAATTTGACTTTGGCAGATTCTGGTCAGATGTGAACTGGAAGTTTGAGGAAAAAAGAACAACAATCCAAGATGATAATGCTGCAGTACATCTGATGCGCAACTCCCTTGGTGGAAATCACCACGAGTTGATAGCGGGCCGGCTTGCCTTTGGCCCTCCTTTCTCTCGACGGATACGGGACGATATCACTGTGCAAGTTGTTTTCTTTAATACCGAAAAGTAAATGTCGAGTTGTTGGTTGATGTGAACTTTGAAGTCTAGCCCTAAACTATGTATCTCCGAACCTTTTCGGGCGACGGAGGACCAAAGATAATTACAGATAATTACGTCCACCACTGATATATCACCTATTTTCAACTACTCTTGTCACAAGAACAGAAGAACAGTGTCAAAAATGCCTTCTATTGCCCACCTGATTACGCAGACGCCACAGAGCAATGGAGGCGCTGTTTTGCGTACACGGTCGGATGCTTCCTCAGGAAGCATGATCTTTGTTTGGATAACAATATCCATACTTGTCGGCCCTCCAGTCCTTCTCACAATAGCGATCCTAATAATGGTCCTTGTTGGAAAATGCGGACGCTGTATGTGTTGGGGTATTTGTTCGTATGAGGGAAAAGCTTGGTATGTCGTGAGCGATGATGATACCTCTTTCCCAGTTCCTATTGAAGAGAGACGCTAACCAGGCCTTGGAACCCAGTCTTGTCGATCCTATTTGTGGGACTCCCCGTCTAATAATAAGTGGGTTTAAGAAGTTATACCGCTTCATTTTTGTTCGAAAGACACCACCTCAAGGCACAACCGACGAGCAGCAAACCACACCTGGTAAGCAGGGACACATCCAGACAAAGTACTTTCAAGTTACTAATTAGCAATGTCTTTGTTCAGAGTCCATCGAGATGCGAGCTATCAGGATGGAATATATGAGAACTGATCGCCCAGAAGGTCCGCCAGGCTACGACAACAGCTATCCCGAGGAGCCCTTGCCTGTCTATAAACAATAACAGGACTGTGATTTGGTCTGGAAGAATCCAGAATGAGAAGGAATAAGCATGGACCAAGGAACAATGTTATGGCGTGTCTATATTTGCTTGGCTTGGCCATTCTATCTTGGCTTTTCTAGTTTGATGTTATACTGAATGTGATGTTACTGCGATCGCTCTATAGACACGAAAACTCAGGCTAAATAGTCTAGCTCAATTTTGGAAGCAGCGTTAAGAGTAGACTAGTAGGTATCTCTCACTGGGAAATGAGTACTAAAAATCAGCTCCATAACAGTACCCCGGTGATCAAAGTCACATAAAGCTAGGTAGATTTTGATGGTTTGTCAACCAGCACTCTTTATTGTTAGACCTGTATTCCAATGATGGCCCTTAACATCTTTTAATCTGCATTAATCCGGCCGGACTACTGATATTATAAACATAGGTCTACAGGTCATGCTGACGCAAACCTGGCGCAGAGTATGTATAGATTTAGCAGCCCTTAGACACTACCTCACTTTCACTGATATTCTTATATTTGTCAAGAATGGCTCCTGCTCCTAATGATAAGTCAGAACCAACGTCAGAAACGCCAGTTGATGTGGCTGCCGGATATATAGTGATAATTTTTCTATCACTCGTTGTTATACTGTTCTTCATGTTGACATGCGCTATCTTGAAAAAGTATGTATGACCATTGAACAATATGAACAGAATGATCTTAAGAATATGATTCTAAGAGTATTATTATCCTGCTAGGAATGGTGTATTTGGTATAGTCGGCTGCTGGATCAAAAACTGCTACACGCGGATAAAGTCTGCTCTCAACAGATTAAGCCTGAAGAAAGCCAAAACAGAAGGTCGCGGTAAGACCTATGCCAGGCCTTAAAAACGCAGGATGTTACATGTTATTATGGTAAACTAACCGTGATTATACAGAGCCGCAAGATACTTCCACCGTGAGGCTGCAGTACATGGTCCCTTCCCCTAAATCGACTCACGACTCTCAAAGTCCAACCGCCGTTCCTCCTTATATCCAATAGCCAATTGATCTGGCACACAGATCTTAGGGGAAGCAATGGCTATATGATTACCTGGAGCGGGACGAATGGTACACAATCTCTTTGGAGATGATGGGTTGCTCTGATGTACTGCCAATGAATAGTACACCTAGGTAGTTACTATATTCATCACCATTGGTATTTTGCGAATATTGGCTTCAGCCGGATAAAATGATGAGAGATTCTAAATTTTACAAACTTAGTAAACAAAAAGTGAATTATTCCTCCACGCATAGCCTGTCCAGCAACCAAAGAAAGAAGCGACAGGGGTATATAAAAAAAAAAAGACATCCTTCCTCGCAGTAATAATTCAAGTACTTGCAATTAACAAGGTTCATGTTCACTCATCATCAACGAAGGAGTTAGCCAGACGGCCAAAAAATGGAACCTCAAAGTGGTCCAAAGTATCAACTAGAGATAATGTGATTAGTGTCAGATATATCTTTCGTGGTGAACAGGTCAGCCGTATTGGCAGTTCCCGTAGAGTAGAAACCTTGGAAGACTCACCGTCTTGGTAGGCATGCATGCTGAGGAAACCGATTAAAGCAATATCAATAATAAACAATGTCCAGGAGAGAAAGCTCGACCAGCAGAATAGTAGGTGGATGATCTATGTTTGGCATATCAGTGTATGCGACCTTGGGACAATAGGAAAGATGGAATACGCACAAACATGGTAGCAAATAACATACTCGATTGCCAAGCATGAAATCTATAGTGAATAGTTAGGAAAATTTGGTTTCAAGGAACCCCACAGTCATCCAAAAGCCCATTACATACCGCACATAGTCGCTCTTGTGCTCAGCTAGTAGCAGGAATACACCCCCTGCGGGAGGCAGAAGCAGATACGCCAGTGCTGCTTCGATATCCATGCGAATGGGCAGACTAGTTTCAAAAGCCCCTAAGCTCACATGGCCCCCCTCGACATCTCGGCCAAAGCCTGTGTTGCCATGCCCGCCGCCAGCAAAGTGACTAGGGGAGGGTAGGTCGGCCGAGGCTCGCGGTGAGCGGAGGATTGGGGATATCCGGTGACCATCCGGGTGGGGAGGGGATAGGGCACGCTCAATCTCTGGTGATTGATCTTGATATGGGGCGAAATTCATTATGTTGTCGTACCTGGAAAGGTGAATGACGGAATGATCTCCAGGGATCAGGGGAATAATTTGGGGTAGCTCCTTATCGTTATCAGATCGCGACGCGTGTAATTGGCCTCAGGCAACAATATATCAAAATAAGGGTATCATAGTTATCATTCCGTTTATCTTCATAGTCAAAGATTTATTGTACATAAACTAGTCTAGTCCACCTAGACCTTCCCCCGACCGCGAGAAATTCCACTTCCTCGTGCTATCCCACTGGCTGGCCGTTGGGTTGTCGTAGACCCCCGTGTTGCCGTACGGGTTGTGCTGACACTCGGCGTTCTTCCTAAACCAGTGCTTCGAACTGTGCCCCTCGTAGTCCCGCGGGTGCCTCGTGTACCCCGAGTGACCTGTGCGCGCCGTTTTTCAATTTCCTCGGCTTTTCGCGCTGCTGCTTCTCTTTGTTGTTGGAGTGCCTGTTCACGTCTTTCCGCTGCTTGCTGCCTTTGAATCGCCTGGTTCTCGATGTCAATCACATCCTGAGTAGCGCCTTGCCAGTTGGGGTTGAGGATCAATCGCTGATTATGCTCGGTTTGGGAAAGGATGCGAGTCCACGTGTTGAGGAGTGTCGAGGCCGAAGTAACAGTTTGTGAAACCGTCTATAGATATAATTAGCCAGAGGATCAACCATGGAATAACGAGGAAGACACATTACCTCCATGTTTCCCTTGGCGGACTCCAAACTTCCCAGAAGTCCTTCTATCACTTCGTTGATATTCCGCACACCTTGTAACTCCGTCCGGAGAGCAGCCTCCCGGGCCTCCTGGTCATCAAAAAGAGGATCCTCGCCATCATGGGAAGCTCGAGGTTCTGGTGTAGTTTTCTCATCGGAGGCTCTTGGGTTGATCTTTTTGTGGGCCACCCTCTTGGATGGGGAGTTCCAGAGGTCCTCTGTGTCATCATCGGATAGTTGAAGTCTCTCCATCTCTTCTGCCGTGGTGCGGAAAGCCATGATGTTGAATTTGCAGAGTTGGAGCCGAAGTATGTACAAGCAATATTGACAAACTAAGCGCCCGATGGGTTTAGTTCTTCAATAATTGGACTTATAAAGTATTCGAAGGTGAATTGACAACTGATGAATGACGGATCGACGGTGAAAGATGATCGAATAGGGAATTGGGGTAGATCGAAATAGGAAAATCAACATTTAAATTGTTGACGCGGGGTTTTCAGCCACCTTAATTATCGAGGCGGTGAAGATACCCGGGTGGCTGGGCGACAATCGGCCTTTCACAACAACTTCACCCTTCCTTCACCACCAACTGATCGTTTTTCGTTCTCGTCGCCTCGGACAATTGGCTATCTGCAAGTTTACATCTGATATCGCTTTTGGGCTTTAATATCTCCGAGTGCCTCTCAGGTTTTGGCCGGACATCTTACAAGTCGGACGTGGTACGCCCTTGATTATATCAACGCTCCTTCTCGACACTTGATCAAGACCGCGAACTTCAGAAAAAGCCCGGGCATAAACTTTGACTAATAGACTATTTATATCTTTACTCAAAAGATCGCAAACCATCGAGCGGCTGTTCAATCGTTATTCAAGTCAACATGGCGTCAACACCGCCGCCGCCATCACCGTCTGCGCTTCGTGTACCAAGGGCGCCGCGACATGGGGCAAAGCATGACAACTATGAACCTTATCCCACACGTTATTCCGCTAGACTCGCAAGTCAACGAGGGTCAAGGGTTGCCCAAACCACGCCGCCCCCACGTCACGCAACCGTATCTGCCAAACCTGGAGCATCTAAAAGAACGCTTTCGCCCTCTTCACCTGGCACCGCCAAACCATCGCCCAAAAAGGCTGCACGCTCTCACAGAAATGCTGCCTCCCGTATTTCTCCCTTCGATTCTGAACTTTCACTTCCCCGCACTTCTGCACACCACACCTCCCAATCCTCTGCAGAACAGGCTTTACCTACCCCAGCTAAAACCCCTTCGAAGAAGAAGATAATCAATTCTGATTCTTCCACATCTCGTTCTCTTTTCCCTTCCACTTCCACCACCAAACGCAGAAAAATGGAGACCCCCAAATATTCTGCGGAACCAGCAATCTTTGTCGATGAGCCTTTGAGAGGGTACACTATTCAAGCTACAGAGCAAGAATTGGGTATCCCCATCCATGAGGACTCCCGTGATCGCATCCCTGTGATCGGTCCTCTCTCGACTGATTCGTTCATTTACAACCCTGGAAGACCGGTCGGACGACCTGCCACTCGCTCAACCACCAACCCCAGCGAAGGAGCCTGGTTTGTCCAGTAAGTCAACCCTCATTTATTAACAATACCCACATATTCTAACTTGTATTTTAGCCGTGGAAAAAAGATATTCAAGCGCTTTGATGACATGGAAGATGAGGGCGAGGATGAGGATGACCTTGGCCTTTTCGCCAACCGTCCCGACCTGTTGGCTAATAACCCTGACATTCTCAAGAGCGTGAAACCTTTGAGACGTGGCGACATCAAACCTCGTGTCCTATTTCCCAACCCCGCTAAGCCTACCGATGGTGATGAGGAGGATGTCACCGATGTCGAGGATCACGAGCCAACGTCTCCAACTCTACCTCCTCATGACGTTCTCCAAGACCGGGAATGTGTGGCTCCTCCCCTCTTGCCAGATTTCTTTGAAGCGGGCACACCTGTCGCTCAATCAGCCCCCGTTCCACATATTGGCCTCCGCTTCCCTCGCTCTAGCCTGGATGTGACTCCTGCACTGCCCACTGCTTTCTCCGAGAACCTCGCTTCTGGCGCTTCCGGCGAGGAACGAGTCCGGTCCCGGGGTCCCTCTATCAGCAGTGGCAGCAGCCTCCTAAAGTACTGGCCGCCTGTGAGCAGGAAGACGCGGGAGCCCGAATCCCGCGCTGACCGTGCGAAGCGCCTCCGCGAGGCCCGCGGTAGCCCTGCTCCACGCACCCGAAAGGCCCTGCGCGCGGAAGCTTCTCGAGACGCTTCGACCGCCGAGCCATCTACGTCCGATTCTTAGGTCTCATCCAGTCATCACATTTTCTCACGTCCAATTTGCATTCTCCCAGCGCTTTGAAAATTTCACGTTCTTTCATTTGCGTGTTGGCCGGAATTGGCGCTAAGTGTGTCAATATTCTCTTCGTTGCGCCTGGGCGCACCTTTTTCTTGCTGGTGTTTCCTTCTTTCTTCTCATAATGCCCTTTTTTTGTCCCCATGATGGCCGTCTTGTATTTGCGCAGGCCGCAGGGGCTCGTCTCGCTTCTTTCTCTTTTTCCTTCCAATGGCGCGCGTGGGTTTGGGAATCGCGAATACTAAGGATACCTCAGGAAAACATATTCGGCCGGAATAGCGGCGTTTTTCTTGTCTTTTCATCTGCGCTTTTGTTTCTTTCTTTTGACTTTTCTCTTGATCTTTCTTTTCGTACCGGCGCATTCTTTCCTTTCTTGCTTTTTTCTTTTCATCGCGGGAAGCGGGTCGGTGGTCATCACGGGAGGAATCATGGTAAATCGGAACAGCCCAATGGAAATTCATGATATTTGCAAAATCCTTCCCTGTAGATGGCTGATAATCAGTCCCTATAAAAGCTCCCTAGAGCTGTAGTCAAAACAAGCTTTCGGCAGTAGCCGGACTAACCACCGGTCCAAGTCCGCGCAGAAACTACTTGTGCATCTACACAGTAGACCAGGACAGTAGACCAGGAGAGGAAGCTTTCATGATGGAGGTACAAATACATTAATCGGGACATCGATTTATGACAAGGATTGTATCTAGCTGTACTCCTGGACAAATCCAACAAAAAAAGGAAATCCGCCCAATGCAACCAGGACATGCTTTGTATTCGTTATAGCGTTAGTGGTATTCCTATCCTCAACGGAGACTCAAAGGTTTGGGAGGGAACAGGATGGGTGTGGCATTCGAACGCGTCAAATGAACTCCAAATCATCATCGTCGTCATCATCCAAGAGTACCTGCTTTCCACTGGGCGTGATATCAGCAGGCGCACCCAGGCTCTCCCGGCCAGCCTCCTTGATGCCCCTTGAAGTGATGAATCGCGTCTTCTTGACCCCGCTGCCGTGGGGCTTGTCATGGGCACGCTTCATTGGACTTAGGCGGACATTCTTGGCTTTGCCAAAGGTGGTCATATCCATGCCGTTGGTCGCCGTGGGGCTCTTGGGCAGGGGAGTGCCCGATGCCGCTTCCTTGTTTGGGCTCTCGTTGCCGGTCCTCGTGCGAAGGTACTCAGCGCCCACGCCACCGACGCGGCCGGAAACTAGCTTTTGGGTGATGTCACGCTCTCGCTGTTGGGTCGCAAGACGCCGGCGCATTCGCTCCTCCTTGCTGTCCATACCGCGCCCCATCATACCTGAGGCGATGAAGGGATCGTCATGCGCATCAATAAGGTTTGCCGCCGAGCCACCCATGGGGTTGTAGGACGAACGACCAGCGCCGCGGTTTCTGGGGGGGCGCCACGTAGTAGAGAGATTGAGATCCCATGTCATACTGAGGGCCATCGTGTTTCAAGCCTTGCTTGAAAGCATTTCCTCGCCTCACTCCTTCCCCAAACAATCCGGTCCGCGAGCCGGATTTACCGCCAGGACCAAGCATGCCGGTATCAGCATTGACCCCCGAGCGTTGGCCCTGAGTGCGTCGGATCTGGATATCAACGTGGAAGTCACAGAACTCGGTTTTTCGACCATCTATCCAGGATTGGCAGGTCTTTCCGTCTTTTCTCACGGATTTGCAGAACCCGATATCCCGTGCCTTGCCAATTTCGAGGACCTTGTCGTCTGATGAGGACAAGGATAAGCTGAATCTGTTTGTGTCCAGCTTGTGTTTTGGTGGAGGCATGATTGTGGGGTTCAGAATTGCGACGAGAGTCCCTTCCGAGATTTTGTAATAACGGGGGAAAGCAGTGTCAAAAAGGAAGAGGTCAATAGTCCATTTCAGGTCGGTTAGAGTAATGGCCATATATCTGTTTGAGTTGTTAAGCCCATCATCGTAAGGGTCCTTATCTTTAGCCGAGGCATTGCCCAAAACTTTCTTGTCCTTGGGGTCGGACTTCGAGGCGACGATCCCGAATACCACGAAGTCCCCATCAATGTCCTCCGGGAGCTCGAATGCGGGTGCCTTGACGGTTTTCAGTAGATCAGGAATGCGAAGAATTCTCTTTTCTGCGAGTGTGCGGCTCAAAAAAGAATGCGGGAGAACTCGGCTCGATAGATGTAGCGACGAGTAGGACTCAAATTTTGAAGAATCTGGGGCCTTCACCATAGTACCGTCAGTTTGGCCTAGTTTGTGAGAGGAACTTAGTTCTTCTTCTGCCGTATGAGTTCGCCTATGTAGGTGAGATTGTCTCTCTTTGAGACCACTGCCCTCGGTTCTTCGAACGTTCGGAGTTGTATTACTGCGTTGTAGACCAGATGGGCGGGATTGTCCAGTAGATCGAAGGATGTCCTCGCGACTGAAGCTTTCCGTAGGCAGCTCTCGAGACAACGACGGTGGCGGCGAATGCTTTTCATCCGAAGCCGCAGCTTTGAAAGCCTCTAGCTCCAACTTGTCAATTTGAAAGGCTGAACTGCGGTTAGCCTGGACCCTTTCTGCTCTCTCCAGCCGAGATTTCTCAGCCGCTCTGCCTTCCGCCATTCTCTCGCTGAAACTTTTTATTCGGTTGATTCCTCCTGTTGATGAAGGAGAAGTCTGGGGACGTGAGGAGAATATGTCGTTGGAGCGCGGTGTAGCACCGTCTCGAAATCCCATGTGACTACTTGGTCGAGGGCCGGGCCTTGAGCTTGGAGGTCGTTTCAAGGATACATCATTGGCCTTCCAGCCCTTATCAATGCCCATGACATATCTCCGAGGCGAGATAGGGTCGGCGACAGGAACTTCTCGCTTGGTAGGTGATGCCGGAACCTGGATTCCATCGCTGCTTGTTCTTTGCCTCCCTCCATTGGTGAGTCTTGGTGTTGCACCGCGGTCTTCTGTTCGTAGAGCACCAATTGCGGAATTTGGTCGAGCATCTTCGTCATCGAGATTCGAACTAGATCTTCCGCGATTCTTTTGCTGGAGTTTCTTCAACTTCAAGCGCGCTTTGATCTCTGCTAGCTGAAGCTGCAGGGTCTCTTCATCCTCCTCCTCCTCCCCGTCATCTTCATCCACAATTTGACTCGCTTTTGATCGAATATTGGGTGTGGTATTTGAGCGCTTCAAGGGCGATGTCAGATTCTCTCGATTGCGTTGCATGTCTTGGTACTTTCGTCGTCCAGCCGGCGAACTCAAGAGAGCCGCGCGGGGCGATTGGGGCGGCCACGCGGGTTCGACCACTTCGACAGTGATTAGTTAGCCATGGAATTAGCCCAAGTGATTGTAGGTCCCTTACTAGCGATCAATGAGAGGATTCAGGCGTAATCAGTGACTGAAGATACCGTGGAGCGTCATTTGCGGCCCACGCCCTTTGCCCTTGCGCAGAGTGTAGAGTACAGAATGTAGAATGTATGGGAAGGGATCAAAATAGAGAGAGAACAGGGATACAATAACACAATCGAGCTGAAACTCGCTAATGCAAAGCGAAAGTGACGGATCGCGCACAAGGGCTGATTGGGTCGGGAAGTCGCGTTCGCGTCGTTTCCATTTTAGCCCCTTCCGTTTCCCGATCTTCTGGTCTTCCTCTTCACTCCCACCTATATCACACAATGAAGACTCGATCAGCTCCAGTGACAAAATCCGAGAAGTCTGGAGACGAGACTAAAACTAAAACTCTCGTTGCGGCAGAGAAACCGAGCAAAACGTTCATCCTCCCATCCGCTACCAGCGACAATGCGCGACTCCTCTCCCTGCCAGATCCCCAATCGGGGGTGCTAACACGTTACTTTTTTTGCCCGAATCGCGGTATATACGAATTTACAGTTGTTGCGCCGCCAGCGCATATGGGGCGTAGTATTCTGTTCGCGCCTCGCACGCGCGAAACTCCGAGCCCGTCGGAAGAAGAGGAAACGGAATCCGAGCCCTCGGTGCAGGGCTCGATCACGAAGAAAGCAGAGTTGCTAGTGGCAACCCCGGTCGATGCGATGTTTTTCATGGTCCCATTGTTAGCACCTTCCGCGAAATCAGGCCGTTCTCTTTTCCAGCCATTCGACGATATAATCGACTCCCAAGACGATATGCCCAAGCATCTGCGCCAAGTTCTTTACGATGATGAATTCCGAGGCTCCCTCCTAGCGCGAGCGGAAGCTATCTGTGAAGTGGTCGAGGCTGGCGATGAGAAGATGTTCCGGTTCAATGAGACAAAGCTTGTGCAGGAATTGATCACAAAGGCAGAACGTATGGCGGATCGGGGTCTTCCTGCGAGTCTTGAAGAACGCTTTGTTCGTCAGACGCTAGCCACGCCCTTGATGGCTGTCAAACGAGAAGATGTCGCGACTAGCCAGGAGACATCAAACGAGAGCCAGGGATCGGCCTCGAAATCCGAGGAGAGGGATGATTCGCCCTCGACTGTGGCTACAACTGCGACTCCGTCTATTGCGACACCTGCAGGGGAATCGACACCCGTGCCACAGCCACCGAGTGAAGAGTCGCCAGCTTCGGATCACGTTACTCGACTCCTCCGAATTTCCACCGCACTGTCCTTCATGAAGGAGTCATATCTGCCCGCCACCATGGCTTCGAGACTGGATGAAATCCTCGCTTCCGCAGAGAGCCCGATCGATTTCAAGCCGCTGAATGACCGTCTCAAGGAGATTGCAGACCTTCGTGCTCAAGCTCTCGCGTCACGCGACATGTCCAACTTCAGTCGGAAACGTGGCCTTGACGACGAGGAAGAGGATATACGGGGCGAGAAGAAACGCCGCAAGGATGAGGAGGAGAAAAAAGCCAAGGCTTCACAATCCCAAGCAGTTAAGAACTTGAAGAAGGTCAATACGAGCGGGATGCAGAAAATGAGCGCTTTCTTCACCAAGGCTGCCCCCAAGAAGAAGACTTGAAGTTTCCGGATACAACCAACTGAACAATAACATAGCCGTATGTTATGCAGGTGACTTATTACCTGGCTTCAGAGGAATCCAACCAGCAAGTTCTATGGTTGAAAGATTCTGTCTATGGACCTGGAGGCCAACCCCTTCTGCCCAGACAGAGCCACCAAAAGACACTCCCTGAGCAAGTGAGGGCGAGTTGAGAGGCTCGCCTCGTTCCACAATCCCAGCCAATCTGCGCGATTGCTTGGAAGGCACAGTAGCTGTCTGGAAGAACCGATTCCCAGGACATCTGGGATATTTTACTCCAATCCGGCGCATCCTTGTGCAGCTTCAATGTATACTATTTAATGAATAATCCATGTAAAGATGAAGTGACGTTATATTTTGGATTTCAATATAATATAATCGATAGCCCTATTCGAGTGGGCTTTGCTTCAATCTGTCATGCAACGTTCAAAGAGGGATCTGGTCAATAGCAGCCCCCGTAACCCTATAACAAAAATGTTAGCCATCATCCAATACATGCCGGCGATCAAAAGGTGTGAAAGGACCAACGTACAAGAACGACCCATTGGACGGCTTGCTAATAACCATAGCCTGCTCCAACTTCTCCTTGCTAATATCGGGGAACTTCTTCAGATAGTATTCATCCCTCAGCGCAGTAGTAACAGCCTCCACCTTACCCTGAGGCAACATGTGAACAGTGCAACCACCCCATCCAGCACCAGTCAAGCGACTACCCCAGGTACCCGCACGACGCGCAATAGCACAGATTTCATCGACCTCCGGCGCACTGCAGTCATAGGCCGTAGCGCACGATTCCTGCGACTCATTAAGCAATTGGCCGAGATAGTGAATGCGCTTCTCGTCCAGCTGGGTAGCCTTGCTGAGACAAGCCTTGAAATCGAGCACACGGCGCGCCTCCTTGAAGCAGTGCAGCGCGCGCTGACGGAGCTGGAATCGCTCCGCTTGCACGGGGAATGCGGAGAGGAAGGTTGACTCTAGCTCGGCTACGGTGAGGCCCAGCAGCTGCGCCATCTCCTCGCGCGTGTATCCCTCTTCTTGTGTGAACAGGTCCATCGTCGCTTGGATCACCGAGTCGATTTGGTACTCCAGTGGATCTTGGAGACGGCCTTCTTTGGTCATTAGCTCGTTGTGGAAGTTGCGCAGGCTGTATCCGAGGGAGCTGTTGTCCTTGGGTAGTGTTACGCCGTGGTGTTTGGCGAGGATCACGGCGGCGAGTGTGCACTCTGCTACGCGCAGGTTGTAGTGGCGTGGGGCGGTGTCGGCCTTGTTGGAGGTTACGAAACTCTGGGCCATCAGGAAGGTGATTTCGTCGGAGGATGTGGGGATTGGGACGTGGCGGGCGTTGAATTTGGGGAAGAATTGGGTGTAGAGCAGGTAGCCGCGCTTGGAGAAAATGGATGCTGCTTGATCCATGCTGTGTTTACGCACTGAGGTTAGTTTTCTGTTGGTTGCTGTCGTCTGTTGAGGGGGATAACTTACCCGCCGGAGTAGACACCGACAGCGCGCTCCGAGACAACAGCCAGATCCAACAGATCCTGCTTGGAGACGTCGTGGTTGTTGGCCTTCATAACGGCCAGGGCACTAGCGCACACGAAAGCAGCACTGCTGGAGATACCACCACCGGGTGGCACATTGCCGTCGACCAAGATCTGCATGCTAGCAGGAACGAGCGAGCCATCTGTCTTCTCCTTGCGCAGGAACTTGAGGGCGCCAGATAGGCCGGCGCGGAAATAGTTCACCCACTCGTGCTTCTTGGGGTCGATCTCGACGTCCTTATCGTGGGGCACGCTGAACTCGCGCGCGGGGAACTTCTCCGGCGAGACGTTGGCGATCGTGATAGTGGTGCCCTCCGCGCTAGCGGGGACTACTTTGACAGCCATGATCACATCGACGCTGACGGCGGTCGGCAGGACATCGTACAGTGAGTAGTCAATGTGCTCGCCGATAATGTTCACGCGGCCGGGGCTGCGCGCCACAAAGTCTGGGCGGTAGTTATATGTCTTATTGAACTGAGTAATGAGATTTGTCCATCGCTGCTGGTGCTCTGGTGCAACTGAAGTGAGCGAGGCCTCGTCTGTTGCGTAGACTTCCGCGATAGATTCAGTTTGCGGCACAAGCTCTTGTTGGGGTGACATGGTGGGGTAGGGGAGCGGGGAATTGAGGAGAGGAATTGAGAATAGGAAAGGGGAAAAGAAGGATCAGAAGAGGGAGAAGAAGTATAAGAAGTAGGAGAGCTAGAGTGGTAATTTGTGTGTAATTTCTCTTCAAACTAAATGTCCCCATATTCCCCGATTGCCCCGGGTAAAATGCCAGGCACGTGAGGTTACAGCAGGGCCATTTTTCCCGTTTCGGGAACTTCGGTGACTGCGTGTCGCTGCTTTGCGGGGAGGTGCTATGGGACTCTCCCCCAGGGTCTCCATTCATCAATAACTCCACAGTTTCTTATTGGTTAGTTCGCTTTTCTTCGCGGGGGTTTTCTACCCGATTTGGCTATGACGACATGTTCTGCTATATGCTATATAGCCAGGAAATATGTTGTGTTATCCTCATGAAGTCTCTCTTCTCTCTACTTCTTGTTGAGACTCTTTAATCGCGTCTAGTTAACCCCTACAGTCATCCCTTTATATCTACATCATGGCCTTTCTCTACGATGCACGTAGGGTGCGTTCCTGGCCTGTGGAGTCTCGAGCCGAGCGTATCGGATGGAGGGATCCCGAGAGTGGGCCTGAAAAAATCGGGATGCCATATACGGGCCGATAGAACCGGGAAAATAGGGAGCATACAACGTGGCTACATATATGCATAGCCGATTTTTCAATTGGGAAAGCCTGCTTTATGGCTTCTCTCGATACATAGCTGCGGGGCATACTACAATCATCGCATTCATTAAGGACCCATGGAGACCAGTGTTCTTATATATAGTCACTCGAAGCCAAGTGTGCCGAGGTGAGACCCATGGCTGACCCGACGAGAGAGAAAACTCGCGTGGATCGATGCTGGGCTACCTTGGTAAGCAAAATAGTCAGGAGAATACCTAGGTATCCATAACTGTAGTGAAGGATTTCATATTCCGTAAGGACCTCGATTGGCCTCTGGACTGGCCTGAAAATGAGGCGTCACACAACAGCAGCGGGTCCCGCTTCTGTCTCTTGCCCTTGAACCTTCGCGCTGGAGGGGTTTGCGGTGGTACATGCCTAACAAGCATGTGGGTTAATGTCAGATCCATCTTCCCGTGCGCAGATATTTCCGATGGCATCTTATTCTAGTCTTTTCCAAGAACGCTAATCGGAGGGGCATGTTCTACATTTTCATCAAGATGCCCATATTCGCCTAGTCACTAGAATGCGGGTTGATATACAACAAGACGTGGAACCAAGATTTGGGGTCGAGGGGTCCCCATTTTCCGGCCATAGTTGCATGATTTCCTGTGTAGACCCCTGATAAAGCCACTATCATGCAGCGTGGAATTCATTCGGATGCCCTCCTTCACCAATCTTGCAAGTGAAGAAGCCTCATTCTCTTCAGGGGGAGAAATGTCGCCTAAGCCGAGATCAAATGGTAACAAGCAAGTTTGGTCTTGTGGTCATGTTTCAAATTGTCACAGGACATTGTGGGGATTTTGAAGAAGACAGATTGGAGTAGGCAATAGATCAACGAGCGCAGGACGAAGGTATTCTTAGGTACAGATTTTTCACCTGACTAGTCTCAAAATCTTTATTCGAACATTAGCCTCGAAAGTGTGATATATGCACTCACTTGAAATATCCAAAGACCTACTTCACATACATAAAACCTGTATATTTTACGGAGTACATGGATAGCTGTGCTAATAATATACATACGGGGGCCGACTAGACTGCATCAGCCCTGGACCAAATGATACGATGCAGATAAGTCTCCCAGGTTAGCTATTAGCTATCACGGTGAGATCGACATGCGGGGATAAGTGCATGTGTGTAGGGTTAATATTTACCAAGGTTTACAACCCGATCTACATAAAGCACTGTTTATTTTGTTTCCCGTTCATATCTACTCGATCAAACTATACACTGACTTGCTAATCCAAGGAGATAGAGCACTTTAATGTACCTCTAGGAAATAATCCAAGCTAGAGGTGCGGAATAGCAGTATAGAAGACCGAAGATTCCGAAATAGCGGAAGTACGGTTGATTTGTATGATAAGCTGCGTAAAAAGACCAGTAGCATAGCCCAGCAACAGACCTTGGAGGCTTGGGTACTCGTAAATCATGCAGTAAGGGATCAATAACACTGCACGTCTAACAAGGGCGAGGTATAACGTCCTTACAATGTTCCTTGTCCAGTAGCTTGGCCCAGATGCCCGGACCGATCTGGACCCACTTGACCGAAAAATTTGGGGGATCAGGCAAGACTGGTGAGACTGGTTTTTAAAAAAAACCCCCTTCTAAAAGATGTAAAATGCTAGACTATCGTGACTTTTATGTTCCTGTTCCGATATCTGTGGCAGACATGATAGTTCCACCTATATATCTGATTCGTTAGTAGTTTGTTAGGGTACGTTTGTACAGCTCGACCATATTGTTGCCGAGGACATACGAAAACACCAAATCAGGTGATCTAGCAGTGGCCGAGGTCGGAGGGCGTGAACGGGCGTCCAACCAATCAAAAGCCCCGAATTTCTTGACTCAGAGCGGTCGGACATTTTGGGTTAAGCGTTTTCTCGGAATCCCCAGAGACGAGTCACTGGCAATCTTCAGCGGTCAATTGGGACTCATTTTTCTTTACTTTCAAAACCACTCTCCCCTCAGTCTTCCTGGCTTGGCCGTCATTCACAATGATGCCATTAAGACCTTCAAAAAGCGCTCTGCGCGCATTCCACCTCCAGAAGCAGCTTGCTGGACGTCGACCTTTTTCGACCTCTTTTGTGGCTTCGGCCGCTTCGCCCCACCGCTCCGTCCAGAAGCGTACTCAGAGCACAGCTACGGCTTCAAATCCGTGAGTTATTTCCCCCCTATAATCATAATGCAATTGTAGTCTAGTTCTAATTTGTTTAATCGTCAGGGAATCCAGACCCGTACCCAGTCCCGCGTTTAACCAGGAACCCCATCGCAATGAGATTTCTCCCTTGCAACACCGCCAGCTCCCCGAGCTCGATGACTCGTATGTTAACCCCGATGGCAGCTTGTACACATCAAACTAATTAGCTGGTACAAAGGATGGTTGGAATGAGTGGTGGAGAGATCTTCCACGAGATGATGCTTCGCCAGGGTGTTAAGCACGTCTGTGAGTATATCATGCTTGATATTGCTCAGTTTGCCAATTCTAATATTGACATTTGCAGTCGGTTACCCCGGTGGTGCCATTCTCCCCGTTTTCGATGCTATTTACAACTCCAAGCACTTCGAATTCATCCTTCCCAAGCACGAGCAGGGTGCTGGTCACATGGCCGAGGGTTATGCCCGTGCCTCTGGCAAGCCCGGTGTCGTCCTCGTTACTTCTGGCCCTGGTGCTACCAACGTTATCACTCCTATGCAAGATGCTATGTCTGATGGCACCCCGATGGTTGTCTTCTGTGGTCAGGTCCCTACCAGCGCTATTGGAACCGATTCCTTCCAGGAAGCCGATGTGATCGGTATCTCGCGTGCCTGCACCAAGTGGAACGTGATGGTCAAGTCCGTTGGTGAGCTGCCTCGCCGCATCCAGGAAGCTTTCGAGATCGCCACGAGTGGTCGTCCCGGTCCCGTCCTGGTTGACCTGCCCAAGGATGTCACTGCTGGCATTCTCCGCAACCCCATTCCCATGCACAGCACCATCCCTTCGCTTCCCAGCGCAGCTACCGTGGCAGCCCGCGAAATGAGCCGGAAGCAGCTCGAGAGCACCATTAACCGTGTTGCTAACCTCGTTAACGTTGCTAAGAAGCCTATCCTCTACGTCGGACAGGGACTTCTTGCTCGCCCCGATGGCCCTGAGATCCTTAAGGAGTTTGCCGATAAGGCATGCATCCCGGTCACCACCACCCTGCAGGGTCTTGGAGGATTCGACGAGTTGGATCCTAAGGCTCTCCACATGCTGGGTATGCACGGATCCGCTTACGCCAACATGGCTATGCAGGAGGCCGATCTGATCATTGCTGTTGGTGCCCGTTTCGATGACCGTGTGACTCTCAGCATCCCCAAGTTCGCACCTCAAGCCAAGCTCGCCGCTACTGAAGGCCGCGGTGGTATCGTGCACTTCGAGATCATGCCCAAGAACATCAACAAGGTTGTCCAGGCCAACGAGGCCGTGGAGGGTGACTGTGCCGACAACCTCCGTCTTCTTTTGCCCCATGTCAAGGCTGTATCTGAGCGTCCCGAGTGGTTCGAGCAGATCAACGACTGGAAGAAGCGTTTCCCCCTGTCTCTCTACGACCGCCAGACCGAGGACGGTCCTATCAAGCCCCAGGCTGTTATCGAGAAGCTTAGCGAGCTCACCGCTGATCGAAAGGAAAAGACTATCATCACCACCGGTGTCGGACAGCACCAGATGTGGACTGCCCAGCACTTCCGCTGGCGTCACCCTCGTACCATGATCACCTCCGGTGGTCTCGGTACTATGGGTTTCGGTCTCCCCGCCGCTCTTGGAGCCAAGGTGGCCCGTCCCGACTGCCTCGTCATCGACATCGATGGTGATGCTTCTTTCAACATGACCCTCACTGAGCTTTCCACCGCTGCTCAGTTTGACATTGGTGTCAAGGTGCTCCTGATCAACAATGAGGAGCAGGGTATGGTCACTCAATGGTAAGCTGTCGTCTCTGATCTTCCGGGTATATTTGACTGACTTGTTCTGTTCTAGGCAAAACCTCTTCTACGAGGATCGGTACTCGCACACCCACCAGCAGAACCCCGACTTCGTTCCCCTTGCTAAGGCTATGCGCGTCGGTGCCGATACGTGCTTCAAGCCCTCTGAACTTGAGGAGAAGCTGAAGTGGCTGATTGACCACGATGGCCCTGCTCTCCTGGAGGTCATCACTGACCGCAAGGTCCCTGTTCTTCCCATGGTGCCTTCTGGCCGTGGTCTGCACGAGTTCTTGGTCTACGACGAAGGTATGCAAACCCCTGGCTCGTGAATTAACTGGAAACACCATTAACTCATTCATTACAGCGAAGGATCTGGAGCGCAAGGAGCTGATGCGCCAGCGTAATGTGGACTTCAGTGTCCGGAAAGAATAGGTGACTAGCCAATGTCACCTCGACAATCATATTTCTGTACTTTGATATCCATGGCGTTTCTTGGCTGGTTCACCAAAAGCGATTGAGGCAATATCTGTCTAAAGATAAACAACAAATCCGTTAACCAGATTGCTCCTGGAGGTCTCTTTGGCAGAGAAGTTTGGTGCTCGCGGGTTCTATACGCCTGCTGAGCTTTGGCCCTCGCCATATCCCTGAAACAATAATGGGGAATTGCATGAAACACGTGCTTCACCATGGCCTTTGATCGATGTTGGCCTTTTCTCTTGCCACGTTGCTCCTCTTGTATATAATCATTGACGTCTCCGGTTCTTCGATGGGAATTGGGGAATTGATATGTTCGCGTTCCATAATTAGGAGCAGTTAGTCATTGAAAGCATTTACCGAGGTATCTCTTGTTTATTACACGTTCATAAGTACTTCCTCGTATCTTCATCACGCTAGATGGCTTTTGCTTTTGTTGGCTAACAATGTGCCTAACTCCGGCCCTGGAGTATTTTCTCATAATCTAAATATGAGATCACCTACCTAAAGAGGCAAGTAGCCAGAACTCAGAGGGTTAGCAACGTACAGATAGAAAGTAAAGTGAGCTACTTAATTTCTCGCTATCGCTTTTTTGCCCGGTTCAATCGAGCATATCAACTAGGTAGTCAAAAACGAAGATACCAGTCCAATACATATGTATATCTAGAAGACGGCAAATAAAGAAGCTTACGCAAATGCTGGGGCTTGGAAAATTATGTAAATGGGCGATTAGCACCTGGGCACCTGACAAGTTTGAAAATTAGATATCTTTGCTTTCCTTCTACTTTACCCTCTTGCTTTCTATCATGTTCTTTCATACGCTCTAGGGCTTGCATATCCCACAGCAAACAACAATTGGAAAGCAGGACGTTGCATTCCTTTCAACCTCCTTGACCTCCATAAATCACATGCCCTTGTAATATCAACCAGCTAGAGATATTCCTCTCCAGCATCTTATTTCTACTAAGCACTTGACCAGGAAACAATACGAGATCATGGACTCCCAAAGGTATGTTTTAGATCTCTCTTACTTTCGCAGCACATGACAATCGATCTGAGAGATACCTGAACACATTTGGAAAGCCTTCTAAGTAATATGCGGAAAATGCTAACCAACTCAACCTATAAAAGGATGTGCCGTGACTTCGCCAGAGGCAATTGCCAATGGAAAAACTGCAAATTTGCTCATGTGAGCAATGGCCAAAGCCGCAGTCCAAAAATCCCAACCAGCCAGATTCAACGTCCTGAGCCCTTGCCCAGACGAGATCGTGGCTTGCCAAATACAGAAAAAGTGCTTCGAGCATGGCAAGGAAGCATTCCTCTACGCACGGCGGTCATTCGTCCCTCCTCTGGGAAGAAAACGACTATCTTCCGGAAAGCGAGGGAACTGATTGAATCTGATGCCAGCATACGACAAGAAGTCATCCGGACATTGGCGAGTGAAGATGGCTTGCGCCTAATCCTGGACCTTGTCCAGGAAAACTTCGAAGGCATGGATGCCACAACGAGAGACCTAATCATCAAGACTCAGGTGCTACCATTTCTAGAGACAATCTCAAATCCCGAGGTTATATCTTCTCTGGTACTGGAGCAAGCGGTGGGTACAATCTACAATGTCTTGTTTGGAATCGACGGATCTAGAGCAGCGCGATGGCTCAATTTCATCTGTGGCGTTCTCGAAACGGACACCACCAACGAAGGCAGCGCCATGTTACTGCAGGCATCTCTACACACGTTCTCCCACATCGCTGACCTGAATTCTACGGCCCCTATCCAGGACTGTCTGCATGCCGTGGCACACAGATTTGAGACTGTGCTCGCCTCGATGAATAACAAGAATAGCATGAGCGGTCGACTTTATCAATCTCGGCTGCACCTTGATCGCCTTCTTCAGCGTATGGAGACTGGAAAGTCGCTCCCAACGGGTACACCAGAGAAGGAACTGAAGAAAGAAAGCAAAGTCGCTTTTGTCGCCAATCGCGAGACTCCGGGGGCAGACACAACAATGACTTTGACGACATCTGCCAGATTAGGATCATGCCTAGCCTTGAAGAAATCTGCAGCCCTCGAGGGGAGTACTTGCCCGTCAATAACCCACTTCAATGGCATATTGATGGTATCGATGGATTGCTAGATCGAAACTTTCGGTTGTTACGAGAAGACACCGTCGGTCAACTTCGAGATGCAATCCACCACGAACTAAGTCCGCGTGCCCAGCAGTCACAATTGCGCAAATTAGTATATCCTAAGTGCTTGGTGGCCAATCTCGAGTTCAACTGGCTTTCTGGTCTTTACTTCGAAGTCGACTTCCCTCAGCCTGCCGGAGTAACAAACTACTCACCCGTGGCCCGGGAGATGTGGTGGCAGAACTCGAAGCGTCTACAGCCCGGTGCGCTTGTGTGTCTAATCGTTCAAAAGGATGTGGTGCTGTTTTGCACTGTGACGCATCGTGACATGTCACCCAGGCGCAAAAAGGATAATGCCCTCCCACAGGATCATGTCCCCCCACAGAACAAGGCAGAGCCAAAAACGTTGTGGAAGAATTCCACGAGAGGCTCTGTTATGTTGATGCCAGTTGACTCTCGGTACACCAACACTCAAGTCGTTCTGGACCTTTTTAGTCCCAAGAAGACCACTATGTCTCTGGTGGAATTTCCAGGAGTCATTCTTCCAGCATTTGAACCAGCGCTTCAAGCACTCCAGTCAATGAAGGTGGCCCAAAACCTACCTTTCTCAGAGCTGTTTGTTCCGTGGGTCTTTGATGATTTCAACATATCCGACATGGCTCCTGCATTATATGCTTCCCAGCCTGGCTTTGCATTCAATCTCCGCTGCCTCATGAAGAATGATACCAATTTCTACGTCCGCGTTGATCAACCATCTGACGTGAAATACGTACAGGATCATTCAACCCTGGATGGTGCGCAGGCTCATGCACTGATCAGTTGTTTAAAGCGAAAGCTCGGTTTGATCCAAGGGCCACCTGGTACCGGCAAGAGCTACACTGGTGTGGCCCTTGTCAAAGTCTTACTCGCAAACAAAGAAGCTACCAGAGGAAGATTAGGGCCAATATTATGTGTCACATACACCAACCATGCTCTCGACCAGCTTCTTGAGGCCTTACTGGACAACAATGTGACATCGCAAATTGTTCGTATTGGATCCCAGTCCAAGTCGGAAAGGTTGGAAAAATTCAACCTTCAGACTGTTGCGAAAGATACAGCAAGAACAAAGATGGAGAAGAAAGAAAGATGGAGCACAGCTGAGAGACTCTCACTGTGTGAGGATGATTTTCGTGCCCTGGATCTGAAACGGGAAGTCCCCATTGCTCGTCTCAAGTCCTATATCCAGCGGACAGACCCTGGCCATCACGATCAGCTATTTTCGCTGGTCCAAGAAGATGGGTTCTTGGGAGTGAAAACCGACAATCCCCAGACTACGATCAAGTCCTGGCTTGATTCAGCAGCTAAAGACAATGCTCGTGTACGGCCTGTGGACCAACTCAAGGACGTCAATGTCTCCGAAATGTCTCGAAAAGAACGACAGCATCTTTACAACCATTGGTGTCGTGACTACCGCGCAGAAGTTGACGAACAAGTTAGGCGAATCGTTTCATCTCACAGGGCTGCCAAACAGGGGTACGATAACGTCCAGGATGAGATGCACCTTCGCTGCCTGGCTCAAGCAGATGTCATTGGCGCCACTACAGCGGGGCTTGCCCGTAGACTGGATATGTTCCGAAGACTTCCATGCAAGTTTATGCTGTGCGAGGAGGCTGGAGAAGTTCTTGAATCACATCTGCTCACGGCGTTTATACCATCTGTTGAACATGCAATCCTCATCGGTGATCAGCAACAACTCCGCCCTCAGGTCCAAAATTACGATCTTTCTAGCGAGAATCCTCGGGGCGGTGCGCAGTACTCACTCGATATCTCCTTGTTTGAAAGACTGGTGAGCTCGAACAAAAGCCCCATGGACTGTGGAGCTCCTTTCAGCACACTGGAAACACAGCGGCGAATGCATCCATCTATCGCTCGGCTGATCCGCGAAACCCTGTATCCGAACTTGAAGGATACTCCATCTGTTTCGGAGTATCCAGAGATTACGGGGATGCGGAAGAGATTATTCTGGTTGGATCACCGACAGCGAGAGGGAGGGTCCGACCCCGATGCCATGTCAACCTCTCACTGGAACAGTTATGAGATCGACATGACCGTTTTGCTGGTCAACCATCTTATTCAACAAGGCGAATACAAGCACGGAGACATTGCAGTGTTGACTCCATATCTGGGCCAACTCCACCGACTACGGAAAAGGCTAGATGAACTCTTTGCCATTGTAGTAGGCGACCGTGATCAAGAGGATCTCAAGCAGGCGGGTTATGGGGATTATGAAGTGAAGCACAAACCCATGATCAAAGCAGCCTTGTCACAGACTCTTCGCGTCGCTACCGTGGATAACTTTCAAGGCGAAGAAGCAAAGGTTGTTGTGATATCTCTAGTCCGAAGCAACCCACAGAACAAATGCGGCTTTTTACGCACTTCCAATCGAATCAATGTTCTGTTGTCACGAGCACAACACGGTATGTACATCATCGGCAATTCGGATACCTCGATCCATGTTCCTATGTGGGCTCAAGTCGTAAATATTTTGAAGCAAGATCAAAATATCGGAAAGGCCCTGGAGCTGCAATGCCCCCGCCATCCAGATACAACGATTGCGGTTTCGACGCCAGAAGATTTTCCGAAGCTCTCCCCCGAAGGAGGTTGCAACTTGCGCTGTGTCAACCGGCTTAGCTGTGGACATGCCTGCGCTCAAAAATGCCATTCGGATCTTCTTCACAACGCTGTGTTTTGCCTAGAGCGCTGCCCTCGACCGTTTAGTGGCTGCAGTCATTCGTGCCCTAAGCGATGCGGGGACCCTTGCCCGGAAAAGTGCATGGTCAACGTGTATCGAAAGCACAGAAAACTCCCATGCGGTCATCCAATGCCAAACCTTCCTTGCTGGCAGGATCAAGATATCTCGTCAGTTCGCTGTCTGGTACGTATGGACAAGACGGTCCCAGGCTGCAATCATGTCGTCTCACTGCCATGCCACGTCGATGTGGAAACAAAAGACTACCGCTGCGTAGCTCAATGTCGCAGCCCCTTGCCCTGTGGACACTTGTGCAAGAAGATGTGTTACCGCTGCGTCACTAGAGGACCTGAGAGCGTTGTAGCCAATCACGGAAATTGCGAACAACGGTGTGACCGGAACCAATCTACTTGCGCTCATACCTGCAGCCTTCCTTGCCACGGTGAGAAGCCCTGTCCTCCCTGCAAAGCTCCTTGCGAAGTGCACTGCGGCCATTCCAAGTGTCCGCGAAAATGCTACGAGCCGTGTACTCCTTGCGCGGAAGAAAAATGCCTTTCAGCGTGCCCTCACAGCGTCTGCTCAATGCCATGTGCAGCCCCTTGCGATCATGTTCCATGTTCCAAGCGATGCAAGAAGAAGCTGGCTTGTGGACATCAGTGCCCATCAGTATGTGGAGAAAGGTGTCCTTCGTCCTCCTTCTGCCAAACCTGCGGAAATGAGGACATCCGAAATCATCAAGTCGACTTCATCATGGGTCAAACTTACAAGGAAATCAACCTGGACGGAAACCCGTGCGTATTTCCCAAATGTGGACATTTCTTGACCATTGAAAACATGGATGCACAAATGGATATGGCTAGCTACTACGAGGTCGATGCCAATGGCAAGCCAGTCTCTACCTGGGTATCATTGACACCGTTCTCTATTCAAGACATCAAAACATGCGCCACCTGTCGTGGCCCATTGAGAGATATTGCCCGATATGGCCGGCTGGTTCGTCGAGCTATCCTCGACGAGTCGACGAAAAAATTGATCATCTTACTCAACCAGGAATATGTCCCCCTTGCACAGGAACTTCCCCAGCTTGTCCATGAATTACATGCAACCAAGGGTCAAAGAAAGTATCCGTGGCCAGCGTTGATTGAGATTTCTGGTCCGCGAAGCCATCAAATTCAGAGCATGGGAGAAATAATCCAGAGCACAAATCCAGGTCGGTGGGATTCCATCCTTGACCTGCGAAAGCGCGTCGAGCTCTATAGGCGTCGCGTGAGACCCGAGGAGCAACCATTCGAAAGGGTTCGGAGAATGATTGATAACGCTCGACAACGCCAAAGAATCAGAATGAACCCTGATCATGTCGAAAATGTGCTTCAGACCAAAGGCTTCCTGCAGGGCACCGCCCTCTTAATCCGTCTGGACATTGCTTTGCTCGTTGACCTTTTGAGTCTTGTTTCCCAAGGACGCCCAAGCGAGGTAACACCTCGATTCGAGCTTGATCTACAGAAGATCAAGGATGATTGCCAGACCCTCATCCAGCAAGCGGTCACTCACCATCGACTTCTGCAGCAGGCAGAAGGTCATATTTTCCTAGCACAGCTCTATGCCCTCGAACGGGCACATTGCTTGACACCAGAGAAGAGGAACACTATCTTGAAGCAAGGCCAGGTTGCCATTCAAAAAGCTAAAGGTCTTTGCGATGCGCACCCAGGTCAGACACAAGGACTAGCAGACGAAGTTCACAGCGTCGAGAAAATGTTGCGTGGGGGCACATTCTACACAATTATCACCAACGAGGAACGCATGGCAGTCATTTCGGCGATGGCTCAGGAGTTTAGTGGAACTGGGCATTGGTACTACTGTCGCAACGGACATCCTTTTACCATTGGGGACTGTGGTCTAGCTAGGGAGACGAGCCGCTGCCCCGAGTGCGATTCCCCGGTGGGAGGCGAGAATTCACAATTGGCGGAGGGAGTTACACTGGCGCAGGACTGGGATCAGGATAGGGAGAGATTGAATCTTTAGGGGAGAGAGAAGGGAGAGAGAAGACTTTGCGCTCATTCTTTGTGACCAGGCAACCCAATTTGCTGCCGTACGGCAGGTAATAAAAAAAGGCTGAATTCTTCTACGTCAATAGCCTTTGAAATATTACGGAGATATGGGAGTAAAAATATTTGATGCTGTATAGGTGAAAGCCATGGCAATGTAAAGGTGGGATGTTATGAGTCGCTATCGACTGTCGTAGGAAGTCCACGGGTGACGTCTCGGGGAGTCTCAAGGTGTCACGCCCAAGCTTATCCTCCACTCAACCTCCTTCCGCTCTTCCCACCTCCACCATTATTCCCACCTTGGTTCTTGTCTTATGAATTGACCATCTCTCGCTAGCTCATTGTCTTTGCATTGCATGTGTTCACCCCTGCTCTCCTCCTAGCTTCCGCCCCTCACCCGTTCAATGATGGCTAGCCCACCACCCGTCACCGAGGACCAGAACCGCCTCCTCGAGGAGGCATTGGGGGTGGTGAGGCAGCAGTCGAGTCTGATGCGCAAATGTCTAGAGACCCCTGGAAAGCTCATGGATGCGCTGAAATGCGGGTGAGCTCCCCATTGAAACTGCCCAGGCAGCGACCTCGGAACGTGCGCATTGAGTCCATACGCTAACAGCTTGAAATCTACCTCTGCAGATCGACTCTTGTCTCCGAACTACGAACCCCCAGTCTCGGCCCGAAACAGTATTACGAATTGTATATGGCCGTCTTTGATGCGCTGCGACACCTTTCCGTCTACCTAAAGGAGAACCACCCCGTCAACCACCTTGCCGACCTTTACGAGCTCGTTCAGTATGCCGGCAACATCGTCCCCCGATTGTACTTGATGATCACCGTGGGTACGGTTTACATGTCCGTCGAAGATGCGCCGGTCAAGGAGATCATGAAGGATATGATGGAGATGAGCCGAGGTGTTCAGCACCCAATCCGTGGCCTGTTCTTGCGATACTACCTCTCCGGTCAAGCACGCGATTACTTGCCCTCGGGAACCGGCGATGGTCCAGAGGGTAATATGCAGGATTCGATCAGCTTTGTTTTGACGAATTTCGTGGAGATGAACAAGCTCTGGGTTCGACTTCAGCACCAGGGCCCCTCACGAGAGCGGGATAGGCGCATACAAGAACGACGCGAACTAGAGCTGCTCGTCGGTAGCAACATTGTTCGACTCAGCCAGTTGGTTGATCTTGAAGGGTACAAATCTGGTATTTTGCAAGCTCTTCTGGAACAGGTTGTACAATGCCGAGATGTCCTTGCGCAAGAATATCTCCTGGAAGGTATGGCTCTCTGATTTCCTTTCTCTCGGAAGATACTCTTGCTTGGTCCATTTACTAATCTGATCAACAGTTATCACAAAGGTCTTCCCAGATGAGTTCCACCTGCACACCTTGGACCTTCTATTATCTGCCATCGCTAGGCTTAACCCCCACGTGGATCTGAAGAAAATCGTCATTGGTCTTATGGACCGTTTGTCTTCTTATGCGGCAAGTCAAGCGGATTCAGCAGTAGAGCCAGAAGCACGGAAACAGAGTGAGGAAGAAGCTGTCACCAAGCTATTGCAGAAGCTCGAGCTTGCCAAAGAGACCAAAACCGAAGAAGCAAAGGACGCCGGTGCCGATGAAATTATCAAGGAAAATGGTACCGAGAACGACGAAACAGAAACAGCCAAAGAAAGCGTCGAGGCTGCTGAACCGCCAACGGAAGAAAAGCAGATTGTGAATGGGGACGAGGCTAAGCCTGGCATTCCAGCAGAAATCAAGCTGTACGATATCTTCTACGATCAAGTGGTCAATTTGATCAGAACCCGTGCACTGCCGATTCAAGATACCATGGCGCTGTTGGTATCACTTGTCAATCTGGCATTGAATACTTATCCAGATCGGTTAGAGTATGTTGACCAAGTCCTGGACTTCGCGACGCAGAAGACTGCCGAATACACTGATCATGCCGATTTGCATTCGGCGCCAACCCAACAACACATCCTCCACCTTCTCAATGCTCCTCTCAAATCTTACATCTCGATCTTCACAGCCTTGGCATTGCCACATTACCTGCCACTACTGACCTCACAGTCATACCCCACAAGGAGGGCTGTTGCCGGCGAGGTCATTCGCAGTCTGTTGAAGAACAAGATCTTGGTATCCACAACGGAAAACCTCGATCGTGTGCTCCAGACTGCAAGAGTATTGATCAAGGAAGGCATGCAGCAGTCTGCTGGCTATCCTGGGTCACAGTCCCAACGACGGGGAGGGGAAACTGACGAGACGGTAGAAGAGCAAGGGTGGCTTGCGAGACTCGTACACTTGATTCAGGCACCGGACAATGACACTCAGCTCAAGGTAGGGTCATTTACCATATGCTTTATACCTATAACTAACAGTCTGTGATAGCTTCTCCAAGCAACGCGCAAGGCATTCGCCGATGGTAACGAACGAATCCGCTATACCACTCCTGCAATCATAACGGCCTCGATCCGATTGGCCCGCAAACTGAAGTCGCGCGAGCATTACGACGACAATTGGCAATCACAGTCATCGGCTCTATACCGGTTCATGCACCAGAGCGTCAACAATTTGTACCAGCGCGTAAATCCAGGTTGTGCCGATCTCGCACTCCGACTGTTTGTCATGTGTGGTGAGATTGCCGATCAAACAGGATTTGAGGAAGTCAGCTACGAGTTCTTCGCGCAGGCATTCACCATCTATGAAGATGCCATCAGTGACTCGCGCGCCCAGTTCCAGGCCGTATGCATCATTTCAGGCGCCCTACATGGGAGTCGTGGATTCTCCAAGGAGAACTATGACACACTCATTACCAAAGCTGCGCTGCATGGAAGCAAACTCCTCAAGAAGCCCGATCAGTGCCGCGCGGTGTACCTCGCAAGCCACCTCTGGTGGGTAGTCGAGAACCCTCAACGTGGGGAAGAAGACCCCAAAGACGTAAGTTCATCTCCAAAATTCCAATGTCTTATTATCTCTTAGCTGACGTCAACTTTGCAGCTCTACCGTGACGGCAAACGAGTCCTCGAGTGCCTCCAGCGCGCCCTCCGTGTGGCCGACGCCTGCATGGACACTGCTGTCTCCGTCGAGCTCTTTGTGGAAATCCTCAACCGCTATGTCTACTATTTCGACCAGCAGAACGAGACCGTAACTACCAAGTACCTGAACGGTCTCATCGAACTCATCCACTCCAACCTGCAGACGACCGAAGATGAGCAAAATGCTAATCTTGACGCCCCGAAACGCCACTTCGAACGCACGCTGGAGTATATTCGCTCTCGCGAATACGAAGGCATTGTTACAGATCCGCCAAAGTAATTGTAAAGATGAATGTCTAGGCCGTTTTAGTCAGGACACACATCTCCCGGTTATCTTCAAGGAGCAGTGTACGTATGTGATGTGCCACGCGGGATTCCTGTGTTCATCCCTCTGGCAGGGCTTGTTTTCTGCTCTACTTTATTTCCTTGGTCTCTTTTGTCTTTCTCTTGTCCCTGGAAGCCTGCTTTTTTTTCCTTCTTGCTGCTCTCGGTTTTCTTTCACTCCTAGTATATACAAGTGTATCATTGTCTTCGTATAACACCATACCCTTTCAACGTGATTTGTATCGGCCATGAACAACCTCTTTCTTTTGCCATTTGTAGAAGAAGCAAGCACCTGTTGCAGTCCCGAGGGGTCAGTTAATGGAAAATATGATCTCATCCATAAGGAGGCACTACCTAGTATCCTCTAGAGTATATATGAGCCCTATCTGCATAGCGCGTCATACCAAAGACGCAGCTCTATGTTACTACCTATATTTGTATATACTTACGTTCTACGCGAAAAGCCAGCAAGCGAAAGCCGAAGAAACCTTCGATCATGCAATTGGTCAAGACGATGAACGGAGTGGGAGACTAACCCTATCTCCACGGATATCGCTGCATAATGTAGAAAGGCCAGAGACTCATACCGTACATAAACAAATCCGGATGCCATACTTAAAGTAAAGCATTCAAACACATTGGAAAAATACCAAGCAAATAAACAACCCATATCAATAGCAGTGACTCTTTCGGGTAGAAAGATGTAGACAGATGTGTGAGTATGACGTTAATCCATGACGCTTCAATAAAAAAAAAGGAAATGAAAAAGGAATAGATGAGGGCATTTCAAAGTCGTTCCAGCAAGAGTGCGGGAAAGGAGGCCGAGAAGAAGATTCGTCCTAAGGCCCAGTTGGCATCAAATCGTGATCAGGATAGAGAAGTCCCGCCGAATAAGCCAGTCGGAGGCGAAGCATACTGTCGCAGCACGGAGGGTCCACCGAATCCACTGAAGGGGGCTGGGTGACTGTTACTAGGGACCGGGCTGCCGATATCGCCAGGCACAATGCTACCCCGATGACCGGAGGCCGCGCTGTTGGGATCGGGCTCGAACCGGACAGACTTGCCACTCGGGCCTTCCTTGATAGAGAATGATCCGCCGCCATTCTGCGGACTGCCTTCTGTATCGCAGATATCAAGCATTTCATCCAAAGAGATCGATGGCTCGCCTGAGTTGCGCAGCTGCTCCACCTGACCGAGAACAAGGTTCACATCGTGGAAGCTCCCAGCACCCTTCTGCGGGCTGGTCATTGAGTCCAGGTGCTTGCATGCTTGGATGACCAACAGGCGGATTGTAACGGGACGAGAAGTGTGGGGCCGATGATGACCACCCGCTGCGAAGGCATTATTGGGAGGCCAGCCAGTTCCGGCAGGGGCGGGTCTCCATGTGGAAGGGAAGGCAGAGCCTCCGAATGGCGCCGCACCCCATGTACTGTTGCCCATGGGAGAAACAGCTGCCATGTTATTCTGCGGGGATCCTAGAGGATCCGAGAACAAGGACGATCCTTGGAAGCTTGCTCGCGTTGGGCCCGGGAATGGCCCGGGTGCGGGGGCACCAGGCAATGATTGAGACAGGTTTGATGGATATGTAGCATCAGTGTCATCAAGGAGCGCACTGCTACCTAGATGAGCACTCAAGCTATCCACCTCTTGCTGCACGGAAGCATTGCCATTGTTCTGTCGGTCCTGTGCGGAGCTGGATGGGCGTTTGATAGGGCTGGGCCGTGTGATGGGGAATGGCTGGGTCCCAGACTCTAACGGGGCACGGTCAAACGAAAGTGAGGGCTGCCTGGAATGGGCCTTTGACAGACCGGCTTGCTGCAGAGGGAATGCCCCAGGCACTCCATGGTTGCCAGCGAAGGGAAGACCGTGGCCAGAATCAGGCGGGAACGCTCGGCTCGGCGGCATGGGGCGTACACCGTTCATCCCAGGCGGCGCGGGAATTCCACCAGATCCATTGAATGATCGCAAAGGGTTCATCATCCCAGCATTCGACGAATACATCGATTCTGGAGGGTGAGTCGATCGCGGAGCCATTCCCGGTATGCCCGGAGGGCTGAACGGTAGACCACCGAGGCCAGCAAATGTTGAAGGATTTGTGCGCCCTAGAGGTGACAGAGGAGCGGAAGGCTGAGGGTGGTGCAGAGGAGGCTGTTGATAACCTTGTCTGGTACCAAAAGCCGCTCCTGACTGCGAATGACCCATGGAACGTGGGGAAATTGAGGGGTGGTGAGAGGAATCGGCGCTGTTAGGTTGCGAGTGAGGGGAGGATGTAGTAGAGCCCTGATGGGATTGCTGGCGTGGTCGCCCCGGGGTCGAAGCCTTGGGAACAATAGGTGTCGCCGTGGGATAATGCGGAGATTGCAGGAAACCAGGAGGGGCCTGAGACTGGAGATTGTATGGAATGACGCCTGGCAGAGTGTGTGGTGGCGAGGTTCTGACTTGCTCACGTTTTCCACTACGATCTCGGATCTCCTGCTCTCGTGCCGCATCTCTGTCCTTTCTCGCCTGCTCTTCGCGCGTTTTGCGCTCACGCTCCTCTTTAGCTTTCTTTTCAGAGGCCTCACGCTCTTCCTTTTCTTTGCGTTTGGCTTCCTCTCGCCTCTTCTTCTCCTCCTTTTGTTCTCGTTGCTTGCGCTCAGCTTCAGCTTGACGTTCCCGTTCTTCCTTGAGCCTTCGCTGCTTCTCGGCTTCTTTGCGAGCACGCTCTTCCTCCTGTGCCTTTCTTTCAGCTTCTCGTTTCTTCCGTTGCTCTTCGCGCTTTAATCGCTGTTCTTCGAGCTTTTTCTCTTGCGCAGCCTTCGCAGCCGCTTCCTCAGCTGCCTTCTCGGCGTCCCGGCGAGCTTTCTCCTCTTCTTTCGCCTGTTTTTGCAATCGTTTCTTATCTTTCTTCTTTTGCGCTTCCCGGGCCTTTTTCGCATTGCGTTGCTCATTCAACGTCTCCTCTTGGAGGAGCTCGTCAATTAGCTGTTTCTGACGCTGTTCGGCAACTTTCTCTCGGTATGCCGTCATAACTCGTTGCTCAAACATCCGGGCAGCGAAAATCTGGAACATCCGTCGTCCTTCTTGCATGCGTTGTTCTTCGGTCATGGCATCCTGTTACTGTTATTAGCAAATTTGCGCGAACAATGTCACATCCTAGATCATAGACCCGTACCATTTCGTCCTCGTCGAACTCTTCTTCCTCTTGACTATCGTAATCCTCATCATCCTCTTCATCATCGTAGTCCTCATCATCTAGAGGACCATGATTATGCCCATGGAAGGACTGATGAGCAGCAGCCATTCCGTACTGTGTATCTTCCTCTCTTTGCATTCTTCGTTCGGCCAGCTGCTCCATCATATCGATGAAGTGCTTGCCATCATTTTTGAGGAGATCGTCCGCAACTGTAAGAATGCCATCTAGTAAAAATGGTAAGTATCCAAAGTTAGACGTCAAGCCCTGATAATATCGACCAGGTGATCTTGTTGCATACCTTTCACAGTCAGACTGTTCCCAAATGCAAAGAAATCAGCGCGGGCTGCTCGAGCTTCGTCATCCTCAAGGTCTTCGTCGCTGTACAGCTCCTCATCATCCTCTTCCTCGTCCTCGTCTTCTTCGTCATCCTCCTCTTCTTCTTCGTCGTAATCCTCTTCTAAATCATCGTCGTCTTCGGGTAGCTCCTGGACCCGGCTCCGTGACGGGTGGAACTGGCCGTGCGTCCTAGTATGCTGCCCTGGGGCTCGAAGGGGTGGTTGATAGAGTCGAGGAGGAGGGATGATAGGAGCTCCTTCGTCGAATGCGCCTTGATTATTATTCGCATATTGTTCCAGCTCCTCGTAGTATGCGTCGTAGAGGACCTCTAGCTCTTCTTCAATCGCGGTTCGTTTTCTTCCACAAACCGTACAACTGCAAGAGTGCTTTTGTTGTTCTTTCATTTTCTTCAGAACAGCATCCTTTTCCACCTTGACAAGCTGGCGTCGTTCTTCTTCGCCAAGCTCAAACCAGAAAGTCCTGATATTTTCCCGTTCTTCTAGAGTTGACTGGTTCCAGATGCTGCTATTTTTCATAGGTTTTCCGGTGAATCGACTGATGTATGGCATGGATTGAGGAGGCGGAGGAGGGTGGGAGAAAGTGGCAGACGGGGTTGAAAGCGGAGTTGAGCTACGATCAGCATGGTTCTGGGAATTGGATCGCGCTTTCTTATTTTTCTTCCTTTTCGATGTCTCGCCCAAGGAAGCGTGGTGACCGTCGGGTCCGTTCATCGTGGGTCCGCGGGGATGTTCTGGTGGCGCAAATCCATAATGGTCACTGTTTGCTGTATGGGGGTGATCGTCGAGGTGATATTCATGGTCTTCATTGTAGGAGCGCTGTTCGTCTGTTGCTCGTGAGTCCGCATCTCCGGGGGTGTAAGCATCAGGATGTTCGGCGGCTAAGCGAGCAGCTTGTTTCTGGCGACGTTTTTGCTTTTTGCGATTCACAGAAGGCGCAGATGTTGCGGCCGATCCGGTCGATGTAGCGCCTTGAGGACCCCGCGCGTGGGTCTGGCCGTTGGTTGCTGGAAGCGGAGTTGCTGACATATGGGTCGCCATGGTGGTGAAATAAGCTGCAGGGACTGCCTCAGCAGCATACTAATACCGTCAGAGCAAGCCTTGAGTTAGAAGAGGAAGGTCAGAGAAGGTGGGTGGTAGAATGAGGAGGGAAAGCGGAGAACGGAAGAGCCAAAGAGCCCTACCAACAAAGCTTCGGTGATTCCACGACCTGGTGCGAACTTACCGGAATTATTCCCCTTGGCGTATTCACACACAAAGAGTCAATCGCGTTCTTTGTTGTTTGCTCAAAAAACACTTCCGTAGTGGCAAATGTGAGGGGTGAGATAGGATAAGGACACGGGAGGAGGGGGGTTGAAAGACAATGATCCCGGCGGGTCACGACGTGTCTGCGCTTCGGATTAGCTCCTGCAGGCACTGGCAAACTAGCAGAGGGAAACAAACAATGAGTCAAAGCTAGGATCAACAACCTTGAAAGGATATTAAGGCTGAGTGAGCGCCGAGGCAAGAGGTACGACAGATCGAACGCCAACGAATGGATGGAGTGATGGGCTTTCCAGCCTTCTGGCTGGTTGTCGTGCCGCCGCAACGGGATAGCCGCCGCAAGCGAGCTGATGCCTTAACCGTCAGGCCTCAATCTCGAATTGTATGCTTGAGTAGCAGTATCTTGATTGTAGGAAGATATTTTAAGTGTTGTAATGTAGAAAAGTTCAAATGCTTGGCCAGTTCAACTTTGCAGTCAGGCTATCATGCATTGGTTACAAGAATAAAACAGACTACATCTCACTTGCTTCCATGTTGATCACATTGTTTTGAGTCACATGATGCTTGACGTGCCCGCCTTTGAACTGCCAGCAATATCCCCTTAGGCGGTGAAAGGATAAAACGGGCAGACCATCTTGGAAGTATGAGCGCTCTGATCCACCGAGCTGTGAGACACCGAGAAGCGCTAATTAAAAATATCTAAGGTGATAAACAAGAGAAGGAGACGAAAAAGGATAATAGGATGATCAATCCGAGGAGAAACCCATCTTTCTTATTAATAAATTTATATACTAGTCCCCTTCATAGTCTCGGCGTGAGCCTTAATAAATCTCCACTTGGAGTACTCCGTAATTGTACCCTCTTCCACTTCATCTTATCTTCCTCTTCAGCTTGCGCCTCTTTTTCTAAAAAAAAAAGAAAGACACTTCCGCTCACTCAACTTCTACCCTTCTCCTCTTTCTTTAAAACCCCCCTATTATTTTGAGGTTGTCCAGGGATTCTCGTGTCTACGTCAAAAAAACCCCCCCAATCATTAGCCTCAGCCGCAGCGCGACCTTTTCCCCCCTCCCCATCAACTCGTCACGTCACTGTTTGGGTGCATCTTCAGGCCACCCATTCATCTTCTCTCCGTAATCCTTTTGGGCACTGTCGGCCCAGGCCTGGTCTTTCCTTACTATCCGTGTTCGCCAATTCTCGTAATCAGCTGAAATCTGACTCGGAACTCCGCGTCATCTCGCTGATCCACAACACCCTCCGCTCTCCCATTACCCTTGTGTATCACGAAAGGGTTCCGCAACCTTCATAATGTCGCAACAGCAGGATGATAATGTGATGCGAAGGTACGTGTAGCCAATTTTTTGAGATGGTGTCTTACATCCCGCTGTATGGCAAAGGGGATTATGCAAGCCGATTGGAAGTGGCAGCCTAGCACCTTCCGATACCATTGCCAGTGGGATTCAAGGCAGATTGATGTCCGCCTGCGCTAACTTGAAGCTCCTGATAGGAAGCTTGTCATCATTGGTGATGGTGCCTGTGGAAAAACCAGTTTGCTCAGCGTCTTTACCCTCGGGTACTTCCCAACTGTGAGTTCAGTCCTTAAGCCCCTGGTAGAAGCTTCTAGAAGGCAGAGTTCGTGGCTAACATGTCCTTATATCACAGCATTATGTTAGTACCTTCGACCTCGATACATCCCCTCTGAATCATATGTCTGACATCTCCCCGTTAGGTACCGACGGTATTTGAAAACTATGTGACGGATTGCCGTGTCGATGGCCGCTCAGTCCAATTGGCTCTGTGGGATACAGCAGGACAAGAGGATTATGAGCGCTTGAGACCATTGGCCTATTCGAAAGCCCATGTCCTCCTGATTGGGTTCGCTATGGATACTCCTGATTCGTTGGAGAATGTGAAACACAAGGTTCGTCTCAGATAAATTGAAGCATCGGCAGTGAATCGGTAGTGGTACTGATCTGCGGAATAGTGGATCGACGAAGCAAACGAGCGATGCCCCGGTGTGCCGATCCTTTTGGTTGGATTGAAGAAAGATCTTCGTGAAGACCCATTGGCGATTGAGGAAATGCGCAAGAAGTCACTCAAGTTCGTGACGACGAAAGAGGGCCACGATACCGCAGCATCGATTGGAGCCCGCAAATATCTTGAATGCTCGTCTCTGACGGGTGAGGGTGTCGACGATGTATTCGAGGCAGCCACGCGTGCTGCGTTGCTCACGTTCGACAAACGAAAATCGTCTTGCTGTGTGGTCATCTAACGATACAATTTGGGATGTGCAAAATGCCGACTCTTTCTCTGCCAGCGCTCGGTTTTTCTGTTGACTTGGAACTTGATTGATACAACTTGGTGTAAACCACGATATCGATTGACACTCCGTTGTATCATGCATCACTGGTGTTTGGGAGGTTCTTGTGCTAACCCGGTCGATTGATCTGGGTACGATGTCTGCCTTCCGGTTATTTTCAGCCGTGTCTTTTCCCTTGCAGGTATTTTCTTACGTCTTTCCTTTTTTGATCAATTCTTTGTGGCTTATGCTTATGCACGTGCAACTCCGGATTCCCCTCCTTCTCACATTCGATTCCCCGAAGTACATTGCGATCTCGCTCATTGTGTTCTCTTTTTCTTTCATGTAATTCTGGTGCCTTTGTTTTCAGCGCTTATTTCTCATACATTGTGCTCAGACCCACTTAGGGTACCATATAATCAACTATCTCCTTTCGGCGTGTTATACCTTGTAGCCACACTCCTATACCTATACATACAGAGCCATAGCATATCGCACAGGAAATACATACAATTCAAACAAAATAGTATAGAGCTTGAAATGCAACTAGTAAGTATGTCAAGCTGAAAAAAGAAATGCATATGTTACATAGCGCCAAAATGATCCTCGGATACATATACTGGGCCCTCCAGTCCAATGAACTTCAATCCATCAAATCCAACCAGATAATCCCCCCCCCAAGTCCTTTATTTCTGCCCAGGCTTCTTCCAGTCATAGTTCCATCCATCGGAAGGAGGAGAATCAGTCTGCATGCGAGCATACTCGATAGGGAACATATCAGTGAAGATACCCTTCTTGTTCATCGAGACACGGAACAGCTTTCCTCCGTCACCCGCGCCAGTGCGCAACTCCTCACACGCCTCCTGCATGCTCTGATACTGGCGCATCAACTCGAGCTCGTGCTTGCGACGTTGCTGAGCCCGGAACAATTGCCAGGCGCGGTGGATGGTCCAGTGTCGGAGGTAACGGTTGCGGGAGAAGCGGAGGGGACGGGGTGTGAGAGGGTGGTGGAGGAAGTAGCGGATGAGAGCTAAAGAATTGGGAACGGATCGTTAGTTTTTGGTTCTCTTTCCGTAGGGTTGGCTATAAGACGTGTTTGGTTTGGTTATGGGGTTTGCGGGTCGGGACACGCGCAGGAGAGCTCGGCGCAGGGGTATGCCACATACTGATGCGCTTGTCAACAACGGGGCCCTTGCCCTTTCTCGCGGCCATTGCGCTTGTCGTCGAGAATGGCGCTGATTGCAGGGCTGCTGTGACCGGGCCGGGCTGTTGTGTTTGGCGGTTCAGGGTCTCGTGGCACGTCCGGGCAATTGATGGGCGGACCGGCGCCATCGACATGGGGATCTTGAAGACATTCGCGAGAGACGCGAGGGCTGGTGATAAGGACTTCATTGTGATGGTCGTCTGTTAGGTGGAAGGAGTGGGAAGGGCTCGATGTAATTGAGTTCCACGGGGAATAATTCCTTGACGGCAGAATCTTGTCCGCCTATTTAGCCGCGCGCTTAATGGGATCAACATTCCTGCTGCATGCATCTCTAGCTACGACGCATTTGTTCTTCATTCTCGTTTTAAACGATAGTTTGATTTGATTATTGAATAGCAGGGTCTGGAGGAATACAATATACCCGAAAATGAATTTCTACGTGCGATGACTGCTCAATTAAGCCAGTCTTGAGATTTATGATAGGTACAGATAGAAATTGACACATAGCTTTTGAGCAGAGATCATGACTTGATATTTTTGTCAAATGATAAGATAGAGGTATTCAGCAGTATCGAGAGTCATCAAAGGCATCAAATACGAAATGTCCCACCAAAGCCGTCAAAGAGAATGCCATAAAACGCCATAGAATGCTGTCGACGCGCCGAAGATAAGCAGAGGGAGGTAGTGGCCTAAACAGATTGAAACAAGGAATGGTCTGTTCAAAGCTATCCAGTGGACCGCTTTGATGCATGGTGTTTCTTAGCTCGATCGTAGTTCAAGACCTTGCGGCGACGGTGTGTTTGGGCTAGCTTCCACCGGCAATAAAGGACCAGTGCATCCTTCAACAGAACGAACATGCATCCGCCAACAACACTACGACCCCAGCGAGTCTGAAGTAGCCCCAAACGGCCACGGTCCGTGACCGAGGATGTCCATGACTTAGGCAGAAGATACTTCAATAGGCCACCCATTGACGCAGAGACTGCTGGGAAGACCAGTGCTCCGAGTACGACATCAGCGAGATTGCTGGTATCGGCAATAATCTCGTTCTGTCGCCGCCCAAGTCCCAGTGGGTTGTTGTTTTGACCAGCATCTTGTGCTCCGTTGGGGCCGCCCTCGGCATCTTCACCTTGCCCGACGGCCTCATGGTCCTGTTCATCTTCATTGCCCATTCCCATTTGTAGTTCAAGATCGATCTCCATCAGGATCTGTCCGTTCCCATTTTCACCAAACCGGTCGAGACCCTCCGCCTGATCTTGTTGCTGCGCATCATCCAGGACTTCTTCCGCCGCGCGGGGTTGTACCTCGGCAATCCATTTCCGTTCCAGGCCACCGAATAGCCGTTCGTAAAGTGCTCCGTAGAAGCTCTTGATGTATGGCAGCGCGGCAAACGTCATAGCTGGTGTGGGTGGCCACAAGTCGAAGTCGGGTTCCTGTCCGGGGTTATGCGCAGCGAAGAAAAGAACTGGAATAGCCGGAAGAAGGCCTTCGGCATATCGAGTGCGTGAGAATATTAGGACGAGCGGGATAAGTGGCAATCCGATATTCATGCCGGGATTCCATGGCCCCTCCATAGTCTCCTCCATGATCTGCCTGGCTTCCTCGGTACCGAAAACGAGGTACATTGAATAAACTCCATGCGCACAACACCCGGCCCACACAGTGCCGGCCACCGTGAACATCATGCCGGGAAGAACTAACCGGCCTGCTACGCGCTCGACCAGTCGAAGCATATCGACCACGTAGCTCCGCGGGCGAGTGACCACAATCTCCGTCTTGCACTGGGGGCACTGCATTGTTACGCCGCCGTTGCTTTTGCGCGACCGGGGGTTTTCCATGTCGGCAAGCCAGTCGAGCAGGCATGCTTCGTGGGCTGTTAAGGCACAAGGGCAAGGCGACCGCCATTCCAGGTTCAGTGGCGAGTCCTCCGTTTCATCTGTATAGCAAATCCAGCATTTGCGCGGTTCGTCTTCCTCCGAGACATTGGGGGGTTTTGATGATGGACTGAGTGATTTGCTGGAGATATCCGATCCGTGGCTCGGTGTTGATACGCTCTTATTTAAGAAAACAGTTTCGGTGTCCTCCATCGACTCCTCTTGAGGTGAGATGGTCTGTTGAGAGATGACGTTTTCATCAGGATTGGCGGACGTGGTGTCATCGAGTGGTCTGGTTCTGCCTGCCGCAGAGTATCCCGGGACGGATGCCATCGTAGTGGAGACAAGGTATGCAAGTCAAGGCCGATGAAGAAAGTAAATAGATAGTGCAATAATGATCTAAATCGGGCTCGATAAGAGACAAAGGACGGGGTTCAGCATCTTCTGGGTAGAGAGATGAACCGTATAAAAGCTGACGAAGCAAACAAATGTCTCGAAATTTGCCCCAGAGCACAAGAAGAGGACAGCTCCATTCCGCTAAGTGGAGGTTGGAGTCTTGAGTTCGGCTGTAAACCGCGGCTGTCAACGACGGTCACGTGGGGGCAATCACGTCACGTTGGTCATCGAGGTCAAACCCCGGAGACGGTAAATGATCGTCGGACATCTATATATGCATGTGACTTGCTTCTGGATGTGTTCCATTTTCTAATTCAAGTACGTTGTATGTAGGGTATACTAATATACGTACTACCATTATTCAGTGTTTTCTCTTTATGCACCCAAGCCTGAGAGACCAGGCCTTTCTTCGATCTTAGTGCCTATGTGTAAGTTCGCTCACTCTATGTCTTCATGGTTATCTAGTATTTGAGGCCGTGATGGTGGTGTTTTGCTTGGTCTGATTGCAGAAGCGTAGATATACCTAGATGGGCGCTGAATCGGACCGAGGGCATGCTGTGGGCTCGATACACGTGTATTTGCTGCGTTTGCCCTTTCATGACAACTTTGAAGCCATGTAGTAGATTGGGGGCATTGAAAGTTAATATCATATTGTGGTCAGCTACAAAACACTATCGCCGTCTACACAAAAGCATCAAGAGGAGATTGGGATTTGAGTTAAGTAACAAATCATTCATTAAACAAGCTGAAAGTAATAAGATCTGATATGGCTCTGATGGCCAGGGGTGGGATAAGCGACATCATAGAAAAGCGAGGGGTAACCGATGCACATACTCAACTACTGCTCAGGGTGAATGGTCCCATCAGACTCCCTCTTGTCGTCACCTGACGCAGTAATGTCTTCCAGGGCGTCAATCACTTTAGCTGGAGTTGCGGCAGATTCAGTCAACGCCGCGGCAGCAGCCGCAGGTTCAGAGGGCTTTGTCTCGCTCACGTCGTCCTTTTCCTCCTTCTCTGCGGGTTCGGTTGCTACCGGAGACGGCTCAGGCGATTTCGGTGTCTCTTCCTGGGTCTGTATGGGCTGAACATCTGCTGTTGTGATTTCGGGCGATGTCACGTCCTCCGCAACGGGGGGATTCAGGCTTTGGGTCTACAGATTCACCGGCGGTGTTCTTGGCAATTGGAGGGGCCATTGGGCGTTCAACAGGCACCGATGGTTCTTTCACAGCAGCGGCAAACTTCTCCTTGTTATCGGTCCCAACAACAAGATTCCCATCCTGGCCGACTTGCCAGACATTCAGGGCTTCTGTGATCTTGATCTCTGGAATAGTGGAGAGTTTGGAAGTTGTTTTCTCGACGGCTGGCTTTCGTCGTGCTGGACCGCGGGCTCTTCCCTTGCGAGCATCGCTCAGAGGCTGCTTCTCAACCGGGGCCTCGGCCTCCTTTTCCTGAGGCTTGGCCTGCTGCGGACCCAGTTGCAGACGTGAATTCAAATCAGTGAGGAAGCCCGCCTTCATGGCTGCAATCTTGCTTCCACCCGGACGGGCAGGGATTGCGGGCTTGGCCTTGACTGCAGGGGCCTCTCTCGGGGCTTCAGCGGTACCTGCTGGGGCCTGGGAACCGGGCTTAGCCGGGCGAGTAGGGACCTGGGGTTTGGGTCTCTCTGGGATTGTTGGTGGTTGGCGCTTTTCGGTCGGCGAGGTAGACTGAGCCTGTCTCTGCGGCCGCGGGGGAATCGCAGGCTTGGAAGGTACTTCTGGGCTTTTCAATTCTTCTTTCGCGGGCTCAATTGTGGTCACCAGCTGGTGGCTATCGGGGGCATCTTCCCAAATATCTCTACTGGGGAAACGCTGTTTCAAAGTGTCTGGTCGTACGGGAGCCTTCTCCTTGGTGTTCTCGCCTTCCAGGATGTGGGTGGCCACCTGATGAGAGTCGACCTTGGTGTTCTGCATCCTACGCGTGGCCTCTTGCTCGGGCCTTTCGAAGATTTCAGAAGAGTCTCGCTTAGGCAGATCTGGAGTGGTGACGGTGGCATGAAGCTGCAGACTGTTCGGGGTATCCTCCCAGATATCCTGACTAGGGAATCTATGCTGGAGCATGTCGGGCCTTTTCTTGAAACGATCCGCAGCTGACACGGTTTCTTTCTTAGCATCGTCTTCAGGGAACAACGGCTCGTACTCATGGACGTCTTCAAGGGGTGTGTGCGCATCCTCACGCGAGTCATAGCGTGTCAGCACAGGGAATTGGCCTTGCGCGCTTGTTGATCGACTGTTGGATCGACTGTGGATACTAGGGGTCCGACTGCGGCTATCATCATCGAAGCTTCCGCGATGCTCAAATGTCGGCGAGACGGCGGGATGCAAGTACGCTGCCTCAGGGCGCACTTCATCAGCCGCCAAGATTGGCTCTTCTTCCTCCTCCACGTTCTCATCTGCTGGCTCATTCTCTTCCACAGCCGGGGTCGGGGCAAAGCCGTCCGGGTGGTGCAAATGATGCATCGGATCATCCACATGGATAACGCCACTATCGTGATGTCCATGCGAACTGGTTCGACGTTGACGCTGAGGGCTTGTGGTGGCTGGCTTCTGCGTAGCTTCTGAAGGGAAACTCATCTGTCGAAGTGGCGACTCGACAGTCGGCTGGCTTTCGAGTCGGACGTCAGGAGCGGGAGAAGCAATTTGATGTATGTACTCGTCGGACGCTAAATATCCGACCTCCTCTTCAGGGGTGCCCATAACGGTTGGGGAGGTACCTGGCTACAGTCAGCTTTCAAAGTGACAGCACATTTGCTTCGATTACTCACCAAGACCGGAACCAGTCCGGGCCGAGCTTCGAACAATCTTGTTGAGGTCGTCGCTACTCATTGCCCAATCAGGACGCGGGGTGCCGACACCAGGGCCATATTGCCCTTCTTCCTTCACGAATTCATCGGGATGCTTTTCATACCAAGCCTTCTCAAACTTATCGGGATGCTGAACACCATGTCCGTGCAAACCATAGCTACCAGGGGGCAAGGAAGAGTCCCGAGCACTACGAGTGCGGTTGTGGTTACGGCTCGAGCGCTGCGAGCCTTGTTCAAGGTACGGGCTGGGGGATGGTGCCTGGACGTCACCAGCATGGGGGTACATGGGCACGCGGAACCCGTGCTCCTCTCCCATATGGGCAGAGTGTCGGCGCTCATTGGACGCAGTTGAGGATTCAGCGCGTGAACCACTCGTTCGGGAATGGGTGGAACGACTTGAGCGTTCTGGTTCCTCGTGACCAGGCGAAACACCACGGCCCAGTCCTGCCGCAGCAGCCTGGCGGGAATCAGTACGGGTGACAGCCTGGACTTTTGCTTCAGCACTTGATGTCGGCAACGAGGGTCTCGGTGCATGGATCTTGAGATCACTGCTAACATTGCGAGTCTCCGCGGGGGTCTGGTGATGGCTGTCCGACACGTTTCCTGGGTCGAGATCCGCATATTCAATACCCTCCTCGCCGAGAGACGGTATCGTGACGCTGGGTGGACGTGGAGGTGGATCATTCGAAACAGTACGGCTCATGCTAGGACCGCTCCATTCATTGAACGGCGAAGGTGCATAGCTATCACGCATGGGTGAAGCCGAACGATCATTGCGGCGGTTGCCAGGGCGCGGCGGTATCTTGGGCATTTCTAAAGACGACGGTGGTTTGGGAGATCGAGCCGGCCGAGGGGGGATGGCCGGGGCAGTTTGACTTGACATGGTGAAGTCCTGGGAGCTGTCAACAGGTAAGCGGCAGCCCAACCGGATACCCCACGGGTACGCTTGGCCCTGTGCGAGCTAGGAAACAATGGACACACGGCCCCAACCGACTTGCAGGGATTCATGCAACCAATCGCAGCTACTATGGATATGCATCAAATTGATGCAAGACTCTTCGAGAGCAGACCGGCCCAGCCCATGCAGCTGATAAGAGCATACGGAATGGTTTGCTTACCTGAATATGGTGGAAACCACTTGCAGTCTAATCGGAACGAGAGACAAAACGTGCAATTGAAACAGTCAAAGCAGAGATATTGAAGCAATCCCGAAACTAAGTTTTGGGGAAGAGAGATGATGTATGCTCTTTCTGCCAGCCTGACGTGCTCTGACCGCAACGGAGAATGAGCGTATCGTACTAATACCGTATCATTACTACAGGTCATATAGGGGCCAACGATGATCCATTACAATCCATTGCCCCGATGAGATCAGTCCAAGGCCTTGATTTTCAATCTGAATATTGAGGCATTTTTTCCTACTTTTATCTGCCATACCAATGGCCAAGATTGGTCTTGGAATAATGCCTCGTTTCTGTTGCATTACAATACATGGTACCCGCAGTTGGCCAGACCATCTCATCTATGATCAAAGCGTGCATATTCTTCCGTATTTTGTATATCTGTAGTATATTGTACAAGATGTCTCAAAAAAGGGTCCCTCACCGAGGTCAGGATCTTGGACGGAGTACATACATGTAGTCTAGAACTTGATAGTGGAGTGTCCTTTGACCTTTTGCTTTCTACTATGATAAGACGATTTCTCTACAGTTGGATTGGCTGGCCAGGCCGAGGCGGTGAAGTGGTCACAGTTCTCCGCATTGCATCATCGTTTGGCATGTAGCTAATCCAACTCTACTAACTCTACATTGTACCCTTCACTCTACAATCATAGAGTATTCTTGACATATATGTGTGCTAACTTGTGAACTCCTAGTCTCGACGTAACTATATCTTTCTTTCGACTTCGTCATTCCTCCAACTCACTAGGATACACTGATCTGTTCAACGTTGAGATCCACTCTCAACCGAAATAGCGAGAATACCCGCCACATCTTGATCACCAGGGCTAGAAAGAATTTGCGGGGTAGCACGACCTGTGACCAATATCCCAAGGTCTATTCCTTTGCGCCACGTTCCTGGGCTCAGCTGCCTGTAATTCAAGCCAGGACTATGGCTTGTCTCATGCGGGGCAAACTCGATTACATTCGTCTGCCTAGCCCAGCTGGACCTTACAAGTTCCGCATACAGATTACTATATATGGGACGTCTAGTATGCTTATACATACAGTAAATAACATATAACATACGTGATGGGTCGGTCATAGGTCGTAGTCTACATCTATTCCCACCTTGTCCTACTGGTGGAACTCTTTCAGGGCCAGGCGGATATAGATGCACTTCCAAGCATATCTGTATTAGCCTTGGGCTCAGTATCGCCCACATGGCGAGCTACTGCCTAATGGGCCTAGGCGTTGTTACCTTAGGTACATATGTACCCAAGTGTTGGATTCGATGTATTGTCCACATGCTTCTAAGCCCTTGGGGACCCAAAGAACTTATGCTTCACCACAGACTATATCTACAACATATAGCTGAATTCATATGGAGCATGGTCTGGCACCCTGGTTAGATTAAGCTTGGTAAATGGATACACCTTTGAGATAGTAAACAGAACTCCTGTTTTGGCGGACGCAGTCCACAAAAAGAAAGGTAATCACGGATATATCTGCTGTAGGAACGCTCATCGACTTTGAAAACAGCCATGTCCAGCAGGGTCATCCTGAACCAAACAGAGACATACAAGTACACAATAAAAACACAAAACTATTTCATAGCGCATCCCAATGCCTGCTGCCCAAATGGCATTTTATCTTCTGCACCATCTGCACTCGAGCATTTCATCGTGTCGCACAATCCTCCAATCACCAGGATTAATCCCAAGATGGGTCCAGCTGGTATACAAAAAGGCAGGAACGGCTCGGCATGAACGTCATGCCATCAGACAATCATCTGTGCAACTCCCTGACCACCCAGGGTCTTGCTACCCACAAACTCTTGCTTCGTCAGAGCTGCGAGTGCGTAGAAAATAGATGCGAGCAGAAGGAAGACGGCACCAGCAATCAAGCTAGAAGCCCTCTCGGCGAGACTGACAAGCTGGACACCACCAAGGACGGCGTAGATAAGAGCGCGCATCGGGTTGGTTGTAAAGCGGCGGATAAAGGAATCGAATTTCGGTGATGTGGGACAAATTCGGAGGAGGAAGGGCACTTCAATGAAGAGGATGACGAATGCCGAGGCACTGAAATGGGTTAGATCTCGCAATGAATCAGTGGGGAATGAATGCGACTCACATGCTGATGACACTGATGATAATCAGAACCAAGTTGAATGAAAAGATGTTCGCAATCCCTAGCGCAAGGCAGAGGATAATACACAGCACCCCGGTCCTAGATGTTTGTTAGATCGATCCCTGTATACGAACTGATGTTGAGAAGAGTGATTGAAGCACCGCCACTCGAGGTAGCAACACAATTCAACCATTTAGTCAAAGTGCCCAGTGCTATCCCGCGACATTATGCAAGCCTGCAAAGAGCACTGGGTGTGGGAAGGCAACGCGGTAAACTAACCATTGTCCGTAGATGCCTAGAAAAAGCCATTAAGGTTAGCAGATTGAGATATGGTGTTACAGAATCCAGGCACTTACTGAAATTTCGCGATCGGAGCTCTTCGCCTAGCGACATGGTGGGCTAGCGAAAAAGGATTGGGTAAACAAGAGCTGAAGATCAAAGATGGGGAGATTCGCGGATGATCAGAGGTGTCCGGCAAAGTGTACACGCGGTTGATTATCCAGGGCGGTCAATGGATGAAACAAACAAAATGGGCAGCAACGATCAACAATCTATACTTGCAGCCTTGCAACTTCGCAAGAATGGAAGATATGGGGATATGACGATCACTGCAGTGTTCCAAATGTTCCAATGTTGCTTTTGATAAGATGATCCCGTTTTCTAAGTCAAGTGGGATTTTCCACATAATCACCAGGCAGACGCCAATAGTCAAGGCCCCAATTAGTCGAGCTATTTCTACTTATTCTAATACATAAAAGATTCATAGTCTATTTTTGGAATTTATGAAAGAATCTGATCAACTAAGCGGTGATTCTATATAGGCGACTCACCAGATAACATCTTGAATGGAGTGGCGGGCTGTAACATTCTGCATCAGCTCTCGAGTCCTGCTGGGCTTCTCCCTTTTGGGCAAGGTATCGTGCATTCTACATCTTACTTAGTCAAGTCTAAATGACAGGACTATCCGTAATATGGAAAGTAGACCCGGGAAAGCAGACACTGCATAGGTATGTACTCTCTGCGTGTATGTAAAGAAGTTGAGAGAGAGATATCTATACCAGGGGAGCACGCAAAGAAGCACACAACTTAGTCTGAAAATATTCCCCAGGAGCCCAGGTCACGCTCAATCTTTATCATCCAGTCATCAACTCTCGCAACTACCTCAGAGCATGTACCTAAATAACGGAGAGCGATCGCCCAGCGAGTCAGGATTCTCGGGATACTCTGAAGGATCCATGGCATCCCGCTTCCGGTTAATACGCTGATACGTGATGCGCAGAAGGACTGTTGCTATCATACCCACGACAACGAAAGCAAGCTCAAGGGAGTGACCGAGGATGTAATTCGGCGCGTCTTGAGCACGGTAGAAGTTTGAGGACATAGCTGTTGAGTAAGGACTATTAGTATGAATCTCAACCTCCAATTGATGCGCTATGCTTACCTCCTGCCAGGTTTCCTAGTCCAATATAAATGGCCATGCCGGCAGCTCGCTTGTAGTCGCCTGCCATATTGACACTAAGCCATGTGACGTTTCCGGGGAAAGCTGGGTAGATCCCTTTTGGTGTGTTAGTCGGGGTATATAAATATGCGGACGTTGGTTACTTGGAGGTACTTACCGACGACCGCGACGAAGATACCAAAGTACATAACACCTGGGACTCCCCGACCGGTAGATGCGAGACAGATGATGAAGCCGATGCCGATCATGGCCATGAAGAAGAGAATGAACGGGGATCGTTGCTTGCGTCTGTCTGATACCCACGCTGCAATAACAGCGACAATTGCTGCGGTGATATAGATTGGTACCTAATATGATGTCAATCACTGATTTAAAGAGAAGGCAGCACAGAGGGCTTACAGTAAGGAGCTGCGCAGTCGAAGACTTATAGCCTAGGTCCTTGATGATCGAAGGAAGGAAAAGAGAAATGCCGTATAGCGGACAGGTAATACCCCAGTACACTTTGCATGGATCAGTGAATGATACATTTATACCCAGATATGAATCGAACTTACTGAATAGACCCAGCCAGATTTGCCAGTCGGCGAAAGCATCAATGACATAGCGCATTTCGAACTTATCGTTCGTTTGATCAATCTCGCGCGAGTCTGCCGAGTTTTGGATGCGCAAACTGTGGATCACAAATCGACGCTCTTCTTCGGTCAAAAAGGTGGCAGTTTCCGGGGAGTCGTGAATCGCAAATGGGGCTACAAGTGCCACAACAACCGTAAGAAGACCCTCAAGAATGAAGATCCATCTCCAGCCAGCATATCCACCCACACCGTCCATTTTCTAAGGATTTCGAGAACCATTAGTAAGACTTTCATTGCAGTCAGCGAGCAGAGCACCTACAGCGATGGCGTATGCAAGGAGCCCAGAGAATGCACCCGCAATACTGGCGGCGCTGAAGAAGAGAGCTTGTCTGAACTGTGCTCGGTGGCGTGGATACCAGAGCGTAATATAGTATGCCACACCAGGATACAAACCAGCTTCTATTTTGTTTCATTGCACTCATTAGTCTTGACGAGAACAAGGTGCAGGTTGGGAGGGGCAGACATCAACATACCTGCAACGCCCAAAAACAGACGAGTTGCGAGAAGTCCACCGTAATCGTTAACGACACCCATCAAGGTCTGTTTGCAACAAATCCAGTATTAAATGCTGCCCGAGACAACCCTCAAATAACGTGCGCACTCACCATAACAGTTCCCCAAGCGATCATGATTAAGGGAAGCCATCTCGAGGGTCTTAGCTTCTTCAGAAGCAGATTGCTCGGCAATTCAAAGACGCAGTAGGTAAAGAAGAAGACGGTCACTACCCACAAACATGTGTCAATTGGTCATTCTTTCATGGAACTAAGCAACTGAAGGGATTGGATTCATCATACAAGTCCAATTGTACTGCGGTCCCGTCATATGGAGATCATCGACAAGCCCCTCTATCTTTGCATTGCCGATATTGCCGCGGTCCAAGAAGGCCAACAGATATAATAAGCTCAGCATGGGAATAAGACGGATGTCCATCTTCCGGAGGACAGCTTTTTCATCAACTCCCTGGAAGGTCGGTGAGCCGAGGCTGGATGCTTCCGCGTCTGCGACTAGCCCATCCTGCTTGAGATCGGCGATGTATGGGGAATTTTGGACGGGAGTATCATCAGATTGGTGTAGAGAGCTCTTCTCCTTGGTGTCCTTTGAATCAACCATGGCAGGCAAAGGATTATGAGAGAAGAAGAGAGTCAACCAGCGCGGGCATCATTCCGCGAGTATTTATACTAGAACCTTGAAAAAAGCTTAAGCTGGCCGGGGGTAAGTCCGAAAACTGGGGATAATATCCCTTGGCATGAGGGGTATACTATATTGGGATAGGTAATATATTGGGGATATCTCCTTGGCAGTTGATCGGCCTCGGGTTCTTTGATTTGAAAGCGACATTGAGTAATATTGTGTGGCAAGTTCATTGATAGGAACTTTGAGGTTTTTAATGGCTCATGTGCGTTATATATCAAGATAAGGACTATGTAGTAGATGTGAGTACAACCTTCAAACGTTGGAATGAGTATAGAGGTGGTGGCACGCTGTTCGCCCCTGGTTACTTGCGGCACAACCCATGGACGCTAAAATACCTCGTAATTACCATACTGTAGGCCAGCCTTATTATGTATGTATTCTGAACAGCCCTCTTTAGCACTCCTTGCGTTAAATCATACATTATGTATCCATCATACGCACCTTTTAGTCTTGGAGACGAGGCCCTCATCAGATCCACCACGACTTCCACGGTTCACAGTTAGATCATTCCATCCATGCATCTATGCCCTGGCAACTGGCTTAAATTTAGCATAAGGTTTGGGTGCAACCTTTTGGAACAAATTTCGGGATACGAGGCAAAATACCTAGGTACACCATAGCCCGCCTGGCTGTCCTACCCAAAGGAACGAGACTATGTAGCCATTATGGACATCTGAATTGATCCACATAAACCGTTGTGCTCTAATTCTATCTCGGCCTTGGGATAGGCTAACATATGCCCTCAAAAGACAGGATATCGAGGCAACAACTCCAGAAATCCGGGTGAGTAGCAGGCGCATGCACCCCAAACCGATAGCACTAAACTCCCGAGATGCCCACGTGCGTAGATAAAAGACTGGAAAACAGGAATCCCAGAGGCGATAGCCTGTGCCTTTTTATGGTTAAGTATAGCCGTTGATTTACCATTGTACTACCGGAGTATTCTTGTTCCACCCTGGAGTATACCACTGATGTGGAACCAATTGAGGTCTCTAGACATTGAACCCTTAGGATGCAGACGATATTTGCTGGCATAATATAGGAGTGTACCCGTGTACCTAGGTACATATGTACATGTAGGTATGGGTGAACAGCGACATAATGTAGGTACTTTTCAAGGAAGGAATTATCCCCATATCGCTCTTTCCTTCTCTCAATCACGCACTCATGTTTCCCATATCTTCAACACTTGCCTCCCAGATGATCCACCCTCTCGATTACGTGGTCCGCTTTTGTTCCGCCTATGCCTATTAGTCTTCAATGACAATTCCGAAACCTGGCTTGGAACCCTACTTTGCCTGAATGGCAACATCTCGCCGCAACTTGGACATGGAAACCTCGCCTACAGATTCAGTGCCAAGTTAATCGTCTTCCTCACGGCCACACTAATGTGGAACGGACCATTCCAGTTGCTGAATATGGTTGCATGATCTACAAGCTCAGGATCGGAAACCGACTTGATAGCTGAGTCGGACACAGTATCACCGGGGATTCTTCTTTTCCTTGCTTCCTTTCAAGTTGTTTTTGCTCAGATTATCGTCACAAATCATGTCTTGCATTTGCGTATTTGCTCAAGAAGCCTGCCGAAGGGACATCTGGAGTGCTATAAATGACGTTCTTACCTATCGCGGATATAATCCCACTAAACCCCCGGGGTTTACTCCACACTAATATAATGCCCTATTGTAATGGACAAATTGATACTCAGTATCGGCATCAGCCACCTTTGCCCTCAGAGTTAGATCATCACGGGAAAAGCTCCGACATTCAATCATCATAGCATCATAGCGCCACAACCTCTCCCTCCATTAAAGTGACCAACAATGACTATCACTCAAGACCATATCCCACAGGGCCACCTCCCAAACCCAGAACCTCCAATTCCCAAAGCAAAATGCCATCAAGCCCGTGGACCAAACCGGACACAAGCAAACGACCCATCGCCGTAATCGGCGGCGGCGTGATGGGCCGACGAATCGCCATGATGTGGATAGCCGCGAACTTCACCGTGATGCTGTGCGAGAAAGCAGTCGACTACGGCGGCGCAGTGGGCTACGTCCAAGAACACGAAGCCAAGCAAGCCGCCAAACACGGCACGGAACCCGGCGAACTGAAAGCAACAAACAACCTAGAAGAAGCCGTCCGGGACGCATGGATGGTCATCGAAGCCGTCCCCGAGAAACTGGAGCTGAAGGTCGATCTCATGGAGCAGCTGGACAAACTCGCCCCGCCGGACTGCATCATCGCTAGTAACTCGTCGTCGCTGAGGTCCAGTCAGATGATCGTCAAGACGGAGAAGAATTACCGCATCTGCAATGGTCACTACTACATGCCGCCTGATCAGTTATTCTTCGAGGTTATGGGGTGTGGCTACACGGACCCTGATCTCATTGCGTTTTTGATGGAGAAGGCGGCTCAGGCTGGGTTCTCGCCTGTGCATGCTAAAGTTGAGTCTACTGGGTTTGTGTTTAATCGTATCTGGGCGTCGCTCAAGCGTGAGATTTTGCTTGTCATGGCTGAGGGCGTCAGTGATGCTCATACTATTGATGATATGTTCAAAAGTTGGTTTAAGGCTACCAAGGGTCCTTGTCTGATGATGGATACTGTTGGCTTGGATACTGTGTACAATATTGAGGCTGTGTATGCCGAGCAGCGTGGTGTGGATACCAGGGCCATGAATTGGCTGAAGGAGAACTATGTTGACAAGGGCAATCTGGGTGCCAAGGCTGGAAAGGGATTACTTGGATAAACATCTTTATAGATTGTTTTTACAAATTGCAATACAAAAGTGTTCCAGAAGAGAATATTGACACTGCAGTTCGGAGTTAGAGCTAGTGTTATAAGACAGGACCAAGTGGAATTGTTGATTTATTGGGTATAAGATAGAATTGCGCTCTCGCCACCGGGATTATATAGGATGGATTCATGTCGCCTCAGACAGTCCAATTAGGCATGACAGTGGGCTGTAAATCTCTGAGACCATGAAACACGATTTGAACCAAATAGACGGCGCCGACGAGGGTGAAAATGACCCTCGTAGCCAGTCGCCAAAGTGATGTACAAGAGTGTTGAAGAAAGATAAGGATAAAATGAAATGACCACAAAAGAGTGAAGGAAGGCATGAGGATAGGTATCGGGCGTCCAAGGAAAACCGGACAGGGAATCAACAGTCATAAGAAGTATTAGTGCCCAGGAGACACAGTAATAAGAAACTAGGCAAGGAACGTAGGTAAAGTGAGAGGGCAATTAGAACAGGACGTCGGCAAGAAAAAAGCGCGCTCTGAGACCTCGGAGGAAAGGGTATAGAGTGGAGGGCATTAGGAGCAGGCCCTAGGGTGCGACTTGCAATCATTAGGGTATAGCACACCCATAGGGCCGATTAGTGCAAAAAAGGTTGGAAGTCAAGTAATTAACCAGACGCGGTTGAGGGGTGAGGACGAACGCGAAGCCTTGACCAGAGAAACTATAATTAAGGAGTTTTCCTGCGACGATGGACTTTCCATTCCGCCTTAGCGACACGCATGAACATTTCGGTGTCTTTGATAGGAACCCAGCTGGTGAGGACTTTCATGATATTCTCAAAGTCGGACTCGAGGATGATTTCACGCATGCCATCAATAAGGGCAGCAGATGAAGCATGCAAGACGTCAAGACCTTGGCCAAATGTCCTTGGGTTCTCAGGAGGGGGGGGATTTGTTCTTCCCCCCCAGAGGTTGCTGGACGAGCAGTGTGATCTTCGGCATCTCCAAGGAGCATGAAGACATCCCACACCCGAAGTTGAGCCGGGAAGGGGATCGAGTAATTAAACAGAGTGAGGTACCAGCGAGTGCCGTAGGCTGTAGGCGGGATTCCGACCTCGTTCTGCAAAATTAAGCGTCAGTAGACACTCGTGATTCGAGTGGAATTGACTTACCAGTTTCGTGGCCACTTCACCTCCGGCGAGCCATTCTCGTTCAAAGTCGGCCAAGGCCTCCATTAGACCAGCAAAGCCAGACTTGTAGAGCTCTTCTAGGCCCCGTAGCTGCCACAATCTGACGAGCATAATAAAAGCGTGTTCCTCATCGTAATACGCCAGTAATGTAGCCGCGAGAGTTGCCATTCCCTGTACGTAGCCCGTGTCAGGAAAATAGAGTGACATGGCGTGAAGTACACGGAACAATAATCTTTGGCCACCCCGATAGCGCCTCCGAAACATGATATGGCTGGAGATAGTCCGTGGTACGTCGATATCAATCTGGACGTCGTCCGGTGACGAGATGAACTGGAGCTCATTGAAGGCTTCGATGAGCTCGTCAGCAGGCGGGCTGCCCTTGTGGCGCCGGGCACTGGCCTCAAGAAATGAGTACCAGGCCGTTGACCGCCACCGATCTGGAATGCCTTTCCAAGTTCGCTCAATCAACTTTGAGCTCTGAGTATCGAACTCAAAGGTCATGCCGCCGCCGTCCTTGGCCTTCTTGGTCGGCTTAGCCATCTTGGTCCACTTGTCTTCACGTTGCCACTCCTTCCTTCGCATTGCGCGAGTAACTGGTGCATCTTCTACCTCACCACCAGATTGAGTGGGTAGAGTGAGCATGTCAGCCGCCTCATCTTTGGCTTTTCGATCGCGGTTGTGAGGCAAACGATTGGTCGCCGTACGCAAACGAGATGTCGAGCGGCGCAGTGGAGGGCCATAGTTGCTTTGTGATGAAGATGGACGCGCGTTCAGGGAACTTTGGGATATTTTGCGGACTAGAGACGGCCCATTGAAGGAACGGTTGCTGGCCGGAGCGGTTGGTGGGCGAATTGAACGTTTCCGCCGAGGTGCCTCGGAGGCCAGCAGAAGGCTGGTCGTGACTCGTTGAAGCGGGTTAATATCGGAACCATTGGAGTTCTTTGCAGGTCGAATGAAGCCGTAGCGATCGACTTCTTCCGCACCGACATTTTGCCAATATTCAGCACCACCAGCTAGCTCCTGAGTTTCCCTCTTAATTCTCATACGCTCCACTTCGGTAGACGCCCTTGGCTTTGTTTCATTTCCAGTCTCATTCGTCTGAGCGAGTGTTTCAGAGGTCTCAGTGTCCGGAACCACACCCTCTTCCCATAAGACCCCGTTTTCTGAGGCCATTGCTTTTGCAACCTCGGAGTCGGTAACATTGTCTTCGCCCTTCTCGTACATCAGCCGAACTCTCCGTGACAACATATCTTCGTCTGCCGATATTGCTCGGCTCGGAAGACTAGTCTGTCTCGGGCGAAGCCTGCCCTGAGGTTTCACGTGCCGTGGAATCGCTTTCGGTGTTCCATTTTGTCCTTCGGGCCGGGTCATGATTATGGCAGGGGGCGGGGCAATTCCAGATGTCTGTTGGTCCAAATGTTCATCACAATGCTCTTTCGATATTTCCTGAACTGGGTGTGCTAGCTCTTGGCAAGCTTCCTTCTGTTCTAGACTTTGCTGGGGCGGGTCTGGTTGGTGCTCGGTGTGCTCGGGGTGCTCGTCCAGCTTCTCCTGAGGTGGTTTCGGGTGAGGACGTTGCGCCTGACTTTTGATCAGACTTCCGCGACTGGAGAACTTCATCGGCTTATCTAGACCATCCAAAGAGGCTGTCGGTATATCTAAGGGGATACCAGTAAAGGGGCGCTCAATTTGAGGCACTGGCGGAAGGTCTTCCGAGCCGAATTTCCTCTCCATATCGAGGGACCGTTTCTTCAACCCACCCCACTTTCTTTCTGACCATCGAGAGCCCGGCCTTGAGCCTGGTCGTGAGCTGGGACGGGAACCTGGCTCATTCACAACAATGCTGGGCACGCTGCGCAAGGAGGGCGGCCCCTCCGATCGAATCGTTCGGGTTTCATCTCCAACGGACATGGATGTCGCGAGGCGTGGGAACGTAAGCGCGGATGCATGGTCATCACTCGGACTGGCTGACGCAGCGCTTGTGCTTGAAGACCGGCCATTGGAGGCTATTGGCGCATCGGCTGTGGGCAGCGAGACCGACCGGGTCGCAAGAGGAACGTCGGTGTTTTCAAAGGGCACGGCGTGAATCGTCGGATCGGACTCCGATCGGTCGGGCGATAACGATGCAGAAACCTCGTTCACCATTATCCCGGCATGGCTTGCGACTCTGCGCGTGGGCTAGAATCGCGTGAAAGAAAGGAGTGTACGGAGTAGGGACGCGAATGGGGGGCCTTAAGCGAGAACCGGGAATCAAAGTAGAAAGGAGCGACAAGGGGGAAAATTCACAAAGGAAGTTCAGCAAAACAGAATCTCCAGAATTAAAATTGAGAGATACCTGGAGGAGTGGAGTTATTTTGGGTCGGTCTTGGCGCTGTTCAAGTCAGTTCTGGACTTTGACGGCCTCGGAGGTATCATCCCCTACATGTGATTATGTTACTATAACTTCATATATACACGGTAGTTAGTATTTTAGTTCTTCTAGTACGGAGTACATTCAAAGTACGTAGAATATCTTCCTTACTATTACGGGTCGAGTTTCCTCTTGTCCACGTATCCTCAAAATAGATATCAAGGGGTTTGTCCCACCTCCATGGGCCGCGTGTGGATCGTGAGAGGATAAGGGGCTTGTGGTGGAGTACGCTACTTCCAAGGTGCTTAGATTAGAATCATGGCCCAACGGGGGATGTGATATCAGGAATCTGTTTAATTGTGTCCATTAATACCCAACTATGGAGTACGGAGTACGTGGACAACACAGAGTAGATTCAATTGAAACCCCAAATCCCCCCCCTAATACGCCCCAGATGTACAAACGCGTGGAACTCCTGTGGCTGACGCTTGGATAACCGGCCGTCAATGCTCAATGCAGTTAAAGGGGGATAATACCCCCAGCTAGAACCAATGTCAAAAGAAAGAAAAAAGTATCGTAAGGGCGTGAAATGGTCAATCCAGCGACTCAGCATTAGATCCAGCTCAAGCCACAGTAGCTGTGTGAGCTGACGGCGAGTCGCGAGTTGGTCGAGTCCGATCCACAGGCTCTTTAGGCAAGAGTTCGATCTGACGGACCAAGAAGCTCTTCTCGTCCATGAATTGATCGTCGTCAGTTCGGTCATCCAAGAACTTAGGCAAGAATCTCAACAATCGATCACGGTTATTGATCAGAATTCGTTGCACTGCCACCGATTTGTTCGGATTGGCCACGAACACCTAATCACTTGTCAGCTCCTCTGTCTTTGTTGTAATTTGAGGGAAAAGTTACCTTGAAAACATGGAACCCTTCGTATTGCACCATCTTGCGATCGTCCCGTAGGAGTTTCATGCAGAGCTTGAGATTATCTCCACTCTCCACATATGCCATCATCACATTGTAGTTCGCACGGTCCAACAGGATCTCCCCCAGAAGCTTGATGCTTTGGCGCTTGGTGACATACGAGTCCGAGTGGATCAGAATGTTATTGAATCGTGCAAAGAAGAGTTCAAAATTGGTTGCCAGGTACGAAGTCATAAGGCTCTTATGGCGGGTCAAGATATCCTGTGGAACATATTTTAGTCACTTTTCGTCAATAGACATCATTCTGGACCTTACCCTGAACGTAGTGTACGCATCTGCGCTGACTTCGAAACAGCTCTTGTCGATCCAATCAAAAAACCTCCAGAACACTCCATCTCCCCTCTGCCGCTGATTGGGTTTCACGTCTGATAGTCGTATTGCGGATTCTCCTTCACTGGATTGATCATACAATACAATCGCAGTGATGACATCGAACTTCAGTGCCTCTCGGAGAATGACCCCGCATGGCATTGCACTTTGACTCTGCATGTAGCCCCGGCATAACTCGACAATGATTTCTGGGCGATGGTGGACAAGGTATGAGATGACAGGAGGATCTTTTTCGGCCGCATATGAATTGGGCCGGAACCGAAGGATATGGGAGAATACGGTCTGAGTGTCTTTTCTGGCTTCGAAGGGAAGCAAATGGATGCTCCGAGATAGATCAAAGAGTAGATCTTCTTGAATGGTTGCTTGTACAAGTGCATGGACTTGATCCACTGATGGGGGAACCTCTAAATAAGAAGATTATTGGGTTAACTCCTTGACATTGCGCCTTGGGTATTACTTCGAGGAGACCAACCAGGTGTTCCTTGCACTATCACCTTCATTTGACTGAGTTGCTTAGCTAGCTCCTCTTCGGCCTAGTGCACTCGTTAGTCGGATTCTTCTCCACATGTTTGATGTCTTTCAAACGAACCTTGGGAGCATTCTGGGAGTCATGGATCCTCGATAATAATTCCTTCGTTGTCCGGACGATATCAGCAGGTTGCCGCGACCGGCCGCGATTGAAAAAGAAAGCCATAGTGAGATGAAGAGGATATGCGGCAAATTGAGAAAGAAACTGGATATCAAGGCAACATGGGATAAGTTAAAATAGCAACGGGAGAATCGAGATCGAGCCCAAGGGGAAGCAAATGTGATGTATTCGATTGCGAGTTGCGAGTTGCGAATAAACAAACGGGGCGGGGCAACGGGGTTCTTTCTGCCTGAGGCATCCACTGATAACGGATTTTTTTTTTTCTCTATCAAAATGCTATCTCTACCCCTCCCCCTCCAACTTTGGAAGGTCGAAACAATTTGTTATTGACCACTATAGAGTCATGTCTTCTTCCAATGTGAACACACCTGCGGGTGAGAGTTTCCCCGACTCGCATTCCGTGTCGAATTCGTCCGATTCTAGCAACGAGGAGGGCTGGGAAGATGTCGAACCTGATGAGGAGTCGCAGCCTGTGGTTGGGCTCTTCACTGACCAAATTTTCCCCGATGCGCGTTCTATGCTGAAGGAGTGCAAGGAAAAGTACAACTTTGATCTGCTGAAGATCCAGAAGGACCTTGGTATGTCCAGTTTCTACTCTCGCGGGGATACAACAATTTGAGGCTAAGTATTTTCCCTTCTAGATCTGGATTTCCTCGACAATATCAAGTTGGTCAACTACGTCCGCACCGAAGTCAAGAAAGGAAACAACACCCCAGATGTCTCGTCCAAGTCCAAGTTCGAGGATGATATCTATCTCAAGCCCGTTTTGGAGGACGATGCTCTCTTGTATAGCTTAGACGACCTTGCCGAAGAACAGGGTGAAGACGCTGCCCCCGCCACTGAGACAAACCGACAGGTTTTGGAGCTCCAGGAGAACCTGGAGCGGTTGCAGACCCAATTCTCAGAGTACCGACTTGCAGTGCAGAAGTCCATGGATGACCAATTGTCGAAGGAGGATGATAAGCTTGCTGAATCCAGCCCTCAACCCTCGGCCAAGGCTGTCGACAGATTGCAGGATGCTGAAGATGGATACTTCGTTTCTTACGCTTATAATGGTGTGGCATCTCGCTCAACTTATTATGCATATGACGCTAACATAGTCTAAAGGAATTCATGAATCTATGCTCAAGGACACCATCCGTACCGACGCTTACCGCGACTTCGTCTACGAAAATAAGCATGTTTTCAAGGACAAGGTTGTTCTTGATGTCGGCTGTGGTACTGGTATCTTGTCCATGTTCTGTGCTAAGGCTGGCGCAAAGAAGGTCATTGCTGTGGACAACTCAAACATCATTGACCGAGCTAAGGAAATCGTCCATGACAATGGCCTCGGAGATGTTATCACGTAAGAGTCATCATCATCCCCCAATAAGATGACAGTACTGACGCTATCCCAGCTGTATCCGTGGCAAGATCGAAGAGGTTACTTTGCCCGTCGAAAAGGTCGACATCATCATCTCTGAATGGATGGGTTATGGTCTCCTCTTTGAGGCGATGTTTGATTCTGTCATCTACGCCAGAGATCGTTATCTCGCTCCTAATGGCCTTATGGCTCCGTCGCACGCGACCCTGCGCCTTGCTCCTTATGCCGATCCTGATTTCATCGCGTCGCACATCTCGTTCTGGAACAACGTCTACGGTTTCAAGATGGACAGCATGCTTCACAAGATCTACGATGAGGCAGTGGTCCGCAGCACCCAGCCCTCGACTATTGTCGGAGAGTCTCAGATTTTCTTGACACTTCCGCTGCACACCATCACTGTCGAGGAGTTGTCGTTCTTGAAGGAATTCCAGGTCACTTTGAACCAGGATGTGGATGCATTGGATGGATGGGCTATCTGGTTCGACATTTTCTTCATGCCCTCCAGAGAGTCTGTTTTGCCTGAGGATGCCATTCCCTCTGACATGCAAAAGAAGGGAATCGTCTCGTTCACCACTGGTCCTGATGGAATCGAGACCCATTGGCAGCAGACTATACTTCTCATTGACCATGCCAAGGATCACGCCAAGCAAGGCTCCCAGGCCTTGAAGAAGGGCCAGGTCATCACCGGCAAGATCGGCTATGAGAAGACCGAGAAGGGCTCTCGGGGAGTGGACATCAGTGTTCAATGGGAGTCTGACTCAAATGAGAAGGGGGTCCAGCTATGGAGCCTCCAATAGGATCGAGCGATCTTTTGATACGTTTTCTAATGAATTAAAAGAGATATGACTATTTAGATAGAAAAAGGACGGCACCCTATTATCTTTGTGTCGTTTACTTGACCCAGTGAATATAAAAATGATTTGCATTTAGGAACGGACAAGGTTATGGGTATCGTTTGTTGTAATTGAGTCGTGATCTCGTAGAAAAGAATGGAACATCTAGGATCGATCCTTTGCTTCAGTATGTTTTTCCCGCTGGCCAGCCTCAGAACGTTCATCGTGACGATAACGATGACTGCGATGAGAGGAGCGGTGGCGAGAGCGATGATGACGATGATGGGAGTGATCTCGACTTTGATCTCGACGGCGACGATGATGCCTGTCAGAACTTCTTCGGTCCTTCTCACCCTCTCTGTCCGGCGCATCCAGTTTGAACCCATCGAGGCTGTCCACTGACGGGGATCGCCTTTGCCGATGGCTTGACGGCCGTACCTCCTCGGCTTTCAAAGCTTCAATCTCTCTTCGCTTTTCATCATTCCACCGTTTCCGTTCCTGCTCTGTTGCTTTCAACTGACGCACACCGCGCTTCATCACTGCAAGTGGGTCATTCGCACTCATACGAGCCTGTGTCCTCTCCTTGCGTCTTGGGTCCTCATTACCCCACACATCTTTCTCAGGCATCGACCCTGGAGCTGTCGCATTTTGTTCTGTAGAGGAATACCACGGTTTCTGGCCGATAGTCTCCTTGAAGCCTGCGGCGTTGGAGAACCTCATTGTGTATTGGTCTTCATAGCTGCGTTTCTTCCGTGCTGCTTCAGCCTCTGCTTCAGAGTTCTTCTCTGTTTTAGCACTCGCGGCTGGGAACAGATTGATATGGCCGGACTTGTCTAGAATCGGGGCTTGTGCTGTATCAGCCTTGCGAGAGGCGAGCATCAACTCTTCCCGCTTAGCAACTGCTTGTGCCGCATCCTCCCGAGCGTATCGTATATCTCGGTCCGTATCATCTTCCCCGGCAACCCGCCTTCTCTTACGGAACCCTCCCGCGTCGCTGGCAGATTTTCTGTCTGATCGAGTGCCGGGTTCAGATGACTGAAGAGAGGGCGCCGGTGGAGGTGTAGGCGGACGTTCGCCGCGAAGAATTTTAATCCTGCGTTCGGCGTCCACCTGTTGCATGATACGTTCATCTTCTTCCTCGCGGGCTTTTGCCTGCGCCTCGTCGCGCCTGACGCGGGCGATATTCTCGGCATTGTAGACGTTCCATGACTTTTTGCCGAGCAGATGGCTATAAAAGAATTAGCAGGATTCACAGATATTATAAGATCGAAGCATAAAATCATCACTTACAGAGGCATCTTGGAAACTAGCTCACCCTTGCGTGGAAGTTGCTCGATAGCAAAAAGCTGGTCTTATCGATAATGACGTCCCCACCGCCCGACGCTGTTCCCGGGGTGGCCAAAGTGCCCGTCGACAGCTTTACGGCTGCAACCCTGCAACCCTCTTCCCTTCCCTTCATATTTGCTTTACCCTGGATATTAGCATATATCCAGCAAACTATTGAACATAATCATTCGATAATTGACCCCAGGTCACCGGCGCTGTGGAGCCAACCGACTTACACAGTTGCCTGCTCGTTTCCGACACAGTGTTGCTAAGACAATAGCTTTAATAGTTATCACCTCAACCTCTGTGATTAGCGACAGCCAAGCAGTTCATCATGTTCAATCGCGGCAATATCCCGAATCCTTTCGGTTCCAGCGGACAATCGAACCCTAACCAAGCACCCCCACGGTATGATACCGATCGCTCCCCCTCACTCACTGCAGGCTATGCAGCTCCTACCCGCGATGCCGATGTGCCGATGACTGATGTATATGATACCGTAAGTGGTTACGGAGGCCCACCTCCACCAGGAGGAAGACCCCCGCCGCAGCAGATGCCTTCTAGGATGCAGTCCGGACAAAGAGGTGGAGGCCCGACTTGGACTCTTCATCCTAGCAAGAGTCCGAACGATAACTACACATTTGGAAACCTGTGAGTATCCTCTGACGGCTTTTTATTCTCGGGGACTAATACAGAACAGCGTTGCTGTTTCGCCGCAGGACATCCCACCCTCACGAGATGGCACCGACGTCCTCCTCCTTATCAATGACCTCTTCGTCTTCTCTGCTCGCCCTCTCGATGGCTTTCCACCTGGGTATATGAGCATGTCGGACCCTCAGCGAACATGGGCCAACATCGGATTGAGAGACTCGATCAAGGTACAGCTGTATGATCCGTTTAGCCAAGGCGGACAGGCCTACCTGGGCTCCGCGGATATTGAAGTCAGCTTCGCATCTACCAAGAAGCGGGTTGAGGCTCCCTATGACCAGGATGAATTGGCACAAGCAGTGATCAGGGTAAGTCTGCTTCATCCCAGTCCTGAATACATGCTAACAACTCTCAGAACTTTGAGAACCAGCTGTTCTCACCTGGCCAGAGAATTCTGATGGATAATAAGAGCATCCCGCTCTTACTACAGGTCAAGGCCGTTCAGCGGGTTGATTTGACATCAGAGAAGGCTGATCTCAGTTCTGGACAAGTCGAGACCGATCCTGCGGCCCGGGGCATTCTCACACGCCACACTCAACTCAACTTCTTTAAGGATACACAGACGGGTATTAACGTGAAGCCATCCAACCGCCGCCCAGCGGCCAACTCGATCATCCAACCGGGCTTCAAGTTCCAGGATATGGGTATCGGTGGTTTAGACTCTGAGTTCAGTACGATCTTCCGTCGTGCTTTCGCCTCTCGCATTTTCCCCCCAGGTCTGGTTGAGAAACTTGGTATTCAGCACGTCAAGGGCCTCTTGCTTTATGGACCTCCGGGAACGGGTAAAACACTGATTGCTCGGCAAATTGGAAAGATGCTTAATGCTAGGGAGCCCAAGATCATCAACGGTCCAGAAGTTCTGAACAAGTACGTGGGTCAATCGGAAGAAAACATCCGAAAGATGTTCGCGGATGCCGAGAAGGAATATAAAGAAAAGGGCGACGAGAGTGGTCTCCATATCATCATCTTCGATGAGCTAGATGCAGTGTGCAAGCAGCGTGGTAGCGGAGCTGGGGGTGGTACCGGTGTCGGTGATAGCGTGGTCAACCAGCTCCTGTCGAAACTTGATGGTGTAGACCAACTGAACAACATCTTGTTGATCGGTATGACCAACCGAATAGACATGATTGATGAGGCGTTACTGCGTCCCGGTCGTTTGGAGGTGCACATGGAGATCTCGCTCCCTGACGAGTATGGCCGAAGCCAGATTCTCAACATTCACACCGAAAAGATGCGGAACAATAATGTCATGGATAGGGATGTTGACTTGGCCGAGCTTGCTCGTTTGACCAAGAACTTTTCTGGTGCTGAGATCGCAGGTTTGGTCAAGTCTGCCTCGTCCTTTGCTTTCTCCCGCCATGTCAAAGTCGGTACTATGGCTAGTATCAATGAAGACGTGGTAGACATGAAGGTCAACCGGGCCGACTTCCTCCACTCTCTTGATGAAGTCAAGCCTGCCTTTGGTGTGTCCGAGGAGGAGCTGTCCAGCCGCATTCCATACGGCGTTATCCACTATTCCCCCACTATCAGCGAAATCCTCCGGGAAGGCGAGTTATTCGTCAAGCAGGTTGGAGCGGCCGAATCAACTCCGCTTTTCTCTGTCCTGCTTCACGGACCTCCTAGCAGCGGCAAAACCGCCCTGGCAGCACGGATTGCTATTGACTCTGGCTTCCCCTTCATTAAGTTGATCAGTCCGGAAGACATGGTTGGCTTCAGTGAGCCAGCAAAGATCGCACACATCAGCCGAATCTTTGACAGCGCCTACAAGAGTACCACCAGTATTGTTGTCATCGACAACATCGAGCGGATCATCGACTGGGTGCCGATTGGTCCTCGCTTCAGCAACAGTGTGCTGCAAACTCTCATGGTTTTCCTAAGGAAGCAGCCAACTCACGGACGTCGTCTGTTGGTTCTGGCCACGACAACTGAGCGTGCCTTGATGAAGCAGCTGGACATCTACAACTCCTTCAACTCGGATATCATGGTTCCCAATGTTAGTTCCTTCGGTGAACTACGGTTTGTCATGGAGAAGTCAGGTGCCTTTGATGCGCAGGAGATTGCGCAAGCCCTTGAATCAGTCGGCGGACTTGCGGATGACGGGCGCTTGAGCGTCGGCATCAAGAAGGTCCTCTTGGGTATTGAAACGGCCAAACAGGATTCTGACAAGGTTGGCCGCTTTATTCGCGTTATCAACCGCGCTATTGAGGAGGAACAGAGTTTCCAGTAAACGTTGTTTATAATGGGCTTTCTTTTTCTTGAGTACTGGAATTATACCTAGATCAACTCCGAAGTAAATATATTCTTGCAATCCTAGTTTTCCTTCCGTTGGTATCTTATAAGTTGTCGCCTCTAGGGCTACTGGCAAACATCCAGTCCGCAATCTGGTTAACCACCTTATGTGAGAACTATAAAACGTCTGACCATACGGATAGGGAATGCTTTTCCAGGCCTACGATAATTGTTTTTACTTTCGGGTTTCAGTTTGAAGCTTATGCAAAGGCCGGGTCTTGCTAGTTGTCATGTTAACTACTTGCAAACACTCAAGGGCAAAACACTGCACATGTGTATGCCTTGTATATAAATCAACAGACAAATGTAACTCTCGAGTTTTGGCCTTCACTTAGCTCGTATTGAATTATAAGTAACGACTGTTTTGGCGTGTCAGGCCAAGACACATCAGCCTTCAGTGTCAACCTCGCAGTTACACAATAACATCAATTTATACAACATTGAACAGCCAGCGGTACTCTACAGCCCTAAAGGGAATCAGGCATACTTCTCAAGGCCTGATATTACAGGCCTACAGGCAGCAATTCCTAGACCATACCGAAACACAGGTAAAACCAATACCATTCAGAGGAATCTCCCTACTATACGTCAAGATACACGAATTACCTATCGAAGATATACACAAGACCAACCAAAGAAGCAAAAGCGCGCCAATCCCAACAAAGAACCAAATAAGCCAGAAATAATCCCACCCCCATCCCAAGATCCCAATTTTGTCCATACCAAGGGGGTCACCCCATCATATCAGTCATCAAGAAGCCCAGCACATCCCAATCAATAGCCATCATAGGCGTATTTCTTCGAAGAGCGCCGGTACTCCTCCGGATGTGCCTTCTCAGCCTTAACCTTCAGGGCACTAATTCCAGGCACGTGTGTCAGCCTTCTAGAAACGCACTCATCGGCGCTAATGCCGCAGGCACGGCGCAGATCGACGTGCACGTGCCAAGCTCACCCGGCGGAGCGGAAGCCCCTGTCGCGGAGCGGAGCGGAACTTGCACGTCCATCGTACCATGTCTGGTTTCCAGGGGTGAGTTTGGCTTACCTGACGCGTTTTTGCGTCCATTCCAGGTCGCGCTTTGTCTCTCGTGCGGTTTTTAGGCCTTCGGAGAAATTTGCCCGTGCGCCTTTCAGTCGACGTTGGGCGAGCGCTTGTAGCTCGAGGAGTTCTTGCTGCTTTGCGTTTAGTTGGCCGGATCTGCGGGTGCGGTTGCTGTTAGCTTGTTCCCTCGCATCTTGAGATTCGTTCGGTCTTGCTTTGCGGATCACCGGACCCTGGTGGAATGCTGCAGGGGGAATTGTTGATGCTGGATGAAGGATTGAAGGGGAACTCACGTTTGCGCTTGTCGTGCCAGTCCCTTGTCCAATGGGGTTGGATCAAATGCATCCTGCATGCGGTCGCTTAAGACGTCCACGACATCGACGCCGGAATACGATGCAAAGCTGGAATCGTATTCGCCGGCAGAGCTGAAGGTGAGCCCGCCAGAGGAACGACTGCCGGCGGTGGTGCTTGCATCAGAGAAGTCTGGCGGGGAGCCAGAGACTCTGGAAATTGGATAGAGAGATGCTGATGCCGGCGCTTTGGAGGGTGCATGGTGGTATGGGTAAGCGGTAGGCTGGTAATAGTGACGCTGGGTAGCCATGGCGACAATTGACTGCAACAACAGCAAGTGTTATAATGGAGCAAAGAGGAAGTATGAAAGTTAAGTGTGCTTCAATGAGGTAAGATGAAACAAGAAGACGGGAAGGATGTGGAAGAATGTGCAAACGGGCCTAAGTGGGAGTGATGGGAAAGGAAGAAGAAGGAAAGACAGGCTCCCCCCGGGCCAGACGAGGGATTTTATAACCTTCCGCGGGGAGTCTTCTGTCCGGCGGATGCTCCCATCCTGGCGGAGGCAAATGTGATGGCAAGGTTTGCGAAGGCCTCGAAGGAGCCATTGGACCACTCGGAGCAGATTGACTCGCACCCCTCCCTCTGTACCTCCAATCCCCGAACTCCATCTGCAGGTATGTCTCCGTATCTGCCCGCCGATTTGCCTCTTGGACCGCCTTGACCCCGCTCAGAGTGGAAAAAAAAAAGACTCAATGTGTCTGGGCGAGGACGCCAGCCTTCCTTCAGGGTTTCCGCCGTCCAATGGCGGCTTGGTATAAAACAGGTCTCGATCTACGCCCCTCTTCCAGGTCTAAACTTTGATGGCCAAAGTTTGGACTGGAACTATTCAGGAATTGACTAGAAAGGGCATGGAGGGTGGGTTTAATGAGGGTAGGATGGGTGGAGTTGGTGGGAAGGCGAGATATAAATATGGCCTTGGCCGTCCTTCCTTCTCCCACTTTTTCTTGACTTTTTTCCTCCTTCTCCTCTTATAATTATCCTTTTTTGACGCCCTTGTCCCCGCTGGGCTGATTTTTGCTTCAGAAATTCGGGGGCTGGGAAGAGGACGATCAAAGTTGATTCAACAAAAGCCCAAAGATAAGACGGACTACACCGAGAACCGGTATGACATATTTCCTCTAACTGTTCAAGTCTAACATGAGGGTCAGTTTCCTACACATATACAAACGTTGTTAGTTGTATATGTAGTGGTCAGATACTTCAAAACCAAACAGATTCCCGGGAATCGGGATGTCTCGCCTTACATCATCTTGATCGGAGCCCAAGAGCCCAAAAATGAGGATCGCTGCATTCAAGGTCACACGGAGAGTGTTGGACATCACTGCATGAACTAAAAGAGAGAATTGGCACTGGAAACTGTTCTCGAATCGACCCCATGCTTCTTTGCAAGGTTCCAACAAGAATCATCCTGGCAATATAGGAGCCAAAAGGGCAAACTGTGCGACCAATGCGCAAGAGGACCAGGTCGAATGACAAGAGGAGAAGAAGGAAATACCACAAAGTGAATATTAATCCTAGTTCCTCCCTTTACCCACCTTGACGCGGCTGTTACTGCTGCACACAATGAGAACGCCCACCTTCTTGCAAGAATCCACCAGTAATTATCAGAGCCTCTGACAGCAGGACAAAGAGCACTGCTGCATCGACAAGCGCTCTAGACGCCCATCAACGTGGGAAGAGAACACGCTGCACCCCACTCTATGCAGACAGTCGATGACTTGCTTGACGATAGCTATGGGGCATGTATGATAAAGGGAATCCATCCGGCAAGCCCCGTCGGAAATACTATATTTCAGAAATGCTGTGCCGCCCACGACCCTCCATCATTGGTCCCAGATACTTGCTGACATGGAGACCACGCAGGCCCAACTAGGTGGGAAGGAATTGGGGACTGCAGGGCACACCCTTCGAGGCCCGTTCTAAACTGCATCTGGATTTCAATCTGCCTTGCTGACTCTGAAGTCTACTGGTTCCCTTTGTTTTTACCCTGTTGATATCTCACCGTGCCTAAAAGCCGGCTTGCATGCCTTACAGCCTGACAACTCACGATATGTCCCGTCAACCCACAATGCTACCGAGGAACCCTGTGACACCCGAATTCCCTAATCTATCATCGAGACCCTGGTTTGATGAATATCGCACGGATGCCATTCCTCTCGCTTCATGCTGAGAATGGCTGAGCCTGATCTCTTATTCGGCCAACCCAACATCGGGCAGCACGGCAACCAATGATGCACAGTACAGACTTCGGCAAAGAATGAGCCATACACCTTTTTCCCTTTGCTTTCACTCTTTGTCATAGTCTTTCCACTAACTCGGTCCTGATCCGCCCCCCCCTTCAACTCGGACTCAAGAAAAGGTATGTTGCTTTGAACCTTCCAGTGCTAATACTCCGTATACGTACGATGTCAACAGATTGGTTACACCAGCCCGCTGTTTTAGTCCGAATATGAAAAGAATCCTATGTGTGCTTTTATTATGCTCAATTAAAGGATTCCTATCTAGGGTTACCCAGGTAGTGGAAGTATTTCCACGAGTCGACAATCTTCAGCCTTTGCTTCTTTCAAATTCTCAAACTCTCAAATGCAAGTCAACTCCAATCCAATGCGAATCCAATCCGAATCCAAGTTGATTTTTCCAACGCACAAGTGGGGGGTTGCGGGGATTTTCTACTTCTTCACCGCCACATGCGCGCCAACTCACTCGCTTTCCCTTTTTTGGGAATATCTACCTATGTATACATGTACGATAGTATATAGTTAACTACTTAATCTATACTATTTCCCATGTAGCTATGGACTTGGCAATTCATAACGCCTTCGCTTCTGAAGTATGTAATGTACCTCTGGTGCCTAATGATACTTCTTGATACTTCCAGCACCTTCTAATCAGATTTAACGGGTTGTATTAGTAGATAGTAGTAGCCGGTATTAGCCTGGACTATCATCATACACATCAGATAAGAGTAGGAGTATGAGAATGGATGATCTGCTTTATCGCAGCAAGTGATGCAATATATCACGATGTATATTTCGACCTTGACCACGCCATTAGATAAAAGTAACCGTGAACAGCCGAAGTACCTGGCACCATGCACCGTCCAAACGCCAAAAGAGGATATTGAAAAAGTGAAAAAGAGAAAACAGAGATAAGAGTCAAATGAAAGGAGTTGGATTATTAACAAATACAGATCCAGAAAATAGATAGGTGCCATACGCTCATAATCTGGTATCACAAGAATGTAAAGAAAGGCCAAAAACAAAAAAACCAAAAACAGATTCTGCTTTGGTGAACCAAAAATAAGCAAGAATTAGAGTACTGACGCCATGATGCACAGGCTCAGAGGGCGGAGGGAATCTGTGCTCGTGGACGATCGGAGAGATCGCTAAGCAGACGCCCTCCTGACCCTGTGCAAATGCAAATATCACAATGAAACTTCCAAAATGGTGAGAACAGCCCTAAAATGTAAACGAGCACGCTGCACGCGTGTCTAGCGAACTTCCAATGGCTCCCCTGTGCAATCCACCAAATCCGAAATCACATTTCTGTCCGAATGAGCCACCAAAAAGGGTCACTCCGTGGTCCATCGTAAGAATATCGAATGCTAGAACCGGGGGGAGGGATATGGCTGGCTATATATGTATAAAAAAGGAATATTAAAACAAAGGCTTGCTATTAAAGCAGCAAAGATGTCAGGGGTGAAGGTGGGTAGGGCAGGTAAAGACCTGGGGGAGTCCCTAGCGGCGAGTAGCGATGTTCTGTTGTTGATCTGGGTTAAGACGGTCTCGCAGAAGCATGAGGGGGCGGCCGGGCTCGAGAAGACCCATCATCATCTTCCCCAATTCATTGTGCTTGATCGGTTTGGTGACATAGTCATTGAAACCTGCCCGGGCAGCGTTCTCAATTTGATCTGTCATTGCATTTGCCGAAAGAGCCATGATTGGAATCTGTGGGTAATGGTTCTTTTGCTCCCAGTCACGGATGTCTTTGCAGGTATCGTAACCGTTCTTGATGGGCATCTGAATGTCGCACTGCAAATGAACGCGGTTAGTTTTGCGGGGGGAGGGGTACAAAGGTTAAGGCTCACAATGATGAGAGAATAATATCCCGGCTCTTTAGAGAGCACCATGTTAGTGCACTCCAGTCCATTGGATGCGGTCTCCGACATCAGCTTGATCTTGTCCAAATACTTCAACATGACCTATCTATGAGTTAGCAATCAATTCAACAAAGTTGTCATAAACCAACTTACGTCTCGATTGGTCTCGTCGTCCTCAACGAGCAGGATTCGATAACCCTTGTTGCCCAAAACTTCTTTGACCATCTTGGAGACGGTTTTGAAGTTGTTATTGATCTCGCGCGCCATGTCTTGGTTGCGATCCTTACTCAGCTCACGCTTGCTCTTGGGATCGAAGATAGTCGAGAAGGCAGAGGGTTTGACAGGCTTTGGCACAATGAAAACCTGCTTTCCTGAAGCCGCTAGCTCCTTGACCCGCGAGCTGATTTGACGCTTTTGATAAAGGTCTGAAATCACGACGATGACGGGCGCGGCATCCAAGCCTGGGTCTGACACGCTTTGAATGACCTCCAATATATCATCAGTTGGAAGGTTCAAGACAAGATGTGTACAAGGCTGGGCACCAGAAGCAGATTGCATCGTATCTTTCCATTCATCAACATCAGGCAACGTTGTGACCTTGAATGCAATCTCATGAGGGACGACCTGCTCAATGTGCTGCTTTATGGCTTGCCGCGCGTTTTTGAGCGGACACAAGATCACTATAGAGAAAGGACCATTGACAGGCACAGATACTGGTCCTATTGGCGTATCTGGAGAGGCAGATGGTTGAGACGTGGGCGACGCCATGACGGCAGGTGTGTCGAGCTTGGCAACGGCAGGTTGGATGTTTGTACTGGAGACTGCATCTGGCAGATTTTCCAAAGCTCCTGCCTGCTCCAATGGAGGCGGCAAGGGCGCGGAGCCTATATCCGGGGTAGGGAGAGCAGAGGATGTAATTGATAACGAGGCAGAAAGGGTAGTGTCGGAGCTTTTGCCGGACGAGTCAGAGTCTCTTGCAGCTAGAGGAGGGGCTTGTTGATAAGAAGTTGTTCTGGGCTTTGCCGGCCTCCTCGAAGCAGTTGAACTCTGGCGCATCAATTTGGGCTGCTCAGAGGGGGAAGGTGGCGGGGGAGCATCGACCTTGACGTTGAAAGAAAACTTTGCTCCCTGGCCCTCTTTGCTGCTGGGAGTGAGTTTGCCGCCGTGCATTTCGACGAGTTGCTTCGACAGGAAAAGCCCCAGGCCGCTACCTGCATGTTGCTGTGTCCCATTTTCTCCAAGCTGACTGAATCGTTGCATCAGTCGTTCCGCGTCCTGAGAGCTGAACCCCTTTCCGGTGTCCACGACCTCAAAATTCATGAATGCCTGTGTGTCATCGGGGTTTGCAGATGGGTCCCGATACATGTCACAGCATATGTGAATTTCACCTTGCGCAGTGAATTTGACTGCATTGCCGAGAAGATTGATCAGGACTTGACGAATTCGGAACCGATCTCCAATCACCATTGATGGCAAGTCCTCGCCTATGAGATAGTTGATCTCAAGACCCTTATCGATCGCTCGTGAGGCAATGGTATCGATTACATCCTCGATCATTGATCGAATATGGAACCAGGATTTGACCATTGACATCTTGCCAGCTTCGACGCGGGAAACATCGAGAATATTGTCGACCAACTCGCGAAGATTAGTGGAGCTGTTTTGAATGGTGTCAAGCATTCGTCGCTGGTCACTATCAAGCTGCGTATCCAGGATGAACGGAATTGTACCAAGAATGCCGTTAAGCGGGGTTCGGATCTCATGCGACATGTTGCTGAAGAACTTTGTCTTTGACTCCATTTGGTGATTCAACTGCTGCATGGCCTTGTTGAGTTCTCTTTCGAGGTTTTTGCGGTCGTTGATGTCGGTACATGTTCCGTACCAGGAGGCTTCCTCGCTCCCGAAACTGCTGGTCTTGACACGTACTACGCGAACCAAATGCCATCGGTAATCACCACCTCGAGAACGAAGGCGGATCTCGGTGGAATAGAAGACTCGGCCATTCTCATCTTGCTGCAAAGAAGCAATGCCGCGCTTCACAAGTTCATCAAGAGCTGACCCGACCATGAACTCATAAGGTCCGCTATCATTTTGGTCGGCGTTCTGAGATGTTCTGTTGAGAGACAGCTCACCACACTTTTCGAGATCGTCGGGATGGACATGTTTAGCGAAGCCGAGGTCGTGTGCTTCCTCAAGCGGTTGACCGGTATACAGATTCCACTGCTCGTTGACGAATATCAATCCGCGGTTCTCTGTTGCCTCAAACACAACCTGTGGGATCGAATTGGAGAATGCACGATACTTCGCATCAATAGCAAACTTTTCCCTTTCTTGAATTGCCTCAAGCTCAGCAATATGCTGCTCATGAATATCAAGAAAAGACCCAATCCAGTACAGTACCTCTCCTGTTGACGATAACAACGGGTTGGCCCGGAAAATGAACCAGCGATATGCGGATTCATCGTTGAATCTTCGGACCCGCACTCTTTCGGTGAACTGTGCACCCGTGCGCAAGGCATTCGCCCAGTTGGTATGAACATGCTCACTCTCGCTGCTATGGATATTCTGCCAAGGATCTCGAAATTTTTGCTCCTGGTGCTGACTTCTTCTGTAGGCATCGAACTTGGAATTGGTCCAGATCACCTCACCACTCTGGGGTTTCGCCAGGAAGAGATGCAATGGGATCGAATTAAGCATCAGCTGGGCTATCGTGTCGGAGAACGGGCGTGGAAGTTCCCGTTGCAGTTGGGCGTACAACGAGTTCGTAGAGGCTTGACGTGACGATTGCTGGGTTGGTGAAAGGGGATTGGGCGGTCTGGTATCTTGCAGTGGCGATGCGGTACAGAAAGATTGATCTTGTAGGTTGCTCTCGTCGCCGGTGGTTGGTTTCCAGGCCACTTTGTCCGGAGAGATTGGCGTCGATGAGTCGACGTTGGTGGTCTTCGACTTGACGAGCCGTGGTCTGTTTTGGGGTGCGTTGTCTCGGGCGCTTTTATTTTGTGGGACATTGAAATAGCTGTCAGCACCTTCTCCACCAGATCGTGAAGCCACTCCTGGAGACTGATTGGCGGACCCGAATCCAATGTGGCCAAGATCAAATCCAGGGGTCCCCATCGCAGAAACAGCAGGACTGAACTTTGCAGACGAACGATCACTAGGGCTAGTGATACTCGCGTGCGCGGACATTGGGTTGTTGTTATCGCCAGCGGAGTAGTTGACGTGACCGCTCAGTCCCGCAACAAGCTCTAGCTCACTGCTTGCATCTGAGAAAGTGCCCCCGAGACCTAAAAGGTTACCATAGCGGGGAGTTTCCACCTTGGATGAGAGTTGTCTTTCAAGCTGGCTATATCGCTGAGCCAAGCAGAAAGAAGTTGTCAAATGCGGCATCAGAAATGAGAGTGATTGCCTGAGGTTAGCAGGATATGGAACAATTGTGCACAGCATCGAGACAACGGCAACAGGAAATCTCACTGTCGATGAGGAATCCCGGTTAGAGTGGCCACCATGTAGAAGGGGAATATGGATAACGGTCTTTGAGTGATCGATCCCAATAGCCTCTAGTGGAAGGTTATTAGAGTAATCGTGTGAAGGCGGATGTTTGGAGAAAGCCCCTTCATCGACCGAATGGCTTGTGAAGAACGGGTTTTGCTCTGCATGTGTGCGGGGAGCAGGTGATGGAGCAGGGGACTGGGACCAAGGAGACTGCGGAATCTGCTCATATTCGTCATACTGTTTCAACCCACTGAAGCCGAGGCCCTGCTGCATCGGCACAGTCCCGGTTTCCCTGTCACCCGGACCATCGACGTCAGGAGTAACTTGAACCATCTCATTCGGACTGTCGGCGGACTCGGTCCAACGCTGTGGATATTGCGCGCTCTCTGTATATTCACGTGTTAAGACGGTGGGACGGGTACGTCCAAATAGCCTGACCACGCCTGTACGTTTGATGAGAGGGTCTAGCTCTACCTCCAACGGTCTCAGGTACGGGAAACACAGCCTGCCGCATACTGCCGAGGAGACTGTTGAGTGTATCGTCTTTGGCTTCGGAGCTCTCGCCCATCAAATGATCCGTGGATGGCGGGTTTTGGGGAGCGATATGTACGTGCTTTTTCTCGGATTTGACATTCATCTTCGAAACTTGCGGTTGGTTGGGATCGTGAGGGGTTTGGCCTTTGTTCTTATCAAACCCGGCGAATGAGTGCCGCGATAATAAAGATGGCCGGGAAGGCCCAGGCATTTTAGCCTGGGACACTGGCTCGGTTTTCTGTTGGACGCTCTTGCGTGAGTGAGATGTCTCCGTCGATTGTCCCTTCCCTATATGACGCGCTTGGAATTCGTGCAATGATGTATCCACGTTCTGGTTAAAGATTGCCTTTTGGCCCCAAGGTACGTTCTCCAAATCGGTCACATCTCCAGGGACAGCGAGCGACACTCGCTCAGCCCCGTAATGCGTTTGCAATATATCAATGAGGTTGGACCACCACGCTTCGAGTCCCGCATCCGCATTCAGCTGAAGTGTGAGATCATAGAGATCGGGACTGGTAAAATTCGGATCTTCCTGGATCTGGCTATGATGAGCAGGCAAAAAGGTCGGATGTGATTCCACAGCTTTTGGTTCTGTGGGCAGAGTTTGGGGCCCAGTCGAGAAATGAGGTTTCTCGGATGGAAGCTTCAGTCTAAATGGCCCCCCACGCGCTGTTGGTTCAATCCCCATTTTGGCTTTGTTTTGCATGGGTGGGAAAGGATAGGACGGTGTGTGTGCGGGTTTGCGATCGGAAGGTGTCTCTGTCTGGGAACCTTTGATTGTCCCTGCCGAACCTGCCGAGCCTGCGGAGGTATTGGTATTCACGGTGGCTGGAGCCTCCGTTGAGGCATTGGACAAGGTATTTGACAAGCGTCTCTTTCTTGGCGTATCATTCGAGAGGGCGGAGACGGGTTGGTTCTGGGACGAGACGGGTTGGGTTTGCTGCATCTGCTGGTATACAAGGAGATCTTCCATCTGCCTTCGAAGTTCCTTGAGAGTATGCGAGCTGCGACCTTGATCCTCCTGCCGCTCGGCTTCCGATCGTGCGTCCTCGGTAATGGGTGTTAGACCGACAATCTGCTCTGCAGAGTCACCGCGCGATAAACGAGATCGTTGAAGGGATGACTTCTCAAGAGCATCCACCCTATCCGCCAGTTCATCCACCACTTTTTGGGATTGGTGACCATGTGGGGAGCGGTAGCCAGGCGATCTGAGAGGCTGCATATGAGATTGGGACACAGGTGAATGTGTCTCTGTTGGCGAAGGGAATGGAGGACTCCTCCTACTATGGACATCCTCCATTCTCACACCTCCAGTGGAGGGAAAGGGAATAAAAGGATATCAATAGTGAAGTATGGGATGGAATGGAACGATGTGAGGCGGTTTATGGCTTGATGTCGCAAAATGAGGGAGGTCAGATGTTGTGGGTGGGGTAGGAAGAAAGGTAAAATAGATGCCAATAGAATATGAGATTTACCTTGGAATCCAGGAAGATGAAGATGAAGCTGAATAAGGCGGTGTATATTCAAAGGGGGGTAAAGAGAAAGGACCATTGGATCGATATGGGAGTGGATGGGAGGAAAAAAAGTGGATTGGGGGCGTGATGCACCTGGGGAGAATTATGACGTAGGAAAATAAAAAAAACTTGGCTTTTTCTCTTATATATAGTTATTAGTTATTAGTTTATTAGTTTATTACCTAGGTATATATAGGTATAAGTATTCTCTATAATGGATGATAAATATGTTCAACTGTTTAATAGTGGACTTTTCACTTCTTTTTCCTCTATATATCCAACTCTTTCCCCTTATAAAATAAAAAAAGGATACGTGACGTAGCCCTATTCTTGTACCTGGCTTACCTGTACTCGGGACTGCGGTGAGCAATGACGATATTCGACCAAATCCAAATTTCTCCCTTTTATGGAACTATGGGACTGGGGGAAAATATTTATGTTTATGAAATTTTTAGGAAATATTCCAAGAAATACCTAGAAACTAGAATATCTAGATCAAAGCACTGGTCTAGACCAGAGAATCCAATATCCCCCTTGTTCAGCCTCGCATTTACGGGGTATTGTAGAGGTCAAATGCATTGTCCTGTTGCAGATGCCTAACCCCCCCTGGGAGGGGATCGACCCGCCGACGTCAACGGGCTCCTGTGGCGCCAAATCGGCTCGATGTGGGAATGATTAGTGCATCGACCGTCGGGTCAAAGCCCCCCTTTTTCCGCAGGAATTTCTAAAAACTGCGAAATGGATAATCTGGGGTTTGCAATACTTTATTTTATTTCGATATATATTGTTCCGAACGGTTGAAACGTTCCAAGGTTTTCAATACCCAGACGTTCATCAGAGATCCACGGATTCTCCTGTCGTCGTTCGGCATATATATACATTCCATCTCACTTGGCTGCTGGACTCTCTGGCTGCATATGTAGTTATCCCTTATTCTTCCAGCTTCTTGTGGCGCTATGCCTACTTTCAGACACTTAGCTGTGGATCCTGACTGAATGAGATATCTCATCAACCATGATGCTACTTCCACTGCTCCGTTGGTCAAATTGCAAGCTGCCGAAAATTACCCGAAGTTCAGATTTATTCAAGTGTATTTTCCCAGTCATATGTTCAATAGTCTCCAGGACTATAACCAAATCCTTATGAAAATACAGCACCCATATAAAATATCAAAACGCCATGCAATCATATACTCATATAACAGAACTAGCAGAGTTCTGGAGGTTCCGGCTTCAAGTCCACGGACTGTGCAGGCTCCCGGCTATTTTTGCCAGCTTGGTCACCCACATCCAAACCGCGCCGAGGATTCAACTCCCTCTGATAAACCGGATGCTCATTATCCTTCAAACCCGACCCTGTAGGGTCCCTCCGAATGAGAAAGCCCTGCACGCGCGCATCATTGGAATCCATCTGTTTGACAGTGCTGTCTCTGCGGTCCTGTAGGATACGTGCCGACTTCTCGTTGACCTCACGTAGGCGATCATTGTAGCCACTATTCACTTGTCCGAGCCAAGATGCTTGGAGGGCACCCGCAAACAGCACCAAGAGGATTACAAGTCGAGTGAAGGTGCGCTGGTCGACAACATGCTGCTGCGGTCCTTGGTGGCGGTTATGCCAGTCCTCCCAATCTTCCCATGTGGCATTGGCGTAGATGTTCGGTCCATGTGAATCTCGTTCTACTCTTGTATCCAGTACCGTGTGGATCCAGCCAGTGCCATTTCGATCATAGGCTGCTCGTTTGATCGGATCGGAAAGGATTTCATGGGCGTCTACCACAATTCGGTAGCGCTGCAATCGAGTTTCAGCGGTTAATTGATGGAAAAGAGGATGGTCTTTGAGAGGTCGGTCAGGGTGGTAGATCTTAACAAGGTCATAGTAATTCCTTTTTGTGTACGTTGCGCTGCGGGGTAGATTCAACACATCGTAAGGAGTGAAAGATGGATCGCTGGGCCATGAGTAGTCCTGATGTGGGAACCCTGCTGCAGTAGCATAGTTACTGCGTTTGTATGGTGCCTGCAGTCCATAGCTTGGAGATACTTTGTTCTTGGAACGAGGAAGCGGCGAGACCACGGTCGAATTCAAAATGCGCAGGCTTTGGCAATGAAAAAGATTGATTTTCTTGAACATTGTCACATGGCGTCACTTTAGAGAGCACGGTCAAAATATCCGTTGTGCTCGTGTCTTAAAGTTATCGTGAGAGGAGTGAGGTGTGGCCCTCGTGCTCCGGAACGGCGACTTCGGGGATGGTCACGTGTTCGTAGGCGTTGGAGGTTTGATCTAAAGATCGCCGACACTTTGAATGAAATCTTTACGCTAACCTTTCCCCGCAGTCACATTTCAATAACAATGGCTGGGTCTGACGACGACCGCCCCGAACGCCGGCGGCGCTCCGTGAACTCATCCTCGGATTACTCCCATGAACGCCGGCGACGAGATAGGTCGCAAGACTCGCAAGACGACCACTATTCGAGCTCAAGAAGACGCGACCAAGACCGCCGGAGCTCTCACCGGGACAGCCCTCGACGGAGATCCTCCCGCAGTCCAGCAGAAAGGACCAGCCGCCGAAGTGATCGTGATCGGCCTCGCCGCGAGCGCAGAGAGCGATCCACTAGCTCAGCTGGTGAAGACCGCCGCAGACACAGGCACCGCAGCCACCGACACCGTGATAGCCGTGACGAATATGAAGCACGATCTTCTCGGAGGCATCGTCGTACGCGATCACGCTCTCGCTCTCGCTCACCCCAAAAATCACGCAGCCCTCCACCTCGAGCATTGGAACGACGCGGCCCCCTCCCCTCACAGTCCGACGCATTCACCGACGTGGCGCACCCTTCAGATGCACCGGCGCCAGAAAAGCAAAAGCCGAACTTCAACCCCACTGGTAGACTCGCAGCCGAAAGCAATACAATTCAAGTCCAGGGTGGTACGGAAATAGTCTTGAAATACCATGAGCCTCCAGAGGCGCGCAAGCCGCCCCCCAAGGAAGCTTGGCGCATGTATGTGTTCAAAGGGCAAGACTTGTTGGAAACGGTCGAATTGAGTGAACGCAGTTGCTGGCTGGTCGGTCGCGAGCGAATGGTGGTAGACTTCCCACTCGACCATCCGAGCTGCTCGAAGCAGCATGCAGTGCTACAATTCCGATTTGTCGAGAAGCGCAACGAATACGGCGACCGCATCGGCAAGGTCAAGCCTTATCTTATTGATCTTGAGAGTGCAAATGGATCGAGCGTTAACGGAGAGACTATCCCCGGTGGTCGTTACGTGGAAGTCATGGACAAGGACGTGATTCGCTTCGGTCTAAGCTCGCGCGAATACGTCCTCATGCTGCCTCCCAGTTGAAGAGTATGTCCTCAGCTTTGTGGAAAGCATTGAAGCGCTACGGGGTACAACAACTTCGATGAATGGAATATGGCAATAATATTACATTTCGGATCATAAGTGATGCGAGCTTAACCTAGCCTTTACGGGCAGACAAGGTCGAAGCCTTTAATCAATGCGGCGCTGGCCCTCCTTGGACTTCCCTTCAAGCTGGTCCATCGCCTACTTTGCCTTTTCCTTAGCTTCGTTCAGTGCTTCTTCTGCCTTGCCCTTGCCCTTGCCTGCATACTCGGCCGCCTCACCCTTCACCTTGCCTGCATATTCGGACGCCTCGCCCTTCGCTTTGCCTGCATACTCAGATGCCTCGCCCTTCACCTCTCCCCCCTTTTCCTTTGCTTGCTTGGCCCCGGCGCCAACGACATTCTTGAGCTTGTTGGCGGCTTTCTCTGTTGGCGAAGACATGTTAGCATCAGTCTGCATATTGAATGAAGTCATGTAGATCTGTGGGGTCACGTTTGAAGACATACCGCCTGTATTGATGCCCTTGACTGCTACGTCTGAAACGGTCCGATCGGCTTTCTTCAGCGTGTCCTTTGTCGCATCGACAGGTCCCTTATTGCATGGGGCTGTCGCTGAAATGGAGCGAATTGCCTGGAAGCCAGGTGTAGTTTGTACAGCCACCCGGGACCGGAGGAGAGGAGCGAATCGTGCGGCTGACATGGTTTAGGTGGTTTTGTCAGGTAGAAGGTGTGGTAGAAGTTTCCGATAACTTAGGCTAATTGGCGTATAATTGATGAAATATTTTATGGATTTCCCCAGATCAATGCAGGGTAGCTTGTTTAAATAGGGAGCTTTAAAATGCCGTCTCATACTTGGTTTCGACTTGGTCGCCGCTCGGGTAGGATTTCGGCGACGTCATGAGTATGTAGCCCACTTTCTTACGTCGATGGACAGTCAGGCTTGGCCTGATTTCCAAGGTTTCTCTTCAAATCAGGTTTGGGATTTTATACATGTCCAAATCCGGTTTTGAGGTCTTTTTTTGGAATTCTTTTCGGGCTGACGCTGTGGGACAGTCAACATGTACAACATATAGACCTGGGGATAGTACCCCAATTACTAGGGAACAAGACGATTGCTAACAAGGACAGAGATTGAAGCGACATATCATTAAATAGTTATGTTAAGAGCAATTAACTCATATTCTAAGACAGCGAGAACATCATCACCTTCGGAAAGCTCCGACGTAGTACTTAGACGGAGACGGATATACGGGTAACATCTACAACATAGTAAGTAACATATAATACAGACTAGTAGTCTTCAATGTTGTTTGTACATATGTAGTCATTTTGGTCTTCTCCTTAGGAGTATCTTTTTAATGACCTATTAGTAGCCTTTTCAATATAGGAATCCGTGCTGACTATAGTGGGATTTTCTAGATCACACTTTTCCTGTACCTGACTCGAACGAACCTCCGAGCATATCACCCGCACCTAACTATATGAATGCAACATGGGGACTAGGTAGAACGGGAAAGAACCTAAACAGAGATCTTGAGATACTCCGAAATATATGACCGAAGTCAAAGCTGCTATTTCTGTATCCCGAAGCTAGGGTGTCCAGGTTATAGTCTGTCACCGCGAGTCTAAGTCGCCATGCACTAAAATATAACCACCTGAATCGAATGCTGGGACCAAAGCTCAATGGGGGCCCTAAGATGAAGCCCGAATCATATCTTGCGTTTCTGTTTCTTTCATAGCATCGGCCCCCTTTGCTGTTAAACTCTCCGTGAACAGGGCTCGTCAGTCACTTCGGAGTGCTTCTGGGTAAACTTACGACTATGCTTCCATGTGTCAGGATCCCGATTCGGTTATTGTGCAAAAGAATGCACACTAGGATTGTCTCAAGATCCAGGGCAAACACAACAGCCAAGTTCGGAGTCTCTTGATATTAAGAAACAGATATAGACACGTCTCGACACTCTTATATATCACACTTTAATCTCAACAAATCGATATTGTACTTCAGCACGTTGGGGTCTTGCGATTTCTAGCTCACTCTATAATGAGAGCATTTCATCAGCGCTTAGTTTTGCCACAAAATGTAGGGCAAACCCAATCTGGAGAGCGTCCGAGGTCTCATCATGAATGGTCCAAGTCAACAGTCTGCAACAACTCAGATTTGAACTGCGCCAAGGTGAAACCTTAGATTTGGATTGCTCTGTCCCACCCAACTATGAGAGTATGTATACACCACAGTGTGACCCTGGAATCCAAGGTCCGTAGGCAACCTACCAAGATGACTACGTAGTTATAAGACGAAGATATCAAAATGAGATACATAATGGAAATTTCGGTAGTGCCCAGATCTGGTGGCACCTTGACCCAGTAAATAAAGCTTGAATTGGATCAAGCTCCCGTGGTCATATCTGTGACTTACTGGTTCTTCTAGAAGCACATCTCGGGCGTTTACAGGCATATCTCAACAATTCGCATTATACCATTACGTTTGAAACGACTCGCAGTGAACTTGCAGTAAACTCCCACGTATATCTCGCATAGCTCGCATATAGCTCACAGAAAAGCTGATGGAATAGAAGAGGCATGCATTTGGCAGAGAAATGATATAGAGAATACCGGAACATACTGGATATAAAGAGCAACCTTAGAAGACATCAAAGGAAATTGCCAGTTCCTTCCAATCGGCGGAAAACCTTGGGAGGTTCCTGGGCTTCATGTGGTTAAGTTCACCTGGGCAACCCTGGAAACGTTTTCTTCTCTTCCTCTCTCTCAACCTCCTCTCTTTCACCCCTTCATCTGTTTTGCTTTTTTCTTTCATCTCTTTTTCGCACTCTGTTCTCACTTGACATCTCTCTACTGGGTTGCCCTTCGGTGCACAAACTCACTCGCTGAAAATGGAATCCACAACCCACTCCAGTCACGTTGACCTTTTCGAGCAACACGCGGAGAAGACGTTGACCGGTGATGTCCTCCCCAAGCAGGAAAAGGTAGGCCAAACTGAAAAGGCTGAGCTCAGTCCCGGGAACCCAGCAGGTGGACCTACCACGTGTGAGGGAACCGAGTATCCAAAGGGTCCTCAGCTTGCTTTGATCGCACTGGCATTGTGCTTGGGCGTGTTCTTAGTTGCTCTTGGTACGTTCGCGCTTTCTTATCTTCTAGCCATTAGAAGTTGACTGCAGGATACGACTAACGCGTATTCTCTTACCCTATAGATAACAGCATCATTGCTACCGCGATCCCAAAGATCACGAGCCAATTCCACAGCCTCGATGATGTTGGCTGGTATGGAAGTGGTATGTCAGAGGCCGAGGCGACCTAGGTGATGGGGCTGAACTGATCCTTTTCTTTACTTTTTCAGCATACCTTCTCACCACAGCTTCGCTTCAGCTACTTTTCGGAAAGTTTTACACCTTTTTCAACGTCAAATGGAGGTACCTCTTCGCCATTGGCTTGTTCGAGCTGGGCAGTCTCATCTGCGGCGTGGCCAACGGCAGTCTGACGCTTATCATGGGCCGTGCCGTTGCTGGCGTCGGGTCCGCAGGCATTTTCTCGGGCTCGCTCATCATTGTTGCCCATTCGGTGGCCCTGAAGAGGCGACCATTATACAATAGCTGTATCGGCGGCATGTTCGGCATATCGTCCGTGGCTGGGCCTCTGCTCGGCGGGGCTTTCACCGACAAAGTGACATGGCGCTGGTGTTTCTACATCAACCTTCCTATCGGAGCCGTCACTGTTCTGGTTATTACAATCTTTTTCCCCGCCCCCAACCACCATAACAAAGAATCGACATGGGCGGAGCGCATTAAGAAGTTTGACCCCATGGGTACAGCTCTTTTCCTCCCTGCTATCGTCTGCTTGTTGCTAGCTCTGCAATGGGGTGGCACCATCTATGCCTGGAATAGCTGGCGTATCATTCTGTTGTTTTGCTTTTTCGCTGTTCTCATTCTCGTCTTTCTATTTGTCCAGTACACACAGAAAGACAATGCTACAGTGCCACCACGAATTTTCTTCCGCCGCACTGTTTGGTCGTCTGCCTTTTACAGTTTCTGCCTCGGTGCTGCCTTCCTCGCCTCTGTCTACTTCTTACCCATCTGGTTCCAAGCCGTGAAAGATGCCAGTCCCGTCAGCTCAGGTATTATGAATCTACCCATGCTGATTGCCGTTGTGGTTGCCTCCCTCTTGTCGGGAGCCATCGTCACCCGCATCGGTTACTACACACCCTTTATGATTCTCGGCACAATTCTTCTCTCTATCGGCTACGGTCTCATGAGTATGTTCCACACAGACACATCCAAAGCTGTTTGGATCGGCTATCAGATAATTGCCGGGGCCGGGGCCGGTGTTGGCATGCAGCAATCTATGATCGCTGTCCAGGTTGTTCTTGACCTTTCCGATATACCTACTGGTACATCCATCATTGTCTTTGCCCAGACTCTTGGCGGTGCTCTCTTTGTTTCTATCGGAAACAACGTTTTCAGAAACAAGCTTGTTGAGTATCTTGCCAACTACGCCCCCAAAGTGGATCCGGCTTTGATCCTCAAGACTGGCGCCACTGGCCTTCACAGTGTCGTCGACAAGGCTGACCTACCCGGAGTCTTGCTTGCTTACAATGACGCTCTCACCCAGACCTTCATTGTCGGTGCAGCTGTGACCTCCATCAGCATCATCGGTGCTTTGTGTGTGGAGTGGAAGAGTGTCAAGGGAAAGAATATTGCCGCAGGAGGAGCTGCATGATTGATTTTCTGTGAGCAATTCTTCGTTCTAGCTTGTTCATTTCATGTTAGGACCCCCAAATTCCTCGAAAATTGAAACCTCTTTCAATTTCATGTACGTATTAGATGAATTGAACAACTCATTTCACTTCTTCGTTAGATGTAACCCTAGTTATCGGCCAGTGATAACCCTAAACTGCCACCCGTGGACCTCGGGACCTGCCTGGGCAGCTAACCCAAGACGTCTTAGCGTCCTGTTAACCCCAGATAAGCAGCGGAGAACATCGAGTTTCAGGTTGACTTCACAATATCTTATGATTCTGTGGCATATTCCAATCTATGAAATGCCGACCAAGCGACGGATTTTGTCCTGCCAGCCATGTCGGCGACTGAAGACACGATGTGAGGTTCTTCCGGGTTCGAGACAATGTGCTCGGTGCATCTCTCTAAGGTGGGTGGTCCAATAGAACCCCGTATTTTATAGGATTGCTGGAGATTGATCGGTAACCAAATAGGCTTGAATGTTCTCTTCCATCCACATCTGCTATCACTGGCCCAGATTCAGGGTTTATAGGTAGATCAGAGAGGAACTCTGTCCAGCCTACTGCATGCCATTGCGCAGCCCGGTATTTCTAAATCCGCTTGTATAGACCCTGGCTCTGATTACTGACTGATAACTACATATGTACCAGGCTTGATGCTATCGAAGCCTCGCTCGCTGAAATGAAAGAATTACTGAAATCTCACCTTCTCGGCAATGACCGGTCAATGACAAGAGATCCTGCCAATGAAATGCCAGTCAGGAGCAGTAATTTAAACCCGACAAAAGATATCAACGATAGCAAAGCCAAAGCCACTATGCACGTACCCTCAGAGACAGATATATCGGCAACCACCGACATCCAACCAGCACCAATCACAGTCGTCCGCCACGTTGGAAGTCTAATCACCGAGCCCGTAATAACCGGGGAAAACGACTCGCTCCGGGGCCACATGACCGAAATGGGCTTGGACTCGGACAACTTCGCCAGTGTTTTCCAGCACGGTTACGAGCAGATAACCTCATGGTACCCATTTCCACATGGAACCCTGGCGGTTCTCAAACAGGAGCATCCTCTGCTCTTCGCCATATGTCTTCTAGCAGGTATGCGAGCAACGGCTGGTCTAAACCGCACAAACTTGCACATAACCCTTCATACATTGGTCAAGACCCACTTGGGCAAGAAGACTCTAGATACGCCCATCGATCTCTCCACCATACACGCCATGCTTATCTTCAGTGTCTGGAGCTTTGGGCCTCTCGTGCCAGGTGGTAGGTATATTGATAGCTGGCTCATGAGCAGCACGACCATTACCCACTGCATGCTCAGCTTTCCTCTATCTGAGCTTGTGTCTCTCGTGGGCTTACACGATAAGACAAGTCGGAACATGTGCAGGATGTGGATCCAGGCGTCGCTGGTGCATCTGAAGTACGTACTCTCCAAAGTTACATTGATAAGCCCCGTCCGGAATGTGGATATCAAAGCTGACTAGGCCTCAAGATATGCGATTGGCACTGGTCGGCCATCAGTGGTCCCGTGCGAACGTCTTCATCCGTGGACAGAAGTTGTCAAGTACCCTGGGTTTGAAACGTTCGACCATATCATTGCAGCAGAGCTCAAGCTCTACATCCACCTGTACGAAGCCATCTATCACACCGTCAGTTCAGTGTCAGAGGCTTGGGAAATGGTCAATGGATGGGGACGTAAATATCTCGGAGGTGAGCATGCTAATTTAACCGTACTGGCAGGGTTTGCAATGCTAACTTTCGAACACAGAAGGCAACACCATCCTAAGATGGGCACACTGTTGTGCATCCCTCATTTTATCTCGATGGGAACTAGCAAAGCAGAACAAGTCCACGCCTCCCGACGCACTGATGCGCAATGAGCGTATCAACGGCTTGACCGAAACGGTTATTCGTCATGCCCAGTTGGTACTGAGAGAGATCCTTGTCCTCTGTACCTCTGATACTGCGTTTGTTAGACCAACATATGACTACCTGCTTACCGCATATGCGGGCGTGACTCTAGCAGAGTACTGCGCGAGTATATCAGATGTTCACGCGACATATACGTTGATGGAAGATGTTCGGACGCAGGCTCGGATTCCCAGGAGCATCGAGGGGGTATTTAGCTGGGCCACGAATGTCGTGCAGAAGAAGGCAAAGGATCTGTTGGATTCGAAAGTGGCAGTGGCAGTAGTACCCGATGACACCTTTTATACATATGCAGGGTCGGTCGCAGACTGGGCGCCGTTTCGGTTTATTGACTCGATGCCTGCTTCCGATTGGGACGGGATGAATGGCTCTATGCAGCAGTTTTGAAATCTATACAAGTCACATTGTCTATTATCTGCGGGTAAATTAAATTGGAATACATATCTCTCCGAGTAAACATATCTTCAATCAGAAATGGGCTTTCCGTGTGCGAGTTCAATTCGGTTTCGATGCCACTAGACGTAAATGTTACACACGTCCAATATCGAACAAGTGTAGATGAGGATAGGACTTACCTTTCCACAAGATATAGGCCCATAAAGCGCAGGATGATCCTCATCAATACACGAGGGCACAACCTTACAAACGGAATCCGGGTTGAAGCCCAAGAAGAAAGGCATCGAGTACCTGGACGTAGGCTGACGATTATAAACCCTATGAACCGTGGACTTGAACCTATTGTTCGAAAGACGCTGCAAGAAATCGCCGATATTAACCACCAGCGTGCCAGGTATAGGCCGAGCATCGAGCCACTCGTCACTGGCAGACAGGACCTGCAAACCACCAGACATATCCTGCCACAGAAGAGTGACGCACTGAATATCGGTGTGCGAGCCAATACCGACGTCGACGTCGCCATTGATTTCCTCGAGTTTATCGGCTGGTGTAGCGGGATAGTGTACGTAAAGCCCGTCTGCGCCGGGGTTCGTGGTCACCGCATCAAAATAGTTTTCTGGCATGTCGAGCGCGAGTGCGAAGATACGAATTATCTTGCGCGCGAGTGCGAGGCGCCGCTGATAGAATTCTATGGTTGTTTCGTGGAATCCAGGCAGATGGCTTGTTGTATCCCATGGGAAGTCATCGTCACTGGACAGTGCGTCATGGTCGGAGACAGTTGGATCGTTTTTGGGATTGTAGCGCAGAGAAAATGTCTCTTTGCGGTCTGAGAACCTTCTCTGTTAGTTATCCCCAATATGGCAAGGATACACATCCTGCCTAGGTAGGTGGAAGGTGTATTTACCCCTTGTTTCGGTTTTATTAATCTGGGTACTCCCCAGTCCATGCCATCCATCTGCGTTCTTTTGAGCCTTGCTCGATGCTAGCTGTTTCTTTTCGATTGGCTGGTTGAAGAAAGCTTGTGCTTGGGATAGGGCATTCTGAATGAGCTCTTCTGAAATCCCGTGGTTTTTGATATAGAAGAATCCCGTGTTCTCGGCCGCTGCCCTGACTTTTGACGCGATGGTCTTTCTCGCTTCTAGATCCTTGTCGATCGAAGCGAGATCTATGATCGGGATCTCATCCTCCGTTGGTAAGCGAGGAGGAGCAGTTGACACTCGGCGGAATTCTGGGCCGCTGAGCGTGAGGAGCTCAATTTGAGTGTACTCGACCAGTGTTGTCATGATGCGACGTATGACCAAGACTACCTCGAAGATGCTGAATTTATCCCAGATTGTTCTCCCCGCAATATGTTCGGAAGATTAAAAGGTCAAAATCCACCGATAACCGTCGGAGAAGCGTTGCACGACAATCGCCGAGGTTATCTCCATAAGGCCACATGCACATGTTGGTTGGCAGTGATGATAAGCCAAGATAGGCTTACTTTCTGTACTTTTGCTCTTGTGAGATAGCATTGTCGATTCTCTGGATAGTCGTGATTGTTTTGCAGGACAGGTGATTCCTTATCAACCCATTGGCCACTCTAAATAGCCAAGTAGCCCTAATAAACACGATATATCCTGCACGTACTTGCCTGCCACCCCCCTCCCCCTTTATTCACGTTTCAGAGTTCACCACGAAGATTAGAACTTGAATTCGACCATCTTTATCTTTTTACCTGGTTCTCCACTCTCTATCTACCCCCACCCGATATACAATCTCAACCATGTCCAAGCTATCGCGACTTCACGAGATCCTAATAGTGAAAAGAACTCAACGAGATGGCGTCGCTCGCCCCGTTGCTATGCTTGACAATGACTCTATCCGACCAACACCAGTGAAGGATCGAACATGGTCCCAACTCACTTACATCATGTTCTGGTTCTCTGCAACTGCGAACGTCAGCAATCTGTATACAGCTTCCACGGGAATGTCCATGGGACTGACCATGTGGGAAGCAATTGGATGCTCCTTCGGTGGTCAGATTCTTGCCGGTGTCTTGATGGCTGTTAACGGGCGTGCTGGTGCCATGTATCGCATTCCGTTCCCCGTTCTTTGTCGCTCTAGCTTTGGGCATTGGGGAGCACTGTGGCCGACTTTTAATCGTGCGGCCATGTCAGTTGTGTGGAACGGTGTCAATTCCGTTCAGGGAGGGCAATGCTTATAGTGAGTCTTCTTTTCTTAACCCTGTTCTTTCCTACAGTACAGCAAGCGCTGAAAGTCGGGTTAATGACGTCTATTCCCAGTGTCTTTCTACATGCTATCTTCCCTTCTATTGAAAATATCCCGGATAAGATGGGATCTAAATCGGCTTTGACTTCAGCGCAAATGATGTGTTTCTTCATCTATTGGTACGTTGACTAGTATCTCAATGCTTGTCTATTGCTAACCAGTCTGTAGGCTTATCAATTGCGCATTCTTAGTGGTGCCTGTACCAAAGATGAAGTCGCTGGTCTATATCAAAGTCGTGGTCTACTTCAGCGCAGCGTTTGCTATGTTGGGATGGACTGTGTCTCTCGCTGGTGGCTCTTTGAAGTCAATCAATGCACCCTCGGAGATAAAGGGCACCGAGAAAAGTTATCTCATATTCAAGTTCCTCTTCTTGGGACTCGCCAGTTGCGGAACTTTTATCTCCAATGCGTCCGATCTCCAGCGCTATGCTACGAAGCCTAATGATGTCCTCATTGGCCAGTGTGTTAGTTTCCCGCTGTCGAACTTCCTAGTTGCCATTCTGGGCAATCTCATCGCATCGGCTAGCAAAGCCATCTTTGGAGAGGTCTGTTATATCAAAGCACTCGTCTAAAAAGACCTATGGGCTGACGAAACTCTCTAGCTCATCTGGAACCCGCTGAACTTCTTGGACAAATTGATGGAAGGAGAGCGATACACCTCTGGCAACCGCACGGCCTGTGCCTTCATTGCACTGGCATTCGTTTATTCGACTGTCTTCTCTGCCATATTTGAGAACTCTATTCCGTAAGAATCCATTCTCACGCTTTTCTATGCCGAACACTAACAATCCTCAGTGCGGGTAACGATATTGCAGCCCTACTACCAAAATACATTTCAATCAAACGAGGATTCTTCATCTGTGCCGGTAAGAGAAGAAGAAAACTTGCACAATCCCAGTTCTTGCCTCGACACAAACTAACAATCAAACCCAGTCCTCTCTTACGCAATCTGCCCGTGGTATCTCCTCGCGTCAGCCTCAATCTTCATCACATTCCTCTCCTCCTACCAAATATTCCTATCAGCGATTACCGGCATTCTCATCTGCGACTACTACCTAATCCGCCGAGGGCTACTCAACATTCCAGCCCTGTACGTCTCACGTCCAAGTCCATACCGGTACTTCCACGGATTTAACCCGCGAGCATTCTTGGCCTACATTATTGCCGTTGCGCCGAACTTTTACGGGTTCCTTTTCCAGATGGGTGTCGAAGCGCCTCTAGGTATCCAGAGATTCTACTACATCGCTTACCCTACCGGCCTGATAATCGGGTTTGTCGTTTATTACGTGTCATGTTTGGCCTCCGCTCCGCCCGATATGAAGCAGGCATCTGGATGGATGGAGCCCAAGGAGTTTGTGGAGGATAATGATGTTTCTGGGCTTGATGGGTTTTCTATTGATGCTCTTGAGCCTGGTTTCGCGGAGAAGGGGGCTGTTGCGGTTACTCGAGCAGCACCTAATGGCGAAAAAGGTTCATTTTAATGAGATATGTCTTGTTGGGATTTTGGGGTGTTTATGTCGAGGAAGGAAGCACGATTAATATTTTGGTACTATAATCTAATGTCTGCAGATGGTATACACTGAAATTGTGAGTTTTCATTTTCATTTACACAGTCTACAGTTTCTCTTGTCAAAAGGAGGTAGAGGCTGCATGGCAAATATCTACCTCTGTTACTTCTATATGTACAATCTATAATTCATCTTACGCTGTCAACCTTCCAACTACGAATGGCATTGAACTACGAAACGAGATTGAGTGATGTAGGAATTTACGAGTTTGATCAATATTACGGCAATAGAGATATAGATCTCCCATCTAAATACTCATTAAATGTCTCCTGCCACTGTTGTTCGTCTACAGCGGCGGTGTATCCGCAAGGATATTACCCATCATCCTATACCAGCGATCAGTAAGGTGCTACAAGCATCGAAAAGGGCAAAAGGCAACTTACATAGCAGGGTATCGAGTGCCAGTAATCTCCGTTCGCTCTACCAAGTCCCGGAGACCCTGGACCTCCTTGTCCGTCAGCTGCAACAGAGCAGACTTGGTGTTCTCATCGACCCTCTTAGCCGACCTGGTTCCGGGAATGGGGAAGATATCAGGTCCTTGAGCAAGTAGCCACGCAATGGCAACCTGTGCAGGGGTACTTCCATGCACCTGAGCCACACTTTTCAGTCCTTCCACAAGCTCCAAGATCTTTGGGAAGTTCTCCTCCGAGTACTTAGGCGCCACGCGACGAAAGTCACCCTCGGGGAAATCAGCGGGAGACTGAATCTCCCCAGTCAATATTCCACGGCCGACAGGGCTATAGGCCACGACAGCAATACCCAACTCGCGGCAGGTCTTTAGGAGATTGACGGTGCGTGACTCGATATCTAGAGCAAAGGCACTGTACTCCACTTGATATGCGGTAATAGGATGGACAGCATGGGCTCGACGGAGGGTTGCTTCTGAAACTTCAGACAGGCCGAGGTATTGGATCTTTCCTTGGCTGTAGACTCAACCCGTTAGCAATGCGCCGATGTAGTGATATTGGAGAGGCGGGCACAAGTTATCCTACTTTTTCAACTCCACCATAGCTTCGACAGTCTTCTCAATAGGCGTCACTCCGTCCACGCGGTGGCAGTAGTACAAGTCAATCGTGTCAACACCAAGTCTCTTGAGGCTTTTTGCGCAAGCCTGCTTGACATATTCGGGATCAGAGCGGACTGTCGTGCCCACGTTCGGGTCCCGCTGGACAGCAAATTTGGTAGCAAGGAAAATGTCGTCACGCTTGCCAGAGCGCTTGAACCATTCGCCAACAATGTCTTCGCTATCGACATACACATCAGCAGTATCCCAGAACCACTGTCCAGTGGCATGCGCATGCTCCAGCAAAGCGACCTTTTCATCAAGGGAGCCTGCTGGACCATAGATGCCACCGATGCTCATCAGGCCCAGGCCAACAGCAGGGACCTGGGGGCGATTTCGACCAAGGGCTCGAGTGGGGATAGACATTGTTGAGTAGTGACTTCAGGATATATGATCAGAGGGAGAATGTTAAAGAACAGAAGAGCAAGCTAGACTTGGGAGGGTAGTACCCCTTAAATATGTGCCCACAGATGATAGAGAACTAACAAACCACTCCAGTGCCGGGATCCGTTCAGTTAGTTACAATTTATGAACATAATTACTTAAAAGCATATCTTCTATAATGTATACAGATCCTTTGGCGGAGTTAAGCACGGAGTTAACGACATCGCCCAGGAATCCACATTGACGCACCACGATCAACCTGCTGCACTTCCGACCAAAGCCAATGATCCCCTCTCTCTTGGTTCTATATTGAAGGAACAAAAGACAACCAAGAACTTTGCTGTCGGTTTGGCTTGGATTCGTGGGACACCTTATTTTCCAAACCAGCGCCTAAGCCGCTAGGGTATGCAATTTGTCGTATGTCAAAGATTACTAGGGCGGTCTTGGTCGGGACCTGGGGCGAAAAGGACAAGAACTGCCTTGATTTGCTGTATGTATATTACTACTCGCCATGCCGCACGCGTCAGCCATCTCCATCGCAGCAAAGCGGGTCGCAGCGCACCGCGGCCTCGGAAAGCGAAGCCCATATCCTAGCGGGAATTCCATGGAGTGTACTTGAACGAGCAGGTTCCACTTCCTAGGGGCACGATCTCCGTCATCCAAGCAGCAACGGCACCTAGGAGGCACTAGGATCTGCTATAAACATGTTTTCCGACTTCTTGGACGACTGGTATAGCTCATCCTTTGACCGGTCAGCATCAGCTTCAGTCTCTGCTCCGTTCCTGTCGATCTAGTGGGCTCCATCCCGCTTCAGCCGCTTTCGCTATGGCTTCAACAGTATACTCATCGGGATCCCACTCCAAAACCCTGGTTTTCATCTCTTCCAACTTCCGAGCAACCAGTTTCTCCATTTCCTCTGATTCCCTTTCATCCAGTAGGCCGAGCCTCTCCTTCCAAGCTGTCTCTGGATTTTCAGCAGCCTTGAAAAACATCGGATCAATTTTCTGCCAGTAGATTGCGTCCAATGCAAAGCTATGCAACGCGGCATACACGATCCAGAAAGTTCCACTGTCCCAGCTCTGCTGCATATGACTAGAGAGACGGTTGTTCTCATCCAAGCGACCTTTTTGAATCTCCGTGTCTTCGCAATCTCTCATCGCTCTGAGAAAAGTCTTCAAGCGGTGTGCAAACATATTCTCCCAGTCGTCTATGCCATTTGGCCAGAACTCTGGCCTCTCGATAAGCAGCCACCAAGGCGGCGCATAAGAAAACTCAACTGGTGCTGCATATGCGAACTCCCAATCAACCACTCCAGCAATTTCCAGATTCTCATGGAGTAGTACATTCGCCGGTCGGAAATCGTCACACCGGAGTTTGAAAGGACCGTGTTCGAACGGTGAAACGATAAGTCGCTTTTCTCTCGCGAGCTTACGGAAAAGCTGCCGCGCCACGAATTTGCGTCGACAGTCATCTGCTGACTCCACGGCATCGTTCCTCTGGTGCACTAGGTGCTCGATGTTAAGGTCCGCTAGGGCTTCAAGGTAGGAAGATGTTGTACTGAATGTGGTGTCGGGAATTTTAGAACGTGGTAGACCTCCTAGTCGTATCAGTTCATTTATATTCATTGATAAGGGTCGGCGCGATATTTCCCAGGTGAAGTCATCGATTTGAGTGAGAGATCCGATACGGGGAAAAGAATTCTTGAAAAGCTGAAGTAGGACACCCGCTAGCTGACCATATAAAAACTCTAGCGTATCCTCGTTGATATTCGGGTCTAGAATTCCACGTTCCTCTTTCGGGCATCCGGGGGTATTAAGAGCGTCGTACATATCTGTTTTGTGCTCGATATAGTCCATTATAATAAATGGGCTTAGTTCTAGAGGGCTTTCCTCCTTCGTCCCCGAGTGAAGAATAAAAGGAATAGATATCGATGTCTGATCTGCCAGAAATCGCATTATAGCAACTTCGTTCACGACCTTTTCCTCGGGGAAGAAGACGGCACCGGGCTGAGATAACCGTATAACCACAGAACTGTTTTGGTACTTCGTCCGTAAGGAGATGTTATAAGAACCTTTCCCGAGTATAGTAAACTCGGTACCGTCTCCTCTATGGTGCTTGAGGATAAACATTGCGATCGGTTTCTTGATTTCAAGTTTGAGGAATTGAAGCAGCCAATTGTGAGATATTTTTTCTGCCTGCTCCCAGGCCATATCATCGGCACGCATTGTGTGCATTGTGTCGCTTGAAGCTGGATGGAATAGTTCCTAGTAAGTAGGTTGGAAGGTGGGGAAGTGAAACCATGGATCCCAACTCCACAGCAAACTCTAATCACGATAGGCTTGGCAGTCTCCGTGTACCGTATTTTTCTATACTAAATTTTGACAGCCTTCCACAACACTATTTTACTATGACCTCCTTCGTACAAGTTCAAGTAATTAATTCCTACAATATCAACTTCTATAGTAATTGTATTGTGAAGCCCTGGCGAAGCCTAGCACGGCCTCTACCGTCCTAGTCCACGACACGCTGTTTGGTTTACTCACGTTCTTTTAAGCCCTCCAAGCAGACTCGGTACGCTGACAGACAAGTGTGTATCAGAGTTCAGATACGCATTCACTCATTACCACGGTGTGCCCAGCAGCGTATAAGCCAAATCCGATAAATCTCTGTAAGCATAAGCCGCCCATAAGCCCTCGACGAGCCTGCGGCCTAGCCCTCATGCACCTTGACCACGACCTTGCCACGCGCACGCTTCGTGGCAATGCGCTCATACGCAAGCATGGCATCCTTCATCTCAAAGACAGAATCGACAGGGATACGCAAGCGACCCTCCTCGACCAATCGTGCTAGGTAGACTGCGTCGTCACGCGATGGGGGCGTGCTGAACATTATATAGCGACGCGGCACGCCGCCCAGCCAGGTGGGCAGCCAGTTGTTGAGCAGCACGTTGCACGCCGTCCCATACATGCCCTCGAGCATGCCGATATTTACAACAGCTCCCTCGGGCTTAAGATAAGCTGGGGAGTTGGCAAAAAGTGCTTGTGTACCGACGCAGTCAAGCACGAATTCAAACGGCTTATCGGCATACTGATGCGCTAGGTAGGCTGGAAGCGGTCCGTGTTCGCGGTAGTCGATGAACTATTGTATATTAGTTCATTTCCTTGTGCAACATTGACAACAGTGCCTACCTCATCGACACCCAGATCCCGAACCATAGGCTCATTACCTCCACTAGCCACACCGACCACCTTCGCACCACGCAGCTTGCACAATTGCACGAGTACCGAACCGACCGACCCGCTAGCCCCATTCACGAGCACCGTGTGGCCCTCGCGCACACCTGCTGTGCGAATCATTTTGAGCGCGGTGCTACCGGCCCCTATAATGCCCGAGGCCGACGCCATGTCAATACCGTCATCGATACGCGCGACCTGGCAGCCAGGCAGCCGTACATATTCTGCCAGCACGCCGTGGCCCATGACCACGGCGCTAGGAATGTTCTGAAAGGCAATGACGTGTGAGTTAGGATCGCGCACTTCTGCCGGTGCACCTCCGCCAGCCGCTACTACTACGCCGGAAAGCTCAATCTCCGGGACCCACGGGCCGGTGAAAGGCAGTTTAGGCAGCATTTTCATCAACATCTCGCTACTGTACTGTAGTGACACGTTTGAAACGCGAATTAGGACGTCGGGCGACGAGTCCGTAGGCACCTCGGGCGTTGGGTAGTCGGTGGCTAGCTCAAGTGCGCTACTAGCAGGACCGCACCGCCGGCGTACCCAGGCACGCATGGTCGGCGGTACGGTTGGGAGCTGGGTTTTTGATGTCATTTCTTCTGCTCTTGAGTGGTGAATAAACGAAGAGAACAGTGCGCGGTAGAAGTAGGGAGACCTAGGGTATTGTTGCACGATTTAACGCAGTAACAAAAAGAGGTAGTACTGTAACGGGAAAAAGAGAAATGCGGCCGACAGGTCTGAAGGCTACTGTTAAGAGCTTCTTTCAAGACAAAGGAACGGACGGACCGGACGAGGTTAACGGACCAGCTAGACGGGGGAAAAACGCCACCAAATCAAAGGCGAACCCCTGCTCTCCGATGCTTACACATCTATCATCCCACCTAGGCAGTTTTCTTATATTTAGTTGGAATTGGCTTTATACGGCATGTAGCTTAACTGTGCAGTCATAAATTTTGGAATACAAAAGAAACCGAGTTCGGGTGATTTGTAGTCTACCTCTTCCACTTCCTTCAACGTGTTTGTAGTTTGCAAGTGACAATTTGGAGTTGGAGCGGTATTTGGAGCCTGGAAGCGCTCAGGGTGTTGATGTGTCCGGAGTACGCAATCATAGTGATGATATCTTCCTCTGCACCGGTAGTATCATTTCCCAGCGAATGAGTATGGCCTTTCTGGGCGTGAACATTGCCACGGGATGCTGTTACCTTCTTCAGGTCTGCTTTTAAGACAGGGAGATGATGAACCCGAGAGTTGGGCAAGACACATTACGGAGTTGGCGTGGAAGGTAGCGTAGAAGGAGTTTCTCTTTCCTATCTCGTGACTTTGAGCCTTGAAAAACAACAGATCAATTTTCGGCCTGGAACTATTGCCTTTTGAAACCCCACTTCTGTGATGAAACTTCGCAAACTTACCGGCTGAAATAGCACGTCCCCACCAACACGGTGGCTCCGATGACAACGCTCCCAACTAGGTAGAGGAGCTCATCATGGTAGTATGCGGCCATGGCCGCGAACAACAAAAAGAAAACAAGTGAAGTCATTGCTTTAGGTTTCAAAACAATGAAAAACACTTCTAATGGTAGGAAGATGGGAAGAAACAGAAGAAAGAAGAAAGAAAGATCAAATTTCCGGGGAGTGACTCGTAGTACGGCAAATTGGAGGAATCCCAGTACCCAGGCATGTTTGTGCCATTAAAGCGAGTTACTCGGTATAGCAGGCTTTCTGAGCCTCTGTGGATGGGCCTTGTGGAGGATAGAGTAATGTGAATAGTGTGTAAGAAGAAGGAGAGTCACAAAAAGAACACGTTTGGGTTTTGAAGGAAGTGAGGTTGAGGTAAGGAAGTGGGCAAAAAGGAACCTTTAAATATCTTTTAAATATCCTTCGGATATTCTTTTAGGTAGTGAAGCTATACGCTGATGCATTATCGACTCAGGGAATCGAGGACTTGTCGCTTTGCTCAGACCAGTAATAACTGCTAGTCCAACAACCTGATCATGATATCTACTTGATTTCCAGTTCCCAGTACTCCTACCAGACTCTACTCCCGCAGAATCTTCATTTACAGCATGGATTGGTTGACGAGGTTGTTCACAGGAAAGGATTCAGCAAAAACAGCAGACCAAAAGGCCAAGAATCGACAGAGCAAGGATCACAGTCGAAGGGTTCATGCGCGGGAGACGAAGCTCCGATGAGGTGATGGAGGCAAAAAGGCCAATTTCTTCTGGGGTTGGTTCACCGGGTCAGGCATACGAGAGTAATGTTCGTGGTCCGAAAGATGAACATTTCGCAGGGCTCAATTCTACAGAAGTATGCGAATGAGGTTTGATATTTTGATTGAAAGCGTTAATGTTACACCCTTCTGTTGAAGTTCTAGATGCTATAGTTTTTATCAACTCGGAACTCCACCCCATGCTGCTGGGCACCGCCCAAGCCTCGAAATGAAAGAAAAGAAACCCTTTATGCAAATCAAAGCAGATGCGAGATGAGTAAGTATAAAAGACAATGAACGCACCAGGATAACAAACTTGTATGCAAATGCAAAAACAAGGCCAATAAGAATGGAAACCTTGAAAACACCAAATAACAGTAAAATACATTCCCATCATGAAAACCGCACTCCCAAACCAGCATTAGGGTGCACAGGGGAGCTCCCACTCCTCGGACGAGTCCCATATACCTCCAGTCGCGGCGCAGGCGCGTAGACTTGACCATCATGCTGAATCAAAGGACCCGACAGATTGGGATGATACAACTGATACTGCTGAGGCCTCGGAGTCACCAGACGAGCCGATTCATTGAGTCTGAGTCGGGCATCCCGTACATCAACGCGGTGTCCGCCAAAATGCAAAAATTGGACTGGCTCTATCTCCGCGTTCCAGCCCGGGTCGGGATCCTTCAGTCGCCCATCCATGGAGCCGAGCTGGCCATGTGAGGACGCGGGCGGGCTGGGGTGGGTGGAGTCTGGCTGGAGAGCACTACCCACCAGGGGCAATTCGGTTGTCCAGCCAGCGGCCCCAGCAATTTGTTGTTGATGCTGCATGCTTGATGGGGGACTTGGGACTATCTCGGCAGCTTGTTGGAAACTTGGAACGGGTGAGAACCGCGGGGGATACCGCACGGGTTCTGTGGCCCACGATTGATGGGAGTACCCGGAAGAGTCACGCGACATCGGCTCGGGAATGGAGCGCTCTGGGGCTGAGCCTACCTGTATTTTGGCTTTGGATGATGGTAATGCGCTGGGCATGATTGCGGATGGATGAGCAATGGAAGAAGGTCTAGGAGCGCCTGAGGCAGTTATTGAGCTTGGTGCAAATTGAGAGGATCTTCTGAGGGTTGGAAGGGCGACGGAGATGTTCTCATCGTAAGGCAGCGGTGGTGGATAAGGAAGGAGGGATGGCACGCTTGCAGATAGACTCCGTGGGACCTCCAGATGTGGCACTGAACCACGCCGAGAGGGAGCCCGGGATCCAGGCGCCGTATGTAAATCTGTTGCATGGTGGTGATTGATCGTATTGTAATCGGGCTCACTGTAGGTTGACCGCGTGAGAGGTTCCGTCATCAATTCATCCGATACATCATGGTATAGCGGAGACGTAAAGGCGTAACCCACTTGACTGTCGAGGGACTCTGTGGACGGTTTCATCTGCAAGCCGCCATTCAGATGCAACCCGCTGGCCGGATCAAAAGCCTGCAAAGTGGGAACAGGTGGTGGGCGTTTTGCCATGGTTTCTACCTCTAACATTCGTCGGGTAGCCACATTCGCATACGTCGGCATGTTCTCTTTGTTTGCAGGTGGAGAGGTGACCGCAGGCTGAGGGGCGTCAGCGGACGCTTGAGGATTGCTAGACCGACGCACTGCAGCGAGTGCTTTCTCAGCCTCCGAAGCTGGCACCAAAGAGCCCCCTGATTCAGGAGCGGCTGTCCGACTTGATGATCCTTTTCCTTGGATGGAGGACAGTTTGACCAGTGGGGTGTCGAACCTGGTATCCCTAAAGCGACGAGGGCCTTTTTTCCGCTTGACTGTTTGATTCTCTTTATTTGACCCTGGCTTTGAATGTCGATTGACCACTTGCCACTCCGATAGGCCAGCGATTGGCGGGGGACTCGATGAGGGAGGTGTCTTGTCCGGTTTCTCCGTGGTTTGGCTTATTTGCGACATGGCTGGAGAGATTCGAAATTCTCCCTTAACTTCCCCATCCGTTTCATAGCCTTCTTCGGATTCATACCCAGCCTCTCTGAATATATGCGGTGGGAAAAGCTCTAGTCTGAACTGGGGAGGTGGCATACCCATCTCCTCGGGAGATTCGGCTCGAGGTGATCCTAGATCGCTCCAGTTGAAGGTAGACTGGCGCGATGGACCTTCGTCTGCTGATGAATCGCGGAAGGAGGATGACGAGCTGCTTGACCTGTCAAAAACCGACTTTTGGTTCCGTATAGAGTGCTGTGAGGAGCTTGGGGACATGTTCTCTATTTCTTTGCTTATGATCTTCGTCAACCGCCGCAAATTCTCTCGTGTCTCACGAACGATTAGTGGATGGAGATTTATGGATGCCTTCTTTGGAAAAAGCTCAAGCAGTCGCGAAGCGTGAGTTTCGTACTCTCGGTAGTCCCGGACAAGGCCACAGTCTTCGTAATGAGCCATCCGTCCCATAGCGGCTTCGTAAGACGTAATGAGGAACCGAGTGGCGACAATCAACCACGTATCAAAGAAACCAGGGTCATTCTTGTTCATGATGCCTTTATTCTCTTCATCCTTGATTCGGAGCTCATCGCGACAGAACCCCTGCACGACACTGTGGATCTTGACTACATCAACCACCGATTCATGGCGGTAGTTGGAGAAGAATCCTTCCTGGCTGCTCTCTGTCAGGGAGTCTGAGAGTTCAGGAACAGTCTTCGCATCCGGGCTCATACGATCGCCCCCAAAACGATGCACAGACGACCTCTGCTGGAAGAGGTCAGCATCTGAAATCCGTTCAATCAACCCATAGTGAATGAGAGTTCCAAGTGTGGTATCAAGATCAGGATCCTCCCCGGCTTGGGCGCTGGTCTGGATCTCCAAATTCTCAGCGGTCATAGCAGCTCGACCGAGGTTCAAAAGGCCCACTGGCACCTGGTGGCCAAGAAACGAAAGAAGGTTAATCAAGTGCAGGGCCTGCTTTTGCTGCAACCGAAACAAGTCGTTCATGATGCTCAAAAATGGTTCCGCAAGCTTCTTGTCCGTCACCTGAGATTTGACGTGATACTTTTCAATTGGTTTACCTGTTGCGTTGAGACGGTGCCCAATTGCATGGATTGCCAAAGGCAGACATTCGTAGTGCTCAACTATCCGGGTAGCCTTGGATATTTGCTCAGGCGTCGCTCGCGTAATCCCAAGATCCTTAAACAGAAGCTTGCAAGCGTCTTCCACTTGTAACCGCGATATCATCAGACAATACGGCTCGTACAGTCGCTGCTTTTTGCGCAGTGTTGTGTCGACCGAGGTGTATATAATGCTGCACTGTTTGCTCCATGGCAGAACCTCCCTGAACTTATTGATATCATCGTCGCGGTCGAAGGTAACACCATCGAAGACGAGGAGCCAATCCTTACGTGTCTGAAGCCAGAGGCGAACTGCATTCACGTACTTTTCAGGCTCGTGATACTCAGGGTTCACGGTCACCTTCTGTTCGATCAGTGTAGCTGCCTGGGCAATCTCCCAAAAACACTTGTACGTTGATTCACGGGACTTGGCGTCAATCCAAAATACGCCGCCAGGGTAGCAGTCACGTTGAGTGAACACGTACTGCCGCGCTAGATGTGTCTTGCCGGAGCCTGGAACGCCGGAGATCAGTACGGCCATTGTCTTTTCTGGACGCGCCTTGGCTTTGAACAACCGATTGTGCAACACCTCAAGTTCCTTTTCCATTCCGAAAAAAGTAGCATTAGGATGAAATCCTGGAGGTGCCACGAATAGGGGCGAGTCCTTGGTGGAATAGTGGGAGAGTTGGAGAAATCCACTGTTTCCCAGATCAGATACAGGGGAATTTCGGCCTTCCGACGCAGGGGCGGGTGGTAGGGATAATATGGATTGGCCTATAAGAGAGTCAGCCAGCATGACTCTGAAAAGTGATGATTCTCATATTGAGGTTGCAGGTCAGCTAGTTTCAGGACATTGAGATGGGAGCCACCCTGGAGACAAGACAAATGAACTAAGTACAAAAATGGAGAGCACACTGTGGACTGTATCGAAAAGAATAGAGTATATTTGCAAATGTATTTGGCGCTTTGACTCGGTAGCGAATGGTCAAGTCATAAACAGGCATCATAATATGATAAACGTGAGCAAACTGAGCTCGAAGTAAAAGCAAGCAGAAAAGCGAAAACAAACATCAAATGTGGCTTGCTGAAAAGTTTCATCGAATAGAAGGCTCCTCAATCTCATAGTCCCTCAACGTGACAGACGCTTCCGGTGCAGGGAGAAGGTATGAAGCCGTACCAGTTCTGTTCAAATCAGGCATGCTCCGATTTGCGGAATCATCTACTCTTGCTGCAATAGTCAGCATCAAAAAGAAGACACATCAAGGAGATACAAGTTTTGCAAAAGACTCACCGTCATAGATTTCCCTAGCCTTAGCCTTCTTCTCCTGAGTGCGGGCTTTCTTCTCTTCCGCCCAGCGCTCTGTAATCACCGCAGGAGCCTGACGTGAGTATCGGAGAATCGCCTCCGCCACAACCTCATATCCCGCCGCATTGTCATCGTCAAACTTGCACATGTGGCTATGGTCGGCCTCGATACCCGCCCGCTCAACACCTTCCATGTACGGTGCGGCTGAGTGCTCGTCCACGATCACTTCGCGGGTACCATGCATGTCGGTGGACCGTGTCTCATGGAAGAAGTAGATGTGGAACCGACTCATTATATCAACGAAGAGACTGTTGATGTGCTGCAGTGTCTCGTTGTTGGTCCGCAGAGCTTTGACAAGCTGCGGAGACGCCTCCATAAATCTCTTAGGGAGCACAGCATTGCAGATGTTGTGCAACAACAAGCCCCATTTCGCAATGTCAGATCCATTGTGAGGAGTGCCGAGAAAGAGGATGCCAAAAGTGGAAACATAGACGGAGCGTAGATGCTCGGTCTTCTCGTTTGAGAGACTACGGGAGTATATCAGGGCGCGTTTCACGATCAGGCCTCCCAGCGAGTGGCAGATGAAGATGATCGGACGGTTGGAGCAGTCGCGCAGCTATATGAGAAATTGATGTCAGTTTTGAAGCCCCATCCCTGAGCAAGAAGATATCAAGGGAAAGAGCAAGCAAAAGCAAAAGTCGAGATGTTGACCTACATTTCGATTAGCAGCGAGACTGGATGCAAGAGTCTCAGCATGGCTGACGACCGAATCACGCGAAGCTCCATCTGTGAAAGCAGTAACATTCGCATTGTAGCCATAAGTGAGGATGCGTGGACACAGTGAGGCAAGCACGTCCGGGAGAAGGTCCGTCGGCCAGAAGCAACCGGTGGTTTTACTCGTCCAAGAATCATGAGGATGGCCGTTCAGACCATGGACAAAGACAATATCGATCGTAGGCTCATCGCGCGGGGTATAGATCTGCGTCAAGCCAAAGGCCTTGATGGCCTTTGGATCGGCGATACGGGGCTTGGACATAGCAATGGATGGAACAATAGCAGATTCAGGATGCTATTGCCATAATATATGAAGTTGAATAAAAGAGGAAGTTAAGAACCAGCCCGGCCTTTGGGTTTTATAAATGTGAAGCAGCTGACTGGTAACCGGGGGTGGCCCCCCCCCTGACCCAGGTCACCCGGACTATTTCAGTCGATCCATGGGGTTTCTGCATCGGTTGTGAATCCCGGGTGACGGCCCGCATATTATTCTCTTCTACTCTTTTTTTTTCATGTGGGTTTTGCCCATTGGTAGTTTAAGGGGTTCCTTGCACAGCCCTGTCAGATCGGGTAACCTGCCAGGTACCGTGCCACTCAGACCTCGAGTTGCCGTTATTCATAGACATGCATGCAGGCATGTACGTGTATTATTGCATCATTGCTGAGTATGCCTTGGGGTATGTTGCCTTGCAATATTCCTATATGGTGAGTCATGCAGTAGATCAAACCATGGGAAAATGAAACACCTTTTGGCCCCAAGATGCAGGTTTCCTTGTTTCTATTTCGAATCTCAGTTACACGACTTTCATCTATATTGTAGCCTATTGATGACTACATATGTACATCTTATACCTAGGTACCTAGGTATGTACATATGTAGGGTAAGAACTACCTATGTAGGTATATAGAATAAGACCTATCTAGGTATAGATCAGGCAGAAGTTTAAAGTACAACCATGGAAACAGATATCAGATCCAATCTTGGAGATATAGAGATCCTAGTATATACCTAGAGGAATATCAACACTATTTACTGTTTATAGTCATTGTTTAATGAGAAACCCTTCTTACTATCTCCCTCTGCAGGTTATTACGTCTATTGCCCTCATGACCAAGACTATGTCCACATGACGTCTTGGGATGTTACCAAGTCTATTTGAATATTCCACTCAGTCTATTTAAATCAATTTCACTTCTTTAGACTACATATGTAATAGGAAGAATCTATACATAAAGTCCATAGTTATAGGACATACCATATTGATATAGTCTACCTAGGAAGATCACTTTTCCTACATATTCCCTCTGTCACTCCATACTCAACCCGAATCATATAACATTACCTCCCACGGAACGCCGGCTTCCGCTTCTCAACAAAGGCGCGCAGCGCCTCATACCGATCATCAGTCTCGACCACTGACTCATAGGCCGTATTCTCCGCCCGCTCACCCAAAGCATGGGCGCCGACAGCCTGCATCGCCATCTTGATAGCAATAGGCCCGCCTTCACAGATATCCAGGGCGAGCTTGATACTCTCCCGGAGAACACGTTCGCGCGCAACGCCCTCCTGTGCCTCCTCCTCCGGCAGCACCTCCACAAGCCGATCACAGAGCCCAATGAAGTAAGCCTCGGGACCGGTCACCCGACGGCCGGTGAGGATCATGTCCCGGGCGCGGTTCACGCCAATGATCGAAGGCAGGCGGTATGTGCCGCCGGCGCCAGGGATAATGGCGAGACGTGTCTCAGGGAGACCGACGGCGCTGGAGGATGCAAAGACGCGCAGGTGCGTGCACAGCGCGAGCTCGAGGCCGCCGCCGAGCGCCAGGGACGAAATGGCGGAAATGGTGGGGATTTCGAGGGAGGCGAGGTTTTTGAAGGTGGAGCGGAGTTTGAGGAGGAAGTCTTCGGTTCTGCATAGTCGCGTTGAGGGTTAGCGGCATGTATTTGCGTGAGTTCGGGCTTCATGCCCAGGGCACCGGGCACCGGGCGCCGGGCGCTAGGGCACAGGGTTGTTTCTCACTCGGCCTGGCTCATGTTGGCGCGTTCCTTTAGGTCTGCGCCCGCGCAGAATGCTGCGTCTGCGTTACTCGCTATAACCAATGCCCGGGTTGGCCCGTTGCCTCCTTCGGCGGCGATGGCGTCCACATGTTTCGAGAGCGTCTCGAGTAAGTGGGTTGAAATCGCGTTGCGAGCTTTGGGGCGGTTCAGCTGCAGCACGCGCACATGCCCTGAGCCTGGGGCGGGAACCTGCTGGGTCTTGATGATGTCTTCTTCTGTGCTCGTGCTGTAGCGAGAGACGAAAACCCGGGTAGGCACTGCGGTCGCCCGAAGGTGAGCGAGGGGTGCGGAGAGGCGGACAAGGCGCTGTGACATGATAGTTGCCATTGTGCAGGCGATTCAAAAGATCGAGTGGGATTACACTCGACCGTAATATTAAATAAAGAAAGATAGATCACTACGCTGAAAAGTTTCGCGGGTGGAAGTTGTTCTCGGAGCTCGGGTGTGGGGAAAGCTCTCGAGGCCGACGATTACCGAAAGCTACAAGATGAATGGGATAGATATATGGGGTATCACGTACATTGAGAAAAATCCTCTAAAACTACAATATTATATACATAGTCACTGGCAATATTCTGTAACCTCCACATCACTCGGCCAGTCCCAGCCTGTCCGGCTGATAAGGTCGTATGCCTCCACGATCAGATCCGATGGTACCCGCGCGTCAATCCGTTGCTGTCGCCTTTCCAAAAACACCCTGATCGCCACAAAGGTCCGACGCATCATTTTGTCTCCATTTGCATGTTCATCTGCAGCTTCTTTCAATAGATCGGCTGACCGACTCATCCAATGCAGCAGATGCAATAACCCTTCGTCATCTCCTACAGATCCCAGAGCCCGAACAAAGGCATGTAGCGTGGCAGGTGATGGCATCTGTAGCATCGAGGGAACATTCAGTTGTGTTCCGGAAGCGGTTTCTGTTGCAAAGACACTTCGCTCCGCATGCTCCGAGGTCTTGGAGGCCGGGAGAACAAGATGATCAAACTGATGCTTCAAAACCTGCAGGGCGTGCTGCATCAAAGTGTCAACATCGTCATCGCCTTCGTTTTTGGCCTTGAGACGACGAATACGAGCTTTATGAATCAGCATAAAGCTTTGTTCGGCAGTGCCAGGGTGTCTGAGAGCAGCATCAATGGCTTTTGTAAACGCCACGCATAAAATGCGGAATCCTTCTTCGCCCAGTTCGACATCACGCTGTCGCATCCAGCTCAATGCTCTGAGAGCCTGATGCCAGGCCAGTATGCGCTGAAGACTTCGGCTTCTTGAGCCATAATACCCAGTAAGGCGCTCACGGGCCAGGGCAGATAAAATGTGTGTCCAGGTAGGGGTGTAAGGAGAACGCCGCAGTTTGGTCAATTGGATCGCGTGCCATAAAGCTCTTGGATGATGCTGGTTTCCGGGATGCTCCTCGGAATATACGACAAGGTCAATTTCCGCACCAGACGAGCCGTCAGCAGCTATCAAGCCCGGGAAACGGTCGGGTGTGAGTATATTCCGATTGCCGACACCCAGACAAGCAATATTTGAATGTGCGCATAGAAACTTGACGAACGATGCGAATACCAAATCCGGCAATCCATGAAAAGCTTCAAGATCCAAGGTGTGGTATTTGCTAGGTTTGGCCCGCACAATAGAGAGCGCCTCGATTTGAGCACTTGCCAGGCCACTGCATTGGAGATAATGCAATCCGGAACGCAGAGAAGTAGCAGATTGAAGAAGTAGGCCGAGGAATCTCCCAGAAGGCCGAAGCCCCTGTGCGCGCATCTGATCAAGTAACTCATCCACGGTAGGTGGTTCCGTGGGCACATAGATAATGTCACGGGCAGAAGCCGGTTCGGGGTGAACCTCGCGGCCATCGCCTGGCAGAGCATGACTCATTTGGTCAAAGTCGCGTTCTATGGCGTATCGTCGGTATATTAACTTTTCAGCCATGGCAGCGTAAACGGCGCCCTTGGGGGGGTAGACCATGGTCCTGATAGGAGAGAAAGCACGCCCAGGCCTCGCGGACAGTCCTTGTAGACCGAATTCGAGCAACCCATATTTCGTGATGATTGGACTTGGATCCATGTCTGTCTGGTAAAGCTTGCGGGCGACGCATCAAAGCCCTTGTCTGTACCGTCGGGCTGCGATCTGTGTCCCAACCCGCCAAAATCGAGGATATATCCTCCCAAAGACGATGAGAGTAGCCAGCATCTTTCATTTGCGAGAGTACTTGCATCGCACGACTGAACATCCCTTCATTCCCGCGCTGAGAATCAATTCCCAGTTTCTCTTCCTTCCACGGAGGCCATGATGGGGCTTTTAGTTCAGCAGACTGGCGCTCTTCAAACGTTTTCTTATGGGCGAGCTGGACAGCAACGACTGCTCGATATCCTCGTCTTGTGACGGGAAGGACGGGCTTGTGGGTGGCCATGGCTCGAAGAAGTTCAAATTGCGCTTGCTGTTGGATAGATGTGGAGCGGTAAGGAGCAATGTTGGCCGGTATAGAGAGTAACCAGAGACATTGATTAAACTTGTCAGTTTTGACGCGATCATCACGTCTAGTCACCAAAACTGACCTCTCGGCATCATTCACTCTTGGAGCTGAGAGGAAGCGAGCGAATGCACGCGCAATAGTGAGAAGTGATTGTGGCCACACGCGTCGAGCATGACGGATTAAACGAACTACCAAAATCATGCAGGTGCCCGAATCGATTTGAGGGCGGAAGTCCTCGTGGGATAGCTCAAGATTATGTTCGGCAACCCCGCCAAGAGTTTCGGTGATGGGGAAGGTATGTCCGCTCATGAGATGCAAAGAGTGTATTAAGAGCAAACGAAAAGTGTGAGCATTGAGGTTTTGCTGTCTCAAAAGATGGAGCGGGATAAAAGGTGGGAGGCTTGGACTAGCAGCGCGAGACTTGGCTCTGTCAGTTTCGAGCAAGAATAGCCGTATCATTGCCTGGTGGGGATTCTGGCTCTTCATGATCCAGGCCCAAGCAGCCACATCGGCGGCATCGTAGCCACGCGATGATAAGTAGTCATGACTTGCGTTTCTGAATACTTTCTGAAGAGCGATATCCAATTTCTTATCCGCACGCTTATCCGGCGCAGACGAAAGTAACGGGTCCACCTCTCGTATGTACTCTCCAAGAATAACCGGCAGTGACGGCTTTTTTGGTCGACCAACTGTCCTCGACCCGTTCTGTGTTTGGTATGCATATTTGGAGTAGGCCCGGTCAAGCCAGGCTGACTGGCTATCGTATCCAAGGGCGTGGCCAGTGTTTCGCAAAGCTTTAGAAAGATATTCGGCGGGCTTCGGTTTCACTCTGATGCTTGGGGTCTTTCCAAGCTTTTTCTCTCCGGCTGGGCTATTCGCCGCGTCTTGGGCCAGTGTTGCGCATTGTTTGTCGAGTAAGGAATTTGACCGCTTCTTGTTGAAGTGATCATCGGATTGTGAGGGCTGAGTGTCGATTGCAAGTGACTCGGGCACATTGAGGAACGTAGTGGACTGAAACGAACGGAAACTGCCTGGGCTCGGGCCAGCTAGGGAATTGCGCGGATAATATACGGGAAACTCGGTGTCACGATAAGGTATTGCCTAGGATAAGTAAATTATTTAGCACAGTATCCAATGACGGGGAGAAACTGAAAAATAAATCACCTTGTATAAACGTCTATTGAGCAGGTCTGCTCTTAGCCGCGATACTCCCGAAAGGTTTCGGGCATGCTTGAAAACTGATGACATCCATGAACGTAGTCATGGGTGAAAGTGCCTGAACGCCACAGACCCATCCAATAGGCTCAAAGGTGTATTTGTCTCCGAAGATGAGAGAAAGTCAAGTCAAGAATCAGAAAAATACAACCATCGCGGCAGAAAATGGGGTCACGTGATGGATCGTCAGAAGGCGCGCCATTCCGAAAAGCGCAAGTGAACGTTCCTCTCCAGCCAAAACAGAAAAAAAGAGAACACTTGACCCTATTTGTTCGAGGGTTGCCTATTGCATTGACCATTGTTCTAATACCTTGGTCTCTATTGACAATTATTCCCACCTCATATTCACCTCTTTTATTGTGGTGGCGTGAAGGTTTTATCTTCCTCCCCTCGCTCTTCGCGATCCCCATCTTCTCTTAAGGATTCGTGACGCCCTACCCATCGAGGTTACTAGGACTCCGGTTGCTTTCCGAGCCAAGTATCAACCTCAACACTAAATCGCCAGCAAATATCTATTTCCACGATCGCATCCTCCCAATCTTTACTTTCAATCCTCTGATTTGTGGGCCCCCCCCCATCCATTCGCATCGGAGGGGATCGCGTCAAAGCAATTATCGTCAACCTTGACCTCGGCGCGACTTCGCAACCATGAGCGCCGACGAAGCTGGAGACACAACCCCCATGTCCGCCACAAATGGCGAACCTCATCCCGACCCTGCTACTAATGCAACCTCCGGGAAACGGAAGCGCTCCACTCAGGACGACAAACCGAGTACTGATTCAAGTGCCACCGCCTCGTGCGATCGAACAAATCTTCACGAAACCCTTCGCAGCCTGATTGAGCTTCTAGTGAAGTAAGCTTTGATGAAAGTATATAGTTTCTAGTCTTATGCTGACAAGCCACAGGCACGACACCGAGCTCCAACTCCTCTCTTGTCCCTTCCCAAATACAACTGCTAAGCCTCGAACGAAGCGCGCAAAGGTTTCTGGCGATACGGAAACCTCCAACATCCAAACACGCGTCAACTCGGGCAAATACAACACTTTGCAGGAGTTTCTTTCCGACATCGAAAGAGCATCAGCTGCTGTAATTGAGCGCAATCAGACTCAGTCTAATGGCGCGAAAGAAGATGGGGCACCCTTGAATGAGGTGGTCAACCGGATCGCAGCATTCAAAAAACATATGAACAGCTTGATTGGGCAATCCTTCGTCAACCAACCCGAGGTCAAAACAGAGACAATGGAAGACGATACCGACGACTCAGCAGAGCTTCACGCGATCAATGTCTGTCAGCGAGAGGATAAGCCTGCCCTAACACTCTTTGGAAATCCGGCGAATCCCAAGCAGCTATTCTCAAGTTTACAAAAATCCGTGAAGGTGCCATTGCAGTCCGACTCGGGACCTGAGAAGTTTGTTGAAGTGCAGGAGGAGCTGCGCGAGCTTGCCCTGCCTAATGGCATCACAGCCACCAAAATTATCCCTTACAATCTTGATGGTGCTCAACCACCGAAGCGAACATTCGGTGAGGTATTCGCTCCACGGGAAACATTACCAAAGCTGGAACCTCCGCGCAAGCGATCCCACCGGGCTAATTCGACCACGTGGACGGACCGCTTCGACGCCACTTTCGATGTCAGGACGTTTTTGGGAGAGCGTAGCAACTATTGTCTGGCACTTCTCCCTTCAACCCAATGGCTTCAGTACGGTGGAGTCACATCATCACCTTCCTACTGGGACCGTGTTGAAAAGCAGGCAGATTCGGATAATGTTCATCGACATGGCGATCCTGCCCTTTGGACTGGCCCTGATTCATCTGCCTTCCAAGGTGTCTTCTCGTCATTTGCTCCTTCTTACGACAGCTCTGGTGCGATTGTGCAACTGGCTTCGAAGGATATGGTATGGTGGGGACAACGGGGTGCGAACCGCGTGAACAGCTTGCTGTCTGTCCCAAGAGAAGGAGACGTCGAACAAAATGACACTCAAACCGCACAGCCTGGCAATATTGGCGAACTTGATGAGAGCATCCTGGATGAAATGGTTGAGTCATTCAACGCCCAAGACTTTGCTGGAGATATTACGGAGACCCATCCGAGTGGTGAAGTTGACCCGGAATCAAAAGAGATCAAACAAATGCTTGAGGAAGTTTCCGACTTGCTCCACACTCTTAGTTCGTACCAGCGAATTCGAAGTCTCAAACCCCCCTCTGATCTCCAGCCGCCTGGTCAACAAGTGCCTGAGCCGAATGAAACCCCTGGCCTTGACGTGGACGACGTGAATACACCCTCCGAAGCAGAAGCCCTGGTCTATGATTCCCTGAAGTCAAGCCTTGCTGCAATCATCAGCAACTTGCCGCCTTATGCTGTCGCTAAATTGGACGGTAATCAACTCGCTGAGTTGAATATCAGCCAAAAGATTCTGGTTGAGACTCCTGACTACAATGGCACCATGGAAAAGGATGACTTCACTTTGTCACAAGAAAGGGCTGCAGCATTGCTCGCAGCAGCCAGTGCCGCAAATCGCACTTCAACCCCCTCTGCCTCACGGCCTAGCAGTTACCAGGGCTCTCACAGTGCCTACAACCAACGTGCTTTTGCTTCCAATGCTCGGGCGCCGCCTCAGCCCGGGTTCCAGGTCACACCACAGCACGCGCGGCAGCCCTCGGCGCCCACTACATACACACATGCTTATGGCGCGGGTCGTCCACCGAGCACACCCAGCCAACGTCCAGGCAACACTCCTCAATATGCACCCGTGAACCCACAGTACAGCCAGGCTGCTCAATACCAGCGCCCTGCTTCCAATGGATATGCCCAAGTGTCACCGCAGCCTTACACACCACAGCCTAGGCAGCCAGGCACATTCAACGCCACGCCACAAGGGCGTACGCCCTACGCGACTGCAACCTCGAACCAGCGAGCTCAGTACCCAGGCCAAACTCCTTCACAAGCTGGCTACTCAAACTCGGCCGCTAGTGCCACATACTCTCGTAGTGCGGCCGAACAAGCTGCGCTGATGGACAGGAACAAGGCACAACTGGCAGCTCGACAGACGGGCCACAGTCCTTCCACACCTCAACCTCAAGGGCTGGATTCCCGTGCTTCTCAAGAAGGTAGCATGACACCAGGGAGCAAGGCGAATGGCACTCCTCTTTCCACATAGCGTGATATTTGCGCGAATTTGAGCATGTGGCGTTGCGTTCAAATTTCAAAAGTGCAGTTTGTTTCTGAAGAGAAAGCTCCAATATTACATTCCTCTACAGTCGGCTTTCTGCTTTATTGACTTTTGCATTTTTCTTCTATTTTCGTTTCGAATTATGAGCTCTGGATGTGATCCGCGTCTCCGATTTTCTTTTTCCCTTCCCAACTGTGTTGTTAATGAACCTCTTTATCCCTGGCTTTGTATGATTTTTTTCTTATTTGGTGTTGTACTATGGACTAAGCGATTGGCGTGGATGGTTTTTTTCAAGACAGGTCGGCCTGGGTGTACAGGCTGCCATTGCGATACAGCCAAGTCTTGCTTAGAGAGTTACTTGATTTTCGCTTCCGATGCAATCCAATCAATATGTATACTGCATACAGGTAGCACACCTTGTGCTTTCCAATGTAGATTTGGTGAAGAGAAATATTGAGAAAAGAGCTTGCAGAGTATTCCTAGAATCATGTCTCATCAATAGTACATTGCTCAATAGGACTCCCTATATAAAAAACACCTATCCTGCCATCCTATCTCCCAGTCCGCTGTATTTCCTGCCCAATCCTCATAGTTTGTTACGCGCCAGGCCCGAGATACTCGTCTATCTGCCCTAACTATCCAATTAATGCCTAAGAATGAACGCCATCTCTTTCTTGCGTGTCCTGTAACGAGTGCCCCCCCAACCCTTTCACTTCACAAAAAGACAAAAAGAAAACCACAGCGACATAGAGCACTCATCGCCAAGGAAACAAAAAGACAGAACAAAGAAGATTCGTAAGTCATAAGAAGTTGATGCATGCAGAATGCAATTCGAGGAAATATAACCTCGAAGCTAGGGAATGAACATAGCAGCCATAGTCATAAACCCAAAATATCTAGAAAAGCAAAGTCAGTCTATGCAGCCACAACAGAATCGATGCAATCATACATCGTAGCACAGCGCCAACCATCCCTCGAGTCGACCAGCGTATCAATACCAGCCGAATAATTCGCCGCAATAGCCGCCGCGGCGCCACCAACAACCGTCACAACGACAAGACGACCGGAGAACTCCGCTATAAGGCTGAACGCCAATAATGGGAGCAGGAGCGCACCAGATGCGATAATGATGGCGATGTAGACGGGTGCTGCGGCGGCAGAAGCAGCCAGTCGCGGAGTGAGGGAGACTAGATCTGCGTCGTGGATTAGGAACCGCGTCTCTACACCAGCGACGGGCTTGTTTTCTCTCATCCAGCTGCGGTAGCCCGTGATCTCCTGTTCCGAGGCGCGCGGGAGCGTTTGCAGGACTTTGCTGTAGGCGCTTAGGGCGTTGTCTGGGTTGCTGGTCAGGGGTGTGCTTTGTAGACAAAAATACGGAAAGTGGAAGGGGGTCTTACTGTATTGCTCCGTCTTGTGGATCAAAGCATTCATGAGATCCATGCGGCGGTAATGCAAAGATGAATAAGCCTGGGACTGGGCGTCCCGCCGTCGTGAGGCCGGTAAGGGTTTTGCGCCTTCATGTTCAGCGGTGCTGACCCGGTGCATTTCCTCGTACTCATCCAGCGTGTGGAGATCTTCTTCCATTTGGGAGATCTCGTCTTGGAGGTGGAGCAGAACGCGGTGGTTCATGGTCTCGAAACGTCGGTAGAGCGGAGGGAAGCCTCCGCTGTCTTCTGAGGCGGAGTTGGTTAGGTGAGAAGCTAGAAGCCCGTATCCGGATAGCTCTTGCGACGCGTTGGAGTCTCGTCTCTTTGTCGGTGTGGTGCGGTGAATGCTATCCTCTGGACTTCTAGGGGGTGATGGTGGGAGCGGTGGTCTGTGGACAGCACCGTTGTCTCTTGATGGCCCATGGTATGTCTGTGGTCGGGACAATTCTAGTTGGCCTTTTCCTGGGGAGATGACTTCAGTCGAGATCGGGCTCGGCTTTCTGGTGGGTTGTCTCTTCCGCGTGACTAACTGATTGTCTGTGGAAGGTGCGGGTGGCGGCGCGGGCTTTCGTGGTTCTTTTGAACTTTTGGATACCACTGCAGGTGATTGGGTGGCTTTCCTCGGGGTTGTGTTGCCTCCTGGAGCCAACACTCCGTGCGGCACAGTATTTGCCCGTGGTTTGGGAGCCTGGATCTTGGTGGTGGTTTGTATAGGGCGTGGAGGCTCCGGCTCTTCGTCGGATTCAGACTCCGACGATGACGATGATGATAGCGATGAGTCTGAAGAAGGTTCTTCGTTCTCTTCTAGGAACTCGAACACGTTAGGCACCTTCGCGGGCTCTGCGGGTTTCTGAGGTGGGTTCTCTGGAACGGCAGGCGCATTTAGGGCTTGTCTTGACCGATTGGCCTGTTGTGAAGGTGAACTGTTCTCGACAGTTTTAGGGGTCGCGACAGGACCAGCCTGTGTTGTATTATTGGACACCAACGAGTACGTCCTCTTTCTTCCATCCTTTTTTGGCTTTCTAGTTTGGAGCGGCATGGTGATCGGAGAAGTTCGGAATCAATATCCGATTCATACCTCTTCAAATATAGATACCAAATCAGGGTATACCCGCAGGGACAGAAAAGAAATGAGAAACATGAAATTAATCGCAGTGACGGAGTAATGGAGTCAGGAGTATAGGGACCCGAGGCATGGCCTAGGGGGGAGGAATTCCAGGTCTCAGATCGAGTCGAGTGTCAAAGGCGCGGAATCTAGGGGGGATCGATGAAAAATAGTATGATATCTCCAATTTCCCCGCGAATTCCATCAGACATTCCCATTGATAAAGGGAATATGGTATTATTATAGAAACACGAAACGTCAGCTCGGGTTGGAAATAGGTTTTCGTGTCAGCTGGAAACGAGTCCAAAGTGTTATGCTTGTCGAAATGGAGACTTGCAATTCGTCACAGTCTGTCTGAGAACAATCTGAAGCAACTTAGAAGCGCCGAGCGCTTTATTTAGATCGACCAATTACAATGGTGTCGCAGGTCCCTTGTATCCCTGTCGATCGACCTCTCTCGCGACTCAAAGAAATCAAAAAGTAGGGAAATGGGGAGGAGTTGAGTTGCTGAACATTCTGAACTGTTCAGAGTGGACCAAATTGTGACAGCAAATCAGTCCTGCTGGGTCCGAAATGGAAACGCATGCGTGTCTGAAGATAGAAAGGACCATGTAGTTATGCGCTGGTCGATCTTCCTTGCATCTGGCGGTCTAGCAAAGCGGGGGAATGTGATGCAGCTATGTGAGCAGTGTACGATGTACTCTGTCCAACGCCACTTATCATATTGCGTGCATATAGCGTCAAGAATGTATTGATATGGAGTAGTTGAGTAGTTGAGTAGTTGTAGGGAGTATGGTAGGTACTGAAGTTGTGATAGAAAGAGGGTGAGAATTAAGATGATCAAGTCAGTACAGTGAAGATTGAAATGTAATTCTATGATTTCAAATACAATAATTGAGTTTAGAATGACGATTTTCAGTTCCTCCCTGTCATACATGCAATATACAACATTGTATGCATCCATCTGTAACTGGTGGCTTTCCCAAGGCTTTCCCACCTGGGCTGCCATTTTTGTAAGGCTCAGAGAGTCATGTGGTGCTGACTAATACTATAGGCACCTGCCAACCTTGGAACCTTGGAAGGCCCCAAGAACCTCATTGACACATACTCTCTTGTCCCTAGTTTGACACCGAAGAAGTCTGAGGAAGCCCACCATCAACAACTCTTGGGTTTCCATCAGAAGTTCCATCAACAGCCATACCACCATTTTCTGTATAGACATTGGTGTAGTATGGGTAGTGCACAACAGACAGGTTGACAGCAACAGTAATCCAAGCAAACAGTCCATCTTCATCACGGTCACCCAGATACGCGTAGTTAAGCATCGGGTCAGCCTCGGTGTTTTGAGTCTCCTGGCCCACCACCCGGTCCTCCGCGTTAGGCGTGATGGGAATGTTGTTTGTGTTGTATGGGTAGGTGGACTCGACTGCATTGATAATGTCCTGATCCCAGAAGATCTGCGCAACGTGAGAGACCCTGCCACCAGCAATGGTGTTGTTTGGCAGTCTCTTCGCATCGAAGTGCGCGATGTTGTGGTAGTGCGTGGTGCGGCTGTCATAGTGGCCAGGGAACAAAGTATCAAAGGTGACCACACCATCCGAGTCGGTCTTTTGAATTCCGCGCAGGAACGTCCGGTTACGGTTTGACAGGTCCGCTGAATTGCCCGCCTGTGGCATTGCATCCCCAGATTTCGGCGTAGAGATCCGGTACCGGCTTGCAGGTTTCCACGTCGATGTATTGCTGCTCGATCACCACGGGCACACCGGGCTGGCCTTCGCGGATGTGAGAGCGTACCCGCTCACCAGGAAGCCAGTATGGTCCTGTTTCCCCTTCGGGGCTTGGGCCTAGGAGACACACCTTTTCTGGGGAGTTGAAGATTTCCTTCTCCGACATTGAGGGTGACATGGGTCGTGTGGCTTGGTGGGACTTGTTCAGGACTGCGTCGGTATCTCGGACGCGAAGATGACGGCGGTGCAGATCGACCATAGCCTTGCGACGAGCTTCGGCTCGGGCTTGAAGACCATTTTTCTGGAACTCTGTCGAGCATTTCTGTAGGCCAGCCTGGACGTTCCTCTTGTACAACTGGACGTCAGAGCTGTCAAGGGGCTCATGGTGTCCTGGATGCGCGGAAGCGAGGAGAGCACATCCAAGGATGGCGAGGTTCAGAGCACTTTTCATGTGCATCTTGATCAATAAAGAAATGAAGTGTTCGCCGCAAGGAAGATCACTGAGAGGCTATTGTTGATTCAACTCCGGTGAAGACACACCGGGTTTTATGTACCTTTTCATCCGCCTACTAACAACAAATCCGAGGAGTTCGACACCTTGTCTGCCCGGATAAAACTTTACTCACCCACACGATCGACAGCATCGAAAGAGATGATTCTATGCAATTGACCTAAGCACATTCACGGAGTTCTCGCAGGTGAGAGGACATTATGGATATAGCACCTCATTGACACAGGGTAGAGCTCCAGCCAATAGCTTCCATCCGAAGAGTCTCATGCACCTAGCATACGCATCCTGAGACCCTGATAGGGTAAGGCATGGTCGTTAATATCTACAATCTATGCAATGTAGCTCTTGGCAGCTCCGCCTTTATATTAGAGATCCGCTATTTTGATAGCGGGCGGATATAAACTCATCCATTCCCTATTAAGCTGAATATGATCGACACGGAAGTGGGGCCCTGCCGACGTGATTACGGTCCTCGTCAACACTTCGCTAGTATGAAAGATCATTAAATGGAAGGTTAATGGCTGCTAAAGATGGTTTTCCGGATATAATTGGTAAGTGCTGGGGGCCAATTCTACTAATACACAAGTATAGTCCGAGAGATGGGGCGGTAGGGACAGCTGTCAGCCAGTTAACTACGTATCTTAGGTCAGTATGGATTCAATTACCATGAGAGTCTTCGTTATTGGCTACCTTGATGAAACGAGTAGCTTCTCTGTGAACCTTACTGCCTTTTCCAAGGATGTGCATTTTCGGAAAGATCAGCTTTTGAGTGTGTGTATTGAGTGCCTGATGGTGGATTGATAGAATCCTGTCGCAGCTCGACATATAACCAGCCTTATATTACATGCTAATTAAAGCACATAATCTCCCGATTGCACCACACTAGGAGCTTCGCAGTTCTCCCCGATCCGCCTTTGTCTTTCGGCCCCTAAGAACGATCAATATCTGGTCGACATATCCGTGAGGGAGGCCATATCAACACTACGGACCCCGGGGCCGATAATGTCAATCACATACGTTTCAGAGGGCTAGAGCAACTTCTGATGACCATCCAGCTAAATAGGAGCCGGTCCGTAGAACCCGTTCTGTCAGAAGACTAAAAATCACATCATTTCCGTACAGTCTGAATAAAAGGCAATGCTACGTATCCAGAGGATACACTATTGTTACATGCTATTTATTATGGACGAGCAATGAGCGCACAATCACTTATATTCTAGATGATTGGCCAAATCCTCCTGCATCGTGTTCTATTGGCATATTACCCCTACTACTTAACTTTGTATATCATTGTCTCGTTCCTCGTCAATCCAACTAAAAGTTAATAGTGGGTGGAAGAGTACCGACTAAATATAGTACATATGTAGCGTTCAACCCGACGTGGCTAGTTTACAATATCTTAGCCTCTACGATGAACTACTCCGTAGTGGCAATTGTCTTAGGACATTCCAGGCGCCCCCATCGAACTTCCCACAGCCTATTGGGCATTCATTTGCACTCGCACAATTAGTCGCACAATACCTAAGAGGCTCCCCACAATCCCCAGGTGGCTGCCATGTATCCGGATGTTGGTCAGTCGGGCCGGGTAAAGATAAAGCAGGATAGCCCGATATCCGTATTCGGAATATCACATCCTATTTTTAACCAAGCCTGAGTACTGACTTGGACAAAAAGCTTTATGACTTGGAAACGGGGTTCTGTCTGCCATTGACACTTAGGACGGCGATTCAGTCGAGTGATGCTACAGATCTTGCATCTCAAGCCTAGATTCATCTTCATAGGAGGCTCATAACCAACAAAGTGCTAAGTCCGGGAGACTAGATTGAGAGAGACAAACAAAAGAAGGAATGATCCATTGAGTAATTGAGTGGATACTTGCGAGTTTGGATCATTGATTTGTTCGAGCAGACCCCGTCTAATTATAGCACTGGTATAGGCATCTCAAAGTGGGAACACAGACTCGAGGGTATATAAGCTGATAATAACCCATCAAACAAGCATAGCAAGCCACTCGTTCAACTTATCGCAAACAGTGTATAATATCCCCTTCCACTCGTTCAAATCATGTCCGTGACCACCTCCACCACTTCCTCCGCATCAGCAACATCCAGCTATCCCGACCCACGACGCCGCATGTGCAATGCCTAGTCAGGGTAACAACTCCGCTATCATGAGCAGCTGCTGCTCTGATGCATCTGTTGTTGAATATGACGGCTGCGACTACTACTGTCTTGCTCAGGGACAGAGCGTCGGCACCCTTGCCGAGTGCCTGATCAAAGCCTCTGAGCCCGGTGAGGTCTGGTGCAACACCAATGCCAATGCTACAGCTACAGCGACAGCCACGGCTACTGGTACAGGCGTCGTGACCCTGTCTGCCACAACCACTGGTGCGGATAGCACTGGTTCAAGTACTAGTGGCTCGACCGCGACTTCCACTGCTAATGCGGCTGCTGGTATTGTTGCCTCTTGTCCGTTGTCCAAGTCTGCTATTGGTGTGGTTGGTATGCTGTTGGCTGGATCTGCAGCAGGTCTTTTCCTTTAAGAGGTGTCATGAGTTGATATTCGTACTGAGTTGTCAGAACCAAGGATTTTGTCGGTTGAGGATGATTGGGTGGATGCAATGTAATAAAACAGCTGTGTGGTTTGCAGTGTCTGTATATTAGTCTGGAGGCGCTTCTTTGTACCATAACCGATGAATCCTAATTATGCAAGAGGTTTTTCCGTGTGTCTAGAAAGAGAGAGGTATGGAATGTATGTCAATCAATGTGAACTTTTTTCATTTATTACAGATTGATAATATGCACGCTTGACGAATTTCATGGCCTTTACTGATCGCCCCTTGGTATCACAAAAATGCAAGCGTGAATCATAGCTTCGCGTCATGCTTCCAGCCCGGCATGTCCGCAAGGTCCTTTGCCGGAGCACTGCGTCTGGACTTAAGAGCATCTCCCCCTGGTCTCCATCTCCACGCACTAGCCAGGTCTTGCGATAGGCGTCCTTCTAGCAACTCAACGACATGTTTTCCTATATTGGGCAAAACCTTGAAACTATGGCTGTTGTATGGGGTGTCAGCAAGATGATCGCTATGTGCAGCCTAGTATCGTCCACTTACCCGCTGTCTCCTGTGGCCAAAATAAAGTTCTTCCACTTGGGGTACTCACAGATCAACAAGTTGGCATCAGCAGTATCGGTGCACCAGCACATGCTCCGATTAAAAAGCTCCTTATCCTTGAATCGTGGCATGAACCTTGCAATCGCTTTTCGAATGGTTTCTTCAGAAGCATTTGGGTAGGTATCAGTGGGATGCTTGGCGTGTGATCGAGGAACGGATATAAGCTTAGGAGAGGTGGCACCATAAGGTTGATGCTGCTTAAAGCGGGAGAACCCGGGGAACTCATCGCAAACTTTGATTACTCCGTGTCTGTGGTGAATATTTAGCATGGCCGGCCTTCGTTTGAGGTTGAGCTAGGAAGGTGCTTACTCGTTGGGCTCGAAGAAAAAGCCATAGTCACCGTCGTATACTACGGGCACGTCCTTGTACTGGGCCGATTCTTGGGGCGTGAGCTGGATATGAGCGAAGACCCAGGCCTAAATTCATCGTTCAGTTAGTGGCATGGTTATTTCAAGCTTTCTGAAATACGCCAGCAAAGTAAATGTCCACAACTGACCTTCGAAACACATTGGTCCTCCAGATCTACTAATGTCGGACTCCAAGCACCGGCGGCCAAAACCACCTTGTCGGCGTAGTATTTTGTTCCATCTACTGTCTCAACCCCGTTGCATGTCGTCCCATCTGGAGCAAACAAAGGTCGCTTGAAAGTTCCGGCACTGCAAATGCGCATGAGTAAACGCCTACTTCTCCATGAAGTCACAAATGTTCAATGCCATACCTTCCAAATCCGAACTTGACGCCTTGACTTTTTAGAAAGGTTCCGATCGCATTGATGGCCTTGGCCGCAGCAAGCCACCCTCCATCGCCGCAAAACAAGCCCTTCCACCCCTGCCATCTGTTTAGCCTCTCACCCCTACTTCTTTTTCTTATGGTCGAATTCACCTTGATCTGATCCCGCGTGAAGTGCGGGGCTTTTGCCAGAATATCATCTTCACTCTCTAACCAGACATTCGTCTTCTCTAGTCCGATATTCGCATCAATGAGGTCTTGGTGCTTCCGCCGAAGGCTTGCAATACCCTCTTTTGACGATGAACAGTCTAGCTAAAGGCTTGTAAATATGGAAGTTGCTTAATATCCAACTGAAAGCTATTATGACTCACCATGCCAACGTTGTGAAAGAAAGGCTTGAACAATGGATCGTTTTTCCACATATCGAGAGCCTCCAGGGAAAGTTGCAAGTCAGGCACGTTGCGTAATCGGATGCTCATGATCTTGTTGAGATCATATCCTGCGGATTGCAAGGATGGAATTGGATATACATCAAGGACGGTGATGTTTGAGGGAGTGTATCCAGAGCGTATCAGGTGTAGCGCAGTTGAAGATCCCATTGTGCCACCTCCCCCGACAATGACGACCTTTGTTCTTTCTCGTGAATGAGCCATGTTGTAGTAATCGACCTTGCGGTACGCTTGGGAGGATTAAACAGTCTTGGAAGGGGGCAAACGACAATTTATTGAACCCTTATTGACAAAGCGATCAAGGCCAATCATGATACATATCATATGAGCAATCGCGATCCCGAATTATGTTGGAAAGTGGAGAAAAGCTTCGCGTGGACCTTCACCATGCAAGCCACGGGGTTACCTAAGCGCCTAAACGGTCGTTAGGGGCCCTGGAGAGTCCTGGAGAACGCGGGGAATTGACCCACCAAAGGGCCAAGGAGCCTCGGGAGTTACGAGATAAGCCTCGCATATTTGACCCCGGCTTTTATTTGGTAGTCCGAGATACGGAATTGATAATGATGCAATAATACAGTGCTTCGCCGAAGGTATTTCGGTTTCGCGTGGACCTTCACCCATCCTTCCCCAGTGACCCCGGCTTTTGTCCACCCGAGATACGGAGTACGGACTCATTGATAGTGATGCCGATATCAACTAGTGAGTCACTCGTCGCTATCGGTACTAATACGCGAGTACTTCGAGGATATCGCATTGGTTCCGCGTGGACCTTCACCAACCCCCACACCCAAGAATCGACTCCCCACCCGATGGCACGGAATTCACCTTGAAGGTAGGAGGGGACAAATCGGGAAATATTCCGGGGTTGAAAGATAAGCCCGAGGTGCAGACGATATGCGAACATGTCTTGTATAAATAACCGGCATGGGCCGCAACAAGTTTCAAGCATATTTCCGAGTCACTCACACTATACGCGCTGTGATCCTACCGTCCTATAATGGCCGACTCGAAGACTGTCCCCAAGCCACACGATGACTCTCCTTTACCGGACAATGTGTCCGATATTGCTCAAGGGGTTAACATGGAGCAATACAGGGCAAACGTCCCGCTTTGGAAGCGGGTATGGCAGAACAGTTTGACGCAGATGATACTTCTGAGCATCCAGGCGTTCTGTGGGCCAGCCATGTCAGACGCTATTATAGGTTAGTGTGCAATGCCCGTCATGGACTGAATGTGCAGCTTATCATTTACAGGCCTCGGTGGTGGTGGTCTTGCCTCTCCTCGAGTGTCAAATATCTCGACGGCCATTACATATGCCATGCTTGCAGTCGGTATGCGCCCCAACAATAAATCCCACCTTTTAATGCACTAACAAAGCGCACCAGTTTGCTTCTTGGGTGGTCCCCTCGTGAACAAAATCGGTATCAAATGGGCCCTCGTTATCGGCTCGATGTCCTTCCCCATCCAGGGATCGGCGTACTACTGCAACAGCAAATTCGGAAACGAATGGGTAAGTGAGGTCTCCTCAACATATCTGGCGTCAATAGACAGCTTGAAATTGTTTTCCAGAGTCCAGAATATCTGATTAAAGTCTTTCCTGCAGTACCTCATCCTCAGCGGTGCTATTAGCGGAATTGGAACCGCTTGCTGGTATGTCGCCGAGGCCGGTGCCATCATGACGCTTGCACCTTCTGGTGCCCGCGGGAAGTATCTGGCTCTATGGATCGTGTCGCGGAATCTTGGACAGCTGGTCGGTGGTGCAATCAAGTAAGCTTTTTCCGAAGTAAACCCCAACGAATGCGTGGATGAGTTTCTTATCATCTCACTTTTTACAGTCTGTCGAAGAACTACGAAAAAGGGGTCAGCGGCGGTGTCTCTGCCGATACTTACATTGCCTTTGTGATCATTGAGTGTCTCGCGTGAGTGCATCCGCGCAGCGAACTATCTAAAGAGCTAAGAGATGACTGATGCTAATTATATTGCTTAGCCTGCCATTTGCATTGTTAATAACTCCCTTCGAACGTGTTGTTCGATCTGATGGTACTCGAATCGTCACCTCGGAGACCCTGTCTACCAAGATGGAAGTGAAACGCATTGCGAAGACCATGACGTCGAAACTCATTGCATTTTCTTCCCTTTGGGCACTATGGTCATTCTTCTACACGTACGCCAGTTCCCCAGTCCCTTGTCCGTCGTTAAAGGGCAATAAAAGGCTAACAGATATTCCAGCGGTACCTGGACTACCTACTTGGGAACCTATTTCACCGTCCGCTCACGCGCCCTATCGTCCCTCATCTCGCCTTTGTTCTGCATGTAAGTCCGGGCTATGGAGTCTACTTATCACTCACACATGAACTAACATCTTTTCTCAGCATCGGCTGTTTTGGCCTCGGATTTATCCTCGACATGAAGGGCCTCAGCCAGCGCCGCCGCGCCCAGATTGGCCTATACACCGTTGTTATCCTTAACTTCGGTGTGTACATCTGGTCCATTATTATGCAGGTCAAGTTCAACCGCCATGATCCCGGCGCTATCGATTGGGATGATGGACTATACCCTTCGTCCTTCCTGCCGTATTTCTTTGTGCAGACTACGGGTCCGTTGTCGCAGTCGTACATGTATTGGCTCCTATCATCATTCGCGACAGATGCGCAAGGTGAGTATCCCAAAGGAATTTTAGGGTTTCAGCAAAGGCCTGGAAGCTAATGGTCACTTTAGAAAATGTTCGTAACGGTGCCGCATTCCGATGCATCGAGGCTATTGGACAGGCTATTGCCTACGGCATGAACACCCAAACGACGAGTAACCCTCTGATTGGATTGTACGTCTGCTCACTTCACTCTAATACCTCCTTATCAAGTATATGTCTAACAGGCTTTCTAGTGGCGTGACGTTTGGGCTACTCGGGGCTTCTCTTCTCCCTATGATTATGCTTGTGAACACGACACCGGACCGCATCCCTGCCGATGTAGTTGCTGAGGAGCAGGCTGCCGCTCGGGAGAAGATTGATGATGTTTGAGTCAGCTAGTATTTGATGCTTTAGGCTAGTAGTGGTTAATGATGGTATATGGAGAGATCGAAATAAGACTCTTGAAGCTTGCCATGATCATGATTTAGGATGATTTACGCAGTTTTCCTTCTGTTATATCTATGCTTCAGCCTAAGACGAATTGCGATAACCGCATAGACTGAGTGTCGGGCTTAGGCGGGAAGCTAGGTCGAACGGAAATGGGGTATTATACCTAGGTAGATAAAAGCGAAGCTATTCCAGAGGCCGCTACAGGTAACTAGGTAGGCGTTGTCACTACAGCGGTATATATAGGGACCACACACTGTTAGGAGATATTTATAACTATACTAGACTTAAGAAATATTTTAATGTACTGTTTTCCTTCGAATTTTGAGAAGCATTTAATGTTGTAGTATAATGAAAACGGGGTTAAAAAGGAATGTCCCTCGAGGCTAAAGTCGAAGATCTGCAGATCGCCAAGTCCAGCTTCTCCCGCAATTCACGTCTTGCAAGGCTCAACACTAACAACCCAAGTCCAATCTCTCTATGCTTCGACCATGGATTGGCAGCGGTACGCTCCGCTCACTTCGCGTTCAACGCTTGTCTCGGTCATCTCTTTCATTCCCTAAAGCTCCATTCTCCTCCGCGCCAAACCGCTATCTCCAACCGCCGACCTCCGCAGATCGCGTTCCCCTCCGCAAACAACTCAAACAGGAAGCCAAAGCACTTCGATCGCACAAGAAACAGCGCAAGGAAACAGAGGAGGCTTCGAGGCAAGAATGGGAACTGACAGTGGGCGTGGAGATCCACGCGCAGTTGGATACAGAGGCCAAATTATTTTCCCGTCAGTACGCCTTACACTGGAGACTACGAGTCATCCTCTCATAAATTGAATAGGGGCAGCAACGTCTACAAGTGATACTCCCAATTCCAACGTTGCCTTGTTCGATCTGGCATTCCCGGGTAGCCAACCGGTTAGTGTTATAGTTACAATGCTGTGAAATGGGTCCAGGACTGATCTGACAGGAATTCCAAATCGCAACACTCCTCCCAGCTCTCCGCGCTGCCATTGCACTGAACTGTGAGATACAGCCAGTCAGTCGGTTTGATCGGAAACATTACTTCTACCAGGATCAACCGGCGGGGTATCAAATCACACAGTACTATGGTAAGTACTGTCCCTCATTCAAACGTGACATATGCTGACCAGCTCTAGAACCATTCGCGCGAAATGGCTACGTTGACCTATTCGACTACGACGGAATAGCCCCGGAAGACGGCGAACGGGTTCGTATTGACATCAAACAACTCCAGTTGGAGCAAGACACAGCCAAATCCCAGGAATACCCGCCCTCAACACAACTTCTTGATTTCAACCGTGTGTCCCATCCTCTTATCGAAATCATCACCATGCCGCAAATCCACACTCCCGCAACGGCCGCAGCATGCGTGCGGAAACTACAAGCTATTGTACAATCGTGTGGTGCCGTGACTACGGGAATGGAGATGGGCGGTCTTCGTGCAGATGTCAACGTCTCAGTCCGACGCCGAGGCGAAGCAGCCGGGCAACATCAGTACGATGGGATTACCGGGCTGGGTCAGCGTACCGAAATCAAGAACCTCAGCAGCTTCAAGGCGGTAGAGGATGCCATCATCGCAGAGAAGAACCGTCAGATCGAGGTGCTCGAGAGTGGCGGTGTCATAGAAGGAGAGACACGTGGATGGACGATCGGCAGCACTGAAACTCGCAGACTTCGCGGCAAAGAGGGCTCAGTCGACTACCGCTACATGCCTGATCCTGACATTCCACCACTGATCATTGGAGAGGATCTGCTCTCTAGTCTCAGAGAATCTCTTCCGACAGCACCAGACACTCTTCTTACACTGCTTGTCGGGTCTGAGTTTAATCTGCCAATCGAAGACGCCAAACCACTCATCGAGCTGGACGACGGGGCCCGCCTCGAGTACTATCACGATGTGGTGGATATCCTCCGCAGCCTTCAAGTAGACCAAGATGATAAAACGCGCGCCGGTCTCGCGCGGGTGGCCAGCAACTGGGTTTTGCACGAGCTGGGCGGTCTCTTGGCCAAGGCAGATCAGGCATGGGACGCGGAGATCGTCCCAGCCCGATCCTTAGCCCATCTCATCGACCACCTGCAGCGGAAACTCATCACCGGCCCGACAGCCAAACAGGTGCTGGCCACCATCTTTGACGGGGACCGTCGACCAGTGCCGCAACTACTGGAGGAGGAGAATCTCCTACTGCGGCCGTTATCGCGGGAGGAGTATCTAGCGCTAGCGGAGTCAGTCATTGCTCTGAACCCCCAGATGGTGGAGCAGATCCGCAGCAAGAATCAACTGGGTAAACTGGGGTGGTTCGTGGGGCAAATGATGCGCACTGGTGAAAAGGGCCGGGTGGAGGCGCCCAAGGCAGAGGAGATTCTCCGGGAATTGATTCTGGGATAGGTTGTATAGTATAGTATAAAATGTATTCTAATGGCATCAATGATACCCAAGACTGTGGCCTTCAATTATTCTAATTCCAATTCTGCCGGACCTCCGATACCACCCCACGCTGAGTAAAAGCCCGGAAATGAAAATGACAGAATTCCCGGTCTATGGCTCACTGTAACAGGTCAAAGAAAAAGCTTGTGGGACACCGAATGGCCCTAAAAGGGGGAGCTCTCCTCAACCTGTACTTAACGGAAGTGATGGAGATCCGGCGGAGTCGTTTTGATCGCTAAAAGCAGTTTTTAGCGACTTCGCGGGCATCGCGCAAGGAATGAAAGCACCGCCCCGGTTGAAGTCGGGGGTTAATGGGAAAGACCTAAGACAATTCTGAGATATTTAAAAGGAAGAGTTATCCTCTTATTTTCTTCTTTCAAAATAAAAATCATCGTCATCTTGACCTCCCTGATCGAGGCTCCACTTTTTATCTTATCTTGATCTTAGCTCCTCTCTTTTCTTCCTTTACCTCCAGGGCTACATACCTCGTACATCCTACACAATGACTCAACCTTCAACCATCACTTCACGGTTCCTCTCACACCCTAACCAGCTCGGCGTCGTTGCCGTTGGTTTCAATGGCGGCCAGGTAAGACAGTGCAGAAGCTATATAGATCATGGATCATACTAACCCCCAACAGTGCAAGAAGGGCGTCGAAGCGGCCCCAATGGCCCTCATCGAGTCAGGACTCCTAACCCAACTCAGCGAGGATCTCGACTACGACGTCCACCACGACGACATAGTCCACTACTACGAGAAGGACATCCCCACCGAAGACCCCGACCACCGAGGCATGAAGAAGCCACGAGCCGTCAGCGCCGTGACCGAGAAGCTCAGCTCACAGGTCTACGACTACGCCAAGGAAGGAAAGTTCGTACTCACTCTCGGCGGCGACCACTCCATCGCCATCGGCACCGTCTCCGGCACAGCAAAGGCAATCCGCGAGCGCCTGGGCCGCGAAATGGCCGTCATCTGGGTCGACGCCCACGCCGATATCAACATCCCCGAAACAAGCGACAGCGGGAACATCCACGGTATGCCGATGGCATTCCTGACCCGGCTGGCCCGGGAGGAGAAGAAGGATATCTTTGGCTGGATGCAGGATGAGCACATCGTGAGCACGCAGAAGCTCGTCTATATCGGGTTGCGCGACGTCGATCGCGGGGAGAAGAGGCTCTTGCGTGAGAATGGTATCAAGGCTTTCAGTATGCACGATATCGACCGGTATGTTTCTCGTCCGATTTTCTGTTGTGGTAGCGATGTGATCTGTGTGCTAACCTCTCTGTCCTATGCTAGTCATGGTATCGGTCGCGTTGTTGAAATGGCTCTCGCGCACATCGGTAACGATACCCCCATTCACTTGTCCTTCGATGTCGATGCGCTGGACCCTCAGTGGGCACCTAGTACCGGTACACCTGTCCGTGGTGGACTGACGCTGCGTGAGGGAGACTTCATCTGTGAAGCTGTGCATGAGACGGGAAATCTGGTTGCGATGGACTTGGTCGAGGTGAACCCCAGCCTGGAGGCCAAGGGCGCTTCGGAGACCATTCGAGCGGGGTGTTCGTTGGTGCGTAGTGCATTGGGCGACACTCTTCTATAAAGATTTGATGAATTAAAAGATAGATGTGTTAAAAGAGTAAAATGGGACTTGAGTTATTCAGTACAAAAAGCATTGAAGTCTTGAAGTATCGAAGTCAAATCAAAAGCCACTAAATCCCCTGCCACCCCAATTTCCTACATTTCCCCCTCCCCGGCCTTTTGTTTTTTTATTGTTTCTTAATTTTCCCTCTTTCTTTACTCCGTATACTGTACGGAGATATCTTGGCCTTTTCTCTCATTTAACTGATTCATGCGCAATTGTAAATATCCACGTCGCACCTCCAAACCCCAGTCAAGCGCGCCCAATGCGCTGTCCTAATCCCGCCTCACCAGAAACATCCATACGATTATCCATACGATTCTACCCTCTCAGACTTGAATCACTTGACTCATCTGGCCATCGCATAAACCTGCAACAATAGGGCATCCAAGCCTGCGTCGGGTATACAAGACCAGTATAAAGCACACCCACTCCGCAATCGCAAGCTCCGCCCATCGCAATCCATCACAAGCCAACACAATCCAACACAATCCAATACACCTCCAGAAACCTCCCATCCACATCCCACACAGAATCAAATGGCAGTCCGCAAGCGCCACGAAGCGCGCCGTCGCTACTACTGGCCCGAGCTCCAACTCAACATCTGGATTATGGTCGTACTATCGTGCTCAGCAACATGTCTGGGGATATTCTCCTGGTTCATGGTTGTGCAATCACAAATGCATCTCGGGACACCATGGTAAGTGACTACATCTGTATACTATGTGGTCAGGGTGTATCCTTACAACCTTGGAATCTACACACATTCTTCCATGTCAGCCTCCTTATACAATACACGATATATACTAACGATACCCAGGCTCTTCCCTTACATGGTCGTGTGCAGCGCACTCGGGGTATGCTTCATATTCCTAATTATGGTTCTTGCATCGCGGCACTTCCTCTTACCGGGGATTATCATCATCGGCAGCTTTATTCTCCTTGTGCTGTGGCTGACGGGTCTGATTGAGACTTCGCTGCAGCTGTATGGGGTTGTCGCGAACGTGAATGATAATTGCCGGATCTATGTGGAGGATAATAAGTCCTGGGGGAATAATATTAATACCTTGGCTTGGTTGACGCAGAGTACTATTTGTGAGTTTTTGTGTCTTTTCCAAGGTGATATGTCGACTGACTGGTTTTATAGGCAATTGCTGGAAAACTGCCTTTGCGCTTGAGCTTGTTAATACGGTTTTCTATCTTTGGATGATGATCATGTCGTGGCAGGTTAATCGGGATGTTTATTGATTTGATGTTTTGTGATACCACCTTTTGCATTTATGGCGTTGAATAAGCGATACAGCATTGGATTTTTGGAATGTGCTGTTGGTGGGATTTAGTTATATCGGAATGGATATAAATGAGTTCTTTACTACGCATGTAGATCATCTTGATGTAGACAAAATCTCAAGTTCATGGATAGTAAGTATATGGAACTGAATTGTACATAAGAGATTCTCACAGATACACAACTTCCTGGGAACTACAGAGAAAGAAAACAAAGTCAAATAGACCTAATAAACGCCGTCGCTATGCCAAGAGCACATTGCAACCGCACCCCGGTTATGACACGGCAGGAAGTAGACACACAAAAAGAACCTGAAACGACACAAAATCAATGGAGTGCTCTATCCATTCTCAGCTGCAGTTTCGGCCTCAACCTGAGAGTCATACCCTCCGCCTTCAAATGCAGCAAGCATCTCCCGTTCCAGCTCGTCATCATCATCATCTGGATCAGGATACTCAGCCTTGGCACCGCTGCTGGTTCCCGCTGTTTCCGAGTCAGACACTCCCTCCACAGCTGGTGTTTTTGGAAGGTCTGGGGAAACCTGGTCACTGCCAGAGGCAGGAGCCGATGTGATTTCTCGCAGCTTGGTGTTGCGCTCGTAGGAGCGCTTGATGCGTTGGGAGAGCCGGGAGCCTTGTTTGTCATGGTCGTCTCCGTCGTCATCTCCAGACTCCTCTTCATCAGTGCCGCTTTCAGTTTCTTCGTTGCGTTTACGCTTCCTGCCTCCCGTGGATGGTTCGTCTAATAAGGACTCGGTGTCGCTTTCACTTTCATCATCGCTGCCGAGGAAGTCCTTCAGTTCATCGTGCACGGCGGCTTGTTCATCGGCATCGTACCCGACTGGCGATGTCTCGTCCAGACCGGATGCCTTGAAGATATCTTCGGCGTCATCTTCTTGTGTCCATTGCGACCCTGTCATATCCTCGTCTGTGGATGAGAGCATGGAGGTCTCAAGTTCGAGTTCACTTGGGGTCAGAGGGTCGCCTCGGTCGTCTGGGTGAAGCGGGAGAAGATAGGGTTCTTCGTCTACATGTCTCCACTGAACCAACGAGTCGACAAGCCATTGTGTCGTCACGATCTTGACGTTGGGATAGCGAGTGGCCTCTCTCACTTTGGCGGTGCGATTGCGCCCAGCCACAAGATGAGTTGTGCGGGCATTTACCCTTGACGAGATCGTCACACCAAAGCTCTTCGCCCACAGGGAGATGTCTGCATTTTGGAAGTCTATTCCCAGAGGGAGCACACCTGAAAATACCAACACTACCCCTCCGAGGATACGCCGCTTAATCTGCGGCATGATATCCTTGACATCGGGGACCAATTTGAGATCCACGTCTCTGTCTCTCGAGTGAACTTTCTCACCCCTTAGAGCAGCCACCCGACCGCCAAGGGCGAGAGTCCGTCGCTTGTCATATTCGTCATAGAACTGAAGATGTACTTGCTCGAGTCGGTTCTGCAGCTGGAAGAGTTCTTGATCGTGATCCTCGAGTAGGTGGTGTCGATGTTTCACAGATTCATGGGCTTCTTCGACGCCCGATGATGCGTCACTGGCTTCAGCGATATTATCCTCTGCCTCCAATTCCTTTTGCTTCTGCAACAAAGGTCGGTCCTCCACCTGATGCAATATTGTCTCTTCTTGTGCATCAGTCTGTTCCTGTAGGAGCCTTGGGCTGTCTCCACCTCCCATGGTCACCAGCTGTTCTAATGCTGAGATCTCGGTCACCTCTTGCGTTTTACCATTGACGTGGTGTTCTTTGCTCTTCTCCGGTGCCTTTGCTTCGATCTGAGGCTTGTTCGCTCCAATATCTTCCTTCTTTGGGAGGAAGCTAGAATTGATGTCACCAATTCCGACGAAGAAGTCATAAGGCGAGACCTTAATCAGATTGGGACTCCACCGCCAGATGTCACCACGATCATCAATGATTACCACCATCTTTGTGTCCACTGGGAACAGCCGTTGCAGGTCCTTGACCGTCAAACTTCCGCTCTCGTCACGACTAAGAATTCGGTCTCCGAAGAGCTTGCGGGTAGGGTCAATAATATCAACAATATGTTGGGCATAAGCACGAGTACCCATGGTGTAGATGTGCAACTCATAAATCTCCGCCACATTCTGCAGGAATTCCTCCAGTCCGGGCCGCAGCTTGATGTAGTACCAGCATCCACGCATCCCAGGTCCATCGTCAATCAATTGAAATTGTCGCACATCCCGCACAGCTTCGTGGTTTGGATTCTGTTTGTCTTCTCTCCATTCCCCTACTGTTGGATCAACAGTGGCATGGATAATAGTTTGATCAAGATCCACCACCAGAGTCAAACGCCTCGATGCAAGTAGCCGGCGCTTCGCATCTTCTTCAACTCGGGTTGCTTCCTTTTCGCTGACCGTAAGCGTGACGTTGTCATGGGCCATGGATATTGGAGCACGCATAGAATCTGTGATTTCGGTGTTGTACGTAGATCTGTTCATGAGACGGACAGTTAGAAAAGCTCAATTTCCTTCCCACTGAGAGGCTTATACATACTCAGTCATGTCCTTCCCGCACTCGGCGCAAAGTCCTCCAAACTGGATCTCGTGCGCGCAAGGCTCATTGATTTCGACAACATTGACCCTAGCAACAATTAGACAACGTTCGACAGTAAAGAATTTGGATCGATATGCTCACGGTTCATCAATAACATCTCCCTTTTGGATTTGCCATTCAATGACCTCTCCATTAACAGTCGATTCAAATCTAGTCGGGTATCTACGCATCACCTCGACAGTGTTCCCCAGTCCATCACCCTCGGTGACGGTAGTCTGATAGACATACCAAAACAAAGCCTCATTCCTTTCAACCGTGTCGCCAGGCTGTTTGAGCAGCGATGTCACGGTGATCGGGTAATGTAGGCTAGTGGGCAGACGGAGAAGCATCGTTGCTCTTCGTTCGCCCCCAGGCGATGTAATGTACCAACGTTCAGTTCCTGTCTTGGCGCTCTCCCAAAATATATTCTGTGCCCTTGGTTTGTTGACAGCGCGCGCGTCAAGGACTGTGGGTCGAATGGAGTGATCGCGTGCGACTCCGGCTACGAAGCCATCACCGACACGCAACGCGTGTAGAGCTGGATGATATCGGGTTTTGATAGTATTTCAGCCTATGACTCAGTGGTCCAAGCTAAATCGGTGGAATAAGTAGATGTGAGTGGTGGTTTAGGCAGCGCAATGAGTAATCGCCACTCCAAGGCGCGGATGAGAAAAGAAAACTGTGCGCCTAGCACAACCTGGCGCGGAGTCCAGAGGTAAGTCACACACCAGGCGGAATAATTCGCTTGAATTTGGGGAGGTGGAGAAGGTTGAAAGAGAAATATGGGCTGCGATCAAAGAAAAGGGAAGCTCATTGAAGTTGTGCGGGGACTCACTCGATCCAGGTTGAGACCTGGAGCTACTTCCGCTTATGTCATACCGGTACTTGAAAACCGGTATCTACTCTTACTGATTGACATGCGATTTACTTCAGTTCAAGTATCTTATTTTTCATAAATGATGTGGGCTGATATAATGGCTTGATCAGGTAAATTTTACTCTTGGGTGCTAATAGTGACTAGTGACATTCCACTCGCTTTCTCTAACTGTATGTTTTAGAAACTTAACTGTTGATGCTTACCTGCACCTTAACCAGCATAAGCTCCAGCCAATTACCACTCAGGTTCTTACGTGTGGAATTTGCCGAGAGATATAGCTCTGCATATTGAGGCCTCTATGAGGGAAGACTTATTCAATAGAAAGAACAAACGCAATAACTAGATCTCAACCAATAAAGATATCAATTTGCAATACCAGTGAACAGGCCTCATGATGGGGCTGTGCCAGCAAAAACAAAAACCCTGATCAACATGCTACTTAGCAATAGGCAAATGAAGTGCGCTATGAAAGCATACGTTCAACCCATGAGCCCCATGTATATACGAAGCAATCTCTTGGTGTCAACTAATACTTTGATATTCACAGCTCACAGGGCCATCGAGCATTGGGCATTTATTTGGCCTTGGCCAGACCGACGGCGTTGTTACCGACATCATAGACACTGTACCAGCGGCGCAGGAAGGCATCTCCCAAGATAGCGAGGGGACCCACAGGCTCGGGGAAGTCCATGCCCATGAAGCTGCTAATGCAAGTGCCCTGGACCTCCAGGACGTAGTCGTAGGGACCAATGGTGAAATTGTGGCCGCCCAGGGTGAAGGTGAGGTCGGGCAGCGAGTCCCGCTTGTCACACTCGACACTGTACTGACCAGTGAAGCCCTTAGTGGCACCGATCTCCTTGTTCCTATGGAATAAGTCAGTAAAGAGGTTACAAACACAGGCGAAACATCAACTTACAGAAGCTCGGCCATGGTGGAGGGCAGGGCAATGAGGGAGGTACCAGTGTCCAGAATGACACCAGTGTTCTCAAGTTCAGCAACGTTGTCCCCAAGGGCAATGGAGTTGAACTCAACCTCCCAGTATGCCTTGCGACGGAGAGGGATCTTGATCAGCTCGCCAGTGTAGTGGCTTTCGTCAATGCCACCGAAAGTAGCCACGGAGTCATCGCCATCCTTGTTGGCGTCGCCAAGGTAGAAAGCGAAGACAGGCTCATCAACAAGCTTCTGGTTAATCATGTGGTAGAAGGGAGGGACCATCTTGTTCACAGAGATAGTATCATAGCCAAGGCCGAGAATACCATCGAAGCGACCGAAGGCAAAAGCCAGACCGGGCTCACTGGTAGCTTCCGCAAAGTCCTGTCCCTTGACCTTCAGGTCACCAATCTGGAGGGTGTCCCTAGACACGAAGCCGCTCAGGCTGCCAGATCCATAGCGAATCTCGAACTTGGTGCCATTCTTCTCGTAGGTGCTCGAAGAAGACGAGTCATACTTGCTGTGAAGGAAGCAGGCGATAGAGCTGCACTGCGAAGAAGGGACCCACAGGTTGGAGCTACCGGTATCAAGGACAACCTTGAAGGTCTGGGGAGGGGTACCGATGGAGATCTCGGAGAAGTCTGGAAAGGTCAGTGTCATTCCTCAGAGCCTGAAGTTTCTCTGGGGCGGCATCTTACACTGAGCATTCAGGAAGTTGTCAACCAGCACATCATGGCCAGCAGCAGGATTAAAGGAAGTGTCGTGGAACAAGTCCTGGTGCTTCTCGGGACGAATTCCCATGTACTTCTGGCCCAGGTTGTGCATATGAGCATCGATGTTGTGTGTGTTCTTCAATCTATTAGTTTCGGGTATCCTTGGGCCGATAGCGATGATCATACCAGTTGCTCGGCCAGAGGGACCTTGTTGAGCTTGAGTCTGTGAACCTCGGCAGCAGCGCTGCCCAACAGCGCCGAAGCCGTCAGGAGAGTGAACGACTTCATCATTCAATACGAAAAAAGAAAGTTGTAGATGTTGGATGCAAAAAAGAGAATGACTTGGATGTGAGAAGGAGAGAGGAGATAAGGGCAGTAGATGGGGGAAGTGGAGGCTGGAGAAGACGATGACGGAAGCGGGAGGGTCACACTAACCCCCTTTGGGCGATGGACTCATGACATGGGTTCTCAGCCTGGGACAATGGACATTCCAGTTCCTGACGTATCCAAAGGACATTTCTTGTTTCTCAGGCCATTTTACTCACTAGTTTACTATGGCTCCTCCATACTATTCTCCGTACAAGCTTGGAGACGGGAAGCACTTTGGGCTGGTGCCTGGGCGTGGTCGGACCTGGTCGGAAGACACCCCTCCCGGCGTACCTGGCAGCTGCAAGATAGATGATGTGGCAAAAGGCTACGCTGATGATGCTATTATTGTTTTAGGACGGTATTGTGCCCTGTTGTGGTACACCATAGAGTTTTCGATGTGCACGGAGTATCATTGTAGACTTTTAAGCATGTGTAGCCCAGAGGCCGCAACTCTCTAGGAAATACTCCGCTTGGCGCCTTTCAAGGGATCGCGTGCCCTTTCAAGGTTCGGATGCTCAAAAGGCTGCCTTAACTTCAACAAGTGAATACCACGCTGCATACGGGGTACATCATCTAGAAAGGGCCTCGGTGTGGTTCGCTTGACTTGAATGAACTTTGGGGCCTTTAGTATATTCCGGCCTCAGAAATAGTTACTTGGAACAAGTAGGTAAATACATATGACATTGACTTGTTAAACCGCTGATCTGTGGATACTGTATTAAAAACATACCCTAGGACGTAAATAAAAGCAAAAAGGAAAAAGAAGTAGTCGCTCCCAGGATCGGTTGGGTATATATATATCGTGACTCTTTTCCCGAGTCATCCGCAGCTAAAACCGATACTATATGATACATATATTATTGATACATGTACCGCATCGGCCATTCCAGAGAAGAGTGACGGGAAACACATTCAAATATACTTAAAAACTGTCTACGGACAGGATGCTGCCAACCAATCTACAATGTACATCTACAATCCAAAAGGTTGAACGGACATCATAGGACCAACAAACATTGTGACACATGGCGCCTGCATATTATTGATGATACAACTGGTGAGAGAGACCAAGCTCTAGTCATTCGAACCCATGTTCCCGAGAAAATCAAGCATTTACCGGTAGAAGTCAGGACTACAAGAAACGAGTTAGTGAGATAGAAAAGCACAAATAGCAAACAAGAAACGTACCGGTCATCATCCTGTCCAGTCTTGACCTGGACAGCATACGCATCTTCAAGGTCCGATTGGATAATATTGTAACGGTTCTTGCGGACAGCCCGCAGACCGGCCTCCTGCATGATAGCAGCAATGACAGCACCAGACAATGGGTCGTTGCGAACAATCAGGGCATCGAGGTCGACTTCTGGGGACAGTGACATCCTTCCTGCAATGGTTGTGAAGATCAATCGGCGCTCACGTCGGTCACGCAGGTTCGGGAACTCGATCTTTCGGTCCAGACGACCAGGACGCAGCAAAGCCGGGTCCAGGGTGTCGGCTCGGTTGGTGGCCATGATGACCTTGACGTTGCTAGTTTGTTCGAAACCGTCCATCTGGTTCAGCAACTCCAACAGAATACGCTGGACTTCACGGTCGGCACCAGTCTGGGCATCGAAACGCTTCGTGGCGATCGCATCGATTTCGTCAATGAAGATGATGGCTGGGGAGTTCTCACGAGCCATGCGGAACACGTCACGGACCATACGAGGTCCCTCTCCAAGGTACTTCTGTACAAACTCTGATCCGTTGACACGGATGAAGCTGGCGGTTGTGCTATTGGCCACGGCTTTCACCAGCATGGTCTTTCCGGTTCCCGGGGGGGCCATAGAGCAAGACACCACGGGGAGGGTCAATACCTACAAACTGTTAGCGTCGCCATTAGCCGCAATGGATCCATTACTACCCACCGATTTGCTTGTAGAGTTCGAAATGCGTCAAAGGCAACTCGACGGCCTCCCGAATCTCCTGTTTCTGCATATCCAAGCCACCGACATCTGCGTACGTCACATCGGGCTTCTCATTCTCACCCAGCATCGCAATCGAGGAGTCAGCCTCGGGAGGAAGAATATCGACAAGGGCATTGGAGTGGCGGTGAAGGGCGACCGAGGATGAGGGCTTCAGCTTCTCGCGGTCGAGAGTGGAGAGGATACGGACGACGTAATTAGAACCGGTCGAACTTTGCACAATGCCGGTACTAGAGATACTAGTTAGCAAAATGATCATCTCGCCCAGCGGTCTAGACACGGAAATGCATAGCATACTTTTGATCGATTGCCTCCATAAACTGTCCGATGACCAATGGTACACTCTGTATGCGCTTGATCTCTTCTTGTGCCCGAACTAGTTCCCGCTTCAAGCTCCTGCATCGAACGAGTAATTAGTCACCAATGCAAATATTTAATGATAGAAATCCAATATGCATACCTCTGCTCATCCTTGATGTATTCCTCCTGCAGTTGGATATACCTGTGTTCGACGTCAGTACAGGTCACTCCATCCAACAAATACGGTCAGGCATACTCGAGATGTCTCTGCAGCCTCTTGAGAGTAGCATATTCATCATTTCCATCAGCCCCTGTGCCATCAAGGGAATCCAAGTTGGCGAGGGCGTCAAGCGCACCCGGCTTGGTAAGAGGCGTGACGTTGTTCGCCGGGTTCTCCACGGCAACGTCTCCCATGATGAATACTTTGGGCAGCGAGCAAGATGGAAAAGGGTGATATATGTATCAGCTGGAAATGAAAGGAAAATGGGATGTGCTTTGGAGATGGTTGGTGAATGACGCGCTGTGTGAAGGGCTCGGAGTTCAGCCATCTGGAGCTTTCGATGCTATGAGCCGGGAAGCTTATCGATCACGTGATACTAACCATTGGCCTTGCCAACAGTCCAGTTGTAGATTTCATTCCAATGTGTTTAGGGCCATGAAAAAAAAATATACCATAAGACCCGCGGCTGGTTATTGTCTACATTATAGTGGATATGTGGGTTACTTGCATCATTTCAGTGTTCATCAAAAGATTGTTGCAATTGGCGAAACGGTAACACTACCAAATTAGGCGCCCCGTCAACTTGCAATGCAATAATCTCACCCAGAACAAGATAAATTACATAGAACATAGGAGAGACTTAATAGTTCTGATCATCATTCTCCTTGTATCTTGCTAGGTATCAAGTATACACTAATCCTGTCAGAGCGTATCAGTCCAAATCTATGGTCTGACGCTAGCGGCGGCTGTGGAATATGTAGCCTTGGAGCCAATGACGAGCATCTTAGAAGGCTTTTAGGCTTATTTGCTTAGGGTATTTGTTTCATCCAGTGATATATAGATGCACAAGGCATGTCAATTTGGACACCTGATCGGGTTCAACCCAGGAGAATATCATATTCGACCACCGTGCGCAATGGCCTTTGAGACAGTTACGAGCATGCTTACCATTGGAACTAGCCATGACCTCAAGCTTGCCAAAGCCCTACAGAAGGGAAATGAAGAAAAGTCGATCCAATCACCTCTAGCGGTGGAGTAGACCGGGACACGGTAGGTGGGACAGGCACCAAAGCCGTCATGATTTCCCATGCGGATCGAGTCGGATCCTTGCACCGGGTTCACGAGGAAACCCAGGTCAATCCACTCTTTTAGTTGTTGGCCCTCGAATTTTTGGTGACTTCGGGGGATTGGGCGCGTATCGACAAGATGATCAGACGCTAGCCTGAGCTTTATATAAGGAGAACCACCTGCCCAGGTGGCCACCGTGACGGCTCTAGTTCTTTTCTTTATTTTTATTTCTCTCCCATTATTTCTTTTCCCCCTTCCCCCCATATTTCAGTCTGGAAAGACTACATTTTTCATGCCAATTCTCCCCTTTGGAATTTATCACAGGGTGGCTGCTAACATGACCATATCGGGGTTGGAGTATATGATCTAAACTGACTCGGGCAGACCGTTGGAATGGATCATCGTTTAGATGAACTTACAAAGTCTGAGGGGAAGATGGGGGTTTTATGGGAATTTTCTCTCAGAAAGAGATTTCCATATTACCTCTGTTCCCTAAAATTTCCCATTATTATCTCCCCCCCCTATGCGTGCCCTATGCGTGGCCAGTCTCTTTCATATACAGGTTGAGGCTGGCAACACCCGATCTGAACGAGATAACAATACCAATGGGAATTCCAAACCAACACAAGGAAAAAGGAAACTGAAAAAAAAAGGAGAGAGAAGACTAACGAAAAAGACGAGGAGAAGACTGAAAAAAAAAAGGCGACTCTAAAAGAAAATTACCCAGTAACACAAGTAACCAGAACAGCCTGAGGTGAGGTGATTCCAAGGTTTTACGAAAGCTCCGAGTCAGTAATTTTTCCCCTTCTTCTCTCTCCACTTCCCCTTTCATCCCTAACTGAACGGATCTCGTGAATTGGTAAGTTCTATTTGGTTATTGTTTCGTTTCGTTTGCTATTTTTTTTTTTTCTTACCGGTCTACTCTTATTTATTACATGTATTGATATTATTTGGTTGTGGCCACGCACCCCCTTTCCCTTATGTCCCTCCCTCCTGTAACCGTCATTTGTCCGTGGTTTCTGGAGGAGCTTCCATTATTATAATATCTTGGCTCTTTCAAAAGATCAAGACTGAAGTTCCTTGTGATTTGCTAACATTTTTAGTCTACCCCAGCTTCTTACCCTTCCCCCCATCCCCCCCCCATCATCTTTAAACGCCTTTGACTCCGTCCTTCTCCGTGGTTTGTTGCCTTAGGTTTCAACACCACGTGACCACACCTGGCCAACCTCTGTCCCCTTCATATCCCCCATCTACCAATTCCGGGAGGCCTCAGTCATCCGTATAAAAAGCGGAATTTAAGTCACTCCAGCCTTATCGGTATGTACCTCATTCCCTCCCCTCCTTCCCCCCCATATTATCTCCAGAATTCCCCTTGTGTCTTCCCTCCCCACCTTCTCTTTGATCCATGTCGCGACCGGGTCTGGGCGCGACTCCAAACATCTCGCCCCCGACGCGTCCACCTGACCGTCCATCATTGGACTAAATCCTATACTTCCTTGATTCCTATATGGCATATTTTGCACATTGTAATGGTGCATGAGCCAACTTTCGCATGCTGACTCCATCCTAGGTAGATGGGTTGGCAAAACCGCTCGACATGAATGCCTGGCTTGCCGACGCCTCGAATATTCCTGGCCAGGATAATGGCGCCTTCCATCCATCCACTATAGATCCCTCTACAGCTTTCCTTCATGGCTCCCCCACCCCCCAGGATCCATCCCAATTCCAGCGCATGTTCAATAATGGTGTGCCGCGGAACGCTTCGCCAGGCTTCCACAATCCAAACCAAGTGATTCCATCCAAGCGAGCCCGGCCAGAAGATGGCATGCCCATGTCGCCAAGGCCAGCACCCGGCGGCGTGACGGGGTCGCGATCCCAGACCCCCCCACCAGCCATTTCCAGGTTATCAAGGACCGGCCAATGGCACTCCGCAATTCCCGCAACACCCAACGCCGTACCAGCATCTCCAGCAAGGAGCGTCTCCGAATGTAACGCAGTCGCCCATCATGCAGGAATTTGATCAACAAAGCGCTCGTATGGGCACGGCGTCTCCGAGCCCCTTCTCGCCCGCTGGCCCGCATCCTGGACCCCATATGTCTCCATCACAGTCGGATGGCAGTCGCGTGAATACGCCCCAGAACGCCAACTTCATGCAGGCGCAGCAGTTTGGTGGAATGACCTCGGGAGCCCCTCAGCCCTCGATGCAGGCGCCGCAGTTTAGTGGCATGCAACAGGGCTACCATCAAGCTTTAGCAAATCAACAGCAGCGGCTGGCTGCCATGCAACAGACACGGATGAATCCCAATCCTGCAATGCCTGGTCGCCCGGTTCCAGGAGGCATGAACCCCATGGGCAATCCCCAGCCCATGGGAGGCATGAGACAAATGCCACCGAACATGCAGTCGAACATGCCGAAACCCAATAACCCGGAAGCTTTCTTGCGCTCGTTACACAAATTCATGACAAGCCAGAATCTTCCCTTGGATCAGAACCCTATTGTCTGTGGTCGTCCGATCCACCTAGTTCAGCTCTACGCCACGGTGATGAAGATGGGAGGATCAAAAAAAGTCACAGCGACGAATATGTGGCCAGCAGTTGCACATCAGCTGCAATTCCCCCAGATGCAATACCCCATGGCTGCCCAGGAGATTCAAGCCCAGCACTCAAGGAACCTGGCTCCTTACGAACAAGCTTTCATCAGCTCACAGCAAAAACAAATGGCGGATCAGATGCAGCAGCAACATCAACAGCAGCAACAAGGCGGGATACCGCGGCCGCCTGGTCAATTCCAGTCTCCTTCAGTGAAGCCTAATCCAGGTTTTGAGCAAGCTCAGGGAATGGCGCAGTCCCCCCAGAATAACATGCCAGTTCATAATAATGCCCCAGGGAACCCAGTGAATGGATTCGCCACGCCGACACACGCACGAAGCCAAAGCAGGCCAGCTCAGGCCGGGCATCGGCCAAGCATCTCGAGGGCGTCGCAACCACCGGTCCCACCTACTGAGCCCGCTACCGGACAGTTCGCAGCTCCTTCCCCGCAATCTGCAAAGGGCGTCACGCCTGTTCCGGGCCCACAGCAGCCAGTACAACAAGAACAAAAGCAAGAGCAGCTAGTAAAACGACCCATTGAGGAAACGTTCAAACCTACGGTTCTGACAGGAAGTCGTTTCCACGGGCCTATCGCCGTTGATGAGATGTACCAGATTGGCGATGATATCTCGAGGCTAAAGCCAGACGTGCCAGGCTTTGCAGAACTAGGAGTTGTTGATATCCACGCGCTGACAATGGCGCTCAAGTCCGGCATCTATGCCGAGATCCGCGTTGCCTTGGATACTCTCACCACACTTTCTGGTGAACCATCCGTTCAGATATCATTGGAGAACTGTGATGACTTGGTAGAGAGCCTGATCGACTGTGCTGAAGACCAGGCCGATCTTCTAGCACAACACACCGTGGAAGAGTCGGATACTATGGTTCTACGTTCCTATGATGAAGTCACACGGGACTGCCAGTCTGAAAACACATCGCTTGCAGATGTTCCCGAATTTGGAAGTATCGAGTACGAACTAGACCGGGCCGTTGATCGACTCATCTGTATCACCACTATCCTGCGCAATTTCTCGTTCAGCGAGACGAACTTCCTACCTCTTGGTATCCCTCCTGTCGCTCAGCTGTTTTCCGCCGTCTTTCGTTACATGGGTACTCGCAAGATGTTCTTGCGGACAAGCCACAACACGTTGGACTTTATGAAGGATGCTGTGATCTTGCTGAGTAACTTGGCGCATGTTGTTCAAATCCCCGGTAAAGACGAGGCGCTGAATCTGTTGATTTTCCTTTTGGCGTTCTCGCCCGAACCTGAACCCACATCGCCTTCCGGGAAAGTGATGTTCACTGCATTTAACTCTTCGGTTGATCGATACACCCCAGCTGCTGTTGATGGGCTTGCCAAAATGTTGGCTAGAGATGACCCGAACCGAACTTACTTCAAAGCCATATTCTCTGGCGATGGGTCTGCACCGCCGCAACCGGAGTTATTAACACGCGCGTTTGGCCTTGCCATCTCCTGTGTCCCTGACAAGAAGCCCATGGCCGTCGTGGATGCACGCAAAGTGTTCTTGATGCAAGGTCTTTTGTCTGCCGATGTTCTCACTACATTCGCCGATGGCCCTCTTGCCAAAGCATGGCTTGAGTCAGTCGACGGGTTCGCCGTCCATCTTCTGCGACTTTCCTGCGCACTGTGCACAGAACGCATCCCGCAGATCAACATGCGACAAAGAAGTCAGGCCGAAGCCGATGCGTATGCCTTTAGCTCGATTGTCAATCGAGGACTAGGGATTCTACGTCGACTCGCCGAAAAATCAAAGCAAGTCGACAACACCTCCCCTCTCAACATCCCATCCGGAATCCTTCCCAGAAAAGAAAGCCTGCTAGGTGCACTGCTCCTCCCCAACATCGACGGCGGTGTTGTTCGCCAGCTCCTCACATATGCTCGGTTGGCGGAGTAAATGATGTCTGCATGAACCTCCAGTTGCGCTGGTGACAAGTTGGTTTCGTACCAGTCCCGCCTCGGGGGAATCGGATCCTCTTCCACTTAGCATATACGACAATCTTGATTTTCTCTCATGTCATTTGTACTCATGTTCGACTGTCAGTCTTTCTATTCTTAACTTTTGGGCGCTGGTGGGTGATGGGGATTTTACTTTTTGTTCTCGTGAGATAGCGTTCTGTTCTGCTTAGGTGTACAATGCTCAAAATACCCTCGACACAAATCGAGAGATACTTGCATCATGACCAATTGTCCTTTGCTTCCATTTAGGAACGTAAATATCAAATTAATGGCTTATCACAGATTAGTACTCGGACTCAGCCACATCCAAGCATCTAACAATAGAAGAGGGTAAGCGAGCCCACTTGATTCTGTCCGCTTGGCGAATTGGAATCTAAAGGTCAAGAAACAGGTCTGCCAGTGGCCTACACTTTCCAACAGACAGGACCATATATAATGCGCACTGTTACAAGTTTCTTGAATGATTTCCTGAATGGAAATGCCATGTGGTCATTCAATATCAAAGCACTAGCACCCATCGAGTCGTCGAAAATGTACAGATTGGAAGTGTTACAGGTAGAGAGAAAAGCAAGGAAACAAGAATGCAAAAAGCAGGTGGACGCCAGAAGACACGACTGGAAAGATAAGACACAAACACCAAAGAAAAAAGGGAAAAAAAGGGTGAAGAAAAACAAACCGCAACGAGATTAAGGTATGCACCGAGAGAAGAGAGAGAGATCAAGGAAATAGATATGACCCATCCACATCAGGGACCACCGTGAGCGTTCGTTTCTTTCTTTCTCCCTTGTTTTCGACATGATGTGATTTTTGCTCTCTCCGATAAGTATGTTCTAGCATACCCCTCGCAATAGGGGGTATGATAATGCTTTTTGGGGTGAATCTTGGGGCCATTCGAATGGTTCCGATGAGCTCTTCAATCGCAGGCGTGTGGGATAAGATTGAGATATTAGAGAAGAAAACAATTAGAATCTCCGCTCCTGGAGGAAGTTCACAATTTCGGGTTTGCGCCAGCCCTGTATCAAAGATATCAATTTCCGTTGCATGATAATCAATTGCACTGTAGAAGCGAGCATACCTTGACAATGATGTGGCCAGTGAGTCGGTTAAGAGTAACGTCGGGGTTAGGCTTGTTTCCGTCAACAACTCCCAGGCAGAAGCCAGGTCGTTGCGGAGCGCGTCCAGATCGCCTTCGGTTTTCTGGAGCTTGGTGAGTTGCTTGGTGCCGCCGGCCTTTGTGACGACGTAGACAGGCAATTGGTTGGAGGCAGTGCGACGGACGAAGTAGGGGAGGTTGGTGAGCTGCAGGGGGGGGCTGGGTTTGTTGTCTGATTTGACTGGGGACGGGGTCGCCGATGGGGTAGATTGTTGTTTCAGGGCTTGCGCTTGACGACCGAGATGAGCGAGGAAGGTACGGCTTTGGCGGGTAGGGAGAGTAGGGTGAGAGAATTGAGGACGATCTGAGATATAGGGTTAGCTAGCCGCTCTTTGCTCCGAAACGAAACCAACACGGCATAGTTGCATGTTTTTCCTTCCTCTTTCTTTCTTGTCTGTTGGTTACAAGATAGCGCAAGACCCGAGGGTTCGGCTTTGCTTTTGTAGTTCACAAGAGATCAAGAGATCAATATGAAATTGAATAAAAAGTAACTTACGTGAAGCTTGCAATGTTGTCTGAGGACATAATGTGGAAAATGAACTACATCTCTGAACGGAAGCCACGGACTGTGTAGAGTTGACGCGAAGAGGAATGGCCATTGCCTGCTTTCGCATGGCCGAGGACGGGCCCGAGTGTAGAAGAGACGGCATCTCTCACGTTCTAGAGGACCAAAAGAAAGGACCTGGTTGCAGAAAATGGGGATATCAAGGCAAAGACTGGTGAGATCAGAGAGCGACATCTGATGCTCCTCTGCTCAGATTTTCTGCCACCGCCTTCCCAACACCCACTTCCAAAAAGGGTTTAGGGCCACCGACGCCCGCACAATCTGCAAATTCTCCATTGATCGCGGTTGGCCTTTGTTATCCCCCTCTAGACCTTTAACCCCCTCCTGCCATCTTTTGAGATCCAATATGGCAGACAACGCCCCCCCTACCGCTGAGGCTTTGCTCAGCGGCGCTGCTTCTCACACGCCCAAGACCGCCGAGGATATCGCATCCCAGCATGATTTGCTGCCCCGACTCATCCCCTACCTCGACCGTCACTTGGTCTTCCCCCTGCTCGAATTCAGCGCTACCGGCGATGAGGAGGACAAGGAAATCACCCGGGCGAAGTACGAGCTCCTGAAGCACACCAACATGACCGACTACGTCGCCAACTTGTGGCAGGAGATCAACAATTCCGACACCATTCCCGAGGAGTTTGTGAAGAAGCGCGAGGAGGTTCTGGCCAAGCTACAGCACTACCAGGATCAGAGTGAGAAGATTACCGAATTGTTGCAGGATGAGGAGGTTGTGGGCAACCTGCGAAGTGACAAGGCCGCCAACTTGCGGTTCCTCGAGGAGCAGCACGGTGTCACCAACGAGATGGTCAACTCTCTCCACGACTACGGACGGTTCCAGTACAGCTGCGGCAGCTACGGAAATGCCGCTGAGCTGCTTTACCAGTTCCGTGTTCTGTCCACCGACAACGACAAGGTTGCCGCCGCCACATGGGGTAAGCTCGCATCAGAGATCTTGACCACCAACTGGGAGGGTGCGATGGAGGAGGTTCAGAAGGTCAAGGACTCAATTGAGACTCGTCTGTTCAACAACCCCATGGGTCAGCTCACCAACCGCTCTTGGCTCATTCACTGGTCGCTGTTCCCCTTCTTCAACCACGACCCCGCCCGCGACGTCCTCACCGACCTCTTCTTCTCCCCCGCCTACATCAACACCATCCAGACCAGCTGCCCTTGGGTTTTGCGGTACCTCGCCGCCGCTGTCATCACCAACCGCAGCCGCCCCCACAAGCACTCCGGTGTCTACCAGAAGCAATTGAAGGATCTCATCCGCGTTGTGCGCCAGGAGGACTACGAGTACACCGACCCCGTCACCGATTTCGTCAAGGCCCTTTACGTCGATTTCGATTTCGAGGAAGCACAGAAGAAGCTCGGCGAGGCAGAGGATGTGCTGCGCAGCGATTTCTTCCTTGTGTCGGCCGCCGACGCTTTCGTCGACGCTGCCCGTCATCTCATCTCCGAGAGCTACTGCAAGATCCACCAGCGTATTGACATCAAGTAAGTTTGTCTATATTTGGGAATTGGCATGGATAACAGACTAACGGGTGCTTTTTTTTTTTACTAGGGACCTTTCCGCTCGCCTCGGTCTGAACCAGGATGAGGGTGAGAAGTGGATTGTCAACCTTATTCGCGACACCCGGGTTGACGCCAAGATCGATTACAAGGAGGGCACTGTTATCATGAACCACCCTCCTCAGTCGGTTTACCAGCAAGTCATCGAGAAGACCAAGGGTGCCTTCTTCCGCACACAAGTCTTGAGCTCGGCTGTTGCAAAATAAAAACACCATGACCTTGATGTTGAAAACTGAACTTTTCTCTGTTATGTGATTTCCAACTTTGTTTCTGCCCCCCATTTTTTAGTGATCTCCCCGTGTATGTCACAACACGGTTGTTTGGGGACTCCATGCAGAGTGGCATCCGGCTGGCGTTTTTTTTGGGGGTCCACACTTATTTCTTTACCTCTTTAGTCTTGCAGTTCTTATGCACACTCTCTCCCCATATTTTCACTTCCTGTGTCGGATATTTTGCTGGACCTCTTTATGTATTGGCCATTTCTGATGGAGGTTTGGAGGGGGTCCCCAAAAGCAGCCAGAGAATCATGGCGCCCCCGATCTTTGGAAAAGGGGAAAAAGATGAGAGATGGAGATATGATGTAGTAGACTCTTTGATCTTAGGGTCTGATTTATCTATGCTGTTACGAATGGTCTATAGAGATGAGTGAAAGATGATGTCTTTTTTGACAATAACCCTTATCCCAACCTATCCTTGTTATTAAGCTAGAATTATAACCCGGTTTATGATCGGTACTTCATAACTATCATACCTATGTAGGTAATGAGCGTTGAACATATTGATTCCATTGGGCGTGGTAGCATAAGACTGCCTCTTCCAGCCATAACCTTTACGTAGTTGAATCCCCTTGCCTTATTTCCTCTCAAGTCCTGAAAGATCAGTCCAGCTTATAATTTTATGTAGGCCAACGGCTCTAAACCAAGATTCTATAACAAAATCAGATTTGGCGTTGTAACACACTAACAGGCATTTAACACCACGAGAAATAAGAGAGAAGGGTATATCAGAATGAGACAAAAGGCACATGTTCCTATCAGCTCAAAACAGGGCTACCGCTATTGCCCACAAGAGTCACTTCCATCCCAGGACTGCTGTTCTTTTCTTCCACTGGTTCGTCCGGTGGGCTTTTGTAATCCAAGGATTCCACCCGGGCAACGGAATCAGGCTTGAATATCCATGTGGCCGACTGCAATCCACGAGATACCCGGGACACGAAGAACGAGTTTCAAGAAGAACGGCCAAAGGGGCAGTATCAGGCGGCGATACAGGAAAGTCCTTCTTCGTAATATTGCTGGCCGACGGAATCCCACGATAGATCCAAGGGCTGGAAAAGAGCACCGAGTCCGATGGATAGAGATAGAGGCAAGGAAACAAATAGGCCTCAACGACCGCCTCGCGAGTCTGGTTCACGCCTGCGTGCTCCGGGTTGGCTAATAGGGATGATTTCATTGATGTACGGCTCCGACTGGGCTACCGAGTTGTCACTGCTGGAGCTAGAAGTTGAGGCGCCGCTGCTGTTGTGGGCCATGCGAGTAGCTTCCTGCTTCTCGTACTCTCGGGACATTACGGCGAGATCATCAATTTGTTCCTGTTCGGAGCAGTTAGTGATGTGTCACGTTCGATTCTCTTTCTCTTTCTCCGGATTCAATTCATGTTTAAATAAAGACGGGGGAACAAACCCGCGTGAGTGGCACGCCATTGATGAGGTACCCTTCGCGTCCCTGCAATTATATCTGGTTAGCATGGGTTATATATATAGAGGGCGTAGTGGAAGCAATTGCAGAGACATACTTGGTAGCTGTAGGGTCTAACTGTTGCACTTGGGCCAAGGAAGTACTGGATATGGCCTAGGACAATATGTCGGGACAGCCCGTACCCGGGAAGCCAGTATTGCTGGACGGGAGACATTGTAAGCCTAAGAGGTGAGGCGTCGAGGCGAGGCGAAGGAAGAGCTAGGGTCTGATGTCAGTCGACACCGACACAAACGGTCCGTGCCTGGATGCTCTTTGTGGGACTTTTGGCACAGCTCCGAAGGACGAGACATGGGTATAAATAGGTAGACCGATACGTTGGTTCATCAAATAAAATCCCAGAGACGGAGACGAATAAGACAATCTCTATCGGGAATGCACTAATCCCCAGTCCCGATCCTTCGGAGAATATGGTCTCACAACAAGTCAACGGCAGAGGGGACCGCACATCCCCCATTCACAGCACGATCCACAAGGTCGACTGCACACAGGCAAATGAAACCAACCGGCTACCCACGAATGCGGGAACTCTCGAGCGAGTCTCCACGAAAGACAGCAAGAAGAAAGGGGAAGCAGCGGGAAAGCACCAGAAACGGCCCAGATCCTGTGCCCTCGCCTTCGAGAGGAGAGTTCATGTCGGAACGTTCGGGGGCCGGAGGACAAGAGAACCATCCGCCTCACTTTATCAGCCAACAAGATTCAACCCTTCTTTTTTCCTTTGCTGTATATCAATTTGGAGCTCCTGACCGCCGAAATGGAACAGGATCCTAGTCTGCCCACTTTACCATTCCCTACTACCGATGGCCCCGGTCTTGGATGAAAGTGAGGCTTGCATGGAGAAGCATCGGCCTCGAATCAATCCCTGGGCGCATGGAATTGGAGAACTCTCCTAAAATGGAGTGGACAGTGCACCTGTAGGAATATTTGGAAGTGGAAGGAAATACTCTGACGTCGTCGTTTCTCTCACCGCAGATTCTCAAACCTATGCAGCGTCAAATTGGCTCTTGATGCGGTGGTGTCGTGGCACCACGGATTGTGGCCTTGGGATTGCGGGGGCCACTGAGCTGCAGCGAGGACATCTGCAGCTCTCGCTTTTAGGGCGTAGTCTCGCCCTAAAGGCGTGAATTCTGAATTTGCCAAGATCATATTGTATATATGGTCGAAACACATTCCAGATGGAGACAAGTTTAGGTGCGGGAATGATTGGAGCCCCCTCTTTCAAGGAGATATATTAGTCGAGCCAAATATCATTTGGCCAAGGATTTGTGTGCGTTGTATCTCCGATCGACTGAGATGTGATCAAGAGGTTCATCACAGAGGTTAGTCAGAGTGTGATAAAATATGCATGAACACATTCATGTCCGTTGGCCTGAATGCTCTCTACATGGGGTTCAAACCAATCTTAGTCCACAAGGCTAAGGCTTCATGTAATATTCTCTAGTCTTTTCATAATTCGTCCGACATGAGCGAAAATAAGATATCTCGCATCGACATCGCCTTTAGTGCGGAGGCACATATGGGGTCACCAACATCTCACTGAACTTCTCCAACTTCTCCTTCCCGCGCACTTCCTCAACAAGCATTGGCATGCGGACCACATTGAAATCCTCATAGAGCTCCTCGATCTGATCAAGGTACTTCTTCTGCATCTTTCTCCGGGCAGTGCACTGTTCGCAGTCACTTCCTTCTTTGGGGAACAGAAGCTGGTTGACAACGATTGAGTGGGTGTCGATGTTGTAGCTGGTCAATTCCTGGATCATACGTTCCGTCTCGTAGAGCGACAAGAACTCTGCAATGCATACACACACAAAGGTGGTCATGTCTGGGTTCTTGAATTGCGTGTTGACCTCGCTAATCGTCTCCCGCAACGACTCCATCTTCTGCAGCAACTCATCCATATTCTGACCGCCGGGTAGACCGCCACGAGCGCCCAGAATTGAGTTGAGCATCGGACCGAACTGGGTGGAGAGCTGGGAGAGCTTGGCTAGCGCTTTCTCGAGCACGGTAGGGAATTGGAGGAATCGAAGGGTGTGGCCGGTCGGCGCGGTATCGAACACGATGACTTCGTAGGAGAGGGACTTGACCTGCTTCAGGACTTCGGCGAAAGACATAGCTTCGTCAACACCGGGAATCTGGTATCACCAAGAGTTAGATTAACACGTAGAGTATTTGGGCGCGACAGCGGCATAAGCACTTACGCTGAACGCAAGATCCTGCATCATGTTTCCCATGCCCAATCCCGCCATGGGATCCTCGCCCTGACCATCTCCGGTGGCAAGCAGATCCTGGATGCTCCCATTGGGGTCGATCTCCATCGCGCTCAGGTTTGAGTAGCCATCGATCAAGCGGGCCTCCTTTCCGAACTTCTGACCGAAAGCGTCGCTCAGGTTGTGTGCGGGATCGGTCGAAATAAGCAGAACGGATTTGCGGACTTTGGCCAGCTGGATGGCCAGCGAGCAGGAGGTGGTGGTCTTACCCACACCTCCTTTTTCCTCCAACGAAGATCCAGCGGAGAGTGTTTTGGTTGAGGACCGACTGGAGCGTAGGCTCCATGTCGAGATCGTCGCCATGTACCACGGCGGAGGACATTGTGTACGATTTGTTGAAGTTGTACTCCGTAAATGTTGCGAAGTTGGGAAGGTCACTTGCCCCGCAACATCGAACTTTCCGGAAGACAAGACTTCCACATCCCCTTGCAACTTTTTCTCTGGGTGTTCCTTTTCTATAATTATAACACCCAATTAGCGTTGCAATATACCTAGGGTCATAATTGCCCCAATTCTTCTAACTGCAAAGGGTTCTACGGCATTTAGAGCTCTTTCTCTAACAGAACAATCGGAGTGAAGTTAACAGAGATAATTCTATTTACTACAGATAATCACGAAAAGAAGAATTGGAGAAGCTATACAACATACATGTGCAAGATGGATCCCAATTGACAGCTGCATGGCATCCGCCGCAGCCATCGGTATCCTCCGATGAACCTTGGATAGCAATAGTTATAGAGCTCTCCTCCCAGCATCTTCTTCTTTCCTCCCCCTTTTTTCTTCTTTCCTATATATTCAATCTCCTTTGAATGAATGGACTCCCTTCAAAATAATCAACAACCTGGTCGCACCAACGACCGCCTCGCACTTTATCAGCAACAACTCTCCCCTGCCCCGCACACCAAAGACTCAGACCAAACCAAGAAACCAACCATGGCAGCCCGCGATCCCATCACCTGCCATTGCCTCAACACTTTATCAGGAACACCTGCAGCCAACCTGCCAGTGACCCTGACCCTCCTCTCCAACACGCCAACCGTCCTCAGCGGCATCTCGTTCCGCGCAACCACAAACGCCGACGGCCGCGTCGCCAACTGGACACCAGTCGACGGCTCGTCATCGGTCCCTGCTATCTTGACTGCCCTGCCTGCTGCAGACAGCAAGACCGACTGGTCTGTGCGCTTTGACGTCGGCCCCTGGTACGAGGACCAGGGTATCGAGAGCTTCTGGCCAGAGGTTGAGGTTAAGTTCACTGTCAAGGGACGTGGCCGTGAGGGGCAAGAGGGCTGGCGCCACTATCATGTTCCTGTTCTCCTGGGCCCTTGGAACTATTCGACTTACCGTGGTTCGTGAAGCTCTGGCGGTATAAGGGGTTCTTTTTGAGAATGAGCTGGGTATTGTAAATATTTCAATCTTGCTAGGGCTTGATGGATAGATGCCAATGGACTATCTCTAGAAAGGTGCTATTTTTTAGGCATGGATCTTGGCTATTTCATTGCTCGGTTGACTAAAATTTTTGCGTTCCTAGATGTATGTAGGCGGGTATGAGCCTGCCTACCTGGGCAGATGAGGATACATAACGGATCCCTACTACATAGTATCCATAGTCCACTTGTTCTGGAAAGAGAAGCAGCGCACAGACTACTTGAACTACCGTAGATGAACCGTGGATACACTGAAGGTCTTGTCAAACCTTGCTCTTTCTATCTTCCATCGATTACACCGCGGAGTAAGTCCTTATCAATTTTGACTTCGCAGACATGTATGGTTATGCACTTAAGAGCTCTAGTTGGCAGCCTGCTCTTGGAACTCTGTTGCCCGTGAAGCAACATTATCTTTACCGTGCAAGTTTCTGCTATTAACTGCCGACATATATTGAGTATAACTATAGTCGAATGTTTCACCTAATGCCGGAGACAGCTAGTTACAATGTTTTATACCATCAGATATGGATTAGTCCTCTCGAGAGACATTTTCGAGATGGGCTAAAAGCCGTATCTCAAGTTAGTAAATTCTATTTAGGCCGTCCTCGGACAAAATCAAGGTTAATGGATACCAAGACTGTGGGGAAGAAGCTCTCCACAACGGCCCTGTCCTCAAACCGACAACATCAATGGCTACTTTGGGCTAGAACACTCCTTGTTATTGTCGCATTGACGTTCAAAATTAAGGTTAAGTACCCCGATGGATAAGGTGGCACGTTCTCGAGACACTACTAGTACTAATAGTAGTTCGTCAATACCTAATTATTACTCCGTGCTAGTCTACGGAGTATAAAAATCCTCTTTCCACATGGCAGTTGGCCTTTTGCATTAAGAATCAGGGGTAATATGGAGCACATCGTACTTAAATGCAAAGTGCCGCACGCGATCTCGAACTTGTATACTCCGTACTCCGTATACATACGCGTCCGAACCCATCCATGGATGGGTAGGTACACTATCGCTGCTTAATAATTTACCTGGGGGCCGGAAGGTAACGGTCGTACAAGTTTTACACATACAGATCTCGGTCAGATACGATACATATCGAGTCCTTCCCTCCACTTTGGCATATATGAATATATCAACATGTACATATGTATAACTACACATATCTGTTCTGTACATATCTGAAGATCAAGATATCTTGAATTCCAGTGGCAAGATAGACCCTCGCGTGCCATCGATTGCGTCATCATTTTTACCGCATTCTTCGGGTTAGGTGAAATCCCTCGCCTTGGCACTGGGAAATTCTGTTCTTTAATTGGTCAAATGAGCCATATGACCCACAGCGGGAGAGATTTCTGTCGTCACCGTGACATAATGAATATAATACCTGGATGGGATGGCCAACCTTGGAAATCCCCCGTATCAAAGATGCAAGCATCGACTCTTTTGTGCTCTTGTCCTGGCACCTATTGTTATTGAATTTGTCGGTCAGTGAATCACTATTGGACCAGATTAACGCCGCTCTCCTAACTGACAAATAAAGATTGACCTACCTAGATTCAACCGATTCTCCACCTTATAGTCCAAGGTCCTAGGTAAGGGTTTCTTTATATTGTAGAATGTCTGAGATGAGGAGGTAGTACCTCAGATAGAATAAGTATAACGTACAACATACAACATACAACATACAACATAGATATATACGGATAAATAGATAGAAGAATACATGTACATACGTATGCACCAATAGCAGTATCCGAATATTGTACAGATGTCTCCTGTGGAAACCAAGACCGAACCTGATTCGGTGAAAAGACGGTTACAGTCACGTTATGTTGTATACACCTATAATTTGTGACCCAATTTTATTAAAATTACTGTACCTGACGGTAATTGTTTTTTTTCCCTTCATCTGCCAAAATCCCAAATTCCCTAAATTTCATCATATCCCTCTTCCCCCTACGTCACTCTCTTCCTCTCTCACTCACTCTTACTCCTCGTGAAGCCATTGTTTGTTTGGCTTTGCACATTCTATATCCATATTCGACTACACCAGGTGATGTCTGCTGCGGTCGCCCCAGCCGTATCGACTCTTCGATCAAACATGTCTTCCCCTATGGACTCGAAGAAGGCAGAAAAAGAAGGTTCGTGTCACGCTTTCCCTACATTTTTTTGGGGCGCATTTTTCTAGTACTTTTGCTTTACAATACTGTGATATTCCCCATTATGAATCTTCTTCCCATTATACTTCCAGAAAAGAAAAAAGTCCCCTTTTTGGTTGGGTAATACGCCACTGTTCCCGATCCTTAAATTCACCCAGTGCTTTGCCGTCGCGATGACTTCACCCACTGGCGTCATTGATTTCCTCCCCACCAACACATGCATCTTCCATGCACAATGAGGTCCCCAACTCGATCCCAAAACCGCAGTGGTACCTATTTGCGATCGCATTAATTCTTGGCGCGTTGCTAACTTGAACTCTCCTGCTAGACTCGCAGGCCGCGTCCTCCCAGAACGACCAGAAACCCAACGTAGAGACTCAGACCTCGTTGGCGCCGCCTCCACGACCGGGTGCGCCTACTGCGTCTGATACTCCGGACTACTTCAATTCCATGCACAATCCCTTCTCGCTAGAACCCAATCCATTTGAGCAATCGTTCGGAGGGAATCCGGCCGAGACCCCAGGCAAATCACTTCTTCCCTCTGTTGCTTCCCTCACCTCACCGGCTTTACCTGGAACCAGTTCTGCTGGCGGTTACAATTGGAACAACTCCCTGCGTTCGGGACCTCTTAGTCCGGCTATGCTCCCAGGGCCCACCGGCCCCAATGACTACTTCGACAGCATCGGTCGCGGCTTCCCTACCCCGAACGAGTCCTCCCTCCGCACGGGACTGACACCTGGCGGTGGAGGCTCTATGTTCCCAGCCCCCAGTCCCAACTCACAAGCTCTCCTACAACAACTTCAAAACGGCGGCGCCACTCCCTCCACTATTGATTTCCATCGCACCGCACTTACGGCAAAGAAGAACAACTCGAATGCTCCTACCTCCAACCCTAACGAGCAGGAACAGGCTGCAGCTAACATGGATGTAAAACCAGCTCGCCCCGCTGACTTCACTCAGCATGATGCGGCTGACGCGGCGAATGGACTGTTCATGCTGGCAAAGGGTGGGCAGGCAAACAATGCGCCTATGAATCATGCCCCAATGCAAAATGATACCCGCGCTGCAGCAGCTGCAGCAGCCCGACGTGTCTCCCAGAACACCAATGGCACCAGTGTTGAGGATGCATCTGACCACGAACCCGCTAAACCCGCTAAGGGCAAGGGTAAAAAGAACACTAAGGCCCCTGCTGCCAATAACCGCCGCAAGGCTGAAGACGCCCCCAAGGGTTCGAACAAAAGGTCGAAAGCCAACACGGAGATGCCTTCGGATATGGATGATGAGGAGGAGGACGATGATATGAAACAATTCCCCATGGATACCAAGAAGATGACTGATGAGGAGAAAAGACGCAATTTCCTAGAGCGGAATCGGTACGAATGACCCCTTTCTGTATTCAGGAGCTTGGGATGCTAACATTTACACTACAGTGTCGCGGCTTTGAAATGTCGTCAACGGAAGAAGCAGTGGCTGGCTAACCTTCAAAACAAGGTTGAGATCTTCACTCAAGAGAATGACGCCCTTACTGCGACAGTGACTCAGCTGCGTGAAGAGATTGTCAACCTCAAGACTCTCTTGCTTGCACACAAAGATTGCCCAGTCTCTCAGGCCCAGGGGCTCGGCCCCCTTATGATGAACGGCATGTCAGCCGGATACGATCACCACGGGTATAATATGCCGCCCAACATGGGCATGCAACCCGGTGGCATCCCTACACAGGGCATACGCCGGTGAGAAAACTTGCTTTGTTTCTCATCTCAAGATACCTATCTTGCTTTTCGCCGCATGCAGGAAATACAGTTCACTGCTTAGACCTAGCGGTTGATCTCTTCCTGGGAGTTTGTTTTTCCTCGCGGTCCCTTTCGGCTAAGGCTCCACCGACTGTTTTGGCATGGGCAGGTGTTAATGATCCTCACGACTCAAAAATGGACGGACTAACCCGGTGGTCTGGAGTGACCCTTTTTTGAGGGTGTGTCAATTCGGCGTACGAGATGCTTTCTTCTTTCTACTTATGGCTACTTCGAGGTTGATGTTCTGCTTTATGACGTTCCCCCTTTCCCTTGTTGTAATTTTTAACCCTTTTCGCTTTTTCTTTCTTTTAATCCTCCTCCTTGATGGCTCAGAAGGATTTTTACCTTTCGCTTGTCTAATACTTGAGGGCACACCGGTGCATTGTTTGTTTTCCCAAACGTGGGTTGCTTGTGTCGAAATACATGATTCCTGGACGGCGTATGGATGGCTTGTGTGATTTTCTGATGTGTTTGACTAGTTTCCTTGAACCAGATGGTTGGGCAAATGAATCGACAATCGCTTTCACGGTGTTATATTATCCATTCATGTAGATCTTTAGTATACCCTTGGGTACTGATAATAGAGGCAAGTGATTGTAGCGCTTCGTGCAGCCCCAGCTCTGGGATCTCTACATGTAGGAATTGTATCTGCAGATATCGTATATCATTTATTAACATGCTATAGTAGATTTTTGAAAGTCGTGTACATGTCGAAAGCGCTTCAGAAAATTCTCGTCAGACTCGGCTTCATCCACATGGGCTGTTTACATTTGTTGTTGGCTCGCCAATTTTGGATCTTGTCATTGTCCCATCCAGCCGTGAATTGGTCGGCAATTTCCATCTTACTAGCAGCCCCAAGTCGCAAGCTCTGCACAAAAACACAGGCTCCAGCAGAGTCATAAGTGTAAGCCATACACCAATCCTTATCATGGCAGGCCTGACGACAGGCTTCTAATGACCCATGCTGGGGCAGAGTATCAGGTTGTTCAATAATTCCACCGCGGGCTCCGTTATCCCATCCTTTTCGCTCTGGCAACTGTCCCAGGCGGTAGTAGTCAACCAAGTCTGCGTATAGCAAGGGGTTCTGCCTGATTATTGATCAGTTGTTTGTACTCCGTATTAGGAGAGAGCTTCTTTTCCTCCTCCTTTCTCCCCTCCGTCTCTCTTTTCAGTACAGTGTTGACCCTTTCTTGTGCTTTCGTTCCTATAGAGTCCCTTGGAAGCGTTCATCATTTTCTTTCAACATGACAACCCGAGGTCGGCCTCCTGGTCTCGTACGCCCAACCACTCCACCAGATCCCACTCTCAATGCATGCCCCGTACCAAGCTATCGCAATTTTGTCCCTCTCTCCTTCGGACAAGGCGCTGCATCAGAATTGACGGTTCGATCGCTTCAAGAGCTAGATACCCTTCTCGGGGCCGATCCACAAAACACCGACGATCAATTCCACTTGAAAGAATTTGATACAGTGCGCAATTTACTCGAACAAGTTGAAAGACATGAGCAACTTCATAATGAAGACGAGGTGCTTGGACGAGACCCCACGTGGGGATTTTACGTGTTCGTGACGGATTATTCGCCTACCAACATTGAAAATATCCCCCGAGCAATGGAAAACCTAGTGAAAGCGGTCGAGCGCAGTGCGCGAGATAGTCCTCGTGTCTATATGGACGAGGCATCCCGTCGCTTTAAGGTAGATGTGGTTGAAGATAAAGAGGCCTTGTCAGGTGCCTCGGACGATCGTGTACGTGAGGAGTTCAGGGCCCACCTTCGGACTACGCGCCTACTCGATAGCGTAGGTTGTATCTGGCCTCCGGCGAGGAATATGGCTTGTTTTGTTCTTGATAGGAGTACGACTTCTATGCTAGCCAATCTTTCCTTTATCGATGGCAATCAGATGGACGAGTATAAGGCGTTCGAGGGAAAATCCATCAAAGTTGTGGACTCGCTATGGGAGCGCCCGCACATGAATACCTCCCCCGATCGTGGTGTGCCCTATCGTGGTGTGGACCACTGTCCTCTTTATTTCATTCTCAGTCTTTATCTTCGCCTTACGAAGAACACACATATGAGGGACCTCTATCCTATGCACGACATGTGTTATTGAAATGGACTAGTTATTCGCGATTCTACAATTTGATTACAATTGGAAAAATGTATCACTCTTGTTCAACTGATGGACTAAACCATAGTGAATAATGTTTTATGATTGCACTATGGTATATTTCTTTCTATGTAGAGAAGATGTGGTACATGGAATGATGGTAGTTCTCGATCTTCAGACAGAAAAGCTGGCGATTAAACATCGTCTATATTATTGAAAACGTCATCTAGCCTGTGCTATATACTTAGGTACATGGATATATGTAGGTAGTTAGGTAGACCAAATCAGATATTGCCCTAAAAACGGGGTTGTGACCAAATGGCCACTATTTACGGCGACGGTCATGTGTGGTGCCTCTCTTGAACTTCGTAACATCGCCTTTGACCTGAAATCCCCTGGATACGCAGCTTTTCCAGCAGCATCTTGAACCTATTTGAGTCCCTTGAGCTATGGAGAGCTTTGATGATGTTTCTCTGATCGGACTAGTGTCCCAGGAAGCACCTTTCCACGATGACCATATTTCGATTCCCTCAGACCCAAATTTGGCGAAGCAAGGCACTATAGGTGGACCAACTTCCACCTAAACAAGGAGCGTCAGACCCTCTTCGCGAATAGAGCGCACCGATGAAGCTGGAATAATCGATGATGCCTTAGTCGTATCGGAATTCCCGTTACCTTATAACCAACCGCCTGGGGCTCGGATTAAGGAAGAGGAAGGGGGTAGGGAAGACAAGGATAGACCCTCCGAACACAGTGTCAGTAGGAGGATGGTCGAGACGGTCAAGAACACAGCGAGTAATTTGAGCTTTGCATTGCATAGAGCTCTGAAAAATGGCCACGCGGTTGCAGATGTAGATGTGCCTGGACCCATGTTATATTGGGAGATTGCACATTTGGTTCATTAAAGCAGGGACATGGAAACAGAAAGGGAAGAACATATAATAATAATAATAAGGTAGAAGTAAAATGGATTAATGCTTTGTTAAGGCCTTTGGGGCTCCAAACCCTACAGATCCTGTATGAACGACTCACAGACGTCACTATAGCGGGTCTACTCCAAATTGGCCCGAATCATGGTCCTCTTGGCACTTTGACGGCACATTAGCTTAGCTGGAGCCCGGCAATCGCTGGAATTTAGACCGAATGATCATAGTTCCTTGCGCATATTCCGTGATTGGCCCGGTGAAGGCCATGCTCTACTTTTCTTAAACTGTGTATGTGGGCACATGTGCAGATATCTAATTGTTATGGAAAACTCATCGAGGGGTAGCTCACAAAATAGCCGGGTAACTATATTATAATGAAAGAACAGGGAGTCGTGAGCCTCAAGAAGTAACTAGCCCTGGAATCTTATATGACAGGGATGATATATCGGGTAAGGGCGGAAACTCAGATAGCGATAGGGCGATAAGAGTTAGGTGCCTTGGGAAATCGGCAACAAGGCACGCCAAACATCACAAACACAAACATTCAAGCTTCAAGCTTGAGTCCGCGTTACTTCCATTGAGATGCAATTTGGAAGGTTCATCCCAGACGTGTATTGAAGTTGCACTGTTTAGTGTCAGGCCTGATTCGCGATCTTTCCCCTACAGCCTGCTGCCTGACCGCAATCTCTGGCCCAACAATTCCTCCGCAAACGAAGCATCCACAGACGCCAACCGCGAGCGGACAGATACGACACACCGAATAATCCGCCCACTAGGGCATCGGGCAGACAATGTCAAATCCAGCCCGAAAACCTGCGCGTGGGCGCCGCCTAGACGACGCCCTCTCCCAGCTAGTCGATGGCCTAACCCCCGCGCTCCCGATCTCCGCCATCCAGGACGAAGACTACTCCGACGCAGAGGAAGCCCTCGCCTCAGCCGAAAGCCGCCGCCACCATGTTCTCATGGAGCGCGCCTGGCGCATTCTCGATACCCACACCAGCACCAACGCCCCAGACCCAGGATCACCAGCGGGGCTTGCTGGTCGGCGCGGAAGTTTCGTCGGAACAGAGAGTATCAACAACGCGCCAGATCTGATTAAGCGCAAGCTGCGCCGTGAAAATATCAGCCCGGATAAGGCGGTGCGGTTTTCCAATCTCTACTCCCGCCTCCTGACGCAGCCTGTGCTGTCGCAGAAATGGGGTATCCTCTTTTTGCTTTACAAGTTATCTGCCTCGGAAGAGCCAGTGGACGGCGGGGAACGAAGCCGGAGCCCGTTGCTGGACGAGACGCATTTGCACAATATGTTGGGGAAGGGCGGTGCGCGCCCAAGACGGGGCACGATGATCGACTCGGAGGATGAGGGCCCCGCTGTTAGCTCGTCGGCTTCGCAGCAACACCAACGCGTACTGCCGGCGAAGATGGAGCGACAGAGCTCACTGCGGCATGATATCGATCGTGATGGTGTAGACCAGGCTGGACGCAGCTCGACTGAAATACCAGCCACCCGCGTTGATGCTGGAGTCAATGAGCGTCCCAGCGACGAGCATGTTCGTGCCAGCTCGCCTCGGCCTTCGAGCGCTAATCCATCAGGACTGGCGAAGTCCTCTGGGTCTGTTGAGCACAGGCTCCTGCGCGACCTTCCGTTTAACTTGCAAGGGTTGTCTTCGTCGAATCTGCAATTCAGTTCCTCGTCGAGCTTGAAATTGCCCTCTAATCTACCTGCGCCGATAACCTCACTTCTTAACACGTTGGCGGAGCCTTGTCTCCTCTATAAAGGGCTCTCTGCGTTCGTGGGGAGCGAAGAAGGCGGGCTGGTGAACCAGAGCTTGCGAGCTGCTATTGCCATTGAGCTGCGTGCATATCTTAGCTTAGTGGCTACACTAGAGGCGGAGATCCGACAGGCGCTGGTCGCGATTGGAGACGGAACCGAGCCTCAAGGTGTACGAAAGGGTGGCGTTACCTTGAAGCGGTGCGTGGTGTGGACGAGAGATGCTACGATGGCCCTTCGACTGATGAGCTTGATTGTGGAAGAGGCTCAGAGTAAGTGCACAGACAGATGACTAAATTTGCTTAATGGCTGACGCATTATAGGCAAGAGGGGCGGCCAGTTGATTTCCTTAATACACGGGTTTTCAACATCCCATGGAGACCCATTCGTGTGTGCCTTCGCCGAGAAACTACTCGAGCATGTGACGCGTCCATTCTACGACATGTTACGACTATGGATCTATGATGGTGAACTGTCAGATCCATACAAGGAATTTTTTGTCGCTGATCCAGAGTTCCGGCCGAAGACTGACCCCCGACGGCTTGCAACCAGCGTCTGGGAGGACAAATATAAGCTTGATGATGACATGGTACCTTCAATCATTGATCAGGAGTTCGCGAAGAAGATTTTTCTGATTGGAAAATCCTTGAACTTCATCCGCCATGGCTGCGGCGATTCGGCGTGGGTGGAGGCCTATTCAAAGAAAGCCTCCAAGGAGCTTCGATATGGTGATACAGCCACTCTCGAGATCTCCATTGATGAGGCATATAAGACTACAATGGCTCGATTGATTTCCCTGATGAATGGAAAATTTAACCTCTTTGATCACCTAAAAGCACTGAAGAGTTACCTACTACTGGGCCAAGGAGACTTCATTGCTTTGCTCATGGAATCGCTTGCCACAAATCTGGATCGTCCAGCAAATTCACAATATCGACATACCCTAACTGCACAGCTAGAACATGCTATCCGTGCCTCCAATGCACAGTACGACACCCCAGAAGTGCTGCGTCGGCTTGATGCCCGTATGCTCGAGCTGAGCCACGGTGAAATTGGATGGGATTGCTTCACGCTGGAATACAAAATCGATGCTCCCGTAGATGTGGTCATCACACCTTGGGCGTCAACTCAATACTTGAAAGTGTTCAATTTCCTCTGGCGCATCAAGCGAGTCGAGTTTGCGCTGAACAGCACCTGGCGACGATGCATGACCGGTGCACGAGGAGTGCTCGGCAACGTGGAGGACAAAGTCGGAGCAGACTGGAAGCGAGCACGCTGCGTGATTGCAGAAATGATTCACTTTGTGAACCAGCTCCAATACTATATCTTGTTCGAAGTCATCGAGTCCAGCTGGGAACAACTGCTCGAGGCAATCCGGCGACCGGACTGCACGCTGGACGACCTTATCGAAGCACACACGAAATACCTCAACTCCATCACCCACAAGGGCCTACTAGGATCTGCATCCTCCTCGCGATACGGCACCTCGACCTCGACCTCCGCCAAACAACCCGAAGAAAGCTTCCTCAGTCAGCTCCACCAAATCCTCAAGTTCATGCTTGCCTACAAAGACGCCGTAGACGGCTTGTACTCCTTCTCCGTTGCGGAATTCACCCGCCGCCAGGAGATCAACGCCAAGATCGAGACTCGCACCGCCCATGGTCAATGGGGTCTCACAGAGCGTGATCTCCTCTCCCGCCAGTCGAATACCCGGAACGGGACCTCAATAGCCTCGACCCCGGACATCCGACCCGACAGTGCTGGGGTGGACGGCGTCAACACCCCGCTTTCATTATCTGGCACCAATCTCGCCGCCGACGACAACATGCTTGCCTCGCTTCGCGTCCGCCTCCGGGAACTCTCCGCCGAGTTCCGCTCCCGTCTGACTGTCCTCCTCGGCGATCTGTCGTACCAGCCGGACGTGGATATGCGCTTCTTGGGCGTTGTGATGAACTTCAATGACGTCTATGAACTGCCTAAACGGCGGAAGGCGGCTGGTCCTAGCGCTCGGGATAAGGAGAAGGAGAAGGAAAGGGAAAAGGCGAAACGGAAGGCTGCTGCGTCTGCGGCGGCTACGGGATCTGGAACTGAGAGCTTTGTACAGAAAGAGGTGCGCAGGGAGAGGAGGGATACAGGGGCTAATGATCCTGGATCTGCTTCTGGGACTGGGACATAGATGTCTGCAGATATTACGTTCCTCTTGTGAGGGCATCATTAATGCAATTGACGAGTTATACGATATTTTTCTTTTCATCGGACTGTATACAAAATTACCGGGGGCTGGATACAGAATAGAATATCAACAAAATATGAAAAGCAGATTTATTAATAACACCTTGGTTAAGGATCTCGAAGGAGAAGAAAAACAAGGGGCCTTGCTAATCCTCTCTACATATCTTCATTTCACGGTATGCCCTGAAGGTCTGATCATTGAAGTTTAATATACCGTGACAACATGGTGAGTCGAACGGCGATGGCGTAACCTCCAATATTGGCGAACAGTCAATAGTATATGTAAACGGCGGACCTATGAATTACTGTATGCGGTTAGTTTTACCTCTTTTGGTTTAGCTCCTCGATTCGCTGTCCTGCATCGTATTCCGTACTCCGTCCGTGGCCCTAATTCGAATGCGAACATGCCAAGATAATATGGGAATGATGCCAAGGAACTAACGGTAATTTATGCTGGAGACACCAGGGACCAGTACAAGTAGGGTATTGTAAGGAACCTGCCCACAGCCCTGAGGGGGACTATAAAGCGGTCCTTCCAAGGTTCCAATGAGGCTGAACTTTTCTCCGTCCACAACTCCCCTCTAAACCACCGCAACATCCAGAGTCGACCCATCATGTCGCTACTTCGAAAGCCGATGAAGCAATGCCACTGGCTTCCAGGTTCCATTCGTAACATCTATGAATGGCTCCATTACTCTGAGCCCATCTGGGGCTACACCATCTACCGGACGACTTACACTCCCCAATCCAATTTCGCTTTCCCGCGTATAGTCGACCTCGCCACGAAATATATGAAAGACGGATTCTACAATTATTACGAATCTTCCCGTCAGTACAACTCCAGGGCAAATAAGTTCAACATCACTCCCTGGGATGAAATCTGGCCCAATTACCAGCCGCGGGTCATTGAAGATGCTTCCCAGTTCGACGGAGCATCGATAGACCAGCTCCGCGAGCATTTCAGGGCCGAGGCAACTGAGCGTGATGTGCTCGATGAGTTTCCTGGCTATCGTATGTTTATTGTCATTGACGAAGAAAGGTTTCAAACGTTACAAAACGCTCCCCTTCCAGAGGACTCGAAATACGAAGAGAAGAGACGTTATTATGTGAAACTCGTCGAGGCGTTGGAGGTAGATCCATATGAGTCATTTCCAGGGTGGATGAAGTGTTCCCTGCCCTCGTTGTTCGAGGTGTGGTCGGATATGCAGGACGGGGCTTATATGAAGGACAGTTATTCGATGAGACCCGACGGTACTGATGTTTTATAAATTTGTTCATGTGGGACTTGAATACTACAGTAACTAGACCCAAGATTCAATAGCTGCATATTGTCGGTTCTACGACCGAAATTGTTTAGTGCATTGGACCGCCTGGGCGAAAGATCTATGCGTTTAGTTCAATATACCTAGGTAACCCCACTTTGGGCAGAAACACACCGTCTCACTGTCTGGACGAGATGATTGGTTGTTGTGGCAGCAGATGGATCCATGGATCCATATTTCGTAATGCCATCCAATCAAAGTTGCCAAGCCCCTGCCAAGCTTTCAGGCGAGATTTGTACCTTGGGACTTTACCTAGGTTGACAACCTTGGAACGATCACTTCCGAGTCTATGTAGTACCTTCCCTGGATGACAATGAAGGCCACTACGTCCTAGAGCTGCTCGTCTCATCTCTGCGAATCGCTTCTGTGGATGCCAGGAATTCATCGTTGATCAAAACGACCTGAAGAATATCGAAGTGCTAGAGGTGCCCCCGTGCCATGCAGGACCCTCGCTGGGATCTTTAATTTCCGAACTACTCGGCTTTCTGAGTCTATACCTAGGTATCTATAGAAGTTTGTCATTCAATTATACGTCTGTAGGCTATATGCTGTATGTATCTCAATGCTATAGACGCCTGTGCCTATGTACAAAGCTTGATTGGAAATCTGTAGGATATCTCGGCCCAACAAAAACTGCAGAATGAGCTCGTCCGTCATTTTGGTGCAGCAACCCCCTATGGGTGAAAAGGGATGGCGCCCCGGTCCTTGCTGTGGTCACGGTTGATGCATTCAGAGTGCGCGGAACGGTCGTATGTCTCCCGGATTCCTGGTAAAGCCAATCCACAATGGCACGTTATATTTTTGAATGATGGTTAACTTACTCTGTTCCTCGGATCCAGTCACGGGTCCTTCTGCAGATCTCTGCCTTCTATCACCCTCGCTCGATTATAACTGTACAGTACAGTTTCTTATTTCAACAAGTTCTTCGCCGTTTAGGATCTGGTAGTCTACTGGGAGAAATTTTAGAGTATTTGTAGTAGAATCTGACGAAATAATGCTCGAGTTGTTGTGAAGATAGTGACGGATGACTTGTGTATCATTGAAGGGTTTCCTGCAAGGACCCACGGGACATACTCTATGCCACTTCATATCAATGATATGGGTCTCTAAATGCCTTCTGAAATTATGGCTTCGGGGAAATGGTCTTGTCCAAAAAAGAGCGTCTAGGTTATCATTTTATAGACAGAAAGTGCAATATGCCGGCTTGGTCAATGTATCGCGCTAAGTGATAGCTTTATAATGAATACCATTCTAATGAACCTAGCAATGCTGATGGTAGGTCACTTGATCGTATGATTGGGAACATTCCTAGCAATATTCCGTATTCTGGCTCCAAGTAAGAGAAGCCATCTTCTAGCTTGGCTATCCCTCCCGGTCTTCTCAAATCTACATAGATCAGCACGAGCAACTAATAGAAGAGAGTCTCCTAACACTCATCAGCTTTCCACCTTCTTATATCCTCCTTATATTTCAGATTAAGACAAAGTCCATCGACAGGATATTCGCTTAGGCGGTAAACCACATCAAAATCCCGATTTCGCTATGGACATAAAGGTCTTTGATGGCTGCCAGTTTCTCTAAGTCTAAAGGCTGACATTATTGCTTCCAGTTGGCCTAGCTTGGACATAGCTTCGGAGAGTACTTATGTGTCTCTAGTATGGTCAAGCTGTTTGGCCTTTAGTAGCAACGATTCCCCAATCTCTCCGATCTTAAACCTCCGCTGCTTTATACTATTATAGACGAAGTCGTCACCGCCTTAAACTACCATGGGGTATAAATAAGGTCCCCAGACCACAAGACTTCCTTTTCTTCTTTCCTTTCTCTCTCCAGGAATCCGACTGCGACGGCAAGTTGGAAACTACCTTGACCTACCCATTTTTTAAACCCCGCAGCTCGACCATGTCTTGTTGCACTGTGTCATTGGGCTTACACTACCCCCATACGATGCGAACACTTCTTCATTAACTGTACGGCTTGTCCGGGCACTTGGAGAAGAAGTTGTCTAGTATCGTGCATCTCCTACTATGCGTGGTGTTCTGTATTGCGCGTTGTTGTTATGCCTGCGCGCATTTATACAAAGCCTCTCATTCCGCTCTTGATGTTTTACAGGTTAGGCAGTCATACCCTGGTAGTTTCCTTTGATCTTAACTCCATGTATACTTGACTCTCTACTTACACGCTTGTCTCCAGGGGCAGCATTCTGAGCCAAAAATGAGGAATTATCACTCGTTGCGTTTTGGGGTCAGTTGCTCATCGGTATCTGTTTGCTGAAGCTTTGTTTGTCTTCTTCGTGGCCCATAGGAGGGCCGTAGCTCTCTTCCCATCACCCCTCTTTCTGTGTGAGTAAATCTCCGGTCCTTTGCATCTCGTAGATTTTGGACTCTGGTACATCAATAGAGAGAACAAACTAGGCCACAAACTTTGTATACTTCGTCGATTATAGGGCCGGAATGGTCCAGTTGGCGATGCATCCGGATGTTGGCTTAACAGCGAAACCTCTAAGCACAATCTCCTGACTGACGAGTCCGTACCGTCCACGTTTGTATTCATGCTTTTTATAAGTTTCAATTGGTGATTCCCTTGCAAAATAGCCACTGAGAGTACCTAGGTACTATGTAGATAGAAGAGACAATATGATTGGCCAGCACAATTGATCGGCAGAAAAAAAGTAGTCTCCGCCCAACCATTTCAGCAACACAATCGAGGTCGCATTTACAGGCCGTGAGCTTCAAATTTCAGCATTCTTTTGAGCGTCACGCTCCTCCCAATTTTATTCGTGGTTTATCTGACCCTGTCGCAACCCACCCTCGGCAACGATGGCGCACCAGACGGACGCCCAGTCCCCGGCGTCGAAAAAGCTCGGATCGAAGCTCAAGAAGTCGAAGGATTCTACTGAAGAGGAGAGAAGTGCAGACATGCAGGAGTCCGCTCCCAGTAAAGAAGACGCCAAATCCGACAAGAAGGACAAGAAGGACAAGAAGGACAAGAAAAAGCGCAAGTCCGTTTCCGAGGATGCGACACCCGCGACAGACGGCGAAGTGAAGAAAAAGAAGAAGCGCCGCCATACCGAAGATGACAACGAGCAGAATGGCAAGGATGATGAATCGCATAAGAAAAAGAAGAAGCGAGTCTCGTTTGGGCCCGGAACGAAGGAATTCGACGGCGATTCCGAAAGTGAGTCGGACGATGCCGAGAGCAATGACGCTGCCGCAACGGACGGAGCCGACGCGGACACCGAAGACGCCGCAGACAAGGCTATCGAAGAGATGAAGAAGCGCAAGCGAGAGAAGAAGAAGCAAAGGAAGAACGGCACCGCCTCGGCGGAGGGTCCAATCCACGAGACGCCTATTCTCTCGTACCTGAGCCACTATCACCGAGCACGCGCGACATGGAAGTTCCAAAAGAACAAGGAAACCAACCTGTTCAAGCACCTGTATTCGCTTGAGCATGTCCCCTCTAAGTACAACACATCGCTGCTGGCGTACATGCAGGGCTTGAAAGGTGATGCCGCCAAGGTGCGAATGAGCAATGCCGCGAGGGACGTGATCAAGGCCGATATGGATCTTGACAAGCCGAAGGATGATGAGGAAGCGGAGAATCAGGAGCCAGTCACAAGCCCCGAGTACCTGGAAGCCATCAATGCGTTCCGCGAGTGCTTGCCCAAGGGAGATGAGGATCTGGATAACGTCAACTTCGGAGAAAAATTGGAGGGAGACGTCCAAAAGCGTTTGCCGAAGAGGCAGCGAGCAGAGCTGGTCTTTTTCGCTGTTGCCGGCAAGCTTTTCAGCGCCGAGGATTTGAAGAAGCCGAAATCGAAACCCAAGGCTCCTGAGCCGCCGGTGAACAAGAAGCGGAAGAACAGAACTATGGTTGTTGATATCAGCAGCAGCGAGGATAGCGATGATGATGCCCCGGCTGCGAAGAAGGCTGTCAGCAAGCCTACGCCGGATAGCGATGACGAGACCTCGTCGAGCGGTGCCAGCAGCAGCGACAGCAGCAGCAGCAGCGACAGCGACAACGATGACAAGTCATCTGCTCCCCCGTCCCCGCCAAACAAAGTACCGCAAGCACTCCTTCATCATCCGCCCCCAGTGGTGTTGCAATGTCGAACAAGGCGAGCAAAGCTGCCAAGAGGAAGGAGAAGTTTGTACCAGTTCGCGAAGAAAAGCCCAAGCCTGCTGGCCCGAAAAAGACGCAGAAGCGAAAGCTCAGGACTGCTCAGATCGAAATCTCGAGCAGCGAAAGCGACAGCGACTAGTCCTGACGAATTGGCGTTTGGATTGCTACCTAGGGTTCGGATGTGTATATATCTCTACCACAGCATTTGGGACGGTGTAATTATGTTCATGTCAAAAGTCATTTTATCCTCATATCGTCCATAATTCATGTGCATTGAAGTATGTGTATGTAGTAGATGTCTATATGGTTCGTTTGCTCTTCGAAGTTGATATCCCACGTATCCGGAGCGAACGAGAAAACAGCAAAAACAAGTCTGAGGCAGTCTTTTGATCATCTACCTACAGGTCCTTATTATCCTGTATAGTACCTCAACTTATTCCTAGTAAACGATTCCATGACCAAATGGTGAACTGTTATAGAACCTGGAAGGCGGTGAAGCCGACCTCAAGCTTGAGCTCAGGCAGCTCTGGCACGCGTCACTGATCAACCCCCATCATCTCATCCTCTCGGACCTTCCTTCCTCGTTCCTTTCCTTTGCCTCTGTTAACCTAGCTATAAAATACTTGAAGATCTGCCGTCATGTCTGGTATGCTCTCTCGTCGACGATGACCCCAGCCTAATGACTTCATCCCCGACTGACCTTCGTTCTCTCCGCAGGAAGCGCCTACGACAGACATATCACCATCTTCTCTGACCAGGGTCGATTGTACCAAGTCGGTATGTATTGCCCAATCGCCGATGATTCCGCCTCGATTTGCCCGGCCTCAATCCGTACGCTGTCATCATGACCGCTGACAAAACACCCAGAATATGCGTTCAAGGCCATCACTTCAGCCAACATCACCTCCATCGGTGTGAGGGGCAAGGACTGTGCCGTGGTGATCTCGCAGAAGAAAGTCGCTGTAAGATGAATTCCTCGTCCATAGCTCGGGATTGCGCTCACGCTAATCCGCTGCCTACCAGGACAAATTGATCGACCCCTCCTCCGTTTCACATGTTTTCAAGATCTCGCCTTCCGTAGGGTGCGTGATGACTGGCTCCATAGCGGATGCTCGTGCATCTGTTGACCGGGCCCGTGGTGAGGCTGCTGAATTCCGGTACAAGTTCGGATATGAGATGCCGTGCGATGTCCTGGCAAAGCGTCTGGCAAATATCAACCAGGTCTACACACAAAGGGTAGGGTTTTCCGCCACCGTGCAATCCCATCTAGAGACGCGGAAATAGCTGACATGGTGCTCTTCGAAACTCTCCAGGCTTACATGCGACCACTTGGTGTGGCTACGACCCTGATCTCTGTCGATGATGAGAGCGGCCCGCAGCTTTACAAGTGTGACCCGGCCGGGTACTACGTTGGGTACAAGGCGACAGCATCTGGTCCCAAGCAGCAGGAGGCGTTGAACTACCTGGAGAAGAAGCTGAAGAACAAGGACGCGGCCACGGGCAGCTGGGAGGAGGTTGTGGAGCTGGGTATCACAGCCCTCAGCAATGTGCTAAGTGTTGACTTCAAGAAGCACGAGATTGAGATTGGTGTCGTCGGTGGGCCGCGGGGCCCTGGCGAGGAGGGAACCACTACAGGGTTCCGTGCCCTGACGGAAGAGGAGATTGATGAACGGTTGCAGGCCATAGCCGAGAAGGACTGAGCGAGCTGGACCTGCAAGCTATGGAGGTGCGCGACCAGTAATGGAAAGACACCGGTGTTTATTTTTTAGAGAAACAGACGATCTGTGAATGATAACTCACTTGTTTCCTGCACGAGTATACTTTTTCGGTCATGTTCGGGGCTCATCCTGTACCTTGACGCCATACTACTAGAGTATCGATCCATTCATTAGCGTCGATACTATGGATACTACGGAGTTAGAGCGTAGATCGATTATCGGAAACTACCTATGGATACTATAGCGTAACCCTGTCGGGTAGTCCGAGACCATATTCAGCCTGTCAAGACACTGGAGAATCCGCCACCTGGAAATTTGGAGACAATTCGGTATTCACGCATAAAAGCAAGGAGGACGGGCATGCTACTAAGAAGAGTTGTGCGGGGCGCCACATGTGGCTTCGTGGCTGGGTCCTGACAGCCCATAAATTATCGCAATCTTTTTCTTCGTATCTGATTGGCCTTGTTAATTGAACTAGAGTAGGGGTTACTAAGGCTAAAAGTGAGTCCCAGGCTAAGAATAACTGTGGCAAATACCCAGCTGAACATGTTCCCTAACAGTCAGATCCCCACGTCAAGTCCCTGAGCAGTAACTAATGCAGGTCCAAGGCTGAAGTCTCCTTCTTTTGCCCTTACCCTTACATATATGTATGTTTATGAATTTTCAGGGGTCCCACGAGCCATGCATGATGCATCGAAAAAAAATAATAATAATAACAAGAAGAAAAAATTTATGGTTCCCCACTGAATAGTTCACTCAATACTCTCCAATCAGCATCATGAAATGCCATCTCTCGAAGAACCCAAATCGGCACAACCTAATCTCGTATGGCCAATGCTCTCTCCACTTCCAATCTACAACTTGGACCAGTGTCAATGCAATAGGCCACGTCTTTCCAGGGTTTGCCATATGCTTTTTCCTCTTTCTCCACTGTCCGATCCATCTCCTTGGGACAGGGATGGTCCTAGTCATGCCGTAAACGTTTTCTCGGGAGCTTATGGAGTGGCCCGGTCCCATCCCAGCTGTAGTCGACAACCCCGAGCTCCCTAAACGTGGGATCTTGCCCGTCTATTGGTGCAGCTCGTCCTCTCGGTAATGATGTATCCTGACGTTGGCTCCGCTGCGGGCTGATAACTCCTTGGTTTTTTTAACTTTTTTATTATTCGGTATTCTGCCTTTTTTCCTTTTTCGGTTGAGAGTTGGCTGTCATGTATGGGGTAAGGACACCATTTCTAATCTTTAAGAACTTATATCTTTCCTTCCCCCCAGCTGTTGGTGGCCTAACATTCTCGACTCCATGGACCATTAGTTCCTATGACCATTGCCTTTCCTTCATCTCTTATTGGTTATCTTTGATGTCCATTCTTTATACTTGCATTTTGCCTTCTTCCTACTCGTCCATCCTCTGATCCATTAGCCTCCATTTTATATACTTAATCTACCAGAAACATGGCAGACGGATGTAAGCCGACCATCTCAACCAATCACCCAACAACCCACTAATAACCATACAGTCAACCAAGCCCGCGCGATGCGAGTCGCCGAGATAATCAACGACTACCGCACCCTCCTGCTCCACATCTCGCAACAGCAAGTCGAAGCATCCCAAGAAGAATACTGGGAAGATGGCTTCGTCGTACTCCGCGAGTCCCAAGCCTCCGCCCAGACCCTAATGGCCGCCAACTACCAACCCCGCCCGGTAACAGGGCAAGGGAACGCCGAGACCGAGAAAGCCGAGCTACAGAGGTACACAGAACCCGAACGACCCCAATTAATGTCATACTAACAGTCTCTCTTCAGAGTTATCCTGGACGGCAGCGCACGCCGATTCCAAGCGCACAAGATCTACCTGCGCGCCGCCGCCGCCCGGCGATGGGCCATGACGCGCGCCAGCATTCTCCGCGGCTCCCCTCCAACAGCCCAGCACTCTGCAGCATTGAAGAGCGCAACTGCCACTCTCCATCAGGACCTGGCTCGTTTCACGGACCAGCATGTCGTTGCGGACTTGCGAGCTGCTGATCTGCGCGCTGGTCACTGGGTTGATGATGACCCGTCCTTGGAGGCGATCCGTCGCTGGATCGGTCGGTAATTGCGGTGATAGGGATGTGAAACTGATATGAAACTCGACGTGGAAATGGAAATGAAAATGGAAATGAATGCATGTTGCGTGGGGTTGAGGTTGGGGTTTTTATTTTTTTATTTTTCGGATTTCGCCTTCTACTGATTCCCTGCTTGTGAGCCTTGGGCTTTGTATGATTCTGCTAATAGAGGGACTTGCGAGGCAGGGGTATATACGCTGGTCGTGTGTACTGCCTTGAGACAAAAAGAGTGTGGATTCATTGCGTGGTTTTGGTTACTATATCCCTCTCTTTTTTTTTTCTGGGTTGCATTTCTGTTTGAGGTGTTATGAGATATTCTAGAAATCAAAATCAATTCCATTTACTCTGTTCAGTATTGAAGATCGGATCTACTATCTTGTATGGACAATATACTTAGTACATACTTGCATAGAAGAGATGATAGCCCTAACAGCCCCACAATGATCGGACACAAAAGTAGAGACCGAAAAGTTAGAGACCTTGACCCTGTCGGCAATTGAATTCCACCTGAACCCGACAGGTGGCCGAGTCAGACATACCAGCTGAAAGATAAAAGATCCACAGTGAAGGATCGAGAAAAAGAAAGATGTTGCACAGATCAAAGTGGATCGGGATCAACTTGCCATGGCGATTTCGGACACGGCTTGCCAGGCTAAGGGCGTTAGTTCGGCTGTGTAGATCCAATCAGCACGATGAACGACCAGATCGCGGCTGGAGTTCAGCTATCGATGGACTGGAAGTTTTAATTTTTTTCCCTTTTCCCTTCTTCCTTCTTTTTTTTCTTTTTGCGATTCATTTTGATTCTGTTCTGGTGGGGTTGTTCTTCTCACGTTTTATATTTTTATTTTATTTTTCTTCAACTGTGGGTTTGTCGGATCACCTCCTATCCATACATTTCTCTTCTATATGTCTTCCTAGATGGTCTTCTCGGCTGTTTCCTCCGAATAGCTCCGTGTCTGATTCATGTCTGTTTCATTCGATCGGCATTGAATGAGTACGAGGTGGGGCATGTTGGATAAAGATGCTTTGTCGATCGTTGCTCATCGACTCCGATGACCTCCGTGATCCATTGTATTGGATAAACAGTAACTTCGCATTTCGCAATATAGAATATAGAACTACCCATCTCATGCATCGGTTTATAACTTATATTGTAGTCCCAGCGTTCATCACACGGGAGTCACAAAAGAGGAAATAAAAATACGGCAACTAGATAGGTAGCATTGAGGCCAAGCATACTTGGGGATCATGCATGGACCTACAGTTCCCTGTTAATATCTTGATATATAGGCTCAAGGATCATCTTATGACTAGGACGAAGGGTGTTAAAGCCCGAGGCCACGTGTAGTTCCGGTCGATCTTCGTACATCACTATATCATTACCCGGGATTGCCGCTTCCCCAACATTTCTCGGCTTGAGGTTGTCACTTGCCACGAGTTCAACAGTCGATCTACTGCCGAAAGTCCGATCCAAGCTCGATTCCCCATGTGGGCATATTCGAGGGCGCAGGTCGTCTGACCAAGGTTTTATATATCGAGGTATTGCATGGAGCTAATGTTAAGCTACAATTGAGGAAGGGGACGTGCTCACTAGATGTTATGGAGGCGCTTTTAGATCTGCATTGCGTGAGATACTTTCAATCATGAGGTCTTTGACTAACTTCAGAATATTCAATTTGACAAGCAGTACAATAAACAACGAGCTCTCATGACTTGTCATGATTCCACTTAGTATTGCTTCTTTCCTTAGGCCATGTCGCATTCTTGCCTAGAGTTACATTCTTCAACATCACGAGTACTTGATACTTCCTATCTTGTGCTTACACCAAGTCTAAATTCAACAATAAGCTAACACACTATTACATGAAACATATTAGGGATTGGCTCAAAATGAGGTTACATGCACTTTGAACAGGTGGAGGTGTCACGCACCACGTTTTCTTGGACCCTTCTGGATATGTAGACAACATACATATAGTCTCATATCTCGTCTTCAGATTGTACAAATTATATCTTTGATTACACAGGTATATTGACTGATCTCCGATCTTCTATCTGATCTTTTTCACTATATTCACGGTTGTTGCCTTGGTGCCTTAAACCCATACACCGCCACATGTGAGTCCTGCCCAATGACGTTGTGGCGTTGATATTGCCCAGACGCCGAAGGTACGACAGTCCACTAACAATTAGGCTGCGACATAAAGTACAGAAATACTTCGTAGTATTCTTTGCTGTTCCTTTCTCTCTAACATTAACTTTCTTCTGACTTGAAATTGTGGCTTATCGGTTTAAGTCCATTGCTTTGTTTACCCTACTTGTGGCTGTTCTCGTGCAATACTTCAATCCTCGTACCCATACAACCATGTCTGAAATGAAATCAGTCGCCTATTTTGTCAATTGGGTATGTGCATAATCTTGTTCCCATTCCGATCCCGACTGCATGGCCGTCTATTTCACAATCCCAACGTCTAACTGGCTGGACATATACATCCAAAAAGAACAATGTTGACATACCCCATAGGCAATTTACGGCCGCAACTACAACCCACAGGATCTGCCCGCCCACAAGCTGACACATATCCTCTATGCATTTGCGAACGTTCGGCCCGAGAATGGCGAAGTGTAAGTCGTGCCATTGATTCTTACAAACTACAGACGTCCTGACCCAGAGTCGCAGGTACTTGACCGACTCTTGGTCTGATGTGGAGAAGCATTACCCGACAGACTCGTGGAATGACGTCGGTGACAATGTGTACGGATGTGCTAAGCAGCTTTTCCTGCTCAAGAAGCAGAACCGCAAGATGAAGGTCTTGCTTTCTATCGGTGGCTGGACGTACTCGGCGAATTTCGCGCAGCCTGCGAGCTCCGAGGAGGGTCGGACTACATTTGCTGAATCGGCCACACGTCTGGTTCTGGATTTGGGATTCGATGGTATGTTTTGTGTCTGATTGGGTAGGTACGGTGTACGATGCTGATGTTGACTCTTTTATAGGTCTTGATATTGATTGGGAATATCCCAAGGGTGAGTTTCTCAGAACGTACGCGAGGAAGAACGAGGCTCATTTTATATCCAGATGACACCGAGGCCCAGAACCTAGTTCTCCTGCTCCAGAAATGCCGAGAGGTATGTCATTCTCTGAATCTCGCATTGAACCAACTGACCGGAAACAGGTTCTTGACAGAAAGGCTGGTCCGGATCGCCGTTTCTACCTGACAATCGCCTGTCCTGCCGGTATGTCTACCATATCCCCGGCGATGGACAACCGTGAACCAAACTAACCGCTACAGGCCCGAGCAACTACGAGAAGCTCAAATTCCAAGAGATGAACCCAGTGCTAGACTTCTACAACCTGATGGCATACGACTTCGCCGGAAGTTGGGACACCAACGCTGGCCACCAAGCGAACATCGCCCCTTCCAATTCCAACCCTGCATCTACACCATTCTCGATCAACGCTGCTCTGGACTACTACACCAACGTCGGCGGTGTGCCACCCGCCAAGATCGTCATGGGCATGCCATTGTACGGACGTGCATTTGTGAACACTGATGGACCCGGCGCGCCCTTCTCCGGTGTTGGGGAGGGTAGTTGGGAGAACGGGGTGTGGGATTACAAGGCGCTGCCCAGACCCGGGGCCGAGGAAAAGTTCGATGAGGAATCTGGTGCCTCATTTTGTTATAATGGCGGTGCGCGCACGATGGTTTCTTACGACTCGGTCCATATGGCGCAGGTCAAGGCGAACTATATTCGCGATCGCGGACTGGGTGGTGGTATGTGGTGGGAGAGTAGTGGTGATAAGGGTGGTAAGGGGGCTGATCCGGCGGAGGGGAGCTTGATCGGTATCTTTGTCGATGGTGTGGGTGGTGAAGGCGCTTTGGATCAGTCGGCTAATGCTCTCGAATATCCCGAGAGCAAGTATGACAATGTCAAGGCTGGCTTCCCGGACGAGTAGGTTGAGTGAGAGCTTGCATGGCGTTTTGCATTGCTTTTCGCAGTACAGTGCTTGAACAGACAGTGTGACGATATCGAAGTCTACGAATACATACGAGTCTATCTTTACATGGGAATTTCGAATTTTCGGCGGATGCCTAGTTTTGTTCTTGTATTGACCGTAGCACATGGGTATTCCAAGGAACCATCATCAACCAACGTCAACCGTGATACTCCATCACCTGCCCCGATCTAGCGAAAACCATGTCCAAGCTCGGCGACAGCACACCACGGCCCGACTTAGACCATTTATTTGGCCTCGTCGAAGACGTAGGTGAGGTGGCACTTACCGCAGTACTGGCGGTTGTGCATAGCGGCCATGAAGACACCGGCACCACACTAAAAAGGACGAATTAGTTTCTGCTGATGATCGAAATCCAAGGGTATTGTCGCAAGACAAAAATCATCACATACCTCGGGAGCGGGGCACTCGCGGCGAAGACGCTCGATCTTGCCGTCACCGTCAACCTTGTAGTACTTGAGGATGGCGAGCTTGGTCTTCTTGTGCTTGTGCTTGATCTTCTTGGGGGTGGTGTAGACCTTCTTCTTGCGCTTCTTACCACCACCACGCAGGCGGAGGACGAGGTGAAGGGTCGACTCCTTCTGGATGTTGTAGTCCGAAAGAGTGCGGCCATCCTCGAGCTGCTTACCAGCGAAGATCAGGCGCTGTTGGTCAGGGGGAATACCCTCCTTGTCTGGTGCGGGGTTAGTCTATGTGCCTTTCTGTTTTTCGAGTCGTTTGTGTGATCGTTGCTCGCGGATTTCGGTTGGGCTTACCCTGGATCTTGGACTTGACATTGTCAATGGTGTCGGAGGACTCCACCTCAAGGGTGATAGTCTTACCCGTAAGGGTCTTGACGAAGATCTGCATCTTGATGAAGGCCTGCGAACAAGATGTCAGTGGGATGCTCGCGATGATAATGTGGCAGACAGAGAGAGAATGGACTGAATGCTAGTTGCGCATGCTCATCACATTCCTATCTGCTTGTATAGGACCAAAACTCACCTCGACAGTCGTGTCTTCCTCAACCTTGCAAGATTGAAGAAAATCGTTGTGCGCGGCAGCCGGTTGGTGATTAAAATCGTTGTGTGGTCACGTGGGTGGGTCGTATACCAAAAGGAGTTTAGCTTTGAAGGAAATGCTGACCGACCAGATCACATGATGAGAAAGGAGGACAGATGGAAAAAGTGTCGGCCCGTCTTGCCAGAGAGCCCCACACGTGACTCAAATGTTCATTGATTCATGCCTGAGGCCATCAATATATATCCCGTGTTAGACAGGTCAAATCAGATATTGATGTGACGCCATGGGCATATCAGCCTATCGGGCCTATGTGTACTATATATGGAGCCAAGGTCTATGAAGTATGAGATCGACTTGTTTATATTGAATCTCCTCGGAAACCAACCGAGGAGTTATCAAGTTTATAGGAATAGGCAACATTTACATGCATTTTATCACAGGGATTAACTTCCCTTGCAGAAAAAGTCGAATAATTATAAGCAAGGCCCTTTCAGCGAAGGATAAAAATCGACGATGGGCAAGGGGAGGACCCGCTTTTCGTCAGAGGTGGCCCGTCCTTTGGTTTCCCAGACGCCCGCCTAAGGGCGTTGCTATGCCAACACCCCCAATTTGTTGATGAGAACGGGTCTCACATAGATCGGGGTTCCAGAACCAAATCTTGGAAACCTTCATACATTCGCATTTCTGCTCTCTCAGGTTCAGTTCAGAATCTATTTGAGCTGTGTGACCTTTTGAAGCTTGACTTGAACTACTTGAGTTGAGGCTCTAACAAACCTTTCCACTTTCCTTCTTCCTAGTGCCCATTGCTTTCATATTCACATACTGACACTTCAATCAGGAACCCAACCGTCAATCGGCGATATCATGAACTCCACGCTGGGAGCCGGTCGTCATCGCCGCCAAATATCCACTCCAGTTGCGCCATACCAGCCCGTGCCAGTCATGACCAATATGCAACCCCGTCGGTCACATCGTCGAGGGCAGACTGTGGATTACAGCTCTTTCAGTCAACAGCCCACTATGGACCGACACATGCCGAAGACGGTCTCGCAGCTGCGAGATTATTTTAACGAAAAATCAGGTTTCCCATCTCAACAGAGGGATGTACAGCAGTATCAATCTTATGCCCAGCAGCCCGAGCGGTCTTTCATTCCATCAAGCATGCACATGCAGCAGCCATATCAATATCAACCTCACCAGTCGCTCGGGTCTGACTGCCAGGCTTTCAACCAAGAACAATTGCAAGCGATCCACACCACCACTGGCAGCCCTGCGCCTTCTTCTGTTGGCGCCCCGGCTTTGTCTCGATCAGCCAGTGAAAGCTCCGAAAACACACCATTGAAGCTTGCGCTGCACCGTATGCAACAAGAGCAGTTCTCAAATCAGCAACAGCAGCAGCGTCAGCAACAATTTATTGGCAATGCCGATTGGGAATTGTTTCCTCAGCGCAACATCCCAATGGGCCAAAACGAGCAGGTGACGGCCTATGCCGGATCAATGCATCCAGTCTCTGTTCAACCAAAGGCTCCATCGGCGAAAATCCTTTCGCAAATGTCTACTGCTTGTATGCATCTTTATCTTCAATTTAACCAGACCGAAGCTAATTATACGGCAGACTCCCCCTTGACCCCCGACTCTACCCCATTGAAAAGATCTATTGATTATTCCATGTACAGCAATGACCCAACACCCTCCAAGTCCCAAAGTTTCTCATTTCCCCATATCCCTGCTACTGCTGAGATGCAGAGAGCGCAGTCTTTGCAAGGAGTCCTCTATGTCAATTCTGTGCAGATTAAGCAGCAAATGCCCTCCCCCGTCAATTCTCCGATTAGCGCGTCATTCACCGAAGTTGCCGATATGCCATCCCCAAGTTCATATGGAATGACCCCTCAAAATTCCAATGTCTCGATCACATCTTCCACTGGCAGAACCAAAAAGCGAGCCCCGTCTTCTGTGTCATCTCCCATCGACCTACCTGCTCACGATGACCTCGATGCTCGAGTCAAGGCCTCAGTCCAGCAAACCGGTATTTCAACCGACGAAATTGCCAAGTTCATCTCCGGCCCTGATCCCAAGGATGGGAAGTGGGTCTGCCTATATTCAGGCTGTCTTTGCCGCTTTGGTCGCAAGGAAAACATCAAGTCCCACGTCCAAACACATCTCGGAGACCGCCAATTCAAATGCGACATTTGCGAAAAGCACTTCGTGCGCGGACATGATCTCAAGCGCCATTTGAAGACACACAGTGGCAACAAGCCCTTTGCGTGTGCCTGTGGTGCCAGCTTTGCTAGACAGGATGCCCTGACTCGTCACCGCCAGCGGGATATGTGTATCGGAGGCTTCACCGGTGTGGTTCCAAAAACCACCAAGCGTGGCCGTCCCCCAAAGAAGAAGAACAGCCGCCCGGATATCGAAACTCGCCAAGCCAAGTCGACCCGTACTCGTCAGCGTGTTGCTGAAAAGTCCGCCTCGATCTCTTCAGTCAAGCCCCAACCCACTCTGCAAGATGCTCCTGTGTTCAACTCGCCCAACTATGCCCCATCTGCTGCCGTCTCGTCGTACACGCCACCCACTTCACCGGGAAACAGATACCACACCATTTCCTCGCCATGTCAGACTTACAACTCCCTCGATGCCCAGCTCGAGGATGACATGTTGCCTTTGTCACCACCCCAACTTGCTCACGCTAGATACGAGCAGGCAATGGCTCAGTACGGATCAAATTTCGGCTCCCAGCCCTACTCGCAGGAATCCACGTACTCGCAGGAATCCCTCTACAGTGACTCTGCTCTCTCGCCTCGGGAAATGTCTTCCCTCGCTCGGCGCCCACTCTGGCCGAATCATCCGTCGGCTCGGAGATCGATATCTTCATGACGCAAGACCCCTCCGACGACTTGCGAGAGGAGTTCGGCCATCTCGCTCACTCGGGCCTGCCTGGTTTCCCGACTTATCAGTTCGATACAACCGACTTCGCCCCTGTCTCGTCCTATTACCCCGAGAAGACCTTTTCTGGTATTCCCCACCTGGACGACGACCTGACGGACCCAATCGACTGTTTGTCCAGCGAGTTCCTGGTGGACCCTTGAACGGCTTTTGTTACCAAAAAAAAAAAAAATCACGGCGGCACATACGGCGCGGCTTATCATTTTCTTCACAGCGAGACTTTGCAACGATATCGGACGACCTTGTACACTTTAATGACCCACGACAAAATCGGGCGTTTTCTTTCTCTGCACATTTCGGGATTTGGAACGACTTTGCGGACTTGCGGGTGTTTCGGGCTATTTGCTTTTCCCTGCCCTTATTTCCCCCTGTATTCCTCTCTTGTTTCTTGTTTCTTGTTTCTTTTGTCTTTTGTCTTTTCGATGGTTGCTTTATTCTTCACGTCCTTTTGGCCCTATCCCATCTCTTTGAAGTTGTTCGATATATGGCGGCGTGTTTATTCCCGGTGTTTATCCTTCCTTTCTAAATGTCCCCCCCATGATGCGATATGTATTTGACGTCTTTACTTTCAATGGATCTTTTCTGTACCTACCCTGTCAACAAAGGATGGCTTAATCGATGGATTATTTCCTTTCGATGACAGACATAATTGCGGATAGCCTGTACTCTACTATTTCAACTTGTTATGCATACAGCTTGCATCCAGTTCTATACACTCTTTAATGTACTGAACTGTAGATCTGAGGAAAGGCGCCATAAAGAGCCAGACACCTAAGGGAAAGGACCCCAGCGACCTTTCTCTATTCTGGCGACGTGCACCCTCAGGGTCCGAAGTACAAAATACTCGTTTACGAAAATAACATATATTAAGATACTACTCTAAATAATGCGTGTTTCTATTGATATTTCTAACGATTCTGCGTCAGAATCGGCGTCTGACAGCCTTCTCGTCGCATTCTATCCAGGATTTCTGTGCAGCTCTATCAGATCCCGATCGGCCGACCTGTTTTCCACTAGGAGCATGGGAGACAAACAATAGTGAAGAAACCGATCTACTTCGAAGCCCATGTGATCTCGATCTCAATAGGGCGCCCCCATTGCGAAGCATACACATTACTCTGTGTACGCCCCTTGGGTGGATGGTCGGCATAGAAAGTAGTGTGATCACTGTAAGCGAGCTTACCATCCTTGACCTGCATGCAGTGTGAGAACATGAAAATGATACCTTGTACAGAGTAAAAATATCTGGGATATACATACGGTGAACTCGCTTGGCGTGTTGACGTGGGGTCCGCAAGTAAGGGCGTCTCGCTCGAAGGCACAGAGCCCCTTGCTAGATTTCAGAGTAAATATATCATCTGCAAGATACCATTACTTGATGTTAGCAGACAATAGCAGAGAGGTCATATGCGGAAATGTCGTCTACGAACCTGAGAGCTTTTCGGCCCGGAAAGTCGCACAGGTCCCGGACGAAAACCATGTTCCGTAGCTGATGATACAGCCATGCTTGCGGTTAAGTCTCTGCACAATTAAGTTACCTCGGCCGACAAAGGGTGTGCCTGGCGCCGTTGGCTCGGGGGAACCTATGGTTGTCGTCTGAGTAGGCTCATCCCGAGCATGCTTCAGTGGGTACTTGATTCCTCTGGAGGGGCAATTGGATTTCTGGCCATCTGATTATTTTCGTAAGCTTTCAATCTACTATAGTGAGTATCATTGAAGGTTGACCGACCTGGACCTGCAGGGATGAATTCTCCCGATTGCAGACTTCCTGCAATATTGAAATAGTACCAAATCTCATTGATGGCGCCGCCTCGGCAACGGACAGTGACGGGGTCCCCATGGGCTTGTTCCAATGCAGCTTCAATATCAGCAAGAGCATAGGTCTGCGTCTGAGATGGTACGATGCCAGCATTGGCCAGGAACTTGTGTATGGTTAGTGGTTTGATCCGAATATAGTCGCTCATTGATCGACAGAATCAAACTAACCTCGTATGAGGGCAGGTCCTTATAAACCTCAACAGTCTTGTCGAAGTAGTCCACGACCTCTTGTTGTGGCAGGTAGTCCTCGTAGCAATCTGGTTCCAGGGTGCTGACGCAAGTGCCATGCTTGTTCCACTCATGTTCCCACAGATGGTTATCATCACCACGGAAATCCTTCCAATACTCGCTCATGTATTCGAGCAAATCTCCTCGGCCCGCGTCAACTAGAATCAGAGAAATGTTGCTGTACTTGCGTCTGGAGTCGCAGAACTGGTCAAAGCCGCCGTTGCAGTGATCGGGCCTGAAGAGTTAGTTTTATATTTATCCAACCTGGATATGGTACAAACTCACCATAGTCCGTGAATAGTCCATGCGTCTTCAGGGCCAAGTGCAGGGTCGACATCCCAGAATTGCGTCTGTAGCATCTGACCGCCGGGGTAATTGAAACAGCAGGTGTCTTGACCGTGGTACTTGGCCTGGCAACTTATTTCCGAGACAGGGCATGATGATGAGGTTCCAGGCTTTGTACTCTCATTAGAAGTTTGTGAAAGCCAGAGTGAGCCGAAAGTCTTGAGGATCTTCTGAGGCCCGGGGATCCCCATGAACTGTTGTGATGATCCCCGCATCATCGATGACAGCATTTTCCCGTGATATTTAGGGAGTACACTCGTCAAGCTGAAACAGAGAAAGAATATAAGAGTAGACAAGTAGACAAGTACTAGGATGGTCGTATTTAGACGAGGTACAGGTATACTCAGGAGGCTATAAGGGTCACCGGCGTACCATCGAAGTCGCCTCGTGCGGAGTCTCATATGACTAAGCGCGGGGGCAGCTGATAAGGGTCACCTGGGCTTTGTTTACTTGCACAACAGCAGCCATGTTTTATATTGCACTCGTTTAAAGTTGGAGATGGTCATTCAAGAGTGAAGGGGTATCATAGTTGGTCAACAGTGGGCAAAATAATCTCAGTTTGCGCCTGTCAGTTCTGGCCTCGGGTGACCCGAGGCCTCCTGCTTGCGCGCCTCCTCCTGTTCATGTACTCTTTCTTTCCACAAACGTAATACTTCAAAGCCAACCTCAACGGCAATAAGAAGAATGATAATCCATTCGAGCCGCAGACCATGTGTCTCACTAAGGCGCTCCCGGAGTACACTTGCGATCTCTTGCGCATAGTCCATCTTCTCGTTCAGCAGTTTGATGCGAATTCCAACATCTAAAGCTCTGCCTGCCTGCTCGTAATAACCCTCCAGGCCGAGCTCATGTCGGCTGTCCCAAAAGATATCGGGAAGGGAATCAGTGAGCTCAGAATACAGATTGAGCTGGGCGCGGACGCTGAGTAGCTGCCCCGTCTTGCGGAGTACGAAGTCTCGTGTAAAAGGGAGACGGGATCCCTGTGATAGAAGAGTCGGAATTGGCCGAGTCGATTCAAAATAGTTTGAAAGAAGACTCTCGAGGACGGCCAACTTCGTACTCCGAGCAAGACCTGACGAAAATGCAACCTTGGTCAACACCGTGTCAACGGATTGTTGCGCCGCTGGTAATCCCTCTGCATCTCCGTGACCAGAGCTGGTGCCTAGTATAATTGTGTCTCCTTTGATCACACTGTTCTCTCGCCTCGGGTCCTCCACGAACTCGAGATCCTCAGTTTCTAAGTCATCCACATGCGCACCTTCTGCTGCGGGTAAGAGAGTCCGTGTTGCTAGGAATGATGTGAATCCTTCTGGAAGAGACCATGCTACCACTGTACCGGAGGGAAACACAAATAAATCGCCCACTTCGTCGGATGGCAGATCTGTGCCTGAGGGATTCGTCAAGCGCTGTATGGAGTCTAACGGTATCTGGACATGAACGACTTGCGGGAAGAGTCCCGTTTCCAATGGGTCTGGTTCATATCCTCGTTCTTGCAAAATATCCCTGACTTGGCGGATGTTGAATTGTTCGGCTACGGCGTACGCGGTCACTGCCTATAGACGCCAAAACAATCAGTAAAAGTCAATGATAGAAAATCCCAGTTATACCTACCTTAGTCCGATTTAATCCCTGCTCTTTAAGGAGCGCCTTGGAGAGAATGCCATCCTTCGACCTCTGTGCCTCCACCGCCACTCGCCGCAATGAAGTGGGAGCTGCTGGTACCCTAGGTCCCCGTCGACGTTGCTTCTGGGAATCCCGAGAGAACTCAATTGGTTCATCAGTGTTGTTCTGTTTTTGTTTCAAAAGGGCATTAGATGAGAAGAAATCCTTCCGTCGGGGAAGTGCTAATGGAGGAGAGGCATGAAGATATTGGGTTTGCGGCCGCGTAGGAAGCCGTAATCCCGGGCGCTTGCAGCTCAAGCAGACATATGGCCTGGCAAACATTGTGTGTGTGGCTAAGGAACAAAAGCCCAGTGCCTCGATGACATCGTTTTGCCCGCGGCCCGATACCCCGCTTAGTCATGGAACCAAGCTCGGGGCCCTGACCTACTCCGGCTCAACTGTAGAACCACAGAATCCCGTCTCCAGCTTGTCGCATTCTACTTCAACCAGCTTGGGAGCTGCAGGTGCCGAGAGGTATTCGCCATGGACGCGCCTGGCGCGACACCGCCCAACGAAAGTGCCGTTCAGAGCACTCCCAAGCACGACTCATCCATGCGAACCAGATCACCTACAAACACGACTCAAGACGCCCAAGATAGAGACCAACGACACAATGACCACAGCTCTAGTAGCAGCGATGATGATGAAGAGGAAGTGGAGGCCGAAGAAGAGGATGACTCGGACGACGAGGACGAGGAGCCCCGCCTCAAGTACGCATACCTTACGAAGCACCTGGGATCCGTATATCGCAACGGGGATGCGACAAGCTCGTTCCTTGTAGCAGGAGATAAAATGGTATGTATCCTTAGCGGAACCTATGCTATATAATGAGCTAACGAGGTGCGTAGGTTGTCGGGACACACAACGGGAACGTCGTAAGTTAGCTACACCAACGCGGAAACATATGAGCTGACCTTGTCAAGCATGTTATGTCCTTGCCGCTTCTCCAATCCCTCCGTGTATATCACGCACACTCAGCAAGTGTTACCTCAATATCGATATCGCCATTTCCGCCTCCACTTCCGAACCTTAAGCAAGACGCCTTCAGCAAGCAGGCCGCGGAAGAATACAGACCATCAACGCGATCATCTAATACCACGGGCAGTATCCGTGGCCAAGGAAAGCTCGATAATCATCCCGCTGTTCCTCCCACGCCATCAAACTCGATTTACATCGGAACCTCCTCAATCGATGGCCATGTTTGCGTCTCGTCGCTAGTAGACCCCAAGGATGTGCTATTGCGCAATTTTGGACGCCCAGTTCAGTCTGTGGCTTTGTCTCCAGAGTACAAAACTGACCGGGCATTCCTGTCTGGTGGCCGAGCGGGTGAATTGGTCCTGACAACTGGCGGTCGTATCGGAGCGACCTCCAACTCTACAACAATGGGGGGTGCAGCCGCCACAGCGTCAAGTTGGCTTGGATCCATGGGCCTGGCAGCAAGTAGTGGAAAAGATACAATTATCCACAGCGGAGAAGGGGCTATAAGCACAATTAAATGGTCACTTTCAGGAAAATACGTGGCCTGGGTCAACGAGGAAGGCATCAAGATTATGCGGTCGAATTTGCATCTTGATTCTTCAGAGACAGAATTTGCCTGGAAACGTATCAGTCATATTGATCGTCCAAATCGCCCCGGCTGGGATGAAATGGCGGATGTTTGGAAAGCACGCGCAGAATGGATCGACCAGTCTGCTTTAGACAGTGGGGACAATCTTGATCCAAATGACAATCCGGAAAGTCCAGAGACACAATCAACTCTGCCTGCTGAGAAAGTGGAAAAGCTTGTTGTCGGTTGGGGAGGAACTGTTTGGGTCATTGATGTCTATCCCGAAAGGGCAAGCAAAACATCCAAGGGCGAGAGAGTGGGCTCTGCAGAGGTTGTCACAATGTAAGCTGGGGTTCTCACTGGTCGAATCGCTCGCCGCTAACTTCGAACACAGATTACGAACAGATTGCGTGGTATCTGGGATCTCATTGTATACGCCTCGTCTTCTTGTCATTCTCGCATATACGGAAACCGAAGGTGAAACTGCAAGTAACGGAAGGGGTAGTGGGACGCGCAATCGGAAAAAGGGCCTTGAACCCGAACTTCGTGTCATTGACATTGAGACCAAGGAAGAAATCAGCGCTGATACACTTTCAGTAAACCGGTTTGAAGGTCTTTCGGCGTCTGACTACCATCTAAGTGTCTTGCCTCCGTGGAAGACCCCAGAGGGACAAGTTGTTCAGCGTGGTGCCTTGGGGGCTCTTGGGTATGGGCTTTTGGATGCTACTATGTACCCTGCACGGCTATTCAGCTCCGGCGCTAGCATCCGCAGTACCACAAGTAGCGGCGACAAAGGGTCTGGTAGAGTTGCTCCCTCTTTCACGTCCAAACTCCACGCGGCCGAGGAGTCTCTTCCGAAGGAAGTACAAGAAGTTTCAGGTGCTCCTGGTGCCAAAATCTTTATCCACAGCCCGTATGACTGTGTTGTTGCAGTGAAAAGGGATCTTGCAGACCGTTTGTCCTGGCTTGACTCTCATGGTCAGTACGAGGACGCATGGCGTCTCGTCGATCAACATCCCGAGGCTGCGGGCTCGATACCTGACCTAACCGAAGTTGTTCCCGAGGCTGCAGGAAGGTCGCAAACCAGTTTGGGTGAATTTTTTGCTGATGATCAGTCATCCATCATGACGGCTGGTCGAACGAGAGTTTCTGCTGCTGAACAGGAAAAAGCTCGCCTGGGGGAACTTTGGATCAATCAACTTGTCAGCGAAGAGAAATGGGTTGACGCTGCCAGTATTTGTGGCAAAGTCATCCGCAATGCCCCACGATGGGAACACTGGGCATGGACCTTTATCAGAAATGATAAAATCGACGAGATCACTTCACAGATCCCGGTTGACTTAAATCCACCGTTGTCTTCTCGGATCTACGAAGTCATTCTCGCTCACTATGTGTCACGAGACTTGGTCAAATTCAAAGAACTGATCGAAACATGGCCATCCGACTTGTTTGACGCGAACGTGGTCACAGAAGCTATCGAAGCGCAGGCGAAATCTGAATCAGTGCGCGCGGGGTCTGAGGAGTGGCGAATCCTCACAGATTGCCTTTCCAAGCTGTTCCTGGTAGGAGGGCACTACCGCGAAGCCTTGCGTTGCTATATTCGATTGCAAGATGGAGATGCCGCCATGGCTTTGGTCCGGGAACACCGTCTGCTCGACGCAGTAACTGATGAAATACCGGCCTTCATTATGATTCGCGTTTCCCAAGAGCAGATGAAGTCAGCCACGAAGTTCGAACTGGAGGAGTTGACTTCCGAGCCCACGCGACTCCTTGTAAGTGAAGCATACACGGGCATTGTTCCCCCAGATACCGTGGTATCACAGTTGATTGCCGCAAACAGGTTCCTGTTTCTTTATTTCTATCTCCGTGCGCTCTGGCGGGGTGAATCATTACCGCACGACGCCTCAAAGCCCAGAAGAGGACGTGGAATCCATGCTCGGGATGCAGCCAGCAAGCTTGCTGCCGATGAAGGCAAAGCCCTGATTGATAACTTTGCCGATACGGCGGTCGAGGTATTTGCCGACTACGACCGGCCTCTCCTGATGGAGTTCCTCCAAACAAGCATATCTTATTCATTCGAGAAAGCCACGTCCATCTGCGAGGACCACAAATTCACACCAGAGTTGATTTTCCTCTTGTCCAAGATGGGCCAGACAAAGCGAGCGTTGAACCTGATTCTATCGGATCTCAAGGATGTTTCACAGGCCATTTCATTTGCGAAATCACAGGAGGATCCTGATCTGTGGGAGGATCTGCTTGATTACTCCATGGACAAGCCAAAGTTCATCCATGGTCTTCTTGTTGAGGCGGGAACAGCCATCGACCCGATAAAGCTTGTGCGTCGGATTCCGAGCGGCCTAGAGATCGAAGGTCTAAGAGAAGGCCTCACTCGCTTGATCCGTGAACATGATCTGCAGGCTAGTATCAGCCAAGGCGCGGCTAGGGTTATGCAAAGCGAGGTTGCACTTGGGATGGACTCGCTGCGCAAAGGTCAGCGGCGGGGAATCAAGTTCGAAATCACCGAGGACGGAGAGGAAGATTCTAATAAGACACCGACAACGAAGACCCAGGCTCAAGATCAAATCTCCGAGACCAGTGCTGCCAGACAATTCGGTGGCTCTGGACAGGGAAGATGCGGCGGTTGCAAAGCCGCCTTCCGGGAAAACGGTATGATTTTGACCCAAGTCCATTCCATGTGTTATCATCGGAAAACCAATGCTAATAATAACTCTGCTGTAGAGCGAGAAATACTCGTTGGCTTTGCTTGTGGCCATATTTTCCATCTATCGCACTTGCACCCAGACACGCCACAGCAACAATCCGGTACGAGCAGCCGTGACCGATCTGCCGATGTTACACCCCGCGCCATGTCTCCAGTCGACGAAACCCGATCTGCCACCGCGTCTCGCACCATTGGTCCTAAAGTCACGACGGCAAGAATCCTACGAGACAAGATCGGTGATGGATGTCGGATCTGTGCTGTGACGAGAGACATTGAATCCCTTGGTGGTGAGGCCGAGGTTTGAACTCTGTTGGGGGACATCTGTACCCATCACGTCTGTCCTGTGTGTATACTCCATGTGCACATACCTATGCATTCTCCTTGTTTCTCTGAGATACCCTGGCTTTAAGCCAAGCTACTGTACCCATTTATTGGGGATATTAGGCATTCATCCATTCTGTGAGGTTATCATACTGGTCATTGTTGTTATGTTCGATGTTTTGGCTGCTCACTACATACGTACTACATGTACTACTTGTGGTTTATCTGTAACATTCACGACCGAAATATAACTACCCGAATTCACTGCTCGGTCACCTCTTTTCTCCTTGGGCTTTGTATTCAGTTGAAGATTACAGATTACAAGATGCTTTATTCTCTTTACAATTTAGACACAACTAATAGTGAACCTTCTTGAGATTAGGAAAGCTATGCTTCAACTAGAATATGGGTCACTAATAAAATTTGCAAGATTAAGGGGAGCCAGTTGCATCCCATAGAAAAAACAAACGGCCACCCATCGAAACATGGGTTCCTCAAATTCCATCGCAAACACAATCATCGCATCAGGAACTATCCTTGCTACATCAAGAGATGGCTAGACTTGCCTCCTAACACGGTAAGAGAGTGTGTAGCGTTCTCACAGAATCAAGTGGAAGATGTGAGAGAGCATAACCACAATGCTCATGGTAAAGAGGCGGCTGTCCATGATTCCAGCGGTATTGGCACCGTTGAAAACAGGAGAAGGGGTGTGAGTGCCGCTGGGAGAAGTAACATGAGGAGATGGCGGGACGGTCTCCTCCTGGGTGTGGGTTGGCTCCTGGGGAGGCACAACCGGGACCTTGGACTCAGTAGTAGTCGCCAGAGTGGTTGGGGCCACCACGGTTGGCTGGGTCTCGGTGGTATCTTCAGTTGTCGGCTGCTGAGCAGGAGGAGCAGGAACCTTGACCAGAGTAGTCGCCTCGACAGTGGTGGCGTGCGGAAGCGGGACTAACTCAATTGGAACCACAGTAGTCACAATCTCAGTGGTCTCCCGTGGAGGGGCACCAGGAACAGTTGGCTGGACTACAGTAGTCACAACCTCGGTGATCTCCCGGGGAGGGGCACCAGGAACAGTTGGCTGGATTACACTGGTCACAAGCGTGGTAGTCGTCTCCTGCGAAGCGGGGACAGGAGCAGTGGGCTGGACCACAGTAGTCACAACCTCGGTGATCTCCCGGGGAGGGGCACCAGGAACAGTTGGCTGGATTACACTGGTCACAAGCGTGGTAGTCGTCTCCTGCGAAGCGGGGACAGGAGCAGTGGGCTGGACCACAGTAGTCACAACCTCGGTGGTCTCCCGAGGAGGGGCACCAGGAGCAGTGGGCTGGATGACAGTGGTCACCACCTCGGTGGTGGCCTGTGGAGCAGGAACTGTAACGGGGATCGGAGTCACAGAGATAGTGGCAGTCTCCGTAGGGGTGGTGGTGTACACCTTGGTGCTGATGCATTTCGTGGTCTCGGTGCAAGGGATCTCAACCGTGACAGTGACCTCTTCAGTGGTAACCGGCACAGAAACGGGGGCGGTCGGTTGAACCTCAGTGGTCGTGGTGGCTGGAACGGGAGCCGGAACAGTCGTGGTCGAGACTGCCAGGGTGCTGGTAGTAAGAACCTTAGTACTGACACACTTGGTGGTCTCGGTGCAAGGAACCTCAACGGTGACAGTGATTTCAGTGGTCACCGGAGTAGGAGCCAGCCCAGTGGAGTTGAGGCAAGGAGACGTAGTGTAATAGGTGGTCACATCAGTCACAGTGCTAGGAGCCTGGGGAACAGTTGAGTTTGTGTAAGCAGTTCCAGTAGTGCCAGGGACGGGAACGACGTTGGTAGGACGAGAAGATGCAACAGATCCAGTAGTTACTTCAGAGGCAGTTCCAGGAATCTCGGTAGTACCAGGAGCAGTAGACGCTTCAGAGGGGGAAGTACCAGAAACCGTGGAAGTGGTGTGGTCCTCAGCAGTGGTGGCAGGAACAGGAGCCACACTGGTAGCATTAGGACGAGAAGAAGTAACCGACTCAGTGGCAGTGGCAGTAACCGTGGAGGATCCAGTGTTGGTCACAGGGCTGCTTCCAGTGGGCACTTCAGTGGTGCTGGGCACTGGAGTCTGAGCGGTACCAGGCACAGAAGACTGCGAGGTGGCCAAGGAGGTGCCAGGTGTAGAAGACTTGGTGGTCACCTCGGTAGCGCTGGGGCCAGAACTGTGAGGGACAGTAGGCACAGACGAGTGAGGAGTCACTTCAGTAGATCCCGGAGCAGAACTGTGAGGGCCGGCAGGCACAGATGTCTGGGTGGTCACCCCAGGAGTGCTGGATGCAGGAGTTTGAGTAGGTGCGACAGGCACTGGAGTCTGCGAGGAAACCGGTGCAGTCGACTGAGAGACACCAGGCGCAGGGGTAGTGACTGGAGTAGTAGACTCTGTTGTGAGAGAATGACCAGTTGTGCACGGAACATCTGTGGAGACAGTTGTGGTCGGTTCATGACCGCAGGTAGTATGGGTAACCGTAACAGTGACTAGTATCAAGTTAGTTTTTGTCTTGGAAAAAAAAGCCGATGGAATTGAGGAGAGCCCGGACTTACTCAGTTCGGAAGCTTGAACAGCACGACCAAACAAAGCGCGAGGCAAAACATGGACTATGAAAATGATCAGTCATGGCAGATTCCAAGGTAGTCCCATACAGTGACTTACTTTCACCAAACTGATACTGCTCCCCAGTGTGAGGGTCCTGAAGAAAGACCGACTCGACGTTGTAGCATTCTGTTTGGCAACGAGGTCAGTAAGTGATCATAATGTAGCCAGGTATCAGCCATGGAACATACCAGCCGAAGCAGCAACCATGGTCACCAGAGTGGTGACCATGGCCAGAAGCAACTTGAAACGCGTCCAAGCTGCCATCTTGGCGAAGATGGGGCGGACAAACGAATGTAAAGTGATGACTTGATGATAATACCCAAGCAATCGATGGAAACGAAGGTTGATGGAGAAAATGGGAACGAGCGTGAAGTGGAAGAAGAAGAAAAAGAAGAGAAAAGAAAGAGGAAGATGGAAGAAAGAAATAGTAAACAAAGTCACCACCTGAGGAAGGAACGGAATTGCCCGTGACGACGAGGGAACACGTGCTTCCTGTGTTCTTTCCATATTTGAGGGCAAACATACAAGGAAGTCACGACTTCCTTGTATGGCTATGGTGAGGTACTTGACGGGGACTCTTCTGTATAATTTAGTGTGACTCGAATAGAACCTTAAACTGGATGCACCGTAGGTGTACAACCTGAGTGAGACAGTCTAAATCTAGTTGACTGGGATACGAAAGAAAATGGCCCTTTGCCTAACATCGGGGGGTTTCGTTCGGTAGAATTATGCCGCGGGCTGCAATAAAGGACTTTATGTCCGGCTTTGGTGCAGAGATCAGCTCAAGACCAGCCCCTAGGACTATCGGAAGAACAGAACTATTTCTATAAAGAGGCTGGGGTATCACAGACAATGGTCTATGTGCCACATTAACAAGACTACAAAGGAAAACAGACATGGCTCTATTTTCTATTATGGTCAGGCCATAGAGATCCCAAACTAGGTTTGAATACAAGACAAAGTAGCAAAACATTGCACGGAGATTAACTTTTGATATCTTTGAAGTAACGACTATCATTGGCATGACAACCTAAATTTAGGTCAGACACTGCCAGAAGATCAAGTGCGGAAGTGAGAGATCACTTGAGCCCCCAAACGGGTTATCAACAAGTGTAGAACTGGGTTCTATTTTATTTTAACTTAAGCGCAGCCCTATTCAACTCGGAGGATGATCTATTCAGGTCAGGGGCAATGGTGACACGACTTAGGGCATGATTTTATCAGGTGAAATTGCAAGGTAATCACGACATGAGCGACCATGTATACATCCATGATAGGTAGATATCATCTGTACCCATGTAAGCACAATGTCCAGGTTGACTATAAGAAAGATGACATTCAAATTAAGTGCAACATGTACCTAGGTAGACACAAAGTATATTCCCATAAGCAGTACCCAGCCAATCTAAATACCCACTATAGAACAGAGTCCCAGCCGATAGATATCCCACTCACAGCAAAAAAGCAAAAGAAAAGAGAAGAAAAATCGATCCAATCGAAGGACATCAGGCAGAGTGGCAAACATTTCCAACATTGCATAAGATGCCATTTCGGCTACCAACCAAAAAATACTAGTGTATGCAAATACATACAGTGACGCATTCCCAAGAAACCCAGAAAGTGTGTGGTATTTTACCGGAACCTCTAGACCCGAATGAGCGGTCACGTAACGGGACGACCCGCGCAGAGAAAAAACGAGTGGAAATTTGTTCTGGCCCCGCTAAGGAACTAGATTATGACATCATAGCGCTTATCCACCCGTGGACGGTGTATCAAAATACCTGGGAATCCATAGAAGTAGTTTGAATTGCTAAAATCACGAGATATGTGGCTATCACTTTGTATTTTTTTAACGAAGACAAGTCGAACCAGTACTATCCATGGATAGTACAACATATACAAGCCATATCTCGGCGGTTGTCCACCTCCACTCTATAATTGCCACCAAAGTTGATCCTTGCCCTTAGCTACAGTCAGTAAGCCTCCGCCCCACAACTGCATTTTTGTTGTGTGAGGTAATAAGTTCGGACCAAATGCCGAGTACATGTCTTCTAGTCGAAGTGATGTTCAACACCTGCAGCTATCTACAGCTCTTTGAATGGCAAGCGCTTACATCATCATGCGGTGCATTGTACAGCGCATCACTTAAGGGGTTTTCCAATCAGTACCTCAAGAATATTCAATGCGTTTGGTTTAGCTGTGTCATCCAAAAGTTGTCAACTGGGATAGGGTAATGGAATAAATATGTAAAGTTATAGTCGAAGATAACTCGAAATCGATCTATGATAGTGGAAAGTCTGATTGCTTGGCTAGCGCTACTTAATACGAGATTGACTTCCGATTCGGTTGTAGAAATCTGGGGTCGCTTCGTGGCAACGTAATACCACAGAATTTTAACTCTTTGGCTCTATCAATGCTTCTTCAAGAGCTTAACGAGACTAACCGAGAAACCAGGAAGTTATTTACTTGCAATGTGTATTAATATGGTGTTATCGCTCTTATATTTACCAAGTAGTCTGAATTGCTAAAGTCATGAGATATGCGAGGAGACAAGAGGTAAGCTAGAAAACGGGAAAGGAAAGGTTACGAGTCGCGGACATCCTCCTCCAAGTCTTCGGCAATCTCGTTATAAACTCGGGATCGTGTTTCTCTTACCAAACAGAAAAGATAATCTATCAAAAGGGATATTAGGGGTCTTGATATCATTACTACATGTTGTCACTTCGAGGCCCGTATCTAGAGTTCACACACTCATTGTCAGGCATCTAGACTCGAGGACACAACACGACCTACTGCCTGAGAAAAGCGGGGAGAAATCAAATACGGGAATATAAATGAAGACCTTTGTCAGTATTCTAGACCTCGGACATCCATGGATACGATGTCGAGATGGATCCAACTACTTCATCCGGAGATCACGACGGGAAAGAGAAAATAATACATCTGCTGTGTAAACCGATATCAGCGGCAAACATAAACCACATGAAAAGAAGCGAAAAAAAGAGATGTGAAAAAGTCTGCGCATGTCTATACGATCTAGAACTGGGCGTACGCTCGATCTGGAAACTGGATGTCTCGATATGGCATACGATCGAAGTTTCGACCAAGGGAAGACTCCCGGGCCCAAAAACCGCCATTGGCTGGGTGACATGACGGGAGCTTTCCCTCCAATCAGAGCTCTTATATAGGTGAACCTCAATCCGAAGCAACGGTCCATTGAAACTCCGGATCTTCCGCTGCCAAACCATATTGACCTCGGGAGTGCCCAACGGCCGTGCTCTACCGCGTTCTGGGGTCGCAGTGACGGCGTTTCGTTGATTTTTGTGTGGCGCAGAAGCCACAGTCTGTGTCCCACTGGGCTGATATGGAATGATTTGTGGACCATGAGCCAGTTCGTTTCCTTTTCTGACCGCTCGCGTGGCCGGATTGGGGACTAGCGTCGATAGTCCTCGGTTAATGGCGGCTTTCGATGCCAAGAACTAAGGGCTAGACGGATGATTGTTCCAAGCGTCTTTTAAAGGTGCCAAGGGTTTGATGGCTGTTGGCGGCTTTATTTCGTTGATGAGGCTTAGGTAACAATCGAGTCTTCCAAGGTTAGATGCCTTTTGTTCAAGATAGGATAAAGTAAGACTTCTACATGCGAGATCGCAATTGAGGTAGCAAGGTCATCGTATTCTGCGCTTGCATCAGAGTGGCTGACCCGTAGTCCCGTCCTCAGGTAACTATCTATATCAAATGACCCAAATCCGTATGTATGCACACAGGCATAGACGCGGACAGAGATCGCAGAAAAAGTCGGAACACTCAAGGCTACTAAAAACCAGCACCCAACAAAAAAAAAAAAAAAAAAAGGGAAAAAAAAAAGGCCAATATAGCTCGGAAAGAATGGAACAAGGTATCAACGTCGTATGCTCGGCCCTCAAACAGATCGAATAATAACCATATCAGACAAAAGATATCAATAGTCCCATAGCCCATCGACTCATATACCGTCGTAATGGGTAAGCAACGCTAAGTTTGACAAGGATATCTGAAAATCAAAAACATAATATAACAGGGTATCGTTGCTCGGAGACTCGTTTATCATCCCCCTGTTCAACGCCCTGTAAAAGACAGTGAAGCCGGCCCATAGAGAAAGGAAATATGAGAACGTGAAAAGACGAGTGCAACTGGTGCAAAATGGAAAGTTCGTGTGCTGCAGACCAGAGCGGGGAGACCAGTGGTTAGCAAGGTGAGATGAGGCGAGTCGAAAAGAGTTACTTTTGTATTATGTTCGAATTCGAGAGGTGGGGCATAGCCTAGAGGTGTAGGCGATGCAGTTTTAGTAGATTAATTTTATCTCCATGGGAGATCCGGATGTTCCAGGAGCACTGCCATTAGGATTTGGTGTTTCAGAGATGTCGATGATCATGTCTTGACCCTCTGGAAGCTGACGGACAACATCATCATCCACCATGACTCGCATGCCTTTTTCGTGGGCATGCATGATGTTTGAAATTCGCATCGGATCGATTTGATATTTCTCAGTAATTTGCTTCACAAGGTCTTGAACTGTGCGTTCCGTCAAATAGATTGCACGGTAGAAGTCCTCCGAGCGCTTCGTATTTCCAGCGATTCGGACGTAGAAGCATGCGACTGCGGAGATAATTAGCAAGGATATTTATTAATGATCGGGTTGCGCTCGAAAAACTCACCAGGTTTGGGAGGGCGTTCCGCCGGAGGTCGGTAGGTCAAGTCTACACCCACGGCCTCTATGAAACCCCTTGAGACCTGGTCACCAGCAGGAATCCTCTGGATGGTGGTCGGGCAATTTGCTAATCTGAGTGATTGGGTAGGCGGCGAATTCGAAGAAGAGGTATTGGTGTTGGGAGGCGAGGGCATAATTGCCTCCAATTCACGTGTGTTTGAACGGCTCATATTCGCATACTGAGGGGAATCGCCATCACCCGGTAGCTGAATGGGATATAGGTCGGGATCGTCGAATTTATCACCTCGTAAGCCGAAAATGCTCACTGACCGAGTAGATGAGAACATTTCTTGCATTGTAGCCAACTTGGCTTGGAGATCATCCTCCAACGAGACTTTCTCTGGAGGAACATCCTCCGAGTCCAACGACCAGGTTCGTTTGTGGCCCGAAGACTTGTCGGATCCCTTTGCGGCAGAAGCATTGTTTCCTCGTTTGCGCTTCGTAAATCCACCCATTTCTGCCTGGGAAATCTGCTGCTTAAGCTTATCAATGGTCTTCTTGACATGCGCAACGTCATTGGACAGCTTCCGCTCAGCACCATGATCCCGGAAAAGCTTTACTTTGCAGTAAGACAGCTCTGTATCACGCGATACACCTGTCTCCTCACCCGGAGACAAAAGCTCGGTTTTGGCGCATAGTCTGACAGGAATTCCCTTCACACCTTTTGAGTGACTGAAATCCGTGGAAAGGAAATTAAACCGCACGGGAATGTTGCAATCCGCCGCGCCAGTCGTCGGATTGGCAGTCCAAGTGACGCAGAAGCCGTCGACTGACATACTCTCGACTTGCACCTGTCGGTTCCTTTGTACGTCACTGCCACCTTGTAATGGATCCACGTATTCCACAGCTAATAATTTTCCGCCCCGTTGATGGGCTTCTGTGGTACCGCGGCCTTCCTTCCATAGTTGCCAACATGCTGACGGTTTCATTCGTTGTTCTCGCTCTTCGAAGGAAACGCGAATAAATGTTCTATATCGAAGAGGTTCGTGGTTGATGATTGGTGGGCTCGTGTCGATAACTGAGAGATTGTATGCTTGGCCCTTGTTGAGATAAGTCACGGGGATTTCACTCATGTTCTTCACCATGGCGGTCGGTGCTCGTAGAGAAACATTGAAGCGGAATCTAGAGCGATAGAACATGGTTAGCATTGAACAGAAATTTACTGATCAGATTTAACTCACTTTTCGCCATTGGCATAGGACATGTCACCAGCCATTTGCGCCGAAAATTCCGTCGAAGCCGTCAAATTGGATGCTGTTTCGACATGTACATCATTTAAAGGTTCATCGAGGGTATCATCCATGGCGTCATATCCGGAGTCGCGGTGCATGAATGCGCTTGGCGCATATGACGGCTGCTGAGTGTATGGGTTCATGTCATTCATTGGATTCATGAACTGCGGATGGAACGGCTCAAAGCCGATGCTGTGGTGATTGTGTACAGCTGGCATGCCCGACAGCGGAGTCATCAAGTGCATCCCTGTTGGAGTGTGCAAATCCCCAGCCTGGTTATGAAACATTGCACCCATTCCAGCCGAAGTCGGGACATAAAAGCTTGTGTTGGCAGGCGGAATCATGGAATATGAAGCGGATTCCATCCATGAGGGCGTCAACCCCAGTTCGTGCATATTTCGAGGAGTGCGGTCGTTGTTGGTGACAGGTAACTTGACATCATGGTTCTCCATTTTCACATCGTTGTTCTCGGCCATACTATGAGCAAGAATAGGGTCAGTTCTAGTCTTACGTATAACACATGATGTTATATACCTTGAGGCCATCACAGGCTCGGCTGCCCTCACATTGCGCGGGCTCTGGCTATCTCGCCGAGGGACAATGTCTGAGAATGCCTGTTGGAACCGACTGATGAACTCAGTATCCGGCTTCTGAGAGTTTCTCCTGCGCAGAAAGAATATAATGTTAGAAATGAAACCATTGTATTATTGACAACTTAAGGGTAAGAAGCTCACCGGTTGTTGAACATTATTTATCTTATCAATGCTTCGCTTGAGCCGGGACAAGGAAAGAAACAAAATATGGCCACCAGTAAATTGTGGCCCACTGCCAGTACACTTGGGTGTGCTCTGTCTGGTCCTTGTCAAAGCGTGGAGTATGGAGATTGGGGAGTGTCCGGATGTCGTGCGGAGTGTTCGATAGCTTGAGATTGTGCGGAACCTTGCATCAAGTGAAAGGTTCTATGAGGAATTGTCGTTTGGAGGAATGCGCAAAAGGCTTGGGAAATGGAAGCTTGGACTTGATCGAAAAAGGTGAAGGTAGGTCAAGTGGTCCGAAAACAGATTGCAGAAAATAGTAATGGAGAATGTTTCCTTTTTATAGGAGATTGGATGAAATAATGTATAATTGGAGTGACGAGGGGTGGAAGGAGGGGATATGACGATGTTTAAAGGGAGGGGAGAATGGTACGGTTTGACGACCCTCCAATGAAAGATGTATAAGAAATCCCACAGGACTGTCATCCACTGAGCCACAAGTGGACTTTCACCAGAAAAGGGGGGCCATTGGATATGCTCGGAAGATTTTCAGAGGAGTTGGTGATCTCGGGAGGAGGAAAGCTGTCGCCACCTGGGTCTGATAAGAACAGGGGGGGCCACTTTCGGTAAGAAACGTCTTTTTTTTTTCTTTTTCTTTTTCTCCCTCCAAATACATATCGTATCCCCCAATGAAATCGGTAATTCAACAATTCTATAATTTGTACAAAATGATACAATATATTTGCTCTGAATAAAGTGATTGGTAACGAGGAATAAATTGTGGAGAAAACGGTGGGAAAGGGTAAGCTATGAAACTTTCAAGGTGTTCAGGTATGGAGAAAACAGAAAATTTACGGTACGGAGTATATTTCACGATCCATTACGCTTCCTATTTGGGTAGTACAATATCGATGGATAGACACATACAGATGATATAATTCGCCAGGGTATATACAAAATATATATATGTATATATCTTGTTCTTTTCATTCAGTCAAGGAACATTTCTGACCTAGCATCGTGTCGACACAATATATGATCTATAGTCCCCATTTCTAACATATATAACACTACTTGTGGTTTATTGCACAGGCACGTGCATATATAATTGACCTCGCTGGCGAGTTTTCCCAACACGACTCATGTCCGTGGGTACGTAGGAGGGAACCTTGGAAACATTTCCCGTTCTCGTTAGGTAATGTGACTTGATCGGAATGACACATCCATATTGTTGTTGGATTTAGCAGCAAATCAATGCTATTTAGGGTTATATCATACGAGCACTTTATACATGCAACGCTTCTAGCTGTTCGAGACCTCAAATGGATCAATATCACAGCCCTATATATCTAGACTCTGACCTCATACTAGTGTGTACATTATACGGAGTACAACATACAAAAGTACTTTAGCCGCGAAGGCGGAGTGTGGAACCGTCAATCTCTGGTATTTATGCGTGATAGGTGGTCGGCCCGACCGGATCTGCATTGAAACTGATGTTGTTCGGTTGATATATGGCTTTCCGTTGGAATCCATTGGCTGGGACCGGGGATATGTCAATTTAAACAGTTGGTGTTGCCTAAAACATTTAATTTATGTCTATGATCTCATCCTCGGTCTGTCGCGGCTCAAGGCGACCAGGAGACCCATGCATAGAGGCTGTGGTTCGTCTCCTAGTGCATCGAAACTGCAGCTACCGTTGCCTATATTTCAGATTGTATAGACTACATGTCTGCTTACCAACAGCCATGGATGGTTTACAATGGTCATAGCTTATGTTATACTGGGGTTGGAATGTAAGGCATGATGCGCGATACAATATAATATAATACAGCCACATACCACGTCAAAACAGCCCCAGTCAAAAACAGCTCATTGCCGGAAAACCACCCACCAATAATATTGCTCAAATCTGCCCTCGATTGATCAGCGGAGCACCAGTACTTTATGTGTACCTAGGTGCCTTGTGCCTTACTAGAGCTTTCGATTTAAGTTATTGAAGCTAAAGTATGGAAGTTGCATCCATTACCGAACATTGTAGATTACTGGTCTAATGTATGAAGCTAACCCTTCGGGTTCATCCCAAGGTACACAAACACGCCTGTAAATAACCGCCTTCCCACTTACATCAATTAGAGGGCGTCCACTATTTCTCGTCATTGACAATTTTCTCCACAATTTTTTCGAATGGCCTAGGGCCCCGAAATCCAAATTAGGACTGACGTAACGGCATTTCTTCCCGAGCTATCAGATCTACTATGATATACAACAGTGAAAGCCACATCGTCATGAGGAAACGTTTTCGGTAATATAACAAGCTAGACGCCGGCGGCTACGTTGGTAAGGCCACGTCTACAGTTGAAAGAAAGAATACACCAAAAGACTTCTAACTAGGATTTAATTATCTATGATTGATGTCAATCGGAAATATGAGCTGTATAGAATATACGGTCGATTATTGGCCGATCTGACTCTTATAGGAGCATCGAGCTACCTAGGTACTTTCTGTGTTAAGCCACAATAAGTAAAAAGTATGATACGTCCAATTTCAATATGTGAAGTTCGTGGGGCTATAGCGCTGATCGGTTACATCATTCGTGCAGGGGTCCACAATGATAAAATGGTCCTACGCAAAGTACAGTCATGTTTCATGAGTATTTGCACCCCAGTACTTCGGGAGGGCCCTATTTTCTGCCGGAAAAACTTCGTACTCACTCCCAGCCAGTCGCACTACGTGGGTGGCTCCTATAATATTATGAATAGGCAGGCGGTATTCACAGAGCGGTCAATGGCAGAGGTACCGGGGTGCAAATACTCATGCAACGCCACTGTACGTACGCAAAGTACCGGCCAGAGCACGCAAATGCCTGTCCAAAGCCCGTAAGTGACTGACCCACCCAATAGACCCTAGGCAAATCCATAGAAAAAAAGAAACAGAAACCCAAAGAAAGTCCATCTGTCAATCTTAGATCGGCAATTGGGAAGAGGGGCCGATCTACGCTGGCTTGCAGTGGTGGTTGCTGGTATAGCCAGTCAGGCCGAAAAACGGTCTTGCCACCTTAATATCAGACAACCCGAGCTTCTTTGATAGATGAAGTTCCACGGCACAGCTTACGCAGCTTTGCATCAGCCGCAAGCATTTCCCCATTCTCGGCGCCATGGTTTCCACTTATGCTCGGCTTAAGCACGAATCAGATGCTCCCAAGAATGTTGTACCTCTGGCGTTTTATATTGATGTCATAAATCTCAGTGCGAAAACTCAAAAGCTTATTGGTTGTGGTTGCTTTAACCAGCCGCGGTCGCGCATATTACACTCAGTGTACTGAAACAATGTACTTATTGTCCTCTATGACGAGCTGACGAGCTCTAGTACGTTATTGGCCCTGCCTAATACAGATGCATCGATGGAAGTATAGAAAGTTCCCCGGCCGCACGGGCCAAGCTTGTGAGGTTCCGATATGACGAGCTCTATCAGAGAGATCGGCGATGGCTACCTTTAGCCGTCTGTTTCATCCACAATAACGGGGAGCACGATCCTCGTCTGGATTGGCCTGTTAGCGTGTCGTCTAGAAATTAATATATACCGAACGACATCATAATAAGCTACAAAGTTTTGTAGATCGTACCTGTGAGTGCTTTGGCCTACGTTATTGGTGGTGGTTATTTTCTCCGCAGGAAGATCCATTTCTAGGGCTGTACTTCCTCCACGGGGCATTGCCACATCCTTGCCATGAATCAAACGGGTTATTAGCGCGAGGGTAATTTTTGTTGGTAATTTCTGAGCATGACTCAGTATCCGTTTAATATAGTAAGCTGTTTTTGCTCTATATTACAACGTTATACAATGTTGTGGGATTGTTTTTTATCTTACACGTGGTTGTCTATGTACTCTTTGGACTGCAATTGAACATTGACGGTGGTTTCATGACATTACCCTATATGAACTATCCAATCGATATGAATGATGCCCCCCCCTTTACAAAATGATCCGGTAGTGCTGTGTTGCCATCGGTATGCTCAATGATTACCAGTAAGTGTAGTCCCTTGTACCCGGGACCGGTATCGACCGCGTGCAAGGCCGAAGAAGATATCACCATGCATACATGCAACCCTAACACGCCCATGACGCCGATGTGTGACAGAAAATAAAACAGAAGAAAACATATAGACACAGGCAAAACCCGACAGAACCTTGTGTATATAGTGGCCAATGGCCGGGTCCGGTACGCGGAAATTGCCTGTTCCCAGATTCGGGATGGAAAGAGGGTAAAAGATGCAAGAAGATGCAAGCAAGGCTTAATAGCCGTTCAGAGGAGATGAGTAAGGAGGATGCCCTGCAGTCATTCGCAGTCCACCATAGTAGGATGGTTGACCGGGTATTCGGCTTCGAGGCATGGGCACGAGGACGAGGAGCTCCGAGAACTGGAGGAAAAGGAAGGTGGTAGACAGCGAATTGCTATCAGTGCTGGATGATCAATGAGAATCCATCAACCCATGATGCACAGGAGCCAGAGACTCCAGCAATCTTGTAGCCCAAAGGAGGTATTAAAGTATGGCTGTTTCGAGTCGGTTAGCATGCTTCGAATATTGAGAGAATAAAAGAGAACACATACCCTGTGCCACCGGCAGCATTTCCATAGACACCGGATTTTCTGCCCAGGCTCGTGAGAATCTCGATCCCATCAATCCAGAGACCAGCCCGGACATAGAATCCAAGCAAAATTTCACCACGTCGAGTATCAAGGACAAACTCATCACCACCAGGTTTGCCTCCACGCTTACCAAATAGCTGGCTGGTCGCGTCCTCGTAGCAGAACTCGATACCATCCAGGGCATAGCCATGGTAGACTTTGATCGATGTCAAGAGCTTTGTTTTGATGAAGGCACATTCCAGTAACAACTGCTGTGGCTCACTGCCTTCCATCGCCGACTGGCCTAATTGGCCGCTTTTAAAACCAGACTGGCTTTTGGGCAATTTGACGAGAGAATTTTTCGATTTCAGATCGCCGATGTCCTCGACAGTGTAGCTTCCCAGAGCACCAGAGCAGACAACCAGACGAATGTTCTTTTTCTTTTCCTTTTCGGTGCCATACACACGTTGGCGAAGCTCGCTCTCTGTCACTGCAACTTGTCGTGGCAGTCCATTGGGGCTCGACTCGCTGTTCAAGTACTCAATGAAGTTGTGGCAGAAGGTGTCACCCTCAGCATATAGTTCCATGAATGCAATCCCCGACGAAGCAGTGAACAATATCTTGCTGTTCTCGACTGGCCACACCTGCACGCTATCATCCGAAGTGGGAGAAGGGTCACTTGGGAGTCGGAAGCTGGGGTGGAATCGGAAGCGTAGCGCATCCAGGCGATGCCAGCTACACTCGTCGTTGGGCAAGCACACTTTCAACCCTTGAGCCTTTGTGCGCGTGGAGAAAGGCTCTCGGGTCAGGAAAGTTCTGTTCAAACGCACATAGTCGCGAAGCATGACTCCCGACTCCTGGTGAGGACAGCCGAAGAGATGGCCCACCTCGTGCAGGTGAGCCCCGATGCCCAAGTTCGCGGATTCCCAATTGGAGCCCGCCTCGCCGCAGTCATTGGCAATGTGGTTCGTATCCGTGCGGGTGCAGTCTGAGAACGCGTCCACGACTTCTTCCAAACATGATGGATAGCTTTGGAGACAATGAGACCCAAAGATGGCCATTTTGATATCGTCATCGGCCGAACCTAACGCCGCATGGCCGGTGATCATCTGGGATTGGGTATCCCAATGAGAATCGAGGAGAAGAACGGAGACGTATTGCTTCTGGCCGGGCTGGGGCTGGAAATAATTTCGCACGGCATCTTTAGCAATGGCGAATAAGTCGTCTTTCTTCCCGGCTTTTTCATTCTGCTGGGCAATATTGAGATCTCTGAGTTCGGCCACTGTTTTCTCAGTGCGGACTACGTGAATCTTGGCCTCATTCCGCATCTGGCCTTGGGTCAAATCGCGACGACTCAAGCTACCCGACTGCCACTCTTCCTCGAATCGGAAACAACGCCGCCCGAAATTATTGCGGAACATTTGTTCACCAGTGAAGGCCTGCCAGAGATAGGCTGCCATGCGGTACTTTCGAATGGCCATTTCCAACCCATTTCCTTCGCGATCTGCCCTTTCCGGTACTGCATCGTATGTACCGTCTGAGTCTTTCCCCAGGAGGATGACCAGCTGCAATGGCGGGTTGTTGACCAGAGGAAGGTAGTTGATGCAAATCCAGGAGGAGTGAATGGCGGGGTGGGTGCTGCCCGTGGACAATTTTGGCGAGACAAAGTCAAAGCGAAGGCGATTAGGACCGGGAACTAGGTGAACGAGAACTTTAAAATGCGATGCCGTGACGGGCCAGCCGGTCGACGGGAAATTATCTTGGTGGTGATAGACGGTGACGTTTCCGTCCAGCGGATGTTGCCTTGGGTCGCCGATTTGACCATACACGAGCAGTACTTTCTGGTTGACCTGCATGATAGTCAGGTAATTGATTTCCATTTTACCAGAGAACAATATGTGCCTCCGGTTCCGGCCTTATCAGCTGGACATACCCATGAATTATCAGCCACAGACACGAGTCTCGGGGCATAAGGCGAGACGGGAGCTTGTGATCGGTACACGCCATTGACTGAGGACGAGCTACTACCCTGCCAAACGATCAGAGTCAGTGCTGTCAGTTGTCGCGGGAATGAGTATGGGTACGTACGATAACGCTGTTTCGCTGAGAACTGGGCACCACAGGCCACGGTCGCTGTGTAGGCGGGGCTACGCTGACAGCACTGGTGGTTTCGGATTCATTGAGAGCAGGAAGGCTGGGGGTTGAAAGGGTCGGTTTGATCGATGATGGTGGAGTGATGGAGCTGTGGGAGGAAGTGTCGACCGTGGATGATGATTTCCCGGAGACCTCCTCCACACTATGGGATGGAGTCTTGTGAAAAGTGGCCTTTGATCGACGCCGTAGGTCTTTGAAGAACGGCATGGCGAGGTTGAGAGGAGAGAAAAGACGGAAGCTACCCTGTTGTTTTTTTAAGGCGGGTAAATTGTCAGGAACAGGATAACCGTTTGCGGTTGACGACGAGTCGCCCCGCCAGTCACCAAATAGGGGGGAAGGGGGGATGGATTCTGGTTTTGTTAATTTTTAGAAGTGAATTGAGAACATTTGAAGAAGGAAGAGATCGAAGATCAGAGATTCCCCTTAGCTCCAAAAATAATAATAATAATCCATAATAAGCACTAACTAGTTATAGAGCACTTTTTTTTTCAAAGGCCCTTGTCCTTCCATTACGCGTACTCTCAATGGCCTAAAGCTCCTTATTATTCTGTTATCAGCTCAGTTCAAACTCTTTTAAGTCGTAATGTTTCAGTTGTGGATCGGATCGCACTAATGTTCTTAACTTAGATCTCGGGGAGAGCTCACATACCCTCACCGGGGACGGAGTACGACTGGCTATGCCATATTTTCGATGTTTCAGTTTTCTATAAAGCTTGACATTATGCCTTTTCTTTTTGGGAATGCTTGGATTTTCAGATTACGTAGGTGGCTAGTGTCAAAATCCAATATTAGAATCTTGAAACGTCCCTGTCTGGGCTGCATATATGGCTACATATATGTACTATTGTAGTTACAGGTCACGGCCCCAATACGAATTTATGTCCATTTATTTCCTTCAGTTTCAGGGAATTTACGTCCTCTATTTTCCCATTTCCTTCCTATTTCCCCAGAATTTGATACTCCGAACACATTAAGGTATATGAAATGCTTCCGGCGATCTGGAGCATACCTTAGGGGACTTACGACTCCATTCTTCAATTCTTCAATCCAGGTGGATCGGAATCTGGGACTGCATGCCTCGTTTCTATGGGGATCCTGGAATCTGCAGAAAAAAACATTTTTCTTCTTTGAGAATAAAGATCTTTAGACGAAACTGTACGGAGTATAGTAGGAAGTAATGGGATTCAGGGGACTAATTGGATACATCGATTTTTATAACAAACAATCCTGACATGAAATAATAGAATTAGAACTATTTTGTGGTTATTGAATTGGACTATATAGAGGTAGTTGTCTACATGCACATGTGTACTATATAGGGACACCAAACACAGAATAGTCCAGATAGAATGGATAACATAGTCTAGAAGACAGATTCAAGAGAAACAAAATAAAATTAAAAAATAGGAAATGTCATGTTCTTCTTCTATTACTATTCTTCCTATTTCAGCGAATAGGAATTGGCTTTCTTTCAATCCCAATCTGTTCAAGTGCTTCTCCAGAATTATCGGAGTTCCCGCATTTCGGCAATCTCCCTTCCCTTTCGCCCTTGCTCACCCCAAACAACCTCGACTCTTCGGAAACGTCTGATCTTTTTTCTTCGCATAGGGGTGTCTTGCTTGTTTTTATTATTTTCTTGGTTTCCTGATACAATGCCTCCATCACAGCCGGGCTCGGCAGAAAAAACGATCCGCAAAATCGATATCGCCCAGGTAAGAGATCCAAAAAAAAAAAAATAATAAGAGGCTGCGGATCCCTTGAGATGTGGTCTTGGCTATTGATCTAAATACTTGCCACTGTATCCTAATGCTTCCAAATGATATTGTTGATGACGTGGGACTGACCCTGGATTCTCTTTGCACAGGTTTCTCTCAGTCTGCAGGATCGATTGGGCCTTGCCAAACTCAAGTACCAACATGGTCGACTGCATGGCCTGAACCCGAACCAGCAGGATGGCAGACCCGTTCTCGAGAGTGACAAGCCTTCCGACTCTTCATCCGAGTTCTCACGCAGTCGTTGCGAGACTCCCTTCACCTCCCCTCCCCTCCAAGCCTCCACCTACTCCAAGGAGCTCCCTCGATCCGCCCGCAATAAACATGCCGCTACCTTCAACTCTCGAGTCATGCAGCCTATGCTGTCTGCCAGTCGAAAGCGCCTACGGTCTGACTCCGATTCCGAACGCCCTGCCAAGGCACCCCGGGTTTCGTGGAAGAGTTCTTACCGACTGCCGGAATCCTCCCCTGGCATGAACCGACACCGTACGAGCCGACGCACACAAGCCCCCTTCATGTCCGAGGCGACAATCCCAGAGATGTCATCGCCTATATATCCTAGGCCGTCAGAAGAGATCGATCCCGATCTGCCGCTGCACAGCTTCCAGAACATGAGCTCGGTCGTAGGCTCATCTCCTCCACGAACCCCTCCTCCAAAACACATGCGACTGCCCCGCAACCAGCCTCAGAACCACGAGGACGGTGCAGACTTGCTCTTGTACCTCGCCAACTCACCGACCCCTGCTCGGGTTGCAAGGGGCAACGGAAACCAGGCCTTCCCACCTTCCACTCCTCCCAGCCAGCATGCAGTACTGCCAAGCATGACACCTACACTGGGGGGTGGCATGTTTGCCAACATCAGCACACCAAATCAGCAATTCAATTTTGCTGATTTCGTCAACGTGACCCCGAGCCCGGCCCAACCGACCTGGGGCGGGCGCACCCCAGGCAATCCTGCTCGCACTCCGCTTACCAGCAACCGAAAGCGATTGAACTTCGATGCCCTCGTTCCTCCAAGCAACTCCAGCCCTCGACTTCGCAAGGAAACGGGGCTGGCATTACAACTGGGCGGCGAACTGCATCCGTAAAACCCGGTGTTTCTCCATTTTCTCTTCTCTGTTCATTTTTGCCTTACCTCCCTATTAAACCCATTGACGACATTTTTATGATCATGTTATGTACACATTGTGTTCATCCCCTATGTAATTTGCCCCCTTTCCCCAGTGTAGAGCCTCACTCTTTCGAGGACAGACTTGAGTCTCGATTGGGAAGGCCTCTACCTGGACTTGCATCCACAGGCGTTTCTTTTTCCCAAATGCTTTGCTAACTATAACGTCTTGCATTGCCTCTCATTCATCAAGACTGTATGTCTTGCTTTTTCTATGTCATTGTTTGCCCTCGGCGATTGCCCTGTTCACCCCTATTTCTTTCTTTCTATTTCTTTTTCCCTTTGCACCCAGCATGCCTTTGATGAGTTCGTTTAATATTTCTGCATGGCTCTTGTCTTGATATAAGGAGATGGAGGATGAAATGAATATGTTCAACCTTGAGAACATATGTGTACTTCATACCTGTCTAAAAAAAAACCACATAGTTCACCTAACCAGCTCATTTTTACCATGCCTATTGGCCTCAAACACAGAAAACCTACACATCTTAATGGACAGCCATTTCAGCCCAGCATGTACTTCCCTATTTCACCTTCAAAAGCCCCTGTTTTCCTTGGGCCACGTAGCCAACCCCTCATTTCGCGTCCAATCCGGTCGCGTCTTTTCGCGTCACTTTCGCGTTGCAGTTTAAGAGGCTTTGGGCCAATCAGAGATCAGAGTGAAAGTCAAATGTGATGTCATATACGGCTACATCCATGGATACTATATCCCGTCTCTATTCCAAGGTTACGCTCTATGTCTTTTTCTTTAATTGTATCTCGCCTTTACTATCATGGTGATCCCAAAAGAAATAAGGCCGAGTAGGAGTAGCAGATGACCGAAACAGAACACCCGGTGGTTCTTGTCAGGTCGGACCTATATTCCTCACAAGTCAATCTTCTTGGCTCATCAGAAGCTTCATTAACCAACGTACATCGTATACCCAGTCATCTAAATTGTCCCAGTGGGTGGAGTACCACATGACAAATGAGTTCCATGGGTAGGTGAACCAGTTCTTCTCAGTCTTGTAGTCGATGAAATACTGCCTGAGTATCAGATACATACAATGCCAACCAGAAGAATATGGGATGTTTTGGCTTACACTCCCGCATGAGTTGTTGAAGATCGTCGTGGCGATTTTCTCATGCAAATTCACATTGTAATCTTTCTCACTGTCGGGCCTGACCTCAACAAACGAACAGCGGTCTTGAATAACCGGCGCAATCACCTTCATGACAAGGTTGACGTAGCTGTGTCACTGTTAGCGGGTATGATCTGAAAAGAGCGGGCTAAGAACAACTTGGCATACTTCTCAATGGAGTAAATGGCAGATGTATGGCCTTTACCGGAGTTGGGACCCAGAACATAGAAGAAATTGGGGAATCCGGACATCGCAGTGGACTTGTATGCCTCCTTGTAGCCGAAGTTATCCCAGTGCTGATTACGGGTGCGGCCGTTCCGTCCTACCAGCTCTACGTCGTATTGCGTCAGGGCGAATCCAGTGGCAAGTAGCTGTTTTGAGAAGAATAAGGATCAGCTGGGAGAACAAGTGCTTGAGCTTTTAGTAGTAGGTGACTTACAATTGCATCTGCTGGGTATTCCTGGCCAGACTTGGTGAAAATCGAATGAGGTGAAATCTTGACAATGGGGTCGTCTGTAAGATGAATGTTGCTCGCTTGCAGGCAGCTGATATACCTATTATTGTCGAATATCCGGCGCTACATTGGAAGGAGACTTAGTATGTATGTCAGAATCGGTTTTAGTTCTGAGGACTTGCCTTGCATCCAATCTCGTAATTTGGCGTCAAAAGGGGCCAATATTGCTCTTTCATTCCACAATAGTAAGCAAAAGGGTTCACACAAATTAATCGTCTTGAATGGAACTCACCAGGTGCATTGTTTTGAATGTAAGCTTTGCTTCTCTCTGATGATAGATTCCTCGCCTTGTTTCCAGTACGATTAATACTCATTCTGACAGCGGTGCTCTCCAAATAGAGAAACACAGCCAGTCTCAATAAACGCAGAGCACCGGGCACATAGCGAAAAACGGATTTCCAGTTGTCGTCGATTTGCCTGTTTTCATTTTGCAAATAGAACTGGGGGGGTCTGGAAGAATGAGAAATGGACAACTACTACAAGTGAAAGGCATGTCTTACCCGAATGAATTGGGTGATGCTTCGAGCTTCTTTAGCAATAGCGGGAATGAGCTGAGCAGCCGAACCTGATCAACCGTTGGCGACATGCCCTTATGATAGAGAGGGAAAAGGTGCAACTCACATCCATTGCCAACAACAATCACGTCTTTCTGGTGAAGAGACATATCCTCGTCCCATGCAGCGGTATGAACTATGTCGCCTTCAAAGTCTTCGACACCTGGGACGCCAAATCCGTTTGGGTTCACCAAGGCTCCAACAGCAGATATCAAGATCTTGCAGTCGTGGTGGAATGCTTGACCTGTGGTCAAGTCCTTCAACCTGACCAGCCAGCTGCTTGTCTGGTCTTGCCAATACGCCCCCTCCCATTCTGTATTCTGAACGATGTGTCGAGAGACATCATACTTGTCCGCAACTTTGTTGAAGTATTCCAATATCTCCGCTCGTGGGGGGGTAGACTTGCGAGAAGTCCGGGTTCGGGGCAAATGATAGACTGTAGAAGACCGCTGGGATATCCACGGCACATCCTGGATCTACAATGTCATGTTAGGCAAGAGATTGAAATAAAGGGAGAAGAGATCAACCAACTAACATTTATTTGCCCACCAAGTCCCTCCCGGAGCGGATGAGCGGTCATAGATGACATAGTCATCACAATTGTGCTCTCTTCGAAGCTGACAAGCCGTAGCTAGACCAGAAAAGCCAGCTCCAATAATGAGAACCTTGGAGGAAATCTTTTTCTCAAAGGAAACCATAGTGAAAAATTCAAAATGACGAGATTAATCTTCAAGCTGAATGAGAAGCAGATTGCCTAATTTCCCTAGTGATTTCTCGAGGCTGAACTTATAGCTCCTAAAGCTGTCATTCTCAGTTGTTTTGATATTGATATAAAATCATATATCTCAGTATTGCGTGCATACATCATACAAGGTTACACAGTGATAGCACATGCACCAATTACGGAGCCATCCACTACACCCCTTCGGCATATCTAGGAAGATAAGAACACTTCGTTTAGGAAGGAACTATTTAAAGAAAGGTATGTATAGGTTGATCTTCTCGTATTCGATCGTAGGATCTAAATAACCCACGTTGTATACCCAAGGACCCAACGCACACAACCCGATCTGGCTATAATAGCACCCACTCTGTCAAGATGCATTGTCGTTTTACACACCATCCGGTAGTTCCACGCAACTGACACGCGTAAAGTATTGCGGTGAGTGTCAGTGCTAGCCAATAGAAGATATATTGGGTTGTAGTAATCTGTCGAATAGTCCGGCATCGACCAGCCTCATGTTCTTGTATCAAATACCAATTTGCTCTAGGCCTGATATAACATCTTGTCTTTCTTTCCAAGTTTGCGCAGCAATAACTATTAGCTTCTCCGTCTCTATATTTTTGTCACGAGGGTCCGGTCAGAACCAGCATGTTTACTGTCTCTTTCCCTATCTTGGTGGATATCCTTCATCAAATTGGTTGGATCAAGACTGTAAAGACACTTATACCTTTCTTCCTACTAGCCGTTAGTAGTGCTCTACTTGTCTGGGTGTCGATGGTAGCATTTGTCCGGCGGAAGTTGGTCTTGTGGTCTGATGGAGATCCCAAAGTTGAGAAAACGTTACTGGGAAGACCTCTACTCTACCCAGCACGTCTGACACACGCTCGCTTCTTCCCAGAGAAGTACCATTACTGGATCAACTATTTCCTCGTTGGGGTTCCCGTTGGACTTGGTGGCCGTGTGGGGACTGTGATGTCCATTGGAAGTGATCAATCCCAACACACCCCAGTCACAAGTCCTTTCCACTCTTTTGTGGAGAGAATTTTTCGAATTCCACTTTGGTTCAGAATCGATACTAGCTGGTATCTTCACCGTGGAGATGGTCATCTAACCTTGGCCGCAAAACTAGAACAGTTTCTGAAAGAACGGGTATGTTAGTCCCTGGCAAGCATGTATACCTTGGTGCTAATATGTTAATATGTTAACACTTTTAGGGTGAGAATCCAACCAACTATCCTTATGCATACCTCATCAGCATCCCTCAGTTTCTCTGGTGGACCAAAAGTCCGATATCGTATTGGTATCTCTACTCGCCTCTCAAAGAGCTCAGTGGAATCATCATGGAAATCAACAACTCATACGGCGAAAAGAAGAATGCGTTCTGTCGATTAACCAAGGAAGACTCTTCCTTTTACGGAAAAGCGAAAACTTGCGAGGTCTTCAGCACAGTTTCAGGAAGCGGGCCTCATAGTGATCAACTTGTCCGGTTCACATCATCAGCTCCCACAGCCAAGTACTACAAGGGCACCTGGGAGAAAGACATATTTGCTTCACCTTTCGAGAAAGTTGAAGGTGGATTTTCCCTTCGATTCATGGATCCACTAGATCCAGCACCTGAGAAAGGCGGCCCTCTCCACTCCAATATGACCCTTATGAGCACCTCTGGCAAGCCCAAGATTTCCAGTCGTCTTTTCTCCGTTGCTGCTCCAATTGACCCTCTTTTGGTGTCGTCCCGGGAGCTGGCGAGCTTCCTTCTCAGCTGGTCATTCGTTGTGCCAGTATCAATTGGTCGGATTGTGGTAGAGGCACTCCGTATTCGATTCAGAGGCAATATGCCTTACTTGAACAAACCGGACGTGAAGAAAGGAAACATCCCACGTGATGCTTCGGAGACAGAGAGGTCCTCTCATATTTTCTATGCTTTTTCTTAAACTCTCTAACGGTTCTTGCAGGGTTTTGGAGCCTTTCTTCCGGCTGTACCTCTCCCATCTTGTTAAGACATGCCGTTTTCCTCTGACGGTGGTCTATACACCCGCCAAATCACTACAGCTCCATCCTATGACAATGGACTCCCCAGCCAAAACTTTTACCTCCGCACCTCCCTCTACCCTCGAAATACAGCCTCTTTCACCCCAGTTCTATACAAATATTCTGAAATACGTGGATGCCAAAACTGGGGTTTTCACCGAACTCGAGAACTTCCCCCCAGATCTGTGATCCGGTATCCCAGCGTCTATGGACATCCGATCCAGCCATGTTGCAGAGATTGATCGAGTCAGCAACAGACTCGTCCAATGCCAAGATAGTTCAAGTCCCCTCGACTCCAGTCCTGGCTGAGGTTCCAGTCGAAACTGCAAGTCTTGCTGCATGCAAAACAAAGTCGGGACTGAGAACATTCATGGATGCTTTCACCGATTCCAACTGCTCCTTGGGCATGCGAAGGCGATATCGGGCAGCAAAGATTTACTGCTATCTGACAGAGAGGTTTGCGTGGGGTTCTTACAGACTGGCTGCTGTGTACGAGTTTCTGCTGCACACGGTAGTCTTAGGGCTGTATTGGAGAGGGCTGTGGTGGATGCTGTGCGACCTGCCAGTGTCGAGTTACGAGAACGTCATAATGGTGTCAGCAATCTATTTTGCAGGTGTTCGAGCGTGGACGGCGCTGAGTGGTTATTTCTATAGATAAACAGGGGCTATTGGGCCTATTAGGGTGTGCTGCTTATGTAGTTGGTTGGATATGCCAACTTGTCAAATCCCGAACCTTCTGCGTCGAGACGAACTTGCATGGAAATGTTTTAGCTGCTTTTAATTAGTACGACCTGGCTGCTCCTTGCCTATTAGTGCATTAATGCATTAACTGTGGCCCTATGGACCTTTTTTCAATCGTACTTCTTCGTTAAGGATAGAATCGAACTTGTATAGAACCTTGGAATTGACTTCAAATGGAAACACGATGGCTTTGGACATTACTTGTAACCAAAGATCAATTGAACTTGGAAGAACTTTATTAGATTGAGTTGCTTATGTCAAACATATAGAACATTTGACATGCAGCAGTCTGGACACTTACGGTGTGGTTGGGATGCATCTCTCATGCGACAGGATCCTAGAAGATCTCTCCCTCTTTCATAATGCATGAATCATTTCTCGCTTCCAGATCGACAAATACACTACTCATTCTCACTGTCATATCGATGTGTCTTCTATCGACTTTCTATGTCATTGGAGGGTCACCTGCCAACGCATTAAGGTGCTGTACGGAATATCAAGAAAGGCAAGACTAACTCGAAAGGGCAATTCAGAGGACCTTCATTTACACGAACAAGTAAGCTCGTCTACTCTATTCCCTCCTCCAGACCAGCCTCACCAACTTCCACAACATCCCCAGTCCGCTCCATCTGCTTGCGCCACAGCAACGCTAGGTAATCCGAAGAGGTAGCCTCATCAATCGACTTATCCTCACGAACCTTAATAAATCGTGGAAAACGCAGACTCAACCCACGCTCATCGCTAACCAGCCCAATAGCAGCCGGGTACGTAGGACTGAGCGTGATATCCGCAAAAGCCATTTCCCACACCTCGCTCGGGTCAAACCACACGTCTGGTTCGCCGGGGTACTCGATGTAGCTGGGACGCGAGATTACATTCGTGCTACCTTGTGCGTATTTTTCTTTGTTGCTTTGGTAAAATTTGTCCGTGAACCCGGACATGCATTTTGTTACGGCTTCCAGGGATCCCGTTTCCGGGTTGCGTACTGCCATTAGGATCGGTGACCACCATTTCGCTTTACGGCCTTGACCGTGCCACCCGGCTATCGGGATTAGGTCGAGTGTTTCGGAGGATGTGCTGTAGTCTTTTTTAACTTTGAGCCAGGATTCGAGGCGCTTGTCAGGTTCGTAGGTTGAGAGGAGGGGCTTGCGTCGGGTGGGTTTTGCTTTAGGGTTGGGGTCGGTTATTGGGTCGAATATTGCTTGGTTTGGTTGCTCGGTGGTTATGGCAGCTATTTCGTCGGGGAGTTTGTTGTTGACTTGTTGTGTGTCCGCACTGGGCTTGTTATCGAGGAGTTTAACCATAATACCCTCGCACTTGACATCGATGGCAGATTTGAAAAACTCAAGGACAGACTCAGAATCCGCTGATGTCGCATCCATGCTCTTCACCCAGCCGAAGTGTTTTGGTTTCTCTACAAAGAGACTGCGAAGTAGTTCGCGACGTTCTCGAAAGGGGCGATCTAGCAAAGGCTCGCCGTTGAGATACATGAGGTCGAATGCGAAAAGACAGACATTGACCTTGATGTCTCCAATTTCAACGTTCTTCTTTGCACGATTGGTCAGAACCTGGAATGGCTTAAGATCGCCAGTCTCACGGTCCACGGCAACTACTTCTCCCTCTAGGATAAAGCTGGACACGCCTTCCCCCCGTATTTGCGGGACCAGGGAGACAAGATCTGGATATTTCTCCGTCATGAGTTCAAGATGGCGCGAGAAGATAGAAACTTTTCCTTGCTCGTCGCAGTGTACCTGCGCGCGTTGCCCGTCGTACTTGTACTCGCAGCTGAAGTCCCGGCCTTGGAGCTTCGTCAACATCTCCGACAAATCGCGTGTGATGCTGCCCAGCATCGGCCTTAGTGGAATGTGCATGGATAGGCCGCATCTGATCAAAAGCTCCTCTGTAGGCCCGATCTCCAATAAGCAGGGCACCAAATCATTGTAATTGGGATGTCTAGCATATGAAGCTTTGACGATTTCTTCCGCGCTGCTGTATATTTCCGCAAGCTCGTCCTTCTTCAAACGTGCAAGTTGATTCGGCGGACGAACTTCGAAATCAGCTCCGGTGGGCTTGGAATATAAGACAGCTCGTGCGAGAGCAATCAGCATCGTGGTCTTGACTGCGCCAATTCGCAGATTCTGGACCAATGTCCGGACAATGTATCGACTTTCCTCGGCGCCGCGCGCATCCTGTAGAAGCTTCTCAACGATCCTTTGCTTGGTTTCTTGACTACCAGGTCCTTTGCTAGTGGCGATTTTCTTGAGTGACTGATATACTCCCTTGATTTTTAACGGCTTCGGCTTCACCAAAGTGAATGATTGTCGTTTTTTGGCCTCAAATGCAACATCTCCTGCATCGCCATGCTTATCATACAGGGTCTTCAGCCCCTGGTTATCGAGGCCGTATATCTTTTTTAGTGCCTTAGAGATGGAAGAGCCTCCCAGCCCTAGCTCTAATTCATCATATGGAGGTGATATGGAATTGGTTGCTAGCCACACAGCAGGCAAGACGCTCGATGGGTCCCCTTCAATCAGAACCCGAAGAAAGTTGACCAGCGTATCGACAATCCTTATTCGACTGGTCGTCGCATTCGCCAGGACAAAGGCTCTCGTTAATAAAGCGTAAGAAGCATCTCCGCCTTCGGTTGCCCAATGCGACCGCAGTTCTGCTGCGTATTGGCTGGCATCGAACGTCTGAGGGCTTTGATCAAGAGGAATAGCAAGGGATATTGTATCCTCCGTGCCAGCTGATGACTGTAGGGAGAGAGTGCTCTTCTTTGGTATCACCGGCGCTACCGGGGTTGGAACAGGCGAGTCTAATGTAGATGGAACTGTATTGACCTGCAGATCTGGTTTTGTGTCTTCGGTAGGAGTGTTGTCATTTCCCTGCTCACTCCACTCAGCCTGTAGCTTGCGCGCAAGAGCTTCATCAGAGAGAGTTTGCTCAGTGACACCGGGAACATTCGAATCGATTTGGTCGGTGGTGTGCCCTTTAAAGAACGACTTAATACTGCGCGTCGGCTGCGACGAATCTCCGTTTCTTTTCCGCTTCTTGGCTGGACTGGGCATTATTCAAAGTGTTGATAGTGGGAGAGCTCATGGTTGCCACTGCGGAAGACGTCAGTCGCTAAAGGCGGAGATCAACATTCGCGACACCTTGCGCTTCCGCAGCCAAGTTTCCTCCTTCAACAATGGCGTCCCTCACGAAATTATCCTCGCATGAGCGGACTCGGGTCGAAGATTATTTAAATGACAAGATTCAGGTTTCTGCCGACCTGGAGAGCTTAGATTCGCTGCTATCCAGTCTGCGCGCGCAACAGGAGCTTCAGCGGAAGCAGGTACCACCCCTCCCAACACCGACCTTCTCTCTAAACGTTACTGATGCAACTCGCGGTCAAATAGCTAGCAGAAGCCGGCGAAGCACTCTCAAATGCGACAAAATCCTCTAACGACCATGCCGAAGCCACACGAAAGCAAGCCGAGGCGTTCACCGCGGAGCAAGCGGACATCGACCGACGATTAATGGCCATCACGCAATCAGAAACCGGCGATGGGGCGGTACGGAGTCTGGAAAAGAGCATGGAGAAGCTCCAGCGGCTTGAATTATCCAAGGGATATGTGGAGTTGCTCAAGGAAGCCGAGGAATTGAGGTAATGCCCCGTTCACCAATCGTGAGGGGCTTGATACTGAGACAGCCATACAGCAAGCAAGCTTTGGCAGACATTCCCTCCGAACCGCGCTCCGCTTTGAAGCCGTATGCCCGACTACGAACCATCGTCAAACTACTGAAAGAAGCCCAGCCTGCTGCTGAAGGGGCGGCCCCTCATCTTGTCGACTACACAGACAAACTAGCCTCTGCATTGAAACAACAGATGAAGAAATACTTTAGTGACCGGCTGCAGAAGACTCTAGAAGAGTTGAAATGGCCGACAAGACAACTGAATGTTACCGACAAGCTCTTGACCAGGTGGAGGCAAGATGTTGAACTGTTGATTGACCTGCAATTACCGTACGATCAGTCCCTTCATGCTTGGATTCATATTCTAACAAATTTCCGCTTAGTGAACTTCAAACCCGTGATGCACTGGCTTCCGAACTGAGCTTCGAGCCACCAGTCCTGTTCCCATTAGAGGTTATGGTACATCATCTGGATCTCCGATTCAAATACCACTTTAGTGGGGACAAGCCGACAAACCGACTGGATAAGGTAATGCGCCCCTAGGTCTACGCCGAAACAGCACTCTAACTTGGGTTCTAGCCGGAATATTTCCTCTCGCACATAATGGACCTTGTCAATCAATACGGCGGGTTTTTCATCTCTTATCTACAGCCCATCTTCGATGAAAGGGCCGAAGCAGTCGGTCCAAATCTGGAATGGAACTTTTACAATGCATCACATAGTTACATTACTGCATTGCTTCCTATGCTGAGACAGAAAATCAGCTTGTTCCTCCCTCAGATCTCAAACTACCCTCAATTGCTCAGCCACTTCATTCATGAACTGATGAACTTTGATAACGAGATCCGAGAAACATGGAACTATATGCCTGATCCATATGCGGACGACAATTGGAAGGGCATGACCTGGGAGGTGTTGACCAAACAGGGCTGGTATGATAGATGGCTTCAGGTTGAGAAGGACTTTGCATTGGCGCGTTACAAAGATATCATCGACACCGCGGACAGCGGAGAAATTGATTACGATGGCATGGAGCTCACTGCAACGAAACCAACAAAGGCTGCAATCCGGGTGAATGACCTTCTTGAAACCATAACCGAACGCTATCAGCCCCTGTCGTCTTTTAGCCAGAAGCTGCGGTTTCTCATTGACATTCAAATCACAATTTTCGACCAGTTCCATGAGCGCCTCTACTCTGCACTTGAGGCCTACCTCGCGATGACATCGACGCTTGGGCGCACTGTACAGGGAGCCGACGGGCAAGCCAGCGTCGAGGGTATCGCCGGGCTAGAGCGGCTTTGCAGGGTTTTTGGAAGTGCCGAATACCTTGAAAAGAAAATGGAGGATTGGAGCAACGAGGTGTTCTTCGTTGAGCTCTGGTCCGAGCTTCAAGATCGGGTTCGACAAAACCGAGACAGCGGTCGCAACGTAGCTGGTACAATGTCTGTCGCAGAAGTAGCGTCGCGTACCTCACCTGCAGTCGCCAATAATAACGGCGCCCACACCGCGAGCTCATCCGATGGCGCTCTGTTCGATGAGACGGCATCCGCCTACCGTCGTCTCCGACTTCGTTCGGAAACTACCATCACATCCACCTTGTCCTCCAATATCCTCGCGGCTCTGAAGCCCTACTCTCGCGTATCCACATGGGCAACGCTATCTACCCCCTCTGCTACAGCGACGGCATCTCCCCTCTCACCCACATCCGATCTCGCCCATGCAATGCGTGCCCTGTCCACGCAGCTCTCCTTCCTCTCTCGCGCACTGGGGACTGCGCCTCTACGACGAGTCTCGCGCCAGCTCCTGTTGTCTGTCCAAAGCTATGTCTGGGACAGCGTCCTTACCAAGCACACATTTTCTGAGACTGGAGCAGCCCAGCTTGCCAGCGATGTCGACCATCTCTGCCACGTTGTGGATTCGGCGCTCGGCGCGTCTAGCCAGGCGGGCATCTCATTGCGAACTATCAAAAAGCTCAGCGAGGGACTGCGTATTCTTTGCTTAAGTACGGCTGAGCAGGAAGGGGACATCTCTACAAATGATGACGTGCCTTTAAGACTATGGGATGTGGAGAAGAGGCTCTTTAGGGATAACGAGAGTGCACGAAGTGTGCTTGCTGAGTTAGAGATCGACTCTCTATCAGAAGCTGAGGCGCGGTCCGTGTTGGAACGTAGGGTCGAGATTGGCAGTTGATGGCTTTGATATCATATTATACCCAAGCTATTCTCCTTGCACGAAATTTACCACCACTGTCCAGGTAGGTATAGTTCGAAGCTATGCCGATTGCTCTACAGCCTCCACATTTGAGCTCTGAGATATTGGCTCATCTTGTTCTTAGGGTGTCAAATTGATGCACAGCCTTATATATTGTACCAGATATCCTATATGTCGTATCCCGTCTCTCGTGTCCATAAGATCTATTCTATATGCGCAAGTAAATGAAAAAAATCGAAATCACGCACCTGCTCAAACGCGATGGACAACAGGCCCGTGTCCACGCTCACCAAGCCGCTTATGCGGAACGGCCGGGTTGCTCGCCTTCAAAGACTCGATAATACCAGGACCCACCTCTTCGACGGCGCGGACAAGCGAATCGACCGTCTCCTTTGTCGTCTGAACATTCACCACGCACCGGAAGAACTTCCCATTCCCAGCCGCATCTTCATCCGCACTGGGAGGTGCAAAGTCCACCATGAAACCCTTGGGCACGATCGCATGCGTCACTTGCTCAGTGACCTTGCTGTTATTCTTCGCTCGCTGTGTTTCATTCGAGACAATGCCGCGCGGGTACACGAACTCCTGTCCTGGGGCATAGTAAAAGCACACCTGCAGACAAGGCGGTGGATTTTCGCTAATAAGAATGAAATCGGGATGTTGGGCGATGGTGTTGGCCAAGTGCGCGGCGACGTCACATGCCGAGTCGATCTGCTGTTGGTAGCCCTCGTTGCCGTAGTATGTCCAGCCCAAAAACAGCTTCAAGGAATCGGCACGTCGACCGCATTGGAGTGTGAGATCTGCCAGATCCCACACTTCCGGCGAGTCGACTTCCAACTCGGATACTTTGTCTGCGTCGCCGTTGGTAGCAGGCTCGTCGTCTTCGTTGTGGAATAGATACCCCGCGGGAAGGGTGTTGGCCTTGTGGAACTGGCGCATATCCGAGGCCAGCAGGTAGGAGCAGGTGACCGGAACGCCGAGCATTTTGTGCGGGTTAACACCGATGCTGTTTGCTTTCTCTGCGCCGGCTAGCTTGTGCTTCTGGTGCTTGGAGAAGATGAACGAGCCGCCCCAGGACCCATCGACGTGGAACCACATGTTGTATTTTTGGCAAATGGCCGCAATCTCGTTGAAGGGGTCGAAGGAGCCCAGGACGGTTGTGCCTGCGGTGGCATTGACATAGAACGGCGTCCGGCCTTCGCTCTGCGCCTTCTGGACTAGTTTCTCAAGCTCGGCTGGGATCATGCGGCCGATCTTGTCAATGGGGACGGGCCAGACGGCACTGCTACCGAACCCGAGCATCTGCGCCGCCTTTTCCACGCTGTAGTGGCCGTGCGCGCTCGTGAAGAGCACGAACTTGTACCCGCCGTTCCCGTCTGCTTTCGTACTCGGGTAGAGGTTGTTGCGCGCAATGACGATGGAGGTGGTATTCGAGGCGGATCCGCCTTGCACGGAAATACCTCCTGCCCGTGGACCGTTCAGACCGAAGAGGTTTGCTAGCCGCTGGCCGGTATATTTCTCAATGACCGTCAGCGCAGGCGACACTTGGTAGACATGTACGTTGGTGTTCAAGGTAGCGAGGATGAGCTCTGCTGCCACACCGGGCGCATTGGTTGACGCATACAGCTTGTCCAAAAAGCCCTGGTGCCAGGTGTTGACCGAGTATTGCAGGACCTTTTGCAAGACCTCAATGAGACCTTCCTGCTTAGTGCCTTTCTCTGGGATCTCGAGCTGAAGGATATCCCGCAGCTCTTCGGGTTTCTTATAGTCTACCAGAGAGGTCCCAGCTAGTCCGGTGTGCCCATTGGTGCCGTTGGTGCCGTTGGTGCCATTCTTCTGTGTCAAGGATCCTCGGGGGTCCTCGTCTGCGGATCGGATAAAGGGAATGAGAAGGTCTTCTACTGCTTTAAGAAGCTGAGCAGAGTGGTTGTATTAGTATTAGAGCATCAAATAAAGAGTGCAGCGGGGTGTGAATCATTGCGATACGGAGTTGACTCACGCTTTGCACTTCATCAGCGCGGTTTGGCTGCGCAATGCCTGACATTTGTACAGATCGTGAGGTCACAATCTATACAAAAATGCAAGGAGAGACAAGAATGAGTCTATCTATGGACAGGAAATGGAAAAGAAAAAAGGGCAGATGACGCAATTGTAAGTTCCAAAAAAAGTTCATAAAAGCAAAAAGCGGCGTCTTCCCTTATATAGTCAAAATGTGAAGCTTTTTCACATCAAGTGCCCGGGTGGTCTAGTGGTATGATTCGCGCTTAGGGTTCACCCAAAGCAATATTGCGCGAGGTCCCCGGTTCAATCCCGGGCTCGGGCCCAATCTTTTTTTTACCTTTCTTCATATTTATATTATAATATTATAGTTAGTTTGTATGCCTCTCTATATATATCTAAACGAGCCATAACAACTAACAAGAATGCTAGAAGTAAGTCCTACAATGTAATACAATTTTATATTATGTTCCATATCGATATTGTTATGGCTCCTGTCAACGTCAACAAAGATATAGCATACTCGTGTTATACTCTCGGATATAGCGTGTTAGTCAGAGCACGTGGGAGAGGGTAGAGGTCGCAGAGGCTGTAGTATGTTTCACTCGGGTGATTCGATAGGGCATCAGTGTACTCCGTACGCGGATATATTCTAGGTCATGTCTCTAACTCTGCGCAAAAGGCGAAAAATAGAAAATAAAGAACACCACTCTAATCTAGCAATTGCTATCATCCCATAATTCAATATACATACTAGGCCCGCAAGACGGCTGACAACACACAGGGATAACACGGTGCTTACTACCGGAAACTCACTTGGCTATAGATAACCCACTAACTCCTCTACTAATAGAATAGGCCGGGCTTAGAAATGGAGGAGTGTAACAGATCAAAGCTCGGGTCTAGTTATAACGTGATATTACCTAAGTAGTGATCGCACTCTACAACTTGACTAGGAGAGACAGTATATCGAAGCGTAGGCTTCGACATTCCCGGACACCGATATATATACTTAGATACTCAACACACTCACCATATAGTACAATAAGGACCATACAGCATATATTAGAATTAGGATAAACGACCTTTCCTACGAAGTGACACTATAGAAATCCCACTAGGAGTTAGGTGTGAGTTTGAACTTTTCATACCTAGAAAGAAACCTATATTTATAAGCTTCTTCCACCTTATAGATACTAGAGATCCCTTAGTAGATCCCATCCCTTAATGGGACCGGGAAGAACTAGAGAGAGCTAAACGCAGTCTGGATTGGACTTCGATACCACTTGGTGCATGTTATATGCAGGAAATGGTGATATTGTCTAACTGTACGGAGTATAAATGGCGCTAATCTTGATTCTATAACCCCAAGATCTATGCTTAGCATGCTTTGATGCCGAATCGGGTTAGCGTTAGTCTCATAGGAGCAACCTTAGAAGTTAATTACTACCTACTCCATAGCAAAACCCATTCTCACAGATATGTTACTCTAAAATATTGACGTACAGATCTTGAGGCAAGGGTCTAAAGCAAAAGCAGCGACAGCGTATATGTAAAAAAAAGAAAGAAAGAAAGAGGGGGAAAGAAAAAAAAAAAAGGGCCCGAGCCCGGGATTGAACCGGGGACCTCGCGCAATATTGCTTTGGGTGAACCCTAAGCGCGAATCATACCACTAGACCACCCGGGCACTTGATGTGAAAAAGCTTCACATTTTGACTATATAAGGGAAGAAGACATCATCAACTAAATTTACTCTTCTTTTGATTATGCTGACAATCGCGCTAAGGGCGATGTAAAAATTAACCTCGCGTAATATTACTTTAGGTGAACCCTAAACGTGAATTATACTAAGGAATTGTTAGTGGATGCACTTATTAACTATAGAGCTGAAGAACTTCTTCCCCACTAGACCACCCGGGCACTTAATGTGAAAATTAATATAAATATAAAGAAAGAAAAAAAAAATTGGGCCCGAGCCCGGGATTGAACCGGGGACCTCGCGCAATATTGCTTTGGGTGAACCCTAAGCGCGAATCATACCACTAGACCACCCGGGCACTTGATGTGAGAAAGCTTCACATTTTGACTATATAAGGGAAGAAGACATCATCAACTAAATTCACTCTCTTGTTGCAATCGCGCTAAGGGCCTTGTCCCTCCCATCAACAGAAGGGTACCTCCGAGGCTGCCATTCAAGACTCTTGCTCTATAGGTCAGTCGTTGGTCTCGCCCAACTGGTTTATACTAAAGTTTACTAGAGACATATCAAAATCCGCAGCCACTAGTACCTCTATCACCAAGCGAAAAGGCAATATGTCCCCGCTTGAATTACACATAATTGTACGGATCCATTCCGTTCTATGCTTTCGCGTATGTCCACAACTTTGATGCCGGCCACTCTCACCTCGTATATCCGGTAGATAGGCAAGACGCGGTGCACCACAATATAAACTATCTTGTCGTCCTCATTCTTAATGACGCGCGCGGCTACATTGCGTAAATTCACCTTAAAGGTGGTACTCATCAAGCCCTTTAAAAAATCGGATATCAACCAGATCTGCTTGTTTGCTCCCTGGCAATCGAATCCGCTACGGCCGTCTAGATCTCCAGCCCGGCGACCAGACTTTCTGCGGTTCGAATAAGGGAAGGCCGGCAGAATCGGGGAATTCACGTGTACTTCTCGTTATATATCTTTCCCGTCAGGGCGTAAAGTCGAATCGTCGTTGTCCTGAATACAATATTCATTTCTGAATACGCATCGTGCTTTGGTTCGACCTAGAGAAGTCGTTCAAACTCGGTTATGTTCTAGTCAGATGCCTATAGGATACGGAAGCTCCTAAACGGATTTATTCCCTATACTCCTTACAATACCCATATCTGTTGCCTAGTAGGAATCGAGATTAAATTTTTTAGGGAAGATACAGACTAAATCATTGTTGTATCGAGAAGTGGCCTTGCGGCTTAAGTACGGCCGAGCGGACGGGAAGCCCTGTTTTCCCATGTCTGTCGTATATGTTGGATCATCCCATCCCGGATGCCATGTTTGTTAGGCGGACCGAGCTTGATTGTTTGCTTGTTTACTTTCCATATGTGAGGCCACTAATAGGTGACAGGATGAGATGGCTAGATAGTTCTCCCTATCTCTCTCTCTCTCTGTCTCTCTCTGTCTCTCTCTGTCTCTCTCTTTCTGTCTTCCTTTCCCGCTTCTTCTTCCTCTCCATGGGCTTCGCTCGGAATGTAACATAGTCTTTCTTCATTCCTCCATATGTAGCCTTTTATCAAAGTAGCTACAGTATAAACAGTAGCCATGTGCTTCTTAAGGGCGATGCGTGCGACGTGACAATCCGTAACTCGGACAAGGGTTGGCTCTAAGAGTTAGGCTCGCTAGACGTTCGGAGAACCTCTTATGGCAGAATGTTGCTAAGTTGGATTTGATCAATCTAGTGAGGTCAATGTATCAGTTAAATATTAGTGGATCTCCTGAAAATGCCACTGTTGAATTTTCTCAAAGAGCTGTCATATACTCGGGATGTGTATAAATTAGCACACCATGAAGCTAAGTACTGCCCACTAGAAAGGTGCGCGGCCGGGCTTTCTTGTAGATATGAAGAGAGAAGTGGCGACGAGGTGTTTAAAAGCGTTGACCAGTCTAAGAGCATGTTGATCCATCCATGGATCCTATTTATGCTTAGGTATTGAAGTTAGTTAGGGCTCTGTAGGTCATTCGCGTTCTACGACAGGGAATAATAAGTGAGATAGAGAAACTTCCTCCTGTACATATCCAAGATTTAGTCACGTTTATTCACGATAAGGCTCCCGGGATATCCTATTTTAACAGCTAGTAGCTTGAAAACCTAGCAGCATGCAATCCCTCTAGACAATGCACCGCTCTGAGGTCTACTCGCAGGTACAAGTCGAAGTCACAAGCGGTATTAAGAAGAAAGAACTAGAGATGCTAAATAAACTCATGGACATGCCATACTTGCTTAGACGAGAAAGTTAGCTGTTGTTAGGTTCGATAGAGCTAAGGGGTGATATAATAGGGTGATATAATAGGGTGCGCGTAGACATAGACTTTAGAACTTGGATAGGGTATTGTTGGCAAATTCCTGATGGACTTCACCATCAACTGCCCGGGTGGTCTAGTGGTATGATTCGCGCTTAGGGTTCACCCAAAGCAATATTGCGCGAGGTCCCCGGTTCAATCCCGGGCTCGGGCCCATTCTTTTTTTTTATAAATTATATGTTTTCCCTCTCTTTCTACCAACTGATAGTCGACCTTGTGTGGCTTTAGTAGTATTTTTTAGTACAGTCACATTGAAATCGAGGGATCCTCGGAGGCAAATTCTTCTGGAATACGAAGGTCTACAAAATTCTTGGTAAGGTCCTATATTTTTCAAACAGAATTTTATCTTGAAGGCAAGTAAGCTAATAGAATTGCAAAGGTCATGTGGCTTGGCGCTCTTAACTATAGAATCCCGCAGAGAGCCTGACATCATCCGGCGATGGTCCCGAGGTCTATACTCAACTATACTCATATTTAAGTCGGATTCGAAAGAAGTTTGTGTAATCCTAATTATCTAGACTCCTTGCCTATATCAGTACGCAGACAAGAACATTAAGATTCGGGCTGATCTGCAGGAACCCGAATGCCCTCATGGGATTGTTGCGATGAACTATATAGAATCTCTCCGATATGTCTTAAAATATGATATTGATTCATAGTAAAGCTATGGAAATAGATATAAAGCAATGAAACAACTGATGCATCAACGCCTTTTTGTATGAGTACATGTGCATTTCGTCCAATATGTAATTTTACCACCGTACCTCTTCACCTGCTAGCTACCGTAGTCTGGTTCGCACCAGTAGCACCGGCATCAGCTGCTTCCTTGGCCGCTGCATAACGGGCCCGAGCCTGTTCAATTTTAGACTTGGGACGTTCGGCGCCTTCATTGCCCTCGGTTCGCTCCTCAAAGCCCTTGGCCTTGTGAGTCCAATCGCGTCGGCGGCGCTTGAAGAGATCCATTGACCAGTTTCGCCAGACTGCGCGACCCACAAAGGAATCGCGGAGCTCCTGTTCATGTTGCTCGAGTTCCTGTGCCATCCGCTCCTTGACAAAGAAGATATCCTTGGTCGCTGACCAAAGCGCATCCACTACGTGTGAACCGCTGCTGCTCAGGGCAAGAGGTGTGAGATGGCCTTGGAAACGGGTGGTGAGCTGTCGCCGGATTTGAGGTGTGGATGTTGTGGAAGTCAGAGCCTGTTGAAGAACGCGAGAAGAGGTGGGTTCTTGGGCAAGCTGTACGATCGTTTCGGATGATTGGGCGAGGAGACTAGTGTAGACAAGTTGGCTCATCGGGCCAGGAACGGTCAACATGGCCTGTACCAGCAGAGATGCATGTAGTTTCTCTGCTTTCTCCGCCGCAGATACCGGGGGTGGGCCCCGTGGCTTGCGGTCCTTTCCGTCGTTGTCCTCTTCCATATCATGGTCTCCAGATTGCGGGGCTGTGTTCTCCGAGATGTTGAATTTCAGCATCTGCTGCAGTCTGACAGCAGGATCCTTGCTATAAGCGCCCTCGAGTGCTTCGGCAAGAGGCTTTGTGTCGACGCCACGGACCATACACCGCTCGATCAACATTTTGGGGACAATGAGTCTCGACCGTTCGATAAGGCCCGGAACTTCGGGAATAATGTTGGCCATGGCAATCTTCAAGTCATCCTTGCCGAGTCTTTCCAGCATCCGAAGAACCACATATCCAGCAGTGCTATTGCGAGAGAGGGAACCAATTCGGTCACCCAGGTTGTTCCTGTAAAGGTTTTTGAATGATTTACCAGGAAGGTATCGCACCATTGTTTCTAACAGGCGAGAACCAACCGCGTCATATAGGAGACCACTAATGAAAACCGCGCTTTCGGATCCTTCCTCGAACGACTCATCAGGAACCAGTCTTCGGATGGTCGACTTGGGATCTTTGGCGCTAGATTTTCCAAAATGAGAAAGCTCTAGGAACAACAGTACCTGAAGCACGGGATTTCCAACCGGATGCGTAGCCAGGGCTCGGAGATAAACATCGTCGAGGCCGGCAACCATATCGGTCATGATCTTCTTGAGTGCCGGTTCAAATGTCTCCGGAACAGTGTGTTTCTCAGCTTTAGATTTGCCCGCTTTCTCCTCGCCCTGAATAGTCGGGATCTCAATTCTTTCCTTCTTGCGACTTGCGACAAACGACTCGTTTGACGTGACATCCACCGGCTCGCCAGCAAGAACCAACAGTAACACTCGGATTGTATGCGAGGCAAACCGCTCCGTCAACAGGTATCCCCAATTTTCCTTCAATTCCTCAATAACAGCCATGAACATTTCCGCGAGCGACAGCTCGGGCTCTTCCTCTCCTTCTTCGTCCGACCTTTTGGGCTGAGATTTCGTCTTTTGCATCACGGCAGGCGCAGCGTGGATGAAAAGTGTCTCACAACAGTGACTAGCAAACCGATGCTGCACTAGGTGGAGGAAGTGGCCGATAAATTTGCTGAATATCCGGCGCAGTTGTCGAGCGTCTGACATTGAGATCAATTTCTCCATGAGTCTCGAACAGCCCTGACTGCAGGCGATCTTCAATTCCTTGCCGTTGGCCTCCGAGTACACACTGTCGACAAACAAGCTGCGCTCCTCGGCGTCCTGGAACTGGTTCAGCTCCAGCATTTCGTTGGCGCGCTGGAAGTATTCTGACTCCTCCTCATCTAGAAGACCGTAGAAAGGCATGTCTCCATCCAAATCAGGTTGCTCGCCTTCCTGCTGCTCGCCCTGCTCAAGAGGAATGTAGTCCTCATTTCCGAGAAGCTGGATGTTGTCGTTGGCCTCATTGGTCTCGTGGTCGTCGGCAGAGGGCTTTATCCGCTTCGCGACGGGGTCTTCGGAGGTTTCCTCGAACTTTCTCTTGGAATCTTCTTTCTGGGCTTTCTTCTCGGCCCTGCGGCCTCTTTTCTGTTGTTCACGAGGCATTATGGCGGTGTGTCGTGAGGAAAGATGGGCTTGAAGCGCTGGAAATTTTTTGGATAAGCGGTGGTCCAAGCGTCTCCGCGGTGATAAGAGTTTGGTCTGTTTGCAATCGCGGCCATTCTACAAGGCCAAAACAACAGGCTGAGTATTAAAAAGAGCGAATTATAATTGAATTTCGTATGGCATCAATATTATACAGTTTTCATTTTTACCCCTTACACTGCGGAATAAATGGCAGAGACATGGCGCCCACATTCAACACGCTGCTCCATGCTCACATTGCGATTCCCGACCTTGCCCTTGTGGCGAGGCATGATCTGTAATCGCGCCTCGGCCTGGGTTTTGTCTTCGGGGGGTGCGTTGATGTAGGTAGGCTTGGCCTGGTTGCTTCGCTTGCCTGTTCCCAGTTGCAAATGCTCGTTGCCTCCCCACCAGAGTACATCATAGCCCCAGTCTTTGGACTGATCCAGAGAGTCCTTGGTAGTCTTGCTGACATTGGACTTGTTGTCCAGGATCGCAGAGACATGTGTCGTACCGACAGACATGGCCCGAATGCGAATAGGGGTCAGTTGATTTGTTTTCTCGTCATACTCGCTCATACCGCTTAAAGCTTTCACCTTGGTGGGCGAATCCTGCAGGTGAACCCATCTGCCATTGCCGAGAGTACCCCAGATCCCCCTGCCACAGGCCCATGTGTCTGCAGTTACTTTACCGAGATCATGAACATTAGCAGCCTCTTCTTCGTACCCCAGAATGCGCTTGGCATCGACGGAGAAGAAGGTGTTGGCGCCACCAGCAGCAATGCTAGTAACCTTTGGCAGGTAAAGATTCCGTCTGTAGAGATTTTGAACCTTCATATGGAAAGGAGCATCCTTGAAAGGCCTCTGGGGTTCAAAATCCACACCCAATTGACCAAACGAGTTGTCGCCAAAGCCAAACATACGGCCGTCTTTGCTTAGGGCCAGTGAGTGGTAGTCACCACAGGCAATCTGAACGATCTTGGAGTCTTTGAGAGCTGTAACTTCGTGGCAGGTATCTGCTGGTCCCTTGGGTCTGGTGGACCAGGTAAGTCCCTCCACACCGAGTTGACCAAGCGAAGGATAATTTTCGGTGGATGACGCCGCAGAGAATACTCGACCAGAGCTTGTGAGGAGCAGCACATGCTCCTGTCCTCCACTGATTGCGGTGACCTTTTCGCCAAGCTTCAAAGATGGGTTCAGTACACGGTAGCTCAGATTAGACTGGTTGGGCCAGAAAGGAACCCAAGAGCTTTCCGTTGTCTTTGGGCCGGTGCTTTGCTCGTCCTTGGATGTTGGTAGTGAGTATACAGTCCCATCCGAGGATAGCGCAATGATTCGACTTTCAGACAGAGCGAGTGAAATAAGATTCTTGCCGGTCAGAGTTGCCGTGGGCTTGAAGTCCGACTCCGAGAACGCCTTGCCCCATTGTACTAGATCTCCCTTCTCGGTGATTGCGGCACCGGACTTTTCCTCGATCTTGAGATCTCTCAGCACCTGGCCATCAAAGTATTTGAAGCGCCGAGGAGTCTTGATGTCGGTATCTTTAGATCCTGGATCCACCACACGGTAAACGTTCGAACCCCATGTGTAGACGGCGGGACTTTTCAGGCTTCGTTTTTCTTGAATGAACTGAGCTTGAAGATCGTTGACATTAACAGGCTCTTTCTTCGTAACCTCCGGGCGACTCATCAAAGCCTCCTTCCCACCATCAGCCATGTATGAGTATCCCATAAAGACTGCAGTTCCTGTCACTGCAAATCCGAGAGAATTGCGGATCCAGTGTGATGACGGGTTTGGCGTTTGCGATCGACTGCTAGCAAATCGGGACCATGGCGCATTCAGTGACTGAGCCGTCGAGTTTCTGAGAGGACGAAAAGCGAGGACTGAGTGTGTCGCGGGCCGTCGCATTTGGGTTGACAACATTGTAGATGATGGCTGGATTACCAGCTAGAGCATATCGAAGCTACAAAGGTGAAATCATATCCGGGGAAGCTCTCAATGCCGCGCCTGTGATTTGTTGCGGCATCCAGGCGGGAGCTCTCGGCAGAATCCATCACGGAGTTGACCACATCGCAGTTCGGCTTCAACATGAAACTTGGCCTGAATTTCACTCTGGATAAAGCCGGCAGAGAGACATGAGCTGCGGGCTAACTCCCATTACACTCCCTGGGTCTTGACCGCACCATGCCTTCCACAAAGCAGCAGCGTGCCCGCCGCCAAACCGCTCCGTCCGGCCCGCCGCGCAAACCCACCGCCAAAGAAACCCAATCGAGCCTCCAAGCATTGGACGAGAAGACGCCCAGCGATCTAGAGTGGAAAACACCAGGATGGAGCAACGAACTTGAGTTTTCGCACTGGCTTAATGGTGTTAAGGGTGACCTGATTGAGGAGAGCTATGACGAGTACCAGTACGATCGACATTGGACGGTTGTCGGAGGTGTACTAATTTACTTTTTTGTAGGAATTGCTTGGATGAACTTGAACAGTCGAAAGAGCACATTGACGAAATCTTAACGAATACCTTGACTCTTTTGGATGACCTATCCAGCTTGTCCGAATCATTCAAATCAGTCGAGACCCAAACATCGAATTTCGAGAAACAATGCCAAGGGCTTTTGTCTGCCCAGGAACGGGATACAAAACTTGCGAATGGAATCCAGAACAACCTCCACTATTACGATTTCTTAGACCCCGCATCGCGGCGGCTGAATGCCCCTGGCGCCGGGAATACAGTTCGCGACAAAGAATTCTCAGATATGTTGAGGCGTCTGGATGTGTGCTTGGATTACATGGAAACACATGTGAGTAAGCAAGACCTGGATATTTATGCGCCTGTCGCTAACTTCTCCCTAGCCGGAACAAAAAGAGGCAGAGGTCTATCGCTCGAGATACAGGCTACTGCTAACGCGTGCCTTGACGCTTATCCGTGGTAACTTTGTATCTTCACTTAAGGATATTTACCAGAGTGTCTCCAAAAAGATCTCGGATCAGCAACTGAATGACACAGCATTGTCGGCTCTCCTGTACGCCAAATTCCGGGTTGGAGCACCTGAGCTGAAGCAGATTGGAGTCGAGATCCAAAAGAGAGCCGTGCCGCCGCTCAACCCAGACCAAAATAACGAAGCGGAATATCAAAGTCTGATGAACGAGCTGCACAGCAATTACTCGGCTACTCGTGCAAAGCTGATCATGCCGCTCGCTCGCAAAAGGCTCGGCGAAATCACACAGACACCTAGTTCCTCCAAGGACCTAGTTGCCTTTGCCCGAGCTAGCATTAGTTATATCCGTGGTCTATGCCTAGACGAATATGATTTATGGGGGGAATGGTTCCACGGCCAAGGAGGTTTGTATGACTTCCTTGAAACGCTATGCGAACCACTTTATGATCACCTTCGTCCACGAATTATCCACGAGTCCGATATCGTCAAGCTATGTCAGCTGTGTAATCTACTACAGACTCGCTATTTCTCGGACCCAGAAGAAGAACCTGAACAAGTCGAGACGAACCATCTTGACTTTTCTGTTTTGATCCAGCCCGCTTTGCAAGATGTCCAGGCTCGACTTGTTTTCCGTGCTCTGGCTGTTCTGCGCGACGAAATCGAACGATACAAACCTCGCCCAGAGGACACTGATTACCCAATGCGCAACCGGCATGTATCTCTGACTGTGTCAGATACTCAGATCTCGGGCAAGAAAGACACATCCGCGGATACACTAATCGACATGACGGCCAAACAAGGCGACGATGTAGGCGAATCTACACAAGAGCGAGACGGTAAATGGGACTTTGAGACCCAGACCGCCCTAAAGGGCTGGTATCCAACCCTGCGAAAAGCAATCTGGCTCCTGAGTCGGATATATCGCCTAGTGAATGTAAGATGCCTCCCCGAAACAACCTTGGAAACCTAATCACTCAGCCATACTGATCAACCCCAGTCCACCGTCTTCGACGACCTAGCCCACCAAATCGTGCACCAAACAACCCTTTCTCTCCAAAACGCCAGCACCCTAATCTCCGCCAAAGCCACACCAGCCGACAGCCAACTCTTCCTAATGAGCCATCTCCTAATCCTAAAGCAACAAATCGTCGCCTTCGACATCGAATACGTTTCCGCCGATATCTCCTTCGACTTCTCCGGCATGACAAGCACATTCTGGGAGCTGCGCGAGCGCGGCGGTCTATTCAACCCGCGCAACCTGATGCGCCTCGTCGGCCACGGCCTCATCCCGCGCGTCGTGGAGAACATGCTCGACGCGAAAGTCGAGCTGGATGGTCGCCTTCGCACAGTCATCAACGACTTCATCAATGCCTTTGCTGCTCGCATGACCGCTTCGCTGCCGGCTCAATTCGTCGATTCCCGCAACCTGGCCCGCGGCGAACTTATCCTTCCTTCTTGCCGCACTATCGAGAAGGAGGTGCCGGTTCTGCGTAAGGTCTTGAATGAGTATATTGATGACACGCGTATGAAAGAGACGCTTGTTGGAGCGGTCCAGGACCGTACTATTCAGATCTATGAGGATTTCTTTGAGAAATATACTTCCTCTGAGAAGGCCAAGGGCAATTTTGTTAGTAAGAAAGGGAAGGGTCGGGATGATGCTGTCTGGGATGTTAATACCTTTGCCGAATGGTGCGAGGGCGTGTTCCGTGTCGGCGTCGCTGGGTTGCAGGCTGATATCCCCGAAGACGACGATGATCTTTTAAGCACCAGCTCTTAGGATTTGCATTCGTTCTGATGGCCCTTTTTTTTCCCCTTGAATATCCGCTTTTCGAGCATAGATACCATGTTGAATTGAGCAATTTTGTACATGTATAAGCCGAGTAATTGTATAAATTCTTGTGAGTTCCGACAGCAATTCTTGCTGTTTATAAGTGTATCACATTCAGACCTCAAAGGGGAAGATTCGACTTCCCCAGTAAATGTTATTATTCACAAACGTGAAAAGATGTATGTACAGCTGATCAGACGACAAATTTCGCTTCAAGCATGTAAAGAAAAGGGTATGTACGGTCAATAGGAGAAAGTGCAAAGTTATTAAGTCACCCCGAACGCAGCCAATCAAGCAAAATAAACCAATGAAAATCAAAGAACATCGCGAATCTTGGCGTACAATTCCGTATCCAGGAAGTTGTAGTTCGCATCGGACTCGCAGAAGGGATGGCGGGTGAGCAGAGTCCCGGCAGTAGGACGTTCAGCCGAGTCACTGGGAAAATGTTAGTAAAAGACGATCCCAAAGACCCAAGAACTGATAAAGCGATCTAGGACCAACACAAGGTGGAAACTTACATTGTGAAGCAATCATACATGAATGCAAGAGCCGCGGGACTAATGTTCATAGAAACATCATCCGGAATCGGTGGAGCCTGGCTCAGACTGCCGAGTTTGAAGATAGCGCCGATGGCCTCCTCCTTGCTCCATGGTCGACGGCCGGCGAACATCTCCAGCACCACACAGCCAAGGGACCAGATATCGACCTTGGCGCTGTAGCCCTGGCCCTGGGATTGGATGACCTCGGGGGCCATCCAGAAGACGGAGCCTTGCATGGAGTTGGACGAGTCGTTACCGTAGATGTCGTCCGTTTTCTTGGAGATACCAAAGTCGGAGATCTTGCACGTTCCATCGAGATCCAGGAGGATGTTGTCTGCTTTCAAGTCGCGGTGGAGGATTCCCTTATCGTGCAGATACGCCAGTCCGCCCAGGGTTTGCCGCGTCAGCGATCTCACGACACTTTCCTCGAATTTGCCATGCTTGCGCAGACAGCTTCCGACAGATCCACCGGAGATATACTCCAGGTAGATGGAGATAGAGAATTCGCCACGCTCGCATCCAAGATATTGCACGATGTTGGGGTGTTCGAGGTGTTGCATTGTGTCGATCTCTTGGTCCAGGGCGGCGACCATCTCCTTGACGCGGTCTTTGTCTGCCCCTGCAATTCGCGGGTTGATCTCGACTAGTTTGACCGCCAGAACTTCACCATTGTCCGCGTTCATGCCTAGGTACACGCGACCATAAGTACCCTTGCCGATGAGCTGACCACGGATGATGCGGAAAGTGGGTTGTCGCTGAGGAACAGGCCCGGTATTGGACGCCGGTTGGGTGCTGTTTTGCGGGATCGGATCGAGTTGGCTAAGCCGGGTGCCCGGTCTGGGCCTGATTTGCATGATCTTGGCGCCGAACATCTTGGTACTCTTTCGGCGCAAAAGATCGCCCGACCTTTGGGGACCAGCCGCGCTAACGCTGTTCGTCCGATTTGCTCCCTGGGCCACCTGTCGAATGGATTTCATGCGAGAGAGTCCACCCCCACCGCCGCCACCGCGAGCAAGTTTCTGTCGAGCGAAATTGGCAGGTTCAGGAGGTCTCACCGGAGCTGTTTCAGGTGCGTGGGTTGCATGCGGCGTAGGTGGCGGGGCTTCCTTTTTGTCTTTGAGGCTTGCGTCATGTTCGCTGATAGCCTTGCTATTGGGGGATGAGGGCTCATCTAAGTAAGGAGCGTCAAGATCAACGTCGGGGAAGAAGTCATCGAGGTGGTCGATAACGCCTTCGACAGCAGGTCTGCTTGCCCAGATATCCCGGGCGAATGACTCTCGCCGTGGTAGAGGCCTCTCATCTTCGGGCGAGACTGGTCCCCATGTACTAGAAACCGGTTCCTTCCCATCAGATGCCTCTCCGCTGGAACTGGGACCGGCGGTGCTCGGAGATTTGAACCTGACAGACAATTTTGATCTTAATTGATCTTTTGTGTTCACAGTCAGCGACGGCCTCTCCGACTTCTTTTCGGCCTCAGCTTGCGCTTCTCTCTGTTCTTCCTGGCCCCTTGAAGGTCGGACCTGGAATAGGCCGTCGTCCGAGTCATCCGAGTCATCATCTGAGTCCTGTTGCTGTTGAGGAGTTCGCTGGAAGGAAACTTGATTCTCTTCAAAGTCGAACTCTGGACCGAACGACTTGCGAGATTGCAAGCCTGGTCTCGGCGGGTCTTCAGAAATAGGCTTTTCAGGTGACTGGTTGGCAAACGACACTGCCGGTTTCTCGCATTCTGTGGCCATCTTCGAAGCGGGTCTTGAAGAGTCTGAAAAATAGTCAGCGGGAGATCGATCAGGCCGCGCTGTGTCATGCATATACTGACCGAGGGTTGTTCTACTTGAAAATGTTCCAGTAGAATCAAACGTTCCTGGTCGATCAGATTCGGAGCTTGCACTGTCTTGAGTGTTGGCTGAAGGCGAAGATGCAGCCGGTACTGAAGGCAATGGAGTGCCAACGGCACTTGTAATGCGGCCAACGCTGGCAATTGCAGCGCCCAGGGATGGCTGTGACCGATTTTCACGGGATTCGCGAGTGGTTGGTCTCCTGCTGAGGGAATTGACCTTGGTAAGAGTGTTGGACTCGATTGGCGCTGTTGGAGGTTTGCGAAGTGGTACAAGCGTATCTCCCTTCTTTTCCTCGTAAGGCGAGATACGAGGACTATCAAAGTCAATGACTTCGTTTCGCCTGTACCCCGTGTCGCTATAGGCATTCTTATTCTGATGAGACTGCGGAATTCTGGATAGTAAATATTGCTTTTGTTTACGTTCAACCTCACGGAGGTGTTCCTCGTGGCGAGCGAGCAAGTCGGATTTATCAGACCCAAGAGCTTGGCTTGGGTCCTGTGCGGTCTCTGCCGGGGGTGCCTTCCCTGTCGAAGCTTTAAGTGTACTTTGCCGAGAGCCCAACAAGGGAGAGTCTGGTCTGGTGCGGTGCGGTGATATCCTATTAAGGGCATCTTCGTCTAGCGGCTTCCTGTGGACCTGGTGGTGTGTTGCCGTGGGGGACATATTGGCCTTGTCTGTGAAAACTCCCAGGCCATCGACTCGAGGAGTATTGGGTGGCAAAGGAAGCATAGGAGTCCCTCGTACAAACAGCTTGAGAGAACCATATGGATCTGACTTGCTTCGACGAGACTGTACGAGGGCTGTATCACTCATAGGATCCTCATGCTCGCTCTGCCCGGGCTGAGTGAGGTAAATCTGGGCATTGGTCGGATCGACCGAGACGCTTTCACAAATCCCGGTACGCAACGACTCAAAAGAGTCCAGATCGGATATGTCAACCAGACGGAAGTTCAAGTCATCCGTGGTGACGAATACCCATTTCTTCGTCTTCGTGGTCGCCGTTGATGGACGCTCACCGACCGACATGTCGCTAGAGTTGTAAGCAGGCTTTATGTAAGGGAGATAGGCTTCATTCGGTCGAGTCTCCGGGCTTGTCGTAGGCGACGAGTCTTCATGCTGCTGATCGGGAGAAGGCTGGCTAGAAGCTGTAGCTTTTGTCTTCTTCTTCAGAATATTAGAGAAAAAGCCCTTGTGTTCTTTGGAGTACGAAGACGAGGGTTGGTCACTCCATTGCCGACCTGAAGCATCTTGAGGCGACGGTCGAGCACCGTCTTGAGCTTGCCTCCGAGAATCATAGTATCGGCCTGTGGTGCCCCGACTGTATCCGGGGATCGAGTCGGTGCTATTGCCCCGAGAGTGATCATACTGTTTTAGCGTCAGATCCCCAGTGGAGGATGAAAATGCTCCTGTATAAGCGGGCGACGCATTCTGCATGGCTGGGCTACCGCTATTTGGACTTTCTTCATGGGGCCGCAGGGATGATCCCTGAAAAGTGCCCGGTTCACTGCCAATGGACGGACTCTGGCGTCGATGGTCACTGTTTATTCCCGACAAGGCATTGCGGGTATACTCGGACCGTAACTGGTCAGATCGCACCCAGTTTTCTCGTGCCGGAGAGTCATTGTATCTCGGCGAATCGTGGCCCGCAGGGACCGGCATGGTAACAGAACGTTGCCCAGACTGCTTTTGGCCTTGATTGGAGGCATGCAATGCACTCAGATGATCCGGACTCACATCATTGACACCAGGGACAGGGCCGGCAGAGCGTGGCTCGGGGAAATTATTGGAAAAGTAAGCGGCACTGGTTTCAGGAAACGCATTTGCCGGCTGCGTTTGATTCAGTGGCGTAGAGACGGTATAGTCTTGCGAACCATCATGAATTTGACGGATCAGCTTGCGCATACGCTTTCCTTCGTCTCGTTCCCGGCCAGGTTCCCATTTTTTGCCACTCCGGCCGACCTCCTTTGCCAACTGAGGGTAAACCACTTGATGCATTTTTCCAAGATTTCCTCGTCCGCCGGATCCATGCCCAAGCTCGAGGAAGTCAGCCCCATCGAGCTCCAATGATTTGAACGTTTCCTGCCAATCGTTGGAAAATCCATTCTTCGCAAGCCAGATGAGCACGCGATCCAGTGGCCACTGGATCGCAGCTTCGCTGTGAGACAAACCACCCAGCGAAGTACCGCTAGTATTGTGACGATGACTTGACGTTTTGGTAAGCTCGGTATTTTGAGCTGTCGCCTGCTGCTGCGGGCTGTCGTTGGTCGTTAATTCATGAATGTTGCCATGAAGAGCGTAAGGCGAAGAAATAGGGCGCCCACCGGGGGTCTGCGGAAGGCTTGTGTCTGTTTTATACGGGGTTGACGTATTGATGTGATCGTGCATTTGGCTGAGACCCAACCGTTGTCTCTCGGCGTTGGTGTGCGCATATGGATCGTATGGCTGAGCTCTTCCATGGGGGTCGAACAACCCTGGAATGCCGACTCCAATAGTATCGTTCCCGGGTATATAAGTTGCGGATGTCAGAGGCTGATGGTCATGACGCGGAGGAATGATCGACAACTGCGCTGGTGGGCGACCGTATGTTAGATGCTGGTTTGGTGCGGGGGCAAGCGGTGGCGGCGGTGGGAAGCCTGGGGTCATCGCCGGTCTGGCCCAGTTTTGCTGCCATCCTGTCGGAGCTCCATAAGTCGTCCCTGGAGGCGGACCAGGAGGAGGGGGCGGCACCAGCGTTTGGGCTTGTGGATGTCGAGGCGGAGGCGGAGGCAGGTTCATGTGTTGTGCTTGAGAGGAAGGCGGGGGCCCCGGGACATACTGTTGACGTCCATCCATTCTGATAGCCGATGCACTTGATCTGGCTATTAACTGTAGTTGTATCCCGCTGTGTCGACTGCGACGTCCAGGAGAGGCTTGGGTGAAGGTGGTTTTCGAGTCTGTTCAGGTATGACCATTAACGCATCATGCTAGGCGTCCCGGGCACTAAACAAGGCGGTCGGCTTTGAGAGCTGGATACTCGATCTCGTTGGTCGCTTCGGAAGGGCAGAAATGGAACGAATTTAGGTCCTCAGGGCGTGAGTTGACATGTTTCGGTTCGGCGTTGCCGATGTTATCGCAGCGCTTGGGATTGCGGAACAGACTGAAATCGCGCGACGGGCTGGTACAAGGCCAGGATTATCTCAAGATGGTCTGAAATAGAGGGAAAATCCTTCTGAACTCAGTACATGGTTAGTCACCTGAAGAGCTCCCAACTTTGGAAGGGTTTTGGAGATGCGATCGGGTCGAAAGATTGGAAGATTGGAAGGTCAAAAGGCGAATGAAATTCGAGCAAGTGGAAGCGAGCACAGAAAACACCACAACTCCTTACTTCCGTATTTTCGGACAATGGAACTCACCAATAAATTCTGGAAGGGATATAATATCAAATGGTCTTTATACATATATGTATTGCTTTAATGTCTTGAAAAGGGATCGTCACGTGGCCCTATCTATCCTTTTTAGGGTTGTGATAGCAGCAGAAGTCCCTACCCAGGTAGTACCAAGAACTCAGGACACAGTAAGAAAGAAAGGACAATATATCGTACTTTTGACCGACACTTTCTTCATGGGATACCCTCTAGACCCCATCTGGCGCCCTGCAATCTCCCAGTCTCACCTCCGGTGGCCCGTGATCACCTTGTCACTTGCTATGCGCCAATAGCAGCCCTGTGGCCTCTGTCTTCGTTTCTGTTCAGCTCTCTGGAACATAGGAGCAATGGAAACGCATAAAGTTGGCATATGCCTATTGCCGCCAAGGCATGAAATACAGACATGAGAGTAGTCCTCTACGGAGTACTTCTACTAGAAGCAATGGAGAAGCCAACCACTTCAGAGATAGATTAAAGATACGTTAAATTATATCTCACTAGTAAGCCACCAGAATACATGTAAAAACATTATTTTTGAAGAAGCATAGACATCCAGTGTCCCCATTTATTGTACAGAAAAAGCCAAGTCCAAACCTAGAGAACAGTACCCTTATTCTGCTCCTTGTCCACGCTATAGTGTCTCCACATACCAATACACGGTACAGCAAGCACAAGTATCGCCGTCGCAGCAATGCACCCGTACTTCTGACTATAACCGTAGGCGAAGTTGATCGCGTCACGTTCTTCAGTGCCGGGCAGATACTTCATTTGAGCAACATAGCCACCGGCATAGATGGCAGCCCATTGATTCTTAGCACTCTTGGGCAGGGCCTCGCGCAATCCCTGGGGGAAAGTGTTGGCGTAGATGGCAGCGGAAACAGCATAGCCAATGGCACAGCCCAAGTTCGAGAACAGAGAAACCAGCGAGATCATCATGGGGATACCCTCACGGTCAGAGGCACACATGACGGCCATCTGCTCGCCGATAACCATCATACCTCCAGCGAAGGCAATGAAGATCTGACACATGATCACGTACCCGATGTCGCTGTCCGAGCCGCGGAAGTGGATCATCAGGCCGGCCCCGAGGGTCATCAGTGGTAGAGCGAAGAAGAGACAGCTGTACTTGAACTCCTTCACGTAGCGGATCCAAAGGCCGAAGATTGGGGACCAGAAGCAGGATCCCACGGTGTAAATCGCTGTCATGTAGCCAGTCATTGTGACATTGAGGTTGTATACGACCATCACGAAATAGTAGAAGTACAGATCCCAGGAGTAGAAGCTGAAATAGAGGATAGCCGAGAGACTGCAGGCGCCAAAGACGGTGCGGTCCTTAAAAAGCTGGTATGGGATGAAGTGGGTGTGGGCGAACCATTTTTCCCAGGCCGCAAAGACGAAGAAGAGGAGGAAGCCAATAACCAAGGGCGCGATAAAGGCGGCTTCGCCGTACTGGGCACGACCGTAGTTGGCTAGGCTGAAGGGAAGGAGGAACAATATGAAAGCCGCAATTAGAATAAAAGCACCGATAACTACAAACCCGGTTAGCAGTTGATTGAGGACGGAGGGAAGTGGTATACGATGTATACTCACTGTCAAATTCGTGCAAGTAGTGAACGATGGACTGCATGGTAGTCCGGCCGCTAACTGGGCGCTGCAAGACACTCATCTTCCGGGCCTTGTTCTCATAGAACTTAAAGACACCAGCAAGAGACAGGAAGACAAAGGGCACGATAATAGCAAAAGAGCCATAGGCCCAACGCCAGTTGGAGGTCTTCAGGAAATGGGTAGCAGCCAGGGGACCCGTGAACGAAGTGCAGATGAAGGGCGTGGAGGCAAAGGCGAAGGCGAAAGCACGGTTGCGCATGCCCGAAGTATCGGCAATGAAGATGTCCAGGATGATATAGATCGCATCATATCCAACCCAGTAAAGAACGTACCCAGCACCACCATTTTGGACGGGTCTTTTCCGCAAAGTGGAGAGCCGAAGAATCAGCTGCTTTTGAAGCTCCGGAATCAGCAGGATATCATGCGATGCAGAGGTGATTTTCAAAAGTACTTTGTCGTAGGCTTCAGATGGATGAATTAACTGTATTGACTCTATTAACTAGAAGCGATAAACGGGTACATAACTCCCGGAATATTGCTAGTATGTGCCTACCTTCGTACCTTCACTCTTTCGTATTCCATCTTATCAGATGAACATTATCAGATCAATCCAAAGTTCACGTCCCGTGTATATCTATGGATTCCTTCCGAGTTTTCTCCCGAGGTCAGCCCTCGGCAGATGCACTATCGGGAGATTTATACTTTCTAGTCTTACCAGAGAAGTTTTTCTTTCTCGGGTTTTTTCGCTGTCGGGCCGAACTCGGCAGATCCGGATCTATATTGTCTTAGCTTTAGATCGAGATAGTCCACAACTTTGCCTTAGCGTAAACTGACGCGTTCACCGTGCCCATTCGGCAATGTCTCTTTTTCGCTTGAGTGTCTTGTATAGATTATGTATTACTATTCTCATGCTTCCAAGGTTGCCGGGGTGAGTGGAAGTAAGTGGCTTGGAAAATGAAAAGAAATTGAGCAGAACCTACCTAGGTAGGTACCAGAGAAATAAACCTTGGAATGCAGTTCATGCAACTTTAAGCTTGGGCAAGATATGCTTATTTTGACATTGCAGGCGACGATAGCCTTGTACTAGCTGAGGACGCTGGGTTGGCTTGCAGCTTGAATACATATGTAGCTCTTGATAGATTGATGGATGCACACCAGACCTTTCTTAATAATAATGGTAGAGCATAATACTTGAAATATGAAAATTTTATGGATTTTCAGGCATGAGTAACGAAAATGTTCCTGCTACATACTCAATAATGAGCGTTATTAGATCCTGCGGTATGTGACCGTCCGCTCTCGAAACAAACGCCGTGAAGACAGAAAAGAAACCACAGAGGCCTGGGAAAAAAATCCAGGTTCAGATATTACTACATTTGCTTTCATGTGCATCGTGACATTACGAGAGTCGTAATGTTTTCTCGCGCTTCGAACGGCTTATTTGTTGCGTTGCGCAGCAGCCTCGGCGGTCAACTTCAAGCCCGCAGGGGCATCTTCGCGAGGCATGTACACCTCAACCAACTAGAAAGTGCGTTAGCAGACAATTCGGGGCTTTGTCATATTGATAACTCACTCGAAGCTTGTCGGACACGTTGAAGTCCTTGTCAGCGAACAGCTTGTTGAGCTCATCACGGGTCTTGATACGGTAGCCTTGGTAGTTGTCCTTGGCTCCGAAGACCTTGGGGATGCTGGCAAAGTCCCATGGCTGGATGTCGTTGTAAGCTGCGTCCCATCCGTGGATGTATCGCTCGATAGTGTAGCCATCGTTGCAGATAACGAAGCTAAAAATGGTCAGGTTCGTATATTATATAAGAGTTTTGGGTTGATGTGGATGCTTACACGATAGGGCTCAACTTATTCTTCAGGATAGTGCTCAGTTCCTGAACAGTCAATTGGATACTCCCGTCGCCGATGAAGAGGATAGTACGACGGTCTTCTTGCTCCTTAGCGGCGAGCGCAGCTCCCTGACAGGCTCCCATGGCATAGCCAATGCTACCCCAAAGAACTTGGCTAACGGCAGTTACGTTCGCGGGGAAGCGAGTATCCCAAATACCAAAGTTCGCAGTGCCAGTCTCCGTAAGGACGATATCCTTTTCCTTTAGCCACTGTCCGACGATCGGCCAGAGCCACTTGTGGGTGATGGTCTGATCGGAAGAGGTCTCCTCGCTCTCGGGCAGTCGGTTCGTGATCTGAGGAGTAGGAGCCGGGGTCAGAGGATTCATCCGCTCAATGACCTTCCTCAGAACGCCTTTCATGTTTATGTCAGGATACTCCGAGTACCGCACTCTCACAAAGGTACTATGGAAGTCAATGGAGTTCAGCTGTCCAACACGATAAGTGAAACCGGTGGTGTTGAAATCGGACTTGATCGCTCCAATGCTCAGAATGAGGTCGGAGGACTCGACGGCCTCACTGACGCCAACGTTAGACCCATTGCCAGCATAAACACCACCAAAGTTTTTGTGAGTCTCGTTCACGGCTCCCTTGCCCATCGGTGTCACAAAGGTCGGCAATCCAGATTTCTCCACCAAGTCACGCACCTCTTCTAGCACGCGGTGACGAATGGAACAGGCATCAACCAAGATGACCGGGTTCTTTGCGGCATGGAGATACTTCAGGACAACATCGACCACGTAGTCCTCCTTCTCCGGGTCATTCTTAGGCAGTGAAAGATCAATCGGGGTCTTCAGGCGATCACCGTTGACCTTGGCCGCGACAAGGTCAGTTGGCAGAGTGATATATACCGGACGGCTGCGGATCCAACATTCACGAATTGCACTGTCGATCAGAGTGGCTGCATCATAGGGTTCGTTTAGGCGTGCGACGTAGCAGGAGATGCCCTCGCTCATTTTGGTGAAGACATTGAAGTCGCCGTTTCCGAGAGTGTGGTGCAACAACATTCCATCCCTTTGAGATTGTGTGGTGGGCTGGCCAACAATATGGATGACTGGGACAAATTCAGAGTAGGCGCCTGCGATGGCGTTGAGGGCGGACAGCTCTCCAACACCAAATGTGGTGACTAGCGCACTAATACCATTTACACGAGCATAACCATCGGCGGCATAGCCTAGGAGGAACCAATGTTAGATCCAGATCATTCTTTTGTAATACAGTCTGTCTTACCGGCATTGAGTTCGTTGCAGTTTCCAACCCAATTGATACCACACTTGGACACATAATCCAATGCTGCAAGATTGTAGTCGCCGGGTACACCATGCAATGAGCGGATTCCAACCTCGTGAAGACGTCGGAATAAGTACTCTGCCACATCCACGGGGTTCTTTAGCTCCCTGGTGGCAATATCGGTAGTCGCCATGATGAATTGATGTGTCTGGGGAGAGAGATAGATGGGAAATAGAAGAAGGAAAAGGTGGAGGTGGTATATAGGGAATAAGAGGTATAAAAGGGCGATGGCACTTTTGTTCCAAGTTCCCTGATGAGGTGAAACTACTTTGGCTACGTCATTGAATTGATGTCATGCCATCATTGGCTATTTTTATGATATTGAACGTTCCGTAGAAGAGCTATCTAGAATATAGTAAAACAGTAAATAGTAGAATAGATAAAGATTATGTATCTAGGATCTAATAACATATAGAAATAATGTATATAGCCCTAGAGTCCATTGTACCAAGCAAAGTAGAAACAGCAGGCTAAACCCAACACAGGCAATCTCCGCCGATCACACAAAACTCCCACCCCCACCATCTGGGCATCTCAAACCACAATCCTGGATTAGTCTATCTAAATGGGGAAAAGAGCTATGCCTGACAGATCAAATCCCTCTTCGAAGAAGAGAAAGGTCAGTTGCTGATTATTGATTGCCCACTGCACTAACTAATGGCACTAGGGTGGTGCAAAATATGGGAAGCAGGCAAGTCGCGTCGCTATTGAATCTGGCGATGTAGGTGTCTTTTTGACATGCGATATGGGGAGAGAAGGAAAATGTCTGTCAGAAGCAGTGGATATCTTTTCTCAGGTGAGACTTTTTCTTTTCTTCTTTTTCCCTTGGTTTTTTTTCCAAGGTACCGCTTTGAGATTATCCTACGGTTTCGCTAACTTTTTGTCTAGGCCATCGAGGGCACTGAAAATAGAGGAGAAGAGGATGAAGATACCGATGATGAAGATATCGAGGCCCAGATCCGAAGGGAACTGGAGGGCCTACAACCCGGCAAAGACAAAACTCGTCAATTCCAGCCCGTGCAGATGGATATGCCATGTGGTAAGTCTCATATTATTCAAAAACGCCAATTTGTTTATACACTCGGTCCCGGAAATGTTCATCGGTGCTAATCCTGATAGTAACATTCATGCGTCTTGATCCCTCAATAGACCCGGTGCAGCTTGTGCACCGTTTGTGTAGCGAAGCACATGCCCATCCGGAGACTAAGAAGAGTCGATGGATTAAGCGCATGCATCCAGTCACGTCAATCCGGAAGACCCTGAGTGTGGACCTAACGACATTTGCGAAAGAGATTCTCAAGCCTCATTTCCATTCCGGAGGTCCACCGAAGACGGTGAGTTTAAAGCCTTCCCCTATCTCCCTCTTTGGGCATCTGGGCACTCCGGGATCCTACTGATTTGGGAAGTGATCCGATCATGCATCTCGCTGTGAGTGGAGATATACTTTGAGCATTGCTGATCTGCCACCTATCTAGTACGCCATTCGGCCTACTGTGCGAGGCAACTCGAAGCTCAACCGAGACATTATTATTAAGACTGTTGCCGATGCTGTCGGTCCTGAGCACCCGGTGAATTTGAAGAACTATGATCTAATGATCCTCGTCGATGTTGCCCAAGTGAGTACAAAAACAATCCTCTCCTACGGAGTCTTGAACTGACTTGTCGCAGAACGTGATTGGAATGAGTGTAGTGCAAGGTGATTATGATAAGCTGAAGCGGTTCAACTTGGCCGAAATCTACGATCCTTCACCAAAAGCAGAGCCAGCAGACACTGCCACTGAGTCTAAAGCTTAGTACGAATGACATAGTACTTTCCCCAAGTAGCCACCAGGTTACTTCGATGAAATTTTATTGTACATACTATCTCCCACACTGCACTTATATTCGTTTTTACTGATCTCCACACAACATACACTTCTTCTAACCAGTCCTTTCAAGCAAACCTACTCGCTTATACGTTCATAGGCCGGCAACATCGAACAATAACCTAGAATAGTGATTTTAGCTTCGTGTGTAGCAAGATGAGTTTGAAACAGAAGCCATAAGTATCATCGATATTGGTGTCTGTACCAAACGAATTCAGTTTTCCGTACAAGTAAGGATGATGTGTAATGAGACATACGAGAAGACCCCCCGGTTAGAACTTTCTATATTTTTATATTCTTCCCCCTGGAGTATTGTTCCATCGTTTCAGCAGTGAAGTGGAAAAAGAAATAGGAGTATTTGCATATTTGACATGACATCAACTGCGTCGATGCAAAGGGCACTCTAATTGATGTTGAACCCTGGTCTTTACTATATCACACTTCCTGCACCTAATAATATCTTCTATCACAGGGCCTAAAAATTCTCGGCAACTGAATTCATGCAACAAGCCGTGCCGGGGTCTATAATCTAAAGAAAAAAAACATAATCAGGTATTGAACCAGAGACAGAAGCTATATGCTGATTTAAGGGTCCATTTTACTAACTCTATAGAAACTCATTAAAATGCACTTCACTTTAAAGTAAAAGCTCCGGTGGCTTGCATCGAGTGTTTTAGAGGATCCCTTGAGAAGGTTTAAATTCGAAAGCGAAATGAATTTCGGAAAGGAACAAATCGACGTTGACTTCTATAAATGCAATTACGGGAAGAGTTCGGTAAGGGACCATTCTGATTGGTCGGGGCCAAAGTGCTCGGATGATCACCTTTCTTAGAGTGGGATGCTTAGGCGAGACGGCTTTACTTAGTTTACTTGTCCCATATTTCTTCTTAATCGTGAGCCAATGGTGAAAACAGGGTCCTAGGACTCTCGCTTGTGGATGTCGTCTCGGCGAAACATATTCTTCTAATTCGACACCGCTGACTATGTTTACGTCTTCTCTTTCGTATCTCGCGTTGGATGAACTGAGAAGCGAGAGTCATGGCGCTGAAATCTGCTGCCAACGTCGGTCTATTGTGGGTAATGTACGGAGTAAACAATCGTGGCGGTCCCTTATGCCCCATTGATATTCGAAGATCTCTACGGACTATGGATTCCAGAAGCGAATTTGCGCCACGTCTACTCCATCCTGGGACTTTTCAGTTCAAACTATTTCCTCGGCATATACCTAGCCCGACGGAGATATATGTCCTTTGATTACCAATATTCTGGTCTATGAGTTGTGACAGCTTGTGACAGCTTGTTCATACATCATCATCCCCTGCCACTATCTTTTCTAGTTCAAGGGCCGTCAGAGCATTGCTTATATAGCATCCCACCCCTCCCACCCGTTCGCCAATATCACCCACCAAATAGCTCACGATGCAACAGCTTGACTTGAAAACATGGCCTGTGATGCCACCGGTCAATGGAAAAAGCGGGGGCAGCGAATCTTTTCATCGGCAGCCCCATGCCTCCGAGGTAGACGAACATCATAGACTAGACGATGTCCTCTCGCTGCTGTTTCCTTCTACGGTACATGTGCAACACTCACATCCGATTTCCGGTCACATGCACTCATTACGGCTTCTGACGCTGTCGAATGGAGCTCATTTGTTGCTAAAGGGGTCTCCATCATCAAGGACAGCTCTCCTTCGACGTGAGCGGTCATTCCTCGAAACCGAGGCCCAGTTCCTTGCTCTTCTAGGGCAGAGTGGAAACCCTTGTATCCCCCAACTCTATCATTATGATCCTTATGGAAGACCCTGGGGATCTGCCTACTTGATCCGGCAGTATATGAAAGGGAAGAGTCTGTCAGAGATGGAAGGCAAACTCACCTCCCAGCAACTAGAAGGTATCAACCGCCACCTGGGCTTCTTGGTAAGCACCATCGGTCAAAATGCAGCCCCTGGGTTTGGGTCCTTGCAGCAAGTGGCATTTGGCGCTGGAAGACCTTCCTGGCGAGAGGCCTTCTGTGCCCTGTTTGAAGGCATTCTTCGCGATGCCGAGGACATGTTCATCCACCTTCCTTACTCGGAGATCCGACACGAGCTGAGTCGCCTAGCGCCTGCTCTTGAATATGTATCTCTGCCACGTCTTGTGGTCGTGGACTTTGGTCGACCCTCCCATGTTTTGGTAAACGAAGAGTCTGGACAGTTGTCTGGAATTGTGGACTTCAGTAGTGCCATGTGGGGTGATGTTCTGATGGCAGAAATCTTTGCGAATGCGTCCCCGGCGGTCTTGCAGGGAGCAGGGATGGCGGCGTCCAGGACAAGGGAGGAAAATATCCGGCTGGTCTTGTATGTGTTTGGAATACCATCTCGATCTAGTGCGATGTGGCTAACTCCTTCTTTTCAACTTAGGTACGCGTGCTACCGGCTGGTGTCCCGAATTACTGTGCAATATTACCGAAACCGAGATGAGACGAGCGAATTTGATGCGCGGAGAAGATTGACAACCACGATTGCGGAAATGTCGATGCTTTGACTGGCATAACGGCGCTGAGTTAACTGGGTCTTTATATGTCCAATGTGATACCTAGATGATCACGATTAGACTGGTTCTGTTGCATAGCGAGATTTATTCAAGCGGCGGGGCCCTATCTCGCTGCATGTGATTTGGAGATTCGTTCCGTTTTGCATTGATATATAGCGTTCCCACCAAGGGGTTCCAGTCGAAATGAAATCCAATCCCCGTATCGCTACATATATGGATGTCATTGAACATACAAGAGAAGAATCAAGTTGCCTTCCATGCCAAGTCGGAACCGATAGGGCGATAGGGGCGGAGCGGGGCAGATCCGTTGTTTAGCTTCTGCATGGCGTCAATGGTGTTCCCTCTCCGCACTTAACTTCTACGTCTACTTTTCCACAACCTGCTACACCTCTATCGCAGATGGCTCAGTTCCTGCGAGGAAAGCAAGCTGGTATCCAGAAGGACCTGTCTGAGGGCTTGTCCCCGGACTTGTTCCTCCTGGACGATGTAAGTTCTTGGCATCCCAGGCATCCTCTTTTTTCCAACTGACACCGCTGTTCTCAGTTCGCACGATGCGGTGTGAATTCGCAGATTAGTGCTATTGCATACGATCCCATACAATCCCTCATCGCAGTCGGCACCAGTGATACCCAATTCGGAAGCGGGCAGATCTATGTCTTTGGGCAACGACGGGTTTCGGTGGTCTTTCAGTTCCCGCGGAAGGCGTCCGCGCGGTTCCTTCAGTTTTGCGCCGACAAACTAATTAGCATCGACTCCAAGAATGAAATCTGCGTGTACTCCTTGGCGACTGGACGCCAGGTGGTTTCCTACACGCCGCCGGGCCATGTGACTGCTTTGTTAACAGACCCGTGCTTGGATTATGCGTTTATCGGCATGCAGAATGGTCCGTAAATTACTAAGTGGAAGAGAAGAACTGAATATTGACCGTGAATAGGTGAAATCATTGCGTACGATCTCGATCGAGAGTCCTTGACGCCATTCAAAGTTCCGAACTTGTGGTTGGAACAAAACCCCCGCGCGCGGTTCTTCCCCGTCGTATCTCTGGAGTTCTCTCCACGAGACATTGGCAAGATCCTAGTGGGATATCCAGAGGGAGCAGTGACATTTACATTCAAGCAAAATATTGCTCAAAAGTACTTTGTCTACGAAATCCCTCCTGGGGCACCTGGTGGAGACTCCCTACCCTCCCGTGACGTGCGCAGACCCAAATTGACCAACGCGATCTGGCACCCCAACGGAATCTTCATTTTGACTGTTCATGAAGATTCAAGTCTAGTGCTATGGGATACGAAGGATGGCCGTAAACTCCATGCCCGGACTATCCAGACACCCAATGTCGACCAACCAGGTGCTGGCAGACCAGGCTCACCTGGCGAGCCTGCCGGACCCAAAGAGCCAATCACGAAGGCTATTTGGTGCGCCAAAGACAACCCGGATGATACCGGTCTTTTGGTGGCTGGTGGTCGACCAGTCGGCGATCAGACCAAGGGCCTCGTTTTCCTGGACATGGGCCCAACCCCCAATTATCAGACGTCCTCCTGGCAAATCCTGTCTACTTACCTCGAGCGTCCGCGGCGACAAATAAATCTTTCAGTCCCACCGGGAGCTAAGGTTGTCGACCTTTGCCTTATCCCCCGATCCTCGCCCTACTTCAATGGCGCCCATGATCCCATCGCGCTTATCGCTATGTTATCCTCGGGTGAAATTGTTTCCCTGAGTTTCCCCAGCGGACACCCAATCACTCCTACTAACATGCTCCACCCGTTCCTTACTTTCGTCCACCCCTTTGTAAATAAAGCTGTGCTTACTCCCGTTGATCGGTCGGTGTGGCTTGGTCTGAAAGAGCGCCGGTTGCAGGGACCGAAATTTGCCTTGGGCGGCGCAGAAGCGAAGAACCCTCTCAAACGCTTTGAAAACCGCAACGTCATTTCTACCGCGCACGCAGATGGAACAGTCCGTCTCTGGGACTGTGGGCACGATGATGAGATCGAGAACGGCGACGTGGTTCAAGTTGATCTTGCCCGCGCCATAGGCCGAGTCAGCAATATCGAAGTGACCGAAATGTCTCTCGCCAGCGGCTCAGGCGAAATGTCTATTGGACTCAAGACCGGAGAGCTCGCTGTCTTCCGATGGGGCAATAACCCCTCATACGGGAGTGAAGAGTCTCCTGGTGCCAATCAAGGGCCAGGGAAACTGACTACGATAACTAAGCGAACGGACCCTGGTCTCAAGACGGGAATGCTACCTCTGACTCTTTTGGATATGCAACAAGGTCCGGTGACGGCGTTGAAGCATGGGCAGGTTGGATTTGTAGCGGCCGGTTACCAAAGTGGTACTTTGGTCATTATTGACCTGCGCGGACCAGCCATCATACACACCGCACATTTATCAGACCTGCTCAAAGGACCGAAGAGGAGCGGTTTCCTCAGGAACCGTGGCTCGGAGGAAGTCAAACCGGAATGGCCCTCTCAGATCGAATTTGGTGTGATGACTTTGGACGGCGAAGGTAATTAGGCATGGCTTGGGCTTGCGAATCAGACCAGTGTACTAACTATGTTCTAGACTACTCAAGTATCTGCTGCTTTGTCGGCACGAATAGGGGCAATGTGGCAACATTCAAGATCCTCCCGGGTTCCAATGGCACCTACGAAGCTGCTTTTGCTGGATCATCGGCTGTTGAAGACAAGGTGATCAATGTCATTCCCATAGATGCGGACTCTGGCGGTCTTGCTCTGGCTACGCCAAGTGCAGTCGGAGGCTTGAGGAATGGTGTGAAATTTAATGGTGTCGTCATTGCCGTGACCGCCTCTGGTTGTCGAATTTTCAAGCCCCCAACATCAAAGGGTGCCCACAAGGCATGGGATGACTATCTCTGCGACTCAGCAGCCGTCGTCAAGACTGAAGGACGAGGCTACAGCTTGGTTGGTCTCTTCGGTGACGGCCACGCGCGAGCATTCTCGATCCCCGCTCTTCGAGATATTGGTTGCACCAAGATTAACCATATTGCGGACATGCGACGCCTGTCGGAATCTTGCATCACCCCTACTGGAAACATCATGACATGGGTCGGCCCGTCAGAAATTGGAATGTTCAATGTCTGGGGAGGTGGAAACGGACTGTATGCGTCTCCCATCAATTCGCTGAAACATGGTGCTAATGCTGACCCTGCCCACAGACACCCTTCAAAAGACAAACTTTTCAATCCAGAAGCCGTGGTTCCCCCGCGTCCTACCATCACGAACGTCCAATGGATCTCCGGTACACAATACATTTCGCCGGCGGACATGGACATTCTGAGTACGTTAACCCCCGTCAATGCCTTTCTAACTGTAATCTAACCTCAAATCTAGTCGGCGGTCCAGACCGACCACCATCGAAGGGGATGGTCGAACAAATGAAATTCGAAGAGCAAGAACGTCGGAAAGCCCAAAAAGAAGGCCGGACCCCGCCGACACCTGCAGGCGGCAGCCAGGAGGGCTACTGGTCTTACATGTCACGTCAAGTCCAAGAACGCACGGAACGACTCGGGATTGTCGGAGATAGCATGGACAGGCTAGAGGAGAACAGCAGCGGCTTTGCTAACGATGTCGGCAAATACGTACAGACACAAAAGAAGAAAGCTGTCTTGGGCGGTAAGTCGATCTTCCTTCAGGTCCACAGACCTATGTATAGTGTTTAAACCCCTTGCATAACTGTCGCTGACCGGTATTTCACTACAGCACTTGGTTCGAAGTTTGGCTTTTAGGCGAGAGATATGTCCTAGTGAGTACTAGGTTTTTTCAAAATGGTTTAACTATACAGAGTAGGGGTCTTTATCTTTTTCTTTTCCCGGCGTCCGGCTAGTTAGGTCATCGGATGGATAGATCACTTTGCAATATCATCCCTCCACTTCTTGAGTTCCCGCTTCAAGTTGGATCCACCTTGATCGTACTCCATACAATTAGGTATTCATTTGTCTTTGGCAAATTCAAAGCAGAAGTCTGTTTGACACTAATCCATGCCCTGATAGACATCTGCGAGTCGGTTTTATGTGGTACAAAAGCGGCCTCGCAGCTCTTATGACATATTCAAAGGCAAGGAATACGGATAGCAGATTGAAGGCCAATGGGATTCAAAATTATACCAATTCTATTTCAAAGACCTATAGTAAATGCCAATTCAGGGGAAGGACATGGAAAATCAGTCCAAGGGTCGTAAACATTGCGTTCTGGCTGTCATTAAATAGCATTCAAAAAAGTAGGGTTTAAAAGCAAAGAAACCACTCCTGTGAGACGGCGGGACACCATGATTTAGTGTACCATGAGCTCGGGCTGAGGCTGGTGAGTTGGCTTGGCAGCATCATCCTTGGGTTCTGTGTCGTCGCCCATCTCGACATCGTCGTCACCATCACCGCCCTCTTCCTCGTCAAGGTCATCCTCATCGTCGTCACTCTCCGCCTCGAGATCTTCACTCTCGGCATCGGAGATCTCTTCTTCCTCATCCTCCTTGCCAGCAGGGGCATCGGCGCCTTCCATCTCGTGGTCATCGCCTTCGGCGGGCTTGTTGGATTCCTCGAGCTCCTTGAGGAGCGCAGCCTCGAGTTCGCGCTCCTCGGCACCGTAGGCTGCACTATCATCGTCGAGACCATCGGCCTCGGGCTGGTCAGGTGGGTACTCTGCAGGGGCAGAGTCATCAGAGTCCCTGTGGAGGAAAAAAAAGTAAATAAAAGTCCCATCAGGTATGTAAACAAACAAAACAAGGGGTCTCACCATTTGATGGCGAAGCGGGTCACACGGGGCTTCTCAGCGAGGACATTGCGGCGAATCCGCTCGATAACGGGCTTCGCAGGGGGCTCGGCTGCCAGCTCCTCACTGTCGTACTCGTTGTTCACGTAGTAGCCAACCCGGACGAATTCTCGACCGTCGTAGCTGCAGGTGAGCAGGATCACGGTGACGCCAAGCATCTCTGAAGTAGGAATGCGCTTGACATCAGGCGCGTCGGCCTCGAAGATGAACTTATTCACTCCGACCGGGATGGGTCCGACGAGGAGAGAATCGAGTTCTTGGTCATACTCGGAGCTGTGATAGTTAGACCCTGCGGAATTGGTAGGGAAGAGGGAGTGTTGGGAGGGTGGACGTACGAAGTGGCGGATCCGACGTAGGTGAGTTTCCATTCCAAATCTGAAAGGACTTGTTAGAAGACTCGACTAGGAAGATTGGAACAGGTCAGTACTCACCCTTCTGAAGCTGCTCAAGACACTCGAACGTGATTTCGAATTGGTAAGGGGCGGTGAAAGGAGCTGGGTTGTTGAGGTTTTTCACCCCGAGTAGTGAGACGACGGACATTGTGATAAGATATGAGAGTATTTAGAGTATGTACGGGAGATTGAAAAGTTGAAGAGGCAAGAGTAGAAGATTGTATAAACAGAGGGGGTTGTGGAAAGAAGAAGGAAATAGAGAAAGAGAAATCAACAGGTCCACAAGAATGCAGTTTACTCTCAACCCCTCTAGCTCAATGCGAGGAGCCCATCGATCGACGCGCCTTTCGCGTCCCTCGCATTGTCCTCACCGCCCGCACGTGACCCCAATTTCACTACCCGGGCAACTTGCATCACCAGCCATCGCAGCTTTGCTCTTTCCCTCTTAGCGATTATTTGCTATCAGACACATTGCGGCTGAGGGTTATCTCGTCAAAAGTGGCTGTGCTCCACCTTAACCCTTGACCTTCGGAAGATTCGTCTTTATTCTAACTTATCCTGATATCATCGCGCAAACCCTGCTTCGCTTGCGACGTGAACCTGTGACTTTCCTAGTTGCTCACTTTTCTTTGACCTTGCGGTTATCGCACTAATCATCCCATCATGGCGGATGATGAAGCCGAGGCTGCCTTCTTCCAGGCTCAAGCCTTGAATCCAGATTCTCAATCCCCCACTGAGGAGCAGGAAGGTGATAACTCAGACGCAGAATCAGATGACTACGACCCCTCACTGGCGTTGGGAGATCAGTACTCGGCCTCCTTTGCCGAGACAAAGAACCCTGATGCCGACCCCGCTGATGCAGCTCCCTCGGATGAGACCGAAGATTCCATCCCCAACCCAACCGTCGCCTCAGATGCAAACGTCGCCTCGGAAGTAGACGCAGACGCTGGCCAGACCAGTAACTCCCCGGACCCTTCTCACAACCCCTCACGTGCTGAATCGTCGACCCCCGCGCCAGCATCTGCTGCTGAGGCACAGCTCAAGACCCGAACAATTGGCGGATTTGAGGTTGATGAGGATGAGGATGACGAGGGTGATGCGGAGTATGAGCCGCCGGCTGTACTTGGGGGCGAAGATGTGAATGCTATGCCTGTGACCATGTCTGAAGATCCCAGCTCAGGAAATGCAATGCAAAACACTTCCCCTGATGTATCATCACACCAAGCTGAGCAGGGACCTGCCAGTGGACCAGATGTTGCCATTAGTTCTTATTCTCCTGATCCTGTTCATAATATTGATCCCTCTTCTGTTCCTGGCCAATCGCACTGGGCTGCGCAAGACTTGCAATCCGCAACCATGCAGAACAGTACTGTCCCTACTCCTGTACCTGATTCTCCAGCTTCAAAGGGCCGTCTGGCCCACGACCGTGTCGGCATGCTGGAAGACCGGATTCGAGAGGATCCCCGAGGTGATATCCCTGCTTGGTTGGAGTTAATTGCCGAGCACAGAAGCCGCAGCAGATTAGACAGCGCACGCGATACTTATGAGCGGTTCTTGAAGCTGTTCCCCATGGCGGTAAGCCTGCCTTTGCCCCCCTCTCTTTATGCTTTCTTTTTCTTTCTTGGCTATGTACAAAATTGCTAATGGGATACTACATAGGCCGACCAATGGGTGGCTTATGCCAGCATGGAGTCTGAGCTCAATGAATTCTTCCGCTTGGAGCAGATCTTCAACCGAACGCTCCTGACGACCCCCAGCGTTCAGCTCTGGTCCGTCTACCTTGATTATGTCCGCCGTCGTAATCCTTTGACTACAGATGCCTCTGGTGAGGCAAGAAAGACCATTTCATCGGCATATGACATGGCCATTCAATATGTCGGGATGGACAAGGATTCCGGAAACATCTGGGCTGACTACATTGAGTTCATCCGTTCTGGGCCAGGCATCGTTGGTGGATCTGGATGGCAGGATCAACAAAAGATGGATCTGCTGCGAAAGGCCTACCAACGAGCCATTGGCGTGCCGACGCAAGCCGTTAATGCTCTCTGGAAGGAGTATGATCAATTCGAGATGAACCTAAACAAGCTCACGGTAGGCTGGACAGTACTCGATTCCAACTGGCTTGTATTAACCTTTTCTACCAGGGCCGCAAATTCCTTCAAGAACATTCGCCGTCCTACATGACTGCGCGTAGCTCATACACCGAATTGCAAAACATCACTCGTGATTTGATTCGCACTTCGCTCCCACCGATGCCTCCCCTTCCGGGATCTGAAGGCGATGTTGAATTCTCAGCACAAGTAGATATCTGGAAGCGCTGGATCGCATGGGAAAAAGAAGATCCTCTGGTCTTGAAAGAGGAAGACCCTGCTGCTTACAAGGCACGCGTGGTGTACTTCTACAAACAGGCACTCATGGCACTGGCGTTCTTGCCCGAGATGTGGTTTGATGCAGCTGAGTTCTGCTTCTCGAACGACATGGAGAATGATGGGACGGAGTTCTTGAAGAATGGCATTGAAGCAAACCCTGAGAGCTGCTTGCTGACATTCAAACGCGCGGACCGACTGGAGGTTACCTCGGATTCGGAACAGGATTCCGCCAAGCGTGCTGCCAAGGTCCGGGAACCATATGACAAATTGCTTGATGCACTTTACGAGTTGATCAATAAAGCTCGCAACCAGGAAACTCAGGATGTCGCGCGCATCGAAGCTTATTTTGCTCCACAAAATGTGGAAAGCCAGCCTGCAAATGAGGATGAGGACGACCCTGAAGCCAAAGAAAGAGAGGCCGCCAAGACAGCACAGATTGATGCGGTTCGGAAGGCCCATTCCGCTCAGATCAATACTATCTCCAAAGCTGTCTCCTTCGCGTGGATTGCTCTCATGCGTTCGATGCGTCGACTCCAGGGCAAGGGAAAACCAGGAGAACTGGCTGGCTCTCGCCAAATCTTTGCCGAAGCCCGGAAGCGCGGTCGAATTACCAGCGATGTCTATATCGCGAGTGCTCTGATGGAGTACCATTGCTATAAAGACCCTGCGGCCACCAAGATCTTCGAGAGGGGTGCAAAATTATTCCCGGAGGATGAGCACTTTGCGCTCGAATACTTGAGGCATCTGCTTGATATTAATGATACTATCAGTAAGTCTACATCCCATGTTTCTGAGAGCCTTACTAACCACTGCCAAAGATGCCAGAGCGGTCTTCGAAACGACCGTCAGGAAATTGACTTCTAACCCGGAGAACGTGCACAAAGCTAAGCCCATCTTTTCCTTCCTCCACGAGTATGAGTCTCGCTACGGTGACCTCACCCAAGTAATCAACTTGGAGAACCGCATGCGTGAACTATACCCGGAGGATCCCGCTCTGGAACAATTTGCCAATCGTTACTCCAACTCCAACTTCGACCCTACATCAGTGCAACTGATTTTGTCCCCGTCCCAGACAAAGCAAAAGACCCACATGCCAGGAATCTCGGCGGAAACCCACGGTTCTCCCATGGCCAGATACCTGGATACTCCTCCCTCAACTCACCCAAGAGACCCTATCCCATTGATGATTACGATGAAGATTCAGGTCGCCCACGGAAGTTTGTTCGCGCTGAGTCGCCAATGAAGAGCGCGCAAGCTCGGCGTCTCGACCAGCCGAAACGAGTACAACAGTTGAATGGCCAGAGCACCTCATACAGACCACAAGGATCTCCAGCTCCCCTGCCTCGTGAAGTGGTGAATCTGTTGAGCATTCTGCCCCCTGCGGCTGCCTATAACATTACTCGTCTTTCTCCCGAGAAAATGATTGATCTTCTTCGTCACGTTGACATTCCTTCCGACGTTTCGCAGATACAGATCCCGCAAGCTGCACACGGGCCAGGTGGGGGCCAAACCTCGGGACTGAACCCCTACTCCAGTAAGTCTCATCATCTATCTCCCCTATAATGACATTCTCACTGACATACCATTCCCAGGTGGTTACCGTTGATCCTGTGGTCGTTCCTTCCTCCCTGGGGACACTTGCAGTGTAAATGTCTTGCTCTCTGCTTTTGCGATTTCATTTCCCCGGCGCACAAAATATCCCAATTTGTCTTTGAGGACTTGATGCCCAGCTCTTTTTTCCCTGGGCATTTCATGAAACATGGTCGGGGCATACGTGGTTGTTCAGAGCCCAGCCCCTTTTGCATCTTCCATCGGCGTTGATCTACCTGGCATTTATTTCTTTCTATTTTTTTTTTCCAAATAGGGCCACAGGCCATCAATTTCTGCTTGCTGGTTGGGTGGACCCAACCATGCTTTGTACAGACTCAGAGAAGCAGATAATCTCACAATTGCCTTCAGCAAGCACTTTGCGCTCGGAAATTCGTAAAGAATCAATCTGTCATTTTAGGAGTAAATGAGACCCATACCCTCGTTCGCCTATAGATCTTAGACGAATTCCACGTCCACCTGATATTGCAATATCCATTTAAGCTTAAAGCAACTTTACCCTGGAACGGTGGGGTAGTGGGGCCCTACGTCATTTCATACGAATGTCCAATATCTAGGAAATGTCTTTTATCTTGCACAATTGCGATAGTGCTAGGGAACACCACCACAGTCTCAAATTAGATACATAGACGTAAACTACCCATTGGATTTCAGGTAGTGCTGCACGGCACCTCAACTCAAAATGCCCTGGACCTTTTCGACGGCTTCGCATCGGGATACTCTTCCTGATGGAAGTCGCTCACACACCCATCGGGGTTATCTCTGAGATTCCCACCACAACACTCGAACATAAAGCACTCTGGGAAATCCTCGCGCATTTCAGCGGTGTCGACATCAAACCCATCGTAGTTGTCGACATAAAGATCTTCGCCAGTGGGCTCACTTTGTTCTATTATGGATGAGCTTATCGAGCATACTACGCCGCAATCTCCAATTTGAGTAGTCATCACCTGGATGATATCGACAGCTTTCCTTCGTATTTGTCGTGACATCGAATTCCTTCTCGCAATTGATGCAAAATGCGTAGTGTGGTACTTGCCTCTTATTGTTGCCAGAGCTCTCTTCGGTATCGGGGTCGGTATCTGTCACCAGCAGTTGGCTCTCAGCTTCGTTGCGAGCCTGGTCGTTGCGAGCCTGGTCATTTTTCGCGCAGATGGATTTTAGAACTGCGCGTAGGGTCTTGTCGGACGCGTCGTTGATCGCGCGACCGAGCGTTGTGGCTTCAAGCACTTCCTCGGTAATTGGCATAATGGTGTTTTGCGTTGGCTGGTTTGACTTTGTTCCTTCGTGTTTGTTAATTTAAATCGTGGGTGAATGGGTGTGATGACTGTCCGTGCTAGCATCCAACACGGCTCGGGCCTAATATGCCTCCTTTGGTTCTTTTCTTCTATGCACTAGCTCGGATAGTGGAGTGAGAATGGCCCACTCTTTTTCGAATTTACCTAAAGGGAACGGATTGGAGGATTGATTATATCTTCAATCCGTTTACTCATGTTTTCCATTACGGCTGGTTGTCGGTTGTTTACCCTGTCTCGGGTACGGGCAGAAGGGCCTTTTCGTCAACAGCTGTCTAGCTTTCTGGCTAGTTACCTAGACAGATTGCCCATCCGGTCTTGTCATGCCAAGCATAATCGCCAAGGCAAACGAGGTATGTTTGTCTAACGGGATTGGGCGCGCAAATTGCACCCTTCGTCGCGCTTCTTCAGATCCGCCTCGACAAGAATACAAGTTCATACTACATTATGATATTCGTTATTGGGGCAGAAACACCTTAAATTTAACCATATACGATATAGCAGGAATGGAAGAGCCTTTAATTCCGAGCCTTCGATAGCTATTTCGGGATCTCATCTGAAAGTGCGAGATATCTGAGGACTAGCGTACTTTATATTGTTAGACAATCCCTAGTATGCATGTGTACTTTCTGTTCATATAGGGCGGACTTTGACTATAGTCTTCAAAGTTGTACAGTGGTATTATTCTATATAATTTGGTAATATTTTACTACAATGAGTATCTCTATAGCTTTTACTTTCGAACTTTACATAGATATTTTAGGATCTCAACTAAAAGTGCGAGATATGTGAAGCAGCATGCTTGATATCGCCATATTCTTAATTAGATAGGGCGGAGTTTGACCGAGTTGTGGGTTTCGGGCTTGCAGTCGTGCTTGTGGCGGTCGTGCTTGTGGTAGTCGTGGTGTTATAATAGAGTTAGTACCTACCTATCATTATAATCGAGCTCTATTATCTCAAGTAAAAGTGCGACATATATCAGCACTAGGGTACTTCATATTGTTAGACAAACACTACATATTGTAGTGAGGAGATAGGCTCTCCACTACGATCAGTGCACATCACCCTCGCCTTTTTGCTTTATGTTTCTTATGCGTTATGGAAGCGAGCATTGGGATTTTGAGGTTACAAGTAGCAGATAGACACAGATTGATAATACACACTCCTACACCTCTCTGAATCCACTTCTTGGACAGTGTTCCTAGGTCCTGTTGTATACAAGATTGGGCATGAAGCCGAATTACGAGTGCTGAATCGACCCGTATGCCGTAGAGCATACAGCTTTGAGCGTTCCCTTCTTCAATATATATGTAGTATGCATGTGTAATGTCCATTCACATAGGGCGGACTTTGGCTATAGTAGTTGTTCAAGGGCAGTTGCTATGTCACAGCCTAGGACTTTCTTCCAGAATATCCAGCAATGAGAGATAAAGGCGTTAACCTTCAAGCTCTATCATCCTAAGTAAAAGTGCGAGATATGTCAGCACCAGGGTACTTGGTATTGTTTGCCAAACATATAGTATACACAAGTACGTTTGAATCACATAGGGCGGACTTCGATTATAGTAGTGGTTCAAGGGCAGTTGCTATGAATAAATAATATTACATATACACCCATAGACCAGCTCAATCACAGCCTGGGACTTCCTTCCGGATATCCAGCAATGAGAGATGAAGGCGTTAACCTCCAAGCTCTATCATCCTACCTAGGTAAGTACCTAGGTAAAAGTGCGAGATATGTCAGCACCAGGGTACTTGGTATCGTTAGGCAAACATATAGTATCCACAAGTACCTTTGAATCATATAGGGCGGACTTTGACTGCAGTTGTCATTCGACGGCAGTTTCCTCTAGTTAACTATGGTAACGGGATATCTACGGTGGTCTTAACATCTCTACCTAGGTAAGGCTACTCCTGCCATATAAATACTAGGTACTCAAGAGCGTAGGCGCAACTTCCTTCTTTCAAGCTCTTCCTTCTCTGACTACACCTGGGGGTATAAAAACACCTCCCTCGTCGGTTTCTTCTTCCTTTCTTCTCCTTCCTTCCCCATCACTCTTCTCTACTTTGTCTTCCCCACTTCGGATTTCTGCACTTATCTGCATAGCCGAATGCATCTCTTACTTTAACGAAGGCATTTACATTCGTGATCACCTCCCCTATATCTTCTTCTACGACCGCCACCTCGAGCTCACTGTGATTTTTGCTTTGTAAGTGAGCTTCCTGCTAATATCTCTTCTTCCCCTACAGCCCGAGCGAAGCAAAGAAACGACTGGTTTCTCCTTCGCTCGTGCAGTCTCACCACCCTGCTGTCAGAACAACCTCAGTTCATATTATCCATCTTACTTCCTGACTTCACATCCTTGATCAAGTACAGAAGTGAGCTCAAAAGAAAAAGCCAACACCTGACTAACAAAAGGTGATCAATAGGAGCATCAACCCATCATGGCGCCGAAAAAGGCCATGAATCCCTCAACAGAGGATGGAGACGAGCACAGGTCCCGTTCTGGCCATCGACCTCCATCCTCGTCCAAGCTTCAATCTACCCCCACTTCTACTGCAGCCATGAAGACATCTTCAAAGCCTCCTCACTCCTCTTCATCCTCCCGTCAACCCAAGCTCAGCCTTGATCTTCCCATGCGTCCTTCTGCCCCTCCACCAAAGCCTCTGGACCCGCGCCAGGCCCAAGAGCTGCGGGACCACAAGGCCAAATTGGAAGAAGACGCAAGACGTAGAAAGGAGGCAGAAAGCACTGCTTGGATGCGCCGCACTCGTTATGACTCTGAAACGGGCGAGCAGCGAAAGCCCAAGAGCACTGGTTCCAGTAGCAGTGACTCCCCAATTCGTCGAGTCGAAACTCCTCCAGAACTCCCGCCTAACTGGACCGCGGAGGAAAAGGCCAACTATGAGCGCCTCGCAAGAGAAGGTGTGAAAGTGGCTGTTTTTGAGCAACACCGACTTGACCAAGAGAAGATCATCCGACACAAGGACTACATGACAGTTGCCTGGGACGGCTGCAAGAACATTGACATTCCCTGGCATCGATTCAAAGTCAGGCCTTCTTCTGTAAGATAATTTCTAATTGCTCTACATGTGGATAATGAGTTTTGCTAACCCGTTTTTCTAGGGTGCCCAAGAGGAGACTCAAATTCAGCGCCGTGTTGGCTACAACACTTCCGGCAAAGAGGTCGAGGTTATGATGAATGCGTACCCGATCACTTCTTTCCCAGACAAGGCTGTTTACCAGTACGAGGTGAGTATTTTCCATTCCTGTTCAATACCATTGTTTGCTCAACAATTACCAGATCAATGTTTTGCACGGTGACCAAAATGAAACCGATAGGCGGGTCCTCAGAAAGTGCTGGAATAGCGAGACACGAAAGGCACACATTCCTGATGGTATCTGGGACGGTGGAAGAATCTGCTGGTAAGTATACTACCCTTCTGATAGCTGCTATGTATTTTCTAATCTGTGTTATTGCAGGTCGCTGCGAAACTTCGATGACTGGAATGAGGTTATTGACATTAAGGGCGACTTGACCCGAGACATCAAGACTCTTGCTACTGTCGATGAGTTCAGAAGGAACCCTGCTTTCAGAATGTCCGTCATCCAGAAGCGAAAGATCAATCTGGCGGTAATCAACGCCTGGCTGCAGAACCGCCGTGATCTGGATGAACTCGTGATTGAATCTCTGAGTAAGTTCACTCTTCTTTTCGATATTGCCCTTTCTTTTCGATTCACCAAGCTGATAATGACAGGCTTCCTTGATCATTTGCTCCGTGAATGGCCCACCAAACAATTTGCTGCAATCAAGCGGGCGTTCTTCTTTGACAAGCTCGGAGAGGACGAGGAGCTGAAACAGGAGTTTTACCAGCCGCTCGCCAATATGGGTGCTTCCGTTTACCGAGGCATCTACCAAGCAATTAAGCCAACTCCGGTAAGGCCCTATCTGTTGATTCAAATTGAAGATTAGAAAACTGACGTTCAATTATAGCATGGCCTGATCCTCAATGTCGACGTCGCTCACTGTGTCTTCTTTTCCCGTATCAGTCTTATGGGCTATATGATGAATGTGAATGGCTGGAACGATAAGTCGACCCTGGTCAGGAATCTCCAGTCAACTCGCGACGAATATGGCGGTACGAAGGAATCGAAGTATTTCGCACAGGTGAACAAGAAGATCCAGGGTCTTCGGGTAGCACCCAACTACGAGGGTTGCCCTTTCAAGATGAAGAGTTTTATTGTCAAGGGCCTGATTCATGCAAAGCCCAAGGAATTCTTCATTGATTACTACGACAAGGCTACCGGGAAGTCCACTCGAATCCACCTCGAAGAGTACTTCATGAGACGGTACAACATCCGCCTCGAATATCCCAATATGCTCTTGGTCGAGATGCAAAAGGAAGATGTCCATTACCCAGCCGAGTTCCTAGTTATCAAAGGCCTTCAGAGATACCGCTACAAGCTTACCGACGTGCAGGCGGCACAGATGATTCAATGGTGTGCGACCAGGCCCCCCAAACGTCTGGCCAATGCTCGCCAGTCCAAGGAGCTTCTCCAGCACAAGAATGATCCGATTCTGAAACTTTACGGTATGAAGATCAGTGACCAAATGATCAAGACCAAAGCCCGCCTCCTTCCGAGCCCCGAGATTCAGTTCGGGGGCAACCGCAAACACAACCCTCAGCATTCGGGAAGCTGGGATCTCCGTGGTAAGAAGTTTTACAAACCCAATGAAAAAGATCTTGTGGCTTGGGGCGTCGGTTTCTTTTCCGGGCACCGCAAGTCAATCACGCTTGACCAGGTCCTCAACTGGGTTGACCAATTCGTGAAGATGTACAGAAGCATGGGTGGTGAGGTGACTGGAAGACCAGTAATCAAGGCAGTGAGCGAAGACATTGGTCAGGGTGTCAAAAAGGTTTACGATTCAACCGCGGCGGAGAACAAGCGGGAGCCCCAGCTCTTGGTATTCATCGTTCCTGACAAGGACTCTTGGGTTTATCTTCGCATCAAGAAGTCTTGCGACTGCCGATATGGCACTCCCTCTCAGGTGCTCCAAGCTGCACACTGTATCAACAACAGACCTCAATATCACGCGAACGTTCTCATGAAGGTGAATGCAAAGCTTGGTGGAATCACAGCTCGGGCTGTCCCCAAGTCGAAGAGTTCAGGTCTTCGCCCTGGCTCCATGATTATTGGGGCAGATGTCACTCACCCAATGATGGGTGTGTGGACTCCGTCATTGGCGGCCATGTCGGTTTCCGCAAATTCCACTGCAACTCGCTACATGGGTGGATGCGAGACCAATGGAGATCGAATTGAGATCATCCGGGACAAAGTCGTCGAGTACATCCTACACCCCATGGTGGCTGAGTGGAAAGCAACTGTTGGGGGTGGTAAGGCTCCGGAGTATGTCTACTATTTCCGTGATGGTGTGTCTGCGTCCGAATATCAGAGAATCCTTTCAGAAGAGGTCCCTGCAATTCGCTTTGCCATTGCACATGCGTGTGGTCAGCCAGTCTGGGGCGGCAAGATGTGTGTTGTGGTTGCCAACAAGCGCCACCATCTTCGAGCGTTCCCTGACCCCAAGAATCGCGCAGCCGCGGACAGCCACGGCGGCCCCCTGCCGGGCACTCTCATTGATCGGGATGTGACTAGCCCACACGACTGGGACTTCTTGCTCTACACGCACATTGCTCTACAGGGAACTCCCCGCCCAGTCCATTATCACGTCCTGTTGGATGAGATGGGTCTTAAACCTAATGACCTTGAGGGCATGATCAATGATCATTGCTACCAGTACATCCGCTCGACAACCTCCGTCTCTGTCCACCCTGCAATCTACTATGCCCACTTGATTTCGGTTCGTGCTCGTCACCACGAGGATGTTCCTATTACCTCTGGCCCCCAGAGTGGTCCGGAGGTGAAAATGACGAACCCGAAGCCCAAGGAGCCTCGAGCCAAGAGATTGCTTCCCATTGAAGGCACCTCAAACAGGCTGGCTCTGGGTATGTGGTACGTCTAATTCAACAGTAACATTTATATGGTTGCGGACAAGATTTACCTTGTTCACTCCATGACCGTGCTGGTTCCCTTCTAAGGCCTTTGTCCTATGACTCGGTTTCCTTATTTGTGAACTGCTTTGCGATTACTCCGCGTTTTTTTCTCTCTTTCTTTTATGTAATGCTCGAACGGGATTTCGATGGCATTGCTTTTGCGATGCTGCTCTTCAGACGGCTTGATCTAAGCAGTAGGGCTGCAATGGCTGTTGTTCACAAAAACCAGATGCATGCTCACGGCTAATCTTGAAATGCTGAATGAGCCATACTTCTTTCGGTTTGTATCTTATGGACTTTGCTTTTTTTTATCGTTATGCTCGATCTCAACCTGGTTTTTATGGGCGGTTGTTTCTGACAACTCGACCGATTGAATACCGAAGGCTGATTGATCCTCAGTTCACGAATTAGTTTCATATTTCTTTACCATGTTTTTAACCCAGAAAATACCAACAAAAAAGCCCCTTTCATGGGATATTTATTTTATTGTGCAGTTGATACACTTAAGATAATTGGCGGCTGAGTAGAAGTTTTGATGTATTTTCTCCGAGATGGGATTTCCATATGATCCTTGGATGTCACATCTGCGCTAAAGAAAAAGGGAAGAAAATACCCAAGCAAATATAAAAGATCACAGAGAATCGAGAAAGTGATTCGAGTGATATTAAGAGGGAACTACGCCTAATTAGGGAATATAGTCTAACCTTGACAGAAATCTTCATACTGGTTCACTATTGATCTTTGTTTAGCTGATACCCAAGAGCAAGACAGGCCACACAAGTATAGGTCTGAATTGGATAAATCTGAGTATTCTGCTGAGAAATGGAAAGTCCCATCAAGGGACGATATGATACGAAGAGACTAAAATGGGCATCCACTTTGCCTCTCCAAGGACAGAAAAGAAGGGAAAGCAAGAAAAACCAATAAAATACAAGGACTGGATAATGTATCGCTGCAAATTTGAGGGTCAAAAAATACAGTCCCTCAATAGCCCAATATTGGGTGCTGGCTCCTATTGCTGCTCCCTGCTCGCCAACTGTATCGTGACAAGGGGACAGGAAACTCTGGTTGTGTCGTGCGACATAGGTCCCAGATATTGAGTATCAGAATGAAAATGCAGACAGGTATGCAGAAGCAAAGAAAGGGACGCAAGAGAAGGAGAGTTGTAGGAAAGCATAGGTCCATGTCCGTAGTCAACCATAGACCTTCCTCACGCTCCGTTGGTCATGGATTCACCAGCGCCATCAACGAGGCCAATTTCTTCGGTCTTCATATCGGCGTTTGTTGCCGGGTCACCAGTTGCTTGGTCGCCTTCGCCATCAGGGTTGAAGTTGGGCATCTCGAGGGCCACACCACTGTTCTTCTTGGATTTCTTCTTACTTGGCTCTGCACCGCCAGTTTTGGAAGCCATCGGTGGAGCGGCTCGTTTCTGCGGACTGGATGAAAGACCGGGCAGACTAGCCTGGGGGATTTTGCCAGAGGCCGGGAGACGGGGTTTGATCGCCATGGGACGCTGCTTAGGGGGGAAGCTCCAGGTCTTCCACAAGAGGTTCATCACTGTTTGCCTCAAGCTTGCCCTTGAAGAAGTCCTGTAGGAGTCCAATCTGGCGAGATAAGTTGTCCGTTGAAATGCGTGCATATGGGGGCGGCGGAGCGAAAAGAGTAACGGTCTGTGAAACACTCGTGTTTTGAGGATTGGCCGCATTGAACATCCGATTCTGAAGCAGATGCAAGGGCACACTGAGCGTGGAAAGGCCGAACTCGCGATCCAAGCCTAGTTCCTTGAAACCGAAGAAATCCTCATCAATATCCTCAGCAAAGTCACCACCGACAAACTGTTCACTACCATCGGCAAAGGCGTTTGAGCCGTCTTCGCCGCCTTCAAGGGCGGGTCGAAGGAGTTCTGTCAGGAGTGACTTGAGTCGATCATGAGCAGTGGTGAGCTTGGTTCCCAGACGATCCACATCGTCCTTGATGTAGGACTCCAGTTCATCTATGTGGATCCCCACAGAAGACAAGGTGTGTAGGACAATTTCAGAACGAGTGTATGCAGGTTTCCACTCGGTGGCTGAAGGTGAAGATTCGGGTGACTCGGTGGCAGGAACCTTTGGTGTTTCCATATAAGACTTGAAGGTGGCTCCTAGCTTTTGGAAAAAGTCGGCGGCAATATCTGTAACCGCCTCAAGAGCAGATGGCTGGTATTCCTCAAAGCCAGTGTGATAGAAAATTTTAGCGACTGAGCGCTGCAATGCTGCTCTGCAGACCCAGGGGGCAATGACAGGGCCGTTGTCATTCATGACATGGGGTTCGATGTCTTGCTCGAGGAATGGTTCGGGTTGATATTTTTGGAACTGATTTTGGTACATCTAGAGGAAAGTCAGCTGAGAGCTCAGATCATAACCAAGTAATCAACTCGCTTACCTGGGATTGAAGCTGCATCTGCTTGACGATGCCAATCTTTGAGCAGATCTTGCGGGTTTCTTGAATCTGCCGCATGTTCGAGTTCATCTTGCGGGTCAATTTGCTATCTGGTTGGATGAAATGACCTTTGGGAAGCATCCGAAGGTACTCCTCAGAGGCATCAACAACATTGCCTTGCCCGTCTTCCTTCCAGAGTAGCCGTTCAGGAAGATCAGGAACACCAGACATGACATCATAATAATAAGGCAGCATCTGGTCTTCTTCCACCTCAATACCTTCTGCAAGGCTCTCGCCTGCGGCCTCAGGTTCCATGGCTTGAGAGTCCCCGTCGCGAGACTTGTCAGCTTCGATAGTAGCTTGCTTCTGGTGTCGGAGCCATCGGCGCATGCCAGCTCTACTTCTGAGTAAAGCGGGTTCTTCGGAGTTGAGCTTGTCCCCCCGGAGAAGACGATGTCGCTCCGCCGCAACGCGCGCTCTATCTTTCTTGGTAACTTGCTTCCACACTTTGTACTCGGGGTCTTCCGGTTCTACGCCACCCGAAACTGACATGGCACTAAGCGCAGTTGTCGACGTACTCGGACCGTCGATATCCATATCATCCTGGCTCGCTGTAGCTATCGCTGCTGAACCAGCAGGGTCAGATGGCGTGTTAGATCCAGGAGGTGGTGTGGAAAATCCATTTTGACTAGCTTCACCGGCAACGTCCGAATCTGCGCGAGCTGGCGCAGTTGGCTGAGTGCTGGAGGCCCTGGCAGGGCTGGGAGTATTACGGGAAGGGGCTGTTCCTTTTTTGGAAGACTTTTTGCCAGGAGCCTTTCGACCCCGCGAGGACATGATGGGCTCATCGTCACTTTCCTCGGCACCGTCGTTATCGGCAAGCTGGAGTCGACGTTCTTCGGCTTCAACTTCGGCACGGTCCCTGATGACAATATCTGGAATGAGAGGGACAAGCTTCTCAGTCTCCTTGCGCATGTAAAGTGCGTGCTTCCGGAGAGGATGTTCGGTGTTGGTATTGTATTTCAAGCAATTCGCCCAAATGAGGGTGAGGTCATCGACAAAGTCTTGTTTGGATCTATACTGCAAGCCTTTCAGCTTTTTAGTCATTGATCCAAGATCCATCGGGTGCTTGATGACTAGTGGAAGGTTAGTAGATGAAACAGATCATTGCGGTGCATCGAAAGGGTCGCTTACTCGTATGATAGTCCGGGGCATCGCGTTTGTTGACGCGAGTCAAAAACGCAGTCGAATGTTCTGTCATAGCTTTGAGTTCACTGAGAACCTTTTCCGCAGCTTCATAGAGCTCTTCCTGGCCGACCTTGTCTTCATTCGCCCATTTACTGCGGTTCTTACGAACCTCGCTCAGCAAGCTCCGCAGCTCAGCATCCGATGCCTGAACCCGGTCTCGCTTTTTGTCAATGCGTGCGATAAGGTTTTTCAGAGTCAAACTGGAAGCGCCCAGGTTGGTATTACTCAAGGAACTGTAGCCATTGGAAGCGCCAGGGGCATTGTTACCGCCCATGTTAGCCTGGCCCGATATCTCTGCCTCAACTTGTCTTTCCGACTCTTCCAAACGCTGTTGATCGAGCATGGCATCCCGATCATTCTCAAGGGTGTAGAACAAAGTGTGGAAGCTTCTTCTGGCAGCCTCCTCCGTTGCTTTCTTGTCTTCCTCGAGTTGCTTCCGGAGATCCTCCATTGTTTCCTTCTTTGGCTCCTTAGCTCCATCCGCAGCGATGGATACCGAGGTACCGGGACGGGGTGCTAATGGCGCGGCACCACTAGACTCGTGTGATACAGCAGCGGACTTGGTTTTCAGAGGGGATTCAGCAGCATCGTCCATTTCCTCGTCTTCGTCATCGTCGTCGTAGTCATCGTAATCATCGTCATCGAGCTTTCGGGCCGACTTGCGCGGAGCGGTGGAAGGGGGAGGCACATCATCGACGCGTTCGGGTTGAGCTTCGGACGACTCAGTAGTTTCCTCAGCCGCAGGGATATCCTCCGAATATTGCCCAGAGAACAGCGCACTTATTTTCGCCTCACTGCGGCGATACAATTCACGGAATTGAGCAATGCGCGGGTCTTCTTCGGGCGCGATATCGGTTTCGGATGTCGAGTTAGGGTTCGGCGCTTCGGCGCCAACAGAGCCGCGTATTTGCGGCGTCCGGGAGCCAGATAAAGTCTTCACTAAGCCATTGACTGGGCGGGGAGAGTCCTGAAGATCATCTGGGGGCCGAATATTGCCCGGAGGCCAGGCGTTGTGGCCGAGCGACATGCTCGCTCCAAAACCCCGGTTCTGGGGCGGGCGAGACTCGATTCTCCGCGATTAGGATTACGGGCCGATCGGACGCGACACGGGGGTCGGAGAAGGGACAAAAGGCATAGAGATAGAAAAGACCCCCGGTAAAATGGACTGAAGATGTCAAACCAGCGAAAAACGATAGCGTGGCGGAGAGGTTTGATGAAGAAGGTCCGGGGGGAGCTTCATAGGAAGTTTCTCTGGACGGGGATGAAGGACAGGGCATGAAGGCGGAGTTAACCGGCAGATCTTGTCTCATTGTCACGATTTCGACTTATGGTCAATGGCTATTGTTCACATCTTGACTTATTCCAATCCATTATTCTCTGTGGTCTTCTGTTGAGTTTACTGTGGATTTGTTTGATTCTGTAGCTTTTCACCTCTTCCTTGTTGTTGTGAACATCCCCATTGCTCCGCATATGACGCACCAGGCATCAGCTGGGGCCGAACTCCTCCACATTTGACAGCTCTCCCAACGCAGACAGAAACAATCACCTTCACAAAACAAAAGAATTCCAGAGCTGCTGATCTCTTTTCCCTCACCGACTTGATTCTCGACCATGCGCATTCGCTACCCTTTCGCAGGTAAGCTTTGCTGACTTGCCATTCTGGTTCCGGCGATCTCCCAACTAACCGCCCTTTAGGTGCCTTCATCTTCCTGCTCTTCTTGGCCGGTTACATCGGTCTTCTCCCACACAGCACCTCTTCAACGATACCAACGCAGCTTCAGCCCAATGACAAGTTCCTCCACCTCGTCACCTTTTTCCTAGTCACAGTTGTATTTTACTGGGTCTTGGACACTACCCGTCGGCGCACGCTACACGTGACCCTCGTCGTCTGCACATTAGGGCTTGGTATTGGCTCTGAAGTTGTGCAGGGTTTCGTTCCAAATGGTCGAGACTTTGATCTCTTCGATATTGTCGCCAATGTTGTTGGTAGTTTAGGCGCCATCGGACTTTGTAACTGGTACCACCGCCGCATGATGGAGCGCCGCCGACGCAGTCGGTATGGCATGACGGAGGAGGGCGCTGAAGATGTCGAGCTTGGCGGCGTTGCCGGAAATTCCCGTCGCGGTTCAGAAGCAATGGGCCCACAGGAATCCGGTGTCATGAGTCTTGAGCAGGAAGTCGACAACTGGGACGAGAATGCAGTTGACACTTGGGATACGGAAGAAGCGCCGAGTCCTGAGCGAGAGGCTGCTCCTCCCAGTTATGAGGCTGGCTCAGTCGGTGGTCAATCGGCTGCAATCCCTGCCGTAGCAAAACGTACTGATTAAGGCTACTCTTCACTGGAACGAGACGTGTTCTTTGTACTTCGGAAAGGCGCATCTATGCCCTGCATTCAGATCTTGTTTTGCTATATTGTGTTTTTATGATGATGGATTCATGTCTTGGTCTCACGTCGGTATGATACCAATCTCGATTTTGTGCTCAGCAGTGCTGCTTTTGTTTTATTTGATTTGTTTACATTGTTCTATTATGGCTTTACTGGGATGGATGATCTTCCACGGGTAAGCCCATGGTCACCCTCAGGTGATAGGCGAAGAGTGCAAAGGCTTCCTCGTCATTCCAAAGAATTGTACAGTGGTGTGGATTTACTGGGAATATGTAGGTGCTACATAGCCATAAAAGTGCTAATAATGGAATCTGATCCCCAAAAAAAAGCCTATGATGGAAATAGTCACTAGGTGAAGGTATAACGTCTCAGGGCAGTCGGCAAAGCATACAATATCACCAATTGGCTAATATACAGTGACTCTAGGGCGAGACTGACATTGGTAGTCAATAAGCAGTATAACTACATCCAAGATGATAACCAAAGTAACAAAAACGGGGGTATTTCAACAGCAAAGGGAAAGATATGTAGCAGGGGGTTGGAACAAGACATAATCCAGAAATGATCGCAAGTTAAAAATCAAATAAACACCGGATGCCATGAAGGGATGCAACATAAACATAAGCCTCTCGTCCAAAGTTCATGATCACAGATGGGACGAAAAGGCCAGGATTGAGCGGGCGTCATTCATTAACAGGATCAGGAAGCTCTGGTGTACCGGACCGACTTCTCGTCGGCGTATGAGAGCGATCTGGGACAGCTTCCAACTCCGGCTTGGAAGTTGGCAAGTAATCCGCCTGGTCATTCAATTTGGCGATTTTCGCAGACCGTTCCTCACTGCCGTTAGGGGAGTCCATGTTCCAGTCCGTAATCTTGCCCAGCTTTCGATCGGTTTGTTCTCGGAGCACTTCGTAGATAAATTGCATTTGCATCTCGTTGTAGACCATCATCATCCGTTGCTCGCGCATTTGATTAACGGTTTTGAAAACAGGGTCGGCCTCAGGTTCCATGTTCAACAGATGTCCTGACTCTAGCTCGCATAGCAAATGGTCAAGCGCGATGAAAGTTCCTGTCCGACCAACTCCTGCGCTGCAGTGCACGATGCGCGGATTGTCCGGGGTGGACTTGGACGCTGACAACTTGATCAAGTCGAGAAGGGCTTGGCGATCGCTGCCTTCGGGTTTGGAGTAATCGGCCCAGCCAGCGAAGAGGAAATGCCAGACAATCTTTGACTCCGAGCCGATGGCCAGTTCGAGTTTGCGGATTTCAGATCGTGATCTAGCGTCGAAAGTTGATTCTAGCAACGTAACTCTTCCCAAGACACCGGGTTCTGTTTGTTCACTCTCATCGAAGAGAACGTCCGATTCATCCGCCAATAGTACCATTGAAGCCTGTTCCGTATCCAATGGGAAGTATTGTGCGCACTTTTCCCGGCCCGCTTCAAAAGTTTGGGTAAGCATCACGATAACGCCGACCTCCTTGCTTTCATGGAAGACCATGTGCCAGAAATCCGCGAGATGTCCAAGTTTGGGGCCCTGAATAATGGGTAAGCAAAACTGTATATGATTTATACCGAATGCGCAACCTACCTGGGTCGCTATGTATTTCCTTCCTTCTCGTGTCACCGAGTCTTCCAGAGTGATCGGAGATGCGTTGATAAAATCACACTCGCCCTCGGCAACCCGCAGATGGATGCGACAATTTGCCCAGGCCTGGACATTAATATACCGATTCCTCTCTTTAACTTTTGGGTCTACCTCCAGGGCCCAGGGATGCAAGAGATCATTGGCCAGCATACCCTCGGCCAGACGTGTGCGCTGCATCCATTCCAGATCCTCAAACTTGTCATGGATCTCTGCATAAGGAAGCGGTCAGTCACATTCCACGTGCAGGTTGTATTTCTCCGATAGGCGTTTATGCACCCCTCACTCACCGGAGACAGATTGACACAGGAATGGTGGAACATCTTCGGTATTTCCAGATTCCAGCTTGGGGTTGTCCTGTTCCGCGAGTATATCGAGGCCCGCGTCGTCATTCTCGGGCAGTCCGCGCTTGGTCGCTGGGACGCTGGTGTCGATCTTGATAGTCGGATGCGCCATCTTGGCGGCAGCGATCCGCTGGAATGCTCGGACTTTACCGATGACACCACGCGCTTTCCTCGAGACTGATTTGGTTTTGGAACGTTTTTTGTGCGGGGCAGAGGTGAAGGAAGGAGGGGGCGAAGGAGATGGATCGGTTCTCACGTCGCTGTCAAAATCTGCCACTGATGTTATCTGCAGTGATGACAGATCGGGACAGCTATAGAAGCTGTCCCGGGAAGACGTGTCCAGGGCCAGATTTTTTGAGGATCGCGGGGGTTGGGCGTCGAGGAAGTGGAGGAGAGCGTCGCAATAAAAACCTTCGTATTTAGCCGTATACTCCCGAGTCTACCTGATTTGATTTCTTAGGAAGTAATTTTTTAAAAGAAGAAGAAGAAGAAGAAGTTTAGAAGAAAGAAAAGAAGAGAATAGAAAAAATAAAAAATAAAACAAGAAACTGGAGACGGGACCAAAAGGAGAGAAAGTGGAGGCGAAGAAGAGAGGAAAAGCGCCGAGGTCGAGGATTTTATAGTAGAGATAGTATATATTATATGTTATATAGTATGTGGCATAGTATATAGCATAGTATTTAATACTACCTAGAACTAATCTATGAAGCCCAAAGGACTATTTATGTTTTCATGGCCCTTTCTCGAATTCAGCTGCTTGCGGCATCCCACATTGATACATGTAGATCTATTAATATTCTATTGTATTAGTTCTAACTGAATTCTGATAGAAACGGGGACCTTTCTAGGATCTATTTTATCTTTTTTTAATCTTTTTTAATATCTATTTTACCCCTTTATGAACTTGTATGACTCTAATACTTTTGTATACTCTTGTTTACTTTGACTTCGTTTTGGCGGGGAACGCCTTCGGAGTTCATCTTCTTTGACTTCCTCTTCTCGTGTTCTCTTCTTCTCTTTCTTCCGCTATTCCCTTTATCTTCTCTCTTTATATCTTCCTCTTTTACAATAATATCCAATTTCCCTCGGTCTCGGATGACGCCCTCTTATGTTGACAGGTGTTGAGCACCCCCGGTTCGCATATGTCAACAAATCCTCAGAAATGGTCTCCCAAGCTCAGATCGTTGATCGCACAACCGCCCAAAGCACCGCTTCCCTAGTATCGCGTCCCTCAAGCAGACGACATCGTTCCGGTCGCTCGCACCATGGCGCCTCGTCGCATCCCTCCTCGAACGATTTCCCTATCTTCACATACACAGGTGACACCGAGGTCGTGGTCCGCGCCGGATCGCAGGAAAGGCGTTATCTCCTCCACAAATTGATATTATCACAGTGCTCGGGCTTCTTTGAGGCGAGTACCAATGAGGATTGGCCGCGCCAAATGGCTTTGTGTCCATCTAAGCCGGAGGGGACGCTGTCGCGACTGAGCGAGGATGATGATTTCTCGAACGGGTCAACACTAGCGCCGTCTGATAACGGTGGACACCCGGCGCGACCAGGAGAAAAGAGACGCTGGCGGTATGAACTTGATTGGGAGAATCGCGCGGAGGATGAAGAACCGATCCTTGTGCAAAAGGTACGCCTTGCGCTGGCGCGTCGCATAGTCTCATATTTGCGAACAATGCTAATGTCGCGGGTTGAAATAGCAACCAACCTATGACCCTATGTTCAGTGGCGACCAAGCTGCATTCCCTCCAACGATGACCAAACCGTCCAACGCCCAGGCGGGCTTCTTTCGATCTATGGCGAACCTAGCAGGGATGCAGTCGGTAGCGCACCTACCGCAGACAGGGGAACACGCTGTCGCGGTCGATCCCTTAATACGTGACTATGACAATCTACTACGAATATTTTACAATCATGCCCCCATTATCAACAGTGTCAACATCGCCTCGGCATATACCGAGTGCAAATCCCTCCTTGCATTGGCGGATATGTACGACGCGCTTCCAGTGACAGGACCCCGCGTTGACCACCACCTCCTCGGCTTTGGATCTCGATTATTCAAACAGATCGCTAAATACCCGCCCAGCTACCTGAAGCTGGGATATCTCGCCCGCAGCCGGGTAATCTTTTCCGAAGCCTTGATCCATGTCGTCGGCCAGTGGCCGGCCGCCCTACCAAGTCTGCGAAACGGCTCCTACGCGCCTCTACCAGATTCACTCCTAGATCTAATCGAAGACAAAGTAGAAGATCTCGACGAGCTCAAAGCTCGCGTCGAATCCAAGCTCCTGCGCCTATCCCTAACCACCTCGCGCGGCGAACGTGTCGGTCCCTCAAATGCATACCTGGACTGGCTCGCCGTATGCCTATTCCGCCAATGGCTGATAGAAAGCACCACGCCACCGCCAGCTCCTATCCTTAAAAACTCGGGCCCTAGCGATGGTCCCGTCCCGCCTACCGCATCAGCGTCACACCCAACAAGCCCGTCGCGATCAAACACCTCGCCAGACCCGTCTGCCCGCGTCTATAGATTGATCGGTTCCTCGTCCGCGCAGGCGTACCTGCCACATGACGAGCTAAAACGGTTCCTCAAACTCCATCCTACGTCTTCTGCTGGCTCGCTTTACACGCGCGAGACTCTGAAACGCTTCGAGCGCAAGATGGACGAGATGAAACGGTTAGCACGGGATATCGTCAAGCCGCTGATGCGTAATTTCCTCGAGTTGGAGCTGAAAAGTCCGGACCAAACAACTACTGGCACCGTTGGTCCTCGTGAGAATGCTCCGTCGGGATTGCCATATCTAACTTGCACCCGTGTTGAAGATATAGATCTACCTTGGAAATGAGCCTGACAACTTCTTGGGATCTATTTGGCTTACACTGTGCCCTAATCATCATCTTTTTGGATATCCCCTGCCCTACTTGGTGTTCTTGGCGGCGTTTGGTTATTTATTTTTGGAGTTGTTATCTGCGCGTTTCTTTCTCAGGCTGCTGGTCTTGTCTGATGAAAGAGATCAGATTGTACTCCTGTCTCTGTGATTTGCAATGATGTGATGTTGACTTGATTTATGTTTTTGTGTCTGATTCATGTGTTCACGAAGTCATGAATGGCTCTGCCCTGATTTGTTCTGTTCTGTTTCCGTTCTGTTTTTATTTAATACTCTGCTCTATCCCCAATAAGGCGGCCTGGGGGGTTGAGGTTCTTTGAAGACCTCATTTTTGTCTACTATGTTTTTAGAGATACCAAAAGATCACAGGCAATGCAATGCAAGGTTCATGACGATAACCACCCATCCTATATTACAGGTAACACAAATGACACAAACTTGCAATATATGAAGTGTATATCCACAAATTTTCTAAAGTACATAATATACAGCATCTCCACGAGGAGAGCAGGAACAATCCCTCAGCTCTTCCCATCTAGCTCCGACCAATACTCTCCATCCCATCCATCCAAGGCCTCAGAACCTCAGGAATAACCACAACGCCCCGCTCAGAATCCCACCCATTCTCCAAGATAGCAGCCAGCACACGCGGAACAGCCATAGCAGTCCCATTAACCGTATGCGGGAAGCGAGACTCCTTAGCGCCACCGCCACGCACCCGAGCCGCCAACCGCCGACTCTGGTAATCCGTACAGATAGAAGCAGAAGTCACCTCCCCCCCAAGCAGACTCCAGATGAATCTCAGGATCAACAGGCGCAGTACCCGACGGCGCGCGCAGCCTCGACGGGAAGAGCGCCTCGATATCCCTCTTCCGCGTGGCGCTAGCACCGAGATCCCCACTCGGCATCTCCAGCACGCGACAGGGCAGCCGCAGCGCCGTCAGGATCTCCATCTGCATATCCAACAACTCAGCGAACAGATCGTCCGAGGTCGGGCCGACGCCCTCGACGCTATCCGTCCAGCCGAACAGCTCGACCTTGGTGAACTCGTGCACGCGGTACAGGCCCTTCGTGTCGACGCCGCGGGCGCCCGCCTCGGCGCGGTAGCAGCGGCTCGCGCCGACGAGCTTAATCGGTAGCGAGGAGGCGCTGATGTCGCGGCCTGCGTACATGGCGGCTAGGGGGGATCTCGGCGGTGCCGGTTAGCGAGCGTTGGGGTTTGGTGTTTTTGTCGCGGTCGTTTTGCTCGATGGTCCAGATTTGCTGCTCGTTGTGTTGGTCGCGTGGCTGGAATCCGCATGCTTCGGCGATGTAGGAGTAGACGATTGAGGGCGGGGAGACGGTTTTCCAGCCTCGGCGTCGTGCTATGCTCAGGGAGTACTGGATCAGTGCTTGTTCTAGCATTGCGCCTTCGTTTATCAGGAAGTACCAGCCCCATCCTGTTGTTGTGGCTGAGCTGGCGAAGTCGAGGAGGTTGAGCTCGGTGCCGATTGTGACGTGCGACCGGGCTTGGAGCTCGGGTTGGGATTGGCGGGTCCAGGCTGGGGGTTCTTCGGGATTGAAATTGATATATTGTACGAGAGCTGGGTCGTGTCCGATGGGTGTGAATGGGGAGGAGAGGTTTGGGAGGGAGAGGGCTAGTCGGTTGATCTCTTCTGTGCAGGTTGCTTTGCGTTCTGTCATGGACTGCGAGTCATCCTTTAAGCGCTGAGCTTCTAACTTGAGTTCGGCCAGTTCCTCGGTTGGGCTCAGGCCCTTGTCGTTGGTGTTTTCATTTGTATCTTGCCGCGTCGCAAAGTGTAGCTTGGCGATGGTCTTTTCTAGTTGCTTGATGCGGGACCGAGGCGTTTTCAGGTCATGATCGAGCTGTCTAGCCTCCTCTGATAATTGTTGAATTCTCGACGGATATCCGGCGTGACCTGCATAGTTGCGATCTATACAGTTCTGTGCGTAGAGGTCGGCATTCTGGCGGATGTGTTTGACATCCGGCGTGGGCTTCGGAGCTGTCGCGGGTCGCAAGATGTCTCGATTGCGTCGGGCGGAGGAGAAATTGCGCACGGATGCTCTCAATCCATATGAATTCCTGCAATTAAAGCAGATATATGAAGAGAGCGCCATTGGAGTTGGGGAGGAAGAAGAGAAGAGAACGGGTGATGTGGTGGATCTCCCGCCTTGCCCTTCGAGGATCTGCTTGCTCCAATATGCAACAGGGATTTTAGGAATTATCACAACCGGTTGCTTGTCTAAACTTGCAATGTACTAGTATACCGTGATTAGTTATTTCCATATTGATAAAATTGCTCAATTTCAATAATGAAAGTACTAGTGACCTGTGGCGTAGATATAGCAAGGTTGGATATAGAAAGTATGTGACATGCAGCGACAGCTAATTCTTACGGTGCTAGCTATACAAATAAAGGGACGAAAATCTACATACGTTAGAATATATCCAGATAGCTAAGAGTACCACTATCAAGTCTACTAAGAAGACTACAAACAAAGATACCAAGGCCATACCAGCGGCTATTTATATAGGTACCTTGTTGTATATTACCCAACGTCGATATGAGTCGAGTAGGATGGGTGTATAAGGGTTGTTTTAAGAATCTATAACAGAGGAGGGCGATGCTAATATCTTTCAGAATACACCTTCTCCGCTCTCTTATCACATTTCAAGTGAAGTATATAGCATTAATTTGGTAGAATTGATCTCAGTTTTGGATAATTCAGATAGGTCACAGAGCAGATGCTTCATATATGAGGCTGTCTGTCTTGAGCGGCTCACTCGGTGAGTAACTGGTATATTGCTCCAATGCACAGGCTGGTGAGTCTCCATTTGCATTGGAACTTGATATAGTCGGTGTGCCAATGATGTGCAGTATTCTTAGACCCTCTCGCAACCCCCATCTCACAGCCCCAATTTATGCTTCTTAATCCTCGCACCCACACCAGCGAGAATCAAAACGACAGCGACAAGTACACCCCATAGAGGAATATGAATCGCGATCACGTTGTAGGTGGTCTGCGTCGCCGCCACGACAGTCGCCATCTCCAGCAGTAGCAAAACATAGCCGCTCCAGCGATGATACTTGTAAATGCGCTTCCCGGCGTCGACACTACCGAGGACGGTGACCGGTAAAAAGTACTGGATAATACCGACCACCGCTTGCAGAACGATAGTGATGTAGGTAATCAGACCAAGAATGCCGTGGGGAGAAACAAAGTGAGGATGAGAGCCCTTGTTAACCTCGATGATAACAAAAGCAGTTACAAAAAGGACCACGCTGAGTAGTTGAAGGGAGTAGTGGATGCGTGTACCGGTACTTTTCTGTTGAGGGGTGGCGGTTGGTTGCAAGATGAGAGCGGCTTGGACTTGAAGAAGAAGTGCAGAGATGCCGAGTAGCTGAATATACAGTTAGTGCTGGGTTATCTTGAGATGTTTCGTTCAGCTGCTTAGCTGCTTAGCTACTTACCGGATGCGGGGTGAACAACGAGAGGGGCTGGGATAAGATGCCCTGCCAGACCAACGCCGCTAGCTGTGGGGTCTGTTAGTTGTCTGATTTTCAGAATAGTCTTATGATGTCCTCACAATCCAAATTCCTGCTTGCGCAACACTTGCTGTTCCTGAGTCTGGAGTCAGTCGTGGGGTTCGATCAGAGGCTTTCACGCTCACCTGTGAAGAGATTCCGATAAATGATCTCGTCGGGCTTTTGTGTGACATCGCCTGGACGGCCCAATAGAGGCTCATCTTCACGCGCTTCAATAGTCGCTGGGTGATCTTGGGGAATTCCTGTCGCAGAGGCCATTATGGGGATACTTGATGTGATGCTCATAAGGAGTCAGGGAAAAGGTTCGACAAAGAGAGCGAGGGCGGTGGCCAAATAACCCTTGCATCTCTTTGCTTTTTTCGATATGTTGACATCTACGAATTACAATGTCCTGATTAGTTTCGTATTCGCGATCGTCGATCTTAATGACGTTTCCGGCAACATCCGCATATTCCGAGCTGAAAACCTTGGAATGTGGGATTTTATCGAGCTGAAAAAAAGGTATTTGGATTTGCGCGTTGATTCGTTAACTCGTTACTCTAATTAAATATTGAGTCTCACAAATACGCGGCCTTCTTACTATTCTGATACTACAGTTTGTATACGGGAAATTCCAACTGAATCGCCTTATTGATCTAAACACCTAAACTCCTACGGAGTATACACCTAAATATTACAATTAACGCCTAGGCTCAGGCGACGGGGCACCACTGCGGTCGCCTCGATCTGGCTGAATCCTGTACTGGATATCGGCAGGGACACAGAAGTCCAAAAAGATCATCATACTCTGGATATCATCGGCGATTCTGGAGGTGCTGCTTCGGTCCTTGACCAGAGTATCTCTGAAATATTGCACCCGTTCATAGAGCTTGTTGCACTTAGCTGTCCAATTAGGGTTGTCGTAGTCATACCGAGCCTGTCCGGACATTCTCAGGCCCTCGACTCGCAGAAGAAGAAGACCCAGAGACCCGATGACCATCTTCCGGCTACCCTTGTGGTTGTCCTTGAGAATGTCAATCTGGGCATGCAGTGTGGTCATGAAGTAGCGTCGCTCCTCTTCGTACGTACCGTGGAATGCTCGTCCAGACATGGTTTCGGCGGGAACTAAGTTGTATTGAGTAGAGTGGATTATGAGGCTTACCTGGGCCCTTAATGGTTGAAGTTTTTGGGCAGTAGCTTTTAAGCTGAATACTTGAAGATGGAGTAGCTGGTGGACGATGATGCATGTAAAGATGGTGCATCCGGCCTACTTTATATCTTTGCAAATATCTGGTCGAGGACTCGGTCAAGGAGGAACAAAGCAACAATGAATATTATGGGATTCTTTTATATCCTAAACATAGCATAATTATATATGATTGAAACTAAGTAAATCAACTCCAGCACAAAGGCGTATCATCTTCTTTGTGGTGCGAGCTACAGATCCAAGTCTATACTCAGCCATCTTTCACGATTCACCAGGGCATTCTCAACACAGGTTCTTCCTCTCCAGACCCAACCCGTCCAAATACCACCTCCGCTCCCAGATCCTTCGGGTCCAGGTTCGTAACAATGTTGAACAAAGAACTACTTCTATTCGAGATATGGCGCGACTGATCCTCCTCGCAACATATTGACTGGGGATGGTTATACGTGTCAGAGAAGATACGCTCTCGCAGTAAGCTAGGGGTAATAGCATCGCCCTGCACACCGTCCTGAATTAGCCCTTGCGTCAACTCCCCGAGCCGCTTGAGCCTGATAGGTGACCCAGACAGCCACGGCGGCTCATTCACATAGCGATTCTCAAGGAAGTGATTGGTATGGCCAATAATCCCGGATGCATCCTCGAGGATATGCTCGTCTCCCACGGGCGACAGTTCAAGCCCCAGGGCTTTGGTACTGTCTGCACAAAGGATATGTCCAGCAGAGGCGACACCACCCAGAGACTCGAGGGTCTTCACGGCGTCGTCGACAGAAGTACTCTCCAAGCACAAGCGAAGCGCAACGTGGATCGGGACCTTGCTGCTAATCATCGGTTTGGCGCGGATGGCATTGAGACAAGTTCCGACGCCGTTGCTATTGAACCCAATCTTGCCGATGATTCCTGCCTGGGGATAGTTAATTACATGTCAGAATATAGACGCACACTGGGGTATATATGTGCTGACCTCGGTAACCATATAAATGGTAGGTTTCCCAACCTGCTCAATCGATACCATGGCTAGGTTCTTCTTGACAGTAGTCGTCCAGTCCCAATTCTGCGAGAGCACTCGCGCTGTCTCGCTTTTCTTCCAGGATAGTGTCGTGCAGCCATCGGAGAACAGGCCTAGAGATATCTCGCTTCGGCAGTTGAGCGCTATTATGTCGAGCACATCTAACCCGGCGCCCTCGGCGATACCCTCCATCTCCGCGAACAAATGGGGCGTTAGGTTCTGGAGCGTGACTCGAAATTCCGCTGCGACTTCGCGCACATCTTCCCAGGCTAGATTTGAGGTGTGCTGGAACATGGTGTCGTAGATGGATATCTGGCTGTAAATTTGTTCTCGCAATGCGCGGCCATGCTGTAGTCCGATCTAATTGTATTTGAGTCTGTAAGTTCTTGTCATACGCAGATGTTGATATTGGAGAATGTACTTCTCGAAAAGTTCCCTGGAGTTTCAGCTTGATTGGCTCGTTTTCAGACATGCTGATTCTGTATACTGTCAATACGAATACATCAAAGTCCAGGCTATCTTCAGCTACTTAACTCGAGTGAACATCCGGGCCGAACAGTCCCCTCAGTTGGAGGTTGGAGTCATTCGGGGTCGTGTTGATAAGCATCGCAAAGACTTGCCTTAACTGGCTAGACAGGTATGGTTTGAGACTACAACGAATAGAAGCTTTTTGCGCCGATATTACCTCGGGAGGATAGTTCCTGACACAGAGGTCAGACGGAATCCGATGGCTGTCTCACTTGGAATATCCAGACCAGTACTTACGCCGGCAATAGTTATAGGCGGCCCCGGGGTGCTGTTAGTTCAATCCAACAATATATCCATGGACAACAATCGTGAATTTCATTTATATAGCCTATGTATCTTCCCATGTAAATTATCTACGCATCTTTGATCAAATGCTTGAACAACTTATCCAGGTAATAGGCGGACTGCTTGGGATACCGAGTCTTCTCTTCGGACTCAAAGTCGATAAATGTGCAACCGAAGCGATCCGCATATCCAGCGGCCCATTCTAGAAAAGATCAGTTATGTGTCAATCATTCCAAGGTCTATACGAAGGAAACCACTTACCCCAATTATCAGTGAATGTCCAAGCAAAGTAAGACCGGATATCAACTCCGTCTTCCTTGACAGCCCGCGCCAACGCATTGCCGACATAACCCTCAAAGAACTTGATGCGGAACTCATCATTAAGAACCTCAGGCGTTGGGGCAGTTTCACCCTTGGCGGTGGTACCATTTTCAGTGACGTAAATTGGCATCTGGTATCTTTTATAGATCCAGTTCAACAACTTCCTGAACCCCCCGGGCGCCGCCCGCAGCCACGGGGTATCACTTTCCTCTCCACGAGACACACCTTGCTTATTCTCATCAAAAATCTCCACATTACCCTTGTGGTCATTGATATCAGGCGGGGATGTCGTATGCTTCACAAAGAAAGTCGTGTAGCTATTCATACCATAGAAATCCGAGCTCCCAAACACAAGCTTCGATTCCTCCTCCGTGAACCTCGGCAATCGATCACCGAGCTGCGCCCGCATCGACGCAGGATAATCACCCGTCTTGTACAATGGATCCGCAAACCAAGCGATCTCAAACTCGCGCGCTCGCTCTGCAGCCTCCCGGTCGCGCGGGTCCTCTTCATCCCACGCCTCAGACCAGTTGCCATGCAGTGTAATGCCAATAGTACCCTTCTGCTGGGGCTGAAACACCTCACGGTACAAGCGCACAGCATGGCCATGCGAGACGAGCTCAGTGTGCGCGACGGTAAACGGCTCGGTGGAGGAATCGCCCTCGGCATTACGCTCGCGGAAGGACGATCTGCCTGGCGCATGCACACCCGCTGCATACCCGGCGAGGGTGTAGACGCCAGGCTCGTTGTATGTGATCCAGTGCTTGACGCGGTCGCCGAAACGCTCGAAGCAGACGCGGGCGTAGCGCACGAAGTCCGGCGTGTAGGCGTCCTGGTTCAACATGCCACCGTACCGATCCTCCAGGGTCTGGGGGATATCCCAGTGAAAGAGAGTGATGAAAGGGGTTATTCCATTGCGGAGGAGTTCGTCGATGAGATCGGAGTAGAATTTGATGCCTTGCTCGTTGACGGGGTCGTCGCGGCCGCCGAGGGGGATGATACGGGACCAGGAGAGGGAGAAGCGGTAGGCGTTTACGCCGTAGGTCTTCATGAGTGCCACATCCTCCCGGTAGAAGTCGTAAGCTCGGACGGCGTCGTCGGCTGTGCTTCCATCGGCGATTTTGCCCGGCGTGTGGCCGAATGTATCCCAGATGGATACGCCCTTGCCGTCTTTGTTCCAGGCGCCTTCTATTTGGGCTGCTGCTGTAGCGTAGCCGTGGAAGAAATCGGGCCGGAGCACATCCTTGAGATCTTGTACTGAGTTCAAATCCATCTTGTTGTGTTGGAACTGTGTTGGGACTGGTGGAATTGCGACAAGTTGGCAATTTATTTTCTTAGCTTCGAGCTCTCATTGAAGATACCCCGCAAAGACATTCCCCGCAAAGATATTATCCGGATAATTCATTGCTCGCTTCAATTTATCCCGAGACTGGGATATGCGGGTGTTTGTCCGTGGTGGTTTAGGAAGCGCAGGGATTTGGGAGTACAAAAGTACAGAAGTAGTTAAGATATTAACAGAAAAGGAATATCGAGAATTGGAATATGTAGATGTATAAGGTGTATCACATCTAGTTAATCTTATGCTCACCACCACCAGTAATCTCTGCTTGTAACTCGTTGAAGTAAACAATTACAGTCTCTCCACGTTCCGAAATTATAGTCACTCTACCTACAACACAGCCATTTTCGAAATTAAAGTGTAGCTCAAATCCTCCGCGTGCCCGCACCCCCCGGATAGATCCAGTCCAATCCTTCGGACACGCTGGAAGGATGCGAATTACCCCAGGCTCGTGGGATTGAACCAGCATTTCGATAATACCCGCCCCACCACCAAAGTTGCCATCAATCTGGAATGGAGGGTGGCTGTCCAATAGATTGGGCAAAGTAGACCTAGATAAAAGCAAGTCCAGATGCCCGCTGCATTCCTCAGCTTCGAGCAAACGTGCATGTAGGTTAAGCAGCCACGCACGACTCCAGCCAGTATGGCCGCCACCATGTTCCGCACGTCGACGTAGAACTACGCCGCATGCTTCTGCGAGCTGGGGGGGTCTGTGCTGGCGTGATTGCATTTCCGGGGTGTAGGGCCCATAGATGGGACGTGTGACGGTGTCCGGGTTCGACCTCGGCGTAGTCGCTGGCCCACTCCTGTAGATACCCAGCAGGGGAGATTCGCATAGGCGGGAGGCGGGACTTTGTAGCTTGAACTGCTGGAAGAAGGGCATCTTCGAGACCGAGACTCTTCGCACAGGATTGGAAGGCGTCCAGAATAGCATCAATGATTTGGATATCGATCGTTGAGCCTTCACATAATACGCCTTTTCGTCCCTTGTCGTCATAGAACGAGTTCTCCGGAGAAGTAGACGGACTGGTGACAAGGTATTCACCATTGGCGTCTTCGATCAGGAAGTCGAGGAGAAACTCCACGCATCCACGTAAGGTAGGGAACATCCGACGAAGGAAATTTCCATCTCCTGTATATCGGAAATTATCCCAAATGTGATAGCAGAGCCAGGCACCACCCAGAGGCCAGATGCTTGCCGGCATCCATCGATCAAAGGGGGCTGTATCGGCCCAGATATCAGTGTTCGGATGCGCTGTCCATCCTCGACATCCGTACATGATCCTGGCTGTAACTTTGCCAGGTTCAACCATGCGCTCCAGCAAATCAAACAGAGGAAGTTCGCACTCTGATAGGTTACACATATTTGCAGACCAGTAGTTCATTTGAAGATTGACATTGATGGTGAACCTGGAGCCCCATGCCGGATGGAAGGATGGGTTCCAGATACCCTGGAGGTTTGCAGGAAGTGATTTATGTCCATCCCGACTACACGATATCAGGAGATACCGGTTGTAGTTGTGATAGAGTGCAATGAGCCCCGGGTCTCGAGAAGACTTTAGACGTTTGTCGGTTGGAACTTCAGGAGAGTCCGGCCCAAGTTGCAATTCCATCCGGTTGTACAGAGACTGGTAATCCGCAACATGACGGGCGCGAAGATCCTCCAAAGAGAAGCCCAAGGCATTTTCTGCGTCTTGCATGGTTCGCTGATCAATGTCTTCGTGTCGAAATGTAGTTTGCGCCGCAACGACCAGCAGTGTATCACTGGAGTTCACCACCAGATTATTTCCAATCTTGGTAATTGTACTCCCAGAACCGTCGCAACGAATTGATACCATGCAGCACGCTCGATTACCGTTTTTGCCTCCAGGCGTGACGTGCATGGTAATAGAGTTGCCGGCAGCACTGACATCGTCAAGCCATTCGTGTGTTTCAAATTCCAAGTCACTCATGCGCGTCAAGCGAACGACAAACTCGGCCCTGCTCGACGAACGCATTCTGATTGCAAGAACATCATCCGGGTAACTGGCGAGGACCTCACGCTTGTAGCAAATACCCTGGTACTCATAACTGACATGCGCTGTAGCACTTGAGAGATCCAATGAGCGCCGATAGCCTGTAACCTGACTGGGGTCATGTCCCAAATCCAAGAACAGGTTTCCCAGCGGCTCATAGTTCCGCTGACTGCTCGGGTTAGCGAAAAACGCCAGCTTGGCGATCTTCTCAGCTTCAGCATGATTTCCCGCGCGTATAGCCTCTCTCAGGCGCGGGAGATACTCGAGGGCGTCCTGCGGATTGCGATCTTGCGGTCCTCCATACCAAACCGAATCCTCATTGAGCTGTAGCATTTCGGTGTCGGTGCGTCCATACACCATGGCGCCTAGGCGCCCATTCCCAACTGGCAGGGCTGAATTCCAGTCCTCCGCAGGCTGCTGGTACCATAATTCCGACATTTTCAATAATATTCAATGCGTCTGGTCTGCTTGTCTGTGTTGGGTTGATGTATCAATATGGACTAGCCCTGGGGAAAAGGCGGCAGTTCGGTCCGTCAGCCACCAGCTTTGAACAGAACAGGCTGAAAGACCCCGAGTCAGATAAGTCAAAGGAGCTAGGGCTTGTCGGAATAATTAAGAAACTGCCCTGATTTGTCAAGTGCAAAGGATTCCGGGTAATTCTGCAAAGCGCCAGCTCTAACCCTTTTCCCGGCTGTTCTTTGCCCACCAGACTCTCATTTTCTTTGTCTGGGGTCGACGCGGCCACTCCAGACTAACATTGGTGAAAGATTCGATATTCCAGTCAACCCGACGCTAGTTTCCCCCGCACTCGCATCTCACTGGTGGGAAATCCCTAACATGGCGAGGAAAGGCAATTCAGGAATTGGCGTACAAAATGTACAACGTGACCCCCATCAGTCGCCAATCGCTGTCCGCCCTGGAAGGTATAACACGCCACGAACTAACCTACATACAAGCTCATGTCTTCTCCGTGGCGAAATAGGTCGCTTAACAAACAACATCCTTGATGCCGACCGCTAGTTCGTCGCCCCCCTAGCTTCGCGAGATGGCTTCACCGAAGCAGAAATACCCGGCATATCCCCGCTCTTAGCTCGACCTTGACTACAGCTCAAGGGTCATAGACCCATATTTCTGGGACGATCATATCTCTACTCTTTCAAGTTCATTCGATCGATTTCCCAAAGCGCAACAATGACCTCGGATACGTCCTTTGTACAGGCCAAGCTGGGCAAGAGCGAAGATCTGGAACATATTGAGGAGATTGCCCTAGCACGGGTGACAGAAGAGGACCTGTGGAAGTTGTCCAAGGATTCCCTAACTCTGCGGTCGTGGGCCGGAGTCCGTCTGGGTCTCATCATGTTTATTCATGGTTGTAACCAAGCCGGCTTCGGAATCGACTGGGGAGTCATCAGCGGTGTTAATGCTTTGAGTCAATGGCATGAATACTTCGGTTTCGAGAGCAGTGGTGGCACATATGGTTTGATCAATTCTCTGATGCAGATTGGTATCGTCTGCGGAGCACCCTTCATGGGTTTGGCGGACGTGATCGGTCGTCGTGGAATCAATTTCGCAGGCAACGCCATTGTCATCTTCGCATCTCTCATGCAAGGTCTCGCCACGAACCTGCCGATGTTCATGGCCGGTCGATTTTTCATGGGCTTTGGCACTTCGCTCATGTCAAGCTCTCAGTACATCGGCGAGATTTCGCCTATTCATCTGCGTGGTCTTATGGTCGGCTTTTTCGGGGCATGCTTCCAAGTAGGGAGTCTGGGTATATTGGGTGCCATGATCGGACTTACCGAGTTGCCTGGTAACAACTCCTGGCGTGTTCCCCTCATCCTCGAGGCTTTATTCCCCACTATTGTGTGCGTGGGAATATACCTTTTAACTCCCGAGTCGCCTCGTTATTATGTCTTGAAGGGTGATCGCCAAAAGGCCAAGGAAGTTATCGCCAAGTACCACACCACTAGCACCGACATCAACCAGCCCATTGTCGATATCGTAGTAAGGCAGATTGAAGAGTCTCTTGAGAACGATCAGACGGGCTACAGGGCCGCCTGGGACTATCGGGTCTTCTTCACCAAGACAGCCCGTTTCCGACTGCTGGTTCTGTTTTTGTATTCGCTCTTCCAGCAGTGGAATGGAGGTGGTATTATCACGTACTATGTGAGTGACTAGACGGAAGGATACCTCTTTAAGTCGTTAATAACTTTTTTAGATGGTTCCTTCATTACAGCAACTCGGCATCAACGGCGACAAGCAGCAACTCGGTATCAACATGGGCACCACCGCAGTCTATTTCGTCTTTACGGCCGTTGGCGCGCTTATAATCGATAAGTTCCGCAGACGAACCATGATCTTTATCGGTCTTATCAGCATGATTGTTTTCCAAACGGCTACGACTATCACCTCATGGCAGTACAGTGTCCATGCCACTACAGCGACGGCGGCGCTGAGCATTCTCTGGATCTTCCTTTACCAGACCTTCTCGGCGACATTTGTGGCAACCATGCACAATCTGTATCCGATTGAAATTCTCTCCCTACCACTTCGTGCCAAGGGAATGGGTCTTTACGGTCTGATCCAGGGAGGTGCCGGAGCCGCGCAGACTTACGGAATTAGCGTCGGTATTGCAAAGGTCGGGTATAAGATTTGGGTCGTGTATATTGTGTACAACTCTATCCAGCTTGTCTTGTCGTGGTTCTTATTCCCAGAGACTAGCGGTCTGTCTCTGGAAGAGATCAACACGGTGTTTGAGACCCCGGGAGTGCACCCGGTGAAGATGTCGTTGGATATCCAGAAGGCCAAGAAAGCGAGAGCGGTGGCGGGCCGGGATGAAGAGGGCAGCGCGGACAGATAAACATTCAGTAGCAGAGAAGCTGTTTTATTAAAGGGAGAAGGTAATATGATTTGATGTATACTTCCCGTCATTATTTCAGCTCCAAGCCTCTTGGATTCAAAGCGAAACTTTAGAGCTGTCGCCTCCAAATCAATGATGAATGTAGACAAGATACAGACCTCTCCCAACATTACACATAGATCAAGATAAATGCACAAGTGGAACAGTTGAAACGCGTCGGACCCGAGACTGTGCCTACCCGTCGGAGAGGTGCTTGTTCTGTTACACGGTTTCCGTCCTCTGCCTTCTCAAACGTATATGAGACATCAGAAACAGCTTTGAAATATTTCGTACCCCTACCAACTTCCTAAAGGGTGATGTTGGGTTCAGATTTAAGGTGAGATCTACAAATTGGTTGATATCAGATGATCTCGCGAGCCCTAAAAGTGCCCAGACCTTCCTCAAGCCCATTTCCCGTAGGGATAACGAGGTACCTTATGGAATCACTTTTTTTTTTCTCCGAGACTCATCGCCACCAGTCCAGTATTAAATTACCATAGGTCCCCTACATGTCGGCCTGCAGCGTCGCACAAACAAATCAGGTACCGAGTTAGGACCTTTTGCACTTCGATCCCTTTTTGTAGCCTCTTGTTAACTGGGAGACTATTCTGATAGTTTAACCCTTCTATTGCTATCATGTGCTCTGTCAAGAAAAAAATAAAAATAAAACGGTCAACGGGCTTCCTGCAGTTCTGTAGTGTCACAGATGACCCGGTGTGGGTGCTCTGCAGCCCTAATACGGTTATCCTTGGAAGAATTGGATGGTGACGCAAGCCAAAAAGAGACAAGAAGAGACTACGTGGCTGAGGAATATAGTTCAGCTGGTTTATGGGGCCTTGCTTTTTCTTTTTTATTTGTACTGAAGATGTATGTCACTGGTTATAGAAGAGAAAAAGCCAATGGTGTTGGAGAATTGCCAATTACTTAGAGTCTGGGCCAGACACCGCATCGATACAAGTGACATTGAGTAGGAGATTTCTGCTCTTCTCTGCAGATATTGAAGGTTCCTGAACAATAGCCCATATTGACATCTTCATGAAGAGCATGGAGGAGAGAGAGAGGACAGGTAAAAGTTGAAATGACGGGCAGGCTACAACAACTCTATTTTCGTGTAATCCGGTTACTTGCCTCCAATTGACCCTCGTGGCAACGGTATAGAAACACTAAACTTGTTTTTGATTGTCTCTCAGCCGAAGAAAATCCGGATCGGATGGTTTGATGCAAACAGCCATCTGTCCTATAGGCATCGAGATATAGAAGAATACGTAGATGTACGGAGTACACAATATACAGATATCGTCTCATCTACAGACCCTGATACACAGAGATGTGCGCACGGCCATGCGGACCGAGACGGGACTGCATCTGCCGATTGATGACCTTTCCAGCAAAATTCCTAGAGTCATGCACGTCCGGTTGTGCGGTCTGGCGATTCAAACATGGTGTCACCATGGCTTTTGCACTAAAAGCGCCAGACAAGGCAACCCAGATCGATTGGCTCGGCTTCTCATCACGAGACAGACGGCACTGTCGCCAAAAAGCAAACGGGTCATCGCCGCTCAACACGGGATGTGCAGCTACTTCGAGTACCGTTGTTAGAGGCACGAATACGAAGTTTTGGCGTGAAGAAGCCGTTAGGGCTTGTTGAGATGCTCCTATGTGTGTATGTGCATGTGTCTTTTGATCTCCTTCTCTTTCCGGGATGGTTCGATTGTGGCCATGCCCCCTTTTCTGCGCGTTGAGGGGGAATTGAGTGTGATACATCCGGCACGTCGGGTATTGGAGGGGCGATGTTTCCTTTCGATAATGACGGTGAGTATGATCTCGTCATGATATAATTAATCGGAGATTTCTCTTGCATTTTCCCTAGCTCTTTTCGGTTCTTAGTTTGCAGCCCTTCCTTTCGCCATCTTTATATGTTTGCTTCAGGTTCTAGGCGCGACATCGAATCACTCGCTTTATCTTTCGACAGATATACATACTTCGTTTGAACATAATAACGTGCATATTTTCTTCACTCCTTCCGAACTCCCGCATCCCATTGCCAAAATACGGCTATAAATCTAGTTTATTGCCTGCTAGATCGACAACCTTTCCCTCTCTCGTCGTCCAGTCCGAGATGCCACCAAAGACTACACAAGACAACATGGTGCCTGAGGCAAAAGGAATCAAGTACGACGAATGCGAGATGGCCCTCTTCCGTGCCAAACTATCGTATCATGCCACGATTGATGAACGAATGGCCTCTCAGAACTCAAACCTGACTTCGATCGCGGAAGCCCAGGCTCGAATCCTCAAGGGATGGGAAATACAGATGCAGGGCACAAAGGACTTGGCTGGCAAGAACGAAGGCCGCTCAGCAAGTGATAAAAGAGCAATGGCACAATACGAGTGGAGATATACGGCCTTGGAGAACGCTGCAACAAAGACTACTGGGAAGGGATAGCGACAAAAGTGCTTTTCTTTTTTTTACTCTCTTTCCTTCTCATCTTGCTATTTGCGCCATTGAATGATATGAAGGCATTGCTGGCGTTGGTTTAGAAGCTTTACAGCTTAGTTTGATGTGATCATGCTGAAATACTATGTCGAGATTTTCACTCTGATATCTGCTCTCATAGTCTGGGGATGACCTAATGCATCCCCTCATGCATCCTGATTTTCGATATTTCATGTTCTATAGCGATCCCTTTCTCCTGTTTGTCGGCTACGTCTAGGGACAATAATAAAATTGCGTGATCGCAATCCTGAATCTCTGACTCGAGGGAGAATTCTTTGAATGCCACACAGGCAGGTTGGTCAACATTGCAACAGTAACGAAGTACACACGAGGTATACTCATGCAAAGGACTCGGGTGTCCTATTTGGTGAACGACGTTCGGGATATATGGGAATCAGCAATAAATCCACGAATGGCTGCGTCATTGTATGACGCTGTGTACGAACACTGGTAGATACCATGCTTGACTTGATTTCCATTCATTTCACCTCACAACTCCTCTGACTGCTACCTTGATACGCAGCACTGTCTGGATGACATACCATATAATAGGAATACCCGATGTAGGGCGGCTATTGTCGCCAGGATCTGTGGAATAGTGGTATCGAGAGCGTAGCAGAACCAAATGCAAGTCTTATTGGCTAAACGGTTGAATTCCGACGAACTCCGGCCTCTTCTGTGCAGGTTGCGCAGGAAAGCTATCACTGCCACAGTAGGCGCAGTAGGAGCAAATTGGATCTTTTCGATTCCTGTGACGAGGATACTAGGGTGTTCGCCCACATCAAGCTGACCCTTGTGCCCGATGGTCGAGCGATTTCCCATCTTTGGCCGCCGTGCTTAGGCTTCTGTCTGATACCATGGAAATTATGTATAACTCTAGCTGATCTTCTATATGTAAGTAACGCATTATGCTAAGATCCCCAGTCTAGAACATCTATCTGATCAGATCCAAATAAGAAGTATGTTATTGATCATGATTATGAGCAGAGAACAGCATCCAAGAAAAGGAAAAGAAAAAACCAGATGCATGATTCGTGGAATCAAAAACATTAAAAAGAACTACCTATGGTGAATGAGGCGAAAAGAAAACCGAAAGCCAAAGAGAGATAAACTCATCGACCCAAATGACGCCTAGCTTCTATCTTTGCAAACTCGGGTATAAAATTAAAAAAAATGCATGGACTCATGTCTTTTCCAGTGAAAATGGTTTCGGTTCATCCGAAGCCGAGGAAGAGTAACTGGTAGGTGTGCCGCCGCCATCAATACTTGCTTTCGAACGTTTTTCTCGGATAGCAAGGCGAGACTTGGGATAGGATGGCGGCACAGGAGCGAGATATTTGTCCAATAGTTCGCTCAAAATTGGCGAGCGAACCGGTTTCGGGAGATAATTGTTCATGCCAGCCTCCAGGCATTTCTCGCGATCGCCTTCGATGGCACTTGCCGTCATGGCGATCACGAGGACTTCGTTGACATTCGGGTCGGGATCCCGGCGCAGCTCGCGGGTCGCGTTGTATCCGTCAAGAGTGGGCATCATCACATCCATAAGGACCACGTGGAATGGGTTGCCTTCTTGGGAGCTCGCACGCAGAGCATCGACGGCTTGTTTGCCGTCGCTGTATGCGTTACACTGGAGACCAAGCCCAGTGACGAATTTGACGGCGATCTTTTGGTTGATTGGGTTGTCTTCGGCAATGCACACTCGGATTTGGTCACGAGGGATTTGGGTGAGGTCGCGAGCTGAGGACCGACGTGCTTCGGTTTCTGCATTGCTCAGATCTTGTGACCATGCAGTCTTAACTGCCGTCTTTTTGGGTGCTTTGTTGAAGACCAGGTGGAATGTCACTGTCGTTCCAACTCCAGATTTCGATTCAAGCCAAATAGCTCCACCGAGAACGTCTTCAATAATAGCTTTACAGATTGACAGGCCAAGGCCACTACCGCCATATGATCTTTCCGTGGATGCATCAGCCTGTGAGAATGGTCGGAAAAGACGAGCTTTTTGTTCGTCTGGAATACCGATGCCAGTGTCGGAGACTGAGCATTCAAGGCGAACCCGACCTTTGCCCTCGCGTGCGACTCTCGCTTTGACCGTAACTGACCCGGCAGGAGTGAACTTGTAACTGTTGCTGAGAAGATTCATGAAAATCTGGTGGAGACGAACAGGGTCGCCAAGAACGACAAGCTCTGGTGGTACCTTATCGAGGTTCTCGATGGTCTCTAGGCCTCTGTCACGATGCGTGTATCGCAAAGCACGGATGACCTCTGATATCGTCTGTTTCAGATTGAGTGGGACCGTGGAGATCTTCATTTTCCCAGCCTCGAGCTTCGAGAAATCGAGAATGTCGTTGATGAGGGTGAGCAAGGTATCAGCACACACACGAATCGATTCAACGTATTCATCTTGCTCCTTGTCAAGGTAAGTGCCCTTGAGAAGTTCCGACAGACCAATCACGCCGTTCATCGGAGTACGCAGATCATGAGAAATGTTGGCAAGGAAAATTGACTTGGCCCTTGCTGCATCTTCCTTTAGCTTCACGTTATGCTTGGCTTCGGCCTCTGCAATCTTTGCCTTCTGTTCGGCCTCACGTGCCAATGCCAATGCACGCTTTTGAGACTCAATCATGGAAGCATTCTTGGCGCTGACCTTGCGAATTTCACGGAAGAGCAATGCGTTGGACAACGAAATACCAATTTGGTTGCAAAGCAAATGCAGGACGACAACGTTGCGCTGTGTGAACCAATTGGGTTTTCCTTCTAGATGAATGACGCCGAGAAGGCGATCTCCTTGTACGACTGGCAATGCGATAACAGACCGACCGGTCGGGAAATTTGCCAGGTAGGTCTCACTCACGTTAGAAAACCGTTCATCTTCAAGCACGTTGTGAACAAGAACTTCCTCCTTTGTGCGCATGACATAGTCCGAGATATGTAAGGCCATCCGATCCTCCATTTCTGAGAAGGGGAGACCTTCTGGGAATGATTGCTGGCCCTTCTCAGAATCGCCTGCTGCGGCAATTGCAAAGCCGTTGTTGTCATCAAAGTCGGTAGCAATGATGGCGAAATCGGAACCGTTGCAAGACTCCAAGATGATCTCAAGCATTTTCATGAAAAGCTTGTCAATTTGAAGCTCTGATGACATGACTTGGCTGGACTCGAGAATGCTGGACAAGTCGATAATGTCTAGACCGACACTTGATATGTCTAGAGACCGTTCTCCAGCAGCAACACCATTTTGCTCGATCCACTGTTGTCTCCTCTCGTCTTCTTCCATCTGCTGAGGGATCAGAACCTCTTCTTGCACAACATCACGGCTGATCTCCAGGAGCGAATCAACAGTCTGACAGCCAACGTCCACGGTTTTTGCAGACGTAGCCGTCTTGAGCAACCATTCATGCTTTTCAGCAAGCTGTGACGATTTGCCACCGGCGCCAATGGAGCTCCACGAAGCGATGGCATCTTGAATCACAGCACGAGCCGCCCTCTTTGCTCCACGTCTAACCAAAAACTCGCCCTGCAGCTCAAGGGCCAAGGCTTCTTCAAGGGGCCAACCATGAATTTGGCAATGATCGATCGCAGACTCGAAGCCCTGAATGGCAGCGCTATGATCGTTGCGAACCTCGGAGATCAGGGCTTCTAAAATTAGAGCCCACATGCCATAGTTTGCTTCGGATGCAGCCCGAGCGAAATCGATTTCGGCCTTGTATTCTAGAACTGTGTCCATCTTGCCGTCGAGATACCCCTGCGAGGGGTTGTCGTTATGAAGCGTGAGGAGTGAGGCTGCCAGATAGAAATAAATCAGGTAGGACACACGTGCAGACCAGAGCCTGTGCCTGGTGAACAAAAGTTGAGTACCGACTTGGATTGTTCTAGTGTGGTGACCGAACATGAACAGTGGGATCATGGCAAGACCCCAGTAGATGTCACGGGGTCTATCGGCGTTGCTGGAGTTAACATCTAAGTGCGTCATATACTCAGTTGTGTTGTGATTGGCGTCTGACATGATGCTGTCGGCAGACCGGAAGTCGGTCTTGCCTTGCAAAGCGCGTGCAACTTGCTGGACTGCAATAAGGCTAGCCCCACCGCGAGTATCTTGTTGCCACTTGGGAATTTCTTCAGGAGTCTCCACGCAGAAAGCTTCCAGCTGCGCCATGTCTTGGCCCAGATACAATCGTGTCATGGCCATTGATGAGATGCTTATCAGTGTAAGATATGGGTCGCCCATTGAGAAAGAAGCCTCGAGGGAAGCTTCCAAGGCTGGTAGTGTTGATGCCATTGGAACACGTAAATGGCTGACGTAGAGATTATGAACGATCGAGCCTCTGCTCTGAGTGGACAAATCTGGGCAGAGTTCGAGCAATTCCAAAGAAAGATCGCTGAGTCTTATGCCAAACTCGCTGTCTTTGAAGCGACTCAAGGCGATCATGGCAAGATGGGAACAACCTACTGCGATCTGTGTGAATCCACCCTTGAAGATATGGATGTTCATCTTCTCAAGTGCCATCCGATAAAAAGTCAATGCATCGTCCCAGTACGTAACTGTCATCGCTTCTGACATGACTGCGGCGATAGTCTCTATAGTGGGGTCCTTCGAGACTGGCTTGTGGACAATAGATCTCATGTCAGCAGTCTCAAGATAGGACTTGAGGAGAAGATAGGCAGCATCGCACTCCTCATATGTTGTAGGTTCACGAAGATGCACGCCTAGTTCATCAAGGCAGGTGAGAAGTGATTCCATCGAGCGGTGATGATCGCCTATCTGAGCGAAGATTTTCGCTTTGATGATCCAGGCTCTTGACTTGCTTACGGCGTCCTTGCCATGAACAAACACCTCGTTGATCAACTGGAGTGCATCGTCATTGTGACCTTGTGACCACGACATCTCGGAGGTCGTGATGAATAGCCGCATGGTTTCATCGTAATAAACATCTGGTTGGAGGTCGTTCCACATATCATCCTGAAGTAAAGCAATGGCGTGACGGAAGTACCAAAGTGCGGAAGGCCGCGCGCCCGACTGGAAAGCGGTTTGTCCAGCATCCCATAAGATCCGTCTATACTCGAGGCGTCTGCTGACGCAAGACTTGATAGTTGGCGATGCAAGTGCCACATGATGGGCCATCGAATAGCGACTGCGATGGTCGTGGTAATATTTCATCAGCGCTTGTGAAACGATGAAATGCATCTTCTCTACATTTCGACTCTCGCTCAAAGAAAGGGCAGCCTGTGCAAGTCGTTCATTGGCGAACCTAAGACAATTAGCTAACAGTTTTGCTATAGCAGTAACCAACCGTAGATAGCTCACCTAAACTCATCGTCGGTCTTTCCTGTGTTCAAGAGGTTTGCTTGAACCAAAAACTGCAATCCAACAACTATATCACCTTCTGATTGTCTGATAAGTGTGACATTTTGCGGTGTTGTGAGATCAACATCATCGTCGTCATTGCTCGAATAAAGAAATTCGCTTGTTAAGAGCTTTTGCACCAGAGAGAACGAGAACGGACTACCCAGGAGAGCTCCCCAGACCATGATTGATCGAGCGGCTTGGGGGATGTCCTGAAGACGCTTGGTGAGAAATCCAAGTCCAAGCCCTTCGCCGTACACAGGAGCCACAAACTCGGTAAATATCCGATCGAGGTCAAATAGCCACTTTGAGTCCTTCCACGAATACCAAATGCAGTTTGTTCTGTAACAAGTCTCAAGCATTACCCGAACGTAGAAAGGATTTCCTCGGCTCTTCTCCTGGATGACCGCGCAGAGTGGTGTCAAGGTTTGATCTGGTTTTTGGTGCATTGTCGTTGCTACAATTTCCATGACATGTTTCTCTTCGAGAGGCTCGAGTGCGATTCGCGTGACCGTGGGTAGATCTTCCTCAAACAGAGATCTCACCTGGTCAGATGGAATCTCATCCTTGCGACTTGACAATATAAGGACACAGGGGAGCTTTGCTTTGATGATTTTCATTACCAAGTCCAAAGTTTCGTCATCTGCATGTTCGAGATCATCGAGGCATATCGTGATCAATTTGAAATGACACAACGTTCGCAATATCTCAAGGAATGTCTCCATGAGCCGCATGTTCTTCGAAGCAGCATTTGCCAGAAAGAAATCTTGGGAAGTCTGCCCTTGATCCAGCCCGGGGATGTTGACGTGCTTGGATGGCTCACCCTTATCTGGCATGAGAAGATTGGCCTTTGCCTCAGTCGGTCTGTATTTCGCGCCAGGGGACATCAGCTGCTCGGGAAGATCCAAAACTTTGTGCAGAGTAGGCCACATCGGTCGTAGGGCCATTCTAACATTATTATGGTAATCTGTGGTGACATCGCGCTCAGAGAAAATTTGGCGCAAAAGACTGGCCAATAGTTTTGCAAAAGGTTCGAACGGGACACGTTTGGCTCGGTCCAGACGAGTAATTGCTATGCATCCGAGTTTGCGAACTGTTGGTTGTACCCGATTTAAGAGGTCCGTTTTCCCAATTCCCGCAGGACCGCTAATTGTGATCACTTCACAGCGCTCACTGCGGCGAGACTTCCCACTATTCTTCGGTTTATTCAAGGAATGCAGTGACCCCGATTGACTAACAGTATGGTTCGTTGATGGTTGACTCGCAGGACCGATGGAGGGGTAACTATCGCGGTCTGTATTATGGGAAGACCGAGAATGCGATGGGCTCTTGACTCTGGTGGAAACTGCTCCTGGGCTTTGGCAATACGCATCGGTGACAATTGTATGCTTCGGAGTGGAAAATGACGTGTCACTACCTGGCGCAGATTCATGGGTGGTCACTTGTGCGAGGTGATGACTGGTGGCATTAGAAGACGATCGAGGCGGCAAGTTGAAGGATCCAGAATCGCTAGAGACAGAAGCAAATTCGAGGCTTTCGATACGGCTTTCAGAGATGGACGAAGCCGACGTGAGAGCGTGCATTGCACCAGGACTTTGGGTTCCGGCTTTAGCCAAGGCAATTGCCTGGCGTTTGTTGACCTTTTCGATGATATTCATGATCTTGTCATATTCTTGTTGTCGCCCGAACATCTGTGTTGGGAGAGTGAAAAAGGAAGAAACGTCTCCTTGCGCGACTTGGAAATTGCTCAATGCCTCACTGTCACCATCGCCTAGCAATTTCGCAATATGAGTCAAGTCTCTCTTGACAGATGAGATTGTGTGATAGCGATCATGAACCACCTTTTGGGTCATTTTTTGAATCACAGCCGAGAGAGCATCTGGAACATCCATTCGTTTCCCAGATACAGGCACCAGCCTCTTGCCTAGTACATTTTGTACCACATCAACGGGGTCGGTTCCTTCAAATGGCAACTTTCCCACCAGCATGGACCAGAAAAAGAGGCCGAGCGCATAAATATCAGTGCGACTATCCGGCTCTGTCGGCATCCTTCCAGTCTGCTCTGGCGCAATAAATTGCAGCTTGTACTTTGCTCCGAGCTCGCGCGAAACGGAGGACCAGCCCTCGCTGAGAACGTTGTCAAATGATCTAGCACCGTTGCCGGTGTTTGCGAGCTTCACTGCACCAGTCTCTGCAGAGAAATGGAACGCATCACCTCGGATTTCGCCGTGCACTGTCTTTAGGCCATAATGTAGAATCTCTAGGCAATCGCATGCCCCGATTGCAAAATCAAAAAAGGCTTGCAACGAGACCTGCTCGCTGGGGGTGGCATTGTTGCCTTCAGCTCTGGACCCTGCCGCAAATGAGGCAGGGCCAAACGTGACCAGATCTCGCAACCTGTCATGGCCTGGAGACTCAAAAATTGCAACCAGCAGTGTCTTCGAATGGCCATCATCTGGCTGCAACCTGATCAAGTCGACTGGTCGTATTGTATGATTGCAATCCGGATCTGACGATTGTACAATCGACCTCAGCATGTGAAACTCTCGTTCGAGCCGAATAATGTTGGTGGAGATTCGCGCGATGACTGGTATCCATGTTTGATCTGTTTCTAGGCTATGGTGGTTGGAAAGCGAAATCTCACTGCTGGTTTCGCTGGCGCTCAATCTTCGCAAGGCACGGGCGGATGGCCGGATCTCCGTGCGCGGGGAGAAGCGCGTGAGGCTCGACGGTCCGGAAGAGGCGGGATTTGAGGAGTCTGCAAGAGGAGTCAAAACGTCCGGCTCCAAGGCATGACGGTATCCTGAGATATGCCAGTGATTGTATGTCGAGTGAAACGGTTCGACCGCCTGATCCCAGGTATAGCCTGGCAACTGGCTTAATCGTTCGAAAAGTCGGGCCGGTGGAAGCGGCAAGTCATCGCCGAAAAGAGTACTCTCCTCCATCTCTCAGGTTATTGAGTCGTGTCCGCCCGACTTAGTCCCATGAACATGTCCCGATTCAAATTGAGGTGGGGGATGAGGAGGGGAAAGCGGACATGAAAGATGCAAGCAGCCACAAGACAGATTAGGCTCAGTAAAATGTACAGTAAGTAGGAAGAGAATTTTCGCCTTCAGGCGTGCAAAGTGAAGGCATCAAAAACAAAAGCCTGAAACAGACCAGGGTGATTCTAGAATTGAAGATCATGAGGATTTTGGCCTGAGGCTGAGACTTAGTCAGCTGCCAGTGACCCGTGGAACCCCAGCCGGATTAGGGCGATTGGATTTCGAAGTTGGTCTTATATCGTTAACGTGAGTATTTAGCAGACAATATGCCCAGATCACTGAATAATTAGTGTCTGACATCATTATTGAGAAATGGGCTGTGTTTTCTTTTCTGCTTTCAAGTATCTGCGCCCAACTATATATAGGAAGCCAGAAACGAGCCATATTTGACACTGTTCTTAACATAGGATTCATATCTACTGTACGAATATCTATAGAACTTTCACCTGAATAGTTATCTCAGTTTACTTGCACTATTCTGTTTCTCACTCAGCTACTGTAATCGATCATGTCTCTTCCAACCTTGTTAGCAGAAGCTGTGGTGGTACAGAAACTGGAGTTGACATGATACTCTTCATAAGCGACAAAGACGGGACTGTGTGCCCATTTACCCTTCGATGACAGCCTTGGAGGTACTGTCCACGGGTGATTGTACAAGAATTATCTCAGCCGATGCTGCAATATCAACTGTTCAAGGCTATTCTACCTGTGTAGGTAGCCCTGGAGTCTATAATGACTGGTCTAGTCTGATGGCTTGATAGTCTGATAAACTAGATGATCTGCACTATATGGCCACCCCTCATGATATATACCAATTACACTAATTAGACCAATCTGAGACATCGAAGCAACTCAGAATTAGGGCTTGTGGGGTATACTCCACGTCCCGGACCTCGGCACTGACGCCACTCAGGCACTGAATCCTGTTTAGCATCTTCCGAGGTTGAGATTTTAAGATCTTGTGGTCTTAAGATTTTCTTCTTCTCTTCGCCATTCCCATTATTTGCAGGAGCCAGCGCTCAAAGTCGTTCCCTTCGCACCATGAGTTCGCTTAGGGGACCCCCTTGGTCTCTTGAAGGCGTTGCTGGCCCGAATTCCGCTGATCATCAAGACCATCCTCCTGCATGGCATTCAAATGTCCCCCGTCAAGGGGAAACAGGACATGCGCACCGAATTAACAGTCGCCATTATTCGCTCATTCATGGCAACAAAAGCTCCACTCGGCAAAACCCAAAAGCAAGGGATACGCGACCCTGGAGTCAAGGGCCCCATGTGGGTGTCCAAGGTGACCCTCCCGCAGCCCGAGGTCGACGTGCGCGACGCAGTACTACATGCAATTGAAGATCTTAAAACTGGCGATGAGATATACGATATCCCCGCAACTGTCGCCGTCGAAGCCGAATGGACCGGCTACCGCGCCGGCGTTGGAAAGGAAACACCAGAGCCTGATCTCTCAGAAGAGGAGAAATACTACAAGCTGAGTGAGGAATCGCCATCTGATATGACGATCTTGTATTTCCACGGAGGAGCCTATTGGTAAGTGTCACTGGACCCTCTAACAACAGTGCACATAGCTGACCCATCTATAAAAAAAAAAGCCTTTTGGATCCTTGCAGCCACCGCGTCCCCGTCGCACACCTGTCCCACCTAACCGGTGCCCCCGTTTTCTCCGTACGATATCGCCTCGCTCCTCAGAGCCCATTCCCAGCTGCCCTTGTCGATGCCTTAACAGCATACCTCTCACTCCTACACCCCCCCTTCAGGCTCCCTCCACAAAGCCGTACCAGCCAGCAAAATCGTATTCGCTGGCGATTCGGCCGGCGGGAACCTGTCACTGGTCCTCCTTCAGACACTCTTGACACTCAACCGCGCATCCCGCACAATCCGCTTCCATGGCGAGAATGTGCCCATCGAACTACCCGCAGGCGTCGCAACTATCTCCCCATGGTGCGACGTGACGCGCTCCATGCCGTCTACCAGCAGCAATGCACACCTCGATTACCTAGAGGCACCGACTGGGCCTTCCGACGATCCAGCTGTCAAGACTCCGTTCACCCCGCTTCGTTTCGCGCCAGACGATATCTGGCCCACGTCCCCGCCTCGGGCTGACATCTACTGCAACGCCAGCATGCTGAGCCACCCATTGGTGTCTCCGCTCGCTGCCCCGGCTGATCTCTGGAAGAATGCACCGCCTATCTGGATCTCCACTGGCGAGGAAGGCCTCACAGACGAAAGTCTTATTCTAGCGCGCCGCGTCTACCAGGCCGGTGTGCCCGTCGTTGCGGAGATGTTCGAGGGTATGCCGCACTGCCACGGTATACTTATGATGGACAGGCCAGCTAGCCATCGTTTCTTTGAGGGCTTTGCTGGGTTCTGTCGTGATGCTGTTGCCGGCCGGGTCCTGTCAACGGGGTACCTCACCTGGCTAGGTTTCAAGCTGCAGTTGACAAAGGAGATCCCGATTGAGAAGGCCAGCGAAATCAGCGATGAGCAGGTTGAGGCCCTCATGCAGAGAATGACTGCTTGGAAGTTGGAGGGAGAGATCGAATTACGGAAGCAATGGCGTGCGACAGCGCGGTTGTGAGTCGTTGTATATGGTTTTCTCTCCACATTTCGCATCATACCCTATTTGTGCATATGTATTTTTAATGATTCTCATGACAACCCGGTTCTGTTAAGGATGAGCGATAGCCCTGGAGGGCCCGGTCTCGCTACATTTTTACTCGTTGGCCACTGATATAGTTACATATGTATCTAGAAGACTATAAATACTCAATTACTTTCTTAGAAAAACGGTCTCTGTACCAACGGAATTGCTTCCGGGATTGCATTAGATAGTAGCCCAGACCATGCTGAATTTGAACATGCTAAGAATTGAGTCCAACTCATATGAGCGAAATGAACTACCGAGAGCCACCGAAAAGCTATCCACCTGGTTCGGAGCGAAACCAGCAAGGGCAAACATCGCGGGGATTTGTAGAACAACCCTGAGAACTAAAGATATTCATCATTGTCCATTGCATCCTCCCCCGACAGCCGGTCATTGTCCCACATCTGCGGGGGCGGGGGCGAGCTGACCAGACAGGCTGCACTGGCTGCACAGGCTGTGTATACTGAACCTGCTGTGGTGGACGCACGATGTTTTCAGGTGTGGGGGCTGACAGCCAAGGGAACGCAACTGGCGTTCCGTTGATGCGGATTTCGCCGATGATATTTCCAAGCTCCGGCGCGTCATCCACGTAGCCATCCGAAAGACCCATCAATTGCGCCACAAGCCGAGAGAACGCAACGCAGATAGCGAATATAGGCGTTACTATAACCGAAAGATGTGACCAGCGCCACAACATTGTGACAGTTACCCAGGGGTATACAGGCGCATCGGGCTGTAGGCAGTAGCCTTCGCAGCTTTCGGATATTTCGGGGTGGCTATACTGGTCCCACATCAGACATTCGATGATATACCACGAGAGTGAGATGATGATGAACCAGCCGAGCTTGGTGGGCCGAAGACGTTGGGATCGCGGGCTCCGCTTCCACAGCCGAGGAAGAGGTACCGCGGCGTAGACTCGTCCATCAGATTGTGTGCCACAGCCTTTGCAGGATTCGCCTGTGTGCAAGTGCGATGACTGCGGGTTCTTCTTGGTTGAAGAATTTGCTTGCGATACAATTGCGGTGTCTCGTGTAACGTGATCTTCCAGGCCGTCAAGCCCTTTCTTGACTTCATCGATATGTCTCATTAGGGAGTTGAGCTTGACATTCAATGAATCCAAGTCAACCACATCATTTCCTTTTGAATCGGCATTTTCGAGCTGGGCGAGGACGGCCTTTTCGTAAGCTTCATCTTCCTCGATTTTGGTTTCACCTGCGCCGGCGTCCACAAATGCTTGAAGTGACTCGATGGTGTCATCTCCGAACTCGACGTCTTTGCCGGAGCTGGCATCCTCAATGACTGTCTCTAAGGCACTTTTAGGTAGATGGGGCCGCGTCAACGGGGGTCTTGACTCCTTCCCAGGAAGTGGTTCAGGAAGGGCCTCTTTCTCAGCAGCCTGCGCGGGCTTCGGTTGCTCCGCTTTCGATTTGACGTCCGTTGGTTTCGTAGGGAGTGCAATATCCTTGGGTTCATTCGTTATGCGTGGAGGAATGATATCTTTCGTCAGATCATCGGGAAGCTCGACCTTCTCAGCCACCCGCTGGGTCATGGGAGTATCGATCCACGCGCCAGTTACCCGAGGCGTCTTGTCATAAATTTTGCTTTCAAACAGTTTGACTGGCTCGGGGGTTTGGACTTGATCAAATTTGGGACTTTCGGTCCTGGAAAGTTTGCGTAGTAGATCCCTAGAGTCTCTCTTGTTTGGGCTGGGCCTAGCAAATGACGAGTTTTTGAACACTGTGATAGGGGAATTGGGAATCGGCTCGCCGCCACTAGTGGGTGAAATCAGCTTTGGACCAGACTGCGCTTCGTCCAAGTCCTCTTGCGTTGCCTGCATATGCGGATTGGCAGAGCGTTCTTCAAGAGCACTTCTAGCAGAAAGTGTGCTCCGTGCTGGCGAACCAGGAGAGGCACGTGTAGGCTTGTGTTCCCGGGTTTCCGTAATAGTTGGCGACCAGCGCCGACGCGCTTTTTCCTCTTCTTCTGCCGAGACACTGCGCTGGGTGGGTTTTCTCTCCCATTCTTGTCGGTGACCTGCGCGGAAACCCCAACCAGTGGGTATATTCGGCGAAGGAAGGCCGGTCCTGTCAGTTCCTGGCACAGGGTGATCCTCCACAACCCTATCTTCCATCCGTCTTCTTAAATTATCCGCCGTCAAGGCATCCCGTCCGACCTGAGCCCTGCTGAAGACCGGCGAGCGTTGGCCCGTGACGCGCTTTAATCGCTCTTCGTCCTTGGTATAGTCCCTGCTCTTGCGGGCTCGATGATCACCGAGTTCATCGCCAAAACCAGCGTCGGAAAAGGGTCGTCCATTGGCAGAATCTCTGCCGTTGTTTGTGTCCTTTGCTCGGGAGGATGGGGGCCGACTTCGGCTTCCGGAGCGTGCGCTGTACTGCGGTTCCCAGTCATAGTCGCGCACTAGATCGGCTAAAGCGTCATCTTCGTCAATTCGCCTATATGCGTCTTCGAGTTCTTTGGAGGAGGAGAAGTCTGGGATATTGGCGACAACGCGTTAATATGCTGCCGCTTCGACCGCGGGCTTGGGCTTGTCACATAGTTGTATTCTTCGTCATATGTGGCGGACATTGCTTGTTTTGATGCGTCTCGATACGCATCGGCTAGAGATCTTGGGCGAATAGCGTGTCGTGGATGCGGACCATCTTCTTGAGGGGGTGATGGGAGCTTCGTTGGTATATCGTAATGGTCGAATTTCGAGGCGCGTCGGAAAGGTGACCGCTGTCTGTCTCGCGAGCCTCGATTGTTTTTATCGAATGACATGACCGAAATACCCCTTGCAGCCTGCAGAGGGTTTACATGTAGGAAAGTTAGGGGAAAGGGGGAAAGACGCGGTTCTCCTGCGCTGAAGAAATGACGGAGGTAAATACTACGCTCTCATTCCCCAATGGGGTTAGCCCGTCTGAATTCCTCCCGCATTACGTCGACTCCTTCAACCACCAGCAACTGGTCTTCTCAACTTGTCTTTTACTCATATTTGCCCTTGGGACACTGTCAGGAGAGAATTCACAACCTCGTGATGCTCAAATGACCCTCATCTTGCCTTGACATGTGACACGTTCACTCGCCCTATCCTCCAAAGCTTCGATAAAAGCAACAAGACTCGCGTTCCAAACGCTTGAACAAGCTTCAACTCAGATACTATCCAGCGATTTGAGGGAATACATATATCTCAACTCCTACCATGGCAAAATCATCACGGCGCTCAGGTCGCGGCAAGACGCCAACTTCATCCGGAGCCTCAACACCAAGCTCCGCATCCTCAGGCCCGATCCCACCATTCACGAAAGTCCCAGAAGCCTTGAAAACATTCGTCGAACCACTCTCTCCCGACGAAGTATACCTAGTCCACATCGACATCACAGCGGAGGAACTGAAGCGGCAGACCTTCACCGTACCCCTCATCCTCAACCTGGTAGTAGCTGCTGTGATTGGCCTACGGGTGTACATGGGAATCAGCACATATCCAGCCCTCGTGGGAACGCTGATCGGGCTACAAAGTTCCATGACCGTGGACACGGCAGCTACCCCGTGGACAGAAGCGGTCCAAATCATCCTGCGGCGGACTGGAACTATATGCATCGACTACTTCCTCGTGACCCTGTTGTGGTCGTGGCCTGTTAATTTTGTCAGAGGGCCCGTGCGCTGGCGACGCGCCGTCGGTTTCCGTGAGCGGGAGGTCATAGTTCGCCGTAGTAACCGCAATTGGAGCAAGGAGCTCGAGCGCAACCGATGGATCCGCGAAGACGAGGCGCGTCGCGATAAGATTGTCGCTGCTGTGACTCCCGAGCGAATCGGGAAGACTGGGTACTTGCTCGTGGACGAAGACTGGAACTTAGACTATGAGGCTATGATCCGCGCTCATGCTCTGGTTGATCGCACTCGAAGAGGCGATGGTGTACAAATGGATGAATTCCGCACTGCAGTGCTGGTTAACACTGATGCTGATGGTTGGCTGATCTGGCGTGTCGGGGATGAGAATACCCCCAGTGGCCAAAAGCGATCCGTGCAGCGCGACCAGATCCTCGCCTTCAAGGAGAAGTTGGCTGAGATGGGCAAGGAGGATCTCTTCCTCCGTTGGGTCGAGCTAATCCAATGGGAGAGCTCGCAGCCTGGTGGCTTCACTGCGGAACGGCAGCGGTCTGCAATGTTACAAGCGAAGCAGATGTTCGAAGATGAGAACGTGGATTTCAGTCAATTCTGGGACGACATGGGCGGTATGGAAGGATTAGACTAGTGATTTATCGTTTCATGATTATAATCACAGTTTCTTTACAATTCACTCAATCTCGGCTTACTCCCTATGTAAATTGCTCTCTGTACATGATTGTTCTTGAAGTATGGTTCATAAAACTGGACCAGCACCTCGTGCCCTACGCCACTTCAAGTAGATCCATATATTCAAGTGTAGATTGCATCGTTGGGTATCTGGACTAAATCAATGTCAAAAGCAAATGGGACGTGTATGGATCCACTGAGGGAACAAGCCAAAAAATAACAAAAAAAAAATAATGGAACGCAGTAATACGCCGGAGCTTGTTAAAAAAAAGACGTAGAAAAAACCGAAACAGTCTATGATGTGCCACCCTCGAGTCGATAATCAAGAGACCACAACTTCTCCCACGGGCGTGATCGGCCATTGTGTCGACGATTAAACGTCGATCGAGGGGGAGAGGAAGCGGTGACACCTATGCTTGGTTGAGCCGATGCAGGAAGAGAATCCTAAGCCATAGAAAACCATTAGCACCTGATACCAGGTCATACCAAAACAGACCCGGAAAAGATGGAAGATAAATAAGTCAATCCCTACTTTTCACGGGCCGGAGAGCAGGTCACGGCGAACCTCGTCGAAGATCGGAGCAGCCTCTCGAGGCTGCGAGCCGGCATCAGCTTCGGCGGGGCGTACAAGATCAGTCGTGGATTCGACGGCGTGCTGCGACGGCGTTGGGGTGCCCCGCTTAGAAGTCGAGCTCTCACGGCGGCTATCGAGGCTCCTGGAAAGGGTTTTGGCAATGGCGCCCTCGTTCGTACCACGTTTGAGGCGGATGCTACCCTTGGCATCGACGTGCGCCGATGCAACTGTGCTCTTCGCTATGCCCGGTGTAGCAGGCGCACCGGGCTTCTCTTCTACGGCCTCGAGGAGATACCAACGAAGGCCGTCTGAGAGCTCGAATGGGTTCTCGTCATCTAGAGAGGCGCCATCGCTGGCGTCCCCGAGGGAGTGACGGTCTGGCATGACACCGTTCATTGACTTGGACAAATCTACAACCCGTTCCTCAATCTTGGTAATGCGAGCGAGAAGCCAGTCTCGAGCTTGTAGTTTGTGCGAGTCTTGCTCGCGGAGGAAATAGTGCGGCGCACCCACGTTGAAGGCTGCCCAAGAGCGGATGGCCTGATTGCGTGTAGGAAGGAAGAGAGCAAGGTCGCCTTCTTTGAAGGATCTGTAGGCAATCTTGTCATGAGCCTCGCTCTGAACTCGATGGTACTTCTCACGATAGCCTCGAGCTTCCTTTTGCCATTTTCGCGCTAAGATTTCGATGTCCTTGACGCGTTTGACAACAACATCACCAAATATAGCCACGTCGAACTGAGCTAGACTTTCCATGAAAGCCGAGAACTTGGTCTCTTCATCCTCCAGGCTTTCGGCTTGCATCCAGTCCAGAAGCGCTCTGTCCGGCTTCAGGGATACAATACCTGACTGGGCAAGGCTTTCACCCAGGCCCGACGATGCACTGAGCTTCGAAGCACGCTGAACAAGGAGCTGACCGTCTTGCTGAATGATGGTAAAACCCAATTGCTCCAGCATCCGACCCAGCTTTTCAACCTGCGCGAAGAGTCGGTTTGAAAGCTCGAGGGACTTTGTACCCCGAGCTTCCAGCCGCGCCACAGCCTGCTCCTCGGTCTCCGAAGTGGCCCCTGCCTTTCTCTCCCATTCCGCAGCCTGGTCTTTCAAATTTCGAGCTTCACTTTCAGCTTCAGCCAGTTTCCGTGACAGATCCGCCTGTTTCCGTTCCTCTTCGGCGATCTGTTCACGCAGTGCTTCAGAGCCACTCTCTCCGGTAGTCATTTGAGAGTGCAAGGAACTGAACTTAGATCGCTCTTTGTCCAGTTCACTGGTCAATTCCTCCACCTTTGACCGTGCACTTGAGAGCTCCTCAGTTAATTGCGATACTTCGGCCTTGCACTCGTCGAAGCTCTTTGTCCGCTCTTCTGCCTCCGACTCGAATTTCAGAATTTGTTCTTCAAGGGTCTTGTTTTCAGCCATTGCCTCGGCTGCGTTCGATTCCGTACTCTTGGCGTGGATCGTCAGGCCCTCAGCGAGAACCTCAATGGCTTTGATTATGTCGGGAAGTTCAGCAGGCACAATGCCCCCGGGCGAGAGGTTCAGGAAAATAGCCTCGAGGGCTTGGTAACTTTCCTGATGCTTTTGCTCAAACTCCGCTTGTCGGTGCTCGAAATCATCAATCTTAGCCTGAAGTGTTTCTTCTCGCTCTTGCCGAGTTTGAATCTGTGCATTAAGATCAATAATTTTCTGTGCGTCGTCGGCGGAGTTGGCGTGTGCATTTTCAAGGTCAACTTCTAGCTGGTGCATCCGATCGTCAATCTCTTGTCTTCCATGCTCTCTGCTATCCATAAGTCGATCTAGCTCTTCTTCCATCTCCTCCGTGCGAAGTCTGAATTTCTTTAGCTCCGAGTCCAGATACCGGCGCTCATCTTCGAATTCGCGTTGGCGCGCTTCAAGGTTGCCTATGAGGTCCTTTTTGGTGGACTGGGCCTCTTGGAACTTGTCGGAGTTTGTTTGCCGCTCGGCGTGAGCTTCCTTGTGGAGTCGCTGGACCGCATCTCTCTCAGCCGCCAACTCTGCTTCGAGCGAAACGATGCGCTGGATGAGTGCTTTGTCTTCGGCAGACTGAGTCGCTGAGACCCGCCTTGAAGAGACGGATGACCGTCTAGATAGTGCGTCAGGGTGTGGAGACGCAGGTGAACCTGGGAAGTCTGGGCCGAAGTTGCCGCTCGGTGGCCGGCTAAGCTGGCTCTGACGATGCAAAAGGTCTTCCAACTTCCGGACACGGCTGTCAGACCCCTTGAGCCTTTCTTCCAGCTTTGTCTTTTCTTCCTGTAAGCTACGGACGGAGTCATCGGCGCGTAATATAGAGCTCCGGCTCAAGTCAAATACACTGCCTTGTTTGAACGCTTTGGCCCGTCGTCTTTGCTGTCGAGTGGGTGCATCCAGCTCCTTGAGTTGCTGGGAGAGTTCTTCCGCTATGTTGGTCAAGGAATGAGTGGTCTTTAAATCATCGATGTAATACTCGATCTCTTTCCGAGCTACTTCAGGCCATTCCTCATCCTGACCTTGAAGGTTGACTTCGATTCCCGGTGTGGTGGAATCCGTCACAGTCACGAAGTCTCCCATGTTTTTTAGCCATTTCTTTCTGCGGCGTTGCTCCTCATCTCTCAAAACTGCCATCTCCTCGGCCAGCGTCAGGGAATCAGTCTTGATCTTATCACTCCATTCTCGCCGCCGCACCGATTCGATAAGAATCGACCCATAGACCATTGGCATCTGGAAGACAGAGTAGATAATCTCAAAGGCATTACTTCCCACGTCCAGATTGACCATTCGTGCATGGGCGTCGGCAAGTCCAGACTCAAGGGAGGAAATCGTGCGCATATGCTCAATAGCCGCTTTCTCTGCGGCCGCGCGGCGCTGCACAGCGTGCTCCAGCGCAGCTTGAAGCTCGGTGCTGATCTCCGCCAGCGATGGAAGAAGGTCCTGGGTATGGCTCAATGCGAGTCTTGATATATTGGCCAAGGTTTTCTGGTTGTTCGGCAGGCCGAGAACATGCTCGTAGTCAGACCCGATCTTCTTCGCGATAGTCTCCACTTCTTCCAGCAGCCCATCCACCCTGTCATAATTTGAGGCAAGGGCCTCGTCCACCAGACGTTGAGTGTCCGAGGCAATGTCACCGATTGTCTTCTCAATGTCATGGACATTACCAGCAAAGGCCGATGACGCAGTCTCTGCCTCTGATCCAGCCCGATGAACCTCCCCTACGTCGACAAAGTCGCGCAGCGTTCCGGTTGGTCGATCCTTATCCATTTTGGGCGTGGACGGGCGTCCAAGAAGAGGGAAATCTTTACGTGCCGGAATATTGTCCAGTGTGGAAAGAGCTCGTTGCCAGCCATCTAAAGCAGCCCGCTGCTCTTCTAAAAGGCTATTCGCCCACGACTGTGCCTCTTGGAACCGATGCTCTAGGTTACCCACGTGAGACTTGAGATTCTCCAGAGCCACGCCCACCGCGCGATTTATCACCTCGGTCCGCTCGTTATGTTCTCGGAGGTTCTTATCAATCGACCCACAGCGACTGGACAAGTCCAGTGCCCAGTTGCGCCGTGTCATATAGAGATTCCGCCATGCCTGCAGGTCATTTAGGTCTTTGAGGGTCGCTGGGGGGGCTACCGGGTCGAAATGGTTCAGGAGGAGGTAGTTCCGGAAATTGGACGTCGCCTGGTTCACTGACGTATTGTCGGTCATATACAAAGATCTCGTTCTGCGATGGTTGCCTACGAGTTAGCTTGTTTGCAGGTCATGGTTGATATGATATTGCCCCACCTCTGTAGCGAGAGTTTGGACCTTGACATTCTTTCCCCGGGCGGTCATCAATATTTGCCGCGCGGGTGGAATAGATGTATTGCGAACGATCCATGACTTCAAAGCATCGGGACTATAGAGATTGGACGGGCGTCAGCTGGAGTTCAGATAGGCCCATTCAAATATAGATAAACAGATAGTAGAAATCATCGGAATAGAGATAGTGGAAACCTACGAGGCAAATGCCACTGGATCAGCCAGGAAATGCTCCCCAGTGTGAGCAATGTAGATGTGCAACGACATTACCCCCCTCGGCACCAGGCGAGCTTAGAGGCTCAGTAAGAGAGAAAAGTGAGAAATATTTCCCAAAGAAGGAGATACATGTAAAAAAGAAATGAATCACAGTCCTGAAGCCCCCCCGATCAGGCTGGTCAAGACGTTGAAAGGTTGCGGAGCAACCTTGTGTGGCCGGGGAAGCTCGCCCACCGCCTCCGGTCTCATCTTCATATCACCAGATACGCCCGCGTTCATGGGATCTACATATGTACATCCATGGCTGCAAAACATGACCAGTCGCTGCCTCACCTGCAATCTGGTGAGGTGACACTACTAGATTATTCTGCAGACGACCCTCGCGATGTCGTGACTCTATCGGATAAAGAGGCCTTGGTGCTGCAGCTCTACAACGAAGTCCAGGAACAACAATTAGAAAAGGCATTTCTCGAACAAGGTGTGTCTGATAAAAACTTCGCTATGCTTAAATTTTTTTTTTTTTCCCTCTCTTTGCTTTTTTGTCTGTCTATTTTTTTCCTAATTGCTTTCATCTTATTAGAACCGGAATCAATTTCGGGCTCAGATCCCGAAGAACAGCTCGCAATCGCGGAACGTGAGCTCCTAGAGGCACGATCTACTTATACAGTCAGGAGGAAGGCCATTCGCACCATCCTCATGACTGAGCCTATTCTCAAAGCCGTTCATCTAAAGGCTGCCACCCCTGCTGAGAGGTACGTACCCTGAAAAACCATTGAGCTAGACCCAAGTCTAATGAAGGTATACGTAGAGCCCTTCTTTGTCTGGTAAATCGTCGCGATGTCCTTGCACTTGCACATGAGAACCTTGCGTCGGCACATGACTTGGTTCTGAGGCAACTCTCAAATCTGGAAGTAAAGAATCTACAGATCAATCGCGAAAACCAAGAACTGGTGCGCCAGTTATTAGAGCTCACAAAAGAAGATTCATCATGGAGAGAGAAGCTTGAAGACCCTGAACTGCTATCCCAACTGGACAGTCTTGAAACAGATTTAAAGGCGCGCAAAGCTCAGTGGGAGACTATGAAGTCCATTGCAAGTGCTGTGGTTGTTGCCAGTGGATTAAATTGGGCCGATGACGACATGTTGCGCGCGTTGGTGCTGGATGAAAGTGACTGATGTTTTTCTTTGACGCGTTTCCGATGTTTTTTTTTCCCCCTAATTCCCCCAACTGTACGGAGTACCTAGGAGCACAGGCGTACAAAAATACCCCAAGTCTCCGAAACATTCGATTTCTATTCCTAAGACTATTCCTAAGAGGAAAAGAAAGGGATTGGTAATTTTAGACGAGAATAATGTGGGTAGGATAATATTACGGACAAGAGTCCATAACTGCAATAATGACGGCTATACACAGCGTACAGTATGGACTCTGGTCGCATCTTAGAAGTAAGGGCTTTGTCGGATAAACGCATAACTAGGTCTAATCTGGTACAGATGATTTAGCAAATGAGTTGAAGGTCATAATACAGACGCGAACTCTATGACGCTTTCCTGTCGGAAGGCGTGGAACTGTACGGGGTACGGACATTACAGGTGGATTAGCCCTTACACCCAGTACTGTACTGCCGTAACAATGGTATGTGTACGAAGTACATATGTAAACAAAAGGGACTTCTCTGCTAAACAGAATGTTCGGTGGTCTATGCGCTTTTATGAATCCGACAATCTCTGTGGAGTACGGACTTTTGCTTTTGATCTGTCAATCTTTCAATATTGTAGCAAGATGCCATCCTACTTGTCTGTACCGGTATCTGCAGATAAATAAGCAATCTAAGGGGTAGGGGCTAGATAGAATATCCATGGTCTACTCATATAAAAAAAAAGACATCCTGAATTTAGCTTGTGATAATGGTGTGATCCGGCTCTGTAAGGAAGGAGGCTAACCTTCTATTCTACATGTAAGCCGTTTCACTTTGCTAACCTATCAGTCGTGGATAATCTTCGGGCTAAGAAAACAGCGATAACCCTATGCCATATTCGTTCATGCTTCTGAGTGCTCTGGAGCACGTATACCCCTTTTATCTACTAATCAATGTCAATACTTCCCTAAGTTCCTAGGTACCCAGCCGTGTTTCCAATTGGGGTTACGCTAAAAGGCTACGCCACACTTATGATTTGAGCAACCATCCGCCCTTGCCTAGGATGATAGTTGAGTCCGTCTGTTATGTACACACTCCGTAGTCACGCTTGATAATTAGGGTTTGCACTATTACACAGAATTCCCAACTTAATGATAATAACACTGGTTTTAACACCGAGAGCTTATGTAGACATTTCTAAGTTTTTATTTTACTAGCTGGGGGGATAATGACAATGATAGTGAACTGGGACCTGTTTTTTTCTCTAGGACCGCAGAGGTACCCCATACAAGTCAACATGTACATGTGCCTACGCATGACCTGGCGACTCGCGACCAAAGCCATTATACGGAGTACGCTATACCAGATGGAAGTACGTCCACAATGTTGAGTGTCTGGACACAAGGAACCTGCCCACTGAAGACGTTATGAAAGGTGTGATTTGTTAGTTCTAGCTCCTTCCGCATATCTCTTCAACGGGGATTTCTAGAATCTATGACATCTATGACATACATCGTAGCCTGCTTGCAACAACAACAACAACAACAACAACATGAGCTAAAAGAGCATCGTTGCCTGTGATATTATTCAATAGAAAAAATGTTGCAATATAGCTTATATCAATATTGGAATTCAATGGCAAACTCCTCGTAATGACATGTATGGGGTACTTGCCGAGCAAATGCTTTTATTATGGTGGTACCGCGTATTGTATACCTGTACGTTTGCGCGGTTTATTAATATGACGGAGCGCAATCCACAAGTCCAAGTGCCGGAATGATCTCGTTTCATAACGCCGTATTGAATTCTCTCTCATACAACATCCCACAAAGATCTGCCTTTTGAAGGGAAAAAAAAAAGTAAGTGCATGAATATATCAATGGCAAACGATAGTCATGGAATATTTGAAGGTAATTTAAGGAAATAATACGTAAATTTCGAGGAATCAGTGATAAATAGTATGGTGGACTATGTAAATTACAAGTAATACCCATACATTTCCCTCAGCCAGTCAGCGAAACCAGCGAAACCGTGCTTGCCTTTCCCTTGCTGTGGCCCCCCTCTCTTTGCTACTACTACGGCCCTCCCCCCCTCTACTCTTCTCTTCTCTTACTATCTTCCTACACTACCAACTCCCCCATACAAACTCGCTCCCATACAAAAAAAGGTACTGCATATCAACGAGTATATACACTTTGGCACATTTCCTCCACCACCACCACATTCCCCTTTTTTTTCCAGTTCTTTTCGTCCTTGGAATCATTTATTTTCACCTCATTCCCTGTCTTCTTTTTTTCCAATTTGCGACCTGGCGGTCGCGCGCATCTCAATCTATGTTTTTGTCCACTCAACTAACATGGAAACATATAGTTACTTATTTTCAACATATTCTAATTCGTGATCTTCGAATTCATGTGAGTTGGTCTTATCCCTATCATCCTGAAGCTCTGTTTCCCTCGGTCGCAAGTGACTTGGTTGCGCGCAACGCGTCCAGCAAACCTTCGCGTCTGCCCTGCTCCCCTCTCCCCTCTCCCCTCCACTCCGATTTATTTATATTACATGTCAATTGCGCCTACAAACCTTCACTTGACTCGATTGTCCATTTCATTCTCCTGCAATACACCCGTTGTGGCAAAAACCCTTGGAAATCACATCTAACCTTCATCAGTCATCATGCCTAAGGAGAGCACCACCAAGTCCACCCGCAAGGCTCCCGAGAAGCGCGTCCAGCGCCGCAAGAAGGGTAAGTCAACATGCAAGTAAGCTGCCTGTCATCAGCTTGTACTAATCTACTTTAGACCCCAACGCGCCCAAGCGCGGTCTGTCCGCCTACATGTTCTTCGCCAACGACAACCGCGACAAGGTTCGCGAGGAGAACCCCGGCATCAGCTTCGGTCAGTGAATTGATTCTCCAGTTTTATGGTATATATCTAACACCCCTATAGGACAGGTTGGCAAGCAGCTTGGTGACAAGTGGAAGGCTCTGAGCGAGACTGACCGCAAGCCCTACGATGACAAAGCTGCCGCTGACAAGAAGCGCTACGAAGAGGAGAAGGCCGCTTACCTCGCCAAGGCCGAGGAAGAGGAAGAGGATGAATCCTCCTAAGTGCCCTCTTGATCTCACTTCGTCTTTTGCCTCTGGGCGTTTGTGTTTCTAATGGTTCTCTGATTTTTTTTTCAAACGGTTTCATGCACGGTTTCTGGGTTTGGAGGACGGCTGGGGTTTACTTGCTTCTGAACTGTTCCTCTTTGCTCTTATCGAGGGTATTAAGTTATCAATGGGAAATCTCAACCTTTTAAATTAGTGCCAAGACTTCTTCCAAGTAGCTTGAGATTATCGTAAGAACAGCAAGAAAAGCGTTGGCAATGTCCCTTGGTTGTGGGGATGATTCAAAGCAAGCTTCAGTCTGTTATGCAAGGGGGTGTTGTGCACCCTCTTCAGATTGACCTCACTCTAGCTCCGATTCTGACTGAGAGCCTCGGGGAAGCTTCGGGAGCTCTCCAGAGCTGAGCTTTTTTGCCCCGCAAAACAGGGGACTTACCGCCTTGCGTCATTCACCGCCCCAATAATCCGGGGTCGAAGCTCGAAGCTTAACCTTGAGTTTGTTTCAAAATGTTGGAAGGACCCCGGGATTTTCTAATAAAAGGTCCATCCGATGACTGTGAGCTTTTTAGGAAGTGTCCGAAACAGACCAAGCGGAAACCAAGAAAAAGTCAGCCTGATCCATCACAGGTGTTGTCCACTGCCATGAAGTGGAAGCCTGCAGCTATCTGAAGCTCGATCATGAAACCCCGACCCTAAACCCTCGAGCCCTCGCACTGAAGGTGCAAACGTTTGCCCAGGTGATATTGTCGGTGAATGCAATTCGGTGGATAGCATGAGTTGTATAGCCCTAAGTGTATAGCCTTAGGGCTAGCGAACGCGCGCGCCATGCTTATGCGATATGCGTGGGGTCCGACGTACGATATACGATATGACACGGTGCGATGATACGGGGGGATACGATTACACTTACGGGCAGAATGACACGCAGTGTTGTGAAAACAGGACGTTTACGGTTAGGGCTCACATGCGATGAGAAGACAGCAGGGCGACAATACGTGATAGCGACAATACGATGATACGGTTTCACTATGACACTGGCTGACAGAGTGATTCAGCATATCAAGCAAGAGCTAGATAGTTCCAAGGTTGTCTTCAAGCCCGGTGTTCCGCGGCGCATTGACGCCCTCTCGTGAATATATTCACGCAGTTCCAATCCGCACCATATGCTAAATCTGAGCCTCCTCGATACGTTTTTAGTTTTCGGCGGGCTCCTGAACAGAAGCTCCACCATCGCAGTGGTCCAAGCCATGTTGATATTGTATTGGTCTGTATCTATTCACTCTTGAACGGGGCTTTGCTGGACTTGTCGACACATATTCACGAGCATTGTGCATTTAGGACAATTCCGATCTTGTTGTTCTGGTCCTTGATTGATCGTTTATTCGGGCATATGCGTCAGCCTAACAAGCGTGTGATACATGTTTACTCAACGAGCGGCACAGCAAAGTCCATTTGATTTGTTTGATTTTATACTCTGTCAGACTGGTCTCTGTAAACGCCTTCTATTCACCTAGTACTACTACCAGTAGTTCTGCAGGTATAGTGAGTAAATCCGATATGAAAAAGTCCGTTAGATGGGACTGATGATCAGGGTGCAGTTGGAAAACTACAATATCCATAGACCAGTGTAAGTCATATGCAACTATTCACGAACTTATTCTGATACTATAGGGTTATGCAGCCTATGTGGATCTCCCTTCGAGGGTCAACACCGCCACAGTATCGTTTCCATAGTGATAGACTTGGCCCCAAATAGCCCTAATAAGCCAATTTACGCGAGTCATGTTGAGATTGATGTTCTAGCCCGTTCTAAATTCAAGCTTTGCATATCTATACGTAGCGGACTAATGGTTCCGCATTTTTCTATACTTGAGATGTATGGTGTGTTGTTACACGAATGCAATGCAACCCGGGTAGAAGAGATTCGTGGTCTGTATATCTTATAGTTGCCAGCTGGCTCAGCTAGTATCCTTGATGTGATGATTTAATAACAGAGAAAATTGAGGGCGAGGCAGTACATTCTATTGTAGTGACTCTGAGGTGATTGTTCAAAATATCTACTACAGCAACACTATAAGCTTCGTGCTTTCGAGTATAAAAGTTCGGAAAGGAGCGCATTCAGTCGGCGACTTCGAATGGACTCGAGGCGAATCATCAGCCTGGTAATATTTGCTTCTCAGTACTGGATACTCCACTTTATATCCTATTCCCTCTGGATTACTCGACTCTCATGCAATATGTATACAGTTCGCACGTGGAACCAAGTCCAGCAAAGAGTTCTCTAGTCCCCCGACTGTGTCTCTAAACTCTATATCCTATGATTGGTCTAACTGAGGGGGCTTATAAGACTGAGCAGTTCTCCACATGGGCGGGCGGAAATACTTCGTGAACCATGGAAATCCGAGTCGAAGCTTATACTAGCTTATCCTATGTTAATATAAGCTTATACCTGGTATACACCTTCTCTATATCGAGTCAACAAGCGGTCTATTGTGAACGGGAGAGGAGGAGAGGACTCCACCAAGCCCCGCCATTCGCGCGTGAACACGTCAGGTCTTGGACGCAAGGGAGAACCCTGTCGAGAGAGCCTCATGGGCCTTTTTTTTTTCTTTCTTTTTTTCTTCCTTTTTTTTCTCTCTTTGTGTCCCGGGCTTTTTCGTCTTTGTTAAATAATCTTAATTGTCCGCATGTGAGCCTATTGGCCTACATAGTTCCTAATTTTTTTTCTCTAGCCCCTCTCCCATAGCCCTCCCCACCATATCCCTTCCCCCCTCCCAAAACGAAAAAACCCTCAACCTTTATGGCCTAACCTTCCGAACTATAAGATGGCTCAGGCTCTGCGCGCATCTCGTCAGAGCGCCGACGACGTGGCGGCTGGCTTTTATGTATTCCGAGATCCTCTCCCAGAACATGTGGGCGACATCACCTCGCTCATGTCCGAGTTATACGCAATCAGCTCAGCGTTGTCCACCTTGGAGGGTCTAGCTGAAGATCCACGAAAACGCCGTTATATGGAGTTGATCAAGCCCGACTTGAATGTGGTGCAAGCCAGTTTTACATATACCATCGAGGATATCGGCGATATCTTTCGAGGTCTCGATGGCGCTGATGCTAGCCCAGCGAGGTACAAGCGCACATGGGTAATTCTGAACCGGTTCTTTTGGGATCAATCGAACTATACCCTGGCCACCCGCCTAGCCAAGTATAAGACGGTCTTTAAGGAGTTCATTGACTTGGTAAGAAAGTAGGTGCTCCGCCATAAAAAAACCAGTAGAAAAAGCGCATGCGTATGCTTATTTCGTGTTTTATTAGTGATCGCTATACCTCCTCGCTCCTCGTGGGCCTCGTCAATGGCTTCAAGACTCTGCTCTCGATTCAAGATAGCCGGTTTGCTGCTCGCTTTGAAGGCATGACGCTCCGCCCGAATGACTCGCCTCCCGGCTACCGCGCGAGTACCCCGAGCCCGGTGTGGGATCCTCCGGCGAGGGAGCCCCCGGTGAGGGAGCATCCGGTTAGGGAACGCCCGCTGTGGGAGCGTCCGCAGAGAGAGCGTCCGGTGAGTGACCGGAACACACGGCGGCGGAGATCATACGAGCGCACTCGACCGCCGCATTTGTCTCCGCCGCCGATGTCGCCTTCATCGGCCACTTCTTCGGATCTTCCGCCGTCTGTTCCAGATATCCCGCTCTCACCACTTACTTCTACATCTGCAACGACGACTACTAGCCAATCGACTAGCCCTGATATTATCAAAGAGCACTGGGCTAAGGATACATTCGGGTCTAATAGTACCAGCACTCCTCTACCATCTGTGAGAGAAAGGTGAGTTATAGATAACTTGGCTTGCTTTTGGGATTTTCTAACATACTTGGCAATAGATCATACTGCCGCGGGGAACCTTATCCAGGCATTAAACAATCAATTAAAGACAAGGGTTTTGAGGAGCTCCTCCAATTGCAAGTCGAGAATATTTAACCCTCTTTGAGCATGTGTTCTGACTCACTATAGATCCCTGAATGACGAGACCGACATGCGCGTATCCTTCTACTTAAGAAGATCAGACTACCGCGTCCGCATCCTTTGCAAAGAACCCCACCGGACGGGTCCTAGTGACTACTACTGCCTGCCACTTAATTTACTGGAGATCTTGCGAGACGGCTCTTGTCTCCGACTGTGCAGGCGGCGGAATCGCGGGACAGAGCTTGTTTTATGGACGCAATTGAAGTTCACCACGTTGGAAGGTCAGCAATGCCCATCTGAAACTCTGCCTTGGCTGATGAAGGAACAACGCTTACATCTATCGTCTTACAGATCTGGTGCTATTCCACAACACATTCCTTGCCTTGCGCTCCCAGGATGAAGGCCACCCTATCGGAGAAATTCTAGACCACGAGCTGGCACACGAACGGGAACTCTTTGGAGCGTGAGTCCATACCAAGAAGTGAACTAAGTGCCAATAGCTGACATCCTCTAGCACAATCAGGGAAGATGGATACACACACGCGCTGCGCATATACAAAGATAGGATAACCGGAGCCATAAGACTCCAGTCATCGGTCCATGAGGGCGAGACGAAACAGTATGTCAAGTATTGATTTTCCGAACTATTTAATTCTAACGATAACCGCAGCACACCCGTCTGGACAGCGTTCGTCACCCACAACCTCGGGAAACGCAGCTGGCTCAAGTCATACGATTCCCGAACGGTGATTGTGCGCGATATCAAGCCTGTGATATTCATGTCTATGGATGATTATAACCCCCCCGCAGACGCCACAGGGACATCATGTCCTGGAGTTCGAAAAGCCTCGTGGTAAGTGGTTAGACTGGAACCGGACGTCGAGTTATTGTTGACTGATTGGACTTTGATCTAGATGCCAGGAATTTCCTGGAAATCCTGGATGAGCTGGGTTGAGCTGGGGCGTGGACTGTGGGACTTGCTTATAATTGGAATCTCTGTTCTGACATGAGTGATGAGTTATGTCGATATGACTGTGATGATTCAAGATTTCCACTTTAGTAATGGTAGCCATTCTCGTTATTAAAGCTCTGCACATATGTAACGACCGTGGACAACTGATAGACTAGGAGGCCTTTCATTACAATGTGTAGCTGTTTTGACTGGAATATGTATTATTCTCCTTGCCCCAATATTGAGAGCATATACATGAATGTGGAATTAACCTTCTACACTTTTGGTAAGTCCTCTCCTACCATCTATGTTATACAATGGGCTTGACATATCGAGCTAAAGCACTCTAGTTTTTGAGATGCTCGGACACGTTAAAATAAACCTACAGACGGATAGATTAAGCTCAATAAAGCTCTTTTTTTGGAAGTAAAAGTACAAGTTAACAAAAGAGGGGGTATCACACATACAAAAGAAACCGCAAAGTAGAAGGAAAAAAGCAAATTGTCAATAAAAGCGCGTGCAGATGCAATGAAAATGTGATGAGACGTCACTTGGCCACCGCGAAACACTAGGGAAAATAACCTAGGAAGGTTTCCTCCTTTTCCTCCTTTGTAGTGTCCTTATCTTTTGCAGAGTCAGCAATATCGTATGGAGGATAAACCATGGCGATATATCGTCGCGCCAGTGGGCATGTTCTCCAGTCATATGGAGGGTCGGTCTCAGGATACAACCATTTTGTGGGGGGTGGTTTAGGTGGAGGGGTTGCTTTTGGCTTAGGGTTGCGTTTAGCTTCAAGGTCCTCTAGGCGCCATTTCTCCTTGTTCTCGTCGTAAATTCTCTGGATCTCTTTGCGTCGCCACTCTATGTGAGCATTGCGCTCAGCCATCCGCTCCTCATCCGTTTTCCGCTTGAGTATAGTCTCCTCTCGCAGGATTCGGAGTTCTTCCATCTGCTGCTTGCGCTCCTCCTCGTCCGTGGAAAAGTTATAGAATCCAGTTCCACGGTTGCGAACCTCTGTTTCGGCATTGTAATGCTTATTCTCTGGCGGGGTAGGCGAGCGGTCACGACGAGCAGCGAGATTGGACATATGCGTCGCGATTTTGGCATCGGGATTGAAGGCTTCTGTCTGAACGGTCTCTCCGTAAATTAAGTTGTCGGGACGAGCAGGGCGCCAGCGTTCCCGGGCAGCTCGAGCACCTGCTTCTTCATCCTTGGCGCGAGAAGCTTCGGCGGCTTCACGGCGAGTGCCACGGCGAGAACGGCCAAATTCGTCTTCGTAGGAAATAATCGACGCGTTGTCATCGTCAGACTCATCTTGCTGGATCGCTTCCTCGTTTGCGTGCTTGAGGTCAAAATCAACCAATACGTCTTTCTCCTTGCGTCGGAGTCGGGCCAGGTAGGCGTCCGGGTCGGATGGATCAGCCGGCATGTCGTCATCATCACTGTCGCCGGCAAGATGTAGTCCCTTCTTCATATCATCGTAAAGTCGCGCTTTTTCTTGCATGCGGCGTCGAGATCGGCCCAGCGTGTTGGCGTCGACGGAGCCAATGTCTTGAGTGCTCCTGTGGACCTGCTTGACGGCCCTGTTGTCATCTGCGAGATCGGCGGCTGCACGCTTCTGAGTGCCTTTATTGTGTTTTGAAAATATGTCTGACTTCGGATTCTTGGAGGGACGGTGGCGCCCACGCGACGGAGCCGAGGCCGCATCTTGGGCGATGAGTGAAGAAAGCTGAGAGGTGAAAGCGAGGTTGGAGGAAGTGGTCTGTTCAGTTTTGATCTTTTTTGAATGGGGTTGCCCGTAGAGGGAGTCCTGATCAGCAGGCATGATGATGTGAATAGCACGGGTTGTGTAATGTCGAGAAGCAACTTGCAAGTTTCACAGAAGTTCTACGTCCTACAATGCCACCGGCTTATCGATAAGCCCGGGCGCGGCCAATATACACCGCCAAACCTTGGAAGTCATTTTCTGCCACCATTGATGACTAAGGCCGATGTTCGGGGCAGCCCCGCGCCCCCCCACTACTCAGGTGAATCGATCGCGTCGTGACTCAATTGATCATTCTTTTAGTTTTGATCTGATATTGAACCTGTGGTTGAGAATTGGAACGTCAACTGATCGAAATAATCAAGAAAAATCAGCAAATCAACATCATGTCGGCTAGCCCTATCTTCCTTGGTGTCATTGGTAAGTGTCCCTCACTACTGAGCTTGGAAAGCCCGAATTAATTGAGTACTAATGATTTGATGAATTAGGTGTCGGAGGCGTTGGTACTGCCTTCCTCCAACAGCTTGCTCGTCTCCCCAATGCGCCCCAGCTTGTCGTGCTTGCCCGCTCCTCTCAGACCCTCCTTGCTCCGACACCCGCCTATTCACCGGCCATCCCCGCCGCTGACTGGGCCACAGCTGCTGCTACACCATCTCTGACCAAGAGCGGTGCCCTTCAGGCCGAAGAAATTGCCACATACCTTGCCTCGGCCCCTGGCCGTGCCATTTTGGTCGATAACACTTCCGACATTAGCCTCGCCCGGCAATACCCCACATTCCTCAAGAAGGGCATCTCAGTGGTGACCCCCAACAAGAAGGGATTCTCCGACGATCTGTCCCTGTGGAAGGATATCTTTGCCTCCGCAGCTGAGGGCAAGGCTCTCGTGTACCACGAGAGCACCGTGGGCGCCGGCCTGCCCGTGTTGTCGACCTTGAAGGACCTGGTGGCCACCGGTGACGAGGTAACCCGCATTGAGGGTGTATTCTCTGGCACTCTATCCTTCCTCTTTAACACCTTCGCCCCTGCATCAGGCTCTTCTGATGCGCAGTGGAGCGCCGTCGTCGCCCAGGCTAAGGTGCTGGGCTACACCGAGCCTGATCCTCGTGATGACCTGAACGGCATGGACGTTGCACGCAAGCTGACCATCCTGGCCCGTATCGCTGGTCTGGAGGTTACCAGCCCCGACTCCTTCCCCATTGAGTCGTTGATCCCTGCTGAGCTCGCATCTTTGCCTTCATCTGCGGACGGCATTACTCAGTTCATGACCCGTCTTCCTGAGTTTGATGCTCAGATGGCCAACGTCAAGGACACTGCTGAGAAGCAGGGCAAGGTTGTGCGCTACGTTGGTAGCATTGATGTCGCTGCTAAGGCTGTCAAGGTCGGTCTGCAGTACTTCGATAAGGACAGCGCTATCGCTGGTCTGAAGGGCAGTGACAACATCATCAGCTTCTACACCAAGCGCTACGGCGCCAACCCTTTGATTGTCCAGGGTGCCGGTGCCGGTGGCGACGTTACCGCCATGGGTGTTTCGGCCGATCTTATCAAGGTTGTCGAGCGCCTGCGCTAGATTGCTGTGTCCTTGGAAGTGTAAAAAGATAAACCATGACCCCAAAATTTGACAATGCATATAAAGAAACGCGCCCTTAGATCCAATCCTTGTGTCATATCTACTATATATTCCATGGGTCTTGTAAAGAACCCCAACCTATTTAGTAGTCCCGTCCCTTAAGAAGTCCTTCAATGCTTCTCCCCACACATCTCCCTTCTTATAAGCATGCATTTCTGGCACATTCCCCTTCTTCAAGCCCTCGATAGCATTTGCAAGGTCCTCGCCAGAGCCCTCATCCTTAATCTGCCTCACCGGATAAACATAAGTGTGGATGGTAAAGATGAGAGCCTTAGACCTCGGCAGCCGATGCAATGTCTGACGCTCACACCGGAGAAGAGTCTTTAGTGGTATCAGCGCCGTTCCATCAAACCAACTTGCCCACAGTCAACATACCTGATCAACATTCAATTTTCCAAGCTCAATAGCCTCCTCTGCTTTCCCCGGCACAGCATGTGTTCCACCGAAAGCAGCAAACAAGCCCGTGTCAATAGTAATACTCCAATTGACCCGTTTCACAAACTTCCCAACTTCAATGCGCGCAAAAAATTTGTCCATGCTGCGTTCGATCTTCTCCTGGTAACGCGGGACCGGCCCATGAATATCTACCAAACGCAACCCGAGTTTCTTGCGCGTATTGAAACCAGACGGGAAACAGGTCGCATATGCCTGTAGTACATATCTCGGCTGTTCGTCGCTATCGGGTGAGAGCTCAGGGAGCAGGATTAGGAAATCCTCGTCTACTGTCTGGGCGAGGATTTCCAGGGCTTGGATTGCTGGTGTTGTTGGTGACAGTTTTGTTGGCCAGGTTGCGCCTGTTACCAGGTTTTGGAACAGCGAGCTTTCAGCGTTTAGACGGAACATGCTCGGATATCGGGTTGGCAGGTATGTTCCCAGCACGAAATTGTATAGTTCGCCAATGGCGGGGCGGATGCGAGTGTCCTCCTCTGGGGTTTGGTCGTTGTTGATTGCCACTACGATGTCGTGGTGCTGGTCGAGTATGGACTTGCGGAGAGCGAGTCGGTTTCTGTATGTTTTGTCCATCGGGATGAGCTCTGATGGATCGAGGTTCTCAAGTGCTAACATAGATTAGTCTAGGTAAGTGTCGAGTTTGGTATAAAATATAACACATCTGTATGAAAGCGGAACAAGGGGACTCACCCATGGTCAAATTATATTTGTCTTTTCCTTTGAATGGCCGAAATTGTAAAGGCTCGGTCTTCTCCCAATTGAATTCCTCTAGAGGCGTGATGGGGGTTTTCTTATTGTCCGAGCAAGTTGCCGTCTTTCTCAATGCATTGGCCTTGCGAGGTTGTCGAATCCTCCAGATGGCAACACACAAGCCCACGATAAGAACACAGAGCAGGTGTCTGGAGAATATGGGCCATGATGCATCAATGTCTAGCTTGTGTAGAACCCCTGCCATACTCAAATCACTGTGCAGTGGATAACTATGGGAAGTTTATAATTCTTGCTCATCGGGGAGTTTTATGCTCAGAACAACTACTCCGCATGAGCTCCGCACGAAGCGAACTTATCTTGGAGACTCGTATTGGAGATTATCTCTCTCCACTTTCACTGGCTGAACTGTCCGTGGATGTTTTCCGATTGACTCATAAGGCCGAGATGACCTCGGGACCTGCGGGGTTGGGACTTCAAGATAAGACGGTTGGGGTATTATCAGATTGGCTGCTCAGTACCTAGGACATACTTCATAACAGGTTATACTCTGGAAGTATCGTACAATCTTCGATTAGTATAAGGCACGTACATGATGTAGCTAGGTCCTCTGCAATATTGGAAGACTCGTAGTGTTGCATGATGAGACCCGAGAGCAATAAAAGAAATATATGCTTGCTCGTACAGTCAAAACGTCAGAAACCACAGAGAGACAAAATAATAACACAAGATCATAAACATCATCACTCCAAGGGGACCCGGTCTTCATATCTGCCCCTAGCTCCTTTGTTTCAAGATCCCATCCCCACTCAAATGTGGATTCAATGCTCGGACAACAGGGCTCACATTCTCCTTTCCAGAATCCAGATCTCTCTCCCTCTTAACCCGTAGAGAATCATCCAGATTGCCCCCTTCGCTGTCGCCAGTATCTGTCTCCACGCCGCGCAGTCCAAATGCCCTCCGTTGCCCGCCCGGACGTTCATTCAAGCTCGGCGCGCGAGGACGCTGTCGACCACGTGCTCTTCCGCCAATCCACGGGATCTCCCAAAGAATCAGACGATATATCCAGATTGTTGCATCTAGGAGTATGAGGAAAGCCCAGGGGCCAATGGTGATGAGACCGAGGAGGAACTGCGGAATCCGGGGTAGATCAGCGAATGCGTCATCGGGAAGGGGGTTAGGACCAAGATCGGAGAAAAGAAGGGAAACTCACGAAGATGCGAGCTGCCCAGCTCTCAAGATGGGTAAGCTCTGACGGAAGGATGGAGTACCACGCCATTCTGGTGCGGATTTGGAGAACTGATGAACCTCGGGACGCTACGGTTGCTGGTGGGTTGGAGCTGTGTCAGTGCTTTGGCGCGCTGCGAGTCGGTCCACCCTTGCTGACAGCTCCCTTTTCACAGTTGCTTCATTTTCTGAGCCCAGTTCGGCATTTCAGATTCTCGGTTTACAAATGAAATGTAGAGAATCAAACTGCACTGGATCAATTTGGATTCTACGATCAAGGCACTTCGATCTGATTGGCTGGACCCTGAATACCGTGGACACGTGAGGTATATGGCCTGACACTCCAGGTGTCTATTCTGCTCGTCACAATTCCTAACATCTTCCACTCCTTTTTTTAGTACATTAACTAATTCAGTTTGAGTTGAAATCAACTCACAGGACGCAGTCAGGAAATCTGTCTGGATACTATGCTTTTCCTGGGCGATGGCCGACTTGGTATCCCACTGTTCTTCCACCACTCTATGTTACTGCCGTCAAAGGACCAATGGTTGAATAGTGTGACTCTATTATTCCTAGCGTCGAAGCTTTGAACACCAACAGATGAGGCTCGGTACTAGCAAAGACCTTATCATCAAGGGTGTCGAGGTTACGTCTGAGGAAGTCAAGTATATACTCTTATGACATGAAACTGTTGATTGCATAGGACTATACCGTGTGGAAGATAGGGCTTGTGGCCTGCTTGGCCTTCCTCGCTCATCACCCAATATCCATGGATGGAAGTATCATGCTGACAAAAGAGGGTAATACCTAGGTACCTAGGTAGGTCGCACTATATAGATGCGAAAACGCGGGGTCTAAAACGTACTAGCCTTTTTATGTTGCGTACAAAATGACTACTATTACTAGTTAGTGGTTTATAGTATAGACGGAACAGCTATTATTTTATAGTCTCCTATACCTTTGCCCAGATACATGAAGCAAAACTGCTCTCATCCCAGATATGGCGCTAGGCGGATTACCATTTGACATGTGCAATTTGGTTGGAGAGTGCTTGCTGGGACTATGTAATTGACTTCCTAACGATGCTGTTGAATTAAGGGCTGGACTAGTAATCGAGAACTATTGGATTTGGAAAAGTTTAATATTTTGATATTACTATAACATTTAGTTTATCCATTCATGTGTACATGGTAATGTCCATATGCCGCCTGAGCAGACAAAAAGATTTTTAAATCGTGACCTTCGTGTTTAGAAATGACGCTGAGTTCCCCCCCCCCCGAGATGTTGTTCGTCAAGATAGAATACAAAAAAAAACTCACAACTGCAGATGTTTGGCCCAGAAGGCCGGAAATTCACAGATCACAGCTTACCGCTGTGGACGATAAGCATCGTACGAGGTGTACGGGGGCTCGTCGTCCTGACCGACAGGACCATAACCACGCCAGCGAGCGAGCGGATTCGTGATATCCGTCTGCGCAGGGACCTGCGCATGACTGAGTAATCTCGATTCAGCCTCGTCTGTGTTTGAGTATGCTCCTGGTGCCGAGGTGCCACTGTCGCCCCGCGATAGCGGCACACGGAAGGCCGGGTGGACGAGTCCTGTCGGGTCCTGGTGTTCGTAACCGTTTTGCACATGCAGCGGTGGGATCGATGGCAGAGAGGGTGCCGGTGATGAGGCACGAGATGAGCTGGGAGACCACTCGCCTCTCAGAGTACTGCGGGGTGTGTGCGAGCGCTCTGTCATCAGGTCCTCGGGCCGGCCGTAGATGCCGCCTCCGAACTCGTCGCGGAAGTCTGCGCGATCCTTGTAGTACGAGAAATCGAGATGGCTTTCCGGGACGACCTCGAATGGCGCAGGTTCGGCAGACTTGCCGGGTTGGGATGCGAGCATCGGGTTCATTGCGATGTCTGAGTACTCGCCGCTCATGTCTCCCTGATCCAGACGACCTTGGTAGATGTCCTTTAGTGCGTCGGCTGCCTTGGCGTGCACCATAGGTGTCAAAAGCGGTTTGTAAAGGGCAGGGTGTCCGAACTTGGCGTTCAGACGGTCTGACGCCCTCTTGTCGGAAGTGCTCGCGCCCAAGGCCTCGGCATCGGTTAGGTTTGCACGATTGTAGAACTCGATATCGGAGTCAAATGTCTTCATGCAATAGATCTTGAACCCGATCATCAAGAAAGGCAGGGGTATCACGCAGAACACCATGTTCCACGTGCCGCTCGACTTGGCAACAAGAGCGATGATCACATTGGCAAGAATAGTAGCAAACACCAGGCGATTGAATAAAACTCGCCAAAACGCACCACCAGACTCATTCTTAGTCACGAACACGTACATCAATAGATACTTCTTCAACATGGCATCCACACCAAAATACAATGCCGTCACCGGCAGTACAATGGGTTGCAAGGTAGCGAAACAGAAAGCCACGGTGGCATAGAAGAGGAAGTAGTTGTAGTAACTGGCGTAGTCGAAAGGCGGCGGTGCGGTCCACTCAATTGCCTGTCGGGGTGTGGGTGAGAGGAACGTCTTGGCGAACCAGACCCAAGCCATGGTAACCAGCTGGACAAGATCAATAGCAGCGCCGAGATTACGCTGCAAAAGATAGGTCACCCAAAACGGTGACACGGTGCATAAAGCGCTTACCAACTTGGCGTACATCCGGCTTTCCAAGATGGCTTGCCAAGCGTCTTCGTGGTGGTTGGTTTTGTCAACCACAAACGATACGAAGTACCAAGCAGCTGAGAAGAGTGAAAAGACGATCAGATTGTTGAAAACAAAGAACGCATACAGATGCCCCAGCACGTGGCGCTCTCGGGATGTTTTAGTCTTGCTGCCACCTTTAATCGAAAGTCGACGGAAGATGATCGGAAGTGCCAGATACACGAGCGAAGTCAATGCGGGCGACGCAATACCCTGAACAGCAGCCCAAACTTCTGGGTTCCCTGACAACGAGGTCTGGAAAGCCGGCCATACCAAACCCAGATTTGACAGGTTGGACAAGAAAATGGCAATCAGACCGTTAGGAACAATCCACACAACTGTCAAGCATGTCACCCAGATAAAATTGACCAGTCTCTTCCACTTGCGTGCTGATTTGGTAAGTGGTAGGTTTTCCCAGATAATATCGCTGGGCCGCGGGGCAAGGGCAATAGTGGTACCCTCAGGACGCTTGCGGCGAGCGTTCCATGCCACAGCATGAGCGTGCTCGATATTGTCCCAGCTGGCAAAGCCGTACGGCATGGCGTTTCGGCGATCAATCGACGCCCGTCCATGCTTGATTTCCTCTTCCAATACGCGAATCCGGACGGACAGATAATCAATCGCGTCCACTTTGCCGCCGGGGTATTGGTTGCGATGTTGACGAGGGGGGCGTAACGTAGGTCTCTTCGCAGGCAATCGGTCTGGGTTCTTGAGGTACTTGGCCAAAACAGATTCCAGTTCTCGGACCACCTCTTCATGTTCTTTGATGATCCGGGGCAAATCCCTGACATTTCGGCCAATCGCAGCTCGTGGGAGGGCCGCGGTGGGGTTGACCTGGTCGGTCAGGCGCAGGATACCTTCGTCGGTACGGCCATTGGGAGGGATGTCCGTGATCATCAAGGTTCGGGCATGCAGACTGCGCTGGTATTCAGAGCTTTGAAAATATTGTCTCCGCAGGTTCCGTACAACGCGATAGTTCCTCCACAAAAAGTAAACAATAATGAGATCAAAAGCCCAGGCGCATACAACCTGACTCCAAATAGCCGTGGGATTGGTGATGTTGAGGGGTGTCATCAAGTTGAAGGCAGAAGACGCCGATTTGTCACTAGGACTCTGGCTCTGTGTGACATTGACCGGTATCATGACGAGGCAGCCTATTATGCTGAGAAAGATGAAGATGTTGCGGCACATTTTCGTAAAGCGAAGGAAAATTGCGGCGTCCAGGCCGACTGTCTCAATCAACTGCGCTTCCCGTGTATTGATCACCGGCTTGACCCAGGCAAAGAAGCCCTTGCCCACCGGGGGTGGAGTGTGTTTGAGGTCCGCATGCTTGACTTTGGGCGCATAGACAAGCGAATGACGAGGCCGGACAAGGGAGAAGAGGAGGGCGAGGAGGATAGTGACGCCGATCGAGGTGCCTAGCGAGGCCCAAATAGCAGTAACTGTGAACTGTAGCTTGTCAGTGTGTTGGTTCTTTCTGCCAAGACAAATCAAGCTTACTGCAGAGCGAAATGGATTCGCGATAAGCTGGAGGAAAGTATCCGTTTGATCTGCGCGGGCATGCAAACTCAAATGATGTAGATCCATTACGTTAAAGCAGAAACGAGTGATCCGGCATGAACGAGGGGCCGGAGGGAATCAAGAGCCCAGCATGAAGGTGAAAGAGAATAGATTCAAGAATGGGTTCTAAAAAGATGGGAAAAAACGAGCGAGCAGGTGTGAGACAAAAGATAATAATGCACGAATGAAAGGAAAAAAGGTGGACTCCGTTCTAGACTAGATCGGTTATTATTAGAAGTTTGGGTCAATGGGGTTATTGGCCTCTTGGCTGGCTTAGCGTCCGTTGATCATCGCCGTTAGGGAAAAACGGAGCCAGCCACTTTTCTGCAGAGATTGAAGCCCTATGTTGTATAAGGAGTACTCCGTACAATTCGATGTTCCCACGGCTCTGGAAATCAGATTTCGCGTCAACATCAGGCGTTCCCCTGTGGCGCCCTGACACGTTTCAAGTGTTGACCCATCGACTGTTGTATCATTGGCAGTCCAGCAGCCTGTGTCGAGTGGCACACCAATCAGTAGGCCAAAGTAGAGAAAGTCTGGAACATTGCGATTGTTTCCAAGGTAGCACTGAGGTCATGTAGGTGTTATGCCAGGTACGTTGTGCCACTGCCAAGGTTGTGGATTGTTCGAGATGTTCTCCCAATTTTTGAGGGGTTTGTCTCTGGTTTGTTGCCTGAGGCCATTATTTATGCCTGAATACATCCATACTTCATATTAATTCATCATTTGAGATTTGATCCAACTACAAGATATATGAATGGCCAGCCGTGGAAATTTAACATAGCTTTTTAAGATCGATTTAACAGCTGTGGTTTACCACTCGACTCCTCTTAAACACTCCATGAAAGTTACAAGAATTCTGCCAACAACGGAGATACACCCCCGCTAAAAACCTTGGTAACGTATGGAACGCCATCTTCCACGAATGGCCGTTATCTGTTGACCCTTCAAAAGCCAGGGTACTATGATAATGGCCACGGGGCTCCCGCGCGGCCGAGAATGCTGACCAGTTTTAAGACCCCGTGCATGATGTTTTGCACTTGAAGCTTGAGGTCATATTCGAATCCTTCTTGTCGCATGGGCAGGTGGTCGACTGTGACTTGAGGGTGTGACCGCAGGTATACGATATCATGTTATAACACATCTTGTCGGGAGGTAGGAGAGTAGCCCTGGAGGAGGTATGACATTAGCTATGCGTAAGATTTTTACTTAGAGCAGTGTAATAGGGGAGCCGCCAGACGTACTCAAGCCCTAATAGATAAGTTTCTTTTCTTTTTGATAGATTTAAACTGGGTGCAAGAGATCTAAGGATTGAATCTAGAAAGGAGGGGGCGGTTTTCTTCTCGTTTATATATTCGATCATATGACAACTCAGAAGGACGGGGAAAAAGGAACCTCCCCATATTGGCAGATAGTCATATGCCCGTGTCATTTTGTTTGCTTCGCATTCTGAGCCAGTTATTATTGGATAGAAGGCTCCTAACGGGAGCAGCTGAGCGGGGTGAGCAAGCATCGCGGGGCTTCATATCACAAACCGAGTTATGACAGCGCATGCTCAAGGCTCCTACAGGGATAAAGTCTCTTATCGCAAGTCTGGCAAGAATCTAAGAGTCCCGATTTCGATTTCTGCATTCTGCCCTAATCATGGGTCTAGCACCGAGCACCCAATACTATCAGAACTAGCACCCACCGTCTCCGGTCTATGGCCGACGGCCCACGCACTACCGCATGTGTCGCTTCTCTCCAGTTGATAAGAGTTTGTTCTCACTGGCAATCACACGAGTGGAAAAGAAGTTGTGTATAGTAGACGAGTAGAGCAGTAGATCGGGTACAGGTTGGTGGATGTCTTTTTTTCTCTATAGCTTTTATAATTTGCTTCGGATATAATACTCTTCTTTTTCTTTCTATTAGCCCGTTCCGAGCCATTTTAGTTTTCTAATAAGTTTTCCGAATAAGCTTAAATAAGGACCGAACCAAATAACGTGTTGTTTCCGTGGTTTCTTCTGTATACCTTCCAAGTAGTGTATGTCAAATGTGCTTTATCGTTTGATACTACAAATCATACGTTTTTACGATTTACAAGTCTGTTTATAAACGTTGTATAGTAGTGGTATTATCGCTATTTACATCGTCAAGTCATCAAAAGGCAGGAATTCCGCCTAGATGGTGAGAACGAGCGGCTCGTGGAGTTCGGGCACTTTAGTTCTTGGCAGCTTCTGGAATATTGTTAGCACCGTATGTCTTTTTAAACGCAGCTTTGTTCAATGGTTTGGCTTACCCTTGTGGACATCGGCCTTGGTGTTGTGGGAGAACTCGTCCTTCTTGTCGGAAAGAGCATCTTTGGCAGCGCTGGCGCGGGTAGAGACGTTGGCATCGTTGCTCTTAGCGACATTCTTGTTGGCCTCCTTGGAAGCCTCAGCCCCAGTGCCCTGGATGGTCTCAGCGACGTAGTTAACGGCTTGCTGTAATGTTCTGTTAGTCAATGATAGGGCAAGATGAGAGTTGAGTTGATCACGAACCTTAGCGGTCTCCATTGTGGATATGAGAGTTGGAAAATGTGGTTTGTTTGAAAGAGTTGTTCTTGTAAAAGATGAGCTGTGTTGAAGAATAGTTGAGCATCTAGGGAAGTAGAAGGGATATTTATATTGTTCTGTTCCCATCTACAGGGGCAATGGTGTCATGACGTCATGGAAGGGGACCCAGTTTCCACAGACATCGCCATGTTTACCCGCAAAGCAGAATCTTGGAAGCTTGGTGGCTGTTGGTGGCTGTAACCCCAGCTCTTACAGTCTATAGTTTCTACCCTTTCTGACATCACCTATAGATCCGCACTGCACTATACGGACATGATTTGCAGCTCTCATAGACAAAGCCAACTCGAACATTCCATTTTTCTTCCATTGTCCATTCTTACAATTGAGAGGACATTCCACATCTGGAGAAATCAATTGGCTAAACTGTCCCCAGGCCCACCAAAATCTGGCTGCATGACGTATAGACACAATTACCCCAAGCAACAGAATACCTACCTAGGTAGGTAGAGTAGTCTAGAGGTTCCATGGAATATTATGTTGTCATGATTGTGGCTTATGGACCTCGGTAGAATAACCTTGGAAACAACGTTAGGTACGCAGCTCTACGATTGAGGCAGATCGAAAATAAAGCATAGAGTAAATATCTAACGGCTAACACTGATCTTGTTTTAATCTTTAATGGACTACTGATAAGGAAAGCGCGTTAGACATGCTTATTCAAAAGGCCCTTTCTGGAAGAGAAGATCTGTCGAAGTGAACCCGTCACTAACAAACAAAGCCTAGATCACGCACATTCTGGCCGTCCAAGGTTGGCATACACTGTGGGGTTTGAACACTTCCAAGGTTGATACGTACAATGTACAGTCATGCCACGGAGCTGTCCGATGCAGGTCATACATTAGCCCCAAGCCATTTGTCCGGCCCTATGACGTAGTTCATCTTCCCACGCCTTCAAACGTTCAAGTAAGAATCGCCGGTAACTGAATCCACCAATGAGAATGAAATATGAACTTCAATCCAATTCTGTTTTCATCCAAATCTCATATCACAAGTATCCTAATGCATATTGAAGAGTTTGGAACACTTCAATGATCCAGTTGATAACTAGTAGCACTCCACTGAGGTCACGCTATAGACAATGACATTTTCGTTTATTTCTCCTAACCCTGCTCACCATGATGAAATAGATTTCGTAAGGAATAGAGCTTGTCCTCACGCGATGACGGTTGGCTCTATTGGCATACAATACTCCAAGAATTCGTCATGAAATTCTTTCTCAGCAATCTGCCCTATCTCGACAGTCTCCTTTCGCAGCGCATGTATTTGTAACGCACCCAGCATATACCCAGCCTGATATAACGGCTAATAATCGCTATTCAATGATCGTCTCACTTCTCCTTTTGCCGTGGCACGTTCGTGTCCGACTTCATCGACGAGTAGATCAACGCACTCCTGAGGAGCCACGTGGCCCATATGAAACCTAACGGAGAATATAATCAGAGCGCATCGATGAAGCCGCCAAAACAGCATCCCCATCCAGTTCTGCGGCGTCTTTTTGAACATTCGTCATTCCACAGGATAAACTCCAGGTACAGAACCCATCCTTCAATCCAAAAGGCGATATCAAATAGGCGACGATAAGGTCTGTGTCTCGCAATCATGTGCGTCTGCAAATGGTGTCTGGGTATCATCTCATAGAACATTGTAGCGCGGGAGAAATGGATGTTGTTACCACGCGTCCCTATTAGCTTGGCTTTATGATCCATCCGTCGGTTGGGTACAAGACAATGATCCACTCGCCTCCGGGAAGAAGGCCTTACTTTCTGGCGCTCGAGCGACATCATAAACATTTGCCAGTTTTCCTTGGCAACCGGAGGAACGGTGACGAGTCGGTGGTCGTGAGATCTCGGACTAATTCGATCTATTTTCCAGGCTCGACAAAGTCGTTCTTGAATTCATCCGGGCCTTTTTCAGTTCACCAACACACCATTTGAACTCCTTCTCTCCGATCGAGATTAGTTCTTCCGGTGTGTAGGCGATCATTCCATCCAAGAGCTCGCTAAGCAAACCCTCTTGACCGATGGGATGGCCCACTATCGCATCTTTGTTGCGTGGGCGGATGTCAGCTAATGGATACTTGCTAAAACATCTTTCAGGCTGTTTTCCACAACTCATATGGATGTGACACCGGCCAGTTGAACGACGGATCGTAACCTTTATAGCTTCGAAGGATTCTTTCAGGTTGTCGTGCAATGAGTCTATGTCTCTCGCCGCTCGAAACGCAATTATGTTCTCCATCTGAATGTTGGTCGGGTCGTTCCTTGATCATGTCTATCACGCCTGAGATTTGAGACTGGGGTTCAACAAGCTTCTGGGCAGCATGTTTCGAATTCATTGACACTACCGTAGCACGAGATCACAGGGCTCCAGCAGCTTGTCTGAAAAGGGTAGGAGCGGTGCTGCCTCTCTAGGTAGTTTCCCGGAGAAGATAATCCATCTTCCTTTGTTGATCATAAAGATCAAAGGGCTGGAAGCGGAGTGATTCGAGCTCCGATTTAAGGAACTCGCGTAACTTCTGTGTTCTTCTCGGACATATTTTGATAGGGGGAATTCCTTTATGTCCTTGAGCTTCTCAGTAATGCGCTCAATACTGTCGCGCAGTGTGTCGGCTTGTATACGCTGGATGGCGATACTCCTAGGTGACGTGACAAAGACAGTGACGGGTCATAAACTTTAACAACGCCTAGCCCTACACCCCCTGGTTTTTATATGTGACGATTGGGGCTTCTGTCTGGTATTGGTAAGGCTCTATTGTTCCAATCAGAACTACATATACTAATTTCTTCGAACTATTGGATACCAGGAGTCCGATGGCAGGGACTCTCGGTTTTTGCTTTTATCACCTGTTCCCGTTGACTCGTTTCATTCCTGACTTGTCCTGACTCTCTTTGTCTGTAGGGATCCGACCTAACAATGTGGTTTTGAACCAGATATTCAAAGGCTTTATGGAGCTCTCCCTCATTCCCATCAAATTTGATTGGATGTAAGATTCATAATCCCTGTCAATCCTGGAAGGCCTGAAAGGGTGTAAAGCTAATGGGACCTCCGAAATATTGGGCTAAACCTTTTTACTTACCTAGGTAGATATACCGCCTTGTATAGCGCCCGGTATATACTACTATAATAAGTGTTCTCCGATAGTCTTTTCATGTGCCTTTCCAGAGGTCCTTTTTTGGCAGTCTCCTTAGTTATATACCTCCGACTACCAACCTCTCAGCATGTGCCTATACGCTAACTATATTAAGAGATTTAGACTGTTAGACTGGCAGAACCGGCAGAGTTTGTGAGATATATCTTGGTACAAAGGTTTAGCCCACTATTTCGGAGGTCCCACTGTAACCAGCTACGTTTCTACAATTCGCAGCTTCCTTGTATGTGATGCTCCAGGTCCGATGATCAAATCTGACAGAATACGTAGGGTGGGCCTTTTTTGTGTCCTCTTTATAGTACGTTGTGTGATGACAACAGGTGTGGAGCCCTGGAGCGGGTTATTGCTGACTTAAATACCAGGTTCTCATCCCCCGTGCTGTCATTCACGGCTACATATTATCTAGGTACTGGTCATTTTACAGCATCACTCAATTGAGTTCTTTTTTATGGGTTGTCTTTGGCCTCGTCTTCAACCACTGGATTCGACGCCGGTGGGGTGGTTGGTGGTATACTTACAACTGTCACCGCTGCAGGACTTGACTCGGACCTCATTCTGTCCACCATTGTTATTTTCATCTTGATTATTCTGCTGAATGTCTCGATACCCAATGGGAAAATACAGCTCCCTATGACACTATGGTACGTAACTACAACATATATCCCTACATGTATACATTTATTGATGTGGGTCCTAATGAGGAATAGTATATGACTTTCGTTATACTGCAATTCGAAAGATTCTCTCAGAAGGAGAGACTTTTGGACCAAAGAAGTGGTGATAGTCACGCTACTCACATCAACTATACTTGTCTTGGAAATTATATTATATAGATGCAGATCTATACTGTTAAACGTGGACCCTAACCTCGGGATATTTATAGTACCTTGCACGTGACCACCGTTAGTAGTTCCCCGGGGTTGCACGTAGCCAGGTGGTGACGTGGTCACAGTAGCATTTATATGCATGTCAATAGTATTGAAAAATAAACAGCCAACTAAAAGAAGTAAAAGAGCTAAAAGAACTAAAATAAATTGTACAAGAAAAGGGGCGCAATCGGGAGGTGAAACCCAGCCTCGAACAGAATTTGGGTATCAACTCGAGAGCTTAGTTGCAACCTTGGATGTGTCGCCCCTAGATCTCCGCATCCCAACCTCCTCTTACTCTTAGCCCCCCCACCATCTTTGTCCTTTTTTAGTATCATCATCTTTCATCGCATTCGCATTACGGGGTTTGTTTCATCCCGTAACACAGTCCTCGCACTTAACTGCGCTCGGGGCCGAGCCCTGGCTGCGGCTTCCCTTATCCTCTCCCCGCTCATTCCTTTGACCGCTCCAAATCTGTCAAGGGGAACCATCCACGATGTCGGTGCCGACGACTAAAACACCAACTGTGGTCCGCAGCCACTCAACTACATCTCGCCCCTCTCGAGCCCCGTCGGATCTCCCGCATCGCACACGCAGTGTGGCGGTCCGATCGTCAAACACAACCCAGCCTCCTACGCCAACTAACCTGTCGCATTCGAAAACTCCTTCCCAGGACCGACGTCCTCCCTCAAACCATACTGCCCTTGAGGGTGCAGCCCGGCGCGAATTCGAGGCAGCCAATGTCGCGCGCATGCCTTCTCGTCGGGAAACGTCATTGGACCGATCTCAGGAACGCCCCTCGACCGCTCGAACTGAAACTGCCCGGAGGCACCAAAGAAATCTCTCATCGCAAAGTCGTCACCGAGACAGTATTGATATGACACCGAGCTCGGCTTCACAGAAGCCGCCGCAGAATGCGACCGCAACAAGTACCCCCGCAGCCGCAGCTGCGCCTCGGCGACGGACCACGATCACGACGCCGACTGGTCAGTGGGCTCTCGGCAAAACAATAGGTGCCGGAAGTATGGGAAAGGTTAAGTTAGCGAAAAATACGGAGACTGGAGAACAGGTACGAATATTCAACTCTGTTGTTTCAAATTATCAACACAATACTGACTACGGTCGCAGGTTGCCATTAAAATCGTACCCCGACTCTCGACCGAGGAACATCGCACTAGCCGAGAGACAGAGAGAGCGGATCGCTCAAAGGAGATTCGGACAGCTCGAGAAGCTGCCATCGTCAGCCTAGTGAACCATCCGTATATCTGTGGCATGCGGGACGTCGTTCGAACTTCATACCATTGGTATATGCTGTTCGAATATGTCAACGGCGGTCAAATGCTGGATTATATCATCTCCCATGGCAAGTTGAAGGAAAAGCAGGCGCGCAAGTTCGCACGGCAGATTGCCAGCGCGTTGGATTACTGCCACCGCAACAGCATCGTACATCGCGATCTGAAGATCGAGAACATCCTTATCAGCAAGACTGGTGACATCAAAATCATTGATTTCGGTCTCAGCAACTTGTTCTCCCCTAGAAGTCTCTTGAAGACTTTCTGCGGTAGTCTGTATTTCGCAGCCCCGGAGTTGCTTCAGGCCAGACAATATACGGGACCCGAAGTTGATGTTTGGAGCTTTGGAATTGTCCTTTATGTCCTGGTTTGTGGAAAGGTACCTTTTGATGACCAGAGTATGCCTCAGCTGCATGCCAAAATCAAGAAAGGTGTGGTGGAGTACCCACCAGGTCTCACTGCTGGTAAGTCAACCTTACAAATATGCTTTCTCTGATTCCAATTGCTGACTAGGCCTCGCAGAATGCCGCCACATTATCTCCCGCATGCTGGTTACTGACCCCAAGCAACGTGCCAGCTTGGCCGAGATCATGAGCCATCCCTGGATGAATAAGGGTTTCAGTAACCCTCCGGAGAACCACCTTCCTCACCGTGAGCCTTTGCAGCTACCTCTGGATCAAGAGGTGGTCGAAAAGATGACCGGGTTTGACTTCGGGCCTCCGGAGTACATTACCGCTCAGTTGACCAAAGTATTGGAGTCTGAAGATTACCAACATGCTATCCGGTTGTACATGCGCGAGCAACATCAGCCTGTTTCCAATCACCCAGAGCGCAAACGAGGAGTATTCGATTTCTACAAACGGCGAAATTCTGCAGCCAGTCGTGATACCCTTTCCGCGCCTTCGGCCGAGGCGGTACAACTGGGGAACGATCCTTTAAATGCTTACAGTCCGTTGGTGTCAACATATCATCTAGTCAAAGAAAAGCTTGACCGAGAGCGGTCCGAAGCACGGCCTGGTGCCCTTGGTCTGCGTCAAACCCCCCAGTGAAGTCCACATGCCTGAACTGCGGCCCCCGGAAGCTGCCCACACCAATCAATACCAATTGGCAGGAGACAAGGATACAGGACGACGATCTCGGCCACGGGCTCGCACCCATGGCGAGGACGAAGTCACAGAAGGAATGAAAATACTTCATTCTTCCTCTCCATCTGCGCAAGTCCCAGCCCCACAGCCCGACACACCCGCCAAGAAAGAAAGCACTGCTGCTGGGATCTTGAGAAGATTTAGCACCCGCAGGACCAAAGACCGCGGCCGTGATGTGGACCGCGAACGCATCAGTACCCCTAACACACCCACACTCAACGTTCAACCTCCTGCAGATTCGGCATCTCCGATGCACCGTGGCTTCAGTGTAAGGAGAACCCGACGGGCGGAGCCATCTCCAGGCGAGACATCTTCGAATGACAGTCGGCCACAGCAGGATCTTCTAGCGGCGCCAGGATCGTCGGAACGCAATGTGCGGTCCAACAAATTCCTGGAGAGATCTACCAGTGTCAATTCGGCAGACTACCGAGCTCGGAGAGCCACACGGAGAAGTGATGCCGATGCCCTGGATGTTCCCGCAGACCGTCAATTGCCCTCTACCGGTGACTCTGATCAGGCTGCTCCAAATAATCAGAAAGATCCGGCCAGCGTGAGGGCTGGTGGACGCACGCACACGGCGCGCACCATGTCGCTGGGACACGCCCGACGAGAAAGTATCCAGGCACGCCGAGCCCGGCGAGACGCTACCCGGGAGGCCAATGTGCCCGAAGAGACCGATGCAGATATCTCCGGCGCAGGGACAGCACTGGAGAGCGCTAACGAGGGAGAAGATCTATCTAAGCCCGTTTACCTGAAGGGTCTTTTCAGTGTTTCTACCACCAGCAGCAAACCTTTGCCCGTTATTCGCGCTGACATCATTCGGGTCTTGAGGCAGCTCTCGGTTGAGTATGTCGAGATCAAGGGTGGGTTCAGCTGCCGCCACGCCCCCAGCATCGAACTCGACAAGGTGGTTGATGTTGCCCCTCCCAGCCCAGAAAGACAGGGGCAAGTATCAGGGCACCGCCGTCGTATCAGCTTTGGCGGCCTTCTCAACCATGATGAAACCCGAGAGGACAGCCGCACTGGGTCCTCCAAACTTCGTCGGGCTCAAGCTGCGCCGGATCGCAGTTTCACCACGAACTCGGATGCCTCAGATGAATATGTTGCACGGGAACAGGGTGGTCCGGTCGGCGAGCGTGTCGTTGGCGAAACCACTACCCGTGTACAAAGCGACACTGGAGAGAACCTCGTCCTCCGATTTGAAATCCTGATCGTGAAGGTGCCCCTGTTCTCCCTACACGGTATTCAATTCAAGAAGGTATCAGGTGGCATGTGGCAGTATCGTGAGATGGCGAAGAAGATCCTCGATGCATTGAAACTGTGACCTGTCCCATTTGACCGAGAATCATTTGCCAAGGAGCGCATTCCATGACAATATCTCTTCCCTAGTCTTTGTGGCACACAGTTGCCTTTTTTCCCCTTTTTTCCCCTTTTTTTTGTTCCACCCATCCACGACGCATCCGCATGCACGAGCATTCATCATTTCCCCCGTTATCATTGCATGTCCATTGCTATCTTTGCTTTCCTCTCGTATTTCATAGGGGGTCATTTATCTTCATTAGCCCGTCATTTGCGCTTTTCGTCCTGAACCTAAGTACTGCTCACTTCACCTATTTCAATACCTGTTGACCTAGCTAGACTTGCTCTGGTCTTCATAGTGTATATTAGAATCGAGTAAAAACGTTTTTGATTGCTAGCGTTTTTGCTTTAGCTTTTGCTTTGCAGCCCGTGTCATCTATTGGCCGCTGTGGCCTAGGGGGATGGTGTACCATTCGTTGGACAGTTGATTATGAACTTTACGGGCCTACATATGTAAAATGGTTGTGGCACTCTTCTGTAGGATTATGTTTTATGTTCGAAACTGCCGCGTACTGCGCAGATGAGTTTGTTATTGAACCAAGTATGTTAGCTTACTTCCTGTCTGTGTTGTTGCATAGCCCATGTAGTTCATATAGGCCCTCGCCTATTCATGGGTCGCTTGCTAATGATTCTAAGTCCAGACTTTATCTTAACCTCAGCCTCGGCGATCGTCCACCCCAAAAGTCACGCACTAGTAACGTCAGATCCAACGCGGTACCTGGAGGCGGTGGGATGAGTCAACCACGCCAGATATCGTTCGAAAATCCCAGACTCATTATACTAAGGGTATAGATAGATTATAGCGCCTTTTTTCCGGTGTAGGGCTCGAAATCAGACCCGGACATGGTTTCTATGGTTTCTAGGGTGCATATGTCCGCATTCATGTAGAGGCAAGTCTATATATGCAATAAAGGAATAAGAGAATATTCTTCAACACGTGGGCTTGAATTTGATAGTTCCCGAGGTCGTTGCTAACACTGGTGGAATTGAACGTCACGAGGGTAGCACCACCCGCTGTTGTGGCATGAAGGCCCAGATCAGGGCTCAGGGTCCAGGTCCAGGTGGGGTTGCTGTGTAACCCCTAGCCGCCGGCACCCGCACCTTGCCCACACTTGGGAGTGGGCACTCGGGGCAGCCCCGGAGCGTACGGACGTAAGGTACGCGCGGGGCCGATCGGGAGCCTGGGCGCCCGATCGAATTGGCCAGTTGGCGGAAGCAACGAACTACCCACCAGCCCTCTCTTCCCCCCAGTAACTAAAACCGCCAGATCTGCTGGTATCTACTCGATAAGTAATAATTCAGAAAGGAAACTGCAAATAAAGCTTCTATATGCACAAACTGGGCTATTATCTCCTTGGAAGATGAAAAGATTTCATTTTGTATGGGGGCCCCGCCCATGTAAAGATAGATGATCTCTCCAACTCCAGTCCCCACCAATGAAACAACAAAGGAGTTGCTCAAGGAGGACCTAGGGCCAAATTCCTCTAAAAGGTGACCGGATCTGCCGGGATCGCTTCCAAGGTTGCGTCCACGGTTAGATATGTAGTCATTAATAGTGAGGTCGTAGAGCCGATCACGTGACAACTGTTTTATATCGCTTTTTCCCTAACACACACGGCATCTAGCCAGAGCTACGTTATTCTTAGGGCAAAATTACCCTATACTAAAAGCCCGACCTTGGAATGAGTAGCTAGGAATCAGTAGCTACGAGTCGGGGCCCTAGGACTCGCGGTTGGGAATCGTGAGTTAGGAATCGCGGGTTATGAATCCGGACCTAGGAAAATCAGGCTGAGGCAAATTTCTACATAGCCCGACCTGTTCATTCATATCGTCTATAGAATTCTAGGTAATTATACAAACAATTCCCTATAAAATAGGCGAACTCCGATGCTGAGTCATCAAACACATTTGCAGCCCTGGGGGGCGTGTTTGTACGCTGATTGGCTGAAGTGAGGTCCGTCCGCACTGGGCATGGTCCGATATAAATGCCAAGACTTTACAACAGCCATTGCCCTCAAGACTTCAGGGCCCTCTAAACACCGATCCCCACGTCTGATCTGAATGATAAATATACCGATCGATAGCGGGAACGGCGCTCTATAATCTGGAGGCTTTTTCCCAGTGGTTTTGGGCTTTTTTGGAGCCTGGAAGTTATCGGGTGGTTGGAGATCGATTGTAGACCCATAACTTTCCCGGGCGCTGTTCGCGCACTTCCTAACAACTCGCTTTTAATCACCAATCAGCGGCCACTAACCAGAATACCCATATCAGCCCAGAACACGGCAAACTCGAAACATTAAAGGCAAAATTGATCCATTTTAAAGTGGAAATCGTAAGTATCATGAAAATAATGATATGGACATGTTTTTCCTTGAATTGAGGCGATAATGAGGGCTAACGCTAAGGGGGTCATTGCCTATTTTGAACAAAGAGGATTAGTCAGCACCTGTCACGGGCCCCACCACGAGATCTTCCGTCCTCGTTGTCTCAACCTCACCTCTTCATCACGTTCAGTCCTCGATTTTCTACCACGTCTCCCATCCGCCACGAACGTCGGATTTTCTTCTAGTCTCTTTTAGTTTTACCGGCGTTTCTTGAAGATATTGTTCCTCAGTTTTTTCTATTCGTTTTCGGACTTTTTTTTCCCTCTCCCTTTGCCTCGCTATTTAGGCTAGGGTCGTCGACTCGTTCACCACTCCGAGGACCTTAAGAGCCTCTTTTTTCTTTACTCTCATCGTCCATTACTCTATCGTCCTCGAATTAGATTGTAAGTTGAGACTCGACGCGCTTTCATACGCGTTCTGCGATCACCCGCTAACACTAACGCGCAGCTTAGGATGGCGGGACGCGTCCCCCTTGGTTCGGGGGCGAACCAGAGCCGAGTGTTCATTGATTTAACGGATGAGACCGATCCAGGGGATTCTGAGGTGGTAAGTGCTTGTACCCATCCATCTCAGTCAAAGACTGCTCTGCTTGAGCCCACATTTCCCCTGGCCCCTTATGGCCCGACTATACTGTTCTTTGTCCTTTTCTTTATGCCAATTTCTCTTCCCTTTTCCCCCATCTGTTTACCTAACTATTGATCTGGTAATCCGATGGATTCTACGTACGCAACCTGCTTACCAGATTCGGTTACTAAATATCGCTTCTAGCCAAAGAACTTGGTTCAGGGCAAACTTCCCTTCGTGACAGCCTTTGCCTATCGGTCACCAATTGTGCCATTGAAGAGGAAAAGCTTGGATGTATCCGAGGATACCTCGGATTCTTCGTCCAGCGATGTTCGCAAGCTTCCACGGCGTGCACCCCTACCGCATGCTCACCCTGATCCATCCACGCCAAGCCCACCGCCAAGCTTGAGGCCACCTCAGATCAGCGTTGTAATCCCATCACCGACATCAAAACAAAGGCGCGATATTGCGATCGCCCAGAATGTCTCCGATGTGAATGGAATGGACATTAATATCTTCCCTACCACTGACGAAGAGGAAAGAGTCGCCAAAGCTGCATACCCTACTACCCAGGGTCGTGTTGACCGTCGTTCTATCCCATTGTCATTCAAATCAAGTTCAGCTCTGAACGTTCTCAACCTACTATCACCCTCGGAAACAAACCACCGTTCAAAACTCCGTGACACTCTCGATGAAAAGCTAAAACGCATCAATGGGCCTACCGTCATCCCGACAGTAGATTCCCCAAAGCGTCTAGCCAAGCTAGCTGATAACTTTGAGTTCATCAACAGTTATCAGTACCGTGCAGGTGTGGAACGGATTCCCGATGACTCGGATTTCAATATCGGCTGTGCATGCAGTGCCACTGATGGCTGCGATCGGTTTGAATGTGATTGCCTCAGCAAGGAAGAAGATTCCGAAGATCGGATCGTCCCTTACCAGATCTGTGAGACCAACCCTAAATTGATTGTCGCGACCAAAAGTTTCCTTAAGCGTAAGGCGATCATCTATGAATGCAACTCCCGTTGTGGCTGCGGCGGCAAACGGTGCTGGAATCATGTCGTTCAGAAAGGAAGGACTGTGAGACTGGAGATCTTTGACACAGGAGCTCGGGGTTTCGGTTTGTCTCACTTCGTCTTCTCTTTCTGTATGTACTCATACTAACCATGATCTTTATTAGGTCTTAGGTCCCCCGACTTGATTCACGGCGGGCAATTCATCGACCTTTACCTCGGTGAGGTAATTACAAAGGCTGAAGCCGACGAGCGTGAGAACCTCACCGATGGTTCGCATACACAATCATACCTTTTCTCTTTGGACTGGTATGTGAAGGATGACGACGATGAGGAAGAAAACATGAAAGTCATCGACGGCCGCAAGTTTGGCTCAGCAACTCGGTTTATGAACCACTCATGCAACCCCAATTGCAAGATCGTCCCTGTCTGCACCACAAACCATGCCGACCAATACCTTTACAACCTTGCCTTTTTCGCCTACCGCGACATTTCCCCTGGCACCGAACTGACTTTCGACTATAATCAAGGCGAGGAGAACACCACTCCTCAAAAGATTGACCCTGAGGCTGTCCAGTGCCTGTGCGGTGAAGCTAAGTGCCGTGGACAGTTGTGGCCCAACAAGCGCAAGGGCCAGGGATCTAAGCCTTAATAGGCTTTTCTTTTATTTCAACCGCCGTGGCTGTCCTTAGGACGCCAACCGGCCAATATCCTCGCATACTTTTCTTTTTGCGATTTTTAATACCCCCATCATGTGTGATTAGCGACTTGGTGTTTTTGCACAATCATGACCATAACGCAAGTGCATAACAGCCTACCCCTCTTCTAGGCATCTCTAGCCCTACCGGCGTCCTGATCTCTCTCATCTTTGGCACCTTTGTTTGCCTTTGCCATCATGTTAGATTCACAATACCCTGATGAGAATTATGTATGATTAACAACAAACAAAGCCTAATTTCAAATTACTTTCACATTCTTTCTTTAACATAATCCAGTTCCACATTCTTATTCATTGTCTTCTACACGTTCTGAATCAGCGGCTCATACAATGGCAGCTTCTACAGAAGGGCCCAGCGTTGCATCATCTGGGTTGTTCTCGGCAGCAACCAAGGCAGAGACACTACGGGTTGACGGTGGTAAATGCTGGGCATGTTCAACCAGTTCACCGGAAATATGTCATATCCCTCATCGCGACCCCCAGGTGACTCCAGACTATCTTACCCTTTTAGCGGCAACAAGATAACAAGTTCCGCTTTATTCAGATTGCCCTATAGGAGCAAGCTGGACTTTTCGCGTTTAATTATAGGAATATAGCTAACATAATTCCTCTCTACGCAGCTTGCCACAACAAGTTTAATAGGTCACTTAACCCTAGTAATGTTTTCTTTCTGACTGATATACAGTATTTTATTGACTGCGAACTCTACTTAAGTACATACTTCGAAGGCTTAATGATCAAAGTGTTACGCACTGCAAACTGGTCATAGTTAGGTTAGAAGGGTTCCGGGTATACTTACCTTATACTCCTTAGATTTCTAACGTTAACAATCTATACTCTTAACCATACTATTGCCTAATAGGCCTTACTACAGACTGGGTCCTTTTAAGGTATCGAGGAACGGTGCTAGGTAGAGCGCCGAATAGATCTGTGATCCCAGAAGCCCTTTTCTTATACAAACATGTCTCATGCCTTATTGGCCGGCTCTGTGCGGAGCCGTTTCTGCACTTATATACACTATCGTTTCCGTACTATATAGTACTTAGTTGTTAGTGACCCTAACTAAATAAAAACTATATAATCCTTTCCGAATCTTATCTAGTAGTATATTAGTATAGGCCACCTTCTACGGTTGGCCTAGGGAGGCACGAGACAGCACTATCTATATCTATATAGTGTTACGGACCTACCCGTCACCAATTAGTGGTGACCCACCAGGCGCACAGATAGGCCACCGAGAGCCAACCAACAGATCTGTCATCAGATCACGTGCAACATCCTATACTCTAGGATCCCTAGGTATTCAGGGAGAAGAGAAACCCTGATCATGCTCACTGAGTAAGAGCATGATCCGCCCTGATCAGATCCACTCCGCAGAGGATTTCCGTTATATATATTACTATATGTAACAGAAATTAGGCGCACTAGAAAGTTACCATTTAGGAACTACGGGATATGTGGCCGTGACTCCAATAGTGACTCTAGGGGAGTCACTCAGGGAGTAGGACACGAAGGATATATAAGGACACTCCCTTATATACTTAGTTTAGTTCTTCGTCTTCAATTATACATTGTTACTTATATTTACCTTTAGATTACTAGTGACTCTCTTACTTAATTATAACTTGACAATACTCACGAATAAACTAATACTCCGGTATAGATCTATTCGGCGCTCTATCTAACACCGTTCCCCGATACCTTAAAAGAACCTAGTCTATAGTAAGGCCTATTAGGCAATAGTATGGTTAAGAGTATAGATTGTTAACGTTAGAAATCTAAGGATGTGAGCAATTGAGCAGATAATATATTATAGTCTAGTATAGACTATAATTGTTTAGGGGAATGTAATCTTATATAATCTTATATAATAGGATTATATAAGATATGTTAGATAGGTTATACTTATCCTAAATAGGAAATAGGGTTATATTAGAGATCAGAATAAAATTTAGAAGTAAGTTACATTTCATCAGAGATAGAAATCAGGCATGCTTTTATACCCCTTAAGGAGGCAAATCTGAGATAATCTATAATATCTTTATAATATCTTTATTATCTTATTATAATACTAGGAGGCTAACTATATTAATAATTCTACTATATAGTGTATATCTAAGGATCTCTTAGATATCACCGGTGAAATAGATATAGCTTCTCTTTCCTCTATAGTATGCCTTACTAATATAATATATACACTATTATACTAACATACCCCCGTAATCCTTATAATCTTTATAAGGATTATAGTATATAGTATATATAGCTATAAAGTCTCGTTAAAAACTAATATATAATTAAAACCTTTTAGGATAAAATATTATAATTAGAAAAGAGTGCTTTATAGCCTTTTAGTCTTTATATATTATCTAGCTAAGCTAGATCTATATAAGTCTTATATAAGGTATTATTAATATTTTTAGTTAAAAAGTTAGCTAGTATATATTTAGAAGGTATTTAGGTTATATTAACCTTTCCTTCTAATATAGCTTACCTTATAAAATAATATATAATTTCAATATACTTTAATCGCTTATAAAATTCTAGATTCTTAGCTAATTTCTTAGCTAAACTATTATTAACTAAGATTATAGGTATACTAGGTATATACCTTAATTCTAGCTTATTATTTAAATAATTAAATATATTAGCTAGATATATAGCTTCTTTAGTAGCTTCTTTTAGAGCTATATATTTAGCTTTATAGCTACTAAGTGCTATAGTTTTCTATAGTTAAGAATTCTAGCTAATAGGATTATTTAATCCTATAGAGGGGCTTAGGCTAAAAATATAGCTAGATATAGATTTTCTTTTATCTATATTATTACCCTAGTTAGAATTAGAATAGCCTTTTATATATAGGTCTTTCCCTAAGTATTTATATACTAATCTTAATTTAGGATATACTAGTAAATATTTCTATATCCTATTAAGAGCTATAAAATACTCTTTACTAGGATTACTTATATATCTAGTATAGTATATAGTAGCAAAGGTTATATTAGGCCTAGTCTTTAAGGCTAAATAGAGTAAAGACCCTATTTATTTCTAATAGTTATTAATATCACTAGAGCTTACGCTAGTATTATTTTTCTTTAATTTTAGCCCCGGTTTACCTAGTATTTTAATAAGCTTATAACTAGGATTATTTAATATAGATAATTTATTTAATAATTTCTCTATATAACCCTTTTAGTCTATATATAGTGTTTTTATTTAGTAATTGATTTTGATATTATTACCTAAGAACATTAATACTATACTAATTTCTTCTATCTTTATATAGTGGCTAATTTTAGCTACTATATTTTTTATATAGTCTAAATTCTTATATATAACTAATATATTATTAATGTGATATATTAATATATATTAATCTTTAAAGTTTATATAAACACCCTTATTATAGGGGAATACTCTAAAGTCGAATTTAGCTAATATTTTAGATAGATATTTATACTAGAGTCTAGGGCTCTGTTTTAGACTATATAGTACTTTCTTTAAATAATAGCACTTTTTAGGGTTATCTATATATACTCCTATAGGTAGGATAGTATATATATCGGTATCTATATTAGTATATATAAAGGTATTTTTAATATTATATTATAGTACGTACTAGCCTTTATTAATAGCTATTATTAATAATAGATACTAGGACTTAGTTCTATATATAGTAGAAAAGGTTTCTAGGAAATCAACCCCTAGTTTTTAGTGAAATCCTTAAATTATCTACCTAGCTTTATATCTAATAGTTTTATTACTATTAGTTATATAATCCTTATCCGGATTAGGATTATTTATAGGTTTCTTTTTAAAGACCTATTTACCCTTAATAGGGTTTATACTAGATAGTATATTTATTATCTCGTAGGTTCCTTATTTTTCTAATTCTTCTACCTTAGCGTAGCAAGCCTTTAACTATTTGTCCTTTTCTAGACTATTAATAGCTTCTTAATAGCTATTAGGTTCTAATAGTATTAAGGTAGTTAATATAAACCTACTATCTATATTAGTCTCAATCGAGCTAATATAGCTAGTTAATATAGTATCCTTTATAGTATATAATTTAGGTATTTACACTTCTATCCTATAATTAGGATCTAAGGCAATTCTTCTAGAGTTCTTAGCTCTAGTTAATACCTTATTATCTTTCTTATTAAGAGATATAGTTATAGGATCTATATTAACCTTTTCTAAGCTTATAAGCTTAGTTTCTTTATAGGGACTATTTTTATAGGGATTTATATTTCTAGGTAGTCTTTCTAGAAATTTATTTTTATATATTGTGATATCCCTAGACCACAGACTTTTTAGTCTTTTATAGTCCTATAGCTTATAGTATTTATAATTACTATAGCCTATAACTATAGCTTCTTCCTTTCTAGAAGATAGCTTAGTTTTATATTTATTTATATAATAATAGGCTAAAGAGCCCTAGACCTTAATATTTTATATATTAGGTCTTTTCTTATAAAACACTTTAAAGGGTGTTTTATACCCTAATACTTTATACGGAGACCTATTATAAATATAGGTAGTAGCCTATAGTACTTCTCCCTATAAATAGCTAGGGCTTTTTAATTATATAAGTAATACTCTCACCCTATTAAATAGAGTAAGATTTATTCTCTCTATTAGCCTATTAGGCTCCTTAGTATAACTAGGAGTAGTTATATAGTTAATACTATACTTAGTTAGGGCTAATTTAAATTACTTATTTATATACTCTCTACTATTATTAGTAAAGAGTTCTTTAATCCTCCTATTAGTAGTGTTTTCTATTAAGGCTTTATAATTTTTAAATACTTTATAAGTATTATCTTTATTATATAGTAAGGTTATCTATAGATATCTAGATTTTTTATCTAGGAAGGTGATATAATACCTATATTTATTATAGGTAGGTAGTAAAGGTCTACCTAAATCACTATATATCCTATCTAAGATTTTATACTTAGTAGGATTATCTAACTTCCTATAGATATTTCTATTATCTTTAGATAATAGATATACCTTATATTTTTCTTTAAGAAAAGCCTTAATTTCTTCTAGAGATATTCTTATCCCTAGGAGATTTAATAGAAGGATTTTTAGGGACTATATATTAATATACCCTAATCTTATATACCACAATTTAATAGTATTAATAATACTATTTTTAATAGTCCTTTCTAGAATATAGCTATTATCACTTTTAGTAGTTATACTAAGATAATTAGTCTTAGTATCTACTTTAGTCTTAATAGCCCTTTTTAATATAGTGGTATTTATATAATAGAGGTTGTCCTTCTTATTACTAATAGCAACTATTCTTTTTAACGGTATATATAAATAAGCTTTATTTTTTATAAATAAAGCTATTAAATTATATAGCTAGTGTATACTTATTAAATTAATATCTAAGTTAGGTATATAGTAAATATCTTTTAATAAGTATATATAACCAGTATTTGATTTAATATATATATTACCTTTATAGGTTACTTTAGTGGTATTAGCCTTACCCTACCTTACTAAGGTAGTAGTAGGTTCGTAATAAGAATAGTATTTCAATTTATATATAGTACTAATAGTAGCAGCACTATTAAGAATAAAGTCCACTTTTTCACTTATAGGACTTAATCCTATATTATCTAGCGGTCCTTTAGTACTTAATATAGTACTATATATCAAAAGAGGATATACCTCTTTATATTTATAGTGTTTATCTATATCTAGTGGTTAATTACTAGCTTCCTTAGGAGGCTGTTTTTTAACACTAGTATATAGATCTTTATCTAGTTTATTAACTAGATCTAATATATTAATATCTTTAGTAGATTTTGGAGTATTTATTATATTAGATATAATATATTTATTTATCTTAGCTTGACTAGGAGACTTAGGGCTATTAGCTATATTAGCTAATTTAGCTCTATAGGACTCTCTAGTAGCTAAGATAGGTGGCTTAATAGCCTTTTTAGCCCTTTTACCTCTAGGCTTCTAGCCTTTAGGTGCTAGATTAGGAAATAATAGTTAGCAGCTATTAGTATTATAACTAATAACCTTATAATACTAATAATATTTTCCTTTAAAGGGCTTATTTTTATACGACCTTTAATACTTATATTTAAGTATTATAATATTTATATAATGACTTCCCCTATAAGCGTAGGATTCTCTGCCTCTAGCTTTATCAATTAAGCTAGAAAATAGAGATTTAATAGTATATATATTAGGGTTATTTCTTAATAATTAGGTTATATTTTAAATAAACCTATTATAGTCTTTATTAAGACTATTTAGGACCTAGGCTATAACTACCTAATTAGGTAGGTCTATATCCTTTCTTTTAAGGTTATCTACTAAATATTTAACCCTATTAAGATACTCTTCTATTAAGTTAAAATCACTCAATGTAGTATTAAAGAAATCTTTTAGGGTTAAATATTCAGTAGTAAACCCTTTAGGATTATATAGGGCTTCGAGTCTTAGCCAGGCTTTATAAGCACTCTCTATATCTTTAAGATATAGTAGTGGTCCATTATCACAATAAAGCTTTAAAATAGATATAGCTTTATTGTTCTTTACTCCTATAGAAGGGTTTTCTATAGGGGTATATAAATCATCTTTTATTAGGGTAGCTTTTACCCTAATAGACTAGATAATATAATTCTCCGATCCCTTTAATTTAGGGAGATATATCTTCTCTAGGGATGCCATAGAAAGATATAATATCGGAGTAGTGCTATATACTATTAATAGTATATAGTGCTTTAAGTGTATATACTATATTAAGATATAGTATATATATAATAAGTATATAGAGTTTATATACTATCTATAGTAATATACTATAGTAGTATATAAAGTTCGGAAATAATTCGGAAATTATTCGGTAAAGTCTCGGCCTTTCCTTAATAGGAAATGTATACCTTGATTTCCTAAATAGGAAATAGGTTACTAGCCGGGCTTATAACCTATAAGCAATTGAGCAGATAATATATTATAGTCTAGTATAGACTATAATTGTTTAGGGGAATATAATCTTATATAATCTTATATAATAGGATTATATAAGATATATTAGATAGATTATACTTATCCTAAATAGGAAATAGGGTTATATTAGAGATCAGAATAAAATTAAGAAGTAAGTTACATTTCATCAGAGATAGAAATCAGGCATGCTTTTATACCCCTTTAGGAGGCAAATCTGAGATAATCTATGATATCTTCATGATATCTTTATTATCTCATTATGATACTAGGAGGCTAGCTATATCAATAATTCTACCGTATAGTGTATATCCAAGGATCTCTTAGATATCACCGGTGAAATAGATATAGCTTTTCTTCCCTCCATAGTATGCCTTACTAACATAATATATACACTATTATACCAACATAACGGATTATAGTTTCCTAGATTTCGAAATAAACTTCCTTTCTATCGCTAAGTATCGGGGCGTTAGGTATCTTTATAGTCTTCCGGGTAGCAGCGGCCTCTATAATCGGTGCGCCGGAGCTAGTCTAGTTCTAGAGATTTACGAGATAAAAGATAAGGTCGCCTCGCTTACGGATTACAATATTACGGTAAGCGGTGGCTTCGTTACGTTCCTAAATAAGTATTTTAATCAGGATCTTAGTTTTAATTTTTTCGGCCTAAAGGATAGTCACTTTATCCTTATGTTACTAGATCTTATCTTTCAATTTTTTATAATCTCGAGCGAGCTTATAGAACCGCTCCTTACTAGGGGTCTTATATAGACATTCGCGGATCGAGGATTTATCTTCTTCATTATTATATTCACTAGTGTTAACTAGTCTCTACGGGTTAGGAGTCGGGGTATTCGGATCGAGAGTAGCGACTATCTCCTACTTATAGCTTTTATCGTCTTCTTTAAGTACGATAGTAGGTTGCTTACCGTGGTTCGTCGGTAGGTTTCGTTTCGATCTAGCTATTTTGATTGGTCGGATATTTCGGTTCGGGATCGGGATTAAAGTCTTAGCTATACGATGCTAAGGAACGAAAGTGGAGATATGATAGGGCCGAGACCAATCGCAATAATGGTCTATACGGACGTACTACCAATGGCAATAAGAGGGGTACTTAGAATTATATTACTAGCCAGATCTTCAATATGAAGAGTGCATTTTAACTAAAATTCTAAGTACAGAGAAGGGAAGGAAAACGAAGAAGTCTTGGCGGGGTGAAGAGACTTCTCTTTCAGTAAGGCGGTGAGCTTCCTGCCACTCTTCTCCGCATCCATTCTGCTGAACTCTCCAGCCAAGGCGGTGTGAACCTTCCCAGTCGTCACAATAAGGTTTAATTGCCGAAATATAAGAGTTCTATAACTCTTTTATAAATTGACCGTGGACGAGGTAGACTTCCGCAAAGCCCAACATTGGGCCCAAGGTCCGGGCTCGAAACCCGACCCGTAACGAGCTAGGGGTCGAACTTCTTAGGCTCGACTCGGACCCCGGCTCGTAGGGGGGGGGCTCGTCGAGCCCCCCCCTCTAGGCTCGAAATTGTATAAAACTATAGTCTTAGCGTTTATAAAGTGGCTAAATTATCTAAATAAATAACTATCTTTTATATATATTCTAGTTTATATATAGAAGCCTACTATATTATTATAATAAGGAATAGGAAATATTTTGAAATTCTAGTGAATTAAGGTATATCTTAGATATCTTAGTATAAAAACTAAGCTTTATAACTATATAGATTAAGTAGTTAGAAATATCCTATATATATAATTTAATACCTACTAAGATATATATTCTATACTAGGAACTATATATATCTTTATAGTTAAATATTAATCTAAGATTGATATCTATTATAAGTGGTTTAACCTATTCGAATTATATATTAAAAGAAAGCCTATATCTTTATTATTTTTACTAACTATTAAGATTACTAGTCCTAATAGTTCTAGATAAGCGACCTAGGTTTAAAAATATCTTATAGCTAATAGGGTGAACTATTTTAAGGAAAATTAAGGTCTAATAAGCTAAAAGTAGGCTTTAAGTAGGGTATTTAGGCTTTTTTATAGATTATTAATAGGCTTTATAAGCTTTTCTCGAGCTTTATAGGCTTTTTTCGAGCTAGATCTACTTATTTTATATAATTAAACTAATTATCTACTCCTATTATTATCTTCTATCTAATATATTAATTATTAATTTAACTAGTTAAACAATATTTCTAGATAGTATAGCTTTTTATAATATATCGATCCTCCTAAATCCCTTTTTAAAAACCCTTACTATTATATATTTTATTAACTCTATAATATCTTAAAGTTAGTAGTCTAAGTTTATATTATTATAATTCGGTAGTAACTATAATAATTTATTATACTTTATACCCTCTAATTATCTAGCTACCCTATTAATAAGCTAATAGATTTTTAATATATCTATATTATCTTTTCTTCGACTAGATAACCTTCCCCCGCTCTTTTAGCTTAAATAATTTAAATATATTAGACCTAATCGGAAAAAGTTATATTTCTTATATAATAGAATAAATTACTAGAAGTAGATAGAGTAGTAGTTATAAATCGATTATAGATTAAAGGGTAAGATTATATAGGACTTAAATTATCTTTTAAATATCTAGAACTATTTTATCTAGGTAGCTTATAATAGCGATAGTAGCCTAAAGATTATATATAAGTATTACTCTACAATCTTTAAGTATCCTTATATAGCTAGAAAGGATATAAATAGAAAGGATATATATTATAGTATAACTACTATAACTAGGTATCTTAGGACTTTAGCCTATAAAAGGGCTATAAATATAAGCTAGTAATAAAGGAGACTAGATAATTTTCTTTAGTTAATAGTATAGATATCCTTTAGTACTTTTTATACTACTAATCTAATTAAAATAGAATAATACTATCTAAGAGATATTCTCTAAGATAGCTTAGAAGGATAATCTATTATAATTTATTATAATTAATCGACTTCTTTTTTACCTTATCGAATATCTAATATTCTAATAAATAATATTATAAGTATACTTAGCCCTAAGCCTCTTATCTATCCCCTCTATTAATATAGTTCGATATCGACTATCTACTTATATTAAAGAACGCTAATAATCTATACTTAAACTACTTCTAGTAGATATAAAGATCTTAATTATATTAGATTATTAGACTTTACTATTCGGATAGATATTTATAGCTATTACTAGCTATTTTATTAATATTAACTAGTCCTACTAGAAGGTACTTCTTAGTTTTAAACCCCTCGAAAGGGCTTATACTAGTACTAATCTAAGTGGTATTATCTTAGAGATACTTACTAACTATAATATTTAGGATTATATATTTGGATTAACTATAGATAATATATTAAATAATAAGACCCTTATTAACTCGCTATAGTAGGCTTTATCTAGTAATATTTATATTATCTAAATCCTATATCTTATATATATTATCTAATTAAGTCTAAACTAGCTTCTTAATCGCTTAAAAGTAGTCTCTCTAAATAATACTACTAAGACTAAATAGTCTAATTACTAATTAATACTCGCTAAAGTAAATATCTAAAGCTAAAACCGGAGTATATCTTATACTTTAAATAAGGTATAATATCTTACTATTTATATCTAGGCTAGTCCTTAATATCGCGAAGTATTTACTAGACTTTAACCCCTAGGGTAGGTATTTATACTACTCTAGAATATAAAGACTAGGTAGAACTTAATATTTCTAATATTTCGCTAGATAAAAAGGCTTTATAATTTTCTTAGTATATTCTATATGGACTATAACTATAAAGAGATAGTACTCGATAATAATAAATAGCGCTAGATCGATTACCTTCTTTATCTTATAAAGCTATTCTATAATTATATACTTACGCTTTTAAAGACTTAAGATATAACTATATATCTAGTATTCTAGATCTATAATATATTATTTAAGTACCTAAAGAAGTTGTTGGTATAATAGTGTATATATTATACTAGTAAGGCATACTATAGAGGAAAGAGAAGCTATATCTATTCTACCGATGCTATCTAAGAGATCCTTAGATATACACTATACAGTAGAATTATTAATATAGCTAGCCTCCTAGTATCATAATGAGATAATAAAGATATCATGAAGATATCATAGATTATCTCAGATTTGCCTCCTAAAGGGGTATAAAAGCATGCCTGATTTCTATCTCTGATGAAATGTAACTTACTTCTGAATTTTATTCTGATCTCTGATATAGCCCTATTTCCTATTTAGGATAAGTATAACCTATCGAATATATCTTATATAATCCTATTATATAAGATTATATAAGATCACATTCCCCTAAACAGTTATAGTCTATACTAGACTATAATATATTATCTGCTAAATTGCTCACAGAAGTCTATTAATTAGCTTTAATAAAAGCGCGTACTATAGAAATAATAGATACTTTCCTCTCTTAAGGCTAGTTAATTAAAGCTTCTAAGTACTATTTGTAAACTAATTATAATTATAGTTATATTTATATAATTAGTACTTTACTAGCGCTAGATAGTAGATTCTAATTCTTTCTAACTAATAATTAGACTAAGGAATAGTATAATATATATCGAGCCTTATTCTATAATACTCTTATTCTTTACTAAGAGCGTTAAGCTACTAGTTAAAGTCTACTAGTATCCTCTTCTAGATTAAGACTAAATATAGTTCTTTATAATCTACTTCGCCTAAAGAAACCTAAAGCGAAGCCGGTTAGAGATAAGATTATCTAGTATCTTAATAATAGTAAGTTATATTCTTATCGTTTTATTTCGATAATTATCTATTACTAAATTATATAGATATTATTAATTCTAAGCCGCTACTATTCTAGTAAGAGAACTATAGCTATTTTCTAGCGATTGTTTTACTTATATAAGATATTCTTATAATTCTAATAACTAGTATAGATATAGAACGCTTATTTAATACTACTTATAATATTTACTATTATTACTATAGTTATATAAAGGCTAAGACTATTAAAGAGTTAATACTATTTCTTTATATATTAAGATTTAACTTTAAATTATAGAAGGTAAAGGAGCTAGAATAATTCTTCTCTTTAAATAAGATCGAAGTATTAAAAGAGAAAAAGGATAATAAGCTTAATAATATTAAAGTTAAATAGATTAGTAATATAGAAGAATAGGCCGAGAGTTCTAGGGATTTAATTAATATTTATAATAATAAGAATAATAATAATAATAATAATACTAGCGATCCTCTATTACTAGGTTATAGCACTTAGCTATATATATTAGGGAGGAAAAGGAAGTATATAGAGGATAATATATATTAGTCTTATTAATATATACTAGAATTAATTAATATTTAATAATATATACTAGAATCAATTAATAATTTATTTAATTTAGAGTGAACGATATAATTGAAATACTTAAAATTACTAGGAATTTCTATATTATTTATATAGTTACGAGAAATTAGTATATTTATACTATTTAGTCGTTAGGGGGGGGGCTCGTCGGGCCCCCCCCCTTTAAGCTATAGGCCCAAACTAAAAGCCCGAAGCCCGCTATAAGCTTTAGAAATAGGCCCGAAACCCGACCCTTTTAAGGGTCGAGTCGGGTCGGGTTTCGGGCTTTGCGAGCTTTGCGGAAGTCTAGGACGAGGCTTTTAGGGTGTTCCTTAGGAGCACGGCAAACGGACGTCATTTGAAGAATATAGGTTAGGCTAATGCGAGATAGTGTTCTGAACTAGTCTTAGGGGGGTAAGAAATAGTTTATCATAAAGTTTAGAGCCCGGAAACTAAGTGAAGTTAGGTAACCCTTACGCTTGGACCTCGGAATTGCGATGACTTGGATATTAATAAGATTTTTTCCTTTACTTAATTAAAGATAGGGTGACGTATTGTTATATCTTGTTTGTATAACATGCAACGCAATGCCTTCATATCCTATAATCTTCTTTCTGAAGGACCAAGGGCGGGACTTGGGTAAGCGATGACTCAAACAGCACAGATTGAACGATTGATTAAACCGTGTGCAGTAACACTACTCGTAAACTAGCTCGGCAAGTCGAACACCCAGAGGTCTAGGTCCACTAGCTGCAGTTTGACTACTGGCAACTTATTGATGTCGATAATGATATCCGTGTCTTGGCACCACATTGCCCCAAGTCGCCTCATCTTTGCATATGATACTAGGTTGGTATGGAACCCCGGCACATACAAAGTGTTGGTGAGGAAGAGAGTGCGATGTTGGCCAGTTACTGGATCCCTGCCAGCAAGTCTTGCTGTACCTATCCCTTCGCCTTTCGTCACTGAGTTGCCTGTTGCTAACTCCGACTGATAAGGGGCGATCGTGTCGAACCAGTCCTTATTGTTGCATACATGTACGCTTGATCCACAGTATAGGATCCATCGATTCTTCAGATCCGGTATTTGGTCAACCTTCCGATTGACTGGCTTGACATGGAAGACGGGTCTTACTTCGGGCAAGTTGGTCATATTGACTTGCTGTGTATGTGTCACGTATGTATTTAACATCCAAATTCCACCAAATTTAAAGCGGATTATATTAGTATTAGTAGTCGTACTATTCATTAATGTCTAACAAATGTTTGAAAAAAGTCAAGTTGTTTTGGTCGAGATATAGAACCACAAGATATGCCCTTCATTACGGTGTTTTGGACAATATATGCCATTGAAAGGAATATTCTGTCTACTGCATTACTTTTACTCGATTTTGATCCATCTCTGAATATATGGGATGTCAAGAACTGGTCTGCTATTTGGTACGCCATCGCGTTTTACGATGAGAACCTGGTGCAAGCCCTTCTGGAAAGAGCAGCGATATACGAACGCCAGATTACAAGCTCTTTTCACCATTCAGCCTTGCTATTGCCAAGGAGACTCCGAGAATTACCCGGCTGTTACGCCTTCATTTAGATCCTAATCCAAGAAAGACCCTACTAGAGGATGTCACTACCAGAAACCGTCTGCTCCGTCACGCCGTGCAGGCAAGCCTTCATAATGTCATCGCGCTACTCGTTGCCCATGGCGCAGATCCCTATTTTAGGAATGGAGATGGTCAGAGCCTGTTGTATCAAGCCAGGAAAACCGGTAACAGGGAGGTAGTCCAACAATTACTCTGAAGAGACCTCCATCAATGCAACGGACAGACAGTCATGCACTGCTCTCCACATCGCAGCAGAGTATGGTTGCACGTCGGTAGCCAAATGTCTGCTCGCCAAACGCGGTATAGACCCCAACGCAAAAGACAGTTACGGTCGCACCGCCTTCCACATCGCAGCAGAATATATCAATAAATTGCCGATCACTAGGCTTCTCTTAGCTTATAGTGCTGCGGACATCAATGCCCCAGATACTAATGGAGCAACAGCACTCTGCTTAGCTGCAGATGCCAAACACAAAGCTATAGCCCTACAGATTCTCACAGAGATCATGTAGACGTCAACGTGGCCGGTCAAATTGGTAGGACAGCTCTCCACCATGCGGTGAGAACGGGAAACATACCGATCACATATGTCCTTCTCGCCAATGAGGGACTAGACCCCAACGTTCGCGACGATCAGGGATTAGCCTCCCTATCTACGCTGCTTCCAATGTTAATTTACTCATGGTGGAACTCTTCCTCGCAAGGGGAGACATACAAGTGAACGTACAACAGGCCCCTCCACCGTTCAATTCTATACTGCCACAGGGTCATATAGAAGTTGTACGTCGATTACTTCAATTTAGTACCATCGATGTCAATCAGCAATTTTGGAAAAGCACGCCTCTCTGTGTTGCCTCCGATATAGGCCACTCGGATGCTATAAGGCTACTCCTTAAACACACAACACCCCCCCGACCTCAATCTGAAAACTTATATAGGAGACACTACACTTTCCTTAGCTGCTTACCATGGTCATTTGGCTATTATAAATCCCTTGCTAGAGGAAAGTCGGCTGGATATTACCGCTGCTAATAAATTCGGGGACACGACATTGTGTAAAGCAGCTCGGAATCGACACGAACAGGTTGTCACGTCTCTACAGGGATACTCGGGCACAATGTGCTGGTGATATGAGAACGGCCATTGGAGCAGCTTGCGCTCTACCTTGAAGGTCGCTTGGATGAGGAGGGCAACTTTCGCACTTGGCCTTGAACTACAGGTAGGCTGTGATTGCTTTGTTGGATTTATCTTTCAGCGTCTGGGCGCCAACAAATCATGTAATTCAAGCATAATTTCCCTAGATATGGTTATCAACGCGCCCGAGGATATTTCTATCTCTTCGTTCTCTCATTTCTACAGAGTAGCTCGCTTGTACTTATAAACACCCTCCAATATGAGGAGTTGGGTCAAATATTCTCCTTGAATTACGCTATCGGTAAATCAGGGTCATAGCACAGGCGGTGACAGGTTAAGGGTAGGGTGGCACAGCAGGCGGTATTTTGATTGATAGTGAGTTAACTCGCAGAATAGTTTGACTTTTCAAATGGAAATTGTAGCCACAACGGGCGGGTGATCAAACGTTGACTCGCTCCCAGATGAAGTGATCAGAAAAAGAAATATGAGCTTGTTATTGCGGATTGAATATCTCCTTCAAAACCTCCATTTAAGAGGGCCGTGAAGAATTCAACAGTCAGCCAACGTTTCTTGACCGACTCAGCATCCCTTTTCTTCAACATGGCCCTTGCTAGATTCTGCCTCATCATTGGCTGCGGTCTGAGGGCACTGAGGCAAGAGATGATTTACAGAAGAGAAGCTTACTAGGAAGCAAGTACCTGAGTCTGGGTATTTATGTAACAGGTGGACGGATGGACTTTGAGGAGAACAGCTGTTTAGTGATAATTCATTACTACGTACGAGACATTACCGATTCATCCATCGTCGAGAGTTAGAGAGTTTCATTCACCGTTCTGGAACCCATACAAAAATGGTCACTGATTTCTGTCCAATATAAAACGAGGTTTACCAGAACTCGTTCAATGATTACATCTTAAGTCTTTAAAAATGGGTGACCGAAAGAAACATCTTTGAATAAACTCGAGTCATGATCGTTTCTTAATTCAGATAAAGAGCCTCTCGCTACTTTCACGATCTCAGAGCCAAACCCACCTCGATAAAGGCAGGCTAGTTATTTTGGTCGAGATTATGAACACGCATATCAATTGACAATGAAGAGAGTTGCTGTGGTTATTGCCAAGTACTCAAGCTAGCCGATTACCTAATCCCTTGCATGGAAGGGCTCACATGTGCTTACCTAGTGCGGGAATCGTTCGATTGAATGTGGCAAATGGAGGATGCACGTAGAGTGAGTTTTGTGGAGGTAACCGCTGAGCTAAAATTACTACACATATGTGTGGCCGAATTCGTTGACCAAATTGTAATACCGCGGCAATATTTTTGGATATATGAGTGTGCTCGATAGGTTATGAGTTGAGAATGATTATATCGATCACTCGTCACTAATTCTGAGCTATCTAGTGGTGCGGCTCGCGGTTCGAAGCCGTTTAAAGACTTGCACTCTTAGACTCCGTAGATAGGGCTCTTCGCCGAACACGGATGGAAACCTGAATTGGAGGTATTAGATGATCACCAACAACCTTGTTGAGAGGTCTTCCTTCCTCCAGTGGTTCCAGCTCATAGTTGATCATGATATAGGCAAAGAGCAATTTCATGAAATGGGACGCAAACCAACGACCGGGACTAGGAAGGGGGCATTAGGATGTTTCGTTCACGACTTATTATTCTGAAATCACATACCAAGAGCCCCTGGCATGGCCAAAAGGCAGGAATGTATCGCTAGTAGTCACCATAAGAGTTCGTTTGGCCACTTCGGTGGGCACAAAGCGAAATGGACTAAACACATCAGGCTGATCGTAAAATCGCTCATCTGCCTGGATGGCTAAGACCGGAACTCCAATCCACGCTCCTTGCTGAACCTTCTGGCCATTTGGGAGTATCACGCCTTCTTTAGGCATCACCTGTCGCGATAAGCCCCGTAGAGTGGGTGGATTGCGTCGGAGGCTTTCTCGGAATACACTATCCAGGCGATGCAATTTCAAAAGCGAAGTCGAGCGGTTCCAGTCATCTTCCGTTAGAAACGTCGACTCGGACTCTTCCCGCAATAACTGGACATAGTTGTGTTGCGGGTCAGACCCCAGAAGGTCAACAAGCGCGTGCGTAGTTATCGCCACAGATGATGAAAGTGCTCCCGACATCTAGGCAACGAATACATTAACCACTTATCAAACATAAACATAGATACGGTTGATTGGATCACGAATCAGAGTGACTTACCAGGACAATGAATCTGCTTGCTAACGACTTGCCATTCGTGATCGTTTGGTCTTTCATGTTAAACGCGGCGCGGAACACCCAAGTGATCAAATCTTCTGGCGGGGAATAATCGAAGGTTGGGTCGTGGATCTTACGCTGCATGTTCTCAAATCGCTCAGAGAACACCGGCCCGATATGCTTCGTGCATATGGCCCGATAGTACGTCATTGGTAAAGCACATAGAGAGCCGACGAATCGTCGAAACTGCCACGGAATTAATTGTCCGACCAGAATGACCCCTATACCGAACCAAGCCGAAAAGCCTGAGAGGCCATGCATGAACTTTTCGTTATGGGTCAAAGAATGACCAAACAGAACGCGTCCGGTCGACTTGAACGTAAGTTCCTTCATCGCGCTGTGGACATTAACCTCTGACCACTCTTCAGTGTTCATCCCAAACACTTTATCCACAGATTGACGTAGTTCATCGACCAGATCAGCCTGCACTTTCCCAACGTTCCGGGTCAGGTGAACACGAATTGCTTCAATGATCCCGATGTCGGAAGTAATATCCAATGCGGGCATAATGTAATTGAGGCCTAGCCTTTCGCCCTGAACCTGCCGCGAGGATAAGATTTCTCCGGGCTGGTCGACGACCCATTTGATCCATTCCTGCGGCAGCATCACTTGGGGTTCGAACCCCGTCGTGGGCAGGAGGAACGGTATCCCGGCAACATTGAATTTCTTATAGGCTGACATCATCGTGGTAATACCCGTGGTATATTCACGCAGACAGGCTCTAATCTCCGCCAGGAACTCATTGGGTCGTTTGCCTGCCCACTGAATCCCAGGAGGGACTCGCTGGGGGCGAACCCATGTGCGACCGACGATGAGCACTAGTAGCCCGAAGGCTAGTGCACCATAAGTAGCGAGTATAGAGCAGGGGCTCCAAGCAGTCATTTTAACCAGAAAACGAAAAAAAAAAAATGAGAGATAAAACTAAATGACAGAAGAAAAGAAGGGTTGGCGGATAAACCAGGTTATCCAGCAGTGCTACGGTAATTTTGTTTTTAAAAAAAAAAAAGGACGCTTGAGCCCTGTGGGGTTCCTCGATTTCCAAGGTTGTGGATGCGCCGATCTGTCCCATCTCGATTTAGTTGAGATCCATCCGAGATCCATCAGAGATCCATCGGGTAGACTGATCGACACTCTTCACACACCGGTGTGAGATTTATATCGTCTCCGCACCCCTCGCTCCACTTTAATGGTCAAGTGTCTCCGTTTCTATTTCTTTTTCAAAAATACGCTAACGATGATACCGAACCCAATCGAAAATTTCGACGTATTTCACTTATTCCCTTCCGTTGTGACACCCACCTCAGCTACCAGGTGTCTTCGTGCGGGTTCAACTTGTTGCAAACATCGAAGGTTTACCTTTATCTAGACGTACTATCATGTCTTTAACTCTGATTGTTGTGATTGTCCCATTCCTTTTGTCCTTTCTCTGGAATAGAGTCATTTACCACCGAACGAAGCAATATGTTGATTTCCCTCAGATTCCCCCATCACGAATATGGGGCCATCTGTCCACACTCATTCACTTCATGAAGACAACCAAATTGAATAGCCACTTTGGTTAGTTCAGACCTATTCCCGAATTTGAACAGTGAATCTGACTTATATTAGACAAAGCGTTTAAGGCGGTTTATGATTGTCTCGGCAGTCCCCCAGTGTTTCTTTTAGATTTGCGACCATTCAGCTTTCCTATATGTGTTGTCTGCGACCACGAAATTGCAGAGCAGATCTCTATAAGCTCGAAGCTGTTTCAGTATAGTATCCCTAAGTCGCCGTTTATGCGCTTGGTGGGTGACGTCACGGGACCAAGGTCGATTATCCTAGCAGAGGTAAGTTAATAACAGCCAGCATATGTAACAATTATTGATGTGAATATAGGATAAGAATTGGAAAAGATTACGCAAGCTGTTCAATCCGGGATTCTCCCATAGCCATGTCGCTAGTCTGATGCCCTGCATTCTAGATAAGACAGAGTTGTTCCTGGCGAATCTCGATCATTATGCTAGGACCGGTGAAGATTTCTCGCTTGATGAGCTCTGTACAAATTTGACATTTGACATCATGGGTAAATAATGTCTGTATTCACCTGTAAATTCCGCTTCTGACTTTTGATAGGTGCTGTCACTATGGATACTGATATGGACGCTCAACTCGGAGAACAGAATCAAACCCAAATCGTCAGACTCTTCCGCGAACTTCGCTCTACCTATAATTCTAACAAAGGAATATGGGTGCTATTGCCTTCCTACCAGAGACGTCGTCTTGCTCGTCGCGTTGATTTTCATATCAAACAGCACATCAAAGCAAAATTCGAGGAGCAACAAGCAAATCCTGCAAAGCGGTCTCGCAGTATTCTATCACTAAGCTTGGCCGATCAGAACGAGTTAACTCCAGAGGTTTTGGATGAAACTTGTGATCAGCTAAAAACTTTCCTGTTTGCTGGCCATGATACAACCAGTATCATGCTACAGTGGGCTTTTTATGAACTGAGCCGGAACCCCCGTATCTTCGGGCTTGTTCGCCTCGAACTCGACGAGTATTTTGGCCCAGAGTCGACTCCAATCGCTATCCGAGACAAGATCCTTGAAAACAGAGATCACTTCCTGCAGAATATGTTGTATACATCTGCAGTTATAAAGGAAACCCTTCGTCTATACCCACCAGCTGCCACTTCCCGGTATTCACCACCAAATACAGGATTCAACGTTCGATTGCCAAGTGGCCAAGACTTATGTCTAGATGGGGTGGTGCTTTATAGCTGCCAGACTATCATACATCAGACTAGCAAAGTGTATGGTGATCGGGCTTCTGAGTTCATTCCTGAGCGCTGGCTCGAAGGCTCGGAAACCCCTATACCCCCGAGTGCTTGGCGGCCTTTTGAACGTGGACCACGGCAGTGCATTGGGCAAGACCTTGCAAACATTGAGGCGCTTGTGGTTATTGCAAGTGCGGTACGGCGATATACTTGGCAAAAGGTCGGACTTGGGGCGACCAAATACGACGAATCAGGCGACCCTATCACGAAGGAAAATGGGCAATACGACGTCCAGTCAGAGTTGTACAATGTAAGCATCGAACAAATTCCATAATAGACCATGCCCTAATTACCAGAGTACAGACACTGGAGATAACAGCGCGGCCCGTGGACGGAATGAGAATGCTTGTGAGGATGGCGGGAGCCTGAACCACACCATGTTGGTCGCTACGTTGGTCGAAATCTATTTAATATATGCTAGAAAAAAAGGTTGCGGTGTTTTATAGCTGCTTACCCTTAGCTGGTCCTTAATCGTCAAGTAGAATTGGGTACAGTTCGCAGGGAGTCAAAGGCCAAATCCACGAAGTCTCATGTTATGTGGGCCTGAGATAGCACATCGACCAGTACCAAATCCACGTCCTTCTTGAGCTGTCATGATTTTTGATACTACCGCACTGTTGCAACGTTGCTGTAACCAGCCTGATGACAGCGGTAACTTGGAATGCAATATCCCAGTTAAGAAATATAGACACATGTCGGATGCCAAGATTCTCAAAATCTCAGAACATACCGCCCTTTGGATTAATGTCTCATACTGTACTCCGTACGGAGTACTCCCTACTATTCAAACATTATTGGTGGAACAAAAATTGGCCATGTGAAAACTTTACACGGAAGGGTCAAAACTATCAGGTTTACACGCTCAAAGAAGAGGGGTGAAACATCATTTAATATCCTTGTAGGCTAGCGTAGGAGAATGATCTGTGAGATGACCTGCGAAGCCCCTGTGGAGATCTATGCTTCAGAAATCGAAGTGCAGTAGCCGATCTGCCTTGAATAGACGGAAGAGACGAAATTGCTAATCCACTGTTAAACTAGGCGGTACGGACGTAACCATATGAAGCCTATACGGAGTAAGTTATAAGATAATAATGGTGCGTTATCCCTGTCAAAGCCACTTCTTGTATACTTACGTACACACAATCCAATGAAAACTAGTAGATTCTCCGTTGTACCTTACATACTCCGTACATATATGTACTAATATTCCCTCAGCCCGTGGCCCCCACTAAAATCAGAACGTAGGTCCCAACGACCATAACAACATGCTCCACCGACCAGTGGCGCATTTCCCCTTCCTAACCGGGACTAGTTTACTTCCCCTGATAAATACTAATTTTCTATTCTTTGTATTTCCGCTTCATACCCAGCTGCTTATTCACTTAATACATGCACTCCAGCTATTTCTACTATAATACTATTTAGGTGTCCAGGTAGTGCCTACTGGCTCTTACAGGTAGCTAACTCCTAGTTATTACTATATAGTAGATTTGATTGATTCCTTTACATTTGTGCGTGCGTGTGGGCAAATACCCGACCTCTATATTTTACAGAACAGGCGAGACATAGTGAGACTACATGGTCCACCGACCGGTGGCGCATATTAGCGTTGTGCCATTGGTCAGTGGATCATGTTGTTATGCTCGATAAGATTTATAGAACTGCTCCACTAGAATACCCACTTAGCTGAATCTCACAGATCTAGCTGTGGGGCAACAGAATTAATATCATTCGCAAACAAATGTACTTCGCATTAATTCAGCCGCTGGATCTCAGCCCATATTCACCCTACTCCACCTACCCAGATCTGGTACTGTCGATCTTGCCTAATACGTGAAGGACATGCCCGGCTCCAGCCGCGCCATGACTAACTCTACTCGAACATGTGTTTGCTTACATCATAGTGAGAAAGATAGCATAGCGTGTATCTGAGACATGACTCTATGCCTCGGCTAATATCCCCACCTTATCCTGTTGCACCTGTGTGTATATTCGCTCGACGCTGTTGATTAATTTGCATTTGCTGTTGTCGTGGGTCCCGTGGATCAAAATGGGAAGAAGTTACATACAAAGGTAGTATGTAAATTAGGAACTAAAATTTCATGACTAGAGACTTGCAAATTACCAGAAGTGAAGTCTGTCAATTTCCTTCTGTTTCTTAGAGCATTATATGTGGTAGGAATGGTATTTTCATTTGTTTCATAGGAAACCTCTTGTCCTTTTATCAATTACCCTCTGTATTCGCTCGTGCGTTGTGTCGGCTTTCTGGAAATCAAACAGATCGCTTCTTTGACGAAAAAAAGTAGACGGGATCTTGATGGGTTCCAGCCAACTGGTCCCATAGAGGCAAAAATTGACCAAAGTTGAATTTGACATTTTTGTGGTGGACAGTGTGGAAGGTGTCTTGGCTGTCGTCTGTTTTTCGCCCAGAGATGAGTATAATCAGTTCATCAATCGAGGAAGAGAGCACATACGCAGTAAGAAAGACCATATATTAGTCATAAGGAATATCACGAGGTATGCAAATTTGGACATTGGCAAGATAAAGCCATAGGCATGGATCGGGAGACTCATTATGTAAGCTTCGATTGGATTGAATGCGTAGGCCGAAAATGGGGTCGGGATAATGAAGCGATGGTGGCCTTTGTGCATCGTATTGAAAAGCAAAGGCAAATGGAACAGCCGATGAAGCCAATACATCATGGTGTCGGAAAAAGCCAAAAAGAATAGAAACTGCGCGGCTTCATACCAATATCCTGGTCCCTCCTCTGGAGAACCGTATAGTTTTGAGTATCCTCGGATTTGGGCCACAAATATCGGAGCCGTGAGAATATTTCCAATAAGCAGCGTAAGCATAGACTCTCTGATCTCTTGTCGAACCTGATTCTTGAGAAACTTTGGATGGGACTTCAACGTGGGTTCGAAATGACGATAGTAGCAAATACTGCCAAAGATAAAAAAAAGCAGTGTGCTCGATACCCTAAGTGAATGTCAGTGGAATTTCCCCAGGCCATATACTTGAGTCTTCTTAAGAGCCGCACATTGATAAGAGGAAGAGACTGCTATACTGCCTGACAATGCTTTGTCGATTCCATATGTTATTGGACGCGATGGAAACGCAAATTTGATCTCGCAACCCTGTTGCATATGGGTGTTGCCTCGTTAATGGGCGCCATGGGTCGATCGGGTTTTCAACAACACAGGCCAGATCAGTGGCCATATGCTTGATCCAGCTATACGTCGTATCGAGAAGGGTTTGGTCAAGGGAATCCAGAATAACATCCATATTGAGAGTGATTGGAGGCGAGTGATAAGAATTGATTGCCCCTGGGCTAAATGGTCCTTACAATGAGGAGTTGAGCCTTGGAAATTGTACCTCCTGTAATTCAGAATAGGCGATAAATACAAAATACCCACTCTCGGATCTTTCCAATCCTTGTAAATATATATTAACCTAGACCCTAGTGCGAAATTGTTTCATTTCACCACGACGTCATGCCTGCTGTAGGCACGTTACGCCACACGAACTTTGAAGCAACCCTGCCAGAGCCAGTGGGGGTATACTCGCATCCTAATCTTCATGCCTAGTATGATTTATCCAACGTAGACCATGGAGATGCAAGAAACACTTTTTCGGCTTGCATAAGGAATCCACTTTCATGCCGATACTGAATTTTTAGATCGACATTGCGAGTAATGGATACCCCACTACACACTGAATGTCTCACCGCCGATTCTGCAGATCGCAATACCGAAAGGGACCTCGGAAGCTAAAAGGTTAGAAATAGAATAAACCGTACTAGGTATGATGAAAAAAGCAAATTCTTGGAGCACTGGCGATACCCCTCCCCAGGTGACGAACCGTTCTCCACATCCACTATATAGGTACCTGTGTTTCCTATCTAGTACATTGACTTCCATTAATCACACTCAACTGCAAATATGGTGTCAAAAGTCATCACCCAATGGCCTTTACAAATGGTGTTGGTTGAAGTATTCTCATTTATTCTGATCGTCACCAGTCCTCTTTTGGTGCTCTTCTATTGGATATGTTATCAGTTTTTCAATACCTCTATCTCATCGACGGTGTCTACCGCCTATTCTGAAGGCACTTTTCAATTTTTGGGCAACCGAATGCCATCTTTTGACATGGAGTCAGTTCTAGCATATGGTGTATGGACATTGTTCCAAGCGATGCTGTACATGTTCCTTCCCGGACCGCTATTGTTGGGTCAGCCGACGCCTTCAGGAAAACGACTCCCTTACAGGATCAATGGACTTCTTGCTTGGGGATTGACACTGGTATCGATGTTTGCAGTACACTTTGCTGGATTAGTTCCTTTGACGTTCATTGCCGAACACTGGGAAGGACTTGTTTGGACCGTGAATATATACAGTCTGGTCATGCTTACTATCTTCCATCTGAAGGCTTATTGCTGGCCAGATAGTCCAGAGGACAATGTATCAGCAGGTAAGTTGATCCAAAGTGTTTTGAAAGACAGATAATAGTGGAGACCGGCACTAAACGCAAATTAGGGTACTTCTGGACCGATTTGCTTAACGGCATCGAGTTCCACCCCCGTTTCGGAAAGCTTTGGGACATAAAACACTTCCACAGCAGCAGAGCTGGCGGTGTCATTATCTGGAACGTGGTGTAAGTCCACCCGTCACATGCTAAACAGCCTCCAGGCAAATGATTGTTATTTCAGAGTATTAACGGCGAGAAGGGATATATCTTTTGCTGCTGCTCAGTACTACAGCATTGGCTACGTGACAAATTCCATGGTCTTGGCTGTCGTATTGCGACTCTTGGTTGTGCTAGATTTCTTTGCCAATGAAAAGTGGTACGTTTTTTTGAAAGCACCGTCCTCAAATTGGCGTTTGAGAATACTTCCTAAAATTTCTAGGTTTATTGGTACATTGGACATTGCATATGAACATTTCGGATTCTACTACATTTACGGATACTCGGCATTCATGCCTGTGATATACACCCTCCAAGCACAATACCTTTATCGCCATCCCAAGTCACTTTCGACCCAAGGCGTGGTTTTCATTGTGCTGATTTGGACAATTGGCTGGATTTTGACGTTGTGGGCCAATTACCACAAAGATATAGCTCGCGAATCTCAAGGCCAGTGCACGATTTGGGGCTCAAAAGCCGAGTACATTGAATGCTCCTACACACTTGCCTGCGGAAAGGTGCAAAGTTCAAAACTTTTATACTCTGGTAAGTAGCCGAAACGGGCTGCTAGATCCCTCATTTGAACTATTCGGTGATTGACAATAAATAGGGTGGTGGGGTGTTGTTCGACATGCCAACTATCTTGGAAACATCATTTTTACTTGCGCTTTGTGCGCAACATGTGGCTTCGACTCAATCTACCCCTGGACAGAAGCGATTTTCGTCCTAGGTGTGATGATGCACCGTTGTTTAAGAGACGAGAAAAAGTGTCGGACGAAATATGGAGCGCAATGGGAGGATTATTGCAAGAAGGTCCCATGGAGACTTATTCCCGGGATATTTTGATAGCAGAGTGATGTGAGGCTTTTGGTCTGCGGTCTGAAGAAATTGTTGCTAAAAACCCTCGAAGAGAACTTAGACGTGCTCTGAGAAGACCACTCTAGCACAATATCTTAGTCTAGCGTGGTGAATGTCTGTCCAGAATAAGTCCTAAAAATTGATTCTAGGCGATGTGCGAGAGTGTTGCTCGCCTAATAGAGCTCCAAAATCCATGAATTTCCTTACGCCAGTCTTCCCTTTACCAACTATTCGTTGCCCTGATGAAAAATAAAGGTCGACTAAGACTAGAGGCGGGGAGTGTTTTCGCTTACGCCCAATACCTGTATTACGGTAAATTGGTCCTCAGCAAAAGGAATAGGTGGGGACAGTAGCTCGCACATAGAGGTATGTCTCACATACAAGTCACATTTGCCACCGTCGGTAGAGACCAGGGTCACTTCCTATAGGAACACGTAGCAAATCTTAGCTAAAGAAAATTTTCATACATATGGTGATAGACCCACTATTCAAGAACAGGTCTGTCCTTTTCAAGCCAGAAGCAATATTGCCCAATGCAAATATGCATATTCTATATGCAGGCAAGACCCCACGGGTCCAATCAATGCCCAATAACCTAACTCATAGTTCCCTCTAAGGCTGTTTCGTCAAAAAGAGACTAGAGGTTATAAACTATGATGCAATCTATTCAAGGAAGATATAAAAGAGTTGGAACGGCCCGGAATCTGATCAGAGATCTCAAGATTTCTAGGTACCCCTAATTACTTGACTGGTCTTGGATTTGCCATTCATACCCTTGGGTTATAATACTTCTCTCCTAATCTAAGCTTTATCTTCGAGGGAAACCACAATCATGCAGACGAAAGGGGGAAAGGAAGATCCCAAGGCGAAATTGCTTGAGTCACCCAAGGAACAAGAGGCCGCTTTCAGAAAGTACTGTCTAGATTTATTGGAGGACAGAAGCCCCGATGTCAGAATCCGTCGTTTCCCACCAACGTGGCCTTAACTGTTTGGCGGCTTCCTATCCTTTCCTATAGTACGCTAACTAGGACTACAGAACCTTTATTATCCTTTCAACAAGCTTGAGAAGCGTCTCAGGATTTATTATGAGGTAGTAAGTCATTAAAATATATCTTATAGAGGGCTTGGAATGAGCTGCACTAAATGGAACGATGTTTTCTATCTTCTTCAGGAAGAGAACTTGGATGGTAAGGCCAAAATCATTCGAGAGCACATTATCATGAATACTTATTATCATATTAGGTGAGGTTACTCTGGGGGAGCTGGTGAAACTTTGCAGAACCAAAGACCCTAAATTTGCCGAGAGCCTAGAGCGCACTTTCTATAAGGATTTGGCGAGAGGAGAGGGAGATGCGAAAATTAGCCTTGCAAGTGAGATATTGATGTTCCTCCCACTCAGCCCCAGCATTATCTAATCAGATGTTTAGTATTTTTGGTTAATGGCCTTATTGGTGCGGAATACGATAGTGAATACGCCGGCTGTCGGAAAATAGAGTAAATACTACGCACAGCACATGGGGGTACTCAAGTATTTGATACGACGAACTCTCAGTCAAAATGGAGATATCTGAAGGAACCCCACCCCGTGTACTGTACGAAGATTATTTTCAGTGTTCACTGCTAAACAAAAGTGACGAGAAAATGGAGTCCTCTAAAAGAACCCCAAAATAGTGATCTAAAACAGTAAATCCATACCAAAATTTTGTCCCTATCGTTTCAATATTAGTTACGTTTTACTACCAACAATCTCCGCCATATGCCGACATGGCTCCACGCAGATGAATCGTTGTGTGTTTCCTTGGTCACCATCGTCAGTATCATTAAGGCTTCCACACCCGGTCCAGAGCTGGGCCTCCACCACACTTTGCTGCACTATAGTTAGTGCGCCACGATTGAAAATGTGGCTGTGTATGTCTCCACCTTCAACTTGAATTTGATCGGCAACCACCCGTTGGCGGTACCAATTTGGTAAGTGTCGTTACTCTGTGTGTCCTCTATTGTAGGACCCAATGTTCTTTTTTCTATCTCGTGGCTCCCCGAAGGCTGAATCTGTGGAAATAACCAGCCATCTAGTGTTTAAACTGAGGGTTCAGTCGTTGTGATCATACTATGGGGTACTGTTCTCTTTTTGTACCCGTTAGGTTTAACAGAGCTGACCCTAATCAGGCAATGTCCATACAGACAAAGCAAGATAGGCAGGCGTATCCTCGTTTTGCTCTCGTTTGTGTAGATGAGGGTAATTTTCACTAGAAGTTATCTGAGATATAAGGACCTGTGAAAATGACAGCTTCCAGCGCCAGAAACGGCTGCCTTTCCACCGTAACTTCCAGCGGCATGCCCCGCTCGACTGCCCTATCACCCTAGTCATGACGAGCCACTACAAGCGATCAATTGGCGATATGTGCAATGAGGCATGGTTTTGAATACAAATATGAACAAGACGCAGTGCTGTGTACGCAAATATATTCGTCTAGCATACGTCAGAAATGAATGGCAGCTCAGATAACTATTGATCTATGACGCAAGTTAGCCTTTTGAAGCAAACTGAGAGGCGATGATCGGCGCCCGAATTTTCAGCCCTCGCGCGCGTCACATCTTAGCTTCGAATGCAACCTTAAAAAATCTGTTATTTATGCCTAGGTGCCTTAGGCATGACACCTCAGGAGCTAGATAGTTTGTATGGGAGCTTGCTCCCTTCTCTCCCAATACAACCCTCTCCTCTCTGCCCTTTGGTCTCTACATAGTGTAGATCCTCAACAAAATCACCCAGGTTTCAATATGCCGGAGACCTCAGAGATGGACGCCCAGGAGCGCAATTCCAACCGTCGATTCCTATTTCGCCAGCCACGCGCATTACAATGGTTCGAGGGTGGGAAGTTGATGAAGCTCCAAGATGGCGAGCGACAAGCCGGACGGTTCGAGCTGTTTCTTGATCTGCTCTATGTCGCAATTCTGTCGAACTTTGCAGATACTCTCACGGAAGATATCTCAGGCGCAAAGCTTGTCAAATATATTGTAAGTCGAAAAGTACCACCCCTTACCACAAATGCCAACGCGTCCTAGCTCATTCTGGCTCCCTCCTGGAACGTTTGGAGCGACCTACGCGAGCTGATGAACTCATTCTACAATGACGACCTCATCCAACGCATCCTAATATTATGGGTTATGGCCGTGCTAGTCGTATACGGCAACAACGCCCCGCTCGTCGACGAGGAGATCGGCGCTATGCGCTCAGCCGTCGGCGCGTACATGGTTGCGCGCGTTTCCTGCAATCTTGCGCATCTGCTCTACTCATTCGCGAGCTATCACCACCGCCGGCAGCAGCGTCTTTGGGTTGCCCTTTCAACCCTAGCTCTATGCATCTATATCCCTCTATACTTTGAGTCGGTTTCCATTCGCGGGAAGATCACCACAACAGTCGTCGCTTTCGTCGCCGAGTGTATTACATGGGTTCTATGCTATTCACCCGCAGGCAAGAAGCTACTCCGTGTCAAATGGTCCACGGCAGTCGACATCGCCCATGAAATTGACCGCTTCGCTGCTTTTTACATTATTGTGCTTGGCGAGTTCCTCTATCTCATTGTTGTAGGATCGCATACGGCAGTCGGGTTGAATGAGCGGCTTATCCGTGCGGTGTGGACTTTGACCATTGCATTCTGCTTGAATTGGTTATATGTCCACGCTGACGGCGCAGTGGAAACCACCCATCCCCTGCGCCACTCAGTTTATACGGCCTTCGCGTGGGCTTTCATCCATCTTCCGCTGATTGCGAGTCTGTTAGCTGGCGGACATGTTGCGGCCCTGTCGGTGGAGGAGGCGGAACTCGGGGATCCGCAGCGCTGGCTTCTTTGCGGTGGACTCGGCGCTGGCATTTTCTTCTTATATCTGTTTTCTCTGCTGCACACCTCGAAGGATGAACCTGGTACTCTGATTCTTGCCAAGGTTTGTCCCAATAATCGGTAATTCAATATCGGGTCTTGCGCTGACTGTTCATAGCCATATCGACTTATCATGCGACCCGTGACGGGTATCATCATGGTTCTTGTTCCTCTAGCCCGCCATCTAAACACGACGTCGGTTTTATCGGTGATCATGGCTTTTTTCGTGTTTTGTGTGATCTGGGAGACTGTTGGTTCGCTGAGACCAGGGGCGTGTTTCTATGAGCAATGGGTAGACAACGATTATCCCGAACACTAGATCACAGACCGTCACTCGAACGCTCAGGAAGACCAATCCAAGCAGATTGTTCCTGAGGGCCCTTAATTGGAGCAGAGTCCTTGCCAGATCCCCTGTTTGGCGGTTGAAAAACAAGCTGGGCTACCCATGGAACCCCGGAGAAGGTCATTTATGCATCAACAGTCCGTTTAGTATATAATCTTGTCTCAATGTTTCTCCGTTTCGTTTATGATGCGATTGGGATACGTCACGTATGTTGTTAATCCTGAGACACTTGGGGCGGCCTTGGCGAAGGCTAGAAACGGAGAAAGTCTCCATCATCCCGCTAAGGGGTGTTGCAGATCGATGATCACTCAACAGCTTCCACTCAATACGGTCAAGGCCCAGGTATTCCGATGGTTTGTGGCCATTGACTCCTTCGTTTGAAGGGGTTCCTTGTTCTCTTTTGCTTCTTCATTGCTCTACAGTCTCTTCCTCTAGCTTGCTCTAGACATACATGTAAGTACAAACATAAGTACACACAACACACAAATACATATAATTGCATTTCACCTGGGCACTTGGGCTGGCTTAGTCATCAATATCACCGCAGCCTTCGATTACGCCTTATAATTGGCCTTATCTCTAAGACTCGGCGATCAGTGCAACACCATTGCCGCCAAGCAGGGTACCAGAGAAGCCCACTTCAAGTGTTGGAACACCCAGATTTTGGCGACAGCACGTCCTTCCCCTTTTCCTCTTTCTGTAACCGGGAATCCGTTTCACTCTGCAAGATTAGAATCTAATTGTGACTTTTCTTTTCGTGGAGTTACTTCTACTTTGACTTGCTTTAGTTTGCAAATTGTCTTCTTCAATCTTTTATTCCATATATGAACCAGGTTATACCATGCAAGATGATTTAAGTATCGACTAGTCCCATGTTACCTACTTGCACTTATCTAAAGATGCGAGACATGAGTACTAAAACAGCAAATTGAATTGTGCGATAGAGAAGGACCGATCTGTTCATATTCATGGTTGGTGCTCCTAAATATATAGTGACGTGATGCAAAAATGGGTTAGGACAATAAGGGTACTATTGATCTATCACACGAAGAAAAAAGACCTCTCTCCCCTTCTATTTCTGAGTTCGTCTCCTCCGATCTGTTATGACAGGCAGATGCCTGGTTTGTTAGGTGTCAGGCTTCATATGCTTGCTAGCTAGTATATTAGCTAGTCTCACCTAGATAGAGAATTCAACCTTCTTCTTCTTCTCTCCTCTCCTCTCTGGACTTTGCTAGATCAGGTTATGGGCCCTCTCTCTTCTACCTAGTAGCTATCTTGCTAAATTCATCATCAAATCCATCGTTTTTATCATTATCCTCGCCACTAAAGGGCGCTGTAGTTCGCCTTATAAGCGGCTATCTTTTGATTTTAATATGGCTCCTACCGTGGATGAATAGAGTACCCTTCTCGGAGAAGATAAGAATATTACCTAAGTAAGTGGACTCCTAGATCCCGGCACGTTTACACTTCACAAATTCTAGGACGTCCTCAAGAATAAAGATGATTTCGAGATCTAGTATAGCTAGATAGTCTATTATCTTAAAAGCTTTAATCTTTACCGGCTTATCGACCGCAAAATCCTTTATCCCCGAAGAGCAATCTTACGATCGCGAGATAATAGCAAAACACTTTAATTTAGATCACCGGATACCTTATCGCTAATATATCTTCTTCTCTCGTATAATAAGTTAGATCTTAAGGGGTGCGTATCGAACTCGCGACGAATTTATAGAGTAGACTATCAAGCTTTTTCGAGGATATGGTATTTACGCTCTTAACAAAGCTTTCTGGAATCTTATCGAAACGAAGAAGTCTGAATTCGGAATAATAATAATAGTAGAGTTTATTTAAGCACTTTAATAGCGTTTTTATACCGCGAACGAACTCGATATAATCGGAGTACCGTACGTCGCCGTATATACCATTTTTAAATAGCTCGACGGCGAATAATATTTCCACCACTTTACTACTTCCTATTATAAAAAGCTCGAGGGTTATAAAGACCCCTTACGTATAATTATAGCTAAGGATTTCTATTAATGCTGCTCAGAGATTCTATAATATATAGAACGGATCGCGAATAACGGGATTGTATATAGTGTATATAGTAGCAAAAATAGAGTGAATTTTAATAGTAAGGATAGATTATTAAACACACCACTAAAAGGGAATACCGCCGAGGCTTACGTCGCTCTCTAGAAAGCTCGTCCTATAACATCTAACGGAGCATGCTAATACTATAGTTTTATAGGACACGCGTGTTACGGAAATACCCGTCACTAATCGATGGTGCCCCGCCGGGTATATAGATAGGCCACCGAGAGCTAACTAATCTATCTGTTAGTAGATCACGTGTAGTACCTAATACTCTGGTATCCCTAGGTATTTAGGAAAGAGAAACCTATTCACGCTTAGTGAGTAAAAGTATGATCAAGCCTAATTAGACCTACTACTAGGAGGTTTCCGGTACGTATATACTTTAAGGTATCAGATATTACCTATACTAGGAATCACTATATAACTAGGAATATATGACCGTGACTCCTACGTCGACTTTTAGAAGTATATATAGAAGTATATAGCGACTCTAGTAGTGACTCTAGGGAGTCACGCTAGGGGTAGGAAACGAAGGATATATAAGGATACTTATTTATATACTTAGTTTAGTTCTTTATCTTTAATTATATATTGTTACTTATATTTATCTTTTAGATTACTAGTGACTCTCTTACCTAATTATAACTTAATAATACTTATAAATAGACTAATATTTCGGTATAGATCTATTCGGCGCTCTATTTAGTACCGTTCTTTAATACCTTAAAAGGACCTAGTCTATAGTAAGGCCTATTAGATAATAGTATAGTTAAGAGTATAGATCGTTAACGTTAGAAATCTAAGCGGTATAAGGTAAGTATACTTAGAACCCTTCTAATCTAACTATAACTAGTTAGTAGTATATAATATATTAAAGACTATCTCGAATTAAGTTTCGAGTCACTAACCGATAATATATCTTATATTAGTACTAGAAAGAAGCTAGTAGTTAAGCTTACTAACCCTAATTCCGATAATAAACGAGATAATAGGATTAAGATACTAAAGGAGTAGGTAAAGACCTTAATAAGTAAGCTTTAAGAATAGGAAAAGTATAATACTATAGTCGAAGACTATTTAGTGTAGATATATACTTAGATTACCGCTTTAGCACTAGCTAGTACTATTTAAGGGCCGACCTTATCTAAAGCTAAGTGCTTTAAAGGAAACCGAACTAAGCTTCGCGGATTCTTTACTTAGATAGATATATATATTAATATAAATAAGTCTAAGCTTCTATCTAAGGTAAGTAGGGTGATTTTTATATTAACCTATCTACGTAGATAAATATAGAATTAGCTTAAACCTTATATTAGGGACTACTATAAGAAAGTACCTAGAGATTAGTCTAGTACTATAGTAGAAATCTTTAATAGCTATAGTAGTTTCTAATAATATTTAGAATAAATATTTAGAGATATCGACGCTACTAGAATAGCTAAACGAAAGCTATAGAAGATTAGATAATAGACTAGCGTATCGGTCTATACCTCCGAATTCTAATAGATTATTTTATATCTTAATTTACCTAATCGAGCGTATATTCTATACTTCGAGATAGGACTTAAACCCGATATTAAGGATAAACTAGCTAGGATCGACTAACTAAATATCTTAGATAAACTTATTAAGATTATAGTTAAGATTAATAACTATATTAATAAATAAAAGTATAAACGATAAGAAATAGACTAATAGAAATATAGTAAATTATATAGCTTTAACTATTTTAGTAATAGACGCTATAATAGGTGTTACGGGACTACCTATCACCAATCGATGGTACCCTACCGGGTATATAGATAGGCCACCGAGAGCTAACTAATCTATCTATTAGTAGATCACGTGTAGTACCTAATACTCTGGTATCCCTAGGTATTTAGGAAAGAGAAACCTATTCACGCTTAGTAAGTAAAAGTATGATCAAGCCTGATCAGACCTACTACTAGGAGGTTTCCGGTACGTATATACTTTAAGATACTAGATATCTCCTATACTAACGAGTGCTACGTAACTAACTAGTATACTAACCTAATATACTAAGATATAGAATATCAATGTAGTATACTAATAGGACTACTACTAGGACGGTAGCGGTATACCTAGATAGGGACTAGGGAATATAGACGAAGGATATATAAGGACACTTATTTATATATTTAGTTTAGTTCTTTATCTTTAATCATATATTGTTACTTATATTTACCTTTTGGATTACTAGTGACTTTCTTACTTAATTATAACTTAACAATACTCACAAATAGACCAATACTCCGGTATAGATCTATTCGGCGCTCTACCTAGCACCGTTCCTCGATACCTCAAAAGGACCTAGTCTATAGTAAGGCCTATTAGGCAATAGTATAGTTAAGAGTATAGATCGTTGACGTTGGAAACCTAAGGAGTATAAGGCAAGTATACCCGGAACGCTTCTAACCTAACTGTGACCAGTTGGTAGTGCGTAATATATACCTTACTATAATTAGGTATAGGTCACTAGACTTCTCTCTAAGGCCCTTAGCTAATTAATTATATTTATATAATAGCCTCCTTACTAGCCTTTATTTAGTTAACCTTAAAGTAACTATAGTTAGCACTTCGCTTATCAGCATTATAGATAATCTAGATAGCTTTAAGTAAACTAGCTAGGTTATTATAGCTTTCCTAATATATTATATTAGTATCTAACACCTTCCCCTATAATAAATCACCCTTCTAACCTTCTCTATAGTATTTATATCTACGTGGACAAAGTTAAGCAATATTATCGGTTAGAAAAAAACTATTATCGCCGTAAACGTTATCTTCTTAGCCTTTTTACTTAGGTACGGGTTATCTTAAATAATAAACTAACTATAAGTTACTATATTATACTTCGTTAAGACAGAAATCTTATCTATAATCAGAATTATATACCGGGTACTATAAGGCGCTAGGGGTGCTAGGGTCTATTCACTAACTATCTTATATATATATAAGATAGTCCCGAAGCCGAAGGTGCCGAAATATAGCGTAATAGTTGCCGTTGTTATTACACTTGCCTCCTTAATAGGACCTATCTTCGGTGGTCTAGTAGCTAAGAACTTAGCCTAGAGGTGGGCCTTTTATATTAAGTACATTCAGCTACGGGAACCATCGTTAACGTAATGAACTCTAATTATTGGCCGTAACAGCCTCCCTCGTAGGGGATTGGCAGTCTTGATGTTACTACTCTCAATGCCGTCAACATTTGGAACCGTGCCACCGCTGTCAATATTCTCTTTGCGACCAGACCTTTGGTTATTTAAGCGCCTCGATGCATGTATGTCTTGTTTCTGCTTCTTGTTGTGAGAGGGAGAGCTGCGGTAGTCAGCAAAAGCATTTAAAGCTGAGTTAGAATACCGTGCGTATGAACTGTCTCCGTACTGGTGACTGCTCCAGCTTTCAATGTCGACGGTGAAAATAATGCAGTGTCCACTAGCGTCGAGACCAACCCGTGGATTATGTGCGGTAATTGGTTCTATGGACACATCAGCATAATGATCATATGAGGAAGATATTGTAAGCTCAGACGGTGTTGGTCTCATTTTGTGGGGCTTTGCTATTCCCATCACACAGCAGGTATCCCCAACTGCGGTATCAAATCTGTCCAAGCGTCTATTCAGGCGAGACAAGGATGGCTTTCCAAAAGCAAGCATGGCCGCCAATGGCGTATAAAAGACTCAAGTAAAGAGAATAAATGTAAGCAACCAAAACAAGGTAGCAAACCCTTTCGCGAACACATGTTAGCAATAACAATCCTAGGGGATTTCAACACCTCTATTGCTGGATTGTTGGCACTGCTTGAAGGAAGAGGTCTCCCGGAGCGGTTGAGGAGAAATTCGATCGAAATAGCCAATGTTTTGGACTTTATTCAAAACAGAGCAACCCTACTGAGATATGGCAATAGCCACGTCTCTAATGACGGAGTTTCTGTTCTTTTACAAGATGTTTTCCAAGTATACACTGCCGCCGAGCAGATAATTGAGGGGAACCAACCAGATACATATACTGATGGAAGAATATCCCAAGCTTCTGTCGTCGCTACAGAGATGAATGGTTCTTCGAGCCAAACACCAGGGACCAGTGAAACGAGTGGAAAGAGAAGCCAGATTGATGAGGAAATGGGAACTGATCGTGCTGTTTAATAATAACAGTTTCGAAACGTTGACCAAGGTTAGTAAAAGCGGGCCTATATACATATTGCCTGACGTTAACTCTTCATTACTGCCTTCTTTCATCCCTCGAACTAAATCTACAGTGTTATTAGCACATTGGATACAATCAATACAATCACAATCACAATATCACAGACAGCAATTTCCGCTCATATGCTCTTAGTAGATTAGACTAAGGGCGCACCGTTCTATTGAAATATGGATATCGTTGAAATCTATATATATCGCTAGTAAAAACACAAAACCAAGGTACCGGTATCAATCTCGGACATTAAACCGAAAAACGTCGCTGCCGAGGCCCCACCACGATACAAAAATGGCGGGAGTTCAGCAGCGTGAGGCGCAAGTCCAAGAAGCCCGGAACTGGAATGTCGGCCGTCCCATACGGTCTGCTGCCTAGTGCTAAACCTGTATCTTCCTCAGCTTGCTTCTGCGACCAGCCCAATGCTGCAGCTACGCCAAAGAAAAGCTTCTATTTACTCGCAGAACCATGACTGGCTGTATGGACTGTATGATATGTCGTCGCAGAAGATAGAAATACGACGACCAACATCCTCCATGCATGCAGAATTCCACATCGCGGCAACCGGGCAGGTTGTAAAGGAACTGGTGTGATCCTGGTACTGTAACAACTGTGCTCGCGGTGGTTTCATATGGGAGGGTTACGAGTAACGAAGTACTTGGCAGTGAAGTCACCTGATGATAGAACTAATATTTTGCCCATCCTGCAGCTGAGTGTCCTGTAACTTCCGCCCGTTCAACCGGGACTTATCTTTTTAGATCTTGCTAACACAGAGGGACAGAGTATTAACCCTTTTTTCCCGTCAGGTTAATTCAAAATTTAGCGTCCGAAGCGGATGATTACCGCCAATTCCGGATACGCCGCATGACGTACGTCGATCATCCGAGCCCGCAACCTTGTGCTCACTTCGTCCGTGGTTCCTCTTCACTGTCAAAGCCACACTCCACATACATATAACCAATCGGTATCAACTGGTACGAGCATGAAACCAATCTATACTAACAGAGAGCAGATACCCAGGAAATGTGTAATCGACTATAGGACGTCAAAGTCTATTCTAGGCCTCGCCAAAACACGGGTCGGGTCGGGTTCGCCTTAAAGGAACCGCCCACGGGTAACCCGCCTGTGGGTTCTTAGCGAGTACCAATGGGTAGACCCAAAATACCCAAAGTTAATATAATCTGAGATGTAATCTACTATCTGGCTTCATCCAGTGGTTCTGCTGCTCTCTATCTTCTCAGTCAACGCCAGCCCCAGATACCATCTACTGCTTCTTTGCCTATCCAAAAGCCCAGGCCAATGCTAGGAACTGAATAGTTGAACTTTCAGACCAATGGTGCTAGTCTCTTGGCTCCCTAAAGTGGTTTAAATTTCAGCATACAACATGTCGGATGACGGCGTCTCGTGCGAACCCTAACCCTGAAGGTTTGATGGGGATTCGACGGGGTCTAAGCACAACACTATAGGTGCGGGAGTTTGCAACATTCAACAATCAGGTTTCCGGTGGGGTCTTGATTCCAATCGACAGCATAAAGTATAGGAAATGCAGAGAACTATGGTGTAGCCAAGCTTTGCCACAAACGGAGGTTTCGAAAGCCATCGAATTAGAACCTGATATCTACACAATTCATGTGTTTAGCCATATCACGATTCTATGAAAGACCGTTTGCAGACACAAAGTGGCGTGGTCTAGATCGAAGTTTGTGTAACCCGTTTGACCCAAAACTTTTACTATCCATTTCCCCTTCTATAGGGTCCATTGTTGCTTTGGTCCGGGTTTATTGGTCACGTTTGGAACGTCAATTCTCTTTCACTATAAGCATATCTCTCCAACTCTATGTAACGTCTTCTGATAATTATCTCTCGTGTGCAATTCCCAGGCCCGATGTCCTTAGCTAATATGTGCAGCCTTTTAGAGACTCATGGAAAATATTATAGCTTTTGTATGTCGAATGAGGATTTTATTCGCTTTTTGTTTAAAATAATAAATTAACATGTACGACCTCCAAATAACCGTGGAAATTCTATAAGAAGTGTTGCTAATGCTATAGGTAAAAATCTATTTTCCTGGTGCTCAATGGCTGGAGCTTAGCTTCAGCTCCGCATGTTCCGGGGTGGAACCGAACAGAACCATTGAACTATGGTATTAATTCATGTCCACAGTAGAGTTTACAGAAAGCACTTGATAACTATGAAGATCCTAGCTCAATACTTTACGCAGTGGGTCTTATTTACTTTTTTGCCACTTAGCTATCCTATATGCGGAAATAATATTGTGCATCGAGAGCTTATAGGTAAAACCGGGAATAAAAATCAGAAGTACAGATTTTGCATCATGACTACAGTTCATTGAGGTCATTATTTATCACCGTTTATACATTTCTATCCCTGTGTACTTGGATTAAAAGACATAAATAACGGCTGTTTTTGTGACGTGTACTTCCTCAATCTCTGAAGAACATTCCTACTATACTGACACATATTATTGCTCACATTCAGTTAACTGCCAATATGAAGTATTCCGTGCTCTCTCTCGCCGCATTCGTGGTGCTGTGTTTGGGCAACCCGACTCCCTACTGGAGGACTTATCTCTCCCGTCCAGTCCGTCCAGCCGATACTGGTACCGTTATTTTATCCAATAACTTGCCGTTTAGCGTTCAGGTGGATGAAGAGCCACAAGGGTCTCAATACAACGCTGCACCCGGGCAGCCAGTTTTTATTCCAGGAGCATCAGCAGCGGATGTGAAGCTTAACGGGCAGGTAGAAGTGAGCTATGTTTCTGGTAACGAAGGCACATTTAATTATGTTATAAACCCCATCGGCAATGGTGGCTTCCCCGGATGTGTCAATGTATCGCCCAGTGGATGTGGGTCTCTGACATGGTGTCCTGGAGACCCTGGCAAGCAACCAGTGACCTGTTCCGGGGGAACTGAGCTTCCGGTCTTCTTGCAGCCCTATCATCCCCCACTGTAAGTCTCTCAGAGCCGAGTTTTATTAGCTGGTGCTAACTTTGGGCCCGTTAGCGGAAGATGCAAAGAATCTCTATGAAATAGTGAGCCTCCTTTGGAGCGCAAAATGCCAGTAATCGCCACCCTAGGCTTTGCTAGGGTTGTTTTGGAGAGGTATCGTCATGTCATCCTGAGTTTGTCTCTATGATATTATGTACTGTTTTTCTTTTCTTCTTCTTTTTTTGGTTAAGGAAGGGGTGTATCAGATTGTATAAGTATTACTCCCCCTTTCAAAATATAGCAAGGCCACAATTTAAATCTTTCGGATTGCAGCTTTCAATCATAGAAAGGGTGAATGATGGTCCATTCGAATCAGGGTTAAGGTAATTCGTATGGGAAAAAAAGTGGGCCGGAGGCTCATTCGATCAAAACCCAATATGGTAGATGCGTAAACGTTTGATAGTTTTGAATCCAGATACCATATTTTATACAATTTTAATTTCAAGATCAGGGATTAAGTGATTGGCGAGAAATAGTTCATCACAAATAGGCGATATTTTTGGTGGGGTAAGGCCATCCGCCAGCAATCGAGTCACCAGCGAGATTTAGGGTAATCTCGTATCATTTTCAATCAATCACATTTCGGCCAACCCCAGACAAAAAAGCAAATAAAATGAGTCAGGAAAATATCAGGGGAAGGCAGATATATTTTCAACAATTCCCACCTATCCAGTTCGTGAAGCCGGCCGCAAACAGCCGTAAAAGTTACGGGCACCCCAAGCCTGGATATTGCGGTTCGGAGGACGATAGACTGCGCCAAGACTTCGAAAAAGCAGATTACAGTGGGCTATCTGCTGGATTGATAGGCATGATAGCTTGCATTGTCTTAACTACAGTATCTGTGACTATTTGGATATGCCTTTTTTGACGGGACGTTAATGTACCTGCGGATACATTAATAATGTACGTATGATGCAACACCTTGCTCATAGTTCTATGTTGAAAAGAATTACGATGAATGTACGAGAGGACACGTATGGTCAAGGCCAGCGAGGTGTTTAAGTCTGATCTCTTTCAACATGGGAGATATCCTATATAAATGGAGAGGATTTCTCCTGAACTATACTCTGGTTGGTAGGATCAATGCTGATCGTCTGATTCATGCCTGAAGGATCAGGAATTATATGCCTGGTGCACCATGAATCTCAACAGAAGATATATAAGGACACTCACTCATGTATCTAGTTTAGTTCTTCGTGGTCAATCCTACATTGTTTCTTGTGTTTACTACCCAGACTTTGGTGACTCTTTACTTGATTATAACTTGACAACACTCACGAATAGTCCAATACCTCGGTATAGAACTATTCGGCGCTCTGCCTGGCATCGTGCCTCGATACCCTTAAAAGGACTTAGCCCGTATAAGACGTGTTAGACGTCGGTATGGTTGAGAGACAGATCATTGGCGTTGGAAGACATCGAACGTAAGGCAGGTATAACCCAGGACTTCAAACATAACGACGACCAGATAGTCGTACGTAACATATAGTCTATGGTGGTCCAAGTGATTAGAGTTACCCACTAATTAATATAAGTTAGAGGGTTAGTAACTAACGTAACCGGTAAGCGAGCCGCCACTGTAAGCGAGCCGCCACCCTACCCCAAAACGCGTCTTCTAACTAGCACCTAGTTAATTTAACCATACACTATACCACTAATTCGCTCTCGAATCTCTGCTAATTCAGTAGAGCAAGAGGGTAGGATCTTATTAGCTATCTAGGCTTTTAAAAATAGAGATATCAGTAATATTACTGCTGCTGCCCGGACTTTTAAGATACCGCGTTCAATAATACGCGACCGCCTCAATAGCTATACTTAACGAAGTATTATACGCGTAAATTCGTGTAAATTGACAGAAGTTAAAGAGGAATCACTTTAAAAATAGATCCTCTTTATAGATTCTCGAGGATCAGCTCCCCGACCTTCTACTATACAAGAAATAGCGAATCTTCTTCTTAAAAAGCGCGGAACTACCCCTATTCTTTCGGTCGGCAACAAATAGATATATAATTTTATAAAAAGACGTCCTCTCCTATCCTCTCGGTTTTCGAAGCGGTATAACTATAAGCGTACGAAATATAAAGATCCGAAAATTATAAAGGAGTAGTTTAATCTTATTAAAAAAACTATCCTATAATTTAGGATTAACCTAGATAACGTTTATAATTTTAATAAGACTAGTTTCGCTATAGGTTTAACTACTACTATAAGGGTAATTTCGAGAAGCGAATTCTATAGTCGGCGAGTACTTTTATAGTCTAGAAATTAAGAATAGATAATAGCTATCGGGTATATAAATACTACTATCTAGGCCCTCCCGCTATATATAATTTTTAAAGATAAATTCTTTATCAAATCCTAATTCGATAGTCTCTTAAAGGACTAGCGATTTAAGATTAGTCCTAATAAATAGACCTCTAATAAAATTAGACTTCGCTAGCTTAAAAAGCTCTTTATTCCTACTACTTCTTTATGTATAAAAAGGGGGTATATAAAGAGGGGGGGGGGGAAATTAGCTTTTAATACTCGACGGCTATAGAAGTTATTTAATCCTAAGATTCGATAAAATCTATAAAGAAAATAAAATCATACTAATCTATATACCTCCGCACTCCTCTTATCTTTTATAGCCTCTTAATATCGGCTATTTTATAGTATTAAAACGCTTATATAGCTAGATAGTTAAAATAAAAATATAGAATAGAATTAATTATATCGATAAATTAGACTTCCTCAAAGTATACCCCTTTATATAAATAGAGGCTTTTAAATCTAAGACTATTAAAAATAGCTTTAGAGTAGCCGGTTTAATCCCTTTCTTACTAGAGAGAGTACTTTTAAAGCTTAATATTCGGCTTCGAACCCCCCCCCCCTAATAGCCGGGGTAGTAATTAGGATCTAAAAATACCTTCGAACTATATATAATTATAAAAGTAAGCCTCCTTAATAAAAGCACTACTTTATATAAGATTAAGGAGCCCCCCCCTAGCCCGTTTAATTCCGCTATTAACTAGATTTTAAAAGCCTACTAGATCACGATATAATCTACGGCTTTACTTAAGAAAGAAGTAAGCGATTTACGCGCCACTAACGAGAAATAGAAGCAAAACCGAACTAGATCTATAAGGACAATAGTCTATAAAGGGGATCTCTCGGTTTAGGATATTCGTAAGCTATATTCAGAGCTATTTAAGGCCTAAGTAGCGCGTATTAATAACTATCGTAAGCGGGTTTCGGAAGGTTTATAGCTAGCTATATAGGCCGGACGAGTATATAGAATATATAGGCAGCCAGGATATAGAAGAGAGATATATCCAGATAGATAATGTTTTTAGTTTATTTAATTTAATAGCGTTTTGGTTAAGATAAATACATTTGAAATTAGTAGGTTGGGTAGGGTTGACCACTCGCTTGTGTGGACCACTCGCTTGTGAAATACGTTAGCTAGTATATTAGCTAGTCTCACCCAGATAGAGAATCAATCTTCTTTTTCTCTCCTCTCCTCTCTGGCCTCTGCCAGATCACGATCTTCGCTTTCCCCTCAGTTTCGCGTATTCCTCACGTCACTATGGCCTTCCCCTCTTCCTCTTTAACCCTCTCTACCAGCGGTGATAATATTGACCCTCTTCTATCTGGTTATATACTATCTGAAGCCACTAAATGCAATTCCACTAAGCCAACTATTAGGGAGCCCCCACTTCTGTCTAAAACGTGTTGGACATTATCGGATACCAGAGTACGTGGTTTGGAACGATGTGACAAAGTAGTCCTCTATCAGAAGGCCAAGCCTGTTACAATAAGCAAAGAAATATTACCCACTAGTACTGTCTCGATACAACTTGCTCCTTCGCAGTGGTCAATCGAGAGGGCAAGTGGTTGGCAGAATGGGGATTCGAATTTCCCGTCACGTCTCCAAACGAGCAGGCATTCGTCTGTTTGGCTTGTTTGCTAGATCAACGTTGTAGACACATTAGAGACCTCACGAGTCTAATCCAGAAGCTCTTTTAAGCTGCTATTTACGACTGTACTGGAATACGGTTTGTAGTACCGGTTTTGACTATGATGCCCTAAATCATGGTTTTGTCGCAGTCTATTCCTAGTTACCTGAACCTATTCTACACTGGAATACCGACATAATTGAGCGATTGTGAGAGTGAGAGTTGCTTACCCTCGAGGTCAACATGGCATCTGGAGCTTTGGCTCGGGGATATCGATCAGCTGCTTCTACATCTAGGAGCCATCCCAACTTTGTGAATAACTTCCCGTCAGTAATTATGGTTCATGGTCCACCCAATCTCTCGTATAAGTCCGCTACAATGATCAAAGTGGCAGTCATTACTTTTTGTGGGTTTATTCCCGAGTCATACGATAGGATAGATACAGCATGCTCCGCTGCTGATATAGCACGGTTGAGGCGGGCCGGGATCCAACTAGCCATCTGGGACCAGAATTGGTAAAGACACTCTCCGCGATCACCGCTCAGGACCGGGTGATATCTGCACAGGGGTGCTTTGATCCACGGGCAGTCCTAGCAGGCATCCGTTTAAACTCCTCCCCAAGCAAAAACGATGTGAGCGCTTATCAGAGGTAGAAAATTCAGTATAGGTTGCAAGAATCCAATAGGTCCTACATCCCGAGGGCCCTTGTGGTGCTGTTACAAACATCAAACCCACCTTCACGGTGAGTTGCGAACAGTGATATGCCAGATATCATCCGGACGCGATGTGTTTGAGGAAACATCGATGCTAACTGGACGGGGGTGTGTGGCGTAAAAAGCAGTGCGTCACTAGGCCAGACCTTGCGCGAATTGCTAGTTGGGGTCCTAGCAAGGAACGTAGAGGGCTACGGGTTGGAATCCTGTCACCCTCACAGCTTTTACCTTAGAGGCACCTACCGATGAAAGCCTACTTGCCTTGGTTGGCTTGGCTAGGATCTGGATGGTAGACCTAAGGGTAGGGGTAGCTGCTGCAGCTCACGCAATAAAAGGCGGGTGGGGAAAGCTGTCGCTGGGCTAAGCCCTTCACCTCACCTACAAGTACTAGCCGTTAAACCCGGGCCGCTAGGAAAAGGATGTCCCCTTTGTGGTAGCTAGGTTGGCGCAACAGTTCTGGTACTTCTCAAAAACAACAAAGTACAATCCGAGTTCCGGGGTCGCCCCGGATGGTCATCGAAACACAACACAACATAACGAACAATTGGTCACTCGGTCGCTTTAAAACACTAGTACCGTCCGGTCATTATCACGGGCTTCGGCGTTAAGGAAGGTTTCTTGTGGTGCTAGTCCGAGTGCACCGACCTACATAGCGTTGCCGACGATAGGCTAGCTTGATTAGGTATAAGAAATATCATCATCATCATCATCATCATCATCATCATCATGCTAAAATGATAGTGAGCTCGGGAGGTAGAGAAGTCGGTGATTTGCTGTCAAGACCTGCTTGCGCTGCCAATTGCGATATGTTAAACGACGGTGTCAATGGACAATGGAAACCAGATAGCTTGACTGACCTGCAGCTGCAGTGACATTCAAGGTATATGCTTTAGACATAGTGCTTAGGCTTGGACGGGGGAAAAAGGCTTAGGAGTTGGATCCACTAACCTTCTGTCTAACAAGGAGGAAACACGCATTCCTGATAGTATGCAGCTCCGTGTATGTCCGAATGATTCGTTCCCGCTCGCTCGTATATGTCGACAAGCATAGGGGGGACCCTATCAGACGTGATTCTTGGGCTATGGGCCCTCTCTTTTGTTTGGCCGTCCTCGGTGTTGTCTATCGATTCAAAGCTGATATCGCTATTGTTAGTTGATTCGGCTAGAAAAGACGGGACTTTCGCCTCACCTTCTCTATGCAAGCAGACTCGATCAACAACCTCGCCAGTACGAAAATATGGCTCTAGTAAAACAAAGCATCGGCTCCTCCCGGTGCCTTCGGATTTTTAGGCTCGAAAGAAAGCTAAGCGCCATCGGACAACGATGGTCATCCACTGGACACCAAGAATCCAAGCAGCAAGTAGGCTATTCTATGAGAGGGTTCGAATACCAGGAGATTGGGTCTCGCGTTAGGTAGGCATACCAACGCATGATCTGATGAAACCAATCGACTGGGTAAAGGTCGAGGTAGCGAATCGTCGATGCCACCAGTAGTCATGTGTAAAAACAGAGCATACTAGGGTATTGGTGTAGGGGAGCACATATAGTCACCCTAAAACGTTTTATGTATTTGTATTCCTTTATAAGTGTATCGCATCAAGCAGGGAACTGAGGGAAGGACGAGATCAATATAGGGCCTGGGACATAAACGGTATTAGACAAGTATATGAACAGAAAACAATATCTTTCATTTGGATAGATATTTCCACAAGGGCTCAAACGTAACAAAAAAAAGACAACATATTTCCAATATCCAGCCTCTATACAATATTTCCCTGTATATCCCACATTCTTTTTCCGAAAGCGGAAAATCCAACTTTTGACCAGATATAGAGCCAATTAAAACAAATAGAGTATCACAGCATAAGCCAAAATAAGTAAAAAAGAAAGAAAGAAGAGGCCAAGTGCAAAAAGAAGAAAAAGATGAGTCAAGCCTAAGCCCGCCCCTCCATAACCTCAAAGATGCCGCCCATCACAAAGTTCGGCTTCACCTCCCCAACTCCCGAATCCACCGGCCGAGGTTCCATCAGCCCCAACCCCTGTCTCTCAATAGCATCCCCATCACATCGCGACCGTTCTTCGCTCAGCGCCATATCAATCTTAGACGGTCGTCGACGCACGACCATCGCCGAGCGGCCGCGTAGAACAGCACAGGGGAGCACGCTAACGCCGGCGTTATGGGGGGGTATCGGAGACCGGACGCGGGCGGGTTGATGGGGTTTCGGGGTTACTTGTGTGTCTGACGCCGGGTTGCCCTTGGAATGTGTGGGCTTTGGAGGGGTGGAAGGAGAGGTTGAAGAGGTGGTGTGGAGAGCTTTGAGGCGAGTGGGTGGAGGTTGGGGAGGAGGGTGGTGAGGTTGTTGTTGAGCTTGCGGTTGAGGTGTCGCTGGTTGATTTGGGGCTTCTGGAGCGGAAAGACGTGCTCAGAGAGAGGAATGGTGAGGTGATATGCATTGTTGATGTGATGTATTTGATGCTTTCTCGTATTATGGTATGTGAGGCTTTGGAGTTGGAGATGACTATGTCATGATAGAAGATTGGGAGATTGAATTTATTTGTAGGAGAACTGGGGATTGGGGTTTATTAATTATACAATTCTATAATTCTATAACCGGGTTGACTGCAAGGACTGCTGCAGGGAGAGTTAAGACACGACGCATGCGGATGAATGTGATTGTCGGAAACGGACAATGGCTTTGGGGTCTCTTTCTGATTTTGTATAATTTATAGATGTGCTTGTATATACTTACCTAGGTATATGTACTTATTCTACTATCTAGAGGTATGTAAATGTATTCTTCGACGTTCACAGTCTCTTCCAAGGGTGTCCGATTTCCTCTTTGGGCAATAACTAGTCCGACCCACCTGATTCACATTCATGCAGGCTATAGTTTAAATGATCATCTCTTTTGTCAAATAATCGTTTATCCAAGTCTATGGAAATTGAAATGGAATCCCACGCTATGCAAAATGCTCCCCTTAGGGAGAATAGTATACAGCACAAAACCCAGAACAGAAATGCCCCAATCTATGTGAGGGGAATGCTAAGGAAAAAAGACGAAGGAAAAAAAAAAACCGCCCTACTATCCAACCACTTCGTGATAACATCCAAAATTCATATAGATCAATATGTACAGCAGTTTATTCAGAACTGCGGTCGCCCGATCGTCGCTGCGTGAAGCTTCGTCGGATACTCTCACCCCAGGCGGAGTTGTCCAGCGAATGCATGACATCTTGTACATTCATACTGCTGTTCTGACGCGAAGAATCGCTAGCGGAAGACGCCTCGTGCGATTCGCCAGTGTCGAACGAAGTGCGCTCCCCATACATTTGACGCGGTGTAATTGAGGGACTGATACTTGACCACTCCCTCGTAGGTGTGCTGGAGCCAGACAGTGACCCGCTCAAATTGGTATTGATGCGAGGCAGAGCGTTTCTGTTTGCAGTTGGGCTGGACTCGGCTCGTCTGTGCTGCGAGACCGGTGAGAGCATTGGCGGGAAGTTTCCATCCAACTCGGGCTGTGTCTGGGGTGTCATCGCGCCGGAACCTGGCTGGTCGTGCTCGTCGGGGTCGTCGACTGGATCGTCGACAAAAATCTCCGGCACAGTGAATGTAGGGACCACACTCATCCGGCCGTTCTTCTTGCGGTCAATCTGGCGGCGGAATTGGCGGGACCAGTATAGGGTATCAAAGAAGCCGACGACCGTGTTTCGACGGACAGCCTCTTCCACCCGCTGCAGCCGGGCCCGACGACGTAGGAATTCTTCGAGGCGCAGACTCTTGCTATCGCTAATCACATTGTAATGTGCGAGGATCATCAGGCACTGGTGGAAGGAGATGCCGCGATCGGGGTCTGCAGACACAAGGATTTCTTCATAGAATGCATTCAATCGTCTGCGCCGCTCTCGAATGCTTTGCACTGGAATCCGCGATATGATCCGAGAAAGCTCGGCGATGTCCACACCAGACGAGACGCGAGAGTTTGGCCGCATTGAATGTCGTGACTCAACCAGCGAGATCATCGAATTTCTTGCGAAAGAACCGATCGAGTTTCTCTGAGGTTCGATCCGGCATTGTTCCAGGATACTTCCCACTGTGAACTCTCCCTCGTAGATTCGCATTGCAAAGACACCAGAGAGCTCACCGAGTAGTCGAGGGAACTGCTCCGTGGATACGAAGCCGGTCCCATCTGGATCATACGTCGCCCACGCCTGCTTGAATCGGCGGATCTCTTCACGACTGATCGCGTACAGTCCGCTACTCCGCTGGTAGACATAGGAGAAACTTTCAAAAATCAAGGAAACAAACAGCGAGACGAAGATGTACATGCTGATCAGGTTCCACGCAATGAAGAGAGTTCGCGCCCACGGCGCGCTTCCACAGTCGTCGTCGAGGAAGTTGTCATTCTGTGTGCACAAGGGCGGAGTCATAGTAGCAAAGTCCTCCATGAATTCATTCCACCCTTCTCCGCAACTGGCTCGGAACAACAGGATCAGTGATTTGGGCACATCGCGGAAATTCTGGTTGTGGTCCTCATTTTCGCCGAACTTGGTCAGGCCGAACGCCTGGTTCATTGCAATGCCAAACACCAAGAACAGCACGAACCAGGTAGCTAGAAGATTTCCAATCACCGACACACTAGCTGCTGCTGTCTTAAAGAGCTGATCAAGCTGGTTGTTCCTTGGAATAAGCAGCAGAGCAACAGACACGAGGAAAAGCTTGTTGAGCTCTACCACGGCATGACTTTTTTCACTGTATGAGATGTCAAGGATGGAGGTGATGAAAGCGCCGGGGACGGCGATGAGAGAGTACAGGTCCCATGAACTCCGGCTAAATCGATGCCACCCAAGACCAATCAGTCGAATAAAGACATTCGCAACGTAGACAAGCGTGAATACCAAGAATATAATAGCTAGATTTACCAATCAGTAACACGCAACATTTCGAATCAAGGCGAAAGGAAAAACTCACATCGAACCATCTCCCACCAGGGCGGTTCGGGATAGTATTCCACGACAAGCAATAGCAGGTGAACTACAAGAACGCAAGTCACGAACCACGCCCACCGGCCATGCTTCTTAACTGAAATTCGATAACACCACAGCCGCAGCTTCTGGCTCTTGTCATCAAAGGATCGTTTCGAGGGCGATATCTGTCGAAGAAGTTTCCGCAATTCCAACCAGGAACGTTGCTCGGCCGTCAGGAAGGCAACACCGGTTTGTTCTGTGTAATTGCGCATAAACACAGACACGAATAGTGTCAGGACAAACACGGCTCCAAGTAAGTTGAACACCACGAAGAATAACCCGTTCTCTGGCGCCACTAGATCTTGCGGCTGAATCATCTTCCCCTTGATGCTCATTGCAGCTTCCTGTACGTCAACCCAACCTTCTTGGGAGACAATTTGGAACAGGATGAAGAGGGAATTTCCAAAATTATCGAAGTCATAATAAGAATTCCCAGCCACTCGTGGAGCAAGCACGTCCCAATTGTATGGCGAGCTGGCATATTCATTAACGCAGTTGGTCAAGTTCCCAGAAAAATTACTGTCATTGCAACTGGTCATCTGCCCGTTGAACAGATTGACTCCATAGATGGCGAATGGTATGAGGAAACTCATAGACACCGCAGCGGCAGCAATGACCTTCCATCCCCCGACAATGATGACAGAGTGGAATGTGTCCTTAGCGCTGTCACTGACATTCAAAAGACGCAACGCCCTCAGCGCCTTGAAGGCGCCAATGGCTCTGGAAACACTCCAGTCCTGTTTGAGCGAGCCACCGACACTGACCCATAGCGTGATCAACACGATTCCGTCAATGAATCCCCAGGAACTGCGGAAAAATGCGTTCGGCGTCCAGAAGAAACCATCGGCGATCACTTTGATCGTTGCTTCGATGGTAAACACAAGGGCAAAGCCCAGATCAGTATAGACGAACCAGTTGCGGTCAGTACGGAAATACTGCCGCTGGTACAAAGGTGTTGTGATGCAGGCGAGAAGCACCATGGCGACAATGGCTGCATAAATGAAAGCAGAGAACGCATACCACACTGGCTTGTATGGATCCACACCCTCGACTCGTTGGTGGCCACGTCCTGGACCGACAATTCGTTGACAAAATTTCCGAACAATACTATCCGGCGGGAAAAGAAACAGGGATTTGTTATAGTTAGGGTGTTTGACGAGATATGCTCGCTGGTCCCGTTTCCTTTGCTCTGCCGCAGTAACAACCTCTCTTGCCATGGTTCTCGGGTCCAATTCTTCGTAAGCACGCGAAAACTTCAGCTTCGAGTAGAAAGGATTTGGTTCCCTCCGCATAAGGAGCGTGGTGGCTTTCGTCCATAGAAGTGAGATCCAGCCTGGTTGAATGGTCTCTTGAGTCGCGCCTTCTGCCATTGTGCTCACCCTTCGCGCGTCCTTGTGTCTTCGCCGATCTTGATGCCTAGTTTCTTCTTCATCAAGGAACTCTTGCACCACGGCGTCTTTCAGCAACATTTCCAACGCTGCAGGACCATGGTCGAGTGGATCTTTGTACCGGGCTGAATCTCGCCCAATACGAAGGATTTTCGAGAGCGCTAGGTTTCCTTGGGGTGCACTATGGACTTGTTTCTGTTCCAAAAACGCCCTGACCTGGTGCATTCGTTTTTCATCTTCTGAAACATCAAAACTCTCCTGAATGACAGCAATGAACATGTTTAGGATGATGAAGTTGGACACAATGAACCAAAGAATGATGAATGCTGCCGAGATCCAGGCGGTGTTGAAGTCGGTTGTGTATGTGGTTGCATTGTAAAGAATCGTGGTCCAATCCTCACTCGACAAAATCTGATACATTCCCAGGAATGAGTTGTAGATATTCGAAAATGTGATCAAGATCGGCGTGCCACCTGGATCTTTATGTGGGATCTGGCTTCGAAAAAGCTGTGTCGCGAAAATGGCAGCCAAAAAGGTCATCAAGAATAGGAAAAATATCAAGTTGAGCAGACCGACGGTATTGCGGAATACAATCACGATCAGCTTTCTGGTCACAGAGAAAGCCAGTACCACTCGGTAGACCCGAAGGATCTGGAACAAAGTGAGGACTGTGTATGCACGACCTGAGTTCCTGATAGGCGGTAGCTGGATGATGCAGGTAATGATTACAAGCAAAAGGTCTGTCAAGTTACGACGCCTTCGATGAAACATGCGCCAATCCGAGGCGAATCGCAGGATGATCTCAACGAGGAAAATGATAGTGACAACAGTCTCAGTAGTATCAATAAACTGGGCTCGGCTGGCGGACATGGACGAGCTTCTGAGTGCTTGCACGACAAGGTCGAATATGATGAGGCAGACCCAAACCCACTCAGTTTGATCATATATACGCTTGAGAGGACTCACTTTGCGAGACATTGTGTCATCTCCATCGACAGAATCAAGTTTTTGGACGGCAAAAGCGCTGCGCTTGCTCTCTTCTCGAATCACTTGGAATGAGTGTGTGATAACCGCGACCAGCAAGTTCACCAACCACAAGCTCAAAATGACAAACCCACAGGCAAAGAACAGAGCCGTAGCGAGGTAATCGCTGTCAGTGGTGTAGTAAAGCAGATCGGTAAATGTATTGGAGCTCATGATCACAAAGACCAACTCCAGGGAGTGCAGGATGTTGTCAAAGCTCATAGTCCCCTTATAAGGATTGGTACCTTCCATGCATACAGAACCTTGAGGACAAATATATCCTTTGGGGCTGAACCCTGAGTCCATACCAGTGGAGTTGAGCCATGGCATCTCCCCTCCTGTCTGGTTCAGGTACCCGCCACAAAATTGTAATGTGTCCCATGGATCATTCAATGTGTAATTGCTCCGGCCTGCTGGATCAATCCACACACAACTTCTCTTGAAACTGGATTTGAAACTCTGGATGCCAATGATTGCGAAAAGAAGCCAGAAGAAACCGATAAGAAATGCGACATGGACGAGCAGAGGAGCTGCTCGCTTAAGACTTCGAAGAATTACCTAGAAGTGATTGTTCAGTATCTCGAAAGTCACCTCCTCGCAGCAGAAGGACTTACCGAAGTGCCGTTGGTCATGGCAAGGAGACGTAGAATTCGGAGACAACTTAACATGCGAAAGATGTACAGTTGGTGTGTTTTCTCAACACCCGAGACTGAAAGGACAAAGGATACCCAAAAAGCGACCACGGCTACAAAATCAAGCCGGTTAAAAGAGTGTCGAAGGAACGCGCGATGGGCAAGCCTAACGCGACGTTTGTGTAGAGGATCGTCATACACTTCGGAGTCCAATCCGTTCATCCCTGTAAATGTTCGCAAGATTGAAGCTTGGGGCTCAGCCTGAAGCATCGATGCTTTCTTGACCGTTGGCTGGCGATGCGGCGTGATTAGGTTCCTGCCCTTCTCCGCGATTGCTTTCCTGACGCCGAGGTTGCGATTAAGTGTGCTGTACTCGACAGGGTTGAGAATAAGCCCAGACACCAAAATCTTAGAGCCTATCTCAAGTGTGTAAATGATGAAGATGACCAAGAAAACCCAATCAAACTTGCTGCTTCCCCATGTCACTGAATTTGGGTGATTAGGGAGCGCGTCTTCAACGGTTAACAAGATGGTCTGGATGACAATAACAATCAAGATGAAGGGCTCCATGAATGGATTCACCAGGATATCACACAGCCAGAGCCGGAGAGGGTGGTTCGGTCCCAGGATTCCAAGTGACCTGCCTTTAAATGGATTATTCCTATCCCTCCATAATCTGCTGGAGGAACGCTTCTCTCGAGCTGTTTGAGCCTGCTGGTTGGAGTCGTATGCGTAGTCTACCATCGCTGGCAAGACTGGCGGTCCGTCCATTCGCGCATTTTTATCAAGCTCCTCCCTCTCAATCGTTTGCTGTACGACTTCTGGTTCATTACTCAGGTTGACCACTCGCTGCGACATGGATTTGACCATTGAACCGGCACGTTGCAGAGCCCCGCTGGACGCCGATGGAGACAAAGAGCGCGATCGATCCCGGGCGCGGCTACCTCGACGGCTTCCCATCCCATCCTCCAGGTGAGGAAGATCATCGCCAAGTCTTGATCCGCCAAAATGCCCAGAGTGACCTGTGTCAGTGCTGCGTCGCTCTTCCGCACCGGCAGCACCGCTCATTGGTTGTAAATATCGAGGATCGGTCAACCGTACCGTATCATCTTCGTCTGCTGAGGGGTTGTAGCCGTGAGGGTCGTGGGAATCATAAGTGTCTAGAGGTACAACGTCAAGGTCGGAAGCATTATCGTCAAAGCCACGGCTTGCTGATGGGCCCGACGGCGATTCCATCGATTGTGGCGCATTGAAACTGAGGCCAACCGATGATATGGCTTGCGCGAAACCACTCAGGTCATCAAGCGGCGAAGCGACCTCCGGATAGCTCGTTTGTGACGGTTGGAATGGATTCCTGCTCGGTCCAGCCGAATCGATTGGAGACTCTTCCGCCACGCTCTCATAATTCCTCCGCGACCCTCTCCCGATCAATGATTGTCGTGAGAAGAGACCAGACCCCGCGCGGCTTCTCCCACGCTCGTCAGGAGCATCTCCCAGTTTCGAGAGATCCTGGAGAGGGATCTGGTTTGGAGGGGCGTTTTCATCATTATCAAGGTTCTGGCTTTCTGGCGCCATCGTCGGGCAGGGTCAAGAATTATCGAATCGCAGACATCGCAGGCTGGACGAAGGGTTCGCGAACACGGTGACGACACGTGTGTTGACAGGACAAAATATGTATTAAGGTAGAAAAAGAAAGGAGTATGAATACAAAGAAGAAATCAAGAGAAGAGACAAGCTTCCGAAGCTGAATTTGGGCTAAGGGCGTCCGGATCGCAATTGCACTAAATAGGACAAGTCCCGGCGCCTCGCCTTACATTCAGCTTGGAGCCCGCCCGGGCGTGGACGTTGTCGTGGCTGACATACCTCGGTAGGGCTATACATACATCGTACTTGCAATTCGTATTTTTCTTTTCGCTACTACATAATGTACCTTGTTTACCCGACTATTTCAGCTCCTGGTATGAAAATTACAATTCTAATTTGACGCTGACGCAGCCTAAACAGTGTTGCCTAGTGGGGGTTCGATGTTCCTTTTTTTCCAAAAATAGGTTTACAACTTCGAAAAGTCTTGGAAAGTCTTGAAGAGTCTCAAAATCGCGGAATAAATGTATTGATCATGATTCAATCGGTATCCATCTGAGAATCCTTTTCTTTAACGTGTTGCCGAACGCCATCCAGGAACGCATCTACCGCATCGCCACCACCAAGGGGTACTCCACCTCTCCGCATAAACCCTCCATTAGCCACGGGGATCTGCAAAGCCTCGCTGATACTCGGAAGTCCACCATCACGGAGGGCTACAGTAAGACTAGCCAAGCTTTGCATGAATTGGGGAGAACGAAGCACTTTTCGGAGGATATCTTTTTTCTGGGAGAGGTCGAGGGACAGGAGAGCAGCTTGGGCAAGTTCCGGGTCCGTATCAGCTTCCGAAGCCTCAGCATTGCCCTGGGCCAGCAAAAGTAGTGCAGGCGGCAAGAAGCTCAGAAGATGATCGGCAGTAGTGGTATCAGCAGAATCGATAAATTGCAGCGTGGTCGAGGGTGGAAGGAGATCTTGGAGTGTCGTAGATGGGCGTTCGGGATCTTGGGATTGGCTCTGGCTCTGGCGGCCGCCCAAAGACTTCAAAAAGTCCTGGACAACCGACGCTGGATCTTCCCCGGTAGTTGCTCTGCAAAGGAAACAGAAAGGTATATTAGCTTGGGTGGCCCATTTCAAGGTTGTCAGAGATATGTACCTACGCTCGTCCACCGTCGGCACCGCCCTCCCGCGACTCTTGTCCCTCCTCACGCACGTCGCCGCCGGTCGCATCGGGGCCAGCACCGCCACTGCCTGTGCTGTGGTATCGGCCGCGACCATGGTCGGTGCCTTCCACGTCCTCCATGGTCTCATCGTCATCACCGCCCGAGGGCCGGCGAGGAAGATTGGCGATCTCGTGCTCTACATCAACATCCTCGCCCTGCAACAGAACATCGACAATTTCTCCAAGCTTCAAGTCGCGGGGGCTGAACCAGCTGGGGTCGCCGTTCTCGTGCTGAGAGTGAGACTGCATCCAGAACAGGTATCGCTGAGAGCTAGAGGAGAACTTCAAGACAAAGATCCGGCCATTCGTTGCGTCCCGGCCAGATGGCTTGTAGGGAGTAAAGCTGCCATCCGAAGGAATCATCACCAGGTCAAGCTCGGGCTCGTCTAGTGAAGCGCTACGCGAGCGCCAGCAGAAGTGGATAAGATCCTCTTCGGAATAAAGATAGACGTAGCCTGGAGTCGGCTTCGGCTTTACGGCGGCAGGAGTGCTCGAGGTCTGAATTGAAACGGTCAGTAAAGTTGCAATGTAGGTATGAGTAAACAACCGGATGATGGAGTTGATCATCAAACTATCCAAATCGGGTGCGGAAAGCTAAGCTCACGTACATCCAGATCGCAGATACCTGCTTTGAAGGTGATGATCGGAGCTATCGACATGTTGGGAATTTGATTCTGAACAGAGATCCAATAATATATGGGACCGTATTGACAGAATTGGCACCCTCCAGGTAGATAGAAAAAGACCTGTGGGGGATGTAAGAGATAAGAGTATATAGAGAGAGAGAGGCTGCGAGCAGTATACGTCAGTTGTTTGTGTCGAGTAGTGGTTCTGCGTAGCTGGTTTTTACAGTCGCCCGTATATAATTGCCTTATAGATATGGCATCAATGTGATTAGTTACCGCTTTCCAAAGTTGGCTAGGGCTGTCGGTTAAACACGTGATAGGGCTTTGTACACACAACCCTCGACGAATTCCCGCACTGGAGCCGACTCCGCTTAGCAGTCCAAGTCCTCACCCAAATCTCCAACAACCACCCCGACAACCATTCATCCTTCGCCAGCAGCCATCATGTCGGACGGCCAGACGAAGCAGTTCGGGAAGAGCCAGAGGGTCGTGCCCGCCGACAAGGCCCAGAAGTGGTACCCCGTGGACGATCAGTCGCAGCCCAAGAAAGTCAGTACACCCTATGAGAATGGGACGGCACAAAAAAGAGGAGGACATGCGACCGGCACACATCTGCCCCGATGATTGCGACGATAGCACCGGTATTCTGAGGAAGAGCCTTTGTGAATTACGGGGCAACATCCAGCCAGACACCGGTGTCAATCGACGACACAAAAGTTCATCAAATCTTGTGATCTTGGTGCGAATCGCATATCATCTGGGGAAGATCCGGCTATGGCGATGGAGATACTGGGGGGGATTCACGGGAATCGCTGGGATTTGTGTGACATCAGAGACTAACTACTTTGTGTGTTTACAGGTTCGCAAGACCCTGCGTCCCGCCAAGGTCCGCGAGACCCTCGTTCCCGGCACCATCCTGATCCTCCTCGCTGGCCGTTTCCGCGGCAAGCGTGTCATCCTCCTCAAGTCCCTCGACCAGGGTGTCCTCCTTGTCACCGGTCCCTTCAAGATCAACGGTGTCCCTCTCCGCCGCGTGAACGCCCGCTACGTTATCGCCACCTCCAAGCGTGTCGACATCAGCGGTGTTGACGCCAAGGCTGTTGAGAAGATCTCCGCTCCCGGATACTTCACCAAGGACAAGAAGGCTGAGAAGAAGACCGAGGAGGCTTTCTTCAAGCAGGGCGAGAAGGCCGAGGTACGCATCTTGTCTAAGAAATCACATTTGCAGAGATCAAATACTAATTACTTTTGTTCGTCTTTACAGAAGAAGGTTGTTGCCAGCGCTCGCGCCAGCGACCAGAAGGCTGTCGACCAGGCTATCCTTGCCTCCATCAAGAAGGAGGATTTCCTCGGCAGCTACCTCGCTACCACCTTCAGCCTCCGAAACGGCGACAAGCCCCACGAGATGAAGTGGTAAATGTGTGGTAGCCGCGGGTTCGGTAGATAGTTGGGGAGGACCATTTTTCCAACGAGGGGCGGCTCGATTGCAGATCGGCATCCTTTCGCGACTTTCGGGGGGCCGGTTTCATGAACCATGTCATGTAATTCCTACGGGATCCGTCAAAACACGTTTTTCACTTTTCTTATGATTTGCGGTTAATTCGGACAACCCGATGTCGTTCTCATGTTTCAAGAAACCCGTTCCTTTTGCGCGTGGCTGATTTTGCATGAAGCTGCGTTATGAAGAAAGACTTCAAGCAAAAAAAAAAAGATTAAAATCACCTCGTTCCAGCAGGCGGGCTGGATTCTCTTTCATGTTCAGTATGACCTACTCCCATTTCCAGGTTCAGGCGGCAATCCAAAATTGGGCAATTCCTTCGATTCATCTATGTAATATCTGTAAGGCACTAAAATATAAGGTTGCTGGGCCTTGTCTTTAATCGAGTGGATATGTCCGGAACTGGAGTAGAGATCTCGCGATCTAAGCGTAGACAAGTACAACATATAAAACAGATCTTGTATTATGCAACACATTTATGGTGCTCGATGGGACATTCCAAGGTTATAATGGCTCCTCAGCTGTATTCTCATGGCATTCGATGAGGTGTTGCGACAAGTATAGGTTGTCTAGATCTAATATCCCCATCTGTAAGGGGTCTAGTGGGCAGCCACTACTCCGCCGGTCAATTTTTGGGTTAAGCACGAGGCTTGTATACCCTCATAACTAATGATTGCATAGCACTCAAATAGTATTAATTCAGGGCCATGTCAAACTAATTTTGACATTGAAAATGATAGCATTTCGGAAATACATGGAGTCCAAAAGTGTAACCTTCTCGAATATATATTGAACAATCCCAACTCACACTCCAAATAGAAACGGCAAACAAGACAAATCTACATAGCTCCAACCACAATGATTCATCATATACTCGTCAATGCTCGTCTCATCGTCGCTTTGACTTTGACGAAGACCCAATAAAAGCCTTTCGCTTTGCAGCTTCATACGCTTTCCGCATATCCCGCTCATCTGGCTCATCACTCGACTCATCGTCACTATGCGGGTCTCCAACAACAGTACCAAAAATCCAATCCATCATACCCCATGCGCCAAAGTTCCCCCTTGCACCCATCAACAAATGCATATCTGTGCGACGGGCAATCCCACCCAAAAAGAAGTTTGTCGGCATGACAGTATATCCAGAGTATGCGAAGGTCTCCTCGACGGAGATAAATAGTAGGTACAAAAGATACGTAAGCATATGGAAGCGGAAGATGATAGCCGGCGCATAGGTCGGGATGAACCTGGTAACCAGATAGGGGACCGGGTGGTCGTAATGCGCGGTCAATGGGAACGGAGCCGCCAACGAATGATACCAAGACCGGTGCCATTTGGCAAGCATAGGAGACCACCTCGAGTGGAGAGCGTAGCGGTGAATGACATATGTGAGGAACTATCAAAAGGAAAATCAGAATGTCAGCAAACTGGACTAGATATCAAGGAAAGCACATCACAGAAATGTGGTCAGGAAATTCCCAAAAACTTACTTCTCGTCCCAGCATCGCCAGACTCAAATCCCTACATATCTCAAACGGCATAGGAAGCTTCAGCGATACCTTCAGCGCACTGCGCTTGCCGAGTGTCCGGACAAGTACCGTCTCAAGTACTCCCTGTACAGCAATACCCAAGGACAAATTGAACAGCGCCCACCCGGCAACCTTGAGTTCCTTCGCGCGGATCCGACGACGCCTCCTTCCACCCGGCAAACCGGTCGCGCCATGCGCCTTGATGAGAATCGAGGCTGACGGAGTCAGGATATCAAAGAGGAAGAAGACAATGGACGGCAGTGCGTAGAAGAGTACGCGCACAGCGATCGTCCCGAATAGTTCCACGCGGAGTCGGGAATGCGACAGTACCAGCGTTGACCAAGTCATGTAGAAGAACAGGAGGTTCAGGCTGGTGCTGTAGGATGACAGGACCGGAATGAGGAAGACGGACAGCATCGGTATCGAGAATAGGGCCTCCATATTGGCACGAGTTTGTAATTTCTGTTAATGCCGTTAAAAGACTCGAGGGTGAATTTGGTTGTATCTTGTGCTATCACTATCGTCGAGTCTTTCGGCGGGGGGACGAGGGTTTTGTTTCTGACTTCCCAGCAATTCCTCTTTGTGCCGAAAATAGTAACCTGTGGTCAGTTCCCGTTCATATTTGGGACAAAGACTCTTTTTAAAATCCAGTCAGAGTCGGGGTAGAGCAATTGGAGACAAAGAAATTTCGAGGTCGGAAATGGGGTGGCAGGCTAAAAGATAAGCTTGGTTATCTACAAACCTACGTCATCCTCTCCGGATGTACATAGCGGAAATACGACTGCGTCAATGAAAGGTTGAAAGGCTCAAATTGCTAAAAATACCAGAACAGACATGCCATTAATTTGTACTGTACAATAAGAATGTGTAACAAAGGCTAAGACGAATTGAAGAGTGTTTAGGTGTTGGGAGGGGCAGCTCAAGGAAGCCCCGTCCAGACAGCGCTCAGGGTATCATCATATATGAAGCAGTCGACAGACCATGTGAAGAAATAAGAGTACACCCGATCGTTATGAAGCCGGAGTACTGTTAGCGCCTGGAAGTCCGTTCCGCTTCCCCCAAGCGAACGCCTTGTTGCGAAGGTCCGGAATGACCTGGAGGAATACCAGGTGGCTGAGGCAGCTGAGCAGAGTGTCACCGACAATGCTATTTTTCGGGCTAGCCCCAAGGGAAGTGCCTTTCATCATGGAACCAATAAAGTTGGTAGTGATCAGGTACTCTCCACGCTCCAAAGCACTGATAGCGATCTTCGCGACGTCCGCTGGCGCCTGGGGCTTATCGGCTTCTTCGAGTTTCCTGGTCAACTCAGGCTTGGTCTTTTCTTCGTTGTCAAAGCCGGGTGAGAGGATGCCCATGGGGAAAACAGTGTGGATCCTGACGTCCGCGGCGGGGCGGCACCGCGGTGCCGTTTGTAGGCTCCATTGTACATTTCGATTTCCTGGCTCAAAGTATCGGACAGAGAACGAATGGCTGCCTTGCCAGGCGAGTACGGCGAATAGCCAGTGATAGGAACGAATGCAAGGGTAGAGCACGTGAAAATCAGATGTCTCCGGGTTGTTTTCATCTGTGCACTCGGAAGAACGGGCTCCAGCCAGTTGCGCAGGGTGGCGTGAGCTGTGTTGGCGGCAGTCCAATAGACTGTGTCCATTTGCTGCCGGTGCTCTTCGATGGGCACATCGACGAAGAATCCTGGACGGGAGAAGCCGGCGCAGCACCAAACAACATCAGGAGCAGCTCCGGAATTCCAGGTTGTGACTTCTGCGATGACTCTTTCGCACTCGGCGGGATCAGTGAGATCGGCGCTGATATAATGGAATTTCTGCTTGAATTTATTCGCTGCCTTGGTCTGGATGATAGGTGAGCAATATTGATCAACAGATTATGGAGGGATGCCTGACCTTAATCTCATTGACGGCAGTCACCAGCTTGGAGGCAGTGCGCGCAACCACGACAATATTTGCACCTTTCGCGGCTAGCTCAAGTGCGACAGCTTTGCCCATGCCCTCGGAGCCACCGGTGATTACCACAGTCTGTAAGATCCAGTTAGCAAATACCACATCAATCACGCCGTCTTGCACACACCTGCCCCTCGACATTGAACTCGTTTCGGGATCCGAGACCGAACATTTTAGCGATAGTGTAGACAATAATAGTGCAAATGAGTGTGGAAGCGCCCAATACCGGGGTTGATGTATTATTATACGAAGAATGCAGGGAGGAGAAAAGAGAAGAGAGAAATTGAGGGGGATGGAAACGAGCAATTAACTCGCGAGGATCCATTTTGGATAAAATGGCAGGTGCGTCTTGTTGGTTGTCCTCGAAATGGAAGTCACAACAACCCGGGGACGAAAGGGAAGGCACACTTGGGGCAGTAAATCAGTGACACGGAAATACCCGAGGTCGCTCCGTTTTTGACATTTCAAGGTGTGAAATAGTAATATTACCAGTATTTAAATTACCAACAGTGCAAACAGAGCAAAAGCCCCCACTCGAGGTTAGCGCAACCAAGGCGGTGAGATACCAAAAAATAATTTTATCACAGGTTATCGGCTGGACTGAGTTGGTTCACTGTTGTTTGATTTCTACACGCAAAAATGGGCAGCAAGAAGAGAAAAGCCGGTCGCCCGGCGCAATCGAAAACAGCTCCTGAGCCATCCAAGTTCGACATCGAAGAGCGGTTCGACGACTCGGAAGATGAGTTCCAAACCGGCCGTGATCAGATTCTACTGGAGGAAGGCCCAGAGACAAAGAGACGGCGGAGAATTGCCGAGGAAGGTATGTCCCTCTAAGGTTGAACTCACTCGGTGCAAACAGTGTCTTACTGATCGCTGCAGAGGAATTGATCCAACCGTCCGACGAAGAAATCCTTGGCTATGAATCAGTAGACGAGGATGACGACCTCGAAGACTCAGACGAAGACGAATACGATGATATGGGCCAGCCAAAGAAGGGTGGCGCCGAATCCGAGGAAGAAGATGAAGGCATTGCCGCCTGGGGCTCATCGAAAAAAGATCTTTACAACGCAGATCAGATCGAGACCGAGGCTGACGCATTGGAGGAAGAGCAGGAGGCCAAGCGACTGCAGTTGAAGCAGTTGCAAGCTATGAATGAGGCCGATTTCGGGTTTGATGAGTCTGAATGGGTGGAATCCGGCAAGGGTGCCGAGGACAGCGTCGATGCTGGCGTGGTGACTGAAGTGCTTCCACAACTGGAGATCACTGAGGATATGGGTACCGATGAGAAACTGAAGATTTTGAAGTCGAGATACCCCGAGTTTGAACCCCTGGCGAAGGACTTCGTCGACCTTCAGAGCTCCTTCAAGGATCTTCAACAAGCAGCCTCGAGGGCTTCCTCAACAGACGACTCAGAAGAGCCACAGCCATCTCCAGTGCCTGTGGTGAAATTCCGTGCGTTGTCTGCATACCTTGGCACTATCAGCATGTACTTCATGCTCCTCTCCTCTCCTTCTCCCGATGCAACTAGCGAACATGTTCCGATGACACCCGCCGAACTCCGACAACACCCTGTCATGGGATCGCTTGTCAAATTCCGGAAGCTTTGGAACACCGTTAAGAATCTTGAGGAGCTCGAGGAACCCGCTGAGGAGCCTACTAAGCAGACTAAGACCGAGACAATCAAGGTCCAGAAGCAACCAAAGACCCTAGAGACCAAGAAGCCGAAACAGAAGAAGCTCAGCAAGGCCGAGATAGCACAGGCAGAAGCTGAAGCTCTCCGCGCCGAGCGTCTCCGTCAAACAGAAGCCGGTCTCGCCGACCTCGAGAACCTGGCCACCGAGCCTTCACGGAAGCGCAAGACACAAAAGGTCAAGGCACCGCTCAAGGATGATGACTCTGACTTCGGTGACGAGGATGCCCTCACAGCCCACGAGGCTGAGGAGAAGGCCAAGCAGAAGCGCTCCCTCCGCTTCTACACCTCGCAACTGGCCCAGAAGGCCAACAAGCGCAACGCAGCAGGTCGGGATGCCGGCGGAGACGCCGATCTCCCATACCGCGAACGTCTGCGTGACCGCCAAGCCCGTCTCAATGCCGAGGCCGAGAAGCGCGGCCGCAAAGAACTCCATCCCGACCAGCAGCTGGGGGGGTGACAGTGACGACGAGGATCGTCGCGTCGCCAAGGAGCTCCGCCGTGGCGAGGGTGCCAAGGAGGGCACCGATGACGACGAATACTACGACATGGTGGCATCCCGCTCCAAGAAACGCAAGGACGACAAGCAGGCTCGTGCAGATGCCCACGCTGAGGCTGAGCGCCTTGGCGGACAGGTTTATGAGCAAGAGGAGATTGGTCCGGATGGCAAGCGTGCTATCACGTACCAGATCCAGAAGAATAAGGGTCTGCACGCGAAACGCAACAAGGACTCCCGCAACCCGCGTGTCAAGAAGAGAAAGAAGTACGAGGAGAAGCAGAAGAAGCTTGGCAGTACTAAGCAGCTGTACAAGGGCGGCGAGGGCCGCGGTGGATACGGTGGTGAGCTTACGGGTATTAAGAAGAACCTGGTCAAGAGTGTTAAACTGTGAATGTGTGCTTGATCATAAACTTCACGGTCTTGTGTGTATGTTTTCATGGCGTTCACTGCGGGCAGTTTCAGGCATTCGATGTGTATATAACCCCGATTTCATCTTTTGGTTTACCCGAAGTTTCAAAAACTGTTTTATTCATCTCAATCCATCTTCTAGTAGGTATATGGTGCGCTTGATGCACCAGGGATTCTAGCTAGTATATCCTCAACTTAAGGCTGTTGCCCCCGATCTATACAAATGGTCAGTTCCAGATACCCATGTAGAAGATAAAACAATGTCGAGCTAAACATACCCTTCAACCTTTTGTCATTTCGAATAGGAAACATGGGCAATCCCTCTGCAAATTGAGGACGATGAGGAATCTCGATAGATTGTGCTTTTCTACTCCTAGTACTCGAGCTACGCGTCAAGTCAGCAGAGGTCAAGCGCACCTACGTAAAGCGTAGATACCTTGGATTGGGAGAAATGGGCGAAGTCGGCGCATGATCTTGGGAACGTCGATTTGGCTTCGGCATAATACTGCGAGATGCCCATCTAATCTTTTCTGAAAACCGGTCTGAGCTATTCTTGATACTTGTGCTCGGGCTTCTCGAAGTCGGACTCCCTGCCACAGGAGTTACGTGAGAGAGCTCGGAGATTGGGATTGGAGCTGCGTCCGATCTTCGACGGTTATATGAGGGTATGTCAACCGATGTGGGTTTCTCTGAGATTCTCTGAGTATGAGAAGTGTGGTGGGCAAGTTTGCTAGGTTGAGATTCGCTGGATTGGGAGGGAGCGATTGAATCGGTGTCTGCGGGTGGATGGCCGTTGTAAAGTTGGCTGGGGTTCGCAATAGGATTTGTGAATCCAGTCAGTTTTGCACTATTCAAAGTATCTATGAGCTGCTTGTATGTGTCGCCGTCGATACCCAGACTGGTTTGCATTCGCTGTGCCCTTTCTGTCCTGGAGCTATGTTTCGGGGCACCAGGCGTCAAGTCAATCTCACCCGGTTGCAAAACATATTGGGTGGTGGATGGTATTTTCTGTTTTGGAGCAGCAGCAGCCATAGCTATATCTTGGGTAGCTGGAGCAATCTGCACTGGGTTGTCGGGTAGCGAGTCCAGCAGCATTGGTATTAACCAGACACAGTCCAAGGCATCTCTGGCAGTAGGGCGGTCTGCCGGGTTTGCAGCCATCATGCTCGCCAAAAATGACGTTGCTTCTGGGCTGACTGGAGAATGAGATGAGTCAAAAGGCAATATCGAATGCCCTTGGTAGTACTCAAGTAGATCACTTTTGCCAGAGAAAGGAAACTTTCCAGTGAGCAGGTAGTAAGTGATCACACCCAGAGCCCATATATCGATTTCAGGGCAATAATCTGATCCCGACGTTGCGCTTTCTGGAGATGGACCCCATAACCGTTCATACACCTCTGGCGCAGTAAAGGCTGGCATGCCATTGAACGTTTGTAGACCAGTAAATCCTTCCATCACACGCTTGCTGATTCCGAAGTCGCCGATCTTTACCCACCAGTCTGGGCCCGTAGATATCACGAAAATATTCTTCTTGAGATCAGCAAGGTAGAATCGAAAGCAACATGGCTGGAGCATACCTGCGGCTTCAGGTCACCGTGAGTGAACCCATTGCTATGCATAAAGTCAAGACTCTCGAGAAGCTGGAAGGTAATCTGCTGTGCTTCTCTTTCCCGAAATAGTTGCGTCATGTACTTCTGCAGATCTCCAAGAGGGAAATATTCCATTGCGATACACAGACACTCAGTGTTCTCAAACCAGCCCGATGATTTCACAAAGCAACCGTCATACTGGACGTAGGTAAGTGATTCTGACGGGGGTATATTAAGAATACAGGGTATGAATACCAATCATGTACCTACCTTCTGCTGCGAGAAACGAGCAATGGCTTCTAGCTCGCGATTATAATCCATAGACCTCGATCCCGGGACTGACTTGCGCACTTCCTTAACAGCCCGGAGCTTGCCTTGACCGAGACATTCTTCCAACCACACAGTACCGAAGACGCCGATTCCAAGGTCACGTTTCTTCTTCCATACTTCCTCGCGCTCTCGACGTCTTCCACGCCGACCGCCGACTAACTTTGATTCAAGAAAAGTGTGCGTTGTAAGCTCTGCATCGAATTTGGTGGGGAGCTTCGAGTCCTTGACAAGATCGGAGACTTGCGGCATGCGGGGCTAAAAGAACCCCGGATTTTGAGGGTATCAGCGTGGATCTTTTCTGTGATACAACGTAGATAGTGTTAAACCTAGAGGATGCGAACGGCGTATAAGAAATGCTTGGCTTGGTGCGTAGGGTTGTATTGGGATGCATGAGATACTGTCAGCGTACAAGTCGGGAGCCTCATTCTTTCGAAACGCTATATGTAACATGATCGGGGTAAAAAAGTCGGGGTAAATTCATAATTGTTTTGGCCCCCGGTTGCTACAAATGTAGTGGAATGAGTAGGGACTTCATTCTCCTAATGGGATAGATCGACATCGCCGGTTCGGCCAATTGATGATGACATGGGGCGTAAATGTATGTTGTCCTCCATAGGGATATTTGGGATATCATTGGCCTCCATGCGTTTGGTCCCATAATAATAAATCCTTTCACTCGAACAAGCCTTCGAAGACTGCCTTGACATGGTCCGGGCCACCTTGTGAGAAATCGATCTCCAGGAAACCTCTCGCTAGGGAGTTCTTATAATAGCACTGTTAGTTACATCCCTTTATTATTCTTAGAAAGATGAACTCGCACCGCTTCTTCTAAGTCTTGCATCTCCTCTGAAGATAGAACTGCACAGGCCGCGACAATGTTCTCCCCTCTTGCTGAAAGGGACGCAATCTCGTTTGCGCGAGATACAATAGCTGGGTCGATACCGTTGATTGCCGCACAACTGTACCGCGAGTCAATCATTTTTGCCAAAAGGAATACGGGTATTACATAAAGCAGGACGTACATGGTACCAAAGCTCTTGTTACTTCGCCCCGGACGAAAACTGTTGGACTGTAAGCATCATTTACATACCGTTAACCCAGGAGTCTGTTTTGCCACACATACTTGTATAGATACGTGATCTGGTCCTCGACTTCCTGGGTTTCTTCACGGACCTGAACTTCCATATGGCCAAGATGGAGTCGAGGCCGCAAAGCGAGGAAGTTGTTCTCGAAAATCTCATGGAAATGAGTCGCTGCAATGACTTTAGCAGGGCTCTCGAGACACAGCAGATAATCGAGTATGCCACAGGCAAGTCCGATGCCATCTGAATGCGTTAATTAGTATGCATCAAGAGCTATATCTAGATAAGAACAGACCACTTTCGTTGGTTCCCTTCCCAAACTCATCGATGATAACCAAGCTTCGGTTTGTGACTTGTTTCAGGCAGAGGGAAATTTGCTGCAAATCGTTCATGAATGTGCTTTGGATCTAAAGAGATGTCAGACTGCCAAATCTGAAACTTTATGCCGGGAATTTTAGATACCTTGGAGACACTCTCTTGGGTATTGATTTTGGTCAGGATTTTATCTGTGACTCCCAACTCCGCACTGTCCGCAGGAACGAAGCTGTGACAATTAACCTTTGTATGACCATCTCAATGGAAAAAACATACCTCCCAATCTGTGCTAGGTATACAATTAGAGCAACCTGATTCTAGGTCAGAAAATGAGTTTCAGGAACACAAGATGTAGCTTACCTGCTTGATATAGACACTTTTCCCTGAGTAGTTCGGTCCAGTTAAAAGTAACATACTAGGGTTAGAATCCGTAGACGAAGAAGCATCATTCGTCTCGGACTCATCTCCACCCACGAGTAATGTGTCATTTGGCACATAGGACGAAACAGTCAATTCTTGAAGGATGTGCCTGCCATTTGTTAGGGATATTGAGGGATGGTTGTTAACGAGCTCTTACCGGCCACCCTTGATCCTAATCACATTTTGTTCAACCATCCGTGGTCTGGTCAACTTGTAGAAGCTGGCTGCCTGAGTGAGCGCAAGGAGACTGCGGACTTCGTATCAGCGGTCCTCGAATCATGTCCCACAAGAACTGACCTATCAATATCGCCGCAAATATCAGAGGCATCGACGAGCACATTCTCATATCGAAGAACCCTTTGCGCCAAGTCGTACACAATCTCGATTTCTTTCTCTGCCAACGTACAATTTTTAGTTCTCCCTCTTCAAGGCTTTCCGTCAATTTATTTGGCTTACCACAGATAATACCGTATATATCCCCCAACTTCTCATCCATCTCTCTCATGCGGAAGTCCTTGAAATACGCCCGATTCTCTGTGATGAACATCAACTCCCAGTCATCATCGGAGCCAGTATACTCCGCGCCGCCGTGGTCATTGAGTGGAATGGCAACATTGAACCCAAGCTGAGGGAAGTAAATGACATTGACATCGACGTCGAGAGTCGCTGGGATTGTCGCGGCAATGTCGAGAGCAACGTGCCTGAGAAGGCTGTTGAGACCATCGTATCTGTCTTTGATTTTGTCAAGTTCTCTATCAATTCCTTGCTTAACCACTGTTCTTCCTTGTTCTTCAGAGTTATCAATGTCGACCTAAAAAGTCAGATCCGTTGTTACTTCCCATTAAAAAAGAACTTACAATTTCTTGAACCATGCGACCAACTCTGTACAGCTGTGCTGCTTCAAAGACTCTAAGAGCCTGCAATATGTCAGCACACGAACGACTGAGATGTCTATCAGGAATTGACCTTGCTTCGGAGAGTCAGGATGTGCGCGCCCGAGACCTCCCGAAGTGCATCATTGATGTCGATGGAGTAGAACGCAAACTGGTCAGTCACCCCCTTAGCATCACAACGCAAAAACCATCCAAATCAAACATACAGCAAGAAGACTAGCCCAAACCGTAGTTTTGAACCCAGTAATCTTCGCACTGCCGGTACTAATTCCCTTGCGAAGATTGACCATGACAGGCCTGAGGTTCTTAATGTGCTTCAATGCTTTGGTCATCTTGTCCAATGCAGCAAGATTGTCAGGGCGTGAAAAGACACCTATAAAATCATGCCGTTCACGAATCGTATCTAGATCCACGCTCGGACGGGAAAAGGTTTGCTTGAGTCTTGCCCTACCCTGCGGGGTGTATGCAAAGTGCTGGAAGAGCCCGTAGACCGAAAGGCCCTCTTTACCTGACGCTGACTTTTTTCCCGGTCCCTGGTTGAACATATTCGGGTGTGACTCGGACTGGATAATCTGGAGAGAGGTGAAGGTATTGCGGTTGATCCACATGGTATCCCGTAGATTGAACATCTGTAGTGCTCGAATGCGATACTCATTTCCCTCTTCGAGGGGGCTAGGCGCCCCGGCTCTTCGACGCTGCAAATAAGTGAGTATGGCTCCTGCGCAACCGATAGTCACGGGATTCTCCATGTCGACGGAACTTGAGATATGCAGCAGTCTTCCTTCTTGGAGTGTGAAGCCCATCTCTTCTGGGTCCACTTCTTCCGGTCCGGCAAGGCCATTTTGAGGTACAAAGAACCGGATGCGCTGTTCGTGCGTAGATGAAATTTGTAAAGCAAGTAGTTTGCTTTCTGCATTGGAGTAGCTGAACTCCGGCGTTGGACGAATGTCTATCTGGTAAGGAAGGTAGGCTGAAGAAACTGGACAGAAATTATCAGCATCCACTTGCATTGGAAAGGGTCAAAGAGCTCCAAGGCAAAGCAAATGTACCATCTTCTTGTGCGAGATTTTGATCTTGACTCTGCGAACTAAGATCGACACGAGGAGGTGTCAAAACCACCGTAGGTTTGATTTGGAGAAGCACTGGAGATGGCCAGATTAGCACTTCAGATCTAGACCTAAACAGTTAATAAACCCACGAGCGTCGATTGTCTCCATATCCCCTGAACGACTATCACCGAGCAAGTACATCTTTTCTTCTTCGGCTGAGTAGTATGAGCACCCCACAGTTCCATGGTCCTTCATGTCAATGGCAGCAATGACATGGTCATCGAAGTCATCATCAGTAGCTCTCACCGAGCGATCTGTTTCAATCCTGGTGTCTGTGGGATATGGAGTGCGCAATTGACTTGCAGATGAGATGGTAGGGGTTTGAGGAGGGACACTTGAAGTACTGGGAGCTTGACTCGATGGAGCCCTGTGACCTAGTCGTCGCCCAGAGGTACGAGGTGTGATTGGAGGGCGGGAAGCTGGTGTTCTTTTCCTTTTTAAAGAGGGCATTTTGCCGATGCCAATGGAATTGGGATACCTAGAGATGCAAGGAGAGAGGGAAATGATGGGGTGGGATGAAATGGTGGGTTCCCCATTGTATGGGTAGGTGGCCTAGTCACCTGTCCACGGGCCGTTCTTCAAGTCTACATAGAACAAGCAATTTGATCGATATGATTAGAACTGCATTATTGTACAATAAGTGGAGGGACTAGTATACAGTGATAATATGCGAGAGAAGATCATGCAAACGGAATTTCCCAAAAGGAGACGCAAAACATCGTATGTACCACATAAAGGACGCTAAATTTCATGTTTTCATTTACTCTTGCGCGGTTAGCACCAGGCCAGACTTGGACTCATCGAGAGAAACTCTGGCAGTTTGCCCGGAGACAACTTCACCTCGGATGATCTTATCAGCCAAGCGGTTTCCAATTTCCTTGGCAATGAGACGGTTCAAAGGCCGGGCACCAAATCGCGGGTCGTAGCCTTTCTCGCACAGCCAGTCCTTGGTCTCGTCGTCGACCTTCAGGGTCATACGGCGGTCATCGAGTCTGGCCTGAAGCTCTTTGATTCTGATATCAACGATGTCCCGTAGGGCATCCTTTGACAGGCGCTTGAAGATGATGAATTCATCGATTCGGTTCATGAACTCGGGCGGGTATGCGTTCTGAACCACATCCATAACAGCCGTTTTAACCTTTTCTGGGAGCTCGGCATCACCGGAGTCTTTAATTGGGTGCAAGGGGTCCGCTCCGACCAAGATACTAGCTCCAAGGTTCGAGGTCAACACAATCAGGGTGTTTCGGAAGTCGACCTTGTGGCCTTGGGCGTCCGTCAGGAAGCCCTCATCGAGGACCTGCAGCAGTAGCGCTGAGATATCGCGATGCGCCTTCTCGAATTCGTCAAATAACAGAACCGCGTAAGGCTTCCGTCTGACAGCCTCAGTGAGCTGGCCAGCATCGTCGTATCCGACATACCCGGCAGGGGAACCGATGAGACGACTGATTGTGTGTTTCTCCTGGAACTCACTCATGTCAAACCGCAAAACGGCTGTTTCGGTGGAGAAAAGGAACTCGGCCATCTTCTTGCAGAGCTCAGTCTTTCCAACACCGGTGGGACCAAGGAACATGAAAGAGGCCGTAGGCCGGTTTTCACCGCTGAGACCAGCTCTCTGCATCCGCACGGCGTTTGCCACAGCAGAAAGCGCTTCGTCTTGTCCACGAACTGATTTTCGGAGAGTGTCCTCCATCCGAATCAGCTTCTCCACGTCTCCAGCCATGAGCTTGTTGACGGGGATGCCTGTGGTCCGAGAGACGACGTTTGCAATGTCATCTGCAGTAACGGAGTCATGGATCAAAGTTTGATTTTGAGAATCCTGTTCAGCGCCTTCTTTGGGTAGCTTGGTTTCGAGCTCCGGGATGGTAGAGTATCTCAACTCTCCAGCCTTGGCAAAGTTTCCTTCGCGTTGAGCTTGTTCAAGTTCAAACCGAGCGCGTTCCAAATCCTCCTTGGTGCGTTTGAGATTATCAATCTCAGCCTTCTCTTTCTCCCAGGTCTCGGTCAATTTACCGGCCTCCGTTTGCTTGGTCTTTAGGTCCTCTTGAAGCTTCTCTCGCCGTTCACGACTGGCAATATCGGTTTCCTTACGAAGAGACTCAAGCTCAATTTGGATGGTAGTAATGTCACGTTCAAGTTCCCGAATTGAGTCGGGCTTCGACTCCTGCTGCAAACGAAGAGCTGAAGCAGCTTCGTCGACAAGATCAATCGCTTTGTCTGGCAAAAATCGGTCGGTGATGTAGCGATTACTGTACGTAGCTGCAGCTACCAAAGCGCCGTCTGTAATTCTGACACCATGGTGTACTTCGTATTTGTTCTTGATACCCCGTAGAATGGAAATAGTCGAGGCGACGGATGGCTCGCTTACCAGGATAGGCTGGAACCGTCGGGCAAGAGCCACATCTTTTTCAATCAATCGATATTCGTTGAGAGTAGTGGCACCACAGCATTGAAGGTCGCCCCGCGATAGAGCAGGCTTCAGCAAGTTACTAGCGTCAATACTACCCTCAGCCTTGCCCAATCCTAGCAAGGTGTGAAGCTCGTCAATGAAGAGGATCACCTCACCTTGCGCATCCTCCACTTCCTTCAGGACAGCTTTCAGACGCTCCTCGAAGTCGCCCCGAAACTTGGCTCCCGCAATTAAAGAGCCCAGATCCAATGAAATAACCCGTTTGTTTTTGATACTCTCCGGGACATCTCCTTGTACGATGCGCTGAGCCAGCCCTTCGAGAACGGCGGTCTTGCCAGTTCCAGCAGCACCGATCAAAACGGGATTGTTCTTAGTCCGCCGAGACAGAATTTGAATGGTTCGATGAATCTCGGAATCACGTCCAATGACTGGATCCAGCTTGCCAGCTTTAGCTTTCGCCGTGAGCTCAACACCATACTTCTCGAGTGCTGGTTTCTCGTCCTCTCCACTCATATCCATGCGGTGGGTGCCGCCCGGCGGGTGCGGACGGCCTCCCTTGGCATAGTGGCGGACAGGGACCGGGTTATGGTTGGCGACTGGTGGAATGAACGAGGCGCAGGGTAGTATGCTTGATCTCGGGATCGGGGATAGAAGACGGGCCGATGATAGACGAGGCGTCCGCAAAAGTCGAGCGCGGGCATTGAGAGATAATCTCGCCGCCATTATGTAGATAGTAGATTTAGACCTTAGGATAAAAAGCCGTAGAGCAGATCAACACCTGAAATGTCACCGGTATAGCTTAAATACCGGCAACCAAAGGTCCATCGGGAGGCTTCTCGAAAGATCCACATAGCGAATGCTGAGTGGCGGAGAGAGCTCAAGCTCCGTCACCAGTCACATGACCAGGCTAGGGAAGCTCTGTTGTTAGCAAGTCACCTGACCAGTCTTCGCTCTTCCACGTTTTTCCGCGACTCCGTAGAGATTTTCCGTAATAAAAAAAAAATCCTCCCTTTTTAACCCCTCCCTCATCTACTTTCTTCTCCTTTTTTTCTTCTCCTTCCAGAATAGATACCACCACACCTCTCTTTCACAATGGGTTTCACCGACTTTGTCTCTGATGCCGGCCTGACTCGTAGGCGCCCCTGAGATTTTGTTATTTCGAATCAATTGGTGACTGACTGTGCCCCTCAGTGGCCAACCACTTCCTGTCCACTCGGTCCTACGTTGTTGGGTACGAATTCCTCCCCCTTTAATTACTTTTTCTTTTTTTACCTTTCCTTTCCTTTCCTCTTATGCTTTCATGATGAGAAACATTGGTCCGTGTTTAGGAGGCGGATTAAGACCCCGCTGGATGACTACACGCAATCGCGAGCAATCGCATCTCTGATCTTGCATCACTATGTTACATTGTTGAATTATTTCGTCTGATGATGAACATCATCGCTGACTCGGTTCAACAGCAACTCGCCCAGCCAGGCCGATGTCGTGACCTACAAGGCCTTCACCGCCGCCCCTGACGCTGCCAAGTACCCCCACGTTGCCCGCTGGTACAAGCACATCGCCTCTTACGAGAGCGAATTCTCCACCCTCCCCGGTGACTCCTCCGCAGCTTTCACTGCCTACGGTCCCGAGACCACCGAGCTTGCCTCCAACCCCAAGGACAAGCCCGAGGAGGATGACGATGAGGACCTCTTCGGCTCCGACTCTGAGGAGGAGGACCCCGCGGTTGTTGCTGAGCGCAACAAGCGTCTCGAGGAGTACAAGGCCAAGAAGGCCGGCAAGGTCAAGCCCGCCGCCAAGTCCCTCGTCACCATGGAGGTCAAGCCCTGGGGTATGTGTTTTCCAATCTCTTTCAGTTCAATTGCTAACAAACGTTTCCAGATGATGAGACCAACCTTGAGGAGATGGAGGCCAACGTCCGCGCCATTGAGTGGGACGGTCTCGTCTGGGGTGCCTCCAAGTGGGTTCCCGTCGGTTTCGGTATTAAGAAGCTCCAGATCAACCTTGTCGTTGAGGACGAGAAGGTCTCCACCGATGAGCTCCAGGGCAAGATCGAGGAGGATGAGGACCACGTCCAGTCCACTGATATCGCTGCCATGCAGAAGCTGTAAATTTGCGATGCCCATTTATGAAGCAGGAATTGTGTGATGGAAATGCGTGATGTCAAAGGAATCCTTTACGAACCTAGTCCAACTAGAAAGCTGGTCCAGTAGTGACCGGTCATTGATGAGAAATTAAAAAAATTCATGACCATATACCTCCACTGTAAATTGGCCAGTAATGTGTGTTGAGTGTCTAATCTACGGAATGCAGGGTTGCTTGGCTGAGTTCTGATTTTTCTAGCAGACAGATGTCGGCTTTTAGGTGTTTGTCTCGTATATCAATGCTCAAAATCTACTAATTGATACTCTTGGAGAATCAATCCCACTTACCTAGCCTACCTATGTAGTCATGTACTACTGTTTCTAGTGACGTCGCTGTCCCGTCATTGTGTTCTTTCTGTGGCGATGTGACCACCTTATGGAAATGGGTTATCAACGCCAGATACCTGAGCAGCACCGATTCTGCATTCAGAAAGACAAAGCTTTAGAATCCATTGAAGACCCATTGGAACAAAATTTGTTGGTTAAGTTTATTTGAAGGAAACTTGGTAGAATCTTTTCTTCATGGCCGACTATATATATTTCCACCACCCTTTTGGGAATACCTACATAGCAGATTCCCATAAACTTCAGATCGCGTATATAGTTTTTAATATTGGAATCATTGATTTTGATCTAAACCTCGATCCTTTGTTGCCTTATTTTACCAATCCTTAGTCAGATATCGTATTTCGGCATTAATAAAACGGTCATACTCATCAGGTGTGGTTTTCGGTGTCGATCGCAGAGAATAAGACGGATCAAAAGGATGTACTCTGCTAAGACTCGCAAGCAGCTGCTCTAGCTGACCAGCATCGGGTGTGACCGACTCTACATGTTGGGGTATCGGGGTATTTGGAGGGTCTCTATACTGAGACGGAGGCTCTGTAGCCTGCTCACCCTGAGCACCAGGAAAACGAGAAGAGGATGGACGTAGAATATCGCTTTGCGATTGCGCCATATCAAGACACCGAAGGGACATGGTAATGATATGAGATGAGTGCGAGAAAAATCAACGCCAGTCTTTGAAGCCTGTTAACGAAGGAAGTGATCATAAGTGTCCGAGGAGATATGCTCTTTATGTTTCTGTCCCACGGCTCATTTCATGGACAAGTACACCGTATATACTACAGACCAGGTAAATCCAGAGTTGCCTCGATCTTAGTGTTCTTAGTTCCAGACCAGTTGGCAAATCTTATAAGGTCTATCGAACTATGTACGCGTCTCCCCTCTCATTCTTGAACCATATTTTCTACCTGTGTGACCAGCACTTTAGGCTATATACGTATCCGTACCACCGAAGTTGACGGAGCTCCCAGACAAACCAAAGACTTTTGTCTATCACAGTGGTCGCTGAGGAAGTCGGGGTTGGACAGGAGAGTCGAACGGTGTTACCCCCAATCGGGGGCTGATCTACTGTGTGTTGTCAACTGACGTCGCAGAATTCACCGAAAGGAAGTATATAAGGAAATAGCCCTGGCAGTTGGCAAAATAACCTGTTTATTCTATCAATTGACCTCAGAATGCTCGTTGATGATGGGCTGTAGGCATGTACCTAAGTAGTAGTCTCCCGTCAAGATTCGAGTTTGATATCGCCAGGACTGGATACAAGGTTCACTGAATAGGTAGTTGGAAAGATACCCGTGATATTAACATGATAAGCCATGCAGAGATAGAACTATCAATCGTTTTCAATAGCAGTATGCACTGATATCACAATGTGATGAAATCCAGGCTAGTCAAAAGGTGATTAGGTAAACCGCGGGATGAGCTCGGGGCCTCCACGAACCTCCCGCCAACATATCAAATGGCACCACGACACCGTCCACAGCCAAGGGACCCCAAACTTTACCTCAATAATTTACTGGGATCATCTACAGTTATTTACCGATAAGAAAAGTCTGCAGTAAACAGACCCAGCCAGCAAACCCCAACCTGCAATCCAAAACCAACCTCACCACCCATCATGAGCTTCCTCTCCCGCGTGGTGACTTTCTTCGGCCTCGTCCTGATAGTTCACGCGTAAGTTCTCCAATCCATCCGCCCAACAACTATCTTTCCTCCCGAGCTGAGCTAACCCTTTCTGCAGAGGCTACTCGGCCCACGAACACACTGTCCTTTACAGCAACCGCACATCCACTGGCCTCCCACAAGACATTATCATCGAAACCCTCGTCTCTGTACTAATCGTTTCCATCGGACTGGTGCTGAGTGCGCAGAAGTTGAAGCCAATTAGCTGGCGCGAATGGGCGGGCGAGATTGAACGGGATGGCGGAGCGCGCAATCCCTACCTGAGTCTGGAAGAGCGTTATGGATTCTGGGATATTCGGGTGAGTTTTGGATCTACTCGGTGTCTTGCTGGAGCTACATCTGCGGTTTGGGTTTATTGTGGATGTGCATCTATTGCTAGATGTCATCGTTGGTTTGGGCTGAAGCTAACATTTGAACAACATAGGCTAAGCGGAGGGAGTTTGCGGACTGGGTTCGCGGTCAGGATGTGTCGATCAAGGAGTGATGGTTGAATATTGAGTTTGTGATTATGTGCTGCAGTGGGGGAGCTGTATAATATGCATTGCGGCGAGGGAGTTCAGTTTTCAATTGAGATGCTCAGTTTGTTGCTGACTATGATATTTATCTGGAAATGATGGCTGCGTATTCTGTACTCCGTACTAATCTTGAATAATTAATTACGCATACGCAGCCGACGCAGTGGCGAACTCGCATCTCGATGCGATGTACTCCGTACGGATACTCGAGAGGCGAGAGGTTACACAGACATACCACTAGTACGCCTGGCTGCTTGTCCTGGCTGCTCGTGACTTGGGTAAGTGGGACCACTGCCAGATATAGACGCTTTTGGCGCACGCGATTTGCATTCCTGCGCCACACCAGGATGATGGATAGTCTAGGCCATCTACAACATATTGGAAACATGACCACAAGTTGTTGTGACTAGGCCGAGAAGCAAGGGGGTCGATGCGGCCTGCACGGTAGCAAAAAGCAAGTTTATTCCACAGTTGGAGAATGCTCTAGAAAACCACATATTGAGATGACTGCAATTCCGTGGTGATTAGTACTCCGTAGAAGGAAAGTAGCCTTTTAGTCTACATATTTAGATTGTATATGTAGTACATACATTTTTATATGATGTAACTGTACGACCTAATTACACATGCACATCAACAGTACTATACATATCGGGTATGTGTCTGCCCACCTAGCCAGAATGAAGACTGCAGTACTCTGGGATCAAGCTTAAAAAGGTGCACGATAGTACGGAGTATGTCGACCCTCTCTGTACCCCTTCATATCCAGGAATATATTATTTTTTGTCACAGAAAAGAAGATATAAATATAGAGTCGGTCCCTACTGGATGGAGTAAACCGAGCCGGCTCGAAAAAGACCCACCTGATGATCTTCCAAAAGTACAAAAGTTGAGATAATTTGTGAAAGTACTCCGTATCCCAGGGGTAGTCCATAAATTGGATATTAAATCTGGCTACCTCCTTACAATAACATAATAACATATATCATATATCATAATGTTCATATAAGAGAAAAGAAGAAAAGAGGCGGAGCTTACCTCGGCATATAATAGCCGAAGTGATGTCTCACTTAAAAGGCTGGTTCGACTTCCTTAGCTCCAAGACACGTATGTTGTAGGATCGCACCATTTGAGGCCCAAGTATTAATTACTTATAGTTTTATCGTGTGTCAGATGGGAAGAAATCAAGGACTGGACTGGATGGCATCAAAAGGGATTCGTATGCCGCCACGCGGTCAAGGGTATGTCCTGCCTAACTTCTAATGGAAATTATTGAGGAGATTGAGACATTTCCAAGATTAGTATACTGTACTCCGTATACTCCGTACATGCACTAGTAATTGTAACAATTATATGATTACGGAGTACTGACATGGTCAGACGCGGCTAAATAGGCTAGTGCATGTATTGCCATGTCAAATCTGCCATTTCAACTATTCCACTTCAATTATTACAAAAAACTCCTCAATTTTGGACAGAAGGAAGTGGAAGTTCTATATTTGTAGTCAAATAGATTTGCCTTATACTACGGAGTACTCCGTACGGTATAGAGGTGAACATCTCTCATCGCTCCATAGTGGAGCTTATTGGTGTGACCCCAGAAATCGACAGAAATAGAACTGTAAAGTCCTTGCAGATCCCAAATTGCGCTAGATTCAGACTCTGCTGACTTTTTTTTTCATGAAAACAGGGTATTTGGAAAGTCATAAACATTACATGAGACTTGTTTCCCTGGACAACCACAGCCTTATAATCCCGCCCTCCCCCATTTTCTGAGATCACTTTTCTTCCTCTCTCCACATTCTCCATATTCACGAACTCCATAGTCTCTAATCAAAATGCGTTTCTCCATCGTCTTCACCCTCTCGGCCATTGCCCTGGCCAACGCTCAGAGTGTCTCCATCGAGGTAAGGAAAAACAAAACATCATGCCACAATACCATAACAACAACATCAGCTAACCTCTCCAATAGACTGTCGACAACCCTGCCACTCAGTACCTGACCCAGACAAACTCACTCGGCGTTGTGACCGGCCAGCCTGATGCCGTTACTACCCAACCCACCGTTGTCACCAGCCAAGCCGCTGCCGTGACCTCGCAGCAGCCCGCCGCCTCCATCCCCGCCGGCCTGACCTCCCCCGTCGCCGGTCCTGGTGCCACTCACACCACTTTGTCCACTGCCTCCAGCAACACTGCCAGCGACTCCTCTGCTACTGGCACCCAGACCTCGGACTCCAAGACCACTGGTACCTCGTCCAGCACCAGCTCGGCCTCTGAGTCTGAGTCCTCCAACTCTGTCTCCAGCTCGTCTGCTGGTGCTTCCAGCTCGGCCTCTACCGGTGGTGCTGCCATTGCCACTGCCGGCCCCGTCGGTCTCGGCATGGTTGCCGGTGCTGCTCTCGTTGCTTTCCTGTAAGCAAAGTGAGAGTCTGTGCCTGACCAACAGTAATTCCCTGCCGTCAATTGTACTATGATGTCCACTTTGGTTTCACTTAGGCGAGGGTTTGTGGTCGGTCGGTCATGTTCATCCAGTATTTGGATTAACGGGAATGAGGGACATGAAAATACGAGCGTCGGTTAATTTTTTTTCTTTGTGATTTGTTATTTTCCCCCAACGTTTCATATGGAATTTGTAATTTTTCTTTGAGCAGAACTCGTGTGTTTCACTGCGTTGTATCTGGAGGCGCATGGTCACGGCGCACCTGTTTCCCATTTTTTTTCTTCGATCTTTGTGATTAACTTAATCCACTGAGTAAATACGAGTCTCAGCCCATCTGCATATATCGAAACTATAGATTATAGCTGTACTTCAGATATGTCGAAATTACTCTTAGCAAACCACGATATAATTTATGTATGGTCACAACAGCTCGCTAGCTCATATTTGCAGCAAATCTTAAATGTTCCAAGGGAGTGAGTGGCACGGGATGTTATGCATATGCTGCGACAGGTAGTACATATATTGTACATACATATGTAGTCAGTCACATTGACGAGAGGGTAATTCGGATTTTATTTAGATATACGCATTACACCACATATCCCCATTGATTTGGAATATCCATTGATGTGCGCCAAATCTGCCAGCTGAGCTTATGTGGTTGTAAATGGAGTATAGAACGCAGGATATTGGGGGAGTACTCAAAGAAAGACGAGGTCTATAGTGCACGTCTATATCTAGACGCATACTCTACTTGGCTGCATTCGACTTTAATGGACAGATAGACGTCTTATAGAGTAGTCAAATTATTGAGTACATGTACATGGACAGCGGATAGCACTATTAGTACTTGATCCCTCCGCTATCCATTTCCCTTCAGCTGTCTATAATGGTCTGCTTATCCTCGAGCAATAGAAGGTCGTATACATGCGGTCTCTTCTTCTCCCTCTCCCTATCAGCCTGACATATGATATAATATAGGTAGCCTTGGAAGTATTCCTGTTTCTCTCTAGGAAAGCAAATATTGCTTAATTAACCCTTTCCCCCCTTATGTCTCATCGGATAGCAAGGGAAGGATGCGATGAAACATAGGGCAAAACCCAAAGAGGTAATATTAGTGACGCGGATCTGACGCGATGGTATCACGTGACTGACGCGCTACCAAAAAGGTTAGTGCGACCTCCACTCAAAACAAACCGTCGACGAAGTAACCATCTCTTATCATTTGTGATTGTGATTGTTGTGCCCTCACTGGTCCGGATCACTTTCTGAATTGGTATTCATCTCCTGAGTTTATTCTTTTATTTTAGTACTCTACAAACCACTCAAAACTCCAGCATGGTAAGTCGTCCCTGTTCAAGTCATTGACACACACTGGTTCCCCAGCAACTAGTATATGCTCGTGGTCAGTATCTGACATGGATATCTAGCCGTCCAATTTGCGCCGGCTAGCTGCCGACCATGCTGCCTTGCACCGTGATCTTCCGCCATACTACTTGCAGCCGTCAGAGGGTGACGACTTGTCACAGCTGACAATACTCCTCACGGGCCCAGCGGGCACACCTTTTTCACAAGGATTATGGGAGCTCCATCTCAAGATGCCTGATGACTACCCCAAGAGTCCCCCAAAGGCCACCTTTAAGACGAAGATATGGCACCCGAACATGGAGGAGCTCACTGGAGCTGTCTGTGTAGATACACTCAAGCGGGATTGGCAACCCAATCTGACCCTCCGTGATGTACTGGTGGTAAGTTAGACCGCACTAGCGCAATTGGTTTCTACAAGATAACTAACCTTGTTTGCATTCAGACGATCTCATGTCTACTTATCTATCCCAACCCCGACTCTGCCCTCAACGCCTCCGCAGGCGCTCTCATGCAAGAGAACTATGACGCCTTTGCACACCAAGCCAAGCTCATGACCTCAATCCACGCCCCGATCCCAACCAATCTCAAAGACGCAGTGACAGAAGCAAAGGTCCGGGGCGAGGAGACAGGGACCAAACCCGAGGAGAAAGAAAAAGACGCAGTCATTAAACGCACACGGAAACAAGCCTGCACCCACGCTGCTACAACCAAGAAAACTGCACGCAACACCACTGCATCCAAAAACCCATCACAGTCCTCATATCCTTCACAATCCTCAAATCCTTTCGCCCAACCCTCCCCGCCCGTGACAGACACTGCTATGAGTGATAGCGAAAGCGACGACCCCGCTAGCGCAAGCAAAGAAAACGACCCAACCCTTTCCCCCTCCCCTGTCCACCTCGCACCCCCAAGTCCCCGTAAAACAGCCTTGGGCAAACGGCCCCTCTCCGTCCTCTCAATTCCCTACCCGGAAGATTCCGATGCAGACATGATGCTCATCGACTCCGACAACGACAATGACACCCGGGGAATGACCTCCAATGAACGAAACATCACCGCAAACACACGATCCCGTACTTCATCACCGCTACGGAAAACACCCAAGCTCTCCCTACTATGTGGAGGAGTCAACGCCTCCGGCCGTCTCCGCGATGAGATGCCGATATTCGAAGATTTGCCTCAATTGGCCATGCAAGACCCCCCTACGCCGACTGAGCGGGGATGGTAAAGAGAACCGTGGATCTGCAATCGCGCGGGGCGTGAAAGAGAAGCGCGAATACCACCCTATGAAGACGCTCAATGGCTCTACTCCCCTTTCTCCAGCACATGCTCAGCTACCCACGCCATCACTATCATCATCATCTCTCTCAGGGTCCTCCACTTCTGGAATTTCCAAGAAGAAAGCCATGAGCGGCCCACACAAGCGTCTCGCCGTCAGAGCAAAGCCGCGCATTGGCATCCGCCGGCTATGAGAGATCCATCCATTTTTCTGGTGCTTGACTCAGCATTGGTGATTCTTGTTGCATTTTCAGATCTCTGATTCATCTCCATGGGAAAACCAATTCGATTTGGTTGGTGCTGATTCGTTTGGCTTTTGCTCTTCTATCTACACCCATTTCACTACCCCTACCCCCGTTAGCGAATTTTCTTGATACCCTTGATGATCGGTTGGATTCAACCGGACTTACAAACTGCATGAAGCGTGGAGCGAGGAGAATTCGAAGGAGCTGGTTTTATTGCATTGCATTGGCAATATGGCTAGGCTGGGCAAGGCGGCCCTGGAGTTACAATCTGCTTTGGCTTGGACAACATATGTCTGATTTTTTGTTTAGGAGTTTGAAGAATTCACATGACATTACATACATTTCTTATATCCAGTACGTGTAGTTACTGCAATTCTCAAGGGAGCGACACAATCGCTTCGCGCCTAGACATACCATCTGTGAGCCTGTGCACCACGGTCATCTTTCTCAGAGCATTGGGAGCGGCTTCATTTCCTAGTAAGAGTCGACGCGACCCGTGGATGGGTCGGCAAAGCAGTGGGCAGTGCGGTGTGACTGAGCTCTACCTATATTGAGCGTGCACTTCAGCAATATCGGGATACCTTCATGATCATATGATTAGGCTACCCCAAATCAGGTCATTAGCGAATTTATGGAGAGACTAATTGTACATAATGAACACTGGAGGGTAGGTATAGTTGTAATACCATAGATTAATGGAAGGATTTTCTGGGACTATCGAGCTGCAACGTCCTTCCTGTCAAGTTTCCAAATATTCCCAAAGAATGAGAACAAAAGAAAACCAGGCAAGCTCTGGCACTAAGATATTTGCCCAGGTTTCAACTAAAAAGCTCAAAAAAAGCCAAACAACCGCTTTGCACATATAACACGATAAGTATAAGAATCCCAGGACACGTCGGAAAGATGATGGGTAGAATTCGGGATAATTGGATGAAGCCACCGAGAAAAAGTGTAACCAAGGAAAGATATGCCGATAATGATATGTTCGATCCGCGTTGGGATTGGATTATGTCCGTAGGCGTGCACGAGAGACAGCATCCTCCGCTTGAGCGAAGAATCTGCAGGGTGGCATGCAAGAAATATATCCCATGAAGAAAACAGAGCCGCGTTTCAGACCTCTACAGCGCGTAGGGGTTGACAGATCGAACAGTGAGGCATCTGGAATGGAAATCGCAGTTAGTTAGGAACGCCCATGCTAGGAAAAAGAAAGGCTGAACGGGAATACATACGGAGGACTCTTGCTCAGGTCGGTCTTCAGGATGATGGGAACACGGGTCATCTCTGTGACATCTTGGATGAACTCTCCATCCACCTCGCGAAGCTTGAAAAGGTTCAAGTACTTCTCCTTGTTGGTCAATTTGTTCTCGGGTGCATCACCAGTGCCAGAGGCAATCTTGGGGTCCGAGCGAGTACGATGAGGTCCCTGTTGGTGGTGGCCGTTGCGTGTAGGTGAGGGCGGCATGCTCTGAGTCGAACGGTCGGCGGAGTTGAGCGACACACCGGCTGCCATTTCGGTGACATCATCCACGTCTTCATCGTCATCGAAAAGAGCATCGACATCGTCGGCAGACATTGTGCCGGTCTCGGTTTGCTTACGCATGGCCTCATCACGCTCTCTGGCCCGCTCTCTGGCGACTTCAGCCTCGCGGGCAGCCGCAGCAGCTTGAGCAGCGCGGGAGTTACCAGGCTTCGGACGCTCGTCCTCGGGAATGTATGCGGACGAGGGAACACCCTTCTCCCAGTACAGCTCGAGTACACGACTATCCTTGCGATATTCAGCCTTCTTGAGCGGAAGCTGGTCGCAGTGCACACGCTTCTCAAAGCCGTATTCCGGAATAAGTACGTCAAAGGCAGACTCGTAGACACAGAGTACAATACCCTCGCTGATGAGGTCACCCCCAATCTCGCGACTCTTGCGGTCCATTTTGCGGCAGGCCTCAATGTGCACACTCTGCTCCTGGGCGTTGAGAGCTGAATCCTTCTTGTTGTTGCAAAGATCAGCAGTCTTGCTCAGTGACTCGAGATCGTCATTGAACTCCACGGTACCCTCGGAGAGCACGGCCTCGAGTTGACGGTGCACAAGGATATCGGCGTAGCGCCGAGAGGGGTTAGTGAAATGGGTGTAAACCGGCACATTGAGCATGTAGTGCTGGCGCATTTCATCGGGAGCGCCGCTGCTGACATAGTACTTGGCACGCTGCATAGCCTTGGAAATGAGAGTCTCCATACCCTGCATCCTGTGTTAATACGCATTTATAGCGGAGAGGACAGGAAAGGCACTTACCTTGCGAAGATCTACATCTTGCACCTTGCAGAGAGAGCTCTGGAGGCTGCCACTGCTGCTTGAGTCCATTTCGAAGCCGAGGCGGTTCATCCGCTCAACAAACGAAGTAAGGCGACGAGAGTTGGGCGAGAACTGACGACGCAAGAAAGCTCTCTCCGGCATAGCGCTCACAAGCTTACGAGCGACGAAGAAGTTGGCCTGGTGGCTCAGCTCCTCAACAAGTTCATGTGCTGGGGTTGACTCGAAAATATTGTATTCCACTGGCACATTCTCGTCATCGAGCTGCTGAAGCAGACGCTGCACAGGGACATTTGACACGCGGTTACCGAAACGGGCTTCGCGGAACTTGCCGGCAGTGTTCTGAGTGTTTTTGTTAGTATGGTAAGAGAAAAAAAAAAGCGAACGGTAGAACTATAAGGAACTTACGTGCAACAAGCGGATACTGTCGGCAGAGATGCCACTGGCGTTGACATCGGACTTGCCCTGAACAAGAGCATTGACCTGGTCGTAGTCAAGACGGCCAGCGCTCTTGATGATACCTTTGCCGATCCAGACATCCTCATCCACCACACCGGTGGTGGGGTTGGCCTTGAAGACCACACTGACCGTGAGGCGATCTTCGCCAGGAACAAGGGAGCAAAGCTCAGTGGAAACACGGGTGGGCAACATGTTCATGATTCGATCGACCAAATAGACTGCAGTACCACGCTTCTTGGCCTCACGGTCCACCAGAGAGTTACCCTTGACGAAGTGAGCAATATCGGCCACGTGAACACCGATCTCAACCTTGCCATCGGCAAGACTCTTCACATGGAACGCATCCTCGAGGGACTTGCTGTCGGCGGGATCGATCGTAAAGATGGTCTCTTCACGGAAGTCACGTCGTGACGTCAGGGCGTCTCCCTCGCTAGAGACGGACCAGTCCTCCCAGCCGATGCTCTTCAGCACAGCATCGGAGAAGTCGTCCGAACCGAAGTTGTTATCGCGGAGTAGAGCGTCTGTCTCGACCCGCAGGTCACCCATCTCTCCAAGCTGCTCAACGAGAGTGCCGAAGGGGTGCAGAGAGGTAATAGGCCACCTCTTGATAGAAGCAACGAAGATTCGGTTGGCGTAATCCTGGTGCTTCTCGACGAAGTCCCGAGGTGCCTGCTCTGTGGGGATGGCAATAAGTGGAACACGCTTGTCAGTAGGTTTAAACCAGACAATCTTTGGCTTGTCCTGGTGACGGTCATTGTGGGAGCGGCCGTGGGCGCCATCTCTGGCTTGCCGCTCGGCCTCCTGCTTCTCCTTTGTAGCCTGGCTGCTGGGACGCAGGAGACCTAGGGTTCCTGAGAACATCTGGCCCGCAACACGCTCAATGACCGCAACAACATGACCAGCGTACAGAGGCTTCTGCTCGTCGCTGATCTCATCCTCCTCACAAAGAAGAAGGCTCTGACCCTCGACCTCGACATCATCGTTCTTCTTCTGGGTAGGACGCTGGCGAAGACTACCGCGGCGACGGATGCTTCCATCCGGACCGACTTCCTGTCTATCACCGGTGGAATCGGAGCGACCAAGCTTGTCATTTCCAGCATTGCTGTTGGAACGGGCATCAGTGATATCCTTGCGCTTCTTCTTTTCCTCCTTTTCTTTCTTCTGGCCCCACACCTCGTCGACATCGAGGAGCTCGATTGCGACATAGTCACCCTCAAGGGCGCGGTTCCTATCTTTGCTACCACAAATGAAGATGTCGGCATCCAGATCATCAGTAGTCACATAGGCATCGGAACGGTTCTTTTTGTTGACGCGCAAAACACCAGCGACCAACTGTCCATTGCTGAGGAGTGCAGGCAGGTTTGCCTGGGGAAGGTAAGGAGTGAAAAGGGTCTTCCGCTGCTGCTGCTGTTGTTGCTGCTGTTGTTGGACAGACATCTGCGGCGGGGCATGCTGGCTCGCCTGAAGACCACCCATACCTTGGGCGTTCTGCTGCTGAAGCGCTTGGAGCTGAGCCAACTGGAGCGGGTTCAGTTGCTGATTCCCGAACATCTGAGGTGCCATCATGACCTGGCCCTGAGGAAGCTGAATAAGCTGAGGCTGGCCAAGCTGAGGCTGACCGCCGCCATATTGGAATTGACCAATAGAGCCCATGGACTGGTTCATCGAACCGCGCGAGCGGTGGCTGGGCTGGAATCCACCCTGCTGCTGGGGCCTCTGCTGATCCTGGCTCTGGGCTTGGTTGTTGGGCTGGCGCCAGTTGCCCTCAAAGTTTCGCGAGGATGACCGAGCATGACCAGTCTGGCTGGTTCGCCGTTGATTATCGGATTGATTTGTTGATGGCTCACTGGCTTGGGGGAATTGGAAGCCGCCAGCACCGCGACCGGAGATGGACGCCCGGTTACCACCGATGGCCATGGATTGGCTGCGGCCGTGGCCACCAGCTCGCATATTCCCAGCCCGCTGGAAGGCGGGTCCCTGGGGTGCCGGAGAAGTGCTGGATGCAGGCTTGTCATCCGATGAAGACTGGTTATCAGAACCAGTTGCACCAGGAGCAGGAGCTGGGAATTGGAATCCCGAAGCTGTTCTCTTCTGCTGGGCCAGCTCAGCGGCTTTCTTGGCCTCAGGAAGAGCAAGCGAGTGGCGGCGCTGGTGACCACCGCCGGGAGGACCTCCACGACCGCGGCCGTGGCCAGTGTTCTCATTCTTGTGGTTGTTGTTGTTTTGGCCCTGCTGGTTATAATCGGCGTACCCTGATGCCCCGGACGACGGGGCAGGGGTGGACCCATGGGAAGACCAGGGAGAGCTGACTGGTTGCGACGGTGCGAATGCTGGTTCGGTGCGTTCATTGGTACTCCAAGCTGCTGCTGCTGTCCACCCTGGGGGAACTGGAACGCATTCACTTGCTGTGGGGAGACACCGGGTTGAAACGAGGGCACCTGGCCCAGTTGTTGGGGCTGCAACAGCCCCATGTTAACGTATTGTTGGTGTGTCGCAGCAATTTGTTGCTGCTGCTGCTGGAGCAACTCGATCTGTTGTTGGATGGCCAGTTGTTCCACTGTAGACAAGCTCAAGTTAGCTCAGATGATGGGACTATGGTTTTATAGTGGGCGGTGACGAGGGCGGTCACATACTCATCAACGGGGTGAGCTCGGATGGACTTCTCCGATGAGCAATATGGAACTTGCGGCCACCGGGGCCTTGAGGCCCAGATTGACTCTGTTGTTCCATGATCCCAGATGATAGGAGCTGGCAATTACTGTAGAATGTAATATGTGTGTTGGCGGGGTGAATCCGGCGACAGGAGAGACTGGTACTGCGCCAAAAGGCAAATGAGCCAAGTGAAGTGGATCACAGGCCGACCAAAAGGAGTCTGTATGTGCGGGTTGTGGTTTTCAATATGTGAACTATCCTAGAAGAGTGACAAAGAGTGGATCAGTAAGGGTGCAAGATGACAGAAGGAACAAGAGAAAGCAAGAAGATAGGAACAAGGCGATATCAGGGGGAAGATGAAAAGTACAAGTCCCAAGGCAAGGGCGAACTCAACGGAAGCTTCGATCTCAGGGGGAAAGAAGCAGACTTGACGATGATTTCACAAGTAACAATCAAAAAGCGGCAAGAGCAATCAAGAGCCGGGTAAAACTTCCAAAAGCAAAGGCGTGGGGTAGATCGGATCCTCTTACCTGCAAGATGAAACTAATGACAACCTCTGAACCCTAGCATTCCAAAATGACGTCTGCAGAGTTCAATGTGGGATGATTCGCTTTTTTTTTTGTTACAAATCCAAGAGGCGACGAGGGGCAACCGGATTATCGCAAGTAGAAGTCGAGGCAATTGCACGTTCAAGCAAAACTTGGGTCGAGCAACACCGTAGCAACGGAACGAAGCTTCGAACAGGAGTTGGAAGGACCGAGGGGATGGAGCTGTGCTGGAAAGCACGACTGCAACCGACAAAAGGGGAATTTGATAAAAAGCACCTCGATGAATGACCGGGGTGGGCTTTAAGTGAAGAAAGCCGTTGAAACGAGCTTGTCTTCAGGATGATTCCAAGTTCTAAAACGGGGATTCAGAGTTGATCCTCGAAGAGAATGACAGTAGATACTGAAATTAGAGGGAAGGATAGAATAGACGATGAAACCATCGACTAATTCGACTCGAAGGAGCGATATTGGGGAAGAGAGGGATGGGATAAGAACAGAGAGGAGGGGGGAAAGGAGAAGAAGAAAGGTGATGCTGGAGATACAAAGAGGTGTGGGGAGAGGGCCATTGGTACGGAAAGTAGAGGGCGTGTTCGGAAATGACCAAACAACGTTTTATTACCACTTTTAGCGCAATAATCCGCAATAATCCGGGAGTGGATCCTGTAAATACCCTGACGGTTATCCGTCGTACGTTGTTCCAACAGGAGCCATGGATGATCGCCATTGCTACCAGCTGGCACTTCATCATCATCCTGATGCATCCGTTGAACAGCTTGGAGTCCCCACTATCTACATGTACTTAGATAGTATAGTCATTGGAGGTCTACACGGAAATGGGAGACATCTAGTCTGGCATACGGGGGGAATACGGACTGGCCCCTGGTAATCCGTAAATAAATTCAAATATAGAACAGCTAGTGGTGGGTTGGCTAGTCTAGGGTCTTTCAAAGCTAGAGGAATAGTATCTGAGCTAATTGAACATGTCAGCCCTGGAGAAAAGCTTGGTAACAAGCTCAAGTCCGGTATCCTCGGAGAAATTCGATCATTTTGTATTTCCTTCTTCCAATTATATAGTGTAGTTCAAAATGGATGATGCTCACAATGATGTAAACGTCAACGCTCCCAGGCGGGAGTGCGCCAGGGAACCGAACCGCCTCGCGGGTCTTGCTTACTCATTCTGTCTTGGGGGGCGTAGAAGGCCCTCTTTGGCTGCAAAATATACTACAAAGCCCTAGAAAATCGGGTAATTGATATGAGTTATTGTCTAAATCAATTTGAAATCGTTTTTTGCAGTACTCTGTATCTCGATCTCTTAAGTACCATTATAGATACATGTACTCCGTAGCCTTGATACGTCCACAGGTAGTAGCCGATATAGTAAGGCGGTGATGAGAAAGCGGTGAAAGCCATTCGAACTTCGGTAAGATTGAACTTTACAGGTAATTTATTTTCTTTGGCTTCAAAGATAAGGGTTCTGAGCATTGGAGGATTGAAGCTCAAAGGTACATCGATGTACGTTGAATCGCCAAGTTGCTTATTACTGGATGGTTATGCAATGCGGCCAAACGCTTGATTTTGTTTGTGCCCCTCGAAAGCGACATGCTAATCCCAACCTCCGCATAGCTCCAATCTCCATGGACCTTCCCTTCTACTAGCTTTGACGCGACAACGTCCAATTATTCACTCACTGAACGCGAAATTCACTTTTTATGCTCCTCACCTACCCCGGAAGCGCTGTCGCAATCGCTCTCACGCTGTGTCTGTCCTTCCCACATTTAAATTCAGATTGGTAACAGCTGCATCGGGCGTGAACGTCACTTCACTTTGAGATATTGCTCTGTGCTCAAGGCGCCTCTGGACTCTCCTGACCCCAGATATGGTCTCAGTCACTTGAGTCCCCCATATTCACTGTTCACTTGAGTTCTACATATTCACTTGAGTTCTGCATATTCACTTGAGTTCTGCATACTCGACCATCCTTTTCCCTCACTACTCCTCTGAACCTCCACAACCTTTCTCCAAACACACGCCACGCGACCACTCCCCACCAGCGTTCTTTGGAATAAAGAAACTATCCACTCAAATGTCGACCCCTACAATGGGACGGTTCCGGACTCATGTCCCACCCTTGGACAGCCCGTCCAAGCAACTGATGCTGGACCTTGTCCGCGAGCTTGAGCAAGTCAAAATTTTTGACGCCGACCTGAAAAAGGTCCACCAGTATGAGCGCAAAGCATACTACGAAAATCTCGAACGGATAGACCGCGAGCGTGAAGCAGTCCACACAGCCGCTCTCGACCAAGCCGCCGCCTTTCACGACCGAGTCCGCGAGGAAGCGGAGACAACCTTGAAGGACCACCTCCTCGCCGAGGAGGAAGAGCGACTTCGGAAGGAAGAGGCGATCCGCAAGGAACAAGAGCGAATTGAACAGGAGAAGGCTGAAAAAGCACGCCGCGAACGAGAAGCAGCCGCGCGCGTTGAGGCTGAACGTCAAGCCAAGGAGCAGGCCGAGAAGAAGGCCCAGGAGGAGGCGGCCCAGAAAGCCGCGGCCCTTGAAACCGAACGTAAAGCTGCGGTCGAGGAGAAGCTCCGCAAAGAACGTGAGCAGGCGGACGCCCAGAAGCGCAAGCAGGATGAGGAGGCTCGGAAGGCGCGGGAAGAAGCCGACCAAAAGGCCCAAAGCCAACAGCAGCAGAAACTCGGCGCTGACAACCTTTCGCCGGAAGAAATCCGAGTACAGCAACGTTACGTGGAGCTGCACAAGACCCTTAAGGAGATGCGTAAATGGCTGAAGGAAATTGGCCAAGGCCAGCCTGACCTCAAGGCGACTATGGGCAATTTACGACGTTCGATCAAGAAGTCTGTTGGCCAGCTTCGATCTGGAACTGGTGCGAACAAGCAGCAGGTACGAAATTACTCCCCACTGATTGGATGCCGTTGCGTGGACACTGACATTGCGAATGAACCTCAGATCGTTCAGCTCAAAGCCGAGCTTGAAAAGGCTCTAGCCTACCCAGAGCCGACAGTCGACATCCGAAAATTCATCGCATTCCCACCTGAGGAGATTGCAAACTCAGAGAACAAGGTACCGGCAATGCTTATCTACGGATTAAACATTCTTGCGAAGAGCTTGATATCCTCTCTTCTGGCAGAGGCCTCGATCAAGCAATCTCACGCTGAGCCGATCGGCATTATTGCCGCTCAGATATTCTCTTTCGATATGTTCACATACAAAGGACTGCACATGTCCGACATCATGTGGGCCAAGTACCGTGTGGTCTGCCCCGCGCTGTGGGGATTCACAGGCAATGACAAGACGGAAGGCGGACGTCGTGTCCTGGGTTGGTGGCGGTCCGCAGACACTGGTTCCTGGGTATCTGAACAAGTCCACATGGACCGGATGACCGCGCTCGGCGCGGGATATGCCGCCATGACTCTTCGCAACTTTGCGAAGTCCCCGCGTCGCAACCCTTTCCCCAACACAATGTTCTGGGCATCCATCCACAAGATTTTGGCGATACCGCCTTCGGAGTTGCAGGAGACGCAGATTGCCCTCCTGGCAGCGCTCTTTCGATCGTCGGGCGAGAGGATTTTGGGCTTCTTCGGCCAGTATGGACTGGCCATGATGCATTACGTTATTGTTGATCTACCCCGCAAGATCGGGAGAGAGACAATGGCTGTGACCCAGTTGAGCACCCTCAAGGAGCTCTATATGAAGGAGAAGAATTTCGCGTTGTGATTTGGGTTTGGGCTGGTTGGCGTTTTGGGGTTGTGGCGGAGGATTTGAAACCACTTTTAAGAACATATAGTACCGCGATGTCTGGATTAGAAACCATATGGCGTTTTACTTTTCATGTCTAGACCGGCAATCATCGCCGGATATCATCATACCCTCTATGAATCATGTCAGAAACGTTTTGTATGATAGAGCTTGTTAACAATAGCTGAAATCTTACATTCAACGCCAGGAATGTAAAAGACACCCGGGTAAGTCTGGCCACAATAAGGCGTTGGTTACATTTGCATTCCACGCGGCTTCGGCTAAGCCCAGGAAAGAAACTCCCAAGCCACAGAATTGCCATGCATCCAACATTCTGACAAGTCCCCACTCACATACCTCGTGGCTCAGTGCGGAGTATACAACCAGCACGGCAATCCCAATCCGACTACTCACTATAGAACCAAAAGCTCTTATATTCGAGTGTTTCCACTATTTCCGAATTATCAGTCCCCACCAAATGCCTACTTAGGTAACCATCCCATCCCTGCCATCCTGCATGTTGGCTCTACGCACCCCCATTCGTTCGCCACCTATCCACATCGAATGCCATTACCACTTGGTGGTTTGCTCAAACCGGGAAACTAACCGTCAATGCTACTATTTAACTGGGCCCTGGTGTCATTCTAGATTTGGAGATGAAGCTGGGCCGGGAAATGCCGGCTATGGGATTTGGGTTTCCGGGCACATTTGAGGAGAAGGGCGATGTCTATAAGTTTAGAGGTGGATATCGATGGTTGCAATAAAAATTCAAGGTGAGTTTTATGTCTATCTGTGTTATGCGTTCCCTTTTGCATGTGCTTTTGTAGGGGAACAGTAACTGGACTATTGAATGTCTGCACTCGCTGTCATACTGTAAAGAAAGCTTGATATGTACTCTTGAAATAGGGTAGTATGTAGCAATAAAAGCTCCGAGTTTCCCTTGTATGGAAAGTAACAAGTCTTCCATCTTCCCAGTGACGTTGTAATGGCTCGATATGAGTGACATGGGGCCATCCTTGGCTGCCATTGACCAATCCCCAGCGAGAGGCAACTCCAGAATATTGTAAATCTGGACCCTGCATGGAATCTGCATCTGTTGACCACAGTGATTAGCTAATTGCGAAACCTGCAGGTGATGTGAGCTATCTCAAGCACAGTTTGGCTGCAAGGGACAAGATCGGAGATGCACGAGCCAAGTCGCTGCATAATGCCCAGAGGCGACAAAAAGGTTGTGAAACGAGAGGCCCGGCTAGATTCTAGTGAACCATAGGAGGTTCAGTTCCACAGATATCTCTCTGTGGTTCTCTTCTCCGAGACGATTGATCGGCGAGGCTGTGGGCGGTGTGGACCGAACAGCCATCGATCGATTCCCCAAGGCTCTCCACATGGGGGCGGTTTTCCAGAATCCGGGCATCTGCCTATGTTGTAGGTAGATATCTGGGCGTTGTCAAAGTGACATCACGACTCTGCGACTGCTTCGAAGAATATCAGGAATATCAAGGATGGCCAAAGATGGTTCTTGGATAGAGATCTCATTGTAATCTGATATTGCGAGGGAATTATAATCCGGTGGCAACAGAGCAATAAAAAGAGGAAAAGGATATAGGGATGATATCGGCATCATCAAACAGTCCAGACCTTTAAAGGGGAATTGTTTCATCCACGGATCCAAGAATAGAATCTTCCAAGTTGATTGGTTCAACCTGCACCCCCTATAACCTCCAGTGGGGACCTCCACCTTAAACAAAGTCCCAGACCCTGTCAGGGCCTAAACCCTCATTTTCCCCCCAATCTCCGACTGGGTCTTTCTTCTTGGTCCCTGACGTACCTTTTCTTATAACCCTTACATTCTTTTCAACTTCTTTTTTTTGTCACTCTTTGGTCGAATACTCTCTTTTCATCGACCTCATCTTTCACAATGCGTGTCTCTGGTCTTGTTTCTCTCGTGTTGGCCGCTGCCCCGGCCCTGGTCTCTGCTAAGGGTACTCTTGGTTTCTCGCTCGGTAACAAGAACGCCGACGGTACCTGCAAGTCCACCAGCGACTATGAGGCCGACTTCGATGCCCTGAAGGACATGTCTACTCTCGTCCGTACCTACTCCGGCACTGAGTGTAAGACTCCTGAAAACATTCTGCCTGCTGCCAAAAACAAGGGCTTCAAGGTCGTTCTCGGCATGTGGTAAGTTCTTTTGCTATTCCCCTCCTAATTGGAACTACTTTTAACCAAGCTTGTCTTTAGGGTTGGCAAGCCTACCGATACCAAGAATCTGCTGGAGGAGGTATCCTTCAAGAAGGATTGGGCCGCTATCCAGAAGGCCATCCCCGGTTACGAGGATGTTATTCACGCCATCACCGTCGGATCCGAGACTCTCTACCGTGGCGACTTGACCGGACCCCAGCTCCACACTTACATCAGTCACGTTATGGATAATGTGCCCGAGGGTGTCCTTGTCGGCACCGCCGAGAGCTGGAACAAGCTCGCTGACGGCACTGGCGACGCCCTCTTCACCCAGGAGCCCGTCGTGAAATATGTGTAAGTGGAAATAGAACAAGACAAGGGGACCTCCGTGCACCAATACTGACCCCATCATAGCTTGGCCAACGCCTTTGCTTACTGGCAGGGTACTGCTGCCGACGAGGCCTACCAGACCTACTTCGATGACATGGTCGGCGCTATGGAGCACATTCAGAAAATTGCCGGCGACAACGCCGACAAGATCAACATTGTCACCGGTGAGACCGGCTGGCCCACCGATGGCGGTTCGGACTATGAGGATGCCAAGGCGGGTACCAAGAATGCTGAGAAGTTCTGGAAGACTGGTATCTGTGGCATGCTCGACTGGGGTGTTGACCTGTTCTACTTCGAGGCCTTCGATGAGGCCTGGAAGCCTGATACCAAGGGTGACAACGGCGAGATGAAGGATGAGCAGCACTGGGGCCTGTTCACTGCGGAGCGCAAGATCAAGTTCGATGCCACCTGCCCCAAATAGACTATGTGTGCTTATCTGTCCGCTTCATCCAAGCGCTTTTGCTTTGATGTCTTGCCCGCAACCAGCGGTTTCCTTTTCAGATTGTATTGATTTATTCCGGGTATACTTATATCCCGCTCCAATGGAAATATGGTTTAATTGTGTTCAACTGTATAAGTAAACAATAACATGGGCATTGCGGCAGCGTCGAGGCAAGTATTGTGATGATGCCTGTATCTGTACTTGTGAGGAAGGACAGTGGAGCATCTATAATCGATTCGGGGAGCTCAGCATGAAGTTTTTCCGCATTATCTAGCGCGGAAAGGAGAGAAATGATAAGGGCGCGCGCAACGGCGTATACAAGTCTTCACCAATCAGCATGAAAAGACGCGAACCTTGGGATTCTGGGTTGTAATTTAGATGCTGATTGGCTCGTGAAAAAGCAAACGATTAGTCATACTGCTAACACGGCCCTCAAGGATGGTACGGTACGGTCGAATCCATGGAAAGCTGTTGTTCTACCCCTGAATCTCTTTAGATCTCCAGTTTTCATTGTTTACCTATGTACTTAGGTACTTCTTGAAAGCAAGGGGAAATGTAGCACTGTGGAAGTAGAAAGTATATGGGGTACAGTCAATTCTTAGGTTTTGGAGAAGGCAAGGGTCATTTGAATCAGATTCATCGTTGGGTACATGTGCATTATGCGTATGTTGTATGTAGCAGTTCTGTCGGCAAGACAAACTAAGCCAACGGCCTCGGTCCTAAACAAATAATAATTGAATTGGCCTATCGTACCCTGTACACCGCATTAGCTCGGACTACCCACACTCCAGGAGGTACTCCGTACGACGATCCAATACCCGTGACGTCCGACCTTTTTTTCCCCTTAGTTCACCATCCTGGTCTTTGATGCTTCAGACTTGAGCGTGATTCTGATTCCGCTTTTCTTTTGATTTACTTGAATTTGCGCCTATCGGAAGAAAAATTAAAAACGACAACCTGTACATTGTCTCGCCCCAGGTTGTCTTGCCAGCGGTGGTCTTCAATTCCGGTTTGATTTCCATGCGTCAACATTCTGGACGATAAGCGGAGCGGCAAGCAAGTGCTTGCTGCAGGAGTCGACACGGAAGGTGTGTGTATGCATTAATATTCTCCTTGAACCTTTCTTGGGATTGCGGAATTGGGCTTCTTACTCCGCGCTACTACGCGATTGGGACTTTGTTCTTAAACTCGCTTGATTCAATCCCTCTTGACCCCTCCAAATACGCTAGTCTAACCACACTGGATGACTACAGATCTTGATCACCCCGTCTCTTCCGCCATCTCGGCGCCTTCTCCACAGTTCCACTCGCGGGACACGCGCCTCATCCGTGAATCGCGTCTGGCTCCCTCACTACTCTTGTCCTCTCCGCCATCGGGAGACTCGAGTCCGTCGACCGCTGGTTCACCCGGTCAACGAACCTCTCCGCGGAGCATAACTCTCGAACCTCCGCCTCTCCCATTCCTATCCTCATATCGCGGAACCGAGGAATCTGGGCCCTCTTCGCCGGTCAATCGCAGGGCGGAAAGCAGCATCTACTACACCACCGCGTGGGGATCCCCGTATGCAGCACCTAGCACTCGGAGACTGTCAGTGACCAATAGCCAAATCGAATTCGCTGGGGTTGACCACGGATCTGGTCCCAGCTCGCCTGTCTCGTCAGTAGCAAACCACACCGAGTTGCGGAGATTAAGTGCCGCCAACGACGACACACTTGAACCCGTGGAGCGCGATTTTGCCGCCAGTAACGGAGAGAAATCGATACGGGACTTTACGCAGGATTGGATCAACCAGTACCTTACTGGTCAACCTAGAACGGAGCGCAGCAATTGGCTCAGCGACGACTCTGGAAGTGAAGCACCGTCATTCATCACTGCGAGGAACCACTTTGCCGACGACGCTTCGGACGACTGGCTTGGTCTGGAAGACGACTTTCGTTCCGACGATCTATTGAAAACTCCAACGCTCTCTGATTTCGTCGGGAAAAAAGCCGCTGCGCGTGCAAAAGTCAACAAATCTTTGCACAAACGCGCTGATACCTTGCGACAGGAGGACTTTTGGGGTTTCGCTTACGATAAAGACCCTCCACAAAACAACATGTCAGACTCAAATACACCTACTGTCGAGATAAACTCGCCGGTAGAAAAGCCGTTACCTCCTCCGCCTGCAAACGCCACGGAGGACACTTCAAACATGGAAGATCCAGGTCCATTAAAAACACAGGTCTCTGATATCAGCAGATCAGCCACCCAAACACCACGGCGGAGAAAGAAGATGAATTGGCGTGGGAAAGCCTGCATAATCGAGCTGCCACATAACGATAAGAGAGGTTCAGAAGCTGGGTATCGTCTCCTAACACCGGCTGATGTTCAACAACGAATGCAAGAATGGGAGAACAAAGGGTATGATGTTCGTGGTTTCACCATTGGCGATTCCGAGGACCCCTCCACAACGACGACTCTAGGAGGTCTCAGTCGACCCCTATATCCCGACCCATATGAGCTCCATGAAATCTCCAAGAGCGAACCACTTGTCGTCAATTTCCCAGACAGGGCCAAGTGGGAGGCTTATATCACCGAGCTCCAAGAAGAAAAGCTACGCGCTCTGGGTGTGTCTTTCGGCGACGAAGAGCCTCAACAATCCATTTCACCCGATTACTCGCTCAACCCCAGTGGCACTCCTTTCCCGGGCCTTGTCGCATCCCCGCCGATTCCTACTGCGTCTGCAGCAAGCAATCCCCTCGGCCATATCCACCCATTCTCGCCTCACTTCAACCAATCATCAATGCCTACACCTGGTGCTATTGGATCCATGGCATCACCTTCACAATTTGGTATGCAAACGCCATTTGTGGGTGCGGATCAAAATATGATGGGCGGATTCCCCTTCCAATTCCAGCCCACGCCTCCTGCTCAGGGATCTATGACTCCCCAAGGCTTCATAAACCCCCGACAGGCAACTTCTTCGGCTGGTCCAGGGGCAATGGGCAACTTTTCCTCCATGCTGTCACCAGTGTCTCCGCTACATGACCAAGGGTCTTTCCACCCCGGATTCAACGAAAAGGGTGTTTTCGATGGCCAACTTGGCCATGGTATGCGCCAGGAAGGCCTGCCATACCAGATCCCCCAGACCCCGGTCAACGGACACCCAGATCATTTCCACGCATCGAATGTCGAAATTGCCCAGCCTACACCTCGAGGCCACGGTCATAATCTGAGCGAAACCCTGCAAAGAGGGCTGGACCAGATGACACATACAGATTACCATCTGGAAGACTCGATCGACCGACAATTGGAGGACGATTACCGTGATGTCAGCCATGCAGGTCTCAATGCCAGCATACTGAAGTCCCGCTGGGAATTGCCAGAAAATGAACACCACGCACAGAACCCTTCCCATCACCAACCTCATCCTTTCACCCAACACCAACTTCCTCATCAATTCTACGGAGACCAATACCAACAGCACCCTGGTCAGGATGGTTCTGATCTCGATACAAATCCCAGTGTTGCGGGTACGCCGCAGACTCGCCAAGGACCGTGGCACGAAACCCAGCCCAGCGGCCCCTCCTACCACGGAGGGCATCAGTCGCAGCTCTCGATTTCATCCCTCAACGTTGAAGCCAAGGAATTCAACCCTACCGCGTCGTTCAATTCCCAGCCTGTGCCGTTCGGCAATGACACATTCCAGTTCGGCGGCATGGGCGAGCAAGGATTCGGTTTTGCCCCGCCTACCTCATTCGCGCCTGGTAGCAGTCTGAGCGGCTCATTGAGTTCCAAGCCGCGCAATGCCAGTGGTAGTGGCGCATTCAAGTTCTCTGCCGCATCGTTTAATGTGGACGCACCTGTCTTCAACCCCAACCCCTCTGCCAGTCTCAATTCGAATGCCAGCTCCGAGCAGCCTCCGACTAGTCGCACCAAGATCTTCGGCGACATTAACATCAGCGAGATTACCACGCCTGAGAAGAAGTCTAAGGCTATTCCTATTGTGCGGCCCGATGAGATTGAAAAGGAGAAAAATGACAAGGAACAGGCCATCGGAGACGACACCAATGGCCGACCTGTGCCTACTGACCGCCACAAGCGTGCGCGTCGCGGTGATGGCCACGCTGAAGGCGAGGCTAGATACAGCATCTCGACCCACCCTCTGGGCGAAGCGGGCAACGCTCAAGCTTCGAGTGCGCTCCATGCTGTCGCTGAGGGCAAGGAGAATGCCATGCCTAAAGAGAACAACCCGGTGGAGCGGACGGGTACCCCGGTCAGCGAAGCTGACACTTGGACTCTGTTCGATGCGAAGCGAGACGCCGAGAACACGTCTCAACCCGGGTCACCGGTCCGGGCAGAGACCTCTAAGGACATTGTTCTTGAAGAACGTGAACCAAAGGAGCCTGCTGCAGGAGACGATAGGTCTGTCACTGTCTCGAAGGGTGTCGACCATGCTCCTCATGGATCCAAGAGCTCGGTCAAGAGCACTGTGTTGTCACCTAACGCTCAGCCTTTCGAGTTCAAGCCTGCTGTTTCTGAGTTTGTTCCCTCAGCCGTTCAACCATCCAGCTTTGCCGAGCCAAACCCTGTTGAAGCAAATGTCACAAAGGAGCAGCCAATCGAAACACTTGCCAAGAGTCCCGCTGAAAGTAAACCCAAACAAGTCGGACTCATGGCTTCTCGCTTCGCTGCCGCAAGCCCACCTAAGAAGACAACCTCGCCAGATCACCCCGCTGAGCCTGAGTCCAAGACTCCAACCCGCGTGGAAACAGAATTCATTACTCGCCAACCTAAGCATGACGACAACTCATGGGACTCCGAGAATGACTCGCCTGACGATGAGGAGCTGAATGCAATTATGGAACAGCTGAACGATGACGACGCAGATGTCGGCATCGAGCGGCAAGCGACCCCTTACAACACGATCCACGCGACTCCCTTCCAACCACGACACGACCACCTCACGGAGTCGATGGGCGGCCCTACAAAGGAACAGCGGTTTGGTTCTGCGGAGGCCCGAAGCGAAGCACCCAGCCCGAGCCCCGGTGGCGTTCCCAAGACATACAAGCTCAGCATCCCCAAACTTGCCTCGGACATTGATGCCAACAGCAATGCTACATTCTCTCCCCAGAAGAGCCTTATCTCTCGTCTGCAGTCCCCTGTTCGTCAACTTGCTACTGAGAATGACCATGTCAGTGACTGGGATGACATGATCTCCGCCGGTGAAGACGAGAAGTTCATGAACCGTAACCGCTTCTTCGATCGTCGCATCAACGATCTTGTTGGGTCCGCCATCGACGATCGCTTGGGCCCTATGGAGCGTGCCTTGGCTGTCATTCAGCAGTCGGTGGCTTCGATTGCTACTGGCACTGCAAGCAGAAGGGTCTTCCGCAGCACATCTGCCGAGATGGAAGACAGTGATGCCGACGATGAGGACGACGATGGCGAGGAAGATGCGGTTCGCGATCGCTCGCCACACAACATGAGAGAACGCAAGCTGGAGATGCTCAAGAATGTTGTCATGGAAGCTTTGGTTACCCATGATATCCCTCAACGCGTTTCCCCACACTCCAGCCACAGCGAGATCGCACAGCTCAAGGAAAGCATTGCCGAACTGCAGGCCCTCACGATTAAGAAGCTCGCTCAGGACCCTGTTGGTGATATGCGTGAGATTATCGAGGAAGCCATGGCCAAACAATTGGCTCAGCAGGTTGCCTTGCAGAAACCCCCCGAGCCCGCGCCTGTCAGAGGCCGAGGAGATTGGTGCGGACAGCCTTATGCTCCAGATCGATGGCCTCAAGGGGATGTTGCGAGTTGCCGATGAACGTGCCGAGCAGGAGTACAAGGATCGCCGCGATGCACAGGATGCTATGACTGAGCTCCAGCGACTCTTGAAGTTTGCCGAGGAAGATGCTGCTCGTCACAGTGCTGCTGCAGAGGATGCTGAATCTCGTCTCCTGCAGTTCAAGGAAGAGAAGATTCCTTACTTTGAGAAGATGCAGTTCCGCACCGAGTCACTTGCGGAAGAGAGCGAGACTCTCAAGGTTACTATCGCAGAGCTGTCTACGAAGAACATCGCGCTTGAGGGTACCCTCGACGAGTACCGTCTGTCTAGTGATAACTTCCGCCGTCAACTGGAAACTACCAAGGCTGAGAACAAGTCTCTTCACGAGACTATTGATCACTTGAGGACTCGTATAGAGGACAGCATGATCTCGCGCCAGAACCTCACTGAGAAGTTCGACCGTCTTCAAGATGACATGCTCAATGTCACCGCCGAAATTACTCGTGATCAAGCTGCCTGGCGCAGAAAGGAGGAAGAGCAAACCGCTAAGTACAACGAGCTGCGCGCGTCGCACTCCCGCGAGCTCCAATTGCGCGAGAAGCTCGAGGAGGATGTCCGCGAATTCGAAAAGAACGAGCGAGAAGCCACGAAGCTGAGGTTCATCCATGAGCAATCTCAGAAAGAGAATGCTAGACTGGAGGAACTGGTCACTAGCCTCCGGGCGGAGAACCATGAGCTGCAGATCAAGGCTGCTCGGTTCGAACGAGAGTTCATCGAAGCCCGTGAGAGCAGCCGCGTCGAGATCCAGCGCACTCGCTCCTCGATGGAGGCAGACCTTGAAGCTTCTAACAGCCAGGTCAACATTGTTCGTGCCGAGTTAGAGGCTGAGATTATTCGTCTGCAGACTCAACTTGACAACAACCGTATGGATACCGATACCGCTCGCGAGCGCTACGAGCTTCTCCTTGAGGAAGCCAAGGATTCAAAGGTCACCGCCCTGGCCGCTAAGGACCTTGCCATCGATGAGACCCGCAAGATGCACGAGCGCATTCTCAATGACCTCCGTGAACGTCACGCTCGCGCTTTACATAACTCTTCGGAGGATCGTGCACGCGGTGAGAGTCATAACATGGAGCGCATGGCTTTGTCCGAGGACAAGGCTAAGCACCTGCAAGAGCGCGTGAACCTCCTCGAAGAGAAGCTCGAGATCGCTCAAGCTGCTGCCCGTGCTGCTGCTGAGGCGGCCCACAGCGCCAAGGCAAGCCCCAGCGCAGTCCCAGATGCCGCACCCTCTCACTCGCGGGCAACGCCGTCGATGTCCTACAGTAAGGGATCTGCAGAGCCCGAACGGATCTCTCCTCAAGCCCTGCGCGAGTCAATTTTCGTCCTCCAGGACCAGCTCCAGCAGCGCGAGACACGCATTGAAGAGCTCGAGCAAGAAGTCTCCACGATAGACAAAGATGCGCCGAATAAGATCAAGGAGAAGGACACTGAGATCACATGGCTGCGTGAGCTCCTAGGCGTCCGCATCGATGACCTACAAGACATAATCCAGACCGTGTCCAAGCCCTCCTTCAATCAGCAAGCCGTCCGCGACGCAGCCATCCGTCTGAAAGCCAACCTCCAAATGCAGCAGCAAGAAAAGGAACGACTAACAACCGGCAACCTCCCCTCCCTTGCCGACCTTGCTGCCTCACCCCGTTCCCTCCCCCCTAGCTGCAGCTGCCGCCTGGGGAAATTGGCGCAAAGGCCGCGAATCCGCCGCCAACACCTCCGAGCAAACCCCGTCAAAGCCCAGCAATGCAAGCGCCTTCCTATCAGGCCTGCTAACACCCCCCGAGCTCCCACGTCCGAGAGAACGGTTCTGGCTCGCAGACTAGTGCAGCCGCACGGTTTGCGCAGACTCGCCCCTTGAGAGGCTCGAAGTCGGCCCCAAGACGCGGCTCGGTTCGCAGCCAGGCGACTGTCACGGAACCGCCTCAGACGCCGCCTCTTCTCCGTCGCTCGAGTTACGACCATGACGCTGAGCCGGCGAATTACGAGGATGGGAGCTTCGCGGATGAGAACGAGAGTACCGTTGATGGGATGGTTTCGGCTTCGCCGAAGGAGAGGGACGACGAGGGTCCGTTTGGGCCTCAAATTGATGAGGCCGAAGCCGAAGAAAGCGATATTCAAGCCGACGCTGACGTTGACGTCTCCTCTTCTGATGAACCGTCCACTGAAGAAGAGTGATTGCGCTGCCCTTGATCATTACCCATAGATTGTTTTGAACTTTCCATCTCATCTCAGTGCTTCTTTGCATTTCCCTTCTTTTGACCAGCAAAAGGATTACAGATCGACTCGTCGATCCGTGATATATTTGCTTTTATCATCTACTGCTATCTCTGCGTTTGGTGCAAGCGCCAATTCTGCAGATTTCTCTCCTCTCGTTAGATCCATATTCCCCCTTTCGACATACATACCTATCTTCCGACTTCATGGCCGTTGATCAATGTTTGCGTTTTCGGATTTGATACCACACCGTTATTTCGCTTGCTTTTCCCCCTCCCATCTCCCCGAAGAACTTGTACATTGAATATCCTCTTTACTTTTTTTCATGTCCTATCATTTACTACCCTTCTATACATACTAATAGTCAATCTCTGTCATTCTTTACTTTCTGATTGTTCTATATTTACCCATGCACCCCCCTTTTGTGATGTTAGATGTAGCTTGTTGATACACATGCTTCCCTGTTGCGTTTCTTGTAGCTTATTACTGTTCAAGTGTTTACAATTTCCAAATAAATTCAGACTTCTTGCTACGTCAATGTTACGAAGTATCCTCATTGAAGTATCAACCTCCTTTCTCCTTGTATATATATTGAAAGCTTGTCTACTTGTAGCTGATGCATAGTGAAACAATATATATGTTGCGGTATAGCCCGCCAGATTTTAAAAAATCATTTAAATAAATGCAAATCCCATGAGACTTGAAGATCTGATGAACCCAATAATAGATAGACCAGGAAGACCCAATTATCCTTATTACCTTATTACCATCTCAGTCCACCTGTATACACCAAGCCAAGACCGAATCTCAAGGCGGAGCGGTGTTTACTGGAAGTGGTCCGAGCGCCTGCCAATTGACACCTTGCGCGTTGACAACCAACGAACATCACCACCACTCACTCGTCCATTCTCCAGACTCGCAGTCAGCCAAGTATCTCACCATGCGATTCTCAACAAGCACAATCCTGGTCACTGCGCTGGGGTGGATCACCGCTGCGACCGCACACACCATTCAGCTTAAGGCTCACTCACGAGAATGCTTCCACGAGTCACTGCACCGCGACGACGTCATGACTGTCACTTTCCAGGTTGGAGATCGCGAGTTCGGAGGAAGTGGAAACCTTGAGGTTGATTTCTGGGTATGAACTATCCTGGTCCCGGTCCCGGTCTTGGTGTTGGGCGTTTTGGATACTCGGGAGTCCCCTTCTACTCCGATGGTGGCATTGCCGTACCTCGGATCCAGAAACGGAGTGTTTTGCGCCCTTGGACTAGCCCAACTGCTACAGGGGGAATTGAGGAACTATTCAACGTGAGAACACAAACGCTAACGCTCGGTCGCGGCAGGTCGAGGATCCCCTGAGAAACCGCCAATACTTCAAGCAAGCCGTTGCTTCCGACGACTACTCCTTCACCGCACAGGCGGACGGTAAATACAACTACTGCTTCAGCAACGAGGGCTGGACCTCGAACTCCAAGGAGGTCTCCTTCAATGTCCATGGAATTGTCTACGTGCCCGAACACGAGATGGCGCAGGATCCTCTCGAGGTCGAAGGTAAGCGCTGGGGAGAACAGCCACTGGAGAGAAATACTTTAAGAATACCGTGACTGATCATCTGGTACTATTCAGTTCGGAGACTTAGCGAGGCTTTGACGCAGGTGAAGGATGAGCAGTCGTACATTGTCGTGCGTGAGCGAGTACACCGCAATACCGCAGAGAGCACCAACGGCCGTGTGAAATGGTGGAGTATGTTCCAGCTTATGGTGGTTATTGGCGAGGGTGTGTTCCAGGTGTGGTGGCTCAAGAGATTCTTCGAGGTACGTGAGCTTCTTTGGTGAGATACCGGAAGATGAGACACTAATGCTCGATATACAGGTCAAGCGTGTAGTCTGAACCGGATTTACCGTCTTTGATCAAAATCATATCCTTTTCCCTTTTATGCATATGTCGACGAGCGGTGGATTTTGGTATTTCTGGACCAGTTCGGTTTCAGCGCGATTTACCAGGATAAATTTATCACGTTTTCACGCCACGGTGTCATGCGATCATCCTATATAATATCAATCTGTACTACCACAGTGACCCAGATGATCTCTATGTGGGACTTGTATACTCCCAAGGTTGTGTTGTAGATGTCCTCCAGTCACTGGCTGGCAAAAAGTACCGCAGCCCAAAAATGTAGACTGCGGGAATTTCGATCCAATTCAATGTCTCATGTTTGGGCTACAAATTAAGGTACAAAGTAAAAGGGATTTTGACTTCTCCCAATTCTTCTATTTCACCTATACATTGACCCCGCAACTTAGCAGAGGCAAAGTACGACCGTTCTCTCTGCAAGGGAGGAAGTCTGACGTATTGAGGATAGGAAGGAATATCAGCACCTTACATGGTGTTCTACCTAAACAGTGATGGACAAGGAAAACTCCAGCTTCCTAAATGACTCCAGCGACCCGCTCTTCCATATTTGCTGGGGTCGACAGTCGTGTTCAATTTGCCTGACTGGTGATGTTGCCTGCAGCTGGTGTGCTATAGTATGTCAAATCCTTTTACCAGCTCCTTCCTATCACTTTGGTTCCATCCTTTCCCTTCCCGATCAACCCTCTCCACCAAGTGTGTTTCACATATTCCTCCCTTGCATCCGGGAACAGAATGGGGAGAGGGGTTTCAAGGCCACACATACCACGGGTCCCATTATTGCTTTTGCTTTGACTTGATCAGCGCCATCAAACCTATGATCTTCCGCTCCGTGCTGGAGGAAGCTGACTATTGATTGTTATGCTATAGTCCTCGACGTGTGTTCCTAACCCATCCCGGGTTCCAATATTTGCGCCTTTCGGCTCAGAAAACATCTGCCCCCTTGGTGCCAAGGAGAGATGGGAGCTAAGAGCTCTGCCATTTGGGTGCCATGCTAGCACCTTGACTGTTGTGTCAGTAATGGGTGCTGTGCTTGCGATACTGGCTTTGGGCGTGGTAGGGGTTGGATTGGTGTGGCTTGTGCGCTGGGCCCGGTGGCGTTGGAAGGAGGCGGAGTATGGGCGGGCTGACGAGGAAGAGCAGGGGTCATCAAGGTGGCGAGGTTGGATTTTGGGGGTTGGATCCTTTGTTGGCCTCTTCCCTCAATCGAGTCGGACAGAGGGTCAGACTGGAGTGGAGGAAGAAGCGGAGACAAGGCCGCTGTTGGAGTAGACCCAAAAGCGATATGATGGTCTCTATAATCTACATCTTAGGAACTGAACATGGAATGCACCTGTCTTATTAATACAACTGAATCCAGTCCAACAGAGATTGTTTCTGGTGTATTGCTAGGTACCTAGGTAGATCCAAATATTATACAAATCAAGCCAAAGAGTTGATCATCTCGCGCACAACTACAGCAATCTCATCGGCAGTCTGCTTTTTTCTTGGAATTAAATGCCCCGCTCCATGATCAAACAGATCAGCAGTATCTGGATCGCACATATTGTACAGTGCCATTGACCCGTCAAGGAACGGATCCGACGCACCGACAACATGACAGGTGGGAATAGCGATCGGTACTTCATCATAGTCGTCCGCCGTAACAACCTTGCCAGTCACCGGGTGCACCGGTGGCCATCCGCCGAACATAATCGCGCATTTGAGTCGAGGTATCCGACCAAGTTCAGTCTCCCTTCTTCGCTCTTCAAGAATAAGTGATGCGGCAGTCTGGGCACCTTCAGAGAAGCCAATCACACCACCAATGTCGTCGTCACTGTCAAGCATGCCAACCAGACGGTCCATGACCTCAGCGATACACGAGTATGAGGGATCACCAGCCGCCTGCACAGCGGCTTTGATTGCCTCTTCTGGGGTGTCGCGTCTCGGGAAGTCGCGTATGTTCGCCTGGATCACAGGACACTTGACCTCCATGAAGGTATAGTTCGGCGGCGGACCGAAAAACCCGGCAAATTCTGGGGGCACATGCACCTCAATGCTTCCCTGTGTGTAGTGGAAGCTGGCATCGCCATTGGACGCGAGGGCATCGCAGAACGGGCCTGGGATCTACCATTAGTTCCCTTCCAACGTCTATCGCATTAATCACAGCTTACCTAGCTGGGTTTTGAGAGCCTGTTGTCTAGTCAGCTTCATCTGAATGGTCTCATTCCACGTGACAAAAGGCTTGACATACCTTGGCGCTGCAGTAGCCTCCTGGGAGACAGAGGAACTTCATTGTGATAATCAGCTGGGGAATATTTCGGAGAAAAACGCGAGATAGAATGTCCCTCGGAGCGTGCTATAAATATACTTGCTACGCGAGGAGGCATCAATGGCGAATAATGCCGTCAGGAATCTGCCAGGGTCGCTGGGTTTTGCCCCTGTGCTTGGAATGTACGAAAGCACGCACCCTCGCCTTAGCAAGGGCATCAGGAAAAAACACTATCCATTATCGCAAAGACATGGCTAGACAACATCAGATCTACTGATCCCGATCTACAGCCCTGGAAACCACTAATGGCAAAACGAGTGGAGGGGATGTTTTCATGCATGGAGGACCCCATTGATATGCCTGCGATTTGCTGGATTCGTCAAGGAAAACAAGCACACGCCTTCCCTCGACCCAGCATTGCCCGATTCAAGGTTAAATCCCCTGTTTCCATCGGGAAACCGCTGGACAGAGATCGGCACGCGTGTGCTTGGATGGTAATGCAAGGGCGGTTGGTACTCTAACCATCTTGACGCCCTTGTTGTTGTTGTTTTTTTGCCTTTCAGGAAGTACTTGGATGAACAGATTGCCCGTTTCGAACACTGCGTGATTGTACTATTCTATACATTCTTTTCTTGCAAATCGATATTTCTTTGGACACTTGCTGGACATTGGCGGTGATTACTGCCAGGTACATACTTCGACATCTTCAAACCAGACACTGGATCGATTTCAAAGATGCGCCTTCAACAGCCCTCCGGGACTGGAACACCAGTTACCGAGAGTGCAAATGGATCTTTGCAGACGCCTAGTGATATCCCCGATAATGCCACCAGCGATGTGCCTAAGCGAACAGCGATCATCGGCATGTCTTGCCGCCTCCCCGGAGACGTTTCGACGGCCGACGAATTCTGGGATCTCTGCTCTCGAGGCCGAAGTGCCTGGTCACCAATGCCAAAGACCCGATTCAACGCTGATTCCTTCTATCACCCTGATCCGGATCGACCAGGCTCCTTCAACCCAGTAGGCGCCCACTTCCTGACAGAAGACGTTGGCCTATTCGATGCCCCCTTCTTCAACATTACACTCCAAGAGGCACGATCAATGGATCCGCAGCAGCGCATCTTTCTCGAATGTGTGTATGAAGCGCTCGAGAACGCTGGAATCACAAGCCATGAGATCACCGGCCAAAAGGTGGGTGTCTTCGCCGGTGGATCATTTCCCGACTACGAAATCAACAACACGAGAGATGCGACCGCTATCCCCATGTATGCTGCCACCGGAACCTCTACGGCATTGCAGGCGAACCGGGTTTCGTATTATTTCGATTTGAATGGGCCTAGTGTTACAGTGGACACAGCTTGCTCTTCCAGCTTGTCTGCTCTGCATCTGGCTTGTCAGAGTATCCGGAATGGTGAATGTTCAATGGCCATTGTGGGAGGATGTCACCTGAATATAACCCCCGAGGCTTTCATCTCGATGACACGTTCCAGGTAAGTGAAACTGGCAGTCCCGTAAGATACCGAAGCTGACTCTGGTCGTTCCTCAAAGACTACTTTCTGACACTGGGCGCTCATATGCATTTGATCATCGCGGCACTGGCTTTGGCCGAGGTGAAGGTGCTGGATGTATTATATTGAAATCTCTGGAGGATGCGGAGGCTGCTGGGGATGTCATCCGATCTGTAATTATCAACAGTGGCCTCAATCAGGATGGACGGACCAGAGGTATTGCAATGCCAAATGGCGAGGCACAGGAAGCATTGATTCGTCAAGTCTATAAAGAGGCACGGATCGACCCGTCCTTGACAGCATTTGTCGAGGCTCACGGCACAGGAACCAAAGTTGGTGATCCCCTCGAAGCTACGGCATTGAATGCCGTCTTTGGAAAAGGACGCACCCCGCGTCAACCGTTGCTTGTTGGGTCTGTGAAATCGAACATTGGTCATCTGGAAGGAACAAGTGGTGTTGTTTCTGTGATCAAAACGGCCCTGGCACTTGAGCGAGGCTTCGTACCCCCGAACTGCAATTTCGAGAAGGCGAATGATGAGATACCCATGGAGAAGTGGAATATGAAGGTGAGATCAAGAGCCGTCTTGGAGTATCCACGAGACCTAGCTAAACACCCAACTAGGTTCCCAAGAAGCTGATGCCGTGGCCCCGTGGCAAACCATACGCGAGTGTGAACAACTTCGGCTTTGGCGGGACCAATGCACATGTTATTCTACAGCGTGGTCCCCGACACCAAGGCGACCTTGCCCAAAACGACGACCCACTCAAGCGCAAGTTGTACGTTGTCTCTGCGTATGATAAACAGGCTGCTCTTCAACTTGGAAAATCAGTTGCAACGTACCTCGATCTTTTCCCAGTTGTTTTCGACGACAGCGCTATGGATAACCTGGCCTATACGCTGGGACAGCGACGAACATTCCTGCCATGGAGATTGGCATCCTCTGCAGCCCTCAGCCAGGAGCTGACAGCATCGCTGGGCAACAACGCAGGGCCTGTTCGTTCTTCCAAAGAGCCTACCGTCGGCTTTGTGTTTACTGGACAAGGTGCACAATGGCACGGCATGGGCAAAGAACTTCTGAGCACTTACCCGGTGTTCAAGCAGACTATGCGAGACGTGGATGCTTGCTTGAAATCGCTCGGTGCTACGTTCTCAATTATTGGTATGTCTCAATCCAACCCCGACACTGTTGACAACGATATTCTCAGACACTAACATCCCATACAAAGATGAATTGCTTTTGACTGACCCTAGCGCGAGCTCTATCTCTGCTGCGTACATGAGCCAGCCCGCTTGTACCGCCGTACAGCTAGCGTTAGTTGACTTGCTCTCATCCTGGGGCATTCGCCCCAAGGCAGTGGTCGGTCACTCTAGTGGAGAGATTGCAGCAGCTTACGCGGCGGGCATTCTGAATCTCGAAGAATGTGTTCGCGTGGCGTACTCTCGTGGCGTCGCAGCCAACCTGGTTGCGAATGACAAGTCTATCAAGGGAGGTATGTTGGCAGTTGGAGCCAGCGCCTCAGACATCCAGCAAATCTTGGATGCTATGCGAGGGAACCGGGCTGTTATTGCTTGTGTGAACAGCGAGTCGAGCGTCACTCTCTCTGGTGATGCAGATGTCATCACCGATCTACAGACTGCCTTGGACAAAGAAGGGATCTTCACCCGGAGACTGCAGGTCGATGTTGCTTACCACTCTCACCATATGAAGACTGTGTCGCAGGAGTATCGGTGCCTGCTGGGCAAGATTGCGCCTCGCGACTCCGAGGTTCCATTCCATTCGACCGTTTATGGAAAATTGGTCCCAGGAAGCACTTTGAATGCCTCCTACTGGGTTGATAATCTGGTCTCTCGAGTGGAGTTTGTGGAGGGTCTGAAGAGCCTTGTCACTGATGAGCAGGCAAATACACCAATCACCACATTGGTCGAAATCGGCCCTCACCCTGCCCTGAAAACACCCGTCCAAGACATTGCGCAGAAACACGCTCCGAAATCTAATGTGCAATACCTTCACACCTTAAAACGCAAGGTAGATGACATCGAGGCCGTCCAAAACCTTGCTGGCTCGCTGTTTACACAAGGCATGAACCTCAACTTCCAGGCTATCAACTTCCCCAACTTGAAAACAACGACAAGAAAGCCAGCCGTCTTGACAAATCTGCCTAGATATCCATGGAACCACTCGGAAAGATACTGGTTTAGCTCTCGGGTAGGCGATAACCATTTCCGGGGCCAATTCGCCCGGAGCGATATCCTTGGCTCATTGTGCATGGAGAATGTCGACTTTGAGCCTCGATGGAGGAACATCATTCGTGCAGATGACCACCCTTGGATTCGCGAACACAGAGTATATGACACCTCTGTGTATCCAATGACAGGATTCTTGGCCATGGCCATGGAGGCTATCTCACAACACGCACAGCTGCACCATGTTACCCCCGGAAAGATCGATATTCGCGATATCTTCATTAACCGTGTCCTCACTATCCCGGACAATTCATCCGTGGAGACAATGCTCAGTTTGAAACCATCCAGATCGGAAGCCCCTAGCAAATCAGTCCTCGGCTGGCACGAGTTCAAGGTTTTCTCATGGGCTGAGGGCCGTGGATGGGACCAACACTGCAATGGTTTCATCATGGTGCAAGAAGCCAAGGACGTCAATCCTGTCGATGGGTATCGACAGCAGCTCGAGAAGACCGCACGGTTTACTCAACAAGCATTGAATATGCGAAATTCATGCGAAATGCCCGTGGACAGCACTTTCCTCTACGAGAATATCGCCAAAGGTGGTGTCCATTACGGACCTCTTTTCCGAGGACTCACCGATATCGCTGTGAGCAGGGATCATTTAGCAATGGCTACCTTGCGTATCCCAGACACGAAGGCAGCGATGCCCCACCAGCATGAGACCCCCTGCATTGTGCACCCCGTCACACTTGATCTATGTAGTCAAGTTGTGTGGGTCCTTAATGGATATGGCGAGCCCGGGCAGCGAATTACCCGTGTGCCGTCGCATGTTAAGCAGGTTTCCGTTTCATTGTGCCAAGAACTAAGTGCTGGTGTTGTACTGCAACTCTATGGCAGCATGTCAGGAAATGAATCCGCAAGCAATCCTGAGACCAACCGCGTATTCGCTACCGCTTCCAGCAACCCAGCGAATCCGTTGATTGACATCAACGGTATCACTTTGGTGCCGGTATCGAACGATATCAAAGGCTCAAAGCACACTTCTCCTGATCAGGTTTGCTACAAGATGCAATATGAGCCCTGCTTCGATTTCCTCTCCGCCGAAGATTATCGGCAGCTCCCTCGCCCGGAGACCGATACGGCTCAAGGAATTGAGCGCATGCACCGACTCGAATCTGTGGCAGAGCACTACCTCGCACAGATGGTCAACTCTGTGACCGAAGATGAAATATCGACCTTCGAGCCACATCATCAGAAATTCTATCGTTGGGCTCAGAACACTTGTCAAAAGGCGGGCTTCAAAGATCCCTTGCCCCTTGACGTTCTCGAACAGAATAGAACTGTCAATGGAGCAGGCGAGTTGGCATTCAGAGTGGGAGAGTTGCTTCCTCAAATTCTCAGGGGCAAGGTAGACGCCTTGACTGTGCTTCTGGAGGATGACGGAATCGGAAGATACTACAGTGACCTCGACTCTCTTCGTGAGGCTTACGCCAATGCCTCTGTCTGCGTTGACAAGATGGCACATCAAAACCCTACACTCAACATTATTGAGATTGGTGCTGGAACAGGTGGTGCCACCTTGCCTATTTTGCAGAGTTTGGGCGGAGGCGAAGGAGGATCTACGCCTCGGTTCGGCCACTATACCTACACCGACATCTCTCCGGCCTTCTTTGAAAAGGCCAAGACAAAGTTCGAGAGCTGGGCCCATCTCATGACATACCAGGCACTAGATGTGTCGGCTGACCCCACTGCCCAAGGCTTCACTAATGGCACATACGACGTTGTGGTTGCTTGCAACGTGCTGCATGCTACTTCCGACATCAGCCAGACAATGGCAAACATCCGAGGCCTTTTGAAGCCTGGTGGGAAGGTCGTACTCATTGAGGAAACCGTGCCAAAGGCAAGTCACTTCCCATTCGCACTCCTCCCTGGGTGGTGGCTGGCCAATGACAAATTCCGCAAGGACGGACCCCTCCTCACCGTCGAAGGATGGAGCAACGTGATGAAGGAGAATGACTTCTCTGGTGTCGATCTGTGTGTCGAGGAGTACCCTGGAGCATCGTTCCAATCTGGTTGTCTCATGACATCGACCGCCAATACCCCAATAACGGGTCCCGCAACCGCCGGCGATGTTGTGATTCTCGGCAGTGACTCAATCGGCAGCGTATCATCCCTTAGCCTTGAATCTGGCCTCAGGAAGATAACTGGCGTTGAGCCCATTACTGCTGCGGACTCTGACGAAGTTGATGTTACCGGGAAATGGTGTATTTTCCTTGGTGGAATGGATCGCTCGATCCTGTCACACCTCACTCAAGAAAAATTCCAGACACTGCAGCGTCTTCTGAGCCGGGCTCGAGGTCTACTGTGGGTTGTCCGACACAGCAAAACTGACCTGGAATCTCTTGGTGCGAACATGGCCATCGGACTGGCTCGCACTGTGAGATCAGAGACTGGCCTGCAATTCGCAACACTTGATCTAGGAGAACGGGAGAACATGCCCGACGCTGAGGCCGTGAACCACATGCTTAAGGTATTTAACGGAGTCTTCTGTCAGAAATCGCAGCTGGGCCAGAACGACTGGGAATTTGTCGTCCGAAATGGCAATGTTTGTGTGCCCCGCTTGGTTGATAACGACGCATTGAACCTCAGTGTCCAGCAAGAGACGTCAGATGCGCCTCCCCAGATGCAGCCCTTCAAACAAGATCGCGCTCTGCGACTTGCTGCCGGAGACGGGAGGGGTCTCGATGAGCTTTACTTCACAGACGATGTTTCCCGCAATGGAGCCCTGCCGGAAGACCACATTGAGATCCAGGTCCACAGCACGGGTCTCAACTTCAGAGATGTCTTGATGGCCATGGGCCAACTCCAAGGCGATAGACTCGGACAGGAATGTAGTGGAGTCGTGACTCAAGTGGGAGCTGCGGTGTCTGACTTCAAGATTGGAGATCGTGTTTGTGCAATGTCACCAGGCTCACTGTCAACTTTCACTCGCTGCCCGGCCTCTGGATCTTATGTTATTCCCGACGATATGCCATTCGAGATCGCAGCTTCGATTCCAGCTGTGTTCTGTACTGCCTACTACTCTCTTATTGACCTGGGACGATTGACTAAAGATGAGAGTGTTCTGATTCACGCTGCTGCAGGAGGAGTTGGCCAAGCTGCAATTATCATCGCTCAGAGCGTTGGAGCTAATATTTTCGCAACCGTCGGCAGCCCCGAGAAGAAAAACTTCCTCATGGAAACTTACCAGCTCAAGGAGGAAAATATCTTCTTCAGCCGTGACATGTCATTTGCTGAAGGTATTCAGCACGCCACTGGTGGTCAGGGTGTGGATGTTGCTCTTAACTCACTCAGTGGCGATGCTTTGCAAGCAACATTCGAGTGTGTTGCGCCGTTTGGTCGCTTTATTGAACTGGGCAAGCGAGATATTACGACCAACTCTAGATTGGAGATGGCTCATTTCAACAAGAATATCTCTTTCGCATCTGTCGACTTGGGAATAGTCAGAGAGAAGCGTCCGCAATTGACGAAACGGCTTCTGCGTGATGCGTTCAAGCTCTTTGTCGACACCAACGCCCAGTCAAGGTGGTCTGTCACCACTCTTCCCATCTCAGATGTTGAGATCGGATTCCGGGCGTTGCAGAGTGGACAAGTAATCGGCAAGATGGTTGTCCAGATCACAGATGACTCCATGGTTAAGGTATGTTCGCTCAAATCTATGACGCTCGTGTTTAGTGTGAATGATCGCTAACCCACCACACAGGTCCACCCCGCTAGAAGAGACGAAAATCTTCTCCGCGCAGACGCTTCATATATTATCGTCGGTGGAACCGGCGGCATTGGTCTCGACATTGCCAGTTGGTTACCAGAGAAGGGAGCCAAAAACCTTATCCTGGTTTCTCGAAGTGGTATTAAGACTGAAACAGCCCGGCAGACTATCCAAGATCTTACTCGACAGGGTGTCAATGTGGAGGTCTGTTGCTGCGATGTGGCGGATCAGCAGAGCGTGGAGCAAAATCTTGTTCCGCTCCTCACCCGCATGCCTCCTGCTCGTGGTGTTGTATTCGGCGCTATGGTTCTCCGGGTAAGCCTCTTAACACCAAGTGACAAAGGACATCTCCACTAACCCTTCTATTAGGATACGCTCTTTGAAAAGCTCAGTTTCGCGGACTACCAGACCGTGATGATGCCCAGAGTCCACGGAATCTGGAACGTTCAACGGGCATTGACAACAACTAATGGTAGCGTGGACTTCTTCGTCAACCTCTCATCCGCCGCTAGTTTCGTTGGTAATATGGGCCAATCCCCCCTACGCAGCCAGTGGAACCTTCATGGCAGCGCTCGCCCAATACCCGGAGACAGCGAAGATGCGCTGTTCGACAATCGATCTCCCCATTGTGCGCGGAGTCGGATACCTCTCCGACGACCAGAAGCGGGAGGCAATTTCCAAACAACTCGGCACGGACTCTGTCGACGCAACAGATATCCGTGGACTTGTTACAGCAGCGATCCGCGACGAGTTCGACCTTTCATGCGAGGGTCATTGCGTGGCTGGGTTTGAAGCTGTCAAATCCACACCGGCCAGTGAACAGCCCTTCTGGGTAAACGATTCCAAACTGTCGCACCTGTTGCGCCTCTCCACCCTCGCTGGCGCGGGTGAATTGGCCGAGTCTGCGCAGAACGGTACCGAGATTTCGCCGGGACTTGCTATCCGGCAATCCAAGTCCCGCGAAGGGGCCGAGGCAGTCGTTGGGGCTGCCGTGCTCAACAAGATCTCTAGCATTCTTATGCGTCCGATGGAAGAACTTGATCCCGCTGCACCTATCACTGTTTATGGTCTGGATTCACTGGTCGCCATTGAGATCAGAAACTGGATCACCCGCGAGTTGGAAGCTAATCTGCAGATCCTGGAGATTTTGACCAGTGAATCTGTCTCGGCTCTTGCTGAGACCATTCTCAAGAAATCGGGTATACTTACTCCCGACCTCAAGGCTGAGTGGGGTCTCGATGTGGTTGAAGGCCGAACTGGCCAAGAATGAATGTTTTTCTTATTTACGCTCTTTGATTGAGCAGATATCCTGCCATATATTGATTTGTTGCTCTCTTTGGCAATGTACTTTACTTCTACGATCTTTTCCTTTTCTGTTTATTTTATTTTGGCACAAAAATTGAATCTCAAACGTTTCCCCTTCAAACTCGCTTAATGTCTTATGGACTACTCTGTAAACAGCTAGCATTATGTAGGCCAGGGATCACACATCCGGACTATCACATGTCGCAGTGAGAAATATTCCCCATTGAATATGTCGGCGATTATCAGTGGAGAACAAGGGATTGTCAATGCTCCACAGAGTACTCCGTAAGGGATGTCGAATCTCCGGTTGCTATTCCGTATAGGGGCCGTCATCCGTAAGCACTAGCCATCTCTGTCTTTTAGTTGGACAATCCAACTTCCTAAAAGAGGCAGAGGCATTGTGGCCCCATCTACCTGCCACAGCGGCTTAAAACGGCTTAAATTCACTGACTCCACATTCTACAATATAGTGACAGTCTAAAGTCTGGGGACGATCCGATGTCTTCTCCCAGTTGTTTACAGTCAAAAAGTAGCCATGGCTCACCAGGAAGTCTTTCGAGTACAGCCTTTAGGATGGGAGAACGATCCAGCCGAAGAACGCTTTAAAGTGTCTACATTGGACTATTTGACAGCCTGTACCTACAATAACTACGCTCTATTCTTTCGACTGGAAGATGTCGACAAAAATCGAGCCGTGGATGTCTTGAAGGCTGGCCTTGAACGAACTCTAAGCCAAGTACGCCATCTTTGTGGGACAATTGAAAAGGACCCCACCGGTGGACATTCTTTTGTCAAGAAAAAGAACAGTGCCGTCAAATTCTGCGTTCAATGGCTGGACTCTCCGGATATCTGCAAGGACTATCCATCTTTTGATGAGATAGAAGAGAGCAATTTCCGTACCTCCATCCTGGGTGATCTTCAGCGCTGGAGTGTGCCTCCCATGACATACGGAGAGAAGCCAGAAGCACATCCAGATAATAGTCCAGCTGTGGCGTCCTATAAAGCCAACTTCATCCGGGGTGGATTGGTCTTTATCATGCACCATCACCACTTCTCTAATGACGTTATGGGATGGACTGGGCTCACTCACCAATTAGCCGAGAACTGTTATGCAATTGTCCATCAGACGGAGTTTCCCTCGTGGGACGTTCGCTGCCTGGATCTCTCTCGTCTGACCAAGCCTGAAGTACTCGAGGAATTGAAAGTTGATGGCCCACCACCGCCTGAGATTCACCCGGATCATATCCCATCCCAAAGCTTGCTCTTCCATTTACCCAAGAACAAAGCAGCAGAGATTAAGAAGCTCGCTTCTCCGACAGATGGCACATGGATCTCTACCTACGACGCTTTTTCTGCATTCATCTGGCGCACGGTTACGCGACTACGGGCCCCGACATTCAAGCCCGATCTGTTAGCCCCTCTATTCTGGGCAGAGGCCATTGACATGCGGCGTCGATTCCACAGCCCAAAAGTCCCCCCCGCGTATTCAGCAAAACGTTATTGCCGTAGCAATGTCGTCCACGGCACCTTTCCCTGCCCCGAGCGCAGCAGAAGTCATCTCAGAGTGGCCGCTGCCAAAGTTAGCCTTTTACATCCGCCAGTTGACCAACAGTGCCACGCAGGAGGCTTTGGACCTGGCACTGGAAATGGTGGCCAAGGTGCGCGATAGAACAGCGCTGAACACTCGAATTGATTCACTGCCACCGATGTCGGTGCTCCAGACGGATCATCGAGGCGCCAATGTTTCAAGTGCCGACTTTGGCTTCGGCTCCCCAGTTACATACCGTCATCTGATGGACTGTGTTACCCAGGGTGTTTTTATCATTTATCCACCGCGCGACCTGTCTCCTGAATCGAATGATGGGCCTGAGTTTTCTCTTGCGTATGAGAAGAGCCTGAAGCAGGCACTCGTCGAGGACCCCGAAGTGGAATCGGTACTTTGAGTACCGAGGTGTGGATAGTGTGGATGCTCGATACGAGGATATCTCTTCCTTGTAAATATAAATAACTTTGAGTATGGTGTGTACATACCTAGGCACATATGCGTCGGTTTTCTGTACAATCGAATGAATGATCTCGTTGCCTCTTTGAGAGATCTAGGATTGACCATGTCCACTCTTGATCCTTAATTAAATGGCTAGATTCCCACCATCTGATTGATCCTCAAGCAAGGATATGGTATGACGAAATTATTCGAACTTGAATATCCCGTATGATTTAAGATGGTACTGGTCACGTGTATAGATCTGATGTCCTCTCTGAGGCAACGACGCCCTCGGTGCTTTCTTTTCTGCAAATTAACGATCTTCGCATTTTGGATTTGCTACCACGACTCCTGCACCATGAAAGCCCTGTCACTATTCAGCAGTTTACCGAGTTGTCCCTAGCAGAGCGACTCCCCGGCTCAAATATCATGGCTCACAACATGGGAAAAGAAGCATTCCCTCTCTTTCAGTATAATGAGTTCGATGTGGCGGCTCTCTGTCACCTCGCGAGCGAGATGCGAAGAGGTCTCACGTGCACATGCGATTTGAATCAGCGTCCGAAACGAGGCGGCTACAACTGGGCAGTTTTCGTTTTATTTGAAGATGGCCTTGAATGGGTTCTTCGCTCGCCAGTGCAGAATCATCCCAGTGTGTCTGACGAGAGTGTCGTCAAACTTCTTTTAAGCGAAACTGCTACGCTCAAGTATCTCAAAGCCTACACGGACGTACCTGTTCCTGATGTTTATTCATATTGGTAAGCGAACTGCAAGATAAGTCCCGTACCATGGAGCTGATCTTCGGAAGTGCCTATCCAAACAACCCTCTCCGAATCCCATACATTTTGATGAGCAAGGCGGAGGGCAAGTCGTTGGAAGCAATGTGGGAGGGGAATGATCTCCATGATCATCTGGATTCGCTCGAAGTCAAGAAAGTGATGACCCAACTTGGCCACATTACTTGGAAACTTGCTCAAGTCCGGTTTGCCCAAATTGGGTCTCTATTTGAAGAAAACGGATATTTCGTTATTGGAGAATGCCTGTCAAAAGGCCACATACGACATAAGAGACAGTCCTTGAAAGGAATTCCTCGTGGGCCTTTTATCAGCGAGAGTGAATTCTACCTCAGTCTCATGGCGGCTTTGATCAAGCACGCCGAAACGCTACCATTGGCACACCATTGCTTCGCTGCACCAGTGCCATCTAGGAATGACTACCCCAACAGGGATATGTGGCGGGATGCCTGCGATCTTCGGAATGACTTCGTCACTGTTGGACAAAAAGTCGACAGCGCCGCAAATAGAGTTGACTATGTTATTGCTGCCCAGGCGCTCAATTATTTGATCTCTCAATATTCGGCCAACTGGTCTGGAATCACATATCCGGTCAATTTTGCACTCTGCCACCCGGACCTTACGATGAGCAACATATTTGTCGACGATCGATACACTATTACGTGCATCATCGATTGGGCATTCACCACTACTGTGCCCCTTCCCTTGCTTCTGTCACCTCCCGGGTTTCCTCAATCGCGGCACAGGCTAGATGATAAATTCTACGTCGGTTTCAAAGACGGCTTCAGAGATGCAGCAGGACCTGATCCGCACAGCCCAGCAATGGGCTTGTCTGTCCCCAAAGCAGTTGAGTGCGTTAAAAACAGCAAATTCGCTTGGTGTCTCTCAAGGTTCCTAGCATTCGATTCTACTGACGACGTTTCACTTTTTCGTACCATGTGGGAATCTGTCTACCCATCGGGCCAGAAACTCGAGTCATATTTCTTTTCACAAAGAGCCCTGCCATATTATCGAACCCTTTACGAAAAGATCAGACAAGCCGACTTGTCGGAACCCCCGACCCAACAATCAGAGCCCGATCTTTTCACCAAACCATTGACCTTCGAGCTTTCTTTGGCTCGTCATTTGACAATGGTTTCAGACTGGGGATTCAACTATGACCCGTACAAGTGTGCTGGTCTCCGAGACACAGGGCAGATATTCATAACTGAGCGACGGCTCTGGCGATGGATTTTGGAATACAAAAAGCAACATCGCGACAGGTTCGGCATCGAAGAGTGCGAGTTTTAAATATCAACAGTTGGAGAGAAACAGGTGCCCGAATTTGGTCTATACAGTTGATATGGAGCGGGCAAGTGTATTATTAGGAACAAAAGCAACGACAGTATAATTACGGACTTGATCCATATCCCGTTCTCCAGACCTCAAATGACTCGCAACCCAAGTGATCAAACAGTTTTCTGACGAAATTAGTTAGTCTATTTTGGCCAATCCCTTACTCATGAACATCTTACCAGGGCATGTCATTTTGGCGTACTTAAAAGAAGTCCGCCGGATTGGTTCGTCGAGTACAACCGAAAGGCTCATCAATGAACCAAGTATCATGCTGCTGATCATAGACAATGGGATAGGTAGTATCCGGATCACAAAGCTTGTCGATTTGAGTCTCGTCGGCAGCACTGATAGTAAACCAGTAGTTGTTGGTATCCTCGCTAACCTTCTCACACTTGTAGAAGAAACCCGTAACACCAGGACCAAAAACATCGCTGCGGAAGTCGACAGCCAACTTCTTGTTAAGGTTGATATTGTCACAGTCCTGCTTCAAGCCCTCCACAGAGGCTGTCTCCGCCGATTCGCTTGTATACCCTTTCGCCGTGTGGGTGCCGCTGGCTGACCATGTCGATGCTGGTAGGGATAGTTGCTGGGCAACCTCGGATAGTAGCAGGCTGTTCGTGACAGTTGCGGCGGAGCAACCGGTACCGGCGCTCATGAGGCCCAGAGTTGTGAGCAGCATTGAGGTCTTGATTTGGACCATGTTGAACTGAGGGGAAGTTGATTGTGAGGCGGTAGTTTGGTTTCTTGCATTTTCTGGGGGATCTGCGGTTTAAATGGGGTTTTATAGGTATCATTTACCTAATGTTCCACTTTGTTTATAATAATTGAATCTAGCATTGGATGGCAAGAGTCACCGAAAAGGGTCTGGGGATATCATGATCATCCCCATGTCCAAATTAGGGTATCATAGCCGCGTCTATGATACCCCGTTGCAGCCTGGGAAAGATTCACACCTGAGGCATTAAGGCATAAAAGTTATTAGTTTCTCAACAGTTTCCAAGGCGTGCCCTTGGGTATACTTTGTCTTCGTCCTATTAATAATACTTTGTTAAAAATTGCAGATTTTTAAGGTATTTGTCGCCTAATATATTTTCTTTCAAAACGTTCACCCTTTCAAGCGTATATTATCGAGATCTATGGACTTACAGGGATCCTCGGCTTGCTTCAGACCAAAAATTACTTGATTTACTACTAATAGAATTTACTTATATTCTCCGTAGCTGGACGCAGAGCCCACGGTTTACTCGCTGAACCTAGGGCATAATTTAAGTCTGCTATTTTGTCTCTTGCTAGAACTGCCAACGAAGGGTGTGATATCGATAAAAGCACGTCTGCCTATGTACGGAGTACGGATAACAAATTTGCTGCCTCCGGGTATTGGCAAATGGACCCTTAATCTATATCCCACACTGGATTTGTTCGAGATTAGAGGCTCGGCGGAGATTCCAAGATATCCCGCCGAAGATATCCCGCTGATCGGATCCTTCGCGCGGATCAATTAACACCCTTCCTATATTGTCGAATAACGCTCTTGCCCTGCAGGGCTTGTTCCTATGTTCTAAGCTTTGGGTGTTTCGTGAGATTTGATAGGTCAAGTCCATTATCTTATCTTTATATCTATATCCCTGCAATTCCAGCGGAGACCTCCGACAGTCTTCTATACTTTCCAACGCTACCTGGTGATAACATAGCGGGGAGTACTCCGTACAGCCCCTTGAGTTGATTAAACTAAGTACAATGCCCCCGGGGCCGGTGGGCCCCGTGAAGGTCATCGATGAGATTTTCCCTTTGGAACGTAGATATGATAAATGGCTAAATATGGCGGGTTGAGCTCGGGAATATTTAGAACTCAATCTATCAACGACTACTTTGTCGCGTGACTATGTCTCTCGCACCCTCCCTGTCCCTTGCATTGGGAAATTCCATGCTATTGACTGACTGAAATGGCTCTCTCACCTCGAGCCGCCCTCTTTGACCGGGGTCCAAGGCTGTTGAGAGACATTTGGGCGCTGACTGGAATTGCCATTCTCACTGTCGCCTTGAGGGTGACTGCGAAAATAAGGATCCGGAAGTTTGGCTGGGATGACATTCTTATGGGTTTGGCTTTGGTTAGTGTCGTGGCTGAGTGTAATTGTTCGAAGATCAAAACTGACCTGTTGCCTGGCACTTAGTGTCTTACTATAATAGGATCAGCTCTGCTTACCGTGTGCGTTAAACATGGGTTTGGTCACCATGTTTGGGACCTTGACTCAAAAACGGTCGTTCCCAAAGTCATCATGTTCGATTACTTGACGCAGACGTTCGGCATTGCTGGCGGTACTTTGGGTCGCATTTCCTTCATTCTCTTTGTCATTGAGCTACTGGGCACCAGGAGATTACATAGAGTGATCCTGTGGATCATAATTGGGTTACAGATCCTGACCAACGTGATATTGATCATCATTCTATTTGTCCAATGTCCAGGACATGGTTCTGCTATTTGGACGCAGCATGGGAAGGATAAATGCTGGGATGTCCGCATCCAAGCATACTACGGATACTACCAGGGCTGTACGAGCTTTCATTCATTGCCCTGTACAAATGACTGAGACTAATCAACTTAACAGCGTTTAATTCGGCCACAGACCTTTATCTGGCAATCTTCTCAACATACGTATTCTGGAGTTTGAATTTGAAATTAAGAGTCAAATTGGGCTTGGTCACGCTCCTTGGATTGGGCATTTTGTGAGTTACCGATGTTGCCCTATTTCATGAGATATCCAACTAACGGAGTATCTCTTGGATTCAGTGCAATGGCAGCATCCGTCGTGAAAGCAGTGCAAACCCGAGTCCTCGCATACGCACACGATGATCCAACTGTCGCAACCGTCGACTACGATCGCTGGCTATACATTGAAGCCTACGTAGTCATTATAACGGCATCAATACCTTGCATCAGATCCCTGATACGATCGGTTCGAGGAGGGACTGGAACTGGACGGAGCGCATATGAGTTGAGTTCGTCATATGCTGAAAACTCTATGTCCGCCAGATCCCGGAGATTGGCACCAAAGTCGATGATGCGTATCCCTGAAAGTTCTAGTGCGGATGATATTTTGGAGCGGAATAATACTGAGGTTGGCGGAGTACACGAGACGAGGGATTCGAAATTTTCGGCACATGTCAATGTATAAAATTCTATGCGAGATCCAATATACAATAGACGGATTCAAGATATAATAAGACCGTGTAGATTTCGCCTTGTGATGACGATGCAAAGAGGAAGTAATCCAGTCGGGGGAATCGAGGTTGGCATCACCGCCCTCAAGCCAACCTCACCTCCTCGCCAAAACAAAACCCAAAGCTTTGCTCGGTGAATCCAAGGCACAATGTGGCCCTTTTCAACATACCCGGAAAAGACAGCGGACGATGTATCCGGAAAGACGTTCGACTACATCATTGTCGGTGGTGCGCCTCACTTCCCCCTGACCAAGAGTCATCAACTCAACTAACCCAAACCTTTGTCTAGGCGGTACGGCTGGATGCCTAATTGCGCACCGCCTTTCCGCCTCCCCAAACGTCTCAGTTCTAGTGTTGGACAAGGGTCGCGTCAACGCCGGGGTTCTCTCACGGATCCCATTACTTGGCATCTTACAGAGCGGGGTCGTCCGCTACCACGCCGAGCCCAACGCGCATTTGCGCGGGCGACATGTGCAACTTCTAGCTGGCGAAATGCTAGGTGGTACCAGTCGCGCTCACTCCATGGTATGGAGTCCCGGCGGCCGTCCCGAATTCGACGGCTGGGCCCGTGAGCTTGGGTTAGACGAATGGAGCTGGGAGAAGGTAGCGCCGGCCTTTGCCCGGGTTGAGAAGGCAATTACACGAAAGGGAGCGGGCGATCTAGGGCTCATGCCGTATGTCGACGCGGCGATGCAAAGAGTAGGGCTGGATGACGGAGGGGGAAAGCGAGGCACTCAGAGATATACACGCAGCGAGGTCTCGGTTGATGCGGATGGGAACAGGGTCTCTGCGTTGACGGCGTGGCTGAATGCCTCGGTTGTGAATGGAAGGAAGGGGCGACTGACGGTGTGTACAGGCGTGACAGCGACGAAGCTCGAGTTTTCGGACGACGGAACGAGGGTTACTGGCGTATGGATTAATTCTGGAGGAACCGACATTTTGGTCAAGGCTCAACAGGAGGTTATTGCCTGTAGCGGCGTCTTTGGCACGCCACAGCTGCTTATGCAAAGGTTGGTCGCACTTTCCAAATATCCTCATTTCGTGATGCTAACAACGAGAAGTGGCATCGGCCCTAAGGACCAATTGTCTGCTCATAAGATTCCCGTGGTGCATGATCTCCCCGCAGTGGGTGCGAATTTAACCACTCACATCCTTGTACCGGTCATGACAGAGCTTCCACTCAAGCACACACTGCATATCATTCAGACGGTGGCTATCCTATGGCACTTTTTGCTGTGGCTCTTCTCTGGGACTGGAGTGCTTGCCTCTAACGGTCAATGGGGTGCCGCATTTTTGCACTCGGATACGCTCGACGAGTCAACAATGACAGTGACCCCTCCCAAAGACGGCGAGAAGGAAGTGACTGATCTTGAAATCTTGATTGCCCCACTCAGCACGCTTATCGAGCACGGTGTCCCCGGAGTTCCCTGCATGACGTGGTATGCGGCTCTTGTCCAGCCTCACTCCACTGGCAGTGTTGAGCTCACGTCTGGCTCTGAGGCGAAAGCGCCGCTGAAAATTACGCTCCCATTGCTGGTTGACGCTCGCGACAACGCCCGCTTGCGTAAGGCGGTGCGGTTCGCTATGCGGTTGGCAGACGAGTTTGCGGGACCGGAGGTCGGGTATCCACACCCGGCACCGTTAACGATGGCTCCCGGAATGGGGCTGGAGTATTTAGATGGACTTATGGACAAGAGCAAAAGCAAAAGTGACAAGAGAAAGCTTACAAAGGCGTTACCACCACAGAAGGACGCTTGGAGAACAGTGACTGACATGGAAATTGATGAGTATATAAAGAGACTGGTGACAGGGAGCTATGATCCTGCTGGCACGTGCCGGATGAGTCTTACCAAGGAGGAGGGTGTAGTAGACCAATTCTTGAAGGTACACGGAGTGCGCAATTTGCGAATTGCGGATGCAAGTGTGCTTCCCCGTTGTGGAGGTGCTTCGATCTCGGCGTCCATTTATATGATTGGGGAGCGGTGCGCTGAGTTTGTCATGAATAAATAGTTGCTTATATGCAGCGTGTCGGATCCATCTCCATTTGTCCCTTTAAGATCATTTCCGGCCTTTTTACTTTGTTACTATAGCTATTTAGAGAGCTGCATGGCGGCAGGTAGATCATCATTACATTCTGTTGATCACTTTCTTGCCTATTCTGCGTACGTATGGCACTATCCAGTTCGAAGATTTGAGCACCACGTGCTATAACTTCCTAAACCAGCGACAAGCTTCATACTCTCCGATAATCTCGATATCATTCGTAATTCCAAGATAGATCTTTAGGCAGGCAGAAACCTTCTTTTAGGCATAGTCGGGAGATCACGTTGCCACCGAGCACATGCTATAACTTCCTTAACCGGCGAATAACTTAATAACGGGCCTCTACGATGTCGGAACGTTAATAAAAGCTTGGCAGAGCGGAAACAAACCTTGGAAGCCACCAAGTTCCACGTGCCGCAACTTCCTAATAGGGAAAGGTTCCACGCTTAAATGGATTTCGGGGTAACCTTGGAATATCCTGGCTTAAGCATGCTTGCTGTCACTCACCTGACGAGTACATCTTCGGACCAATAGTGCATTATATTATAACATGAACAACTGAATGATGCAAGGCTCCAACCTTGAAAAATTATGAGACTAGTCTCCTTACATCTATCGGCACGTTCTGACACTTTGAGGACCTTAAATAGACAGGCGTTTCGCTAGACTTATTCCACAAGTTGAACGTCGGACAAGTATTCATTCGTATCTTATTAATTGCTGAAACAGATTAGCATCCCATATTAAACAACTTTCCAAATCCCCTCCCTGCACAAGGCCGAGAGTGGATATTTATACAATTGAGTCAACCTCGTGGAGCAGCTCCTTTTCCACCGTACCATATTCAACGCACATGTGCGATGTGCCAATAGACTTCGATGAACGAAGTTCCATCTAAGCATCAGCTTCAATCTTCTCGGTAATGGTACCATCCTCTTGAACAACAATCTTGTCCACATTCAAGGACGCCTTGACGGGGTTGTCCTGCTGGTAAACCCACTCCAACTGTTCGAGGGTTCGGCCTTGAGATTCGACACTGTAGTAGTAGGAATTAGCACGGAAGGACTCTTGCATTTGAGAGGATAGAGAATGGAATCAGAGTATACGTACCAGAAGAAGTACCAGAACACGGACTCGACAACGTCCCAGCCGACGAAGATCCAGAAGTAGTTGGTAGAAATGTTGGCAAGACCAATGGGCGTAGCGAACTGACTGATGAAACTAATGCTGCTGACCATGAAGCCTGACAGGGCCAAACCCTTGGAGCGAGTAGTTGTCTCCAGAGCCTCAGCCGGAATGACACCCTGGAGGGGGGGTGTAGGTAAACGAGAAGACCACGTTGAAGAGGTAGTAGAAGGCAAGAGCGGCCTTGCCCTTGGTCTTTCCGATGACACCGGTATTGGCGACTTCCTGCAGAATACCGGCGTTGATACCCAGGGCGACAGCGCATGCTATGCATTAATTAGCCGGGCTGGTTATGATACAACCGGGATGGAGGGGAAAGAGACTCACCAAGTGTACCGAAGATAAGAACAGGGCGACGACGCATCTTGTCAGTGAAGTACACGGCAGTCAATGCACCCACAGCTGAGACAATGGAGTTGACGAGGTTGAGCAACAACTGAGTACTGCTGGCTTCGTATCCAATAGCTTTGAAGATAGTGGCGTTGAAGTAACCAAGACCATTTCCAGACCACTGTCCGAAGACGGAAATCATGATGACCTGGGCGAAACGCCAGCGTCCACTTTTCGTCAGGATGAATGGTCGGTCTAGCGAGTTAAGAATCTTGGTCAGTTGCTATTGCGACAAATAGTCTTGATTGCATCGACAGTGCGAAACTTACAATCCCACCATCTCTTGTCAATACCATCAATTCGAATACCCTCCTTCATTTCCTCAATCTCAAGACGGACCAATCGAGCGTTGGGGTCGCCATTGCCGTGATACTTGACCAGGAATGCTTCGGCCTCTTCGTTCCGGCCGTTGGCGATGAGCCAACGAGGTGACTCGGGAATGAACCAAACAGATATAATGACGATAATGCAGGCGAAGCACTGGCAAATAAAGGGAATGCGCCACGAGTAGTTGTTGTCGATGAAGTTGGTACCGTATGTGAGAGCGGCGGCAGGGATGGAGCCACCGAACCAACCACAGTTGTAGAAGCCTGCCCTAGCATCAGAACTGGTATAGTGTATAATTTCTCCTTTCTAAGAAGACCGAAATACTCACCGACGGCACGCCCACGCCAGTGAGGCGGGGAAATTTCAACGGCATAGGCAGGAGCGGAAACGACCATGATTTGAATGCCGAGACCGAGGATAAATCGACCGACAACAAATTGCGGCAGTGTCATCGCAGTAGTAATAACGATAGAACCGATGATAATGACCCATCCTCCAGTAAACATACACTTGCGACGACCAAGCCTGTCGGAAATGATGGCGCTGATGGGCGTGCAGACAATGGAACCACTGGGAACAGTTCATATCAGTTGCCGTAATCTGTATAGAGTAAAGAGGAAGCATACACTGTGTAAAGTGAAGTAACGACGGAGACTTTGGGGCCATCCATTCCGGTCTTGAAGACATTCTGATAATGGTCCATGGCGAGAATAGATCCCATTAGAGATCCTATATTTGGTTAGTCAATGCTATATTCTAAGGCGGAGAAAACACGCACCATCGTAACCGTTGGCACAGGCGCAGCAGAATGCGACAAAGATGCAGACTGTAATGGTCGCGCCAATGTTAGTGTCTAGCAAATATACGCGGTGTTGACTGAAAAGTCGAAACTTACAGTACAAGTGCAGGGATTCCTTGCTCCATCTTTCGATCTTGGTCTCTTCGATGGCAGCGAAAAGATCGGCCTGTATTGTTCCCGAGGTATAGATCAGTATTCTGCCGGTACAACACTAAGAATTGGAATGTCACTAACGTTTTGGACCTCCTTGGTCTTTGCGCCGTGACGCTTAATAGTCTCTCCATAGCCACCGATAACTCGAGCAGGGTCTTCAACAGCGGTGGAGATGCCGTACACCTCCTCTTGTGCCTTCTTGTCTTCCGCCATGATATATAATGTAGGATTGGAATCGACGATCTGCGACCCAGTCGGTGATAGACGATTGGCGGGACTAATCGTGGAAATTCATGAACAGTGGGGTAAGATGCAGTTCTTATAGTGTTAGCATGTCCGATCATCGAGTAATTAAGGAAATGACTATAATCCTCTTTAGGAAAAAGTGGGTGGAGTCTCCGGTTCCCCAGACTTCTCCATTTCCTGACCCCGTGCCCAGAGCTCCTTGTGCTCGCCAGTAATAAACGCCTCTAGTTGGTGGCTTTTCTAAATACCTCCGCCTCCGGATTGGAATTGGACATTCTCCAATCATACCATTCCGCCCCACTCTGGTCGACATGTTTCGATTCCCATATAGAAAAATTTAGGGTCTGATGCCTGGATGATCGGCCCTGTATTCCGTTTAGTGAAACTAGGGAGACCTGTTCGAAACATCAAAACTGTTGGGCTAGCCCCTTTTTGAATGTATCTGGCTAGTTCCGATGCAGGAGCAAATGAGCCTCGCAAGTCTAGAATCCAAGACAAAATACTTGCAATAGTTAACTATGTAACTAATTCTAGACCAACGGTAGGTGCATATTCACATGGCCTGACAAGATTGCTTGATTCACTCGACCTCTTAATGAGAGTGGTGAGGTGTTAATGTATTATTTTAGAGCTCTTAGAGCTCTTTTGCTTATACAGATTCACAACTTCGCATATTCTTGCCATCTGCTAAGGTCGCTTGTCCCAAAATGACACCTCGCATGATGCCCTCAGTATTTCCATACTCGATCCTTTTGGTCTCACGGGAGAAACCTTGGAAACGTTGCACGGAGGCCACTGTCCGCGCGGAGGCTTCTCCGTGCTGGATCCCTCACGGCCTCCCGTGTCCTTCCCCCACAATCCACTAAACTGTTTATAGTCGACTCGACGTCTTGTGTTAGCTGCAGCTGTGGCGTATCCCGTTAGATTACGGTGGAATTGTGCCATTCCCTCGATCACTACGCTTCATCGAACTTCGGCCCGAATTTACCATAAAATGTTCACCGGAAACGCCATTGAATCCAAAATACTAACCGTGTGTTACTTTAGGCTTGTACAAACACCAACACAAAGGTCAGATCGGTCTAAACTCGCTTGAGAGCGCCATTTCGATGGGGGTTGGGCCGAAGACGAGGAAGATATCACAGGCCCGGGCCGAACTGAGAATTACTAGAGACGACATTTCCGGAAAGGGATATCGTGAGGGATGCGTAACGAAGGCGTAGAGGGTCTTCAGCCGCTCATACCCTCCATACGGAGGAGTCCCCAAGCGAGTCATTTCTCGGGGTCCCGTGATGTCTTGGCAGCTGAGCTGACTGGTATCATTAGAAAGGGAGTGTGTCCAGGAGGCTGGGGAATCTGTAGGAGACCGTCTCCCAATCGATTGTCGGCACAAAACTCCTAAATCTTTAAGCGCATATCGAAAGACGTTATAGGACGCACACTAAAGACAATATGGAGAATCCTGGGAGTTTCTGGGGAGTCTCCACTTTTCCCGTCGGCCTCGGCTCTTTTTCCTAATGGCCGGAGAACATGGTCTTGGCATTGTCTCTGTTGTTGGGAGGCAAATTTTGAATAGTAACATATATTTATGCTCTAGAATCGTGAGTAGTTTGTCTGCTAGCATATGAACGTGTATACATGTTGTGTAGGCAAGAGAATGGCTCTTTACATACGGAACGTAGGTTGAGTGAATGCGAGTCTTTACTATATGCATCTACTGCATTTAGATGTCAACATTAACCCTTTTCGCAAACCAGTTTCATATCATTCTGGTGAGCTAATACAAGCCTCCGCATGTTTAACTTGACTAATTCCTGAGCATATACGGAATACTCCGTACGGAGTAAATGATAAATTCAAGCCTCGCGGGGCATTGGCACCGCGCTAAAGAAGCCTACGGGGATGGCCCTAGCGCTAGGTCTACATACACGGTCTACACGCCCATCTGAACTTCCTAAGTTGCTACTTAGACATCATGTAACCCCTGGAAGCAAGACGGGCTGATCACCAAAACAAGACGGATGAGACAGTGCTTTACGCTCTGCAAGTGGTTTCAATCTGGAAATATCTGTCAGGGTCGCCCGACAGCCTTCGAATACAGTCATCAAAGCCAGAGCATCATTCTACTCGATCCTTCTTGAAGATTTGTTCATGCTAGCGGTCAAGTCAACAAACCAATAACATGTTCTCCTGGACTAAGGGAGTACCCAACTCTCTGGCTCTTCATCAACAACCACGTTTCCCCCTTCACTCATCACAGGTCCATGAACACTGACTTTGCTTTGTCTCTTTGCGACTCTCTGCTGACTATCCCTCTTGAGAAGATCATATTTCGAGGGAGGATGCACTGACCACCGTGCGGAACTTCGGAGGGATCACCCTGAAAGACTCCGGTCATTCCACTTGCACAGTTCATCCATCTCGGGACCGGCGATATCCTCCAACAACCCACTGAAACACCTACCCCCTTTCCCCCAACTTTCTCATAACAGTCAATTGTTGTATTATTCTGCCTACAAGGGCGCAAATTGAGTCCCTTGGGCTCTATAAGATCTCCGCGCAGGGCTGAGCTCTCTGTGTCGGCTTCTCCAGACTGTTGGGTGTGGCTGCCTCGATAGGTCTTGGGGCTTGGGTGGTCGAGGGCAGCGCAAGGGGAGTTGTCCGCCGTTTCCTCGTCAACTTTTACTTGGGGCGCTGTTGGGTAGGAGTTCTGGGAAGATATATACCACTAGCGGTAACTTGAAATGGTAGGACCCCTAATTTGTGGATTCTGAAAGTTTCAACCTATAGAGGAACCAGTGCTACTTAGCCATTCACCTCGTCGCAAATGCCAGATATGGTTTTCTTTTGGCGACATGGTTCAAATGGGTGGTGAAAGATCAATGCGATTGTTGGAGTGATTTGGAAGGGTACTGCCAGGGCTATAGTAGATGGGAGGAAAGAGGTTGTCACGCCGACAGGTTGTTGTGGGTTATGTAGGTGACTAGTTTTTCTGTTTGTCAGTAGATAATTAATTCTTCTTCTCTCTCGCTCTCCCTTTCTCTCTCCTTCTCTCTCCTCCTAGCAGTGAGATCACAGGTGCCTCAAGCCCCAGAGGCAACTAGGCTGGTTACGTTCAAGTTTCAACTTCTCTTTGTTCACAATCCAATCCTTGATCTGCATCTATCAATAAGCAGAATGCCGAGGAAACCAAGAACGGCGAAGGCGCGGTCCAGAAGCCCGACGACTGGCTCGCAAAGCAAAAGACCGCGTCTCCAGGCCCCCGCGGGGAGGGATCAGGTCAATGTCAATAATGGCGACGCTCAGCAAAGCAGACTCCAAAACATTGCTTCAGACGCAAAGGAAGAAATTCGATCGCATAAATGGGCTGGGATAGTCGCCAGTGCCAGTAAACAGCCATATGACTCCCAAGTTCAACAATACAAGGAATGGAAAAGTACGTACTTGTCCCATTCCAAAGCAAATCTCACCAAATGGCCTTAAAATCTAACCAACATACAGGGGCAGGCTCAAAGCACGATGACTACTGCTGCATCTGTCTTCGGTCCGAACGGGAACGTCACATGCAGTGTCATACGTGCAAAATCGTCTTCCATCCAGAATGCTTGTCCCGCGGCTCGTACAGTATTCGGAACTCCACCTTTTATTGCTCGATGTGCATTAATCGATGCTGGGATTCATCACCCCCGGATACCCCACCTGCTTCTTTCGAACCTACCTCAGCCCAAACTCATGATCCTCCGAGTCATACAACTACGGACAACTCGAATGCTGCGTTGATTCCTCATCTGCAATATCCTACACCGAGTCTGAACCTGCAACGGGAGGGACTTCGGACCCAATCTGCCACAGGAGTGTACGGGCCTCGCGGCACTGATCGAAATACAAGCCACGACATAGCACATCCGGGTCCTGCTGTCCAGACCGCTACAGAGAGCCCTCAACGCACCCACCAACGCACGTTGGACCACACAGTGTCCAGCGACGTGTTTTCATCGCTTTATCGCCTATATCGAGAAATTGCATCAGTCGCGTCGCTCCGAGCAGAAAATGAAGAGCTGCGTGCCCAAAAGACCAACTACGCTGAAACCATCAGAATGAACAAAATATTTCGAGACACTCTGCTAGCAGGTATGCAAAACTCGCAAATGATGGACACAAGGTTTTTGGGTACCGCCAAGAATATCAATGATACGTTTGCGGATTTGGAGGCCGAGCTGGGGGTTTCAGAAGGACAGACAGCTTCAGCAAAGGAACCAAAGTAAAGCAGTCTCTCAACGCCTAAGTGTCCAGACTCGTGTTCTCGTTTATCCATGCAAAAACCAAAATTGATGTTGCTTTACTTTACGTGTGTGAATGACAAGGCCTTCATGTACAATATCATCTATGACCATTACTCGGGAGGTCCATGGGTAGGGATCCAACCCTTTGGGTGCAGCCCTGAACCTTGGTAGGATTGCAATACCTGTGTATGTATCCGGGAGATAACAATGACAATGTCCATCTTGCATAAGCTGCAATCCACACTTGCTTTGGGTTACATGTATGTCGGACAACAGGACCTCGGGGCTAGTGATTCAGAGATTGTTCCAATTGACCATAAGCCAAAGATGTACCTTAGAGATGGCTTAACAAAGTAGTTTTGTGTTGGCAAGGACGAGCCCCACCTCTGTAAAGACGGTCGTCTGCGTGTGAAGCATGCTATGGGCCAAACCTTCTAGGGAGATGTCCGATAGGCAGAAGAACTTGATATCTGTGTGCTTGTTCCACAGTCTTCTACCCTCATGGCTTCTGGGTTGACCGACCTTTGTCTGCTCCATCTTCTCTTGTTGATTTAGTCTACGGTCTTGTAGTTTCATCTAGATATCAACGTCCATCTGGGCTTGAATGTGTACCCAAGTCACCAGTCACATCTCTATAGGCAATTGGAAGGCTGTATATGGTGTCTTGTATCCGAAGAATTGTAAATGAGACTCGTCATAGTAACTGCACTCTGTTCGCCATCATTCTATATGCTGCACTGACGTGTTTACCACGTGTTGATGCAGTTGTAATGTCTTTGTCTGTTTATGGATACCTTTTGGCTTTCCGTTTGCTAGCTCTCTCTTTGTGGTCTGTTCTTAGTCCCCACGAAGCTATATAAATCGCATCATTGCTGTAAGTCCTCTCTATCCTTAAAAATCTTTTCTCGCTCCTTTCTGTTTTTACACACAGATTCTATATATCCATGGATAGGTCCACGGGTACATCTACCTACTGCTAACTTTGAATATCTGTAGTTGCCCATCCACATTCAAGGTAAGCTGAAGCCTCCCACAAGCAAAGTACTGAGAACCTATTGGATATAGACACTGACTTGGGTGATTGTTATAGGCTGAGGACACAGATCATGCTTTTCTCACTGCGACAGGCTCTTCTCTCTGCGACAGCCTCTTCACACTGCTAAAGCCTCTTCTCTCTGCGATAGCCTCCGTTTACACTGCGACACCAAGCCTTATCAAGCTTTATCAAGTCTTATCTTTGACTTACCTCGAATCTGTAGCTTCATTCACCCTACGTGAACGACCTGCCGCTTTTATCGGCCAAGGCCAGATTCTTATGGCCCGCGATAGCCGTCTTTAGATCGAGTACGGCATCAGCGATGTTGTAACCGGCTTTTAGAGCCTACGAGACCCTTGCGAAATAGCAATGTCATTCTAATCGGTTCGCCAATCTCACAACGGTGTTTCAGCTAGGATTTCAGTAACCCCTGGGGTTAATCTGACTCAGCCTAGTGATATCCATCCCTGGATAACTCATGAGATGACTTGATCGCGTGTATATACTTATATCCAGGCGATTCACGTGCAGATCTTGGATCAACGCTCTCCAGGATGGAGGGGAATCATGGAATGTAGGTCTCTTTTTGTTGTGCTACATCCTTTATTAAGACGACTAACTTTCAGTATCTATAGTGGCCCGTTTCCTACTGAGAGCGTACGCGACCGAGTGGAATGACTGTGCCCATCAGTATCCGCATCAAATCCATCATTCATCAAATTCATCATCGTTTTTATCATTGAGCTATCAAAATGGCCTCTCTAGGCCTAACACGCAGAGGAGCTAGAATGGAAAAAGACATTTTCTTGGGCAGGGAGTGCGAGGAGCCATGCTAGGCAGATGCACAACAAAGCCCAATCTTTCCACCTTTTTTTGTCAAGCTCTCGGACGAATGGGGATACCTTATGACAAAGTTCCTACCTACCAGCACACGCGGAATCCTCAGACCATCACAACGAGCCCCCCCACTCCCCCGCACTGACATCACTACCGCGATCGCGAAGTGCATCAGCTCCATCACGAAGGCCCTGAACGACGAGGAGCGCGAGCGGAAGAGGGAGGGGCTGACAGCGAAACCAATATGGCGACCTCACAATGCACGTCCAGACAAGGTGACCTCCGGCGACCCCGCTGACAGGGCTTGTGCACCACTGGCAGTGGAGGTCGAATGGATGAATACGGGGCTTGTGTTCCGCCGCCACTGCTTGATTATCAGACGAGTTGACGTATATCGCCGCAAAGTCGCTGTCCAATACCCAGTTGAAGGAAAAGTTCCCGCTCGATTTCGACTCCAACAGCCAAATCCGCGCTTGATTGTAATGGAATCTTCTATCAGACCAGCCTTTCAGTTTCGTTTTACCGACTTCGCCTAACTAGAAACCCCCGGGATTATTCGAAAAACAAAAAAATAGTAATGCACACTTGTCATCATTCTAGTTGATTCTTCTATCTCAAGCCAACCTTTTAGCTGCATTTGAGTAACCCGAGGTCAGGCCGATTTCGGCTCAGTCGGGCAGCATATTCTTTTGCAGGATCTGATCTGTCAATACCTTTCTGTTTAGATTGTGTTTGATGAATTTGAATCATGTGGCAAGATCCATAGAAGATGTATGTCATGTGAGCTTCGTTATCAATATATGTCGAGATTCTCGAGGTGCTGTGTCGATTACCTTGCAGTGATTTTGATCATGCGATCTCCTGCCCAAGCTTAACTCCGGATACAAAACAAACCCAGTTAGATATGTACTGAAACAAACTAAGCATGGTCTCCATTGAAAATGGATGAAATGCGAAAGTAAAGTTCCAAGGTGAGCCTCCAAGGTCCCCGCAGGACTTTCCACGTGATGGAGTCATTGGCTGAGCCGGTTTGAGGATGTCGATCTGGGGATATAATCTGCAAGAGTAAATTTAGTAGTTCAGTAACTTCCAAGGTTGCTAGTAGAGACAAGACCATACAATATTGTATGTTTTATGTTGTATGTTGTATTTTGTAGGAGATGTGTTTATAAAGTCTTCAATCTTTCCAAGGGGCCCCCCCCAAACTTATCTCTGATTGGCTGCGCATTTGAGTTGAGTTCGGCTGCCACACCCGCTTAGTGACGTGACCGGGCAGATAAGATCTTCGCCCATATTCCATTCTGACCTTCACACACTTCTCTTTTTGGTTTCAGAGGACTCATGCAGTCAATTTTCTTGCTGCTGGGCCTCTTTGCCGACGCCATCTCCGCCAGCCCCTTAGGGCAACAGCCGTTGGGCCATACCAGTCCAACGGAATCGCCTGCTGGACCGCTGGCGGAGGGTTTGCGCAAACCTGTACGCGGACGATTTTTACATATAACTGGTAAGCGGACAGCTCTCTACGTTCGTATTTCCGTTGTGTGACCCCATGCTGACCAACAGATTTTCATCCCGACCGACTCTACAAGGCCGGAACCTCGATCGATCGCTCGTGCCACCGTGGTAATGGCCCCGCGGGGTATTTTGGAGCCGAGGGTACAGAATGTGATGCACCTTTATCCCTTGTCAACGAGACATTTCGCTGGATCGAAGAAAATTTGAAGGATGAGATCGATTTTGTGATTTGGACCGGTGATTCTGCTCGACACGACAATGATGAAAAGCTCCCTCGCACGGCAGATGAGATTATGGAGTTGAATACGTTACTGTCTCAAAAATGGATTAGCATTTTCGGTGAGGAGGGATTCCGTGAGACCTCGAATGCCGTGCCCAGAATGTCGATCCCTGTCATCCCGACTTTCGGCAACAACGATATCATGCCCCACAACATCTTCAACGACGGCCCGAACAAGTGGACAAAGCGTTTTGCAGAGATATGGAACCCGTTTATCCCAGAAGATCAGCGTCACACCTTCGTTGAGGGCGGGTGGTTCACCGCGGAGGTGGTTCCCGGTCGGCTAGCGGTCATCAGCCTAAACACCATGTACTTCTTCGATTCCAACAGTGCAGTAGATGGATGCAACTCCAAGTCGGAACCTGGATACGAGCATATGGAGTGGTTGCGGGTGCAGTTGAAAATCCTGCGCAGTCGCAACATGAAAGCCATCCTCATGGGCCACGTACCCCCCGCCCGGTCGAGCGAGAAAAAGAGCTGGGATGAGACATGCTGGCAAAAATATACGCTCTGGATGCACCAGTACCGTGATGTTGTTGTCGGGAGCCTTTACGGTCATATGAACATCGACCATTTCATGCTGCAAGACAGCAACAAGGTCGACATTGATTCAGCCCATGGGAAGGTGTCAATCAACTCAAAAGCAGACTACCTTGAGTCGCTCCGAAACCAATGGTCCTCATTGCCATCTCCTCCGTCGGGCATTTTCGAGGAGCTTGACTCCATATCGGATTTGGAGGATCTCTCGGAAGGTGAACCGGCGAAGAAGGACAAGAGAGGTAAAAAGAAGGACAAGAAGAAGCAAAAGTTCTTGGAGAAGATTGGAGGCCCGTGGGCAGAGCGATACAGCGTATCGCTAGTATCCCCCAGTCTGGTTCCGAACTTCTTCCCTAGTCTGCGCGTGATCGACTACAATATCACGGGACTGGAGGATGTCGCGCATGGAGTGGATTTGTCCACACGTGCGGCTGACGATACAACCTCTGGACTCGATCATGCTGAAATTGATACGCGGGAAACCAGCGACGATTCCCTTATTCCGCCCGAAGTTCAAAAGAAAAAGAAGGGCAAGGGCAAGAAAAAGAAAACCAAGTTCAAAGTCCCTGAGCCTCCCTCGTCAACCGCTCCTCCGGGCCCTGCATACTCGAACCAGGCGTTCACATGGCTTGGCTACACCCAATACTTCTCGAATATAACAAGACACCATGAACAGCTCGCGGCAGGCGAACAAGGCGACAGTCCTCGTATCGACTACGAGATTGAGTACACCACAAATGATGACGTGTATCAAATGAAAGACCTGACGGTGCGCAGCTTCTTCCAACTCGCAGCGAGAATTGGCGAGGAAGGAGCCGAAGAGAAAGAGGCCGAAGTCAATAGCCAAGGTGCTGATTGGTCTTCGGGCAAGAAAAAGAAGCCAGTGAACAATGTTTGGCGGGCGTTCGTGAGGCGCGCATTTGTGGGTTTCCCAGTTGATGACCTGGATGAGCTGGATGGATAGGGTGGTTTTGCTTTAGCATTTTTTCTTTTTTTTTTAGAGGATATTTTTGCATGTACGATAACACATTGCATCTCAGGCTTATACAGTGGCGACTTGTGCTTGTGTTATCACAAGGTGTTATTCTAGATTACGGCCGTTGGAGATAGAACACATTGGCAGGGTTGGGATGGAAAGTACAAACCAAATACAAAAGCCAATTTAACAAGTTTTGCTTTCACTTACATGTACAACTATATTATACTCCGTACAATAGACATGTCTAATGAGGCGATCAGCAAGGGCATCATTCTAGCGGTGTAGCCGCTTGGACGCTGTTTGGGAACACAACACATCAACTACAGAACCGGAGTAAATGACGATGTTATATTAACTTATGCCTAGTAACATACGGAGTACATCAGTGTATGTTGTACAATGAACACTGCAAACCCTCACTTCCGTCACATCAGATAGGTGGATTTCTATCGCGTCTACAATACAATACACACATCCCACTGCCAGCGTGGCAGAGTCCGTGCAAGGTTTAGATTAATGAGGTACATTCAGAGTAAGCTGGCCCGAGGACTTGGGACTTGGGCATCTATTTAGCAGGGTAGGATCATCCTGTAATAATCAAGTTTCCCAATCTGCGATTATTTTTCGCCTTAAGCCACTGCCACGTAGCCTGTCATTATGTATGGAGTAGTGAACAGGGTCAATTGACAGACAAGAAACGAAACTCAGACTAGTGCAGGACAACACAGCATTAGATTGTACTAGAATTCCCGGAGATGGGTTGCCACATGGTATTACAATTGAAGCCCTACTTCAGTGAATTACAGGTTTATACAAGTAGACCACTATTTCCACTTGCAGTCTATGATAATCAATTTATTCCCGAGGTCAAATGTCCTGATTATATGTGGGACTCCAAGACAGGCTAGTAACAATTACTATACAGTACTTGCATACGCATATCCCGAGTCCAATCCGATCTCATATCAGGGGAAACCTCGCAGCTAGCATGATGCATTCCTTCGAAAAACTTTCAATTTTCTAATTCTCTTCTAACCCGTGGGCTTCAAATACAGACCCAACAGGTACAACAATTCTGACCCAACGCTCCTTAGCTCGAGCCCCCGAGCTAGCAGCTTCACACCCGAGACACCCCAATTTCTTCCCCGCACAGACTGCGCTGGCAAAATCGCATTTCGCCTCCCCCTTGGCCGCACGATGCGTCAAGTCTACTTGCAATCCTCCGTCACCTTGTCTGCTCCTTGCGTTGTTAGCCGAATTCCCAGCCACGATACAGTGCGAATACGGCGTTCGGAACTCACCCGTCGCTAGACCGAAACGGGCAATATTGATTCGATTGATCGGATAGCGTTGTTCCGCACTGTGTCGACTTCTATTCGAACATTCTATACTTGTCGCAATTGGATTTGGTACCCGTGCCTCGAACGAAAGCCATTGGCTGTGACATACTCTGTGGGCTGAACAATTGCCGACCCCTCGGGTCCTGCTGAACCTTGCAGCTTGCGCCCAATTTGCTGCTTTTAGTTCCGGATATTGTATATTTTGTATTGTCGATCCGGCGCGTCGCTGGAACAGTCCTGGACATTGTGTACGCCAAAATCTTGATTTCGCAGGTCAATTGGTCTGCGGCTCGGCGATACGCGCGTGGTTGGAGCATGATTCAGTCGCTGCGTTTGGTTGTCATTTGAAGTTTTGTTTGCGTGCTTTCTGGTAAGTCTGGGCTGTCTTTGCCGATTCCTTTGTCCTTTGAGCCGTTCCTAGCTTCTCAATTGAGTTTTCTTTCGGTCAATTAGTCTTCGCCGAACCTCCACCCTGCCTATTGCTTGAGACCAATGACCAATATGGCTGACTCTATCTGCCCAGACTCACCAATTCCCGGGTCGTGGGCTTTATGGATGGCCTCCTCCGAAGTGGACCAGAAGGCCCTGGGCAATTTCGCGGCCGTCATGGGCCTCGAAAACCCCCTGCTCTCGGCAATGCTATACAAAGTCCTTGGCGTCTCCGTCATGCTATCAAAAAAGCTTCTTAGAGCCCGCAAGCTGCGGCGCCTCGACACAACACGTGAAACAAGATCCCTCCAGCTGTACCATCACATCATATGGCTCTCCCGCGAGGGCCTACTAATACTGGAGGGCTACATCCTTCCCATGGTACAGAGGTTCGTCGAGCTAAAAGTGCTCGCCTACAAGCTACGCGCTTCCTTCTACCATATTTTCGTACTATTCCACAATCGCCCAGTTTTCACCCCCGACACCGACATGCCAACCCGCCTAAAACATGACTCCATATACGGCGCAGATACCCTAACCGCCCTCGGCGTCTCAGAACCCTACAAGTCCAAAATGAACACGGAATCAACACCAACATCCCGGCCCCCAGGCCTACCGGTATTACAACCAGTTCAGCCACCGCAACCAATCTCCTCCTTCCTCCTCCCGCCACTAGACTACACAGCCACAGCAACAGCCTGCTTCAACCACGCAGCAACCCTCTCCGACAAACTCCTACCAGGCTCACACCCCCTCCGTCTCTCCGTCAAGCTCGAATACGCAGCCTATCTATACGACTGCCTCCAAGACTCCACCGCCTGCCGCCGCCTCGCAAAACAGGCCATCGCAGACGTCTACAATGCCCAAGAAGGCATGGACGACGAGAGCTTCGAAGACGCCGCAGAGATCGTCAGTGTGCTGGGGAAGATGGTCAAACGCGGCGGCAGGGCCGGTTCCAGTACCAGTACCCCGGGAAGCAGTGTCTCCCGCGGTGGTGGCTCACGCAGTCGCAGTAGTCGCTCGCCTAGCCATCTTGATATTAGTGTGCCGACTACCGTCTCGCCAGTGCCGGTTACAAAATCTACACCTGTTGCTGGGGCGCAGGTCGGTGTGAGCCAGCCGGATGTTCCTGATGCTTCTATGATGAATCCGATTTGATGGAAATGGAAACGTGCATGATTAAAGACGAAATGATCTCCCGGTTCTTGTTCGTACCTTTGGCGTGTTTCGCTTCTTCTATATGTGGGATGTATTGATTTTCTTCCTTTCTTTTCTCAGTAAGCATGTGTATATAGACAGTATGCATTTCTCTTGATATCTGTAGATATACGCTATGCTTTGATGACTTTCATTCACTGTTGATGAACAAATGACATGTTTTGTGCTCTATGCAGTTAGTGAGGCTGCGTTAGTACAGGTCTTTGTAGTGGTCGTAATACACATCACTGCGATGCCTAGAAATTCCAGGGAAACTAATATGGCCTATGGTTGTTTCCAAAGTTGCTATTTGCTAATATTTCCTTATATAAGGCGGACAAATAGAAATAGGTACGACACCTCCTGATTCCCTTTTTGTTTTGTCATGCTGCTTCACACCTATCCCTGGCTTTGGTCACTACTCATTATGATTTTCTATATCAAATATCCACTCCATATATAAACCGAGACTCCAAATCGCCAGCTTCCATTCCCTAGATGGCAGTCACTTGGGGAGCACAACCCTGGTGCAGCTGATGCCCAGAGGGTTCCCGGCATCAATATTTCCAACACAACACGATGAGCCCGCATATCTCACTTTCATTCTATATACGACACGGTTTTGATCGAGTTATAATCACCAACGATGGAAACAACCCACAGTGACGGTTGGCATCCAGTGCAAAGACGCCCTCGATGAATGGCAGCGGTCTCCCGCCACGCTCTTGGACGAGATTCAATTCAAGATCAGTTTATAAACAAGCGTCAGCGTTTCACGAATATCTCTTCATCTCCCGCCAATATTGGTCCCCATCAGCCAGCCGGCGTTTTCCACAACTTCAGTTCCTCGTCAGTAAATCCATGGAGAGCGACGCTAGGCTTCCGATGTGGGTGATGTCAGCTTCGAAGCTAGTATGTTCTCCCGGGAGGTACTTCAGATCCCCCTTGTGATCCGGAAGAGGCGAGAGCACTCGATTGTTGTATATGATTATATGCAACGAGTTCATGCAAACCCCTGCCAAAGGCGAACGCAACCAGGCGATGTGCCCTTCCTCCGAACTGTGGGGTATCTGATATCGGTGTTCAAAGTGCTCAGGTGCCCTCGTCGCTTCTACTAGGAAGGGACCCGGAGGTGAGAGCGATGGCCGATGGGCGTGAAACAATGGCCGAGGCACTGTCACCAAGAAAGTATGCAATGACCTGAACTAGACTACCGCAGTCAGCTAACCACAATGATAGCGCTACCGCGGCAGATGGAGTGTGTGACGACTGTCTCGTCGCACACACAGTTAGCCCTTCGGAAACAGCATTATCTCCGCACGTGGCAGAGTTGGGCTGGGTCATTGCCCCTATCTGCCAATACTTGTCTGGCAGGGAATGGAGCGATGAGAGGTGCTGTGGCGTAGTGGAAAAGGAGAATAACGCCTTCTTGAATGGTTCTTGCATGAATTGTCATACGCGTTCCGGGCTATGCTACGTCTCGGTGGGTATAAGGCCCTCTCCCCTATATTTACTGGATCTGGCTCTAACCGTACGTATGTCCACTTACAGGTGACCAGCTTCCTCTTTTTTATGTTTGCGATATTGCGGTGAATGGGCAACAAATGTGCGGACTGGTGTTATGGTCCCTCCGTTCGTCGTCATATCCGTAACGAACACTATGGCGCACAGGACATTCTGAAGATACCCCGAAGGTATGTTGAGCCGTGCCTACTTTGCCCAAATTTACTTATATCTATATTTATAACCACCATCTCTCGGGGCGCAACCACAACGCGCTGTACGACACACAACAAACAGCGCTGATGATGAGACTGTTCGCCGACCTATGTGAACCCCTCCACGAGCGGGTTCACTTCAAAGGATGCGGGGTGACGAAGATGTGCCCCGGAAAAAGACAGCGGCCAATCGAAGAGTTATCATTATTTAATCACTATAAGAGACCAAGGGGGAGTTGAGACTAGTAGGGGATCTGAAGATTCTCTGGGTCATCCTACGCCATTTGCTAAACTGCGCGGACAAGCTCCAACGGCTGAGGGGTCTCCTAGGAGAGCCTCTCTTACATGGGGAGGCTAAATCTGCATTTGTTTTCTTGAGCACCTACGACCAGACCATTTTCCCGCGACAGGTCCAGCTACCTAGTGGGCAATGGCACGTCGAATACTAGCCGTGATGTATATAAGCCATCTAACTCTTAGTCATTGTCCTGGTCAACCTATCTTACGGCTCCTGGGTACCACCACCGAAGGGCGCTCGTCTGTCTGACGAGCTGGCATATATTACCGCCAGACGTCTCTCCATAAGGCAGCGTATGCTCCATGTAGCTCCGCTTGCGAGCTGGAGTACAGCAGGCGCTACCTCTCAGCCCGAAGGCATGCCTGAGGAGTACAAACCGCATCCACCCGGACCGTATCACCGGCCAACCAGGCATTATCTTCGTCCAATCCTCTACCGAAGCTGCGTTGCTAAGGATCCTTCTAATCGCCCTATAATTCTAGCAGAAGGAGCTCAACTTCATTGATCACATCGGCGCTCCTTGACGGCTCAAGTCACTCCATCGGCTCTACTACTTGGTACATGGTTTCTTCTTGTTCATGTGGATGATTTCATCACAGCAGCTCCCACAGATGAAGAAGTCGAGCAGATTTCCAGCAAGTAAAAGGCGAATTCGAGATCAAAGATATGGGAGAACCTGAACGTTTTCTCGGCAGTGCAGTGTCCCGGAACTACGACAGAAAAACAATCACAATGTCTCAGAAAGCTTACTCTCTCGAAGCCCTACGTCTCGAGGAGATGCAAACATGCTCTGCATTTCCGATTCTACTCGCGCCGAGTCGAACTCCAGAATCGAACAGCCACTCCGACGAAAGACGATAAGGAAGAAGTTCATGCAGCATACAGATACCTAAAATCCACAACCGAGCTTTCGATTGAGCTTGGCAAGGCCCCAGATATGTCATTTTTCGCATATGCAGGCGCATCCGGCTGGGCATGATTCGAAGTCTACAGAAGGCGTAGTTTGGTTTTTCGCTGGCGCGCCCATACTATGGTATTCCACGAAGCAGACAATTAGTACACCGTGGTCGACAGCAGCGAAATGGTGTGCATTGGATAGGCAAGGATCCAGACCGTTCCCCCGATGAAATCCTAATTCTCGCACCCGGAATGTGCATGCTTCCTTCATTTAAAGGCCTACCTACCGGTCAGGACATGTTTCGCCGTTCAATCCTCCCGGTATTCTATCTGGAGATACTCTCGGACGGGGACCGAACAATCCAGCGTCAGAACCTACATTTGGCATTGCAAAGTTCATCAACAAGTTGGGCTCCAGGAAGATCCTAGGGTCCCCTTCAGTGACCTAGTATTTCCAACTTCCTTGCGATATGTCTATGGAATCGGCTACAGTGGGGCTATTTGCACTATTTGCGACTTTCTCTGCCATGATGGCGGCGGTTGGGACTGTATCCATTGCCTCAACTCGCCATACGGTTCTGCCAGTGGTTACATCGGGCATCTCCTCGACGGCTTTGACGAGGATATTGAGGGCGAGTGGGACGAGCACGAGGAATGTGAAGATATAACTCGCCTTCCGTTGGAGCTGTTCATGGACCAGTCATGAATACTAGAGAGCATGATAGTTAGTATCACTATTTCATTATCTAAAGGGTTCATTGCAATGTGATTTCGCTCTATAATCTAAACAAGTGGCTGCGTATGCAGCCTTGTTAACGACGCAGGGTTTTAATAATCGATCTTTTAGCATAACGTTTATATTCGGGACAATATATGTAGGAACACAGGGTGGTCTTATATCTTCTATGTGTTTTTCTAGGTGCCCTTTTAGAGAAAACTAAACCGTACAGATCATTGTCCTATAGACTCGAATGTCAACCGGTCTCGAGCAATGACCCTCACATCACTATATGCACAAGGGGTATTGCGAATACAAAGGCTCGGGGAAGATTGCGAAATCGTGTTTTTCCTGTTTTTCCTGTTTTGGTGATCGACACGTTGCTAGGGACAGTGATGCCTCAGGCCAACATTCTGCGAAATCTTCAACCTGTCAAACTGTCAAATTGCCAACGTGGGAGAACATTCTTCGGCACTTTGGCTGAAGAATCTGTACACTTTAGATCAGACGGCACATTTCAAATACGTCCAGATTATTGTGGTGCGACGAAACGGTCGTCGACGTCATAGTCGGGGCTCTGTGCGAAAAAAGAGAGGCCAGGGACATCCACCTACCCCGAGGGCTCCTTATCGCATTTCATTCGACTATTAACCCATCGAATCCACTAGAACCCACCGCATCTGTGATTCCATCATATTTTCTCTCTAACTCCTACGGAGTACAACATTCACACCTACCCGGCCACACTCCAGATAGACCAGCCCCTGCGCGTCGGCGCGTTGCTCTGCAGAAACGCTGCATCCCGCGGAACGTTGCATTGAAACGAGAAACACCCGAGCTTATCCCCCTCCATGGCCTTGAAATTGTCATTCTTGATTCTCCTCGATTCTCACGAAGCCTGAACCTCAACACACCCTTTGGAAGCTCCGAGACGGAGTTAGGGAGTAGGGACGATGCGGTCTGGCTTGGATAAACCTGGCGCTCTCCCACTCCTTATCCTCATTGCATTCTCGCTTCTCACATTGGTGCCATCATTACCGAATCTCTACCACTCGAAGTTCGCGGACTTCAGCTTCTACACTGGTGCAGCTCGCCGTACGTCCCCCTTTCCGCCAATCTCAATTTCACGTCAGCTAACGAAGTCCACTGTCCAGAGGTCCCGCTCCTTCAAGATAGTGTCACCGAATCGGCACCGAAAGCACCCCCGCTCAATGAGGCTCGGAAATCATGGATTCTTCAATCACCACCTCGATCGCGTAGCAATCGACCGCCGCTTACCGCGCGGGTTGCAAATGCCGCTGCGGTCTCGGGCAGTGAAACGACCGCCGTCGCAAATAAAAGTCAACTTTCATCGTTAACCCGCGAATCATCATTTTCATTCAGCCGCAGAGCTCGCGCATTCAGAACCTACTTCATCCAGCAATTAGACGACTACCCATTCCTCACGTCATTCTCCAATCGCAGTCTAGGTGCAGACTCGACGCATCCATATCCTACCGTCACCCTCAACGAATCTCTACCAACCTTTGGCAACAAATCTTCCCCAAGCATCCTGTCATATAATAATTCCTCCGACAGCATTGACGAGCCACTATTTCCATCTCCTGCCTCCCTCCGCGATATGTGTCAGCAGGCCTGCCATGTCGCAATTGACTTTGGAAAACGCATCGGACTCCACGGAGCGAATTATGCGAAATCGATCTTCCTCACGGAGCAGATCTCTGGGGCTCACACATCATTAATATCCAACCCCGTGGCCTCAAATCAAGGCCTATTCACCTCATCGGAGCAAGCACCGTCCCGACAAAAAGTTGGCACTGAGGATTCCACCGATGCTGCCGCTGGTCGGCACTCGCAAGAGCTCCATGGAAGCTGTATGGCTGTTGTGATCGGTCTTGTTGCAGGCATAATGTGGTTCTAGTGCGGGCTGTTTGGGTACTGTTATCTCTGCCTGTCTGCTGATATGTGTGATGACCTTTCTTGTCTTATTTGGTTTGGCGCATTGTATTAGATACGTGTAGACATTTGGGCCGGTGGCTCTGGTTTAGCCTCCTGTTGGCATTTAATAATCATATTTGCCATTTCGCCTTGGCATCCATCTATATCTCTAGTCTTCCACCAATATGTCCAATGTTGTATCGAGTTATGAAATCAAGGGGCAAAGCAGCACTGTGATATGACGAACTCGTTTTGCAGAAGGCAAGGAATGGGCAAATTCGACCACGGCATAATGTACGGTAGTTTCCCCCAAGGCATCCATCCTCTCCACTTGACGCATAGCGTGACTCAATCGGGCAATTCCTCTACAGTCGCACAATGAAGGGGGGATCCTACATGTGCAACCCAGGCGGGTTTGTGCGTATTTTGACCACCTAGATTGTCTCAATTTGGACATTCTTTCTTTAGTCGTCTTTAAAAGGAACGTGCCTACATATAGCTAAGTGCTGTCTGTGTTGTACTTAATCGAGGAATTGTATTTCACCATACCTCAACATGTCCGGCTATTGGACGTAATCGCTCCTGCACAAGGCAGAGTCTGTCGGAATTAACGGAGTTTTCATCTTCCAAATTTTCAAAACTTGTGTTCATAATACCTAGTTCCATTACCTTCTAATCGCTCATCAAAGCTTTTCGAAGAAACAACCCGATGGACTCGATACTTGATGACAGCGGACTAACCCGATATGGTAAGGTACAGTCTTTTAGTGGGGATTCCCGTGTACGTTGATTGGTCCTTGCGAACTATACTCGACATGCACTTGAAGAACACTTAATCCCATTATCACCGAGGGGAAACATATAAAAGGGACCATTCTGGCTGGTTAAAGTGTAGAAGACATCAACCAAGGCTTCGTTGCTTTCTTCATCGCTTGAGATTATTACGTTCAGACACGATCACCAAAATGTCCAACAACCAACAAATCCTCCGCTCTGAGGTCGTTCTCGAGAAGTACGGCAAGGCCCTTGCTGGAAAGACAGGTAAGCCAAGGTCCCAATAATATGTCAGGGAGAAAAGTACTGACGAAACACGCTTTCCTCCAAAGTCCTCATCACCGGCGTTTCCGACGACTCGATCGCAGGCGAACTCGCACTCCAGCTTTCGGCCGCCGATCCAAAGCTCCTCATCCTGAGTGCCCGTGCCGAGGCAAAGGTGGCAGGAATTCGAGACAAAATCAAGTCAGCCAACCTGAATGTGGAAACCCGCTTTCTCAACATGGACCTGAGTAACTTGGCTGCCGTGCGCGATGCTGTCGAAGACCTGAAGGATGTGCCTCACATCGACCATCTTGTCTGCGTGGCCGGCGTAATGTTCCCACCTTACAGCAAGACCAAAGATGGATTCGAGAGCCAACTTGGCGTCAATTACCTGGCGAACTTCTTGCTCGTGAAGTTGCTCTTACCTAAGATCCGTGCTGCGGGACCGGATTCGTCTGTGGTTATCATGGCCTCGTCCATGGCCAGACAAGGGAAGATGCACTTCGACGACTTCAATTTCAGCGTTAGTTTGACTTGCAGGTTTTATTAACAGAGCTGACATTCAATTTTCTTGCAGGATGGCCGAACATATGACCCGATGGTCGCATATGGCCAGTCGAACGCTGCGAGGGTCATGTTCGCTAAGAGACTGGGTGAGAAGTTGAAGACCGAGAAAATCCGTGTTTTCAGTATTGATCCTGGTGGTATGTTTTACTTCTTCTTACTGCGCAGTGAATCTAGCTTACAAGCATTTAGCTGTTCAAACTGGTCTGCAACGACACTGCCCTCCCGAGTTCCTTGACCTGGTCGATGAATGGAAAAAGGCCGGAGGTATGTGCTGCAATCTCGTGAATGGTCCATTCTTTACTAACCGACCTCTCTAGCCATGGTTGACATGGATGGAAAGCCAATCGAAATTCCCCCTTGGACTACTACCTCAGAAGGAGCCGCTACCGTCATCACAGGGATGATTGACCCTACCATCGCAGGTAATCACAAGACCTACCCAGGTAGAATCTGCCGTGAATTTTCCTTTTACTAATTATACACGCAGAGTACAATGGCTCATACCTCAATCAGAACGCAGTCTCGGACCACGAACTGCACACCCACATCAACGACGAAGGCAACTGGACCAAGCTTTGGGAACTGAGCGAGAGCCTGACTAAGGAGAAGTTTTCTCTATGAGGCACGCAAGTTGAAATGATTTTGGTGTGATTATTATATATGGATTGAAATATCACCTGATCTTAAGCCTGATGGGCTTCTCCCCTCGCTTTTTCCTCCAGTAGTTAGAAGACTGGATTATGTCGGGACAGTCATTTACCATCCAACCCCATTTCCTGATCAATGTCTCCGAGACCTCATAAGCGCGTGGATCCCAAGCTTCGCCCCAAACACAAAGCCCGACTTCTTGCGAAGCACAACCTCCATAAAAATCGCTGCATAGTTCATCCTCGTCGAGTACATCTGCCCTAGCCAAGAGAGCCTCCCGTAGAGACAATACTGGAATCAAATCGATCCAGGGGTGGTGGATGATTTTCTTTTGTTTTGGGGATGGACACAGGCTTGCTGGGAGATGTGTCGCCGACGTCGATGGACCGACGAGGTTGAACTGCGACGCGAGATCTTCGTTGAGAAGATCAAGTGTGAGACCCATGAGATCGGCGTTGAATAACATGGCTCGGAGTATATTGTACTGGAAGATGTAAAAAGTGGGGTTGGGTGAGAGAACCGGGCGCTGCATCATATGCAAGGCTTTTGCATGGAGCCTGTTCATACATTCATCACGCTGGACAGGGATGAAGTAAGAGAAAGATTCTTCGTTTTGGAGTGGAGACGGCGATGGTTTAGTAACTTGATGGCTTGTTGTATCTTCTGTGAATGCATTCTTTTTTGGGATGTTTGAATCCTCGACATAGACAATCCATTTCCTGTCTGCCGGGCTGCGTTGCTTTTTACACTCTGATGCCTTCCTTTTTCCTGTAGAAAGTGTTACTAGACAGTCCATGCATGAGGGGGCTCGCATGTCGAATGGGACGTACTACTCGCACGTTGATTGAGACGATTTTGGAGTCGTCTTCGGGCCACAGGATCTAATATGTCTGAACCTGTTTGCTCGGGAGGCGGTTGATCAACTTGCAACGTCATCATAAAGATCTGTTCGTTGATGGCACGAAGTGGTAAGATGTGAGAAAGTGTGGACACGAGGTGTCCAATGCCAAGTTCGGAGTTAGGAGTAAAGCCCGGCGCGTTAGGTCCGAGATAAACGGGACAGGGTAACGGACAACATAACTATAAATATTCTAGAGCGGATCTACCCATCTTTATCGCTTTTTGGATTAAGCTAATAATATTGACACGATTTCAACTATCCTAGTAACACTTCATGGAACTCGGAAATGCGTCCGATGGTCTGTTCACCCCTTCATAGTCATGACGTAGCATACCTAGTGGCCAAACACTCAACAGAATAACAGTCTCATAAGTCTTGGAGACAATGACCGTCTAAAAACTTTCTGTCACAGTACATATTGGTCTCATTTATTGCTGGGTAGAATATGACACTTTCCAGGCTCCGGCGAATATTCACCTTTGGCCATAAGAAACACTCAGGTTCCAAACCAGAAATTAAGCCACACACAGATACTGGGAATGATAATCGAGATGACCATTCTTATGCCACTTTGAGCGAGGTGGCTACTCCGCGTCCGGTTGAGCCCACAAGTGAAGAGGAAGAAGCGCGGCACGAGTCGCTCGATAAGAACATCTCCGAGGCACATTCGCACCAACCTCATCTTGGCAATAATTAAATGGTTTAAACACAGGTGTCTGGTACGTGTACTTTTCGTCTTTCTTTTTTCTTATATCGGTGATGTTGCTAACATCCCGAAGAACAACTTCACGGAGTGTACAGGGGCTTTGGGGGAATCAGTAACAGTGTTCCCATTGATCGATAGCTCCAACTATACCCTTTTTAGCCTCAAGACTGCATAAGAGAATACTGTTTCCCCTTTGATCGGGCATTCCGAGCATTTTGGTTGGACTCTTTCCAAGGTACCAAGGTTGTTTACATGGGTGGGCATGACGAGCCCCGCTAGGTTAATTATAAGCTTAATTTTACTCTTGCTTACCTCACCATGCATCGTAGAAAAACTTGCACATATATGCAGAATAATAAATACAATGCAGACCAGGGATCAAAGACCGCCTGAAAATCGTGGGATATCGTCCCACGATCAACAATGCACATATCCAGGTGCGCGACGTGGCGTGCAGCTTGCCTGGTCGGACGAGGTGCCTGAGAATCTCATAAAACCCGAGGAGGGTTTCTTCGTCAAGCAGCTCTTTCGAGACCCGGTATTAAAATGGCAAGTTGGCAACAGACATCATGTCATCCAATTGATTACTTCGACCGAATACTCTTACTTTGTCCAGACAGAGGCATCATACTCTGTCATCAAGGATGTATACTCGGGACCAGCCGCAGCCCATCCTTTAATGCCCCCTGAGAGAACCAGGCTCTTGATCTCGGTATCCTGTTGATCTTCGAGATAATCCGCAAACCAGCCGGCTGCACGAGTACCTCGACCGGCAGATGACCCTGAATGCAGGTCAGTATTTGCGTCCGAGGAAGTCCATATCTTATGTACTCAGACAAACTCACCACAATACCAAATCACATATTTCACAGTGCTGTTCGATACAAGGGAATATAATGTCGGGATCGTGGGGTATAAACTCTGAGCTGGCAAGTTCAATGATCCTTGGATCGTTCCTCCCTTTTTAACACATCAGCTCGTGAAGATGTCACTTCCTTTTCTCGGACTGTCCATACCTCATAATCTGTCCGACGCAAGTCAACAAGAATAAAGTCTTTGCCTGCTTGTTTACCATCTCGAATCCATTGCACCAGCTCTTCCCGCGATATGGAAGGTGCTGCACCCCTTGGTGCGGGATACGCAGCATGCCAAGGGAGTTCGGCTGACATTCCGGTCAAGGTAAATATTGGAATTGAGAATTGAGAATTGAGAGGTTTGACACTCCTAAGACTGTTGACAGCAGCTTGAAGGCCTACCCCGCTGTCTGTCAGGAATGTCGCTCCCGCGTTCTGATTGGCCGGATCCACTCAAATCTTTCCACCAATCAGCGCCCACCCGTGACATATCCCTGCCATTAGGTTCTATGGAAATATTCACAGGGCTGGCCTAATATAAAAGTTTATGCTACCCTACCTAGCTACCTTGGATTTCAACCGTTCATATTCATTCTATTCAAGTTATTGATCGGATAATCTCGATCATTTTTCATGGCGTGCACACGACAACAGGCATGTTTGGATGCCTCCACCAGTCCGCAACCATGTGACGTTGAAAAGCAAGAGATATCTTCTCCAGCTGAACCACAAGAGAAACAGTCGATGTTCGCAAGTCTCGGCCTCCTTGACCGATTTTTGGCAGTATGGATTTTCCTTGCTATGGCTATTGGAATCATCCTGGGCAACTTTGTCCCAAGCACAGGCCCTGCCTTGCAAAAGGGAAAATTCGTGGGAGTCTCTGTTCCTATTGGTATGTACAGGCAAGTCCAAAGGCTTCCGACTTTCTTACTAACTGAATATGTCTTTCCAGCTGTGGGTTTGTTGGTCATGATGTACCCTATCCTATGCAAGGTTCGGTTCGAATCCTTGCATCATGTTTTCCGAGCCAAACAAATTTGGGTCCAGATGGCCTTCAGCATTCTTCTGAATTGGATTATTGCTCCTTTTCTTATGGTTCGTCACTTAATACTTCCGTAGCAAGAGATTCATCACTGACTTGATTTCATTAGCTGGCCTTGGCTTGGGCGTTTTTGCCCGACGAGCCAGAATTGCGACAGGGACTGATTGTTGTTGGGTTGGCACGATGCATTGCTATGGTAAGCCTAAATGACCCAGAAGCAGGCCCTTGGAGACAAGATTATGCTGACCCCTTATCTTCTATCAGGTTCTAGTTTGGACAGGGCTAGCTGGAGGCGATAATGAATATTGTGCCATCCTCGTTGCTCTCAACTCAGTCCTGCAGATGGTTCTCTTCGCCCCAATGGGAGTGTTCTTCATCAGTGTCATCAGCGGCGACCCAGTCACATTTGAATATTCAACAGCCGCCAAAAGTGTTGCAGTGTTCCTCGGAATCCCACTTGGTGCCGCAATTCTCACGCGTTTCGTGATCCGACGAATTTCTGCGAAGTGGTACGACGAGACCTTTTTGAAATGGCTCAGCCCATGGTCTCTCATCGGTCTCCTATTTACAATCCTTGTGTTATTCGCCTCACAAGGCCGCCAGGTGGTCCACCAAATCGTCTCTGTGGTTCGAGTCGCAGCACCGCTCATCGTTTATTTCCTTGTCATTTTCTTCGCGACACTCCTTGTCGCATACAAGTTGGGATTCGGCTATAAGTTGTCCACTGTGCAGAGCTTTACAGCTGCTAGCAACAACTTTGAATTGGCTATTGCTGTTGCGGTGGCGGTGTTCGGCGCGGATAGCAACCAGGCTCTTGCCGCGACTGTTGGGCCTCTCATAGAAGTCCCCGTGCTGTTGGGTCTGGTATATGCTGTCAAGTTGATAGCCAGACGACTTCACTGGAATGATTAATATCAAAATGTATATATAGATTATCATTAATTAATTGGAGAGACAGCCCTAATCAATTTGAGGTCATACCCGTATACGACCTGCGGGGTATTTATTCAGCAGTGACATGCCACTTTTATTTAATTGGTCGATGTCGACTTCCCTCTAGTTTGAACATATAACATGTGAACTTTGGAAAGTTTTAAGATCTTCAACTTCATGTCTTATCCCATAAGCCCTTTGTTACGACCAACTTGAACTATGCCTCGTCCAAAAACGAAGACCAAGGTCGGTTAGCTAGGAATAGTCCCATCTTTCTATATATTTGACTGTGTCCCACTCACGTTCTACTCGTGTAGAGCGAAGATCTCGCCCGCATTCGCAATAACCAACGGCGCTCAAGGGCAAAGCGGCTAGAGTATATTCGTGACTTAGAGGAAAAAGCAAAGAAATACGACGAATTAATCGCATCAACATCAACCCCATCCCTATCAGCGTTTGAGGAAGTACAAACCGAGAATGCCTGGATGAGGGGGTTACTGGCTACTCCAGATATTAACTTCAACTCTTTGGGTGCACCTCCCATCCATGACAGTGAACTGAATATGGTATCGGCGGTACGCGCACTAGATTGATGAAGAATGGTCTTCAGATTCTGACGATTTCAAGACCACGGACCCATTTACCAGTAGCGCCGAGACTCAACAACATATGGGAAATCGAAACTCCTTGTCATTTTGGGAACAATGGAATTCGTCGGATTTACCACCTGATATGGGGCTGGACTTCGATATTCCGTTACTATCGAACAACGCCAACATTTCGACCAATTTGGATACTCCCACCGTAGAACCGACAGAAGCGAACCCTGAGTCTAACCAGTATCTGGGTTGCTGTGAAGACGCTGAACCAAGTGCTACAAGCAACAGCAATACAACTCTGTGCTCCCTAGCCTGCCAATGGGTGATCCAATGCAACACCAAAGGCGTGGAGTTGGATGTCTTGTACTTTCGAATGGAGCATGGTTTCAAGCAAGGGAACAATCCGCTAGAGGGATGCAGGGTGGATAACCAGGTGCTTATCGAAGTCTTGACAGAAATATCTTGAGATATGTCGGTTGAATTTCAACTAATATGTCCATTTTCCCTACTGCTTAACTGCATAAATTTGAAACGAGCCTGGTGGAAATCAGTCAGTGTTGGTTCAACAATCGAACAGCCTTGAAGTCTCACCTGCCCATTCATTGAAGTCATACATCAGCAAGTCTCCTTCAGCGTTCTTCACTGGCGCTCCTCCACAACAACCGGCTGGTTCCGACTTATCGCTTGTCTTTCCAACATCCATCTGCTCTTGGACCAAATCTTTGTAGACATTGAGGTCACTGCGGGTGTCGACAATCGCGATATCTAAGAAGAAAAGGATGGTTAGCCAGACGCGCAAAGCAATCGCACTTTGACATATACCTTTGAATCCCGCATCAGAAAGGTACTTCTCGTACTCATGTACCTGACTGGCTCCTGCGATGCATCCAACGTAGAAAGAAAGACTGTTAGTAACTTCTTGGGGCAGTTCCCTCCGAGTTAAAATATCACTGATGGCAAGACGACCTCCAGGTTGTAGCAGGCGGAACATCTCCTTGAACACAAGATGCTTGTCCGCTGTAGGAACGAGGTTTACCACACAGTTGCTGATGATGCAGTTGGCAGTGGCGTCTGGCAGGGGGATAGCCGTGATCGAGGCTTCGACGAAGGACGCGTTAGAGGCACCCGCTTTTTCCGCATTTTTGCGAGCGAGTTCAAGCATGCTCTGTATTCATTCGTTTTAGCTGCAGTGTCCCAAGCCGTTGATGGAAGTGAGAATCTCACCTTCGTCATGTCCACACCAATGGCTTTTCCTCTCGAACCGACTTTCTTGGCTGCTAGCAGCACGTCAATGCCACCACCACTCCCCAGATCAATCACCGTTTCACCCTAGAACATTGTTAGGCATTCGAATTGTAGGATCGGTTAGCGGTGAGACTCGCCTCTCGCAGGTTGGCCAGGGCTAAGGGATTTCCACAGCTCACTCCAAGGTTCGCAGCCTGGGGGGATTGAGCTGAGTTCTGCAGCCTCGTAGCCGAATGCTTGGGCAATATTTTGCTCGATTCTCTTCTGCTCGCTGGTGGACGTGCGATCAGCCAGGTCGCCATAGCGATCTTTGACATGAGTATAGATTGGGTTCGAATGCATGTTGTGACTCTGATTGATAAAATGGGAGGTTGGAGGAGAAGGTGCAGGCCCTGGGTATAAATACGTGCAAATGAGCATCCCCGCAGACGTAGCAGCATGTCACCACATTGGACGCTCCAATTATTTACATCAATAACCTAACAATATGACGATTTGACTCCACGCTCATGGCGCCATATTTGGGTCTCATTGGCTCACACTGTATCTGGCATGTCACTACGAATGAGTCTTTACCCAGGTAAAGTTGGATTAAATACAAAAACTAAAAGAAAGGATCCCGCAGAACTAGGTACAGCCCAGCCCGTTCTCATTAAGGTCGGGACCGCCACCCCCTTCCAGCGTCAGGTACTAAGTGTAGGTCAATTACTCTGTAGGTGTGGGAGAGCGCGCCGCTATAACGCCAGTTTGGGCCAAGGGAATACTTACTAATTAAGCCCAACCACTAATCAGATACCACAAATTTACGTATCAAGAGAACCATTTAGAACGTTGAAAGATGGGTTTCATTGACACCAAAGTAAATGACTCAGTACAAAAAGTAAATCGTAGGAGCTTCCACCACCAACCAGAAATGGGCCTAAATCTCGAGGTCCATGTCTACAGGCAGGCTTTCCAGCCAGCCGAGGGTATTTCTGCGTCCCGCATCTGCAGAGCTACCCAGAGTGTGAACATGCTCGCACATGAAGAAGCCCAAGACCTCCCGTGGGGGAACCTCCCGAACGGGACGTCCAGTCCGAGCCCGTCATAGATGCGGTGCCAAACAACTGGCTCGAACCTGAGCTCGTTGTCCGTTGCTATTCCGTTGGAGGACACGGACTGTAGCTTTATCTGGGCAAGCACACTGCGGGAACGTTCAATCCGCTTTTGGAGCTTTGGCAACGTTCTCCGTAGTTGCACAACATGACGATGTCTTTTAGCTCCACAGTCATGGTGATGACGGATCGATGGATTGCGGGACTAGTCACAATCCGAGTCGTTCCCTCATCGACTCGAGAGAAGGAGTCTCATTCCGCGTAGAGATATTCGAGGTGCCCACGCTTGGAGCGGCCATTCAAAGTGGTGACGGCAACTAAGACGCCCCTCCGAGTGGGTGTAGGAGGATTCATCCATACCTCGTATAAATGAGAAAGTAAGCAAGAAGTGAGAGAAAAGTGAAAGAGAAGTAAAAGAGAAGTTAGGAAGAAGCGAGAGACCCCTAACTATGGATCCATAGCGAGAATGATCCGGCTATGAATCCGAGATAGTGTCCCTAACGAATAATGCTTTCGGACCTGGACTCGGGAGTAGAGACTCGCGTTGAGAAAAAGAAACGCCTTTTTCACTGGGTGTAAGAGGGCTGGTATTGTGAGTATAGAGATCGCGGTAGATGTGAAGCGCACCGATGGTTTTTAGTCAGGCTTAGCGATACCTAGACGTGGGATGTAGCCTGTCCGGTTTGTGTAGTGTGGTAAAAGGTCCTTTCCAGCTGTGGACACGATGAATTCAAGTGGCAATGAGAGGCAGATGGTTGTGGAGGGAAGAATCCTTTTGTTGCTAGGGATTCTTAAATAGTTGAGGAAGTGGATGTGAAGCACGATGATGTTCATGGGGCGTAGAGTAGATTATCACCAGCGTCAACGCAGTTGCGGATGATGACGGGCGATTCTTCGGCACCTATTCGTTTTGGGTCCGTGTAGGTATCAACGGTTGCGAGTGTAAGGGTCAATGGTAGATTTAGACACCTACGAATGACGATTTTCAGTCCATCGGTGGGCGTGTACTCGTGGTAGATGACGATGAGGAGCCTGTTCTCGAGGCTGAAGCGATCATTTTATGCCTGATGAGGAACGGAGCGACTGGCTTAGCCGGTGTGCACATAATCAATGCTGAGTGGAGATTGAAAACATGGCTGTCGAAGCTAACGATGGCCATAACCTGGGAGAATCTGGAAGGAGAATGATGTCAATGTGCGTTCGACGAAGAACGACCACGATCACAAACTTGGAAGGATACTGTTCAACAAATGTCAAATGCAGCACGATTAGGACAAAGGAGGGATATGTTTTAGGTATCGTCTGGGTGGTCCACGTAAGATATGTACAACCAGGAGTAAGTCAGAGACAAGCAGGTTTAGAAGACCAAATCCATCCATGAGTATAAAGAGACGGAGAAAGCCATATCTATCAAACGTTAGAAAAAGAAATAAAAAAATGGTACCAGCCAGTCCGCAAATCCCGTCCGTTAGGACCGCCACACCCCCTCCGGAGGGGAACACAGTTAACAAAGTAGCATGTAGGGGACGGTCCTCCATAAACCTAAGTCGCCTTAAGAATATGCCGACCGGCCGGGGCAAGGTTTGCATACTCAGCTTCTGTCGGTAGACTTCGGACTCCCCAACTATTAAGCTAACTGAGTCGGATTGGCAGGTGGTAGGCCTTTTACTTCTTACATATAGGGCCTATTTCCTAATTAGGAAACTTAGTGTGGTCAGAGTTCGATCCCTCCACGAGATTCCTTTTTTTATTTTCCACTAGGCTACTTGACGCCTCATCTCTTCTTTCTGTCAACCTGTTGTCTTCAGGGTTCTAATATTTACATCCATGGGTGTCGGTATCCAAGTTCCTGCTCAATTATCCCCTCACCCAAAGACTACTGTTCTACCAAGTCACGATCTTGGGCCGAAGATCGTTCATCTTGTTTCTCTACTCCGTTTCAAACGTATATTTGGTGACCTTGCAAAGCCTTCGTTGTGTCTGGTGCCAAGTCTTTAATTGCGATTCAAGTACGCTTGTGATCAATAAAATCGGATATACGCAGGTCAAGTCTATTAACTTAGAAAGAGATTTCATTGATGGAAATTCTACATACAAATATATATATATATATATATTTTTTTTTCGCCCATTTACTCGCTGTCAATGTCGAATGGGAGGCTCTCGAGCCAACCGTAGGTCATCCTACGGCCAGCCACCTTGCCATTGTTGGCCCGGCCATTGGGAAATCTCGGAAAAGGGACATCCAAGCCTAGGCGGTCATAAATGCGCAGCCACACATTCTGCGAGAACTTAATCTCGCTATCGGAAATGAAAGTCTCCGAGGAGACAGACTGGAGCCGAATGATGTGGAGTGCATCACGGCATCGTTGGATGCGTCGTTCCAGTCTAGGTGCCTGCTGGCACCTTTCCTGGTAAAATTGAAGAAGGTTTTCAACCTGCCGCACCTCCTTCCCCATCGCAGTCATCGATCTATCGACCGCGGCTGTGGGAGATGCACAATGCTGGGTTCCGTCCACTAGACAGGGGATCCTCATCGCTGCAATCAAAACGAGGCCAGCAGCATAGAGATGGTCTAGCTGCTCGCACTTAGCAGGGTCATCGTTCTCCTTTTTGTATGAAATTGAGAGAGTTTGGACAATGTCTTGAGCTGCAGTGAGACATTTAATGGCGCCATGGTACACCAGCGCGAGAAGAAGAGACGAATCCACCGAGTCCATATCCTTGCCGGTCATATGAGGATTCTTTTCACATGCGCATGCATGGGAAAATCGCAAGGCCAGTATCAAGAAAGGCCGATGCTGCCGAAGTCGGAAGTAGACATAGCGTACATGGGCCAGGAGGGCCATGCGGCGAACGAGTGGGTCATTCTTGGGGGCAAACTCGATGTTCGCTCCCTTCCATTCAAGACATTTGGGTAAACCATTTTTCCAGCTAGACAAAGTTTCATTCAGGTCCTGGAATGGACGTAAGTCCACGTTGGAAAACCATTTGATAGGGCATTCCAAGCGAGTCACACGAAGACCGTTTTCAACGGTGATCAGGTCATCAGTGTTCTTCAGAAGCGAGGCACAAGCAACGAAGAAAAAGGATGCCACAGCCGATCGTTTGCCGGCATATGCCTCCAGCAGAGTTTCCTCCATATGGGACTGTATCGGCATAGGAGGGACGTAAAAGACATCGAGGTATTGATTGGTGACACCAAGCTGGAGGGCGAGAGATAGTTTCTTCATCCAGAGAGACTGCCATATCACCCGAACCTGCTCCAGCGATTTTTTGTCTATGGCGAGGCAACCACCATGCAGCGTGTGCATCTGAAGAAATTCGGCTTTGCTGATAGCCAGAGATATGATCTCCCAACCCTTTTCCAAATATCCAACCATGTGGACATATTCGATTTGGAGGATCCGTCGGTGGAAATATTGAAGCGAGGGGGGTATTTCCCTCGCCCTTCAGTGTGGATACAGCGGCATCGTTCCACTTGCGGCCTTCCCAGAGGGTCTCTTCAAGAGTGAGGTGGCAAGCGACTGCAAGACAAAACCCGAGGACTGGATCAATAACGTTTGGCGCGAGCCTGCCGTGGTTCACAGCCATGTTGAAGGCTACTTTCAGTTGGTCGATATCAAGAGCAGGGAAGAAAAGGCCATGATTTTTAAGGAAAATGTCCCACAGTTTCTTCGGAATTTCGGAGGGGAGTAGTTGACTGTTAGACGCGACCTTCTTTGGAACCTGGGCGATAGTGCTGTTTGACTTCGACGACTGACTGCCAGAAGCGACACGCTTCCTGGGCGTAGGCTTTATGAAAGGAAAGGACGACGACATGGTGTCATCAGTCGGATCAATAGGTCCCAGAGGTGGTGGGGATAAAGATGAAGAATGAGAGGGGAAAGGAGGATAGGTTGTTGAAAAGGAGAGGAGGGGAGAAAGAGGGGGATGGGGTGATGAAGGAGACAGAGAGACGACAGTGTTTCCTTTACGTGTTGTTGTTCTTGAGGGCGTGTCTGGGGTGTGGGAGGAAGGCACGCGTGAAGAGGTAGGCTTGGGTGGCGCCTTCCTTGTTGAGATTGGAGTTCCTGTTTTGATACCAGGACTATCTGCGCTGATATTGGCAATCTCTCCATCTGGGTCTAAAAGCTCCGCAATTTTCCTTCGATTTGCACCACTCAGCTTCGAGTCAGTGGCTATGGCAGCAAGGATCTGGTTGCGGAGAAATCCGATGTATGAATCTTTCTCGTTCAAGCCATAGGAATCTGGATTAAGTATGATTCTTTTTAGGCGATGGAGGAACAGAGCGTTGTGATCGGCTGTCGGTGGTGCCGATGCGCTTGACAGACACTCTTCAACGCATATGATACGCTCCTGCATCTTCTTCTCCTCGGGGCTCATCAATGGGCCATACAAGAAGTTTTCAAAGCGACTGAGAAGAGCACGAGAGCATCGGCCACCCTTTTCCAGCTTGACTGTTGCAACTTGCATGAGATCATCTTCTTCACGCCACTCGGTATTGAATGGCACACCACTCGACCCAGCAATCGTGGGTTCAGTGGTTGGGCGTTCAGACTTGGCTTTCATGAGTAGCTTCACAATGTTGCGTAGAGGCCCTGCTGCAAGGTTGCGATGCTTCATTCTCTGAACGTTGATTTCGGTAGTCAGGTTGCACCGGAGCTCCATTTCGTTTTGAGGTAGGGTAGGTGATATACTGCGTGGTGGAGGACCCGATCTACCTCTACTGGGCATGCCAGTGCCAAATAGTGAGGTTTGAGCCTGCCCCGGCGCAGATTGCCTAGCAGCACTTCCAGAGTCAAGTTCGGATATCCTGTGCCGTTTTGCGGGAGGTGGTTGGAGTGCCTGCATCTGCTGGGCATGGCTAGAGTGATTCTGGATGTGGAATGCAACCACGTCATTGGCAAGTTCAGTCCGTTCAGAACTGTCTGCAACCCTTGGTCTCTTTTCACCTGTTACTGGTGAAGCAGAGGGATTATCGGACATTGGCCTAAAGAATGGAGCACCAATCTTCTGAGTGATTCTGTTCTCGACAATTTCGTCCTCGGTACTAAATCATATAAAATTAGCCATTTTGACTCGGCCAAGCTGGTATCACTGGTAAACATACACTGGTAAGGCCACAGAAGGATATGAGCATTCGGCTTCAAAGCCCATGCTCCGACAGTTCTGGCAGACTATGTAAATAGTCAGTCATCAACGTAATTGAAATACTCGTTGTCCTATCGAGTCATGGGGTACCTACCTGGTCTAGTGCGGTCACAGCGACGATGCTTTGATCTGCATTTCACACAAGAAAATCCAAGCGGATGAGTTGACGGCGTTGAATAAGTTGTTGACAATGGAGCCGATGGTGGCCGTGAAACGGCGGTGTCATTCGCCATCGGCGTTTGACCATTCATAGTCAGGTTCGGTTCCCTGAATCAATTGAGTAAGGAATCGGCTCTACTTGACTTGGCCAAGCTGATATCACGGGTAAACATACACTGGTAATGGTGTGGGAGGATATGAGCATTCAGCCTCAAGTCCCATGCTCTGACAGGTGTGGCAGACTATGGGAACCTTTAATCAGTCATCAATACACTTCCAATCCTCGTCCCTGTCAAGTCACGTCCTAGGGTACCTACCTGGTCTAGTGCGGTCGCAGCGTCTGTGCCTTGATTTGCATTTCAAACAAGGGAGACCCAGCGGGTGGTTTGACTGTGCTGAAGAAGTCGTTGACAACGGAGCCGATGGTGGCCGCAGAATGTCGGCGCCATTGGCTAGCGGCGTTTGATCTCCCATAATTCTGTTCCCTGAATCAATTGAGAAAGAAATTAAATCTATGATATATAGTGTTAGCCTGCATTGTTCGAACTTGAGATGATAGAGTTGGCCTGGCTGAGTTGAGTGCAACTTGATAGAGGCTGCACAGGCCCCCATAAGCCAGTAGCAAGGGGCAATTCCTCCTTTTCTTTCTTTTTTCTTCTTCTTTTTTCTGTAATAACTCACCAATGTCGAAGACTTGTCGAAGTTATCAAGTGGAACTGAACAGCATGAAGATGTTAGTTGCTGGTTGGTCCGCAAAGTACATATAGTTCATGGTGAAGTGAGAACAACAATTTGCACCGTGCCAGGCGAAAGATGTTACGCCAGCACCAGGGCAAATTTGAGAACTGCTTACCGATAAATTCAATAATATGTTGATCTGAAATGATTCACCAAGGAATAATTGATGACAAGGCGTAGAGGCGCGTGGCAGAACCAGGATGGTCAAGATGACAGCAGGGTTGTGAAACTCAGATCAAGGCGAGAGATTCAAGGCGAAACAAGAGTTCAAGTTCGAGTCCAACCTCGCCAGGTCAGGTTAAATGCCCCGAGTTATATGCCACATCGTCTTGCGTAGTGACAATGATACCTCAAAAGGGCTACCGTTGAGTATATGTAGAGGTTAACTAAGGGAGGTTGTTGCCTTGCCGCCTAGCCGCATCTACCAAGTATACTTGTGATGCCCTCGGTAATAGCTTTGTGATTCATCTACAACATCGAAGTACAAAGGAACTCAGAAACTTGCGCATACGAGTCGTAACTTTGTAATTATGGGTGCACTTGGGGTGGTTTGAAGACGAGAGAAAATGTCTGAGCTGTAGCGAATGCCATAAGTATTGAGGGACCTGTACGAAACGCCAGGAAAGGTGAATTTGCGTAGGAACACTAATTGGAATTTCAGATCTAGTATATAATCGACACATTAAGACTCTTATTACATATATTGTACAATGATGGGGAACCTGGGTACATCATAGGTGGATCTGTCATCATTCACCTCACGGTCGAAGATCCGTAGATCAAATACATTCAGAAGTTTAAAACCCCTTGTGGAATGTGGAGGGCAGGCCACGCCAACAGGGCCGGAGAAGCAACTATGTCGAAGTAATGCAGCGCCATGTGTATTGCTGAGTCGGTATAAATTGCCTCCATATAGGAGGATGCCCCGGTGTGGAATGTTCAGTTTCCGCCAGCTGGCCATGGCAATCGGTACAGTTGGACATCTACTTCTCATCCAAAATGGATTCATGAAGACTGTGGTTTTTCCGCTTCGTCTACCGATCGCTCGAGTTCTTGCTCTGTCCATCGATGGAACAATTTGCGCGCGTCGGAGAGAGTGGCCTCCTTGGGCAACCCGTTGTGAACTGACTGGACGTGAAGAACTGGAACATCAAACTCGTAAACATCCTTCCAAGATTTGTTCCCAGGCTCCATGATATCCGCTTCGACGTATTCAAAGGAGCGCCGTTTCTGGAGCTGAAGCACGGTGTTTTTGGCGGTATCGCACAGGCCACAGCCCGCGCGTGTAAACAGCGTCAAGCGGGCTGGACTGAGAAGGGCACGCGTAGGAAACATGGACAATATCAATTATGCAAAGAATGAATTCAACCACGGTTTTCGATATGGCCGGTGCCGTGACGCGAATGCGGTCAGAGAGTTCTCCGCGATGGAACATTCGAGCTTCCCCGCTAAACCCTGTTAGGCAACCTGCGCCATTCTGTCCAGGACACTTTACAATCTTTTTCTCTGACTCAGTCCAGTCAATTCCCTTATAATCCGTCTTGCTATCCATCATGGCAGGCAAGTGTGTCCACAAAGCGTGTGGAAAGACCTTCACCGACCCGGAAGAAGACTGCGTGTATCATCCGGGTCCCCCAGTGTTCCACGAGGGGCAGAAAGGTAAGTACCTTGGTGTTTAAGCTATGCCAGATCTGTGTCCCATGAGTCCACCAAGGGTTCACGGTGGACCATTGCGGCAGCGCAATGTGACACTCGATCTTGTCTCTAGCTTCTGCTACGTTTCTACCCCGCGACACCGCTAACTTCTCAGGTTGGAAATGCTGCAAGCCCCGCGTCTTGACCTTTGAGGAATTCCTCGCCATCCCACCATGCACAACCGGCAAGCATTCTACCGTCGACGACACGCCCGCCCCTGAGCCCTCCAAGGCCGAGGAAGTCATTGCTCCTCCTACACCGCCGACTGAGCAGAAGAAGTCCGAGCGACTACCCATTTCCGCTACCCCGACTATCGCAACTGCGGCGCCGCCTGAGAAGCCAGTCATCGACGAGCCCGAATCTGATGATCCTGATGCGGAGATCCCAGCCAACGCAACATGCCGTCGGAGGGGTTGCGGTGCGTCCTACACGGGTTCGACTGCTCGCGATGAGGAGAAGTGCGTCCACCACCCGGGCCAGCCGGTCTTCCACGAGGGCAGCAAGGGGTGGTCCTGCTGCAAACGCCGGGTGCTCGAGTTCGATGAATTCCTGAAGATCCCCGGCTGCACAGAGAAGAGGAGGCACATGTTTGTTGGCAAGGCGAAGCCCCCGGGCGAAGAGAAGGTGGACACAGTCAGGTGCGTATATGACAAGACAGGCGAACCAGCCCTATACGGTTCTGAAGAGAGCAAACTGACATGCTTTCGCATACTACAGGAATGATTTCTACCAGACTCCCACAGCCGTCAACGTCTCCCTCTACCTTAAGAAGATTGACAAGCAACGGGCCAAGGTTGAATTTGATGCCAACTCGATTATATTCGACCTTCCTACCACGGACAACAAGCGCTACCAGGACACATATCCTCTCTTTGCGCCTATTGACCCGGAGAAGTCAACTTTCCGCGTGCTCGGCACCAAGCTCGATTTGAGCCTGATCAAGGCTGATGGTACTAGCTGGCCGGTGTTGCGCAGTGATGACAAGTGGACTGGACAGCGCATCCAGATTGGCAATGCTGGGCATGCATGATTGGGTACATGTAAAAAGCGTACACGATAGAAAATTCAACGGTTATGACGGTGACGACAATATTGAATTGAGATATTCGCTCCAGAAGTACATGTAGCTCACGTGGGCACGTATGCAACCTAAGGTACTCGGCATGCCGACAGCAACGATATACGTATCTTGGCAATAAAACCCCGAACATTATAGGGTTCTTCTTGGCGAGATATGACATCGCAAGAGCTCATAAACCTAGCAAGATTTCTGAGGCTCTTGTTTCAAATGGTTCGTACTGAATGTACGTTTACACCATCCCAATTACCAATTGAAGATCATGAGATATTCAATACTACACCATTGCAACCTCTGATCAAATTTGAAGACCAGAGCAAGCAAAGCCAACTCAGAGCACATAACAGTGACTGAAAAAATCGGTATGTGACGCCCTCTCCACAGCTAACACCCATGGGGCTTCCCGAAGGATACCCTAGCATAACCATAAAGTGATTGGGAAAAAGAGAGACGCCTTTACTCTCCAGGGCCGGGAACGGAAGAAAACCCATTATGGCCGAAGCCATAGGATAACCCTCAGCAAGCCACATTTGTGGAGCCCCGTTGAAATTTACATAAGTTATGTAAACCTCTACTGATGATGGAGAGAAAAGAAAAAAAGAGTAAAGGCGCGGGCGAGGAGGTCGTATTTATGTGTCCGGAAGTCAATATACGCTAGAGCTGATTGGGCTTCGGTGAAAGGGTTTTTCCATTTGTTGACTAATATTGCATTTATGACTAATTTCGCCTTTTTTTGTTGAGGGATTTGCCAGATTTGGTAAGTAGGGCTATTCCCAGGGTTTAACCAGTGCATGTGACCATTTACCCACTTTGCTTCAACGTTGTTTTTCATGTGATCGACCCGTGGCTTGGCAACAAGGAATGAACATTGTATGTACATTGTACAGGCAAGATGCTTTAGTACCACTTCGCCACCAAATTGCAATGAAAACAAAGAATGCGACGTTGGGAAATCACCCTACGATATGCAACCAATAAGCTCATATTTCAAAAATACCAAAGCTTAATTAGTCGTGGCGGTGGACAAGTGCCCTTCGCCCTTAAGTACCCTGGGCCCCAGCAAATCATTCCATCTTCCAATCACGGGTCGGGAGCACGAGACCTCCCCTCGCTGTCTCATTCACCTCCCCGCCATCGATAGCGTTCGAATTCTTCGCCCCTGAACCTTTGTACCTTCGCCCTAATACAGAATCCGCCTCTTCACGTTGTGCTGTACTTCTTTCTAGAATTTATCTCCTTTTGCACATTGCACTAGCAGCCTGGCCTTGTGCAATTACCTAAATCTTGAATTCGAGCATCTCGCTACTGATATAGGGGCGGTGCCTCTCAAGCAGTTTTGGACTAATTAAATAGTACGAAATCACCCTGACACACAAACCAACTGGCCCCTATACCCCTTTTCCCACCTCCGCTCCACTCAACTCCAACATGGGCTCGACAGAGACTCAGATGGCTGCGCCAGAATTCCGATACATTCCCCTATCATACAGCCATGCGGACTCCCAAGCATCTGCTCTCAGGCTAATCCTGACCCTCAATCCTGACTGGGAGGGTCCTGGCAACAATATTGAGTTCGTACGGTTCACCGACGGCATCACCAACACTGTGTGTCTCTCTATCCCGGTGTTGCTTCCCACGAGACCAGCGAGAAGGTCGTCAGAATCCAATTGAGACTAACAGCTCCTTAGCTCTTGAAAATTATCAACCTGAAACCTGGCCTGACGGAGGAACAAATAGACAATGAGGCAGTACTGATGAGGGCGTACGGAAACGGCACAGAGGTCCTCATAGATCGCGAAAGTACGAGCAAAATCCCCCCCGACGGACAACCTTCGTCAAGATTCCCACTTCTTGAACAAGAAAAAGCCCCTCCGCGCCTCCCTTGCCCATTGCGACATATGCTGAAGTAGATCAATTATCCTTAGGAGAAACCAAGTCCCATGCACTCTTGGCCAGCCGCGGCCTGGCCCCGCCCCTCCTCGCTCGATTCAAAAATGGCCTGCTCTACCGCTTCATCCGCGGCAAGCCCTGCGGCCACCAGGATCTAGTCTCTCCGCCTATCTGGCGCGGCGTCGCCCGCCGCCTGGCGCAGTGGCACGCTGTCTTGCCTAGTAGCGGAGCTGCGTCTGCCAAGGATACTTCTGTGGCTGAGATCGCGGCCTCCCAGGACGATGAGATCACCGTAATCAAACCCCGGCGTGCGGGCCCGTCTATGTGGGCTGTGCTACAGAAGTGGGTGCTGGCTTTGCCCGTCACCACACCAGAGCAGCGTGCTCGCCGGTTGAGTCTGCAAGCAGAGCTGCAGTGGGTTTTGGATATCCTGGATGATGGGAAGGGGATTGGTGAAGACGGGGTATGTGACTCCCAGCCTTGATCCACTGGAAAAGTGGATTGCTTGAATACAAGACTAACCGCTGGTGTTGTAGCTCGTCTTCTCGCACTGCGATCTCCTCTGTGCCAATGTCATTGTCCTTCCGAGCGAGAACGGTCTCCCCACCCCCGAAGACGGCATCGCGCCTGTCAACTTCATCGATTATGAATATGCGGTTCCTGCGCCTGCGGCCTTCGATATCTCCAATCACCTTGCTGAGTGGGGTGGCTACGACTGCGATTACAACATGATGCCGACAAAGTCTGTGCGCCGTCAGTTCCTTACTGAGTACACGAAGAGCTACTGTGAACAACGCGGCCTTGACGCTTCGTCCCAGGCTGAGATTGTCGACCGGCTGTACGAGGATGTTGACCGCTTCCGTGGCATTCCCGGTCTCTACTGGTGAGTTCAGCGAACACAATTGGAAAAACAGCGTAATGGCCGTACCATGCTAAGAATATCTCCCAGGGGCGTTTGGGCACTCATCCAAGCGCAAATCTCCCAGATCGATTTCGACTACGCCAGCTACGCTGAGATCCGTCTCGGCGAGTACTACGCGTGGAAGCGCGAGGCAGACGGAAGCCGCAAGCAGGCTGGCGAGGAGATGCCGCTGCGCGAGGCCCGCTGGGCGTCAGAGGAGTAAATGCATTTGAAATCCTCCCGTTTGGATTCTGACCCTCTCCTATAAGATGATGCCAGTCGATCTTTCAGCGCTTCATTTTTCCGAACACTATCAATTCCCAGTGGTCCTGACACAACCACACCTACGCCTTTACCTCATTCTTGCAATTGCAAGGAACGTTCAACATGGCACTCCAGAAATTCAACAACATTCTCGGAGTCAGCTCACGTCGAAACGAATAACCGAAGAAAACAACTCAAAAAGTTGTGGTCTTGTACGACCACAGACGAGGTCGGACTGACAGGTCCAACTCAAGAGAAAATAAAGAGAAAGATAAAATAAGGAGACTCTACTCCGATTTCAGTGTAGAGTCGGAGCAAAAGTCTTGGTATCTGATGATATAGATGGTGGTTTGTCTCTTTGCATTGTGGTGGCCATTTTTCCTCGTGGTCTTGTGTGTTGTCTTTCAACAACAGTCATAGCTGGGGTGTTTTGAGGTTAATATAGTTTTATTTTTCCCCTAATTTTTCCTATCTTAGTCTAGTTTTGAATGAACTTATCTTAAAGGCATGTTCGCTTGTTCCCAAAGTTGTAGTCTTTAGGGGATGCTGTGAGCTTGGCCCACAGGAAATTTCCCACACAGCGCCAATATCTCGAAGATGAGGTAGATACCAGGCTGTTACGTGTAGATATTGTGTTATTATTACCCGAATAGTCACGTTGCTCACATTTTGAACTGGAATTTGTTGTGAAAATACGGAAAATCAAATGTTCTGACCCCTCTCTTCCAAAATATATCTACCGACATCATTCAGCAACACTATGTTTTCGGTATCTCAGTCACTCGACGCAACCATATTCCTACCCCCTGGAAATCCTTCGGTTTAGAACCTTAAGAACTGCTGTAGTCAGAGAAAAATTATAAGTCGGTGGGTTCTAAGAGTCCTTTTGAAGTCATGCAATATCTTTCTATTTTATTCTTCGTGTATACAAACCATGAGCGTATATGAAACCTCACCGCTAATTTCTTAGAATGTCTAGCATATATCACACAATGAGAATGTCACACTGCGGAGATTGAGACTGCTTTCGAGCCATGTCAATCCAAGATATATAGGTACCTGGCTCATTCCACCAGGTCTCAACGAACGAGAGAACACGCGCTCTGTCGAGAGTGCGGCTGATACGCATGACATTACCAAAGCATTCCTGGATAATCCTCTGTCCGAAAGGATGTCCTCGGAGTTCAGTTCCTGCCATAAACAGCGGCCAGACAAGGTCCTGAGCGAACATGCCGTCTCGAGTCTCGGAGAGAAATTGTACATAGCGGAGGATTTCATCCCGAGACTTGCGTACATCATTACATGCAGTAGCGGCCTCTGATAAAGCTTGATGGCTGTAAATGAGGGTTGCGTGGTAGTACATCCAGATTACCAATTCAAAGCCACGTCGATCAGCCTCAGAGGAGAAGTCAATGGATTCACTGAGACGCATCATGCTGTTCCTAGCAGATTCAATCTGTGACTGGATGTCTTGGATCGGGCCGTATGACAAAGACTGCTCGATCGCCCCGGAACAAAACCTCAGACGCTCAAGGCGGGTGATTTGGTCGATGACCCGAATGAAGTCGGTGAAGACTGCGTTCTCGGCCCTTGCAGGAGGAGTCTTTATCTTCATGTTGTAGTTGCCAAATGTCGTCAGATCAGCCCACACCGAAGCCTCATAGAATTCTAACTCGAGAAACCGTTCGATGCAGGCTAGCTGGTGGTGCCGGCGCGGTCGGTTTCCTGACGCCAGGATGATCTCCCTCGCAGCGGAGAGATGGACTCTCCACCCAGCGCCTTGTGGTTTCATAAACTCATTATTACAGAGAATAATCACAGATGCAAGGGTGTAGGCAGATGTTGTGCTCGCTTCCAGTGCCGATGCAGATGATATAGAAAGACTGTTCAACTCTTGAGCCAGAAGGGCAAGGGACTTATTTTGATAGTTTTTCGACATCTGTTGGAATGTCCCATGTCCCAGGTCATTTGGAGGGTACTCCGATGCCAGGTCATGGGCGGCGATAGCGAGAATGGAAGACAGGACAGTTTCGGAGCTCTCAGCCATTGGTAGAATCATGTGACGCCATGCATTCTGTTGCGGGACCCACGCAAGTCGATGGGCGACTCGGTCGTTAAACCAGGAGATCAACCGGGAAACATGCAGTGGTCGAGCTTGCGAGAAGCAAAGTTCCGAAGCGGGGGATGGATAAGCCCCCGGTGAGAAACGGGCAGTGGGGTAGTTGTACCGATCCAGAGAATTTATGCTGTTGCCAGTAGCATGGGCCTCACTTAATGTCTCTGGCGAAGAACAAGGCGAGTTTGATGCTGTGACAGGAGCGTCGAGGGAGGGAAATGCTCTGCCACGCAGACTACCGCGACTGGCGATGCCTTGGACCCATCTGAGCCGTCGGCCGTAGCCAGGGCATTCTAAATTGCGCTTTCCACATTTGTGGCAGCCCGGAAGCCCCCGATCACACTTGATACGTCGCCTTTGACAAGTTGGACAATCTGGTAATATTAGCCCCGCTTTAGCACGAGGTGAGATCCGTACCTTTAGCAGCCAACTGTTCCGTAGAACCTGCGGACATTTGTCTATCCCATTCGAATTTTCTGCCTGGAATCACGGATATCCTTAGAATAGAACAAGCGCGTTGATATGGGTAGTTCTGGGTTTCATGTGAGTCATGTGATAGACAAATGGGAATTTGATGCCTTTGACGGATTTGAACTGCACTAAGCCTATTCAGGCATTCCAGTGCAAGTGGATTGGCCCTCTCCACTCCAGTGGACCGGATCCCAGGTGCATATACACAGTCGCAAGTCACACGGCATACACCTGGGCATGTGGAAGTGTTAACATATTGAATATTAGGTATTATATTGGGGATTCTCATAGGATGATCAACGACATCCGAATCCCGAGGATCGATTGTGCAATTCCCAAATATAGTCAAGGTCCTGGTTGGCTCTCCAGCTAGTTATTCAGCTACCTAACCAATTAATCTATAACGGTCAATTCCTACTCCATAGGAGTAGTAGCCCTAAGAAGGACTTAAACTGGTAATGTAAGTCGTACATCAAGTGTTGACACCAAAAAAGGCTAGATCCGTAATAAACTCAATCTTTCCGTCTTGGCTGCCGCTTTTGGCAACGGGCGATATCAACAGAAGTATAGGGGGACTGGCTCTTTCTCTGTCTTATTTCCGACATTCAAACACACAGCGAAAAAAATCTTCTACAATTCTCATTTTGCGCACCGAAACATGACTTCTCTCAGTCTCGAGCTCGTTGCTCCCTCTACCCACTATGTCGATAGCCATGAAAAGCGTGGCGTTTCTACTTTTGCAGGACATGCTGTTCTGTCAGCGACATCATTTTTAAACCTGATCGACGTGACAGAGATCCACGTTCGACTTCTTCAAGTTCTGACGTCTATAACTGACAGCAAAGACACTCGGATTTCGAGTCCTTTATTCAGCAGTCGAACATACAAACCACCCAAGCGAAATTTAAGAACTGAACGGACCCTTCGGGAGGTACCTCTGCCGGTACTGTCCAAAGAAGGGGTTGAGAATTGTCAAGGAGGAGTTGCCTCAAAGACTTACTTCTATTTGGACATTCCAACGAATATACCCGCGACGACAACAACACCTATTGGAACCATAACCTACGAAATAGAAGCCACAGCACCGACATCGAAGAATGGGATGATCACTCATCGTCGACCCTTGATTATCAACCGCCAGATGGTTCTGACCGATCCAAAACAGACCCATCATCGCCTCAAATTCCCAACCTCTAACGTCATTGAAGGAATGACCCTTTCACAAATCTCAACACCGAGGTCTGGACCCAGGATCTCATTCACAGCGACAATCCATACTCATTGGGAGTCAGCCCCTGCAGCTCGACCAACAGAGCTTCGCCATCTTGTGGTGCGAGAGCTGAGGTGGCATGCTGAGGAGGTGGTTGAGTTCATAAGCATTGGCAGCCCCGGGGTGAAATATCCTATCCGCGAGCGACAGGCGGTCCGAAAGCTATGTGATGGAAGCACAAAGGGATACTGGGGATCCGCTCACAATCCATACATTACGGAATCTCACGGACCGAAGTTCGAGGCAAAGGCAGGAGAAAAACGAGGCATTCGCATTCCGTTTGAATTTAAAATTCCAAAACGGGCAATGGTTGTGGATGACGTTGACCTTGCCGCATATGATACTGGAACCGAGGAGTTCGGCCAAGCACTATATTGTGGCCTTCCCGGGGAAGATTGTTTATATTCGCCGGGAAGAGTGACCAAGGGAATCACTGTCCATCACCAGTTGAAGATTGAACTTGTTATGGGGGAAGATGTCTTTCATAAAGATACTGGCAAGCTTGTGGAACGGAAACGGCCACGGACTATTGTGTGTCCTGCAATTCCATTCAGTGTTTGTGAGGTATCTGCCTAGCTACGGGCCCTGATGTACAGATGAGGATGACTTGCTTGGTTGGCTTGTTTGTATTGGTCTATTGTGCTGCTGTACTCGAGTCAAAGGCTTGACTAATCTGAATATTATATGAAAATCAGAATCTGTTTTACCTGGGTAGTGCTAGTAAAACAGGGCTGACCAAGTCATAGTTCTATATCAATCTGAAATATTCGCCCTTCAATCCCGGTATATGCCAGGAAGGTATCGGGGTATAGATTTGACCACCGCACTGTTATTCCAACATGAATAACTAATCTCAATACGATCGGAAAATTATGCAAAAATAGTTACAATCCCATCCGATAAAACAACTGGAAATAGTACGACCACTGGAAAATCCGCCCATCCCAAGCTCCCGGTGTCCCCCGGCAAAGCGCTCTGCCGGGGCAAAATGCGGAGAGAACAATATAAGAAGGTTGGAACAATATATGCAATTAATACATGCCTACTTCAAATACCCTCTCACTAGTATATCCAATCCCTCAACTCCATATTCCTCGAAAACCATCAAATCCCCCAAATCCCCCGATACAAAATGGGAAAATCCATCCTCCTAATCAACGGCCCGAACCTGAACCTCCTGGGCACACGCGAGCCACACGTCTACGGACACACAACCCTCTCCGATGTAGAATCAAACAGTCGCGAGATCGCCGCCAGCCATGGTGCCATCCTTGAATCTTTCCAGTCAAACCACGAAGGCGCAATCGTGGACCGCATCCAAGCAGCGCGTGGCAAGGTCGACGGGATCATCATCAACCCGGGCGCGTACACACATACCTCCGTTGCGATCCGCGACGCCTTGCTCAGCATTGATATTCCTTTTATCGAGCTCCATGTGAGCAATGTCCATGCGCGCGAGCCCTGGAGACACCACTCCTACTTCAGTGATAAGGCTGCGGGGATTATTGTTGGTCTTGGGGTCTATGGGTATAAGGTTGCTGTTGAGCATGTTTGTGTTAACTTTGAGGAGAAGGAGAAAGGGGCCAAAGCCGCGCTCTGATTGTATATACACTTTTATGGATAACTTCTGATTTCAAGTGCGTGGAGTTGCAGGAGCTCATCCGTTTGAAAAACAGATTTCTACCTACACTGGCGAATTCATATCTGTCATAGAAGCTATCTTACAATACCAGTTGTCTGGCCTGGAACAGCTTTGGGTATTGGGGAGGCGTGCCGTACATTACCACAGACACAAGGAATTGGGACTCCGGTTTGAGGCTTCAAATGTGCGAGAGCACGGGAGCCACGAACTGGCGTATAGCGGTTGCTCAGGGTCCAGATGTATGACAGGCCAGGAGGCCAAATGGGGCCGACCAGCGGCGACAGGGTGTTTCCACGGTATTCAGATCACCGGAATGGAATGATCTTACAGGACATCATCGCTTGGTGGTTCCAGGCATGTTAAGAGGCTGCGTCTCCCTTTGCATACCAGAGGAAGTGCCATTATTGGGTAGCTGCTGGGTCTGTGCCAGCAAGAAAGGCTCAATCTGACTGGAGAATGAGTAGAGCTCGGGAATGCCCGCATCAGAGACAAAGCCTAGGTTCTGCATGAACTCTGGTTGATTGTCGGGTCTATAGAGGGTTAAAGTCAGTCAATGTGCAAAAGAAAAGCAGATAAATACTTACTTTTCCGCACCGTCTAATGATGCGAGCTCATCAAATAATGCATCAAGATCAGGAGCAATCCGCTGCCTCCTTGGACGTGCATAACCATCCATATCAACCAATGAGCCCATATTGACCGATGGGTCGTGATATGCTGTTGTATGATACTGTGAGGTTTGATGGTATGGTGGCGAAAGACAGGCGAGCAACCCTGTACTATTATTGGATTCGCTAGGCATTGATGTAGGATGAGGAAGCCCATTGTTAAGAGAACCATGCAAGTGGCCCTGCTGTGGGGGAACTTCTGAGGTGCCCCCAACGGAGGTTAGGGATGACGGCGTGCGGAGAAGAGATACATCTTCGATGTGTTGTGTGGTTCTAAGCCAAGGCGTAGAGAGGAATGGGTTTTCATGGGCAGCCGCGGCATGCGTATTATTTTGGGGGGGCATGTGCCGCATGTGTGGCATGGAGAAGATGCGAAGGTGTGGCTATTGCGAGCGATGACGGGATTGTCATGTCTCCGCCAGTAGAGGAATCAATGTGTTGTGAGACCGTAGGAGAGGTACTCAAGAGTTGGGATCCTCGTGATACATTTAGACCAGGGGATTGTTGGTCCGGCATAGTCCACAAAGCAGAAAGCTGGGAGGAAAAGTTGTGGATGTTGTTTCGTAAACCCGTATCAAGGACTGACGGGAGGTCCCTAGAAATGGATCGCGGAAGTCCAAATCGAAGAATCAGACCGAATGTTGGTGCCGTTGCTGAAAAGCTGTATGACTCCACATAGACATGAAGTAATTGCAAAAGCCTTTTTGAGCTTTCTGTAGCACGAATTTTGTGAGGGGGTTCAGGTATGTTCTGATCATGTTCACGAATGGCAATTTGGGAGCTGAGAGCAATGACAACACTTTCGTATGTCATCTCCAACCCAAAAATATGCGGAGATGCCTGTCTCGCAGGGCGACTTTGTAGATCGACACGATAGCTCTTTGGTAATTCTGTTACCCAGCGCCGTAATTGCAGCTCCAGTTGCTCCAGCTGCGATCGAGATACTGTTGGGTCATGCTTGCAACAGCATAGATCATTTAGAATAGATACGAGGCTGACGAGGCGATTGAAAGTGCTCAACGCGTGAAGGGGGCCTCGCTGCATAGACGCCCGTGAGGATTGGGTGGGCCGCAAGCCGGTTTGGTCTTCCCAAGGATGCCATTCCTCAAGGCCATCTTCATTGACAAAGCCTACCCTGGCTAAGTCTGCCTTCCGCAGCGATGGGCACTGTGATATTGATTCTGCAATGAGGGTCTCGAGAACAAAGCAACCCAAAAACACATGTTTTGCTCGACCAAGGTGTTTGTCTTGATCTGGAGTTCTCGATGACGAAGAATATGGAGGTTGACCGAGACCTAGTATATGCGCAATCCGAACAGCCTGACCAACAAGCATCCAGGATCCAGTCCATTCTTGTTGTCCGAATTTGACCAGACCCAGGATCAATAGTGCTTGCACGTGTCCAATCTCGTGTGGGCCACTCTCAGTCGGGATCAATTGCCGGGCTGTAGAATACATTTGTGATGAACTCATCCGATCACTAGGCTGCTCCCCCACTTCGTTGGAGGCTGATATAGAAGCATCCTGGAGCGAAGCGAGGGTGAGGACAGCCCACAAAGCCGCATGCTCCCCAGACCCGGGGGTTACACCCGACGCGTATAGATCGCCTTCAGTATACTTAAAAGCGGTGCGAAGTATGTCATGTTTTTCGAGTATGGGGAACCAACATTGTGTGTAGGAGAAATACACATCAAAAAGGGGCCATGCGTTGTAGGGGAGCTTAAGAGGGGTTCTCATGGAGAGCGATCGAGGGTAATCAGGAACCGGCGGAAAGGTGAAAGAGGTGGAAGGATAGTCATCTGGTGTAATTGTCTGAACACCACAGTCTGTGGTTGGGCGTGGTCCGGTGACTTTCATAGGAGCGGCGCCTACTGCGGCTCGAGTCGGCGATACCCCTAATAATGGCGTCTCGCGAGCTTCCATGCCTTCTAGGATCCGCCACTCCCGTGCTTCAGCGGAAGAAAGAATTCCTTCGACATCTAGAGGTGTTTCTCCCTCGTCGTATGTCTGAAGATTTTGCTCCCTTTCCTCCTCCGGCTGTTCCAGTACTACCAGAATTCGTTCAATGTCTCTGAGTACTGTGCTGTTTTTGAAGGAAGCTAGCAATGCATCAGACCCTTCGGCTTCTTTGCCCATTGCGGCCAAGTGACTCGGAAGATTTATTGATCGCATCAAAGCTCGCATGACATCTTCACTGCCTTGGATCCTTTGGAATGTCAGCCCCCAAAGCAACTCAAGCGATCGAATGTAGCCTGTGGGCAGGCCTCGTTTCTTCGGGTTGGCTTTGTAGGTACAGGGTCGACAGAGCGATGCACAAGTCGAACAAACAGGCTGTTTTCCATCACATTTGTCCTTTTTCGACCGGCAACTATCGCAGGCCCGTGAAACACGCTGACGTTTCGGTTCCCCCGTCGCCTTCCCATCGTCTTCCGGGTCGGTCCATCGGCGTTTGGATTTGCTGCTAGCGCCGGTGGCTTGCCGCTGTTCAGCGCTCATGGCGGTTGATTTTGTGATCCACTTGGAGGACTCAGGCGCATGTTCCCGCAGAGCGATATGTGATGAATCCTTTGCCGATAGGCGACTGCACGGGCGAGCGGGCGACTACGCCATGAAATTGAGCCCCACTGGAGGGATATTAGGGCGGGAGAATCGCAATGTTGAGGGCAGATGCAGCAGACAAGGTGCTTGCCAACAGGGTTCTTCCGGGGAAGGTTGGATATCCGGTGAGCCAGTCACTGGATCGCAAAAGGTAATCGTGTGAACACTGAGCTTTAGGTTATAGATTTGAAGCTGATTTTTGTCAGCTAGGGTCACGAATCAGATAAGCCTCAGCAATTTCGATAAATTCCCCAATGTGTTTTGCACGTTCGTATCTGTCCCCGCGGGGAAGAGGAAAACCGGAAAATCCCCGGGTGAGTGCTCGTCCGCCTTATGTAACGAAAACGTACGGCCCTGGAGCGAGCCCTCCAGGGCTGGAGACCCGCGCCCTTTTGCACGAATGTTCCTTTTCCCCGCAAAACTTGGGAAATCCCGCTTACCATATCAGTTCCCTCCACATCTCCGGATCCCCTATCCACGTATATCTCAATACCCTACGGCTCTCCGTCCCACCCTTCCGTCTATAGTAATGGGTCCTCGACTACCTTCCTCCTGATCTCATTCCCGCACGTGGGACCCTCGATGCGCCATGTCTATGTTGGTACGCCCACCGAAACGAAAGCTCCACGAGGTCGAGACTATAGACGATGGGCCTCGAAAGTACAACTCAGGTGTCATGCCCTGTCCCTCTGTCCACTTCTCATCACGGCCTCCTTCTCGTCAATTGAATGAACATAGAGAAACATCCGGAGATTCGCGTCCACCGTCGCTGAGAGAAGCACACTCGAACCGCGGATCCCCGGTGCTGTTTGAACATGGTCATCTCCAAACTCCGCGCATCTTCAGCCCGAACGCATCCATTGTATTGATCGGAATCCGTGGCACGGGAAAGTCAAGTTTGGCGGTCATCCTCGCGGCGACATCCGGACGACGATTGATCGATGCAGACCGCTACTTTCAGCAGAGTGTGGGATGTTCCCGTGCTGAGTTCAAGAAAGAAAATGATGGATTCTTATACCGGCAACAAGAGGCCCGGGTCTTTGAGTCAATGCTGGCAGATAACCAAGAGGGATGTGTGATTGCCTGTGGGGCCGGATCGATGGAACGTAACGGCCAAAGGATTCTTAGGGAGTTTGCCCAGACACATCCGGTTATCCACGTCATTCGAGATCCAGAGAGTATCCAGTCATATCTTAAAGCGTGGGATACGCAAAAGGTGCGACATTTCCTAGAATTGTCAGGCCCGATATATCGAGGATGCTCGAACCTCGAGTTCTTCAATCTGTCAGAGGCCAGAAGTGATAGCGACGATGCATCACCGACGCACCGAACAGAACATAGGTCACATACTTCCATTCCCTTTTTAACGTTGAAACGAGTCCAGCGTGACTTTCTCCGCTTCATTGCCTTTATCACCGGTGACATTGCGGAACTTAGCAGCCAACATGCATCTTTCCCGCTGTCGCTGTTGCCTGTGGAATCTCGTATGTACACATCTGCAGTGTCTGTACCATTCTCTAGGGTGTGTGAGAAGGGTATTGATATCGAGCAACTGGAATTCACTGCCGATGCCTTCGAACTGGCAGTCGACGTGACAGACTCCTCTGGTCAGTCAGGCCTCAGCTCAAGTCTTGCGGACAGTATCAGTCAGGCGGTAGCAACCGTTCGTCGCAACATCATCGTGCCGTTGATATATCATGTGGAAAGCTATCCCACGTCCACAGGATCTCTGTCTCCTAGCCAAGTTCCCGTGAGAAGTACCGATGAAACCTACTTGAACCTCGTCCGACATGGCCTGCGGCTCTCCACTGGTTTCCTCACAGTAGACCTCACCCGTGATGACAGTATTATTTCCCAGATCGTCTCTGCAAGTGGGCGAACCAGGATCATTGGCCACTTTGAAGCCTTCCATCCTCTACGGGGGGTTGGGATGGTGATGAGTATATGAAAGTGTATGAGCGGGCCAAAAGCCTTGGATGCGATATAGTCCGACTGTGCCAACCAGCCGAGACACCTGGAGACAACCTCGCGGTGCAAAGATTTCGCCATCGCGTCCAAAGCCTGCCAGTCGCTGGTCTCTCTCTGATCGCCTATAACACCGGCCCTCTCGGCCGACTGTCTCGCTGCTTCAACCCTATCCTCTCCCCAGTCACACATCCTTCCCTAGTAACGGAACTTCCAACGCATCTACGATCATGGATCACAGCCTGTGAAGCGCAAAAAGCGCTTTATAGCTCATTCGCCTTGGACCCGATGCAATTCTTCGTCTTTGGCGCCAACACAACATATAGTCTGTCGCCCGCGATGCACAACACTGCTTTCAAAATCTGCGGTTTGCCGCACAAGTACTCCATTCACCAATCACCTACTCTACGAGGGCTAAATGACCTTGTGGAAAATCAATACTTCGGTGGATCAAGTGTCAGTCTTCCGTACAAAACAGAGTGTATTCCTCTCCTCCACTCAATGTCTGCGCACGCGCGAGCCATCGGTGCTGTTAATACCCTCATCCCGATCCGCAACCTCGATGACCTGGACGACACCCGTCTTCAAGAATCTTCAGTCTTCCTTCAGAAGAGCCGTGCTGGCCCTATCAAGGGCCTCCATGGTGATAATACCGATTGGATCGGAATCTGCAATTGCATTCGCCGCGGTCTCTCCCCGGCAAATGCGGTCCGCTCATCATCGACAGGTCTTGTCATCGGATCCGGTGGAATGGCCCGCGCAGCAATTTACTCCATGATCCATCTTGGTGTGCAAAATATCTTTGTCTACAATCGTACACTCGCCAATGCGGAGAGACTAGCGCACCACTACAACCGGCAAGATCTCCGTTCGAAAGAGGCCATCGGGTCTGGCCGCCCTACAGTTCGGATTATTGCTTCATTATCAGACCCATGGCCTGCAGACTTCAAACAGCCGACAATTGTTGTCTCGGGGGTTCCGGCTCATAGCATTGGCGGCGAGCCAGCACCCAACTTCCAAATGCCCACCCAATGGCTAGAGAGCCCGACAGGTGGCGTTGTTGTTGATGTAAGTTTATAGTAGTCTCGAATATGGCCTGTTATTCCTAACCAATTTTTTAGCTGGCATACAAGCCTCTCAATACCCCTCTCATGAAACAAACACGGGCTCTATCCCATCGTGGTTGGGTAGCGTTGGATGGCCTTGATGTTCTGCCAGAGCAAGGTTTCGCTCAGTTTGAACTGTTCACTGGCCGCCGTGCCCCCCGGCGCGTTATGCGGAGCATTGTACTTCAAGAGTACAAAGACGATGAAGGAAATAATGACCATGAAACGATACAGGACAGGTTACAGCAAATGGACGGACAACCGACTTGAATATCTCAGCCGCTCTCATAAATGATACTCAAGTGCAACACCTCTTCACCTGATGTGGAAGATACGTTTCATCCATGGATGTATTAAATCAACGGACTGCCAAGTGGTATACCGCAGATGCCGATGTCCTTGAGGCATCGTGACGAACGAAGTTTATGATTCCCATTATATTTGTTGACCGGAAAAGTGGTACCTCATCTCAGGCATAATCCAAAGTAAAAAAAAATTAATATCAGCCCACGCATGTTGCTTTGTATTAAGGGAGACCAGTGTCTCGATCTATTGGCCCTTTGAGTCACAACCTGGCAGCCTTGGCGCTGTGACACTTGCAGGTTCTGTTTTCTTCGTTCTCCTCCACCTCACCTCAAATTCGGACCATCCAAGGGCGTCAATATGGTGGCCTTGCCAGATATTATCTCGGAAGCCAGCTACCTCCGTCTAGGAGTACCCTGCTCATTTGTTGACGAATCTCCCCGCCAAGGCGGCTCCCACACCGTATTCAAAATAGTCTTTGAGGACTCTGTCGAGTGGGCTGCTCGAGTCGGTCACGATCCCAATAACTGGAAAAACGAACTACGCGCAGTGAAGACCTTTCAGTGTCTGAAACAACAATGTACCGCAATGAGAGCACCAACCTTATTGTACAGCCCAAAACACGCGGTTCTATATTCAGAATGGGTCAATGGCACGCCACTAGCTATGTGGAATCTTCAAATCCCTCAGATTCAACGCGGAGCACTCTTGGATGATATGGCGGCCTTCTTGCTCCAAGTATGGACTGCACGGGCTCCTCCTGACCTTACTGGAGCGCAACCATCCCGGTACTCGCACTGGCTGACAGAGAGCCTAGATCGAGGTCTCCGGCGAACCTTGAATGGCACTGCGAAATGGGGAGATGCTGTTAATTATCTCATCATGCGGTCTATGATTCCGGGATATGCTATCCAGTTTGATCAGTTTACTGGTATTGGGTTTGCTCATGGGGACTTGCATGCACATAATATCATGAAGAGTGATACCTTCCGCTTGACTGGGTATGCAAAATCAGCCATTCTTTCCCATTTTTTTCCTGGTTAGTAAGGGGAATTGACATGGTCATCTTTTAACAGTATAAACTATACAGGGTAATCGATTGGGATTGGATGTATATGGCTCCGCTACCGGCTACCATACACCACCCGTGGTTCATAGCTGATATCCCCGGATGGAACAACGACGGTGTCTCAGTTGGAGAAACCTTCGGCGAGGACCGTGCTTATCTTGAGGCTGCCATCGAGAGGCTAGAGCGTTTGCGGGGTCTACCTCATACGGTGTCGGCACTACTCAGAGGCTCGGGAGAGAGACTGTTTTTCCAGTCTGCCTTTCACTTTCAGGGGATACATGAAAGATTTGTCGAGGCTAACTGTCATTGGACTGAGAGGCATCTGAAAGCTGCAAGGACTGAACTCGATACGGTCCTTGATTTATACCCTGAGCTAGCTGAGAAAGACGGTACACACAGAGTCAAAAGGTGGCTAGAGAACGAACTACAAAAGGGGGAAATAGTCTCGATGGATCTGACTCCATGAATTTCTAGCCCAAATGCATGGTTGGCAAGTGATCTCCCACCTGCGGAAATTTTAGAACACCAAGTACTATCATCTCCAACCCCTTCGTATTTCTGGGTTGGTGTGGACAAAACAATTCTGAACAGTATATCTGCGTTCCACAGTAGCCTTCTCGAAGATTTGATGACTGAGTTCGGGATTGGTGAATTGAATGATAACTGCGCTGGACATACTATGTTTATCATAGGAGGCATGGTATTGGGCCAATAATCCGCATATAGTCAAGCAACATCCTTAGCCTAGTCTAAACCTGCTTCAACACGTGAAGGGCGACATCACTTCATATATCCGTAGACGGTATAGACAAGCATGTAAAGCACCTTTCATGCATGTCATAGTTGGCTTGGACTATGTACGATATAGCTATTAAAACACACGAACAATTGATCCAGCTATTAGCTATGCCCATGCACTTTAAAATATCAATGCTGGATAAAGACAGCATGTAGATGTTTATGATCTGAGCAGAGTCGATATTCGAGGAACATAGGGAGTTGCATTAATGTGCCTGTCGGAACAATATGCGTGAGAAGCGGGGAATTCTAAGGACCCTTGGGATATCATGATTATCATTTGGATGCCATATAGACAGATATATTAGTAGACAAGGAAGTAGTATGAAGGTGACCCTATAAATTGTTAAAGTGGGGATATCTCGATAAGCAGCCGAGGTCGGCTAGTGACGGTTATTTTGGACAATTTTCACCGGATGACCCAAGGAGACTTTCTTTCGTAGAATCTTTTCTTATATTAAAAGACTTTGATACATCTCTTGTATCTTGTACACATCCCCGTTACCCCATTCCACCATGGCCATCGGACCCTTCACCCAAGATGCGCTGGACGAGATATACGCCTTCGCAGTAGATCTAGGCCGAAAGGCAGGCAAGCTGCTCATGGAGCGAGTCGACCAGCGTATCTCAGATGCAAATGGCCACTCTAACTCCTTCGAAGAGAAAGAAAATTCAGTAGACATTGTGACGCAGACCGACGAAGGTACGGCGCAGCTGACAAGGTATATCAGACATTATCGCTAACAGTCTTGCCCGGCAGACGTCGAAGTATTCATCCGAAGTGCCCTGGAGGCCAGATATCCGTCTCACAAGTTAGTCCTCTTTCTCACACTCCACTGGCAGCAAAGCTAACAAACCCTAGATTCCTCGGCGAGGAGGCATATGCCAAAGGACAGTCGCGCGACTACCTCATTGACGAGCAACCAACATGGTGCATCGACCCATTAGATGGTAAATCAAATCTCTACGACCTTGACCAACTGCTGGTTGGAAAGACATCGCAAAACAACTCAACTAATAACCCCCCCAGGAACCGTAAACTACACACATATTTTCCCTATGTTCTGTGTCTCAATCGGCTTCATCGTGCAACATAAGCCAATAATCGGCGTAATCTATGCCCCCTTCACAGATCAGCTCTGGTCCTCTTGCAGCGGGCGCGGGGCCTGGCTGAACGAGACTCGCCGCCTTCCGCTCATCCACAACCCGACCCCGCCAATGCCCGCCAATGCGCCTTCACAGTGTATCTTTTCTTGCGAGTGGGGTAAAGACCGTCGCGATATTCCGGATGGAAATATGCATCGCAAGATTGAGAGTTTTGTTAATATGGCTGCGGAGGTCGGGAGTCGGAATGGGAGAGGTGGTATGGTGCATGGCGTGCGCAGTTTGGGTAGTGCGACGCTTGATCTCGCGTATGTTGCCATGGGATCTTTTGATATTTGGTGGGAGGGGGGTTGTTGGGAGTGGTGAGTTTTGATTGTCTTTTTTTTTTTCTCTTTCCTTTTATACCCTTGGAGAGTCGGATGTTTCCAAGGTTGGTATGCTGGTGCTGACTATTATAGGGATATCGCTGCTGGTGCCGCTATTCTTTTGGAGGCTGGTGGACTTATGACTACTGCTAACCCACCAGAGGATGTGGATACGGCTCCCATCGAGGATGTCCGACTCGGCAGCAGATTGTATTTGGCTATTAGGTGAGTCTGGGTTGTTTCTTCTGTTTTCCATCCTGCTAACCAGTGACATTTCAGACCCGCGGGCCCATCTGCCACCGAGACAGGCCGTGAAACCCAAGAGCGGACAGTACGCGAAGTCTGGCGCCGAGTCCGTAACCTGGAATACTCACGGCCTGGAGCCTGAATAATCTCGGAGCGGTTTGACCTTGTTCTATTCTGTATAGACGTCTGATAATATGTACATATTCACATATTCGCCTTATGGTAGGTCCAGAGAGAGATGCATGTCAAAACAAAGACGCCATCCATATATATAGACAATGCAACTAGCAGCTATCTTGCGCTCTATACAATGATTTAAAAAAGTCGAAACATGATCGTAAAAAGAAAATCACAGGCTGGACTTCGCAGATTCCCGTTCCGCGATGGTCTTGGCAACAAGGTCTTTAACCTGCTTCACAAGGCCAGGAGTACCGGTGACATCCTTTCCAGTCCAAAGGCGGGCCTGCTCGAGACCCTGCCAAATCAAAGCCTCAGAGCCAAGGATGACCTTCCACCCACCAGCAGAAGCCAAGTGAGCGATCTCAGTCCATGGCGTAGGGTGGTAGCACATCTCCAAGATAACACCCTGCTGCTTGTCCGCATCGGCAGCAGTACCCAAGAAAGCCTGGATAATAGCGCGAGCGCGGAGCTCCTCAGGAGATTTCGGAGGGTAGTTGGGGATACCGGAAACAATAGCCGCGGGGGCCTCGAGACGGGCAGCGTCGACAGGATCGGTGACGGGGATAAGAGGAGCCTGGGCATTGGGGTCGGGGTTACGACGACGGTCTTCGTCGAGGATGGCGGCGACCTCGGCGGCGTCGCGGTTGACGACGTAGATGCGACTGGAGCCGAGCCAGCGGCGCATAACGTAGATGGCAGTGCGGGCAGTACCGCCTCCGCCGATGATGAGCGCGGGCCGGCCGCGGAAACGTGATGGGTCAGGTGCGTTCTGGGTGAGAGCTTCCCGGATGCCGTCGCAGTCGGTGTTGGTGCCGACGTACTGGCGCTGACCGGTTGTTGGGTCGTCGCGAAGGAAGATGGTGTTGCAGGCGCCGGCTTGGCGGGCGTGCTCGGTGAGGTCGTCTAGGTATGGCATGATTGCGACCTTGTGAGGCATCGTCACCGACGAGCCGACGAATTTGGGATTGGACTTGATCGATGCTAGGTATTTCTCAATTGGTGGCGACCGTGTGTATGGCGGCGGGTATGTCTCTGATGAGCCAGTCACGCTGGATAGGGGGGATTTGGGTCCAATTGAGGCCGAGCGCATTGTAGACTGTCTGGTGGAGAGGTGGGGAGAGAGAGTTCAGAAGAGGGTGGCCGTACAAATAGGCGACGCCATCGCGGTTAGAGGGGATGGAGATGGGCTCTTCTGGCGGCGCTTGATTGATTTCTGTGAGAGACATGATGAATTGTGTATACTAATCTGCTTGGATATGCAGATCTTAGAGAGGGGAGGCCTACAATGTTATAAGATGAGATTCAAATGCCAGAAAATACTTAGCCTCACTATGCGATGTCCCGTGGATATTTACTCTGCCGGGTGGGGCTTTTCTGTTTTCCACCGTAGCACCCGCCGCTTTTATGTTTCACACGGGGGAAGATTGAACCGAGGGATCTATTAAGCTGGATTCTCCCCCAACTGACGATTAATTTCCCAATCCATCCGAGGCAAAGTAGTTATTTTGAGCTAAATCCCGTATAACTCACAATTGCTTGAGTACTGTACGCTGAAGTTGTAGAATGAAGCAAGGGGTACAATTGGCCGGCTGCATGTTGACCACTAGGCCATTAAGGGGCCATCACCAAGATCCTTGGTTTTGGCCAGCTTCAAAATTTCAACGAAGGACGACCATATTGATATCTTACGTTTTACCCATCGTCATCGACCTAGTATTAGCTATGAATCCATATATAACAGACCCAGACCACATTCCCCCTTTTGACCTATATGCGGACTTGCCCCTTTACGGGCGGTATTCTCCAAAACCGGACGACTTCTGCATTGATGTACAGCATGTCAACTCTCAGTCCACGGACTCATTAAAATACTGGGCTTCAATACTTGATCATTGCAACGACTCTGTGAGGATCTATCCAGGTGATGCGGGCGGTCGTGATGTGTTCGCCGTTGGCAGTATCATTGTCAAGTCGAATCATCTCCATACGCAAGAGAGCGCAGAGACGGAGCTGGGCTACTCGTATGCCGACGCCAATGAAGTAAAAGCTATTTCGATTGCGAAGAAAGTCCTAAAACACGTCAAAGTGCCCGAAATTTACTTCAACGGCAAGGTACTTATTCTCAACTCGCCACACAGTCTTTCAAGGTCATTTACACGATATTAGATCAATGGCCGCCAAGTATCGGTCCAGGAAAGGCTTCGAGGTGTTGCATTGACCGTTGCATGGCCGTATCTATCACAAAGCCAAAAGGAGTCCTTTAAACAGCAAGCACGAGAGATACTTCGGCAACTGCACTCCATAAAGCCTACCGATATGGGCCAGATTCGTTCCCACGTCGTGCCTGATCCCGACATCTTCACTAATGACCGTATTCACCCCCTAGAAGGTGATATTATCTTCTCGAGCACCAACACCGACCCAGACTTGAGCTTCATGCACAACGACTTTACCGAGTCCAACATTATAGTTGACCATGACAAAATCGTAGGGCTCATTGACTGGGAAACTGCTGGCTTCTTTGGCTGGAACACGGCTAGAGAAGTTCATCGTACAGCTAGACCGCATGATAGTTCGATTTGGAAAGATCTCTATGATCAAGATGCCTCAATTCTTGAGGGATAGTCGATGTATACCCGGGCCTCGATGATATCGAAAAAAGTGAAGGGAAGAAATTGTTCATCGCAGGAAAGCACGTGTGTATCTGGTGGTCCTCTTAGACATCCCATTGTCTGAATTCCTCCGTGGAAGCAGGAAGAGATATGCGGTGTCTCACATCTAAGGTGATCGAAATCGATTGTAATGCGCATGAAGTTAGTCCATTATTGGGGATAGCCCTAAGGGACTCAGTAAAGTTGTAGGAGCCATTTGGTTCCGGCGATTAATTTCTCCATACAACGTCTGAGTCCACGGGTGGATCGAAAACAATTTCCTAAACCCGGGGAAACCCGTACTGAGTAATTCCAAACGAACGGTCTGAGTGAACCCACCGGTCTCGGAAAAACCCCAGCCTCTACTTTGTTTCCCGGCGACAAGGATGGACATAGGCGTAGTGGAGTCTATAGAAACCCGCTGGAGCATTGGGTGGAGAAATGATTTGCTCTTCCACCCATGCCACTCTCATCGACTAATGTCATTGCCTGCCTTTATAGTGGAATAGTTGTGTTCGAATTACAGATTTGTTGTTTTACTCAACATAAACCATGATGGTCATTAGCTTGGTCGCAAATTTAATGCCTCACTGTCAAGTCTGCGCCTCTACAGAACATCTACCGGGCTGAATGCTTTCCCCCTACAGCCACCCATACCCCACGGGGAACTTACTTTGAGACGCAGGAAACTCTACGAATGCCAATAGAAAGGCCACGGATACCATGTATTGTGATTGGAGAACGCATAAATGGCCCAGCAGACCTTCCTCAACGGATACTTCGCAGTGGCTGCGCATCTCCATAACCTCCCGGGATAAGGCTTTTCCCCGCCACCCATGTCCAGCAATCGATCATTGGCCGTTTTATCCCTCCCCCGTTCATGGATCCATTTCAATTTATCCAATCAGAACAATTACCATTTGCCATTCCACACCACTGGATCGTGCACTGCATTCCGGGGTACCCCAGAGAGATCTGACAATGCACGTTGTCGCGGGATACTAGAAACCCGCCAAAGTCCCCACATCTTCAAGCGGCATCGGATCCCCACAATTCAACGTCTTAAGCGAATAATCTCAATCTGCAAGACTTGGTAGAGCAGAGTTTGCATATCGCTCTTGAAGCCAATTTCTTGGGACTCTGGTGCCAAGAGGCGACAAAAGGTTATTGTCCTCCGCAGAGAAGAACTTAGAATATTCGTTTTGCCGGGCCTTGGCTTTCTTCGTTTTCTTTGGAGATTTCGAGTGCTATACCTTTCTCCGACTCCGCATCCCCATGATTTCTTCCCCTTTTCCAATCCCCGGATTCTCTCTCTTTTCCCTGGGGCAAATCGACAGACCGGGGCTCAATCCTATTTAGATCTTTGTCTCTCCCTAGTCTGTTCTAGAAAACGTGGTGTGGATTTTCTTCGTTCCTCTTCACTTTTCTCTCTTGTACCCGCATCTCATATATACCTTCATACGTGGTGATCGTCCCTCCTAGGACGTACATCTGACTGCCTCTCTGCATCTAGCATTGGGGATCAAGGTCATCTGGTCACAGAGGCTCTTGCGATTCTTCTTCAATTCTTCTATACCAAACTGCCACAATGTCTATCCTGAAGCTAGTCGAGGACCGGCCGACGCCTCGCGCGGTCTACAACTGGAGAATCTATCTCCTGGCCGCGGTGGCCTCATGCACATCCTGCATGATTGGATACGACAGTGCTTTCATCGGCACTACCCTCTCTCTTGCCTCCTTCAAGAGCGAGTTCAACTTCAACGAGATGTCTGATGCTACCGAGAATTTGATCAGCGCGAACATCGTCTCGTGCTACCAGGCCGGTGCCTTCTTCGGTGCCTTCTTCGCGTATCCCATCGGCCACTTCTGGGGTCGTAGGATTGGCCTGTTAGCTGCTGGCGTGGTTTTCACACTCGGTGCTGGTATCATGCTGGGCGCTAATAGCGACCGAGGACTAGGTCTCCTCTATGGTGGTCGAGTCCTCGCCGGTCTCGGTGTCGGAGCAGGCTCTAACATCACCCCTATTTACATCTCCGAATTGGCTCCTCCGGCTATTCGCGGTAGATTGGTTGGTGTATATGAGCTGGGCTGGCAGATTGGTGGTCTTGTAGGATTCTGGATCAACGTGAGTCATCCTTATCGCATTTTGTCTGACTTGCCTTGTGGATGCTAATGTAATATCAATAGTTCGGTGTTGACGAGACCATGGCACCGAGCCACAAGCAATGGCTTATTCCTTTTGCTGTTCAGCTGATTCCTTCTGGTCTGTTGCTCATTGGTGGCTACTTCATCCGGGAATCACCTCGTTGGCTCTTCGGGCGCGGTCGCCGTGAGCATGCTATCAAGAATCTTTGCTGGATCCGCCAGCTGCCCGAGGACGATATCTATATGATCGAGGAGATCGGTGCCATTGACCAGGCCCTGGATGAACAACGCCGTAGCATTGGTATTGGCTTCTGGAAACCCTTCAAGGCGGCCGGGACCAACAAGAAGGTTATGTGGCGTCTGTTCCTCGGAGGCGCACTGTTCTTCTGGCAGAATGGATCTGGCATCAATGCTATCAACTATTACAGCCCCACTGTTTTCAAATCGGTAAGTCGCATCTCGTTGCGATGTGAGCGTTGAAGGCCGATGCTAATTATGCTTCCAGATTGGTGTCAGGGGTACCAACACTAGTCTGTTCACGACTGGAATCTTCGGCGTAGTGAAGACAGTCGTCACTTTCATTTGGCTCCTTTGGTTGATTGATCATGTCGGCCGCCGTAACCTGTTGTTGATTGGCGCAGCAGGTGGTTCCGTGTGTTTGTGGATTGTCGGCGCGTACATCAAGGTCGCCAAACCCGAAAATAACACGAGTGACAGCTTGAGCGGCGGTGGTATCGCAGCCATGTTCTTCTTCTACCTATGGACCGTCTTCTATACCCCAACCTGGAACGGTACCCCATGGGTCCTGAACTCGGTAAGCATCTCCAGACATTGGAACATTGCTCCAACCTAGTCGATAAGCGAGCCTTGAAACAGTGCTAACAGGATCTGCAGGAAATGTTCGATCCCAACATGCGTTCCTTGGCACAGGCTTGCGCCGCCGCCTCCAATTGGTTCTGGAACTTCCTCATCTCGCGCTTCACTCCGCAGATGTTCACAGCCATGGGATACGGTGTATACTTCTTCTTCGCATCATTGATGATTCTGTCCATTATCTTCGTGTACTTCCTCATCCCTGAAACCAAGGGTATTCCCCTGGAGAGCATGGACCAGCTCTTCGACATCAAGCCCGTGTGGCGTGCCCATGGGCAGATGGTCGCCCAGCTGCGTGAAAATGAAGAGCGGTTCCGCAACGACGTCGAGGCTGCCGGCATTGACGTGGGCAAGGTCCGCCCTGAGCAAGTCGAGGATAGTGCGGCTGAGCCAAAGTATGCTTGAACCATGCGGCCGATCTTTTGCGTGTTGGTATCGTTTGTGGCGTTGGGCAACTTGTTGCGACGTTGATTGTCGGGCAAAGCCTCGGCTCGTTGTTGGGATGATTTCGGATTGGACATCTGGTGATCTTTGTATACTAGGATTGCCTACTTTATATACACTTCGCTGAACGAGTGTAAAGAAGCAAACAACCCAATAAATATACCCCTGTGTACCTTTTCACTAGCCCTTTTCGACATGTCGTAAGAAGATCATATAGACGCACGAGCCTCACAGACCACTATATCCAGTAAGATCATATCAGTATGTAGCTAGTTATTCGACTTCGCCAACAAGTTAACATCAATATCCACAGGCTGACCTGACTGCATAGCCTTCTGGACAGCCTCACAAACAATCAAAGCACGCAAACCTTCTTCGCCAGTACAGCTAGGAAGAGCGTCCCCATTGATAACATCAACAAAATGCGCAAGCTGGAGATCAAAAGGCGCCTCGTCATCCGGAAGCGGAATCCGCTCAACAGTCAATGGTGAATTCCAGCTCTTCTCGGGGCTAGCATCATAACTCCAGCGGGTCAGATCCGGCACACTGAGCGAAGCATCCGAGCCAAAGATGCGATAGAAGTCCGAGTCACCACCAGTTGTCGACCGCGGGATGAGCGGGTTCTCGCCCGTGCCAGTCTCGAAGTTATGCGGCGAGGGCGTGGCATCGCAGACCAGAAACGTGCCAACAACACCCGATGCAAAGCGCAGTGTCAGGGCGGCGCCTTCGTCGGCATTGTGAGGTGGGCTTGGGCGCTGTGGCAGCGTGCGCTCTGCTGTCACGCGCACGATAGGCCCGAAGAAGTGGTGCATCAGGTCGATGTCGTGGACCAGGTTAATAGGAATGACACCGCCTCCGCGCTCGTTCGATGCGCGCCAGTCTGCAGGCGGGGCAAAATATGCATCTGGCTTAAACAGGGTCCACAGACCATTGACGGCAATGGGGCGGCCGAGGGATCCAGCATCGAGCACAGCTTTTGTAGCTCGTACGTAGGGGTTGAAACGGCGGTGATGGCCGACTAGGAGCTTGAGGTGGGCGCGCTCTGGGGCTTGGGCGAACTCGAGTAAGGAGCGGCCTGTTTCCAGGGTATCGCTCACAGGCTTTTCGAGGAGGACGTGGACTCCGCCTGCCAGGAGCTCCTTGGCGACTGGGACATGCGTGTGGTTTGGTGTGCAGACAATTGCTGCATCGGGGTGGTGGGGCGATGCAAGTAGTGAGGCCACAGAAGGGTAGTAATTGGTTTTGAGGCTGGATGCAGTTGCTTCGCTGGTTGGCATTGGATCAACCAGGGCAGTAAGCTCTGTTGAGGGGCTCGAGATAACGGATTGCGCGTGGCGAGGGCCAATAAGGCCCGCACCGATAATGGCAACTTTGATGGGCATGATGATGGTTGAGGTCAAGAGCGAATTTCTGATTTAATAGAATGTGTATGAAATTCAATCCGGTGGCTTTCGTGTTTCTTTTAGTTGCAGAAAATGTGATATTTCCCCGGATTCTGAGTAGCATTGACGATTCGGCGCCGGTTCTCCGGTCATGTTCGGATCCGGAAAATATCTGGCCGGGTACCTGCGGGCAATTAGTTTCAATGGCCAGGAAACCGTTCTAAGAGGAAGCAAAATTCCCCGATGTGGAGGGTGGTGGAGAGGAAGTGGAACTGGCGGGAAAACGTAAAAGGGCGAGCGTTTACCCGGACATGTGACTTGCCTCGTCATCAACATACGAATCATAGTAGACCAGGGGAACGACCAGGGAAAACGTTCATCACAGAACTGTAGGGGATAATGTTTTGTCGCAGTATTTACCCTATCTTCCATTTTTATAACCTAGAGAACCCCTAATATCGTGGGTTGTCCACCTTGGAGACATCCTCGCCCCCTGAATATCTCTCCGAAACTCTAAAGGGAAAAGAAACTCTGGCACGAAATCAACCTTTCACTTTATCATAATTCCAAAATGGTTTTCAACCGCCCCGGCATTGCTTCAATGTCCCTAGGTCGGCCGTGGGTACATGACCTACCCGGCAAGCTGATGCAAGCCGCAGACCACGGCTTCGAGGGTATCGAACTCTTCTTCGACGACCTAGACTGCTACGCGCAGCGCGTATTTGGCGGTGATCATCTCGAAGCCGCACAGTCAACACGACGGATGTGCAAGCGCCTAGGCCTGACGATTATCTGTCTGCAGCCATTTTCCATGTACGAGGGCCTCATTGACCGCGCTGAGTCAGACCGGCTCATCAATGAGAAGCTTCCCAAATGGTTCACCCTAGCGCGGGCGCTAGGCACAGATATGATCCAGGTTCCGTCAAACTTCCTAGGTCCAGACCCAAAGACTGGTGCTGCTCGCACCACTGGCGACCGCACTGTCATTGTTCGTGATCTCCAGCGGCTAGCCGACTTAGGCGCCGGTGCTGGGTTCCGGTTTGTCTACGAGGCTCTATGCTGGGGCGATCATATTGATACTTGGGAAGCCTCCTGGGAGGTGGTCCGCGATGTCGACCGTCGCAACTTTGGTCTCTGTCTTGACTCATTCAATATCGCCGGTCGTGTATATGCAGACCCTGCTGCGCCTTCAGGTCGTACACCTAATGCGGCTGCAGATTTGGCTGCCTCATTGCAGCGTCTGCGCACTGCCAACATCGATCCAGCCAAAATCTTCTATGTTCAGCTTGTGGACGGTGAGCGTCTTTCTGCCCCGTTAGATGAAAAGCATGCGTTCTATGTTGCTGGACAGCCTACACGCATGAATTGGTCCCGCAACGCCCGCCTATTTCCCCTCGAGGAGTCGCGCGGTGGTTATCTGCCCATTGTGGACGTCGCGCGCGTCTTCTTCGAAGATATCGGCTTCCGTGGCTGGGTTTCCCTTGAACTCTTTAGCCGAACTCTCGGCGAGACCGATCCATTCGTTCCCGCCGACCACGCTCGCCGCGGTATTGACTCATATAAAAAGATGGCTCGTATCTTGCGCTGGGATGAGCCTTCTGAGAACGTCTCGGTGCCAATCCCGGCCCCCGAGTCGCCTGTTCAACACCGCCTCTAAGATTCTACCATTTTCATTCTATATATCATATGACATTTGTACATACATCTTTTAACGACTTTTGACGACTTTTATCGTTCGACATAACGCGCGTATACTCGCTTTTGCCAGAGAGAGCGTTTCCAGCGCTCACTGGGCTTTAGTGCCTACAGGTAAATTGTATGCCTTGCCTAGCATTGAACATTGAGGTCTACGGTGAACCCAATACGAATAAGGATTAGTATGTGCCGTAAGAAAGTGGCAAAGTGGGCAATACGGTAGCAATATAGCTGATAATGTCATGAAGATTGTCTGGTCTTCCTTATTTAGGCGCTCTTGTTGTTGATCTTAAGAAGCTCGACCTCACTGCAAAACAGTTAGTTTCCCGATATTACTATTCAATTTCCAGAAACTTACAAAATCAAAGTAGAGCCTGCGGGGATCTTGCCAGCCGCCCTATATAGAAGAAGAATGTTAGAACACACAGCGTGTGTGGTAAGCGGCTGTATGCCGAGTGTGTTCACTTACTTGTCACCGTAGCCATAGTCGCTAGTATATGACGTTAGTATTTATCCAATTTCCTCTCGTGGGACTTCACTCACGGGGAAATCGTCAGGGTTGCCTTCTCTCCCAAGGTCATCTGCAGAACGCCCTCATCCCAACCTAATCAGATAGATAGTATTAGCATCCAATGTAACAAGCTAAGGAATTGGATCATTGCATATATGAATGATCCATTGTAATAAAAACACTAAGAGGATAGGATATATACCCTTGATGACCTGTCCAACGCCAATCTGAACATTCAAAGGGCCACGGCCAGGGGTTCTAGAGCTATCGAACCTATTTTCACAGACAATTAGTATTTGAATTACTCAGATAATAAACTACATGGCTTCAGGATATGAAAGTCAGCTTACTGCTTGCCCTGGAAGCCCTTGTTGGCCTTCTTAGCATCGTAGATCCATCCTGTGTAGTGGATAGAGACCTTGTCGCCCGAAGCAGGTGAGTCAGAGCCGTTACCACGAGTAATAATCTTTCTCTCGACACCCATATTGAATTCTGATGTCGTAGTTAACGTTAAAATGAGAAAAAGTAAGAGATGAAAGAAGAAGTGAGGTTCGAGGGGCAACGCTGATTCGTAATTTTCTCAAAGTGGGGGAAAGCGGGAGCGAATGATCTTCGATACAATCTACATGCCATGTCTTTCGAATATCTCACATTTCACAAGAGCCAACCTGTTGGAAATACACTGACACTAAATATGCTCATGATCCTCTCTTCAAATTACTCTTGTAAAATCATGCTGCGAAGACCGGATGTCTGCATACAAGAATCGATCACCGATTCATCCACGCCTTGTGACCCTCCATTTCCAGACAGGACGCGATTGAACACTGCCCTCGATGGCTCCAGGACTTTGCTAAAGCAAAAAAAGCGCTATTTGAGAAATTGGATGTTAGAGAAATGTATACTGCTCGGGACAGACGAAAAACTCACTGAGCTAGCATTGCCCAATCCAGTGGGTACTCGGTCTTTAACCGAGAAATGCAGAAATCAAGCATATTTTCTGCTTTAGCGTACTCCTTGAGGTGCACCAAGCATCGTGCGTGATCCACTATGTGACGAGCTGGACGATCACCAGGTTCATCGCCATTCTTGACTGCCAAATGCCACCACTTCTCCGATGTCTCGAACCAGCTCTTCGCCTTTTCATGCGATCCGACAGTGCTATGGGAGTAGCCAAGATTGTTCGCAATGTGGCAGAGAGTAGTGATTTGCTGTGGGTTTTCGTGGAACAATTCTCTGTAAGCCTGCTCATTCTGCTCAATTACCTTCAGTGGTTCTTCCAGGCTTTCAGCAACTTGCGCTTGGTGAACCGAAATCCGTGCATCTACATTTAGGAGGTCCCTGCCGCAACCAGCCATAATCAGAGCGTGTCTGTTGATATCACAAGTCATCCCTAGCTCTTTCATATCCTTTCTTTTGAATAAGTATCTATTAAGTATGTGAATATCAAAGGCACGGGGATTTGGTCAGAACAAGCACGCACCCTTGATAGATTGCAAGTAGATCACAAAATGCCGGTGGCGGTTTGAAAGATGTGATACGTCCGAGTGGCCAAGGCCCGGAGCGCATGACCTCTGTAAAGAAATAGTCTCTGAGATTCAAGACGTGTGGCACGTATCGGTGGCATGACCCCAATAAGGGACAGTCCCACCACATATTCTCGAAACTCTCGTGGGTCCAGGCATCATAGAGTAGAATCGCAGCATTTCTGAAGCTACATTGACGTTCATCGTCACTGAGCATATTTCTCAACTCGTTATGAACCTCTTCATCTATCGTGATTGTGTGCAATTCTGTTTGCCTCTGGATAAATTCCAAGTTGAGAAGGACACCCAGTGCGGTCGTAGTTCTGAATATTCTGTTGGTAAGCAATAGCCACATACGATTCCAATGCGCAGACTTTATCGTACCTCAAAAAAACCATTGCGCCAGAATCTCAATTCCGGAGAGAAGTTGCTGCGATCGCTAGCCTCGAAAAGGGACAGGGAGATTGAATCAGGCTTGAAAAATAGCAGGATTTTCAATAAACATCGACTATTGACATCCAGAGACTCAAAGATTGTGGATGTGGACAAGGCAGCAGTAGCCTCGTTGCACGATGTGTCTTTATCCATCTGGATACGGGCTGGTCTTCTTGGGGATGAGCTATCCCAAGCGGAGTTGAATATATAGATGCAGAGATCTATAGGAAGGCGTGTAGAGAGCGAGATTATAAGAATTGACTGGTATACCGAGTAAATATTGGGGGAAATACATAATCGATTCGTCCGCAGGGAAACAGTCCATGTATAGAAGGCAATCACCTCACTGGCGTTTGTAATATCATGCACTTTCCCGTTGATGGTGTAGCCTTTCGTAGAGAGTGGCCTCGCTTGAGACTTTCCTGTCGAGGCCAAGGCTATACGTTGTTTGTAGAGAGGAAAACTGCATAGAGTTGGCCTGGATCGGCTACCAACAGTTCTCGGCAGGGCCTATTTATATTTATCGCTGAATACCGTGAGTAAAGAAGCGGGGTGATGAGAATTGATTTAGCTGTAGGAACAGCAAATGGAGAAAATTATTTATCTAAATGATATGACGCGAGTGGAAGAAGGTCAAAATAATGAGACATAGTAGGCCTAACGGGTATAATTCTCGAAATCTGGCCGACAAGACATACAAACGACGGCTACTTGTAGGCGCTAAAAATATAAGGTATCGCTTTCCCATATACGATACCCATTCTTCCGGTCTAGTCTATATCGATATCTGCAACACCAAATTTGGACCTCGGCATCGTCAGATACGATATTGACTTTACCTCTTTATAACATATACTCTGATAGTTCTAAGTAAACGTGGCGAACGAAATATAGTCTTAGTTAACTGCCTATATTACCTACCTTTAGAGTCGGTCTAGGAGATTCAAGTATACGAGGGCACGTTGAGCAGGAATCAAACTCTGAAGGTTTCGCTTGTGAATTACGCTACCAACATGTATGGACAGGTGTAAGGTTTATCTTTGTAGTGACTATCTGAATTTAGGCCCTCAATATTAAGAGTTTAGCCGGGAGGTTGGATCGACTCTACACGAAAATGGCAAGGCATACCAAAGAACCAGCCTAGCGGCATAGCCCATCGATGGGCGGGTCCGAATAATGCTATAATATGTTGGAACAAATGGATCTACCTAGGGAGATTGCCTGTAACATTGGAAGATAGGGTATAGACTAGGTAATATGAATGAAAGTCAGACAAAACACATAGCTAGAAACCATATCAAATGGCATAGTGAGCCACTTTGTTTGTTTTTCTAGGCCAGATGGCCGTTTTGGAGTTCCTTGGCGGGAAAGTACCCTGCATTAGCGTGAGATTCAGGAGTGGATCATAAGCTGGGACTAGCGTATGATGTCGAATAACAAGGTGGAATGACCATTGAAATGGTGGACACCATATACATATTCGCTGTTGACTGGTGCCTTTCGAAAACCGGGCCAACCGCATCCTTAACCTTCGACGTCGATCGTTCAATACATCCTCGTTCCAACTTTTGGGGGCCGTTGAAGATGAATTATATAAAGGGAGCTAATTTTTCATCCTCGCTTTCAATCATCATTCCTCATCTTCTCACCGAGCTCATCCTCCAAAGCTCAAACTGTCAACAAGATGGTCACTCTTCCTATTTCCAAGATTTTTGTCCTGGGCAGTGCCCTTTTTGCCTCTACTTCTTACACCTTGAAGCTAAATGCCGTCTGGACCACTGGAAGCTGGTCAGCCATCGGACCTCCCGGAGGATCGGGTAGTAGCGGCCACACCAACGGCTTCTCTCTTGTCAATGAAGCCGATGAGACTGTTTGGAGTGACTCCTACCCTGGCGGCTATGCGGCCTGCGGAGGTGGCTACGGCCACACCTTCTCCCTCACCGGTGGATGTCTCCCCGAGGGAACCGAGTACCATTTCAATTGCTGGAGCAAATCGACAAACCCCGACAAATGTTCTATCCGAAACAAGGATGGAAGCAACATCGCTCTTGCTGATGGCCAGTCTAGCACCCACTTCATCGGTATTGCGCTCGGCATAGATGGGTACTGTGGTACATCCTGGGACTTGGGCGATGTTGATTGCCCTGCCAACACGCAAGGATTCACAGCCACTTATCTCGGTGATGAGGAGGGCTTATAGTTGGGCAGAATTATCTGAGATTGTTTGACTTCGGAGGAGAAAACACATCTCAATGGGCCCAGGGAATTTTCATTCCCCTTCATCTCTCTTGTCATGGAGTGTTTGACTGGTCTATCTGCGTGGAATGTGTGTACTTGCTCTTCGCGTATATATATAACTTTGCACGGGCAGCTACCAATATAATTATTTGCATGAATTGTGAGTTGTTGACGAAACCATGATCAATCACCTGTTTCGTAAGTTTATTCTGCGACCTTTCGAGTCCAGCAAGGTTATCAAAGCTGTGTAATGATGGCCCTGTCCGCGGTGCCTAGGCTACGGCCATCTTAACACGTGCCTCTACCTATAAGGTTGTAGTATTAGTTTACCTCAGTTCTATCGTCCAACATTCAAGTCCAGCTCAGGTTTCCGCGTAGAGGATAGGATCCGTCTAGTATTGGTGCTCACTAGCCCGGGCCGGAGGCACAGATATAGATGCTATAGAAAGAGCCGGGAGAAAAGGTAGGGTCTCGACTATATAGTTAGAAACTAGTAGAGCAATAGGTTTAAGCTCGACTTCGGCCGTGGTGTCTGAGCTGAGATGAGCGGGTGTAGAGAGAGGGAGATCGAAGTATCTTATAGACGCCCGACCAGGCCGAGCCAACAGAAAAGTGACCCAGTTTTTGCTGCAGAGAGGAGCCAATTTTGGCTACGTTTTGGTCGCAAGTGGAAACGGGGGAAATAACTGCGGAGGTTGAGGGTTACCTGGGTACCTAGGTAGATTGGGAGGATGACTAAGTGCTGGGTGGCCCTGGGGGTGTAGAATAGAGATAGTACGAGGTAGTGGGTCAAGGAGCTCCTGGACGACCTTGTTACGGGAAGACGTCCGTTTCTGGCGCCAAAAGTGGTCATTTTCCGTATCCTTTCCACAAGTCCTCATAGCCTAGTGGTAATCCAAGTGCCAGCGCTCGGTCCAGTTGAGATGAACCTGACTTGGATCGACTAGATGAACCATAGCATTCATAGAAGGGGTGTGTGGGGCTTTATATTGTTCATGCCGGACATTGCAGTCTGATCGCCTGAATGGGGCTTCTCGGCTTTGCGCCAGGCACGGGTCCCTTTATCGGGCACCTGCACATAGCCATCACATTTTCTATCCGTGCTCGTGCAATTTCGATAGGCGGGAGGAACCTCGTCGCACTATTATGACGGATTTCTATATTGTGGACCCGTCAGTAAATGGTGGATTATAGGACTCTTTGGGGTTCCCAAACGGCCGTACTTGCATATGATATCCTGTTCGGAATTTTTATACGCGTTGATCTTGATTTTCGCCCAGCCATGAATCTTTGTACGTCAAGTAAGGCCTGGATATGCAAGGTCGAAAATGCCTACGACATAAGCAGAGAAGATGTTATGGGCTGCCGCGTATAAACCCCACTCTTGGCGCCGATCCGCCAGATCTAGTACGTGGTCAACTACGTGAGTACATATATTGTAGGTAGTTTTGTACATCAATATTGGAGGTTAATATTCATTTTATGAGCAGATACTTGGTAATATTGTAGACCTTGTATGTTACCTAGTCATTTGAACTGTATTTATAAGTGACCCTCAATATACAGAGTACAACATAGTGATGCCAGATCTACAGTACCAGATAGGTTGATATAATTGTAAGTGGACCCAGCATCTCATTGGCCCCTATGGAATACACACCGATATTTGTAATATTGTCCCTGATGTATTTCATTTCCGAGGCCGTTGTTTTACGCGTCCAGATCGAAATACCCTTTTGGCAGGGACTGGACAGTGTACCGCAACATAAAAGAATAGATAGACCTGACACATCCTGAGACAAGTCCTGATACATATATCGGGAGTTCTCGACACTTAATCTCCTTCACCAGTGTCTGAAACGATGATCTGGGCTATTAATAGATAGATGTGTCCATGTCCACGGGTAGAGCAGCTGGTCGGCACATACAATATATAGTATTGTAAATAGAAATAGTAGAACAACCTTGACACTGTCACTTTCGGGCAGCCAAAAAAGGCTGAACATCGAACATTCAGCAAGGCTGGCCAACCAATAGCTGTTATGCGCAAGCCACTCCTGATGCCATTCCCCTCGAATCTGATGGACGCCCACGTGACACGACAAGCCGTTTCACAATTTCTAAACAGCAGAGGCCTGAGTTGGGATATAAAGGATCAGGGGTACTGTCGCTAGGACTGTGTCTTTAGGCTGAAGTTCAGCTCGGGAATATTTATTAGGCTCTAGACTCGAGATTGACTTCGGGATACTTTGTGAAACCATACAGGGCTGAAAATGAAGGACCAAAGTCCGGGAGATAGCGTGTGAGAAGTGTAGGAGAAGTGTTTGAGACTAAATACCCGTACCATGGTCAAAACAATGGGGCTATGGAGCGATCTTTTTAGGGGGATGCTCAGATCCGCCAGGAAGAGCTGAAAAATCGCTTGGGCCTCTATATCTGACAGTGGCTTGGGTTGAGATTGGGAGAATATAAATATATGAGACTAGTACGACTTCATTATCATTTTGACGGAGATTAAATCAGATTGGACGAAATTCAGGGGTATCACCTCATTGGTTGTAGGGAAAATGAAGGTCCGCACGTTCTGGGCGCAAAGTAATGTTGTATATGTACTCCGTAGTAGTAAGGATGAGAATAGGTTGGGCAGTTACAATATACCTCTTATGGAAGGAAATGTATTGAGTACATATCTATACAAAGAATAAAATAAAATGATATACAGTAAAATGTATAAAATGATATTGGTAAATTACGTGGGGAAGACCTTTTGGTGGCAGAAAGCCAAAAGTTCATCTCTCCTTTCTCATCCCTCCACCCCCCCCTAATCCGATTCTCGTGTTTCATTGCTTTTTCTTTTCTTTTTCTTATTAATCATACCCATTACTCCCGGATTTCGTTTCCTTGCGCCTCGGGGCTTCCTTCGTTAAACCTCGAAACCCAACGCCCGCGAGGGGCAATCCCCGTTTCGCTTCGCCTGTTGCGCTTAACGGTTACAACACCCGTGATTATTTATCTGAAACACCTCTGTAGCACGGCGGACAGTACCTGGTATGTCGAGAGATTGATGCCCATGATCCCTGGTGCATAGGCAAATATAATTGCCGTCGCTATCACCCTGGTCCGACCCGCCCCATACGTGGTCAGCCCTGTCTTGGATCGGGACTGATTGGGAGGACTGGTGTCTTACGCTTAAAACTAGTTTTTGTTCACGTTTTTCTAACTTGATAGTCTGCAGGTTCAGCCACCACTCGCCGTTCTTTCAGCCCCCTGTTACATCTTCCCCTCCAAACCCGCACCGACGTCCCTATCCCCCCAATTCCGGCGCCCACCGCAGGTTACGATCAACAAGAGGTATCTCAAAGGAACCAGCACGAACGGCGCATGTGACTGCGATTGAGATCTTCCGTAGCGATCACGTATCGCCTGTATACCCACGATTTTGGACTTAGTCTGCGAACCCCCCGCCAGGCTTATATTCGCATCGATATACGGCAATAATTTACCTTACGTTTTGGGTAAACAGTGGATCTCAAGATGGATAACCAGGGCTCTTACCCGGAGTCTCCTATGGAGCAGGAGGAGTCCTACCCATGCAAGGGCTGTGGAGAGGTAGGCACAATGTAGAGCGAGAGGGAAGGAACTTGACTAACCGTCCTTCCAGACTCTTGAAGAAGGGAAGGCGTTTGAGCTTGGTATGTCGGATACGTGCGGCTTTTTGGCATCTTCTCATGTCGCTAACCTCCTGTAGCTGGAAATCGATGGCATATCGATTGTTTCCGATGCAGTACATGCAGCACTCTGCTTGACTCGGACGCACACCTCCTCCTTTTGGGTGATGGATCACTTATATGCAGTAACTGCACGTATAGTTGTAGCTCCTGCAACAACAAGATCGAGGATCTGGCCATCTTGACGGGAGACCAGGCTTTTTGTGCTCAATGCTTCCGATGCCGGAACTGCAAGCGAAAGATTGAGAACCTGCGCTATGCGCGCACTTCTCAGGGTATTTTCTGCATGGAATGTCATGAATCGCTAATGGCACGAAGACGAAAAAGGAAAGCCGGCGGCAGTAGTGGGAAAAAACCACCGGGGCCTAATGTGAAGCTGGACAAGTCCTTGCCCTCGTTGCCTCCCCACCTCCTTGAAGAAGCGCAAGAAATGGACGGGGAGAATAGCGAATATACAGGCACGCCTGACCCTAATAAAATGCCGGAGACGCCAGATCTAAACGATGAAAGACCTGGAAGTGCAATTTCAAATCAGCAGGCTGATTCAGGTAAGAAACCCTTTTTGCAGCCTAGACATCGCAGGCTACACATTGTGCCATTCATGGCTTTGATCACACTGGACAATATGATCCCATACACCGCTCTGTGTTCTTCCAGCATTGCTACCGCCTAGTTGTGGTTCGCGTGATTTAGAAACATCATCAACATCGCGTCCTGAACTCTTGCTTACTTTCTCACAGATAATATTATGCTTCCCTCCAGCACATACCGCAGCAGTCGTCAATCAATTGCACGCAACACTGACGCCGACGGTGGTGAATTATTGATTCCTCTTGCCTTTGATCCTTCGGGTGAGGGTAATTCTTCCCGTGGTCACTCACAGACACGGCAGGAGCCTGCCCGTGAGTACTTCAATCATCAACCAGGTGAATCCTCGCACAGGGCCTCACGCGAAGGCCGTGAATATCTGCAAGAACCCAATTCTCAAACACCTTCGGATAATCATTCGCCCCATATTGCCTATCAGGAGAAGGGCTGGGAACGAAGCGAGGCTAATTCTCCTGATAAAGCACCAATACCAATCTCTGATTCGTTTAAGCTTGCAAAGGCAGGCTCTGCTCGCAGCTCATCTGATTTACCGAGCAGCTTTAGAGAAACAAGCAACCTTTCTGGGCCTACCAGCCCTGATAACAGCAGATCAAAGGAATTGGCTAGTGGCGCAAAACGACACACTCCAATGGAAAACGTTACCTCGGCTCCAGCTCGTTCCTCGAACGAGCTTCGTCCCCACGACCGCGGCTCAATGGAATCGCCGCGCTCTCAAGCCTCCGGCTTGCCGCACCTGCCAAAGCGCGGTGATTCACTTGAAAGCAAGCTTCACCAAATTCCAAGGAAAGAGGTCGGATCCTCGCCTGCGTCATCTCAATACGGGGACTCCCCTATGCTCCGTAGTGACACTTTCGAACAACCTATTCAATCTCCTGCCTTGCACACATCCCCACATGAATCACACCCATACGATGGCGCCGGCGCGTCAACATTGCTACGATACAATAGCGGAGGCGACTTCTCTATGGACGAGGAATTGACGCGAATAATCGGTGGCGATGACACAGTTGGGCAAAATAACGAGTCATTCCTGCGGCGCGTCTCGAACTCTGTCCGCCATGGTCGTAGCTTCAGTGAGAAAAGTGTTCGAACGAGCAAGGATCTCAAGAACCCTCGCTCACCTAGCAATCGAAGCATAGCTGGGACGGATGTTGGCAGTCCCGTCGCCGGATCGCAGAGTGAAGAGATCTCTTGGCTTCGCAATGAACTGCGCAAAGAACGTCTACGAGTTGCAGAACTAGAATCAGCCGCTCGCGCCGCAGCAGATGTCAAGCTGGTTAACACCGAGCTTTCCGAGAAACGATCTACCATGGTCGTCCTTGACGCTCAGCGTGAGATCGTTCTGCGTGAGCTCACGGTTCTCACAGATCACATGGAGGCTGAAAAACGTGGTGGGACCAGTGGGCCATTGGATCTTGGCAAACTCTCCAACCATGTGCTGCGCGAGCTAGCGGAGTCCATTCAAAAACTGAAAGACTCGTATGCCCCACAAATTGAAGACCTCATGCAAAAGCGCAATGACTTGTCGGAGGAACTGGAAGCCATGAACACCCGAAAGGAGAAGAGCTTCCAGGAATTCGAGCAATTGTCCATGAAGAACGCACAGCTAGCTGAGCTAAACAATCAGTTGGTTCACCAGATCCAAGAACTCTACAAAGCTACGGAAGGTCAACCCAAACCTAACGGTCTAGGCATTTCACACAACAAGCAGAGGTCGACGAACTCTATTGAAGTGATGAAACCTTCCTTGAACGAGTATCAGGGATCTGTGTCGACTGCTCAGATTTCAGAGGACTCAGAGCATGCTACAGCTACTGTTGTGCCAGGCCCCCAGGTTGTCAGCATTCGCAAGGGTCAACCTCGCAAGTTTAACTGGAAAAAGGGCGGACAGAATGTCGCCAAAGGTGTCAAGGGTCTTAAGGGGGCATTCATGTCTAGCGAAGGAGGACAGACGCAAGAGGGTGGCGGTGGTCTCCCGCGTTCTCAGACTCAAGACCCTAGTCGCCAAGGCTTTGGGTTCTTTGGAAACCAGAGAGGCAAACAGGGAGGAAAGATGTCGCAGGCTGACAGCGTGCCTGTGTTGGCTGAAGTTGCTGCTGATGGTATGTTCACGATACTACCATTCAAGATATCAGTATAAGCTAATCATTTTCAGCACTTTTCGGTACCGACCTTGAAGCTCGCATGGAACATGAAAAGAGCATCATTCCGTCTATCGTCACGCGGTGCATCCAGGAGGTTGAATTGCGAGGTATGTTTGTCGGTCGTTATACAGACGCTCGTTATACTAACAAATATAATCAGGAATGGACATGGAAGGCATTTACCGCAAGTCTGGTGCCGCTTCAGTCATTCAGACTATTCGCGAAGGCTTCGAACGCTCTCCATTTGATTACGATATCTCCGATCCCGACCTTGATATCCATGCTGTCACGTCCACTTTGAAGCAGTATTTCCGAAAACTTCCCAGCCCCCTGATCACTTACGAGGTTTACGAACTTGTGATCGATTCTGCCGAGGTTAGCCCTATGTCCGCACGAATTGAGCTCATGCAGAAGAGCCTACTCGAGCTGCCTCGTGTGCACCGCGACGTTCTGGAGTTCCTCATCTTCCATCTCAAACGTGTAGTTGAGCGCCACGAAGATAATTTGATGACCAGTCAGAATGTCGCAGTGGTCTTCGCGCCGACAATCATGCGACCTGAAAGTCTGACGCGTGAGATGACTGACGTCCAGAAAAAGAACGATGTCATGAAGTTCCTGGTGGAGAACTGCCAGGAAGTTTTTATGGGCATGCAGGGCCAGGGTTGAAGCTCTTCTCTTGTCCTCATATTCACACAAATCTCACATAATCGCTCTCTACTTCCTACCTCGATTGTCCTTATTTTTAGGTGTGATAGCGAAACATGAATTGGGCTTCCCCCTTCCCACACATCCTTCCCCCCTTCTTTTTTTTTTTGTACAGTTACCCCTACCTCCCTGCCCTCCCCTCATACCTCTCTACTCGGTTCACAGTCAGCGCTGCACGCTTGATACAGATACCCTATCTTATCTTTTTCTCTTTTTCTCTCTTCATGCCCGACTGAGGCATGTTTGTGTGATGCTTGTTTCCGGATCTGAGCGAGAATTGAATTGATTTCTAGCGTTATGCAACTCTACAAAGTACTTCAAGTGAAACGGTAGTACATGCAACGGCGTTCATGTACGTTAGTTAGGCTCCCAGTATGAAAGTCATGGATATTTGATTTGATATTGAACATTATCACAGGTTATATGGAAAAGTCATTTCGAATTGCGCCTTTTCACGGGGAATGTACGTTTGTGGCAAAGGATATTGACCACTGTAGCGTGAGGTGAGTATCGAAGACATGCCTGTTCTATCATTTCCAGCCAACATGATCAGATCTCTAAAGTCCCATGTCAAACATAAGTGAGTATTCTTTCAAGGTAAACGTAGAAAGTGTAGATGTGCCAGGTGGACATAGCTGGTCCAAGCACCCACCGCCTACGACATCGAGGCCACCCGAGCTCCCCCCTCAACCCCGAAACCGCTCCCAAGCCTCATCGAAGGCCCTTGAATTCCCCGAATACATAATCAGCCATGTCCAAACCAAGCAAATACCTCCTCCTTTCTCTCCCAACCTCCATCGTCCCCTCGCACCACCGCGATGACGCCCTCGAAGCAGTCTCGACCACCGTCTCCCCGGACAATGGCTCCACCACCTCCTTCCCAATCCCGGAGTTCAAGATCGGCACGCTAGATGCTCTTGTCCAGCAGGCGGACGAGCTCTCCAAGCTCGAGGCTTCGTGCGAGAGTGTCGTTGCCAAAGTCGGCGATGCGTTGAAGAACATCCTTGAGGACGAGTCGCAGATTGAGCAGATGAAGGTTGTCAATGATAGTATGTCTCCAGCTTGGTATTATTCTGTCTGTGGGCGGAAAAGCATCACAGTCTTGGAGGAAACATCTCTGTGTCCTAGGTTCTGACTCCCTACAGAGCCGGTCGATCAGTACCTGCGTACTTTCCAATGGAACAAAGTCAAGTACAGGGCCGATAAGCCCTTGGCGGAGTTGATTGATCTACTGCAGAAGGTTTGTTGCGTCGCGCATAGACTCCAGGGGTCTGTTTGTCTTGGAGTTACATACTAATGTATCTCTGTCTACTATAGGAAGCGACCAGCATCGACAACGACATCCGATTCAAGTACTCCCAATATAACCAGGTCAAGAACACGCTGTCCACACTGCAGCGGAAACAAACGTACGTTTGCTGCGATGGAGACTGTGGCGTGTATACTTAGCGTATGAGAACCAGAATTAACCCGTTTATATAGAGGAAACCTCTCAACCAAGTCCCTCGCCTCGGTGGTCGACCCGAAATCCATCATCCAGGACTCCGAATACATTGAAACCCACCTCGTCGCCGTGCCCGCCCAGCTAGTAAAAGACTTCCTCAAGACGTACGAGACCGTCGCGCCAATGGTGGTCCCACGGTCCGCGCAGCTGGTCGCTTCCGACAGCGAGTTCACCCTGTACGCTGTGGCAGCGTTCAAGAAGCACAGCGCCGAATTCGTGCATAAGTGCCGTGAGCAGAAGTGGATCCCGCGCGACTTCAAGTACGTGGAGGGTGGGAAGGAGGAGGAGCGCAAGGAGGTTGAGCGCGTCGGCGGTGATGAGCGTAAGATATGGGGTGAGACGCTGCGCCTTGGTCGCACGGCTTGGAGTGAAGCTGTTATGGTCTGGATTCATATTTTGGTACTGAGGGTGTTTGTCGAGACAGTACTGCGGTATGGATTGCCGTTGGATTTCGTCTGTGCTTTGGTCCGGGTATGTTCGCTCTGCTCTACTTTTCGTTGCGCTTTTACTGGGGCAATGGCTGACTTTCCTTCCTTTCTACAGACACAAACTTCCAAGCAAGCAGACCGCGCAAAGCAGAACCTCGAGAATAAATACTCGTATCTGGCAGGCAATGCCTTTGGGCGGGACAAGAAGGGCCGTATGCAGCGGGATGACCCTGGCGAGATGCATGCAGGTGGTGAGGGCGGCGCAGATTACACGCCGTATGTGTTTTATGAATTCGAGTTCAACTAAGGTTGCCTATCTTGCGAGGCATGACAGATACAAAGTTTCGAGAAGACGTTGCGTACATATACCACTTTTGGTACATCTAGCACAAACTAGCATTGGATATTTTTGTTTTTCAATGACACGCATTCAAGCGAACAGCAGGCGGATATGTCCCATTGCCCATTTTCCGCTCAGCTCATAAATGTGGAAAAGCGATCTATATTGTGCCACGCAGTATGTACAGCAAGCGGGAGGGGAATCAAGCACAAAACCACCATATCCAATCCGCTATACAGGACTCTTTTGTATGTAAAGCCAGCCATAGATACATCCGTCTAATCTAAATCAATCCCAATCCCAAAGCAAAGAACCACCTTACTCCTTCTTGGCAGGCAAGTAGCCCTGGGAGTCAAGGTAATCAATAATCTGCTTCACAGCATCCTGAACAGGCAACTCATAGTTCTTCACATGAACCTCAGGGTTGGCCGGCGCCTCATAAGGAGCCGAGATACCAGTGAACTCCTTAATAACACCCTCGCGAGCCTTCTTGTACAGACCCTTGGGGTCACGCTGCTCTGCCACCTCAACGGGGACATCAACATAGACCTCGACGAAAGGCAGACCGGTCTCCTCGCCGGGCGTGGCAACCTCGTGCAGCTGACGGGCAGTGTCACGATCCTTCCGGTAGGGCGAGATGAAGGAAGTAATGGCGATGGAGTTGGAGTCGGCGAACAGCTTAGCGACCTCGGCAATGCGGCGGATGTTCTCGTTGCGGTCGGCCTCGCTGAATCCAAGGTCCTTGTTCAGTCCGAAGCGGATGTTGTCGCCGTCCAGGCGGTAGGCGTGAACGCCGCGGTTGCGGACGAGCTGGTGCTCCAGCTCGACGGCTAGAGTGGACTTGCCGGAGGCGGAGAGTCCGGTCAGCCAGATTGTGAGACCGCGCTGGTTGCGCAGCTCGGTGCGCTCGCTGCGGGTCAGGGCGCTGGCATGGAAGGTGATGTTGCTGTTTTAGTAGGGTTAGATTTGGATATGGATTGGCATTGGCTGTACTCACGTAGCCATTTTTGAGGTATGTGAAGTTGAGGAGGGAGAAGGTTGAGAAGTAGAAATAGGGGAGGGGCACAGTGGAACGGCCGCGTCACTGAAGATGTGATCATCGCGGGGTGTCGCAATGGCTTGGCGTTCTTATATCTACGTTTTATATGAGTCTTACATACTAGGTAGGTAGGTAGGACTATATAGAGAGTATAAATATGTTCAATTCTAAACCCATTTACATATAAAAGATCTATATAACGCCAGGAACCAGGAACAGGAACCAAATGCAGAAATTTCGGAGTCGGAAATTCCCCAATCACGCCACTTTGTAGAGACTCGAGAGCGCCTGGGAAGAAATTAGCCGGGAAAAAGTCAAATATCCCCATTGTCAACTTACAGCAGCTTGTCGAGGCTCAATGAACAAAGCCTTCGCCTCAACTAAAACCACAGGCTCCGTACCATCACTCGGAAGAGTCTCAATACGACCTTCCACCCACGCCTTCCGACCTTCAACCTTAACAGTCTCCGCACGAAGGGCAACATATTGATTCGCCATAGCCGGAGCCCGGTAATCAAGATTCAAATTAGCCGTAACGCCGACCTTATTAGGCAAAGCCGGGAAACAACAACGCGCCAGACCCTCATCTAACAACGTAGCCAGTAGACCCCCGTGAATAATACCCTGATGACCGCAGACATCGCCGCCCAGGTACATAAGCGAGATCATGGTCTTGCCCCCGCGCTCGCTGAATACATATGGCGGCACGACGATCCTCCCCGGTCCGGCTAGCGTTCCGGCTGTCAGGTTGCGTTCGCGCAGGGGCTCGGGGATTGTAAGGTGTGGGCGCGATTCGCTGAATTCGGGGTTTGCGCGGAGGGCCTCTGCGACGGGGTGGGTGCGGATCGCGTTATCGATTTCCGAGGTCGCGGAGTCGGTGGCAATGAATGCCGTCAGGGTCTCCTCGTCGGTTGGGGTGGCCATGATGCGTGAAACGGTTCGTTGGGTTTGGTAGGTTAGCCCGATGGTGAATGCGAAGACGGCGATTGAGGTGAAGCCGATGAAGCGGCGGAAACGAGAGCGCGGCGCTTGGGGTGGAGTGTGAGTAGAGGAGGGAGGCGCTGCGAATACTTAGTTCTTCTGCCGGGAATGAGGCTGTCTATAACTTACCGGTAGAGTAGGACCGGGTATAGGGTCGCTTCGGAGCAGCGGAGAAGTCGCGGATAAGGAGTCGTGAAGAGAGTCTGGAGGAGAAGGAGATGTGAAGAGAAGGAAGAGAAGTAAAAGATCGGAACATCATAAAATTATAAAGAGCGAAAAGAAAAAAAAAGAAAAGAAAAACTTCCAAATTTAGAGATCTAGAAGGCGAAGTTGTTGAGAAAAGACTGAGTGGACTCGAGATTTACCTCGGCATCTTCAATTCACCGAGAATATCCTTTATACGATATATTGTATCCTTTACGTTCATAAATTCCATATTTATTATTAGTTTAGAATTGTTATTCAATTTCTTTTTGTTTCTGACTTTATACTTGTATTCGCATTGAACATACGTGTATGGAGTACTCCGTAAATAGCCGTGTTAATAAGACAGACTACCTATGTAGGAATAGGATATTGAGTGGCCCTATATCAGCTACCACGTTATTATTTGATTCTACTGTCACTTGAGACCTATTGCTAAGTCTTTTTAACATATCAATTTCAAGAAAGTCGGAAACCTTCATTATGGGTTTTACAAAGCTAGAGAAATGTATATCTCGCATGAAGCCGTCAATCCCTCCGAAGAGGCTAAATATTTTCCAACAGCATTAAGCTACAAGGGAAACTCCCCGTAGACAATTACTATGAGATATCAAGTTATATTCTATCGCATTTACTATGTTTTTCGTGGTGTCAAGCTTACCGATTAGGTTATATAGGTTTTGTCTTAGGACTATAATGATGTTCCAGAGAAGATGTCTTAGCCTTCAATATTCCACTATTATTGGAGTGAATTGATCTGCAAACCCTCCGGCATGTTTCCCATCTTAGAAGGCCTTGGGAGTCCGGTGGCACTTCTCCACCAGATCCCCCGCATGGAATCCTCCGGGTTCTAACTGCATACGTAGCCTGGTTATATGGAGTACTTGTGGAGGTTCTTGGCGTGTATACATGCAATTGATGTCTTATCCCACCGGAAAAATCTACATCTTATAAAAGGAACTCATTGCCAGGCTATTGCACACATGTTTCAGACGCCTGCAGAATTGCTACACCCATTCCTCTCCAAATCAACTGGTCTTTCCAGTCGTTCTATCTGGGGTAATTCAAAATGATACACTCCAAGGACTGGCAGAAACCCCTTGCTATATTCGTCTACCTTTTTCTTTCTCTTTCCTCTTTCGTCAATGGACAATCCGACTCAAATAGCAAGGATGTTGGAGCCCAGGCTTTTGCATTCGGCCTTGGCGGCGTCGAATTGGCCCAAGACCGCTTCGTGGAAAACCAGGACCGCACCCTGAAATATTTGAAAGAAATAGACGTCGACAGACTACTTTATGTCTTCCGGGCAACACACGGACTCTCTACGCAGCAGGCAATGCCTAACGGTGGCTGGGATGCGCCGGATTTCCCCTTCCGTTCGCATGTCCAGGGTCATTTCCTCAGTGCCTGGGCTCAGTGCTATGCTGTGCTCCGCGACCAAACGTGCTATGATCGAGCAACCTACTTTGCGGCCGAGCTTGCAAAATGTCAGGCCAACAACAAGGCTGTTGGATTCACGGACGGATATGTATCTGGCTTCCCAGAATCAGAATTCGCAAAACTCGAGAACGGCACCCTGACAAACGGCAATGTTCCGTATTATGCTGTGCACAAGACTCTCGCAGGTCTTCTGGATATTTGGCGCTTGACAAACGACACCACCTCTCGAGATGTCTTACTGTCCTTGGCCAGCTGGGTGGACAAACGCACCGAACCATTGAGCTACGATGCAATGCAAAAGCTGCTACAAACGGAATTCGGCGGTATGAACGAGGTAATGGCCGACATCTACCACCAAACCGGTGACGAGAAATGGCTTACCGTTGCCCAACGCTTTGATCATGCCGTTATATTCGACCCGCTTGCGGCCAACAAAGACGAGCTCGACGGTCTACACGCAAACACCCAAGTACCAAAATGGATTGGGGCCGCTCGGCAATACAAAGCCACTGGAGAATCTCGCTACCTCGATATTGCCCGCAATGCCTGGGAAATCAACGTCAAATCGCACACGTACGCCATCGGTGGTAACAGCCAAGCGGAACACTTCCGTGCTCCAAATGCCATCGCCGCTTATCTTACCAATGACACGTGTGAAGCATGCAATTCCTACAACATGCTCAAGCTGACCCGCGAGCTGTGGCTTCTTGATTCCGACAACTCGGCATATTTCGACTTCTACGAAAACTCCTTACTCAACCACCTGCTGGGCCAACAGGACCCCCATGATCACCATGGCCACATCACGTACTTCACCCCTCTCAACGCTGGAGGTCGTCGCGGTGTCGGTCCCGCCTGGGGTGGCGGTACCTGGAGTACGGACTACGACTCATTCTGGTGCTGTCAGGGAACGGCTCTCGAAACAAACACCAAGTTGATGGATTCGATCTACTTCTACAACGACTCGACGTTGTTTATCAACCTATTCATGTCCTCTGTTCTGAAATGGCCGGAGATGGGCATTACCCTGAAACAATCTACGACTTACCCAGTCGGCGATACATCGAAACTGGAAGTCTCTGGTAGTGGCGAATGGACGACGAATATCCGCATCCCTGCATGGACATCAGACGCAGAGCTGACCCTGAACGGGGAGGCTTTATCTGATGTTAAAGCTACTCCTGGGACATACGCTCAAATCTCGCGCACATGGGCCGATGGAGATGTTCTTGAGATCCGCTTCCCTATGAGTCTGCGTACGGTGGCTGCAAATGACAACTCGAGTATGGTTGCAATTGCTTACGGGCCGACTGTTTTATGTGGGAATTACGGCGACCAAGCATTGAGCAGTACTCCTACGCTCGCTCTTGACTCTATCAAACGTTCCGCGGCTTCTAGCCTTGATTTTACCTCCATTGCCGATGACAAGGATGTGACACTGAGTCCTTTCTATGACGCTCAGGGATACAATTATAACGTATACTGGGCTACCACGGGAAGTCTCGACGCTGCGTAATGGTTCTGAACAGATCCTTGACTAAAGAAACAGTTATTTTTCAATCAATTAACTTATTATCAATCTATGGATCTTGCTGCATAGCTCTATTCGTATCTGACTATATAGTTTAGAGCCGGATGAAGTTCGCAACTCTTAATCTCCGGCCGCGCCTATAATCTAATAATATAGACTTCGCTCTGATCCGTTGCGAATAGTGGTATGGTGTTATAATAGTCGATATCGCGGGATACCGGCTTGTCCGACATAAGGTCGTAGATAGTCAAGATTATAAATATGCGCAACGAAATATAAATTCCCGGCATGAGGGTTGTGTCAAAACCAATGATTGCATTAAGCGAATCCTATACGGCCTGGGCAGAATACCCTAGGTAAGGTCATATGCTTAGTAAATGTATATAACTTCCGTTTCAAACTTAGAATAGGAACATACTCTTGTATAGTAACGAGCTTGCCCGAAAACCTTGATTTCTGGTAAAATTGCATCGCACGCTGGATCGATGAAGTCGTTTTGACCTCTAATAGTCTCTCTCGACTATGCAAAGGTGCACGGCCGAAATCGGGTTTAAGCCGTCGATCTGATGGTAAGCTGTCTGGCAGCCTCAATGGAGTGCAACTCTACCATCCACAGTTTCTGTCTGATCTTGACATGCTTAGGACCTGACAGGTCAGGCTCCGGAAGTGCCCGTAGGGCGTCGCCTACCGCGGTAACACGTTGAGGAGCAAATTCTCATAAAATCAAGGACTTGTCTTATAACCGCTTTTGGTCGGGGAAACAGAGTAGTACATATAGTATTAGAAAAAAGGCCTCATAACGTGTCCACATATATACGAGTAGAGAGAGATGGCCAGAATCAATATAATAGAAGATGAGGACCTCTATCTGCTGGCATAGAGCCTACCTAAATAGCTTGATGGGACAAAGGAAATAAAGGCATAAAGCCTGGAAAGATCTAGCAAGAGACGCTCTGTCTGTCACAAACTGCATGAAAGCAGAGCCGGCATGAATACATCAGTTACGAAGGGTGATATAGCCATACCTAACAGTCTAGTAGTCTGTATTTTAACCGTGATTCGGGAGGATCTTAGCAGCTGGACCAGCCACAGCAGGGAACTTTTCCACAATAGGCTGCACAGCGAGACTGGGGAGAGAAAGGATTATCACAGCGTATTCGACAAAGTGACGATTCCATGTCTCAAAGCGATAGGCAATAGATGATCTTAGCAAACGTTGCTAGTAGATCCTAACATCAAGGAATCACGCTGCTGAGACCCCATATGCAGGACTCGGGTTAATATAGCCCGTCAATAGCCGACCCCTGTATGTGCATGGATCGAAGTATTGAATGCCGTGACTAAACACAATGTTTCTAGGAAAGATCGTTTGACATGGTAAATAGAATAGCGACCATGCCGTGAAGCTAGAGATGTGGGGTTCCCCGGGATTTTGATTCCATTGTAGCCGACATATGTATACTCGAGAGCTTTGTCTTACGGAGAAATTCCTTCAGCTTTGTAACTCAGCTCATCTAGTATTGGAGATATTCAAAGTAATGGCTTTATTTCCCATCTCAGCCTCGCTTCTGGGTCTCGTGGCTTCGGCTTCGGGGTTGACCTTCGATATTCCGACATCCCCGCCTTCAAACTCAAGTGGGCAGGTCTCTGCAGCTCCCGTTGGTGTATCGTGAGTCTCGATTAAAGGTATTGATGGACATGCTTACTCATTATGAAGTCTGGAGTTCTTTACATTCCCTGAGTACATTCAAGATGTCAAATCAACGATATTCCGACATCCCCGCCTTCAAACTCAAGTGGGCAGGTCTCTGCAGCTCCCGTTGGTGTATCGTGAGTCTCGATTAAAGGTATTGATGGACATGCTTACTCATTATGAAGTCTGGAGTTCTTTACATTCCCTGAGTACATTCAAGATGTCAAATCAACAATGACATGTCTAGAGAACCTGAAGGATCTGACAGGGACATGGCCCCCTATGAGAATCGGAGGCACGACCCAGTATGAATATCTTTTATGGGTCAATATCTGTTGCTAACAGTGAGCAGGGACCGGGCGACGTATGATAGCTCATCGACCGAGGCTGTCACTTATACAGTGGCCAGTCCCGGTGCTGCTCCCGAGACTTTGACTTACGGACCATCCTTTATTTCTTTGGCTGCAAGCTATGCCGGAGAGGTTATCATTGGATTGAATCGTCGTTTGGATGATATAACCAACACAATATCGGCCGCGATCCTCGCCCAGAGCAAAATGGACAACCTATACTCCATTGAACTGGGCAACGAGCCTAATTGTAGGTTCTCAATGACCTCGCCCTGACTGTAAACGCTAACCGAGCGCTCAGTTTTCGTCGATAGCGATCCTATTGCCAATGGTGCATCCTGGACAGCTGCAGCAGATGAAGCATCCCAAGTCAGCTGGCAAGATGCGGTGTGCGGCAATCTCTCTGCAACTGATATCATCTCAGCGGGTGTCTACTTTGGAACTTCACCCATGAGCCTCGTTGGCCTTACCGCGAGAGAAGGAGACGCGAATGACTACGTGAAGGATTACTGCTCTCACAACTATCCTCAGTCATCTGGCTCCTACAACCTGGCCACTCTTATGGGCCATAGCAATATTGCCACCCAGGTCAAGCCTTATGCTGCTGAGATATCTGCTGCTGCTGGCAAAGGCAAGCCGCATATCTTCGGCGAGACCAACTCCGGTACGTGGCCGTTTACCGCCACTTGATTGAAATGCTAAAAGAATATCCAGCGACCCAAGGCGGCGGCGGTATCAGCCCGACCTTTGGTGCTGCTCTCTGGATTTTGGACTACGTGATGCAGACCATTCTAATGGGCACAGATGCCCTCTACTTCCACCAGGGTACAATCGGAAACTGTAAGTTATCCGGAAATTCATACCGAGCCCATCACAATCTAACTCTCAAGGCCAATACTGTTGGTGGGGCCGCTACAATATTGGGTCCCCTTACTACGGTGCTTACTTCGCCACCATGGCGCTCGCCAACGCCGACCAGATTGCGTCTCTGGATAGCCAAGATACGGCATACGCAGCCTACGCCATCTACAAGGCTGGCGCTCCTGTTCGCGTCCTTCTATACAACTCCGACTACTATATCTCTACCAGCGGAACGCGCTCGTTGCAGACATACACACTGTCTGGGCTTTCGTCCCTCAGTGTCACTGCTAAACGGTTGACTGCCCCGTATGCCACGTCTCGGGTCGATCAGGGTCAGAATCCGACCGTTGCGGGCCAGACATTTGTTAATGGCACTTGCACTATTCAGGGTACAGAGAGCGTAGAGACAGTCACTGTCTCTGGCGGGAAAGCAACATTCACTGTTGCAGCTTCGGAGGCTCTTCTGGTTTACCTGTAATTACTCGGTCGTGGTTTCCTAGAAAGGGGCTCGGGGCGGTCTTCACCCGAAGTTTCCGGAGACTTAAGGATGGATGGAATTTGGAGGTAGGATTTCCTCCTATAGGCGCTACGCCACCGGGGAATCTCTAGTTAGGGCTAGTGGGAGTGTGAGGGGTAGAGGCCGTTGGGTTACATTCAATTCAATAGCATGACTTTTCGGAAGATTCATTGCGTAGTGCGAGTTAGTAAAGTAAGGATGAAGAGCTTCTAAAAAATATATACTGTTCTGGAGTAATTCCTCGAGGGTTGTAATAAGGAGGGACAACACAATCGTATATTTGGGTGTTCCACAACTTCGAGACTATAATGATCATCAAATCTTGTCTCGTCCTTTATAAACGCTAGTCAGCCACTAGCTAATAGCTTCGGTATAATTCAGAGCGAAGCAATTGCCGCTCATATGGGCACTCACTAGGCTTTTTTACAAGCCAACCAGCAATTGTGTTGAAAACAATGAAACTACGAGTCGGCAAATGAACCACGCCAGTTTAGCCTCGTAGGATTTGCTTGTTGTTTTTACACCTAATAGTTTATGTAGCTAAGCTGCATGTCGATAATAGAGTTAGCAAATCAATCCTGCCGCTATAAAATCAGTCAAAGAGCTGGGAATAATATAAAAATCGCTAGCTACTCATCGTCGCTTGCTTAGAGCCTGCAATCTTTCTTTTTCCTTGGGCACATACTGTGTCTACTTATCTCTACGATGGATGTTTTCAAGTCCCAGGCTGAAAATATTGAGAATGTTTCTTCCAACCAGGGAGACGGCATGCCTGCTAAGAGCATGGCGCCCATCATGCGATCTCGCGAAGAGGACATTGGTGTCTGGCAGTGCGCGCGACGGTTCAAGACCGTATCGCTGATTGCGATGACTGCGGCGTTTAGCGCATCGCTGGATGGGTATCGTAAGCCACTACCTTTGCGACGCTGTTGCCCAGATGCCTTCAGATGATACTGATCGAATGCAGAAATTAATCTTAATGCCGGTATTGTCTCCAACAAAGGTTTCATTCGACAGATGGCTTCCCCAGGCACATCGATCATCGCAGGCAAATATATCTCTGCCTGGGGTGGTGTCCAATCAGCCGGTCAAACTGTCGGCCAAGTTGTATGTCTGACCTCCACGGCTTGCTCTGGAAAGTGTCTAACCACTCTCCAGCTCCTACAATATGCCACAGAAAGATTCGGTCGGAAGATCGCGTTGTATATAATCTGGCTCGACATTGTTGTGAGCATTTTGATTGAATCTTTTGCAACAAGATGGGATCACTGGCTTGCAGCGAAACTCTTTTCTGGAATGGGTGTCGGCATGCTGCAATCCACCTTGCCTCTCTACTTGTCCGAAATTGCCCCGACCCAGCTGCGAGGTTTCTATATCAACGCGTACAGTTTGTGAGTTGGGAGTATGGCAACTTTGGGGTTTTACTGATTCGTTTTAGCTGGTTTGTTGTCGGTCAGATCTTCGCCTCAGTGGCACTGCAGAAACTCAGCGCACAGGACCCATATGAATTTCGAGTTCCCATCTATACACAGGTTCGTGGTGCCTTGTGTCTCTCGTTTATCTTTCATTGTCAAGTGAGCCACTGACAATTTGCCTCGTACGGTAGTGGGCTATGGTTGGTATCATTATCCTCATCTTCGCCTTCATCCCAGAATCACCCTGGTGGCTCGTGAGCAAAGGCAAGATTGACAAGGCAGCCAAAGTCCTAACTAGGTGCAATGGTAAGGTTGAGGGGTACAGCGTTGACGAACAGATTGTATGTCAGCGTTTTCTATTGATCGTATTTGAACGAAGTTCTAACATCCTTCAGGAAGTCATGACTGCCACCATTGCAGAGGAGCGTCTCGTTGCAGAGCGCAACTCCGAAGAGGGAACATGGGCTGTTTTTCAAGGCCGCAATCGCCTTCGTTTCTGTATTGCTGCTTGGCCGAAGATTACCCAGCAGCTTGTGGGCTTGTCCGTGTTTAACACCTACGCCACATATTTCTGTGGGTATTATTCGTCTATGCCTTCTTTCACGCTGCTAATATCGCCGTAGTCCAATATGCTGGCAGCAATGACCCGTTCATGGTGACAGTTATTCTATCTTGTGTCCAGTTGATATCTATGATGATGACCGCCGTCACTACGGACAAGTTTGGTCGTCGTCCGTTGACAATCTACCCCTATGCAGTAACATCCGTGTCAGTTTTGTGTCTCGGAATTATTGGTTGCTTCGATTATACCAAGCCATCGACGAGTTCACTTCTAGTAAGTCCATCCTAAATATTCGGCCTGCATATTTGGCGACTTACTCACTGTACCTAGATCTTCTTCGCCTGTTTGGCAACTTTGTCCACCACAGGTGCATCGGCTATTGGCTATGCCTATGCCGCTGAGATCCCCCAGCAATGCTTGCGTGCAAAGACGGCCGGTTGGGCTCTTGCATCCTCGAATATGCTCGCTACCATGTTTAGTTTCTGCACGCCTTTGATGATCAATAATGAACCCGTCTCAAGCTGGGGTGTCAAAACTGGTTTCTTGTTAGTTTTGTTTGATCTCGTTCGAGTCTAGTCTTTCATTGCAAGATACTGACAGCTTTCTCTTCCAGCTTTGCTGGTACAGGCACGTTTGCGGTAGCCATTGCTTGGTTCATTCTTCCAGAAGTGACACGCCGAACACCGGCTGAGATTGATGAAATGTATGTCAGCCTTTTACCTGATTCTTTTAAGGAGTTACATAACACGTTTTACTTGCCAGGTTCGAGAAGAAGGTCAACCTTCGTAGATTCAAGGGGTATGTCACTGAAGTGCAGCTGCGCTCAAATGGGCAACGCGAGGACTATCAGATGGTAATTACAGCTTAAATCGAAAAGAAAGCATAGGAAAATAATGGAATAGTACATTGTGGGCTATTTGATTTTGGAACTGAACTATATCATCGTTTCTGTTGACTGTTGTGCCCACTCGGATGTAGACTCTTCCATCTTTTCTCGTTGAATGACCATATAACCCGGGACACAATTGCCTCTTTATCTATCAACTTGGAAAAGAGCACTGACAATTCCGTGCCGGTAGCAGTTAATTCTACTCTTTAAAAACAAAGCTGAGATGATCGACAACCCCATGTCCTTCCTCCTTGCCTCCCGGCAATCGACTCATAACCTCAACCGCCTTCTCAAGCCTAAGATCCACAATTTTCTCTTTTCCAGAGAGCTTCCACGAGATAGTAGCTAGATTATCCTTACCGAGCGCCACCTTCGCCTCCAACGCTTCAGTCAACCGAAGTCTAGGTCTGAAAGATATCTTCGACGACCCAGCAGCGACGGGTTGAACACCCGCCAGCTCAGTACAGTACTCATAGATTGGCACACTCCCCCAAGCATGGCAATCAGACCTCTGTCTGACATCATCCTCCTCCCAAGTGGAAAGATTATTCGCCAGCATCCCCCGCCACGGAGCCCACATCCTCTCCCAGAACGAGTCATACAAATCCTCGCCAGCCAAAGCAAGTGCCCGGAAAGCATAGAAGCGCATCATATACGAACACTTTGAGAAACGATCATTTGTGAATGATTCGGCCAAGATCCGCGCAGAGTCTTCCGCCCTCGCCGCTCCACAGATAACAGCGAAGACCTGGCAGTGCTGAGAATACGACAGCTCATCGGCAATGTCAGCCGTCGAGTCAGTGGAGAATTGTCCATCAAAGCAATGAGCCCGGATCGCCCCTAGTAGCGATGCCGCCCTCGCTTCATACTCGACAGCATGGCCCGGCCGACCAACATCACGCACCAGACCAGCAACTTTCTGCAGAACCCACGCATACAGCATACTGAAATAAGTATGTCTATTGGACTTCCGTCCGGAGGTCGGAACTCCTTTGTCAGGATGCTCGTCCGTGGCACCCCAGGTCGTCACCCAGTCAACATATTGCCAGACGACGTCCGGTAGTCCGCTGACTAGACCTAGTTCGTCGACGTGGGCATCGAAGAAGTCAAGGATGCCGTCGATGCGCGGGATGAAGCCTCGCGCAAAGCGGATATCGCCGAAGTAAAGGTGGTGGTCGCAGACCTGCAGGATCCAATACAGCGAGAATCCGGCTATGAGTTGCGGTACGTGTGAGGGGAAGCGGGACTGTGTCAGGCCTTCCGATGTGACTGAAGCGGCGAAGTTTGTAATTGCCTGACGCATTAATCGGTCGTCGCCTGAGAGGAGATAGTGGAATAGACCGACGGAGCGGCTGTCTCCGGAGTATCTGTGTTGTTAGTCGGTGCGTGAGATTGGAATTTCGTGACGCTTACTGTAATTGTTCGTAGAATGGGCAGTCGGAGTAGCCATCGAACATGCAGTTTTGCATTGTCCGGATAGAGACGTCCCAGATCTGCTCGCTGTGGGTATCGCCGGGCTCCTTCCAGCTGGCTTTGACGGCCATGGGGTAGTTGACCTGGGTAGCATCGAAAGATACCAACTCGATTGGCTCAGGCCCTACAGTGATCTTGATCTTCAGGAGACGGAAGGTTCTGAACCAGAATGGCTCGTAGATGACAGTTTCGGTGTTGGGAAGATCAAGTGTCACCTCATCGTATGGTCCGATAATGTGGCCGACACTTGCATCCAGCCGGTCGGCCTTGGAGCGGAAGAAAGGGTATGATCGAGGCTCGAGCTCATAGCCTTCTGAGTATGTCACTTTGAGTGTGATATTAGAAGTTCTTTTGGCTGCCTTGAAGGCCCATCGAAGGAATGCGGTGGAATGGACATCTGCTTGCACTTCAAGCGTATGAGTTGAGCTTGCAGGAAGGACGAGAGAGTGATTGTTTGCAAAGAAGACTGTCCAATTGCTGGCCTCGATCGCACTGTCGCATGCTCTGATGGTTTCCACGATGGCTGGCGTTGACTCGGACATGGGGATAGAGCGTGGACGCAAATTCCACGGCGGGATGTCGCCATTGAGCGTCTTTATCTTGTAGGTAATCGGTGTAACAGCAGGACTGGGGTTTGTAGGAGAGATGCGCTCGCTGATCTATAGATGCAATAGCAGTGTAATCCAGGAGGGCTTCGATCCAAGTCAGTCTTACATGAAGGAACACATCGTCAGCCAACCCCATGGGAAACCGAATACTTTCATCCACGGATGCCATCCAACCCTTGGAAGAAGCAAGGTCGACGACCTCCTCACCTGTCTCAATCTTCCCAATAACTGTTAGGCCTGGAAGAGGCGTCCTCACAAAGGGTATTGCGCTCCTCGAAGTCGCAAAGTATCGGACAACCACAAATAGAATCTCATTCTGTCCCTCTCTCAGGTAGGGCGCAATGTCCAGCGTGTCATAGTACCAGATCAAAGGACTGCTGCGAGTCGGCCCAACGGCAATATGCTTCCCATTCACATAGAGCTTGTAACGCGTGTCGGCTGAGAAATGCAGTACTGATTTCGTCGGTCGGGACAACAGGTCAACATTCTGTGTGAAGTGAACTACCTTGCCAGCTGTGTTCGCGCTTGAAGAGTCAGAGTCAGTCCAGTTTGGAACCCAGATCCAGTTTGCCTGGAGCTCGTTGATTGTCTTCTCAGCCATGTCAGTAATTCATTCCATATAGTTGAGTATGCAAGTGAAATACCTTTTGCTCTTCTGCTGAGACCATCCTTGGAAGTTGAATTGTGGTTTCCGTTCATCTGAAGAGTTCCGACGAGCTTGTATAACTTCCGGTGGGGGAGGGGCCGGGGGTTCGGGGGATCTTACAACGAGAACAGCTGTCGGCGATTGAATTAAATCTGCGAATACCTGTTTGGGATGAATGGTGTAGCTAAGCTTGAAAAGATGTATTTATAACTTTATGTTTTACTTCCAAGGTTCACTTTTCTCCGTTGATATGGGAATACAAAAATATCAAACAGGCATATAGCCACTGGCACTACCATGAATAGCATAAGAACAATTGTTGAGATTCGAGCCTGGCAATAGAAATTCACGGCTGACGCACAAAGCGAGGAACATAGGTATCTCTTGAAAGGGTGAAATCGACTGACCCACGTGGGGTTGCTGAGCCGAACCTCGGTTTGTGTGGCGTCTCCTTTGTCCAGACTCGGATGAAACAGCTCATTGCTGCTGTGCGCATTGGTAGGCTTACCGGCGATTGGTTGTCGGATAGATCGAGTTTGATATATTCGCTAGATACCGAGGGAAGGTTACCCGTTGACGGCTGAATTCAACATGGGCGTCGTATGGACCAGTTGACCAACCTGACTCCTCGCTATATGCAACCTCGTGAGGTTCATTCCACAGCTTGGTCAGCGAAGTCTCCGTTTCGCAAACGAGCCCATCCCATTAAGGTAGCCGAGAACGACATTGCGGAAATTGCCCATTATACGTTCTTGCTTTTTGCCTGGTGTGGTGCAGAATACGACAGTGAACTTGTCGTGAGTGACTGTGTCTGGAGTGCGTGAGAAGAGTCCAAGTTCGGTGTTGATCTGGAGATCCAATGAATTCGTCCTCAGAAGCTCGTCAAAGACAAAACGCGCATTACAGGGTACGCATCGGGTTTTGAGCTCGATCTGCTCTTTTGAGCCACTTGTCCTCCTGTATAGAACACTCGTCTCGAGCGAGATAATCTCGCTTTTGTGGCACACCTGCGTGCCCAGCACTTGTCCGTCAAGGACCCTTCCCGGCCCTGGGTACTTAAGGACCAGGTGAGCTAGGGTCTTAAGCCGAGCAGCTAAATTGCAGAGATTAGTAATGCGACATGAGGCAGTAATGTCAAGGTTATATGTCCTACCTTGCCTAAGACTTTCTTGGTTCTTGAGCAGACCGTCTAGCCACGAAGCTGCCAGCTCTGTGGATGGTCTGATGTCCTCAGGCAAGATTATTTCCGGTTCCATATCGGGATTATCATGGATGCAGATAGCGCTCCACATCCTCCGTACCTAGGTGCAACTGTTTTTAAGGCAGATATGCTCTTTGAGTGCGTTCTACTCGAATTCCGCCACCAAGTCTTCGACTGCATCGTATATATCTTCTAGAGAGCGCGGGAGGAGTATTCTTGTGGCCCGGGCACGATCAGGGAGGACACGAAGGCGAGCGCGTCCGCCATAGAGACGGGCATCGAGGCAGGTAGAAGAGTAGGTATAACGGCGGTCAGCGTGGAGGACACCGAGTAGAGAAGCGCGGTCAGTGACTCAGAAACAGTTAGTGCAGAACAAGTATGTAGTACAGAGAGGTTCACTTACCATCATATTCACCAAGGCCAACGGGGATTCAGACGTAGGCGGGATAGGTGGGACACCTAGAGGAATGTTTGTAAGGACAACATGCAATGGTAACGCGGGTTGACTCCGCGTTTACCTCGAGAGAACCTTGCAGCAGGGGCCAGAGTAGGCGTGCGGGTGTGGTCGAAGGTGAGAGTGTAAGACGCATGGAGGAGAGGAGGATGAGATCTCCATCAGAGCCTGTAAAGGTGGGTAAGGTGAATGGAATGAAGTGTTTGTGGTCTTCGAGCTTCTGGGAGCAGAGGTCAAATCGCTGCGGCTATAGAACGAGCCAACGTTGTCCCATCCATCAAGGCTACCCAACAGCGGGAGAAAGGCCGGGCTCCTCCTTCACACTCGACTAATTTCCATATAAATATGGTAGTATATAAGAATACAGGTAGTTTGCCACTCATACGCCCTTTTTATATCCGTTCCAGTGGTCTTTGTGTTCTTTTCGTTTGTCTTCTGCTTTTGTCTTTGTCATCTTTTAGACGCCTCACTAGGTGTTTCAGGTGTTTGCTTTGATCTAGGTATGTTTGGTATATTTCTCCATAGTGCTATGGCTAGAAAGATAAGAAGTAGCTGTCACGGTCTGCATTTCGCATACTTTTATATACAATTCACATGTCAGAGACCGGAGCAGTTTTATGTTAAATGCAGGTCTATGAATTCACATAGGGAAAAACCCATCCACTTGACATAACAGGTTCTTTTATTCTTTCATATTACTATCAAAATGGATTGTCTACCTTTATCTGATATGTGAACCTTGAACCAAGCCTTACTATACATATTAATCAGGCTCGTCTTGGACTGTTTCTCAATCCTATCATTCCGGGTACACGAGTCTCACCAATGAACTTTCAGTACATCCTTGCACAACCCTCCTGAGACCTGAGACCCCCGGATCGATATACTCCCGGGGAATATGCAGATTGGAATGCAACATACAGGGATCGCCAGGGGCACGCATTCCAGGCAGGTGCGGGATGAAGGGGGAATATCTAAATAGCAGACTTCCCCGACGCTCATTTTGATTCAATTTAGACCGTGCTAATCCTCATTGGAGCTAGACCATGCCGCCATATAAATTACTACTTTCGCTCTTGTTCACCAGTAGTCGGGCCCTAGTTAATGCTGCAGATACCTCCCCTGTCGAAGATTACGATGTCCTACAATATATCAATCCCTTGATTGGCAGTGCCAACGGAGGTAAATCCGAACAACAAATATGTCTAACCTCATGCTAACAACTAATTCTCCCCAGGAAATGTGTTTCCAGGCGCCTCGCTACCATATGGCATGGCGAAAGCCGTTGCCGACACAGACTCAGGAAGCAATCAAGGAGGCTTTGCCTACGAGGGCGGCAGTGTCACCGGATTCTCCAGCATGCACGACTCTGGTACGGGGGGCAGTCCTTCGTTAGGCAATTTCCCTCTCTTCCCTTATGCAAAATGCGCCGGCGATGATGTGAACGGCTGTGTCTATCCAAAGAACCAACGAAAGACAAAGTATAAGCCCGACTCGGTCCAGGCACACCCTGGATACTTTGCTATAGAGCTGGCATCGGGCGTTCGGGCTGATATGACAACTGCACACCATACCTCCCTATTCCGATTCCAGTTCCCAAGTGATGAAGATACAAGCCCATTGATCTTGCTGGATCTCACCGACCTGTCGAACTCTCGTCAGGACAATGCGACCATATCGGTGGATAAGACAACGGGCCGTATGACAGGAGATGCGCGGTTCGCTCCTAGCTTTGGATCAGGAACGTACGTTATGCATTTCTGCGCGGACTTCAAAAGCGCTGCTCCCCAGCGAGATAGCGGTATTTTTGTCAATTCTCGTGCTAGTGCTGGTGTTCATGATTTGAGAATCTCGCGCAGTATCAATGGATATCCACTCCCAGTGAGTTGAATAATTTTCTTCCTGTGTGCAGAGACGACTGACAGTCCGTAGGGTGGTGGATTTGTCCGCTTCGAGTCTGCCCCGGACAATACGGTCCTCGCTCGAGTTGGCATCAGCTTCATGAACACAGAGCAAGCTTGCGCCCATGCGGAGTCTGAGATTCGACACTTCGACTTCAATGCAATTCGCCAACAAGCAGTCGACAAATGGACCGAAAAAATGCGTCCGATTCGCGTCTCACGTACAAACATCGATGCATCCGTTCTGACCAATTTCTACAGTGGAATCTACAGGACTATGATCAACCCGCAGAACTACACAGGCGAGAACCCGCTCTGGCAGAGCAGCGAGCCTTACTTTGATTCGTTCTATTGTCTCTGGGATTCTTTCCGTTCACAAATTCCATTCCTTACTATCTTCGATCCTTCCTCGGTAATGCAGATGGTGCGCTCACTCATTGATACCCAGCGCCATCTAGGCTGGCTGCCGGACTGTCGCATGTCACTGTGCAAAGGATACACACAAGGCGGTTCTAATGCCGACAACGTCCTGGCAGACGTCTACCTAAAAGGCCTCAAGGATGGCATAGATTGGGATGCCGGGTACGCAGCCGTACAAAAGGACGCCGAGGAGGAGCCATACGACTGGTCCAGCGAAGGCCGCGGTGGTCTACGCAGCTGGAAGCACCTACACTATATACCCGTGGAAGACTTCGACTACGAGGGATTCGGCACAATGACACGCAGCATCTCCCGCACACTCGAGTATTCGTACAACGACTTCGCCATAGCGCAAATGGCTCGCGGCCTGAACAAGACAGCCGATGCAGAGCGGTACGAGAGAAGATCCCGATACTGGCAAAACCTATTCAAGAAAGACCAAGCCTCTCTCTGGCAAAACAAGGACACTGGCTTCACTGGTTTCTTCCAACCAAAGCATCTAAATGGGACATGGGGCGATCAAGATCCCCTCGCGTGCTCGAACATCGACCAGAGCGGACGCGCCTGCTCACTGCAAAACACCGCAGGCGAGACCTTCGAATCCAGCATCTGGGAGTATCAATTGTAAGCTTGCTCCCCACCCAAGTCCCACCTGTATTCCCAACCCCACCCTCAACCCTTCTAACCAACCCAGCTTCGTCCCCCATGACATGCAAACCCTTATAACCCTCCTCGGCGGCCCGACGAACTTCATCACCCGCCTCGACTACCTCCACGACCAGAACATAACCTACATCGGCAACGAGCCTGCCTTCCTAACAGTCTTCCAATACCACTACGCAGGCCGACCGGCAAAGTCCACCTCCCGCGTGCGAACCTATATCCCAGACTATTTCTCGCCAACGCCAGCCGGACTACCGGGCAACGACGACTCGGGCGCAATGGGCTCGTTCGTCGCCATGGCGATGATGGGATTATTCCCGAATCCGGGACAGAGCGTGTATCTACTGACAGTGCCATTTTTCGAGTCTGTTAGTATTGTTTCTCCGTTGACGGGGAAGACGGCAACGGTCAAGACGATTAATTGGACGGAGTTCAATACGGCTAATGCTACTGGCGATGTAGCTGGTGGGAATGGGTTTATTCAGTCTGCTATGCTGGATGGGAAGCCTTATACGCGGAATTGGATTGGTCATGATTTCTTCACGGAGGGGAGGGAGCTGGTTCTTGTTCTTGGGAAGGAGGAGAGTGACTGGGGGACTAGACTGGAGGATTTGCCGCCTTCTTTGGCGAGGGAGGCTGGGGTTGCTGGTGGTGATGCGGTTGTTAGGGACGGTAGGTGGGAGAGTGTTGTTGAGGGTTGATAACTTGGCTTCGCTGGTTTTGCATTGAGGCGTGTTTTGCATCTTGACCAACCCAAATTGAACGTGAAGGGCCCCGTCAAGGCCGAGAATGTAGTCTCGGAGGAGACCAAGGCCAACGTCCCCAAAATCTCCGGGTCTTCTTGCTGACTCTTCTCAACAATGTCAAGGTTAGTCATCTGCTACTTGATACGTGTACCTAAAAGCTGGATCGTGGATCATGCTAACCAACTCTCACTACAGGTCGACCACATGTAGCTGCAGCAATCCTCGGAATCAACGAACCCGCCAGCCGGATGCGATATATCCGCCTCCAGCAAAAGCACAGCTTTGAAGCTGTGGGTCGCCGAGTGAAGAAGGACGCTACCGTTATCAACAAGAAGCCTCCCACGGAGAAGAAGGCAGCTCCTGCCAACGAGACCGATGCCACCGAGGGTGAGGCCGATGAGAAGGCTGCCGAGAACCGAGACCAGTAGACGGCCAGATGAAGACTAGGCACAATGGCCACAGCACAGCTGTGGCTAGGATATGACAGACTCTTATGATTCAGGGGGGGGAGGACATGATATGCAACAATGAAACAGACTTCCCACTCACACATTCAAATTCTCTTGATCGTAATTCATCCACGTTTAGATCTAAATATAATTTCATAGCGCTATAGTGCATTGCCATCTGTGTAGATCAATATACTTACATTATCCTATACGTAGTGGACTAGAGTAATATAAGCCTGATTTTCAGACTGTACTATCTGAGTTCATAGTCTAGCCCTATAGTTAAATGTTTGTCTCTCAGATTTGTCTAAGAGATCATGCTCTGATGGCGGCATGTAGGCTCAGTTTGCCCTTGAAAGAATTAATACCTTCTTTTTTGGTTATTGCATAGTGTACACTTGTTTAGAAACTCACCATATAATTACATGCGTACACCTCACTCTCTTGTTTCTATTATCTACCTCCTCTTCCTCCTCCTCCTCCTCCTCCTCCTCCTCCTCCTCCTCTCCTCCTCCTCTCCTCCTCCTCATCATCATCATCATCATTGTTCATCATGAACGCAATAAAGCTGCACCAGACTTCATGAAATCGTTCAGCATAGCTCTTAAGTTTTGACAAGTCTAAATGGGCAGTCATTGCCCTGTTAGGTGTCCTAAAAGCTGGCGGCGCTTATTTCTTTCTCAATCCTTCCAACCCAATATAATATAACCTCGGTTTATGCTCATCTCTGTCTCTAGAGATTGCGCTATTCTCACCAAGGCACAACACACTCGCCAAATCCTTCGCTGGCACGGCTATTCTAATTGGTGAGGAGCACTGTGGGCTTCTGGAGTCATTACCTGTCGATGAGAAAGCCCCACTATGCACAGCGGAAACAAGCCCATCAAACGCTATATATATCACTTTCACTTCTGGGACCACTGGTGTGCCGAAAGGCATAATCACTGAACATTCTGCCTTTTACTCAATGGCCGTGGCCAACGGTAACGCGCTCCAAGTCAGTCCTGCGACTAGGATGGTCAGTGATCTCTCACTTTTCCCTTAGCATGATAGCCCAATATTCTTATGTCCTCAGCCAAAACTTTTAGTTGCACTTCACATACTATGACTGCATCTCAGTTGACGTGCTATATGGACTAGGAACCTACAATAGTGCCCTACTCACGCGGAACAGCATCGAAACCAAGATCAAGCTCACCGTAAAGCCAAATTTAAACCAGGCTGATATATCTTACTTCTTTCTCACAATCCTCTTTCCATTCCTATTCAATATAGGACCACGGATCCTTTTCGCTTAGTTCTTGCCTTGCCCCTATACCAAACTACTCTTATATATCTACTCTGCCGTGAGACTTAGGGATAGTTATCCTAAGGAAGCCTACTTGATGGAAAGCTCCACACGTTTGCTTAGGCAATGTTTGCTCCTAGTCCCCGTGATATAAAAACACCAATATCCCTAGGGATCTTCTATTTATACTTCACTCTCTCGCCTGTCTCTATCACTTGCCGCATCGTTTCATTAAAAGCATTGTTTACCCTCTTCGTCCTTAAGGTTTCCGACGAAGTCTTCCTCTTGACTGTTCTAAGCAATGTCAAGGTTAGTCATCTGTTGCTTGATACGTGTACCTAACAGCTGGATTGTATATCATACTAACCAAGTCTCAGTGCAGGTCGACCACATAGCTCCAGACGATCTAACGCCCATTGCGTACAGAGACCATATAGCCACAATCAACTTGGCAACCTCCCTCTCATCCGCATCTCCAGATCGCATGAACCTGCGTCTGGTACATGCATCCCAATACCTGCAACAATTTCGTTTGCTTGTCAATCACAAGGCAGGCAAATTGAACCACATCGCGGGCGTGCTTTCACGGTTGCCAGCCGTGGGTAAAGCTGAGCCACGCGAGGATGACGACCTCGACGCCTTGCACGTCGACTCAGCGTCTGACCTCACCCTGCCCGGTGCAACTCCCACGTGGGACGTACCTGACGAAGCATACGCCCTTCTTACGTCATTTTACCGTTGCGCTGGCCATCTACCGGGTGTGACATATTTGCTTTGTCCCAGCACAATGCGTATAGGGTCGACTCGGATGCAGCAATCCTCGGAATCAACCAGCCAGCCAGCCGGATGCGGTATATCAGCCTTCCTCTACTAAGATCTCCAAAGTGACGGAAGCAAAGGTCTGTTATATCTCATGTAGCTCACGCATGCTTTAAAATCTTATACTGACCCTTGTTTCCTACAGTTCAACTAAGACGCAATCGGCAACGCACATGGCAAGACGAAAGACGCCGTTCGCATGAAGATGAGTCGCCTACTGAATGACATCGGAGAGTCCCTGAAGGACCAGGAGCACTTGGCCCAAGACGCGCAACAGAGCATGAGGAAAGCTCTGTCAACCAAGGGGACACCGACAACGTCAGCCAGGAAAGAAATGGCAGCGAGGAGGACTTTCCAAAGCTGCCAAACTCCCCACGAAGCTACCCAGCCGGCGTCGGCGTCTACCAATTTAAATATACTCCGTCGACGGGTGCTTCTTGGTTGTTACCATTATGTTGGAAGATACGGACTTTCCTATGAGCAAGTGCTAAAAGATTGAGTTGAGACGGGCTATCCCCATCGAAGGCCAGCTGGATTCTCGCCATTTCTACCCACAACCTGGGGAATCCCCAGTCTATCGTCCACCGGTGACCCTTGCACCCCGCACCCCGCGTCCCAAGGGCTACGAGCCCTACGCTTCCGCTGCTCATTCCCCTCCGCGAGGCGTCTCCGTCGAATTTCGTTACGCTCACGTCCTAGAATCTGTCCTCGATTCTAGATCCCGTCAACCAGCTCGGGTCCTACGCTCCTGCAACCCCAATTTGGTTGGCCAATACTTCACCAGAAAGGTTCAGGATGGGTCTGTCAAACTAAACGAACCACAAGCCAATAGAACCGAACCCCGATCTTCCGTCAAGATTAGCTCGAAGGGACAGTCACCTCCTATCCAGATCCAATCATCTAGTCCGAGGGATACCCCGCCAATCCCTACCAAACCCGCACAGGAGCGACTTAAGAAACCCGCTACAGTGGAAAAAGTCAAACCCTCCGATCCCGAAAACCATTCTGTTCATTGATTCTTAGCTCTGGATAGTTGTGAACTCTCAAATTCATTCTGACCAGAGCTGGAATAATGACTACAAGTGGACATCCTGAGTGTACTAAGTCTTGTTCAGGCTCTTGATCAGCGCCCACGACCGACTCTTCTCGGGCCATGCCATCAAATTGCTTTTCACCTCTTTTCACTCTTGTTAAATTTTCCTTATCTCCATGGAATGCACTTTCTTCTTAATTGTATCCAGTGCGTCACATTAATCCATGTAAACTATAGCTATTTAGGCGTATTTCGAGTACATTAAGCACAGTTTCATATTAATGGGAATTTCTATAAATATCGCTAATTAGCTTTGTTTATGGTGTGTTACATTCAGCCTGCATATGTATAGCCCCTCGAAAGTAATTGCTCAGCATGGAATTACCCAATGTACAAGATACAAAATGGAACTCCGAAATGAAAACTAACACAAGCTTTTCTTTATGTATTCCAAACTGAAATAATCTGTCATAGTATACCTCATGAAACCGTTAGAATGAATATTAAACAAGAGGTGTGAAGCACATAAAGTGGATGAATACTTTCCAATACCAATTTATGCACGCTGCAAGCTAACCATGTGAATTGCCAGCTAATTGACATCTATTTTAAGACCCAAAGCGGCTGATATGCAACCTAATTAAGAAACATATGGAAAATCCCCCTGTCACTGCAGATCTCCCTGCCTCGGCGGTAATGCACAAGCCCTATTGGTTGGTGACATCAACAGCTACAGTGAATGAGATCTCCAACAGCTGGTTCAAAGCGCTTCACACGTTTCTCCAAGTAGCGCCGTTCTGAGACCAAGCTTTATATCCGGACGCCTTCCGTTGAAAATGATGTGTTTCTTCCTCTCTCAGTTTCAGACTGGCTTGACCAAAGTCCCTGGTGGACTCGCACCTGCTTTGATTTGCTTTTGATCTGCTTCTTTTGTTGTTTTCAGCTTGCCTCCAGTGCTATTTGCAAGGATCCTGGAGACCCCTCCATTTCCCCTCGCGACCCTTGTTCGTCACCATCCTGGCTACTACCCAATCCCCGGCCATTTCTACTTGTTTGTTTATGGATCATTGCAGAAGGTGATTTGGATTAAAGCTGCCAAAATCCTGTTGCTCTGCCGACTTGCATACTTGTCGGCTGGTACTCGTCACCTTTGCTGGTGCTCGTTAGAACGCATTAATATCACCCCTGGCCTATACTTCCCCCGCTCGATTATTCATCTCCTCCGTTAGACGAATGTCACGTTTTGCTTCTGCTGGGGGGCGATATCAGAGCAGTACGAGTCAATACCACACAACTATCACACACACATCATGGCGGGAATCGTCAACAGACCTCTTTCTCTCTTCCGCAAGTCGGACTCTCCGAAACCTCTCCATGCTCGATGGGGGGATGTGTCCATTTCCGTGCCCACAGATGGCTCATGGAGCCAGTACGACAATCCCCATCGGCCCGTCAAAGAGAGATCAGCATACGGGCCAGGCTACGTCCCCGGCTGTTCTCCGCAAGACCCGACTCCCCACCCACTGAACGAGGAGGACCCGGAAGACGACGCCAGAAGCGTCTGCAGCGCAGCATCAACAAGCTCACGGCGGAGCTCCCTATCCCTCGGAAGCCTGCGACCAGGCCGGCTCTCTGTGCGTCTTGCCTCGCGTCCCAAACAACTGCGGGGCGAAACCCAGATAGAAAGAGACGCCCACCGCACCGAGCAAAAGCGAAATGAGTTTGCATACCGACCAATCCAACAAGACTACACCTCCGAAGTAATCGAAAAGACCACCCAGCCCAGCAATCGCTTCAAGTATATTCCCACCAACGGACGGTATCTTCAACCAGGTATTCAGACTCCGCGCAGCCAATCTGTCAACTCGCCCCGCAGCCCCCACTCGCGGCACTGCTCGTCCGAGTCTAGTGATCGGCGATACAGCGGTCGCGACCGTGATTACCACACTCCCGCCGTCCGAGAGAGCACCTACTACGAGGAGGACCGTCGCAGTCTGCACCCCAGCAGCTTTCGTGATAGCTCTGACAGCTCGAGTTCGCGGCGGAATTACGGGCTGCCGCCTAGACGGTTTGTTCCGGCTGATATCAAGAGAGCTTCTTCAATCTCGAAGCCTATGACGTTGGCTATGGTTCCTGACCCTGATGATCTCTATGAGTAATGGGCCTATCTATATTTCGGTTGATGCGTTTTGGTTTTATTTAGCATCATTGCACGGTGTTGAGTGTTTTAGTGGTTATTGGCCTTTTCATAGCGCCTCAGAATGAACCATTTATCTACCTTTTTATCATTTAGGGGGGTTTAAGAACAGTAGCCAGTAGTTAGGGTATGTAGGTGAATTCTTTTAGAGTTTGGATGATATTACTTCATTGAAGTGTTCAATTCGACCCTGGAATTTACGTCTGGCTCAATGCCTAGCCCTCTGTGTATTTCTAGCACTTCTGATAATAATATTCCAATTGGTGGATTTTTCCCACCATTTCATCATATGCAATTCAGGTGGGAAGTGCCAGGTATTTTCAACGGGGCGATCTTGGAAATATCACCATGACGACATATCAACGTATTTTGCCTCAGCCAATAGAAAACCCCATACAGGGTTTGAATCGATATAATTGAATTGAACATTGAACACTACTAAACACTATTAAACACTAAACAAAAACTCATTATCTCAGTATCATCTTGACCATGGCAGAGGCAGTAGTCCAACTTCGGTGCGGTGTCAAGGCATGTACACGCTCTCCAGATATCCTACATCAATACTAATTCTGGATTAATAGAACGACGGCTGGGGAAAGCAAGGAAAAGAATCGCTTGCAGCTCAGCTGTGGTCTAAAACCCCAAACAATGGACCAATTGACGACTCACAGCATTATTCGGAAGTAAGCTTCTCAAGATTATTAATTGACTATAGGAACAGTCGCGTTGACCCTTGAGCAGATGTGGATGGGGACGTACCCTTCGAACCCATCCTACTTGCTTTCCACGGGAGAACACCTGGGGGAGTATCTGAAGAAGCACCCCGAGCTAGTGGGCAAGTCCGTCCACGACCGATGGGGTCCGGAGATCCCATTTCTACCAAAGGCAAGCGAAAAGGCCAAGAATCATAGTGTGCGGCCACATAGATAACTAACCTTACTCCAGATTCTATCTTTCAGGAAAGCACTGCCCCTACAAATCCATCCAGACCTGAAGCTTGCCGCACAACTGAACAAAGAACACCCCGAAAAGTATGGCGACGGAATGCACAAGCCAGAGATCGCAATTGCACTCTCCAAATTCGAGCTCTTCGCCGGCTGGAAGCCCCTCAAAGACATCGAAGCGCTATTCAAGCTGAACCATCTGGCCAAATACACCCCCAAATCAGGAGAATTCAGCGACGAGACCCTACGTCAAGTATGCAAGGCTCTACTCGGCGCGCCGGCCAAGGAAGTCGAACAGACAAGTAAAGACCTACAAGCCATCCCGGAATCCCAATTCGGCGCATACACCTACATCCCGGGGCTACTGGCCCGTCTGGCAAAGCAATACGGCGAAGGCGACAACGGAAACCTGGTCGCCGCCCTGCTGATGAACTACATGACGCTGGGACCGGGAGATTCCGTCTTCGTCCCCGCAGACAGCATCCACGCCTACCTGGAAGGTGATATTGTGGAGTGTATGGCGCGGTCAGACAACGTCATCAACACGGGTTTCTGTCCGGCTGCAGAGCGCGACAGCGTCGAGTTGTTCGGACAGGCTCTCACCTTTGTACCGCATAATTCGCAGGATGCGCTGCTGCCGCGTCGGAAGAGTGACAAGGGCATGCATGGCAAGACGGATGTTTATGCACCGCCTATCAGTGAATTCTCGGTCTTGTGTACTGCTCTTGGCGCTGGGGAGAATGAGACGCACAAGGCCATTCTTGGGCCCAGTCTGATAATTGTTACCAAGGGTTGTGGTCAGATGAAATTCCCTGGTAATCAGACCGCCGAGCTAAAGGAGGGATATGTTTTCTTTGTGGGGCAGGGTATTGCGTTGGATTTTGTGACTGACAAGGGCATGGCTCTTTATCGGGCGTATGCGGAGTAAAGGAGGCTCAGGCGGGGGTATGTGGTGGGTCATTTTTCGAGGCAACGGGGGGGAATAGATAGAAATTGTGCGATATATCAAAAATGTGAAAATTTGAAAAAGAGAATACTTTTGATAATTGGGGATTGGAAGATTGAAGTAGGGCTTGCGTGGTCTCAGATTGTTGTATGCGGGCGTCGAAGCCCTAACTGTGAGGTCTTCCAGATCCGGCAAGAGACTTGTCAAACACCCATCAGACCCTGTAGACCTGTCATAATCCTGGGCCGACAAGCGGTGATACCCTTTTGATTTATACTTGCTGGAAGTACTCGGTACAGTGGTGTTGGATTAGCGGGGGATATCATTTGCTGACTGCGAGGCGCCATTGATGAACCAGTTGGCGTACGACAACGACGGCAAATGCATCGATGTGATTTGTTCGCTGCAGTTTTAATTTAGAAATTAAGGCGCATTTACAAGGTCTAGCCCGACGGATTAGCCCGCTTATGCAGCTTAATTGAACTAATGCTGGCTAATTTTGTCGCCTTTCGAATCTATCTATAGCTAATTGATACTATATTTATTTTTCCCCGCGAGTCGCTTACGATATCTTTGAAACAAGGGACCGTGTGTCAGGATGGCACTAAGCTTCGTTGATCCGTTTCAGGGTCTTATATATCTATATCCTCGCCGTTTCAAGGCACGATAGCAACGCACATTGAGGCTCAATTATCAAGTCTTACTGGACTTAATAGATTGTGGGTGGTCGAAGTTGTCTTGACTTCAGTTCTTTGTTTACTTTGGATATACCTATACCCCGGATGTCCTCCTGAAAAACACCTTGAATTATCCTTCGAATATCGGGCTATGTCAATTAATTCTTCTCTTGGCCCCCGCTCCGATAACTACTCTTCTCGCACCCCCGTCATTGTCATTGGTGCAATAGCTGGCAGCCTCATCTTCCTAGCAAGTATGCAGCTAGAGCCGCAACCCCCCGAAAGCAAGCTAACCTAAACCAGTGGCCGGAAGCTTACTATATCTCTTTTCTCGCAAAGAACGGGCCAGAAGAAGAGATGCTCAACAATCCGATAATTTCTCCCCTCTCGAACCCCCGCCGGCCTATAAAACAGACGAACTAGGCACCTCCAGAGGTCTCCACTCCCAACCCCGGCCCTTGTCCTCCTTCGCGCCGGACTACAGTCGCCAGGCCCTTCACGCGCAACAGTACCAACAGCAGCTCTCTCGCCCTTCATACGACCAACCCCCAGCATACCCCACACTGCCAACATATGATCCGTCACGATACCAACCTATTCGGCCAACGTCCATGGCGGGCGATATTAACGCCCACACCTATACGTATAACCCCACCAATCATGCCAATCCACATCCTGGTCCCTCTTCCCGCCTGAGTGCTGTCCACTACAGTGACGCTAGACTAGCTACGTCCCGACCTGTGTCAATGGTCGGTCATGGCCCTCCAATTGGCCCCATAGCTGCTCCAACTAGGTCGAGGCACCAGGCAGCTCTGCCACCTCCGCCGGAGCAGAATAGCAGACAGGAACGCAGGGACAGGAGGGAGAGGAGTGTATCTGAGCCAATGTCGTCGGGCCAGGCCGCTCCGAAACGACCTAAGCCCGTCTTGTCGCGGCTGATCACCAATTTCCGTTGAGATTGTGACAGTGGCTTGGGCTTGGTTTCTTGTTTTTACGACTATCACGACATGGGCGCTTACTTTTGGAAAATGTGACTGGAGCGTTGTATTTATTTGATTTGAATTATTCAAATTTCCTTCAAAAATCAAATATTCTAGCTAGTGGAAAGATCTGTACGGGGTAGAAAGATGTAGATAAAATACTGTAGATCGTTGGCACCTGGTCTGTGCCATCTCCGTTCAATATCGATCGTCCCGAGACTTTCCCTTTTCATACCCTCTCGGCGCCTACAAGAGTATCCCAGCTCAAACGCCTCAAATCATGAGCTCCTAGTAATTCCTCTTTAGGAACTGCACATTCTTTCAGGTACTTTGTGTACTCTGTACTTGGAGCTTTCCACGACACCCATTTACGCCAACTCGACGGTGAATATTGGTCCTCCAACTCCACACTCCACTTCATTGCAGGGATTCAGATGCGTCACAGTGAAACAGTTCTTTTTTGCGCATTTTTACGCATTTCCGCCTTGAGAGGGGGCCTTACCCCCTCTTTTAATCCCTGTCTTTTCACCTGGCATTTTTCCTCTCTCGTCGCCGCCGGCAAATGACTGGTCAAGAAGAAGCTACTTCGATGTGTTCATCACGTCTGTTGTTGCATCAGGACCCCTGAACTTATGGGATAAACCTGCCAGTCGAATTGCCTGGCCCCAGCTAATCCTCTATCGAGGGTCTTTGTTCTTGTAAGTGCAGATCACTAGACAAGCGCCCTGCCAAGAACAACGGACTACGAAGATGCGTTGATACAGACACACTATATGCAACCTATGGCCGACCCGCGTCAAGTCCGTCAACGCAAGTTGACTGCGCCGCACCTAACAAGTCATTATCTATCTCGTTGAGAATGACTAGGGGGAACAGGGGTTGTAAATACCCCTCCCACATGCATTTTCTACGCACGCTGCAGCTATGTGAGCCTCTCATTTACGGTCCCCCGCCTGGATCCTTCAGCCGGTCAACTGGTGGCCCTGCAGTTCGCCCTTTTTTTTCACTTTTCTTTCGAAGCGCCGTTGTTTCTGCGAGAGACAGAATTGTCTGGATTCTTAGATCCTGCCCCCGGGGCCACCACCAGAGGGGTTGTACCAGACCACCGGGTTCTTTCCCGGGTCTCTAATCACTCGCTGGGTCACCAACACCATCCCCGTCAGGCACTTTCTTCGGAAGATCTTCGCTCTTCTTGGTCACCAACGGACATGCAGTGGTTGGCTAGTGCGCCTCCATGGACACCTCGTTTTGATATAACTTCAACACACGCGGGCGTTCTGCCCTGGTCACCTTCTCTTTGTCTCTCTTTGTTCCTCGGCCGTCCTTGACTTGTCGCCGTTCGCCTTGAGGAGAGAGCCCATGTGGGGATTTTGATAAGTTCTGAGATGAGCACCGCCTTAGGGAGTGATTTGTCCTCCCTTCGGTAAATTTGAACCTCAATACGTCACCCCTCCAGTCCCCATGAAAGATTGGTTGAAGGCCATGGCGACTTTCATGAAGAAGTTCAAAAGGAAGCGCAGAGTCTCCACAGAACTCCACTCTCGCTGGGGTGATGTTTCTATCACCTATCCCACACAAGGGTCCTGGAACCAGTGGAATCAATCTTCTGGTGTCGTCGCGAATGCACCGAGGGAAGACATACAGTCTGAAGGAAATCAACCATATCCCCCGGCTGGCTCATTACGCCAGCTGAGTTCCAGCGCCTCGAGCAGACGATCGCGGAGCATGGGCCCTCGAGAATACCAAGTGGGAGAACCGCCATCCTTTCCAACTGGATATTTCGATCAAAACATACGGCGTCGCGTTGGAGATAGAGATGCCCACGCACCGCCAGCTCATACACCACCAAGTCAAGGACTCGGCCTTGGTGATCTGAGGAGTGGGCCAAATCGCCAACACTCAAGCTCTATTATCCATGACGATTGCACCACCGATGAATCCTGCGACGAAGAAGACGAAGAAGCAGAACGAGATACTATGGACCCACGAATTAAGTTAAGCCCTCCAGAATACGGCACGGGAGATATGTCGCACACAGCACGCGACGATCCCGAAGATTTTGACATCCCAGCCAAGTCTCCGCCACTCTCGGTGACTTCACGCATGCGCCGTTGCAGCCTCCAAAGCTGTGCAACAGAACCCGCAGCATCTATATCCGGTGGCACCAACTCTAGACGAACGAGCGTTACCGCTGTATCTTCTACCTCTGCTCCCTCTATGCCACCTTCTACACCTCGCGTTGCATACAACGCCCAAAAGCAACCTCCATTCCCGGAGAAAAGATACCCTCCCCGTACAAAACATCGGGAACCTGAGTCTGCGCCTCGACAGGAAATGGTGCCTTCCTATGATGAGCTCTATGGTTGATATGTCCTGAACGAACTATTTTCAACTAGAAGTCCATATCTGGTGGTATTTTTTATTTGCTACATTTCTTTTGGGGGCGACCAATCGGTCTTGTTCGAGCCAGTCTTCTTCGAAAGCCCTGTAGTCGCCCGTTGGACTGGATTTGCCTCGATTTTATTATTAATTTTGCATTATGGTGGCTTTATTTGCAATTACTGTTATTTTATACAATTATATGAACAGAATGTTAAGGAAATATTTACATGTACATCTGTACGTCTTCACCGAGAAAAGTGTACTTGGACCCTTTACTTCAAAATCCCAGGAGTCCTGTCTCTCCCGGCCCTAATAAGAGGGGCTTCCCTTGGCAGATCAAAACTTCAACACCTTTTCTCTCTCTTTTTCCAGTCGGGAAATGCCGATACCCGTTTCCAACAAATGGCTGGATTTTGCGACTTTGCTCAGATGAGGGGGTGAACCTGCGCCCGTGCATTATGCAGACGGTATCACAGTCACAACCGCTCTCACCAATCAAGCGCCAGGGTCCATCACACTCTGTGCGCCTGCAGCATATCCACTGAAAGTAGGATGACGGGGTGATCACTCCATCCACACCAACCATCCCCCGATTCCCTAGCCAGGGTGCCGTCACCAACCAGCCTGTAAGCGGCGTTCTCTAAGCGCCCAGGACCAACAGTGGGAGGAGGAGAATGTGCTTGATTCGACCGGCGCATCCATTCTGTTGCTTCGCCCAAGCACTAGTAACTTTGCAGGTGCTTGGATTGTGCATCACTTCCCTGTTCTGCGAGCTCCTACGACTGAATTACTCCACCTGGCCGTCACATCCATACGGAACGGAGTGTGAGCTGCTCGCAGTGAAAAAAAGAAGCTTTCCCGCCCCGAACAATCTCTTACAATCCTGAGTTACTATTTTGCCGTTTCTCATGCGAACGTGAGATCCATCTATCCGGCACTCTGCCCACTATACTCCCTCCTCCTTGGCGGTCGCTGTAAGAACAGAAGCTGTCGGACTCTCTGTTCACTCCGGCCCATCATGCTCGGGCTAAGTGACAGCAGTTCAAGATCCACCAGAATGCTGGCCTTTTTCCTGGCTGTGGTTTTGCTGAATAGCCGAACTCCAGTGGTTTTCGGGTTGAAAACCACACTGGGTTCGCCCTGCGCCGATGTGTGCGGTACCACGACCAACACTACTTCATCCGAGATTGCGTGTTTGGATCATTCGTTCAATCAAACGTCAGTAGGGAAAAGTTTCAAAAACTGCATCTCCTGTCAGTTAGACAGCGATTTCCACAATCAGAACACTGGAGAATCGGACGTGAACTGGGGCCTCTGTATGTTGTATCACCTTTCCAGAGATCGCAGATTGTGCTTTGTCGCTCATATCTAACCAATCGAACCAGATAACCTGCGCTACGCTTTTTCAACCTGCGTGTTTGGATTTCCAGACTCGATCTCAAATGTCTCGTCCCCGTGCCCAGTCGCATGCGATGGCGTGCGTTTAGCAGTCGAAACCCATATTGAAGACCCAGACACATCGAATCTGAACACGTGGTGTGACACCCCGTCGTTCGCAGATAACGTCGTCAACACCTGCGAGTTCTGCTACAACTTGACAAGCTCGCAAGTTTACATGGCAAACTGTACGTATGCCCTGCAACCCATTCCTGCATCCATATGATATCAGCAAATCCCAAGCCCAAAGTCCAAAGAGAACCGCGACTAACCATACTCCCAATCCAGTCCTCGAGTCCATCCGCTACAACTGCCATTTCAAGACAGAAACGGGCAAGACTTTCGACATAGCCCCAACAAGAATCTTCAGCCAATCCCTCCTCCCCTCAAGTCTGTCGCTCGAAACGCCGGGCACAGACTCCTCAAACCTGAATCTGGGAGTGGTGATCGCCGTGCCGATCGTAGGATTCCTAATCCTCGTCTCGGCGCTCACGGTATGTTGCTTCTTCTTCATCCGGCACCGACGCAAGAAGGCCCGTCGGAACCGCAACGCGCCTCATATGTACAACAACTGGAGCGGTGCGTCGCCGACTAGTGCACAGCAGCAGCAAGCCTGGGCTGAGCAGCAGATGTATAATCCCGGCGGGTATGGGCACGGGTCCGGCTTTGGGTTTGTTGATAATGATGGTCGCGGACAGGAGCTTGCGTATGGCCATGGCCAGGACCAACGTTACCAAAGCCAGCAGTACCAGCAGCACTTCCAAGGTCAAGATAAGTCGGGTTTCTCGCAGGATATTATTGAAGAGCCGGCTCAACAGCAGTACCAGCAGCAGCATGCTCAGATTCCTGTTCACGCCCAGACCTTTGACCCAGATCGAAAGGATCCTCAGCACTGGCAGTGATTGTGACAACTGTACCTGGTTGTGTTTACTTGTTGCTGTATAGCATTGGTGAGATGTCTGTGGATAGAAGAGTCAGTTGTGGCATGGGTGTAATGAGATCAGGATATCAGCTCACCTCATTGTTGACGGCGTTTGGGTTTCTTGTTTCCTGTTTTACGGAGTTCTGCTCCAGGATCGCCTCAATATATCCCCGACATCTTGCAATGTCTGCATGTTATAGTCAAATGAAAGAAAAGTGTCTAGCACAGAAAATCCTCGGTAAGAGATAATAATGTGCTCAAGATAAAAGAGTAAGGAGGAGATAGACCGCAAGAGAACAGCATAAATGTCACCGAGAAGGGCGGCAAGAGGACTTATGTATCCATCGTCAACCCCCTCTACCACCTATATACACACATAACTGGATCCGAAAATAGCATCAACAAGCCCAGGAATTGCAACGGGATAAGCTGCCTTCACAAGCTAAACTGTCAAATAATACGAGAAGATCGGCTAGAGAACCTCCAGGCGACAGCTTTTTGTGTTCCAACGTCGCTACAGATTGGCTCGGCCGTTCTGCAGGCGTTTCAGCACGCACCGCCAAGGGGCTTTTAGTCCAATGGGAGATGGGAAGTCGATCTTGAAGTTATTTTTGGATTTGTGGACTGTGGTAATTTTATGCGATTGAGCGTGGGGGTGTTGGAGGGCTTGGTGCTTGGTACTTTATATATGTGGTCTACATATATGTTGACTGTCACCTATTCACCTAAGTACCTCTCGTATATTGTTCTGATATAGAACTAATAAACTAAAAGAGGTAAAATTTCAGAAACATACCTAGGTAGTAAATGAAGAGACAATGGAAGAAAATTGATGAGAATTGGGGTAAGAGAAGTCAAAGTCATTAAAACCCTCGGCCGTTCTACACTTTACCTTATCCCCTCACGTTGGAGCTCTTTGACCTTTCCAAGCTTCCACCAGCCATGTCCAACCTCACCCAAGAACAAATTAAAGTCCTCGAGCAATCGCGTCAGCGTCTCGTGCAGCTCACACGCTCACTAGGCTCGCTGATCGCAAGTCTAAACCAAAGCGACCCTCTTCCGCCCTGGTAAGAGCTCTACCATCCTCCAATTCCCACGCCAAAGCAGCCAACAGCAACAATCTTGGAAGTACTCTAGTCCCTCAAACTAACCAAAAACCAGGACCTCCCTCCAATCCCAAGCAAGCATCATCTCCAACAACCTCATCAGCGTCTCCGACCAACTCTCCGACCAACGCGACCTGCTCTCCAACCTAGTCGCCTACCCAGGCCCAGAATACCCAGGCCGAACACAAGCAAACACACTCGAACAACTCCTCCGCACAAAACTCGATCCCCGCGTCGAAGACTGGGTCGCGCGCGGCCGTGCAGCCGGCACAGAGTCCGCCACACCATCCAATTTTTCCGACCCAGATCCCGCGCATAAGCCGCTGAGTGACGCACAGCTCGCGGAGCTGTGGGAATGGGCGCCGCTGGAGGCGAACCAGGAAGCGCGGCGGCGGAACTGGGGTGGGAATTTTACGCTTGAGGAGCGCGAGGCTGGGATTGAGAATGTTGTTACTGGGTTGAGGAGGCAGTTGGAGGATGAAGACGGGGAGGAGGAGAGTGAGGGCGAAGAGGGGGATGGGGAGGAGATGGATGTTGTTGGCGTTCATCGGAAGCCTGGTGCTGCTGAGTTCGAGTTCAATATTGCTCCTCATCACCCGCATCCGGTGCAGCCGTTCGTGCCCTTGGATCTGATTTTGAGATATATGACTACTGGGCGCATGCCGTAGTCTTGGAATCTCAAACGGGATTGACAGTCTTGACTCAGGGCAAGTGGTCCGTGTTTACACTTCTACTTGGTCTGCGGTTTTCCAAGAATACAACTTCTCGTAGCTCATTGTGCGAATTGCATGGTTCCAAAAACGGCATTAATATTATTTTAACCAAACCAAAAAGAAGCGAAGGTGAATAACAGCTGAGCTATCTAACCCCGTCGGCGGGTGGTGGGGGTCTTCACGCCAGGCCTGGGGGACGCTCCCGTGGTCTGGGCTGATGGTGCCTGTTCAACTGCCTTTGCGCGAGGAGCAGCCTTCTGCTTGGGCGCTGGGGCGTTCCAGTACCAGAGCATCTGGAGTGCAAGGATCACATTAAGTGTGAATCCGCCAATGAATCCGTAGAGGATGAACTTGTCGTCAACTTCCTGGAGGGTTGTGAAGATTCGGGACAGGGATCCGATGAGGTAGTTGAACACCTGAGTAGAAGAGGCAATTAGTATCTGAGCTGAGATCATGTTAAAAAATGGAGAGAATCGTACCGTGAATGCGCTAAGCTGTCCGGTTCCACCCTCGCGCCAGATGGTATAGATTTGAGGCGCTTTGCTGGCAACACCCAGAGCACCCGCACCAGCCTGTAGGTAGGCCATAGTCTGCGCATCAACAAGAGTCTGGTCGAACAATAGCGCATAAACGCTAGCAGCTACGACAGCAATGAAAGCCGCGGCGGCGGCGGAGCGTCCGGCATAGTTCAGGACTAGAACACCGATAGCGATATCCTGGACGGCGATAAGAGCGGTCTCGCCATATGTGCTGAATGGGAACTGGTTGCGCACGCCGTACGACAGAGTGATGAGCAAGCTGGCGGTCTCGAGGGCGTACGAGACGAATGAGACACCGGCCGATGAGCGGGAGTTGATCAGCTTCAGAATCTGCGGGATTTTGACGACCGCACTGGCACCGACGATGGCAATACCGAGAGCCTTGGAGATGGCGAGGGATGTGCAGGCAGGGTCCTTAGTGACATCGAGGTCGACCAACAGTGCGCCGTGGCAAGACTTGCCAATCAAGGACACAACGGCATCGTGCACTGGCTCGGGGAGGGCCGAGACAATAGGCGCCAAATAAGGCTGAAGAGGGGTAATCACTGAGGTCTGAAGGGTATCCATGATGAGTGTGGATATCACCAGAAAAGAGAGCACAGTGTTGGAGATCAGGCAATGTCTCGACGAACAATTTGTTGACATTCCGAAGGTGAACGGATGTGGCCCGTGCACCACCGGGGAAATTCAACTTCTCTCATTCACTTTTCTTCTTCTGCATGACCGACCCGCCATGATCCCTCTGCGGCCATCCCTTTTACGGAGGCCTCGAGAGGCGCTTGTGTGCTCACAATGTCTCTTTGGGCCGCGTTCTGTGCGCCCCAATTTCATTCGGGGGTTCCTATCATCCTCGAAACGGCGGACCGGGATTGCGGATGACCAGTCCCCTTCGGTATTCCACAAATCATATTTCTCGGCCAATCGATTGAACGACGGGTCAAGTAGCAAAGGCGGCTTGCTGTCTTCGCTTGCGTCCTCCGACGTGAAAAGCAAATCAAACCCTTCATCTCCCGACAACCCGCACGTCAGTCAAGTCAATTCGTCTGCAGCAGCATCGTCCGCTGCGATTGCGACAGAAGCAACATCAGAACTACCACATCGGCGGCGGAAACGCTTGAAGGAGGAAAGCAATGCAACTGGAAAACCAGAACCCAGCCTGCCGCTGGATGCCTCGGCGCAATTGTCGAACTTCTCATCCACACTCCCCACTACCTCGCTCCGCCGCAAGTTGGCTGCATATCTCGCCCTGACGAAACCGCGACTCTCCTTCTTGATCGTCCTCACCACCACCTCTGCATACGGGATGTACCCAATCTCGTCCCTGCTCACTCTCGACCCGGCCATGACCCCACTTCCTACACTTTCGACCTCGACCCTGACCTTTATATACCTGACGGCGGGCACTTTCTTATCATGTTGCAGTGCCAATACACTAAACATGATGTTCGAACCGAAATTCGACGCACTCATGTCCCGGACGCGTAATCGCCCTATCGTTCGCGGACTTGTCTCGCGCCGGGCAGCTCTGTTCTTCGCGATTGGCACCGCCGTCACGGGCCTCTCCCTCCTTTATATCGGGACTAACCCGACAACTACCGCCCTATCCGCCGCCAATATTTTCCTATATGCCTTTGTATATACACCATTGAAGCGAATCCACGTAATCAATACCTGGGTTGGCGCGGTTGTTGGGGGTATCCCACCGCTGATGGGATGGATCGCCGCGGCAGGCCAGACGGCGACGATTGGCCATGACACATGGCGCGACATGCTCTTCAGCGAAGAGAGCATTGGTGGATGGCTGCTGGGTGGAATCTTGTTCGCCTGGCAATTCCCCCATTTCAACGCCCTGTCCCATCTGATCCGCGATGAGTATAAAGCAGCCGGTTACAGGATGCTATGCTGGGTGAACCCAGCTCGCAGTGCTCGGGTTGCTCTGCGCTACTCTATTCTGATGTTCCCCATCTCCTTTGGTCTCTGGTGGGTCAATGTCGTCGGGCATGGGTTCCTTGTCGGTAGCACTGTCGCCAATGGCTGGCTGGTCCGCGAGGCATACCGCTTCTACCAGCATCAGGGTGCGAACGGCACTGCACGTGGCCTCTTCTGGGCCAGTATCTGGCAACTGCCTATTCTCCTGGTTGGCGGCCTAGTAACCAAGAAGGGTCTCTGGGATGGCGTTTGGAGGAATATATTCGGACAGTCCGACGAAGAGGATGAGGAGTACCTGTACTACGAGGATGAAGAAGAGGTTGAAGGCGAGAAGGCTAAGCTCCAAAATGCCGCATCAACCCGTGCACCTTCAACCCGGACAAGTACTTTGTCTACTGTATGAGAGTGTTTAAAGCACAAGTCTCTCGTACTGGATACCTTCCAGTTTCATTCATCTCACTGAGTTGCCTCGCCTTGTCTATTCGACCCACATTTTTGTTCTGGGATTTTGTCTTATACAGCGGTTTGGAGTGGCGTTTCTTTTTTTTGACTTTGTATAACACCACTCCTATATGGAATCCATACAGATCTTTTCATTCTTGTCTTCTTTTTTTCTGCATATTTATGGAATACCATAATACACAAGCTACTTCCCTTGGACGCATACTTTCCCGGCTACAAATTCCCATGTCTACTTATTGAAACAGAACTCACAGGTGGACGCATTAACATCGATTCTCCTAATTATACAACCGAAACTATTGCACATATTATTCGAATCACCCATTCCCACCACGGCCACCCCGAATGACCACAAGCAGCCACCATCAACCTACGAAGAAGTGGAAGCGCCAGCAGCTTCAATCAAGAACTTCGCGGCAGTCTCAGCATCACTTCCGTAAGTAAGGTGCGCCATGACATTTCCGCCGTTCAAGCAGAGGGGGTCACCCATGTTACAGAACTCCTTAACCTTATCACCGGCAAGCTTGCCAACGCCCTGGGCCTTGAGTGGGTCACCGAAAAGAACAGCAGCGGTGATCTGGCCAGCATCGAGGCTGCTGGCAGCATTGTGGACGACCATCGCACCCTGGGAGTATCCGCCCAGCAAGACCTTAGTCTTAGGGCACTGGCTAAGAGCCTGCTTGACGAGCTTGGCCATGGCGGGACCGCCGGATGCGCCCATCATTGCGTTGCCCTGTTCGAATGGAGTGTTAGTTGACAGGTCCGGTTGTTGATCTCGACTGCAGGACGCAAAGCCAAGTCAATGCGTTGAAGAGAGGGGCTGGTTCTCATACCGCTGCATCAGCCGGGTATGTCACACCCTGCACGGTGACCTTGTCGCCGGTCAGGGAGTTCAACTGCTTGCCGACGGGGGGTCCAACGACCGAGCCCATGTTACCCATCTCGCTAGTTCCGCGAGCAAAAATGAAGGTGTACTCCTTGCAGCCGTCATTCTGGGTCACGCCGTTCTCGGTCGAAGAGCCCAAGCCACCTGGAAATTGACATCAGCATTGGGGTTTCGGATTCTAAGTATTCAGGGAATATTACCGAAACTGGGGAGACCGAATCCGCCGCCTGACGAGCTGTCGGAGCCGGTGCTAGAGGTCGAGCGCCCTGGGAAGAGGGAACCGAGGCCGCTCGATCCACTGCTCGACGAGCTGCCCGAGCCAGAGAGTCCTGGGATGAGAGAACCCAGACCGCTCAATCCACTGCTCGAAGAGCTGCCAGAGCCAGTGAGTCCCGGGATGAGGGAACTCAGGCCGTCCAATCCACTGCCGGTAGGAGTGCCGGAGCTGCTACCGGAGAGTCCGGGAATGAGAGACTTCCAGGCATCCAGACCAGTGCCGGTACCACTACCAGAGCCGAAACCGGGCAGCTGGCGATTCTCGATGGTGCGAGTGGGAGCCGCGATGGCAATACTAGCCAAGGTGAGGATGACAGTAGACTTCATATTGAAACGAGTGAAGTTATATAAAGAATGAATCTGAGAGACCAGCTCAACAGTGTAGAATAAGCGAAAGAATGGCAGACTGGAAGACTGGAGTGAATGAATTGAAGACCGGAGAGGGATGACCTACTCTTATATTCTTGTATTCCTATATTCTTTATATTGGTTCATTTGTTCGGTAGTTTACCTATCGGGAATCGGGCTAACCTCGGAGGGATGCCATCCTTGGGCAATGTCTTAAACTAAGACTTTAGTGAAACGGGTACCCTGTTTCATCCTGCGACTCCTGCTGCGGGATATACCTTTTTTTACTGGACCATCAGTTGGAGAACATATGGAGTAGCCCTATAAGAGATCTTCAATAGTCCCCGGCCTCTCCCGCCTCGTGGACTTCGATCCCAACCTGTAGATCTTTACTCCGTATGCTGTAGAAAAAGACCTCGAATTATCTTTCAACACATAGCTCTAGTATATGCAAATCATCTGAAACATCTTCAATTGAGGTATCTACTATCTATACACACTATATACCAATATGTGACAGATCCAGCACAAAGAATTCCTGAGACGCAGGATGTTAGGGTTTGAGTTAAATGAAATCGAAACTATGGAATGTTCCCAATATTGGGGAACACCAAATCGGGTACTTTAGCCGTTGAGCCATAAAATGGGTTTGAAGAAGAAGCCCTAAAAACAGGGTGTGGAGAAGAATCGCAGGAATCAGAAGGCGAACGCCCAGTGGGACCGGATGCTCAGGGGTGTCTCAGGGCACCCCACTGAGGTCAGGCGCAACCCCCTGATATGCAGAACAGAGCACTGTTCGGAGTACTATGCTGGATAGAGTATGCAGTGCGCAGTTTCATCCAGAGAAGAGAATTGAGTCATAGAATTTAGAATGCCGAAACCTCGGCTATAATACATAGGTATATGTAGTGCATCGGTATAGTACAAAATGGCTCATCCAAAGGACAATGTGATATACAATCGGCAGTGGAGTCGGCAAATATCTACTGCCTCAGCTTCAGGTGATACGTCTTCAATGCCTCCTCCGTCATGAGACTCGGGGCTCCAACCATGGCATCGTCGCCCCCTTTACCGGTCTTGGGGAAAGCGATCACATCACGCACAGACTCCTTGCCGAGCATAACAGCGACGAGTCTGTCAAAGCCCAGGGCAAGACCGGCGTGCGGAGGACAGCCAGAGCGGAGCGCATCGAGCAGATGCGAGAAGTCGGCCAACCGCTCAGCTGGCATTTTCAGGATATCACGGAAGATGAATTCCTGTACTGCTGCGTCATGGATACGCCGACTACCACCGCCTAGCTCGACGCCGTTCACGACGAGGTCATAGTGGTCAGCCACTGCCTTGGTGGGGTCTGTGAGGAGGAGGTCGACGTCGGCCGGGGTCTTGGGTGCGGTGAAGGGGTGGTGTGTGGAGGAGAACCCTGCTGCACCGCCCTGGCCGGGCTCGGAGTCTGAGGATGGGGAGAAGAGGGGGAAGTCGACGACCCAGAGGAAGTCGAATCCGGTCGGGGCGGGCTTAAAGCCTGCTGTGACCGAGGCAGCGTGTAGTGCACGGCGTAGATCGCCGACGGGGGTCGAACCTCCGGAGAAAGGAGCACGAGGGCGTGCCTGCAGAATGATTAGGTCACCGTGGTCAGGGTCCAGTAGTTCCTCGACTTGTTCGGCGGCTTCGAAACCGAAGGGCTGTAGTCCGCACAGCGGCTGCTTGCCATTGTAGATGAAGACGCCTGGGCCACCGTCTGGGTTGTCGTTGAACGGCGCACCCGCAGGTGAGTCGAGGAACTGGGTAATGAACTTGTGGGTTTCAGCGGGATCGTTGTCATTCCCTTCAAGCTTGAAAGCCTCCACGATGGGATTTGTCAGGCCAGAAATCTTGCTGACTAGATCCACGGGGAGAACATAGTCAAGTCGAATAATTTCCATCCCGTATCTCGTGTCCGGCTTGTCGGAGCCATATTTTGCCATGACTTCCTGGTAGGATACTTTGCGGAATGGGGCCTCCGGGGCAGGGTCTTTCATCAACGATGACCAAAGTCGGCGAATGACCCCTTCAACGGTGCGCATGACATCGTCGCCTGTCGCGAAAGACATCTCCATATCAAGCTGTAGGAATCAAATTAGCATATATCATCCATCATCCAACAAAACAATATAGGTACATACCTGAGTAAATTCGGGCTGACGATCTGCACGCAAATCCTCATCCCGGAAGCAGCGCGCAAACTGATAATACCTTGGCAAACCACTAGCCATGAGGATCTGCTTATACTGCTGCGGACTCTGCGGCAAAGCATAAGCCAGTCCCTCCCTCCGTGTAGGCACAATAAACTCCCGCGCACCTTCCGGCGTAGACTTGAATAACAATGGGGTCTCGACCTCTACAAACGGCGGCCGACACTGCTCCAGCTCTTCCTTGCAAAGATTGTGCGCGCGGGCACGGAAGCGCAGTGCTTCGCGCAGCTCTGCATCCGAGCGCAGTTGGAGGTATCGTTGCTCCGGTGGGAACACCGTTTCAGGCGTCATTATAAGCTCCTTGGGGAAGTCGTTGAGGGGGCGAATTTCTTCTAATGCGAGCTCCCATTGGTCTTGGGATGGTATGTTATCCGCCTCTGATGGCTTGGTCTTCTTCTTTTGAACTGTTCCACGTACAGCCACGGGGCTGTTCGCGTTCACGGCCTTCAGCTGCTCGAAGGCATCGTTCTTGGCGAATGCTACAACTTGTAGGCTGTGTTGTAGGGTGGGATCGGACAGGCGCACGAATGATAGTTTCTTGGACAGGTCTGCACGGTTTCCCAGGTATCCATGTAGTACTACTTCCGTATTTGGCTCAGCCTGTGCAAAGAATGTTTCGAAGTCGTGGGTGGCAGGAGGGAAGTCCACTGTAGGGCACGAATATTAGCCAGATCCCTCTAAAACTATGCAAATGCCAAGCTTGTCAGGAAAAGACATCAACATACCAGCCCGCTTGTAAGCCTCCAAAAAAGGAGGAAGCTGTTTAGGAGGCTCCTCTCGCAAACAAGCCCGAGCATGGAACTGCCGCGGCGCCTGAACGGGGCTATAGCATTGTCTGGGCCAAGCGACTGATCGACCCCGCAGGAGATTTGAGATCTCAATGTAGGTAGATCTCAACCGCAAAGTGCGGAGCTGCGCGGCAGCAATTGGCATATTTCAATTGTCGTGAATGCAGTTGCAGCCCACCCTGGAAGAAAAGCGAGTCATGTCGGGACCTGACCGGTAAAACCGGCAGAAAGCCACTCCGCCCTAGAAGCGGACTAGCGCCCGCAGAAATAAAAAGCGCGGGATTTTCCCTCGTCCGTTTTTCTTTTCTTCTTTCATCCTTCCAAGTTTTATACTTGTGAGTATTCTTGTTCCCAGCCCATTTCAATGGGCAATACCTTTTTTGATCGTTGTACTGACTGTTTCCCAGAATGATGAAAGCCTAGTGTGTTATATATGAGACAGTCTCTGCCCTCTGAGGCGTGCGGCTCTCTCTCTTCGGGGAGCTTAAGGGCTGTACGAATCGAGGGTAGGGTATGTGATATATGCGTTCGGCATACCAACCTTGTTTACTTGACGGACGCGATGAAGGCATCTCTGATCCTATTCACAAGACTTGAAGGTGTAACCATTGGCTTTGGGCCATGGTTTGAGGGTTTCCCTTGAAGCTGGGAGAGATGGATGTTGGACCGGTGTTGGCAAACGACACCTCGATGTCCCAGGTCCTCTCTTTCGGCTCTTATATTTCGATCTAGTTAGCTATAATTTGGCTCGGGGACCTGTTCCTATGTCCGGGCTCTTCTCGGCTGTGGGGTTATACCAGAGTTCAATGGTCTCGGGCATAGTTGCCCGTCATTGTCGACCTTCTATAACCTCACTCGAGCGAAGACAGCAGAAATTTCTGCTAATATCATGACATGACCAATATTTCCCATGCAATATTTCCCATGTATATCTTGTGTTTGACATAGTAGCACTACAGCTACGTCACCTCTAACCGGACTGCCTAAATTCGTCTTTATGACCATCTAGCTCTCCATGCGGCGTTAAATAAATTTTTGGTAAGCTGACTGTTCCCAGCCTCGAGTATTCTATAAGATAAACCCCTAATACGGTCCCCTAATCCCATATGCGTCTTAACACTTCTCACGCAAAGATCATTCTCTCCAACACGTCTTTCTCCCCACTATTCTCAACAAGATTCTTGAACACACCCCCTTCAATCCCCATAAGATCCCTAGGCGAGCCAAACTCAGCGGCCTTCCCAGCATCCATAACAAGAATGCGATCAAAGTCCGCAATAGTGCTAAGCCGGTGCGCAATGACCAGCAGCGTGGTCGCATTACGACCGAATTCCGCACGGATAGACGTCTGGATCAACGCATCGGTCTCCATATCGACAGCCGAGGTCGCCTCGTCTAGAACCATAATCTTAGGTCGGGAGACGATGGCACGGGCGAGACAGAGGAGCTGGCGCTGACCCTGGGAGAGGTTGAGGCCGCCCTCCGAGATGGTCGCGGAGAGAGAGGTGAAAGCATTAGCATTGGTCTTCTGGGCCGTCGCTGGCGTCGTGGTACCCGTTTCGCTAGGCTGGCGGGGCGTGGCAGTCCGTGATGTCAGGGTGAGCTCGTCGTCGTCGGCCTCCGAGATGAGGTGCACGCGTGCTAGCGCATCGTAGAGTTCTGTATCGCTGTATTCGTCGAATGGGTCTAGATTCGATCGCACAGTACCGGAGAATAACACTGGGTCTTGCGGGATGATGGCCAGTCGGCTGCGGAGATCGTGCAGTTTAATCTTCGAGACATCGAGTCCGTCGATGAAGATCTGGCCAGAGCGTGCCTCCAGGAATCGGAAGAGTGCAAGCGTCAAAGAGGATTTACCTGCCCCTGTCCGTCCAACGACGCCGACGCGTTGGTTCTTCTCTACCGAGAAGCTCAGTCCGTTCAATACCGGTGGGAGATCCGGTGCGTAGCCGACCACGAGATCGTGGACTTCGAGATGGCCCTCTGTAGGCCAAGCCGCGGGTGCATCGGCTCCTCCTTGGTTCTCGATCTCGATGTTGGAATACTCGATGACACGCTCTGTGGCGTTCATGTTCAATTCAATGTTAGCGTATTGCCGCAGTGCCATCGTGATCGCAGCGTTATACTGCAACGCAAAGCTGAGAGCGAACCCCGCAAGTGACGCGCTGATATCTGGCAGATAGACGACGAGCCCAGCAGTGACAGTTGAGAAGATAGCACCGACGATGCTCATGCGGAACGCGAGCCAGCGGTTGAACAGCCACAAGGTCCACCATGCTTGCGCATGGCGATTGATCTTGTTGTACATGATTTCGATGTAGGTGTCTGGTTTGCTGAAGGCACGGATAGTGATCAGGCCAGCGAGACTAGAGCCAAACTGCTCAAATACAGGGCTTTTCGCAGTGCTCTCGAGACGCTTGATTTGACGGGCACCTGCCAAATATGACAGGGCCAGCTTTAGACATATGGCCAACAGGACCACGCCGAGCAAGATCACCATCCAGTCGACAAGCATACCTGCAACCATGATTGCGAAAACATCTAGTACCTTGCTTACGAAGAACCCGATGTCGTATCCAATTCGTGAATCGATGGAGTGGAAGTCGGCTGTGAAGCGGTTGAGAATTCGTCCCAATGGGACAGTGTCCAGCCACCGAAGTGGCGCGCGGAGGATAGTATAAATCAAGCCATTGAACAGGTTCCTCGAGGCCCGGACTGATGCCGAAAGAATGCAGTAGTAACGGACTGTCCCGACTATACAGGCAGTGATCGAGATAGCAACATAGATTCCGAGGTACATAAAGAGGTCATCATCATCGTGTTGTGGGACCGGTGTGGTCGGTTGCATCGCATGCTGCAATAGGATACTGTATTGCTCAGGATGGGCCCGTGTATTGGATGATGAGCGTGTCCAGATATTGATCCACCAAGACTTGTGATAAATTAGGATTAGATAAAGGATATAGACAACGAAAGTGTCTTGGGATTTTATGCACTTACCCGTCCAACCAAGAGGCACGAAAACATTAAGTAGACCGCGAGCGTCACCAGCCAATAGGCCAGGGAGCCACCTTTGTTCAAGAAAGCAAGGTACACTGCTAGCCGCACAGAACCCGTTTCTCGTTTTTCGTCTTCAACAAACTTCTTCGGTGTAGGCGTCTGTTGTGCAGTAGCAGTTCCATTTCCGTTGGAAGCTTGGCCATTTGCGGCCGTGTTCGGTTTTTGGTGGGATGTATTCGAGATCACCTTCTGGAGAGTTGTCTCCTCATCATTGAGGAATTCACGGTCCTCTCCACCTGAGGCAATATCCACTTGTTCTGCAGCTCGTTCCTCGCGAAGGATATCCTCCAGATGATGTGATTCCTTCAGGTCATCAACAGTACCTACATATTTGATACGACCATTCTCCAACAGCACAGAGTAGTCCGTGCGAGGAAGACACAGTGCAACATGGTGAGTAACCAAAATGCGGGTTCGGTTCTGACCAAGTTCCCCGGTGAGAGCGTGCTCAAAGACATGGCGACCTGTGTGGGCATCGAGAGCGCTGAAGATGTCATCCATGATAAGTATGCCAGCCCTAGAGTACAATGCGCGGGCGAAGGAGATACGCCAGCGTTGGCCACCGCTCAGATTGACACCATTCGCACCAATATCGGTCATATCTCCGTCTGGCAGCATCTCGAAATCTTTTTCCAGAGCACAAGCAAAGATGACCTGTCGGTAGCGCTCTGCGTCATCCGGGAGTCCAAAGAGAACATTCGCTTTGATTGTAGCATTTTCAATCCATGGCATCTGCGCAACATACGCAATGGCCGAGTCGATGATCCAATCTGCCTTTGTCGCAACGTGATCAAATCGGTCCGTAATGGGAGGTGAAACCGGTACCTTGATCGTCCCGGCGAGGACATCACATTCACCCAGGATCGACGAGAGAAGCAGACTCTTTCCAGATCCAGTTCTGCCGGATACCACGCTTAGACTCTTTGTTGGGAATTTCAAGGTCATGTCACGCAGAACGAAACGGTCCTCGGAATCTTGGATATCTTCCTCCTCCGCCGGCCATGCAACAGAGGCATCCTCAAAAGCGATGTATTCAGCAGGGACAGTATCGACAACGTTTTCGGAGGTAGCCAAGAATTTGTCGATACGTTCCGAGCTAACCTTCGCTTCCAGACCTATGGACATGAGCTCTGGTATAATAGCGAGCGACGCCTCGAGAGAATTGAAGATTGCCATAGCTGTGAAAGCTACAGAAGCAGACAAAGTACCATTGATAATGGCGTATGTAGTCAACGAAACGGCAGACAAGCCGACGGGACCGAGAACCCAGATCGCAAGAAGGCCAATATCAGCAAGGAAGGACGCCCACAATGCGCCAAGTTCAGTTTCTCTCGTCTCTCGGACACGTTTCTGCCATTGCTCCTCTAAAGCCGAAAATTTAATCTGTCTGATTCCCTGCAGCACTTCGGTAACGATCGCCAGCTTCTGGTCACGGAATTTCATCAACCGGTCCTGGGCGTTCGAATACTTTTTAGCTGCGTATATGTTCAGTGGTGTCACAAGAAGAGAGACAGAAAGACCAGCAAAGGCACTGCGCCAGCCGAGAATTTGGACCAGGAAAACGGCACCAATAATGATTCTGAAAATTGCCTGTGGGATAATGTAGTTGTAAGACGCAAAGTCGGAAACGCGCCGAGCATCCACGGCCACATGGTTGATGATACTCTGGCGGCTCTTCTTCAACGCATCCTCGTCATCTTCCTCGGCGCCCGCGGATCCTTTGCTGGAATTATCGGATTCAACTGGCGTTTTGGACTTCTTTGTATGTTTGACATCTTTCCGACGCATGGCTTTGGCAAATATCACCGCTGACAGCTGTGAGTAGATCGGAACTCCAATTCTGGAGTTGACGATCCAGAACAGCCATGCGTCCACGCTAGAGGCAAGGAACAACAACCCACCCAAGGCTACGACCCAGATATACGATGCTCCGGCATTCCAACCTGGAGTACCGCGCATTTCGAGTGTTCTCAAAATCTGAAACAGGGCAACCTGCGGCCCAAAGCTTAGAAAGCAAATAGCCAGACTAAGCATCGTCTGGGCGATCAGCGGCCCCAAATGAGCAACAACAATCGCTATCCACAATTTCCGGTTCTGTCGGGCAATCTCAAATTTCTTGCGGAGAAAATCAGCACGCCTCGATGCTGTAAGCTTGGGGATATCCTCGAGGTCCATGGTATTATGCTTCACTGCGTAGTTTAGCAACCCATTGGCCCAGCTGAAAGTGAAGCGGCTGAGTAGGGAGACAGAAAGCTCCTGCTCAACCAGCTTATCTTCATGGTAAACATCTGGACGACGCGGTATCAGAACACAGAATATGGCGCGAAGAGCAGCGCTAGCAATTTGAGCCAATTGCAGCCCGACCCAGACAGGCCCATGGGGAGGGCCGAGTTGAGCTAATACCACGATGCTCAATTCAATTCCCGGAACCACAATGGCGATGATACTCCCCCAGAAAGCGAAGTGGCTGAGAACATATCGGCTTGTCGGTCGCGGCTCGGTGAAGAAAGCAACAGCTTGAATAGCGAGCAGAATCTAGAAAATAACAATCAGCTATTGAACTTGATTCAAATGGAACGGTTCCACATTATTTGTCGGGCTTTCTACTTACCCATAGTGCAAACTGCAGCCATATCGGCGTGGGATTGGGAATGGCGAGGTTCAATGTTGCAAGAACAGCCAATGCGAGAGTCACCAGAGACCCGACAATGGATAACAGGGCGATGGCGATTCTTTGCCATTTATCAGAGAATGCCCGGAGAGATTCCTCGGTGGCTTCGCCATCTTCATCGCAGTAAACATCTTTGGCTAGTTGGATGGGCTCATAATCACGCGGTTTGCGGGCAATGCGTGCGATACTCTGGATAGCAGGTATACTATCCAAAGCAGCTAGCGACAAGGCTAGATACGTCGATGTCGCCAAGTAGGTCATCGTTTTCCGCTCACGAAAAAGAAAAAAGAAAGACGGACAGATAAAAAGAAATGTCAAGGCGTTATCAGCCCCCAACTATAGCGAATACGCTGCATGTTAGCGCGAGCAGGAGTGTCATCGAGCGGGGGAATAGACCGATCTTAGACCCCCAGTGACTCAAAGATCTCGCAATCAGAAGGTATATTAACTGTCAGATCAATTTCCCTCTGGGGCTGTTGAGTCACACGTATGCACTACCCTGTGCAGACCTCGTGTTCACTGCATCTTAGGAGGTTAACTCCGACCTCCGACCTCCGAGATTGGATGCATTGTGTCCAATTATTAATGATGTGCGGAATAACACGTCCTGTACAGAGTAAGCACTAAGTACTTGGGACAATTGCTGAAATTCCACTCTTCCACTCTTTGAATCCAGGGAAAATCCACAAGTCTCCACCTGTATAGCTTGTATCCATCTAATGCCCATCTAATGCAGGACCGGCCTCCACCCGCGCCTCGGCACAAACTCTTCCACGGCCTCGTCATTCAAGACATCGCGCGCCAATCGCGCCGTAACAATGCTGCGCTCAGCCCCCGGCCCGTGCACGTAAAACGGTTCGAATCCTCCGGCGGGTTTAGGGGTCCACGTTCTTTTCTTTTCTCTTTCTTTCAGCCCTTCACTTTGATTTACCATTTTCGGCTCAAATCCAGAGGATTCCCGGTCTAGGCTGAGAAACCACCGCCGTTGGTGGATGGAGCCGATCGTGTTGCTGGACCCTGGGTAGGCGTTGTTTCTTTGTATTTCAACGTCGGCGGTGTCAGTGTCATCTGTATCTGCATGCTTCCCCCGCAATTCTTCTTGGCCAGGGGGCGGCGAAGGCGATTCCGAGTCCGAGGTAGACGGCGCTTGTGGCACCGTTGGCCTGGATGGATGTCGACGACGCCGTTTGCGGCCTTCACGGATAGGCCTCGCGAAATCGGTTGTTTTGTCCATCCGCAGAGTAATAGTGTAGTCTTTTGGTAAACGGGTTCCGTGCAGTCGGAGTCGGATTTTGCGCTTGATGTCCCAGTGTTAGAGAACTGAACCCATTGTCTCCACATTGTACAGGATACCTACATTCTGAAAAGCTTGTCGCAACTTCGCGCTATCCGATATTGGCTCTTCCGGTAAAAGCTGACTATCTTCGGACATCTCTGATCGAGAATCATCGGTCTCCGGCCCAGATGGGTCCATTTGGTAAGGTAGAATTTCGTATTCTCCAGTATCCCAGATAATCAGACTCCCCGTTTGTTGGGAAGCTGTTTCAATGAGATGGTTCTATGAAGATGTAAGTATGTGCTACTATACCAGGTCACGCCAGGTCACAAACCCACCCATAAACAATGGATCCGGGTTTCGGTTGCATTCCGGTTTAGTCGCTGGCTATTCGGATCCCCAGGCATCCCATACATAACCGACCAACTGACGGAGCTGGTCTCTGAGAACTGAAGGCGGAGATCATAATGGGGCCCTGCGATGGGATGGTCATGTTGATGGATGACGAAATGGCGTCCTTCTGGGTGCTCATTGCGTTTGTACAGCTCGATCCAATCTTTGATTGGCAGCCGCGGGATTGGCTGTTTCGGAAGTGGGCGAACGCATTCCTTGAGCCTTGCCGAAATTGTGCTTAGATGGTCGGTCACTTCAACCTGACCTGCTTCGATGGCAGCGAGGCTGGAGGAAGTATTTGGTTGTGATGCGTTCCGTGGGATAGTGGCTCCGCCACCTCCATCCTTCACCAACTTGATGGGCGATCTTTTTCGTGGCGGAGAGACAGGCACATTTAGACTTAAGAGAACTGGGCGCTGTCCATTTAGCGGAATTCCCTTTTCCAGTTCATGCTCTGGGCTGGTTTCTGGGCTACAGGCGCGTTTCATGATCGGGGCACCTGGGCGGAGGTGTGTCGCGGCTAGTACCAAGGGAGCGTTACAGCCGAGACGCACATCATTGGCATTATTGGATTTATGTATTACCAGTATGGCTTTTATAGATGGAGAGTTGAGCAGATGTTCCGCTCGAGGTTGCAGATAAGCTTATTAATAAGCTTGACTTCCAAATTTGGAAGGTTTGGCAGGGCCAACGAAGTGTCTGATATATATATAGCATCAGCTTGCAGGTCAAGCCACAGAGCAACGAGAAGAAATTTAAGCTCAAATTTTTGAATTTAAGACTACATGGCCACATGAAATATGATAAAACCAATAACAACAAAACCGCACCAAAGTTCGCACTGTTGTCTCCATACTATGTATCTGGCACCCGATCTCTCCCCAAGCAACCCTAATTGTGAGGATTGATAATGGGATTAACAGCCACACTTTGCGGGTTATGGAAGACATCCTTCGGATCAATGAGAGTCTTGATGCTTTGTAGCCGTTCAAGATTGGATCCCCAGTAAGCCACCTGACCATTCTCGAGGTAAGGATCGACATATCCTGGATAGGAACGCAGAGGGCCGGGTGGTCGATTTTCCATCACAACTTGATGCAAGCTATCGAGGAACCTCCTGGCAGCGAATGCGGAAGGCTCGAAGCCGACAACAGCATACGACTGCATCCACATAACAGCATCACGGTGGGCATAGGCCGTGGCATTCATAGGAACATCATTGGTTGCGCCCCCTTCCAGGTCAAAAATAACCCACCAGTTCTGGGAACCCTTCGGTGCAGAATCGAGATGTGTAAACAAGGCGACCAGGGCGCGCTCGGTGAACAGCTCGTCGACTGTGAATGATACTGACTTGGAGTAGAACGAAGTGAGTAAGGCTCCACCGATCGAAACCAGGTAATTCTCAGCCGCGTGCGCTACCAAGGCTAGCCAGTTCGTGATGTATGCGATATTTCCCTGGTTTTGGATGGGAAGGTTGTTTTCCTGCTCGAAATCATGGAACTCCTCTCTAGTTCCGAAGAAGCTGCCCGAGATGACAATACCCTCCTGGAAGATTGTGAGCTCGGTGGAATAATTCCGCGTAATATTAGGCTTCGCCACGATGGACTGCCAGGCTTTGAAGAGCTTGACTTTGTCAAATACATCTCCTTGGCTGAATGTATACGTGTATTGCACAGCGCCCTTGGGTATCTCCTGAGTGCGAACTTTGAACTGAGTGACGATACCAAAGCTGGCGGCCGCACCCTTGATAGCCCAGAAAACGTCCTGGTTCTGTGTGTCTGATGCTGTCACAATGCTGGAATTGGCCAGGACTACCTCAGCCTCCAGCACATGATCTAGTGCAGTTCCCCATTGTCGTGACATGAGACCAAGACCGCCAATGGTGAAATGACCACCGACACCGACTTGTGGACAAGATCCGTGTGTCATTGCTCTACTACCTGCATGCTGAAGACGGTCTTGGAGATCACCCAGGTTGGTACCGGCCCCAATTGTGGCAATATAGGTGTTCGGATCCATGAAAAATTGCTGGAAACTTTTTAGGTCGACGACTACATGGCCATCGGCTCCTCCCAGACCTACCGTAGTACAGTCGGCTCAGCAAGAGTAGGATATAGACCGAGAAGCGTTCATACCATAGTTGCCATAGCTGTGACCTCCACTATAAGCTTGCACCTGGTAGTTTGCCTCAACGGCACAACGCACAATTTCAGCAACCTGGGTCGTATTGTTCGGATAGGTGATCACTTCGGGATGGACAGGAATGGCCTGGTTATAGGATGGCAGTGCCCGGAATTGATATAACAGATCTCCCCGGAAGGTAGCCATATTAGGGTTTCCTCCCACGGCGGCCATGAAGCACTCACGGCCGGCGACGCTAGATGTGTTTCCCATATTGGAGGAGAACGGAAACTGAGGATTACTTCTAAACCGGTCAAGGATAATGTAGCTGAGAAAGACATATATGGGAGACTTAATGACCGGCAGAACATATAGAAGGGGCTGGATTGAGACTGCTTTACGAGATGGAGAGCCTTGGCTAGGTCTTCTGCTCACTCCGATGTCTCATTTCCGCGGTGTCACAGTTGTTACATATGTCACGATTGTCACATTTGTGCCTGACGCTCAAGGGGTCTTCTGATTCTTGATCTTCGTCTAAGCATAGTTACTCGAGTGGTCCTCTCATGCTACTGTATGCAGGGAGTGGTGTAACACGGCGAATTAGTACATGAAAGGGGTTGGAACGATGAAATCGAGAGTAAAATGTTCGAATACGATAGCCGGCGAATGAACTCACAATGGCCTACGTGAATACCGAGAGACGCCGAAAGAAAAATGCTCGGGGACCACTATAGTTATAACGGCGACGTGAGTGGTCCCCGATCCGGAAATCCCTTGACGTACAAGAATATGGAAACCCTATCTCAACTCCTTTATTTCTTTGCTTTTTCATTCTAAACATCGAGTTCGAGAAAATCCCGGGTATATATTATTTTTTTCTTGCCACATTCCTCGGGTGTTCAATGCTCCAGCTATCATAAACATCTCCCCAGACTACAATTCCCGCGATGACATCAGGAAGAAAACTTTAATACAGAGACGACTCAACAGAGCATCAACATCATGTTCACCCCAATTCATACCACACTGGGCGCGCTGTTACTATTCCACGGCTCATCTGGCCTGCTCGTTCACAACGGCGCAGTCTTCGGCATATCCTCTCTCCTATCCGGGAGCGTCTTTAACCCGAGTCGTGACAATGTCCCCATCATCGCAGGTTTGGTGTCGAGCATTGTACCGGTGTACTTACTGGCACCATCATTGATCCCGAACTATCCCGCGCCGCCAGATTCCTGGGCTTCTGCTGCAGCAACATTGGGAGTGGGCTTCCTAGTAGGATGGGGAACAAAGGTGAGAAATATCAGACATGATTGAAGAACGAAGAACAGGTTGACTAAGTGAATGCAGAACGGTCGAGGCTGTACCTCCGGACACATGTTGTGTGGTCTTTCACGTCTCTCGCCCCGTTCGTTGATTGCAACCGCCGTCTTCTTCACAACTGCATTGCTCACGGCGAACTTTGTCAAGGGCGGATCCAACATCCCGTCTTGTGGCACAACCCCGTGCTATACAGCCGTGTATCCATCTGGGCCGGAGTTAGGATTCATGGCTGGTGCTGCGCTGCTGGCGGCCATCACGAACTTCATCGTTGTCCCGCGGAAGGTCCGTCGGTCGGAACAATCTAGGGTCGTCTATTCCTATGTGGCAGGGTTGGAGTTTGGTCTGGGTCTTTTGATATCTGGAATGGCGGACCCAGCTAAGGTGCTGAGGTTCTTTGCCTTCTTGACTAACCCATCCCGGTTTGATCCGTCGCTGGCGCTGATCATTCTGTTTGGGATTGGACCATCCCTGTTCACTTTCCTGACTGAGAAACCAGGTCAAGTGGCTGAAAAGGGAAAGCCTGCTGCAAAGCCTACCCTTGCTGAGAAATGGCGACTCCCGACGGCTACGGTTGGTGATATAGATTGGCGGTTTGTTGCAGGTGCTGCGACGTTCGGACTAGCCTGGGGACTGAAAGGGGTCTGTCCAGGTCCTGCAATATTGCGAACAGTCCTACAACCAACTTGGGGACTGATCACGATGGGCGGATACATGCTGGGCAACCTTGTTTAAGGGAAATGGTATATAGAAATCATAGACATTTAATTCTTCATTAGCTTTGTCGAACTTTGGCATCGCCTCGGGGGTATAGAGTCGAGAATCCATGCACGGTGCGATGAAAGAGATGATGGAAGTCCAGATATCTCAAGGGCTGTGTGCGTGGTTTTGATTAGCAAAGGAAATAATGCCATAAACAATGTACATAGTAGGTTCAACAGAGAATATATGCCATTGGTCCGTGAATAAATGCATTGGGTATATAACAGAGGGGAAAAGCTAGGTAGGGGACCGAAAACAGAGGTGAATAAACGGAAGAACAGCTTACAACTCAGTCTTCCTGTCCATGCGAAGCGCTTCCAACTCAGCAGACACGTCGTCACTGCGTGGACTAGGGGCAGATGGATGATCAAAGTATCCTTCCAAATCCATCCACTCAGCAGCAAAGGCGGTAACTAGCATGCTCCAGTCCTCGACGGTATCCAAATCTAAATGCTCACCGTCATCATCGATTGTATGCCAAACAGGAGGGAATCCCTTGAACGAGGCAAAGTCAATGAGATGGAGGATCTCGACCCCCTTTGCAAGGAAAGGAAGGTGATCATCCTGGATACCACCCATAGGCGACAGCTTGTGTCCATCCTTCTCGGTATCGACGAACCACGGATTAGCCGAAGCAGACTTGAACTGCTTCAATGTCCTGAAACGCTTTTCAAGTTCGCCCAAGCTTTGGTAAGCCCAGTGAGTGGTCTCATACCAAGACTGAATTGTCGGGGATTTCGAGCCCAGCAGATCCAAAAGGACAAAAAGAGATATCGATGACAAGGGGCCCTTGAATTCCGACATCGCGGGATAGACTAGGTCATCCCAATGTGTAGCCAGGGCACGAGCTCCGTAGAGCGAATCGGTGGCAGTCCAGTCTTGGAAGGCTTCTTCACCATCCAAGAATATAACTTGGAGACCCCGCTCCTCGTCGAGGTAGTCATATAATCCCTGCTCCTTCAACGCAGACCATTTCTTCTCCAGCGCAGCATCGATGCTGCGCATGGCATGCATAATAATTGCACATGGTGCAGCACTGTCGATAGCCCCGATGAAGCCTTCTGGTTCTATCTTGCTATCATAATGGGCGACCAAAGTGAGCCGGCCAACGTCACCAACCGAGGCCCAAGGAGGATCGCGAGTAGCGATGAAGTTTCGGAAAGGTACCTCCTTCCCCTTTGATAGTGGTGTTGTGGATGTAGAGTTATGAACCTCAATAGTCCATTTGGGCAATGTGGTTCGGAAAAAGTCGGCGAAGTGATTGAGCACTGCGGTGGAGCCGGGGGTGCCAGGGACGCGGGTCCTTAGTATAGGTGACAACAGAGCGCCATTGTGAATATCGAAGTCGTTATTGGGCCGCAAAAGTTCGGTCAGCGTCTTATCTGATATTTTCTCGTATGCTTCTACACATGCTAGAAGCATTACAAGGAGGCCTAGCCAAAGTGACACAATGCCAGGTGGGATGCGATAAGCCGGAGACATGGCGTTGAAGGAAAGCTCGCGCTAGCAGCTCATGATTTGCATCAAAGCAACGAGCGGAGAGAGTTCAAGCCTAGTCCAGCCAGGCAATCAACGGTATTATAGGGTATGAGATCAAAGGAAAACGTGTCAAAAACTAGCAAGGGTCGACTCATCCAGTAACCCAAATAGAGCGGAAGCTAAGGCGGTCACCTTTTTTGCCGGGCGATCGGCGGTTTATTGGGGGATCGATCAACGTCCAAATCCCAAGCCAACTACATTACACAGGCACAATGCGACTACAGATTCTTCTTCACCCTCAATTACGTACAACTCTACCAAAATGTGCCCAGCGCAGTCTTCGGAGGAACGTCTGGGTCCGGTTCAAGTCGCAAATCCCTCGGCCATCGCAGAAGCATCTTTCACCTTTACCCAAATCGAAGGAAACCCTCCCACCTACCCGTCCTCCAGTCGCAAGAACTCTCACACCGGCAAAGACAACCACTAGGACAGGTATTGTGAACTGTCCCTGCAAGTGATTAAATGTGTGTGCTGAGCTAGAGTCACAGGACCACCTGAACGAATCTTGGTCTATTATGGAGGGACAGGCAGAGCTATCTTTCTGGGGACGCTGCGAATCACAACAGTGCTTCTATTTGGTGCAGCATGTCTAATTGTTGCACCGGCATGCTCCGTGGCTGATGATTACCCCTGGTACAGCACACCTGCGGGTAAGCTAACTTGGATATAACACCGCCTGAGCGTCTATGCTGATGTTATTTTAGTGATTGCCGCTGGCGCCCTCCCGATGCTATTTGTCTCCTATACTGCTGCGCCATACGTGAACTTTATCCATCTGGCACTGCCCGCCTTTGCGAGGAAGTCCCGTGAAGCTGCCGTCCAGTATGCAAAAGACCTGCCTCCGACAGCCGTGCTGTATCTCACCAGCATGCGATTCAATACTATTCCCCGTCAAACGGCTGTTCGTCTAGGAGATCTCGTTCAGATCAAAGACGCCTTGCGGCCCGTCACATTCCAGAATTTGAATCCGTCGCCGCAACGATGGTGGCAGGGCAGAGCTCCAACCCAATTCTATACTGGAACCCACAGCAAACCCGGGAGACAAACATCGGCTTTCTTTCCAGAATTGTGGAATGTAATCTACCAGCAGATTCAAAAGGGCAAGCCGCAGCCTCGTTGATCGGATGTATATATGCGACTTGATGATTGGTTACGTTGATGGAATGACGTCCGTTGTCTCAATTGGTTGTTAGGCAGAGCCTAGCCCCAGTCACTTCAAACCGGACGGAGAACATCACCTCTGTCAGCGCGAAACCAGTGATAGCTGTCAATGACGCGGCAATCAAAAATTTGAGTAGCTTACCTAGGTAGCTACCAATTGATAATTGGTCACGCCAGCCCTGGAGGAGTATTGGACGACATCCATTTACCCCAGGGTCTTGGCTGGCATATTGTAACTATAGGAAGTCCCATAATTAACTTGTATTCAGATGTGTTAAATATGGAGTCATTTGGTAGCAAATCACTTGACCGTCAGTTGGGGAAAATGCAGGCTGTTATATCAAATTTGCCTAAGCTCTCACCTAGCCCTCATCTTAGGCAACTCTGAACCCAAGACACTCTAATAAACCAATTGTTCCATACAATTTCTCGCGAACGACTGAACGGCCGAACGTTAAATAGCCGTCATTTGTAACTCGACTGAATTTCTCTTCTTCATATCTCCTTCGCATTGATAGTATCGTTGACAGTCTCGCGTTTCTCAGGCATCAATTTACTCTCAAACGTTTTACGAGATCACTTCACATCCATCAAACATTGTTTTCCCTTTTCAAATCAACGCGGTCTGCCTTTTTTTCTCTTACCTACGCTCGCCGTGCAACTTTCTTCTTCCATCGTACATCCGTCACTTCGAGCGCAAATCCACCTTGACACTCGACCTCGAACACCAAATTTACACAGAAACCTAAGCCAGCTATTCCAAGATGTCTTCTCCTGCTGCTCCGAAGGACAAGATCTTCCCCGGCATTTCTGCCACCGAGACCAAGCTCCTGGTCCTGGCCAATGTCTGCCTCAAGAATGATAAGGTATGTCATTTGGTCCTAAGCTCCCTTATCATGATGTGTCTGCTAACATAATGGACCACAAAGATCGACTACGACAAGCTTGCTTCGAGCGCTGGCATCAAGGCGTCTTCTGCTCAGACGCTCTTCCGAAACGCCAAGCGAAAGCTAGACAAGCTGTACGCCGATGGCAATGTCGATGCCGATGGCAACGGTCCCCAGGCCGACATCTCGCCCGAGGAGACTCCCTCCAAGCGAGGAAAGTCCAGCACCAAGGCGCCTCAGGCACCTCGCACCCCAAAGGCACCCAAGTCTCCAAAGGTCCCGAAGACTCCCAAGGCTCCCAAGACACCCAAGACCCCTAAGGGTAGCAAGGCCGCCGTCGACCCTGACTACAGCCCTACCGCTAAGTCCGCCTCCAAGATTGCCAAAGATGGTGGTCGCGCGACTGCTGTCACCGAGCCTGCTGGAACTTCTACTGGATCTGTCGCTGCACCTACCGCTGAGCCTGTCACCAAGCCTGCCGCCACCGCTGAAGCAACCAAGCTCCATAATGTGAAAGAGGAGGGAAATGACAAGGCTGATGAGAACAACGAGGCTGAAGCTACTCTTGATCTGGCTGTGAACCAGCACCTTCCTGAGTCTCCTTTGCCCGATGAAGAGGATGACGCCTACGCGGTGGAGGTGCAAGAGGACGACCAGAACGAGGATTAATTCTAGGTTCAGAAACCCCCAAAGCACGATATGGACAAATTGAGAAGCTGAGAAGCACTGGTTTTGAGCAAATGGCTACGATGCAGTTAGGAGGATAATGCCAGGAGGCCACCAAGGGGAATCGCGAATGCTTTTAAGGGAAAAAGGGAAGAAAAGGGGGAAAAAAAGGAAAAGACCAAAACAAAAGTGTATGTACTGGGTGTTTCTCAAACCAGTGATACCGAACTCAAATGAAAAACAGTTGATATTGCATTTGCTGCTCCAACCATGTGCAACATTTGAACATACATATATACATACATGTTGGCAACCGGGACATGCACCTGCAGTCAGCCGTCGGGTGTCACTTTCCCGTTACTTGGACGTCCAATGTTTGGACGTTTGGACATAAAATTAGTTAGACGTTACTTTGACGTGGGACTTTGCACATTAAAACATTAGTTGAACCAAGACATTAATAAAGGCTATAACATATATAGAGTCTAACCACGTTGCAGTCTAATCTTGTATGGTCAGTGTACATAGTGAGGTGGCCCTTTAAACCCTTGATACGCTGATGCTTATAGAGGACCGAACCATATTAGTTTCCAGGTTTACTCCCACGGAAATCATGTTCAATTGGCGAGTAATTAAACTATGCTAGAAGTATATGGTATATAGGCTTTCAACTTTGTATCTATATACCTATGCACTTTGGCGCCTTTCGCCTCTACTAGTCTTAGCAAATGTGTCTCAATTTGAATGAAAACGTCGGCTCAGAAAGTCTCTCGTTAAAATCATCTCAATGATCACCAGGGTGCATAAAAGCATCCGAGCTTAGAACGTGAAATTGATAATGCGCGTCCCTTCCATAGTGGGATCTCTCCGGATCTCGCATCCTGATTTATATCCTGACTTCTCAGGTCATCCTCCTTGAGATCTTCCCTTCCTCAACGATAACTTCTCATATCCTCTTTATCTTCTACTGCTGTCTAATACCACACACAGCAACCATGTCTTCCCACAAGCAAGAGAATAACCCGGTGAAAGCCTTAGGGCTCATCCCAAGCCAGGCAGAGCACCTCCTGCTGGGATACTTGTGCATGCCAAAGCCTGAGGTAAGTGAGGGAATGTATGATCTAATCTCGAAGTATCTTTCTCTAAGATAAATCTTCTCGGCAGGTCGACTGGAAGAAGCTCGCGGAGCTTTGCGATGTTACGCCTTCCTCCGCTAGAACTGTCTTCACCAAGGCCCGACGCCAGCTCGAGAAATGGGAGGAGAAAAGGGCCGCTGAGGCAGTGAAAAAGGAGGCCAATGAAGCCGATGAAGCTGAACAGGATGCGGCTACGGAGACTGCACATGCCGACAATGATCAGAATTAGGATCAAACGAGATCTAGCAATGGTTAGGCTAAAGACACTGGTCAAATTACACGACAATCACCTAGGCTCGAGGTTCTAGGGAGCGTTCATGTCTTGTTCAAGGTCAATGAAACTTCATTCAGGGTGAACCATACAGTATACGACGATCTATAAGTAGCCACAGGAGTTCTATTATAGGCTATTTCAAGGGATATCATATAAGCCGTGGTGCTCAAGTCTAAAATCACAGTCATCTTTCGCAAATAAAGTCCAAGTAATGTGAAAGTAACGTCGCTTCCTCTTTCAACAGGTCGCGTTCTGCTCATCAGCCTTTTACCATCTGCTCTTTCTCTGCAGAGCACAACAAACCTCCTTTTATAAACACCCCCCCCCATCCATCGACAGAAACATCCGTGAGAAGTTGCCCAGTGTAGCAATGTCGACCACCCCATCGCCAAAGAAAAAACCGGAGTTGGGGGATTTCACCGCCGGTGAAATCAAAATGATTATGGCCAGCGTGCTGTGCATTGACGGAAAGGTATGCATGCTCTCTGCACTAACCATTGAGCCATGACTCGAACTGACCTTTCCTATTGTTTAGCTTGACACTGACAAGCTGGGCAAACTGACCAACAACAAGAGAAAGTCCGCATCTAGTCGTTTTCCCTCAATCAAACGCAAGCTCGAAAAGATGTTTGCGAAAGAGCTAGATACCCTAGACGACCAGAATGACTCCAACGCCAAGGAAAAGTCTCCAACCAACACCCGCGCAAAGAAACGTCGTGAGAAAGTTGTCGAAGAACAGCAGAAGCCCGAAGCTGATACCAAGGTTGAGTCGAAATCGGGAGAGAGCACCAGCACCGACAGCACCTCGAAGGTCAAGGCCGAATCTGGACAGAGCATCAACAGTCCCGTCAAGGTGGAGTCGGACTCTGAATCTGCGAAGAGTGTCGATACCTCAGATAAAGTCAAGCTTGAACCTACCGACTAAGTGATGATATGTGCCATCGGTCTTCGATGCAGCCTTTCCCAATAGTCTCGACTGGGGCCTTCTTACAGGGTTTCCCATGGGATCTGGGGCATCTGAGAAGTTGATTTGACTGGAAGTACATAAAAGAAGAGGTGTTTTTCATGTGTATCTAGTTAACCTTCTCGTATGAGAATGGCTGCAGCATATGTTTGCTCAATGAAACCCACATTGCACAATAACATGATATGATCACCGGCAAGTGTGCGTAGACATCTGTGACCCGTATAGTATAAATAGCCCCTTCTCCCCTTTGTCCTTCATATTCCGTCAACACGCTCGCATGTCCTATGCTTCTGTCTTTGATTCTAGTCTAAGGCTAGCTACGTCCCGGACCATCATGAGTTTCCACCTTATTTCGGAAAGCCCTCCATGGAATGGTTTGGCGGGTGCTGATATAAAGTACCTGATCTTTGCGCACTTGTGCTCTGCCCCACTGGTTGTCACCTACATACCCTGAATGATAGCCTGCATCTGCTAAAGACCTTCTAGCAACTTGACAAGGAAAAACTGGGCCGTCTTACTGGAACGAGCCCCTGGTATGCTGGAAGGGCAGTCGCGACTGCCAAGAGACATTTACTCAGGTTGTGCGCTCTTGATCCGTATCTTCTGTCAATTCTGTCAGAAACCCAATTTACAACTAGAATAAGAGGACCTGTGAAAATGACGCCGAAAATGACCACTTTTGGCACCAGAAAGCCGTCTTTCCACCCTTAACTTTGGAGGGCGAGCCGGCGCTTCACCGCGCCCACCGTCCAGTAATCATTAATTTAGGACAGAAATTGGTGAAGAGAAGGCGTATACGAAGACAGTAAGTGTTTATGTGAATATTCAAGGCAGACAGGTGACTGCGAGACAGACCTGACATATTGCTTAGAAAATCAATTTTAGGCAAATAGTCACCAGTTAGATAGACACTGAGATCCACATCCACTACAATTAGAAAATGGTAGAATCGTACTGGTACTGGACTCCAGGCTAGGCCTCTCCTGATGCGTGGGTGTTTCCACAATGGGTTGTCCCATGGACGTGGATGGATTGGTTTTGGTCCTTCTCCTGGCCCTTGTGGGCCGCTCTATTAGCATAATAAGATGAAAAAGCATTAGTTGACTAGGTAGTTATGCATCCATTTTCAGTGATTAGGCAGTATAGTGTACCTAACAAAGTTAGGGCATATGGGCTCATGGGGTTTAGGCCATGGGCGCGGTTAGCTTGGATGGGCTTCGGCGAGGTCTACTGGGACTTCAAGTCAGAAGTTATCTTCTGGTATACTACAAAGATGAAAGACGTTTTGGTATTATGTCTGTTGACTGACTTGATCTCACTATAGCAGTGGATTCGATTGTGTCGAATACCAAGGTGGAATACATGGTTGAGACAGGATAAAAATTTACCCAGAAAATCGTATGACCACTAGTACCAGGCATACTATACAAAAGTGCATATTACAGTTAGTTATCCATGTTTGCACAGATTGTTGAAATCGCGGAATTTGTTATTTTTGTTAGAGAGTTCAATACCACTGAGGTTATCCATACATTGTCGTACCTGCAGATTTCTGTCATTGTCCGCCAAATCCCAGCGACCCCCATGGGATAGGCTATAGCTACAACACTTGCTTATTTAACAGTCGGTGAAGATAACTAGATAGATCACATTTCGAATGGGAATCGAGGGGCTGTTTATAATATGTATTAATTCGGAATCTCACAGGTTGCCTAAACTCAATTTGTCCTTTTCCATCTTCATTTTCTCTCCTTCTTTCGACGAAGCCTTCACCTCAAATCCCATCACTTGCTCTCGTGATTCTATTTTTCGTTACCTCCCTCATATTTCGCAATGGCGCCAGATATATTGTCCCGACAACGGCTGCTAATGATCACCTACCCACGAACGGCATCGAATCTTCTCATGAAGATCCTCAACATGCCCGAGCAACCTAATACCCTCTGCGAAGAAAGTGGCGGCTATTTCTTTCTACCCGCATTTCTCCGCATGCGCCAATTGGGTTTGATGGAGTGCCCCTATAGCGAATGGTCACAAGAGCAGCGGTCCGAGATTCTGGTTTTGTTCCAGGATTGCTTCGACAAGCTTCAAGATCAGGCTGCGGATGCACAAGCCGCAGGAAAAAGGATTATTGCGAAAGAACATGCTCCTACCATGATTAACCCCCTTTCACTCATGAGGTTTGGTTCAACACAACGGGAACTCGCTTTGATGCCCGATGGGCCTTGGAAGATCCAGCTTCCGGATGAATGGAGCCAGGCTAAATCTCTCGATTGCATCATGGATGATTTATTCTGCAATGAGACGGTTCTCCCGAACGCCTTTCTGATGACTTGGCTGCCTACATTTCTCATCCGAAACCCTATCGTGGCGTTTCCCTCATACTACCGCGTATTTCACTCGGCTCGCAACGCACATAAAAGGCAAATGAAATATGCTAAGGGCCAAATGAACCGAACGATGACTATGAGATGGACAAGGCGGTTGTACGACTGGTACATGAACATTTGGCAACAACAAAAAAGCTGCAAGGAATGCCAGCAAGGCCCAATAATCCTGGATGCTGACGATATCCTGACCTCCCCGGAGGAATTGAAGAAGTATTGCCGACTGGTTGGACTGGATGAGACAAAAATGCAGTTCTCGTGGAAGCCCCTCTCGGAAGAGGAGGTCGCGGAGTGTCACCCCATAAAACAACGCATGCGTGACACACTACATGCTTCTTCGGGCATTCAGAAAGATAAACTGGCAGGTGATAGGAATCTGGAGACGGAATTGGTGGAATGGAAAGATGAGTTTGGTGAGGAAGAGGGCTTGCAGCTTCGAGATTGGGTCGTTGCAGCCATGCCGGACTATGTTTATCTGCGAGACAGGCGCCTACAGCTCTGAGAGTGGAAAAGGAAGGAAGAACCGAAGGTCAAAGAGATCTTTTTGCCCTATCATTTCCACAAGGGAAAGTGGTAAATTTTATACTACACCTTAAGGATATTTCCTTTGGTCCCAGAGTAAGGTGCATCAACCCAGATCCCAACCAGCTTTTTGGTGACACTATGACCCAACAAATTCACCATTTTTCCGTTCGGGGTCAATTTCTTCTGCTACGAAGTTTCAGAGCGATCGAGCATAGAAACAAATTTAAGTTTCTTTTCTCAACGAAGCCACATTTCATCTAATGAAGATAAAAGCGAATCTCCAATGCAAGGGGTGTAGATCATGTGGATTCTGCACTTCTGCTAGAGATTTAGCCTAGCCCTTCTCAGCCGCTTATTTTTGAAGCATGTCTCCGTGCCTCATGCAAGGGCGCTCTGGTGTACGTACAGTCACGGTCACGTAACAAAAGTATTCGCACGGGTGAACAGGAATGTGGATATCCATTTCCATACTAATAACAACTAAAATAGCTAGTAAATGGTATAGCATACTTTGTTCTCAATAATCAGCAGCTCGGTGAGGCATAGTCTGTAAGAAGGTTGAAGTAGTAGCGCGATACTAGTGAAATTTGTAGGGGCAGAAGTACTTGGGTGCGAATACTTTTGTTAGGCCACTATGCATAGATACATCTCAATACTCGATGTCGATCGAGTACACGCCGCCTGACTGGGCAGCAACCGACAAAGTTGAACGCCCAATTGAGGATGAAGCGAGTCTTGGAAGCGTGGTCTGATCTCTCTAAGGTGCAGTACGGGGGTGGAGAGTGCGGAGGTATATATGGAGAGAGGGATGGTGCATTCCACGCATTCTTTTGTATCCATTTCTATGCATTCACTGCATCGAAATTGGTCTCATTTGTACTGCTTTTGGTATGGGTTTTTGCGTGATTTGATTTATACGTTCTGGTCTGGTGCTCTCACTCTCTGAGGACCAGCCTTCTTGTTCGTACTGGATCATGGTCAGGCGTACGGATTACGAGTTCTTGCTTCATTTGGAAAGAAGCGCCTGCATAGCCATTACGATACTAGTTAGTCTCCAAAAGGTTAATAGAACTTTAATTGATTGATTGATTGATTGATTGATTGATTGGGTTTACAGTGAATGTACATGAGCAATGCCCGAAAAAGGAGTTCAATTGGTGCCTGGAGCTGGTCACTAAATGCTAAAAAGGCTCCTGGATTGCAGTTGGTATTCATATCAAGCATACAGTTGCCGCCTCGAAAGTCTGACCTCTGCATGCACTCAATACTTTGTCACTTCCTATCTGTGAAGCTCAATCGGCGTCACAAAACTCATCGCAATGACCGTCAGCTACCAAAACACATTGTTTCCTGACGATGAGATACTACGTCTGTTGCTCAAAGCAGCTCGTTTCAGCAAACGGGATATCATCGTTGATTTCCTGAGCGGCATTACCGCTGATTATACCCAACTCCTGGCTGATGTTATTAAAACGCGCCAAAGAATCTGGACTAACGCGAAAAGGTCCACGTTTGATGACCGAGGTCTGGTTCTGCCGGAGTCACCATATGTTTTTCTTCTGGCCACATCCAGCTACCTTGTTCCCGTTGCATCTTTTGCCATATTGTCAATCGGAGCTGCCGTTTGCCCGATGTGTAAGTTCCTTCAGCTCGACCCTACACAGTTCACTACTGAGAACATTTCGATTTGAAGCGCCAAGTTTGAAAGAAGCAGATGCGCTCAATTCAATGCGAAAGGCAAAATCATCGATCATGCTTGTCGATCCCATGGAAATGGAGCATGCGATGAGCATTAAAGCATACGCATCTTCACAGGGAGAAAATATCATCGCCATCCCGATATCCTTCCTAAACCCTAGCCCACCAACTCTGTCGCATTTACGCATTAGAATCGATCCACGCTGGAAGCTTGACTCAAACCAGCCTGGCCTTCTGATTATGACATCCGGAACAACAGGGCCCAGCAAAGGAGTCATACATGCCAGAAGAATCTTCACTCACGCGCTCCGGTACCTTACCAATGAAGATGTCTTCTTATGCCACCGTTCTGCAGCATGGATGGGCGGTATTATGCCGCTCATTGCTGGACTTTGTCGCGGGGTTCAACTAGAGATTGTGACTCGCGACGCGTCAGTTCTCTGGGAACGCCTGCGTACCGGCAAAGTAACGGTTCTTCGCTCAGCCCCGGGCATTTGGGCAAACCTCATGAATTACTATAAGGAAACAATCAGTAACCTGACGCCTCACGTTAGAGAGCAATATATTCGGGGTGTTCAGAATCTTCATTCGGCCGTTACCAGTGGAGGCTACCTGCTACCTCATGTCCGGCGATTCTGGATAGACGAGATGAACTTGCCAATGTCGATGACATATGCCGGAACAGAGATGGGGGGGGCCAGCGATCTACAGAAGTTCACTCAATTTCCCAGATGAAGAGGTAAGAAAAGTTGGCGTATTGTATCTCCTATGCGATATGCACTAACAGAAAAATAGCGCCGCGTTGGTACCCCATGGCCCGATGTTGCAGTGAAGCTCTCTGGTGGGGGCCAGGGTGAAATCCTGATTAAAAGCCCGACCATATTTCTAGGGTATGTTTTAGTCCCGAGCGAATGGCAGGAGGATATCTATGTTGACTTTTACAGATATCTTGGTAACTCTGAAGCAACTAAGGCTGCGTTTGACGAGGACGGCTACTTCAAAACTGGCGATATTGGGCGCTGGCAAGACGGGGAATACATTTTGATGGGTCGTACCTCAGAGTGTGAGTGCAAATGCGAAGTTTAGATGGAGAAAGCGCTAACAGGGTAGTCATACGGTACATCGGCCACAAAGTTCCAATTCTCGACGTAGAGGCCTACGTTTCGAAGCTTCCTTACATTGCCGAAGCATGCGTGCTTTCTGTTCCTAGCCCCAATAATCGCCTGACAGAACAGAGGGTCGGAATTCTTGTCCGTGTCAAGGTTTCAAATGAAGGACGGGGGAGAGTCTATGCCACCAGCACGATCTCACATTGGAAAGATTGAGGGAAGATCTTTCTCATGACCTGCCGCTCTCTATGCTTCCTACGATTATGCATGTTCTTCGAGATGGTGAAGAAATCCCCAAAACTTTGTCGGACAAGGTACGGAGAAAGGACGCAGTGAGCAAGTTCTTTCCTGTGAGTGGGTTGGAATTGTCTCCTAGGGTAGGCAAGTGGGATGCGGAGGCATATGTCGTTTAGTTTTCTTTGACTACCTACTTGATAGCAAGTATGATAACGTTTACATTCCGACATAGCTCAAAATAGAAACAAGAAAGCCGAGACCCATTACTTCCGCCAAGGAGAGAAGTACGAGAAGCTAAATAATCTTGCTTCGAGTGCTACAATACGAGGGCTTGAGGCACTAGTCAATACATTATTGACAAAAATACATTATTGACAAAGATTGTCGCCAATTTGCTCTAGGATAGGTCACTTTTGACTGATCTAACTATACAGATCTGGATTTGTAGTCTCTCGGGAAAGGCGCAAGCAGAGTGACTGGCTGCAGATCGCCAAGAGAAAGGGCAGCTGGACCCTCGACTATTGATGCAGGCCTAGGGACGTTGTTTGATTTATTGGATACTACATAAAAACCTTGATGTCTTGGGCATGCCGGCAGGATCGCCCAAATTTTTAGGCTGGGACGCATTTTATCCAGGGGCTTCTGAGGAATCGATGGACAGCAACGCTTTCATATACAAGCTTTCGACTATAAACCCAGTGCGTCCGACACCCCTGTTGACCGGATGTCATCCCAAGAAGCTACCCCCATAATGGACAACCACAAAAATCGCAATGAGGATAATCCATCCATGAAACTAACAGAAGTCAAAGACCAGGCCAACACAGTGATAGAGTCAAAAACCTCAGAGAAAAACATTTTTGACGGAAAACTCGAACCCAATCATGGTCCAACCGAGGAAATGCAATCAAGCAACCGAGATGCTAGCCCAGCCAATGCGCCCAAGAACAGACGCTACACGGTTCTATCCGAAAAAGAAAAAATATTCACGATCTCCATTTTCGCAACGATGAATGTACTTATATTCTTCTCAAGCACCATGTACCTTCCGGCTCTAGAGTCGATGGGTAAGACTTTGAAGGTCTCAACATCGAAGATGTATCTGACTATAACAGCATACATGGTACGCCAGGCCTTCTTTTCCTCTTAACCAATTGTTGCAGCATAGCCTATGAGGAATCTCATGCTAATTTTTATAGGTCACGCAAGGAATAGCTCCATTATTCACAGGCTACCTTTCCGATATCAAAGGTCGACGACCCATTCTCTTCGTCTGCTTTTCCATCTCTCTCGCATGCAACATCGGGCTTGCGCGCCAAACAAGCTTCGCAGCACTCATTTCGCTTCGATGTATTCAGAGTGTTGGGACTACCGGCGCGTCTGTGATCACTATCGCCGCCATAATCGACATCGTTGCCCGCTCTGAGCGCGGCAAGTATATGGCATACTCGACGATGGGGTCCACGATTGGCACCTCTGTGGGCCCAGTCGTAGGCGGAATCCTCACACAATATTTGGGCTGGAGAAGCGTTTTCTGGTTCCTTGCGGTTTTCTCGGGAATCGCAATACTGTTGCTTGTCATTTTCCTTCAAGAGACCTGCCGTGCCGTTGTAGGAAACGGGAGCATTCCGCCCCAGCCTTGGAACAAGACACTTATTCGCCGACGAAAATCAATCACCCCCAATTATGAGACCCAGACGAAGTTCAGAAACCCACCGCGGATAGTTGACAGCATCAAGCTCCTTGGTGACAAGCAGATTGGCATTCTCATACTCTTTTGGTGTCTGGTCAACTGGGGCCAAGCAGCGGTGCAAATCAGTATACCAATCTTGATGACGAAGAATTACGGGTTCAACTCACTGCAAGTTGGACTGTGCTTTATTCCTATGGCAGTTGGCGGTATAGCCGCTCGGTGGAGTGTTGGCACATTCGCGGACTGGAATTTCCGACGTCTTGCTCGGCAAGTGGGCGTTGATGTTCAGCGCAACCAGCAGACCAAGGAAGACCTGGAGAAGATGCCGCTGGAGAAAGTCCGGTTACAGATTGCGTTCCCTGCCTTTTACCTAAGTTGTATTTTCTTGATCGGTTACAGTTGGACCCTCGCTTATAACTTACATATTGCTGCCCCGTTGATATTTTTGTTTTTCTTGGGCAACGCTGGTGTTGGCGCGACCAATGTTCTTGCTGCATTGATTATGGATATGCAGGCCTACCAGCCGGGAATGACACGGGCATCCATGAACATGGGTCGATGTCTCCCAATTGCTGGCGTGGCTGCTGGCATCAATCCAGCCATTCAAGTCATTGGGCTTGGCTGGTTGGGCACGCTATTTGCAGGTTGCTGGCTTGTTTTTTTCGCCGGCGCTGTGGGTTGTATATTTTCATGGGGAGGTATGGAGAAAAGGACGGAAGAGTAATACATGAAGTGTACATAATGGAAGGAGACAGGCGTCATTTTATGAGCTTACTTCGGTTGAAAATATTAAATAAATAGATGTTGCATCTCGCTAGGAATTTGAAACCCAAGTAGGCCCGTTGACACAGCATAAAGTATTTGCTTGTATGAGTCTATTGTGCTTTGAGTGTAGATATGTGGAAGTGAAACCACTTAGATATAATGTCATAATCCACGTTTAACATGTTGACTCTTGTTGACGAATCCAACTTAAGCTTCGTAGAACCTGATTTTCTTGAGGACACCTCTCAATTAAGCTAGCCATACGCCTTCTGGTTCAGCGTGACTATTCGGAAAATCGTGCCTCTCTTTACATCATCTCACTTAGACCTACAGTCAGCCCTCCGCTGTGGATAGTATTGCCTCGATTGTGACGCTAGGGCATCTCCATCAAATCTTCATTACTTCTAATCCAATGAATGATCACAATTTATTTGCTCAAACATGTCTATTGTGTAGTGGCCGAAGGGATATAGCGATGATCCCGTGGGCTACAATACCTCCCATGACTGCAAGTTGGATCCCCTCAATAATGGATCCATCTTTCTTTTCTTATTTAGTAAATTCTAGCCTCCTCGAAAGCAATATCTAGCTCGTTATCCTTTCAGTTTGATTTGTGTGCTGCAATGCCTTTTTGATTCGCCCAAGAAGCTCATGTTCCTGCTCTATTCCAATACTGATCCTGACCATGTGCCGATCTACACCATTTATCTCTGCCCAGTCCTGCTCACTAAAGTGAGCAAGCAAAGAGTACGGAATAGCCAGCGAAAATTCGGTGCCCACACTGGGACCCTTGCATAAATCCAATGCATCATAAAACGCCACTGCGTCCTTCGGTTGATGGAAGACGATGCTGAGCAGATATCCGTATCCGCCATTTTTGCGCCGAATTCGATCGTAAACATGTCGCGATGGACCCAGACTAGGATGATTCACGTTCAATACAGCAGGATGGGATGTGAGCAAGGAAGCGACACTGAGGGAATTGCTGTTGCATTGCTTCACTCGCATCTCAAAGTTTGCCGAGTTGCGAGCCATGGTGATTGCGTCCAGCGGGAAGTAAATATCTTCATAGATTCTTGTTAGAGCCGAATGAATAGTCGCATATTGAGAAGAATGAGGATTGACGACAACGCTAGAAAATTCATTAGATCGGCGTTAACAAAAAGCCAAAGAATTGTATGGACAGAATTATGAAAGAACACACCTTCCTCCCATGACGTTGCATAGACCGCTGAATATTTTGGTTAAGCTGGTTACCACGACATCGACATATGGCAGCACATCCACGTTATAGAACGATCCCAATGTCTCATCGCAAACAACAATAAAGTTAAACTTGGACGCAAGGGCGTGGATGCGTAGTAGATCGGGGGTTCGCAGCAATGGATTTGAAGGGACTTCGCAGAACAGAACATGAATATCACGTCCTGCAGCAAGTAAGGATTCTAGCTCATCCAATTCTTGCGTGGAACCGGCACTGAGAAGAGTAGATTTTGTATAGCCGCACTCCTGGATGCAGTGGAGGGTCTCCGCGTACGGCCACCTAGAATTTCGTACCTATTGTCAGCCGGCATATATGAAATTCAGCATAAGAGTTACTAACCCATAGGTGACGGCCTCTGATTCGACATCTTGGCTAGGCCGCAATGCCCTGATGACTGCAGAGATTGCACACATCCCCGTGGGAAACAGGAAAACATCTTGGCTAGAAACTGGGGAATAGCCCGGTTGGTCAGAACTAACGAGTGTTGCAATTTTTTCCTTGAGGAATTGCTTTTCTGTTGTCGCGGAGTTCTTCCATTGAGTCGGCTCCTCAAGACAGAGGGATGATGCAGAGGATTGAAAGACAGGGTTCTTCGCATTTGAACTCATCTGTGGAAAAACACTGAGGCAATAATCAGCATGGCGACTGGATATCCCATATCCGAAGATTTTCCAGAAAAACATTGCTGACCGCGCGCAAGCCTCGGGATAGACGATCACAAAAAGGGTTGTCCACCGAGACTCTTCCGTGTTTGTTGAGCGGGCAAGGGAAAACACAACACGCTGAATTTCCTCACTGGGGTGCTTCGACGTCAGCATTTCAATGCATCTTGTCGAGGCATCCGCTGATGGAAAAATCAAGCAGTCCATTTGCTCGGGTATAGAAAGTCGAGTGAATATCGCATCTTTCAGTTGTTGCAATGATTTGTGTATGGCGAATCTAGGTTGGTTTAGGCGAAGCCGTGCAATAAACCAGGAAGGAAACTGCTGACCTTGGATAACAGGTTTGCATCAAAGGAATCATCCATTTTTCTCGTAAACCCCAGCGGCCTACGGATTCCCACGTTGGCAAGGACATGCTGATAGACTATAATTAGCCGTCAGCATGGTGGTCACTTGGCCTTCTGCTTGGCTTGTTACGCACATGACGCACGTGAGGGGGATTGGTTGCCCCCAGTGGGCCACTCCCAAGTATAACGGGCTCCATGCGGAGTTAGAGTTGAGTTTCAGTGAAAAATCTCTCTGAATACCGAGAAAGAGTAATAGTGACCCCAATTTAAGGGTTCCGATGGTTTTTTTACCCCTGAGGACGACGCAAGGGGAGGCGAAGATGCAAGGAGTAGACCCGCTATGACCCTCAACTAGTCCAAGATCTAGATCCTCCACCCCCAGAGAGTAGCTTGCGGCTCTGATTAGGTGGAAGCGATCAGGTAGAGCAGCTAAGAGCCGCTATAGGTCTTGGTCATATTTTTAATAGAGATTTTCACAAAAAGATCGGTCGACATTCTGCGGGTTCTTCCATGTGACAGCAAAGAGCCTTTATTTATGAATCTTCGGGTCAGATCATTATCATAATATAGCTAACTCTAAACATACCTAGCAACGTCGGAGATTAGATTCTCCTTCTAGGTAAAGTACTCGGGCGAATTCTCTAGGAGGTTACACGTAAGTATAAAATCGAGATGGCTAATGCCTTTCACCCGACTTATCATGTAGACAGAGAGAGGTTCCTTCCCGCTAGCATCATCTCCAATCTGACCGTGATACGAGACGGAGGGCACCAAGGATCTATATACATTGCTGGCAATATTTGCAATTTCTATCTTCGGCCTAAGAGACCTTAGTCGGAACTGAACCATATACTCGTGATTTGGACCTGCGTATATAGAATAACTGCAACACCTTGCGCTACAACGGGGGTCATAGTTCCTCCCACGAGTTCCTGTGCTCGACCGTCCCAGGACGAGCGGTCTGTAGAAGGCTTTTGGAAGAAATAGTTAATCTCCTGATAGACTGAGTATTCCTGGTTTTCGGGACGTTACGCACTGCAAACTTGTCACAGTTAGGTTAGAAGGGTTTCCGGTTATACTTGTCTTATGCTTTTATCCTCCCAGCGTCAACGATCTGTTCTCTCAACCGTACTGTTGCCTAACAGGCCTTACTGCAGGATAGGTCCTTCTGAGGTATCGAGGTACGATGCTAGGTAGAGCGCCGAATAGATCTATACCGAGGTATTGGTCTATTTGTGAGTGTTGTCAAGTTATAATCAAGTAAAAAGTCATATAGTAATCTAATAGGTAAACATATATATAGGAAAACCTCTAACGGTAGGTCTTGGTTAGGGCGGATCATGCTCCTGCTCACTAAGCATGTTCGTGGTTTCTCCTTTCCTTAAATGTCTAGGGGTGCCAAAGTATAAGATGTTGCACGTGATCTGCTCACAGATAGACTGGTTGGCTCTTGGTGGCCCATCAGTGTAGTTGTGGGTCACAAATGATTTGGTGACGGGTGTATCCGTAACACGGGACTCATCTTAAACAATGCTAGCGTTCAAGCAGGCGAAAAAGGGCGAAGATGAGAGCTTCTGTCCAAGCCAAGGATAAAACGCTGAATAAATGTGATAAGGATAGAAGTGTAAAGGATAAAGGTCCTTTCAACGTTGAGACGGAGAATCAGCTGATAGGACGTATCAGATGTATTACCGGACGGGATCGACCCTACCTTTCCACACTGTTTCCCTTCTTTCGTTCCCCTGGATCCCTCCTAATTCTGGCAAGAATTAGTCTTGGCATATAGAGACAATACATTGATTCCTCTTCTCCAACGTCATTGTATCTTACCCGGTTGACAGGCCTTACACCTGATAACTGTATATCTCTACAATGATCGAGGAGAACAGATAGAGAATAATCCATTTAAAGAACGAGTAGACTATAAAGGCTGAGTGAATACCTTATGAACGAATAATCTATACCGTACTGCTCTTCTAAAAGCCGTGCAACCTCCTTATTATAATTGCCACCTACGCTAAGAGGCCGAATAATTCCGATCCTAAGAGTGAATTGTGTTAGGCAACAAGGGCTTAGCCGTAGTTTGCGACCGAAAGTAATAGGGGGCGAATGGAGCAGTCGGCGAGTCCGATTAGGCGGGCGAAATTGTAGGGGCGCAGCGACAAGTGCAAGATAGAGAGGCAGAAGAATGGAAAAATGAGAGAAACGGAGTAAGAGTAGTATGTCGGAGGGCACTGTAGGGAGGTTATGTGACGTGACGGCGTATTGGGGCCCTAAAAAAGGCAAACTAACCAGAAAAGGCAATTCACAGGTTCGCCGTTTACAGAAGAAACGTTTGATGACCAGACACGACAGCGCTCAAAGCACAAGAAATCAAAGCTTTTGCCAGACGAGTCTGATGAAGGAAGCACCGCAGAGACTTCTGAATCAGAGACCAACGGCTTTCGATCAAAGGGCCACCGCCGGAACCCTAAGGGCAAAGGTCATGCTTATCGCAAGGGAAAGGGAAAGAAGATGACTGTGGATAGCGATAGCGAGGACGAGGACAGCGAGGTCGAAGACGACGAGTCTTCTGTGGCCAACTTCAAACTCCCGAGCAGGACTCAACGCCAGAACACAAAGCAAAAGGCTACGAAGCACAAAGGACACACCGAGCACTCTACAAACGGAGCGAGGAAAGGAAGAGACAGTCCTTTCCACGCAAGCACCAAGTCTTCATCATCCCGCGCAAGCCGCCAGAATATCCTGCACAAGCGAGGTTTGGAGCGTGGCAGAAACCCTCGCGACTATGAGTATGGTTCTACGGAAGGAAGTACGGACGAGTCATCCGGTGCGGAGATGAACAGATTGTCTTCCCGTGCAACCTATGGCAGATCCAAGCGCAAGCAACTCGGAAAACCCAGGGGACTGGCTGATACTTCTGACGATAGTGACATGGAGGAAGAAGTTGGACGTCGACCTGGGCGAGCATATGCCAAATCCGCCTCTGCCAAGACCAGAGCCCAGAATGGGAATCGCAAGAAGATTGACAAGACCGATGAACTTGCTGACTCGTCGGATAGAGATCTCGTTGGCAGAGCTATGGATGGCCTTACTTTGGAAGGGGATGCACCGAAGACAGCTGGTCGCGCTGCGAAGCCTACAAGGCATGATGGAAAGGGCGACTCTGTGTATGAGGAGAATTGGGTACGCGAGGAACCTAAGCAGGCTCATTCGCACGATCTCTGACGTTGATTCGTTGGTGCTATCATGCTTACTAGAAGGGAAAGTGGACATCTACATGTAGCTAGGCATGGACTGTGATCAACCTTTGAATTGTCTGACTGCATATTTGTGGCGATTTTTTTTTTTTTGGGTAACAACGACGTTGGTGACCTACTCTGACAGATTTGATGAATGGTGGAAATAAGGCTGAATTGAAATGAAAAACATGCTTCGCTATGGATATGCATATTCATACACATGTAGAAATAGGGGAGTAAATCCGCGAAGCATGACGAGATGACCGAACAGATCCTGAGACGCCCGTTGAACCGACATATGAAAAACAATGGAATCTGACACGAACGGCCAGTTGAAGTAAAAGATAGACACAAATATAAATAAACCCGCATCATGAAGACGAAGCACCACCGAACAAGTATCTCCATCACTAAAGCGCCTCAATTGCCTTCATCAAGACATCCAAGCCGCGATCAGAGACATCCCCGGTATTCGAGTCTTCCTCTGTAACAGACTCACGCAGGGCCCAGGCCACATCACTCCACCAGCCCAGACCGACGAAGCCACCGCCCTTACGGCGCTCCAGGCTCTCCTTGAGCCGACTTGTGTGCTCCCATTGTTGGGCGGCATTCTCCGCGCATTCAATGACCTTGCTTGGAATCCCGCACATGGATGCGCAGTGCATACCGAAACTGCCTTCTGCAACACCATTCTCCAGCTTGTACAGGAACGCCACACGGCGCTCGACATCGTCCACATGGATGGCCATGCGCTTGGGTGCAATCTCGGGATGATTTTCGAACTCAGTGGCAAGCGAGTGGTAATGGGTGGCAAAGAAGCCCAGAGCTCCAATATGGGTAGCAATGTGGTGAAGTACCGCCTGGGCCACGGCAACACCGTCATAAGAGCTAGTTCCGCGACCAAGTTCGTCAAGGATCACAAGTGAGCGTGGGGTAGCTTCGGAAAGAATCTTCTTTGTTTCGGACAGCTCGACAAAGAATGTTGACTGGGCAGCGAAGATGTTGTCGTTCGCACCGAGTCGAGACATGATCCGGTCGACCGGGGTCAGTCGCGCTGACTGGCAGGGCAGATAGCAACCGATTTGGGCCATGATGACGGCAACACACGTCTATACTTGTTAGCAAAATCATTAAAGAAGGAGGGTGCACGGGTTGAACACACCATTCGGAGAACAGTAGACTTTCCGGCAGCATTAGCACCAGTCAGCAAATCAATGCTAGCATGCTTGCCACCGAGCTGGATATCATTGGGAATAAAGTCCTCAACAGAGGAAAGAAGACAAGGGTGACGGAGCTCTTCAAACTCGAGGACACTTCGTTCATCGTCCACAAACACTGGTCGGCAACTAGGATGGCCGATGGCCGCAGAAGCCTTGGCCAAACTGATAAGGCAGTCCAGCTGTGAAACAATTCTAACGGCAGCCAGCCATGTGCTGTAATGTTCATCGAACCGGGCATGGAACCGTCCAGCAACCTCCTTGACGATTTGACTGTGGGTTTCTTGGGCCTCTTGCAACTTACGAATGAGGCTTCGGAGCTCAGGGAAGTAGTACCGTTTGACCTGTTTGGTCGCAGACATCTGGTTCCAATCCTGGGGAATGTTCTTCACCTTGATTGGAACTTCGAGCTGGTAGATTTCCTTGCCGTTATCCCGGTAACAGATGGCAGACGACCCCAGATCCCGGCGAGCCTTCTTCAGCAAGCTGTCGAGGTCCCGGTGGAGTTGCTCAATGTTCTCCTGAGAGCTATCAAAGTCTTCCTCGACACCGGTTTCCGGAACAAGAATCCCATTCTCCTTTGCTTTTGGACGATCGAATGCGGTCTTCCAGTATCCCAGCAAAGAGGCAAGATCAGGCATTGCGGTTGTCAATTGACCGATAATGCTCTCGCCTGATCCAGTGTCGCTTTCCTTGAGCAGACCCATGGTATAATCGATCTGCTCGAATCCTTCCAACACACGTACAAAGTCTTGAGCTTTGCAGTTGCCAGCATGAATACGAGAGATCAGTCGTTCGAGATCCGGCATCTTTGTCAACTGGGAGGAGAATTGGTCCCGAGTACTGGGATCGGCGTTGAGTGAATCAACCGCATCCAGCCTTGCATTGATTTTCTTTGAATCAACTAATGGGTGGCATACCCACTGCTTAAACATGCGCTTGCCGAAGGGCGTGATGCATCGGTTGAGCAACTGGAAGAGTGTGCCCTCAGACCCGCCATCGAAGGAATTGGCGAAGATCTCCATGTTGATCAGGGTCTGTCCATCCAGAACAAGAGTCGTAGCCTTCTTGATGGGATCGTACCACGTAAAGTTGCCAATGGTGATCAAGTCTCGCTCAATCTTCAGCATTCGCAGATATTGAACCAGGGCACCGAATGCAGACATCAGCAACTCCTTCTCGCGGGCTTGACGCAGGGTCTCGGGCCAGGCTGTGAGATTATCATCGTCCACGGAGATGAAATACTCACTTGCCTCAAGTTCCCGAATTGTGATGTCTGATTCCCAGAACTCCCTACCAGGTTTCATGAGATTCCAGATAGTGGTGGGGTCGGTATTATTCTTTAGAATGCGCATGGCTTTCTGCGAAACGCAAGATTTCTCCAGTAGCAACTCCCGGGGACGGGTCTGCGCGACGAAAGTCTCGAACTTGGTCATGTCAACATCGTCCACGAACTCCGACATGAAGAATTGACCCGTAGCAGTATCGACAAACGCAATACCGAACGCGGGACGCTCGTCCACAATCGCTTCCTTGATTGCAACACAGTATGTGGACATATCATCTTGAAGCATGGAACCCTCGACTAGTGTACCCGCAGTAAGGACACAAGCAAGCTCTCGCTTGATGATCTTGTCGTCTTTGGTGGGCTTCTTGCCCTCTCGCTCACGCATTTCTTTACCCAGCGCGGATTCAGATTGGTCCACACGGGCAATCTTGAAGCCCTTGGCCACGAATTGGTTCGCCCAGTGATCTAAGCTCATCTCAGGGACACCGACCATGCGCATGTTCACCCTGTCCGTGAGCTTGAGATCGAAAAGTTGGTGACCAATGGTGGCATCGTTTTTGTAGAGCTCGTAGAACTTGCCCTTCTTGAAGAAAACGACAGTATCCCAGAATTTCTGCTTGATCTCCCAGTACTGTTTCTCGAAAGGCGAGAATCTAGACCACGCGAGGGGAGGGATGTAGATAGTTCGGGGATCGTAGTCAGGGTGGCCCTGAGGGTTGCCGTCGATGTCCTTGAGATTAGCAAGCCATGAATAGCGCTGCTCAGGTTCCTTGATGTGGGCTTTTTCTTTCTTCGCGCTGGATGCTGCTGTCTTGGTTGACGCCACAGCAGCTCTTTCCTTCCGAGGTTCTGTGTTTTCCGGATCAAACGCCCATTTCTTCGCGGTTCCAGCTGAACCTTCTCCCTCTGGGAGATCAAGGTCGATGTCATCGGCGGGCGGGGGCGGGGCAGGGACGGAGGATGATTTGGAGGTAGGCTTGCGTGCCGATTGTGTCGATGGTCGTTTGCGCTTGTTGGAAGATTTGACTATCTCTTCATCGGAGTCATCTGCAACGACGAAATCGTCCATTTCTATATCCGGGTTAGTTGTGTACCAGCAATCCCAACCAATAACAAAGCACCATACCATCGTCCGAGTATCCTCCATCTCCTGCGTCATTGAACTCGTCTTCGCTCTCCGGTTCGGTTCGTCTTCTCTTGGCTGCACGGCCAGAGACACGATCCTTGCGATTAGGACGGAAGATGACCTCGTCGTCCTCCTCGCCCTCGGAGTCAGACTCCTTGTAGCTGATTTGCTTTTTTCCCTAGTGAAATAAGTAAGCAGAGTAGATCAATTGAGCAGGCAGGTGGTATACGTACCCGACGCGAAGGCGACATGGTGGAGTCCTGTTGTGTCTCTTTGGTGGTCTGAGGAGAGAAGGGTTCAGTCAGAGTGAAGGGGCAAACAAACACCAGACTTCAGATCAATATACCTTCAAAGCACTATCATTTTCTTGTTCGTCCTCCGGAACTGGAAGGTCGCTGCTCGGGACAGGGCTCAGATCCTGCGCGAAGCTCGAGAAGCTTCGCTTTTGGTCCTTCGGTGTTTCCTTGACACCGCTCTCACTGCGCTTCTCAGAGGCCCTCTGTGCGGGGACGACGCCGGCTCTCGCGTTCGATTGGTCGAGGGAGCCGCAGGTGAGGACTTTTGAAAGAAACCAAGAATTGACTTCTGGCTCCGCATGTTCTGTGTGCTAGGAGTTGTGCGCTTGAGCGCGGGGGACGGTGACGCAGCGGACGGAGATGAGGCCGATGGCTTGGCCATATTTTATACAACAAAAGAATTGAGACTAAATGACAATATACTCTCGACTCAACATGGTAATTAGGGGAGTGGTGAGGGATGGGGACGGGGAGGAGATAAGGCGCGGATCGCGTCGACGCGTAAAGCACTTTTCCGAGACTCGACCTGTCCATTGATCGACACCCGAGACATTGTCTTTCCTTACTATTACTACGAAGCACTTGGTTTTATTTATCTTGAGAGGTGAATATGATGTTATAATATTTATACTATTGTACAGATTGGATATTGTAGAATTACAGATCTAGTGAAAATTGACCTTAGTCCGACTTGGTCGGCTCAGTCGGCTCAGTCGCCTCGGTCTCCCATCCAGGAGCTGTGAGCCCTTGCGCGCGATATTCTTCATCCGTCACAATGTGAACGGCCTTCAGCTTCCACTTGCCCAACTTGAGCATCAGGAGATTGCCATTCAAGACAAACTCCTTTGTTTTCTCTGCGTCCCACGGACGGATAGGTGTGAAAGACAATTGGTCCGACATGGGACCACTGTCACCAGGACGGCTTCCGACTTTGGCGCCGTTGTTGACGATGACTCGGTGGCCCTCGCTCTTGGATGAGACAAGGCCGGCTGACCACAGAATTTTGTTGAACGGCTGGTTGAAAACCAGGGATTCGGGAAGGGTGACCTTGATATCGCCCATGTTGGCCCAATTTATTTGGGCGGCATATGGGTTTCCAGATTGGGGAGTTTCGAAGCCAGCGGTAGGAGATTGCGGGTGGCCAGCGGAAGGAGCCGATGGCTTAAGAAGAGGAGTGGGCTCTGCAGTTGAAGATCGGGAACGGAAAAGCTGGCGATGTTGGAGAGCCACGGCATCAGCTTCGGCCTTGCCGTGGATAAGCTCAACAAACTCAACGGCGAGCTTGTGCTGCGCAACGCGCTTAGATGGATCCTTGTTCTGCTCCTCCATTATGGTGGCGATTTCAGGCAAGGGGATGAAAGTGAAGAGCTTGAGGTAACGCTCAACAACATCGTCAGGCGTGCGCACAAAGTATTGGTAAAGTTCGAATGTAGAAGTCAGGTCCTTATCGAGCCAAACAGCATTTCCAGCAGATTTGCCAAGCTTCTCGCCGGACGGGGTCGTCAGTAGTGGCGTTGTGAAACCGATCGGCCGATCTAGTTCTGATTCTAATGGGTTGCGGACTTGTTCGTCGGCAGTGTTTCGGCTGATAGACTTAACAGCCTCCATACCAAATAGGATGTTTCCATATTGGTCAGCGCCTCCGACTTGGACCTGAGTGCCCTTTTGGAATAGCGTCCACCAATCCCAGGCCTGGAGAATCGGGTAGGAAAACTCAGCAAATGACATGCCATCGCCTTGGCTCAGTCGCGTCTTGACACTGGTAGAAAACGTCAGTAAACATGCGACAACAACGTTGTAAGATTAGCCAAAACTCACGTATCTCTGCCGAGCATGGGACCAAGTCGCATGAAAGCGCCAAGGTCTCGCAACACTTCAAGGAAAGGCATCGAGTTCCACCAGGTATTGTTATTCGTCAACGCCCGCTTCCACATCGGGTTCCTCTCGTGTCCGTGTCTTCTGCCGTACTGCTCAATGCTCGAGCCCAACTTCTTCAACTGCATATGCATGCTAGCCATATTTGCTTTTCGGATTGAGGAATGGACAGCGTCTCGGCCCTTGAGACGCCCAGTGGGGTCGCCGATTCTAGAAGTAGCACCGCCGAGCTATAGAGTGTTAGTTGGCGCACAACTACGCGTGAAGTGGCAGACAACTTACTAGGAATGTCACAGGTAAACCCCAGACGTATGCCCAGGCCAAAACCATAAAAGGAAGCATGTGTCCAACGTGCATTGAGGGAGCAGTCGGGTCGATTCCAACATATATTCCAGCCCGCTTTTCCGTGAAGACCCTATGCAACAAGTCCCGTTCGCTGCAATCCAAAGGAAACAATTAGCAAGTTATTCAAGCGCTTTCCCGCGGCCAACGCCATCGACTTCATTGCATCCCGGTGTGACATACCCGACAACATCATGAATCAAGCCTCGCTCCTCCAGGTGCTGCGCGAAGTTCTTCCTGTTCCCGGCCTTGATCTCTTTCGCGAACCCGGCCCACTCCTTCTCCCCGTCTTTCATACGCTGAACATATTTTTGTGTAATCCATCTCTGCTGTTGGAAGCATGTGCCTGACTGCGAAGCGGATAATACTGGCCGATTGCTGTCACTGCGCAGCGGAATCGCGGTTGTTGCGGCAAAACTGCGCGCTCCGCACGGGATCCGACGAGGGGAGAGAAGGCTGCGGTGTGGCGCTTGGCCGAGCGATGCCAACTGTGGCCGCATTGGACCGGTTTAAAAATGCAAATATTAATGAAACGGCTCGCAATGGACCCAAGTCTGGACACGATCAATATCCAGATGTCGGAGATTCTTTCGATAAGTCCGGAACATTAATGATGCGGCCCTTATCTCTGACATCCATGGATGTTGATCGATTTCTAAGTCGGGACTGTATTAAAGGGCTTAGGGCCTGAGAAGTATATATTGACTGAAGTAAAGATGCTGCTGGAAGAATATCTCTATCAAGAAAACACGATGGTGAGGTCCAAAAACGATCGGCCCTGAGGTATTATGCTAACCCATAAAAACCTGCACAAAGGCCTCATTACTCCATCCACTGTCCAACTTCATGGATTTCCATGCCGCCAATACATCAATTGCCAGCACATTAGCATTTTCTCCACCCTGCTTCCACACCGTATTCTCTGGAATCGGCTGTCCCAGAATCATGACCATGAAATTCCGTGCAATGCTCCTGTTTTGAAGATCCGAGAAATAAATTCCCAGGGTGCCCAGCGCCTTTAAGCTGATATCGAGTCGTAAACGGCCGTTCTCAACAACAGATATATCCGAAGTCACTACAGCCGCTGCACCAGTCATCTTTCCTAAAAGGCCCAGCACAGCCACATGTGTCAGACCATCGCCAGAAGAGCTGCCGCCATGGCTTCCCGTCAGCGTGAACGGCCGAGTCGGGTACGCAGTGAGAATCTCCCAGCCCTTCGGCTCTAGAACAACTGATACCAAGGAGTCCTTGGTCGATGGCCACATGCGAGGCGAGGTTTTACCGCTGGTGTGTGAACGCACGATATACTGGCCTTCGGAGTCCTCGTGTATTCCTGGGAAATCCATCAAGGAGACTATTATCGAGGCCTCCGCGGGTTGGATATTGAAAAGGCCCAAGATGCCACTTCCGGTCTTAGCCCAGCCCGTGTAACTTCCGATGCGCAGAACATGTCCTTGGTTGTAGTCTTGGTAAACGTCTATCGTGCGTCCGATGACACTAGGACGCAAGATCACCGTGATATCTTTAACGGTAGGTGCTGTCATCTGATCGAGAAGAGCCAGGTCATGTTTGCCCGGCTCATCAGTAATATAGATTGGTCCGCCGGATACACATCGTGCTGCAGCGTGGAATGACGCGTATGGGTGACTTGTCTGGAACATATCCCAGTCTGGCAATACGTTCAAATAGCGGGTGAGCAGTGCATTATGCGCATTGCAAAATACATGCCACGGATGGGAGGCAGCAACATCCGGAAAGAAGTCATCGGAGTTTCGCAATGGAATTGCCGGTTTGTTGATGGGGATTTGTGAATGGAAGATTATTTGAGGGGTCATTGACCCGCATGAGATTGACCGAGTACTGAAGTGCCTGAGTGATGCGATAGACCATGCATCTTGATAAGAAGTCATGAATGTCCGGCGGTCCGCTGGGTCCTCAAGGAGATCAAGGAAAAATTGTGCATCTGTCTTGACCGAGTCTACACCAACAGACCGAAGGTAGCTATAGAACTCATCATAGAATCGTTTAACATCGTCAGGATCGATTGCAACGATTGTTCCGTCCGGAAGGCTATCCGCGATGGACCCATTGGCGGTGGGGTCTTTTATCTTCACTTGCTTTGTTTTGAATCTTTGAGCCAGGTCCCCTTTTGGTGAGATACCTCCCCAGTAACCCAACAAGGCATGCCAGACCGCAACATGTTCAATATTGGGATGTGCCCGATGGATAGCTCCCACGGTATGGTTTAATCCTTTGGGAAATCCTTTCGCATGTGCCTCGAACTGCTTCCAGCCTTGCTTGAACTGGGACTCCCCTTCATTGTCATTTGTCTGCCAGCCATCATCGATAATAAGATTGACAATGTTGATTCCATTGGCCTTCAATGAGTCTAAGGCACATAAGATCTTCTCTTCGGTAAGGTCCTGTCCCAGTCCATTCCAAGTACAATATGTGAGACCGTCAACCCACTCGGAAAGCCACTGTGCAGTTGGGTCTTTTTCGACAAGGACCATATCATCACCGGGAGGAGACAATGGGACTGAATCTTCCAAATCCAAATGACTCGTGTCAGCAAATGGCCTGACCACTTTCCGTGCCTCATAAACCACTGCAGACATGGCAACTTCGAAGTTCTCTGCGGCGCTGACAAGCACGTGGAACTTCGATGCTTCTAAATCGTCGCTCTTTGAGGAGATCACAACTTCACCATTCTCACCTGACTGGAACACAGTTAAAACATCGTTGACACCCGAAACAGCCAGCAGACCCAGATTCACACCATCTTCACGCAGGAAAGAGCAAAATATTGCATCTTCAGTAAGCCGGAAGTTGTCTTTGCCATGTCTAGGACCCAGCCATGGGCTCGAGACACGCACTAGTGAGAAATACCTTACCACTGACGAAGGGATGCCAAGTGCAAGCTGTTTGATGGTTGAAGATCCATTCTGAACACCATCGATATCACCAGAAAGAGCCCACAGAATCGACCCAGGGGCTTCGCTGAGCCGTGACTCAACCTGTAAGTCACCATGAAGATTATCGATGTATTTCTGAAGTTGTTCTTTAGGGGCTTGCGCGGCGACATCCATGGACACATCTTTATCCAGATCAGAGTGGCGTGCGCTATATACAATTTCGCCGTCGCTCACAGGGTGCATCTGATTAGCCCACTGCCATTCCGCGTCTGGGCCAGTTCGGAATCGGACAGTGAACTGTGCATGGCCTCCTGCGGCTGGCAGGGATATATCTTCCGAGAATAAGTAACGGTGGTAGTCGTACTTGCTCTCCTCTCCTGTCAAAAGGGCAGCATGATCCGGGCTACATCTCTGCAATGGCAGATATTCCCATTTGGGGCTAGTGATGTTATGCCAGATCTGCGCTTCCCATGATTGTCGCGGGAATGAGCTGCTGGACTCGATGGTAACCGTGAAACGCAGCTGTTTACAATGTCAGTATGTCTTCACATTGTAGCCTCAATACGCGTAGAAAGTCTTGTTGGCGAGATTAAATATAATCATGTTTGGAAGACTCACCGTATCTTGTTTAGGCCGCAATGCGGTTTGCGCCGTTTGGAGACAAGTGATTTGTCCCAACGGGGGATAAGATGTTACCCGTGCAAACATCGCCATTTGAGCTGGGCTAACAAACGGTGTTTGTGGATGTCGTGCAATTTGGCTGGGGCCCTGGATTGGGAGGGTTGAGGTATCTCTGTTGTTGACCTTCATTGAAGAAAGGTATGGTGTTGAATCATGTGGTTGGCCTAGTAGTGGAAAATAGGGAACAAAAATAAAAAGAGTATTTACGCAGTATACAAGAGACTATAGGAGACGTGAGTGCTTGAGTGTAACAGAGAGAGAGGCTTGCATGTGGTTGGGTTTAACTCTGGGGGAAGTGGCGGGGAAGCTATCACCTGCCTAAATATGGGTAGTTGCCCTGTCTACCCACCAGAATGAAACTCACCCCAACTCATCAACATATCTTCGAATTAGCAGCTCATATACCCATTACATATGTACGTCCTTAAAAAACTACAAAGTAGTTAAGTTTTAAAAAAAAAAATCCCTAATAGAGACAGTGGGACAGTTTAAGAATTGCGGTCCCCACTATTCAAACCTTAAATCATTGTTTATCTGAGACATCTAAAGAAACAGCATGAAGGGGTTAAAAAAAAAAAGACAATTCGAGAACGACCGGAGTCGAACCGGAACAGTCCAGGTAGTGGAAGATCTTCGGCACTTCCCTCGTGGTACACATGTGCATGTTACCACTAGGCCACCTGCTGTTGGGTCCCTAGCACTTAGGTTTGTCTTCCTTTTATCCCGCACCTTCCTAAGGTTGTCACAGCATATACCAGCAAGACTTTTGATACATCAATGATGCATCCTAGCCTGCCTCTATCCCACTTAGTTGATATTGATAGCCAACTTTCCAAAGTGTTTCTGGGCCAACTGAATTCCAATCCGTTAGCATACAACCCCTCCTCACTTATGAAACAAAGAACTTACCATATATTCATAGGCTTCCCGTGTCTGGTCAAGACTAAACACCTTCTCATCCACCACAGGGTGGATGTCATTGGCCTCGATGGCCCGAACCATATCCTTCATCAGAGCCTTGCTACCAACATATACACCACGCACAGTGCAGACGTGAGTCAATGCCTCGAGAACAGTGGGCTGTGTCTTCGGGTCCACGCCACCAAGAAACCCAATAACGCTAATGATACCCTCCAACTTCACGCACTTGAAGCTCTGCTGGAGCGTTCCGCTACCACCCACTTCGATAATGTGGTCGACACCAGCTCCGTCCGGAGTCAGCTTGCGAGCAGCATCACCCCAGTTGGGCTCGGTCCTATAATTGATGACATGATCAGCACCGAGCTCCTTGAGCTTCTCGGCCTTCAAGGCGGAAGAGGTGGTCGCGATAACTGTCGCACCAGCGGCTTTGGCGAACTATATAATAACCTGTGTTAGCCGGATCCATTCTGACCCAGTGTATATAAGTTCACCACTAACCTGCAAGCCAAACATACTGACACCACCAGTTCCTTGCACGAGAACGACCTGGCCTGGCTTCAGAGGCTTCAGGCCATATAGTGCATTCCAGCTGGTGAGCGCTGCGCAGGACAGGGTGCTAGCCTCGCGGGCATCGAGGTTTCTTGGTGCCTTGACAAGACCCTGTTCGTTGAATACGCCATATTCGCGCAGGGTACCATCGATCACACCACCTAGGCCAGTGCCCGCTGCATATGCGTCGATTTCGCCGTATTGGTGGCCCTGATTGAAGAGAGTTGCAACTTGATCGCCCTTCTTGAACTCAGCGACCTTGGATCCCACTTCGATGACTTCACCAGCACCATCAGACCCTGGCACTACGGGGAACCTGAGAGCAAATGGGTATTGGCCCTATTGAGGAGAGGTTAGAGGTTAGTTATGGCACCGTAATAGTCTTGTGCAGAAAGTTCAATTAAGGTTGGAAGTATCAGATTTCCTTTTGCAGAGCCATACCTTCGGAATAATTAGGTCGCGGTAGTTCAGCGACGCAGCGTGAAGCTTCACCAAGACTTCGTTCTCGCCTACTTTCGGAACAGCAGCGTCCTTGTAAACAAGACCGTCGAAGCCGTGCTCATTATCTTCAACGACCCATTGTTTCATAGTGGAGGGAGACATTTTCCTATAAGATAGTCCACTATACTTGAAGCAGTTTACAACGTAGGGCAAATCCAGTATGGAGTTGAAGGGAGTTTATATCGAGGCGAACGTGTTTTGCCTGTTTTGGGCGATCCACTTTAGTGATGACGAAAGGATTATAAGGACGTCCCACAAAATCTCCACCTCCAAGGCTACCTAGGTATGTACAATAGGTGATTACAAATGCACCTATTCCCTCTGCTGAGGGTTGCCTATCTTGGCTGCTGCTGCTTTATGAAGGTGGTCAGAGTCAGGCTCACTGAGTACATAGATCTCGGACTGGGGACTCAAGAATCAGTGAACTATACCTATACCCATCACGTGATGGACCGGTGAGGTCCAATGAACGCTCAGTGAGCCCTCACTAATTCTGATTGGATGCTCACTGATCATTTAGAGATGGTCAGAGGCATCCATCTATTCTAAGGGTGAGTGCTCAGCTTACGCTCTGACCATACTACTATGACGGGCGCAGATCTCACAGCCCCGGGGGGCTGAGGCTGCTAAAAGCGGGGGTCGCTTCAAAGGTTGACACGAACGACGATGGATCTTGTCTCTTTAATGAGGTCCTCTTGGGCATATTGAATAGTGGAGATACAGTCTTCCTGGAGTACGCTATGTCCAGTTCTTCCCAATCTTGCAGCATGAGCGCCTACAATAACCCTTCATCGGGTACTGGTCTGTGGTTAACGGCTCTGGAGGCGCTCGATCCGCACTTGAAACAGAGCCTGCGTGACATTTTGAAAATCCAAAAGGGCGACATTGTGTCGGCCATCCTCAAGGAGGCAGAAAGAAAAAAGAAGCTGTGCCTACAGAAGCGTTGGAAGGTTCAATTACGCGGCAAGACAATAGTCCTTCGAGACCTGTTCGACAAGATCATCGCATGGGTGAAGCAGTTCAGTGCTGTCGTCGATGTGGCTGTCCAATTTGACCCAGGCAGCGCTTCACTCCCATGGGCTGGTGTCCGATTTTTGCTGCATGTGGCCGTGAGCGACCGTCATTGCTTCGAGTCTACGGTCCACGGCCTAGAATCTGTCTCGCTTTTGATCGCTCGCTACGCGGCCTTTGAGGTCCTCTACCTGCAAAGGGGATCTGCCATTCAAGCGGACCTGCAGCGTGGACTGACTGGTCTATATACACAAATCCTCACTTTTCTGGCCCATGGAATCCAATATTTCGGTCAGCCGACAGCAAAACGTATGGTAAAGAGCGTGTTTGGAACATCTCAGATCGAGGAGATCGATCAAGTCGCAAAGCTAGACGAAGAACTCATCAGGTTGGCCCATATAAGTGATTCCCAAATCCAGCAACAGACGTTTATACAAGTCGACAAGACTCGCAAGATACTCGAGACCCTCCAGAGCCCAATATGCCGCCTAGTCGATGCCTCAATGACATACGCGAAGACGCTAGAGGAGAGGAAATTTCGCGCTATTATAGACTGGCTGTCCTCCGTCCCTTATACTCATCACCAAAAGCGACATTCGGAGAGTCGACTGTCAAATTCAGGCCAGTGGCTATTTCGCCATCCGCAATATACAGAGTGGAAAGGGTCAAGCTCATCGTCCATATTTCTGCTGTATGGAATTCCGGGGTCTGGGAAGACCTGTCTAACATCAGCCGTTGTGGACAATTACCTACGTGAGCACACTTTGAACTCTCTTAGTGCACCGATGGCCTACTTCTACTGCGGAGATAGCCGGTTCGGCCGTGCTTGGGCAGATCCGGACGAAGTGATGCGATCTCTCACTCGACAGTTTTCTATCGTCGATAGAGAAAGGCTCAAGGTGCATGAATCGATTACCCTTGAGTACGCACGAAGAGAGGCAGAGGCCAAAATAGATGGCTTTGAGAAGCCGAGGCTCCGGGCCACCGAGTGTACCGACCTGATTCTGAACATCCTAGGTGCAAATCCAGCTGTGATTATAGTTGACGGAGTCGACGAAGTTGAAGAGCACCGAAGACATGAGTTGCTTAATGAGCTAATTAGAATCCGAGACGAATCTGCAAGCGTGGTGAAAATTTTCCTCTCTAGTCGAGAGAATAGCAATGTGATGGCAGGTCTGCGAGATGCTTCAATGCTTCGCGTACAGGACACAGATACTCGCCAGGATATGGAAGTATTTGTTGAGCACTGCGTGTCAACCGCTATCTCGGCCAGGAACCTCCTTGATGGAAACGTTTCGAATGACCTGCGACACAAGCTAACCCAGTTTCTCCTGAACCGAGCTGGGGAAATGTGAGTTCTACTAGCAAAGTCCTTTGTGAAGTGAGCTAACCTCGTTATAGGTTTCTGTGGGTGCAGCTTCAATTGGAACTGCTATGCAAATTGAGATCTGCAAGTAGCGTTTCGGAGGCTCTAAATGCTGTTCCAAAAAGCTCAGCTACCATCGATCACCTGTACTCGGACATCCTTGGAAAGCTCGCACAGGCAGATTCTTGGACATATAAAATCGCAGCTAGGGCCTTCTCCTGGCTGCTTTGTATGCGTGAGCCCCTTTCAAGCACTGCGTTCGTTGCTGCAGTGTCTAGCAGAACTCCCGACGACCACGTACTAAGCTTGTCAGAGCTTCTATCTGTTTGCTCGAACCTGATTGTTGTGGATAACCAACTGGACACTTTGCGCTTTGCGCACGTTTCGTTCAAGGAGTTCTTGGAGACCAAGCCTGAGTTCGACAAGCCGAGTGCGAACAGAGTCGCCGCGCTAAGCTGTCTCAATACATGCATTTACGCTTTACCTATCGAGATTGGAAGTGTGCTGCTTCCAAATCAGGATTATCATCAGTACGCCGTTCTCTATTGGGCTCAACATTATACTGCATCAGTCATCACCGACGGTAACAAAGAGATTGAAGAGCTGGAAGAGTTTATTCTCGACGACGGACTTGCCTTCCAGCTCTGGCTGGAGGCCGCCAATGATGCATCTGCGCTTCTTCCCACTGGACATTGCTTAAAGAAAGAGCTTAACGCCGTGATGAGCGAATCACAAACGCCTTTTTTCACTGCCTGCGTTTATGGGTTGAAGGGTATTTTCGACACTTCGGTGCAGAGACCCGCCTTTAACGCTGATATGACGAATTTGCAAGGCCATACCGGACTGTACCTCGCCGCAGCGTATGGCAACCATGATTTGGTGAATGCTCTTCTCGGCTTAGGCGCAGATCCCCATGTTTCGCGTGGAAAGTGGGAAGACCCATTATCTGCTGCGTGTGCTAACGGTCATTCCTTGGTGGCCACCCTTCTCCTCAATCAAGAGACGTATTCTGATGCCATGAAGATTGAGCCTGCTCTTAGAACATGTTTCTTGACAGGCCAGGAAGGTCTCTGCAAGCTGCTACTCAAGAGCTACTTGCAAAGCCCATGCGACGAGCCCGTGGTCGGCCGGAAGGATAACGATTGGCTTTTGGAAGCGGCTGCTCAAGCTGGCTTTTCCGGGGTCATGGAGGAATTGGTGAAGGTTTCATCTATGAGCTCTACGAACCATATAAAGAAGAATTCTCCGAAATTTGTGACTGCCGTCATTCGAAGAGGACAGATTAACTTCATCAAAAAGCTGCTCGAGGAGAGCTCACTGCCTGCTGATATAGTAGCCACCGCCGCCCTTTTTGGAAATATCGAGATCATCAATTTGTGTCTAGACAAGGGCTACAACATTGAGAAAGAAGGACCCTTTGGCACTCCCCTCAGGTCTGCATGCTTGATGGGCCATGAGAACGCTGTGCGCAACCTCTTGTCTCGAGGTGCAGCTGTCAACGCTGTAACACCATTGGGGGATGCTCTTCAAGCCGCAGCAATGAAAGGCCACCTGTCCGTCACGAATATCCTGATTCAGTTCCACGCCAATGTCCACAATCAAGGCGGATTTTTTGGAAATGCCCTGCAAGCTGCTGCCTATCGCGGCCATCTTGACGTGACTGAAGCTCTTCTGAGTGCTGGCGCATCTATAGAAACAAAAGGCCGATACAAAGACGCATTCCATGCCGCTGCTGAAGGTGGTCAAGGTGGAGTTATTGGTTACTTCGTTGAAAGGGGATATACCTTTTTGATTGATGGATTGTCATACGGCGAGGCACGGGCATTTAGGGGCGCACAGAGCGTGTTTAAAGACGTCCTGCGCTGTGCATCGCCCAGCTTTCGCGGTTATCCTCAGCGTCCCCGGCATGTTTTCGCTAATCAACAACGCCCAGAAGCTTTCGTCTCCAGTTTCGAGGATATTCTCGCCCACAGCGGAGATTTGCTTGTCTCTCACGATGATATACCAGAGTCAATTTACGAACATAGAGCACGTCACAGTCGTGGCATGTATGGCGAAAGAGACTATTATGCACTGGAAGTTGCAGCCTCAAGGGGCCACTTGGAGGTAGTTGAGCGACTTCTTGCCAACAGGGAGAGGCTTGGAATAGAAGTCTTTCATTTAGGACAGGCACTCTGGGCAGCTTGTACACACGGTCACATCACAATGGTCAATTCCATTACATCTGTGGAGGTTGACTTACGCCATTATGTTCGCGAGACTCTAGAGATCGCATCTAGCTGCGGATACGGGGAGATCATGGAGATTCTCATTCAACACGAAGGGAAATGGAGCCTTCCGAGCAATGACAGCCCTGAAAGAGCTTCCAAGTGTGATACCTCCCAAAAGGATCACACGCTCCAGTTTGATGGCTCTATTGAATTTCCCCACACACTTCCGCTGGTGCTGGCTGGCTGCCAAGGTGGTCAACTAGCTAGTGTCAAGCTAGGGCTTCGCTTGGCAACCCAGTTTGAGATCGAGAATATCCGCGAGCTTTGTTTGGCAGAAGCAGCTCGATTTGGCGAATCCGATATCGTTGACTTCTTGATTGAGAGCGATGTTCCATTTTCGTCCGAGATCTTGGCGAAAGCAATGCATACTGCTGCAGAAAATGGTTCCACGTCATCGCTGGCACTTCTCGTCAGCGGAAATGGCGATAAGGAAGATCTCGAGGATTGCTATGCTGTCTGTCTGGAAAAGGCAGTGTTAAATGGTCATGTTGAGGTTGTGGAATACTTATTGACTGAGAGCGTAAGACCATGGTCCCTTGAGATACTTCAGAGGCAATTTGTCAGTGCTTCCAGCGAAGGGTGCCTTTCAATCATGATATCACTAGCAGAGAAGATCCAGAAACACGAAGCATACTCACTGCCTCTCACTCAGGCTTTGGATGCTGCCTGTGCAGCTGGCCAAAAGGAAGGTGCTCAGTGGCTGATCAATGCTGGAGCTGACATTGACGTGATGGTTGATGAGAAACCTGAGCTCTTGGCCAAGACCAAGAAGAAGCAGCTTAGATCCTCTCGTAAGAGGTATCAGTATCATTCTCATGAGAAGTGGCCAAGGACGGCGTTACAGGCGTGTCTGCAGTCTATTCCAGATTCAGACGACGCGCAGATACGCTCACTAGAATCCGTCATCAACCTGTTGCTGGAGCATGGCGCTGACGTCAACCAAACACTAGATAGCAAAATGACCGCTCTGCATGTTGCGATACAGAACTTCTTGGTGGAGACGGTTCGGAAAATGATCGCCAAGGGCGCAGACGTGAATATCGATGTCCCAGGAAAGGGCAGCCAGTTACAACTGACCGCAGAAAGAGAATTGAATGCGCTACCCATTCTGCACGCATTGCTTGAGTCTGGGGCTATTGTTGGGTCATGTGACGACGTGCAGCAGCAATGGAAGTCTGTGCTGAACGCATCACTGAACTTCTTTGGACCTAATCCGTTGTCATCTTTTTATTCCTTTCGTGACGATGATGGTAGGTTCACTGAGTCAGAGTCGGTGCAAGATATTTTGTCGACTGGCCCAGGGGCAGTGATCATGCATGTTTTACTGTCTCGACCGGAAATCCACACCTTGGACAAACGATTCGGTCTGTTGCTACAAATGCTTGCAACAAGTGGGGACATCGATTCCATAGAGCTTCTTCTTGATAGAGGGACTGATGTCAATTCATGCGGACATTATTACGGCTGTGCCCTGCAAGCGGCGGCCCGGTTTGGACACCTTGAATGCGTGCAGTTTCTCCTTGACGCAAATGCCGAGGTCAACATGATAAATGGTGCTCATGGAACTCCCCTCCAAGCAGCAATTATTGGAGGACATCAAGAAATTGTCACAGAATTGATTGCTCATGGAGCCGATCCCAACTTATATTCCAAGGACTCCTATAAAAGTACGCCAAAGACACCTCCACTTCAACTTTCAGTCCAATGCAACAACAAGTTGCTTGTGAAACAACTTCTCAATGCTGGCGCCAAGCCTGAGGATGGAACCGCCGTTCTGCACTTGGCTGTGGAAGCAAAGGATCTTGAGACCACCAAGCTACTCTTGCTAGCTGGGGCTAATATAGACTTCGGAGATTCAGACCATTCACCTGCCTTGATTACAGCATGTTGTAACGGAGACATGGAAATGGTGCAGGCTCTTCTGACGAGAGGGGCAAATGTGAATATACGGGGAACCAAACGCCAGTATTCAAGTGATGCTGTCGCCAGCGGTTTACATGCAGCCTGTTACCAGGGTTACCTTGAAATTGCTCAAGTTCTGTTGAATCATGGGGCTGATGTGAACATAACGGCTGAAGATGGTAAAACTCCACTTGGACTCGCTGCTTCGAAGGGCATCATGAACGCAATTGAGTTGTTGCTTCGATCAGGTGCCATCATCTACGATCAGCTCACTGATATCAACGTGCTCAGAGATGCGGCAAAGGGAAAAGCTCCCCGAAGAGCGATAAAGCCTCTCGTGCAAGCTCTTTCGAACGCCCCTGAATTGGGCTCTGCGTGCGAGGAAGCCATCGAATCTGCTGCTCGGGGGGGACATAAGAAGCTATTTCTTTTTCTTCTTGATCATGTTCCGAAGACCTCTCGTACGCTCAACTTAGCTTGCCGTTTGGGATGCACTGATGCGGTCAGGGAGATCCTGTCTTATGGGGTTAAGATTGACAGCGAACTGGAGAATGGCGAGGAAGCATTCCATACAGCATTGTATCATCTGCGAGTGGACCTGGCCTTGTTCCTCATTGGAGAAGGTGCCGACGTGCGGCATGTGAGCACTAAATTTGGGGCACCAGTTAGTGCCGTCTTTGAAGGGCTCTTGGCTTCCAAATCCATGTCAAATGAGACGTTCGTAACGTTCTCCTTTCCGTGGCAATGGAATGATAAGCTTCTATCTGATCTTCTTCCACAGAATGTATTGGAGGGCTTTGGAGAGCCGATCTCTGATAACGAGTCAGAGTCGGAAGAAGAAGAGAGATCACACGGAGAAGTTTTCAATCCCAGTCGGATCGCATTGGCTGGAAACCGAAAGCATGCATCCTCCAGAACCTTGATTGATATCCTCTTGCAAGCGGGTGCTGAGGTCAATCCTCCAGCAACCGCAATCGGTACACCGCTCGAAATCGCCTCATACATTGGGGATATGTCGATGATCGACGTTTTAGTGAAGCACGGCGCCAACTTAAACTCCGTTGGGGGCGCCCTCGCATCACCCTTGATTGCGTCCATGAAAGGCAGGCAGGAAAAGGTCTTCCTGAATCTCCTAGACCGGGGTATCGACGTGAACATACCCTTAAGCAAATTTGGAACAGCCTTGCTTTACGTTTGTGAGTATGGAGACCTCAAGAAAATTCAGGTCCTTCTTGAGCATGGTGCCGATCCCAATGCCAATGGCTGTGAGGGACAAAGCGCAATAGGAACAATTTTTTCGAGCAGTACGCTCCATCCTGATGAGAACCGACGACAAGCTCTGGATGTTATTCTGAAGTATAGCAAATATCTGAAAATCAGTCTCGCGGATGTGGCTTTAGCATTGAAATTGCCATCGTACTCCTGGAATAAAGGAATTGTGGAGACGCTGTATCGGCACGACAAGGATCTTCCTGTCACTCGAGACGTGATAGCCGGAGTTGTTGCATCTACGGACGGGTCCAATTCAACAGGGGGCCTGGAAATGCTTCTTGGGCGCGCCAAGGGCGTTGAAATCACCGCCGAAATTTTCAAGTCTGTTCCAAGCCCCAGGATTCTCAAGATCTTGCTCCAACATGAACTTCGCTGCGAAATTACACCGGACATATTCGAGACACTGGCCAGGCACCGTCTTTTGGGGCGAGGTATGGTCAAAGTCCTGCTCGATCAAGAACCCAAAGCTTTGCCCACGTCGAATGTAGTTGTCTCTGTCCTGAAGTCCTTTCATGAGAATTCCACAGATGTCATGAATACTCTGCAGTCAGTCCTTGCTCGCAATCCAAGTATTTCGGTATCCGAAACTATGGTCACTGCTTGCATGAATGCAAATTACCTTCGAATTCTGTTATCTCACGACTCTCAGTTCCGAATCTCGTCTGAGTTCCTGGAAACTTTGACTTCAGATGGACGGGTTGATGCTGATAGCTTGAAGTTGATGTTGGAACATGATGAAAAGCTGCGGGTTAGCCAAGCGAGTTTGAATTCTTGTTTGGAGGACGGATTGGCAGACTGTGTAGACCTGATTCTGGGAAACAATCCGGATCTCATCATACCCCAGGAGCTCGCGTTGGATTCAACACAAGAAACTGAAGTTCGCGTCTGAGATTCACCGGGCCATGAAGCATTTTCAACCGGGGGAATAGGTCAAGAGGTTTTTTTGAGCTTGGAGAAAACAGATCGATACAGAGTCGAGTGTTTCAATGGATAAGGAATACATTAGTGAACCTGATTTCGATCCACCCTGTACGTGCTGGGCAAGAGACCACGGACGGAACTGCGTCTCTTTACCTCGCAGGACCGTTAGCTTGGCACAGGTCGAATATAAAGTCGACTAGCAACTAGCCTCATGTTTATTAAGAAAGCTTTCGGGTTACATCTATTTGAAGTGTAACTAGGCGATAGGAGAAGCCAACGTCCCAGCCCAGAAGGGCCCAGGATATATATTTGCCAGACTATTATGTCTTTCCGGACCAAGAGAGATTAGGAGAAACGTGTATTTCGGTGACTCGACTGCTATAGAATAGTCTCTTGGAATATTCACTAAAAACAAGGGCTCGGTGATTTATCTTTTGAGGGCGTAATATGCCCTTGTTAGGCTTGTTGCGGGTGCAGCATTTCCACCGTATACTTAGGTACTTCCCTCCTTCCCGTCAAAGTCCGGGGTCGCCGGCCCTTCACCTTCTTCACATACCCAACATCTCTACATTCAACCTGCACTTCAGTCTTGGGATCAAATATCCTATAACCTTTAACTATGCAATCCGTGAAAGACGGTCGAGTCACCAAATTAAAAGCCAAAGGACCGCGAACAACAACCCGACGCGTCTCTAACAAAAGTGAGTAGGCGCGCTCTCGCAAAGTTCAGCCTCAAAGCTTGCTTTATTAATTATTTGATTCGACCATATTCAACTAATGACGCGCGCTAATTATCGTTAGTCCCACTGGTCGAACAGACCAACGCATTATCCATTGGCGACTTTATCGCTCAATATGTGACTCCCACACAAGCAGGAGATCCAGCTAAGAATAATGTGATTGATCAACCACATCCATCGCAAGATCAGCAACAGCAGGATACGACCCCCACACCACGTGTGGACGTCTACTCCGCGGCAACAATCTCCACAGCTGATCTAGAAGCATGTCTGGATCTAGTCGAGCAAACCTCAAGCGAAGCCTACATCGCTTCCAGTGTAGGCTGGTCGCGCCCCAAGAAGCGGAAAGAGATGAAATTGCCCGATATGAAGTATTTGATTCTGCGGGACATGCCGAATGACTCTAGCGGTTCTAGCAGGCAATTTCCGGGAGGGAAGCAGAGCGATGTCGCCGACAACAATGCTCTATCTTCACCGAAGGAAAGCGACGAGTCTGTTCCACCGGCTGGTACTGGTTCTCCGAATGTCCTTGGCTTTTTGTCATTTATGGTTACCTACGAGGATGGCAAGGAGGTTGTTTACTGCTACGAGATTCACTTGTCGCCGACGGCGCGGGGACGGGGTGTTGGGAAGTTGCTTATGGGTCGGATGGAGGGGATTGGTCGTGCTGTTGGCCTGGAGAAGTCTATGCTGACGGTTTTCAAGTCGAATGAGCCTGCTCGGCGGTTCTATGAGCGGCTTGGGTATGAAGTTGATGAGTACTCGCCGCGACCGCGCAAGTTGCGCAATGGGACTATTAAGGATGTGGACTATTTGATCTTGTCAAAGAAGTTGAAATTATAATAGCTGGATATCTCTTTGCTAAGGGTTGAATGCTAATAATCGATATGAGAATACTGATGTGCAAAAGTTAATATACATTACACCTGTCGCACCTCTGTGCCCACCCGTTCCGGGTGTTCTTGCTCCCACTCGTCCCTGAGGGCGGCGAAGACGGTGTCGGCCAGCAGGATGGAGAGACCTAAGCTCCAGACCAGGGTAATGGCGTAGAAGAAATTGGCATTTCCGGATCCTGCGTAGATCCAAAGATGGTAGAAAGCCGGGCCGAGAAGGCTAGAGTACAAGATTGCCGAGCCTGCGAAGAAGGTATAACGCATCACTGTGCCAAGTTAGTCAAGGAGAATCTGAGACTTGCTCAGGGAGAATACTCACATGGGAAAAGGTGGCGATATAATGGCAGCAACGCGAAGAATAGCGACGCATCCGAGATGCTAGGATATGGCTTGAAGATGGCAAAGACACCCAAGAGTGCAGTAATGACGAATAAAGGTTGTCTGCGGAAGCGAGTCGTGAGACCTCCCACGTAGCTGGCCAAGTGGAGCCAGAAAACGCCGAGGAAGAACTCTCGGAATGAGTCGAACATCTCAATGAAAAAGTACCACCACAGACCCACATTGGGGGTCAGGTCTGGGACCAAAAGATGGAAACCATACGTTGCCGAGATAAACTCCCAGAAGTTACCGGTGATCAGACATGAGAGACCAAGCAGGCCTGCCACACTGGCCAGCAGTAGGGCAGCGTGTTGAGCAATGAAAGATCCAACATTGGGTGGGGTTGGCCCCTCCGAGCGTCGGTCGTAGCATAGCAGGACCAGCGGGATAAAGAGCAACGCCGGGTATAAGGACAAGTATGAAGCAAATCCTAGGGCTAACATCGCATTGATGCTATTTCCACTGACTGCATTGGAAACAGCGAAGAGGATTCCCGATGTTGTGAATACGCTGGTTGACCGCGCTAAACATGTCGCAATAGTGAGAGGATTGAATAAGAACCTATCCCATGGTAAGTATGTAAATATATATAATTGGGCAGGCCAGAAGATGCGTACCATGCTGCAACGGACACCCCGTCCCATCGGACATGTTTTCGGACCGCTGAGTGTAGTCTCGATTTGACCGATTGGCCCGACGCAGATATGGTTATCAATGCATATGCGTTCAAGAGGTCGACAAGGAAGTAGAAGATTGCTGTTGGCAAGGGCCAGCTCTTCGCATCCGGGAGTAGAGCGAACAGAGGTAAAAGGAGCGGTGCCTAGATCATTGGATCGAACGGTCAATTCAAGGAACGAAGTCGGAGGGATCCAGATCCACGAACCTGGTGGAAGACGCCACCATCATAAGGCGACACATTTCTTGTGTATAAAAACAGGCCTTCTTGCACTACACATAATTAGCTTACAGAATGCGGAGTCAATAGTCGGAGACACGTACGGCGTTTGAAGCTATTGACAGGTGTTGAGACTTCGACTCTCCCCGTTAGCAAATCAGGTAATGAAGGGAAAAGACATGTAAGAAGCAGACGCAGCACGAAAGCCGCGCCAAACACAGCAATCTTCCGTCGGTCTACAGCCATGACGGGGTTAGGGATTCGTTGTTGATTCCAGCTGGTCCCTATGGAACAGCACTCTCCGCCTTCGCACGGACCACTTTGTTGCGGTAAGAAAAAAAAGTTATCGAGAAATTTTTCCTCTTCTTATCAGTCCGTTTAATCTTCTGACAACCACTTCTCATCATGGCTAAAATTAAGAAGAAGGGTATGTGGAAATGGACCGGGGATTTCAATTGAATTTACTGACACTCCTTTTAGGTACCTCTGGCGCAGCCAAGAACTACATTACCAGAACTCAGGCCGTGCGCAAACTTCAGATCTCTTTGCCGGATTTCCGCCGACTATGCATCTTCAAGGGTAATTGCTTCTTTAAAGGGTATTCCATCTGAATCGCAAGACTAACATGATATCCGATATCAGGTATCTACCCTCGCGAGCCCCGTAATAAGAAGAAGGCCTCCAAGACGTCTACACCCAACACCACCTTCTATTACACCAAGGACATCCAGTATCTGCTACACGAGCCTCTGCTGAACAAGTTCCGTGACCAGAAGTCACTTGCGAAGAAGATCGCCCGCTCTCTCGGCCGTGGAGAAGTCAGCGATGCCTCCCGCTTAGAAAAGAATAACGCCCCGAGACTCACCTTGGACCATGTCATTAAAGAGCGCTACCCGACCTTTATCGATGCCCTCCGTGATCTTGACGACGCTTTGTCTCTTCTCTTCCTTTTCGCTACCCTTCCCTCCACCGACCATGTTCCTTCTAAGACCGTTGCGCTCTGCCAGCGCCTCTGCCACGAGTTCCAGCACTACCTGATCATGACAAATTCTCTGCGCAGATCCTTCCTTTCTATTAAGGGTATCTACTACCAGGCTACCATCCAGGGCCAAGACATTATGTGGCTTGTGCCATACCGTTTCGTCCAGCGTGTCAATGGCGACGTCGATTACCGTATCATGGCTACTTTTGTCGAGTTTTACACCACCCTGCTGGGCTTCGTCAACTTCCGCCTGTACTCCTCAATTGGATTGAGATACCCCCCCCTAAGTTCGATACCCGCAGCGACGAGAACGGTGCCGAGTTGGCGGCTTTCACTCTTGAGGGCCGGTCAGTCGGTGACGTGCCCAAGGCTCTTGAGGCTAGCAAGGCTCAGAGCAACGGCAACTCTAACAAGGAAGTTTCCAAGGAACTTCAAGCCAAGGTTGACAAGGTGATCAAGAAGGCCGGTTTGGATCAGAGTACGGATGAGGAGATGGTCGAGACTACCGACGAGCCAACCGATGCTATCGACCACTTCGAGCCCGCCGCTCCTGAAGCCGACTCTCTTCCCCAGCCCGCGATGAGCGGCAACGAGGCCGGTGCGCTCTTCGCACCCTTCGTGTTCTACATCTCCCGTGAAGCCCCCAAGGCTCCCCTTGAGTTCATTCTGCGTTCATTCGGCTGCAAGCGCGTTGGATGGGCCTCCGTGCTGGGCGATGGAGCCTTCACTCATGACGAGACCGACCCCCGTATCACTCACCAGATTGTCGACCGCCCCCAACTTCCCCAAGAGTCTCTTCCCGCCATTCCCGCTGCCGATGAGAAGGCCGTTCAGAAGGTCCAGCCTGGAGCCCGCATCCCTGGCCGTACCTACGTCCAGCCCCAGTGGGTCTGGGACTGCATTAACGAGGGCAAGCTCCTCCGAGCTGATCTCTACGCACCCGGTGCCACTCTTCCACCCCACTTGAGCCCTTGGGTCAAGGCTACTCGCGGCGCTTACGACCCGCGTGCCACCCTCGCCGACCAGGAGGATGAGGATGAAGCCGAGATTGCCGCTGAGGCCTCTGATAGCGACGAGGAGATGGAAGATGAGCCTGCGGCTGACGACAAGCCTGCTGCTGCCGAGGAGTCTGAGGAAGAGTCTGTCGACGGAGGCATGGATGTCGCCGGCACCGACGATGATGAGAGCGAAGAGGAGTCTGAGGAAGACGAAGACTTCGGTGGCTTTGATGAGGAAGCTGCATCCGAGTCCGAAGATGACGATGAGGCTGCCCGCACTCAGCATCAGAAGGAGCTCGAGGCCGAAGCCGCTGGTCTGCCTTTCACTGCCAGCGCCGCTGCTGATGAAGCTGCCAAGAAGAAGTCCTCCAAGTCCAAGAAGGTGGCTGCCAAGAAGCGTAGCGAGGATGAGGAGCTTGAGAGACAGAAGATGATGATGAGCCGGAAGAAGCGCAAGCTGCTTGAGAAGATGATGTACTCCAACAAGAAGACCGCTGATGAGTCCGCCAAACTTCGCTCCAAGAGACGCAAGCTTGAGAAGGGCGAGAAGGGTGAGAAGAACTAAGCTCGGGTCATTTGTGCATGTTAGATAGTGCTTTTGCCGGGCGTTGCGGTTTGGATATGTCCCATGTATAGGCACCTCAAAAATTTGTCAAGTTTTAATGCTATTTATGGGATTAACACCCCAGTTATATGTATAATTTTTGTCCCTGCCTTCTTGAGACCACACGTATTTTGTAGCCCTAAATGACCTTTGACATTGGCGTGCGCCTTCCCCGTGTTGTCAACAGCGATATGTACATCCATGTGTACACGTGCAAATCGAATTTGGAATTTACATCAATTGATACTCTGGCCCAAATCGACGCTCTATCCCAATTGGTACTCTGTCCCAAGGTCGTCGGTCGTTTCTCGGGTGACTTGAGATGTTGTTCAAATGTACTGACCTGGCGCTCCAGAAGCTCAGCATGGTCAGTGCATTGTGTGTTTGTTATGGTCCTGCTTCCCCAGATCACTGAGTACATCCTCCCGTTGGGTCTAAGGAAGGATGACCATTATTCCGTGTCACTACCGATCCCATATAACCCTTACCCCGAGTGCCTCAGTGCTGCATTTAACCCAAAGTGGAAAGGGTCCCATCAATCGTTTGTTGGCCCCGATGGAGCGTTTTTGGATCCTGAGAACGAAAACACGACGATGAAAGGATACCGTGGGAACCAATCAGGTTCGTGACTTCAGCAAGATTGCCACGAAGCAAGCAACTAGGGCTCTAAATCGATTAACTATATCCAGACTTCCCTACTCCCATCCTCGGTTCGTATAAGGCATGGAACGTGTAGAAGGACAGCAAAGCGGGCTGCACTCGTTGATTTCTGTGGGATTTCCAAGTCATATTTGGCCTTAGCAATTGGGAGTATGTTATCTATGCCTTAAAATAATATAGCCCTCCTTACACCCATCGCGCCTTGTGAAATCCGGTTCATCCTACTGTACTAGCCACTGTCGTATATTCAGTGTTTTCAAAGCCCCTCCCGGGGCACCTACCCGGGCATATTATTGGTGAGTCATCTCTCGGGTCACATCCGAGGTCTCACGTATATTTGCTGATGTTTTCGCCTTGGAACACGTCAAGTAAATAATCTGCACATATCTAGCGGCGCATACACGCTATAAACGAACCGATCAACAATGACGTCGAACGAACGAGTTGTAGGATGGATAGGTACGGCAATGAAGAACAATCTGATCGGGCTCGACCTTTCTAATCCCCCTCAGGACTCGGGAGTATGGGACTTGCAATGGCGCAAAATATCCAAAGATGCCTCCAACAAGACACAAAATCCCAATTGAGATTCTGGAATCGGACGGCGTCTCGCGGCGCGCCACTTGAATTACTTGGGGCTATTGGATGCGAGACTATCGCCCAGCTCGTCACCGAATGTGACCTGATATTCATATCTGTGAGTATATCAATTGGCATTTCATTCTACCGAGACCTTTATCGCTAATTTGGGAAACAGACCAGTGATGATGCGGCTTTGAATGCTATCGTCGACCAGATATTGACTGTCAAAGATATTGATGGCAAGTTGTTTGTGGATACCACCACCGTGCATCCTAATACTACCAAGGAGACAGATGAAAAACTAAAGAAACGAAACGCATCCTTCGTTGCTGGTAAGTGAACTCACACCAGTTATGATGCACAGTTTTTCATGTCCTACACTAGCACCTGTCTTCGGAGCCACTCCAGCCGCGGAAAGTGGTACAGTGTTGATGGCGATGGGCGGCCCAAGCCAAGCTATTGATAGAATCGCACCTTTCGGGAAAGGTGTCCTTGCTCGGGAGGTGATGATTGTATCGGATCAGCCCGAGAAGGCCACTATGCTCAAAACTTTGGGGTGAGATTTGCGACAAATAAGGACGCCATAACAGTCTCGCTAACACAATTTAGCAATTTTATCGTCGCAGGAACAATGGAGATCGTTGCAGAAGCCCAGGTGCTAGCGGAGAAAAGCAATCTTGGCACAGACATGCTTGAAAGATTGCTCGAGCTGAATTTTGGAAGTCTGATGCATTCCAGCTCAACCCGCATGACGCAGGGCGTTTACCTACCAGAGGAAGGTATGGATATGGCGTCAATTGTGAATGCCCGGTTGTTCTTCCTTTGCTGATCATATCGTCTAGGTCAATCCCCTTGGTCCAACCTGAATCTCGGTATCAAGGATGTTCAGCATGGCATCAGTTGCGCACAGGATGTCGGCGCGAGATTAAAAGTCGCCGAGGTGGCACTTGATAATATGTCCCGGGCGAAGGACTTTTCCGATGCACATGGCGGACGGCCTTTGGATTCATCGTCTGGGTATGGAATCATTCGTCAGGATTCTGGCCTTGAGTTTGAGAATGCCTTCGTGAAGGAACGAGATGGCAGGAAGGGAGATGGTTGTTCCTAATAGTACCTTTTCACACCTATGTACGCAGGAGGACCGGGCTCCCTATGTCTATATAGCATATTGAAATACACAATGCTTTTAGGATAATAAATAAAAATGCCTCTACTCCGGACTAAATTCGTGGAAGAATTGTCCAATCAACATTATGTATCGGCTGTTGAAGCTGCTCTACAGATGTCTAAAAGAGAACCCATGTGGATGGACGTTAAGAACCGACCTCGACAGGGGTTTTGGTATCGGGTGAAGAACGGAGTGGCCAAAGTGACCTGATTCGGTGAGGATGATCTTAAAGCATTTAAGCCAAGCTAATATATCCCTTCTCACGCCCAACTTGCGTCTTGTGGGCTTCCTTTCGTCTCTCCTCGATCTGCGTACCCGGTAGATCTCTACACTCTATATTTCTCCTAATTTCGGGTGTAAGGACATTGAAATCTGACGCTTTCTATTTTTGGCACCGGAGGCTAACCACCTTGTTAACCGATGACTCATGAGGCATCTATGGTCTGAACCCCTGTAACCATGATATAACGGCAAAGGATGAAATGTATGACTATATGCCTAGATAGGAATAGTAGATGAGATTAATAGAAGAGACACGAGCTTAAGATGAATAAGAACAATACCTACTAGTAGTGCATAGATACATGTATATATACGTAGGAAGGAATCAACCATAGAACAATAGGAAGGACCTTAAGAAATGGGATCACATCAGTTTGGGAGGTCTATAGGTCTTCATCCCATCTGTTCTAACCACAAAAATTTCTGCTTAACCCTCTACACTTGTTATCTATGCTCACTTACCTCTCACTTACCTCTCACTTACCTCTCACTTACCTCTCACTTACCTCTCACTTACCTCTCACTTACCTCTCACTTACCTCTCACTTACCTAACTAACATTATTACAACCACCCTTCTCTAACCCTATTATTCTCTTCAAGCTTACCAGTGATGGCTGATCCAGCTCCTGTTTTCTGGCATTCAGGCTATGCCATAGCTCGTGAATCTGAAGATCTAGAGGGCGAGATGAGTCTGGAACAATATATGCACTCCTCTGACATCTATCAGTCAGTTAGCGTCACTAGTCCACTACCTCTACCGGTGAAAATGGAGACCGTGCCTGCCCTGGAACAGAAAATCGGTCCACTCTACCTAGAGATCCGAGCTATTATGCGCCGTCACAATCTGAATGTCACCACAACCTTCCAGTGTGGGAAGATGAGCAAACCAGGATATCCTGGCGGTGATATCCCTCTGAACTTCTTCTCTATCTATCTAAACAACTCTGACCCCAACATTCCTCCTCTCGATCCCATCAAAGACGACATCGTGAGACTCTTCCGCCAGCAGAAGGTCAACGCGCATGTTCAGGTCATAAGCAGCAAGCTCTGTCATCGCCCCTCGGCGTTCTTCATCGCCTCGACCCATCCTCTTGTGATCGCCTACGAACGAACCAAACACAATATTGTCGAACTCCTTAACAATACAATCGGCAATAAGTGGCGGTTGCTTTGCCCTTTCCATGTTGGTCCAATGAGAGCTAAGGCACAGCCGATGATCGTGGTACTTGTGGAGCCATGGACATGCGTAAATTGGTTCGAGCTGCGAACTCAGATTATGTCTCAGATCTCGCCATACATTGAAAAGGATGACTTTGACATTGAATTTTTGCCGGGTGGCCTGTCACCTTTGACCAATGGCGGGGAATCATTTGTGGACCGACTCACTCCAAACCCCATTCCTCGAATGGGCTGTTCGATCGGCATCCAGGGAGACAACAATGTAGGCACATTGGGCGGGTTTGTCACGTTGACCCATGGTGGAATTGTTCGCCGAGGCTTCCTCACGAGCTATCATGTCGCCATGCCTTCAGAATCTAAAGACAACGCCCAGTTCCTCAAAGACCTCGATCGTTATAGGTCATCTCCCGCTCGGCCTCTGAACCAGGTGGTTAGAATTGAATGCCTGGCTCGCATAGATAGGGATGTTACACTTGCCCGCCTCGAATCCTCCTTAAATGCCATGCGCGAGCAGTACTCTGAGATCAGTGCCAAAGTGCAAGAACGAGAACTTATTGGAGCAACTCCGCATCCCCGACACCTAGAATGGATAGCAAATTACGACTCCCACTTGGAGAAATCTTTGCCTCAGCGCGCATCAGTCGAGAGAATGCCACATGTCTTGGGAGAAGTGGAGTTCGTTTCCGGAAAACAAGTTCGTGATAGCCCAGTCCTAGGTTGGGCTTTCGTTCAACTTTCCAAAGAGGCCGAGGAACAGTGTTTCAGACCAAACCGCATGTTTACAATCCCTTCTGCCTTTCTGCCACATCACCTCATACCCCCTCGTCCTCTTATGGTTATCCAGGAGCACAGTGTTGTGGACGAATTCGGCTCACTCAAGGGAGGGGATTATTGCGTGAAAAACGGCCGTACCAGTCGTGTTACTGCAGGCATCTGCAATGGATCCAAGGCGTACTGCAACTGGGAATCCAGCTGTAGATACAATTCCAGTGGGGAGCCAGTGGACATGGCTACTGTGGTAACTGAAGAGTTCATTATTGTGACTGAGGAATCTGAGCTAGACCACTCTAAGCGAGCCTTTTGCGTGGGGGGTGATGCAGGCTCATTTATCCTCAATAGAGATGGGGCTGTAACTGGGTTGCTCTGGGGAGGAGTGGTGTATCAAGATCTTGGTGTCGGCCTGGCCTCGAGCATGTCCGATGTCCTGGAGTCAATCAAAGAGAAGGTTGGAGGTCCTGTCTCAGTGGATCTTCCGCAATAATCTTTCGTCCCTTCTGCGGCATTCCTTTCTTCTTTGCTCACTTGAAAGCCAACCCTTTTTTTTTTTTTAGTTTCCAAATCTTCGCTGAACCTCAAACATAAGACTTAACCACATGAGTCATTGCTTTTCATCGAAGTTTTCCATTAGAGCTGCTTATTGCCTGAGATAAATCCGGTGAGTTAATGGGGTATTGCTGGCGTGTACGTTGCGTCCGTCCCGGGGTTTACCGCGTATAGAATATGAGCACAGCAGTAATCCAATAGCTAGCGAAATCGTAGTGGCTGTCAAGGGAACACGAGGTACGTAGTTGTACGCTAGGAAATAAACCCCCACATCTTTCCAGCGATAACAACGACGATATAGGCAAAAGGGACCTTTTCCGAAGAGTCTCTACTTCTTCTTCGGCGGTGCAACATTGAACTGGAAGTGTATAATGTCTCCATCCTGGACGATATAGGTCTTGCCCTCCTGTCTGTACTTCCCGGCTGACTTGATTGGCCCCATGGACTTCTCGCCCTTGCAGAGATCATGGAAATCCTGGTACGCCACAACTTCCGCCTTGATGAAGCCGCGCTCAAAGTCGCCGTGGATGGCACCAGCAGCTTGTGGAGCCAGTGCTCCCCGTTTGATCGGCCAGCAGCGGATCTCTTTCTCGCCGGCTGTAAAGTAATACTGCAGTCCCAACTTAGTGAAGCCTGTCATGACTGTTAGTGTGCGGTAGGTGAGGCGGATATCGGGGGACATAGGACATACCTTCGGTAGTTATCTTTCCCAAGCGACTCTGGACCTTGATATCGGCCATGAAAGCATCTAGCGCTGGCTTGTCGTCCCTCAGGGACCACAGCTTCTCCTCAAACTCGACGGAGAAGGGGATAATATCTGAGCCTTGGCCGCCGTGGGCCTTAACCCACTCTGCGATCTTGGGTAGGTATTTGCATTTTTGGCGGAGGTAGTCTTTCATCGTGAGGTTGATGAGGTAGATTACCGGCTTGGTAGTGATGAGGCGCAACTTGATAGTGTTAGCATTGTCTGTTGGGGATTACCTAGGTATAGAATGGACAAACCTTCTCGTTGATCAACTCGATTTCCGGGCTCGTCCACTCTCCATCTCTAACAGGCTTATCCTGTTCCAAGAGCTATAAAAGGGTCAGCAAATTGCATATCCCTCCAGGAAAAGATCGTGACATACCTCCTTGATCTTAGCGGTCGTCTCGTCGAACAGCGGCAACATCTTGAATTTTCCTCCAGCCTTCCGCACAATCGCCTCTTCGGCGACCTTAGCTTTGGCAAGAATATCCAAATCCTTCTTACACAGCTCGCTCTGGATCGTATCTGCACCGCAGCACCATTAACGTCTAGTTCTCCTGCGTCAGCCCTGGAGGAATGCTTACCCAAGTCCCGGACAGGATCAACGGAGTCATCCACATGAAGGACCTCATCATTATCAAACGCCCTATGTAATAGTAAGCGGCTGCTTCATTCCTCGAGTTACCAAACAACCGCACCGGACAACGTGGTACATCCCATCCACGGCCTGGATATGACTCAAGAACGCATTTCCCAAGCCGGCGCCTTCGCTCGCTCCCTTGATTAATCCCGCGATGTCCGTAACCTGCAAGTATGCTGGATATTTACTCGGTGGGTTCCAGACTTTGCACAGGAAGTCCTATTTCGCATTAGCTAAGGGCTCATCGTATTCAAGTCCTGACCAAAAATGTAAGATATATTAAGAATACCTATACAAATTTGGAAAATGGAAAGAACATACATATCTCGGATCAGGAACAACGCAGCGCGCTTCATTTGGCTCGATGGTGCAAAATGGGTAATTTTCTGCGGCGGCGCTCTGCTCCGTCATGAGGTTGAACAGCGAACTCTTGCCCACGTTCGGAAGGCCAATACAGCCCATCTTGAGATTGGACTTGACGCGTCCGAAGGCGACGACATTGTTTGTCGGCGCTTCCGCTGCTTTCTTTGGTGCCATACTGGAGTATAATACTGGGAAGTACTGTTTGTCTACGGTTGCTAAAAGCCAGTGTGCCCTGGATTTTCAATAAGGGACTTTATTCCTTCAGAGTGGGGGAAAGGAATAATTGACAGGCCAATTACATTCCCGTCCTGGCCTGTCATCTCGGATTTTCGCGTGTTGGCTACGCCCCACCTTGTGATGGAGCTAAGGCGTTGAGTTCTTTCAAGGTCTGCTATGCCAATTAGTACCTACGAGACAAAGTCGAGACCATCGACAAAACAATGGACGTGTATTGGTTTGCCAAGATTATGGATTTGAGCCCCGTGTCACCGCGTGGCGGTTTTTACCAGACGAGTGCTCTATTTCCACTACAGATGGCTCTTTGCCATCGATGACCTTGAAGGATCCGACTATATCTTGGTAACGGTAGCAGTGAAGCCTATGAAGTGCCAGAGAGCTCAGCTGCAACCTCAGCCGGCACCGCGCTGGTCCTGTTCAATGTCAGCTCTGGACCTTTCGGTGCTGAGCAGTCTGTGAAACCTTTGCCCACTTTTCCAATACGGGAAAATATAGATCGGCTTGCATCTGAATACATCCATTCATTTCCACATTCATTCATTTTGGGAACTCATTTTGGAAACTAAGTACGGATAAATGTGTTCTGGCTATACTATATGCGACAAAAGGCCGGGCTGGCCTAGTCTGGTGGCACTTTGCTGACTCCGATTGGACATGTCTCACGGTTTTCTTGTGGCATTTATAGTCATCGTGCATTATTTCATGCCGGAAATATTCGTCCGATCTGACTCGGTGGACCCTGATTCTGTCTCGTGCCGAATTATAGGACACCTACTCTAGGAGAGAACGAACTACCCGGGGAATTATTTATAAAGCAATCGCCATGTCAAGCCAATGATTTGCTGTAATGGTATCTTAATCCTAACTCGCAACCTGAGACTTTCACATATAATGGCCTAGCTCTGCAGATTCTGGGTCCTATGAGTCTCGGTAGTATGTTCGATATTTCCTGGGTTTGAGCACGAACCTTATACTACGTGGGGAATGGAAACCCCTTCCCCCTGTGGCAAATGGCGTGGTTATGGTTACTCTGGGAAATATGCAGACTTTACCCTGGTTTCAGACTCTTGCTCTTCTGAGGATCTAAGTACTTTGGCTATGATCCGTGGGGAAGTCCACTTAGTCGGTAAATATGAAACGCCTAGATCTGTACTATGTCAATTCTAACGATTCAGCTGCTAAGCTGTACAACTCGCTGGTAGTATATCCTAAAACCTTGATATTCGAGCAACTGGAGTATTATGGAGCGAGGCATGGCTGACGTGGATTTCGTTAAAGTATACAGTAAGATGCTGATCACGATGATGGGTTCCACTGGCCTGCAAGATTCTATCCATCAAACCATTCATTATGAATAGATCTTTTTTAAGCAAACGATTCCATAGGGGAAGTGAGCCACCTCAAACTTATTCGGCTATAAGACTATATGTACAGCTACCTGCATGTAGGTAGCACCTTCCGGGGTTCGATTCCCGCATCCTATATTAGTACCGTGACAACTCCTTTTCACCACATTGGAGTCTAATTTTTCTTAGAAGCCCTTGTGTTTCCAAAATTGTCTACGGCATTTGAAATGCACCTGAGCATTGCTACTGTCGTGGGCCTCGCCATCGCCCCTGCATTAGCCCACTGCCCTTATGCGCGAGATGCAGGTACAGAGGGTGACAATGCTAATCTCCATGCTCACGTGCCTCGTAACGCCATTCAAAGCAAGTCGACTGCAGGTGTTGCGTCTCCTTCCGCAGCGGCTGGGAAAAAAGGTGTACTGTTGATGAACCGCATTGCCCCCGGCACCTCAGAACTATATATCGCCAACGCGGATGGCACGAACGACAGTCCTCTGTTGAAAGATCCCGGATATGAATACCACGCCGAGTTCTCTCCCGATGGTGAATGGATTAGCTTCACTAGTGAGCGTGGCGGTGACGGAAACTCAGATATCTGGCGTGTGCGTCCCGATGGCTCCGATCTACAGCCGATTGTGACATCCCCCGCGGCAGAAGACAGCGTCGTTATCTCACCCAATGGGACATTGGCAGCATATGTTTCAACAGCCAACACCTACAACGCTAACATTTGGGTCAAGGATTTGGAGACCGGCGCCGAGTGGAACATCACCGATACCCCGAATAACCGGCCAGATGAGGACATGATGCACGGTCACTTCCGTCCAGCTTGGTCGCCAGATGGAAATTGGCTTGCATTCTCCTCAGACCGAAACACAAGGTGGGAGGGCCACGGGAATCTCACGTACCTCGGCCTCGCCGGCTGGGAACACACCCAAGAACTCGGCATTTACGTTATTCGCCCTAATGGCTCGGATCTTCGCCGAGTTGCCCACCATGATTCCCACTGTCTTGGGTCACCCAAATGGTCACCCGATGGCAAGCGCCTCATATTCTACGAAATGATTCGTAATGAGACGTGGGATGCGCATCGACCTGAGACCGTGGCAAATGCCAACTCCACGATCGTTTCGGTTGGGATCAATGGCAATGACCGTCGAATTGAGGTTGACGGCCCTGGTGTCAAGACCTTTCCCCAATATGTGACGAACTCTACTATTGGGTACCATCTGAAGGGCGGCAACAAGGAGGGCTTATACCTTACAAACGGTACCTACTCCAATACCACTATCCGCTCGCCGTCCTGGTCTCCTGATGGGAAGTACGTGGTTTACGAGAAGGTCGATTGGTCTATCCGCCCTCTCTTTAAGGAGCTTTACAGCTGGGACACCAACTGGGAGTACCGGTTCACCGATGTCTTCCCTCAACTCTCGTCGGATGACCGCGTGGCTGTCACCGAAAAGCAAATTGGGAACTCCTCCATTGCCACTTTTGATCTGCAGAATAGGCAGGTCTCTTTACTCTACAAGCCTGATAATACCAGTCTCCTCGACACTACTCTGATCCAAGATGGCCTGGCTGGAGCCTACAATCCCAGCTGGTCGCCAGACGGCGAATGGGTCGTTTTCGGAGTGGGCGCCTGGTTTGAGGCGCGTGATTGGCGTGGAGGATGGATTGTACGTTCGACCGCAAACGGCAGCTACATCGACGTCCTCACCAACAGCAACCTCAACCTCACAGGAACAAAGGACCTGAACACCGGCTTTCCCAGCTTCTCTCACGACGGCAAGAAGGTTGTCTACCGTGTGTGGGGTTCAGACACTGCCAAGTATGGCGACGAGACAGAAATCGGTTTACGCTCTATCGACATTGAGACTAGAGAGATCACCCAGCTTACCAGCAGCTGGGACAACCTTCCGTCTTTCTCGCCCGATGGAGAATTTATAGTCTTCACCCGCAAGGTTGCTCCGACTAACTACGAGATCTGCGCCATCCGCCCCGACGGCACTGATTTCCGTATTCTGACTTCCAGCGGCGCCAACGACGCTCACGCTGTTTGGCGGCAGGATGGAAAAATCATGTGGTCCTCCGGAATGTACGGGTTCCAGTATGAGTGCGCCTTGTACGACGAGACCTTCCAGCCTTATGGTCAGATTATGATTATGGACTCCGATGGATCCAATAAACGTCCTTTGACCAACTCCATTTGGGAAGATTCTATGCCGCTCTTCCTTCCTAAAGATGGGTTTTAGAATGCGACTTGAAAATATAAAGGGGGGCGGCTGCGCTCTGTTTTCTCACAATTGACCTAGTCAATTTCGTTCGTTTTGGATAGTTAGATAGAGCCGTCAGTCTATATTCCTATGGAAAATGGCATCATTACTTTCTTTACGTTGAGGTTCTGATTTGATGCAAAATATAGATTAAAGTTGAGAAAACTACGTGAACTGATTGGCCATTTCGATAGAGTTGTGGAGACCCTAAACCCAACTGAGAAATCAACCCCGACAGCTCTGAAAAGCAGAGCAGCCCAGACACATCAGTTACAGGGGGTGATGGTTAATGTACTATAGTGCTGAGGTTACCCGAACACAAGTTGCGTTTTCGACAATCATTGTGAGCAAAACCGCGCTCGCTACTGCCTGCCCTTCCGCGGTACCTGGCCCTTCTACGGCACCACACCGGCCTCGCTCGAGTTCTCACTGTGTACTTTCGGAACTTTATGTAGAGGCAATAGTCACTTTAAGACTTGAATTGTCGGGAAAATTGAACTACAGTGATAGAAATGATACAGATTAGGTTAGAGGCCTTCGGCCTGATATATTTCCCTTTTGGGACTAGCGCGCGAATATGTACATATATAGATCACGTGATAGCATCGGAGATCCACCCGCCTGGAATTTTTGACATCTTCAACACCCAGGGACATTCGAACTGTTGAACAGGAGAGTCGAAATTCAGCTATCAGAGTACCGGCTACGCAGAATCCCGACACTCGATGTTCTCTTGGCTTTCAAATCGGATGTTGTTCAATAGAAATCCGCATCTATGTGACATCTAGGCACTGCAGGTCCGAACCATTCGCCCATACAACGGCAAGAAACCAAAGTTTCTTCCCGGGATGTCATCTTTATATGGAAGTCAGTCCTGGCCAGAACTTCTCCCACCGCAATCTGCGCAGCCACGCCCATCATTATTTGGAGGCCCAAGCAGTGATGTCTTGCAACCTTCTTCTCAGCCAGAACCGCCAAGGAGTTCTCTTTTTGGAGGCCCCATCGAGCAAGATGTCCCTCTAGAGCCTCTTTCTGAGGATCCCATGGATGAGGAGCCAGACCAAAACGAAAATGAATTTGACACTTTGATGCGAGAACAGCCCTTGGCGTTCCCAGATGACTCTGATGACGAAAGCTATCAGGAAAATAATCGTGGCAGAAGTCGCACACGCTCAAAAAGGACGCAGAAGCCTCAGCATGAGCCAATTTACTACGTAGTTGACCGAGGTCTTGACCTGCCACCTGGAGTTGAGCGTCCCAATCTGTTTGATGGACACGCCACTTCGTGGAGGAACTACAACGCTGATGATATCGGAGCCTATAATGCAATGATTACCCATCGAACCAGAGATTTGGCGGCTCATCTTTACAATGCCCATGTGATTCGCAGGCGAGCGTGGGACACTGCCCGGAAGAGCCATGGGGTCGTTGACAAGGCGCCACTCCGTGTACACAAGTGGTGGGCTGCATGGCCTGTTCATGCAGCCACGGTTCCCCGTCCCAATGAGGTCATCCAGAGGACGATGGATGCTCCTGATAATTTCCAAATGCAACCTGATCCCCGACCCAGTGCGGAATTGGAAGAATGTATCACAGCGTTCATACTTAAGACCTCTAAGGAGACCTTCCAAGCGCGAGAGTGGACTTTTGAAGAAATCGAAGATAACTCCCGGAATAAGTTGGATGACGGGGATGAACTGATGGATGATGAATTGGAGAAAAAGGAAGAGGACGAAGAAGAAGAAGCGCCTGTTGATACGAGAATCCTCCGACCGACAGTGCTACTCGACGATGATAGATCCCTTCGCCAATTACGTCCGCTGGCACGCAACGTGATCTCACAGGTAGACCGGTTGCTATACGGACTTCATTGCGCCATGAAGGGTCGCAAGTTCGAGGAAGACTCTAGTGACGAGCAATGGAGTGATTCGGACGAAGAAGGCTACCCCATTCGAGAGAGCCGCCAGCGCGGAAGCAGAAGTCGATCGCGTGGTCGGAGAAGTGCGCGACAGGAGTCTCGGGAGCGGGAATTATCACGCCATTCCAACAGTGCACGCATATCCACTGCACTGGACACGGAAAATGAAAGCTTGCCAGAAGTGTCCCAGACCCGAGCTCAATCCCGCGACTCCTCCGCTAGTCGCGATAACAGTCGACACACGAAGGGCCGACTCAAACTGCGAGACTGGAGCGAGGTTATGGGACTGGCATCAATGATGGGCCTCCCCGCTCCCGCAGTAATGCGCGCGTCAAAGCGATGCGCGGATCTTTTCGGCGAGGACATGGAATTCCGAATAATGCCCGAAGGCAGGGTACGGAAAAAGCGTAAGGCAGATGCTCAAGAAGAATATGTCTACACCGAAAGCGAGAGCGATAATGACTCAGCGCCACCAAGTCCTCAGCCAGGCCCTGTGCCTATCCCCCAGCCGAGTCGCAGGCCTGAACCCATACCTGAACTCGAATCCAAACCCAAAGCGAATATACCCAAACCCAAGGCAAAGACACCCAAACCCAAGGAGAAGATAGCCAAAGCCAAAGAGAAGAGACCCAGATCCAAGGCAAGGGCCCCAAGTCAGCGACGCTCGAAGTACATAACTCCTGCAATCGTACCTCCCTCCGCATCCCCAACTCCAGAGCCGGAGACGCCGGCAGAACCTGCTGAACCTCCTGCTCAGGACGCAGAGGAAGCCGTCGATCCGGAGGCAAGGACGGCTAAGCCACGTGTTGGAAAGGGTGCTCATCGGAAAGCGGATATTCTCTGTCCTGTCAGGTCTTGCACTCGACATACGAATGGGTTTTCACGAAAATGGAACCTCAACCAACATTTGAAAAAGGCTCATGGTATACATGTTGCTCCTGGCAATGAAGCCTCGATTGAGCGGGATGATCCGGTTATCATGATCGAATAGGTGTACTTTGCTTGATGAAGCTAGATTGGTGCGGTTGAGACAGACTATCTGTCGATGTCTGGTTTGTCAGGTTTTAATTGTTTGCTAGCTATATTAGCTAGTTTCTGTTGATGGAGAATTCAATTGTTCTTTCTCCCTCTCTGCCCTTAGTCAGATCAGGTCCTGCTGTGAAAGCACCGGAACGACGCAAAAATCGCTGGCAAGTGTCTACCACTAAAATGTCTAGCTCTTATGTGTCTCTACTGAGATTCTCAGTGCCATCAATGAATGTACTCGAAAGCTTTTTTTTTCATTTCTCTTTTCCTGCTTCAATATCCAAGCAGCCGTTTCCTCACGGCCAAAACACCTCGTCGAAGACCTTGTTTTTGTAATTTCTTGGTTTTTCCCCCTCTCTCTCGATAAGCAAATGTCTCGCGTAAATGAAAAAAGACAAAAGAAAAGAAATCGGAATCGAAATCGAAAAAATGTCAAAGGATCTCAAGCCTCCGGTGCGAACATGCGTGCGATGACCAGCCTAGTCACCTCACGGAATGGGCGCTGTACGACTGCGGAAGCGCCAGCCCTTCTTCCTCCCACTTATCTTGATCCCCTTTTTCTTGCTCAAAAGCAACATCCCCGACCACCGAAACGCAAGCTGCTTCTGGTCCGTCCAACGGTCCATCCGTCTAGTAGTCAGACCCAAGTGCATCATCCTTTCGTTGTCCCAGAAGGCCACTCCAAACTTATGGAACTCTCCCCGGAGGCCAGCAGCTTGGACGCCAGAATGGGGAACGGCGGTGCAATTTTGGGCAAAAGTGCAACCAGGTTGGAAAAGGAACTGGAGGCTGAAAGAACCATGCTTCACTTGCTCGGGGCTCAAATCGCCGAAATTTGGACAACACCGTGTAAATTCCACTCTTTGCTTGCGCCGCTTGGAGGCCTTTGCTTTGTTGTCCTCCATCCAGGTTAACACCGTCTCAAGTTGTTCCATTGGCTCTATTGTCCGCGGGCGGCGGTTTCCATTGGCGTCGTTTTCGGGGCTCTCGTCTGCAAAAGGCCTCCAGAAATCCAGCAGCGAATCGTCCTTCAGCTGCTGGAGGGTATTTGGGTATTCCTCCAGCAGTCTTTGTGTGACACTTGGGAGCCCAGGGTTCAGGGTGGGAGGAGTGGTTTTCAGGAGCCCCTTTTCACAGACTACCCGTCGCAATACCGAGAAAAGGTATGGCTTTAGGAATGCCTGCTCCAGACGCTGTTCCTCCAACCAAGTGGGAGGGTAATCTGCAGACTCAGGGGTGCACGACCGAACCCCGCGAGGCCTAGGCCCGCCTTTTGGCCAGTAAGCCTTCTTGATATCCCAATCACTGATCCACTCGATTGGGCAAGACTTGCAAAGGGCAATCGTCTCGTGGAAGAAGGCATGTGCATCCGCGCGGATGCGAACTGCAAGGGTTACCAGATGACGAAGGATTTTCGGCGGAGTTGATCGTGGGAGTTTAATCCGTCCCAGCCAGGCTACATCGAGCCAGCCAGTCGATGAATGGTTCACCGACCACATGGCTTCATGGTAGAAAGTATCCGGCATCGGGTTCTCATCCGCAGGCACGTTGTTCGCCGCGGATTCCTCTCTCCACCAAAGATACACCAGCATTCGATAGAAAATGCTGGTGTCGCTATTGACACCTGCCTCAAAGTTCGGGGACTGGACGTATTCTTCGGCCTCCTCGTCGTACACATAGTTGTGGTGCTCGACGATTCTTTCGAAAACCATGGGAAAGATTCCCGGCGTATTGTTCAGGTAATCAGCCACAGCCGGGGAGGCTCGGCACAGGTGATGCAATGTGAGCAAGTCTGTGAGGTGGAGGAGGACTTCTTCCATAGCGAACCAAGGAAGAAGCAAGAACGGATCTCCGGGGTCCGACTCTGACCAGGATGGCTTGCCCTTTGACGGTGGTGAGGGGACCTCGCTATCTGCTTTTGGGTCGAGGGAACACTGCGCGGCAAAAGAGGAACTCAGTGTTTGGGAGGATTCACCCTCGGGGCTGAGGATCCATTCGGGGTCAGGCTCCCATTCTTTATGCGGAAAAATATAGTAATTCTTCTTGCGGGGCTTCTTTTTTTCTTTTTTTCGTTGTTTTTTATGAAGGACGACATTGTGGCTTGATGCCGATACTGTGGATTTGATGAGGTTTGTTAGAGCATGGACAATGAAAGTGGAAGTGAGAGTGCAATACCAACCTTCAGGAAAGAATCAACCCAGGTATCTACCTTGAGTAAACTGGTGGGATGGTATTGGAATTTGTGATGTGTAGTCTGTTCGAAAGGTATGAAGTAATTGTGCAAGGTAAAGGTGTAGAGGCTGTAGATGTGTTGAGGTTTGTTAGAGTATGGACTGTGAAAGTACAAGTGAGAGCGCAACACCAACCTTCAGGTGAAGCAATGTAGGGGACAGTCTTGAGAGACTGGAGAAATGATGTTCGAGCTTCGGATGTTAAGCTCCTACGGATGGTGTGAAGGAATTGTGTAAAGTGAGAGGGTAGGGGTTGTGGAATCTGTTCGGGTATGTTAGAGATGGGCTGTGAAAGTTCAAGTGAGAGGCGACACCAGCCTTCAGTCAAAGCAATCGAGAGAACTGCCTTGAGAGACTCGAGAAATGGCGTTTGAACTTTGGGCTGTGAAGCTTGTTCAAATGGTAATGAAGTATTCAGCTGAAGTAGTGGCAGGTGGAAAGGCTCAAGAAGGAAGTGGTTGAAGAAGGTAAATGGTTGAAGAAGTCGAAGGTTGAAGAAGAAGAAGGGTGAAGAAGAGAAGTGGTTTATGGCTGTCGATTGCTTTTTAAAGTAAAAGGAAAACGCGCTCCAGGTAGACGGTGTCTTTTGAGGGATTGTAGATTGACACTATTGATTGAGATCATTGATTGATCCTATTGATTTCGTGCCTATTCTGATATTCTAGAAACTACCTAGGCATCACTTTGGGGGCCACGTTCAAAGCATCCTCCACGGCTACATCTAATGACTTTATTAGGGCACGCCATCCCAAAAGGACCAAATCCAAGAAGGTGGCAGGCGCGAGTTGGGATGTATCAAGATCAATCAGTAGAGGGGCCTTTCAGTGTAGGGAAACCACCTGGGCAGCTATATCGTATACAGGATCTTCTCGGGTCATTGGAGGCATAGGATATTCAGTCCGATCAGATGGCCTCATGTCACGAGTAGACAGTTAGCCCTTAGATCTCGCCAGACTTTAACCTGTCGCATATATCATTACCGCTCCTTGAATGAGTCGTCGGCTCTTGCACTAACTTTAGAACTGACTTGAGAACATTGAATACTTTGTGTCTGTGTCGTTTTCTTGAGTGTGAAATTTGCGCAGTCTCCATGTCCTCCTTCAACAAGTTCAATCTGGTTTTCTGTTCTTTTCTTCCTTTCTTTTTTGCACATAAGGGTTATCCTTTCCCATTGAGGTCGGTGATTTGTGGGGGAGAAGCCTGACAGGTGGATGAGCTCGGGGTATTACCAATACGCTATCTCAGGGCCGGAAATCCACAAGCGGCATCCATTGGTTGAAGTTCCCGGGCATTTGTAAGAATGAGATCTTGATTGGCTCAGGTAGCCGAGGCTTGTAATATCTATTTCAAAATTACTTAAATTACTAGATCTATGAAATGGAGCTTTTTCTATCGAAGAGATATTTCTCTATTCCAGTGCATTTTTCCTCGATATTACTTGAAAAAGGACAATGCGGGATGTACTACAATATAATAGGAAAGAAAATAAACCAAACCCAAGACCAGGCGTGTTGATGTATAGCTGTTAAGTATAGATGACATCAACTCCGCAGATCCCCGCTTTAAGCATGGAGCTTCCCTTCTGAGGAAGATTACCAGAATCTCCCTTCTTAGCATTCTCATTACACACATCTTCGGTGCTTCTCGGACTCGAAGAGCAATCACCATTGAGCCACCAATTCGAGACACCGATACCCCACTCGGCTGACTCTTTAAAGGCATCTCCAACGCTCCTCCCCGCACTCTTGAACTTTCTCCATCTTCCCCTGTCTTTCTCTCTCCAGGGCTCCTCCTCGCCTTGATTTATAATGGACCGCATCATCCGGCCTGTCACCCGCCAGTTATTAAGACCCCGGCCGAGATATCCCTTTGCGATTCCCCGAACAGCTCACTCACAGAGACTATACAGCATGAAACACAGCGCGCCGCAGGTAAGATCCGCAGTCCAATGTGGCTTTTTGGAGGGTTTATACTGATCTAATCGCAGTTGAAAGACCAGTCACTGTTCATTGAGAAGTCGTACATCAATGGCGAGTGGGTCGATGCGAAGTCCGGCGAGACCTTCGAAGTCTACGGTAAATACATACCAACCGATTGAATATTCAAGTACAGGAAGATCGCTGATTGTTCGTCTCATTTAGACCCGGCCACTGGCAAATTGATCGGAACATGCCCCGAACTCGATACATCCGATGTTGAGACGGCGATTCAAGCCGCCTCCGAAGCGTTCCCCAAATTCCGCACAACACTTGGCCGCGAGCGCGCGCGCATGCTTCGCCGGTGGTACGATTTGATGATGGAGAACGCGGATGATCTAGCTAAGCTGATTACATGGGAGAACGGAAAGCCATTGGCCGACGCGAGGGGTGAGGTCAACTACGCCGCCAGCTTCTTCGAGTGGTTTAGTGAGGAGGCACCCCGCACATACGGAGACACAATTCCCGCTTCCGTCCCCGGAAATCGAGTCATGACTATTAAGCAGCCTGTTGGTGTGTGCGGGTTGATTACGCCATGGAACTTCCCCGCGGCGATGATCACGCGGAAGATTGGCCCTGCCCTAGCGGCGGGCTGCACAGTCGTGGCTAAATCTCCCCAGGAGACCCCCTTCACAGCAAACGCAATCGCTGAACTTGCGCACCGCGCTGGGATCCCTAAGGGTGTCGTCAACTTCGTTACCTCCTCGAAGAACACCCCTGCCGTAGGCGAGCTTATTACTACCCACCCCGAGGTGCGTAAGGTGTCATTCACCGGTTCTACTAATGTCGGCCGTATCCTTGGAAAACAGTCGGCATCGACAATCAAGAAGGTCTCTTGGGAACTCGGCGGTAATGCGCCATTTATCGTTTTCGATGATGTCGAAGACCTCGACGCTGCCGTGACCGGTGCCATCAATTCCAAGTTCCGCAGCTCTGGCCAGACCTGCGTGTGCGCCAACCGGATCTATGTTCAGGACGGCGTGTATAAGGAGTTTGCTGAGCGCTTTGCCCAGAAGGTCAAAGACTTCAAGCTCGGTGGTGGTTTCGAGGACGGAATCACCCATGGACCTGTCATTCACGAACGCGCCGTTAACAAGGCCCACGACCATGTGCAGGATGCTATTAGCAAGGGCGCCGAGATTGTTATCGGTGGCCAGAGGGCTACTGCGCTCGGACCTAACTTCTACCACCCTACTGTTCTTACCGGCATGAGTAAGGACATGCTTCTCGCTTCCGAGGAAACCTTCGGGCCCGTGGCTGGTCTTTTCCCCTTCAAGACCGAGAAGGAGGTTGTTGACCTGGCTAACCATGCTGAGGTCGGTCTTGCTGGCTACTTCTTCAGTGGTAATGTTCGTCGCATCTTCCGTGTTGCCGAGGCCCTGGAGGTCGGCATGGTTGGTGTCAACACTGGTTTGATTAGTGATGTTGCGTCTCCGTAAGTTTACATCTTCCCATATTTGTATATCTGGCACTAACATTTCTATAGATTCGGCGGTGTCAAGCAGAGTGGCTTCGGCCGTGAGGGCAGCAAGTACGGTATTGACGAGTTTATGACTATCAAGAGTATAACTTTTGGTGGCATGAGTCAACCTCTGCAGGAGTAAAAATAGACAAGAATGTTATATCGAAACATATATCATCTCGTATGGCAAAAGTCTAGCATACATTTACATGAACTTTTTCCTCTTCCACGCCCACCATGTCTACCATTAATCATCATGCACAGTGTAGTTGCTTTACACAAACCAGGTCTTATATAGCTTCTAATATCGCGGTGGTTTCTGTAAAAAGCCAATCAACCTTGTATTCCCTCGCTTCGTCGCATATAGTAGGACGATCACCTGACCGTGAACACAACGCTAGCGGCAGAAATATCCACCTCACCGCCTTCTATATCCCTTCTCCTACAACTAATCGGCATCTCGATCATCAGAAGAAAACCTTTATGACGCATTCAATCTTTTCTTTCGTCCATAATACCATGTTCTAATTTGCTCCAATGCGTCTCTCGCATCGTTTCCTCGCCGCGGTCTCGCGCAGTCAGCCCTCCAAACTGAAGAAGCCTTCCATCAGTCTAGACCATGTAAGGAACCCAAGCTTGGTCTGAAGTATATGTACTAAATGACCATACAGTTTATCCAAAGACAGCGGGTGTTATCATTATGGCGGGAGATCATGCGAGCATTAATAAGTGCGTCTACCCCAATTCTGGAGCCATGTATGACAACTAACAGACAATGCTCAGAGGTTCCTCCGTCGTCAACACGGACTGAGTTGCACAGGTATGCACGCGATGAGTTTGAGCGCCATCGCGGTGTATCGGATATAGTAGGTTGATGTTCTTGGTTCCATGGGTGGTTCGTATTCGGGAATCCTTGACTGACTTTCTCTTGCTAGCAACATATAAGATACTTGATTTCGGTAAGGAGATTTGGTGTTTTTTGGTAGTTTGGTCTGCTGATGAGATTAAAGACAGGTAAAGCGGAGTTCGAGACGATGAGGCGCTATATCGATGAACAGATCACTGCTTGACCTGTGCTGCTAGGTGTTTATGTAAATATATTTTGTATTAAATCAAGTCCGGTTCCATGGAACATCTCGTATAATGTCGAGAAGAAACCGTGGATAGTGGGGTGTCGACCACCATATTATATCCCCGGACTAAGTTGATGGAGTCCAAGTCTTCAATTGCTTCAATTCGAATACAGATATTGTATTTTGATACTATTCCTACTAGGTTGTACCTCCTCTCTCTGTTCATCCCCAGTGATCTAAATCACAATAAACTCACCAAATACGTAGATATTTTGGAATGATGTCAAAAATCAAGATCTTTACAGTTCAACCACTAATATGTATCTACAAATGAATTATATACAATATTTTGCCACCTCTTCCCCACATAGAGGATATTCCAACTTTCCAAGATGTCTCACAGATTAACATGATTCGAGGCAACGATTGGATGCCAGAACCGGATCCGGCCAGGTTGCAGCTGATATGAAGCTTGCTATATTTTCCCATCCAGATCCTGTTCCAAGTCCAAATCCTTGACAGAGTACGTCATCGATTTCGGTCCAGACTCTTTTATATATCTTAGAGCTTCCATCTATTCCATCTATTCCATGTATCAAAATGCGAATTTCTACATGGTAGATTTTTAAAACTCCTCTCATTGACTGAAAAGAAAGTAGAAAACCACTCATTCTATTCCCAATTACTTTCTATTACTTCTTTTAATCACCTTCTATCGACCGAAAATGAAATCCGCATCACCCACCTCCCGCTCCGTCAGCCCCGGGCGGGCCAAGCACCTCGAACGCAACCGCATCGCCGCCAACAAATGCCGCGAAAGAAAGAAGCGAGAACACAAACAAATCGAGCGGCGTCTCACCGACGAAACCCAAAAGAAAGATATCCTCCTAGCCCAATTGAACTGTCTACGAGAAGAAGTCTGGGATTTGAAAAACCTCATGTTCCAACACGCCGAGTGCCAAGACCAGCAAATCAACCAGCAACTCGCCAGAATGACCCAGACCGTCCTGCAGAATCCTTCCAACCTGGATGCGAATAATTCCGGCCTGCCTGTCAGCTCAAGAAGCTCGTTCTCGACTGGGACGTGGTCCGATGAGTCGGTCGCTGATGATGCCAACCTTGGACCGGGCGCATACAATAACGACTGGGCGGGTCTGCCTACGATCGCGAACGATTTTGCACCTTACGAATCTTATGAGCCGAATGGTTTGCCCGATGCGATTTTTGAAAACTTCATTGATGCGGACAATGGATTTACCTAATGTCTAACCATCTACGGTATTGGGGGGGCTATTCTTTTCTTTTTTAGCGATGGGCGCTGTATACTATGTATTAATCTCAGGATTGCGAAACTCGGAGTACTGAAAACCATGGAAACCTTGGTTAGTCATGGATATACGAATCTACGAATCTGCTATGACATGGAAACCATTTGCGCATGATAATCCAAACAGAATAGGATTCGCAGAAAAGAATACCCATGACGTTTGAGGCGCATGCCACATCGTGAACGGTTCGTGCAGAAGCCTCGAAAGAATTGAGACCCTCGAACCTGGACTATTATTATTATTCCACTGATGTTCGGGTCACACGGGGTAGACACGCATGTTGATCCACACTATGAAAAGCGAATGGAAGGTGTGAGATGCTTCTATGTATGTGCTGGAGATGTACTTCCATGTTGGAATCCGCTGGAGGTGGGGAGCTCCACAAGCCTCTGATGTCACTACCCGAGGACTCTTGACGGCATGACGGCATTGAAACAGTTGGCTCTATATTTTTTGGGGCTATTTAGTCTTTCTATTTGGTCTTGTATGGAGTCTTCTTTTAATTCGGATTTTTGTTCATATTATCCTCATCATGTTTCCTTATACGTTTATCAAACTAATTCCTGTATTATAGCCCTTTATTTACTTCCATATCATCTCCGATGATGCCCACGCCCTTACTGACGCCTCCCTACGGGGAGGTAATGGCAACTTTCTCCCAAAAATTAGTAATGGGCACAGTATTCGAGACAACTGAACGGTTAGAACAAAGCTGGCAATGCCTTGGTGATGTATTGTATACTAAGACTATACGAACCTAGCTATACGGAATGGAAGCCTCTCGGCCTTGGAGTATCTGGGCTTGTTTGGTACTATCGCCTTGGAGCAAACCTATAATCAGTGGATACTAACGTTTACGTCCCTTATAGCTCTGCAAGCGATCAACTTACTCATCGGACTGTCGCCGTAAAGAAACTCGCGGAACCTTTCAAGACACCAGCAATTGCACGACACATGTTCCGAGAAATGAAATTACTGAGACAGTTACGACATGAAAACGTGAGCATCCCCAATGGCTAGTACAAATAAATATCTAATTGTCTGACAGATTATCAACCTGACCGACATCTTCATTTCCCCCTCGGAAGACATGTACGAAGAGATTCTACGGTCTTTACACGGAAAGTACTAATAGCCTCAGATACCTCGTGACCGAGCTCATGGCAACCGATCTCAACACAATCCTGAAGGCAAAAAGAGTCGAAGACCAATTCGCCCAATACTTCATGTATCAAATAATGGTCGGTGCCATCTACACCAAAAACCCAACAAACATGATCTTCTGACCGACAATTGCAGCGCGGTCTAAAATATCTCCACTCAGCCGGCGTCATCCATCGAGACCTAAAACCAAGCAACATTCTCGTCAACGAGAACTGCGACTTGAAAATATGTGACTTTGGCCTGGCCCGCGTCCAAGAATCCCACATGACCGGCTACGTCTCGACGAGGTACTACCGTGCGCCGGAAATCATGCTCACATGGCGAAAATATAATGAGAAGGTTGATATATGGAGTGCAGGGTGTATCTTCGCTGAATTGCTCCTGGGCGAGCCGCTGTTTCCCGGAAAGAACCATATCAACCAATTTTGCGTTATCACCGATCTACTTGGTAACCCTCCTGACGAAGTCATCAAGAATATCACAAGTGAGAACGTGAGTGCGGTACTCCTGAAATTATATTGGACCCATGAACACGGGTTCGCTGATTACCTTTCTTTTCCTGCAGACATTGAACTTCATCAATTCACTCCCAAAGCGAAACCGCACGCCAATATCACAGCTCATCCCCAAGGCCAACGCAGAGGGTATGTTTGGCCTACTCTCCAAGACAACAAAATATTAACGAAATCAGCGGCGGCACTGATCGACAGAATGCTTCAATTCGACCCTCAAGTACGAATCTCCGCAACAGAAGCCCTCGAATCCCCATATCTCGCACCATACCACGATCCCAACGACGAACCCGTCGCAACAGAAACCTTCGACTGGGCTTTCCTCGAAGCAGATCTTCCGGCCGATATCTGGAAGACCATCATGTCAGTCCTAAGAGTATATATCGACGCGTCTATGCACATTCTGCTGACTATCCTAGGTACAGCGAGGTTCTGTCATTCCACGCAGAAACGAACAAAGCTGGGCCGAGCGGGCCGATGAAATCAATACGCCAGGTTGATGGAATGGATGTCGGTTGAGTGATATATCTCTTGGGTATCTCGGTTACGTATTTTATCTTCGTTGAACCTTTTTGTTAATTAGCCATTTTTAATGCTAGAGTAAACTCATGATTATAGAGATTTCAATTTTAGGTACAGTTGCTTTTGACGTGCTAGAAATTGAGTTGGCACTGTCGGGATGGGACGAGAGAGAGTAAGAACAGATTATCGTATTAACATTAGGTCGATAACCAGACCATTTCTGGTATTATCAAGATATCCTGGCATATAAACAGGGGTGGTATGTGTTCATCAATCAACCAAGTGGGTATCGCTTTCATATAGGAAACTCAACCGCGCGCGTATCATAGCTTGCAAGTTGTTGCAAGTGTCGTTGGTACATAAACATATCCTCGGGGTATAGGCACACCCATCTAGACAGCCGAATCGGTAGTGGTGTTGGTGTTACCATTGGCGTTGGCATCAGTAGTAGTCATCTCCGGGGAAGCATCATCGCGATGATTCTTCGCGTTGCGGCGAGAGTTCTTCAGATCTATGATGGCGAAGGTGTTTGTGACAACGAAAGTAGCCCTGTTTAGAACAGGTTAGATAACGTATGTATGAATTAATCCTTGCGCTCTGTTCTTACCATTGCACAGCCCCGACGACAACCAGAGCCTGGAGGGCATGGCAGCTGGAATAGTAGCACGCGCCAGGCGAAGGGATCATGGCAGCCAAGGCGATCCAGCCACTGAGCCAGAGACCACCGGTGAGCAGCTCGATGAGAGGAATGGCGATTTCATGTGAGAAGCGAGGGAAGCGTAGGGGTGCGAGGCCCAGGTATGGGACTGCGATGCCTGTTGTCCAGCAGCCGTTGAAGAGCATGTAGTAGATGACATTTGAGTAGGACCATTTGTCATAGAGAGAGGCAATTTCTACATGGAGTCAGCGCTATTCTGATATACCTCTTGTATAGTGGAGCCAACCGTATGCAGTAAGTCCAATCGTCGCTAGGGACAGGATGGCCTGGAAGATTCGCAATGGGTAGATCCAGGAAAGCATCTTGAATATAGAAATAGTTCTTTCTCTTCGGTATCGCGTATATAGTTGTGGTGTCTTTTGCAGGGTGTGGAGGAAGGACTAGGAAACGAGAAGATCTACAGTTATAGGGGGATGCCAAGGGCTTTTATACTCTAGAAACCACAAGGCGATTAGCTTGTGTTCCACACGTCACTGTGACTCGGAAAGGAATGAGCAGGGAAGATTTGCAAGAGTTAGGCTGAGTGGAGTCTCGGAGCACTGAAAAGTTTGACGCCAGTTCTGATAGACCCTGAGGCTTTCCAAATTAGGGTTTGGTGTCGAGTAGCTCAACTTCCCCGCCTTTGCTTCTTGTTTGACCATATCAGTCTTCATGAAAAGTGCATTCATCTTGTACTCTCCTATACTCCTAAGAATCTAGTGATTTCAAGACCACGCGAAATCACATAAAATCACACCCGACGGGACTCCCGTTCCGAATCAGCCCTGAGAATCATATGTTTGCCGCACGGCGCTAGCCTTGTCGATCTCACATGAAAGCCTCGGCCAAGCAAACAAATTCGGCCACGCTGATCCAGAATACACTGATTTTTCGGAAACATTTCCAGGATACTGCCAAGAAGGTGGTTTACCTTGTTGTGCTAGTGCCGTGCTTGTTTGGCGCGGATCAATGAGGACATTTCAACCTCGGCATGTCGATCGTCGGAGTCCCCGTATACAGCACAACCCCAGATACTACAACCGGATGAGCTCATCGTACTTTTGCCAGTTTTAGTCAATCTAGAACGAGAGGACAATCATCAGTTGAAGATCCACATACGATTAGAGAATTTCGATGATATATACAGAAGGAAAAAAGAAAGGAACTCTCCTATCTTACAGAGTGCACGCCATCAATTCCGTGAAATAAGAGCCCTCACGGCATCCATAACCCCAATAGTCTTCTCATCGGCAGGCTCAATCGATGACCGTGCCGCTTCAGGCTCCTTACGCGGCGCCGCTTTATTCCCAGCCTCCTTAGCCGCAGCCTCAATGGCAGCATGGCGCTCCCTCCATTCGCGATCCTCCTTATCACGAATCTCCAGCTCGCGCAACCACGCGTCACGCTTCTCTTGCTTCTTCCGAAGTTCCACCGCCTGGTCGAATTCCCGGCGCTGCTGCCGTTCCGTCTTGAAGTACATTCCGCCGGCGACTAGCGCGACTAGTGTGAAGGCTTGCGCGTAGATACGGGCTCGGAACATTCGGTTCATTTCAACTGAGTCGCCGGATTTCATCGACCGGTAGGCGCGGTAGAGGGCATAGCATGTTGCGGCGCATCCTATGGTAGTATGTATCAGTTTTTGTTGATGTCGGGAGGTAATGCCGAGGGGAAAGGTGAGCGCTTGTGCTACAGGAATTCCGTACCAAGTGGAACGAGCGGCTCTTCCTTGAGGCGTCGTGTGAATTTTTGCATGCCGGTCTCTTCTTTAAATTGACTGTCGGTGACCCAGCGTTAGCAGATGAGCCTTTCCTTCGGTTCCGATGTAGCATTGTCGGCTGCCGCTTGCGGGACGCGCGGATGATGTGATACATACGGGTTTCCCTCGTCAAAAGACGAAGGCACAGGTTCCCGACTCATCGTGAAATTGATATTGATCGGAGTTGGGTATGTTGAGTGGTGCGGAGTCCAATTGCGTCCACGGGATGCGGAGTTTTCGAGTCGGGGATATTCGGCCGACCCTTATAGATTGGGAATTAGTGGCAAAAAGCGAATCGTGGACGTGAGTTGGAAGATTTGATGTTGGAATAGACTGTTCAAGAAGCTGGGGCGCAGAGGTCGAGCTGTGGTATGACGCCAAGTTTTCAACCACCTGGGCAAGTCCCGGGTGTTATGTAACGGGCCGCGGGCCCTGGTGAGTCCTACAGCATCTACCAAGTACGTCTTCACCCAATACAGCATACAAGAACGTTGGCCTTCCTGTTTTGCTTAAATGCTTATGAGAAATATCTTGCTGGGCCAGAATGTAATAATACGAAGTATAAATAAGTACAAGTAAGTGAATTCTGTAATATTTGCCCCTCAATCTTGACCGCTATCTACTTGTACAACTTTCCTGCACTTATATACCTCCAGGGCTGCCAACCTTCATTTCTTTCATTCAGTCCAAGGGATACACAATTTCATGTTTGTCTAGAACAGATTCTTCATTTTTATCTCATTTACTTTATCTCACCCCTTCTACACTCCCAAATCAAGCTTTATTTAGGGCTAGCACTCAGGGTTGATGACATAAGGGACTCCGATCACCGGTCCCGCCTTCAAGAAAAAAGAGTCAGAGTTTAGAATTTCCCGTCCGAATTCTTCCTAGTCAGCATTGGGATTGATTATCTCCATCGTTTGGTATAATCAATCGTGATTTGTCATGTCTAGCGAGACTTCCAACGGCGTCGCGACGCCCGTCACTCCCAAGATGAGCGGGCTTGCGTTGACTGAGTATACCGCCGCTCCGACGCCGCCCTCTGAACGCGAGCAAAGGACGCCCGGCTTGCCACCTAACTGGGGCATCCCTGAAGCTTTTCTGCTCCCCAACGGTTACCCAGATGTGAGTCCAAGTTTTGCGATTACTACCGGATCTTTAAATTCTAATATTGCCCCGCGATTCCAGTATCTCCGGTTGATTTTGACGTCACGAGTATACGATGTTATCGAAGAAACCCCTCTTACCCATGCTGTCAACCTGAGTAGCCGGCTGGAAAGCCGGGTGCTTCTCAAGCGTGAGGATTTGCTGCCGGTCTTCAGCTTCAAGCTTCGCGGCGCATACAACAAGATGGCTCATTTGAACCATGAGCAGCGCTGGAAGGGCGTTATTGCTTGCTCTGCTGGTGAGTCTATATACCCGGTAGATGAAATAAACTGAGAGTGCTTCTTACTCACTCAATATAGGAAACCACGCTCAAGGTGTGGCCTTCTCTGCCCGCAAGCTGAGAATCCCCGCTACCATCGTTATGCCTTCCGGTACCCCCGCCATTAAGCACCTGAATGTTGCTCGCTTGGGAGGAAGTGTGGTTCTTCACGGAATGGACTTCGATGCTGCCAAGGATGAGGCTCACCGGTTGGAGAAGCAGCATGGTCTGACAAACATCCCACCATTCGACGACCCATATGTCATTGCTGGCCAGGGTACTATCGGCATGGAGCTTCTGCGCCAGGCAAACTTGGACAAGCTCGAGGCGGTCTTCTGTGCTGTTGGAGGTGGTGGTCTGATTGCTGGAATTGGAGTTTACCTCAAGCGCATCGCACCCCAGGTGAAGGTCATCGGTGTTGAGGCCTACGATGCCAACGCTATGACACAGTCCCTCGATGCGGGTAACCGAGTCTTCCTTAAGGAGGTTGGCCTCTTTGCGGACGGCGCAGCAGTCAAGTCTGTTGGCGAGGAAACTTGGCGTCTTAGCCGCGAGGTCATCGACGATGTCATCCAGGTCTCCACGGATGAGACCTGCGCGGCCATCAAGGACGCCTTCGAGGATACCCGGTCCATCGTCGAGCCCGCTGGTGCTCTCGCTCTTGCCGGTCTCAAGAAATATATTGCCAAGAACCCCAGCCCTGACCCCAACCGCGAGCTTATTGCCATTACCTCCGGTGCTAATATGGACTTCGACCGTCTGCGGTTTGTTGCTGAGCGCGCTGCCCTTGGTGAGAAGAAGGAGGCACTTCTTAGCGTGAAGATCCCCGAGAAGCCCGGCGCGTTCGCCAAGCTCGTTGAGATTGTCCTGCCCCACGCCGTTACCGCGTTCAACTACCGCTATGCCCGCGAAGAGTCGGCCGATGTGCTCATGGGTATCTCGCTATCTGCCTCTACTGGCCGCGAAGATCTGGCTAAGATCATGGGCGAGTTGGAGAAGGGCGGCATGAGCTGCCGGGACTTGAGTGATGACGAACTTGCCAAGCGTCATGTGCGCTTCCTCGTAGGCGGTCGCTGCGAGGTCGCTGACGAGCGCATCTTCATGTTCGAATTCCCCGAGCGTCCAGGTGCTCTCGCCAAGTTCCTCACCACTCTCCGTCCTGAACAGAATATCTCTCTGTTCCACTACCGCAACTACGGCGGTGATGTAGGCAAGGTTCTGGCTGGAATCCAGTGCCCGTCGCCCGAGAAGGAGGACTTGGAGTCGTTCCTTCGGGATCTGGGCTATCCGTTCACTGAGCACACTGACTCACCCACTTACAAGACCTTCTTGCGTTCCGAATAAGATTCTTTTTATATAATCGCAAAAGAAGGTGGGTAACGAGAAAATGCATTGTTCATAGCTTGTTATGGTTTAAGCGGTTTGAGGTCCAGGCCTGTTTTGTCTCTTTTTTCGGCGTTTGGTTCATCTTGATAGACCCTCTGTATCATAGGTCACATCGTCTACTTTTAGGGTTCTTACTACATATCTGCATAAGTACAAATACCCTCAAATGTCCTTTTACTCACTGAGCATCCATGCACGCAGTCCTGCCTTGCGGGTCAGGCCTTCGTTTCAGCCCCGCTAGCGTCCCTAGATAGCCTAAACAAATAAAACTAACTTCCTTGTCGAGTCGCTAAATAAATTCACAATTCCAATGGTCCTTTCTGTTTTCCCTACCGCCGTTATACTTGTAGTGCAAAACCGACCAATCACAGCGGTCAACCCGCCTCGGCCGACCGGCGATACAGAAGCTCCGGCCAACATTTGCGATCGCAGCACGAGAGAACCTTCGGAGCCAAACATCAACCTCGCACCCCACCCCGATACGTCTCGTTCTTCATAGGGTGATACTTGAGGCGCAGCCTCCAATTGATCACCTTCCGTGAAGATAGACCCAAATCGAACCCCGCCGCCATGTTCTCCCTCCGCTCCGTCTTCGGTGCCTCCTCCGGGACCCTCCGCCAATTCCTCCCCTCTGTGACCACCCGGACCGCCTCATTACGGCCTTTCTCGCACATGATTCGCAACAGCCTCACGAGGCTCCGTGGACAAGTAAAGTCCGGCAATGCTGTTGCCGTGGCGAACGGTTCTGCTAGGCAGGTGGAGCAGGTTCGGGGAATGAAGACTCGGTCTTCTGTTAAGAGACTGTGTGATGGTTGCAAGGTATGACTCGAGATATTGAATGCGTCCATCGTGGAATGGTTGGGAAATTGTATTTTGACTGGTGGGTGCTGACTGTTAAACAGCCCGTTCACCGGAAAGGCCGTGTCTACATCATTTGGTGAGTGATTACCCCGTGCCATTGATGGCTATACTTGGGGTCGTTCAGTTTTAATACTTTGTTTCCTTGGCCTTTAGCTCGAAGAACCCCAAGCACAAGCAACGGCAAGGGAAATAGAGTCGTCGCTTTCCGTCATTTTCTCCGATAGCGTGCATCGCTTTGTCCCTCCGCGGCAGCCTTTACTCGAACAATCTGAGATATTGGCAATATTTCCAGACATACGAACCTGCTATCGACAACCAGGTCGTCTTTTAATACCCTGGATATACGGCTTGTCGTCGCGGAACAAGGATCGACGGCATACTTTTGCATTCATGTTTCAAAACCAGACAGTGGTTGGATACCACGGCGCTTGTGTATTCTTCTTGTATATTAGTGTGGCAATCAAATTTATTGGGTCTTCATGTTTCAATTCAACTCTTACCACGATCTCCAGTCTTGCATTAGATGGCTAATATCCATAGATATATGCGCAGTTCACTCCAACCAACGACTTGTCCCGATGCTCAAGCCTCCAAACCGCAAAGGCATCATCGTTTTCAATGTCGATATCTCATTTATAGTTCTACACCCACTGAATTGTAATCTCCCGGCTTTGATGGGCCGATGTAAATAATCACGTGATGCGTTCCTGGCTTCCCCGAACTTTTTTTTCGGGGAGCCAACTAAACATTCAATTCGCGTTGATCATATCAATTCTGGTGTGGTTGGATCATCACCATGCGGTCCCCTTCTCTTGCCCGGTTACAAAACCGCGCGGTGTTTGGTTTGACGAGATCAGCTCGTTTCCAGCCCCAGACTCTTCTGCGCCAACGATGCGCTTCCACGGCCGCGTTCCGGTCCGCCGCTGTTGCGCCGGCTTATCAGTCGAAGTTGGGACAGTGGGACCAGCGCCGAAATGCCTCTGCTGCTGCTTCTGCAGTGTAAGTTTACTTGTCGGACTGATTTCCTGCTTTTACTCTGTTTAACGTTGTCATTAGTCTCGAGGCTGCTAAGGCCAACCCGGACGGTCTGTCCCAAACCGCCATTATCGACAATCTCGATCCGGTCGAGGCCGCTCGTCTTGACAAGTGTCGTAACATTGGTATTGCGGTACATACTATCCCAATTGCTCCCATATCTGCTTTTCGTCCTTGTCTAATGAAGTCTCCCTGCGCAGGCCCATATCGACAGCGGTAAAACCACCTGTACAGAGCGAGTTCTTTTCTACACTGGTCGTATCAAGGCTATCCACGAGGTCCGCGGGCGTGACAGCGTCGGTGCCAAGATGGACTCCATGGACTTGGAACGCGAGAAGGGTATTACCATCCAGTCCGCGGCCACTTTCTGTGACTGGGTTAAGAAAGATAAGGAGGGTGTTGAGCAAAAGTACCACCTCAACTTGATCGATACCCCCGGTCACATTGATTTCACCATCGAGGTCGAGAGAGCGCTGCGCGTTCTGGACGGTGCTGTCATGATTCTGTGTGCTGTCTCCGGTGTACAATCCCAAACGATTACCGTCGATCGCCAAATGCGCCGCTACAACGTTCCTCGTATCTCGTTCGTGAACAAGATGGACCGTATGGGTGCTAACCCCTTCAAGGCCGTTGACCAGATCAACAATAAGCTGAAGATGCCTGCGGCTGCTGTTCAGGTCCCCATCGGTGCCGAGGACGAGTTCGAGGGTGTCGTTGATTTGATCCGCATGAAGGCTCTATACAACGTTGGCGGAAGCGGTGAGGAGATTATGGAGAAGGATGAAATCCCCGAGAAGGTCAAGGCTATTGCCGAGGAGCGCCGTACCATGCTCATTGAGACTCTTGCCGATGTCGACGATGAGATCGCGGAGATGTTCTTGGAGGAGCTCACGCCCAGCGAGGATCAGATCCGAGCCGCCATTCGCCGAGCCACTATTGGGTTGAAGTTCACTCCTGTCTTCATGGGATCTGCTCTGGCCAACAAGTCTGTTCAGCCCATGCTGGACGGTGTCATTGACTACCTTCCCAACCCCGCTGAGGTTGAGAACCTTGCCCTTGACCAGAAGCGTGATGAGGCCTCTGTCAAGCTTGTCCCCTACAACTCTCTTCCTTTTGTTGGTCTGGCCTTCAAGCTGGAAGAGAGCAACTTCGGTCAATTGACCTACATCCGTGTCTACCAGGGTACTCTCCGCAAGGGCGCCAACGTCTTCAACGCTCGCAACAGCAAGAAGGTCAAGGTTCCCCGTATTGTCCGCATGCACTCCAACGACATGGAGGAAGTCAGCGAGATCGGCGCTGGTGAGATCTGTGCCGTGTTCGGTATTGAGTGTGCATCTGGTGACACCTTCACGGATGGAACTCTCGGCTACAGCATGTCATCCATGTTCGTTCCCGAGCCTGTCGTCTCACTCTCTATCAAGCCCAAACAGAGCAAGGACGGTGCCAACTTCTCCAAGGCCATGGCCCGTTTCCAGAGAGAGGACCCGACCTTCCGTGTGAGCTACGAGAGCGAGAGCGACCAGACCATTATCTCCGGCATGGGTGAACTCCACCTTGACATCTACGTGGAGCGTATGCGCCGTGAGTACCGGGTCGATTGCGAGACTGGCCAGCCCCAGGTCGCTTACCGTGAGACCATCGGCAACCGTGTTGAGTTCGACCACCTGCTCAAGAAGCAGTCCGGTGGACCTGGTGAATTCGCCCGTGTGATGGGATACATGGAGCCTACCGGCGCCCTCGAGGACAACAAGTTCGAGCAGCAGGTTGTTGGAGGCAGCATTTCGGAGAAGTTCCTGTATGCTTGCGAGAAGGGCTTCAACCTCTCTTGTGAGAAGGGTCCTCTAATCGGCCACAAGGTTCTCGGCACTCGCATGGTCATCAACGATGGTGCCACCCACATGACCGATTCTTCCGAAATGTCCTTCAAGAATGCCACCCAGCAGGCATTCCGCAAGGCCTTCGCGGAAAGTCAGCCCTCGGTCCTGGAGCCCCTCATGAAGACGGTTGTGACCGCCCCGACTGAATTCCAGGGTGATGTCATCGGCCTGCTGAACAAGCGCAATGCCACTATCAACGACACCGAGACCGGTGTTGACGAGTTCACTGTCCACGCTGACTGCAGTCTGAACGGCATGTTCGGCTTCAGCAGTAACCTGCGTGCCGCTACACAGGGCAAGGGTGAATACACCATGGAGTTCAGCCACTACGAGAAGGCTCCTCCTCACATGCAGTATGTTCCAACCAGAATAACTCCTCTAAATACATGTTCCATTGCTAACCTCTTTCTCTTACAGGAAGGAACTCATTGCCAAGTACGTCAAGGCCCAGGCTGACAGACACAAGAAATAAACGATAAAATATGTAATAACCCCCTACCCCTCCGACTACTCCGGCAACCCAAGCCAGGCAGTGCCTGGCATTGGCTCTTGTTGGAGCAAAGGAGCAGCATATTTTGCTTTCAATCCCTGCTGCTTCTTCCATCAACAACCCCTGTACTATTTACGCATGGCACTATATCACACTGTGACTTTCTGGGACCTGTATTCAAGATCAAGATGCTACATTCTACTCCCCTGTCTGAACAAATAGATTATTGTTTTATTATATTCTTTATTTGGGTTGTTCTTTCAAGCGTTGTACATTCAAGGAATCCAGTTCATGAGACAAGAATATATCCAAAAAAAGTCCGGCGTCCCTATTTCAAACCACTCCTCTTGCCAAAAAAACCAAAGGATATCTCTTGCTGAACTCTAGACGTCTAACCCAAATGTATCGACTCAAAATCACCAGTCATTCAACCATTACGCTCTCCAGCCATGCGCAAGTCTTCCACTCCCGCCTTTTTTTTAAGCGGAGGAGGCGGCGGAGGAACATTATAATGCCAAGGACTGCGAATATAAGCATAAATAACGTCCGAGGGAGGATGTGGCTGATTGGCGTCAATCTCAACACCAAGCTCCGGGCGAGCTGCCAGGGCCGAGCGTTGGTCAGTCTTACCCTTCCCCTGTTCAATATCAGCATGTTCACTCTGCACACAGTCAGCCCATCTGACTCTAAGCTTCTTTTCCGCTTTGAAGGTCGACACACGCACAGATGAGGGATTCGGGCTTGACGGGCGTGAAGAAGGTGGGAGAGGAAGGAGGGATTTACAGGCGGGAAGAGCCTTGTCAGTGGGTAGGGTTGGGAGAGACTTCTTCATGGGAAGAGGAGGGAGGGGCTTATCCTGTGATATGTTAGTCTGCTTCGAGGTATATTCAATCCGATCTGGCCCATCAGGCAGAGGAAGGTCCTTGGAGGAATCATGTGGATATTGAATCTCCGGAACGCCTGGATGATGGGAATATCTTCCTCACGCACACCGGTGAACAAGTGGGGCAGATCTCCCTCTTCATGATCGTCGTCTCCTAGCTTGTCCACGAGATCTTCAAGCTCCGGGTCGCTAAGCGCACCCATGAAGAGGGGCCATCTCGGGTCAGCAGGCGGTGGTGTAGGGATACGAGGTAGAAGCTCCTTCGTGGCGGCGGAACTCCCAGCAGCACCCTTGCTCTTAACAGGTGGTGGTTTCGAGTGAGTGTCTTCGCCGTAGACGGCCAGATTATCCCAGATCGGAGCGCCTGCTTCGTCTCGGATTTGATAGAAGGCTAACACACGACGAGCGATGTGTAGCTGGGTTTGTCCATCCCTCACCATCATGGTCAGCCGGTAATCCAGATGAAAGTCTTGTTCGTACAAGACAGTCACGAGGAATGCACCGATTGCGTCGCCTGGGACTTTGTCCAGAACCCACGTCCTCAAGCATCTCCTCAAGTAATGGATGGCTTTGAGGTCCCAGGAAACGAGAAGGTGGCGTTCTTGGACGGCAAGCGTGGTGTCGGCCGGTCTATGCTCCAAGAATGACTGTAAAAGGGGTAGTAATTGCCACCGGCTAGTGCTGGCTTCCTTGTAGGCACGGTTCGCTGAGCGGGAGTTAGTGGGAATCTTGTTACCTCTTGGAGACATATTGGTGTATAAGATGATCGATATATTGCGAATGAGAATGTACCTGAGGATTTAGTTTCTACTGGAAAGAATCTTGCCAATATTCGTACAGGTTGATAGAATCTAACGGGTCTATCCAGCTATTTATGCTTGCTGGTCCTTTTTATATAGTAAAGGTTCCCATTGTTAAGAGTAGATAAGAAGAGGAAAAACAAAGAGATATACTTGCACACTTTCCTGTCGATCAAAGATATTGTTCTGAGATATCCTGCAAGAATGACAAAGTCGAACAAAGAAGGAAAAAGCTTTGTTCCAAAAATTTCGAGTCTTTCATTGTCGACTGCGGTTGCTTGCAGAATATCATCTCGTATGATGTCCATGTCACCTCCTAAGGGCTGAAATGCAGTGGACAAGTTCCACCGTCAAAAGAGGTGAATGAGCATTGGACAATCCCAAATGTATTGGAGCAGAGATATGACAGCTGAATTATGTAACGAAGTATTCTGGGAATCATCTGAAACAAATGCAACGCTCCATTAAATCATATATTGTGGATTAGAAAAGAAGACAGTGGACATAAACAAGCCCACCGGAAGGGTATATGCACGCCAACAAGGGCGATGGAGTTAAAAATGGTAATGTCAAAAGAAAAGTACCCAATAGGGTGGTGGGCACAGAAAAGGGATGGAGAAATGTCCAAATGCAGTCTGTAAATCACAGCCACAAGACCCATCGAATACCAGCGAAGGCACCTCGGAAGACACCACGCACAAGCTTGAAAGCCATGACAATCAGCCACACCCACCAAAGCATAGCAACAAGGGCCCATTCCAGAACCATGAAGCCAGTCCGACGAATCCACCGCAATCGACGGCGACGCTTACGAAGGCCTTTGTCAAGGGCATCACTCAGCTGCTTAACAGCGAGTGTGCTGGTGGTGTTGAGCTGGACACACAGGTCCTCGGCGTCCATTGCCGTGGCGCGGACGCGAGGAGCCAGAGAATGATTGACCAGGTTTTCCAGGTTCCTCAGCTGGGATCGGAGAGGGGACGAGGTGGACGTGGATAAATGGTACATGGATTGCTGGAACGAGTGCTGCGTGTCCTCGAAACGTTGGAGGAGGCATTGAGCAGCGAGGTCGAATTCGCCGATCCGTGTCACTTGTGGAACAGATGCACCAGCGCCCACAGCGCTTTGAAGCCAGGGAGGGACTGGCTCGCGGGGAGTGTGGGCCCGGCGAGTTATCTCCCGGGCCTTGATCCCCGATGACAATAGAAGAGCTCGTGTGCGCTCAACTTCGGGTTTACCAGGCACGCCGGTGTCAATCAAGGTATGGATACTGCGCCCAGATATACTCCAGGCGCGACTAGCACCTGAAAGCCCTGTGCGTCTTCCCTCTGGGGAAATTCCCGGTGATGCTCGAGCGTTGGCGAGCCCAGTGACAGGAGGCCGTGTTAAGCTGAAAGGGATGGAAGGATCTTTAATCTCGTCCCGCTTTATCCGTCCCGTGCGCAGAGAAGGGCTGAAATCAAGCGTTCTGCTGCGCGGCAGCGAGAACTTCTTGGGAGAATCACGGGAACCATAATTTCGTGTAGAGGAAACTCGTTCGCCAGGACTGCCGAAGTCGGTCACCTCTGGTGCTTCGCTTCGTTCATCTTGCCTCAGGGGTGATGTGAAGGTCGGAAGAGAGGGAATAAAGTTTCGAGACGAGTTCTTCTCGGAATTTCTGCGAGTCAATCGCCCAGGCTCATCTGCAAATGTTGGTAGGCGCCGTAAAAGACCTTTGGAGCCAGGCTTCCTGTCGCCCCTGGAGTCTTCATCAGAATCGCTATCATCTGATGCAAGAGTAGTGGCGGACGATGATTTTCGAGATTCAGGTTCTGCGTCTTTCTTCAGAATGAGATCTCCGACCTTGGAGACCTCATTTCCTACGATCTCTGCTATCCGACCTGGCCCCTTAAATATTCCTCGTAGCTTTGACTCGGGAAGATGGGGCCCTTTACGAGACCGATACCCATCTCCTCGATTGCCCTCATGCGTGCTTTGATCATCGGGATAAGATGACGACACAACATCGGGAAGAGGACTCGGCTCGAGCTTGGAGGCGCTCTCCGTCCGCGCAGGCGCCGTCGTTCGCTGACGCAAAGCCTCGAGTTCTGGCAATTCATCTTCCCGCTCTCGCTCTCGATCTGCTTGCTTGCTCTTGCTGCGCTCGTGGCGTGAAACAATCTTATGACGGAGACCCTTCTTGGCTGGCGAGGGAGATCGACTTGACGGTGGTGACAGATTTACTGCTATGCTCGGGAAGTAGCCGACGCGAGCGGGAGAATTAGGCGCAGTGCTATCCATGCCTTCCAGGGACATACGAGGATCCTGCCGGTCATCAAGACTGCCTGCCGATGAGAGAGAGCCTTTTCCGTGCTGGCGGGATTGCTTCGTGTCGACGGACAACGGCTCGACTGGTTGTGGTGTTCTCCCCCGATCAATGTCAGTGTTATGAACAGCTGGGGACTTGCCGCGGGGTATCCGAGATCCTGAGTGTGCATGTTCGACGAATCTTTGGACATGGTCGCGGATATTCTCACGAGACCTGCGAGGCTTTTCATCGACGGAGGGGCGGGTATCTGAGCTTGAAGAACTCGACACGCTGCCCGAGCGCATTTTGACATGATCCCATCGAGACGGCTTTCGTTTGCTTGAAGCACTACGGCTGCGTAAGCTGTGCGAGTGGCTTCGAAATCTGTGCCTGTGCCGCCCCCGACCCACGCTCTTGAATTCTTGCGCCAATGCAGGGTGAGGACTGGAGATAGAAGTGCGCGGTGACGAATGTGCCTCTGCATGATCTCCCACTTCGACTGAAAGGCGTTGCTGCTTCTGAGGCGTCCCGCGGTCCTCGCTTGTGTCCATGATAACTAACTCTGTGGGGTCAGGGTAGAGTTTATAACCATCCTTGTCGACCACCTTCGTCTTATTGACACCATATTCCAGCCAGGCAGCATCAGCCAGAAGCTCTGCTGGCGATATCTTCCAATCAATACGTGGTCGACGGGCCTTCATGCTGCTGGTTCGGCTAACTCGCCGCAAACTCGATCCTGGAGACGTGGGCATCATATCCATATCTTCATTTTCCCCGATAGACACATGACGGCGACCTTGTTGGAAAGGTGGCAGCTTCAAGCAATCTAGTCGGTCGTACTCTCTTGGGCTGTATTTTTGCGCGACGTCATTGATCCATTGGTGGACTCTTTCAACGTCGTGCCATCCTTCTGCGGCTGGATCGATGGAGCATTTCTCACGATACCTGACTTTTCGGTTGCGAATCATTTGAAGCGGGTTATAGCTTCGGTTGTGGTTCTGTGGTTTAGACTCAGAGTCACGCTTGGCTGCATCTCGAAGAGGTGGTAACGAGGGTAGGAGCCGCATGTATTCATGAAATAAATCAAAATGATTGCGTGCTCTCTCGGCACGAGCCAAAGTGCTCTCGGAGAATTCGTATGCCCGGTGATCCTCGACCGCGGATGGAGGCAACAAATTCATAACAGATGATTGCTCTAAGCTCGGCAGTGTCCCCTGTGATAAACGATTACCAGAGACCTGAGTGAGATTGCGATATGGCGAGTCGAGCTGGAACCTCTTCGCTAGTGGGGAATACCCATAGCTGTCAGTTGTCGAAACAGCAGGTTGAGAGACAGATATTGATCTTCGGCTCTCAGAGCCCGGGGGTATTCCAGAAGCTGTCCTCCTTCGAGATTCATTAAGGTTCAAGGCTAGATTCACGATCTGGATCGAGTCCCTGTCGAGACCCGGAGTTGAATGTCCCATGTTATCTTCCTGTACCTCAGGCTGTGGGGAGCTTCCAGAGGGCTGTCTATCAGGAGGCGCAGAAGCTTGCCGAGCAGTGGTCGGGCTTGGACTTGCGTTTTCCGGCATTATCTCAGATACATGGCGTTTATTCCGGCTCCATGGAAACCGCGAGCGTTTCTTGGGGACCACGATATCCGGTTCGGGAACGCTGCGCTTCTCTTGGGGAGGTTCTGGGGGGCGAGGGCGTTGCAAGCTGACTCTTGTGCTTCGTGTGCGGGGCAATGAGTCAAGCAAGAAGCCACTTGAGCTCTGGGTCCTCCGCTGGCCCGGTATCCTTCGATCTCCATCACGGGAACTGCTGCCCAGTGTAGTCCCCTCTAACTCCCCGCTTGCTTGGCCGTCGTTCTTTTGTGGCGGAGTCTGGCGAAATGAGCCTCCATCGGATCGGAGTAAAGGCGACGCAGTTTCTGGGGATCGATCTCGGTTTCGTCCATTCGCCGGAGACATTGAATATCGTACAGGGGGCTCGTTCGGTCGTTGCGACATTACTGCAGGAAGGCAACAATGCTAGACGGCAACGTTCGAGAAAGAGACGGACATGATTTGGCCAGATATAAGCATAAGTGCGATCTGCCAAGTTGGCAAGGGTTCAAATACCAGCGAAAATAACAGACAATGTTGCACAATCCGCCTACAAGTCGCAACATCCCAGTGTAGATCTGAATGCGCGTCAGCCAATGTTACGTAATCACTTTATTCCCGACCTCGGGTTGCACCCGCGGACTGGCCTGGGCAACCCCGGGCAGCCCCGGACACGACACCCCCAGTGGAGTCGAGGATAGATCTTATTAGCGATCTAATTTAGGACCAAAGGCCGTATTCAAGTTCTAAGTTGTGGAGACTATATATTATGCACACCTTAGACGAGTCAAGAGACATGGGAAGTTCTAGCATTTGGGTCTAAAGCACAAGTACAACTAGAGGTACAGTTCCTGTAAATGATGAGGATATACAGGGTAAAATGAATTCATCTTCGCTCAAAGTATGCGCTTACTCAACCCGCAAGCACTGAAGGCGGGCCTCGGCCTCGATGACCTGGGAAAGGAAACGTTAGTGGATCTGTTGCGAATTGCCAACCCGAAAGATGAAACAAAAACTTACTTCGAGAGCCTGTCTAACCTCAAGAACCTTGCGGACATCACTCAACCAGTCCTTGCTGAGAATCTTAGCCCAGCCCTGGAGGGTGTTCATTTCCCGAGCGGCGGCGTCAACATCGCCCTGCTGCAACAAGTTCTCAGTGCGCACCAGAACGCTCTCGACGTCATCACCCTCGGATAAAGCATCCTTCTTGAACATAACCTTGCTCAGGACAAGGCTGGCAGCGTGACTTGCCACACCGGCATCCTCGGGCAGCAGGCTAGCCTTGCGGACTTCACTTGCAACTCGGCGGAAACGCTCGAAGATCTGAGTAGTGGAGGGAATACCACGCTGATAAGCGGCGGGGTTGATAGATGCGATGGCAGCCTCGACGACGACATCCCCAGCAGCAAGCTCTTTCACGGCCACAAGCTCACGGATGAACGGGCGGGGGGTCTCAGCACGCTCGACCACGGTCCGAACGGCATCCAGGGCGACCTGCAGCTGCTGAGTCTTGAGATTGGCGTCGATAACGTCGCTCCATCCAGCGGTGAGCTTCTCAAGTTCATTAACGTCGGCTGTGAGCTCGGTCAACTTGCTCAGACGGCCTTCACGCTCGCGTTCCACAAGGCTCTTGACCTCGTGAACGTACTTGCGGTTCAACTCGATGGCCTGCTCAACGAGCTCATTCTGAAGACGCTGCTCAGCAAGCTCCTGGGCATGGCGGAGCTCGGTGTTGACCTTCTGCTGGTATGCCAGGGCGAGCTTTTCGCGCTCGGCCTCGAACTCTTCACGGAACGAAGCAAGATCAGTGGAACGCACTTCCTCGAACTGGCGCATCAATTCACGTGCCGACTCATCGAAGGTAGCATGTAGCTTGTTAAGCTCCTCCTGGGCAGTGTTACGAGCCTCACTGCGAATAGCAGCGATCTTCTCGGCAATCTTCTCCAACTCCCCCTTGGCCTTGGCGACAGGCGCAGAGTATTTGCTGGAGTTTTCATCGGCACTGATGACGGTAACGATGTCGTTGAAGGTCTTAACCAGATCCTGAACAACAGTGTCATCACCATCCTGCAACTGGAGCAATTCAATGGTGCTCGCAGAAACAGCAGGTTTTCTGGGCTCATCCAGTGAGACTGGGCTCTTCGCCTCGGATTCGGGCTCCGTCTCCTTGGTGCTGTGCTTCGAGGCCTTGTCTTCCTTGGCCTTCACGACTGCGGCGTTCCGCTCCTCGGGCTTGGCGGCCGCGGGCTTAGTTTGTCCCTCGTGAGCTGCCGCTGCCTTCTTAGAATCGGCATCGGCCTTGTGTTCTTCAGCAACCTTCCAGGACAGACCGCTCTTGCTAGGAATTGTCACGGGCTTTCCCTCTTCTCGGGGTGCAGCCGGGAGACGGTTTGGGTGTCTCAGGGCATTGGGGAAGCGGCGGTAGAAGTCGCGCTCCTCAAAGTAAAGAACGGATTCCTCACCGTAGGGGATGTACTCGGTAAAGAAATCGTGGAAGTTGTCGAACTTCAGGGCCAGGAAGATGCTGCCACCATAGGCAAAACCGGATGTGAGGATCAGATAAATCAAGAACCGACGGAAACGACCGGATTTGCGGGGAGCAGCTGCCGGAGGCGAGGGAGGAAGCTTAGATTCTGCAAAAGAAAAATCGTATTAGGACATGGGGGGGGTAGGCCTCAATGGTAATTGATGAACGAGGGGGGCCGTCATACCTTGTTCAGCGGCCTTCGAGATGGTCTCGGGAGGGACGCTGGATTCGGAGGAAGGGGAGACTGGTGTGGGACCACCGGTGGTAGGGGGCTTAGAATCAGCGAAGAATCGCTGCGCGTGATGATTGTGAGTATGAAGAAATAGGAAGCTTGGGGATATGGTTCTCTTTACCCGACCTGCCAGCCGGTTGCTTGCACCGGCTCTGGACAGCCATTGCGACGGGATCCGTTGGCGGACAGGGTTTGACAGCAATTGCCGACCCGGGGCAATCGAGGAGCGCAGCATGACGAGCCGCACAATCGCCAAAATTAGTGGCTAAAGGTGATCAGAAAGATGGATGAGTAGGAAAACGGGAACTTACTTGCTCAGTTGCGATCCGCCCCGATAATCCTGCGGGCGGTCAGGGCTTTGCGCGCCATTTCATGCCCACTTCCGTACGTACTGACATTAGAGAATTGATTCAGTGGAATAGAAGATAAAATAGAGGTTGGCCTATAAATACGAGAATATCTTGTCCAGGATATTGGTCACTGGTTAGCTGTTCGGGTCAGTTTTCAACACCAACCGAGGAATATATCTACACAAGCAACACAAACATATATCCGAAAAGCAAGTAACGAAATAGCCATACTTGTTGGCTGTATCCAGGAGAAGACACCTAGTAGACAGAACTCATTTATCTATTCGGTCAGGCTACACCACTAACATATTGTAGGTCTTCACTGTACATACAGGTGAGGAAAATGTATTATTTGAGCATAACATACTAAGAATTCTGTGAGAGACAAGGGTAACGGGAATAGCAGGAATTCAGTCCAAGACGTAGGACCAAAGAAAGAAGAGCAGATGCAGACGCCAGGTGAGAAGGAACAAGGAGTACAGAAGGAACAGCACCGTCAAAGCACCGACAGATCCAGCTGCAGCATGTCTAAAGCCAAATTCCATGTGGCTTCATGGAAGTTAAATCCTTCTGCCAACGAAGGACTTGTGGGACCTCAATTGAGCAAGCTGAGCAAGGACAAAAGAAGCAAAGAAAATCCGAGAGGGCTAGATTGATCATGAACCGAGAGTCTATCCCTCGGCTCCGTAGCGGGTAGAGAATGGTGCCAGAGTCCGATCGAATGACATTGGCGAAATCATAGAAAGTCACAGAGCTATACCACCGTTGAATGATGCTGGGACGCGTAGCCTTCGCCTTCTCTCAAACGGTGTGTAAAGCGAGGGCGCACTGGCTAAGGGGGAATATGATCGGGTAATTGTTCAACAATTGCACGCACCGGCACCCTGAGTTCCAGGGGCCTCTGGTCGCAAGTCAACGCCGGGCCGAGGAGTCGCCCGCATGTTCCGAGGACCGGCCTGATCCAGAGGCAGTTTCTTGGCGATGGCGGTGAATAGTTCCTTGACATTCGTCGAGGACTTGGCAGAGGTTTCGAAGAAAAGCAGGCCCGCTTCACGGGCGTAGGCCTCGGCGTCGGCCTCTTGGATCGCTCGCTTATCAGGGCTCTCTGTGACAAGATCAAGCTTGTTGCCTGCCAGCGCGATCACAATGTTCTCATTCGCTTGGCGCTGGAGTTCCTTCACCCATGATTTGGCTTTGTCTAGCGATGACTATAGGGCGGTTTCACGAATGTTAGCTTCTATACTGGTAATAAGCCGAAGGTATGATGCAGGATTGGACCATACGGCTTGAGTGATGTCATAGACAACCACAGCGCAGTTGGCGTTGCGATAGTACATCGGAGCCAGCGACTTATACCGCTCCTGGCCAGCAGTATCCCAGATTTCGAACTTGACTGTGGTGGTATCATCGAGGGAGATGGTCTGTGTCAGGAAGGCGGCTCCGATAGTCGACTCGCGATAATCATCGAATTGGTCCTGAACCGAGAGATTAGCGTTTTATTACTCCATGTGCGTTCGGCTCGCCGCGGCAAGTAATGTGACGATCGTTGAAGACTCACTTTAACGAATCTGAGGACTAGCGAACTCTGGAAGATAGCGTTCAAGTCAGTGGCTGATAAAGAAGATCGCAAGTGTTATCCCAAACCTTTCCGACGGCGGACTCTCCTATAAGCACAATATGTCAGCTATAGCTCCAAAGATCGAAAAAAAGCTCAGTAAACGCCAGAACGTACCAAGAAGGACGAGTTTGAACTGGGCAAATCGTGCGCCCGGGCGGGCTCCTGCTGCTTGTCTGGAAGCCATGATCAGGAGAGGATGGAGGGTCTGGGGGGGAGGGTGGAAGGAAGGAAGATAAAACGGTCGAGGAACTGAGATATATCAAGGTCTCAAGACCCGGAATAAGATGAGAAAAATGGGAAGATCCAAAGGGTACTAATAAAGATTCAAGACACTTCAAAGACCTTGAGGCAGACAGGAATAGATGACGGAAGGCCCAGCCACAGGAGCAGCGGGGCGGTGTGGCTGCGTACTGACCAGAGTGGCCCGCCTTTGTACCTTCCCTTGTCTTTTGGGAACTTTGGACCGAGGGAAACCTTGGAATTTACTTATGCTTATTCTTCTTCTTCTTCTTCCTCACATTCCCTTGTAATCACTCATTTTTCAGGAGGTCATTGTTTCAAATCATGGCTCCTACTATTCTCCCGTTTCGGGATATCAACCTACACGCATCGCCTTCCCATTATGCCTTTACTTCGCCATCGTCACGCCAAGCACCCACTCTGGTAGTCGACCGACCAACTGGTGATTTGCGCTTGAACGATGGCCCCCTTCCAGGGGCTAAGCGCATTTCCAGTATTGCTGGAATTCTCGGAATTCTCAAGTTGAAGCTTGGTAATTACGCTCCTAAATAGAAACTCAGGAGGTTTCACTGACATTCACAGATAAATACATCATTGTTATCACCAAAGCCCAGCCCATGGGACGGTTGCGCGGCCATATGGTGTACAAAGTCGCCGGAACAGAATTCCTCCCTATGCGAGAACGGCCGCTTCACGACACCGACGAAGATGCCTATCTTACACTGGTGAAAGACCTGCTTCGAAGGGGACCCATGTACTTCTCCTACTCGCTGGATATCACCAATAATTTCCAGCGACAGTCACAAACTGCCCCCAATGTTCCAATGTGGAAGGGCGCAGACGACCGCTTCTTCTGGAATCGCTTCATTCAATCCGATCTGATCAACTTCAGCCTCGGAGTCAACGATACAAGTGGAATTCGCTACGGCCCCCAGCCAGGGGTAGACCCCCTACATCTTGCCAGTGATGTTCGGCATGATGCGCATTACTCCTGCCCGAGTGAAGTCAACATCCTTCACCTTCGCGCTTATCACCCGGCGATCCAGACACCGCGCCGGAACGAGATATTTCTCTCGCGGAATTGATGAGCAAGGCAACGTTTCAAACTACAACGAGACCGAACAGATTGTGATCTTGAATGACTCTGCGGGCGGACTATCTGGGTTTGGTGGAGGTCAATCAATGACCAGTGGCAAAGCTGGGAAAGACCTCCAAGTCTACTCCTTCGTGCAAACTCGAGGCAGCGTTCCCCTATTCTGGGCTGAAGTTAACGATCTCAAATATACACCGAAACTTCAGGTTCGTGACGTTGAGACTTCCGTCGAGGCTGCACGAAAGCATTTCGCCGAGCAGATTCGCATCTATGGAGAAAATTACATGGTCAACCTCGTCAACCAAAAGGGCAGGGAGGAGAATGTCAAGCGCGCATACGAGCAGCTGGTTCGCACACTAGTCACATCCACATCTGAAAGCACCGAAGCTGATGAACGCACCTCTGAAAAGACGCATGTTTTGGAACCAGGGTTCAAGCAAAAAGAGATGGATCGCTTGCATTATGTGTACTTTGATTTCCACAACGAGACTAAGGGTCTCAAGTGGCATCGCGCAGAGTTACTCATGGGCCGTCTGAACGACGGGCTGACCCAGGGCGGTTATTTCCGTGGGGTTGAGAGTCCTGGTGCCCCTGGTGGGCAGTTGGATACTCGTTCTACGCAAACGAGTGTCGTCCGAACAAATTGTATGGATTGTCTCGACCGCACTAATGTAGTGCAGAGCATGCTCGGCCGCTGGGCGGTTACACGGCAGCTCATGGATGCAGGCGTTCTCCGTCCCGGGGAGGCTGCCAACGATGATCAAGAGTTTGAAGATCTGTTCCGGAATATCTGGGCAGACAACGCAGATGTGGTCTCCAAGTCTTATTCCGGTACTGGTGCCCTGAAGACAGATTTCACTCGGACTGGCAAACGTACGCGGGCCGGCATGCTGCAAGATTTAAACAATTCCATCACGCGATATGTGCGCAACAACTTCATGGACGGTCCTCGACAAGACGGGTTCGACGTATTTTTGGGCACATATATCCCATCGGATTCGACATTTGCCAACATCCAGCTATTCCTTGATCAGCGACCACTTGTCATCCAGTCAGTTCCATATGTCCTCGCTGCTAGTGTGTTCATGATATTGGTCGCGCTTTTCACGAGACGATTGCCTGATGCCGCTGTGTGGCCGCTTCGGCTGTTTATGATATTCTGGTTGCTGGTGGCGGTCTACTGTTTCCGTTTCGTGCACGGGCACGGCATGCTCTATGTAAGTTCATTCCATGCTGACCAAGTTGAAGTATTGTCCCACTGACCCTTTTTTTCCGCCAGGTCAATTGGCCCAAGCTAAACACACCAGTCGCTGGCGCCGAAGGGTACCAGGATGCTCTCATCAAAGCGCGCTCTGACCCTATCATCGGCAATTGGCTTCCTGCCAAAAGGCACCAACGTGGTATTAGCAATGCCCGTCTCGTCTTTTTGGAGGAGGGCAAGACTAGGATTGAGTAAATGTTTCACTCATTCCGGCGTTTTGGGCTATTTCTTTTCCCCCTTTGTTCTCATATTCTCTATACTCCCATGGCTGTATGTTTTATTACCATTCTTTTCACCAGTACAGGCCCGCCGGCATTTTCCTTTCTCTGTCTCACCCCTTCAATTCCATTCTAATCATCTTTCATCTTTGTTTGATACACTGTTTCTTTGCTCGAAAGCGAGAATTTCCAGCTGTATGCTGCTGTTGTGATTTTTGCATCGGTTGCCATTGTTCCTGCTGCTCAGATTCTCCCTCGAAGTTCTCCAGAGCTTAGCCAATGCACGAATGGTTTCGAAGACCTACATCCATCTTCCTACAACACCTTATATCTTGCAACTCAGATATGTTGTGATTAAAATGCGTGTTTCTATGTATCAAATCATGCACTAGTGTTTTCTACCTCATACATATTCACCTGTGCCTGGTGGTTCAGATACATACCTCTCTTGTCTCCATTAAGCCATATGTACTTCATAGTCGCGATAGTGCTGTCCATTGATCACTTCTTCTTGCTGTAAATTCGCACGGAAAACACCGAAACCTACAACATGCGACATGATGCTATACAGACCTATTTGTGAATGCATCAATCTACTGTTTATGAATTAGCAACAACCACTTATATAAATCACTTAACTTCAGTTTCGTCCTATGTAGTATGATAATGAACACGTGATCTTCCCGATCAGTGCCAAATGGGTTTCCCGAGGAGAGCGGGGGATCAATTAGAGAATCATAAATTGTTAGAGCTACCGGGGGGTTTCTTTAACCACCCCTGCTCATTTGAGGACATCAGGCACGGGTTTAATTTGTTCATGAGAAGGCTCTGGACCTCTACTCGCTGGCAGTTTTGCGCACGGCGATTGTCGACTCGTTCGCCCACCATGACTCGAACATATGAGGTATGCGAGTCGGCGTTTTGCGACAGGGGATTATTTCCGTCGAAATATAGCATATGCTGACTTTGGAATGTACAGGATGCAATTGCGTCTCTCAACTCATTGCAGACTAATTATGCAATTGTGGAGGCGCTCAGGAAGTCCAAAACGAGGCAGGAGATGAACGAGCTATCTCTCCCGCAAACAGTGGAGTGGTTGCGGCGCATTGGATACAAGGTGCGCTGATGGCAGGAATCTTGTTTCCTTACGAGTGCAACTAATGCGAGTTTACGTTCTCTAGCCTGCCGACCTTAATCGCCTGAACGCAATTCATGTCGCCGGCACGAAAGGCAAGGGCTCGACCTCCGCATTCATCTCCACCATCCTCTCCCAATATACTCGAAAAGATGCGGATCAACCTGTATCCAATCTTAAGATCGGTCTCTTCACCTCGCCGCACCTCCGGTTTGCACGTGAGCGCATAAAGATTGACAATGCCCCATTGTCCGAAGAGCAGTTTGCGCGCTATTTCTTCGAAGTATGGGATCGCCTCGAGAACTCTGCTAAACTGGCGGGTGAAGATCCCACCGGGCCTGGGACGAAACCGCAATATTTCCGGTACTTGACTTTGATGGCATTTCATACCTACTTGAGCGAGGGCGTGGACGCGGCGGTGATTGAATGTGGAATCGGTGGTCAATATGATTGTACCAACGTGATCCCAGAACCCAAAGTGACAGCGGTCAGTAGTCTGGGCATTGACCACGTTGATATGCTTGGACATACGATTGAGGAAATCGCGTGGCACAAGGCTGGCATTTTCAAGCGTGGCGTAAATGGGTTTGCGGCACCACAACCTCTGGGTGCGGAGCAAGTCTTGGCTAAACGCGCTGAGGAGGCTGGCGCCCGGTTGGAAATTGTGCGTGGCCATTCAGAGCTTCGCCCTGAGAGTAGCAAGATCACCCTTGGGTTAGCTGGAGACTTCCAGTACACCAACGCATCAGTGGCAGTGGCAGCTGCCGGGGACTTCTTGCGCCAAGTTGGCATCGAAGTCACAGACAATATTATGGAAGGACCACTACCGGCGAAGTTCAAGACCGGGCTCGAGGAAACTCGTCTAGGTGGCAGGTGTGAGACCCGATTTGAGAAGAATGTATCTTGGTATATCGATGGTGGGCACACTTTGGAGAGCATCCGGCTGGCTGGCCAGTGGTTTGCGTCGCGGATCCAGGCCGACTCCTCATCCGAGGATGTAGCTGCCAAGAAGACAAGAATTTTGATCTTCAACCAACAGACTCGTAATAGCACAGCTCTTGCTCGTGCTCTCCACGAGACCCTCGCGTCTGCCCTTGGAAACGATACCCCATTCACTCATGCCCTCTTCTGCACTAATATCACATACAAACAGGCGGGCTTCCGACCTGACTTGGTCAGTATGAACACCAACGCTGACGACCTCGAACTCCTTCGCGTCCAAAAATCTCTAGCACAGGAGTGGAATGCTCTTGACCCTCGCACTCAAACACATGTTTTTGGAACAATCGAGGAGGCTGTTGATTTTGCACGGGAAGTTGCGGGCCAGGAACGCAAAGTCCTGCAGGACGACGAAGCTCCGGTCATGACTTTTGTCACCGGCAGCCTCCACTTGGTCGGAGGATTCCTCGATGTGCTTGAGACGAAGCCATCTACTGATGCGTGATTCCCTGATGATTGGTAGCCCGGAGCTCCAATGACCCTTGCATTCTTGTATCAACACTTGAGATATGCCTTTGGCTTAGCATAGAACGGACATAGAGGTGTTTTTGCTTGAATTTCAACAATTCTTCGATTCTCAATATAATTTCCCAATTTACCATTTGAATGAGCCCATATTTGAAATCCCGTACGTGCTTTTAGATTTACATGAGCTTTGCATATGTGGAATACATCACGGCTTATAGGTAGAAAGGTTGAATATACACCACTATCTTTATAGAACGGAAAGGTTAAACACACACTCTTTTATAGAAGGTAAAACTTGCATTCTTTACTATACTACGGCTTATCACGTCGAGGACGACGCCAATTTGTCTCCAGGGACCCTGTCACCCTCCGGCACAAGTGACATGTCACGTGGCCCTTTTAGCCTTAAGTTGCCGCTAGCTAGTTATCCTAATAAGCATTCTTCCCGCTCTAGCTTATGCTGTTACAAGAGTCGACCTTTTACGAAGCACGTAATGATAGCGGCATATGACAAGTAAGTTTGCCAATTGCATATGCGGTTATAGCAAAATATTATCATGGTGGTCAAGACCGCACTGACTTCTCAAATGTATATAAGTAATTATTATTGTACTGGGGACTGAAGTTATCTTCATTAGACTACAACATTTTTATTCTTTAGCCTTCCTATCTAGTCAAAAACGCCCAAAGATGGTCCGAATTCCCACCCTCATTGGCGCTGTTACGCTTGCGCTATCAAAGATGGCCGCGGCAAAATACACATTATCCAATTCGTACGACGCCACCAACTTTTTTGACGGGTTTGAGTTTCGAAACGGCACTGGATCTAGCGGGTTCGCTCAATATGTGGATGCTGCAACCGCAGAGGCAAAGTCCCTGGCAGGCATCCGGGACGGCAAGGTGTACCTAGGCGTTGATAATACGACCGAAAACACGACTGGTGGTCGACAATCCGTCAGAGTCATCACGAAGAATGTCTGGACGAACGGGGTGTATATCGCTGATATAGCCCACATGCCGGGTAATGCCTGTGGCGTCTGGCCGGCCTACTGGACTAGTGACCCAGACTGGCCCAACAGCGGCGAGATCGATATTATCGAAAGCGTTAACATGCAGAAAACTCCCATCATCACCCTGCATTCTGGGAAGAACTGCGTCGTCACAAATACAGGCTCGGCAGCTGGCTCAGTCCTCGTCGATCCCGATTGGGACAGCAGTACCTCCTCTGGCGGTTGTTCCCAGACGTCGACAAATACCCATGCCTACGGGGTACGGCTTCAACGCGATCGATGGGGGTGTGTACGCAATGCAATGGACAACGAGCGCAATTTCGGTTTGGCTATTCCCCCGTGGCAGTATCCCGGCGGACATCACATCTGGGGCTCCAGAACCAACCACTTGGGGCACGCCGTTGACCCGGTTCGTGGCCTCGGGCTGCGACTTTGGCTCACTTCAAAAGTAACGACAGTATATTCAACACAAATCTGTGTGGCTGGGCATAAGATACGAAATCCATTGGTGTGTGATAAGAGTTGTACTAACAAGCACTAGTGCAAGCGTGTGGGCATCAACTCCCGAGTGCAGTGCGAAGGCTGCTACCTGTAAGGAATTCGTGGCCCAGAACCCGTCGGCTTTTTCGGATGCGTATTGGTTGATCAACTCTGTCAAGGTATATGGATGAAGCAATCCTGCCAAATAGGGCCTCACTCTTATGGGTATGATGCTCCCACCAGGTAAAAATCAGATTACGCCACAGCTAGATCTATATAACCTATACCTGCAATATGAGGTCCAACCAACTTGCCTTTTTCGTGTAGATCATGCAGAGATCATTAGCATTCATAGCCTAGCATTGATAACGAAGATTAAGCACCCTTTTTCTTGACAGATCGCCATTCCATGAGTAAACTTCCAATCAACGTCGCACATGTCAACCCAACAGCCAAATACCACGTCTCACTCAAGCTTTTACCAATATCCTCAAGAACCTCCATGGATCGATTTGCTGGGGCCTGTCCCATAATATCCGTCAACCCGTTGTCTTGGATTGTCGCAGGTTCAATGTTTGGGACTACGCGGACTAGATTAGTCGCGAGTTGATTCATGAAAATGACCTGAGCAATAGCAATAAACACGGCAGGACCAAAGTTCTGTGCGAAAAGCACGATAGACAGCCCAAGTGAGGCGTCTTCGACAGGCAGCACAGTCTGCACAGCAGTGATTGGTGTGTTGAAGGCTACTCCACTCGCAAAGCCGGACACTCCGGAGTACATGATAAGCCGAGCGAAACTAGTTTTGACTCCGAAAGTCGTAATCAATCCCGCGAAAATCGGCATCGCCACCGAGGAGAAGAGCATGAATGGCGTGTAGTAGCCGATTGTACTGGTTCCCGATCCGCAAAGGAACATTCCGATAGTGGCACCGACAACTATGGGGATCATCATGTAGCCGCTTTCGCTAGGAGAATACCCGCGCACAATTTGATAGTAGGTAGGCAAGTAATACTCGAGCACATTGATAGCACTATTAGTGCAGAGGCCGAAAATTGCGCCGGCAATGACGCTGCGGTTCTTCAAGATACGCGATGGTAAAGCAGCAGCATCACCCAGTCGATGTTGATTGTATAAGAAGGCGGCTGTGAGAACTGCAAACGTAACGAGAGGACCAATGACTTTGCCGTCATCCCAAGGATACTTGGTGCCGGCCCAAGAAAACGCGATGAAAAGACTGGTCAGCGCTGGAATGAAGAGCAGGTTACTCAGTAAATCGAGCCTGGCTATTTTCTCTCTGAACCCGATACTTGTGTCGCCGGGACTTGGATCCGAGAATAGGAAAAAGGTCATTAGAAGCGAAACACCTCCGATAGGTAGGTTGATCCAGAAACACCACCGCCAACCAAGGGATTGAGTCAGGGCTCCGCCAACGATGGGAGCAGCAATAATGGCCAGACTTTCGACGCCACCCAGGACTCCGCAGAAGAGAGGTCGTCGTCGAAGTGGCAGGATATGCGTAAGAATGGTGTATAACCCGCCGAGGATACCTGCAAAGCCCACTCCGGTCACGGCCCTCCCAGCGACAAACATGGCGGATGTTGTGGCCGTGGAACAGAGCACAGATCCCACCAAGAATATAGCATTGGCGAGCATGAACACGCGCTTGACGGAGAAGAGCTTGTACATCTTGCCAAACATGAATTGAAAGGCGCAGGTGCAGAGTCGAAATCCCGACGAGTACCAGCCAACATCAGCCACGGTGTGGAAGTCATCGGTAATACTAGAAGCCAAAAAGTGGTCAGCTTATGGAACATTGTACATGATATTCGTCTTTATTTTAACCTCGTACCTGGGCACAGCGGTAGCAACGATATTAGTGTCAAGTCCACCAAGGATAAGCAAGGCCGTCATAGTGAGGATGATGAGCCAGAACTTCAAGCCAGTGGGATATTCTTTAGTTTCTTCAGTTCTCCTAACTGAGTGAGTTTCAGAATTCCTGGTATTCTCTTCGTGTGGACTTGGATCATGGCCTTCCCCCGCCTTGATGCCATCATTCGCTTTGTTGTTCTCTACCGCCACACTATTCCCCCCGAGGCAACACAGTTGGATATCATCGCCCGAGACGCTCGTCATCGTTTGCGTTGTTCATTTCAAATGGTGAGAAAACAAGAGTGCACAAACCAACCCAGGAACCTTGGAAATTGCCTCGGGACCCTTGTTCGATGATGTGATCGCCTAGTCACCCGGCGTGATAGCAGTAGAACCTTGGAAGGTCTCACTTTTCCCCCAAATTACGTTACATCGACATTTTCTTTTTAAATTAAGAGATAGCACCTGCGCAAGGGGCTCCTGAGCCAGTCAGACCAGTTCTTACCGAATCACACTTTGGAATAGATCTGCCTACTCACAGTATTATACAGATACACGACTCAATATCTTTCTTGGATCGTACATACAGCGGCGTTTTATCAGTATTTACATTTCAAGAGATGTACTTCTACCCTCGACCTTTCTGTCTATACCGTCTACCTATTCCTACTAGTGTACACTCCACCCGAGTAGCCTGAGGAGCTTTGAATATGAAGTCCTACCGACAGAAAGCAAGTGCGTGTTGGGCCTTCCAAGTACCGGGGTGCAAATACTAATGAAATATGACTTGTATGTTGCAACGTCTCTATACAGTCGAAGGAGACCGTCGGTAAGCGTCGGTCAGCGTCGGTGGAAAAATTCATGGTATCCAGATTAACAGACATATTACGCTAAAGAACTGTTTTACCAAGACAAAGAAACCCCCGGGGCCCCAAATACCCAATCCCTGGATGTAGGGTCCGCATCCATGGATATCAATAGAATGTAGTAATGTTACTGTATTGTATGTGTGAGCGAGATTATTACTGCAGTATGACTACCTAGGTAGCGCCCACGGGTGCTATAAGACGCGTGTCTATACCCCTGTACAAGTTTACTGTATTGCTGCCGAGTAGAGTCCCATCTCAGCTTACTATTACTTTCTCATAAGCGTATCCACCATGAGATATAGAGGCAAAAAATGCCGTAAAGTCGCGATATTAGTAGAATCCAGTCTCCAGTCTCACGACAACGACCAGGGTTACCTGACTGTCTCAAATTGAACAATGATACTTCAATCGACCAAACATTAAGCCTAAGGCGACACGGCCAAATGCACCCAAGATTGGTCTTACGACTTGGTCACGATATGGAAACAACTACTAGTAAATATCATATTTGTGGTAACATGCTAAATATCCGCAGACACGTTTGAGTGTCGCTGGTCTATCTGCCACACGTCTCTAGTGAACTATCACTACCCATTGTGGCAATCCGTGGATATCACCATCCAGAAGTTGACGCCAGGGACTACCGACCGACACCTGCCTAGCACAACACCACCTTTTGAGCACGGGGCGTCTTATGAACAGCACGATGCAACAGCTGGTCTTTCCGTCCAGTCTCTAGGCCTCGATGATACTGGAAGTGGGTTCATACATGCGTTGTTATCATCAGCGAGTTCGGCCCCACTCGGCAGAGGTAGAGCCGCAAAACTGATTATACCTCGCCGCCGAGGCTATATCGTACGATCTGATATCGTTCCTTTGCGCATTTCTGGCTCTTCAAACCTCATCAAAGTGAGCTCTTTCGCGGCTCCCCAGCAGTGGTTCTCGGGAGAGGCGGTAATGGAAACCGACTTCTCCCGCCTCCCAAACGTCTTCGCTGTTGCAGCAGGAGGCATCATCATCGATGTTCACGAGTCGATAAATGATGTGGCTGCAGATCTAGATGCTTTCGAGACGGAGGTGCGGAATCGACTATCGTTCCCCTGGGTGTTGGAAAAGCGACGACCAAGACAGACATTGGTATTTGTGAGGAATTATTGGTGGTATCCGACACACGGGGGGTACAGGACGAAATCACTATTCAGTTGCAAAAGCCCTCGATATCAACTTGGTGGTTCTGGATGCCCCAGGATGCTGGCTGGCGGATCCGAAGCACGCAGATCTGCGTGGCACTTTCCTTCCCTGTGACTTGACTCGGGATGATGGCCTTTGCTATAGGATCATTGAGACTTTAAGTCACTACAAGGGAGGAATCGATGGGATCGTTACCTTTCATGAGTCATTGCAGTTTGAGGTCGCTAAAGCCGCTGAGATTCTCTCGCTTCCTACACCACCTGCAGCAGCTCTGGCAATCGCAGCCGATAAATACAAGACCAGTATTGCAGCAGGGCACCCAGCACTTCTGGGACATGGCAAAGACGAAGCGCTACAGGTTGTACAAGAGCATAAATGCAATGCCCATTGATTCTAAAGCCATGTCGGGGATGGGGTTCTTCGGGTGTGTACAGAGCAGACAATACCCTTGAGTTTGCCGAAGCTGCCGAGGCCATTGCGAAGCATTACGTACTAGCGAATATACACTTTAATCATCTTATATATTAGAGCAGGAGAACCGAGGGAAATTTTATAATATTCGTACCTATTCTCTAGGTCTATAGTGAACCTAAAGGAAGGCTAGTAGAATACGTAAATAGGAAAGGATTACCACTTTAGATACTATATAACTCACTTAAGCCAAAGGTTTATAGTTTATCGGTATAATTCATTAGTTTTAGGGAGCCTTTTATCTTTCTCCCGAATTACGTCCTCCTCTTTATAGGCTCTAGGGGTATAACCATCCTTTTCCCGCTATAGACAGCGCCTCTCCTTCGCGAGTTCATCGCGCTTAGCGAAAAAGACTTTTCGGCCTATAACAAGTATAGCGCGGCCTAGAGGTAGTGGATATATTCAATATAATAGAATACAATATTAGATAAATACATAAGGTAAAAGGCGCTTAGAAGATATATTGATTATTATATACTACCATACAGTTTACTTTTATATCTAAGATCTTAAGCTCGAGCCGCTCTGGATTAAAAGGAAGATAGAAGCAATATCATAAAATGGATAGGGCTCTCTACTCCATCCTACGCCCTTTCGTCATAACGTATTTCCTTAATAAGATATAGTGCTCTAAAAATTGAGGTCAGCAGCAATACTATTAACGAACTAACTATCACAGTATAGACGACCATATAGGGACTAATCCCTTCTAGATATAGTCTGCGGTAGGCTAAGTGTATTAGTGTTGCTTCCTGATTAGACACTAAGCATCACTAAATAATCAGGGAGTATCTAATAAGCACTCACTAAGCACTCACTAAGCATTAGTCATTCTACACGTGACTAAACTAAGCATAATCACTGATCTGAGTCCATGCTAACATCTACTCAGTGAGCCTAAGCCTAAGCACCCTCATAAAAGCGGCGGCAGATCAAATAGGAAAGCCCCACACGCCAGGGAAAATCCGGTACGTATAGGTACATATGTGAATGCCGAGGTTCCTGATGTAGGCCACTAAGAGTTTATCATTGAACAGGGGCCTTTACTCTTCACAGTGGAGCACTAAGTACTTCGTGCAAGGTGAAACGTGTCCATAAATAATAGTCAATAGCTATTTCCCTCATAAATAGCGTCCATAGAGAGTTGTGTTGAGACCGCCCCAATATCGTTTTTATTATTAAGTCAGAACTGCCCGCAGAATCCCCCACCAGAGATCCGCGGCGTTCGAAACGTGGGGCCCGACCCAATTCCTTCTTCCACAACACCCCAACACATCATGTCCGATTCCAGCGATAAAAAGGGCAAGGCTCCCAAGCGCAATGAAGATGAGTCTGGGGCTCCATCTGACTCGAGCAATGGTAGGCCCCTCTATTCAGCCTTCCACACTATGCCCCCGTGACCCTAGCCCGCAGATGCGCAGCTGCTGACACTTGAATTCCAGAAGCAGGAAAGAAGCTTCCCGCGAAGTTCGCTTCCTTACTCCTCGATCAAAACCCGGCCCTGAAGAGCGAGCTAGCTGCGATGGACAAGGACAAGGCTGCGGCCCTACTGCACAACATGGATCTCTCACAGATGCTGACTGGATTGGCGGTGGGAGGTAAGAACCAGAAGGATATGGCCTCGTACAAGTTTTGGCAGACACAGCCAGTGCCTGCATTTGAGGAGGCTGGAAAGGAGCAGATTACTCAGGGACCTATCAAGATTATCGATCCAGAGAAGGTCTCCAAGACCCCCGATGCGCTCATTGAGGGATTCGAGTGGTGTACTCTTGACCTGACGAATGAGGAGGAGCTGAAAGAGCTCTACGAGCTTCTTAACAAGCATTACGTCGAGGATGATAACGCCATGTTCCGTTTCAACTATTCGGAATCTTTCCTGCACTGGTAGGATTGTTTTGGACTTGTATACCTATTTCAGAAACTAATGCTGCATACATAGGGCCCTGATGTCGCCTGGATGGAAGAAGGAATGGCATGTTGGAGTGCGTGCCACCAAGTCGCGAAAGCTGGTTGCATCCATTTGCGGCGTCCCGACTGAACTCCGCGTCCGCGGCGAGCGCCTCAAGGTGACGGAGATTAACTTCCTCTGTATCCACAAGAAGCTCCGCTCCAAGCGTCTGACTCCTGTTTTGATTAAGGAGATTACTCGTCGCTGCTACCTCAGGGGTATCTACCAGGCCATTTACACTGGCGGTATAATCCTGCCCACACCCGTCAGCTCTTGCCGATACTACCACCGTTCTCTGGATTGGTTGAAGCTCTACGACGTTGGCTTCTCACCTCTGCCTCATGGCTCGACCAAGGCCCGCCAGGTCACTAAGAATCATCTCCCTAGCGAGACATCGACCCCCGGCCTGCGGCCCATGGAATCCAAGGACATCGATGCCGTCTATGATCTGCTGGAGCGATACATGCGGCGCTTCGATATGAACCAGGCCTTTACACGCGAGGAAATCGATCACTGGCTGGTGTACAAGAAGCAGCCCGGCAAGGACCAGGTTGTCTGGTCATACGTTGCTGAAGACCCGGAAACCCACAAGATCACCGACTTTGTCTCGTTCTACAATCTCGAGTCTACTGTGATTGACAACCCCAAGCATGATGCCGTCCACGCCGCATACCTGTACTACTACGCGACCGAGACTGCGTTCTCTGACGACAAGAAGGCTTTCAAGGCGCGCTTGCAGCTCTTGATCAACGACGCCCTGATTTGCGCAAAGCGGGTATGTTGCAATGTGTTGTATTTGATTCTACATGCTAATCGCGTCTTTTTCTTTACTCGATCTAGGCCCGTTTCGACGTCTTCAATGCTCTCACCTCGCACGATAACCCCCTCTTCCTCGAGGATCTCAAGTTCGGTGCCGGCGATGGCCAGCTCCACTTCTACCTATATAACTACCGCGCTGCACCTATTGGTGGTGGAATTAACGAGAAAAACTTGCCCGATGAGTCGAAGATGGGCGGTGTTGGTATCGTCATGCTATAGGCTTGACGTTTTGGCTAGTAAATCTAACGTCGGATACCCCGAAAACGAATTCTTTTCCTTGTACTTTGCTAGCGATAAAAAGAAGACGAAAATAAAGAAATCAATTTTATATAAGAAGCCGTAACAGGAACACTGGAAGTACTCGAGGTATTTTACGAATTTCTATTGCGAATACTCGTCTTCCTTATTAATATATCTTTAGGAAGAAGCTACCGGAGAAGGTAAGATCTGCCTAGTGCGAGAAGGACTTAATCCAACATGGGGTCCCTGACCAGACAGACAAGTCGAGACACCGAATCTCCCCAGGGGACTGGCTCTACTACCGTTGGGTTTCATTTTCATCGCATGATTGTCGTGCGAGAGCTCTCCAATCAGTCTTCTCATGGTGGCGACAAGACGGTCTAGCCAAACCTCATCGACGATATCTTCTAACCCCCATTATGTACCTAACCTTGGAAGAGTGCGTCGGTTACGTAATATGCTGACGGTTTTCGGTCTCAGGCATAAAATTAGTGCCTCAGGCAACAACCTGACGTCGTCATGGAATCTCGCTCTTTATCTCGACTTGCTACTGTTCGTTGATGCTGCATTTCTAGTGTTGAATTGACCACTCCGAGCGATTTCATCCCTCGCCTGTGTTCTTTTAACTTTTCACTTGATCCCAGCTCTTGAGCACTGCGACGGGACGCAGCCATAGCCCAGCAGTGGAGTCGTCCCCGCATCAACCGAGAATCAACAATGGGTGCAGGCCAGTCGAATGAGCATGGTGCATCATCCCCAGGTAAGTTCTATCTGTTGTGGTCGTGATTTTGCTTAGGAGACACATGGATGTCGTACTCTCTTGGTCAACCGTAATTGACAATATTATGGCCTCGACTTTGACATGGGAATCTCTCCGCCTTGTCAATAACAATTGTATCTGACCACGTGCATAAACAGAGGAGTTGAGCTCCATGCTCGCCGAGCGCTTTGCGGCAAAATGCTTTACGCCATTAGAGCTCACGCATTTCAAAGACAACTTCTTCGCTCGGGCGTTAGAGCAGGGAGGCCTGCGGTACTGGAATGAGAAAGTCTTGTCAGACTTCTTGGGCATCCCAGATGGCATCTGTACCTCTTCCCCCAACCAGCCATTAGATGCAGGACCTGTGATTTTTCGCATGGTCTCTTATCTGGGAGCCTTTCCATTCCAAAACACACTCGCACCCAGCGTGTTGACATTTGAGGCTATGGTTAAGGTCGTTGTGCTCTTGACTGAGCGCTATGGGAAAGCGCTGAAACGGGGACACAAGGATCGGATCAAGTTACTCTTTGGTAGTCTGGCTGATGTGGGGAGGAAGATCCCTGCGGAGTCCAACAGAGAATCTACCACTGAGGACTCCGAAACTGCGGTTGGACGTTCCCATGCGCCGGGTTTCTCCGTAGATGAGCCGGCCAACGATGAGTATGATGAAGATGAGGATGATGACCTTGCACTTGCAGCACTGGAGTCTCTTGATGCTATCGAAGTATTCAAACACGATCACCGTGTTGACAAGACCGTTTATGAGACCCGGATTTCTGTCGATACGTTCCACCGGTTGCTTATGCTACTACTTGTCATTGCACCACTGAAGCCACTAGAGTCTTTGCAGGCATATACAACTGGACTTGATGCTCGGCGTATGGAATCGGTCAAGAAAGAAGCCGACAGTATTGTTGCAGCCTTTTCACCGGAAGAAAGCGATGGTGGGATATCTTACAAGGCTTTTGCCCGAACGATATCGTTGTCTCTGCCATATCTGTTCGATCCGCTGACTGCTCTTTTCGAGCACATGCTTTTCAGCAAAAATTTGAACCTATCTCAACGCCGCCATAAGGGTCCAGCCACAGAAACCGAACGGGAGGACAGCGAGGATGAGGAGAACGAGGAGAACAAGGAACCTCCTTCACCACCACCGGCCTCACTTACACGCCCAGGGAGTTTCGAGTCGGCCATCTTAAATCCAACACTCACCTCGCATCTTTCATTCTTCCTCCCATCCACATCACCCGATATCAATATCCTCCGAAGTAGCGTCAAACTACATCCCGTCTTCTCCACAGCCGCCCACGGGTCTTCCTTAACATATTTCTCCCACCACGTCCTTTCCTGGCAATCTGCCACGCTCCTCATCCTGCAAGGGTCTCTAGCAGACTCAGCCAGCGAAGAGTTGATAACACTAGGCGCCTACATCCCCCAGCCGTGGAAAACATCCACATCGACCTCAAGCTCCTCTTCAAAAACATCCGACCTCCTCCCCTGTCTCTTCCAGCTATCCCCAAAACACCTTCTCCTCCCAGGAAACCCGTCTTCATCCACAAAGAAGCCCAACGCCCCAACAGCGTATTTCTCAACCAACACGGGCATCGCAGTCGGCTGCCAAATTCCCGCCCCGTCCCGCACACACCAGACACACCCGACACCACACGGAGCAGGCAGTCTCATCATCGACTCGAACATAGAAACAGCCGAGTTTCATGCTGCGCCCGTGGGACACGACGGCGTCTTCCTACCCGCTGCCAATGCATCCCCCGAAGACCCGCTGACAAAGCTCAAGCTCGATCTGTATACCCTGGAGATTTGGGGTATAGTTCCAGATCCGGAAGTGTCATTCTCCGCAGACCCGAACTTAAGTCCGGTGGAGATGCAGCGTGCAAAGTGGGAATTCGAGGCAAGGGAGGCTGAGCGCCGTCGTAATATCAATATCAAGGCTGGGGCTGGGGATTCGGCGGCCGAGAGTGCGAGGTGGCTTTTGGAGACGGCTGGTATTATTGGGGATGATGCGAGATATGTCCGCGGAAGAGGTTAAGGTAGTTGTTGTCTATTTAATGAGCGAGCGTTTGTTTGAGGGATGGGCCTGTGGTATAGTATTTGCCACTTGGTGTCACTAATGTTCAGATTGGGGCGAGTTTACCATCTTAATTACCTGTTCAGCAGGAATGAATTTTTCGAGCCAACCATAGCTCGCAGCATGTTCAACGGCCTCTTTTCCATGCAATCTACGTAGTGCCGTATTCTAAGCGTAGAAGTAGGGGCATGATATTACTTCCGCGAAACGTGGGAGTTGGAGCTAGGGCCATCCCATGGATGTATCCCCCTTGGGACGATTCTAATGTATACATGTAGGGCAAGCCTGATATATTTATCCCACATAATCCCAGACCTTCTCCTCCAAATCACGATCAATTTCCTCAGTCAAGATGTTAAGGGAACATTGCTGGCGGTGATGGTCACGTTCGGACCTCGGCAGGTTTTGCCTGCAATGGCAGCAGATCCAACGTGGACATACGGCGACATGAGCATGTCTCTCGATTCGTGGTGTTGTTATGCCGCAACAGCGGATACATTTCCACTTGTCACAGTGTTCTTCGTGAGCCTCCCGTTCACTGACTGGGATTCTCTCGCGGCTGGCCGCACGGCCGGTGACCATTGGAATATCTGGCGATGATCAGGCTGACGTAGCACATAATAACGGACGCCTCGTGAGTTATTGCTTGCCGATGGTGGTTCTCAATTTGCGGCGCTCTTGCAGCTGGGAGAGAAGCTCAGATGACAACCGGTGGATATAAATATAAGGGCGTCGGCTATTCATTATCGTACATTCAACAACTGCCGCAAAAACAACGCTATATATATATTGTACAAAACGTCAACCTAGGAGCATCACCAAGGTTCAGAGTTCCATATAAATCCGATCTGTCTCGCACTGGCCGCCGTTGCGCCCGGGCCTTTTCTGTTCTCAGCCGCTAGTACTCATCGGTTGACAGATGGATGCTATATAGTTACTCGATCTTTCAGCCGAGCTATGTGTGGCGTCAATTAGCCGAACATAAGGATCCAAACCTTTGGACGCCTCTAGAAACATACAAACCTATCATTACGCTTTCAACGGCGGGAGCCCGCTCGGCGCGTCATAGAAATCCTTGAGATCTTCTTCATCCTCCTCGAATTCGAAGCCAGAATTCTCCGCCTCGGATTCCTCGCCTGCTAGCTGAACACGGGAAAGGCGACTGCGAGTTCCGACATTGCTGGAAGAAGCAGGTGTCCCGTCCTTTTCAAAGGATTCAGAGGCCGCCTCGCGAGGCAGCCGCATGGCCAGGTAGCCATCAGGCGCACGTTCAGCGCGGTCCATGATATCATTCATATATTTGCGAACCTCGTCTGCAGGCTTGACGACGCGGGCTAAAGGCTCGAGGATCTTGGCATTGGGGGCATGAATGCGGAAAGTGACCGGTTGCCAGTACTCCTTGAGGTTTGCCTCACTCGCAGGAGTCCCTGGAAGCCCGGGGGTTAGGGGATCTGTTTGGTCGGTGGGTTCCTGCTTCTGTGGTGTCGCGGTTGTAGGCGTGGCTGGCTGACTGGGGGCTGGGCTATCGGCTGGTAATTTGCCCTTGTCGGTTTTGACTTTCGGTTCACCCTTTTTACCTTTCGATGCCCCCTTGCTTTTGCCCTTGGAGTTGGCTTCTGTGGCGGTTTCCAGAGGGAAGGGCGTGTTTGGAGCAACCTTCCGGACTACCAAAAATGAGGCGATAACCGTGTTCTCGGCTGGGAGCCATTCCAGGATGGTGTACTCAGGGAAAAGATAGCGGTCACCTGAACCAGCATGACCTGAGGTACTGCTTCCATATGGAGTTAAGGGAGACGTGAATTCAAACACCACAGACTTGTAGTTTATCGGCGCAGAACCAATTGGGGAGACATAAGGGATTGAGGGCGGGCGGGGGAATGGAACAGGGGAACCATATTGAGGCGGTCGAGACTGAAGTGGAGGTTGTGACCCATAGGAAGGTTGTTGGTGGGGGGGGCAAATGGTGGTCCCGGTCGTGCTCCTGGCTGTTGAGCGCTGGCTAGCGGTGTCGGGGGTGCCACAGGAGTCTGCTGCTGAGATGTAGAAGCAGGGGCTGGGGTGCTTGAAGCACTAGGAGTCGCTGATTGGGCCGGTACCACTGGACGCCCTGCTTCGGACGGCGCAGGCCGGGGACCGCTGTGCTCCGTGCCTGATTGCTCTTCCTTGATTGTGTCTGACCCTGTGGCGCTCTGGGGAGGTTTAGGAGTCTGACTCGGCGCAGGGGCCTGAGGCTGTGCCTCCGTCTTGACGGGTGACTGCTTGGACCCTTTGGATGGGGTCTGCGACGTTGGTGGGGATTTCTCCGATACTGACTTCGTCCCACCGTCTTGTTGTTTCTGAGTCTGAGTTTGCGATGTAGGGGTCGGCTGTTGTGTAAGTGGTTGTCCTGTTGAAGATTGTTGCCGTTCTTGCTGTTCTCTTGATTTGATGATCGCGTTGAGTTCATCGATGTGTGCTTGGAAAGCCCGGAGCTGTTCCTGGGATGCTTGGCTTGAGGCAACCACACGCATCAAGGCCTTCAGTTCAGGGTCTGCAGCTGCCCTTGTAGCCAGCATTTGAATCACAGGATCTGGACTGGGCTTGGCAGGCTGACCCTTTTGCCCCTGCGGTGGCTTTTGTCCTCCTTGCGGAGATGGTGCATTTCCTTGATTCGGGCCACGAGCTTGTTGGGGCGAAGGATGGCTGCCGGTATACCCAGGACGACCCGGAGGAGCGGGAGAATACTGCGCAGGTCGTTGTTGATTGGATGGAGTGGGATAGGGTCGGTATTGTTGGAAGTTATTAGGATGGCCATAGTGAACCATCGGGCGTTGCGGGGGTGCGTATTGAAGTGCCGGGGGCGCACTGGGATCTTTGACAATGTAAATCATGGCATCAAAGAAATGGGGACCGATGGTGACATCGCAGGGCCCAATTTTCGTCATAGTGTCCTTTGATGGGTTGTTCTTCTCGATCTGCTCGCGTTTCGTCTTCTTCGGCTTCGTGTAGTATCGAACAAGGATGCCATCGCTCAGCCACTTTTTCTTCGATCGTTCAAGTGAAGCGAGGAGAACTGCACTGTTGGGATAGGACGGAGAATGTCAGTCATGCAACACCACCAGTTGGGGGAGCGATGTCACACCTTTCAGCGATTGACTGGTACTCATTTTCCGGCAAGGAAAGCGGTTGTCGCGTGCGGACAATAGGCAATGGATCTCCATCCTTAACCTTTGTAGGTAGAGGGGCGTCAACTAGTTCCGGCGATGGAACACGGGGAGTTGGTGCCTTTTTCTTGTGAGACTGCGGCGTAGCTTCGGAGACACGTCTTTTCGCTGCAGATTCGCGGCGGTCACGCGCCGGAAGCTTGCGCTTTTCAGCCATGGTCAATACAATGATATAATCACGATACCCGCGATGGAAGTATAAGAAACATCCTATAGCGAAGGGTTGGAGGGGGATGGAGAGAGGGAAGGGAGAAATGAGAGAGACGCGATAACGCGCTTATCAGCGCTGTCTCTTCCAACTTCCAAGGTTGTCCACTCATCTTGTTAACGCACACCTCAATCCCTGGATGCATAATGGTTGAGCTCAAACCTATTTTCAAGAAGGCTTACTGGTCTCTTGCAGCTGGTGGACTGATCTATGTGTTGTGCCTCCTCTCTTTGACCTTCCCAGAGGTCCAACGTTTGTATGTATCTAGCCTGGGCGTTTGCTCAGAGTGGGCTAACATAGATAACAAAGTGTGCTTTACGCCAACAAGGTCAACCCCAGCGTGTGGCAGGATGTCAACCAAGTCGAGCAATTTGGTTTTTTAAGTACGGCGTGTCCAGGTAAACCACAGAATATGTTTGCTAACCAAGCTCCAAAGGAACCCAAGTCCAACCGTTTCATTTGGTGACTCCTGACAATGAAACTATCTATGGGTGGCACTTGCTACCGTTGCATCTTTGCCGGGAACACGAAAAGGAATTAATGGAGAATCCCTCTACGGGCCCAGCGGAAGATTACACGAAGACAGTTGCCCATAAGCTTCTCGCCAATGACCCCAATGCACGAGTGGTCGTAAGCTGTAGGTGATTGACGACCTCAGTTCTCACCGTCACCAAGTTAACGTTTGAGCAATCAAGTCCACGGAAATGCGGCGCACTTGGGTTCTGCTCATCGCCCCGCCACTTACAACTCGATGTTGAGCCTGTCTACCCCATCAAACCCAGTCCACGTCTTTGCAATTGACTATCGCGGCTTCGGAGTTAGCACTGGAACTCCCACAGAGGAAGGTCTTATCACGGACGGTGTATCTCTCATTAACTTCCTTACCGCAGGGCCATTAAAGGTTCCAACTTCTCGTATCGTTATCATGGGCCAAAGTCTTGGAACTGCGGTCACAACCGCCGTAGCAGAGCGTTTTGCATTCGGATCATCTGATCCGGCAGCTATCCAGCCAGCCATCAAGAACGCCGATCCATTTGCCGGCGTGGTTCTATTGGCGTCCTTCAGCAGCCTACCGAATCTCATCGAATCCTACAGCTTTAAAGGCATCACGCCACCTATGCTGTCGCCCGTTATGGGATATCCTCGGTTCCAGAAATGGCTGCTAGGCCATATTGTAGACCACTGGGACACAGCTGGAAGACTGGCGCGTCTTACCGGTGTCAACGCTACTTCCTTGGGGGCTGTGGATATGGACTACACTGACAAAAGCCTTGATCTGACGATAGTTCATGCTTTCGACGATGCCGAAATTCCCTGGTACGAAGGACGCCGCGTCTGGGAGGGTGCCACGGGCACACGCATCCAAGGTGCTCCAGGTGCTATCACGTACCACAAAGCCGAGGATGGTAACCCTAGCGAGGTTAAGGTCTGGAAGAATGAGATCGGCAATCAAGATGGCACTGGGATCGTGAAAAAGGTTAGATGGGAACGGATTCGATACGGTGGTATGTTGAAGGAAACGCCCTCGCTATGGATTCGACGGACTGACTTGTAATCATTTAGGTCATAATCGTGTGGCATCGGGCTCAGTGGCTGCTTTTGCTGTTATGAGGGCTTTCGAAGAATAATTTGACCGGCACATTGATAGTATACACAGAAACAGCGGTTGCAGATACCCAATCAACGACATTATTGTTGAGGAAATTCTATACATTTTTGGACCATGCAAAATGTGTCATTGTTCTTCCTATCTTTGTCCTTATGTTTTGTGGGCATTTAGACACATAGCATGGTAGTGGGTAAGCAAGACTTCTTTCAACTTGTGATATGACTACATACGTAGTTTGCTAAATTCCCGCCACGTTAGATCACCATGTTAGATCATTGATCCTGGCACTACCTATGTAGGTATAAATACTGGCCTGCCACCTCTGGCTCTGCTCACCAGCCAGCAACTTCAACGTGCTTGACCTCCCGAGGTATAAATTCTGGAGAGCAAGCGATATATTTTGTGAAATTTCTCATTTCTAAATATCTGCCTATATAGTTCTTCTTTATCCCTCTTAGGTAAAACCTTCGAGGTCACCATAAAACCGAGTCTTCTTTGCTCCAGACAACTTCGAAGTCTTGGGGTTGCATCTCTCCAAGTTTCTTATTTCCCTTCTCTTCCCTTCACTTCTTCCTTTCACTTCTTCCTTTCACTTCTTCCTTTCACATCACTTCGCTTCTCATTCCCATTCCTAATTTTTCCTCTCTCTTTTGAAGTTTGGAATTTCCACACCTCCAAACAATCCTCTTGCGAACAATGCCTTACCTAGGCACTCCTCCACCCTCGTTATGCGAGGCTGATTACGATATCGAGATGTGGCGTCGCCATAGGGCTAACTCCCGGGCAGCGGTCTGAACCGATCTTAATTGTTTGTTTTGATATTGATGCTAACGAGTGATAGGTAATGGCTCCGTACGCTCTTGCCGGCACACGTGCAAGCACAATTACCGTAAGTATTGGTTACCAATTCTCTTATACTGCCTATGAGTAGAGAATATTATTGCAGCGGAGTTTGTACTAGGTTTTTGCCATGCCGCACAACAAGTAGGGAACTGGGACAACTAACCAAACAGGTATGGCCATAGAAAGCAAATGCAATGGAACACTAGCTAGGAGTACGAATATACCCTAAGGGTTATGGACTTTTAATTTTAGACAAATACAAGGGGGCTGGGCACCGGGACTCTCTCCCGCCGCGAGGCAGGTCCTTAATGTGTCTTCTAGAACTCAGTACAACCATTTTCTCTTATTCTTGTTTTCAGAATAACACATGTGCAGTTATTTGATATCGCATCAATCACTCGAAACTCTCCACTGAACAATGGCATCCGTTAGGACTTAAGATAACCCGTTTATTGGTTTATGTCAATCCCAAGCCATTCACCAGATTCGATTCAACTCTTCAATGCCTGGGTCCTGCCAACTACCACACTGTCCGTTTCCTCATCACTACTTTCCCGGGGTGATACTAAGGCTTCCTTATTTTGCTCCCTAGGACGAGATGTCAGTTGGTTGTCCACCAATATTCGACGAGGAGAATTTACCTTCGCCATATATACACAGAGATCACGAAGCCAGCCCATAGGAGGAAGAAAAACACGAATGATATTGGCCATCCCTTTCGCCATCTCGGTGCACCATCGGGGCCGGCGGTCGGGAATGCCAGCAAAGGAACCCAGATGTTGAAGGAATATCCGAATGTCATCATAGAGCCCTGCAGAGGAAGGAATTCGGTCAGTATTATTGTTATCACAGGACGAAGGAAATGGACACACCATGATGAGAGCGCGTTCCTCGGCATCATCCCTCACTATTATATTGATGGTGGAGTATAGGATCGGACTCAAACATCCAGCCGCCCCTAAGACATACCAGGCAACGAATCTTTGAAGAGACTTGTCAGTAATATGGACTCAATCTGAGGACTGATAAAGAAGGTATCTCACTTCAGTGCTGTAGGAATGTTCCAAATTATCATGCATAATGTTGAGAATAGACAACATGCGGATGCAATGGTATATATGATCCATTCCGGATAAATTGCAGCTAATGTTGTCCCGAGCCAGGAGGCTACAATATTAACAGCATAAGTGACAGTTGGTAGCTGATTTATTTGAGTCACAGAGTATCCCTCCTCTTTAAGCCATAGGCTCATATAGCTGCTAGGATAGGAGCAGATGATCATGCAACTAAAACTGTCGTTAGTATATTTACTACACCGAGGGTAAACACCCTCCAAACTTACGCATAGCAAGTGATAAAGACCCAGATGTGCCATCTCCTAAAAGTTCTCTTGAAGACATCGAGACTCATATTGCCGGGCTGGCGAATCTTGGCCCTCGTAGTTCTTTCCTTGGCCAACGCAACATCGCGGTCCGTCATATAGAACGGTTTGGGGGAACCCGGAATACCGGGAAAGATGAAGAACCCGATCAAGGCCACGGGGATGGTAAATATGCCGTCAATTATAAACAGCCACCTCCATCCAGGCATACCCCCAACACCAGAGAGGTTGGTATAAGCAGCTGCCTGTAGATATCCACTAACCATGGTACCGAGCGGGTTACAGATGAACCAAGTTCCGGCTCGTTTGAAGAGTTCGGGACCCGTGTACCATGAACCTTCATTATGGTTAGTATAGTCCAGACGATGATATATATTTGTTGAACTCACCAAGAATGAAATGCGTTCCTGCAAAGACAGGTGCTTCTAGCATTCCAACCAAGAAACGAAGGGCATAAATCTGGTGTACATTGGTGACACGGCTCTGGGCGAATGTACATATACCCCAGAGGACTTCGAGGGTAGGTAACAACCAGCGAGCTCTATGGAATGGGTCAGCGTCTTGGTATGAGTGTGCAGGCATTTCAATTACTGAGACTCACAACTTTGGGCGTGACATAAGTAGTAGTCCAGGGATTTGGAATAACACATATGATGTGAAGTAGCAGACATTGAAGTAGTTCAGTTCATTGCCGTACAGGGAGAAGTCCTCTTTGAGACCACTGACATACGCATTGCTAATGTTTGTTTGGTCTGTGATACGTTGGCTTCGAGTCAAAGGGCAATGAATGAGGAAATAGACTCACCCAAATACTTGACAAAGACTAGGTTGTTAGTTGATTTCCTCATATGCTCATTTGGACCCATCTACTTACAGCAGAGGCAGGCGAATATCAGAATCGACAAGTCCAACTTGAAAAGTAATCTAGAAACGTCAGCATATCCCTACAGATATATCCCTAAGCGTTGATATTCTCACTTTCTCTCCTCAGCAGGATACGTAGACGGGTACCAATTAAACACCTCTTTGACAAGCCCCAATGGGGACAATCTCCCGGCCTTGCTTTTCATATCAGACATGAGCCAGGCTTGGGAAACATCCAATGCTGCTCCCGAATGTGCAAAAGACAAAGCACGTTAAGTTATAGATATCGCCATTACTCCTTATGGAATCATGTCTTTCTATAGCATCTCGGCACTTAAAAAACAGCCAGCCGGGGATAGATGTTAACCAATTCCCCCACCCACTGTCATCATCGCTCTTTCAGCAAATCCAAATCTCGAAAGCTAGTTTTCCACGAGACTAAAATATGTCTCAAACCAAAGATAGCACATTTGCCTTTTACTTTGATGCGCCCGCAGAGACGACATGTGTATGCATGATGGCGTGCGCATATCCCGGCCACCACACAGAAGCTAAAAACTAGCCGATATCTTAGGCCTCATCGGATGGATTTATTGCGTGCTCTTGCTAAATTCCTCCGATTATCTGATCTGGGGTATGATCGGAAGGAAGTGCGAATGCACTTATATACGACATGTCCTTGGGGGTGTTGTTGTGGAAACGAGCAAGTTGAACTCGCTGCCGATATTCAATAATCACTTCTTGGAAACTCATCGACTCTTCAATATGCCAGGCAAATACATAGAAAAATATGACCAGGTCCCTGTGACGAAGGAAGACCGTGGGTGATCCTTGATTAAGTATGTTAGTGCTTCTTCTCGCTGACTGACACCTGGCGATTAGTTGACTGGGCTGAACTTATCACACTGGACCTAGCCCAGTATGGACAGCCAGGAGGAAAGGAAGATCTTGTCAAGCAGCTCGATCACGCTGTTAGGAACGTTGGTGAGTCGACGCTCCCTTGTGTTCCAGGCAAGACAGGGGTTCCATCTCCCACCACAACCTCAAAGGCTGCACTTTGATCGAACTTGATCTTTAGGTTTAGTACTGATCAGAGTCTGGAAACAGGATTCTTCTATGTGAAGAACTTTAATATCAGTCAAGAAGAGATCGACAATCAGTTTGCCTTAGGGCGGGAGTTCTATGCCCTTCCACTTGAAGAGAAACTCAAGTTCCACAGCGCCAGTGATCTTGAGAGGGGCGAATACAACTCTTACCGTCCTGCCGGACACCGGATGTAAGAGACGTATTGCACCAAAAGGCAAATTGAATTGATGCTAACATGTCCTAACTCAGCCTAGGAAATGGCATCAAGGATAATGTCCAGGTGTACAATATCCCAAAGTTCGACGGTCACCACGACCGACCCCAGCCTTCTGTCGTAGCCGAGAATATCAAAGAGATCGAAGCTTTCAGTCGGGTATTTCTCCCTTTATGATCTTCTTGTGCTTCTTAACTAACAAAAACTATAGAAATGTCACACTGAAGTCGTTGAGAAGCTTCTCCGCCTCTTCGCAATCCTGCTCGAGTTGCCGGATGAAGACCAACTAGTCCGCGACCATCAATACGATGTCAAGGGCGAGGACCATCTACGTTATATGCATTACGCAGCCCGCAGCGCCGAGGAAAACAAGAAGGTTGGCGAGCTCTACAGTCCCGGCCACACAGACTTAGGAACGGTTACTCTTCTGTTCCGGCAACCGGTGGCCGCACTTCAGATCCTCAATTCAGAGGGTCAATGGAAATGGGTCAAGCCCCAGGATGGGACAATTACTATCAACACGTGTGATGCCTTGACGGCACTCACTGGTGGTTTGATAAAGTCGAGTATTCATCGGGTGCATGCACCACCCGCTGACCAGGCTCACATTGATCGATTGGGTGTTTTGTACTTTGCTCGGTAAGTTAAGTTGAAATTATTCGTACAGAACCTTCGGAGCCTAATGAATGCAGTCCCAATAACCACGTTGTCCTTGACCCCATTCAGAACAGTCCCCTCCTCCAGAGGCTGGGCTTGACTACCAACGCATTCACGGAACTTGGCCAGCACCTCACGACCGAGCAGTGGGTTACTGTTCGACAGACACAACAGCAGCGAAGAAATCGTGATGTCAAGATCTCCAGTGAGGGGAAGTATACCTATAAGCCGAAGGATCTCGAGATTATTCCTGGCCTCCAGGCTACGATCTACAACTAGTCATGTCTAGAATACGATTGCTTGTGTACAATGTGCATATTCCGTTAAATAATTGAACTGCCCCGTATTTCCATCCTCGACAACGGTTTATCTAGTCCTTAGAGATCAAAATGATGCCTTGAATAAAGTCCATAGAGTTAACTAGTTCCTAGCAAGATACTTCCATGAAAGCAAAAGCAACACCACTTCAAATTCAAATTAGAACACCAATAGCATAGTACCTAGCTAAGAATCTAGGTCCAATTGCTGTAACATCGTAAAACAGTGATGAGGATCACCGTCGATGAACGCATCCTCACAGGTGGAACTTTGACGTCATTGCTAGGGACGATCTCCAACCTCTTGGGCGTGAAGAAAGTCCAGTGAAACAAGATCAATCACCCGAAACATATTGTTGCTGCCTACTCACAATAATTGTCATCAATCTTCCTAATCTCTAGTGTCATACCCTCCTCGCCCCAATACTCGATCCGAAGTGATCACCCGAATCCAGACCTACGTCAGACTCAGCCCTACGACTTGTCAAAACCATTACTGCTTAGAATTCCACTTCGTTATACTTCGCGCCCATGTCGTTCCCAGAATCCGAAAAATATTCCCCCTCCGGAGAACCGGAACACCTTACCATGAGCCCAAACCCCTCCGGCGACTCATTGTACTTGGATTCCAATGTTGCGCTCGAACAACGGAGGGAGTCCGAAGTCGAGATGAAGGCGAATGAACCTACTTCAAATCAAACGGAGGGAGAGGAAGGTGTTCTCGCGGGCGTGAAACACCAATTCGACTCGATGGCTCCTGGCGGCTCGATTTCGGAGTTTGGGAATTCCGTTAGCTCCGCCGCCCAAGAGAAGATTGTCGCTGCGAAGGATACTCTAATGGAGGGAGCGTTACCTGCTGCACAGGGAGCGTTACGTACCGTTCAAGGTCATATTCGCACCATCTCAGGTGGATCCAATGAAGTCGAGGAGACGGTACCTGAGGGTATGTTCTTGCTTTCATGAGTTTCTCGGCAGCGCGTATGAATTAGTTGTTGACGGAGGTGTTATTTTTAGAGCTTTCCCAGGAGGAACGTGATCGCATTGATAAAATGAGCAACGAACAGGTCTGCGACTTCTTACGAGAGAAACATATGAGCAATAAGCACCCACAGCCAACGAAATAGACAAATGGCAGCACATCCTCAGCATTTTGGGATCTAGTCTCAATTGACTGGGGACCTAATCTTATGTCTTTAGCAGCTTGTGGGACATTCTGGATGTCGCTGATCGCATCTCTTCTCTAGGGGGACAGGAGCCTCGCTCATTACACAACATGTACAATTAGCTGTCTCAGACTGTACTATTCGAATGACAAATGGACATGCATCCTACAATGCACAAGACTCCATCCAAATTGATACGTCTCGGACATTAGAGAGCCGCCCTGAATCCTCTGTCGAGCGCGCGATCCAAACCCAGGAAGTCAGCCACTTGGCCCAAATGATCGACACCGAAGAATCCCTCAGTCTCGCCCTTGTCGTTCGTGCACACGAGCCATGGCAGCCCGAAAGCTCCCGAGTCAAAAGACCGACTGGTATTCGCGGTCAGAAGGGCCTTGACGTCCGGGTTGTTCATCTAGGGACTTAGTTAGCTTGGTGCTTGCGGTCGCATTTCTAGCGAACTAGCTGCAATATTAGGTGGTGTTGTAGCGGACTTACCGCAGACAAAATCTCGTGTGCTTCTTGTTTGCCAAGTACGCTCTCAATCAAGGGGGCGAAGCCATCTGGCTCGCCGATGGCAGTATTGCCTTCAACCCAGACCGCATGGAATAGCGCCATGATCACCGGAGCGAGCTTTTCTGGTGCTTTCTGGGAGATTGCGCACAGCGCACGTTGCGCGGATAGTGTGCGGGAGGGGAAACCTTTAGGGAATCCCTCTATAATCGGGACTGAGAAGTATTTCGCCCATCGCACCCGCTGCCGGCCCAGATAGTCTTTTTTATCTAGATTGCAAATACATTATAAGTTTTCACGGTTGCAATGGTTGTATTTAGATTCATGACCTTCACTCACTTTTGATGTTGATTGGAGGGCTGTTGCCACATGCATTCATCAAACCCCCGAGCAGAATCGGAACATAAGTGATTTCACATTTCGCAAAGGCAGGCGAATTCTAAAATCAAGTTAGACAGATAAAAGCTTCGTGGATTCTGAGTGTCCATACCTGCAGCACATGGAATGCAATGTATGCGAAGGGGCTGACGATGTCGATGTAACAGGTAATCTTGGGACCCGACATGGTAGAACTTCTGCAGTGAATTAAGGTATTCAGCTGGCCCAATAGGGCGGAGGGTACCAAGTGGAACTATAAAGCAATGGCGATATTGAAAGGAGAAATGAGGAATATAATCAGCCCTGGAGATCTTGAAGTTTGATATCTCCCCGCAGCTGGAGTTCCCCTCTGGGCCGAGGTCCAGGGGTCTATCCTATCCCTTCTTTTGGCTATTCACATCGTGTCATTGTCATCCCACGACGCGAGGAGATACATTGAGACGATGGAATAACGAAAGCTGAACTCGAAATTTGAATGTGAATCTTGATCGGCATGGCCACATCCACTCTTTTCGACTTTGTTCCTAGCCATGCTATTCATTTCGCTGGAAACATATGTAAAAACTCGGATTTTCAACGACACATTAACCACTACTCACTGATGCGATGATAAAATAATTCCTCGAGTCGCCCCTTGTATATTGCATCAAGATGTGTTCACAATGAAGTAAATATCAATATTTGGATCAAGTGTGCCACCGCCGCCACTCTGTATAAGAGAGGGCCAATACCTCTATTTCACCCATTACGGCTCCACTCAACAATAATCAATTTGAACTCCCCCCCCCCTGAGACTATCATACAAAATGCCCTCTCGAAACAGAGCCTTGAATAAGAGCGACGCCGAATCCGAACAACAGCGCAATCCGAAGCCCGTCAATACCACAGACCACTCAGTGGTAACCAGCAGTGGTGGACCGGCACATCGCTCCCGCCGCGAACGGTCTGAGTACAGATCATGGGAAAGGGGGAGAGATACACCGAGGAAGGGAACAACGGGGTCGAGGAGTCGGTCCGTCTCGAGGCATTGATACATACTTCGTGCGATATCATCTGATTGATGCGGTTGGATCTGGGTAACTGCTATTTCTTGGGATTACTTGTGCAGATGCTGACTGCATTAAGGTCATCCAGATCTGAATTATTGTAGGCTGGACAGGCCTGCATACCGAACGATGTATATGAAGCATATCTAGTATCCAGGGATTCTTTCGCCATTCAATCTCAACTCTTGCATCCACCATTCAATTTGAGGTCTCTCTTTTTGTCCTATAGCCTGACAAGGGTGCTTGACAGGCTGTATACGGGCTTGGGAATCTGGTGGTAAGAAGGTTGAGGTAAATGGAAGACGGGCTTTATATACTCCAGTAGCTGGAAGTAAGCCCAACTTACAAGGCACGTACGCAGTTCTTGCCGCGGATGGAAGAAAAGCAGATCTAGGACCATGTAACTTGTTTTAGATGATTTACCATGTCGGTATCCTTCTAGCCACCATGGGTTGCCTAAGCGTTACCTACCCACCTAGTGGCGATGCCGTCAGCCTGTCCCTTGACTCATATGGATAAACAGTACAACCACGGAGATCACCACCCTGAGCGGTTTATCCTGCCACACAGTATAGGACTAGATAGGCTGTTAGGCACGGCCTTCCGTACTACCTAGCCATGGGGGTATGAGTCAACTCTGATGCATTCATGTCAGCTATGGTTTCATGCAGTTTGTGGCAGATCTTTGCTTATTGAGTGCTTTTGATAGATCTTTTTAGACCTTGTGCGTTTGTTTCCTTTGTCCCATGAATCTAATTAGATAGGCTCCATGACAGCAGATAGAGACCATCATCTATTAAATTGATTCTGATCACCTCTCTCTTTGTAGATCTGACTTCATCATATACACTATGTCCTCTCTCGTCATTTCTGTTGCCTATATGACTGTATCGCAGATGAAGATGTTGGCTCTAATAACCTGCATGTGTATCTTTTAAAAATGAGCCCCCTTCAAGTTGAAGTCGAAACCCGATATATCTACAATCCCAAAACGGTAATTAGGGCTCCCAATCTAGGGCTATCCAGCCCCTCCATCGGCGATCAGCGATAGTCCCGCCAACCTCAGTAAGCAAACAACCTCAGACCCAAACAAGTCGCCAAACACCAACAAAATGGCGCCAATCCCCATAACGATCGTGACGGGCTTCCTAGGCTCAGGCAAAACCACAATCCTCCTCAACCTAATCCCTCAACTCCCAAAGACCTACAAACTCGCCCTCCTCAAAAACGAATTCGGCGACGTAGCCGTGGACTCCCAACTAGCCTCAACACAATCCATCAGCGGCGTGCGCGAAATGCTCAACGGCTGTATCTGCTGCAACCTTGTTGGCCAACTCAGCGACGCACTGGACCAGCTCCGCACCGAAGTGCAACCCGACCGCATCGTGATCGAGACCAGCGGGAGCGCGTTCCCGGCAACACTCGCGATGGAAGTGAACCGGCTTGCGCGCGAACAGGGCGGACATTATGTTCTCGATGGCGTGATCAGCGTTATCGATGTTGAGAACTGGGAAGGGTATGAGGATACTTCGTACACGGCGAAGATCCAGGCGAAGTATACCGATTTGATTATTTTTAATAAGTGGGAGGATCTGCCTGAGCGGTTTGATGTTTGTTTGGATCGGGTGGGTGATTTGGAGGTTGAGACGCCTTGGGTTACGTCGAATAAGGGTCGTGTTGATATGGATGTTATGCTCGGTATTGACGGGGCTTTGTTTAAGGAGTCGGAGGATGGGGCGATGGGTGGTCATGGACATGACCACCAGCATCAGCATGATCATCAGTCTGAGGTGGAGGTTCTGTCTGTTATTTTGAAGTCTGGTGTTGAGGGGGAGACGGTGGATGTTGCTGCTCTCGAGAGGTTTCTCTCTTCCGCGCCTCGTGAGGAGGTGTATCGCATCAAGGGAATTGTTCGCTGCTCAAACCAGGATCTTCCTGTCGAGACTTCGGATAATTTGAATGCCAGACAGAAGCTCGAGACTTCTGGGGTGCAGTATTATATCCTCAACTGGGCGTTTGGACGCTGGACTTGCACTCCCTCTGCTGTGGTTGCGGAGTCTGCAGACCCGACTGTGATTGCCCGAATTACATTGATTCTGGCTCGATACGAGTCGGCCAAGTGGAAGAAGAAGCTCGAAGCTGGTGGGCTGGTCCAGGCGGGTGTGGGTGAGGGTGTGGAGTTGAGTGTGGAGCGTTTGGTCTAGATTTTCGATGGGGCCGGCTCCTGTTTATAGATGCCGTTATGCGGTTTGTTTCATGATACCTTAGAAACGTGATGATAGAGCATGATACACCTGTAATTGAACATCAAGACTTTTCATATTTTGTGCTCGAACGCATTAACATGATCATAGAGCAAAATATTCAACGAGAGATAGCAAAGGATATCTAGTCAAGAACTTGATGCAAACAAGACGATCTTTATTCTGATTTAGAATCTAGAGGGCGAAAAACACAATTGCATATGTAGCGAGAACGCACGATAGGTACTATATTAGACGGCCCCAAGGGCAGTGGTCACCAGAACAAAAAGTCATTCCAAACAAAAAGACACATTTGTAAAAGATCGTGAAGCACAACAGATTGCAAACTAGTAGTTGAGCAAAGCAGAGGCACCTGGCTCGCTAGAGATATAGATCACCTCGTGGTTGTCAGAGAAGCCGTTGAAGCGGGTAGCGCTGCACTTGGTGTAGGCTCCCATCTCCTCGAAATAGAGCCAGTCACCGGTGTTGAGGAGGCCAGGCAAGGCAATGCGCTCACTTATAACATCGATACCGTCGCAGGTAGGGCCCCAGATAGAGTAAGTGATGTCCTCCGAAGTCGCAGAGTTCGGAGAACCAGGCTGGGAGTCGGCCGCGCAGGTGAGAACCTGAGCGACGGGATGCTGGTGATCGAAGATGATGTTCGAAAAGTTGCCATAGACGCCGTCGTTCAGGTACAACATGAAAGCATCGCGAGAGGGATCATCTGGATCCGGAATGTCACGCCGCGCAATGACGTTGGCGGCCAGAGTATAGGCAGTGGCTACATAGTAGCGACCGGGCTCGGCGATCACACGGATGTTCGGCGGGAAATAGGTGTCCACGGCTTCGCCCAGAATGCCCGCGAACTTCTCAAACGTGTCCTGGCAGAAGCCACCGCCAACATCCAGAGTGTGGAGCTCGTGGCCGATCTCGGCTGCTTGATCGAAGACCATGCGTGCATCCTGCACGGCTTTGAGGAAAGCCCGGGGATCCTCGGCGCCAGATCCGACGTGGAAACTCACACCAACGACCTTGAGCTCCAATTTATAAGCCAGTTCAAGCAACATACGAGCCTGGTCCATGGAAGCACCAAACTTCATGCTCAGCCGGCACAGGCTGGTCGAGTCATCGGTCAAGATGCGCAGGTAGAGCTCCGCCTCAGGGAAGGTGGCCTTGATCTTATACAGCTCATCGGCGTTGTCAAAGGTCATCTGCTTGACGCCGACCTCGGAGGCATAGCGCAAGTAAGACTTGGTCTTGCAAGGCTGCGCATAGATAATGCGGCTAGGATCAATGCCCGTCTGAAGGGCCATATCGATCTCAGACTTGGAGGCACAGTCGAAACCGTTTCCAAGCTGGGCCATCAGCCGGAGGACTTCCGGGTCCGGGTTACACTTGACAGCTGTTCGGTGTTCGTCAGCAGGGGTTCAGGGTGGGCGATCCAGTGGCAGAGAGAGGCCTACCATAGAAGGGCTTGACACGGCCCAAGTTCATCTTCCAGCGCATATGCTGGCGGTAGACTTCACCCATATCCGCCACGTAGAAGGCATCCTCCTCACCAGGACCACAGTGGTCCACATCCACTTCCGCCGCACGCTTCTTCAACACATCCAGAACGAGCTCCTTGGCAGTCAACGAAGATTGCAACAATTTGTTGTCCCCATGACTGCTGACAAGACCAAGATGGTCCAGACTAGTATAGTCTTTTCTGAAGGTGCATACTTCAGCAGTCGATACACACGCAGTCGGTGCCATAACCATGCCGCTGCGACTCAGCACAATTTTTTAATAGAAAATAGAGAGATAATAGAGAGTTTTTAAACCGGCAGGCGACTGCGCGTTAGGGAGGACGAAAAGTGTCACAACCGTAGTTGACTGGACCAAGCCTCCTAGACCCTTCCCCCTGAAGAGGAAGAACCTTGAAAGAAGTCCTATGCGGCAGCTCAGAGAACGAGGGAATAATCTCCGGGGACGTCAACGGGACGAAAAAAGGCGCACCGGACGAAAATTCAGAGAAGACCAGGAGGTGGAATGTTGTTAAGAGTGTCGCGGAGACGTTGAGTGGAGACAATTTGGCTAAGAACCAGAAGGGAGGCTACTGGAGCCGTGGTGACCGAATCGCCTTTGGGGGTTCCAAAGGCAGGGTCTGAGGGAGTGGACCTAAAGGGCCGAATAGTTTCTAAAAGAGTAGAGTAATTAGCAAGTCTGGTATATTTCCAGCTGCTAGGATAAACTATGAGAGAAAAAAATGGACGGATGAGAAGGTCGAGGGTTTTTGAGGAATTTTTTTGAGGGGCAGTGAGCGAGCTTAGGGCACACGACCATTGGGGGAAATAAAACGCCGCACGGGGTCACACACACATCCGAAACGAGTTAACTTGGAAATAAAAAAAGACTCACCTAAATAATAAGCTGTATGAACCCAAATAGAATAGGGTAGAATAGAGAGTGTGTTGAAAAGAAAGCCCCAAGAGATGACGGAGGCCTTGGGGGGGAAATCTTGGAACCTTGGAAAAACGCGGTGCTTACTCAGCAAGCAAGTAACCTTGGGAAAAAGACAAGGTTTCCGGCGGACTTCTCTCAGCCAGCCCTTGTATTTCTCCCTGTCAGTCTGTTATTCTTTCGGACTTGCGCGAATTAAATATTGGGCCTTGTTAGGCGTTATTATCTATCTGTCCTGTTCCTAGTGACTGCATCATGCAGGAGATAGATCCCACACAGTCCTCGTAATTGCTGGATTCGATGGCAGCGGTGTGTGTGTTAGTCTGTGATTTGTCCTTCATCCGACCTCGGGAGTATATCCCTGGATGATCAAACATTTGCACTTGAACCCACCTCAGCTTCTTCATACAGGTACATACGTGGCCGTACTGTATGTACTACTTTATATTTTTAGTTCTGGCTATGTGATACACTTGCAGATGACACTTCTATGCACAATGCCGAGAAATGTGCCAAACTATCAAAACTGGCCAGGGATCAAGCTCTTGGGCAATGGGCCAGGGCGAGAACCCATAAATGACGCACCGTTGATCCCACTTGCGGACACTCGATTCCACTTTGGTGCACGGACGAAATATCAACCAACATTCTTTTTACCATTTCCAATACATCTTGAAGAGTGGCCTTGATTAGCATTGGGGCTGCTATGCCTTCAATCACCAATCTATGTTATTTCCTATTCCAAGAGCGGATTTGGTTAAGCACAAACTTGGTTCTTGTGGATATTCCATATAAAAAGAAAGAACTACCCATGGGCCATCACTAGAAGACAAACTTTCCAAGGTCATCTAAATCCGGAATTTGGGACCGAAAATAGTTCCGATATACTACCTACATATATGTAGGTATGCTATGTATACTATATAGGCCATACAGAATACGCACAACAGCCACGGGAGCAGACTATTTCATATGCATCAGAAGAGATGTGTCCAACCAGTCGTTGCTAACAATTTACTCCAGCATCTCCTCAGTGGCACTAGTATAGCTATCCACCTGCTAGATTTTACTGGTTTGTAACTGGCCCTGCGATTATTTAGGGCCTGATCCACCTGGTTCCTTCGATCTGTTTGACAATTCCAGAAGGGGGCAAAATATCAAAAAAGATGCCTTAGGAATGTAAAAGCGAAGAATATGAGGGATTATGCTGGGGGCCACATATGTATGTCTTCTCACTTGTATATATATGTGCTTTATATGCTCGCTGCAGTTGGCGTGCAGGACGAGCTGAACATACCCCCCCACTTGTATGCAGATTATACACCATGGATTTTCTAAAACAGCATTGTCGTGGTTGGACCGTACCTTCATACAGGGCGATTATAAACAAACAACATTGAAGGTTGTTGATATTCCGTTCTCTCGCTTCTTGTGTCCTATGCTTGACTGTCGTTTATTGTTAGTTCTATGGCGTTATGCTTTCTTTCGAGAGGAATCCTTGGTAATTGTTTCCCATCCAGGGTCACAATGTTCTACATGCTATACATCCTCACTTGCCCGACTGTAGCAGTAAAACTCAATCTCATCCACCTCATCATGTTGCGAGGGGATCTCAACGCTGTCCTTCACCGCCGTAAACCCCGCCGTCCCCATCAAGTCGAAAAACACCGTTTCGCTATCATGTCGCCTCTTCAGAGCCACCAAAATTATTGCATCCGGAGATGTCCGAACCAATCGGTCTAGCGTCGACACTAGCGCGGGCAAGCTGTCTGCATTGTAGGTACAATCAGAGACAAGAATGAGCTCAATGGGCCGGGGGCAGAGCTCATCCGGTGGGTCGTCCCAGTCGAGGTTTTGGTAGTGAACACTGGACATGGTTGCGAGTTGGGCAGCATTAATATTGCGTGTTATTATGTCCTCAACCTCAGGGAGGTCCGTGAGTAAGACCGAACAGTTGGGAAGCATTGAGGCCAACGCAATTCCCGCTATCCCGCATCCTGCCCCGAGCTCAACTACCTGAAGAGGTTGGTTGCGGGGGCTGGATAGGACCCGTTTCAAGGCTGGTATCTTAGGTTCAGTGCTTTTGTTTTTGTCGTTACGCCTTATATTCTCACGGATCATATGAAGATATGTAACTGTTGCAAGGCCCGCATCCCTGGGCACATCCCTGTTTAGAATACAGGGAAAGACAGAAAGATATGTAGAAGGCTTACCATATGTGTCGAGCAATGCTATTTCCTGTCTCTTCCCAGATTTTCAAGGGGAATGGTTCGCAGCCGCTGTATTGAATGCGCCGTTGAACCAACTTCTCCGCTGGTATGGACCGAGGCCCAAATGGAGCACTTGTTGCAGCAACCACTAAGGGTATGGGAGAATACTGGGATATAAGGTGGCCTGATGGGTGCCGCACTTGAACCGTCAACACCATAGACTGCTGGGCGAGGTTGGGTGGGAGAGGTCCCAGAGTAATAGCAAGTTCACGATTACTGGCATTCCATTTTGTCGCTTTTTGAAAAGTAACCCGAGAGGAATTCTCAGCTATCATCATCAAATCAACATCTTCAGCGAGAAAAGAGTCGCCCAAATCAGTGGTGATGCAGATAAGAGCGGAGATGTAGGTGGACCCTTTCTGTTGCTGGATCCTGGGCGTTTTCAGGAACCGAACATAGTACACCATCTTGGAGATATAGAACACAATGCTTTCTCTAGATTCCTCAATGCTTCCTCCTAAACACACCTGCACATCTTCATTAAACCAAATTTCCCAAATTACCCGCGCTGACTAAGCAAGGAATGACATCGTTGATGTTGCGACTTCACTTGCCTCTGCTTATACCCCCGTACCTTTTCCAATGTCGCCGGCGACAGCTGGTGGAGCGAATCACACAAGATCTGACACTAGCAGTATTTATTGCTAACGCCGTTGTCCAACATGATGCGGCCGCGCGACCCCCGTATCCGACAACGGATCAATCAGATCTCCCATAACCTCGAGACCGCGAACGAAACCGCGCAAGAGGGACTTTATACTTTCTCTCACAACTACATATCCCCCTGTTTTGAATCCATTGGAAATTGCGTTTCTGCATGTACAGCACCTTGCCTCCCGAACCGAGAAGACCACCTAAGGCGGCGACGACGCGGCCAAACTGAAGCCAACTTTGATTTCTACGACGACTGGGCCAACGAAGAAGAAGATGATGGGTTAATTGGATGGGGTACGGGCGAACTCGACCGCCTTCTTGCTGGCAGCGGGCTGGCGCGCGGAGCTGCTGACCAGCCGCATCGCCCCAGGAGGATGAGCTACGGGACACGCAACACTAGGCGCAGGAGCACCGCACACGTTACGGATAATCACGTTGACCCGACTGTGATTCCGAGCTCTTCATTACTCGGCTTCCTCGAGCGCTTTCCGTGGAGATTCGGTGCAAGAGGAGTTAAGTATCGGCCTTCCGCTGCTGATCTCCAAGAACACCCTGGCGCCCGACACTATGCGCACGAAGATGAGCCGTTAATGGAAGCCATGGATGATGATTATGATGGTGCCCAATTGTCCCACTCCCGTAATAGGAGGAATCGCAGTGCGACTCAATCTTCCCGCGGAACGGACAATTCCCTTAGCTCGCGCGGGGATCTATTTCCTAGTGATGAGGAGGAAGATGCAGTTCCACTTGATGATGAGTTTGCGCTTGCTTTCGGGCGCCGTGGAACGGGTCTGGAATCAGATGACCAGTCTGGGACGAAATCTGAAATTGTACAGTCTGCATCTGCGTCCAGTCTAGGTGGCGCGTCCTCCAAAAAGACAAAGCGGAAGAAGAAACGATCCCCCAAGCGGTCGCCGAGTTACAATGACACCACCATTGCTCAAAGTGTTGACACACCATCAATGGCAGACTTGAAGACGGAAGAGGAGCGCGCGGCATTGGAAGAAGAAGCGGATATTGCGAGGCGACGGCTTGCTGCGCACGAGCTGGCCTTGAGCCGAGGCCTTGATACGGGGGGCGGCGATAAAGTATGATACTTTTCATCTTTTGGCCACAATCAAGAAGAAGCTAACCGGATTACTTGTTTAGCCTGCTACAACATCCACTGCTCCGAGTGTGCGATCACAAGAACAATTCAATATCCCAAGAAGGACATTCAGCGAGGCATCAAGCCGCCGCATGTCCGATAACCAAACCGAGCCCTTCCCTCGCCTATCTATGTCACCTTCATCTTTGGCCATGGATTCTCCGGGCTTATCGAAAGCCTCACCAAGGGCTATGTCTCCCCATGAGCTTGGTGAAAATACGAATTCCCTTGATTGATCGTTCAATGGGCCTCCACACGCATTGCTGTAATTTGCTTTGGGTGGTTATTGTGGACCTCTGCCCATTGATCACCTATTTTGTATGATATTATGAGCGACTTTGTTACACTATACCCCCATGAATTCAAGAGTCTCAAGAGTGGCAGAACTTCTTGAGCATTTCAAACGGAAAATTGAACAAAACTAGGATAAACACTGATGGTGGTATTCAGGCTACTCAGCCCTCTCCACCCATGAATCGACGAATATCATATGGGCATCGCGTCCATTTTCTGCTGCAATCAAGACAGCATCATGCTGCATGCCTCCCCATTTCGGGAATCTCAAGTCGCTGCTAAACGAAGGCTGGTCTAGAGTCTTCGACTTCCCACATCAACACCTGCGAGTGTCCCTGAAACATTCTGGGATCCATCATTCCCCTGTCCACCCGACTCACCCTTGACACCTCTCATTTCACAGCCACCACCAGTATGGCTCCTGCTGATTTTCCTGAGCTTATTCCAGACCTGCTCATCATGACGTTCCAAATCCCAAGGCGGAACAAAGTGCTCGATGCTCCGGGAGGGATTATCGTACTGGAAGATCTTCAACTTGGCACCAATCGCAAGGATGCCATAAACAGGCGCCGCATTGTCTGCGAGGTTGCGATACCGAAACGCAAGATACAGCTGGAGCTCTCTCTGTCCATTCTCCCACTGGTCATCATCCTGCCTATCAACGCGCTGATAGTACAGCACAAGAACTGGGTTCTGGAGACCGTCTTTCATGTGGGAAATTTGAAGCTCAAACCAGCCTGGACATCCGCGTAAAGCGTAGTGCATGTATGGGCGAATCAAGAAGCCTTGGGTAGACGGGAATCGCAGATTCAGGATCGCATTCCAGGTGGCGAGTCCGTCGGCTTCGATGTTGTCGTTGTGGAGGTTTCTGATTAGCCATTTGATGGCTGGAACGCAAGTATACTGGAACTAGGAATGGTATTAGCTGGGGAGGAGTGGACGTGGGTAAACACAGGTCACTGACGTTTCCGTTGTTAGACATGGCTTTGGATACTGAGGTTCATCTCTGGTGCTACTAGGTATATGTAGGATGGTGTTTAAAGGTCAAACAGGAGGGGATGTCCAATGTAACTGGTAGAATGAGGCTCTTTATGGTGTTTTCTATGTATTTTACACCGTTGTTTCCTACCAGTGCTGTCCACTGAATACATATGTATACATCTTGCTATTTGTTAGTATCAAGCGGGGATTTAGGTCCAGGTATATTGATGGACTAAACATTATCTGCCTTGTTCAGTTGATTTTCGCTCAACGGGGTACGTAAACTCTGCTGCTCTTGCGCTGCTACCATTCACGACTACATAAACACATAAACAGAGAGGAAAGGGTGCAGTAACAATTCTGAGGAAATAGAATATGTAATGTCTCACTTCAATATACTTGCTCATATTGAAGAAAGGAAATACAATAGCTCAAGTAAACATAGGCCAACTCTCTGAATCGCAAGTCGAGCTATGATGAATATCAGGAGGCTAAAAGGCGATATGTGGATGGTTGCGTGAGATTATTGAAGAAATTCATTTCGGTGGCACTTCTTCTAACATAGAGATCGAAACTCTTCCCTCTTAATGAACGTGGATAGGGGGGCTCATTGATGACATGGTCTTCCTCGGTGGTATCCAGTTGAAGTGATGAATCACTTTCCAAGCAATAGGGCGATAGAGCCTTCACGGCTCGGGCACTTACCCTCCATTTCTCTGGGAATCAGAAGTCCCTATGAACGTCACAGCCTCCAACAAGCCGTATAGGTCTGTCACCCATGGCAGATTTGATAGTGAGCGGCTAGAGCGGACTGCTGGGCACCCTCACACAGGACATAAGTCTTTCGCGCTTCACGGTCGGCGATGCACCATGAGAAATTCAAGTTCTAACAGATGCATATGAATCGTCCATTTGGGAACAACTTCTTGGCAGCTTTCCCAAGTTTCTTTGGGTTGTCGCTTAGCGACTTGGCTGGGCAGACAATCACATGAGCTTCACAAGTTCCTGTTCCAGTGGAACCATTCCATATCCAGGCCGAATATTGAACCGCTGACGGCAGGCGTCCTATCCACATGGTTAGCTTGGGCGTTGGTACGATATCAGTGGTGTTTGATTGTACCTAACATCATCAAGGCTGTTTGGATGCTATACTGTGCAACTCATCACTTCCTCCTGAGTATGTTCTCGATTGTCCTTCGTAACCTTGGGTTCCTGTTTGCGGTCTGGGTTTGCAGCCATACTTCTTTCGTTAGTCTCCTAATGTTGACTCTTGTTGGGGGGTTCAGTCAGGCACCATGTATGGGTTGAGGCCTGTATGGACAGGTCCAGTAGATCAACAGATTGTTCCGCTCTTCTGTTGTGGGCTTCATCATATATGGATAGCATACTGTCCTCCATTAAGATCTCCTTCGGTGGCGATTTATGGAACACTCAATGCTCGAGCGATGTCTGTGCTTGGATGGTTGATTTATATATGACGAGGGGAGATCGTATCTGATAAATGAAAGGTGGAAAGGAAAAGGATATACACCAGGAACTGTACCGGAGTGTCAAATATACCTAGATACCTACCTAGGTAGGTATACCTTCACATTTGTTTGTCAGAACCATTTTGTTTGTTGACAATTCGGAAATACAAAGAGCATGGAATGTGAACCGAAAGCACCAGACCATACCTTCTTCAGTGAAGAGTTGCTCAGTTAGAGCCTGTTGAGATATAAATCTAGGGCTATATTATCATGATCTCCGAAAATTCCTAGGCACATTGCTATATACTACAAATATATATACAGTAAAGTCATAACATTTTCTAAACCCTCTAAAGATGTTAAATATCACCTAAGATATATCAGTCTACAAGTAACCCTCCATATAGACTAAAATTGAGATACCAAGTTGGAATTTGTCGCATTTACTATGGCCCTCCACTCGTAAATTATGTTACCACATCTTCAATCTCGAATTCTGACCTTTATTAGAATGAGGACGTTCACTCAAATCCCGTGGGGCCGGGAAATTGCGTCGGCACATCACGCCCCACGCGGGGCATCCGCAACACGTTCTAATCTGCTTCAAGACCGAAGTCTGCCATATCCAAAGCCTACAGGATTACGCAATTCCACCGTAGACAAGCCTACTCATTTCTGTACTTTAACATGGCCAAAGCCGAGTCCGATCTCAGGTCCATCCTCGATGGCGGCTTCGATCCTCAGAAGTTCCCCTGGTACGAGCCAGAGTTGATTGAGGTTCCTGAGCCAGCAAAGTCTCTACTCGAGAAGTACAGCAAAATCCCACCCGGGCAAGAGGTGGAACATGTGAAGAAAGTGGTGAGTCCTTTCCCATTCCTTTTGAGAATGCCCATGCTAATGGCGATGAAATGATACAGAGAGATCGAGCATTCGCTGTGGTAAGTAGATATTTCTATATCAACACTATGTACTAGAAGCGCTGTCCTTTGGAATCTTCGTGTGTTTGATGCGCGTCAGATGCAATTGATGGCTACGGAATGTTCACATCCCAGCCTACCAGTGACGAAAGATGGCTGATATATATCCACAGTTCCCATACCCTTGTATTGGATCATTCCGATTCCTAGACTTGAGCATCCCACAATCACCACTATACCCTGAAGTCCTTGATAGATTAAGGTCTGGCCAGAAACTGCTCGATGTCGGATGTGCAGTGGGGCAAGAGCTGCGCCAACTGGTAAGGCCCCAGAGAGCTCATGCAGAATGCAGGGCAATGAACGCAAATCTAACATACCAAACCAGGTCTTTGACGGCGTCCCGTCTGAAAACCTCTATGCCTCAGACCTACGCCAAGACTTCTACGACATTGGATACGACCTTTTCAACGACCACGATCACCTCAAAGCTCAGTTCATTGTAGCAGACATATTCGACGACAACTCCGATATAGTCAAGAAGCTGACCAACAAGATTGACATTGTGAATGCTGCTTCCTTCTTCCATCTTTTCAACTGGGATCAGCAGCTTCTAGTTGCAAAGCGGCTCGTCGGGTTATTGCAGGATAAACCCGGCTCCCTCCTAATCGGTCGACAGATTGGTCTAGTTAACCCTCCTCCTCCGGAAGATAAGGAGGCTGCCGGGAAGCACTATCGTCATGATCCTGCTACGTGGAAGAAGTTCTGGGACCAGGTGGGTGCTGAAACGGGGACAAAATGGGAGGTTGAGACTAGGATGGAGAAGTGGGCTGGGGCGGATAAGATGATGAAAGATTACCATGAAGGGATGGATACTTTCAAGCTGAGATTCAGTGTTCGGAGGCTATAAGATTTCATTTGATCAACTGTATTTAAAGTGTACATAGCATGTTTCTAGATCACATCATAGCACTTCGTGTACCACTAGATCCTTTTCGGGGCTGATGATAATACACCGGGGATATGCTCGAACACGCACAACTCCCGTTGTGCAGCCCTACTGTGTATTTCCTGTAAAGTGTTGGGATGTAGATGCTAGCATGCCAGAGTCGTACTGGAAAGGTGGAAGTCCGGACTGTATCTGGTGCACTGCAGAGGCTTTTTGGATCTGTGGCAGCTGCGTCGATTCGTCGAATAACCATGGTGGGTTTGCCAGAGACATTATCTCTTGGTCAAATATAGTCCATGAGTCGTCTGCGGTTGGGGCTGGGAATGCTAATGCCACGCTTGTGTCTGGCGGAGTATGCATGGCCTGCATGCTAGACTCGAGTCGGTGGAATAGAACGGTATGGATACTTGCAACGGACTGGTTCTTTCGTTCTAGGCTTTGGAGATGCGCTTGGATGAGGTGTAGATCTGAAATAGAGCATTAGAAGAGGCTGGTGATTCTGCTTTTCGGGAGCTAAATGCCATACCATCTTGGTGAGTCATGCCGTCTTCAACGCCTTGAAGGAGTAATGCGGCCGCCCATGTAATCATCTATTTTTGTTAAAAGGAGCATTACTGGCTATGGGGCAGAACTTACAATTAAGTCCCAATTGGACCATATGCTCGCATCATCTTGTCTCAGCCTTAACACTGCCCGGGCGGAAACAAGCAACTCATGTCGCTCAAAAGCACTAATGTTTGCAGGACTGAGATCAAATCCGCGAGCAGGATGATAGATTGAAAGCACATACAATTTGTGCAGGTGATACTGAAGCAGAATTAGAATACCTTGTCGATCAGATGGAGTGGGCTCTAATGACAGTTAGTCCCTGAAATTGGAGCACGGCTCGTGGACACTCACGGGATGAGCCATTATATCGTACCAGCCAGTCATCGAGTTTTCTCGCCCAATGCCGGATGACCTGCGAGTCACTTTCTGTAAATGGAGACCGAGCTGTAGGCCCGATGTCGGCCTCATCTGCATTGAGAGAGGACCATATGCTCGGTAGTCCACGGCCGACAAAATGACTCAGGCCAAAGTGCATCATTTCTGCAAGGCCCTGGAAGGCATTCCCTTGGTGGCAATCCAGTCGCTGTATATTTGGATTTGCGGCATGTCGTGGGAGGAGGGGATAGGACATGTGCATTGAGGCATGTTCTATATCAATGACCTGGAGCAAATAACGGTAAGTAAGGCATCGGATTTCGGTGTCATAGCTGCCCTACCTGAAGACCGGAGAACAAGCCACGCCAGTCTTTCGTGGTGGAATTCATCTCTGCTGGACAATGATCAAGCCAGATACGATAAGCCATTGCAATCCACGAGCCAGAAGCACCAACGTAAGCCTCGCAGCTCAGACTAGCCATAATTAACCCAAGGATATCATGAAATGCTTTCTCTCTTTTCGATTGTGGTGAGAGATTTTGCTGCTCATCTTTGTGCTCTAATAATTGCAGGGAACTTGGCTGCAGACCCGGAGTCACAAGCTCAGCAATAGCACTATACATAGCGGCAAAATAGCCGGAGTCCAACGATGCTAGCCCAGGAGATGGATGGTGCAGAGAAGATATGTAAAGCACAGAAGCGAGCAGGACAGGGGTCGGAGAAAGCGAACGCGTTATGGTCTGTTAGAAAGTGCAGAAGTGGGAGATTTTTCAAGAAGCTGTGATAGTGTCAGATATCGGCCGTCACATCACGATTTAAACAGTACATACGAGCTCCAAAGCTGCTGAACAACGGATCGCGACCAGACACTATCATCTGGAGGCGGACGAGTAATGACTCGTAAATGCGCAAGCGCTGTCCACACACCTTGTAGTGGCACGGCCTCCATGTATTCTTCGAGACTTGCTTCACGAGACAAACTATGTTCGTCTTCGTGATCCTGAGAGTCCTCGGTGATACCAAGCGCGGCCTCGATCCTGGCCAGCCGTTTCAGAATTGTCTGGTGATCCGGGATCATTGATAGAGAACCAGAAGCTTGGTCTTGATGTATCTCCATCAATTCATGCATCGCCGACGCCTGGATGAGAGTCAGCTCCGTGTTCGGGTTATTATCTCCGTGATTATTTGCTCACATTGGCCCGGGGCTTGAAGACACAGGCTGTTCGAGTGTGACGGCAACGACGACATGGAGGAGGCCCGGATACTTCGCATTTCATCTGATTGAATTGAGTCATCTCCTAGTATATTGGAAAGTAGCTATGTCTATACCTTCAGTCGTCGGCAATTTACTTTGACTGGTTAGCTTTTCTCCACAATGGATGCCAATGCCCGAACTCACCACAGGCTTTGGTCGGCTTCGGGCCGACCACGGCGCCTGATCTCTTCATGGCTACTCAGAGTAAGTCCCCATGACTCTGTGTAGTTAATTGATTAGAACTTGGAGAGAAGAGGGTAAGCAGACACACAGTTACATTGGGGCTCATCAGGGGGGGAATTATCGTTTCTCCGCTTTTCCCAGAGCCGCCCAATTATTATTCCTCGTTTTGAAGTTAAGACATGTGAGAGACTTATTTTGTTATTTCTACGAATTCTACAATCTCTATGGATTATACAATATTTATGTTCCCTCGTTTTTAGTCCGTCCGGCGTAGGCTTATAGGTCCAGGACGGGTCTGAAAAACGGAGAAGAGAAGTGTACCTGGCGGTTCACATTCTCTTTGTTCTTGCGCGAGCATCCTGATGGAAGTGAATGCGACATCTCTCAACCAAAGGTAGTGACTGGTTGGAGATGTGATTAGCTCGGTGCCGAAGCACGTGAATATCTTCCGCGCGGTTGAGGGTCAAGGTAGGGGAAGCAGCATGAAAACAGAGAGAAAGAGGAGAATGGAGATGTATACAGATGGGATATACACGGTTATATGTACAGGGTAGGATGCGATGCAAGGAGGTGAAGGTATAAATACACGGGAAGGTGAAGTGGTGATACAATTCCCCTAAACAAGGATCGTGTCCAGTTCAGAGGAAGGTGTGCAAAAAGAAAAAGAAGAAGCGACTGCTGAATGGAGATATCGTCTACGCGGCGGCATCCATGGAAAGCTTGCGCAGCTCCCATTCCGAATCAGTCCAGTCCTTCTTCTCACCCAGAACGCAAGTCGTCTGCCGTGAGCCATTCACCAGGAACTTGTCAGCGACCGCGTTGACGTCCTTGGCTGTAACATCCAAGAGCTGTTCTCTCCAGCGTTGGTCCATTTCATGGGTAACGCCGCTCATGAAGTAGCGGGCGCCTTCGTCGTCCACGCTCATAGGAGCATCAAGACCTTGGAAGATGCCAAGCTTAGCTTCTTCAATCTCGCGCTCAGACCAAGCACGATCTCTAGCAAAGATACCACTGTTCTTGAAGACCTTGAGCGAGTTCAGAGGGTTCGGGTCGCGGTAACTCATAAAGGTGAAGATGCCCTTGATGGGCCCGTTGCTAGCGCCCGCTCCGTAGGCACCACCCTTCTCTCGGATTTCCGGATGGAGATAGTTGTGGGTGAGAAGCTGAGACAGGATGCTGAGAGGAGCGCTGGATGGATCAACGAATGGCACAGTCTGAGAAGCCTGACCAGAGTAATAGACCTTGTATGGCATATCATAGAACGCCTTGTCGGTCGACTTGAAGGAAGAGGTGGTGAGATTGGCGCTTGGAGACTGTGTTTGAGGCAGTCCGGAAATCCATTTTTGCAGAATTGATTCGTTGGTACCAGCACTCTCCTTTTCACACACCATGCGGACGCGAAGGTTGGACGAAGAGATAGCGAAGGATTGGATCAAGCGAAGCTTCTCGATCAACTCCTGGAGACGCTCAGGAGAGGACTCTGCGTCCCGGAGCAGGTTAGCCGTAGCTTGCAATTGCTCAAGGCCAGACTGCTGCTCTTGGACCCAGAGGCTCCGAGAAAGACCAGCAGACGCAGCATTGACGGCGAATCGGTGACCAGTTCCTGCAATAGCATCCAAAGCTCCATTGGTGGTCATCCGTAAGAGTTCTTTAATCATCGCGGGCGCAGCAGGGCTCGTGAAGTCCGTCTCTGTAACCAAAACCGAGAGCATTTCCAGCATCTCAGGGATGTTCTTGTCGATAGCGAACCCAGAGAACTGCATACCCTCCTTGAACCGATCCAAGTGCGTTGGGGATGACACAAGGAACGACGAGGTCGAGATTCCTCCGGTCTTCAGCTTAATTAAATCTTCCCACTGCTCCATCGACCGGCTAGCAGTTCCCAAACGCATAACACAGTCGTTGAACAAGGGCATGAGCAAACGAAGTTCATCCGGTAGATCGACGAATTCATTCAAGGCCTGGAAGTAGGTCAAGCCATTAGTGGGAGCTTCGCGCCACACGACGTCAGCGCCCTCGACTTTAGACTCTCGGACAGGCTTGCGCTCCTTCTCTCGCGAGATGTCCTTGACTCTCAACGATGGGAGGCAGCTTAGATCAGCATTATGGGCGTCCTCTTGGATCTTGAGAAGTTCCAATTCCTCCTGACCAAGCTTGGTGACAGCCTTCTCAACTGACCCGTGCTCTTCGATAAGCTGCGCAAGTTTCTTGTTCTTTCGCACCAGCTCTTTCTCGTCCAACTCTTTGTTGAAAGTGGGAGTACCGACCATGGTAAAGGTCATGCATTGGTCGTTAATGAGATATTTCTCCACCAAAGACTCGAGATAACCAGGTTTCGCATATCTGCTCTTAAACTCGTCGATGACATCGTTCCAAGCGAGCTCCTTCATCGGGTTTGAGCCGTTGAGCCAAGTAGAAATGGTCTTCTCCATTACACCAATTCCGAAGTTTGCAGTCTTGTGGCGGAGCGAGAGCTCCAGCTGGTGAAGGAATCCACGAACCTTCTCCTCGCTGAATCCGGTAGAAACGGATTCTCGGAAGACATTTTGAATCACATCTTTGATAGTTGGGGCTTCCGCTTCAGTCACACCGTTAAGTCCAACCGAGAAGATGGGAGTCCGGCTAGATGGGTCGAGACCCGTGTTTGGTGTGAAAGAAGATCCAAGGCCACTCTCAACAAGTGCTCGGTACATAGGTGAGCCGTAGCCATCGAGGAGAAGCGAGGAAACGATTCCTACAGAGAAAGTTTCCACAACATCGGTTATGTCACCCATGTACCAGGACGTGGATGTCTTGTGCTGCCTGTCTTCACTGGCAAACGTATCGATGGGGCCAGGGACAGTCACGTTAAGAGGTCCCTTAGTGAGATCCAGAGGTCGCTTGATATCAGTATCCGCTTGTCCTTTCTGGAAGCCATCCAGTACTGCACCGATCTGCTGCAGGTGATCAGCCAGAGGCATATCACCATATGTGAGGATCTTGGAGTTGCTGGGGTGGTAGTTGCGCTTCGAGAACTCCGACAACTGCTTGTGAGTGAGATCTGTGATGTACTCCGGGTCTCCACCCGAGTTGTTCAGCGAAGGGAAGATGCTCTCTCTGAAACGGATATAGTACAGATAGTTTGCATCAGAGATCTGGCCCTTCATCTCATTGTAGACGACACCCTTGAACACGATATCCTCCAATGACAGCTGTTTTTCAGTTTGTCCGGGGACCGACTCTCCAGCACGCGGATCCTCAGGACCCAAGCGCCATCCTTCTTGTCGGAAATCTGATTCCTTGAGAAGAGGATGCAGAGTAGCATCTAGATAAACAGAAAGAAGATTTTGGAAATCTTGTTGGTTGGTCGTAGCAAATGGGTATGTAGTGTGGTCGGAAGCTGTGAAAGCATTCATGAAATTCGAGAGGGAGCGTGGAAGCATCTTAAAGAACGGGTCACGGATTGGAAATCTTGAGGAAGCACAAGGTCAGCAAAAGTATATTCAATAAGAGGATGTCCCTCACTTTTCACTGCCACACAGTGTGGTATGCTCCAGGATATGAGGCACACCAGTAGCATCCGGTGGGTTTGTCTTGAACCCAATTCCAAATACATTGTTCTTATCATCTCTAGCAACATGCATGTAGTCCGCATCGGTCTGGTCATGTTTCAACCAGACTGCAGTCAGATGAAGCTCAGGGACATGCTTCTTCTCCTGCAAGGTGAACCCGTGGAGCTTCTCGCCGACATTGGGGAAGTTATCCAAGTTGGTCACTGTCGATGCAGCTCTCCAAGTATTGCGTGGAAGGATCGTTTGTGTTGGCTTTAACGAGCGACTGATAAGCGGGTTAGAATTTGGCACTCGCGCCGTACGGAGGCGCATCGATGAGCGCAACATAATAATGTGTAGTTGACAATCGTAAAGAAACAAGACCGCAACCCCGGAGTTGAAAATGTCCAGCCCTGGAGGATCCACCGCCCAGGCTTACATCATCTATGCTAGCGTAAGCCTCACTGGCCGCCCGCTCGTCGAAGTTCTGCTCCGAAGACCAACATTTGCTCTTTCCCGAACGCTACGACAAACGAACGATTCCTACATCCCAGAGCCAGTGATCTCGCTTGTGAGCCTTGCCTCTGGGATATCTCTTCCGTGTGATTGATCCGTCTACATCCTACCCCGTATCTTGCCTATTTGGCGCAAATTTTCGGCTTCCGGTCTTCGTACCAACCCCCCCCGTGATTCGAACCGCCAAATACGTTGTTTCTGCAATACACCAGGGAAACACCTCGAAATGTCGTCCACCTCCATGGCAAAGAAAAACAAGGCGAAGAAAGCGGCCGACCCAAACGAGACATCTAAGCTTTTGGCTGCCAAGATCTCCCAGCTGGAGCAAGATGCCGCCGGCGAGAAAGACCAAGAGGCAGAAATTGGTGCGTGACTTCCTTTGTATTCTGCGGCGGCATTTTCCTCTTTGCTTGGTGCCGCTGGGCTGCGGGGTTAGTCTGGTACTTGGGGTCACTAACTTGGGTTTATGTACAGAGCGTGAGGTCAAGAAGGCAACTCGTGATCTCAACCAGCTTTTGAGCAACATTGAGTCCCCTATGACCAAACTTGAAACCGTTCACAAGAAGTACACCGAGCTGTTGGCGGATATGAAGAAGTTGGATCGTGATTATTCTAAGAGCAAGAAGCGTGCCGATCAGCTACAAAAAGACCAGGACAAGGGCAAGTCTGATCTCAACAAGACCGTTACAATGAAGGACAAGCTGGAGAAGCTGTGTCGAGAACTGACGAAGGAGAACAAGAAGGTCAAGGTGGGTCCATCAGCATGTGCCTCTAAACGATTGCGCCAAACACCGTGGAGGACTTGCCAGCTAAACCATTTGGTAGGATGAGAATAAGAAGCTGGAGGACACTGAGAAGAAAGCGCGCTTGATTGTGAACGAGCGTCTCGACTCGCTCCTCTATGACATTCAAGACGTCATGGCTGCCAAAGGGAACCCCCGCAGCGAAAAGGTGGATGTCGATTTGGATGAAGCGTACGTTTTCAATTTCCTTTCCTTCTTCGGGCCTTTGGGTTTGCTAACTGGAGATGTTTAGACTCCGCGCCAAACTTAAGACCATCAGCGAGCAGTTCGACGCACGCGACCTGCATTACAGGGGCCTCCTACGTGGCAAGGACTCCGAGATCCAAAGTCTCGCTTCCAAGTTTGAGGAGCAGCGTCGCGCTGGTGAAGTCGAAGCCAACCGAAGCCGAGCTTTGACCTCCCAGGTTTCCACTTTCTCTCATACCGAGGCCGAGTTACGCAGCCAACTCAACATCTACGTGGAGAAGTTCAAACAGGTACAGAAGGGTTCCTATAACCCCTCTCATTCCCCGGTCGCTGACGAAGACCACCAGGTCGAGGACACTTTGAACAACAGCAACGATCTTTTCCTTACCTTCCGCAAGGAGATGGAAGAAATGTCCAAGAAAACCAAGCGCCTGGAAAAGGAGAATCATACTCTCAACCGGAAGCACGAGCAAACTAACCGCAATATCCTGGAAATGGCAGAGGAACGGACCCGAAACCATGAAGAACTTGAAAGATGGCGACGGAAGTGCCACCATCTAGAAGCCCTTTGTCGGCGTATGCAAGCCCAGGGCCGAGGCGAAGGACTTGCTCTAGCGGAAGGCGATGATCATTTAGAGGGAGATGATGAAGGCACTGAAAGCGAGTACGACGATGACTACGAAGATGACGAAGAGGATATCAGTGATGAGGAAGATCTCGAGCCACCCACCCGGGTCGAACAACCCTCAGAGAAGCCTGTCTTTGGTCCCACCCCACCGCCCAATCTTTTGGAGGCTCGAGCGAATGGCAACGCTGCGGAGGTCAATGGCCTGGTCTTCTAAGATTATTACAATTTATTTGATGTCGATTTTGATTGAAGCAACTTTGGCTACCCTCGATGAAGACACGGTCTTCGGCTTTGTATCTACCAAGGCAATTGCTTCATTTTGCCATGTGGCTTACAGAGATCGATGATTCGTGTTGAATTCGAAAATGTAGAAGTTTTGTGCCATCTATTTTTGTCTCACGATATTCCTCGGTAATCACCAGGGTATAATCCATCTTCCTCGTTGGTTTCTTCAAGTCTTCTTGGTTTTCATATTTTTGTACAAGTACATGTCACAGCATTATCAACAACAGAAAAATCATGCCAAATATTATTGCACTCTAGCACCCGAGCCATGTGGTACTCCCTGTTACACCTCTGGATTATCTATAGTTTACTCGCAGATCCTGTGGAAGTGATATATGAGCCTCCGACTTTGAGCATCTCGACAGCCTGCTGGACCATTTCCTTCACAATGACCCCGGCTGGTTGGATATTCTTGACACTAGCCGAGACATCGCCCATGAGGAACGGCATATCGATGTCCTTTTCGTTCTCTAAATCATGCATCATAGGAACAACACCCTTAGACGTCAGCGCGGCAATATCAGCAGGCCGCGCTTCCCACTCCTTGATATAATCATTTGGCAGCATGCGCAGAGGCCGACCAGAGACAACAAGCGTGCGCTTGGTCTCGCCAAACTGCGCCCCAACAACAGCCTCCTTATGCAAGCGACTAGCACCGCTCTCCTCGGAGGCCACAAACCGCGTGCCCACCCAAACACCGGCAGCACCAAACATCAACGATGCCGCCAGACTACGTCCATCGTTGATACCACCAGCTGCAACGACAAGCGCCGGTTGACCAGTCAAGGGACTCTTATACTGCCGCGCCACATCCACGATCGCAGGTACGAGAACGGAGAACGGCACTTCGCCGGTATGACCTCCGCCCTCGCCACCCTGTGCACAGACAATATCGACGCCCGCCTGGAATGCCTTATGGGCGTGCTTCGGCGCACCGACCATATTCATAATCAGGATGCCGGCCTCGTGGAGTCGTTTTATGGTCTTCGCTGGCGGGATGCCGACGGCGGAGACGAAGAGCTTGGCGCCGTGTGAGATGGTCACCTCGATTAGCTCGTCCAGCTGGCCGTGCGTGTAGTCGTGGTTTGTTGCGCGCGCTGAGCCTCCGACCTGGGGAAGGGCGAGATCCACGCCGAAGGGGAGAGAGGGGTCCCGGAGGAGTGACTTGAGCTCTGTGAGCATCTCTGATAGTTGTGCTGGTGTATATCCTAGTCCGCCGATTGTACCAAGACCGCCGGCATTAGAGACTGCTGCTGCTAGTGGAGCTCCTGATGCGCGGGCCATGCCAGCTAGCAGCACTGGATGTTGGATCTTGAGCAGAGAGCATAGCGGTGTTTCAAGAGACATCTTAGATTGTGTAGATGGTGATGTTACGTCAGAAGTAAGATTGTGTGGAACTAAGAGGTGGCCGTATCTCAATGCTCTCTTGATTCTATGGAGAATGAGAATCATATACGTTTAGGTCTAATATGAAGAATAGAAAATGCGGGGAAGCCCTAAGCTATGTACGGACCGAGGCAGCTGATAGCCGATCTACATTTCACAGCTCCAACGTAGTATAATTATGCGCTGTTCTATGAATGGCACATCTCTGTGAATATGCAGCCTTTTCAGCATTACCCGAGCATATATTGACTCCCGAGGTCGGCTTAATGTGATATATTGCAACATACTCGGATATCATTGTCATTATATTTTCGCTTTGAGCCTAGTTCGATCTTCACTGAGATTAGAAGACGAAATAAAGTATAATTAATGAGACTAATGAGATAAATAGCAGATTTAAGCAGTGAACTTGATTGTTCCCATATAAAAATCGCCTTGACCAGTTGCCACTAGACCCCGAAGCGGGAATGTAATTGAACGCGCTAACTGACGCGTGGGCGCGTCAACCACATCTCTTTGCATCACCCCAACCATCTCCGACACACAAGATCTCAGCACTGTTCCGGAAAATATGGCACCGGATGCTGAGGACTACACTTTCTTGTGTCCTCCCAGGTAATACCTCTTGGTCCACTCTGCCTCCATCCAGGCTGCTAAATACCGGGAACCTTTCTCTGACCGTTGAATGCACTTTGTTTCGACAGCAAGGAGGAACAAGAACAGGAACCAGTTTACCGTACACCCTCCAATTACAATCCTCGTCATACCTTCCACCTACCAGCCGGCGCAGGACGGCACTATCAGCAACAATATGATGACATGTACTTTTTGCGACTCGCAAAGTTGAAACCCACCGTCGAACAAGTCGCGACGGATGCGTGGGATGGCCTTACTGTAAGGGCACCTGATCCAAGGAAATATTCTTGCACTCATCTATGGACTTTTCTGACACTTTGCAAATTTAGATCGCTGGAGAGAAGGTGCGACGCGTCGATCGAGTCCTCGATGTCCGACAAGGCGAGTTGTGCTGGGTGGCCGGCACCGTATACATGCATTTGCCAATGAAGCCGAATATTTTGGAAGATCTCAGCAAAGAGGTTGGTCTCTTGGCCTTGCTGCTTATTCTACCACTGACAATCTATAGAACTTCACCTCTGCGCCTCCTCCTCTCCGCACCTACACCGACCCTTCCGACCCCTCTTTGACCCAAATTATGTTGGAGGATGAGTCCGGCCGCTTACGGCTCACTGGAAACTTTTTGCAGTCTACACAGCTGGCGACAGGTGCCATTATTGCAGCCTTGGGAACCGAAAATGCGAATGGAGATTTCGAGGTTATTGATATCAAGCTGCCAGACTTGGCTCCGCAGCTTCAACGGTGGAATGGGAATGCTCCAGAAACTGGACTCGAAAAGGAACACGGCAAAATCGCCTTCGTCAGTGGCTTGGGAATCACAGGAACATCAAATGACACGCTTGCCTTGGAACTATTGACAGATTATCTTCTGGGCTACACAGGATTCTCGGGACATGGTGACAACAGTCCTTCCTTGGGTTCCTCTAAAATCTCCCGCTTGGTCATCGCGGGTAATTCACTTGGAGCCAGCGTGATTGGAGACGTGGCGTCAGCGAACTCCGACGAAGCTGCGGCAAAGAAAGCCCAGCCGAAAAAGTACGGCTATGACGCCTCTGCATACAATGCTGCACCAATCACACAACTTGATAACTTCCTAGCGGAGATCTTGCCCAGCATTCCAGTCACACTCATGCCGGGCGAAAAAGATCCCGCAAACTTCTCCCTCCCTCAGCAGGGGATCCATCGTACTATGTTCCCTCAAGCGAGGGCATATTCCGCGCCTCCTGTCAGAGGAGATGAAAAGCCCGAAGCGGGCTGGTTCGACAGCGTCACGAATCCCTGGGACGGAGATATCGAAGGCTGGCGACTATGGGGATGCAGCGGTCAGAATGTCGACGATGTTCTGCGGTATATCAGTATTGAGGGTGGCAATAGCACCCCAGACAAAGAGAAGGATTCTGATGCTCGGATGCGAATCATGGAAGCCATGCTTCGTTGGCGCTGCGGCGTTCCCACTGCGCCAGACACAATTTGTATGCTTGGGTACCCCAATCTCTCACAGAATTTTTTGCTAACGATACTCTCTAGGGTCATACCCATACCAATCAGATGATCCATATGTAATCGAGTCCTGTCCGCATATCTTTTTCGTTGGTAATCAGCCACAGTTCAAGACTGCCACGATTGAGAGTGACGTCCCTCTCCGCCTAGATGGCGACGCTGAAATGACGGGTACCGCTGATGGCTCTGACGCAGCCCGTGTTCGGCTACTGGCACTTCCCAAGTTCAGCGAAACTGGGGAATTGATTCTGGTTGATACCGAGACATTAGAGGTCGAGGTGGTCAAGTTTGGAGTATTCAAGGGACAGGAAGAACAAAAATGAACTGATAGAGATACCAAACAATCAATGGTACTAATGAAATAACCATGTCAAATCAGAGATGTATTGATTTATTGATACATTTACTCCGTATATAACCCCATGGCTGCTCAGACAAGTATACAACCCGAGTGGCTCCACGCGCCAAGACCCACAACTGGAAGAATCCATCCCACCAATTTCCTCTGTTTTATATCCATCGAGACCCTGATAGACATTGAATGAGTTCTTCGCAAGAGTACATACCAATTGAACAATTCTGAATCATTCACACTGAAAAGGATCATCTTTCGATCATCCGCTCACAATGCTGCTCAATGCCAACATCGGTACGCTGCTCTATGCCCATACCCACATATATACTTTCCCCAGAGATATCGCAGATCGAGACTATAATAAAACAGAAGAAACTAATTCCCATGTCTGAGGAATAGCCCTCTGCTCCTCAAAAGCCCTTCTAGTCCCATACTCATCATGGCACGTACCCCGATATCACGAATGGATGAAAGACCCGGTAAGCAAAAATCAATAAATCCTAGCTATAACCGACCTCTTTCTCACAAAGCCCAAGGAAATCCAAGAAGCAACAGCCTCAGAACCCTTAACTCTAGAAGAAGAATACTCGATGCAACGCAGCTGGCGCCAAGACGCCGACAAATTAACTTTCATTGTCTGTCGGGCGATCACAACAGGCACGGAAGATGAAATCCCCAGCCAGAGAAAACTGCAAGCAGAAAGTGATTCACCGGCTACTATGGTCGGCGACATCAATCTCTTCTTGCGCATCGACGACGGCGAGGAGGGCAATAGCCCGCCGCAGATAGTCGGCGAAGTCGAGCTCATGATCGCTGAAAAAGTCAATCAGCGACGTGGGTTTGGGCGCGCTGCTTTACTCATGTTCATGCGATATATTGTGCAGAATCAGGGAGCTATTCTAGATGAGTTTGTTAGTGGTGGCGATGTTGATGTTGAAACTGTGCGGAAGTTGCGGACTGGTGTTGAGACGACGGGGTCATCGGAGGGGCTGGCGCTTGAGTGTCTCAGTGTTAAGGTCGGACAGACGAATTTGAGGAGTTTGGCTTTGTTTGAGGGACTTGGGTTTGAGAGAGTTTCTGCTGAGCCGAATTTCTTTGGGGAGTTCGAGTTGCGCAAGACGGATTTGAGTCTAGGTGGTGTTGATGCTGCGCTTGAGGGGGCGAAGGTGCGTGGGTTTATTGCTTTACCTTATGAGAGAACAGAATAGAGTTGGTTCAATGGTTTATGAGGTCTAAGGTGTTGTAGTGGTCAAATGAACAACGTACATAGCATTCATTCCACAATACTGAAAAACACTAGCATAAAGCATCCAAAGTCACATCCCTCCAAAACATCCTCCACCTGATATTTCCTCATATCCCTGAATCAGGCATACAAAGCCGGTCCCGGAATATCGTACGAAGTTAGTGAAGAATAGATATCGAACAAGATCCCAGGATCAGTGTTGGTATACAACTCCATACCAGGTGTGCCATCTGGCACGTCGCTGCCACCACCAGTGACCTCCAAGTTGAAGCACTGCGGGTAGTTCTGAGCGCCATTGGTCTGGCCAGCAGAGTGAAGAGCGATAATCTCGTGACGCATGACATAGTTACCCGGAGCAATAGTGGAAGGGATCTTGACAGTCCACTTACCCCCAGCAGCAATCAGGTCATCGGTAGCCCATGTGCCAGGAGGGTTCGCGCCATCGATAAGACCTTCTTCTTCAATCTTGAAGAATTCCAGCGTGGTCTTGTCGACTGTGGTGCAGTCACCGTTGCACGAGGCGAGATAGGTGATCACAGGGCCGTGGTGTGAGTCTGGCCAGGTCGTCCATTGGAGGTCAATGCTGGAGCCAGCGGTGACAGTGGCACTCAAAGCTGCGTTGGATCCGTCTCGGTGGCAGATTATGTTGGGATCTTGGTATTCAGTGCCGTCTTCGAAACCGAGGTCGGTTGCCGTTGTCGTCCAGCCGACGCTGTCAGGGGGGTCTGCCATGTAGGCGTATTTGTCCACGAGGTAGCCGGTGTAGCTGATGATGATGTGGTTAGTTCGTGGTTTGCATGGGGACTTTGGTTCTTAGATTAACTTACCTTTTGCCATCGGCAACGATGCCGGAGACATAGCCATGGCCTGCAACAAGAGTGGCAGAGGCTAGGAGCGTAGATAGCTTTGAAAGTGTCATTTTGCTCGGGCTTTCTGGTCAAGAATTCTGAGGATGTTTCCTGTCTGTTCAAGGCATGTCTTTGAGCTCGACGCCTGCCGTTTATATACACAGCCCTCCAAGGGCTCGTCTTTGTCTGGTTCTTTGTTTGACTATTGATTTAGCCGGCTGTCATTTTCATGAAGGAGGTCCGTTATGATCTTGGAATAGTGCCAAACACCATTACGTCAATTTGCATCAGTTGAGCACAAAAAGGTACCATCCAGGGTAAACTAAGAAGACTTAATGTAGGCACTTGTTGGTGGAAAATCATAGATCGAAGCCGGTGCCTAGGCTTTTCATTGTTCTATTGTTCTGAATGAAAAGGCCTCGGCGTTTGAGCCACCGAAAAGATATATTGCCAGGGGTCATGGGGTCAGCAATTCCATACCAATAAAAAAGAACTAGTCAAGCCAAAGGCTTGGAAAACAGAATCCACATGTATATATTTGGGTGCAGAAACCAGGGGCACAAATGCCAGCCACCATGGCTAATTTCTGCAGCCAAGAACGGCAATGAATGGTGGTAATCCGGGGTACCGGGCCGACGGGAATATAGAATCTGCAACGAGATATGTATTCCTATAGGACAATCAGTCTACTCCGCATCGTATGCGCTGATTGATGCCAAGAGAAGCTGTGACATGCCAAGCAGTGCGGAGAGTAATATTTATAGAGAAGTAAGTGCCGTGGCCTGAATAGTAATGATCTACGGAGATATCCCGGGCCTATGTATTGAATTGGCTAAATGTCGAAAGGATCGAGGTCTACATCGTCAACGTATCTTGTAATATACAACTACTATACTCGAGGTAAGGAAATATTTGACTTTTGATTGATTGTAAAATGCTGAATAGTAACACCTGAAAATGCAGAATTAAAGTAGGAAACAGATAGAGAAATATATATTCTCGAATGTCAATATGTCGTCCTAAGCGTGTCCACTAAGTTCCAATCCATGCATCGAAAAGACTAGTACATCAGGGTGCGCTTACCAGAGTAGTATGGACTATAACGAAGAGCCGGATGCATAGTGACTAGACCAGCTTCATACAACATCTTCTGGAGATACTGAGGAGCAACACTTCGGATAGCCGCTCGCTCCTTGGGCGTGAGTTTATCTCTAAGAGTCTTCTGAAAGCCGTGCCCGTTCAAAACTGACCTCAGTTTCTTGAAGAGCTTGGCGAAAGACTGATGGTCCCTAGACGAGGCAGACATCCCAAGGATAGACGGTCCCGTCCCCATAGCATTAGCGCTGCCGATGATGAAATCCTTCGGTTCGCGAGGGAAGCCCGAGAGGAAGAAAAGATCAAGTAGCTTCTCAGCCTGGGCGTACAGAGCCAGAGAAAGGAATGACCAACCGCCCTCGTTGCAACAGCCCATATGAGTACCAGGCAGCACCTCAGAGAACCACTCAAAGCAATCAGTACAGTCGTCGAAAATGATGCCGGTAATGAGATCAGGACCTACGCCGCGGGGACCTGCAATGGGCATGGGGTGTTCGGGGTCTTCACCCTGGAGGGTTAGAGCTGTTTTCGCATTATCGATGTTAGGGTACCACTGGACTGCATTAATACGCTGCTTGAAACTGTTCGACACTTTACTATTCATCCATCCGAGTTTGATGTATTGTTCTAGTGTTTTGTTAGTTCGCATCAGCTGGTTAATGGCATGGAAGCTTTCGTGCGTCAATCTGGGAGAGCTCCCTAAGATCTCGTCTAAAACATTGAAGATAATCTCTGGTGGGAACATGCTAAGGTTGCCCATAGCAGGGACCAATGGCTTTTGGTGGCACATATCTTGAATCCTACTTTTGCTGGGTTGTTTGAATGGAGCCAGGTTGAAAACTGAATGAAATATATTTTTACCTGGCCGAGACGAGTACGAAACAATGCGGTGGAAATATTGTCAAGGTCGTTGATAGCCTCAGTTTGGACGAGGTTTCTAGCATATTTATATAGGCAGGTTCGAGGATATGCTACGGGGATCCTTGCTTTGACCTTTACGAGAAGAAAAAGGCCTTTCTAAACACCGGTTCTTGGAGATAACAATACCCAACAATGGTATTATGTGAGCCGAAGTATGAAGTAGACTTGAACAAAGACTCGAACAAGGACACGGGGAGGCGAGGCAGTACCAAACCCGATATCAAAGAGCCCAATGCCGAATAAAAATAGGCATCGCCATTGTTCCAGTCCAGTCATCAAAGCAAAGAAAGAACTGTACTCACAATGACAGTCTGAAATCATTTGACTAGAGATCACGACACGGTCCCGTCTTGCTTGAAGTGGACGCAAGAAACAAGCCCGGAAGCCCTTGGTATGCTTGCTAGCTGGATAATGCAAGGACAGTTGATCTACATAGCCAGTATTTATCCGGTCTACTTTTTGCCCTGGAAGACAAGGTCGAAGTCGGGAGAACATCCACGGTGAGGATAATAGATTAGGAAATCTCGATTGAGAACGAGAAACCTGTGGTATAATGATATTTCAACTGTTTTTTTCATTGAATTTAGGGACTGGAACCTCCGACAAAAGTGCTCCTCGAGTGCGTCCAGAAAATGCGAGTCGCCTGGCCGGTGAATAACAGCAGCCGGCTTCAAAGGCGCAAAGAAACTCCCCCGACGTAAGATGCATGTTCCACGCCACGGAGTTTTCCCCGTGTCGGCTCGCAGAGGGACCAAGCCCAAGTCATGTATCCCCCCCAACAGTTGGTCTTGCATGCATCAACAACCAATCACGCCGCACTCCGAATCTCCATTCATTCCGTTGTTACCGAATTTAGTTGGTCTTCTTGGTGCCCTTGGAGACATCGACGACCTTGAGGGCTGTTCAGGAAGAAATCGTCAGCATAGATTCAGAGCTACATTCAAAATCCATCTTCCAAGTTGTATGTCCCTCGGTCTTCCCAGCAACTCAGATGGCGGAACAATGCGATCGAAACGTACCGGGAGGCAGGCTCTGCTTGAGCTTGTCGGCCTTGTCGGAGTCCTTCAGGACAAGGGTGTAAAGGTTCTTGTGGCAGCGGACCTTGAACTTGGTCTGCTGGTTCTTGCCGTTCTTCTTGATGCGGGCGGCTAAAGGCGTAAACAGTCAGCATCGATGATCATCTCCAAGTCTCATCTCGGGAGTCCATCAATGCGGCGTAACATACAAGAGGCATCCTTGCGGCGGCAGATCTCAATGAACTGCTTGATATCGGAAACTTCGGCAGGCATGATGACGGTTGCGGGTGTTTTGAAGCAAGGTACAAAAGAGAAAGCTCACTGTCGACACTGGCCTCTAAGGTGAATGTGTGCGGATCACATTAGGGCTTGAAGCTGCAAAAGCCCTTGCTTAGTCATATCTGATTGACAGTTGGTGCCTCAGGCGGGGTAACTTCCGTGGCTGGTGGGGGTGTTGTGGCTCGTGCAACTGGGGCCGTAAATGTGGCTGGGAGATTTGGGGGCGAATGATGGATACTAGTCCCTGTCTCTGCGTCGGGGATCCGGTATGACGTGAAATGGTCCACCATTATTCGCGATGGTTGACCCCGTCGCTCTGGATATCCTGGCCACCTCGAACTTCTGCTCCCTAATCGTGAATGGCGATGCAGTTTCGGTGGCGGTTGAACGTGTGTGCTTCCGTCCGGATCGAATCTCTCCAGGTCCACACTCTGTGGAGGAGTCATGCCTTTTGATGTAACATGCAGGTGGACTCGGTATCGCCTGTAAAAGGCTATGCTGTATAAACCATGGTCAGTGTGGCTTGATACTGCAATGATGATCAAACTACCTTTGTATGATGACAACTGCCACCGCAATAACGAATGTAATCGAAGACAAGATGATGACCGCTTCCATTTTGTCTATCAAATTAAACTGTTCGAGGTGATTTGAAACGATTGAGGGCAATAATGATGGGACTGATTGGTATAGATATGCGATGCAATGGTTGCTAGAACAGTGAGAGCAAGTGTTTCAACAAAGTTGACATTTTCTACCTAGGTAATAACAGTAACAACGATGACTCGATGTTTACGTATATACATACTTACCCTTGCCCATCAAGTTCCATTATTGAAGTAGTTGAAGTAGGTGCAACTGTATAGTTCGAAGGCAGCAGCGAGGGTGGCGGTGTGGCGGTGTAACCCGCATATTGCGAACTGTTCACATCTATTCGTCTTGGATACCTGTCTTTTGCATGCTTTCTGTGCGAATCTTTTCCCCTTCTATTTATTCTCTTTCAATTATCCAGGAACAAGAGTTCTGAACCGACCCAAGAGATTCAAAGAATCATTGCATCATTTTCGAAAATGCCAACTCCTTTAGACCGAGCATTGAATTCCAAGGTACTACATGTCTGTCTATATTTTATGAAATTCTTCTAATTCTGGATGCGATAGAATCTATTCCTTGGTAGATAATCTCAAGTCAAGGCACTCGCCAACTTTCTGACCACAATCTTCCTATATAGGATTTGCAGGAATGGTCACTGCAGTGGCTGCCTATACCATCTTCGGCAGCGATATTCTCCCAGCGCAAGCAGATCCCACTGGCGGTGAGAGTAGATATTACTAGGTATCAAACACAGGCTAACAGAGGCTAGACCCTGAAAACTGGACAATGGATGAGATGAGAAGATGGCTTCAAGCGGTATGTTTGAATGAAGTATTCAGTCATGATTGAGTCGAGATAATCACACATTTTCTTAAGAATGGTACACTGACCAAATATCTCAGAGAGGGCTTTTACCGAATGAGGCTGCGACGCGTGAGGAACTGCTTGAAAGAGTCAAAGCAAACCTCCGCATACCGCGCAAGACATCGGCTGGGCCATAATCCCCATCGTCTCCATGATAACGGGCGAACATCATCTTTTCCTATCCTGGCGTCTGGCGTTCCAGTTTTGAAGCAATGAAGTAATTTCAGGCAGTGGACCATTGTTTGCATCGTACATCCCAGAAATTCATCCTTTGTGGGTGGGCCTGGCTCGGTTCTCTTTCACTTCCGTGTCACATGGTATAGTTCGTTGACATGTGAGTGATTCATAATTGTTGGATCAAATGTATGGTGCTCAAACGACAAGGCGGAAGTTCTGGCTTTCGATGAGCCAATCTTTGCGGCCTCTCGCCCTATCTGCGGATGGATTGGGGACCAGCACGAAGGTCTCGCTGAATCCACGCTGCGGCTGATCGCGACCCTCACCGTACCGCACAAATCCACTGACTACAATGAGAAATGACATATCTTTGACTCCCATCTCTGACTGAGGCTTTAGTCCGCCACCCGGCAAAATGGTGGGGTATGCTTTGTTGATGATTTGGCAGTCGTATGATTGGACTTCGTAGTGTGTTGGCGACATCTGATTGGTAAAGATTTCTTGAACTGCGGCGCCATCTGCGACACGATTTCCATTGAACAGGATTGTTGTGGGCTCAAGAGAGTAGTATGAGCTGAGAGATTCGCGATTCGATCCCAAAGCTGGGTAGAACGTCTTAACGAAATCGGTCGCAGCTGAACATGGAAGCAAATAGAAGGTCAGCTGGTTTCCAGTAAGGGATGAAACTAGATTCCAGGGTTATAATTTGGGACTTACCCTCAGTCGACACTTTGGTTAGGGTATCCTCGCTTGCTGTCGCCATTGTGATGTATTTCAAGTTGGCAAAAGACTGGGGAATATGTGTGCGTTCGATCCAAGGTGATATAGTAATATGCTTCAAATGAGATAAAAAGATATATACTGGTTAACCACAGGGTCGTGGGGTGTTCTTGATGACGATGTAAGCGCGACGATGTAAGCGCAAAAAAATACCCTGGAGGCCGAGACTTGCGGAGAAGCTCGGACCACCCGAGATGTGCGGAATAACATGAAACGCTCTTCTTGCCGTTACCACCACCCCAATGTCTACAGCAAGGACGCCACTTCGCTCGTTGCTTAGAGCGTCTCAGCTTTTGAGGTCGAGGCATCCGTGGAACTGTACATCCCGCAAGCATGGATGGGCAACGACTCCCCGACGCGGAGTTGCAACTACGCCGCAAAGGTCCAACAAGCCTTACTATGTGACCACGCCAATCTTCTACGTCAATGCCGGTGAGAATTATAGTGAGGGTCATGTGCAAACTGATTTGCTAATAACATACCTGCATTTAGCGCCTCACGTCGGCCATTTATACACAATGGTGATTGCCGATATCATGAAACGGTGGCAGGTCTTGCTCGGGAATACGGATGCTCAACTATTGACCGGAACCGATGAGCATGGAATGAAGGTAGTACATATGGATTCAATTGCTGGTCGGGAATGGGCGCTGACATCGGGCACAGATTCAACAAGCTGCAATCCAAGCAGGCATGGATACCCAGGCATTTTGCGATATGAACTGCCGAACTTTTGAGGTGCGAGCCCCTTTTAACATATCCAATGATATATTTAACTCGTTCTCTGTTATAGGCCCTAGCAAAGGCCGCAAACATCGACAACGACCATTTCATCAGGACCACGGACCCAGCGCATCGAGATGCCGTCCAATACTTTTGGGTAAGCGACTGCTCTCCGTTCATAGTAGGATATGGCTAATCATGAGTAGGAAATGTTGCAACATAGGGGCTATATCTATACCTCGAAGCACGAAGGTTGGTACTCAGTCAGCGATGAGACATTCTACCCACAAACGCAAGTGCAGAACTCCCTAGATCCATCAACAGGGAGGAAACGCATGGTACGTGACTTACCAGTTCTCCAGCAAGTACGAATACTCACCACACATAGGTCTCAATAGAAACGGGTAAAGAGGTAGAGTGGTCCTCAGAAACCAACTACCACTTCCGTCTTTCAGCCTTCAAGGATCGCCTACTTGACCTGTACAAAAGAGAAGATCCGTTCATCACCCCAACCTCCTACACAGCTGCTGTGATCAATGGAGTTGAGTCGGGTCTACAGGATCTCTCGATTTCTCGGCCCACGGAACGTCTGACTTGGGGCATCCCTGTTCCCGGCGATGACACACAGACAATCTACGTGTGGCTAGATGCATTGGTCAACTACTTGACCAAAGCTGGATATCCTTTCCCACCTGGACAAGAAAACACATCTGCGTGGCCTGCAGACCTGCATGTAGTGGGCAAAGATATTGTTCGGTAAGTTCACGAGTTCTCCCGAAGGGCATGCAAAATTAACCATTTCGCAGATTCCATTGTGTTTATTGGCCCGCTTTCCTCATGGCACTTGATCTCCCCCTTCCTCGGAACGTCTTAGTGCACGGACACTGGACAATGAACCGTGAAAAAATGTCCAAGTCCACAGGCAATGTTGTGAACCCGTTTTTCGCCATTGAACGGTTCGGAGTCGATGGCATGCGATTTTTCCTAGCGTATCGAGGTGCCCTTGCAGATGATGCGGACTTTGACAATTCCTTTATCATCCGAGATTACAAGAAATTGCTTCAGGGAGGCATCGGAAACCTTGCTCTGCGTACAATTGGATGTGCTCGTGGCAATTTGCGCTCGTACATTATGGACGCCCGATCCAATAAGCTTCCAGCTGCTACCCCTGAAGACCTGGATCATCAGAAAATGTTGGAGCAGACGCCTCCCAAGGTTGCCGAGTTTATGGAGAATCTAAACCCGCGTGCCGCGCTGCAAGAAACTATGAGCATTATCGAGAAGGTAAGAGGTGATCCCCGCACGGGTTCGGCGAGTATTGACCTGTTTTTTTTCCTGAGACTAACAAGTACTTCCATGCGGCGGAGCCGTGGAAAACTTCCAACTCTCGAGCGATCTACAACGTGGCGGAATCGCTGCGGATCGCTGGCATTTTATTGCAACCGTTCATGCCCGGCAAGTCTCATGATCTTCTAGAATTGCTCTGTGTAAACACCTCGGACCCCTCCAAGCGGGCATTCTCGGCCACGGCGTACGGTTCGGATCCGGATTACGGTGAGGACGTTAAGAAAGGTATACTTTTCCCTCCTTTGCTCACTGAGGAGTAATGCGCGTGTTTTTGAGCTTTCGATTTGATAAGAGGAATCGATCGATGGCCAATCATGAGCGACCGAGAGACCCGTCTGAATAAAGATATGCATCATCTCCGCTCGGATGCGCCAGACTCGATGAAGTTTTTTTTCCCCGGGTCCTCCACAGCTAGGCTGAGACGTCCTTTTCCACGTCCGGCCACTCTAATAGAAACGGGATGTCATAGTCATCCTTGGATTATGGCCGACCCACTTTGGGCTTTCCCTCAAGGTTATCGACGGGAAAGAGCTGGGCCAGAACCGTGGATACTACGGTCAGTCCTATCAGGCGGGAAACTGGAGTTTTCCGTCGGGAAGCTTTTACTGTATATCAAAACATGTCTTAATATCTGCATACTGGTGTTTGGATGTTTCATTGTTTTTCTTTTTCTTCCCGATATATCCCTATCTCTTCTATTTTGGTGAATCTACACCTTTCTGTCGTGTAACCGCTCGACTTCACAATTTACTATTTTGGGATCATTTATATACTTCTGATCTTAGAACCCCGGTGAACAGCAAAGCCGTTTCTTTCTTTTCCATTTGTTCAACACATCAAAATGGGCAGCATCGACATCTCCGCCTGCGATCAACTGCAGTTCAAAACGCCATGGATCGAGACACCCCTGGTCGAGTCTGCGAGCCTTTCTCGGGCAGCTGGATGTAGGATCTTCCTGAAGTTGGAGAATGTGCAACCCAGCGGCTCCTTCAAGTCCCGTGCTATGGGCAATCAAATCCTCTCTCATCTTCGCAACCCAGCAAACGTAGGCCGCAGAGTCCACTTCTACGCCTCGTCCGGAGGAAACGCCGGACTGGCGGCCGTTTGTGCAGCCCGGAGCCTGGGCTACCCTTGCACTGTCGTGGTTCCCATGGGCACCAAGCCCTTGATGCTTGACAAGATCCGGGCGGCAGGCGCAGCAGACGTCATCCGTCATGGCGAGACATTCTCAGAAGCAGGAGAATACATGCGGGAAACTATCATGAAGACCAGCAGCGGGGATGACCAGGATGTGATCAAGATTGCCCTTCACCCATTCGACAACCAGCCTATCTGGGAAGGAAACAGCACCCTCATCGACGAGCTCGAGACCCAGCTTCCTCCCTCCACCAGCCCCGAAGACGAAAAGGCCTACAATGACCGGGCGCTTCCGCTAGACGCCATCCTTTGCAGCGTCGGCGGCGGCGGCCTCCTCAACGGCCTCGTTATGGGCATCGAAAAGCGACGACAGAAAAAGCAAATTACCTCCTCTTCCTCCAAACCAAATCCAATTCATCTCCTCGCCATTGAAACGGCCGGTACCGATTCCTTGGCAGCGGCCATCGCCAATAAATCCCTCATCTCCCTCCCAAAGATCACATCCCAGGCCACTTCTCTCGGCGCTGTCCGCGTCTCGGAGACAACCTTCCAGTACGCTGTATCCCCGCCCCCAGGCATCAAGGTACACAGCACAGTCCTCTCGGATGCAGATGCTGCCCGCGGCGTGCTCCGCCTCGCCAGCGACGAACGACTCCTCGTCGAGCTTGCGTGTGGTGTCTGCATCGAGGCGGCCATCGGCGATGCTGCCACTGCGGCTCCCCCGTCGAAGAGTGCCGGTGTAGGCGCTCAGAGTATCAAGAAGCGGAAGAGGAACTCGGATGAAACCGTTGTTACCTACCGCGATGAGGGCTATGGGGATGACCGGTCGATCTCGACGGATAATGAGACAGACCAGGAGGTTGAGGAGGTCGGCGAGAAGCTGAACTCGAAGCTTAAGCAGCTTGTTCCTGGCCTCAACTCGCAGAGTAGAGTTGTTATTATTGTCTGCGGCGGTAGCTATGTCACTATTGATATGGCTTGTGAATGGCGCAAGATGTTGGATGCGGGATGGGCATGATTATTGATAATGACGGATACTTTTCGTTTTGGATACCTTGTTTTGCCTTGGCTTTTGGCGTTTGATTTACAGCATTCTTGTTGGACTTTCTAATTACTATCGTCTAGATATGGGTTGGATTATGCATCGTCCATACAATCATACAATGTATACAGCGGTCTTTTACTTCAACAATCCCCATTTATACGCAATACTCTCCAATGAAACGTGCAAGACCCCAGAACAAATATCAATTGTTCCGATAAAAAAATTGTTCAGCACCACACATTTTCCACCCTCAACACGGCGGCGACATTTGCAATGGCCTTGCTCAAATCAAGCCACAGCCTGATCCAGCTTCCGAATACGATAATCCCAATAATTCTTCCGAATAGGATCAAACTCCTCCTTCAACATCGTCAACATCCTCACAGCCTCCGCCTCCTTCCCAGCCCGTTCAGCAAAAACATCCGCCAACCACTCAACAGCATGCGAACTCTTAACGGCCCCCTCCGAAACAAACCCACTAGCGAAACCCTCCCACTCCGCCAATCCGCGCCCAGCAGCCCTCAGCACACCGCGCGCATACCACCACGGACTCCGGTTCTCCGGCGCGCGCAGAATAGCCTCCTGCGCAAACTTCAGCTCGCCATCGATCAAGTCCTCGTCGACAATAGACAGTCTGCCCTTCTCGGTCGGCGCGGTGGAAAGATCACCTGCGTTCACCATCCCCGCATCCGGGAGCGATGTGTCCCGCGGTCCGAAACGGAGCATGTACCGGTGGTTCCAGGCGGAGTTGTTGCGCACGTCGGCTTTCAGGAGGAATTCCACGTCTTCAAGTTCGCGTGGTTGGTCCCATAGTCTGAAATGCCGCACGAGCCAGTGGCGGTAGGTCCATACGTGGTAGTTTTTGGAGTCTTGGGCGAACATCTCCATTAGGAAGTCTGCTTCTTTGGGTGGGAATGTTGGGAAGTGTGTTTTTGATGATAACAGGACCTGGCGGTGGTGCCTGTTTGAGCTGTTAGGTTTATTTTTGGTCTTTCTTGCTTCTTGGCTTTTTATTCCATGGCTTTCTGGCGTTGGTGCTTGCTGGGTGATGGTCGACATACCAAATTTGATAGTTTTTGAGGTACTTCAATGAAACATCGTTCAGCCAGTTCAATTCTTCATTCAGGTCCTTGTCCAAAGCAAATAGAATCTTTGCTCGGTAGATCCTGTATAATATGTCAGATATCGATATTGGCATATCACGGGGGGAGCTATTACTAGCCGACTTACCATACGGTGTAATGCGCTGGATTCATCGAGATCACATCTTTAGTCAAGTCCAATGCCCGCTCAGACATCTCGTTCGCGGCCATCACGGCACGCAAATACGAGGTCGCCTCGAGGTACTCGGCCGGGTAGGCGATGGTTGCCAGTGGCATGGCGCCCGAGCTCGAGCCATCGTCCAGGTCAATTGGGGTGACAGATGCCCATTCAGGATCGGTGGAATATCTCCCCTCCATTATTCGTCGGTGCAGATTGTAGTGAGAAGCTTAAGAGCGGGAGAATAATTGCCGGGATGCAATCAAATGGTGGGGGTTACAGGGGTCAGATGCACTGGACAAGTCCGGGTTGAGGTCTCACGGCTTAAGGCTCTGCACTATCTCGTGGTCAATGTGTACAGTCTCGATCAATTGAACTGAAAAGAGAATTGTCCAATCCAAGATCGAACGTGAAATGCGGCGAATATAAAACATGAGGTGAAGGTGGGGCGGGAGTATCTGCCTCAGGCGCAAACAAAGAAACCGAACAATATCAAGCCAACCCGCTTCTCTTCCTATTCTTCCTTTTTTTCCTTTGGTTACCTGGATGAGATTTATTTCTATTATTATTGGTAATTCCATAGTCTTTTCTGCTCCTCAATCCACCATTTTCCCACTTTCTCCGCATCTACCAGCCACTTCCCGGCTTTGTCTCCATGCTTCCTTTGTACACGGCCGATCAATTCCTCGAGAGACCATCCACGCAATGGACTCAACTCGTCCGGGTCGGTGTCTAGATTAGAGAAAACGTACTCAAAGTCATCAGCGAGTGGCAATATGAGTCGGTACGGGACTGCTGCAGACCCAACACTGAGCATTGTACCACCGGGGTTGATAATGCCGAAGTGCCATGCCTGTCGGCCATTATGGGTAGCTTGGTACGGGCGCACCAGCGATTGCCCCTCGTATTCATTCATTAGGTCTAGAGCAGCACTGGAGTCCCTCTCGTTCAACGAGCCCGAGTTTACCAGTAGGTCGAGAATTGTCGGGACGACGGACATCGAGGTTGCATTTGCAGTGATTTGCAGTGCGGGCAGTAGCGGGTGTCGGAAAACAAGGGGAATGCGGAAATTGCTGATATGTCCGTTCTCATAGGTGCCGGAGACTGGCGCATCTTCGGGGAACGCCTGGCCGCTGTTTCAGATTAGTACGTGATTATTTGGTTGTGGTGTAGAGTTGCTGAAGCAGGTGCAACATACTGATCTCCCACGAATACGACTAATGTCTCGTTGGCAATCCCGGCTTCGTCGAGGACCTTCATCATATCGCCAAGCCATGTGTCAACGTATCGGACCGCGTTCAGATATTTGTTGATGTCCTCGTGCTTCGCCATGAGACCGTCTCCAGCAAAGTATTGCTCTTCCTGATATGCCGCGGGCGTGCCCCACGGGTGATGGGTTGTGCTCGTGAAATGAGACAGGAAGAGTCGTTCATTGTTCTCGATTGTCTTGTTGACCACATCTTGCAGGTAAGGGTATATCTCGTACTTCGGGTATCTAGGTAACTGTATTAGCAACTCAAGCGCGGATGGTCTGAGATAGTCCTCCGTCGGGAAAATGATATGCTTACCCAAAGTAATTGATCTCCTCCATGCCCTCGTGATAATATTTGGCACTCTGCTTTTCAATGTCTTCGCTGTAGATGGACTTTTGGAACCCCATCTGCTTGTTGAGCTTATCTTGCTCGTCGTACTGTCCTGTGATGGACTGCAAGAACACAGAGCTCCAGCTTCGATCATGAATATGCTCAAGCCCTGTCCGAGATTTATGATTCACCGTGCCCTTCTCAGTCGAGTCCTCCTTGAGTTGGTTGAACAACTCAAATATCTGCATGATACACGGCTGGTAATTCTGGGAGTTGACCTCATCCATGAAGTTCACCGGCAGTGGTCCCGCACCGCAGTAGTTCATAACAGCGCTTTTGAACGATAAACTGCTACCAGTGAGAATACCATTGACATTGATGCCGCCCATTCCTGGTTCTGTCGGGTCATTCCATCCACCAGAGGGGCTGGAAATATTGTTATTTCTCGTAAATCCACTCGCCTCACCGGTCAACTTCTCTGCGTTTGGTGTCAACTTTGATAACTTGGCGTTGACCTTTTGGAGTACTTCGGGGTCGTGGGTATTGTAGGACGACAGAATCTGCTCGTGCAAATGTGAGCCTGCCTTGAAGGGGAATACGTCCTTTCGAGCACTTTCCATCAACACAAGCACGACATGTGTGATGGGGACTTTATGTTTCTTGAGAGCCCGAGCTATGGGCTCAAGCATTTCACGGTCGAGGTTCGTAATTCGAAGAGGGTCGTCCATGGGGCTATAAATGTTATTTCGAGAAGTCCCGTTCCCTTTCAGAGTAGCGGTGTCTTCTTCATCTCTGCCAGACTCTCCTTCGCTCCACCGCTGGAACCCTGGTGGTAAATCCCCGGACGCCCATGCAGGTTGATTCTTTTTGGTGTTTGAGTCTGGTTTTCCGGGAGTCCAACCCTTGAAGTGATCATGTGGGCCTTCCCAGTATGGCTCGTCAATCAAGTCAGGGAGTGGAAATGATTGATCTCCGGTCTGATGCAGCTCGGCAGGCCTCGAACCCAAAGCCTGGAAAAAGCTGAATGGGATAGTTTGAGACATATGGTTATAAGGCACCTGAGGCCGAGTCAAGCGCAATAGCCCAATGACTAGCGCGGCGCATATTGTCCAAAATTGAGTGAGTCGTGCTTCCCGCGACTTTTTTTGAGGACCGATCAGAATCCCTTCTTCGTCCGTCTTCTCGGTTTGCGCGCTAAATAGCGCAGACATCCAATGGTCTATGAGAGCGTATATCCAATATTTGAGTAGCCATGACACCAGAAGAAGGGCACTCGCAGCTCCCAAAAACGATCTCAGCCCGCTGAGCATCAGCTTTCTCCCTTCTGGGTCATTGCCCACAGCTGTGGCTGCATCCCAGCGGATCTCACTGCCAGTCACAAAATAGAAACCAATTTGAGATGCAGATAAGATGAAGCTCAGAGACCTGTAACAGTTAAACTTCGGTCTTACTCTCTACCTAGTAAAGGGATACTTGAGTACTTACGTTATGGCCACTGTCATCGCAGTGCCCAAAAGGGACTTCACGCCGGTAAATTTGAATAGCAACCCCCACGCAGCTACGCATAGAAGGGTCTCAATGATGAAGAATGTCGGAAAATAGAGCGCAAATTGACTGCCGGGGAGAGAAGAGGCATGTTGCAGAAGATGAAGCACTTTGGACGATGTCACTGAGACAACCAAAAGCGAGACGATGAAGGGTCTGATGGAGGATTGGCGTGAGATGATCATAACGAATGGGAAAGAGCTAGAAAAACCAAATTGCACATTGTCGCCTTCAAGTCACCTGTTCTCGAATTCAAGCACTCCCTTAGTAGACAGAAGTTATATAGAAGTAAAGAGGGTTCAACTGCGATTTTTCTTCGTGGATCTTGTGTTCAGGGGGACCTGTTGATCAAGGAGACGAAGAAAAGCAACCCCATCTCGTCAATCAAATTCCACCTAGGGAAAGAGAAACAGATGCGGTGCATGTTCGTTCACTATCTGAAACCGGATTGATGTTTAATTTCCATTTCTATGTATACCTCAAGATCGCTTGGACGGATATATCAAGGTATGTGGCTCCCAACCAAATAGGAAAGGGGTCAGGCGAGCTATCAAGGGATGAAGAGTGAAGGGGCATGCGCTCACCTACTGCTTTGGGATGGAATTCCACATCGTTCTTCGGAATGTAGGGTATAATAATTCGACGCTTTTGTATGCGGAGACAGATGTCAGACTGGAATATGGCCCCCCAGGTCCTAAACAGAAACTTTGGTTTTTGTTATGGTCTAGTGGAAATGTGCCGTAGTTTATTCCGTCAACAGACTCTACCCGCATATCGATATTGTACACTATGATTGCCTATGTAAGCATGTGTATACTCGCGAGTACAGACAAGCTCGGTTTGGCTTCACGCAAATGTCTCCCCGCCATTGTTCAGATATTCGGTTTCCTCCGGGGTAGATAATCTCCCCAGTGCTTGGTTCCGATGCGGGTATCGTCCAAATCGCTCAATAATCACTTTGTGCCTCTTCTCAAAGTCAAAAGTATTGCTCAAAAATGCCTGGAGTGCCTCCGCCTTCTCGGTTAGAACGCCGTGGCATTTTCTTTCCTCTTCCGTAAGAGTCGATGCATCCCTAGCCAGAAGTTCATTCACATCTCTGGCTGTACCCTCGTGCACCTTGACGGCTTGCTCATGCACAGCCAAGTCTTCCGAATGCATAAGGGGCATATGGAACCAAGTGCGATAAGCCATGCGATACTTAAAATACGGCGACTGGGTAGGTATCCCTTCTTTAATTGCTCGAAGGGCGATCTCCTCGGCCAGTGGGTCAAAGCGTCCAAATACTAGCTTCGACTCGGCTCCTCGGTAGCAATTGCGGGGAATCTGATCAAGTAGAATAATAATGCTGAGCCAATCCATTGGTGAGGACGGGCTAACTGCAGATAGGATGTCTGGAGCTGATGCTCCGGAGCCAACTATCTTTTCCAGGGCAGGGCGGAATTGGGTGCTGTTTGGGCTCGTTAGTCTCCCATTTTGGCGTCTTAATAAAGAGACGAATCGTCACTCACACGCAGGCCTTGTCAAAAGCCTCGTCGCGAGAAAACCACTTCCCCATTTCGCTCCATCCGGGTAAGATAAGTGCCTCCTCGCTGCTCAGATGATCGAACCACAACTTGTGCACGTCATCAAGGAGAGATGGTGTCAAAGTCTGCTTGAGTTCGGAGAATCCTGCCATTGTGATGGGAGTTGAGTGAAATTCGCGAACAGAGGTACTTGCGCAGGAATTCTTCTGCAATTGAGGCCTTCCAATTGGATTTGTATGGAGACTTGAGATTGATACCAGGGCATTAGCCGGGATCACCACAGGCTTGAAAGTCGCAAGTCTCTGAAAAGGTCCCTTTGAGATTGCCTATCTTAATGTTAGACTAATAAAAATGCACATTTGGACAGTTACTTACCCTGTTGCGCACTAGATATGCCATGTTCGAGCCCTGTTCAGGTGTAGATCTCAATTACCAAGCACAAAGCCGGGGAAGGCCGTAGCTGAGTCAGCATCAATATTTTCCCACCTTGGAAGGTTGAAGCAATAGAGATTTTCATTTTTATCTTACATGTATACTCTCTATATTGTAGATACTTGACATAGTTCTTCATGTAGTATATAATCACCAAGCCAGATATCATTTCCCCCATGTTGCCAAAAGAGGCAAAAGAATCCCGTTTATCTTGATAAGGTCGATTTTCACTCCCCGCACGGCTTTCCCCCCAGTACTCCGCAACTTGAATGTTGTCGGATCCTCTCAAATTTATATTCTTCATGTTTTATAATGCGCCGCGTTAAGAAGTCTAGAAATGGCTGTGCAAGATGCAAGAGTAAACGGGTTTGTGTTTCGCTTTTCCCGGAAAATCGGATATTGCTAACAAACGCAGGTCAAATGCGGCGAGGAGAAACCTCACTGCAATCGCTGTACCCGACTAGGCGTCCGGTGTCCTGGCTACGCACAATCTCTGCGCTGGGTTACCAAGTATGAGCAGTCTAGTCCCGCCGTACCGTCATCGATCTCGGAGGTGAGAAGCCCGAGTCCCGTGGCTTCTGGCTCGACTGCTCCTGGCCAGCCGGCAAACCAAATCGATGATGATTTGCCAGACGATTCAACCTTTGAGACTCATGAACCAGCTCCATCAAATTTTGTCTTAGATGACCGAACTGCTCTATGTGACAATCTGTGGGAGCCTGCGGGCCATGGGTCTTTGCCCGAACTGACCGATCTATGCTCACCGTCCCCGATGGCGGCGGCATCCTCATCTTTTACACACCAAAGAGACACCTTCCATGGCTTTCAACAGTCTGAAGATATCAGTATAGAACTATCGCAATTTCTGTCACTTATCGGATCAACAACAAGTGAGGAACAGATTGACAATGTTTACCGAGACTTCTCGCCTTCGGCCATTGTGCGCAGTTATCCTCCTGCAACACATCGCCCTGCACCACATAACTTCATGTCAATGTCTCGTCCACTGAATAATCCATCATGGACCTTGATCGAGTACTATTTCAAGGAAGTGGCAGCATTGTTCTCTAGCTACGACAGCCAGATGAACCCGTTCCGAACCACGGTATCCCGTCTCTTGGGGATCTTCACTGGCAATGTGCCGAACAATGCAAAGCATGGCTGCTGCAACGTTAGTCACCGAATTTCCACAGTTCGGTCCCATGGGCCGAAGGATGCGTGATGAAGCTGTTGAGATAATCACACGAGAAGCAGTAATAGACGACAAGTCTTTGCTAGCGCTGCTAATGCTCGGACAGACGGCTAGCTGGCACGACCCAAGTGACTTAGGCATATCATTTTTCAACCTGCTCCGCAAACAGCTGAATACTATATCTTCATCATCACAAACCTCTGGCTTCAGCTTCCCCAAGAATGACAACAATAACTACCGTTTCTTTGAAGAAGCTCTCATCTACTGGGAGATGCTGCTTTCTTTTGTCGCAGATAATGACACCATGGTCCTATCTGACAATTTACGAACCGCTTCATCTATGGGCGAGACCTTCGTCCTACAACGAGTCCCACATCCGTGGACTGGCATCGCGCGCGACACTCAGTTCACCGTGCACGAGGTCGGGCAACTCATCCGCCGTGAGCGTAAACGCATCCATTCAAGGCGATTCACCTCCCAAGATGATATCACCCGTGCACAGTTAGCGATCGAGAAAGCCCGCGAACTAGAAGAACGCCTCTTGGGTCTCGCTCATCCATCAGAGGCCGAGATCGTCAGTCCTGGTGACGACGATACTCCAGTATGGCACCTCCTCACTATGGCCGAAGCGTATCGATGCGTCGGTCTCATGCAGCTATACCGCGTCTTCCCAGACCTACTGCACAACCGCCTGCCGACTCCAACATCCACAACATCTCAATACCCTAGCAGCACGGATACAGCATCCCGCGACCCATTCTTCCCGATCGACCTCGACAGCATGAACCTATCAGCTGAATTCGCCGACCCCAGTTCAGCAACAGGGCGAAATACCAATTCTCGACCCAACGCCCCTTCTCCATCTACAAGACCTTCCACTCACAATCTCTACCGCAATTTTCCTCACAATTTACCATCCCCACCATCACCAGACACTCAACAAACATCCTCCCCAGAAACGCTATACAACAACTGGCTCACCGAGTTTGCCGTGACAACCCTCTCCCGGCTAAAGACCATACCCCTGGAATCACGCACCCGCTGCCTTCAGCCATTCCTCCTAGTAGCATCGTGCTCAGAGCTCCGTCTCCCACGTCTAGCCACAAACACAGACACACCTCAGAATGGCGAAGATTATTCAGCGGGTGACGATAACGATAATAACAACCCAAACCAAACACCTACCATCTCAATGGAGGCTATTGAAGTCTCGCGCACGCGCAAGTTCATCCTCGGCCGTCTGACGTCCTTTCTGCATGTTCTGCCGCCGAAGCCGATTCATGTATGTTTGAAATTGGTTAATGAGGTATGGAGGAGGTTGGATAGTGGGGATGATGATGCTTATTGGGTTGATGTTATGATTGAGAAAGGTTGGGAGACAACTATGGGGTGAAATCGTGCGCCTTGGTTTTGGGGACTCCCAGTTCAATACCATGGTATTTATTTTTGCATAATACAATGAGAGTATTCGTTGATTCCAGTTATAGGGACAGTGTCAGACATTGCTGAATGATATGTTAAACTTGCAAAGACATCAACCGGTCACCGAGGAGACGATAGGGGACCCCTTAATGAAAGAAATGAAATAAGAAATGCTCATAAAATTCATCAAAGCTCACAGAAGCACCAAACTAAACCAAGAAAAGCACCCAACCCCAATATTCCTTGTTTTTCTTTTTTCATGTTTTCCAATTCCCATCCCCAGAAACAACCGAATATCGAATATACAAATGCCCAAGCACACAGAAGGACCAATAGCAGAACCAAACTACTTGCTACCACTTTCCCCGAATGTATCCGTCCCACCATTTCGCGAAGATGCCCCGGTTAGCATCCTGTTCGTTCCAGCTCGCGCGACGGGTAGCCATATCCGCGTTTGTAGATCCACGCTTCTGTGTACTCAGGTTCGAGAATAGGCCGCTGGAAGAGTCGACGGAGCTGGCGCGACGCTCACCCGTGTCTGTGGCGTTAGGCAAGGCGTCTTCGACTCGTTTGCTTCCGTTTGAGGAGGTGGAGGTATTGGAGTCCTTCATTTTGGGTGTTAGATTTGCTTTGGAGATGTATAGATGGACAGATAGAAATGGGTAGATGGATAAGTAGGAATGACGTAGTCATATCGTGGGGCAGTGACAATAGATGAGAAGGATCGAAAGAGGCAAATGACATACCCTTCTGGTATCTGGAATAGGCATCGCCCAGGCAGCGCGGCCACTGGGACCCTTGGCACCGCCATTCATCCAGACATTGAGCTGCTCGTAGCGGTCGCCGGGCTTTCCGTGCCAGTGGCGGCGGGTATCGTCGTTAGACATATTGGATATGTCTAGGCAGTTGGAGTAATCTGATATGGTTCTAGTTTTTTAAGAGATTCAGTAAGAATGAGATAAAGTATGGGATGTTGATGTGAGCAGGAAATAATAACTAGGAGATATCGTTTTGAGGGTAGGGAGTCGTCGACGTCATCCTGTTTCGGGTTGCCTCTTGGGGATGGAATCTAAAACGAGAAATGAAATGGAAATATACCTTACTTTTCTCCAAGATTAGCTTGGATTGCTGGAATTGAAATAATAAAGAGAATGAAAGGTAAGGAGGGGGGAAGATGGCTTATAAGACCAGTTACTTGTGGTGAATCACCGTCTGATCTAGAAAGGCCTAGTTCCTGTGTTGTATTTTGTACCTGTAGTACTATAATGTACTTGTGTTTTTGTTTAGTACTATGATCATAATGCTATTAACTATGACTAGTATGTACTATATGTACTACACAGGTAGTCTGATGTACCCCAGACAGCTTTGACGTAATTAAAATGCGGGGAAAGCTTGGCATATAAAACACATGAAGCTATAGTGTTACTATATCTAGACTTATACTACCTATGTACATATGTATGTGCTATAACCTATTCCAACCTCCCATCAGCGTCCCTCAATGCCTTCCAAACCCTAACACCCTCCTCCCAGTCCCCATCCTCCACAATCTCAACACTCCCATCCTCCCTCAGCGTCCTAACCTCCCTACCCCCAGAAGTCCCCCATCCAAACTCCTTCTCCCCACAAACAAACCTCCCTAACGGGCCAACAAAACCTTCCCTCACAACCCCCTTCTCCCCCTCCCCCAACAAGCCCCCATTCCCAAAGAACCAAATAGGATAATCCGACGAATGCGTAACCCCCCCACTCAACCGGCAAAGCCACCTCCACACACTCCGCCCTCCACTCAATCCGATACCGAAACAGTAACGCCGAAGCGTCAAACCCGCCCTCATTCTCCGTCAACGCATACACAAGCCCACGCTGCATCCGATGCACCTGCATATCAGCATAGATCCTGCCCCACGCGTCCTGGTCCCAGTTCTCGCAGTGCGTTGGTAAACATCCGTCCGGGTAATACAGTGGTATAACAGCGTCGACGATGTGCTCTGGGTAATCTGCGACGAGACGGGTGCGCAGCGCGGAGAGGGTGTTTTCCGTCGGTGGGAACCATGTACTGTACAAGAAGCGCTCATCGCAACATTCGCCTATTATGATGCGAATGTTGCGGGCCAGGAGACTGCGTGCGAAGGCGCCGGTGTCGAGAGCTGTGAAGAGGGACGGGGAAATGAAGGATGTGTCTGTTGTTGGGCGGAATTGGTGGAGGGGGATTGTTTTTGCTTTGTCGAGGAGGGTTTTTGCCGGAATTGAACGTAGCCGGGTGAGTTTCTCTCTATTTGGCAGGGTGAGCGGGATGTCTAGGGCTCTTAGGAGTTGGTTGAATTGGGTTTGGGTCTCGGTTGGCTGCTTGGGTTGGACGGCTGGGCTGTTTGACCAAATGCAGGCTTGACGGATGAGAGAGTTCTCGTCTGGTTGGCGGAGGTCGTAGGCTAGTTGGTGGAAGACGGAGTTTGCGCCTGCAGAATATCCTGAGATCGTGATGGTCTCCGGATTGCCGCCGAATAGTTGGATGTTCTCCTTCGTCCACTCGAGTGCTAGTCTCTGGTCCCAGAATCCGTGGTTTCCAACTGTCTCTCCGACACTTGCTGCGTCCTCCTCCAGTTCGACCGAGTAGAGGAATCCGAATAAGTTGACCCGGTACGCAGGCATCACAACCACGCAGTTGAAGTCAGCCTCGCCGATCAATGCAGCTGGATTGAATGAATTGGGCGTGCCGAATTGAAGCCATCCGCCATCTGCACCGAGCAATGCCTGTCAGCACGGTTTATATGGGACAATATTATCCCATTCCTGGTCCGAACCCCATATATCCTGGATTCAACCAGGCAATACTCACGAATGAAAACAAAAACGGGCCATCCCCCCTCAGGCACCTCTCCGATAGGCGTCCAAACATTACACTGAAAGCAGTCCTCGTCCCATGCGTCTGGATTCTCTGGCGTGATATTCAGAAATCCCGGTTGGGGACAAAGCCCTGCTCCCCCATCACAGCGGCCCGGTGCTTCTTCGCTCCCATAGCTGAAGGACGCAGGTAAGGGCTGGGCGCGGCGCCAGCGCTCGGCGGGGGCAAGGCCGTAGCGGACGCCGCCGAAGTAGTGGCAGAGGTCTTTGGCTCGGCTAGTGGGAGAAGACGATGTCGAGATTGTTACGCCTTGGACTGTTCCGCGGTGGGCGAGGGATATAAGGTGAGGACGACGGGTTGTTTCCATCTTTGGCTTCTGTTGTGTTCGTGGTTGATCTGGGGTAATGGAGTATATACGTAGGTCCTAGGTGACATAGATATAATCACACACGTCTCTATTCTGAGGTGGTATCCAAGTACTTTGTAGTCAAGTAGAGTAGTCCCAGTCCGGGGACCACGCTTTTTAAGATGGTATCTCTCGCGCACTTCATTCCGCAGTTTGTGGACACTTAGTAGCCGAGATAACGAGGCGATTGGGTTTTATTGGTGAGAGACAAGGAGCTCGGCAATTCGCCATTGGCCATTGGCCATCGGCAGTTGGAGAAGGACGAAGTGCTTTGCGGGGAGAACAGCAGAAGTTCGGAGCTACATTTGGCCCCGAGGGGGGTTTGTACAGGAAACTGGAGATTTGTGAGTGAATATACTATTGACCTTAAATCCCTTGAACGGAAAAATAATGAACGAAAAAATACTGTTTTATTCAAATAAGCTAGACATCAAATTGCCTGAATCCAGAAATGAACTGGAAAAACATCAAGGACTAAAAACGCTGGGAAATCATTCAATCACATCACGCATCACAGATCGTGCATGGTTCGGTAGTACAGAGTCACTATGCTTTTACGCCTTGCTGATCCTGCAGATCAGGTCCTGGCCATCGACGGAGTCGCCCTCCTTGACCTGGAGGCCGGACACCTTTCCGCTGTGCGGGGCGGAGATCACCATTTCCTAGATGAGAGTTAGCAAACACATTCATGTCGATATCGGTAATAGAAAACAAGATATAATAACATACCATCTTCATGGCGCTCAGCACCGCAATAGGATCACCCTTCTTGACCTCGTGGCCATCGTGGATGCGGATCTCAACCACGACACCGCTCATGGGAGCACCGACCTGGCTGCTGTCCGTGGGGTCGGCCTTGGCACGGGCAAGGTTCTCGATCGAGGCCTTGTTGTCATCGACACTGACCTGGCGGACTTCACCGTTGACCTCGTAGAAGACCTCACGCTGACCGGTCTGCTCGGAGAGAGGACCGATGGCGAGCAACTTCAGGATCAGGACCTTACCCTTCTCCAGCTCGACGTGGAACTCCTCGCCGATCTCGGGGCGGGCAAGGAAGTAGCGAGTCGGCAGGACGGACAGATCACCGAACTTGGCCACGAACTTGCGGTATTCCTCGAACACCTTGGGGTACATGGCGTAACTGGCGACATCGCACTCAGTGGCGGCACCGAACTTCTCGCGGATGTCGTTCTTGATCTTGACGAGGTCCATGGGCTCCAGGTACAGACCGGGGCGCTTCTCGAGCTTGCGACGGCCGCGGAGGGCCTTGGTACGCAGAGGCTCGGGGAAGCCACCGTAGGGCTGACCCATCAGACCCTCGAAGAACTCCAGGACTGAACCAGGGAAGTCGAGTTGATCGGCACGGTCGAGCACGTCCTGGGCGGACAGCTTGTTGCTGACAATCCAGGAGGCGAAGTCACCACAAACCTTGGAGGAGGGGGTAACCTTGACGATGTCGCCCAGCAACTCGTTGGCCACCTCGTACGCCTTCTTGGTCTCAGCCCACTGCTGTCCGAGACCCAGCTGGCTGGCCTGGAAGATCAGGTTGGTCAGCTGGCCACCGGGGATCTCGTGCTCATAGACCTCGGGGTCGGGGCCGGTGAGACCAGCCTCGAAGGGAGAGTAGAGCAGACGAAGCTGAGCCCAGTAGGTGTCAAGGGCGCGGACTTGGGACAGGTCCAGCTTGGGGTCGTGCTCGGTACCCTGCAGCGAAGAAAGGAGGGCACCAATACTGGGCTGAGAGGTCATACCGGACAGACTGTCGGTAGCAGCATCCACGGCATCAGCACCGGCTTCGGCACAAGCAATCATGGAGGCGACACCGGTTCCGGCGGAGTCGTGAGTGTGAACGTGGATGGGGAGGTCGGGGTAGCGCTCGCGGATGGAGCCGACCAGCAGACGGGCAGCCTGGGGCTTGAGCACACCAGCCATATCCTTGATTCCAAGAACGTGGGGACCCATCTTGACAATCTTGTCAACCAGACCCAGGTAGTACTCCAAGCTGTACTTCTTCTTGGGGTTCAGCATGTCACCACTGTAGCACATGGTAGCCTCAACGACACCACCAGCTTCGTGGACAGCCTTGATACCGACCTCGAGCTGGTCGAGATCGTTCAGGGCATCGAAGACACGGAAGATATCGACACCGTACTTCTTGGCCTGCTTGCAGAAGTGGTAGATGGCGTTATCAGGAAGGGAGGAGTAGGCAACACCGTTGGCGCCACGCAGCAACATCTGGAACGGAATGTTGGGGACGGCCTTGCGCATCTTGCGAAGTCTGTCCCAAGGATCCTCATAGAGGAAGCGCATAGCCACATCGAAGGTGGCTCCACCCCAGCACTCGAGCGAGTAAGCGTTGCTCAAAGCGTGGCTGGTCTCGGTAGCGATGTTCAGCATATCAATGGTTCGCACACGGGTAGCGAGCAAGGACTGGTGGGCATCACGCCAGGTGGTGTCCATGATCAAGCAGCCCTTGTTAGCACGCACAGCGCGAGCGAAGGCCTCGGGCCCTTGGCTGTCCAGGATCTGCTTCCAACCGGTAGTGCAGGGCGCGGAGACGTCAATGGGCTTTCCCGCAGCATCCTTGAGGATGGGTTTGATAATCTCGCCCTTGAACTTGGGCTCACCGATCTGGCCCTTGATGCTGCTGCCGTTGACAGCAACGTCACCCAGGTAAGCAAGCAGCTTCTGGGCACGGTTCTGGCTGCCGACGAGGGCAAACAGCTCGGGGGTGTCATCAATGAATGTAGTCCAGCAAGTACCATCGATGAATGTGGGGTGGCTCAGAAGCGAAGCAAGGAAAGGAATGTTGGTTTTGACACCACGGATACGGAACTCAACCAGAGCACGCAGCATCTTGCGGCGGGAAATCTCGTAGGTTGAGCCACGGCAAGTGCACTTGACCAGCATAGAGTCGTAGTGAGGAGTAATGATGGCACCAGCAAAGCCGTTACCACCATCCAGACGGACACCATTGCCACCAGCAGAGCGGTAGACCTCGATCTTACCAGTGTCGGGGGAGAAGCCCTTGGCGGGATCCTCAGTAGTGATACGGCACTGAATGGCGAAACCGCGAGTAGAGATGCGATCCTGGGTAAGGCCAAGTTGTTCAAGGGTTGCGCCCGCAGCAATCTGGATCTGAGCGGCGACAATATCGATACCGGTGATTTCCTCGGTGATCGTGTGCTCGACTTGGATTCTGGGGTTGATCTCGATGAAGTAGTGCTCGTTGCCACAGACAAGGAACTCAGCAGTACCAGCGTTGCGGTAGCGGACTGACTTGGCCAGCTTCACGGCATCGGCCAAAATCTTATCACGAACATCGGTGGGAAGGTCCTTGGCAGGAGCGATCTCAACGACCTTCTGGTGGCGACGCTGGACGGAGCAATCACGCTCGAAGAGGTGGACAACGTTACCCTGGTTATCACCGAGAAGCTGAACCTCGATGTGCTTAGGCTGGTCAAGGAAACGCTCGACGAAGACAGTGCCGTTACCGAAGGCGGTACGGGCCTCAGAGGTAGCACGCTCGAAAGAGTCACGCAGCTCGGCCTGGTCACGGACAACACGCATACCACGGCCACCACCACCAAAGGCAGCCTTAATGATGATGGGGAAGCCGAATTCATCAGTGAAAGACTTCACCTCTTCAAAGCGCTCGACGGGGCCCGGGGTTCCAGGGACGACGGGGACATTGCACTTGATAGCAGCGGTACGGGCAGAAACCTTGTCACCAAGTGCATCGATGGTCTCAGCAGTAGGGCCGACGAAGACAATTCCAGCCTTCTCGACCTTCCGGGCGAAGTCGGCGTTCTCCGAAAGGAATCCGTAACCGGGGTGGATCAGGTGGACGCCGTGCTCCTGGGCGATCTTGATAATCTCATCACCGGCCAGATAGGCACCCACGGGGGTATATTGGCCACGGTGGCCGATCATGTAGGCCTCATCAGCCTTTTGGCGATGCATTGAGAGACGATCTTCGTGTGAGAAGACTGCGACCGTCTGGAGGGACAGTTCGTGTGCGGTACGGAAGATACGGATGGGAATTTCACCACGGTTGGCGACCAGGATCTTTTGGAAGTGCATAATAGTCGAATTGGCCCGCAGACGACGGTGGACTGAGTCCTGGTGGTGCTCATTGTGATCCTCGATGAAGTCGGACTCATCAATGGCATCCTCCGGCTGACGGTGCGGGGCAGCCATTGTGAAGGGATATGTGGGATGAGAGATAGGTTACAAGGGGTTTACTAGAGAGGATTGGATTAGGTGAATGTTCCCCTCTCAAGTTTCCTGGGAAGCAGAAAGCAGAAAGCAGAGGCGGTGACTCACTATAAAAGAAGCTGGAGAGCTATCCGGTTCCAATCTCAGGCCGGTTTCGGCAGATCACTGCACAATCGCTCGACTGTTTCTCAGTATAAGCAACAGGATCTGTACAATAGAAATTGAATAGAATAGATAAAGGATGAAATAGAAAGACAGACAGGGGGAAAAATAAAAAGAAGTAGAATTGGGGAGAGGGGGGTTTAGATAAAGAGGGGAATCACAAGATCTACATGTCACAGATACTTTCCGGGGCGAGATGATTGACTCCAGGAATGAGGTAACAAGTACATACAGGTTCACCGGTACACCGGAATGCCTAGAAATCTGGGAAATGATCAAATCGAAATAATAATGGAATAATTATAATAGGACTAAAATATAATAAATATAGGAATTATCCCAATTATCCAATTCAAGAAATAATGTAATTTGCTAAAAACATAACGAAATCCATGCGGGGGGGTTTTTTTGTACTCCTCCACCTGGGCATATACCGAGTACTAACGCTAGTAGCTCTACTCCGTACTATACTCTGTATACCTCTTCCTATTATTCCCTATGGAGAACTCCATACTCTCGCACGATAACCTTCGGGTGGTTTAGGTAAGTGATTCCGTTAATCTACCTCGGGCCCTCGGGAACCAACGTCAATGTCCAGGAACAATAGAAAGCCCTGGATTCGTAACTCCACGGATATTCACGGGGAACTGAAAGAGAAGGGAAAAGTCCGGGGGAGACTCGGAGAACTCTCGACAACATGTGCAAGGCGAAAAGTGGATCGGGTCAATTCGATTTTCAAGGTCCTCTGTTTCATTCCCCATTCGGGGAAGAAGTGACCGAGGCCGATATCGACCACGATGCGTCCCAAGGTAGCTCGGTTGGGGGGGTCCGATCTGACTCACACATCATTTATCCGGACTCTTTCCACTAAAAGGGTTAAAATCTTTGATCGGTCATGCGTCCAATAAAACCATTAAATGGGCCGATAGAGGACCCCATGACGCTATTTGATTTGTGTTCCCACTATTAAGCGCCTCTCCTCAATTTCAAATCTTAGTCTCCCACTTGGCACTCCGCGGGGATCTCCCGCTTGTATAACAGCTATTCGATACGGAGTACGGAGTACGGAGTACAGAGTACAACATAGAGAATAGATCTGACGCAAAACGAGACGCCATTGGCGTTCCAAGGTGCCAAGGTGCTCTATACACCCCGAACTATTCCATTGTTAGCGCCATAAGCCGGGAGAATGGAACCTGACCTACTCCTTACCACTCCTTGCCATTGTCTACTTATTCTTGCAGCGCCCAGGGATACTCGCAACGCCCTTGTTCTTGGCTTATAAGCTTCCGCTTTAGGTTTCTGCATTGAAGTGGGAGCCCTACAATCACGCCTCGATGCGCTTATCTTCCATCAGCATCCAACCCTGGAAGTTCCCCCCGAGCCATTGACATACACTCATTCAGCATCAGGATCAACCCCTGGTCTCTCTTGGTTACAATTCTGCATGCATTCACATCCACCGACCTCCACCGGCATCCACTCGCACTCCCGTCGGAAGATCACTGCTCGAAACACTTGTCCACCTCCAGCCCCCAATCTTGTTAGTTGCCCCGAGCCGTTGACTTGAACTCGTCAGCATCAGCCCCTGAGGTCTTTTGGTCGCACCTTCTGCATGATCTCGCATCCCCGACGGAGAAATCCAACCCCCTTCTTTCCGCCAGTAACCCTTGCTGCATGATTCCCCGCGGTGCCAAGTTTCCCCCGTGTAATTCGAACATTTCCATCTGTCCGGGCCGAGAGGAGGTCGGCAGGAGCTCATCGGCACTATGAAACCCTATGTTGTACACTGTATGTTGTATACCTCAATAGTCTCGCAGCTCAGGGACTAAAAAAAGAAACGTAAATTATGCTTGTTCGAACCGAGGTGGAGAGTGGGGACGGGATACACTAGTAGCATCTCATAGCATAGACATACAACCTGAGACACCACCAATGCCTACCACCGCACCTCATGGGCAAAGCTACAAGCTGATAAGGCAGTGAGTGATCTGCAGGAGGGCTCACCTGCAATGTCATGGGGCAGATACATAATTTGCAGATGATTTCCCTTGGCGTCTTGGCGATACTACATTCTTCACCGAAGACCCTTATGCTCGAATGGATCCGCCTGGGCAACCCCTTGGCAGCCTCGGAATTGTGGAAAAACAGGGAATAACTGGGGTTACTGCGGTGAGAATAAAAAGAAACTAGGGAAATTGCAATGCTATTACTGAATATCGGGCCTTGGCCCAGACTGTTAAAAGCATAAAAAAAAAACGCAAGCTTATCAAATACATGCGGGCGAAGGAAAAAAGAAAAAAATATCAGAAAGCAGCTTAATGGGTTGTCATGAGTTCCTCCCTATGGCACGCTCTTGGCGTAACCATCCCCCATATGAAATCGTTCCTTTTGCAACCTCAAGGCATCACTTCCGCTGTATGTTACAAATGCAAAAGAAACGGAGAATCAAAAGCAAAGACGGTGCATGGTTCTAGAATGCACGATACCCAGTTGCCTGGGGTGTGAGACCGGCGCCGTTGGACTGAGGGCCCTGAGTCAGCATGAGCCGCGAGCCCTGCAAGATGGGACCGTTGTCCTCCTCTGGGCGGGTTGTCTTCTCGCGGTTCTTGCGCTCCTCGTTGTCCTTCTTGAGCATCTCGATCGTTCGGGTCTGCTCGCAGAGGAAGTTGATCATGAAGGGCATAGTGAAGTCGTGAAGACCCTTGCGCCATGAGATCTCCATGATGACGTCCGGGCGGATGAGGTCGTAGCAGGCATAAAGCATGCCAACGTAGCACTCGCGGCTACCGATATCGACGAACTAGTTGCAATTAGTAAAGGCTCGAGCAATGTCAGATATAACAAACTTACGTAGCGGAGAAGATCCTCCACAACCTCGGGCTTAGCGGAGATAGCGGCGGTCTCAATAGCATCTTTGTAGAGCTTGTCCTGCTTGGAGAGCGCGATCGACTTCTCCCAGCGCTTGTTGTTGCGGTAAATGTTGGCCGCAATCTGGCGGAAGAAAATAAGGTCGTGCTTCTCAAGGCGCTGAGCGAGAGCCACAGCATCAAAGTTGTCGTTCTGGTCGACAGAGTCCTTGAGCAGCTTGTGGTCCTCCTCCTCAATCAGAATCTCGTTGATGGCATCGTTGACAGCCCGCTTGTTCTGAGACTGTACGTTGAGCAGGAAAGGCTTGATCAAGGGGATATTGTCAGAACTCTGGAAGATGCGAACGACACGGTTAACGTCGATACGAGCGGTCAGAACCTGAAGCAGGTCAGTGAGCAGAAGGGGCTGCTCCTGAAGGTAGAAGTTCAACGCCCGGTAGTAGATCTCCAAGTTGGCAACCTTGACGACAATGTCCTTGAACGAGTGGTGTTCCCAGGCATCGGCTGCACGCTCCATCATGGCGAGAGCGGCGTTGTCCCACTCATCGTAGTGGCAGTACAGGAACACCAACTCCGGCCAGAGATTGGCTTCCTCCGAGGCCCGGATCATCTTGGGGATGTTGATGCGGGACCAGAAGAGCTTCAGGTGCTCCATGACACGGTCTGGGTGGTACTTGGACAGAGCAATGCCGAGCTCGGTGAACATACCCATGTGAGCCCGCTCGAGGCCAAGACCTGCCTCCAAGACAGCGATCAATTCATCGAAGTAACCATTGCGCTCGTACTGGCGAACAAGGCTCTGCAGCTCTTCGGCGTGAACAATCAGGTTGAGGCCGCAAATCTGGGCAAGACGGAATTCCTTCTTCTCAACACAGGCCTCGTTGACCTGCTTCCAGACCTTGACGCTGTTGGCCTTGCGGGCACACTCAACTGCAGCCTGGTAGTCCTCCAAATGAACCAAGGTAGTCGCCAACTTGGCCCAGTTAGAGATGCTGGTGAAGAAAATCTTAGCAGCGTGGTGGAAGCCTTCAGCATAAGCCTTGTCACCGGAAGCTTCAATATCCGCCACATTAGTAGTGCGAAGGAAGTCCTCGAGCTCAGCGAGCTGGTCCAGGCGGGCAAAGCAGAAAGCGAGAGCAGTATCAATCGCCGGCTCACGCAGGGTCTTGCGGGCCATGCGAAGGAACTTGACAAGATCCTCATCCTTGCCTGCATGGGTTGCAGTCTCAATCACCTCGTGGTAGTTGGACGGGTCCTCGGCACGGATGTAGGACTCAATGGAGTCAGTCACGCGGAGACCATCGAGTTGGGCCTTGGCAACCTTGCTCCAAACCTCGGACAGCTCGACACGCTCAGCGAATTCTTGAGCTCGGTCGATGCTGACAATGTTCTCCACAAGGACGTTGACGGCAGCCAGGTAGTTGTTGACCTTCTTGTAGATTTCAAAGGCCTCCTCGTACAGACCAACGCTGGTGCACATCTCAGCAATTTCATCAGCGGAGAAGTCGTTGAGCTGGTGAATGTAGTCCATCAGGCGACTCTTGTCGGCCTTGGCAGCAGTCAACATCAAGAGGTTCTGCAAGCTGGTGTTATCACTGAAAGGAGAGGGCTCCAGGATGATCTTCTCGAGCAGCTCAATCAGTTCGCCGGGCAGGTCGGCGTCAAGGAACGACTTGACGGCAACAGACACCTTCTCAGGTTCGGTAGATTCGGGGACTGCGGTGGCGATGACCTGGTCCACAAGGGAACGCCGGCCTTCATTGTTCTCGCTCAGGACAAAGGCCCAGATCTCGGGATCGGCACGCTCCACGAGGTAACGAGCTTGGGCACGGAACATAGAGTTCTCATTGGTGATGCTAATGAGCTCCAGGTCGTTCTGGCCCTTGCTGTAGGCAATGTACGCCAGGTTGGGATCACGCTTCTCACAGTACTTTCCAACAGTGAGGGTGTCGTACTGGTCGTTCTCCTTGAGGAACTTCTCCGGGTCGTTGTTGCTGTCAATGTAGATCTTCGCAAGAGCGTTGTAGACTGCCTGCTGCTGGTTGCCAGTGGCGAGAGTGGCCTCGAGGAAAGGCAGAAGCAACTTGAGGCGATTTCGGCTCTCGACCTCAGTAACGAGCTCGTCGATGGGGATGACAGCTGGGTCAACAGTTGAGAGCAGATTCTTGATGATGTTCTCATCACAGTCAACATCCAGCAAGCCGCCAACAACAGAAGGGGCACGACCAGGGTTGACGCGCTGGACGTAGACCTCGATCGACTTAAACTGTTGGTTCTGGTAGAGGTAGAGGACCAGATCGTGGATAAAGTTGAAACGGTCGCAAACGATGATCAGAGGAAGCTGCTCTGTCAGGCGAGCTTCCTTCAGGAAGTTCTTCACCTTCTCGGGATTGTAGTAGTTGCTCTCACGGCAAATACGCTCAACCTCGGTGACCTGGTTCATGGCGGTAGCAGCTTCAATGTACTTAAAGTGCACTTCAGAGTCCTCGCTGAGGTTGACAATGCTTCCTAAGTAGAAGTAAAGACCCTCGGCAGTGCGGTATTTCTCGAAAAGATCGATCAGACGGTTAGCGCCAAGAAGATCGGAGAACTTGGTGGCAATCTGGACCACAGACTGCAGGTTCTGGCGAATGTTCGTCTCCAGCATAGTGTCCATGCAGTCGAGAGTCTGCTCCACAGACAAACGACCGAAGTAGCTCATCAGCCACTCGGGGCTCAGCTTGTCGGTGCGAACAATGTTGCGCTTGATGACAGCTGGATCATCGGAGTTCTCCAGAGCACGCTGGATGAGACCGGCACCCTCGCAAAGCTGGGCGATACGAGGACGGTCGAAGTGTGTGAAAATCTCGTTACCGAGGATGGCGTCTGCGACCTGGGGGGCGTTGTGGAGGTTCATCTCCAGAAGACGAGTTTGCAGATTGCCATGCTCTGGCTTGTTGTCCTTCAGAGCGTCCAGGAGGAACGAGGTGGCCTGCTGGATCATGTTCTGCGACAGGAACACGTCGACAACACGGTCAAGGTCAACCAATGCACCGCTTTCTTCATTGGCGAGTTGAGTAGCAAACTCAGCGCCCTTCTCGGGGTTTACGCGAACAATGTGCTGAAGCAGCTGGGTGTAGTCCGGCTGATATCCAGCTTGCTTGGAGTATGCAAGAATCTTGTCGAATTGACCAGTCTCGGCGAATCCAGCAACAACCTTGTGGGGCACATTAGCTTGGAGATAAACGGTCAGGGCAAGGGACATGTCGTATGGCCGGATAATGTCACCGAGCTCTTCCGAGCTCTCCAGCTTCTTCTCCTGCATCCACTTCTCGAGCAAGTGCTTGCGGTTCTGCTGCAACACGGGTCGGACAAGCTCAACACTTTCGTACTTGTTGAGCGAACCCTTGTCCAGCAGCATACCGAAGTACTGCAAGATCACCGACATCTGACCGGTTTGGGGAGCGCTCTTGAAACGGTTGATGGTTTCCAAAGTGCGAAGGAAACCCCGAGGAGAGTTGGCGGCAATCTTGGCCGCCTCAGCGTAGTCCTGCGAGGCCATGAGAGAGTCAAACTGCTGCTGGTACAGGTGGTCCGCGCCTGGAAGGCCGGCCTTCGAGGCAAGTTTGACAGCAAGACCAGACATAGCGGGGTTCTCCATGAGGTACTGAATAATATTGGTTTCGTCAACACTGACGGCCAGCACCTGGCCCTTGCGGTTCACACCGACCAGGCCGGCTCCCTCGGAATCCGGAGACGTGGTAAAGATCGTCTCGCTGGAGATGCGGTTCATGAAGATACAAGTGCCAGTCTCGAGATCATAAAGGTGGATGAAACCGTATTTCGTAACGAGGTAAACCACGTCGTACTTGCTGGACACCTGCATTGCGACGGGGAAATCATTGACCGCCTCCTGTGGGAAGTACACCTCGACGGCCTTCTTCTGGAAGCGAGGGTTGGGCTCTTGGTGGTCGATTTCGGCGATTTGCAGCTTGGCGCCCGTTTGGGTACGAACGGCGAAAGTGAAGAGGCTGTGGGGTAGGGGGGGAGCCCTCGACGGTAATGCTGGCGAAAGAGGCGGCGTGACCTTCGATAAACTGAGAGATCCCGCGTTCCTTCGAGTAAAGCTGCATCGATCCAACGACCCGGCCCTGCTGCTGGCTAATACCGACCACGACCATCCACTTCTCCTCGGCGTTGACGCGGTAGTTGATAATTTGACACCCCTAAAGAGCACCCGCAGATTAGCATGCTAGGCTTTAATCATTGTATCCATGTCTCAAATCACATACTGAAAGGTTGGGAAGTCGGTCGAACACCTTGACGGGGTTCTGCTGTGTGGCGTCGTAAACATCCCAGTGGTAGACCGCTGAGTCGGTGACCAGACCGAGGGACTTTTCGCTGAACCACTTCCAGTAGACAATATCTTCATTCATATTCGCCGACTTCAGCTTTTGCCGCGCGCCAAGGTCGAAGATCTGAATGGTACGGCCCTGGGCCTTCAAAGCGATGATGTTCTTGTTCCAATGCATGATCGCACTGTCGGCGTTGATCGGGCGTCGTAGAACTTCATTGTTGTTCTTGAGGTCGATAATGATGACTTCTGGTTTGCTCTCCTCGTCCAGCTTTTGACGAACACAGACGTAATGATCAGATTCTAGTGTCTAAAGCGGAAGATTGGTAAGTTAGCCGGGCCTTGTCAACCATGTTTTGGTGGTCAGTCGCAAGGCGACAGTAAACAACTTACACATGAAGTGAAGCCAATTGATGCCGGCTGTAGACATAAACGTTAGTACCAGTTTAAAATTGTCCAAAGATATTGTGATGCGCGGCCAGTGCATCCGTCCCAAGGCTGGAGCTAAGTACGAAGCATCGCCGGTAACTATGGTTGGCTGTACATACCGCAATGCCGACAGAGGTCAACTGTAGAATTCAGGCACAGGTCAGTTTCAAAGCTTCGATAGTTATGAGATGGAGATGAGGGGTATCCACGTACATTGACCAGCTCTGTGAACTTGATAGGTAGAGGTGCCATATTTACGTAGGCCGCAGTACGACCTAGTCCGCCGAATGAAACGCCACGCAAAGAAGGCAGAAGAATTGAAGTATGATGAAAAAGTGTGGTGAAATGCGAATGTCACGAGGAAGGAAAAGAAAAGAAGAAGAAGATGTATGAAGAGAGGAGGGGGGGGGTTAGGGATCTGGTAGATGCGGAAGTGACCTCAGGAGGCCGCTGCTGTCGTTGCTGAGGTGTCGCTTATGGTCGATCACGTGACACGGGGCTTACAAGATCACTTCTTTCAAATGCAGTGTTTATATGTAGGAAAGATAAAGAAAGAGAGAGCAAAGTGAAATATAGCAAACTTGTTGATATCTCGTTTGTCAGATTAACCTGAGAGAGAAGTGCTATCGACTAAGTTCACAGCTCTTCTACATGGAGATATCTGACCGCCTTCATACTGCCGATGTTTACTCCTGGGGAACACGTACCTACGTATGTTCTCTCACGTCCACGGGTATGTTGTACATGTACGGACAGTCAGTACATCAATTTTAACACCATCACACCGTCCATATCAAGGGTCTACCTAGGTACCTACCAGACCGCTTATCAGGTTGTTATTTAAGGTGCCCAAAGTATCTTAAGCATCAATTAAAAAAGATTCCTGGAGCCCTCGGAGGTAATATTCTAGTCAGAAATGTAATATTTTTAGCATAGCATGCTATCCAAACTACCTACATATATGTACCGGATAATGCCTGGCACTCGAGACATTTCCCTTTCCGTTTTAGTTGCTCACCTCTTGCCTGTTTTTGATCACTAAGTAAAACTAAGCACGTCCCTGAGGTTACCCTTTTAAAGATATTTATAATAAAAACGAAGTTATTCAATTAAAAAAGCCGAAACAAAATATAATAGTCGGTATAGACAGCCACAAATGGCAACCCGAAACACCATAGGATCACCGGGTCCCCTATAGGCCATCTATCGCAATAAATGTCGCCGGAAACATCGAAGTCTGCCGGCTATTTCCTATAACGATGACGTGCTGTAACTGTGTTCTGTCCGATGATTAGGAACACTAGGGCGTCGGAGAGACGATATTCATCTGGTGGAGAAATCAAAGTGCCGGTCGGTGTTATTTGTATCTCGTCGTAGTATGGTAGATCGGTTCGTTTAGGCGCCTTATCGAGGGTGTATTATGCTCGTCGATCCATTTTCTCAATATGCTTGGCGCCCTCTTGAATCTCTTTCTTATCATCACAAAATCTATGGCGAGGTTTCGACGGTCATTTCGACGTTGGCTTCCTCATAGCCACGATAATGAAAAGAGCGAAATTGGCGATTAGATGTGATGAAACGTGATGAAAGTAGATGGAGTTGGAAGAGATAAAAGGTACGATGATGGAAGTAAGTTGAAAATGAGAGACGAAGAAGGTATAAATATATGACTGGTGAGAACGTTGAAATAATGTTGGGTTGTAAGATCCGTTTGTTTATTGATGCGCCTGGTTGCCGCGAATATTGGTAATGTAATTTGAGACTGTTGTAGTCGTCGACTAACTCCGGCTTGTGAATCTAGACGTCGGCGACTGACCTCCAGACGTCCCAGGCTAGGCTTAGATTACGTCTTTCTACTCCTCCAGACGTCGACGAAAAGTAGCAGGCCGTTCTTTTTCTTAAAGTGGAATCTCGAATTAATATATCAAAGTCTTACGCAGAAGAAAGCCAACGGAGAATAGAATACATATAGCAAGACGAACGAAAGGTAACCGTCGTTAATAATAAAAGCTAACGAGAGTAAGTCCTTCGCCGTAAAAGATAGGATTTGATAGTATTAGGCGGGGGAAAGGTTCATCCATTACAGTGCCCGGAGTGCCACTGCCCGTAAATCGTCGATCTTAAGTTATATCATTATGCTTGGTGGTCCCGTACGTCCCGGGTTAGATATTAGGCGAGGGCCAAATATCTCTTAGCGGCTTAGTTCGATTAGTTGCGGTGTAGTTATTCTAGTTGGCTCGGGGAAGATATCCTAAACGCTATTAGTAAATGGTCTAATTAAACTCGAGGTCTTAGACATACCTCTCGTTGCCGCTGAATAGGCACACCGTTTCTATCACGAACATAAAGTTCGGCAAACCCGCTTACCTTACTCGTTAGGCGGTTAAGTTTCCACTTCAGAATAACAACCGCTCGAATATCTCTGTCACCACCGACCAATAAAAGGTTCATATCGTGCAACAAATCGTTCCATCGCTCACTCCACCCGGACTCGATAACGAAAGATGGAAGACTGTCGGAGTTGTATCGGACGAACAGATCCGGTTCTTTCCGTGAAGTAACATACGGACCCGATAAGAACTACAGTGCTATAGAAATTTAGTATATAAGAAGTCAATTGAGAGAAGCGTATAGTAACTCACTTGTGCCAATAAGTATATCTAACTGTTCTTGTTCATACGTAGTCAAGTTACCAGTATTCCGTAAGTTGAGCTCTAACAGTCGCCACCAGATTTGACAACAGTCATGGATCTCGGTCGGCTTAATTACGATTCTTAATAAGTTTGTTAAGGAATTGTATGTTTTGCTAAGAGAATCGGTATTAATAAAATTCGACGAGAGAGCGTTATAGGAACTTACCGAGTGGAAAGGCCGTTAGCGGTTTCGTTGATAAGGTCGACTAAGCTCTCTCCCTACGACGATTTGACATCAGTAAAAATCAATTCTTGCGGCTCTGAGGCGTTGCAGATAGCATTTAACACGTGTGATTGAAACTCTGACTCGTTAACGAATTCTCTTACGCTTATTTCTAGACTAGGTGGAGGACTAGAGCTCGCGAGGAGCTTAGGTTCTGGAGAGGGAGTCATGATGGGCTTAAGCTAGGGGACGTGGTTTGGAAGTGACGGAAAGAACTGTAGCGGAAAGAGCTGTAGACAGAAAGAGGTATGAGTGCTATCAACGAACTTGCATAGTATAGTTAAACGACCCTATGGGGGCTAATCCACTCTGGGTATAGTGCGATTTTGGTCACTTGGTGACAAGAGCGCATCCAATGAGCACTCACTGAGCATCAGTCATTATGCACGTGATCTGAGCTGGTCCCGTGCTGACATCTACTCTGTGAGCCTGAGCCACAGTACCCTCATAAAAATTCCGGCAGCTCAAATACGAAAGCCCCACCCGCCAGGGAATATCCGGTACGTATAGGTGCATATGTACCTAGGTAGGTACCTGGCCAAGGTCCACGGGTTGGATATTTGACTGGCAGAATATTATATAATAACGTGTGGGGCAAAGGGTGTTCCAAGGTTAAGATAAATGTGTAGTGTGCGGAGTACGGAGTAGGTGGTTCTTATCTCTCACCCACGTTCTCAGGTATTTCTTTGTCTGTATTCGATGTGCTGTTTGAGTCAAATATTATCACTATCTGAGGGTATCACGCGTCTAGTCTTTGAATGTTGAATGAGACCTAATTTCTCAAAAGCTATTGACGCCTGTATGGAGATATAAGCTGACCCCCATGGACCCTGAACGCAAGGAATGTGCATATTCGCAAGTTGTAGCCTCTCGCGGCTAAAGCCAAGACTTCCGAACTCGGGATTCAGGATTAGGAATTGGGAACTGGCCACTTAACCAGATCCACTCTAGCGGAGCCTGACATCCAACCATTACATTGCGCTTCAACTCTTCGAACGTCATCAGGTGAGCAGCACCTATCTCGCTTTGTTACTTTCCCATGATAAAGTTGTTTAACCGCTGATCCCAACGCCAGTGGCACCCAATCTGGGACACATTCCCGGACCAAAAAAATCATGGCCGACTGCTAAGAGCCCATGAGAATCCAGAAGGAAGTTATTCCGATGGTCTTAGCCCTAAACTCACGTTAAGAACCCCAACCGGAGCCACTGGATTGCATATCGGCCCATTTTTAACAGAAGTGTTCGGCGTAACCGAGCAATGACCACACGCACAGCGCCACGCGGCTTGCGAGTGCTTGTTTATGTCGGCTGGGCCAAGCCCGTAAGGATCGCTGGCCAAGGTCATCCCCACGCCAAGCCAGCCTTAAAGTGCGAAATGCGGGATGTTGCTTATATGCTGTCCTGGCATTGGAGGTACGCTGCTTTCGAGTCCTTGGCATCTGCTTGGCTCCCCAGCCGGGTGGCATTCTATCTGTCCGAAACTCGGGCCATTCTGGGGTGCAGCGGCATTTGTTCTTCCCATCACGAGGAAAATGCGGGATGGAGATGCGGGGGTATACTGGGGTGCACCTATAAAATGGTAAGCGCAGACGTAGAAATTGAAAGGAATATGTCAAAGATCCCTCGAAAGAATCCCACAAAGTCTACTACCAAATTTGCTGGGCTGCTTCGCTTAAAGTGATCTGATTATTCTGTTAGTTGCCTTGCCTTGGCTGCTGCTGCTGCTCCTATCTTCCTGCCCTTTTGCCTTCTTTCTTTTCAAATTTTCTTTCCCCTCTCCTGATAGATAGCTATCATGGCATCTTCCAATGAAAGAGCAGATCCCATTCCGGATGGTATGTTCGCCACGGCTCGTCAGTCCATCGGAGATCTCTTCATCTGGAAGCAGCGTGTCGAGGTGACCAATGAACACGGAGAGACATACGCAGAATGGCAAACCCCGGAGCGCATTAAGAACCCTTTCGGTCTGATGGCGCAGCTTTCAGCTCGAGACTGGGTATTCTTTATAGTGGGACTCGCTGCCTGGACTGCCGATGCATTTGACTTCCATGCCCTTTCCATCCAGACAGTAAAGCTGGCAGATTACTATGGCAGGTCCAAAACAGACATCACGACTGCCATTACCCTGACTCTGCTGCTGAGGAGTGTAGGAGCTGCATTCTTTGGACTTGCCGGTGACAAGTATGGTCGTAAATGGCCTATGGTGCTCAATATGATCATTCTAGGAATTTTGCAAATTGCCACCATTTATAGTAAGACTTTCCAACAGTTCCTGGCTGTACGAAGTCTGTTTGGTCTTTTCATGGGTGGCGTTTATGGAAATGCTATTTCGATGGCTTTGGAACATTGCCCGTGAGTATTACCCTCCAGGGCTGACTGACTTTCGCTAATCCTCTTGCGAACTAGTGTCAACGCGAGAGGTCTTATGTCTGGAATCCTTCAACAGGGGTATTCAATGGGATATGTGTTTGCAGCATGTGCCAACCTTGGTGTTGGCGGTGGAACAGAAACTTGGAAGACGGTATTTTGGATTGCAGGTGAGTCTACTATTCGATCGAACACTGTTTGCCTACCACTAACGATTCGTCGTGCGCAGCCGGTATCTCTATTGCTGTTGGTCTCGTTCGCATCTGCTTCCCCGAGTCGCAGTCCTTCATCGAAGCCAAGAAAGCCGGAAAGCGAACAATGAAGGCAGGCGAGTTTTGGCGTGAAACAATAAGCATGATTGGCAAGGAGTGGCGCATGTGCGTCTACTGTATCATTCTCATGACCTGGGTATGTTTTGACCGATATTCCGGCTCCTATCGGCATATATCTAATATGTCCCGCGATAGTTCAATTACTATTCCCACACATCCCAAGACTCGTACACCACATTCATGCTCACTGAAAAGGAGCTTAAGAACGATGGTGCCTCGCGGGCTTCTATTCTGATGAAGACTGGAGCCTGTGTAGGCGGAACCATCATCGGCTACCTGTCCCAATTCGTCGGTCGTCGCCGAGCAATCATCGTCTCCGCCATTCTATCTGGAGTCCTCATCCCGGCATGGATCCTCCCAGAAGGCGAAAGATCTCTGAGCGCAACAGGATTCTTCTTGCAATTCTTCATTCAGGGAGCATGGGGTGTGATTCCTGTTCATCTGGCCGAACTGTCTCCCCCGGCGTTCCGTTCTTCGTTCACTGGTCTGACGTACCAGATTGGAAATATGATTTCCTCGCCATCGTCGCAGATTATAAACGCAGTCGCTGAATCCACATTTATCACTAGTGCAGCCGGCCATCGTGTCGAGGCTTATGGGCCTGTGATGGGAGTCGCCACTGCCATCATCGCTCTCGGTATTATGGTCACTGCTGCCGTTGGTCCTGAGAAACGTGGTCGCCGGTTCGAAAGTGTTGTGGCCGGGGTTGATGAAAGTGTCGACGCCAAAACCATGGACTTGGAAACAGGTGAAGATAAACATAGTGCGGAGACCATTGAGATGGCGGACAAGAAATTGTAAACCTGATCTTGGTCATGGCTAATTTTGGAATCATTGTGATTTCGGGTCCTTTAATCATTATACAGATTGCAATACAGAGGCTTATAGCTGCTAGGTACCTAGATACTTTACATTATGACTTACATCAATGACAACAATGAGCAACGAGAAAATGGCACTATACCCGGCCCTTCGCATGATGTTGCGCTGCACCACGTAAAACACAATCCCACGTAAACTAGACTGCACCGTATAGGCATGCCCTGAGTACAACCAATGGTACTTAGATACGTATGAAATAAAGATAGCGTACAATACTTGTTCCATGATCGTGTATAAATATTACAAAGGGATTGATTTACCGATAATTAGCGTCGGAAGTACTGGCTGAGGAAGTTGCTGCGCTATCATTTAGTACATAAGGGTCTTCAACTTTTAACTCTAATATAGTAGATAAATAGTTTTTTGTGAACAGAGAATTGGCTTGTACCAATAATTAATTAGAATTAACTCTTGGAGCCAAGGTATATTCGTAATATCCAACATTGTGGTTGCGATACAAGGGTTTTACTCAACGTACCTTGGCACATGAGCATCCATCCCATACCACCTTGGGAAATGTACAGTTCTAGCCTTCTAACCGGCGTGATGTTCAATGTGTTGCGGCCCCAACCCAAGCAGGGATTGGGGGAATAGAGCATCATTTTTTGGGGGTTGTTCGTGTACTCTTAGACCATGCGCATCTTATTCCTTTTACAGTAAAGCCTTTGCACATATCCCGAGGTCCCCACACTCATAGACAACATATATATCTGATTTATATCCGAATTTATACTCCAAATAGGTCCTAATTTCACTCTGATGTTTCTATAAAAGCTTCATAGTTGACTGGTTTTCAGCCCCGAAAGTAGGGTCCGGAGTCCCCGCTACTCTTCGGAGAGTGACCTTCTGGGAGATGGAGGCTTCTAAGAGGGATCGAGCGGCGAGGCATTTTAGTGATTTTAATTGCCCAGGTGATGCAGGCCGCGTCGAAACTGGCTGACTGAGCGGCTGTGTGATTGATGATCTCATGTCAGTTAGTAGATGATAATCATGACTTTGGTCAGGCCGGATGGTATCCCGCATATTGGGAGTATTGTAAGGCGCAAAGAGTGAGGGTCGACCCGGAACATTTCAATGATGCTACTTAAGAAGAATGGTGGACCAAAAATTTGCCAATGATCCTAGATCCAGTGGATGACGAGGGGTTCTACCGCCCTTGGCTTTGGTTTGTGTTATCTAGGGGCATCTAATCATAATCACGGCAATGAACCTTGGAAACAAAATGTCGAGGTAAATTACAATTAGCTCATAGTAAGGGGAAGATTTCGTTATTACCGTTATGGTGGATTGAAGGTGGATTAAATGGATTACCCTTACCCTGTATTACTTTACTGGAGTCTCCAGATACAGTCTTATATACATATGTATAGACCATCATCAAAGGATACATGTATACACGCGAAAGTCCATTTCACAAATTAAGCCTCTTCTTGGCCCTTTTCTACCATCTACCCAAGAAATTAATAATATGGGGGAGAAAATATCTATATACCCGGGCAACTAAAAGGACTACGCGAGGGAACCACCCAAAAAGAAGCAGTAAAAAGCACAAAAAGACAACCGGGGAAAACTAGTAACCTGACAAGACCGCCAGACTGTATCAAAGTAGTTCAGAGGTCTCGATGAAAAGTTATGTCATTTCAGCTGTTATATATTGACCGATAACCCTTCATTATGGATATAGCAGGGCCGGTTATAGCAGGCTCTGGAGCATAAACACTCAAGTCTTAGTTGCATGTCTCGGATTTCACATCATTGTGACTCGATTTCTGGTGGATGAGCTATCCACACTGTAGGACAGGCTGTTGCTCAAGCGCAGTATCTTGTGCATAAAGGTGGGCAGTTACCATGTCAGCATCGTCGTGAGATCGGAGGACCATGTTGTCGCTCTACAAGCTACGACCGGTTTACTTCTATGCCAGGCAAATGACAACTACGAGGATAGGATAAGGACAGACAAGATAGGCCAGAACAAGGTACTCAAACCACCACGAGACATTCTCGCTGGGAAAGAGACCGACTCTTTGACGAAGCCCAGCAGGCATTCTCAAGCGAGTCTTGGCTAGACACACTAGGTCGAGACCCAGTGTCCGCCATCCAATTCAACAATGGTTATGCGGAAAACATCACCTCTCGTGAAGCCTCATTGTGAAAAGGGAAAAGCAGCAGTAAAAGGGTAATAATCAATTCATGTCTCTCCCACGCCTATCCTGGTTGCCGGAGTACAAAATCAAGACCATGTTGGATGCAGAGATCAAAGGGGCCCGCTGACTGGCAGTGGGGTGCCCGTCCACAAATTTTGTTTCCTCGAGTACTCGGGATAATTTTTTGGTTCTTGTCGAGTACCTCGTACTTCACAGGCCCTACCCAGCCATTATCTCTGTTTTCGAGACTTAACGGATAATTCCATCGTACTTGGTCTTGTACCACTTCATGGTCTCGGCGGTGGTGATGCGGTGGTTGACACCGATCTTAGACTTGCAGCGGCGGCGCTTGGCAACACGGGCACCGGGGCGGTCCCTAAAATTGTTTGTTAATATCCGGGGTAGATTGTCGCAAAATGCAGTGTCCCGTTGAAACTCACATGCAGACGAAGAAGTCCATGCCGTAGATACCAATGCCGGGGTCGTACTTGATACCGAGATCGATGTGCTCGCTGATACCGAATCCGAAGTTACCGGTCTCGGAGAAGTTGCGCTTGCGGAGCTCGTACTCCTTGACCTTGAGGCCACGCTCGAGGATCTCCTCGGCCTTGGCGCCACGGATGGTGACGTGGACGGAGATCTTTTCGTTACGACGGATACCGAAGGTACGGACGGTGTAACGGGCCTTGCTGTAGACGGGGGTCTGACCGGAGAGCTGCTCGAGCACCTTGGCGGCACGAGTGAGTCTATCACCGGACTCTCCGACGGAGATGTTCAGGACCAACTTCGACAAGCGAAGGGAACGGCAGGGGTTCTCGGCCTTAGCAACTTGGGCGGACTGCATTATGTTAGTCTCAGGTTGCGGATGGGGTGTCTAGTCAAAGAATAGATATTTGAAGGAAATTGAAGATTGAGTGCGCGCAAGACGGAAATCTCCAGGTTGTGGGCCAAATTAAATGGAACGAAAGAAAACAATACAGGCGATCGGGGATATGTGATTTGGATTGCAAGAAGCTAAACATACCATGACGGCGGTTGGGCGTGAAGTGGTTGTCGACTGAGGAGACAAGATTGATCGCGGAAAAAGAGAAAGTGTGGACTGTGGGCTCCTGCACGTGACTTGGAAGCCCTGATCGTTGCTTAGATAATGAGCCTAATTCAAATGCTTAGTCATTGAGTCTTTCGGTCCACTTTATGCCTGAGGCATCAGTGTTGCGGATCCTGCTGATTCATATTTTAGGTAATCCAGTATCAAGAACTGGCAGCACCCGACAAGCTTGAGCTTCACATCTTTGATAGGATCTTGCATCTTTGCTTCATCCGCCGCAGTAGAAAGTCTTTCTCTATCTACTGATCTCTATTCTTTGGTCTCTCAAGTCGCATCCGTGCGCGCTCCCAAGCCAACATGGCTTCCCACAAGATGGTGAGTTTCTCGTCCCCATTTGCACCCCCGAAACTCGTGCGGTCAATGGCTGTCGCTAACTTCTTTCATTTAGCAAAACCTTGTGAGTCAGGCTTAAATCACCTCCAGTTCTCGATTGCGGTATCTAACTTCTCTAGATTAACTACCGCATGCGCGTAACATTGAACGATGGGCGTCAAATGACCGGTTCCATGCTTGCATTCGATAAGGTATTTCGCACTGCTCCGAAACTGAGGCGCCCAGCTGACCTTTCTCCTCTCTAGCACATGAACCTAGTTCTTGCCGACACAGAAGAATTCCGTCGCATCAAGCGGAAATCCAAGCCCGCTGCCGGTCCCACAAACGCCCCGCTGGTCGAAGCGGAAGAGAAGCGAAGCCTCGGCCTGACTATCGTGCGCGGTACTCAAGTTGTCTCTTGTTCTGTTGAAGGTCCTCCTCCTGCCGACCCCTCTGCCCGACTTGGCACCGCCGGACCTGGCGCAGCTGCCACTCTTGCCGCGGGCCCTGGTATCAGCAAGCCCGCTGGCCGCGGCCTGCCTATCGGCCTCGGAGGCCCTGCAGCCGGTGTTGGTGGACCCCCACCCCCAGGAGGCTTCGGATTCCCTCCTGGCGGTTTCCCCGGCGCTCCTCCTCCCGGCTTCGCTGGACGTGGAGGCCCCCCCCGGTGGACCTCGTAAGTACTCCCATGTGCCAAGATTACCTGAGACTCAAACTGACTGATTCCTTTCTAGCCGGTTTCGCGCCTCCTCCTGGATTTGCTCCTCAGGGTGGCCCCCGTAAGTTTGCACCCGGATAATTCTCCCATCTCGTCTCCCATACTGATATTCCATTCTCACAGCTGCCGGTTTCCAACCTCCTCCTGGCTTCCAGCCCCCCCGGTCAGGGACGCGGATTCCCTCCTCCTGGATTCGGTGGCAGGTAATTGGAAATATGCACAAAGGATTATTCTATGCTTTAAATGATCGGCGATCTGATTTCACCCAGAAAGGAACAAGGGCGGCTCAGCGCAGAATAAGAACCATTGTCAACGCCTCCAGCGAGAGATAACGACACGCGGACAGGCTAGATTACCCCAAATTCTACTGGGCAAGGCGTTGCGGCGCATGGATGGAGGTCGTGTCTAGGAGTGGGACAAAAAAGACCAAAATCCTTTTGAATTACGCATTTAGTCAAAAAAAAACTGCTAGCTTTTTAAACGCGGCCTTTTCATTCAAACATGTTTAATATCCAAGTCCTTCATGTCCACTTCCTATTATATTGTGTTTATATTGTATGCTATCTACACCTCTCCTACTCGCCTCCCCTACACCTACCCCATAGTATATCTGCGTCGGGTCTTCCTTCCACTCTTGCAGCGCATGAAGAGGCCTATATATAGCAGCCTTGCTTTTGTGTCTTACAGTAGGTACTTACTTTCTTATTCTGTCATAATTTGAACATAACCGTAAAATAATACGTATGTATTGATTTAGCATTACCAGTGTGAAGGAGTCCAATATATATTTATATTGCTCGTCGTAAGATTACGCCCAAAAACTACAATCATATCAAGACTACTACAACTAAAAACCACTAATAGCTATTACTTACTACCAACAAATTCAGTATAGTAAAATACTAATTAATTTACAAAAAATCAGCTTCAACGGAGTTGATATTGGAGTAATTCAGCTCACGTGACACGGCCGACGCCGGGTATGTCGAGCACTTCCGCATCCTCCAGATACCGACCTCTCCTCCCCCGAACCCAATCCCGTGTGATAACTCCCAGCAACTTTCACAATGGCTGCTGCTATTAAGGCAATCAACGCCAAGATCCGCTCCAACTCGGTGCTGGACTATGTCTGCTCAACCCGTACGTATCGACCCCAGTTTCCCGAAGCGCTTCCGGTCCCGAGATCGGCCAACGGCGATTGAGACCGAAGGAGAATAAGCCCTCGAAGAAGGTCGAGAATGAGACCAACTCGTTTTTGTCTCCCAAATTCACTTTAGCGAAGCAATAAAGCATAAATGAATTGCGCAGGTTGCTGACAATCAATGGTGCTTCCTAGACTTCTGGGGCCCTGTTTCCAACTTTGGTATCCCCGTTGCCGCTGTTATGGACACACAGAAGGATGCTGAGATGTATGTTCTTATCCGATGAATGATGGGAGCTTCGGATTTCGCCTCCTGCATTCCCCTTGGCTGCAATAGTCCCAGAGCAACTATGCTGATATCTCCATTTTCACAGCATCTCCGGCCCTATGACCGGTGCCCTCATTGTCTACGCTGCGACCTTCATGCGCTACTCTCTCGCTATCACTCCCAAGAACTACCTCCTCTTCGCATGCCACTTGACCAACTTTGGCGCCCAGACTACCCAGGGATTCCGTTACATGAACTACTGGAAGTACGTTTCGTCCCCTCGAGACTTTCTTTCTTCTTGTATTTGTCTACAAGCATCGCGTAATCATAATTACTGACCTGTTGTTTTTCAGGTGGGGAGGCCGGGAAAAGCAGCTCGCCGAGCAGGCTGCTAAGGGCGGCGCGGCCGCGGAGGCCGGTGCTTAAGAATCGCCATCGAGAAGAAATTAGTTGTGCTTTTTCTTTCCAGTTTTAATTGGGGCTAATAAGCATCTGTCTTGTCTCGCAGCATTGCACCTCCATGGTCTGCTGTTTTCTGCCTTGAGGCCAGATGAGTCTCGGTCAATGATAAAAGAGGAGACATAGAGGGAGACTTGCGGTTCTGAGGAAGACGCTTATCGGCGCTGGCTACGATCTACTTCCGGTTTGCTGATAGTCACTGTACATAGGCTCTATATTGCGCTCGAATCGATTTCTTTATGGGATGACCTAGTCTTTGATCGTGATAACTTCGGGATTCAGTGTTAGGCGGGGTCTTGATTTATTCCTGACCCAATGAACCTCCAAAGAAAGCTCTATAAATATGCTCAAGTAGATAATCGCCCAAAACAAGAAAATATGTATACAGAAAGTGTAGTCTGACCCCAAAATTCGCCGACTATACTGACAATTCGACTGAGGCTGTGAATGAACATCACAAGTATGCCCGCCCATGTGTTAAAGCAACACATGGAAACCCAACGACAGATATGCCAGTCTAGGGTTTAAAGAGCAAATAAATGCAACAAGACCTAACTCGCCATGCTCTACAGTAACCAAAAAAAGGATAATTTCTTCAATGAGAGTCACAGTATCCTGGGCTTTGAGGGACATCAGGGCCCATCCAGCTCATGAGGGTCAGGTACGTCGTATAGACGCAGCATATGGCGCCGAAGGCAGCAAGAGCTACGTCGGCAATAGCTTGGCGTTTGGAGCGAGCACAAGCGCGTAGGTGCAGGAGGGGCTACAGCGATATTATGAGTTAGTCATACCGTTCTGTGGTAATCATGGAGAGACAAGGATAAGGACATACCGGGTATACGTAGATTAACGGAACGCAGGCAAAGCTTCCGACCAGCGAAACGAACTTGTCTAGATCATTTGCACCACACCAGGCGACAAGGGCACAGACCATCACAAGGAAGAAACGGAAGCCGTTCTTCTTCCACTTGATATATGGGTTGTACTTGCCGCTGCGAGTGAAGAGCTCGTTCTCCATAATGCGGATAGCGGGGAAGAGCTGCAACGGAGTGCTCAGCAGGATGGCAAGTGAATAGAGGAACTGGACCACGTTGACAAATTTGTCATCCTGTGGGAGATTAAGAAGGATGACGGTCTTCGTTGCCGATCCGTAAGCCGCATAACTCAAGGCACCGGCAGACAGGAAGATAAAGGTGATCACAACCATGACGCCAGCCAGAACACCAGGGAACCTCTTTGGCTGCTTCATCGATTCTTGGATCGGGATGATGAGACCGATACCCTCGTAAGTGAAGATGGCGGTACCGATGAACATAGACCAGGTGGCTGGATTGAAGGAAATGATGTCTGAAACACCGCCCTGGTCAACCAGAGTGCTGATGTCGTAGTAGTAGATATATAGTAGACCCAAAAGGATGAAGACATCAGCAATCAAGGCGGTAAACCCAAGTTTGCTGATGTCCCGAATCAAAGACAGAGGCAGGAAGATGACAAGCTGCAACAAAACCATGTACTTGATGTCAATCAATGTCACACACTTGCTCACAGCCAGCACGAATGCCTGCAGATTTTGCGAGACGAAGACAATGTACGCTGAGACAAAGCCTAACTGACTCAGGACAATTGATCCGAGAATGATGCGTCGCATGTGCTTGCCGTATAGAATGCCCCCCGATGTCACCAAAGGACCCTTCGATCTTCAAGCGAGTATTAACCAAAAGAATAAAGGCATAATAGCTCAGAATCGAGACTCCCAGAAGAACCATGCTACTGAAGAGCATACCACCATTTAGGAAGGCTCGCGGCAGGAACAAAATACCGGTACCCACAAAGGATTTGAGCAGCAAAAGTACTGCACCTGTTGCAGTAGTCGTTCCTGCTGGTGAGCGCTGCTTGTGCTTTCTCTTCTTCAGACCCGGTGTTTCAGGAGGCAACAGCGCTGCGTCTTCCCCAGACTCCCTGCCCTCCTCTTGCTCGTCCCAAGCATCTGACGAGAAATACTCATCCGGACCTAGTACCTCGTCATCTTCCTCTAATTCTTCTCCGGCAAAGTGCCCATAAAGGGTCAAGAACTCCAAGAAGCTAGTAGTCGGCAGTTGAGGTGCGCCATTTCCATGGGGTGCCCCTGTAGTTGAACCGTGAGCACTTCCGCGTTGTGGGCTTCCAGCTGCCCTCCGTAGATAATCTCTGCGGAACCCTCCAGGGACCCGAATTGTGTCAATGTCCTCCGTATCAGCCTCTGGCCTTGGTCGGCTGACGCTGAAACTTTTGCTGCGCAAGAACCGCCCTGCGGCTTCGGCCTCAGCATCCTCCGCCCAACGGTAAACTTGTCGTGTGATATCACCACCCTGAAGCTGTAGACTTGAGAAGTTATCCTCACCACCCAGGCTGGTCGCAAGTTCCGATTGACTATCTGTGTGTTCCGTGACTAGATGCCGCTTGACGACTTCAGGGTCTTCATACGGAGCCATGCCGGGAGAGTCGGCCCCATTTTTGGCATCGAAAGAGCCATACTGAGAGGCTGACGGTCGGTTATCTAGAGTCGAATGCACCGCAGGGGATCCGTTATGTCGTGACGGAGTTCCAAATCTCGGCGGCGAACGACCAAGGCTTTCTTGGAGTTGGGATGCGATGATAGAATGACCAGGACCGGGGACGGAGGACGGATTGGTAATTGACCTGGAAAACTCCTGCTCCGTGGTGGTATTTGTGACAGGTCGGCTGGCCGGAATACCCTGTCGAGACGACAAGGATGTTCCCAATGAAGGGGAGGGTACTGGGGATGCGAGGCGTGCCATGGAAGCCTGTCTGCTACCGAACTCTGGTGCGGGGGACCTCGATCGCACCGAGGACGAGGCTATCGGGACAGATCGAGCTGGATTTAGGGACGAGCCCTCTCCATTATCCGCCATTTTGAAGGTGGCCTCAGGGTCTAGTTAGCTCCTGACAGGGTGTCGCGTTTAGATTTGGTAATAGGCAAGAAAAGAAGGCCGGATGATTAAAATAACAGTGCAGGTCAGTTCTCGGAGGGAAGATTCAGGTGAAAAGGCCAAGATGTAACTGAGGAGGGTTTGAGACACTAATAATAGCGCCAAGCGGCCCATGGCCGATCAGCTCCTAGAGCGGTTGACGGGATGCAAACTGGAAATTGTTTGCACCCAAGCAACGTCATATACTGATACAGCTTGTTTTTCTCTTTCGGTTCATTTGATATTAGCGCCGTCTCTTTGCAGACTCAATGGTCTTGCTGGGACTATCTGTTATTTAAATTATTTTGTTGTTTATGCCCTCATGTTCATACCATAAATTTTGCAACTGACATGGCGAAACGAGGCGGAGAATCCTCCGACTCCTTGTCTTGGCGACGCCCAACTTTCGCGACTCGAACCGCTCAAGAGGATGTCTCACGTCTCGACCCCGAGGACTCAACCCATACTATCTCCGACGAACGTACTCGCTTGCTACACTGGCCACAGACTCGAAGGGCCCGTCCGTATGAGCCCGTGAATTCCTCAGAACCAACCGAGGACCAACGCCATTCCTCACCCTTGAATTACTTCCGAGGCCTTGTTCGGTGGTGGCATAATAGAGTAGACAATGATCAAGAACATGAGACTAGTCGAGAGACCACTCCCCAAAATGTCTACCTGTCTGCGGATCCTCTCCACGACGCCCGTGCCGATAAGAAGGACAAGAGTGGATATCGATCCCGATCGGTGGATGAGCCGAAGAAGCTCGGTACATTCTCTGGTGTCTTTGTGCCAACGACATTGAATGTCCTGAGCATTCTTATGTTCCTTCGGTTCGGATTCATCCTGGGCCAAGCAGGTGTATTGGGCATATTAGGTGAGCATACCTCCTCACAAAGTCTGGATCCCACGTCTGATACATCAAAGGGCTGCTACTTGTGTCATACACAATCAACCTCGTGACAACGATGTCTCTATCCGCGATTGCAACAAACGGGACGGTCCGGGGTGGCGGTGCCTACTACCTTATTTCTAGATCTCTGGGCCCCGAATTTGGTGGCTCCATCGGCATTGTATTCTACCTTGGTTATGTGTTTAACACCGGCATGAATGCTGTTGGCTTAGTGGATTGTTTCACTCAGAACTTTGGGAGACAGTCTGGAGACTGGGGCAACTTCTTGGAGGAAGGATTTTGGTGGCAGTACCTATGGGGAACCATTATACTGGTATTGTGCACAGGAATTTGCTTGGCAGGAAGTTCCATATTTGCGAGGGCAAGTAATGGGCTCTTGGTCATACTACTCGTCGCCACTTTCAGCATACCAATCTCTGCAATTTTTATGAAACCTTTCCCAATTCCCTATCAGGGCGTGGAGTTCACGGGACTTCGTTTGAAGACTTTGATGGGGAATCTCAAACCTCATCTAACCAAGGGAGCTGCAGGAAGTCAAATAAAAGGACGAGAGACCTTCCAAGACCTCTTTGGAATTCTATTCCCCGCCACCGGAGGTATCTTTGCGTAAGTTGGCGACTGCAGACTTTCTACCACATTTCACTAATCTGGCATCAGCGGTGCAAGTATGTCAGGTGATCTTAGGAACCCCAGCAAATCCATTCCTAAGGGTACGCTCTCGGGTTTGGCTTTGACCTTTGTCGCCTATGGACTTGTCATCCTTGCGATGGCGGCTTCGGTGACCCGGGAGTCTTTCTACAACAATGTGAATGTTATACAAATCGTAAGTTCCTATTTTGCAGGAAGACTACAAGGACGTTCTAATTGAGTATAGGTCAATGCCTCTGATAGTGTGATCCTTCTCGGAGAATTCGCAACCAGTTTCTTTTCCGCTCTGATGGGCGTGATTGGATCTGCTAAACTTCTTCAAGCTGTTGCGCGAGATAGCCTCTTGCCTGGCATAGGGATCTTTGCTCAAGGCGCGCAGAAAACCGACGATCCCATATATGCCATTATTGTGACCTTTGTGTTCGCTCAGGTTACAATGCTCTTCGACATCAATCGCATCGCATCTTTGGTTACCATGACATACTTGATGACTTTCCTTGTGACGAATCTCGCGTGTTTCCTCTTAAAGATTGGCTCCGCACCCAATTTCCGTCCGTCGTTCCACTACTTCAACTGGCAGACTGCAGCGGCTGGAACACTCGTCAGTGGCATCAGCATGTTTTTCGTCGACGGGGTTTACGCTACAGGATGTGTAGGCATTCTGGTAGTTCTCTTCCTACTGATCCATTATAGCTCGCCACCCAAGCCTTGGGGCGATGTCAGCCAAAGTCTGATCTATCATCAAGTGCGAAAATACTTGCTTCGTCTGCGTCAGGAGCACGTCAAGTTCTGGCGTCCTCAGATCCTGCTATTTGTCAGCGACATCGACAGGCAATACAAAATGGTCTCCTTCTGCAACTCTTTAAAGAAAGGATCTCTGTTTGTATTAGCTCATGTTCTTGTTACGGATGACTTTTCAGCAGCTGTCCCCGAAGCACGTCGACAACAGACAGCGTGGACAAAATTTGTCGAGTATTCCAAGATCAAAGCCTTCGTCAACATAGCCGTTTCGCCCGCTGCGGAATGGGGTATGCGGAATATTGTTTTGAATTCCGGATTGGGCGGCATGAGGCCCAACATCGTTGTGATAGACCAATTTCGATCTGACCAGTCGCTTGTCGAAACCTTTTCTTTGAACAGTGGCCGCAGAGACTCGAGGGCCAGACGCCATTCGATTCACTCGAGCCCGCGGACCGAGGGGTCCAGCGCGTCTGGATCCGCAAACCCGCCCATGAGCGGGCAGAGCTATGTCACAATCCTCGAAGACCTCTTGTTCAAGCTTCGGATAAATGTTGCCGTAGCTAAAGGATTCGAGGATTTGGAGTTACCCGACTCCCGCGGTCGCCACACTAAGAAGTATATTGATTTGTGGCCCATTCAAATGTCTGCCGAGCTTGGGGCTGACAGTGAAAGCAAGCAAAATGTGCTGACCACTAATTTTGACACGTACACTTTGATCCTTCAACTGGGTTGTATTCTCAACACTGTTCCCTCCTGGAAGAAGACATACAAAATCCGAGTTGCGGTGTTCGTGGAGTACGAGACCGATGTGGAAGATGAGAGAGGGCGAGTCGAGGCTCTCCTTGACAAATTACGGATTGAAGCCGAAGTCTTGGTTTTCTGGCTTGCCTGCGGTGATCTCCAGGCCTATCAAACTATCGTGAATGGCGACACGTCGGTTACAGCCGATGCCCGAGAGAGGGTTAATTCTGCTCTACAGGAGGAGGACTGGTGGCAAGGGCTTCTACGAGCTCGTGCCCTAGATCGAGACCCCCAGGATTCGGATAGAACCAGTGACAGTTTCCATCTTGATAAGTCGTATACGTGGCAAGGACCGTCGAGCCAAGACAGTGGAGCCAAACCTTTGCACCCTCGAGTGACTGGCTTAAGGAAACTGATTCAGTCCACTCGTCGCAGACGATCTGTCTCCAGCTTCCGGGCGCTCGGAGGAGTGAACCTCGGCATGCAAACGCATCGCTTGCTAGATGCATTCGTCGACTACGACAGCTCCGACAGTTCGGTTGAGAGCGAAGACAGTGATTTAGAAGCATATGTTAGCGATCCAGAACCAGAGGACGGCGGAGAGGACATAGTCAGCGCTCGAAATGAGGCTGTACCCGTTTCCGGCTCTTCAAGACTCCTTGGCCGGTCCAAGACCGAGGATTGCAGCCCTAGCGGAGACTCGCCGAGCACACCAGTGCTTTCCAACCAGGTGATCCCGTCCATAATTGAGACTGGCGACGATGCCTCCCCGAAGAGCAAAACTCCAGGTCTACGGCCCTCTATGAGCCGTTCTGCTTCCAGCAATCGGTTTAGCTCCTCACCCATCCCGGAAGCCCAAGTGAACACTGAATCTGAGGAGGGCAATGGACCGTCTATCATGTTTGCAACGCAAAACTCACCTCCGCGATTTGCAAACAAGCTAGATTCTATCTACGCTCGTCGCCCATCTGCCGTGTCCCCTACCTCTCCTGGTGCCCACAGCAGCCCACATGCAAATGCAACAGGATACCCTGGTGTAGCATCGGTTCCATTGTCTTTCAATGATCTCCCGAGTCGAGCACAGCATTTGATTTTGAACGAATTGATGGTTCAACAGAGTGGTGATACCGCCGTTATCTTCACCACTCTGCCATCTCCCGTGGAGGGGACTTCACTTAGCGCGGATGACAGTGCGTCTTATTTGAGCGACCTGGACGTCCTGTGGACCGGCTTGCCCCCGTGCCTACTGGTGCATAGTAATAGTATGACCGTGACGATGAATTTGTGATGAATACATGACTGCGAGAATTATACAGAACTGTACATAGCACACGCTAGATTTGATTTATTTTCGGACTTAGATTGTTGTATTTAATGGGGAATGTTATTATGCACATACTTATTCTACATGTATTTAGTAGGTTTGAAAAACAAGAGAGTGGTGGTAATTGTAAATGCCACGAAGGGATATATGTACATAGAGACGATCCGGCGCTACTGCACGCCACAAAATCTCTGCACTGAATATTATTGCACAGAGGAAACAGCAGACCAGAAAGGTAAAAATAAGGGAAATATTCTAATAAGGGCAAAATGACCATCTATATATAGTACCGAGTAGTAAACAGTGAGATTAATAGCAATTGGTATTGGTGTGGCTGTGATTGGGCCATCTCTCCAGGGCTCACTCTCGTTCCCTGGTATACCCAGTAGCTTCGAGCACTTCAACTTTCGTCTGCTTACTGCAAGTGCTGTACTCCAGCACTCCATACACTTGGCTATATCCTGGCTCTTTGGCTATTTCACTCATTCTTTTCTTTCCTTGGTCTTCTATTTCTAGCCTTTTAATTCCTAATCCAGACTTTGCCCCTTTGTCGAATTCCAATCCTGATCCCGTCTGTCCAATCCTGCCTGTCCAATCCCGCCTAATCCTGCCTGTCATGACCGAGAATGTCACGCTCCCATTGAACGGTATAGGTGCCACAAACCGTCGCACGGTCGACTTCCACCCCGAAAGCACGGTCAAAGTTCTCCCTACTAGGGGCGTGAATGGGAACTATGTCGACGATAGCTCCGACAGCGCCTCCGTCTCCTCAGAAACACAAGCGATCGCGCGGCCGAGAATGACTCGCAAGGCCTCTTCGCCAATGGCGCCCACCTTTATGGTGTCGGCGCCGGGCAAAGTCATCGTTTTTGGCGAGCATGCTGTGGTCCACGGCAAGGCTGCTATGGCCGCAGCAATCTCTCTCCGATCTTACCTTCTTGTCACCACCCTCTCCAAATCACAGCGCACGATAACATTGAACTTCCGGGACCTAGGTCTTAGTCACACTTGGAATATTGACACCCTACCCTGGGACAAGTTCCACGAGCCCTCAAAAAAGAAGTTTTACTACAGCCTTGTCACAGAGCTCGACCCAGAACTTGTCGAGGCAATCGAACCACACCTCCAGGGCGTCTCCAAGGGCCTCCCAGAGGAGCAGCGCAACATTCATATCCGCTCCGCATCCTCGTTCCTCTACCTCTTCCTCTCCCTGGGCTCCCCGCAAAGCCCAGGCGCCATCTACACCCTTCGATCCACTATCCCTACCGGAGCCGGCCTAGGTAGCAGTGCCAGTGTCTGCGTCTGTCTCAGTTCTGCGCTGCTTCTTCAAATCCGTACCCTTTCCGGGCCCCACCCAGACCAGCCACCGGAGGAGGCAGAGACACAAATCGAGCGTATCAACCGCTGGGCATTCGTTGGAGAGCTCTGTATCCATGGCAATCCTAGCGGGGTGGACAACACGGTGGCCGCAGGCGGTAAGGCTGTGATTTTCCGGCGCGACGATTATTCGAAGCCTCCAACCGTTATTTCACTACCGACTTTCCCCGAACTCCCTCTCCTACTTGTCAACACCCAACAAGCGCGTTCCACAAAGACAGAAGTTAGTAAAGTCGGAGCCCTAAGAGACGCCCATCCTATCGTGACGGAGTCAATACTTAACGGCATCGACCACGTGACATGTTCTGCACAACGTCTAATCGAGGACCCTAGCTTCGAGGGTATCAGCGAGACCACCCTCGCCCACTTTGGAACCCTTATCCGTATCAACCACGGCTTCCTTGTCTCCCTAGGCGTCTCTCACCCCCGTCTCGAACGCATTCGTGAACTTGTCGACTACGCTGATATCGGCTGGACAAAGCTGACCGGTGCAGGCGGTGGTGGGTGTGCGATTACCCTCCTCCGGCCTAACGCGAAAGCGGAAGTCAAACATGACCTCGAACAGAAGTTCGATAAGGAGGGTTTCACTACTTACGAGGTTACACTTGGCGGTGACGGTGTTGGTGTTCTCTACCCGGCCGTCTTGCGTAATGGCTCAGATGAAGAGGGTGGTGAGGAAATCGATCAGCAAAAGTTCGAAAATGCCGAGGGCCCTGAAGGCATTGAACGTCTTGTTGGTGTAGGAGTGGAGGAGAAGAGAGAGGGCTGGAAGTTCTGGAAGCGAGCTATCAATTAAGCCTCTTGTCTTGGCCTCAGTTCCTCCCGACATGCATGTGACACAGATCCACCTAGGCTCATTACCCTTTTGACTGGACCTCAAGCCCAGGCCCGGACCTTCTCTTTTACTTCATCTTCCATTCTCTGTACACATTATCCTTATGCACTATACACCCACTTTTTTTTCCCTTCATCCCCGGTGTCATCCTGATCGTCTACATGTTGAGTTTTGTCTGGACTTCATCATCCATCTTCATCTCTATTCTGTTCTGATTCCGGTTCTGATCCTGTTTGTTGCCCTCTTCACTTCTCGGTTTTAGCACCTTTCATTCCGGGATTTCCCTTTGCATGAAATTAATTGACGACATGACTGTGGGAGAACAGAACTGCTCACCTAGGCCTGTTCGGATTTCCCAATACATCAATCACATAATATTGTTCTACTCGGTAGAACTCGCTTCTGTTTTCCCACGTAAAGCCCGAAGTCAAGCTCTTGCATATGTATTCGTTAACACAGACAGTCTATGAGCATGAATGCATGGTATGAACCAAGAATGAAAGCGGAGATTGGCAACGGCGAAGGGTGGATTCCCATGGATGATGGACCGTCGAAGAACTCTCCCGAGCCCTTTCTAGGACCCTCTTAATGATCCATTGGAAGCTTTCATATATAGTTGTGAGGAGAGAACACTAGAACTGTGCTATCAGTTAAAATTGTAGTGTTTGAATACAGATTATAAACGTTCTAGGATAAATTCCAAGGTTGGTTTCTAAGCTGAAATGCAAGCCCAGAATGGACGCTAAATGATCAATTGAACGAGGCTAACCAATGGGATAAAGAACTCCAAAGCTTGCTCATAGCTCTTTAATATTCTTCCACAAGACTTTGCTGGCCCTGTTGCAATGCCATAGGGATCTTCTCCAAGCACTGAGCTGCAGCAGCAAAGAAACCGAGGAAGACCTTGCTCGGCCGCAACACACGGCTCAAGTATTCAGGGTGGAATTGCACGCCGACAAAAAAGGGATGGTCGCGGATCTCAACAATCTCGATACGCTTGCCGGTAGGATCTTTGCCAACAACAGCAAGACCAGCTTTCTCAAGCTCCTCAACCATTTCCGGGTTGATTTCGTATTGGTTCCGGTGACGCTCCTCAATTTGGGAAATCGTGGGACCATACAAGGATCGTAGCTTTGACCACTCGGTACCCTCCTTGAAGATGCATGGATATTTGCCCAGACGCATGATGTCACAGCCATTCTCCTGATTACGTTCAGGCATGTAAATGATCACATGGTTCTTGGATTCTGGATGGAGCTCTTGGCTTCCAGCGTCCGGAATTCCCATGACATGGCGGGCATATTCGACCACTGTGAGTTGCATGCCAAGGCATACGCCTAGGAATGGCTTTTTCTTAGTCCTTGCCCAGGTGATTGCCCTGATCATCCCGCCGGTAGCGTGAGTACCAAAGCCGCCAGGTACGACAATGCCCTTGACGCTACAGAGATCATGCCAAGCTTTGTGATACTTGACTGCAGAGGTGTGATAAGTCTCCTCCTCGAGATGCGCGGCGTCAATCCATATAATTTTGACTTTCTTGTGGCAGTACATAGCCGCATGTTCGATCGACTTAGAGACGCTGAGGTAGGCAGCTTTATTGGATGTGTATTTTCCAACAAGGGCGATTGATATTGTGTCGATGATAGTATCTTGACTTCGAACAAGATAAACCCAGTTGTCCCACATACGCTTGCCCTGTTCAATACGGGGGTGTGTTCGATCAAGTCGAAGGTCGAGGTACTCGCAGAGGATGCCCAGAAGATTCTGTTTCTCGAGGAGAAGCGGTACGTGATATGTGGTTGATCCGTCATGTACGGAAATGACCTGCTCCGGCTCCATTGAGCACATATTGGCGATTTTCTGGATGGTACCTGGATCCAATGGCACCTCGCAGCGGCAGGCGACCTTTACTTGATTAGCTCAGAGTGCATGATATATACATGTATGAATAGAGAGTGATAACATACTAGGAGTGGGCTCAATCCAGCACTCCGAACGTCAGAAATGGATCTTTGCGTCGGCTTCGTCTTTTGCTCGCCAGAAGCTCCCGGTCTGGCCCGATGTTAGGTTAGCTTATAGCGGTGTCTCGTCGCCTGAAGCAAGAAGAGCTTACGGCACAACAGGGACGTAAGCTACGTGAATTTGAACGAAATTTTCTTTGCCGACCCTCTTTCGAAGCTGGGCGAGAGCATAGATGAAAGGCGAACTTTCGATATCGCCCACGGTCCCACCTAGCTCAATAATACACACATCAGGCTCGGCTTGGGACTCGTCCACAGGTATCTTCGCTGTCCGTTCGATGTATTCTTGGATGGCGTTGGTAAAATGAGGCACCACCTGAACAGTTTTGCCTAAGTAGTTGCCGGTCCGTTCCCTAGAGATGATGTCCAGATAAATCTCCCCAGCTGTGATGTTATGACCACGCTGGAGAGTGGTCGAAAGGTAACGCTCAAAATTGCCAAGGTCAAGATTAACCTCACCCCCATCATCCGTCACATAGATCTCTCCATGGCTATATCAATCAGGAAACAAGTCCACAGAAGCTGCGTCAGATCGGGACTTACTGGAGTGGGCTCATAGTGCCGGAATCGATGTTGATGTAGGGATCTATCTTGATGGTGGTGACGACAAACCCTTTGCTTTGCAGCAGTAAACCTGCACTCGAAGCGACAATGCCCTTCCCTGTCCCAGAAATGACGCCTAGCAATGTCAGTCTCTTATATCTGTATAGTACCTCGAAATGAAGACTGCCCCGCTTTTCTCCACGTAACGGTGGAGCCACTTCAGGCAGATCACCGTTAAACTCACCTCCGGATACCACGATGTACTTCATTTTCATACTCTGCTCAAAGTCGGATAAGAATATCGATGAAAATCAAAGGGCAAGATGCATATGTAGAGGGAGGAGAGCTAATCCCGATTTGGAAATATCTGTTTGACATGTGAGGTGGCAGATCAGACACCGCCTTCATCTTTAGACAGCTTCTTCTTTCAGCCTCTCTGAGAATCCTTTTGTTTATCAGAAATGAGACTACTAAGAAGCAAGAAGAATCAAATTTGCTAAATGAGCCCATACATGGTGACAGAGTTGGTCGCCTAAATTTGGTGGAATTTAGATGGACAATTGTACGGTACCGCTATCGTACATCGTCAAAGGTATAAACTCAACTACCATCATGTGAATTTCGATATCAGTGTTTCTTTTGGTTATTCAAGTCACATATATTCAGAATTTCAACCATGATGGGCTTACCTAGGTAGTTGCAAGCCCTAACATCCCGAAGTCCCAATCCCACCTCGGGAGTATCCGACGTCATGACTTCCCTCAGTCAATGCACAATGGATACCAATACTCAACGCATGGTGTAGGAGGAAAGCAAGATTGAGGTACACGTGGAATTTAAGCGCAAGATTGAATGTCCAAAAGATGATCGTCTTGAGGGGACGCGCGTCTCCCCACATGTCGCCATGTCGGTAGACCCAAGTGTTCTATGACTTGTCTCAGACACGCATGCGGCCACCATTTCAGGGTCCATGATGCCTCTATGGAGAACAACGTTCAGGCCAGGTCCAACACGAACGAATCACACCCCACAGACATACAAATTACTCCGTCTAACACAGGGGCAGTGCTTTTTCGAAAACCTTAAGTTTCCTGATCATGGCTTTTTACCGACTCTTTTCCCTCCCCTGCAAATTCTTGCTATACATATCTTTTTTTTTTTAGATTCTGACGAGCCATGAAGTCTGAATCTGTGAAATGTGCCGGCCTCGCGACATCTGTTGCTTTGGCTACATGTCTAACAGGCGTCCTGGCTGGAGGGAATAGCTCGACCGAAGGGAATAGTTCAACCGTCCCGGTCAGCCTGACAGTCGAAAGGGAGGGAGGGAATAAGTCAAGTCCGCTTCTTTATGGAGTTATGTTTGAGGTGAGTAACAAGCTAGCTCTATGTGCAATCCACTGTGTCGCTAACCTTCGATATTGTGAGGAAATGGACCGTTCTGGTAGGGAACTTGCATTAAGTGATCACGAACATGACTAAATATTTCAAGGTGATGGTGGAATACACGGACAAGTGCTGCAGAACAATGGATTCCAAGGAACTAGTCTTGGGTTGACTGCCTACGCTCCGGTGGGAGATGTGACAATCTTCCAGGATACCTCAAAGCCCGTCAGCAAAGCAATTACGTCTTCGCTCAACGTTGAAGTACCGGATGGGGTAACAAACTATGTTGGCTTTGCCAACACCGGTTATAACGGAATTCCAGTCACAGGCGCCACATACAACTGTTCCTTCTGGATGAGGGGTAACTACTCGGGGACTATCAACCTGCAGCTTGTTGGGTCGCATAGTGGCTCGGTGTATGCTGACCACAACTTGACCGTGAAGAGTACGGACTCAAAATTCACGGAATTCAAAACCAGGTTCAACACGACCTATACACCAAAAGGGGATAATGAGTGGCATTTGACTTTCGATGGATCGAAAGTTGCTGGTAGCTCTTTGAACTTTGGCTTAATCCAGCTGTTTCCTCCCACTTTCAAAGGAAGAGAGAACGGCTTACGAGATGATATCGCAACATTTCTAGACGAGGTCAATCCAGCATTTCTCCGGTTTCCAGGCGGGAACAACATCGAAGGCTTACAGGTTGATTCTCGTTGGAAATGGAACACCACGATTGGACCCGTGGTCGAGCGCCCAGGAAGAGAAAGCGACTGGTTCTACCCCAATACAGATGCCCTCGGCCTGGACGAGTATCTGTGGTGGTGTGAAGACATGAACATGGCGCCACTACTGGCTGTGTGGTCTGGTAAGTCCTATGGGGACATTCTCTCCGGGCCGGTCCTCGAGCCCTTCGTCGAGGATACCATGAATGAGATGGAATATCTCTTTGGGGACTCCTCGACACATTATGGCAAACTGCGAGCCCAGAATGGTCGGAAAGATCCATGGAAGGTCGACATTATTGAAATTGGCAACGAAGATGACCTCACCGGTGGCTGTGAAACCTATCCGGTCCGTTTCAATCAATTATACAAGGCCATCCACGACAAGTACCCGCATATCACAATTGTGGCTTCCCATGGGGACTATTCGTGCTTGCCATCTCCACTTCCCAAAGATGTCATCATCGATCTGCATCTGTACCGAGCACCAGACGATCTTGTCAAATTGTTTGACCAGTTTGATAACCAGCCGCGGAACCAATCAGTGATGGTTGGTGAGTTCGGATGTCGCAATACTACAGCAGAGAGAGGAGTATCGTGGCCATACATGCAGGGCAGCTGTAGTGAGGCCGTGTACATGATTGGAACGGAGCGCAACAGTGATATTGTCAAGATGGTGAGTTATGCGCCTTTGATACAGCACTTTGGCTTCGACAATTGGACGGTAAGAATATCTATCCAAGAATCTGTTAAAGCAATATCGGGGATATAGCTGACTATGCTGTTTTTACTTTTAGCCCACACTTTTCGGTTTTGATTCGGCTCCCGACTCTATCACACCTACGGTCTCATATTTTGTGCAAAAGATGTTCGCATCCAACAAGGGTGACACCATTCTTCCGGTTCACTCATCAACAGGATTTGGGCCTGTTTACTGGGTGGCTTCGAAGACAGGCTCACAATACTACGTGAAACTGGCGAACTATGGTCCCGAACAGCAGACTGTCAAAGTGAGTATACCAGGGACCAAAACTGGTAAATTGGAGATGCTTGCTGGTCCCAAGTACCAAGGCGGCACGCCTTACAACGTGCAAATCCAAACCGTCACCACCAGTATCTTCAATAGGCAAGGAAATTATTCAATTAGCATGGATCCTTGGGCTGTCGCTGTTCTGGCAGTCTCTTGAACGAGATGATTTTACATGTTCGGTGTTTCATGTGGTGTGCATACTGTTCATTGCAAGGTATGAAGCATACTCAACGTGTGTCAACAGATTTCATGGTCCAATTTCTGCGTCTCACTGATAACTACATCCCATAATACGTCTTGCGACATAAATGAAAATTCAATCCAAAATTTCCACTGGAACCTCAACAACCTTATCACGGATATAATCCGCGAATCCCTTGCCAAACCCATCCAATCGACTCGAGCTGCTAACACCCCGACCAAGAATCCCATAGATCACGAAGTGAACAGCATGAATGTACGGGAATTCCACTCTCTCAACCAAGAATGACTCATCCCAGTCATCATCATCAACGAGAATCTCTCGCATTCTTTCAACGCTCATATAAGACCGCAACCAAGGCCAGTGAGTGGCATTAGGGACGAAGATCCCAAAGTTGAGATTAGATCCTTTGTCACCAGATCGGGCAAGAGCAATGTCTCCCAATCGGATAGATCGAGTTGGGGACTGGAGGAGGGCGACTTCTTCGCTAGATGGAGTATGATTATAGCTTGCGCGAGGCTGTAGAGGCTTGTAGGCCGGCGGATGACCTGTTGGGAACGAGCGGATAGAATCAGGCGCATCGACAAAGTTGATCTCCTCGTTGAGATCGTCCTGTTTGACTATAGCGGGATAATATGCTAGGAATGGGCGCGGGACTGCTGTGCGCATGTCGAGAGAGGAGTGGAATCCTGAATGGCCCTAGTCAGCTCGGAGCATAGATAATACTATAACAGATATTCGCTCGCACCTGAGAAATGCTTGAGAGAAATGTCTTTCATTGCTCTCCCGACAGCGAGGACGGCGTCGGCCTCGACTGCAGCAATGAATATCCGTAGGTATGTGGTGCTCTGTCTCTGTGAACTAGGGTTCGGAGCAGGGATGCCGATTCTAGATATTCGCACGTCAACACTGGTCCAAGCTGAATGATGAAACAAAGTTACCTTTGGAATTCAAGCGTGTCAATCCGATCAATTGACTCCTTTGCAATGAAATGGCGGAGTTGTCTTTCGACCAGATCCCACTTCTTATCAGACCCATACCCAGTAGCGTTAAGTAAGATCTGAGCCTCGAAGCCACCAGGATAGAACACGGCCAGCTTGGTTGTCGGAGGAGGGGCGTAGCCTCGGATGCCATGAACACGAACCCTAGATACGGTTTCAGTAGATACATCAACACAACGAGGAATAAGACAAGACACTTACCTATCCTCTCCAGCTTGTTCAACAACAACATCATCCAAAACAGCACTAACATCACTATTCAAGTAAACATTACCCTGAAGCTCATATAAAAGTTGACACCGAACAGTATCAACGTCAACCATACCACCAGTTCCAGGATGTTTCGTAACAACACACGATCCATCGATATCAATCTTGGCAATGGGGAACCCTGGTTCAACAAATGCATCAACGGGGTGTCTATCAAACCCAGAGAAGTTGCCGCCAGTAACATAGGCCGAGCACTCAATAAGGTGACCCGCCACTAGAGACCCAGCCAGCCGGTCATAATCTGACTCCGACCAGGAGTGCCAGTACCACGCCGCAGCAATGACAGGGCTAGCATCTGCAACCCGGCCGCATATAATGATATCTGCCCCACGACGGAGTCCGTCCACGATTCCCCGGGCACCGAGGTAGGCGTGTGCCGAGACCATAGGGATCGGCTTGGCGGTGTTGGTGAATGCATAGGTGAGAGGGCTAGGTTTGATGGAATTGTTTTCTGCGTCGAGGTGTTGAAGCTGTTCTGCAGATTGTGGCATGTTAGGGCCGAATTTGGTGTAGAGGTCATCTCCTGATAGGTAAGCTACTCGCAAAGCGAGGCCTTTCTGGTTGATCTGTGGGGACGAGTTAGTATATAGAATTATGTAGTTGGATGAAGCCTGTACTGACTAATTCGTGCACTTTCACAGCGAGCCCTTTAGGGTTGAGAGCTCCTCCATTTAGTATGACTTTGATGCCTTTTTCGGCGATCACGTCGATGGTCTGCTGGATACCCTCCCAGGCTGTTTGTTCGTATCCAGGATGTTCGCCTCGTTGGAAGGATTGGGCATTATTTGCCATGTTGACCTCTTAGCCCATTTAGTCCTTAGTGCAATCCTCAGTCCATATCGCCAACAAACATACCCGCCAGGTAATCCCCCGTGATAAAGTCGACATCTCCTAGAGTGGCTTGGCGATACATCTCGTATGCAGGATCACCTTTGTACATTAGTACTGTTGGTTTCTAATCTAAAGGTTCTCCATACCATGATAGCCAGAGCAATTGGCGACTCGGACTGGTCGGCTATTTTCACTTGGACTGGTAGACATGGTGTAGTGTTGGTTTTGTTTAACTTCATAGAATATTGGGGTAAATAGTTGGTTTTGGACTAATTCGTGCAGATTATAACAAAATATTGGAAGTAATTCTTATAATCTTATATCTATTATATTATATTCCTAGGGTTATCCCAAGTTCGTGAACCCCCCTCGGTTGGAGAGAAGAGCACCGAGGCAGAGAAGAAAACCCCACGGGAAAATCCCAGAAACCCCCGTGGGCCGTGGGAGATGATCGCTGTCAAGAGTAACTTCCCTGATCGAGCCAATTAAATGAGAGTGATGGCTTTAATTCAAGCTAATCCAAGCCTTCTCTTTGATTGAGGCTGACTTTCCCTGTCAAGATTATCCCGTGGGCTTTTTGCTTCTTCCGTGGCGTCCCCGAAAGCGCCGGCTGCGAGGGGAGTCACATCAATCCATGCCCGATTGGGAACAATCCCGATCTATGGACCAGTAGTATCTTTGCACCATTGTTGGATGTTGGTAAGATTTGGATATTATCTAAAAAAGAATACGAGTTGATGTGTTGGATCCCGGAATTGAGGCATGAAGGTGAGAACTTTTCAGAACCCATGTAAGTACTCCGAATGTCTATATAAGGAGGGGTGTTGGTGTCCCTGTATCTAGAGATCCGTCAAGATTTAAAAATTGCAATTGTTACCTCCTTTGTCCTCTTGGTTCCTTTGCTCCTTTTTTCTTTGTCTTCGAACCAAAATGCCCATGCACGAGACTATTCCCGGAGACGAGGTCTACGGACCCGGAACCTACATCGACAAGTCCGTTCTCCCTATACCAGAAGATGCCCGTCGAATCTTCGAGCTGTTGGCGTCACGAACGCCGGGTTTCACAAAAGACACTGCACTATGGGACACTGTCAACTTCGAAGGCCGGCCGGACCCTATGGTCCCCGGTCCGATGAAGTCCCCCCGTCGTGACAGCGGCTCTGCATGCCATGTGCGGGCTAGTCGGAAACGAGCTTCTTGAGCTACGGGATGGCAAGTCAGCCAAGGAAGCGAGCGTGACTGTAAACACAGACCATGCTGGGATCTGGCTTGCTTCGACGTTCACGGCATTCGTGAATGGCAAAGACATCTCAACTCTTGCACGGGCCCGTGAACTTCCCAACATCTTCGACAGGGACTTTGAGAAGGGGTTCGGGATCGGTCCATTGGCTGGCCGAGCCACTGCACTGTATCCCACTAAGGACTCCGGGGTGTGGTATCAACTTCACGGGTCGCTGGATGCAAGCAAGACACTTTGCTCGATGGGGATCAACATGGATGTGCCGTTGAGATCTTTCCAGGAGGGGTATGCGTATATTCGGGAACATGTGCAGAAATGGGGTCCTGATGAACTCGAGATGCATAACCTGAGACATGGATTATGTGGGAGTATCTGTTACTCACCCGAGGGTTGGAGAAAGACTGAGATGGGGAAGCGGCTTGCAGAATACCCTCTCGTGAATTATACGCGTGAATCGTATGCGCAATCGACGCCGTCGGTCCCATTAAGTCAGCTCCCTGATCGTCGGCCTCTGGCTGGGATCAAGGTGGTGGAGATGGTGCGGATTATCGCCGGTCCCACTGTTGGGGTAATCCTCGCATCGTTTGGTGCAGATGTCATCCGTGTCAACTGCAGTAGACTGGCAGATCTGAATGTGAGTGAAATGGATTCCCCCCTTTTGTCTTGAAACCAAATACTGACATGCCCTACAGGTCCTCCAATTAACGCTCAACGCCGGAAAACGCACGATTGATCTCGATATTGGAAAGGCGGAGGAAATGGCCCGGCTCAAGGAGCTGGTGGGCGACGCAGACGTGTTTGTCCAGGGCTTCCGGTATGGGTCGCTAGATCGGAAGGGACTCGGTCTGCAAAGCATGCTGGATGTGGCAGCCAAGAGAAACAAGGGCATTGTCTACGTCGACGAAAACTGCTACGGTCCATCTGGACCATTTGCCGAGAGACCTGGCTGGCAGCAGATCGGGGATGCCGCATCGGGTGCTTCATATGTGATGGGTCGGTCGCTTGGATTCGATGAAGGGACGAGTGTCCTTCCACCATTGCCGGTCTCTGACATGACTACTGGCGTTGTCGGTGCCCTCGCGACAATGTTGGCCATTCGGGACAGGGCTCAGAAAGGAGGCTCATATCACGTTGTAAGCTCGCTTGTGGCAGGGGACGCGATCCTGGTAGACCCCGAAGTTGGTCTCTATCCAGTTGAGGTGGTACAAAAGACTTTTGATACGTTCAAATTCGCGCGCTCGTCTCCGGATCAGTTCGTCTCGGAAATTATGATTCAGGTGATCGATGGGTGGAAACGAGTTTTCCCGGAATATCTGGCACAAGATTCCCCATTTATGATGAGCTTTGAAGATAGCCCATGGGGACGGATGGATATGCTGAGGCCCGTGGCCAGACTAGATGACAAGGACGCAAGTCCTATTTGGAAAAATGCTCCTGTGCCAAATTGCCATCATGACCAAGACATCACTTGGCATGACCATGTTGCAGGGAGGCTTCCCGAGTTGTCATATTAGTACATACGATAGAACTCTATAATGATAATGTTCAAATTCACACCTCTCCATTGCTTTCAGCTAAATCATATACCCCGAAATCATACGCCGGAGGGACGCCTGCTAGCATGTCTTGCCAGTTCCAAGAAAGAGGGGCGGGCAACGGTAGTGGCCCTGTAGCATAGAAACTTTGATCTATAGACATCGTGTTCGAAGACTGGATGTTGCTGCCATCATTTTCAGTCGGATGGGAAGGATTGAAAAAAGCCGGGAAAGAGTTCGGGAGCAAGGAGTAGTCATGATGTGCCAACATTTGCCCTTGCGGACGAATGGCAACTGGCTGAATGCCACTCGCGGAGTCTGGCTTGGGATTCCTAGCCCGATGTAACTCTTCCCTGGCTGCATTCTCGAAGTCAGAGCATAACGCCAATACATAGTCCAGGTATGTATCTTGCTCTTGGGATGCTACTTTTGATATGAAGCTGACGACCCCATTAATCATAGCAATATCCGATTCGGTCTCGGGACGTGAAGGGTCAATGAGAATTTGGGAAAACAATGCGACCAGGGCTGCTCCTGGGAAGTAAACAATACTCCTGTATGGAAAATTAGCAAAAATACAATTCGGAAATCAGACGAGCCTACCATTCAAAGGATTGGCCATAGTGGCCTCGGACTTGACTGATCAGTTCAATTGCCGCTCGTGCTGCTTCTGTGGATTGTTGCAGTGATCTCTCTGTGTCATTCGACAGTCCCGGGGGGCTGAGCCCCTCGTTATGTGAACTGGTCGGCCAGCGCCGAGGAAGTAGACAGACACGGTGGATATTGAGATAGCAGCAATGGTATGCAAAGTGGAGTCTGAGGATGTGCGGTAGGAAGGCATGGTCGCCGACCGCAAAGTTCCTTCGGGGCCGGAGGATCGGTGGGATACTTCGTTTCCATGCCTCAAGATCGTCAAAGCAACCCCTCACATCTTCCATCAACTGTTCTTTGGTTTTATTGAATGCATTAGTGCTATACAGCTCATCGCAAACCTTCCGCTGGATCAAAGAAAATCGGGCTAGTGCGGAGAAGAAATTGATTTTGGCGTTCCCGATCTCCATCACACCTAAGCCATCAGGGGGGGTTCTCGCGAGGCAGTACAGTATTGTAATCACGAGTATCTTGTGCAGCAGGGCGCCCAGTCCGCTGGCAGATGTCGGCGTCCAAAATGAACGCTATCCAGAAGACCCTGTTCCGCTCTTCGACCTGGGAGGCCGGAAGACCAAAGGAGTTGGACTTGTGCAACCCGATAGATTGCGACAGGCGTACAGCGGCAGCGGAAAACATGAACAGAGGCTGGGGGTTTGGCGTGCCTTGGAAGAAGATTGCCAGTCCAAGAAGCGCCTGAACAGCGAGGAGATCGCATGCCCGCATGAAAAGCTCGGTGACCACGTTCATTGCGTTTTTGACATGACCCAGGCATTTCTGCCAGTCGTCGCTGCTGGCACCGGAGCTCTCTGCCCTTTGCATGTATGCAAAGGCAAGGACAATATTGAATGCAGCCCACCATGAAGGACTTTCGTTAGGATGCCATGAGAAGTGTCTGCTGACCATGCCCATGAAACTCTCGGGTCCGAAGAGCGGCAGGGCCTTGTTGAACGTATTGAAATATTCATGAACAAGATCTAGGATGACCGCCTTGGATGGTAAGGGTTGTGAGCATCTACTTTGGAAATCATGTTGAAGAGCTCGAGGATACCAGTCAGCGAGCCTCCATCGACTGCCATTTTTCTGAGCGACATGGCGCCATACATTATTACCCGTCTTGCTTTCAAGCCAGCACACACCCTCAGGGGAAACGATCGAAAAATGAGAGGATGCACCTAGGCGTAGTCGGTAGAATCAGCCCAGTCATTCGTGCGACCGTTGAGGAACGATATTCGGCGAGCCAATACTCACCAAAGAATCGCATTGCGCCCTTTGGAGTTTTAAGGGTATATGACCCTCCATCGCCATCTCCTCGATCGGCCTCGGCCTCGAAAGATGCTTGAGCAGTGGCATTTCTCGGAGATAGTAACTCTGAATCGGATGCTTCTGAAGGTCGGACATGTTCTAGGCCTGTGTCCTCGTCACTAGGCACTCGCCTTCTCTTGGACGCATGTGCTTCATTCAGTTCATCTTGTAGAGACTGAATGCGCCGTTCCAGCTCGTGATAATGTTCCTCGCTGTGAGGGAGGGAATATTCGTTAATCTAAAAGTCCCAACGAGTCAAACAGAACATACCGGTTGTGCTTTTTCTTGCGCCGCACGGTGTCCTCGTACTTGCAGGGTAGGTCGAATGTTCTGCAGGGGACACAGACCGGCCTAGTCCCATCACATTTGACCTTCTTCCGTCTGCATATACTGCATGCCTTTGGAGCATATGCAGGTCAGCATCCAATTACAGTCGTTCCCTCAGTATAGGGGCCATGGGGGCCATCTGGGGGCCAGTCGATACCTTGGCAAGCCGTACAACGTCGCTGGTGTTCCCATCCATGATACAAAACAATTGTATAGTAACACCAGAACAGTTTCTTCTGAATTGCAATCCCTACGCGGCTCCAATCATCATGATTAAGAATTGTAGGCTGAGACAACATCAGGTTCCCCGCTGAGATTCAGGCGTTCAGGTGTTGAGGCATTAAGGCATAAATGCTGAGTCACTATTGATGCCTCAGGCCCAAGAGGTGTATATGGTAACTAACATCGGATTTGACACTTCCCCTCGATAGTCAGCTCCGGATCATACGTGTGATCCCTACAAATTGCATGATTGAAGCTTCTCATCATGTGTACTCACCGCGGGATATCCATCGGGGAGGAATACCGGCCTGCCGAAGAAGTGGCCTAGAACATCCATCTTGGCTTTCTGGAAGACTTACACTTTCGAACTTTCTAAATCGGCCAGCATAGCGAAAAGGCATGTTTTTGCTTTAGTTGTGGATCTAGACCTCCTTTTTATGATTAGCCTTTCTGTGAGCCTATCTGTAGATTTTGAATAGCCGCCCTGAATGAAACCAGTGCTATAGTAGGTAAACCGGAGAACTAGAGCAGTAGTCATGCTAACACTCTGTGTTAGATCAGACTAAAATAGTAATAATCTCTTACCACTTAGCAACCATCAATCACATGATATGAATCATTTGATTCAAATTAGGTGATGCGGTGCACCTTGTACTCCCCTGACATAGATCCCGTCAATGTACTTTGATCTTTGTGTATCAGTAATAGTTCGAACTCGCGAAATATTTCCATAGTTCGAACCTGTTTACAAAATTCTCTCATACAACCGGCTATGCCAAGTTCTATTTACTCAAAGCCATGACGATGCAACGGGATGTTACTCTGTATAACAACCCAATCTCGCCACAGCATATAGCCGCGAACCGTAATCAAGCCTAAATGGATTGTTTATAGAATGATTTCTTATTGACCGCCATGACCATCAAAATCTTGTTGCACAATTCAGCTATGTCTTATATATCTGTTTGCGCTACCTTTACTCTCCCTCCCGTGAATGGCTGTGGTCTAGGTCACTGTCACACTATTGTGTGCATGCCAAACTGGGCCTCCTTGACCAAGGTTACTCTCTCATTATGAAGTATATCCAAAGAAAATGTAACCGTAAAACAGAAGGGACTTCTATCGGTCAAGCTGAGACATATATCGATCAATGAGAAGAAACGAAGCCACGGCGAACACCAATTCATTAAATCCATTGGCTGATTTCGAGCTTGTGGCGATGTTGCCGTTCACATTGTTTCAAAAGCCTCATTGTCAAGGAGTAAACGTGGTTGCAGTAACTAAACCTCAATGCAACCTGTGGCTGGATTATATTCCTTTACCCGGTCGTTTTGTAGGTACGGTGCTTCCCAAATCGTATGAACTTGTCTGACAAGGCAAATCTCACTCAAGACATTTGACCTTTGGTATCTCGGGGTCCAGTAACTCCAACATATAAAGGCAACAAGCCATCCCTTTGAAGCCTTGTTCTTTCTATCAGCAACAGTCTTCAGCTTCATTGCAAGTTTCCAGCCATATAACAAACAAGTCCAAGCGTGCCTCAAAAGCCTACAATGGTTGCCATCGGTATCCAATCTCTCCTCTGCATTCTGGGAATTGCTTCCCTTGGCACATCTGCCGCCGTCGATGGTACCGTTCAGAGTTGGCAGCTGACCCAATACTGTGAGTTGAGCTAAAGTAGATCGCCGCCATCTCAAGCTAGGCTGATGCAAAATCAGGTAACGAGTTCTACACTGTCAGTAACGGAGACACCTGCTGGGACATCATTGCACGGAACCAGAACAAGTTCACCATGAGCCAGCTACTGTGCTGGAACAACGATATCAACCCATGGTGCTCGAACCTAATTCCAGGCCGACAGGTCTGTATTGGAGTCGAGCGTCCTGGGCCTGTCTGCTAGATGATCAGCCTGGTGGCTGGATTGCCGGCATTGTAATTCAAAAAAGTGAAATGCCTGACATCGAAGTCTTGGATCCCCAGATTGTTTGATGGAAGTAATGAGAGTTTGGTTTTCGAGTTCTGATTTTGTTTGCGGCTGTTATTACAGATGGTCATTCATTGAATCAAAAATTGAAGCTTGCTGGTATTGATCTCTTTATGCACTGTTTCTGTTCCAAGCATTGTGTAGAAATTGTCTCATCGTAATTGGCTTCACCTCTGGGAACCGAGTATTGAGACGATCACCGGGCAATTGAAAGACATTATTAACCGTGAGTCTGCTCACCAACGCAGTCACCTCTTTGAGTTCGTCCGATGAGCCTTCCGTTCCCTCTGGCTGAGGAGGGACGGTAACATCACCAGTCTTGATTTGTTCCAGACTATCGTAAGTTACCTTGAATTTCTTGCCTGTTTCGCAAATTATTTTTAGGCTGCGGGTATATCTCAGATAAGGTCATTGGATATGCTTACCGGTGAATTCTTCTGCCATGGCGAGAAGCTGGTTGTAGGTAACTTCATCCCCAACGACTACGCTGAATTCAGGCCACTCATCGAGTTCAAGGACTTTGACCAGGTAAACAGCCATGTCATAGGTGTATGTCATACAGATCACGTTGTTCCCGTCTCCTGGGATCGCGGCCGTGCCACTGGGTATATCAATACCAAAGGTGAACGGCTGCAAGTGAGTTTGGACATGTGGCATTCCCCAATAGTCCATAAAGAAACCAGGGATTACCCTGGTATATTGCAAGGCACTTGCCTTGAGACGATCTGCCGCATCAAGCCAGTATTGAATGCTGGGGTCAATCGGAAGTAATCTTGCAAGGTTAAATACATAATTAGCATGGAATGACATACAGCTGAGGCTGACCTACTCGGTGGTTTGGACGAATGAGTATTCACTGGGGATAAATCTTTTCGTTGATGTTGACTTCTCTGCAGCTTCGATCAAGTTCAACTGAGACCGACTTGTCTCGTCGGAAACTAGACCAATAGCAGATATAATGGTGTGAATGTTGTGTCGCTCCAGCGCACGTGCCATTGAGGGAATATCGTCGTAGTTGATCTGCACATTTTGAATATTCCGCGACGCAAAGTCCTGCTTCACCTGAGGAGGTCAGTTACTTGGTCAGGAAAATACCTCTACTTTGCGTACACTGCGAGACAAAACGACAATATCAAATTTAGAGTCGAGCAATTTTTCAACAATAGTTTTTCCCACTCCACCAGTTCCACCAGCCACAGCAATTACCGTCATGATCGAGAAGTGTTTAGAAGTGGAAATAGTTGAAATACTTGTTGTGACGCAAGTGTTCCCCGCGATAACCCCACTAAGCAGATTTTCACGCATTTACTACTTCGACTTCTACTCATGTTTTTAATGTAGAAACCTATGTATTTCGAACTCCTGATCTGCATATAAACTCCAATCAAGTCTCTCTAAAAACATCGGGGATTCGGGCTTCAGATATCGGCGACTTCACTTCCCCCGGGGCCCCCGCGGGTATGACGGCTATGACTAATATCGGAGGGAAAAGAATATAAAAAGCCCAAATCTTCCGACGACTCTACTTGACATTCCCTCTAAAACCAATATATCACATTCAATCTCATCATGTGTATGAAGGCTACCTGCTCGACCTGCAGTGAGTTTCCAATATCTGTGTTCACAGAATAGCAACTAATTATTACAGACAAGGTCACCTGGTGGGGTTGTGGAAGCCATATCCCTTCGGTGATGGACTCAGTTCCCGAAGGCGAGTGGTGTTCCTGCACTCCTCAAGTTGAGAAGGATGGGAAGAAGTACCCTCCCAAGGCGGCGAAGGCCGCCTGACTACAAGGCTGTGTGATTTGTTAGTTCGAGAAAGTGAGTGCCACATGTACTCGAGAGCCTTATAAAGGACTTTCGTCGATAAAGCCTGAATCTCAACAACGTTCAAGGGGGGGTTTGATGGAGTTCTGGAAATCGGGGTTGATATGTGAATTGAGCAGATATATAACGAAAGTATGACGAAAGACGAAAATCAAAATCAAAATCAAAATCAAAATCAAAAATCAAAAATCAAAAAACAAAATCCAAACATGTCTGATATGGAAGCCAAAGGAACGAAGGAACCGCACAGAATCCAACAAGGAAGCAAATAGAAAGCGAACAGTCGAGTTGAGATATCCAAACACTCGACCTAAGGGCCTACTCCCCTGCCCTTCTTTTTTCTCCCTCTCTTCGCTGGTGCCGTTGGTACCTTCGGTGGAAGTGGAAGAAGTATGGGTGCCGGCACTGCGGGTAGCTTTGCGGCGTTTATCTGCTGCATTAAGAGGTAGGGTGGTTGTCCACCCCCCGGAGCTGGAGGAGCGGTAGGCAGGTGTGGCGGTGCCCTTCGCACGAAACCGTTTGGCAGAGCCGGCAGCTTCCTTAGATCTCTCTTGTTATCACAAACATAGAGAAGCCCATGTCCGTCTGGGCATGTTGCAGTGTAGAGCGCAAACCGCAGGAATGGCCCCGAAAGAGGCATTCCAAATTGAGGCCCTAGTACAGATTGCATAACACAGGCCTGTACTCTCATCCAATGGGACAAAGCCACACCGTTGGGGGGCAGTCAGACGGACGTCAACCTCCACAACCTTGTGACATGATGATCCGCCAGGGATATCCATGATATTATAGCCCTGGACGTAAACGGGGCGTCCCATCGCCTCCAATTGGTCTATATGACATTGAGGTATCGCCATTATATCGGCACCGGTATCATGACAAGTCCATAGGTTGATGCCAGTAACGCCATTAAGTTGACTATCAACCGCGATATCCACCGGGAACTATATAGAAAAGAACCGAAGGTCAGAAAGAAGAAATAACAAGTTGAAAGATCAATATAGACACTATACCTGAACCGAGTGAAGGGCGGTGTGCGGCGGAAACCAGTGACAGGCTCCTAGATTGCTATGACCGGGAGGTAGGAGCTATATACGATATCTCAAGTCAGAACCAAGGATAATGTTTTGCATGTGGTGATGATCAACTTACACCTTCCACCCACCACGCTTTAGTGGTATCGTACTGCTCAGCCAGGCTTTTATGAAATTCCGCGTCAAACTTCTGGGGCTCATTGATCTGCACGCCATTCGACCAGTAGCTGACCCATCCTCTCGACCACCCTAGCTTTCCTTCCCTGTAAGCTTTGATGAGAGCTTTGACATTGGGAAGCTGATTATCTGGGTCCCTACTGGTATTGAGATGGGTCTCGATCTCTTTCAAATGGTTCAAGCGTCGAACGATGTCCCAGCTGAGTCCGACTGGTTCAGAATGGACCATTTCATCGCGAGCAGCTCTTCTTCTCTCATACTGCGACAGTCTGAACTTGAAGAAGTCAGGTAAAATTCTATCACTGATTCTCTCCACACATCTCTCAATTTGACTATCGATGTCGTTGACGTCGAGATCTAGCTCGTTGGCGTTCCAGCCTTCTGGAACAAGCGCTGGATCGGTAATGGGCTCGACCCCATTGTGTTTCCATCGCTGTTGTCTCGGGGGGCGTGAAGACCCCTCATGCTGGCCTCCTTGAGACATCGCACTGTAGTCAACATAGTTGGGGTCTTCTGGGGCGAGGGGCAAATGACTTTCACCTTCGTCTGGTGAAAAGTCAGAGGAGGAAGGAGAAGGAGAAACCTCCCTTTTACTCTTGGTCGGTTTGCGCTTCTTGGTAGATTCCTCGTCCACAGGGGGCTCTGAGTACGCCCGCTTCGTGCTACGACGAGGAGGCATCTTGAAGAAACAAGAGATAAACTTTGTGGCACGACAGGACAGGGCCTGGTGGCAACCTGGGATGAAGAAGAAGCATTGAAATGTGGGATATACATGAACATATTTGTAGTAAACATCCTGGTAAACTGAATTAGACCGGGACAAAGAACACGATGAATTGGAATGACCTGTGGAGTAGGGGAAGGTGAGCTTTGCGTGCTTGCGTAGATGGAGCCAATTCAAAGGTGCTATTTTTGGATTTCCAAGAAGCCCATGTGCTCGACAACAAAGAAGCCGAGAGCATAACTCCACGATCTCGGGCGTGCAGCTCATCAACGGAAATGACTCGAGGTTGAAATGTGTTCTCTCGGAGCCCAGCCCATGGTGTTGCTTCAACGTTCTTTGTTTCATCTCAATATACTCCGTGCCAATAAATCCTATCGGGGATGGAAGGGGTGAACCAAAGAAGATGTCAAAGGACAGGGCGTATTTGCAGCTGGTATAGCGTAGTGTGTTTGAGCTTCTCGCTCGTCAACTTCAGAGATGTGACAGACTTGCACGCTCCAATCTTTGGTGCTTTGACCAGCCGGAAGGATATCGTCAATTGCCTGTGCAATGGCTCGAAAAAGGGGACATCGTCCAAACTCGCTTGGGGCTTACAAACTGGGCCAATATGACGAAGTCGGAATCTTGGAGTCTTCATCTCTGGCAAGTGTTTCACTTCTTTGTCCCGATCCAAAGCATCATTTCAGATGTTCGTAGCGTGAAATAACCAGTAACAAAGAAGCTGGAGCCGGGTTTTGTGTCAACCAGAAGCCCACTTGTACGTTCGAAGGTACGGATGGCTTCTTTCATGCTAGAGAGATGCTGATAATGTGAATTAACTTGGGGATCCATGCCCCAGGTCTGTGAACTTGTCTTACCTCAAAAAATTCTCGACATGAATGGAAAACATCTCGGGCTGAAATATCAGACCATATTTTCAGCACATGTCTCATCAATTGAGGTGGACTCTAGAAGGACACACATACCGATGAGGTTATCAAGTATGTATTGGATACTTTCTATAGTACAAAAACACACTACAAGCACCTATACCAGAACGAAGAACTAATCCGTAAGCCGTCAATTTCTAACCAGTATGCACCTTGATTCTTTCTCGATCGTTTCCATACGTGAATATCATGTAGATCAATCACAAAAAAAGCGCAGAAACGGGGCAATTTTCCCGACCTAAAAAAAAGGAACGGTCGTACTAACACGAAGGGGATGACAGGAGTAAAAAAGAAACCATGAAGGGGGAAAAATAAAAGAGAAAGAACATGCCATTACATCAGAATCTAAGCCTTAATCGCTGCGCCCAATGCACCACCACCGAACTGCTGACCACCAGGTCGGCGATCGCCCTGGGGAATGCGGGCACCGCCACGACCACCGCCACGGCCGCGACCACCGCGGCCGCCACGGGCACCGGGGCCGTGTTCACGCTGGAAGGCATTGGCCATACCCTGGGTGCGCTGCTCGAGGGTCTTCTCGTTGGACTCGAGGAGGTTGGTGGACTTATCGGCCAGGGTGACAATCTGGGACTGGAGACGGGAGAGCTCAACGCCCTTGCGGAAGATGATGGCGTCGTTGACCTGGTCGAGAGCGGCGGCGAGCTCTTCGTGCGAGATCATGCGGGAGATGATGGAGACGATCTTCTTGGGCTCGAGTTCGAACATAGTAGCCAGAGAAGAGATGGAGAGGCTGTCGTAGTAGGGGGCGTAGGTGAAGAGGTAGGTGCGCAGACCCTCCTCTTGGGTCTGGCGGGACAGCATGGCCTTAATCAACTCAGGCTGGGGCATGAGGTCCCAGATCTTGATCGCGGCGAAGGTAGAGGCGGAAAGCTTCCAGTCACCAGCGGCAAGAGCCTTAGCGCCGGCAATAACACCGTCGCGGGTGTTCTCGGGGGGACCGGTGAAGACCTGGCGTTCATTGTAGTCCAACATCCGACGGAAGGTCTTGGAGATCATGCGGCGACGCAGCTCGGGGGCGGAAGAGGTCTGGGCCATCAAAGGCACCTCAAGCAAAGCACTGCTGGTGAGGTAAACGCACTCGAGCAACTCGAGGTTGATGTGCATGTGGAAGGGCAGCTGGCGCTGACGCTCCAGACGCTCCTGCTCGGGCGAGACAGTGGAGTAACGCTGCATGATGATACCCTGGGCAAGAAGCTCCTTTTGGCGGCCGCTGCCGCAGATCTCACTAAGGGTGTTCTGGGCCTCGTAGATGAGCCCAGCGCGGAAGGCACATAGACCGATCTGAACAAGGGTGCGGTTGAAGAGGATCTGGGTGCTGACGTCGAAGGTGGCGATGTTTTCAGTCAGATGAGACATGAGCATCAAGTCACGAGACTTGTAGTATTGGTCGTGCAGGGCAAGGAAGTAAATTTGGCAGAGCATGGCGCGAGCGCGGGGAATGCCATCGCTGTGTTCGAACATGTAGTTGCAGATAGAAGCCACGAGGCTCTGCATATCCCCAGACTTATAGGTAGCAGTAACTGCTGACTTGATATTTGTGGGAACTGCCTTGTCTTTGGCCTGCTCGACAATGGCAATAACATTGGCGGGCTTGAAGTAAATGTGCTCCAACCGTCTGATAACCAGTCTGTTCATGCTATCCTGGCCGTTCTTATCAGCGCCCTTGAGACTTTCAACGTAAAGCTGCGAGCGAACAAGCGAGGAGTAAAGTGCCTGCTCGTCCGTCAGACGCTCAATGTACTCTGAGGTGTGAGGGTCAATCTCGCGGAGACCCTTCGTGAGGCTGTCATCGAGGTGCTCCACAAGGGATACAACGGAACCGGGAATGAAGAAAGTCTCGCCCTCAGCAACAGTAGGTTGCTTCTCATCGTCCTCCCACTCGTCGGCGACTTCGCTGACAAGGAATTGACGGTTCTCCTCCAACACGGAAAGGAGAGCAGAGTACTCCTCGTTCGCGGCCTGCCATTGCTCACTTGACATGTAGGTGGCGGCGGATGTGGCAGTAAGATCGAAGCGGGTGGAGATCAAGGTCATGTAGGTGCGGATGCGTTGGTAAGGGGTAGTGGCAACCTCAAGGAGCTTCTGCATGGTGCGAATCTGGTCGGCACGGTCGGTGTTCTTCTTTCCGCGGGACTCGACAATGACACGGAGGTGCTTAAGGATGCTCTCAGGGGTGTACTGGAGAGTCTTGCCACCGCGTCCAACCGTGGCGAATCCATCATCTTCACCGCCAGCAGCGGCGGCGGCAGCGAAGTTCTCGATCTTCTCGACCTTGGTGGGCTTGGGGACAGGAGCAGGGGCGGGCTTTTCCTCGACCTCATCCGCCATGAAGGCATCCTTATCGGCGCGGTACTTCTCGACCAGCGTGGCGTATTCCTTGTTGTTCTTCTTAATCTTTTGCTTGACCGCGTTGAAGCCCTTGCTGTTGCTAGCATTCATCTTCTTGTTCGAGGCCTTCTGCTTGATAGCGGTCTCGTTGGTGAAGTCTTCGAGCTCGGCAACGGCCTGGATGTAGATCTTGGGGGTGGGGCCGGTAATCTTCAACATCTGGCGGTTCAGGTTGTCGAACTCTGGGAAGTAATGTCAGTTCATGCCATTCCTTGTGCCCTCCAATTTTGCTGGCTCTCCAGTCCTTCCAGGCAGGGTGTGGACTCACCAGTGGCGATAACAGCCCAGTCGTTGATCTTCTGAGCGTTATCAATCAGGCGAATCGTGCTCTCGAGGCCCTCAAGACGCTTGTCCTTAGCGGACTTGACGATTGTGACCTTCTCCTCCTCCTCACTCTCCTCGCTATCGGTATCATCGTGCAAGAACTTGGAGGCACCAGTGCGGCCCTCCTCGCCCTCCTCGTCGCTGTCGGTGCTGGAGCCGGAGTCGGTGTCATCCTCGTCAGAATCTTCCTCGCTGCCGGAGTCGGAACGGTAGACCTCCTCCTCCTCATCAGACGAGCTGTCGCTGTCGCTGCCGCTACCGTAGAAGAAACGCGACGCCATGTTTGCGGTTTGCAGTTTCGTTAAAAGGAAATGGCGATCCTAAAGCTGAAAAATCAGGTCGTCGGCGATACGAAGTTGAAGTTCCCGCAGTTGAGAGCCACACACGAAATTTAAGCGAGGGGCTGACTAAACCCAATTAGGTATAGCGCATAACAAAGAACCAGTGACGGCCTTTTTTATACTTCTTTTCTTGCCTCAGACATGCTGCTGCTTGCTTGGTTTGACCCTTTCTAACTACCTAGGTATTTGTTGACTTTCAAGGAGTACTAATATATCCACCAAGAAGTTTAGACAACTCGCTGCCTTGGACTTGGGCAGCTGCCTCTAGAAAGGCCTGACCGATCAGCCAGACCCTTCCAAGATTGGAAGCAAAGGAATCTACAACATAATCGAGGAGAGAAAGCTGCAGTCATCAACCCATGCTTGTTTTCCTCATTTGACTATTTACTCTACTATTTACTGCATGCAGAAAACAAAACGAGGAATCCCCCTGGAAGAAATAACATGCTATGACATACGACCGAAAAACTTACCTCGACAAAAAGAGAAACATAGATCCATATTCCCGAGAAGGTCAGAATTAATTGAAACAGTTACGAGGAGATGAAAATAAAGAGATGGATGAGATCGTTCTTTCATACTCCATCCAGGCTATGCTGAGAGAAATAAAAGGCACACAGATATGCCGAAGCACTGCCTAAAGAAATCGCAGAAACATAATTGGGATCGTAACACAGCAAGAGACGTAATGAGACGCAATGAAATAGTGATGATGATGTGGGGAGTGATATCTCGCGGCGAACGATTGGCCACTGATGGGCACAGCTCACGGTGAGTAAGCGTGCGGATCGATCTAGCGCTAGGTAGCAATGTAGATCGTGTATCAGCGGTCCAAGACCATTGTAGACCACGTTGACCCACTGAAGGGGTCTTTTGCTTGACTCATACCTGCAAGAGCCGGCCATATGAGAACAGGTTGGCTGGCAAGGAATGGGTCAGCAGAGTAAGGCTTACCACAGTGTCTTGGGAATCATTGACACCCGTGGACGAAATATATCAGTATGCCTGCTCCCGATGCGTAGGAAATGCTGGACATGAGGAATGCCCTTTTGCCCGGTACCCTAGTGCCATTGATTCTGGCCCATGTATCCTTCGCTGAGCACACCGTCTTCGAGGGTGCGAATGAAATCCCGATTGCGTTGGTTTCCATTCCCGTTACCCGCTCGGCTGCCACGACGCCGTTGACTGGCATTAGCATCCACGTACCCATCAGGAGGAGGTGGATAATACGCAGGGCTTGGCTGCAATCGAATCGGTGCGTTGGGGTCCAGGTGGCTAGCAACTCGTTGGATGGTAGTCGGGATTCCTCCGTTAGGGTCCATGGTGGATGCTCGTTGACGGCCTGCTCGTGTGGTCGCCTGTGCATAGAGACTTTGAGGCGGCACTTGGTTGCCTGGCATCATTCCCATTTGATGACCATAGCCAGGCGGCTGCTGGGTAGGGTACGGAGGAGGCGGCGCACCTTGCTGGTACATGCCATTGTACATGGGCGGGGCTTGAGGCTGGGGCTGAGGTGGAGTATGGAATTGGTTCATCTGCGCGGCATAGGCATTTTGCGCATGCGCCGCCTGAGCTGCTCTTTGCTTGCTAGCGGCCTCGGCTTGCTGTTGTTGTTGAACCCCCGGAGCCGGCTTATTGGCCGTCGAATACTTGAGGTTCATTGGTGGCATGAACGGCCCCGTGAACTTCTGCTGGGTGATGAACGGGTGCAGCTTGGCCTGTTGGGGTGACCATCGCTCGAGAGGATTGATCGACAGGAGTCCCCGCACGAAGTCGATGAAAGCGATGCGATTATTCAGTTCTGCGATAGTTAGCAAGTCCCAGCGTGAACATAGGGAGAAAGAAAAAAAAGCCTACCTCGATCAACCTCTGCTTGCTTCATATTCTTCCGAGGCATTGGGTAACTCCGGATGATCTCCTCTAGTGTTGAGGCTGAGAAATACTTCTTGCTCGGTTGTTCCTTTGTGTTGTGTTCTCGGGAATACTGCTCCAGGCTCTTGAGGCGGTACGTCTTTCTTCCGAACTCGTCCTGTGTCTTTTCGAAGAACTCGCCCGACTGCTTGCCCATCTCCAACATCCATGTCGGTGGGATACCCAGCATCTCAACGATCCGACAGATTTGATTGTACTCCGAAGAGCCAGGGAACAGAGGTAGACCCAAGAAGAGTTCCACCACGATACACCCGAGAGACCACATGTCAATGGCAGATGAGTAACTAGGAGAAGGATTAACAAGGAACAAAACAGATCAGACTAAAGTACGTACGGCAGGCCTAATAGCACTTCTGGGGATCGGTAAAATCGTGATTGAATGTAGGTGTAGACAGTCTGGCGTTCATCGCAAGCAGAACCGAAGTCAATGACCTTGATGATTGGACTCTCGAGGCTGGGAACAGTTAGTAAACGACCCTGAAAGGTAACAGGCGATACTGACTTTTTCAGAAGAATATTCTCCGGCTTCAAATCACAGTGAATCAGATGCGCTTTGTTCAACAAGCTCAAGGCATTCAGCAGTTGTTGGGCAAATACCCGGACAAGGGTAGTGCTCAATCCACGGAATTGGTTTTGTTTGATCAGCTCATAAAGATTAACGCTGAGCAGTTCGAATGCGAGACACAAATGCTGACGGTGGATGAATGTGTCCTTGAGACGAAGCAGGTGATGGTCGTCATTCTTGTCATACTTGCTGTTGAGCTGCGGAGAGTCAGCGAGCATTCGGATAATAAGGGTTGGAGGCTATATCATACCAGATCCAACACAGAAACTTCCATCATACTCTGGTTGAAGTAGGCCGTCTTGTTCTTGATGACTTTGACAGCCACTACTTCACCCGTTTTCAAGTTCTGGCATTTCACGACTTGGCCGAAGGTACCTTGACCTAGAACATCGAGAATGAGGTACCGATTTCTAGATCGGGAGGAGAAAGCATTGTCAGCCCGAGGGTCGGCTATCCAGGGGGAATCGGGGGCATACTTGTGACCGGCTTCCTCGCTTCCAAGGATATCGTTGACGTAAAGGATATAATCGCTGTCCTCATTGTCATACCCATCATTCTTGACTCCTTTGCTGGGTTTGGTCAAGACTCGTCGGGGGTTTCTCGAGGACTCGTAGTTGAAGCCAGGGTTGCATATGCGGTAGGTGGCCGGGAGGTGGGTTGTCAGCGATTGAAGCGGCTGAACAGGTTAGTCAAAGCGACGACAGGCTGAGACCTGGTGAGCACTCACGCTGATGAATCCGCCCTCTGGATTAGCGCGCCGATATGCAGGCTGTACATTCATGCGCGGCTTCAGTTCTTGCACAGACTGGATCTTTTTGATCTTGGGAACTGGACCGCGACCGGGCACTGGAGGGGCCTGAGATGGTAGCGAGCCAGATCGCGGAGATCGCGACCCTGGACCAAAGCCCGGACTCATGTGTGAAGATGCGGATGGCGGGTAGTACTGGTCTGGGCTGAGGTCGCCGGATTGAAGGGGAGGGAGTCTAGGGGGGCCGGGTAGCTGTCGAGATGTTAGCAAACGGGGCATGGCGAACAAGTGACCGAGCTCGAACTCACATGGCGGCGATTGATATCCTTGTGGTGGTGATGCATATTCTGGTCTCGCAGGGGACCGGCGGGAAGCACCCTGGGGTGCAGACGGAAATCCATAGGAGCCTTGGGACTTGCCAGGACTAGTGGGATACGACATCGAGGGCGAAAGGACATTCCCCGGAGAGTATCTGCGGGCAGCCGATGATTCCTCTGCTTGATTCAAGAATTGTGACGAAGCGCGATTGTGGTTTGGCCTCGAGGGGTACTTCGCCCGGTTGTACGGGTCAGCGTCCTCCATGGTAGTATCCGCATCGGTGACATAATCCCGAGTACGTGGCGTGGCGGTGGGGGAGGAAGCCATGGAGACCGTTTTGGAATTTGAGCCGGCCGAAGGGGCTTTGGATGTCGTGCCGGGGGTCTGGAAAGTCTCGTACGTGTATCCAACGGGCGGCTGTGACTGTGGTGGCTGACCGTATTTCGAGGCGAGTTGCTGGGGATGAGATGCCAACGCAGTATTGAACTGCGCAGGGTGGCCCATCAAAGGATCTTGGTAAGGCTGCCACCCAGGATCCATTTTGTATGAACCCTCTTGTTGGGCCAACAAATGGATTCGGGGTCCGTGTTCGTCTGAAGCACTGCGATCAGGGTCCGTGGGATGCCAGCGGGGGACGGCACTTGTAATGCGACCGCAGGTTCGAGGCGAATCTTGACGGAAAATGAGGGACAGAAGATGAAAAGTAGGGAATTGGCGTTAAAATGAGGTCGTGCTATGCTTCATCATTTGAGGAATTGTTGGTGAAGACAAGTTTTGAAGGGGAGGGGGCGGTCGCAATTTGGTTGCGACGCAGTAGACGTAGGCGGCTGGGGGTTTAGCCAAGTCAATAGACTTGTCTTGGGACCCCGTGAAATCGGGAAATCAAAAGGGCACTGGCGTCAACAGATATGTTAAACAATATCTTGGCTTACAGAAGCATAGAAATAGTTACCTAGGTGCTACCTAGGTAGTATACAGAGGATCAAGAAGAGGAGGGGAAGATGGGTTGAGTTCCCAAGGGTCACTTTGCCAGATCTGAATCTACTTAGCAACACCATGTCTTTTTTCTTTCCCTCTCTATATATACATAGAGGTTATTCTGTCTCTGACCATACTATGTACACAGATACAATCAAGCCCTTGATGCCAAAGCCTCAACATTTGCACCGGATTGTGGTCTCCTTGGCGACGTGATTCTTTCCACATGATCGACGCTCCATTGCATACCCAACTGCCAGACGCCCTTTTTTGTCGCTGTCGACTAGCTTAGTCTGATTCCACGGAGCATAAGCATACCAGATCTACTCCCAGTATCAAATGAGCTAGCTAGATGAACCATGGGGTATCTTGTCAGTAGTGTTTTATAGAGAAGCCGTGGTACGTCCTCGAAGGACGAGGCTTAGATGAGTTGATCATTTCATAGTTGGGAATAATGACATATATTCTGACTACATAGAAAGAGATAATTAAGAAAGAAACCACTCCAATAACTTCAGTTCATCACAACAGCCACTTGAGCGCTCACCTCTTGCTGATTTTTACTCTCTACAACTGAGCAGATCTGTACATGTTCAGTTCATCCCGCAATCCAAATTGCTTCGATATTGCAATTATAGAAGGCATAATCTCCATACCTAGGTAGAATACACATGTATTAATGGAAGACGAGAAAATAGGTCTATATCAATCTCTATATAGAAATATAGAAACATATGGCTGGTTGCTCCTTCTGTCTCTTCCTTCACATCTAATGCATAATCTGATATATATTTAGCTTCATCTCTTTCAGATATATGTCTTCAGGCTCTACCGCCCCTTTGCGCCTAAGCCTATATATCCAGAACAGTCATTTCTCTGACCCTGTCATCCTTGCCTCCTAAGGTGGACTCTTAAGTGAGACGAGTGAAGGAAAGCTATATACAACATAGTTATAGGAATCTAGTCACCCTGTAAAAGTTCACGACAAGTCTTTCTCAAGTAGCACTCAATTGTGAAATTCATTCTGTCACATTGTGATAATTCGCGAGTGGATCTCACTAGAATGCTAGACATACGGCACACAGAGTGTTAAACCCCATCACCATCATTGCTCCCTTGTGAACAGTTGGCCTTCGATTGACCCTGGCTTCTTGCAACTCTAGTTTGCCAACGAACCAGAATAGCGTAGCTATGGCCTCCATGTATATAAATTTCGAGGTTGAGTACTCCGTACCGGTCCAGAACTCCAGACCTCTAGCGCTCCCCGCCTATCCCCCCGGGATGGAATGACTAAGCTTTCGATGAGTCATTAGTATGGTTCACGTGAGCGGTGTCACAGGCGGTGGCTGATTGTGCCAATGCTTCTGATAGAGATCTAGATTTGGGTGCTATTCATCTAGACTTATTGCTGCCTGTGCTATTGTACTATTGTATTTGCTCTTTGAGCAATCACCATGTTTAACATTGCCCTAGACAAGGTATTTTAGTCTCTCACTTCTTCTCACTTAATACAATCTTTATTTGGACAACTTTCACAATGTCTACGAGCGAGGAGGCGAGTCGCTTGCGTGATCTCCAAGCAGACGTCCGCGACCAGGATGATCTTGAGAGAGATATCACTCGCCAGGTATGACCCAGCTCTTGATTGCCTATAACTTTAGGCTCACATTTCTCTTTCTTTAGGCCGATAAAGTTCTGGCCGACAAAGCGGAAGAGAATGACACCAAGCGACTTGAGAAAGCCCTTGTGGATCGGGAGTAAGAGCGCATGCCCTAATAGTCGATGGCATTACTAAATTCACCCACAGGCGGGTCGATTCACAGGTCCGCCAAGCGCAGCAGCGCTTGACACAGCCCGTCGGAGCCGCCACTCGCCACCGGGTCGAAAATGAGCTGAAAAGGCTGCAGATGCGCAAGGCCGACCTAGGGAAAGACCTGAAGGACATACAACAGCGCATTGATGAAAGGCGTGAGTCGCAGGGAAAGTCGACGGTGGCGCATGGATCAGGGCGACAGCCGAACGAGTCCCGCCGCGACTATCTGCTGCGAACCGGAAAGATCACCCCGTTCGCATTGATGCAAGAGGGTTCCAGAGATGGACCACTTGCCAATCTCCACGATGCACTTGTCGATACAGAGGATCAGAAGCAGGAGGAGGAGGAGCGCGAACAAGCCAGACATCAGCCGGCCGTGTCCCACCGGGACCTTGCACGTCCAGACCTCGACTTTGAGGAGAGCATCGAAAGCAAGAGGAAACGGAGGAAGGTGGATCGTCGTAGATCCCCGGGAGCAGATTCTTCGGCAAGTTATGTTGCCTCTGATGCCGACGCTACATCCGAGGGTGAAGAGTTCATGCCTGATACTCTCCCTGAGGCCAAGCCAAGTCGCAAGCGCAAGCAAGGAAAAGTGACCGCTGAGCTTGAAGACCTGAGTGGAGTTGACGATGGAAATGAGGCAATATACCAGTCCCGCGTCCAAGAATGGATCAGTCGGCGAAGCTCTGCTCGACAACACGCTGACAGTCATTCTGTGGAAGCTGGCCTGAACGAAGAAGAGGAGTGGCTCCGGCCACATCCCACTGAACCAGCCATGGAGCTTGACAATGGACTGCGGGTACCTGGAGACATCAGCCGCTTCCTGTTTTCCTACCAGAAAACTGGAGTTCAATGGCTTTGGGAGCTGCACCAGCAAACTGTCGGCGGAATTATCGGGGACGAGATGGGGCTGGGGAAAACTATTCAGGCGATCTCTTATCTTGCGGCACTGCATCATAGCAAGAAGTTCACCAAACCGGCCATCGTTGTTTGCCCCGCCACTCTTATGAAACAATGGGTTAATGAGTTTCACCGCTGGTGGCCACCCTTCCGTGTTTCCATCCTACACTCATCAGGCAGCGGAATGATAAATATTGGCAAGGAAAGCAGCCGAGAAAATGCGCTTACATCAGAAATGATGGGCAGTCACAGCTCTCGTCACCTATCTGCTGGTCAGAAAGCGGCTAAAAAGATCATTAAGCGTGTCACGGAGGAGGGCCATGTCCTCGTGACTACATACTCAGGTCTGCAATCTTATGCAGATGCTCTTGTTGATGTTGAATGGGGATGTGCTATCCTTGACGAAGGTCATAAAATCCGCAATCCCGATGCCGGTATCACCTTCAGCTGCAAGGAACTTCGCACTCCACATCGCATCATCCTTTCGGGGACCCCAATGCAGAACAGCCTGGTGGATCTTTGGTCACTATTTGACTTTGTGTTTCCAATGCGCCTGGGGAATCTTGTTACATTTAAAAATCAGTTCGAGATCCCCATCCGTCAGGGTGGATATGCATCTGCATCAAACCTTCAAGTACAGACGGCTGCAAAATGTGCAGAAACTCTCAAAGATGCCATCAGTCCTTATTTGCTCCAGCGATTCAAGGCTGATGTAACATCTGATCTGCCGCTGAAAAGCGAACAGGTCATTTTCTGCAAATTGACCCAACTCCAGCGAACCATCTATAAGAGGTTCCTTGGCTCGGATGACATGAAGTCTATTATACGCGGGAAAAGAAACTCCTTGTATGGCATCGACATCCTGCGTAAGATCAGCAACCATCCAGACTTGGCAGACCACACATTGCGCTCTCGCGAGGCAGACTATGGTGATGCGGAGAGGTCAGGCAAGATGAAAGTTTTGAAGGGTTTGCTTGAGGTCTGGAGAGATACTGGCCACAAGACCCTGCTTTTCACCCAGGGCCGTCTGATGCTAGACATCATTGAGAAATTCCTTGGGGTGCTAGGTGGATTCAATTACCGCCGAATGGACGGGACTAGTCCAATCAAGGAGCGACAGAGCCTGGTTGACGATTTCAATAACGACCCCAATATCCATGTTTTCTTACTCACCACCCGTGTGGGCGGAATCGGAGTGAATCTGACAGGTGCTGACCGTGTCATTATCTACGATCCCGACTGGAACCCATCGACTGACTTGCAGGCGCGAGAGCGCGCCTGGCGTCTGGGACAAAAGCGTGATGTCACGATCTTCCGCTTGATGACCAAGGGCACTATCGAAGAGAAGATCTACCACCGCCAGATCTTTAAGCAATTCTTGACCAATAAAATCACCCGTGATCCTCACCAACGAGAAGGGTTCCAGCTGAGTGATCTTTATGATCTGTTCACTCTTACGGACGAAAATGACGACGAGTTGGAGACGACCAAACTCTTCAAGGACGCTGAAGTCACCTATCAGGAAGAGGCTAAAGATGATAAACGTGGCAGCAAGAGTACGCGGGCCCGGACTCCCAAGGAGGAAGACGACATCAACGACATCCATGGTATCGCCAAGGTCGAAGAATTCCAAAACACCGCCGAAGAGGAGAAAAATGCCAAAACTTCCGAAGACCGCATTATGCATGGTATCTTCGCTCGTTCTGGCGTCCACTCTGCAGTACAGCACGAGCAGATCGTAAACGGCAAACGAGTCCTTCGTGCAGACCCCAAGATGATCGAAGCTGAAGCTCGCCGCGTCGCCGATGAAGCTGCCGAAGAACTCCGCAAAGCCGAAGAAACCGCCCGGGCACTCCCAATTGGTCTTCCCACCTGGACAGGCCGTTTTGGGATGGGAGGCCGCGAAGATCCACGGGCTGGTGGTAGCTCAGCTCGCCCTGCTGGGGCAGGACCATCATCCTCAGATCTGTTGGCTAGGCTCAACCCTGGTGCTGTCGCAGCTGCAGGACAGAGCTCCAGTGGTTCCGATAGTCCATCGGCACGGATGCCACGCGGCAAAGATTTTATGCCCTTGATCCGTGATTTCCTTGCCTCTCAGCGTGGGCCGACCCTGTCGCAGGCGATTGTTCATCATTTCAATCATTACTGCTCCAATCCGCAGCGTGTTGCTGAGTTCCAGGAGTCGTTGAAGAAGGTTGCGACACTTGAACATGGTCGCGATCGTCGGGGTCGGTGGACACTGAAGCCTGAATTTGCCCGGAATGCCAATAATCGTGGTCGGTGATGGGGCTTTCAAGGAAGCCAGCGGACTGGGGGCATTCCGAGGCAGGGATTGAGCAGGCTATATTCCTTTTTACTCTGGGGATATTCATGTACGATAGTGGGTTTCACGAGATGATGGATGACAATGACAATGCCGATACCCTTTATGCAATTGTACAGTTGACCACAGTGTACTATCTAAGTACTGCATAATCCATACCTATCCATGGATATTACTTCATTGCCGTAGATGGTATCCACTAGGCACATGCTTAAAACGCCCCGTGGGACAGTACCAAGGGCTTCTAGCACGCATAGAGGTAAGCTGCCGTTTAACTCAAGCCACATGCGTTCATGTACACTGGCCATGATGTACGCCAAGTATGAAAGAACATGTCAGTATTTCGGTGCCTTATGCTACTCCGTACTTCCCGATAGCTCAAAGAAAGGGGCCGGATATTCTAATAATATTTCCAATGGCCCTCAACTTCCATGTTTTCAGCCGTGTTCTATTTCTGGTGGAACCACAAATTATCAATGATGCAAGAAAAATATATAGAAGCGAGGATATACCGAGCCAAATAGGCAAGAGATTTTCGTTTATGCAAAGTAGAGTCGCAACGACCCGATATTCATCGACAAGCCAGGATTCAGGGGAAAAGGCTCCACGGGATCTTGGCATTCGTTTGTCTTCTTTTATTTCAGTGGCAAAAGGGGTTTTGGTGTTTTCTTTTGAATATGAAATCATTGTGAAACAAAATTCACCTGAGATCACTGTGAAACCCTATCATAGGGGCAAAAGCACATCATTGAGATCACCAATCTTTGTCTTGCTTCCATTGATGGATAGAAGGGGCACCAGTGGATGTGATCTGCACTCGATCACAATCATGACTGGTTCGGATGGTATAGGTAGTCAGGTATCCACTTAATGACTTCTAGGATGTCGATTGTAATCAGTATCCGGTGCGTTAGTCCTTTCGTTTACCCCATACACACAGGTTCTGATACAGCAGCGTGGATCAAGCAAAATCCTGCAGCCATAGTTATGCCGGCCCAAAAGTTGCCAGCGCCTTGCATGCTGCAAACAAAAAAAGGGAAAAAAGCACAAGAGTGGCATCGCCAGAAGGCTGAGTCAAGGGAAGTAGAAGAAGCATACTAAACCGACAGTTCTATGCTTTACCAATGACGGCTTCTATTTTGATCTCAAGGATGCCTACGGAGGATCCGCATCAGCCTTGGATACTCGAAACAGTCGGCCCTATACTCCACCGTGGAGCATGTGTTCATTGACTGTCTCCCATGGATATCCCAAAGCATATAAATGCGTCACTTCCCCGTCAAAATCCTACCCCTCTCTTGAAAAGAAGATATAAACACAATCAAATCCCTCAAACCGTTAACTTCAAACCCCCCCCAAACCTCTTTACCTACTACCCAAAATGAAGTTCTTCGCCACCGTCGCTCTTCTAGCCACCGCTGTGGCTGCCGCCCCATCCGAGAAGCTCTTCAACCTGAAGACTTCCGGCGCCAGCAACAGCTCCCACAACGACCTGTACCTCTCTGTTGGTCACGGACTGATCAGTGACCCACTCAACAGCGAAGCTGTCTTCTCCGGAGCCCCAGCCAGCCGCGCTGCCGCCTTCTCTTTCGTCAACGGCACCATCGTCTTGGATACCGAGACCAAGGCCCCCCTGGACTCTCGACTTGATCAACGTGGAAGGTAAGATAGCTCTGCCCGGCTCCGGATGAGACTGTTTCCTGAACTCAAACGCTAACGATATTGGTACCTTGTAGGCGTCCGCAAGGAGCGCGCCCAGATCAGCGTTAATCCCACCCGTGGCTCGAAGGGCTTCTCTATCGGCCGTCACGGAGTCCAGGGACCCAGCGAGACCTGGGATGGATGGTTGTGTAAGTTCTTATTGTGTCCCCTTTCCAAGGAATGATCGTGCCGAGTGCAAATGGCTGACTCCTCTTTTTAGGGTGCCCCGCCGATGTGGAGGCCGGCCAGTTGTTCCCCAACTTGCACTTCCTCAGCAAGACTGTTCAGGAGCCCGCTCTGCCTGCTGGATGTGACAGAATCCAGCTCCACCCTGTTCCTAAGAGCTCTGCTTAGAGGGATTTGAGATTTCATCTCGTCGGGAACATCAGATTGTGATACGTGCTTTCTAGGTTTTGTGTTCTCTTGAGATTTGGAACTTTTACTGGACTTTAATATCCGCACGTTTCAGCGTATAAGTCAGGCTTAATTGATAATACATTAATTATTCGACTGGTTACTTATCCTAAGATCCGTGGGATGTCCTAGGAGCGCTCTGATATCAAATTCTTTATACAAATCTCCACCAGCGCCACATCCACTCTATTCTTCAGTGTCTCCCTATCAGAAATAGTAGAGGGTATCATATATCCCCACCCATCGTTTTTCTCCATTCCAGTCCCTCTACTCCCAATGGTCTTGGGGTGCCCATGACTGTGGTTAGATCGCCACCCCCATGTTTGAGAAACTTCTTCAGCGGAACCGAGACGTGCCCGACCTTAGGTACCAGCACCTGGGTGGCGATAGTAGATGTCTACTTTGGATTCGTTGTCGGTCTTGCAGGTGTGACGGTCAACAACACGGCTGACATCATTGGTTCTAATAGTCACGTTTCGTGTACTCCATAGTACGACTAGAAGAAATATGCCGTTGGGTGATGAGGACTTTGTCGTTGATGGCTCTTCTGCGGTTTTGTTGCGTTGTGCCACTATACTATGTTATGGTTGATGGCCATCATCTGCTTATCTTCGTTGTACATCCTTGATATGACTGAGATGCTGACTGGACTCTTAGATAATGACTTAGGTATCTCACCAGACCTCGGGAATGGATTGAAGTGTCATTTATATTGTGCCTGAAACTGAAGTATATATTGCACGGACCTTTGTTTTAGCTTGATATGATATACGTACAGTCACCTAATAAAGTGAAGAATGAGAAATGACCGTATCTTATAATTTCAGGGATCATTTTGTTCTTATAACTAAGAGACAGATACATTACTCTCAAAATAAGTCACTCCCAATAGTTTTTGCCTATAAATAGATGTCTCACATGCTGGACAGCCACTACCTATTTGGGCTTAGCCCCGCAATACTCAAACATCGTTCTCTTTCTCTTCTTCTCCTTCTCTCACAATTATCTGTGAAGACACTCGTTTTCTGTTCGCCTCGTTATTTACGATCGTTGCCCCACGAAATTCCACATTCGCGAGATCTGCATGTTTTAGCGCCAAGACTGGCCAGGGGGATCAATACCATATTCCGCACTCCACGTCCTTTTGATCGTCCTTCCGTAGCAACCGAAATCGCTTGGTACCGAAACCAAATCGATAAGCCCGTTCCGAGCCCTTTCCTTCTTTTTTTGACAGGTCACACCGGGTTGTGCAAGGGGCGTGATCAATCCGCCTTTCAGCCCAAGGAGTGGTACCTCGGTCGCTCAATTTTTTCGAACCTCGAGATCATTTTCCCAATCTTCGACATGCGGTGTTTCATTTTGAGCGTGCTCTGCACCATCCTGTTGCTGGGAACCATATCATCGGCTTGGCCATGGCCACCCCATGGAGAACTCCTGGGTGGCTCCTTGGATAAGCGAGCAGGTAGTTAGAGGGCTCTTATCATACCATTGTACTTTTGATGCTGACTTACCGTCCAGACACCACAGAGACAACAACAGCTGAAACCTCCGAACCTACCACGGATGCCTCCACTGCTCCTAATACTTCTACCGGAACCACCACCGGAACAAATACCGACTCAAATACCGACACAAAAACAGGCACTGCAACCGATTCCGAGAAGACTGGCACAGAAACTGGGACGAAGACAGGAAAAAGCAAGACTACCGCTACCAGCTCGATCTCCATTGACCCTGCTGCCGCTCCTGGCGGTGTGTCCATGATCACCCCCGCTTCCTCGTCAACGACCTACTACAAGATCGGTGAGGATGTGACATTCGTGTGGAACTATACCTCCTTGTCGGTCACGCCGTCTGCGGTTAACGTCGTGGCTTCGTGCAGTCTCAACGCTATGAAATATACGCTCTCCTCCAACATGACCGTGAAGGAGACTGGAAGCCTCGTGTGGGATACTGGAAAATACCAGAAATCGGCCACCATTCCGTTGCTTACCGCGTCGTATACTCTGATCGTCTATGATGCCGACAAAGAAATCAGCGATGTTGCAAGCGCCGGACATTTGAGCTCGCAGAACGGCGGTTACGTATTCGGGATGTACACCCCCCCAGCCGTACACCCCACTGAATGGTGAGCATTTAAACCATCCCCGTTTGGACGGACTGCTAACCTTTGATCAGAATTCAAATGTGCGACCTGTAGCGGCGCCCTGTCCGAAACGAGTCGCCTAGCCATCAAATTCACCGTCGGCATGGCCGTGATCACGTTCGCTTCGTTCACCTGGTTTGCGGGCAGTGCTGGCATTCTCGCCACTTGAAAAGCATCCACTTGGTGCCTTTGAATTGACTTGTCATGAACATATTTTTTTTTAATTTGGGGCGTTGCATTGTTGAAGCGATCTGGATTTACGATAATAGCAAGAAAACGGCGTTGCGTGATGCTTTTATTGTCATGTCTACTTTTTTCTTTTTGGCATTTCATCCTTTGTCTAATCTGTTTATTTTACTTATAATAAGCGGTGGTGGTCGGTTGGAGATTTGATTTCTTTTTTAGTATCTTTGAATTTTGCATACAATACAAGCTCTGTTGCATCAACCCTCCAGATGTCCCTTTCAAGGTATTCCTCCTCAATGTATTCTCACATCACGGACAGATTTCCTACCCGACTTGACTTCGATCTGGCACCGGGCACAGCAAGTCTCACCTGGGCCTCACTTTAGCCTCTGTTTTCCTTCACGCCTTGCTCACGGCATCGGCGAGCCTCTAGGTAGATGAGGTTGAACTTCAGGGTTCCCATGATCCAATCATGCTCGAGGTTCCGACTGGCATCCACTGGACGGATGATTTGATCTTTCGCGTAGGAGTTCGCAAGGCCGGCCATGTGGTAGTTGGCAGCTGTGGCCAGCAGCACGTTGTTGCAGCTGAGCATGACATCAATGTCGAATGGCAGGTCCAAAGCCTTTCGCAGCGCCTCCTCTGTCTTTCCTATTCTGGATTCCCCCGCGGTGGCTTCGGTCTTGGTGAGGTCTGCGGCGTTGGGACTATATGCCTCATACGCCTGGTTTGGCTGACGGCCATTCATGTCAGTTTGGGAGCTCATGTTGAATCCCTGCTGGTAGAGTTCATTGTGCTGGCTATTGAATAGCTCTAGATCCATAACTTCCTGAGGCGAAAAGGGTTGATGGCAATGGGTATTGGGTTGCGGGTGGATGTCACTCTCGTTGATCTGCCCAAAAGCCATGGGTGCTTCGGGCGAAATGCCTTGGTAGTTACCAGCTTGCCGGTGGACGTTGCCACTGTCGTTTCTGAATGGGTCAAGAAGCATGCGTGCCTGGGAGGAAAATCCTGGGTAACGGATACCGACATGCTGGATAGCATTGCTTGCTTCTTGAGTATCGAAGCCTTGCTCAAGGACATCAAGTTGCTGGGCCATGCCTTGTTGACTAATAGTACTGTGATCATCTCTGTTATAGGGCTTGACTCCTTCTCTTCTTTGAATATCACCTTTGGGAATTGACTGGCTTACGGTGCGGTGGTCTTGGTGCCGAACATAGTCTTTCGGTGGCATGGATCCTTTTCGTTGCGATCCATTGGCCTGGGGCTGGGGACCTCGCCAGATAATTGGATAGAGCCATGGTGTTGAAGTGTCGCTTGCTGCCATGCTCAGAATGTTAGATTAATGAAGCAAAAGCCAGAATCGAGACATTTTTGGAACAAGATGTTTATGTGTTTCATTTCTAAGGGTCATTGTTCGCTTAGTCGCTGCATGGATTGTTAGTCGGTCTGTATGATTTACCTGCGTAGGTCCCTAGATAGTTGGATCTATGCCTAGCGGATGCCGGGAAGGGTGTACCTGGCTACACGAGGTTGTGTATGTTGCCCCAATAAAAAGATAAAGAACATAGATACTCTTTCGTTGATCGTCTGAACCATCCTCTGCCTGTGGAAATACTATATGCACGCAGCCGTGATGTTTCCTTTATTGCGACATATGGAGGAATGAGGCGTTCAGTTCTGTTCCAGTTTCCGCGCAAACACAAACGAATACACAAAGCTTGATGTCTTACTTCTTACAATTGACAATTGGAGTCTGTCTTACAGATAAAGAAAGCCGCGGGAAGCTATTCAAGCAGTTCATTGACTGGGATTTTAGAGCGCAGAATATAAAAGCAGTCATTTAGTCTCCCACCTCTTCTCTTTCCTGCGCATGAAAATAATCTCTGCCAATTATCTACCCTAAGTCTTCCATACCCAACTCCATTCCCAAGCCACCACGGACAAAGTATCCGGATCCAAAAAAGACAAAAAAGACAATGCCTTCCCAACTAGGCTGGATTTGGCCCAAAGATCCACGCCCGGGCAATCCACAACACTGGCCACGCCGCTGGCGCCTCTTTGATGTCCTAACAGGCAAAGGGCCAGACATCTACGTAGGCCGAATCGACCAGCCCAAAACCAAGACCAGGAGATCATCCTCTCGAGCCCGGTCCGGACCCACAAGACAAGAATGGTCCCGATGGGAGAGCAACTCCAACGACCCTGACTCGAACTACAGCCCGCTTCCCTGGGTGCGACAGCCCGCGGGCGAACGCTATGATTTCCGCACGAGGAAGTACCACGTCCCGGACCATGGGACCTGGAGTGCTGTTGAGTATTGCAATGGGAGCAGGGTTCGGCGGGGGAAATGGGTCCGGAAGGAGGAGGTCCATTTGTGTGCCCATGCGATATTGGGATCGGAATGGGGTTGAGTATCCGGCGGAATTTTGGCATGATAGCATTTATGGGAAGCATAGACGTTGATGGCAACGGATGGGGGAAGTGGTGAAAGGAAAATGTGGGCGTTGGAGGGTAATTTACATGATGCTGTGTTTTTAAATCCAGAGAGATCGCTTAGAAGGTTCCAATCATTCTTTTCCCAAAAGCTGATGAAAGATGTAGGCCAATGGAGCGACAGCCGTCTAAAATTCCCCTCCGAGGTCCAAGGCATTTAGGGGGGGGGGGCTGTCCAATCAGGCGCACCCATAGTGCAATGCGTCAAAGGTGTATATACGTGCTGGCCCATCAACAGACTGTTGATTCGCCTGAGGGCGTCGGAGAGTTGGCAGTTGGGCACCGTTATCAGTCAGGCGATTGCACTTCACGCATGGTGTCTGCTTGATATCCGCATAGGAAGAAATCATATCCTGCATCGGTATTAGCAAGAGCTCCCTCGGAGTCAGGAATAGAACATACCAGCAAGAAAGCAAGGTCCCATTTCCGCGGGCGTGACTCCACGCATCCCAGTATAGCATTTTCAAGTTTCGTAGATGTTCGGCCAGCGATCTTGCTTGAAACCTCCCAGCCAGAGATCGGGGAGCCAGGGAAAGATACCCCCTTCACCTGGAAGACAACACCAGCTCTAACAAGTGCTACTGCTAGAGAGGTCTCATCCGAGTCCTTGGTAACCCGTACACCGGGCATATCCCGCTGAACAAATCGCTCCAAAACATTCTTCCATTCGCCCTCGGTAGATTGCGCCTTATTACGTTCAGCCTCTTCGTCCTCGCGCTGACGTCCATCTATTTTGGATTTTTCTTTTTGCGCTAGCTCTTCTAGAAGAACGTCGTAATCCCTTTCCCACTTCCCCGTCGGCTGAAGAAGCTGACCGTTGGCTTCCTTGATGCGTGATTCAACATGTGCCCATACAGACGTCAATTCCGGATCCCGCCACAAGGACTGAAATTGCTGGACATCAGCGACGCGTGCACGTGCGGTCTCATCCAGACTAGCCCGGAGGACCCGTGGTGTCTCAGCGACTGGATTGCCGAGTGCCACTTTATCTGGGTTTGCAATAGGCACTAGAGGTTCTAGTAGGCCTTGGGGCATGAATCCACGCAGTTCATGGATCTGGATACCTTGTTAACTTGTTTTTTTGCGGTAGAGTTGCAAGCGCTCCTGTACTTACCTTGCGTTCGAGTTCTTGTAGTTTTGCTAATGATGAAACAAGCTGAATCTCCGAGTCCAGCCCTGAAGTTTCGCTGGTGCCAGTCACCGGCCCTTGGGTGGAGTTCTGATTGGTAGCATCCATCGACGGGGCAGTTGACATGGCTTTTTGTGAGTGACTCGGTTAAATGGTCAAATATGCCCCGAAAATGCGCAAAATTGGCTTCAGGAGATAAATTATATAGATATATATTTGAATAGGCACCTGAGTTTCGAAGTGCACAATCAAGCAAGGTGGAAGGCAACGAGTTATCGCAGTGATTGTTTTGCTGGTGATGAGATCACCCTGTATTGTCTGTTATATAATGAAATGTCAAATAAAAATGCCCAGAGTCGAATAAGAGTGTGAGTTTTGATGTTGGATGACAGATAATGATATTTTTGTAGCTCAAAGCTGGTCCAGTAATGCGAGGGAGGATGTGAGAGATGAGATGGGGCCGTGAACCAATCAGGAAACTCCAGCCACAATCCCTGTGCCACAAGTGGCTGAGGCAATGCTTACATAATCTTATTTTCCTGCCCAGGTGCCAGGTGAGGTCCATCCAGGGCTCCATGGCTAGAAACACTAGAGTGCACTTTCATTTCCTTTGCATATTTGATTCGGGTAATTCCCTTTGAAAGGTTTTGAAAGGTCTTTAATTCAGAGTAACTGTCTTGAATTCCGGCTTCATCATACTACCTGTGTCTTTGACCCTAGGTGGCCGGTCTTACTCTGAGTCCGATTTGAAACAAGCTTTTGCTAATGAAGCTGTGGCTTTGACGAATAAGAAGCATTCCCGTTACAGAATGATCTAGACGCAGGAATTCTAAGGAGCCGCACCGGGTGCAGTCTATGTCGCTTTGTTGGCCAACGGAGCTATAGAGACTACTAGATGTAACAAATCCTCCATTATCTCACTTCTGCAAACTTCTTTGTAGAATGAGCTCTCCAACATGCTGCCTCGACCTTCGCTGGTCTATAAAAACTCCTGTAGCCCATCATCCGATACTTCCTGTCAACCTTCACCAGGACTCATCAACATCAATCAGCACAGCAATTCTCACACCTTGAAATTCAACATGGACAGGACAGGCGAGGCATCTGGATCCTTCGGCGTACCCCACACAGATCAGAATCCAACACACGACTGCCTCAAGCGTGACGGGGCCTTATGTAACCGCTGCATTCTGGAGATTGATGAATGTATCAAGGTATGATCGACTCACAAGACCAGCCCTAGACTTTCTGGATAATTGCTAATCAGTCTTAGTTGCTCGATGAATCTCAAGCTTTCCTTGATGCTACAATGAGGCTGATTGAAGTGTTTCGTCACACTCTACAAGCAGACATGGCGCAGACTCACCGGGAGTGAGAGGGCTGATCTGCCTGACGAGATTTTCGAGGAGATGGGAATGTCTTTTCATCGACCCTTAGGGGTGTGATTAGCTAGTGTGGTAGTGTTTGTTCATCAATAGATATGGATTTCAAGCTACGATTTCAAGATTGGTTACTTCAGCAAGACTGGATACATATGTACGAAATGGCTACTACAGCCAGAACGGAGAGTCTATTCACTAAGAGTAGGGAGTATTGAATTCAGCACAAAGAACTAGAGGAATGGCCGGTTCAGAAAGGGGTTCATTCCCCCGTGTCCTGCCACAACAATTCGCAATTCACCTGGTGGGGGTCAACTGCGCCCTGAGCAGAGCCTCAAAAAAGTGGGGGCAGAAGAGGCTCCGCCCCCAAAGCAAAATAAAAACATTCGAATTCCCACATTCTGAGACCACAGCAACAATGACAGACCAAAATATCCCAGATAACTTCCTCCAGGGTCCAGCCCCAAATGCAACTCTCCACAAACTCGATTTCGAGCATACATCCCCACCGATCAGCGAATACAAAGGCCACTTCGCCGTTATAGTGAAGAACATCTTGACCGAAGCCGAATGCAGAGAGCTCATCCGTCTAGCAGAAGAGTCAACAAGGACACAACTCCCAGACTCAACCCTGTCGCCCCCCGCATGGGAACAGGCGATGATCAACGCCGGCGGCGGCAACCAAGTAATGTCCCTCGACTCGCGCAAAAGTGAACGAATTATATGGGACTCGCCGGAAATTGCCGACAGAATCTTGGAGCGACTCATGCCTTTCATGCGCGAGTGTGAACTCGACCGTGTCCAGAGTAAACCCTTCGTTACAGGTCTCGGGCCAGCGAAACGGGGTGAGGTGCTCCGTCTCAGTCGGCTGAATGAGCGCCTTCGGTTCCTACGTTATGAGGGCGGGGATTATTTCCGACCTCATTGGGATGCGTGTTATGTTACGCCTGACGGGCTAGAGAAATCACTTTATACCATTCAATTGTATTTGAATGGAGACGGGGAACAGGATATGGAAGAGCTGCAGCCTCATATTGACCAGGCGGAGAAGTCGAATTTGATATTTGGGTTTGGAAAGGACTGGGATACTGACCCTGTTGAGGTTGGGTCCGAGGATGTTCAAGTTGGTGACCGTGGTTGTACTTCGGAGACTGAGACTCTTCTAGGCGGTGCCACCTCATTCATGGCTGGGACGAACCCGAGAGAGGCGGTTCGGGTCTTCCCAAAGACGGGTTCTGTTCTCATCTTCCAACAAAGGAACTTGTTCCATGGTGGAGACGATGTGTTTAGAGGTGTCAAGTATACCGTACGGACGGATGTCATGTACACTACCGAGTGAAGAAGAGGTGATGGCGGCCCAAGTTCACATTTTGCCCCTGGGTTTGAGCTTCTTTACTGACCAAGCCCAGTTTCAACCATAACCTATACTTCCATGTAGGATGAAGACAAGTATGCTATTGGTAGGCGCAGCATGATTTATCTCACGGGCAAGCCCAGCTCGTGATTTCATGCTACTGTAGTAAGCTAGTTTTTTATTTTAAGAAAACCCAGCATGTGTTCGTGTTCATATATCCATTTCCCATGGAGGCTGTGGTGTATGTAACCAGCAAACGGTTTCCTTCACCACAGAGATGGAAATTTCCTCCAGCCGGCTGCATTCTATACGAAGACGGGTTCGAAGGATCTCACGACATTGAGGTCGATGGCACCACCATATTCCAACGAGCCCCGTCTACCGCAACGAGCTTCATGTGCACCTCCCAGGCGACCGTTCCCGCAGGCCGTGTCAGCGGATCACCTCGACTCCCCCACCTGATGTCATCGATTCCGGGAGATCCCCTGGATGAACGCGAACGTGATCGGACTTGGAAGGTACAATATCTGTCGGGGGCTTTCCTTGGACCAAAAGTACGGATATAGCAATTTGTAAAGATCGCTGACCAGGTTTACCCCCCCTTCAGCCCCCAGATCTTAGTGAGCCATGGGTCATCATGAACAACCAAATTCGCCACAAGCTCATTGTTATATTGATGGCCTGAGGCCAAAGAAGTGGATCTTTTATAAATAGCCCACATACCGCCTTCCTAGCCAGGAAAGTGCGCTTTCCACTCTAAGGTCACCGCGGTAGAACCCGGCTCTGTCAGCAACGCTCTCACGCTCTCGTTAACTTGCTTCGATAGGATAATTTTGTTCGATTATTTCTGAATTGGATTGATGGGATGAGGCACTGGCGGTCTGGACCATGGCTAGCCTAACGCGATACGTAATGTGAAACTGATATTGGAAGGAGCATGCCCTTGGGAGAAGGCTCGCGACTGATAATCAAGGAAAAGGCAAACCTTTCACAGCCTCAAATCGGAATTCACGGAAGTATAGCCAACGCAAATCGAACTCGGGTCTCCACAACATATTTGGGAAATAAGCGAAAAGCTCTTAACGAGGTGGTCACTGCCTACTTGGAAAATACGAAAGAGTGGGGGCAAGTACCAGCGAATTGGTGGACACTGCAGCCCCGGATCACTTGAGATCCTTTCATATTGAAGGGCTGCGTAAATCGGAGAATCATCTGCAATATGATCTTAGCGGCTTCGGAACACCTTGCGGCTGATACGTGGCGAGGACAAAAAAAGACAACTGGCCATCAGCTGAACTGCTCTATTTAGCGACTCTCCAGAACAGTGATGGGGGGCCTAACTAGAACGAAGAAGGGGAGCCTAAGTGTGGGTTCTGGAAACTGAATTGTTATAATCTATTAATGTATACTCCGTAAAAGTGTATCTAAATACTAATTATTATCCCGGATATGGAACGCGGTCCGGGGAGGGTCGGCTATTCATCAAAAGATGTCAAAGATGCCCCGAGGCCATTTCATCTGGGCACCTTGGCAATGTTCTTACCCAAGCAGCTATTCTCCAATGAATATCCTTCGGCCTTGTGTCCCAACCCACTTCTATCATTCTTCCGTTTCATCATTCCAGGGTTCCTGAGGGTGGCGTGAAAATCGTGGCGTCCGTAACCGGGGTTACGGGGTTCATCCAAAATAATTGTCTCCTTGGAAATCAGATCATCCAATATTGGTTACTTCGTACTTCGTATGAGAGAATCTGGCACAGAGTCATCGGTGATCGACAGCCGATCTGACCACATTTGCGGGGTGAAGCTGTAGCTATACAAGCATCCGATTGGTTGGGTTTTGAAGATGTCTTAGATAAAAAAGGAATTTGTGTTCAATGTTGGCAGCCATGTGGAGAAATCAAGAATAGAGAATAATGCACAAATCATAGCTGTAGGGCTGTCTCACTTCTACATAAGTCCGCACATAATTAGCCCTGGAGGACACCGTTGTGGAGCAACGTATGCCAGGTGTTACCCGACTCGACGTTACATCCATGGATCCCTATAGTTCTATTTTGAAATGTGACATGCAATAGGCTCAAGTTTGATATCATAACATGTAGGAAAACACATAAATAGCCCGTTCCTCCCATACTATCCTTATCATCATCCTTCAAAACCAAATAATCCACTCAATCACTCAACCATTATCATGCAGCTCACTCAGCTCCTCCTTGCTACTGGCCTCTTGGCTTCCTCAGCCTTCGCTGCCCCTGCGGACACTTCCGCTAAGTCCATGATGGCCGACTGCCCCCAGTGGACCCTCCAGGACACCAAGCGTGTCTGCAACGAAGAAGACACCTCCTGCACCTGGACTTTCGGCATCTACCCCGGCGCCGGCGATGCCACACCCTGCACCTACATCGTGGAGGGCAGCCCTGCCTCTCAGGCCAACGGTGGCCCCGTTACCTGCGGTGGATACACCGTTACCTCCGGCTGGAGCGACCAGTTCGGCGCGGAGAATGGTTTCACTACCCTCTCTGTTGTCAACAAGGCTCGCCAGATTATCTGGCCTGCCTATACCGATAAGCAGGTTGCTGGTGGTGCGGTTGTCAAGCCTGACCAGAGCTACTCCCCTGCTGCTCTCCCATGAATGAAGATAGAATGATATCTCGGAGTATGAGCTCAATACTGTGTATACCAACCACTTTCCTTAATGACAATCAATGACAAGCGATTTAATATCTTCTACCTGTTATCATATGTATTTCATACTTAAAATCGGCTGTAGAAAAGAAGATTACCCGTAGCACATAATGTGGTTGGTGACGAAATTCAGCGAGAACAAGTTTTCTTTTCATACTAGGTCTTCATACTTGATCTTTTGCTAAAGAAAACGGAGGAGAATTAGGACAGTACGTTGTTTTTGACTAAATTTACCGAGAATGATAAACCTTAGTGGCCTGAATAATTGCGGGGTGATGGCAGGTACCCCCGGCGGTAAACAGGAGTTTCTCTCTCCCCGTCCATTCCTCCCGTTACGAATGCACCAGGATCCTTCCTCCTAGTAGACCCTTTATTGTTAGTGTCCTCTAGAAGTCATATCCTCTAGACGTTATAAGCCTCTTTTCTGCTAGCAAGGTCGAAGGTTACACTCGCAGTTGGAAGTTTATAGCCGTCTACTTCCTCCTAGAACGCAGAGCCGTGACTCCAAATACCATGCACACTATTGGTACAACGGCTTTGAAGCCAAATCTCTGTTTAAGACGGGAATCCCAATAGCAGCACCTCTCAATTGTTAAAGCCACGAAACTCATAGCATGGCTATAGAGTGAATTGCCTCTAATCTGCAACGGCATGGTTAAGTATGCAGGCATCTCCATAAAAGGCGAAGGCCTTAGCACCAACACACCAAGAAAAAGGGGAAGAGAAAACCAAGCCACCACCAGAAAGACCAGAAATGAAGAAAGCGAATTCTATCTGTTCATATCGCCTGTGAACAAAGCCAATTACCCCAGAGCCACCTGTGGCGAAGACTGGACGTTAGTGTCCCCAAGCTTAGCCCCATACCATGTTCTCAATCTCGTTATCCTGGGAGAGAGAGTCCGCATTGTCCATCTCTTCATTTCCCTCTCGGTATCGCCATCTCTTCCCCATGACATCCTTGAAAGTCTCAACATCCAGGTCTCCACGCATGATGGTCTCGGAGAACGGTCTGATCGGCTGGGAATCACCAAGAGGCTTCAATTTCACATCGAGGTCAGGGGCAACGAACAAGACTGCGCTCAATCGACGCACACCCGGGGCCCGGCGAACACGATGTTTGGCGGCGGAAACCCGGCCACCGCTCAGGATAACCGCACACCAACCAGTCAGGACAACCGTGGCATCTCCGGGGACAGGAACCCACGTGCTAGGGGTTTCTTCGAGCTCCAGACCGGGCGTGCCATTCTGGAAGATAATGGAAATGGTCCCATAATCCGTGTGGGCTCCGCATCCATTCGACGAGTCGGGGGCAGCCGTGTTAGGATTGTAGTCACACAGGCGATAGTTCATATTGTATGAGGTGTGTGCTGCAGCAAGATCGGTACCGGCGAGGATGCTCAGAGAAGATAGTATGGTGGGAACATACTGAGCACTGAGGGCGTTGAAGAAGTTGAGGACCTCCACTAGGCCATGAGGATCCAAGGACTCACGTAGAGCTTCCGGAATCCGGGAGTTTCGCATGGGTGAGAGGTCGATCGTAAACTTCTGATCTGACTCAGTTTTGTGCAGAGCAGCAGTCTTGATGACGCCCCGGTGAGGGTAGGTTGCGTTGAGCTTAGCAACATCATCAGCGTGAGTGTGGAGATGATCAAAGAGGGCCTGGATAGCTGAGAATGGTGCTTTGGCTTCAATATTGACCGACGCGGTTGTAGAATTGGAGCTCAAAAAGGACACTGCCGGAGCTTCAACTGGGCCAGGAGGTGAAGCGATTGGATTCGCCTTGTTGAGGACATTGGTAGCCATGATGGATTCCATGATGGTAGGGTGATGATAGATGAAGAATGGAAGTGGGAGAGTGAGAGAGTGAGGGTTTAAATAGAAGTGAGAAGTGAAAAGGCAGTGAACCCCCACTTCAGGTGATATCACGGCAAACATTTTGAGCAAACGTTGAGAAGTAGAGACCTCAGCGTAGTATACTACGTTGGGATTCAAACACTCCAGCCATAGTGCTATAAATTCTTGAGAACTTAACCAATTCTCAGTAATTACCAGATTGCTTCAACGCCAACCCTGAATCGTGATCCCGGCCAGGAATCTTGACACGGATGAAAGATCGGCACTGCCGATGCAGTTTGATCTCATTCATGCGGTATACTCCACACAAACTGCATCATGTTGTATCACAGCAATGTATTCTAATCCAGGCTGCATCCAGATATTCAACCGATGGAATCCGATCCTATATCATGTAGTAATGCAGAAATCCTGGCCTTTTGACAGCATCTATTTCTAAGAACCCCAACTCAATACATACAGTATAGGCTGTAGTCTTCGACGGAAAGTGTAAGCTCTGTTTCTGTGCCATATATATAGGTGGCACAGGTCTCGCTTCACCCTGTTCACGACTTAGTATAGCTCACGTTGCTAGAGTAAAATAATCATCTGGTAGTACCTAGGTACCTACCTAGGTACCTAAAGTCCTTATACTTATTAAGCCCTCCAAATCTTCGACCCCATTGCCGTATCTAACCTGAACATTACACCCCTAATTAATACGCATGGGAGAAGTAAAGCGCACTAATCTCATCATTCATTTGCTAGAAATTTTCCTCCCATCCCATAAATCAATATAATGCCCAAGTCATAGATAAGGCTTTCATTTCGCCTCTTTAACCGCAGGATGTCTGATTTTGATTAGCATCAGTCAACATGAACAATGCTCTTTGAACAATGGCTTTCTATAATATATCGATCACACTTACACAGCACACCCTAATATTTCCCGGCCCGGCACATGCCTTGGGACGGCTAAGCTTTGTTTAGAACAAGTTGATCTAAAGTTATAGCGAATGGGGCTAGACTCACCCTGGAGGACACTCATCGAACCAAAAGTTCGGCTAATTCAAAACATAAGCATTAACACTTGAACTATTCCGCGTTTATCTTGAATGTTGCATGTGGAGCTTGACGGTAACATACAATGCAATCAACCTGTGGGAGGTGTGAGCGTTGAAATATCCAACATTCCGATAGAACTCTGTGATATATACCGGTGGTGCTCCTGGGCCCGGCGGGGCTTCTTCAATCGGCATAGCGTATGCCACGACAACAAGGAGGGATAGGATACCTAGGAAACGCATTTTTGGGATTGAACCTGGACTTTTCGACGGTAACGTACAAGGCAAACAGCCTCAATTTAATTGATTTAGATAAAAGGATACGAGGGAACCGAACCAAGGGACATTGAGAAATCCTAGACTATTTATCTATGAATATGTGCTAGGTTTTGGCACTTTTGACATGTCCGTTCCAAACCACTCACACACGCAAAAATGGCTCTATATGTAACGACATTAGCCGACACAAACCTAGAAAAGTACCACGATATCCATATATTATAGTTAACATTCTATCTAGGCTTTGTTCGGTCTCGATATAGGAGGAATACTAAACGTCTCAGGTTGCATCATGTGCTATATTGTGCTTGTCCTCGAACACTGCGTTCACAATTGGATGTATGATGTTTCATATCCATCTGAGAGTTCATGACACTTTCACACTAGCTAGGTTTAATGTCGGGTCAGCATTACATGAAGGACATGGAGACTGGCAGATAGCAAGATACTCGGGAGTGCTGGCAGTTACATTGACCGATTTCCTCCGAGCTTTGCGGAGTCGGAACTAGAAGAATCATTATTATAGAGCTCCATACTGAACTTACCTCGATATCCGAACCTTAAGATAACAGCATGGGCATTCTGGTGAGCCTCAGTTCAGTACAGGAGTGCCGTACCACCGGGGACAAGGATTTAGAATTACACACGTTCTCGATGCATAACCAATTAAGCTCAGTATATAGTAAATAGATAGCAAAACAAACAGTAGCAGTATCACAGCATAGGCATTCCCCTCGGGCACTTTCAGGTACCCCGATGGCTTTTTAAGCGTGCCATGGAGCAAAAGATAAAGTGTGCTCAAGTAACGTGTGTCATTCAAGACATCACATCTTATTCCATTCCTCTCCAGTATAAAGCGATTCAAACTAGAGTCAGCAAAAGGCAAAACTAAATTTGCTTCTTGCTTCTTGCTTTTTGCTTCACCGCACCACTACTGTCTATCATTGTCATGCTTTCTCTATAGAGCTGAACTAGACGAAGTAGCGCAACAAGCTAGATAATACCCCCCAATGAGTCTTTGATACCTAGAATCTTACTAGAATACGGCCTTGGACCATCTCAAAGTCCTAACTTCTCCGCCTCGCCCTCCATTGTCTCCATCAGCCTGCTCCGAATGTGCTCAATAACGGTTACCTCCCCACCTCCGTCTAAGGCATGGCATTCAAGATCCAAGTTTTGCATTCATAAAGAAAGGGGCACTTCGATAGTACCCAACTGTCCATTTCTGCATCATATCACCTCTATTGATAACGTATGCATGTGCCTTTACTGGCACGGACACCCAGATCCGCGTCGGAGAGGAATGGGAAATTCAGAAACCAGTGTTAATTGGTATTAGTTATTAAGTCTCAGGGTTGAGGCTGTATGGAATCTGCCAAATCCACCAATATGGTTCTTCTGTATGGTCAAACTCGGTTATCATGCCTTGATGTTGAGCTTTGGCCCGTACTTGTCGACCCTAATCGCCGCGTAACCTAGTCCCGACACACAGGTCGGAACACCTCCGAACACCCACAAACTCTGCCAATCAAGCGACGCACCACCGTTCCTGAGAATTGCACCGCTGCTGGGACCACTGGCTAGCACACCCAGCGCAATGATCGCATACCCCATGCCAACACGGGTGCCCAGCTTTGACTTGTCCGCCGTCAGAATGGCCAGACACATAGGTGGCAGTCCGATCAGCGCACCACTCATGAAGCCAGATAGGACCGCCATGACAATAACAGCAGCCTTTGAATGCACCGCCATCATGCAGAACATCAACAGCCCAGAGAATAGGGCCGCAGGAACCAGAAGATTAAAGGGACCAAAGCGGTCGGCGAGCTTGTTCGGGATTGTACGACCAAATACCGAAGCTGCGTTGAAGATGGGCACCATGTAGAAGGCCAGACTGCTATCCGTGATGTGAGTTGCCTCAGAGAAGAAGGACAAGTAAAAAAGAATAACGAACAGGCCCATGTACGCAATGAGCGAGGTGAACACGAAGGCCAGATAAGCCGGGTCCTTGAACGCGGTGGGATCGATCATGGCGCGCACTTTTGGTGGTTTAACGCGCAGGCGCATGATGCTAATTGGAATGAGCAGTGTGCCCAGTGCGATGAATCCGATAACGCGCACTGCCCAGGGGAAGCCGATTTCATTGATGAGTCGGTACAGAACGATGGGGTAGATGACACCGCCGAGTGCGGAGCCTGAGGCGGCAGCGCCCATTGCAGCGCCCATCTTAGTTGTGAAGTATTGAGGGATGATGGCAACACAGGGAACGAATAGGCAACCTGTTCCGATCCCGACGACGAATCCCTGTGCCAACACAACTTGCCAGAATTCGGAGCAAAGACTCAGCATCATGTGCCCGAAGACGACCATGAAAGAGCCCACAATGAGGAGTGTTCGAAGGTACCCGCGGTCGTAGATGGGTCCAACGAAAACGCCGACAAACAACAACATGAATGCGGCAATTGAGCCCACCCAGGAGATGTCGGACGAGCTGGAGTGGAAGAGAGCACCTGACTCATAGTAGGTTTGGTAGGCGCCAAAGGTGTTCAGGATGCCCCAGGTGTTGAAGTACAGCATAAAGCTGCCAAGCACATTGGCCCATGCTATTGTACCGCCATTTGGAGGTGGGGATGGTCCACCAGTGGGCTTTTCCTGCGGAATAACTTCTTGAGGGAGAGGAGACTCCTGGCTGGTCTTGTCGGCCATGTTGACTTTCCACGGTGAGATTGATCAGACATGAATTGAAGAGACACATGGAGACCTAAATTCATTTTGAGATCCCCTTTATACATATGAGCTTCGTATATTGGGTTATTTCCCCATTCGGCCGTCTCTCGGAGTTGTCACTGTATCATTGACCCTTCCGAGATGATAACCTTATTAGGCAATTTCCGGAGATTAGACATCCCCATTAGGACGTGTCTCGGGGTTATCGCTTCAGCCCTAACGCCGATCATAATGTTACTAATGTGTTGTGTTTGTGCACGATGATTCCAGAGCAGACGGGTCGTCCACTAGGGAGCGGAAGTTACCGAAAGACGATGCACTACGTGCTGCCTTTGAGACATATGCGGCGAACACGGACGCAGTGGCTCGTGGATAGCAGTCGGTGGATTTGGGACCTGTTCCAGCAGCCTGACTGGGCCGACCCTGTTAAGAAAGTGAAGGCGGGATCCTGCTTTGGGGAATTTGAAGACAGGTCGTTCAAGAGTTGAGATTCTGATTCCGGGAAAATGGAGGACACTATCCGAGATCACAAGGAGAGGGTGGGAATGTTAGGAAGACCAAGGAGGCAAACGGAGTCAATGGCAAAGCTACGTTGGATACGTCTGTGGAGGGAGCAGGAGTGGCATTTTTTGGCTTAGGGTAGACAATGATCCGGACTGGTGTGGTTTGGTGAATTTCCTTATGTGTACGAGGATTATATATAATTTTTTTAGGACCCTATTCTGGATATCGGTAGATACATCCATCCTCAACGAAACTCTCATCGGATTGTCGCGTTTGTATGACTTGCTACTAGTAAAGTCCCAGCTGTCAATACATATATCTTGCTATTGAATCCTATTTCCAGTAGTGGCAGTAGTCAAACTGGCCTCTCGGCATCAGTTCGAAATCCGTACATACAAAAAGCCCCAATTTCAACCAGAATACCTAAAGCGTTTATTTTGAATATCCGTCTGGTCTCCGAGCCCAGATAACATACTAAGCCCCGCCACGTTACTGACATACTCGGGGGTTCTCTCGAGCACGTGACTCTCGGCGGTTATTCTCTAACCGCATGAGCACCCATGTAGTCGTGGAGAGACCAATATATATCGAAAGACATCTGTTTGCCATGTTAGCATCCTGGACCAGTAGCTTCGGAGTAGTGAGACCCACGCTAGTACAAACGCCAAGCCTGTATGATATCGAGGGCTTTCCCCCAGGAAAGTTTGAGATGTGACAATATTAGAGACGCAGTAGAGAAAGAAGGCGGCCGATGTGACGGTCTGTTTCCTCGTGAAGCCTACAAAGTTGGCTCCAATTATAGACATGATCACCGTATAGTTGACGACGGAAGCTGAGATTATAATGCAACCTGCGAGCCGACGGTGCCGTTATTGGTCTTCTGGAGGAGTCACATAAATAATGATGATACCGATAACGCCAATGATACTGGATAGAGCTGCAAGTGGCTGCTTCTTGTTGCGAAAAAAGGCGAAGAATGTCGGGGGACGGGAAACTAGGAGTTGCGTGACGGCCTTGGGAACTCTTTAGTTCTCGACTTTTAGATGATGGAGGAAGGTGGCTATTTACCTGGACGGCATAATTAGGAGCGGTATATAATTGTGCTTTCAGTGCAGTGTACCCAAATCCCTAACCAATGAGTAAGAGAAGTGATTAGGGAGTTCATTTGGGTGTTGCCTTGATCACAATGCCGAGAAAGTTCGTTGTGACACTCCCTGCCGTCTGGGAGAACAACATCTGTAGGCTTAGCAGCCATGCATGCGGGTCTCTCAGCGTTTCCTGCACTTGCTCCCACTTGAAATGGGCTATTGAGGTAAATCAGTACCAGTACTTAATACCAAACAGGCTTTTACGTGACTTACTGTCTTTGAGCCCAAGTTGGGCCTGGACAACGCGTTTAACAGCTATAGCCCTTTCTCTCTCGCTGAGCCATTTTGCTGATTGAGGCGCATCTGGCATAAAGGCAAACTAGATGAATTAGATATTAATGGTTTCCTTCAAACGTACCAGCTTGCACATACCATAAGCACCCCCGTGAAACTGCTCAGTAACCCAATGGTGAGAAAAATGAGCCGCCAGGATGTCTGGAGAGGTTAGCCATAGCAAAGCATGGAGGCAAAGATGGAGGCAAAGGTGGACCTACTATGGGACCAGTTTTAACATGGCCGAGCCCAGGAGTTCAAAGTTAGCTATGTGAAGAAGAAGGATTTGATGGCAGGCAGACCATAGTAAATGATTAAGAAGGGCACTGGAAAAGCACCGTTCGTCATCGTCCACAGACCAAACCGGAGAAGTTGTTCCTCTTGTGTGTACCTTGTTTTCCATTAGCATGAGATTGTATATTGCCAGATATCCCACTAACCACATGGTTGTGCTGAAGAACAAGATATTAGCTTATGGCCCATTCAATCCAAATTACTCGCGACATACACAAGCAACAGTCCAGGATCAAGGCATGATTCAAAAAGTCTAGAATTGATTAGCCACAGACCTCATTGTCATGGAATGAATAGGTTATACCCAAGGATGAATCTCAATGCCATTAGTGAAGCAAAGTTCGCGGCCCCAATACACCCTAGCAAGGCACCACCCCAAATATATAGAGCTACCCCCATAAACCTTCCAGCATGGAATTATTGCAGGCCGCGACCAGAGAAGAAAGACCCTGTAAGGTATCCAAAGTAGAATATCTTCCCCCACCGAAATTAGTGGGTTTGTATTTGTGAAGGAGAAATTCGGGGAGCCGTACAGAAACACACCAAGAGTACTCTTGGCCAATAAGGTGGAGGTCATCGCGAAGACCATATGTCGCTGCGGCACCGAGACCAGACTATAAGATTGTATAAGAATCCATAACATAGAAGGAATGGCTCGTATATACCTTGTCCACGAATTGCAAACCGTAGGCCCAAGCAGCGAGAGGAACAATGCGCCAATCAATCTTTCGCAGGAGCTTTCGATGTTCAAATCTGTTAGGCTGTTGAATGTCCTCCTGGTCCATTAATATCTGCGCAACGGCATCCAAATCATTATCATCTCCATTTTCCTCGCCTGCAAGGGTTAGAGAAATAGTCTCTTTTACTTCGTCCACATGCTCCCTCGAGTTTGCCGCCGGAGTAGGCTGCGGGAAAGACATCGCGACGGAAAATTTGAAGAAGAGCAAACAAAGTTGGATTATCGTTAGACTGTCGAGTATACAGGGAGGCTTATGGATGATTTGGATGCTTACATCTTTAGCCCTAAAGCTTACCTCAATAATGACATTAATCAAAGTCCGGTGATTTACTTCTCGGCACCTTAGATGGGCCACCTTACTAGGGCTTTGCAATTGATCGACCACATAGCGTATTTGCAATGAGATTGTAAGAAAATCTGGGATACCTGATCCCAGATCCCCGCTTTAGACTCACGAGATGCGGGGAACTGAGGGCGAGAAGCAAGCTCACAAAACCGGACAATTTTAAACGCTATTGCTAATTCACTAACCTTTCGGGCCCAAAGGTGTAAGAGCCTGGAGCAGGTAGCGCTTAAGAGGATCCTTGGGATAAATGGTAGGTTCAGAAGGTATAGTGCAATAGTAAAAGGAACTAATACACAGAGCACGCTGGCCAAAAGAATTGGACATGAACCAAGACTTTGCGAACGAGCGAATCGGTGATATTGGAACGTAACCCTCCCCGAAGGACCGCCTTGCCCTATAAGGGTTAAAATGGAAAGGGAAAGTAATCCATCTCGCATATGTAGCAGAATTCAAATGGCCACTTTGCTCGTGGATAGTCCCAATTTACAATATATGATACATTATTCTCAGGTATGAAAATTGGATTGCTTTCTCTCTCTGTCTGATAACCGTTGAAGACGAAACGCCCAAAATGAAATTATTGTAGTGTACACCTGCCCACTCGCCAACTGGATCCCAAGTCAACGAATAGGTCATTAATTCGCTTTCCACAGGCTCTTTACATCCTTCTTGACTGGCTTGAGAAGACCTTTAATCTCCACTTTGAGAGCTTTCTTGTCTTCTTTAGACCACATTCCACTCCGCTTCGCCACTCTGAGATCCCGGACGTGGCCTGTGAGCAGAGTCGAGATATTCTCCACCGTGCACTTGGTGCACTTCTTCTCGTCGGCAATATCATTCAATGCTGTGGCCAGTGTGCGTATTATATCTTTTGCCTGCTGTTTCTGCAATTCGGAATCCAGAAGCGGGACTTGGCTGGGCCCATGAGTTAAGCAATCCACCTTTGGGCTGGTACTAATCGGGCTTTGGTTAGCAGCTGGCGCCTTCCAAACCAAATTAGAGTTGTGGGGGTGTGGACCCTTAAAGACTTACTGTTTTAGCTCTTGCTTCTCGGCATTGTCCAAGTCGACTGAATCGACGGTGTAGGAGGGAGCCTTGGAGTCGTCGGTCTTGAATTCGGTCATTGTGTTTGTACGCTGGAAGTGAGGATGATGGTTTCGGGAGGAAGATTCTTGACCTGGTGGCTCCCATATTCTAGCTCACTGGTATTTATATCTACACCTCGCTGGTACTGGTTATCGAAATGGGGAAGTCCGATATACCCGATGATTACCGGATTGGGCGGCTCGGCTGAGCGAAATGTCCGATCGGGCTCGGGGTTTCTTTTTTCAATTCGATTCATCTTATGTCCACTTGAACAACGTACCTAGTAATTGTTCAAGATATCGTATGACCGGCCCCTGTAAATCAATTTTAAAAATATGGACCCTCCCCGCATATTTACAATTTGGGGTTTAGATTCGAGTTCGATTCTTAACTCCCGACCTCGGGAGCCCTGTCGCTGCCTAATTGAGACATCTCAAGATAATATGTTGAAACCTCAGGCAGCTGTAGGAATTTCCCGTCTGAGAATCGGCTCATCCGGAACACATTGGAAGAACCTTACATATGACTGGACTTAGTTGTAATACCATAAGGTTACTTCAAAACGAAAAAGTCTATTCTCATTTCAAGCGATAGACGTAACTCTGTTTAAGATGAATTCGAAAAACAGAAGCAGTGTGGCACCAAAATGCAACTACCACATGATGACCTTAGTGGGGAAGTACTCATCGATGAGCTCCATGTAGTAAGGCTGTGAAATATCACTCAAGTTAGCATACGTAGAATCCAAATATCTTAGGGCCGAGCTTACCTTCAGCTTCTCAGCATCAGGGACTTCGTCGCTCTTGCTGTATAGATTATAGGGGTTGAAAGCCCTCACAGCTTCCAGCATCCTATGATCATTTTCATTCATCAACTCATGATATGCGCCATCCCGATGCCACGGGTAGAATGAATGGTACCGAATCATTGCCAGGCCCTCCTCGGGAATTGTGGACTGATCTTTCACGATATGGTAGAGGTATTCATCATGACCCCAGCAAAGCATAACATTCTCCAATCCACACCCAGGGGAATAGATTCCAAAATCAGTGCTATAAATTGCGTTGTTATAGTCTTCGTTATTCTTGAAAGACTCGTTACCAAAGATGATCCTATCGTCGAAAGCACAACCAACTGGGAAGGCATCACCAACAACATCCCACTGCCCCTTAGCACCGAAGAAGAGGAGGAGTTTGCCAAGGTCGTGAATAAGTCCGACCAACTGCATCCAGCGAGGCTTTCCTTCTTTGCGGATTGCTTCTGCGGATTGCAAAAGGTGGGTCATCTGGGTCTCGGAGGTATCGGGATCGCATTCATCAATAAACGTGTTCAGCTTCTCCATCGCCTCCCAAACAGTCATGTGTGCACGTGTCTTGTTTGTAAAATTGTTGCGTGCTTTCAGGTTGTATGCTACCGTCTGAAGGGTGTGTTGCTGAGCATAGAAGGTTTTGACTTGGTCACAAGCATCCTCAAACTGACGAAAGCAAGCTTTGTCCTTGGACTTGTCAAATTTGGACCCATCGTAAAGTCCTCTGTCTTTCTGAAGGTCCGTCTTGTGGACATTGACAGAATCGATGTTGTCGGACATTGTCTCAAGGCTGATTTGGGCGGACTGGACTGCAACGGCCATGTTTACGGGTCGTTGCTGTTCTAGTCTTGTAAACTTGTTTCGTTTTCGAAAGGTTGTGTTGAGATATATAACCGGCTGAAAGAGGTTTGCTGCTTCATCGGAGGGCCTGGGGCGAGCAACTTATAGTCTGAGTTCAGGGATGTATTGAGCAATTCCCGGATCGTATTTTCCGAGGGAAAGCCGTCTCAAATTGAGCGCTAGCCATTGTCGGTTCTTTGCTTCCGCCTCTTATGTCATTATCTCTACCGATATGTAATTCACTTGATGTGGAAAGCGAATTCCGTACTGTCTAAATCCGTACACAGGAGCGAGAAAATGGGATCCATGTACCAGTTGCTTTCAAAGCTCAATAATTGATTATAATGATCACTTCCTACGCAGCTCTGGGTATATTGTCTCTACTGAAGTCTAGTATTTGTGAAGCATCATCATATTGCAGCGCATAGATCTGATGGACAGTTGAAAAATCTGAATACCGTGATCACGCCGGAAATTTAACGACTATATACGCCAGTTTACCTCTCATTCATTATCTCGATGTAGCCTTTAGTATTTGATATCATCAATTACGGACATGCCGTTTTCTCATTGCAGACCTGTTGGATGCCTGAGGCCATCACGGGTGACTGGACCAGGTAGTTAGTTTTCTCTCTCTTCCTTTCTCTCTTCTTCTTCCTCTCTCTCAGTGAGGGCTTCGCTCGGAATGCATCAGTGTCTTTCTCCACCCCTCCTTGCGTAGCCTTTCCATCAAGACCTCGATCTTGTAGATAGTGCAAACAAGCTTGTTATCAACTCGATCGGGAATCCAACCCACAAAATAGTTATCTCTTGGTATCTAAGTGTCCGGTATGTGGGAGTCTGCTAAGTAGGTCATACCGAAATTGGGAAATTTCTATATACAATTCAGGGCTGATCATGACGAATTAAAGATAGGATAATATGCGGGGTGCCCCACCCTAAAACAACCTTATCTCGCGGCCATCATTTTCCGAAATATCCAGCTATGTACTCCTACTATGTAGTCAAACCACAGACAAATTCGGAATTATCGGGAAACTGGTTTGTGTGAGCTTTCAACCCTCATGTCTCAGTGGTCAGCAGAATGCCTCTTTCTTGCATGGTATCCTTTGTGGTTTGGATGCTTCTTACTCGGCTGCTACGGCCTTCGCGCAGGCACCCCGGAAGCCTAGTTTTTCTTATTAATGCTGGAGCTAATATCTCGCCATTCCCAATGAGAATAAAAGACGAATAACCATCGCGCTCCAGAAGAAAGGGTCCTCCTTTTTTCTCTTTTAGCCTTGCCTCTCTGCGTCTGCAACCTCCACATCACTTTCAAGCACTGATTACTTCTCCGCCGTAACGCCGACCTCGGGAGCTTATTAACCTTATCGGCGTTATCGGTTTCGTCATTGCTGTTCGCAGCCTACCCCCAGATCGAACATTGAATATAAAAGAGGCTCAAGTCTAGACAAAATTCCTCATCAAAATCCCTTAAATCATTGGTCAAACCATTGAGGCAATTTCCTTTCCTATCCTCCCAAAATGTCCTCAACCAACAACATTGCCTTCACCGCACCGATCAACCCCCCCAGGCGCAACACCCGTTCTCACCTCTGAACAAATCTGGAATGGCCTGCTCTTGAAGATCCGTTCTGCAGAGACATTTGTTCCAGGGGCCATCCAATTTACGAGAGTTATTAGTGACTCCGTCGACCCCTCGACCGGCAACCCCGTCACCGTTCGCGAAGTCCTCTTCCGCGAAACCCAGAAAACAGTCCAAGAGACTGTTACAGCGTTCGAGCCTACGCGGGTAGACTTCGAGCAGCCGGATGGAAGCAAGATCAGCAATGTGATTAGTCAAGGAGCTAATGCGGAGCTCTACATGACGTATATCTTCGAATGGAGACACCCGGGTGTCTCTCAGGTGGAGCTGGCAGCGCTGCTCGAGAAGGAGAAGAAGATGAGCCAAATGGCGGTTGAGGGGACAATCAAAGTGTTGAGGGAGTTGGTTGAGGAAAAGAAGCTTTGAAGTTGATAAGTGGCGGAAAACGCCGGTCTTGACATAGGCTATCATGAATTCCATCTTCGGCCCTTGATCATCTTCTCGGTGGACTCCACCCCATAGTCACCAAATATCTGATGTAGTGTAGTCTCAGAGTAATGATTTATCAGGGCTTTCCTTTTAATAGTCCTGTTGCCAGTCATGCTAGAAACAAGCAAAGCAGTCGTGGGCGAGTCGAATCGTTTCCTCCGAGCATGCGACTCCCACACGAAGTTCATTGGCTCTTCAGACAAATATTTCATGTCCCCCCGGTCCAAATGACGGAAGAAGGCAACTTTCCTCTTGACACAAATTAGTCGAATAGCCTGAGCCCATTCCTTGCGCGTCAAAAACACCACGTCAAGCTCCAGCTCTGTCAGTCCCTCACACAGCCCCAGTAAAGTCCAGCAGCTCTTAACATCATCCCATCCGTTCCAAATCGGATCGCGCCACTGTGAAAACGTACTGGGATGTTCATCATTGTGGTAAGCATGAATAGGCATAAACGATATCCGTCTTAGCCACGATCTGATCTGTGGACGAATAGCAGTCAAGAATCCCGTTAGGAGAGAGGGATCCTCGAAGGCAAACCAGTTCTCCGTCCAGAAGGTGGGTGCAGCGTCATTCCAGAACCGCTTGCTGGCGAGCAGAATGGCTAGGTTGTCACGCCTTCCGCATAGGCATGGTAGAGACCTCATGTACGGAATCCCTTCCGCGCTTCCGTTCAGGTCCCAGTAGCAATTGTCACAAAGATAGGCATTTTTATGCGCCTGCGCCAACTAGCTTCGTGCTGGGGATTGAAGGATCGGGACTTGTGGCTGTTTCCAGACGTAGCTATGGCAGTTTGCACTTGGGGGGCTTCTCTGTTCCAGGGATGCGGACCTGGGCCTGGTCTTATGCGGCACATAGGCATTTTGCATGGGGCGTCGCATAGGTCAAATTTGCATGGCTGGACGAGAAGTTTGTCGTAGATGATATTTCTTATTTCTTGTGGAAGGGAGAAGAATCTTGGATCTTAATGTTACGAGTAGAAGCTCTGATATTGTGTAAGAGTTCATACCTCTTGAAAAGGGGGCCCTTTTCATGCTCCCCGGGCTCGATGAAATGTGTCTCCTGTACATGGTGTGCCTTTGATATTACCCTTCGGACACCTTTTGGTTTGGCGCGTGATTCTCTGCGTCGTGTATACCGACAGAGCTTTGGTTCCAGGTCAAGCTCTGAAGATGATTTCGCCATTTATGTGCAAATTTAAGAATACTGGATTTGACTACATTTATAACTCCACATAGATAAACCTTGTAAGTCCAAACGCTGCAGCCTAACATGACTCAATCGCACGTCACAGTCAGCTTTCAGCCTCGCGGGGACTCGAAATGATCACAGGCTGTGGCGCAGCACTACATTTGGAGGTAGAATATGGAAAAATCCAGTCCATTTAGAACCTCCGCGGCACTCTATAAAACAATTTATTTGCCATGTGTACACAATTTTTGTCCTCAAACTTACGAGGAGTAAATCTGAGAAGAGTATTGCGTTATGACTCATTAAAGCTCTGGGTTGTTATTATTCAGGCATGAGCAGGAACCAGCACCTTGCCCTCAGACACGCTAACGGCAGTGCCTGTCAGCACAACCTGTTCAACCCTCTTGTCGCCATCCAACGTAACCCCAACACCGATATCACTGCGGCGGCCCATTTCAACACCCTGCACAACATGGTATTGATAATTCTGACCAGCCTTGCCCTCCGTAAGTGTTAGGTACGCCGCCAGCCCACTAGCCGCACTACCAGTAGCGGGATCTTCCAGGGTTCCCAGTATCGTCCTAGACCGAATGACCTTCTTCTTCGTGACACTATCCTCAACATCTCGAACAATGAAGTACACACAGATCAGCCCAGACCTCCACCCCTCATCAAGATAATCAGCAGAAACCAGCTCACCGCCGGTTGCAGGTGTAACAGCAGCTAACGCCTCAAGTGAAGGAAGCTCAACAAGCAACTGACTCATTCCATTGACAATGGAAAAGAGCGGGAAAGTAACATCTGGTCGCGTAAAAAACGGCGCCAGCGTCGGGTGCAGCCTCACCAGCTCCTTCAAGCTAAACCGTGCAGTATGGATGCGCGTATTGTGCGCAATCTGCGCAGCAACGTATTTGGTCTCGCGATTCTGGATGGAGATAGGGATATCGCCGGACTTGGTTGTAAGGGTGGTGACGCCATCGCCATCAGCGGGGTCGATTGAGTGGCTCAAGAACCAGGAGGCTGCGCCAATGGTGGGATGGCCTGCAAAGGGGATTTCGCAGTCTGTGGTGAAGATGTCGATGGTGCGCTTGCTCTTCTCCCGTACTGGGTGCACGAAAATACTCTCCGATAGATTGAATTCCCGTGCGATGGTTTGCTTCTGGCTCTGGGTGAGAGCAGTTGAGTCGTCATCTGGAAGGAAGACTACTGCTAGCGGGTTTCCGAAGTAGGGTGTTGATGTGAAGACATCGAGGGTGACGAATTTAAGGTGAGTCATGTTTAGGATATTATACCTAGATAGATTGGATGTTGTGGAGATCAACGGGGATGTCGGGGTTTTATAGTTGAAAGATCCCCCACTTTTCGCTTTGACTCACCGTCAAACTTCACGGCTACATTCGGAATGGGCCATGTCTTTACGGAGTAGAACAATTGCAATTGAAACGGAATATCTACGACACTTGCTAGACATCGGCTGGATCTCTACAGTGGCGGAACAAAAAAATCCTCCGGCATACCCTTCATACTCCCCCATACCTTCCACCCCTCAATCAACGCTCTACTAAAGTCAGGATCATACTTCAATCCATCATCCTTTGAACCAATTCTTCCCCTCCACAATGCCCAATTCTCGGCCATCACCCCCTCGGGCGCGCGCAAAATCCCAACCGCCACATCAACTATCCCCGGCCGGTCGGTACAGCTATAAAACACCGTCGCGCCACACGTCCCACAGAATGTCCGTAGTACCTCTTCACTAGACTTGTAACTCTTCAATGACCCGATAATCAGATCTCTCGGGGGAGAAGGGGATATATGATCAATCGGAACGAACATCCAAGCTATGACGTTCGACCCATCGACCAGACGACAGTCATCACAGAGATCAAGAAGCGCAAGCCACTTGCTCGTGTCTCTTGACAAAACCCATCCCTCGCACGCAGGACTATCCAGGAACTCCTTTCTAGGACGAGCGATAGAGAACGAAACGCCACCACAGTGGCATTCAGCGCGCAATTCCTCGGCCTCGGTTCTGGTAGCCTTGCTGGTATCCAGTGACGCCTCCAGGTTAAAGACGTCAAGCTGACGACCATCAACGTGCGAGAACATCGCCGAAAGTCCTCCATCAAGCGAGGAGGTCGTAAAAGCATGTGTGTGCATCTCCCATAGACCCTGGTTTGACTCAGTGAAGACAGCCGTAGATATCACCCAGCTCCCGTCATCGTGTGATCTATCACCAATGTGGCAGCCGCACGTACTGCAGAAATGCCGCGCTGCCTGGGACTCGGCGTGGTTGTAGGGTGTCAGTTTGTCTATGCTGGACGGAGCGATGAACTGCGGTGCTACGCCTGCTGGTAGCGGGGCGTGGAAAATACATGGTGTGCCATGGGTGTAGCGACAGATGCTGCAGTGGCATATGTGGACTTTGAGGGGAAGGGCGTCTGCAGGAATTGTTATAGCGAAGTGGATGCTTTGGCAGTGGCACGCTGCTGTGAGAGTCTTGCTATCAGGAGCCATCTCAGAAGACAGTACGAGCCGAAATTGCTTTGGATGAGTTTTCACTGCGATTGAGACAGATGTCAAATGTGGGGAAACTCGTATTTTTCCCTTTGCTTCGTCAGGCAGCCTTGGCTTTGTGATATCCTTGGCAGATATCCCACCTGGCCAGAAGGGAAATATTAAGTCGTAAAATTGTTCTCATTGAGCTTAGGTATCCTACGCTTTCCAATTCCTTTTCCATCTCAATGACAAACGCCTCATCAGGTCATCATAATCGAAAACATATCACAAATACGAAGTGAACCCACTATTCAGAGTCACTCTCAATTACAAATCCACCGCGCATGCGTCTCCTGGCGGGAGCCACAGGCTCATTCTCCTCGTCATCATCTACAACCTCAGGCTCCGTAGCTTGGAGCTTGCTCGGACGATGTCCAGTGAAGGCGAAATCATCATCAAAGGAAAGGTCATCCTCACCCGATGTGAGAGGGGTGTCTCCGTTCTCTCTAGCGCCATGGCTAGTAGAAATATCCTGCTGGGAATGAGATGATTGAGCGTCGAGTTCCGCCATGAGAATATCGCCATCAGCATCACTCTCAGCGCCGCTAGCAGCAGAGCCAGAATCACGGCGTTGTCGCTTGGACTTTGCGGCCCCAGACGTGTCAGTATCGCTGATTCGCTTGCGGGCGGCAGACTTCTTCCCTTTGCCCTTGCTTGATGGTTCGACAGTTCCAGTGAGCAATGCCTTCTTGATTTCTTTTGCCTGTTTAATTCGCCGCTCTTCTTCGAGCCGGAAGAACTCTTTGTCGGCTTCCTCGTCGCTTTCTTCGTCACTGGCATGGATGAACAGATCACTCTTGATCTTCGCTTGGCGAGAAAGTGCGTTTGACAGACGTGCATCGCGTCGCGCTTCTAGGGTTTCGTCGTCCAGCGGCTCCCTTTCTGTAGTGGCCTTCTGCTTCTTCTTACGCTTCTTTTTGAGGTCATCCAGCGCACTAGACTTTGACCGCGGATTCGCCGGGAATAAGGGACCATCTGGAATGTCTTCACCCTCGGACTCTGATCCGAAGTTGACACCCAGTGTGCCTTGGGTCATGTTTCCGTGGCCGCTTCCTCTGTTCTTTGGTTGGAGATACTTGCGAGGATCATCATTGCCATCTTCGGAGAACGGGGTTTGGAGGGCTTTCAGGATTTCAGAAATTGTTTCACGCAAGTCGTCGGACTTGAGAGAGGCTGGAACGACCCAAGAGGCACCATGCACATCTTCAACGCCGAGTCGCTCGAATCCGACGACTGCCATGAGCAGACGTAACTTTGCGTTCGAGAACATTGCATTCTGAACGAACTCGTTCTTACCTTTGACAGCTGTTTACTTGTTAGCATCAATTGAGAAACAAAGGGGGTGTTAGGGGAACATACTTATCATCGGATTGGGAACGCTGATAGTCTTGGGGTTCTCGGCACGACGGACTTCTTCTTGGGTTTCCCAATCCTCTCTTTCGGAGGCTGCGGAGCTCAAGACATCCTTGATCCATATTACCAGATCTGCTCTACCATCAAGAACAAGAGCACCAATCACGATGTGGAGTTTCGCTTCCTTCGTCGTCGCATCCGTCGATGTAATCACAAGCTCCGGCGGTGGACGCTTATAGGTTGAGATCGTCTGCTTTTCGTGTCCATATTCGAGGTAGTAGACAGTGGAGTTGATCTTGCTGAACAGCAATTCAGTGACCAAGGCGGGGCGTTGATCGAGCTTCTTGACGAGTCGTCGAATGACTTGCCGGACCAATTCCTCCCATTCCTTAAATACAGACTTGTTTGGGTCCATGGAGCCTGGGCCTTTAATCATTCGGTAGAAAAGGCTGATAATATCTACACGAAACAGCAAGACAGTCATCTCCTGCTTGAATGCAATCCGGTAGAAATAACGGTGGGCGCGTTTAAGCTGCTCAGAGTTAAGCTCTCGGTAGAATTTTGTGAAAGCAATAAAGGTGTCCACGCAGCTTTGGTTGCAGAACTTGGCTGAGAATCGCTTGAAGTCAAAGCTGCGTTCTTTAGTGACCTGGGCGGCTTCCTCCATGTCTTCATCTTCAGAGTCACGCTCCTCGTCATCATCATCTTCTCCCTCTTGCTCGGCAACTTGAGCAGCCTTCTTTTGCCTTTTCCTGGCCTTTCGCCGGGAACGGATTTGCATGTCGACGTTGTCTTTGGAATAGCGTTCCAGCATCCGCAGGAACACATGGGCTAACTCCGTGCAGGCATCTAAGTAACCAAAGCCTTGGTCTTTGTATCCGCGCACAATAGTAAGGATCCGGTCATGGGTGGTTTCTTCATAGAAAATTCGGTTTTGGATATTCTCTGCAATTTCCTGATCTTCTTCGAGTGGTGACAGTGCCATTTCCTGGACGGTCAACAGAATCTGGGTGAAGCAACGCATCTGGGCATTGAGGTCTTCCCATTCCTTGTTGTCCAGGCTACTCTGCATAGCCCGGTTCAAAGAAATGAATGTCTCTTGGTTCAGGACGCCAGCAACCAGACCATAGCTATCGGGTTCAATATCTTTGGTTCTTCCTCCATTCTGAGCCGTCCGGTGGCGGAGCTGTCGAGCCCGTCGTACGCGCTCTGCTTCCAAGAACCAACCGACCGTATAGAAGAATTGGCGATGATTGATCGGTACCACACGCTCGGCTTCACGCTCGATTGCTTTTCGCACATGGGTGAATAAAGGATTGAACCCAGAATCCAAAAACTCCTCCACAAACGTCCTCAGGTTCTTAGTTGCCTCGGAATTAAGGTGGGCTGGCATGTTGAAATTGTTTTGGACGACATCTTCTTGTCTGCGGCGAGGCCGAGGCTTATTCCACTTTTTACTCTCGTCCATCTTTTGTAGTGTGGTCTGGTCGTCGCGCAAGACACCTTGTCCAGAGACAGTAGACACCTTCGCATCGTCTCGCTTGACCCAGATCATTGTACCGAATCGTCCATGGCGTGTAGGTGCATTCTTTGCGTATTCTCTCCGTACTAACGATTCCTTTTTCAGTAGATCGCTGAGTTCGTCGGTTCGCTTAGCCGTCCTCTGCTCATCGTCCATAAACAACTTCTCGACATTGACACCCTTGACGATATGGAAAAGGGTCTCCATCAGAGGAATATCTTGAAGGTTAAAGTCTTCGCCGACATTCGAGCACATAGTGAGGAGAAGTGCAAATGCATCTTGCTCATGGAAGGCGTTGATCGTCGCCGATCTGGATGTCTCCTCCTCGTCGCCTTCTGCCGCAAGTCTGGTATTGGGGGATATAATCGTAATGTTCCGCAGCAAGTACAACATCAACTTGAGGATTCCTTCGTCTCGGGTTCCACGTTCGGATCGAGGGGTCGCCATGCTTGGAAGAGAAATTCGAATGACTGCACGAAGGAGATTCAATCTGCCGGATCTGAGGATACCTCGCTTGTATTGCACCTGTGTCTGTTGGATGTAGGGAGTATGACGATGGTGGTTTACTGTCATTTGGCTATGGAACTCCACGGGCCATGTTAGGGGAACAAGAAGTTCCAAGCATGCCAGTGCAATCCTGGTCATATGTTTGCTATTCTGTCCACTAGCCCACCAGAGCGAGAGGATCGGAAGCAGATCACCATTGATCAAGTTGGCCTCTCCAAGGCATCGCGCAACGTCCATCCGGTTATTTTTTTCATCGTACAATTTCAACCAGCGTTTAATGTCGCGTAGGCATGCCAGCGCATCGTCTCCGAGTACGTATTGATCGGCATTTTCGCCATTGAATCCTCCGAGCTAGATAACCAAACGTATCAGTGAATTGACCTAGAACGCAGCTGAGGAGAAAGTGGAAGTGAACTCACAGCAGTAACCAGGCCGTAAACATAGTTACGCACGTCTGGGTCCACGACTTGCACGTCGTGTCCTAGAGGAACAACCTCTTCGTCCATGGTGGGCTAGTTTGATACCCCATCAATTCCTTCCCGAATCGAGTTGGATGGGAACGCGTCGACGCGTATTCGGATTCGGCGGTTCGGAGAAACTGGATGCCGCCAAAGTGCCGAAGATAACCGACACTCTTACGCCGCGCATCTACGGCCACTCCGTAGTATATGGCAAAATGTCAACTATACCGAGTAGATCCGAGTAAAGTTACCTAGGGAACCCTTTGAACTTATTATTCCTTGAAAAGGATGCATAGTATTCGGATAGTCTGATCGATTGCTCTATCGCTTGATCGACAAGCAATCATAATCATTTTCGATCTATCCATCTACCACCTGGGATGCTTCGAGCTGAATTTCAAATACATAAGATCTCACATGTATTATTCTCAAGAATCTAGCCTAGACTAGGTATTGCAAGAGCTATGATTGCTCACTAGAATTTTATCAAAATCACTCCGATATCGTTGGGTTTCTAGAGTACCTAAAGCTCCGGAAAAAACAATATTCCTCTTTCGGCCCTTCATTTGAACAATATGGATAGCAGACAACCGCATAATTTCTACTCACCTTATATTCTCAGCTTTGCTCTATGCCCATGGGTCTAAATATTCCACATGAGGTCGAAACAATTCAACAGAGAAATGATCGCAAAATTGAGCACATGGTTGGCCTATATAAGGCGGTGAAGTATATGCTTGAATGGCCACTGCTAACCGCCATACGATGACGTCCGAAAGCACGTGAAGTCATAGCAGTATACTGACTTGCTTCTTCGCACTTACATTCTTCACTACTTTTGTCCATATTTCTCCATAGCCCAGAAACCACTGCAGCCATGCTTACTTCTACTCTTCGCTTTGTTTCCCTTCGCAGAGGCCCTACGGTGGCCCGAAACTTCTGCTCAACCTCTGCAGTCCGGGCAGCCGAGGTCAAGTCACTGGGCGTTGTCGGTGCGGGCCAAATGGTGTGTAACTCGGAATATACAATTACGCTGCAAGTCTAACACTTTCCAGGGATTGGGAATTGCCCTCGTCGCTGCACAGAAAGCAAATGTCCCGGTAACTCTCGTCGACACTTCGCAGGCCTCTTTGGATAAGGGCCTCAAGTTTGCCGGTATGCCGAGCTCCGGTTTACTTTACTGCAATGGTCTGGAATTGTCTGACTTGGCATTGTATAATAGATAAACTTCTTGAAAAGGATGTAGCAAAGCAGCGCCTCACTCGGGAGGCAGCCGATGAAGCTCGCGGGCTAATTTCTACAAGTTTGACGCTCGACGGTCTCTCCGCAGTTGACTTCGTCATTGAGGCTGTGCCTGAGATCCCAGATCTGAAGACAAAGATCTTTGCCAGCTTGGCCCAGATCGCTCCGAAGCATGCCATCCTCGCAACAAACACCTCCTCCATCTCCATCACCAAGATTGCTGCTGCCACCAGCGCGGACCCCACCGACCTTCAGGCTTCCTCCCGGGTGATCTCAACCCACTTCATGAACCCTGTTCCCATCCAGAAGGGTGTTGAGATTATCCGCGGGCTCCAAACATCCCAGGAGACCATGGACACTGCCATTGCCTTTGTCCAGCGGATGGGTAAGGTGGCCTCGGTGTCGGCCGACACACCTGGCTTCCTCGCCAACCGTATCTTGATGCCTTACATTAACGAAGCCGTGATTTGTCTGGAGACTGGAGTTGGTCGACGTGAGGACATTGACAACATTATGAAGACGGGCACCAACGTGCCCATGGGCCCCCTCGTCTTGGCTGATTTCATTGGCCTCGACACATGCCTTGCAATCATGAACGTTCTTCACCAGGACACTGGTGACAGCAAGTACAGACCTGCTGGTCTTCTGCGTCGCATGGTGGATGCTGGCTGGCTTGGTAAGAAGAGCGGCAAGGGTTTCTACGACTACTAGATGCTGTGCGTGTCCGGGATGGAGAATAAGCATTTCGATCAAGATACCCTTCCTGCATCGTATTAATCTAGATCGCGATTTGCTGAAAATAAATATTGATTGCCCGCCCTGACCCATTCTCTAAGCCTCATCCTCCTAACAAGAAGGTTCACCTGCCGATTCCCTCTGCTCCATTGCAGCGGCCGGCGTATTGACATCAATATCCCCATCTGTATCCAGTTCTTCATCTTCGCCACGTGCAGGACATCCGCATCGGCCGCGTTGGCCACAAAGATAACTTATTTTCCGATTAGCGTTAACTTTTTGCCTAGGGCGTGCACAACATGAACATACCAAAATCGATGCCCACACCTACAAACGATGTGGTTACATCCATCCACCTTCTCAACCAAATACAGACAATTGGAACATCTTTGCCAATTATTGTCCTTTGCCAGTTGCAGCATCGCCTTTACCTCAGAGTCTTTGCTACATGACCAACCGAGATGGAATAAGTCTCCACACTTGGAGCAAACCTTTGCCCGGCAATGGGGACAGACACGGTGTCCTAGCCGTGTCTCCATGCTCTTTGGGGGGGATCCATCGGCTACACGTCGCCCGAGGACAGTACAAGCGCTCTAAAGGAGGGATATTATTCTCCTCCCATCGAAGGATATAACGTTTTCTGTTTCGAGGACTCATCACCTCCACGAGCGCTTTGGTGGGAATCTCTTGAAAACAACATTTTGCTGGGAACATGTCCGGGTTCTTCAAGGCTGTTGAGGACATTCGTCGGAGGCATGAGGGGCAGTATTGGTGTGCACAAGGAGCAGTTAATAAGTTGCTCGTTGAGACTTTTCGGAAGCAGCTAGTGCATCTGTGAAGAGTTAGTGCATTGCTCTTAATTGGCTTTCGATTGGCTTTGTGCTTTACTGACAGGCCCACTTCCTCGCTAACTTTCTTGGATACGAATATTCGCTCCAAGTAGTCTAAGAGTTTTTGTATGGACGAGCGACTCTTAGGCATCCTGTCCTGGATTCGGTATAGACTTGGGGGATTTGGTACTGGGCCCTTCGAAGAGGGACAAAGTGCATGGTCAGATCTAAGAGACTAGGGCAGAAAGACGTCCTCTTATGTAGAAGCGCAGGGTGCGCCTCATCTTTCAGGCCATGTATGGATCTAACATATAGCCATGGATGGGAAAACGCTATTTCGATTCTTGTTCCTGAAGAGCCCATAGCTACTTCTGGCATGATGGCTACGTCTTAGGGGTTGCTTTCTCGTAGTTAGCGCATTAAGAGGGCTTTGGCGAGACCAACTTTTCTTGGGGCTCTCCTTTATTCCATTGGATCGCAACAATGATAGAGATGTCTTCTAAGTGCTTAAGTTAGTAGCCCAAACATAGAGGTGAACGTGAACAGCAGCCGTGGATCCATGGATCTGGGAATTTCCCAAACAGGTAAAAACACAGCTTCCAAGGTTATTCCAGAACTAGAGCGAATAATCACATCGTAATGTGAGGAGTACGGTTTTCTAGCCTTGAAATCTTTTATATACGCGTTCCAAAAGATTTTGTACATTGACCACTGACATTGAAAACTAGGGTATCACTAAATGCAAATGCTGTCTATTTCGGCCGTCGTTAAAACTCCCATACTTAATCCAACAGCGATTGGGACCTTATACAAGGCCGGCAAATCGTCGAACAGCCCATCCTGACCCGTATTCTTGATATTCTTGGCGAGTGATGGATACTTTGCTGAGTTCCTCTCTGTTCGCTGCAAGGCGAGTGCCTCCTAGCCATGTTGAGTGAACAGGGCTAATAATATTAGTACTGTCAAAGGCAAAGATAGCCAGATGGGAAGACCACTCACTCCTTAGCCCGGCGTACTCTCACGACACATTCAGCAGAGGCAATCTGGCGCAATTCGGTTTCTCTGTAAGAAGGTAGTTTGTTAGTAGAAACCTCAACTAATTGACTTCCGTGAACTCACAGTCTTTCCATGAATCCCGGAATCAAAGCATTTCCTCCGACAACGAGAACATTCGCCAAAAAGGCGGGGTGCAGGCCAGTAGGCAGAACCGACAAACTTTGAAGAATCATATCCGGTACGCCGGCTGACTTCATACCAATATCTCCGGGGGTGAATAGAAGCTCCGGGACAGCAAAGCGCTCATTACCCAGCACCAGTACATCCTCCGACAACACCTCCGCGCTGAGCCCGGAAACTGCCCCTTTCTTCTTTTTGGCATGCAGAAGAGGATCGTGCGGTCGAATGAAGCCCTTCTTGTTTGCATTCGGGTCTGGAAGCACATAGTCCAACACGATTCCCTCTTCGGGACCACTCTGGCGCTTTTGGCCACTTTTCCATGCTTTTTCCAAATCACCAGAAAAGTCATTGCTGACATAGCAGACCGCCTCTTTGACTTCATTCATAATATACGTTTCGTCCACCATGTTGTATTGTCTCATTGACACGATCTCCTTCAGGTAATTTGTAAGGTGCTTGCCTCCAAGATCGAGTCTTCGGATTCCGCGTTGAAGAGCTTGGCCTTTGTAAACGGGCGTCACTGTGGTGTGCGAATAGCCAGAATCAACGACGAGTAAGCAATCTGCGGGCAAGGTAGATGCGTCGGACGTATTGGAGACGGGATCGCCGAAGAGAGAGTGGATTTCGTTCCATGCGTTGAGGGTTGGACCTAAAGACCTCAAGTCAGTACGGCATCATATGCGGCACCAAGTCATCCGACTACCGTACCCAAACATCTCGCATATCCCCCAAATCCCCATTCCTCCATAACCATCTCATCAGCGTTCCGTTGTAAGATTGGCAAGGCGTTCGGTGCCTCGGTAAGCACAAGGGTAGTGTCTTCCGGGTCCGGGATGTGATAATTCTGATTCCGAGCCGTTACCTTTCCATCAAAGAAAGACTGGTCCCAAATCTCTCTCTCGGCTTCCCAGTTCACAACATATCCCTTCTCCACCGGGCGCCGGAACATCGCCTCATTCCAGTCGTTAACTGTGGCTAACTGTGCACCGATGACGATCTTGTTATCGCGTGTCTTAACAAGAGCATTGGGTATCGATGAGCAGCCGGAAATGCTTTCGTCGGAGGCCGGAGCATGAGAAGCGTAGCCGGCTTTTATCATATAGGCGCCATTGTCGATGATAAAGGTCTTCTCGGGAAGGTACCGCGACGTCTCCACGGGCTGTGTTGGTGTTGCAGGTGTCCTTGGAGGAGCGCGAGCCTTAGCTGTTCCCATTATGGCTGACAATGATGATCAAGTGGCTCTGAGCTTCCGGTAAGCTTGGGATGCAATGATGAAAGGTGTTTGTCTTGTTTGATATTGAAAATTCCTGCTTAGGTAATATTGTGTTCTCCAGGCCACTGGTTCGCCGAGCTACCTACAACATAGGTAGTCACGTACAGCTCCGCCAAGGTCAAGGTCTACAGGCCAAGAAACGTCCCGTCCATTGTTCGCTCCCCGCAAGTAAGGGGTAAGCAGATGCTCTATCAGATGAACTTCTATGTGCACTCCACTGGTCTCGGAGCCAGGGGGTGAGACCTATCTACGGAGTCCTAAGCATTGATTGGCGATCATCAGCGTTAAAGCGACAAACGTACTCCGTATTTCCTAAGCACTTTTGGTTGCATGACATTATTCGCAACTTCAATTTCGTATCTGAAACCCCTAAATGTGGCGATATCCGTCACAAATACCTCAATACACGGATAATGCATCGTTTTTTGGAAGGTGGATGTACCAGTAATATCCCAGACAGCATCCGGCCCCACCACCCGGCAGCTTTAGTACGGAGTATATTGGTCTTAAGCCAAGCAAATCCTGACAACCCGTCTGCCCAAACTCCACAAGACGATCAATTGGAGATCAATCGCTAATTTAGGACGAAATACCGAGGGCGTTGCACAAGTCTCGGGATTTACATGCTCCATACGGAGTATGGAGGGGCTATCTCGGCTAACTCCCCTAGCATATTGACTTCCTTTTCTCTGCAAAGTCCGCCGTACTCCGTAGATAAATCAAAATATTCAACCCGAAGACCACTGATTATTACGAAATGGCTGCGCCGCAAACTATTGAAGTTCCACATCTTGGTGGCATCAAGGCTGGGTACGCCTTCTCTAAGAACCATTATGATCCTTCCAAGCCGACATGCGTGCTTATGAATTCGATGTGCATGACGGTGTCTCTCTACCATGATCAATTCAACAATGAGGCTTTGACTGATGCCATGAATCTTCTGGCTATTGAGCCATTAGGCCATGGCTCGACCAGTTCTCCCTCGGAACACTTTTCGTACTGGGATTCTGCACACATGGCCTTACAGGTCATGGACCACTTTGGGATTCAGAAAGCCTTTGTGCTGGGGACAAGTCAGGGAGGATGGATCGTGACTAGGATGGCCCTCCTAGCCCCAGAGAGGGTAGGTCTAAGCCCTGGGGTCAACGAACTGCTGATTATGCCCCAAGCCAAACCAAACCAATAGTATTAACATATTGCTAGATTCTCGGTCTTATGCCCCTCGGAACCTCCATGGATTATGAATCCTCGGATTCTCGGTCCAAGGGCTGTTGGGATCCTGCTGCCAATCTCACGGTGTTCTATGAGAAGTGGACCAGTTCCTCGGCTACACCCGACTTCGTTGTGGATGACGTCTGGTGCGGACTGGTGGGGGGAATCGGCTTTGGTGCCGCTGCCACTGAAACGAGATCTGCATTCTGGACTCAGACATTGAAGGAAGTGTATAAGGGTGATGAGGGCCGGAAAAAGGTTCGAATGGCGCTCAATTGCCTATTGGAGAGGGATGGGCTCCTGCTCCGGATCGGGGATATCAAATGTCCTGTTTACTGGCTACAAGTAAGTCCCGAGTCTACTGATATAGATGATTTGTGCATTAACACATCAATAAGGGAACTGAAGACACTCCTTTCGGGACGATCGTTCCTGCAGAGCACATTAAACGTTTTACCTCGTCTGTGGAGGCTAAACTTATGATGATTGAAGGAGGTGCCCATTACTTGAACGCCACCAATCCAAAGGAGGTGAATGAGGCCCTTTTGGAGATGGTAACGAAGTACAATTAGTACCAAGGTACTCCGTAGTTTTCGGCTATTGTATAGAATTCAGGATATGGAAACTAACAAATACCACTAAGCCAGTCGATAGCCCTAAAATCAAATGAAAATATTCATCATTTTCCAATTTTAGATTATTTTTTTCCTCGTTTTATAACCTGTACGGAGTAATTATCCTACTTTTTCTTGTTTCATAGAGTGGGCCTCCGTATTCTCGGCCACGACCTCCCTAAAAAGAAATTTACAACCCTTGCATCCACGTGGATATTCTTCATATGCAGGCCATTCATCTACTCGATCGTTCCTAAAGCTTACTTTGCATACTCCGTAGTGATACATATATTAATGATACATATAGACGATACGTAACACGTATAAGGATATTAGTGCAAACCGGAGCAAAAATCCCTAACCCAGTGGGGGCCAACTACCAAACTAAGTTCAAAACTCCATGCGCCAAGCTTGTCAGTTAAACGTTCAAAAGTGGAATTCCTGGAATTTTACGAGCCGTGTGGTCGACACACAAAGATGGGCACTTTTCGATGCAGAAACTCGGCATACCCCGTACTCCATACATAAGATTGTATTGCCCAACATTTGCTGGGCTGTTTCTATGTTTTCCTCCCTGAACCAAACGCCATGAAAAGCAATCAGGACAGTCTGCAGTCATGGTCTATAGCTACCACGGCCTCTGTCACTGTGCTGGCCTTCGTGACGGTCTGTCTTCGACTGCTCGCCCGTTATGAGCGGATGCAAAAGCTGTGGTGGGATGACTATATGGTCATTTTTTCTATGGTTAGTTCGATTCTCTCCCTCCATTGAATCACAGTCGCATGGTTTCTAATCAAACATAAGCTATGGAACCTGGTCGTTGTCGGATTCATCTATGCTATGATCCATAAGGGAATGGGCCTCCATGCAGACACTATTCCGACGGAAAACGTGATCTTGATTGCAAAGTATCTCGTTGTCGCCGAAGTTCTCTACGTCTTCAACCTGGTATGGACCAAACTGAGCATTCTGCTCATGTACTATCGGATCTTCCGCTTTCCTTACTTCAAGACATGGGCATACATCATTGGGGTATTTATTATCCTTTGGGTCATTTGTATAACCTTTCTCTTCATCTTCATTTGCGTTCCCGTCCAGAAACTATGGTATCCCCAGCTTCCAGGTCGGTGCATCGATCAGGTTGCTACATGGGTCGCCAATGCCGTCTCAACGATCGCAACCGACGTTGCCATTCTACTCCTTCCAATTCCGCAAGTATGGAAGCTCCAACTGCGGATGTCGGAAAAGATAGCCGTTTTAATTGCCTTCAGCTTGGGATTCTTGTAAGCCACTGACATTTCCAAAACCCCCAAGAAAACCAATCTGACCTCAACAGTGTCGTCTTCGCTTCTGCCTACCGTTTCTCAGTCCTCTTCAGCTACAGTTCAATTGATTCCTCCTACACTCTCGCCCCGACAGTTGGCTGGACCGCGATCGAAATGTCCGCCGGCATCGTTTCGGCCAACCTCCCGACTATTCGCCCTGCTCTCCGTTTCCTAGCACGCATGCTGGGTGTCAACGGTAGCGTCATGGCTCTCTTCAAAAGCACAAACAGAACAACTGCCAAAACTACGGACCCTGTCACTCAGCCTTCAGGAACAGGAGAGTCCACTTCCACTATCATTCAGCATACCAAGCATCCGAATCGACACTCTTTCTATCACCTACCAGATGATCATAACTCAGCGGGAGAACAGTCGCGAATGGATTCCTCGTTTAGACCAGACTATGACCAAGGAAAGACGTATACCAATGTATTGGGTCCGAGGGCCGGTGACCATTCAGACGGGGATGAGATTCCCCTGACTGAGATTAGAGTCGACAAGGAGTTTACGCAGACTACGCGCTGAGGGGAATTATTCTTTGTACTATACTAAGATTGGGATTTCGGTTAATGTCACACGATGTCATTCTTTACTTCTCTACTGGCGAGCTGCGGAGATTGTTGAGCTTAAGATATACATCAATGTACACGGTAGGGTATGAGCCTCCATAATCTAGAGCAGAAACTAGGCCGGTACATATCGGTAAATAATTCTGATCAATCACATACATAAGAACATTTTACCGCTATCTACATTGCCAAAAGATCACAACTGGACTGTCGATGCAGCGCTATATACCAGGAAGGCACGTGATGAGACTAATATCGAGGTCGCTTGCTCAGGTCGCTCAAATGGCGCCCTTGATTTTACCGGGCAGAAATCGGCGAGGCAGCTTTACTGCGTTTGGTATAACTGATTTCTCCATTAAGTAGAAGCCATGGCATATCAGGAGCTCTTCGTGGCACTATATAAGGTAAACGAGGGATCTACTAGAGGGACGCTGATACATGCTAGCAACAGACCATCAAGATCTTTGGACTGAGAGAAATATAAAGATAGAAATTAAAATACGTATATACCTGCAAACAGCAGACCAATTAAACCAGGCTTAATCTGACAGCTTTGACATACAACATAGAAATTCCAGGTGACCCCGCAGAGCCCTAATCAGCCCCGCGATAATTATCAGACCCAACCGCCCAATTTTTTTCTCTGCTACACTCCCCTCCAACTCACGCCTGGCCAGCCCACCACCCTCACAAAAATGTCCAAACAACTATCCGCAGTTCTTGACACAACCCTATCCCTCCTCGGCCAATTCCAAACAGCTCTCACCACGCTCCCAACAGGCGCAGCCGAACCCGCAAAAGATGCCGAAGCCCTGCCCCTCTTAACTGCCTCGTCGAGCGCGCTCAAAGCACACGTCACGAAACTCTCCCTGCTGGCTATTACCTCGCCCTTTACGCATTCCGCTGTTGGCACCGTACTCCGTGAGCTCAATGAATCCGTGCTGCCGTCGCTGGTGACCGCTTCCCTTCTCGTTACACCAGCGCAATACACCAAGGCGTTTCACTCCGAGGTCTTGCTTCTTGTCAAGACTTCTTTGACGGAGCTTTCGACGCTGGTTCGGGAGGTCAAGCTTATTGGAGAGAAGAAAGACCAAGAGAAGAAGGATACAGGGAAGGAGAGCGGTGTTACGAAATCCGAAAAAGATGCTGTGACTCTCGCTACGGGCCGTGTCTGGGACGCGTGTGATGCTACAATCGATGTCGCGAATAAGGGAGTTGTTGGGTTTGTCATGCGCCGCGTTGAGCAGTGGAGGGACCTGGTTCGCGACGCGGTTGAGGAAATCGAGGATTGGGATCCGGAAGAAGAGGACGATGGTTTCTTTGACGATGTTCTCAGTGATGATGGGAAGGGTGGAGATGATAACGGCGAGGACAACGATGAGGATGACGAAGAAGAGACGGCTGCCCTCCAGGAACATAAGAAATCTACACTTCGTTTCCTCAAGCCTATTGCTCAGGTTTACCCAGCTATCATCAACAATCGGCTGAAGAATGCCGGAAATACACCATTGGTTTCTTCGTCTGGTGTCAAGAAGCTGGAGTCCTTGATGCTGAATCTACAAGCTATCCCGGACGACGTTGATGAGGCAGCCGGCGCGTTGTACGAGGCCAATTTTGAAACCTCTGCGCAATATCTGCGGAAGACGAGGAAGTGTGCCACTCTAGCGGTGGAGTTGGTCGAGTCACCCTGGGGCTCTGCGGATGTTAAGGATGATGCACCTGCCGACAAATTCGCCACATGGTCGAAGACGTGGCTCAAGGTGATTCACGAGGTCAGCAAGTCAATTGAAAAGAACTGAATGTAGTTATCTGTCACGAAGCTGCAAAGAAGCTGATGATGAGATGACAAAAGCCCGAGAAAAGCATGGGCAGCGATATTATATATATGTACATAGAAGATGGTGATATTATACAAGCCTTTCTAAATCATGATCTCCAACTAGATCTCTTGCTTAGAACTCTTCCCCCGGAGCTTCATGTTCCTGCTCCCATTCCGGCAGATCAGCAATGGGAATCCGCTCTCGCAAGAATTCCAGAATCGCATCGGTTCCTTTGGCAACTACTTGCCAGCGAGGTACTCGGAATCGATTGCCAGCCACCTCAAAACGTCGCAAGGCCGATCCATTGCCCCAGTTCCGAGGGGAACGTCCTGCAGCCAGCAGGCCAACCTTTGGGGGAAGCGAATCAAGGTCATTGTTGCTTAGCTCCAAGACTTGCAACCCTTTTACGGCTTCGAAGTCCAAGCTGGAGATCTGGTTGTCAGAGGCCACAAGGGTCTTGAGCTCTGGGTAAGTCTGCCTCAGATAGGGGAGTGGTCCCTTCAAACGATTGTGCGATACATCCAAGAAGGTCAAAGATGGGGCTACTAGGTTGGACAAGAGAGGCTCCCATGACGTCAAGCCGGCCGCGTTTAAAGTCAGCGACTGGAGCTTTGGCAACTCAAGTGGAGAAGACAAGAAGTCAGCGCCACTCAAGGGGTTGTGTGAGAGATCAAGCTCAACCAGACACTGCGCGAGCATTCCGATTGCGGGAGCAGGGAAACAGCTCAGTTCATTGTGCTGTAGATAGAGACATCGAATGTCTAGCGATGGTATCATCTCCAGCTGTTCTACCTTAAGATCGGTCATTTCGGAATAAGACTTGTCAAGAGTCCCACCGGATTTAATCTGCCAGCTGGCATCGAGCGCGGGATTCTCAGGCGCTAAAGTAAATTGCGTAGCCACTGAGCCCTCATCATCTGTGTCCTGAGGATCAGGCTCACAGAGGCTCCGCAAGTCTCGTTTGATATCATCAGTGTCCATTCTCAGCAGCCTGCGCTCACGAAGTGGGTTATTGGAAACCCGCAAAGATGCAAGGTTTTCCATTAATCCAATCCTCTCATCCAAACGCGTGAGGGAATTTCCTGTGAAATCTGCCTTCTTGAGGTTCTTAAGCTCCCCAAACCCTTGAGGAAGCTCTGCAATTTTGTTTTCTTCGGCAGATAGCGTTAATAATGACTGCCAAGAAGTCATGCATGGGAGATGCGTGATGCGATTGACGCCGATCAGTAGAGTATGTAAATTAGGAAGTTCAAGCGCGTCATCTGCCGAGAAGACAACCACAGCATTATTGGCGATGTTTAGGGACTGCAATTTCTCCAACTTGTTCACTGATGCCGGTATCAAAGTTCCTTCCAGTCTGTTCTTCTGCGCATTGAGCGTTCTCAGGGGAAGTTTGCTGAGGACCTCGAACGGCAAAGATGTGAACTTGTTCTCACTGACATCCAACATTCTCAGAGAACCCAACCCAGCGAGATCATCTGGGAGCTTGGTGAGACTGTTGCCACGCAGATCCAAAGACTCCAAGTTAGGAAGACGACCAATGACGGCAGTTAGTTCTCCTTGCAGTTGATTATTTGCAAGTTTCAGATCCGTCAGAGACTTTATCTCTGAAATTATCTCGATCTTGGCCATGTCCAAAGAATTATTCGACAGATTGAGAGTGCGCAAGTTTTGCAGACGTTGAAGACCCATCGGAAGTGATTCGAGTATATTGCCATGGAGATCCAACGTTTCAAGGCCCCCAAATTGAAGTCCTCGCTCATCGCTATCGGGATCAAACTCCTCGGGGTCGATATCGGGAAAGGTGGCATCCGAGATCTGTTCCAGCTCATTGTCCGCGGCATTAAATTTGACAAGATCGACATTTTCGAACCAATTCGCAGAGTTCTCTGGGTCGTAGTCGTACATCGTCAGCACTTCTTTTGGGATCTCTTTTAAACAAAACGCTGCGATGTTCAACTGGCCGGTGGCGCGTGCTGTCTGTACGCGCTTGCGCATCACCAGAGAGTTGGACCCCTTGGGCAGTTGGCCGAAAGGATCATCGTCGTCGCCGCCCGCCCACGAATCGAGAGGCGCATCGATGGTCGCGGCCTGATAGACTTGCTTTCCTGGGTTTTCCTTTTTCTCTCCGGCCGCCATCGCTTTGCGGGCAGCCTTTGCCTTTGCTATAGTTTCACGTAGCGTACTAGACGATTTGGAGACCTTCCTTGCTTCAATTTCTGCCTGTTGCTCTGGAGACAGGTCATCAGGCATGCTTGAAGAAGCAGACACATATCTTGAAGCCGTTGATGGGGAGCGTAAGGTCGACACCTGCTCTGTTTGAGGTTTTCTTGTTTTCTTCACTTGCAGGGGTCTTTCTGGGGGCCCCATATTTGACTTAGCAGGCTTTGTGGATGTCTTTCTGGGTGATGGACGGATAAGTGAGGGTCTTGGCGTATCCTTGTTCCCTATGTGTCTTTCTGGGATTTTATTCTTGAGCGGCGAACTGATGTCCGTGTGGACACCGTCTCCCGGTGCTATACTTTGTCTGGGCGACGGCCGCTTCAATCTGGAGGGGCTCACGCTGTCCTCCGAGCCCCGGACTGGAGAAAGAGATCCAGCAGTCGACATACGAGCCTCTGAGGGAAGACGCAGCTTCGAAACAGGCTGTATATATAGGTCGTTGCTTGGCGGGGCGCAAGAAGATGCCCTCGAGGGCGATCTCGAGACGTTGGACACATTGGATGGGGCGCGAGATGGGGATCGTACCGGGCTGCTGCCATTGAAAAAGCTGGACTGCCTTCTCGCCGAAGCCGGTGATGGTGGAATTTGCGCTAGCGTCTCAAGTGTACGCTCGGACAAAGATGGACGTACTCCACGGCGACCGCGTGCTTCTTGGGCCGATGCGATTGATACAGTGTCATCATCCCCAGCAGTCGAGCTCGCCTCCTCTGGAACATGTGTGTCGTCTTCCTTGCCTTGGATATGGTCTTGCTTGAGGGCCGGGATAGGATCATCCTGCGGCTTGGGTGGCGATAAGTGGTGCGAGGATGGTTTTTTCACGAGCGTGTTGTGAGATGGTCTTCGTAACCTCCTTTCGTCTAGGCCAGGATCGGCTCGTAGTCTGTCTCGAGAAGGTGAGGGTTTGATCGATTTTGATGCGGTGCTCGTGGGTAAAGGCAATCTTGAAGTAAGTCGTGGAATGCCGGTAGGGCGTGGTATACCACTCGCAGGGCGTGTCGATGTCTTAGGCTGTCCTTCCATATTGGCGTTCCAGTTATTGATGTTGGTTTTCGGTCAGGGAGAAAGTCACGTCAAGAAATTCGGATAGTCATGTCCGATGATAAGAAGTGGGACAAAGAATGTGGAGGGCGGGGAAAGGTCGCAGTGGCAGTTTCAGTCCTGTCAAAATCGTGGTTTTTGCAAACCTTGGAAAGAATGAAGACCTGGAGGTCTAGAAATATTTCGGACTAAGCGGATTGTTTACATTTCTAAGGTCTCACAATCCGCGATCGTCGCCTCAGGCATCAACTGATTTACTCCTGATCCATGAAAATCTTTTGTACCAAGCAGACCTCATATCTTACATCATCTTATGTTATTGGACCTACATTGCTACAAAGATATCTAAGCTTGTCTTAGACAATCTGTATGTATGAAAGAACGTGGAACTGCAATTTGATGGTTATGCGAGCTATAGTTGGCCTATATGTTGTATGTAGTTGGCTTATTCCGTCGAATATATACATCAAAGAGCAATGTCACATTACAAACAGATATCCAACGCAACTTGATAGCAGCGATCTCAAGACCCTCATATTGGTAGCGAGGCCATTACCAGGAGCCAGAAAAGAGATATTTCAGTGAATAGCATAGAAGCATAGGAGCATGTAGTACTGTTTCAGATAGTAAACAAGAGATGCCCTTGCATAGTATCTTTATTGAAGCTCTGCGTGACTATTCCGACATGCTAGATACAGACATATATTATCCTCTACATCTTGTACTAGGTGGTTTAATTTTTATGCAGCAATTTCAGTCAAGTTTTTCGAAACTTATATAGGATGTAATAGTTCTCTTTATTTATGTTATGCGAGAACCCTACATAGCTTTCCCACAAAGCATCTAAAGGCTCAAACAGACAAAGTCTCCATGATATCATGTATCATATACCGATCTTGGTGCTTATCGGTTGCCTGCCCAACCCCCCCAGCGCTTGTCCGGTCGCGGGTGTTTACTTGCCCTGAGCGTCCCGTGATCGCCAAACTAACCTAAATAGGCTTGGTGTAGTTACATACCCATCTCTGATTGGTTTATATTCTTAGATAATTGACCGGGGCTGGGACATGGACTAACCCAAAGCGGGTACCTTGAAACTCCCCCGTTCCCAGCCTCCCAGCCCCTCCCAATAACGCGAGCTGGAGTAACCTCTTCCTCTTAAGGTCTCCCTCAACTCCATTATTCTCCCTTCTTTCACCCTTCCCCAATTTCTCCAAGTCATTGTCTTCTTATCTCAAAATTGAGATTCCTACCCCTTGCTCCGGCCCCGGTCCTCTGTGTTCTCATTTGGTTCCTAAGGCAACATACACGGTCTAAGCATCTGTGCGATCTAGCCTCAGGACTGATATCAGTCTCCGGTATGTACATAATTATTTTGTGCTTGAATCATCTGTTCGACGATAAAGATGCTGATAAGAAATTAGTGCGAGGACCCGTTTCCCCACGGCTACACCCTCCTAAACCCTCGTGGTTCTATCATAGTGATGTCTTATATCAACATCACTACACAACTACCCAACTACACATCCACCATGTCTCAAAACACCAACTCACAAAATTCCCTGGATGCACCTGCAGAGATCGTGCCTTCAACTCCAGTCCGCCGGGCCACTTTGTCCCCGTCGCCAGAGCTCAGCGCTATGGCTAAGCGCCCATCGTCCCAGTCGGATAAGAAGTTCCTCTCACCCCCGCCATTATCGTCATCAGATATGACCCCTCCACCCTCATCTCAGATCCCAGGGGCCCCGCTTCGCTCTCGCTCCCACTCGCGCTCCTTGAGCCCCTCGTTGGCGAAACCCACCGATCTGGACAAGTCGTTGTGCGATGCCTATGGCGCCTCTGAGAACCTGCCCACCCTGGAGGAAATCGACAACGCCAGCGAAACCCAACTGCGCACTATTGCCAAGGAACTTTTAGCCGTAGCCCGAGAGTCGCGCATGTCTGCGCTGCACTTCAAACTGCAGAACAGCTTGGTCTCTTTCGCAAGCAATGAAGCCGTCAAGCGCGCTGAGGTGGAGCATCAGCTCGCCAAGCGCGAAGTTGAGATTATTCAGAGCGCCGAGTACCGCAGTCGGTCGCACCCCGCAGATCCCATCACGCCCAAGCAGTCCCAGTCTACCTTGAACTCCGATTATCTCTCGGCTGTCCAGCGCTCGCAGGAGTTAGAAGAACTCAATACTGTTCTGGACCGAAGACTTCGAAAGGCGAAGCGTGCCATCGATGAAGCAACCAGTCGGTCTATGGACCTCGAAGAGCAGAACCTCATGCTGAAGCGCCGCATTGGTGACAACCGCAAGCACTTTTCCCAGATCTTCAACTACGGCAGCATGTCGCCGGGCACTCAAAATGATATACACAATATCTGCCATGGCGAACACGCAGATGGTCTCGCCGCTCTTCTCTACGCCGATAAACTCACCAACCAGACACACGCTTATGGTACTCACGCTGCAACCTCCGTTCCCGTCACACCGAACCATTCGAAGGGCCAGTACCTCACTCCAATTGGACACCCAAGGGAAGACCACTATGATAGCGACAGCACCGTCTCTCTCTCAGCCTCCGAGGCCGCGGAAGAGGCCCTGGCCTCCCCGCAGCACATGCGCTCTACTGTTCCCAAGAGCAGCACATTGCTCCAGACAAAGTTGTTCGGCCAGGTGCAGAAACCCGGCGTTGAGCGATCTCGCCCTGGAAAGCGCAAGGCAGACAGTGACGCGAACGTTACCGCCACGAAGAAATCCAGGGCTACAAATGGCATTGGTCTAGGCATCAATGCTTGAGTCCATGTCCCGTATCACCAACTTTGATATGATTCATGACCTAGCGCTGCTTTGCTTGTTACGATTATGGGAACCTCACGAATGATGAAGACATGCCAAATATGGTGTTTTCAAACCAGCGACTGACTTTTTTTTGGGATTTTGGGATTTTGGGACTTTATATATGAAGAGGCCATGCGACAGTGATCCATGGCCCTTCAAATGTGGCGTTGTTAATTGGCTTTTCAGTATGGAAATTATGGCCGAGTGTTTGTTTTGCGGCAATTACTCCTGGACTTGGGGTGGAATGGGTATCATGCAGCTATAGATAGGAATTTGCGAATTTGGGATAGGAAAGGATATGAATTCGGGATGGTACAACCATGTACAATAGGTGTAGAGTCTTCAAAGACTAACGAATTACAATCTTGAAAACTTCCATAAAAAAGAAAATTCAAGTATGATCTCATTCAACAATTCGATGAGGTATCATAGCAGAGTAACAGAGCACAAAATCAAAGAATAAAAAATAAAAAATAACTCTGGCAGATTACCGAATTCGGCTTGGTTAGGGCTCGCTAAGCGAGGCGGTGTGTCCGTCAGCGGGCGGCCACACGAAAAATGGGAACTTCATTTTCTGCCGTGAAGGAGGATTTGACCAGCAACCCTCGACGACCACCACCCGGCTCGATCCCCATCCGTCAACATGGTGCGTTCCCTATCCCTGCTTGGAAAATACAATAAAAGATTCGACTTGTGCGATTGAGAGAAATCGACAGGTTGAAATACGCCTCGAAAAGAACGAAAGAAATGGTTGACTGATTGTGTGTGGGATATATAGGCGATCAAGCACAACAACCAGATTCAGAAGAACCGTGAGTGACCCGTCGCTTTGCACCTTTATATGATCGCTTCAGACCGACCGAAATTCTTGGGAGATCAGACATTGAAGGAACTGTGTTTAACGAATTCTTGAATAGACTTCCACAAGGACTGGCAGCGTCGTGTCCGTGTGCACTTCGACCAGGTACGACTATCCAACATCCCCCGACCAGAGAACTTTTTTTTTATTCCGGACGATATCGCAAACGACTTGGAATCGAGGAAAATTTTTCTTTGCAGGATATGAATTTGGCCGACTAACATGAATCGCATAGCCCGGCCGGAAGCACCGTCGTCGTGAGGCCCGCATCGCTAAGGCGGCTGCTGTTGCTCCCCGTCCGGTTGACAAGCTGCGTCCCGTTGTCCGATGCCCCACCATCAAGTACAACCGCCGCGTTCGTGCCGGTCGTGGTTTCACCCTCGCTGAGCTGAAGGTAAATTGAGCCGCATCGAAAGTGGAGGCACTATGGAGAAACAGGTCACTAACTCGAAATCTTTTGATGGTTTATAGGAAGCTGGTATCCCCAAGAAGCTTGCTCCCACCGTCGGTATCTCCGTTGATCACCGCCGCACCAACTACTCTAAGGAGTCCCTGGTTGCCAACGTCGCCCGTCTTCAGGACTACAAGGCCCGCCTGATCCTCTTCCCCGCAAGAGCGGTCAGTTCAAGAAGCTCGACTCCTCCGCTGAGGAAGTCAAGGCCGTCAAGGCCACCGTCGCTGAGGGCAAGCGTGACGGCATCGCCACCCGTGTTGAGGCCACCTTCCCCATCACCAACCCCACCGCTGCTGAGGCCGTCACCGAGGTCAAGCGCGACTCGCTCCCCAAGGGCGAAGAGGCTGCTTACCGTCGTCTCCGTGACGCCCGCGCTGAGGCCCGCTACCAGGGTATGCGCGAGAAGCGTGCCAAGACCAAGGCTGAGGATGAGGCCGCTGCCAAGAAATAAATGTGATAATTCCCTCTCGTGCTGATGATGATGATCGGGTTCGGTTTTCGAATCGAGGATTAGTGTACTGTGGCATGGCGTTGCACCTCTTCCTTGATTACCTCTCTCCCTCCCCAACTTTTACTCCTTTTTGTCTCTAAAAGAAAGAACTCGGAAGATCTCTCGAAATTCAAAACCGCCCAATTCTCTCAACCTTGGCCTTGTGCCTGTATACCTCATATTTTTGTGTCTGTCCAGCTGGTAGCCCGGGCGTTCTATCTTGGACTTCCCGCATGGACAACATTGAAAAACTTCTTGTAGTTCATTTCATTATATACTTTGTAGCTTCGCTATGGATGTAAATTTGTCTTTTTAAGGCTTGGTTAGATGGGAATTATAGGATGTTCTTTCCATGTATTTCTCACGAGACGGCGCCTATGACTACATACATACATATTATCGGACTAGTTTATGAAAACAGAGAAGTCTTTATCTCATAAGTAACACTTTAAATAAACTTGCAGTTTGAGCTCTGCTTGGGTATCTTCAGAGAACCACGCTAACCACCACTCCAACGCCTAACGCTGACAATCAAACCACACCGGAATAACCAAAAATTTCAAAGACCAAACAAAGCACTAAGAGCACCTTCAGTCGCCCTTACCACCGCATCAACATGGATACCACCCTCCACACCTCGCGTGCTCGAAGTGCCATTCTCACGTAGCAACGCATAAAAAAGCTTCTTCGTCTCCTGGTCGATTTTCTTATCTAACCCGGGGATCGACACGCTGATCTCAGGCCGCAGCTGAGGCTCTCCGGTCCATTCATCCAACATTAAATTATTTGATAAAAGCACCCGGAGGCTGGAGTCAGAAGATTTAGGTTTGATGACCATGGCACTCCGGTCCAAATGCGGGACTAGTCGTCGCAATTCAGAAAGCGTGATAACGCCGTCCTTGCTTTCTGGAGCAGTATCCTTTCTGCCCTGCATGGCCCTAGGGCCATACTTGCGGTCAATGTGTGCCCACAAACGAGCACGGGTGATTGCAGATTCCCAGTACCGGTTGATTCCCCAACATAGAGTTGCCACGTCAAGTTTCAAGAGAGGGTTTTCTAAGCGGGTGTCAATCCATCGACGGAGAGCTTCAGGGACTTTTCTTTTCTTGCTGTCGCTGCCAGTAGGCACTGACAGGGAAGTCAAAGACTGGGTCTCGGGGTTTGTTTCGTAGACAACCGTCACGTTGTACAGACTTGCTGGGAATGGAGACGGAGGAGAAAATATTAGTGTGTGCGTTTCTAACAACTCCTCCCTACGAGACGACCGAGTTGTACGGGTTTTGAGGGTCAAGGGCGCGAAGGCTGTTAGGTACGGCGGTGATTGAGAGGCTTCTTGCAGGGCAAATGGATTCGTAGGTAGCGATGATAATTCACGTTTTGGGCGAGGGATATTGGCGGAGAACGGGAGTAAAGTGGCGAGGAGGGATGATATTGATCTAGGGGCTGTTTGGGGCACTGGAAGAATTGTACGATTCGCCTCTTCCGATGTGAGTAAAGACCTAGAGATTGTCAGCAGTATTCAAGCCAAAATTACTTGCGGAACTCACAGAAATCGGTCGAGTCCTCTGGTGTCGCCTTTCAAGTCAGGATTGGACTCGATTTTCTTTGCCCACGTCTCCAGTTCTGCAACTTCGTTTCTCAGCTGCCGCAGATCGGCAGCGCTCTTCTCGCGCGAATTGCGTTTCTCGCGCACAGCCGCTGAAACCCCACCCTGGTCTGCAATTGTTTCCAGACCCTCCGGTGGAGGTGATTGGAAGTTTACTGCCTTGAGTGGGCTCTCATGTAATGCGCTGGCAGTTCGTCGTTCCGCTCGTTTCTCCTGTCGCCTACTAGGGCTGCTACTCAACATCCCTCTATGTCGATCCGGGGCCTTTTCCAGACCTAGTTGTGTTGGCGTGGGCGGGAGATCGGGTTCGAGGATATCTTCATCCATAAAACTAGAGTCCGGACCTATATCCGTATCGGCTTCTCTTGTGGCGCTGCCCAATTCCAATTCCAATTGACGCTCGGGGGTATTCGATTCGGGGTTCTTAGGTTGTGGGATCGGAGACCCAAACATCAAATCTCCTGGGAGGATCCTCCTTGAAATCCTGCGCGGGGGTTTTGAGAACGCTTGAACGCCACTTGAGCGCCTATTGGGGGAACTCTCGGGCGCTTCAGAGCCTCGAGGTCGAGTGAGGGGACTTGCGGAGGTATTGAGCGATGGTCGGAGCGCTTTGCGATCGCGTAATCCAAATTTTCGAGGATCTTGTTGCCCGCTGTCTTTGCTTGCTAGTCGTCGAGCAGGAGATCTGCTGGTTGCGCGCTCTAATAGATCGGGATGTGACCGTGCGAGGCTGGCCCTCGTTGGAGACTGGAAGGAGGGTCGTCTCGACCGATGGGGGTCATTCTGAGAGATCTCTGGCGCCACAGGAATGCCTGTAGTCTCGCTAGTTTTCCGTCGTTTTGCTGGGGAATCCATTGTCGCGTGGGGTGTTCGTCTTGTCTGGCGTGCAGATGATGACCTCGGGAAGATAAACAACTGGCCCTGTTTGCAGTGTTTGCACTATGACTTAATCTCTCTCCGTCAATGCGGGAGAACATCTAGACTTTCCCAACTCGCACCATGGAGTGTCTCTCAGCAGGTACAAGACCTTGGCTGCGGAGGTCTGTATATCAAATCCGCTGTCACCCTGCCAGAACATTTCCTTCATTTGCTTCATATCGACAATATGTGCTGGTTCCGACCCCCCGGCGCATGAACGGACACAGACAATCCGACCAACCTGATGTTTATAATACCCCAGCTTCCCTGGAGGAAATTGCGGACTCCTCTCAAGCCCACCCTTTGTCGGGATACTATTCATTGATATTGAAATCGAGCTCACCATACGGTGGGGGCGCATCAACGTCGCGCCCGACGCCCCCTCGGTCCGAGGCCAAACCGACGCCGGCATCTACCGTCGCACCGCAATCGCCTCAAGAAAAAATGGCGATCGTATTTGGCACCCGTCTCGCTGGTCCAGGCCGATCCTCGCGGTATGATCCTGGTGAAGCTCCTCCGCAGTCAATGTGGAAAACTATAAACGGAGTACCCATTCCTCCCCAACCTGAGGAACCGGACAATTGCTGCATGAGTGGCTGTGTACACTGTGTCTGGGATGACTTCCGGGATGAGATGGAAGACTGGGCTTCCCGGATCGCAACGGCCAAAGCTAAAGGTGGTCCTGAGAAGGGAACGAAGGACATGCGCTCGGCGCCTCGAGCGGAAGTCCGCTCAGCCAGTGGAAGCATGGATGATGATGGCGGTGGTAGCGAAACAAATTGGACCCCGCCAAGTGAAGATATTGACCTGTTCGCCAATGTCCCTGTTGGTATCCGGGAGTTCATGAAAACGGAGAAAAGGTTGCGGGTGAAACATCAAAAGGAGGCTACGGTGTGAGCTCTTTGGGCTGATGTTTTCCTGCTTTTATACCCTGTTTTATACCACCTTGGATCAAATGGGGAAACCTGTGTTTAGAGCATCAGACATATTATATGGTTATAGAGATAGACTGTACATAAGACATCCCAAAAAATGCCATGACTTTTTTAATACCCTGCTCCATAATAGACCATTATAAACTATATTAACTATATTGTAATGTGTACACAGGTGTAATTGATGCAACCCTTATGCAATATATAGTCCTTGAGCATTGACCTCGGGAGTCATTAGTATTTTGATAGTTGCTGTATCTGAATCAGGTAGATCGGTTTGTCGCGTGCCAAGGTCGGAGCTAAGGGTCTTCTTCTTCTCTTAAATTTTTTTTTTTTCCCATCATCCTCACTAGAGTCTGCACCCAGATATAATATCACGCGGTAGCAGGCTGACTTTCTAACCATATTTTGCTTTTGCTCTTCTTTCCCCCTGAGCTCTAAGGCTACTCCGCTACCCCCGTGATATGCGCGCGTCTACCGTGAACTACCGGTTCCTATAATGGCAACAGGCACTCGTGCCTGTGTCCACCTCCGGTACATCAATAAAGTGTATTTATTTGCTCAGAATGAAGCCTGCTCCTCCGCGCCCGGGGGGAGTCCAGTTGAGGTTGCTACAATTCTCAAGACGAAACATACACACAATTTGCTCGACTACCATGCCAATTCGATCCAGTCGCAAGCTACGGCTACTAGATCTTACCATTGCTGGCAACCGGTCTGCACTGGAAGGACACCGGCCAACAATGGGTGCTCATTATTACACAACCCGTCCACCACTGCTCGAGGCGCTTATCAATAAAATTGTTCCCAAACAAAACCCGGCAGATGAGCTCCCGCATGATTCACAGCTGGGCAGGCATTCCTTGTCTAACAGTGGACACATCCTCGGCGGCGAGCATGGTGAATTGAAGAAGTCCCAGGCTGTTAGTGTATGTGAAGTTCACTAGGGTTTTCCCAATAAATCGAACGTGCATATCTAATTTCATGCCGCAGTTGGAAAACAGAGTTTTGGCACAGTTGTGTGAAGATCGATCAAGATCACCTAATTGTGAGGGAGAGGAATAGGCCCGCGAAGCCTTCAGAGAGCACGGCAGTGGCACGAACCTCGCATTACTTGGGAATCCCCCAAATAGCGACATGCCGAGTGGGTCGCAATAATCTACATCCGATCAGATTCCCACTGTACAGCTATCGATAAAGCTTGATTTATTGTCTACAATCAACGAAAATGCAAGAAAGGTGCTTGAGAATGCCAATCGAGACATGCTTTGGGCAGAAGACTTTAAAAGGAGGGAGGATCAATTGCAACCACGAATAATTCCTCTCGATGATCCAGAGTATGTGGCGCAAAGAACAGCGAAGTTGCTGCAATTTAGGCACAAGGCCGACACCTGCCACGGACCAGGTTTCCAAGAACCGAAAAGCAAGAAACTGGAACTGCCCGTGAGACATTTCACGAAGCAAATTCTGGATGTCATCAACAGCAACACCTACAGCATTATTGATGGAAAGCGTGGCTCCGGAAAGACCACGCAGGTTCCTCAGATTATCTTGGAGAATGCGATCGATAATTCTACAGGGTATCTTGTAGGGTCCTCTGTGTTCAGAAAAAGGAACTGGAGGCCGCCAAAATGTCAATACGAGTGGCCGATGAAAGATTTGAGGAACCGGGTGATACTACTTGCTCCGGGTTGCCCGATCACGTTGCTCCTTTGGGGGAAGTATCACGTATTGCTCTAGGGACGCTTTGCTGAGAACGTTGAAAGATGGATCCTCTAGCTTGGAGCAATTCTCCCACGTCATATTTGATGATGTTCACTTACGTGGTTTCAATCTCGTCGCGGGCATGATGCTTTTGAAACGGTTTGTTGAACAACGCAAGTCTACCAGTGCTTCTGTGCCAAAGGTCATTCTGATGGGTTCATTTACTCAGGTCGATAGTCTTCGTTCCTATTTTGGTACCGAAAGTGCAAACGGCACGCTCTTGCCTGCTCCTCATGTGACTATCCCTATAGGCTTCCCTGTGGAGAAGTATTATCTCGAAGAAGTAATTAGCAACATCGCCCATACCTTGACACCGAGCATCATACGGCCTCTCCTTCTTAAAGACACGGCTACAAGAATATTCTTGAACGAGCATTTCAAATTGTTTGAAGAGTCGGAAGCCGTAGAAATCAACAGTCTTGTCCAAAAAGTCATACCTTGCGGGTTGATTTCTGCGACTCTTCTCTCGCTCCTGTCTACAACAAAAAAAGGCTCCATCCTTGTCTTCATCCCAGAGAATGCATACATTCGGAGAGTCATAGAGCAAATTACAACCTTCGGCGCAAAGCTAGGATTCGTTTTTGCCGATTCAGAATCATTCAGTTGCATAAAAATATACGGCAAAAGAAGAAGAAGAAGCCGAAGTTAACCTTGGAATTCCTCCGGGTTGCCGAAGACTTATCACTGCAAAAGAAGATATCAATTTCACAATTCCAGACGTGAAGTACGTCGTTGACTGTGGCAAGTCAAGTCACCGAAAACACAAGAATCAGGAGAGAACCCCCGATTTGGAACGAATCAGATGGATTGGTGGCTGGAGTAGTGAAAATGTCGCCTCGCAGCGTGCAGAGTGTGCAGGCAGAGCCCAGGCTAGAGAGTACTACTTCCTTGGTGCCAAAAAGTGTTTTAGTTCCCTTTCACCCACCAAAGCTCCAACCACTTGGCCTGCTCGCTCAGGTCTTCGACAAGCCTGTTTGCATGTTAAGCGTGCGACCTCTGGAACGTCCCTCTCAATCGCAGAACTTTTCGCGCAAACCTATAAGCCACCTCTAGAGTCCAGCGTTCGTGCTGCAGTGGATGATCTGAAGGAATTGCAGGTATTGGACGAGCAGGAAGAACTCACCACTCTTGGACATCTTATCGCCGATTTGGATATGGATCCATGCTTTGGCAAGATGGTTGTTCTGGGCATTATTTTTAGATGTTTGGACCCAATGCTGATCCTTGCGAGTCTGGGGTGGAACGCACTTCCTTTACCAAGGGGGCTGACTGGACCAATTTATCTTGGCCGCACAGTGGGCTATCATGTTGCTACCATCGAGGCCTTTAGGGCCATTCGAGAAATGTTGCGTAAGGGCGAACCCTCGGCTTTTATGGATGAAGTCTCAAAAGACAATATGTCCAAGCTATATCAAACAGTGACTCCGAAAATTGAGCGAATCATCAAGACATTGATCGCAGCCAAACTCCTCCCTGCAGATAGCTTGTACGGTGATAGGGGCTTTTACTCTGGTTCCGACAATTTCAATGCCGGTTCCAGGGATAACACTTTGATCAGAACACTCTTGCTGCAATGTCTTTCCTCCAACCTAACTGTGAAACCCTTTCGTGAGATGACCATCAAATACAAATCCGGGAAGACAGCCGAGAAGGGAAAGGGTTTAATTAAGTCCAGAGACAGAAGCTTTATTCATGGTCTCCAACTTCGGATGGCCTTATGGGACGGAAAGAATCACCCGAGTCAGCCCACTGGCCGCCTGCCTCTTTGGAAACAAAGTAGAACAGGAGGAAGATGGCGTCATCTTGGATTCGTGGGTGAAAATCAAACTGCGAACTGTGGAAAACACAGAAAATGAAGTTGCCAAGTCATTGGTTCAAACACACAGAGTCCTGAATGAGGTCAGTATATCCTTGTGGTTATTCAATTCGTGGGCTAACCTTGAACCCTGCAGGCCCTTCAAACTGCCTTTAAGATACTCCCTCGCCAAGGAAGGGCAAGCTGCGACTCCGGAGCAGAATGGCATTCATATCTTGAGGCTCGCAAGTGCCTTTTGAACACAATTCCGAACACACTGCGAGCTATTCTTCATTCAAATCATCCGCCTCTGGCCCAGAGCATTAGAAAACATTGAAGGTATATGAATTACCACATGGATACAGAGGGCACGCATAAATGGAGAAGACATGTACAACACATAGACACATTTGTAATTATCATGATGGTATAAAATTGTTCTCTAGCCCAGCTTGCTCCAAAATAAACTTAACCGAGAAGACCTCCCGTTAACATACGCTCGTACGAGGATTGTTCAATAAGCCCACATCGTAGGCTGTTGGTTTTATGCTGCATTTCCTGTGCAGGATCCATATTTATCTTCTGCATAAAAGAGATACATAGTACATAGTAACACGGTAGGCGCCCCCCCCCCGGCCCCCGGGCCAACCGAGTCATAAATCCCAATGAATAAACCTTGGATCTTTTGTAGACTATGCCCATACATATACAAATTCGCAAAACACCCGTAAACGCATTTAGCACGGTTACATTAGCTTGGAACACTAGCTCTAACGACGTGGCTAGTATATGAGACTTCAACGTTTTATGCTTATTCAAAATGTCTGAACAATGTCTTACAAGCATCTAGCTAAAGACTAAACCCAAATTTCTTTGAAAAGATGGGGCGAAGCGCCTTCTCGGATCAAAGGAGTCTCTCTCAGTATCTAATTTAGACTAAAACCAAGCTGCGAGACCATGCACAGATGCCCGGGCCCCTTGTTAAACCGGAATCGTGCCATGCAGAGTGCGGGGCCTCGATTCATAGATCATCATAATGAACAGAGTGTTGAGCATTACTTTTTATGTCACACAAGTGAGAGTGACGAGGGGGGAAGGAGGAGTATAAGTACCCTCAGAATGTCGAGGATATTTTGAATATTCTCGGATATTATGCTTGATAGCCCTAATAATGGTTATTCTTGGTCTGTCGGCGCTTTCGAACATGGAAAACTTCCAAAATATAGCTCTTGCTTTGCTAAAGCTGAGCTTGACGTTGGTAAATGCACAATGGTCTTCCAAGTTGTTTCAACGGGATTCGACTAACCAAGGAGGTATTTCCAAATAGATCCCACTTTACCTCATCGCTCTCCCGGTCTATAATGTCTACTTACACCCTCTGGCCAACTATCCTGGACCAAAATCCATGGCAGCCACACGTCTACCTTATATCCGCATGATCCTAGGTGGCCGGTTCCCACAAAGGATCAAAGCATTGCATCAACAGTACGGCGATGTAGTTCGCATTGCCCCCGATGAACTTTCTTTCATAGACGGGGCAGCCTGGAAGCCAATCTACGGCACACGTGTTGGCCATGGCCAGAAGTCCAAAGATCATCGATTCTATGCACCGACTCCTGGAGAAGCTCCCAGCATCATCGTCTCCAATGATGCCGACCATTCCCGCTTTCGACGATTGTTGTCGCACGCATTCTCTGAAAGCTCACTGCGCAGTCAGGAATCCATAATCAAGGGCTATATTGATCTTTTGATGCAGCGTTTGCATGAGAGTATCGACGGTGGCACAAACACCGTTGATATGGTGGCATGGTACAACTTCACAACCTTTGATATTATTGGAGACCTGGCTTTCGGAGAGCCGTTCGACTGTCTCAAGAATTCAGAGTACCACCAGTGGGTGTCCATTATTGTCCATTATCTTCAGTTCGCTTAAGTATGGCGCCTACGCAAATGTGTCTCGGCGCCTCCCAGGATCGAAATACATCCTCCCATACATTACTCCTAGACATGTTCTTTCGCAGAGGAGTGCACACTTAGCCTTGACCAAGGAAAAGGTTCAGCGTAGGATAGGTAGGTCTAATGAAAGACCTGATTTCTTCGGCAACATTTTGAAGCATCAAAACACCGAGAAAGGATTCAGCATCCCAGAAATGATCACCAATGGTAGTACGTTGATTATCGCCGGCTCGGAGACCACTGCAACTGTGCTCTCTGGGGTAACCTATCTTCTGCTGAGAAACCCACGGGTGCTGGCAAAGCTTCAAGATGAGATCAGATCAGCATTTACAAAGGAAGATGAGATCACCTTGGAATCCTGCAATAAACTGGAGTATTGTCTGGCCGTCCTCACTGAGGCTCTTCGAGTGTATCCTCCTGTTGCAGTTGGATTGCCTCGCATTGTTGATGCCCAAGGCGATATGATTGCTGGAAACTGGGTTCCAGGAGGGGTAACTACAAAACTTGCTTGAAAAGTCATGCAGGACCGCTTACACCTTTTATAGACAGTTGTTTCCGTCTCCCACCTCGCTTCCAGTCACTCCCCTGCCAACTTTACTGATGCAGAGCAGTTTATCCCAGAGCGTTATTTGGACAACCCTCGCTTTGCGAATGACAGTAAAACTGCAATGCAACCGTTCAGTTTTGGTCCTAGGAACTGCATTGGACGCAAGTAAGTCAGTCCAACTGTCATCTGTACTGGGTCTTTGCTCATATATGTTTCTCCAGTCTGGCATACGTCGAAATGCGTATCATTCTCGCTCGCATGGTCTTCAACTTCGATATGGAATTGGACCAGCCTGAAAAAGACTGGATGGATCAAGAGTGTTTTGTGTTATGGAACAGGCCAAAACTGATGATCAAACTCAAGCCGAGAGTTAATTCCAAACGAAGCTGATAGTACCGAGGCTACGGTTCTGTAGAGGCTTTGTGCATGAAGGACGCGCGGTATTGGATTTTTATATCAGATTGGATTTCTGTCGACACACACACAGAGAGAAATGTAGGAACATGTCTGATATAGGCTTGAGCTTCCCGCTAATAGTACTGATATTGAACAAGCTATCAAATTAACATTGCAAGTTATGTTTGGTAAGACTTTATGCTCGTTGAGTATTTGTCAAGGACTAAGCTACCTGAGTTCTTGTCATATATTCTCATGATATAGTATCTCCGGTAATATCCTGCTTGTTTAGCACTCATATCGGCCCTGCCTTTACCTTGAACAACATCCATTGTTCATCTGAACTCCGAACATTCAACAAAATCGATGGATACATAACATGAGTTCCTCTGGCTGGAAAGGCATCTGTCTTGGTGTATATTTAACACTGATCTCTCAGTAAGTTTAACTTGCTCAACAATAGGCACATACATCTGCAGATCAATTTATAGATACATACTCACCGCCTCCGCCATATCGGCAAAAAAAAAGGCACCGCAGATCCCAACAACTCGAATCCGCCGATAACTCATTGAGCACAGAGAAGCGAACATGTCGCTCTCTAAAAGCGAGTCCGATGTAATCCTCAACAGGGCCAACGTTGCTCTATCCCGCAGCCAACGGCTCGTAGCCTCATGGCTACCACAACAAACAACAGAAGAGCTAGCAGGCCCTAAGACCGACGAAGAACTCCAGCGAGAAGAAGATGAAATCTTTACCGCAGTGCCAGAGACGTGAGTGCTGCTCCAGCCTTCCACCTACAATCCGATTATATCCTTTACCACTATCCTCAATTCCCCAAATCCCCAAATATACCCTACAAACCCACTAACTAACCACATTCCCCAAATCACAGACTCGGCGTCGGAGCGCCCCTCCCCCAGAAAGCAGCAGACGGAAGCTGGAACCGCACGGAGCTGGACTCAAATGATAAGCTGCGCAAACAACTCCTCGGAAAGAACTACGATCGCGTTATGAAGGCCGCCGCCGAGCAAAAGGCGGCGGCTGCTGCTTCTACGGCCACGGCTACGTCTGCATCGGCTAGTGTGGCGAAAGCTGAGGTCGAGGACGAGTACGACGAAGAGGATGGTCGCTCAGCTATGCTTGCTAGGCAGAAGAATAAGAGGAAGGGTGGAGCTAGGGCGGATCGTGGTGTGCATCCTGCGGCTGCGGCTGCTGAGGCCGGAGATAAAGGTGGTGAGGAAGGCGAGGGTGAGGGTGCGCCGGCTCCTGCGCGCTCGAAGGGCAGGAAGAAGGCGACGAGTTATCTTGATGAGCTTTTGGCTGAGCGTGCGAAGAAGAGGAAGAAGAGGTGAATATCTGCGGTTGGTAGGTTCGATTCTATGTTCCCACGCACACGAGCGTTGCGCGAGCGTTCACTGGCTCTGAGTTCTTCTGGATGGATTAGGCTTCGATATTGGTCGCTGTGGATGCGCCCGATCGGGCCATTGATTCAAGTGTGAACTCATACCGGCCAGAGCGGATTGCCTGCCGGAGTCTTCACTTTGCCAGCGGCAGAGACTACAGCGCAGTGCTCCTTGGCTAGACACGTCCAAGGAAGACAGAATACATACTCCAATGGCAGCTCAGCTGGTGCCATACTGTGGCCCATCCCACTCCAACAAGATACCGAGATCAAACAGTCTGCAGAGAAAAAAAAGCATCATTCCAATTGATATAATCAAACTGCAAGTATAAAATACAATTCAATTCCAGTCTCTTGCTCTAGGTGCCACAAGATTCGATGTTTTTTTTTTCTGCTCCGCCCAACCCAAGGGTATATATGATATGCTGTGTGCGAACGAAGTATGGGACCCGGAGAGCCGCGGCCGAGACGCCAGTATGGGCCAGAATTAAATAACCAAAAATAGAAAAGATGAGAGGTGAAGGAGAAGAAATAGGTGAAACGGACATCTACAGGTGCAATTAGAAATTGAGATCGAAGATGCGGACATTCTTCAGATGTCTGGAGATGGGTGCCCTTTGCTCTGGTCAATGGTACATATGCAGGTCAAAGGAGTAGGGGAAGAAGAGGGGAGCGACATGGCTTGTCGGTGATATAGGGACTTTATGGGAGGAGAATGCAGTACCACCATTAGTGGAAGATATGATGCTGGGATTCTTCCAATACTTAGGATTTATTCCAACCGCTTCCGCTTACGGTCATCTGCCATCGCCTGCTGGTCCTCGTCGGGCCTTTCGGCAGTATCAGCAGGATTGAGTAATGAATGCACATTGCTTGCCATGCTCGAGCGACGGGTTGCAGGCAACGAAGAGCCATGTGGGAATCTCGAGCCGCCGAGTGTCCAGCCGTTGTCGACACCAAGCATGGACGGTGAAGGTTCGGCAGTGGGTGGAGTGGGATGGCGGGATTGTTCTTGAAGGCGGCGGGGAGCACCCATTTCATATTGGGCGAGGACATCACGGACTTGCTGGTCACTAGAGACCGGGGTTCGGTGCCCTGGTGATGAAGGCCAAGGGCCGTTTGGAGGGTTGCCCGGGGGGTAGGGGGAGCCAGCCGATGGGGACCAGCCGTGCTGTCGGATGTCCGCAGACGTGTGACGACGGGCCAAGTTAGGCCCTGGGGATGTTGATACAGAGAGAGGATGAGGCATCGGTTGCTGTGCGGGCGGCGCAACGGGGGGGTTGTGGGCGAGCATATGCTGTAGAGTTGGCGCCGCCAATCGAGCCGTAGCGGCGAGGGGATACTGAGAGATGGGGAGGGACGGGCGGCCGGATCATGTTAGTGGGTCTGGGCGTATGGTCCATCATGGACTGTCGACGGGCATCGTCCTGGGGCATTTGGCGCGGGGACAAAGGTGGACCGGCCTCAGTCATGTTGCCGAAGTACTGTTGCCGTGGAGGCATGAGAGTCTCGTGAGGGGTTTCGATGGCGCGCATTATCTCGATATGCTTCTCAACTTCTCTTTGCATGCTCGAGACTGGGGAGTTGTCAGTGCGTGTCATTGTGAGGGAGGCGGCAATATTGAAATACCATCGCGATGTAGAGGGCTTTCCCTATCTGGCACAACAGCTTGAATAAACCGCGAGATAGAATGCGTCCACTAAAATCAGGTTAGCATCAATACACCCCGCACTAACATAGACGGCGGACGTACTTGGTAGCACTTTGTCAGGCTTTCGGTCAGAGCATGACACCTCGAGTTCAGTGTCATATTGCCTTCTTCCGCCCGAGCCACACGGTTAAACAGTTCCATTATGTTTGACTCCATGTGTCCCATTCTACCTTCGGTCGCATCGTGTACGGGTTCAGCGGGTGTTCCGGGTTGCGAAGCAGGAGCTTTGTGGCCAGGAAATGAATCGCGGTGGATCAGAGCGTGCCTCGAAGCACGGCGCTTGATCTCTCGTAGACCAGCTAGATCGCCTCTTTTGAAGTTCCCATTTCCATGTTTAAATTCCCAAAGTGCAGAATCTGGGGACCCGGTGTGAAAGACGTCGCTCACTAGCAGAGTCGAGAATGGTCAGAAATTGCCAAAAAATCAGAGCTAGCATGCGAAACACCCACCTTTGTGAAACCCATACATATTCAGCTGTCGAACGAACGAGGAGATATTGGTATGTTTGAAGTACGATCTGCGAGGGTCAGGGACGAGTCCATTGGCAAAGAGGATAGCACCCACGCTAGGACTTTGGAGAATTCCGACGTTGGCGACATGACGAAGCTATCGTTTGTACCGGACCAAGAGATGAGATGCTGGATGCTGGGGTCTTCTAGCATACTGTTTTCCAAAAGTGTAAGCCGATGGAGAGAAAAAGACGAAGGCGCAAGAAAAACATACTTGTAGAGCTTGTGAATGAAAGCAGTCTGGACGACTTTTGGCTGCTGAGCTGCGGCCGCAGCACCGATAGCCGGGTTTGAAGCATTCAAAGGGTTGTTCCCAGCTTCAGCGCCATTGGTGATTCCGGTCATTCGGTCGTCAGTGCCATGCGCGCCCGTGGGCGGAGGGGTGATATCCATCTGGTGCTGGCCAGACGACGAAAGTACAGGAATGTTTCGTGTCCTGCCCGGGGCGTCCGGTACCCCGGCAAATGAAATCCTAGTAGAAGGAGGGTCGGCGAGACGACTCATGTCGGAGTGGTGTGGGTATATATCAAAATCGATGGTGGATGCGACGGGATCGTGAGGGGTGGAATTCGGACGCGATGGACCGTTTATGCCGAAAGAACGTGGGAGATCAACCAATAATCGACTCTGTCATCGCGCAAGAATTATATTATTTTCAAGGGGAAAAGGCGATAGGTAAAAATAGAGAGAAGGAAAAATAAGAAAGTCTCGAAGTGTCTGGAAGGTTGAGAAAAAGGGCTCTGCGGGGAAGGGGGCGGAAATGCGTTGACAGTCAGATCTGCAGAAATATGAAGTTATACGGAGTTATACAGGGATGAAAGGAAAGAAGAGACCAATTGAATATCAATGATATATTATTTTGTTATTTTGGGAAAAAAGGGGGGACTACTTTAATTGTCTAACTTCTACTCCATATTCTTTTATAGCCCTATTGGCTTGGATTCTGCCAATTTAATTATCAACATATGGAGTATGGTTAATAACACACTACCTAGGCATATCTCAAATATAAGGAGACATTGACTCCTACATTCGGTAATTATGATCCATGTCTTCAGTTAGACTACGGAGTAGACTGGCTAGGCATACCTAGATAAGTTCTACCTCCGTACTCCATAGTACTCCGTACACTACTTAAGTACTATTATTATATCTTAGATTACCCCCTGATTATAACGATCATAACATGTTAACCTATCTAGGTAAAAATCAATAGCTCTGAGTCAGAGAAAAGAGAGCCCGAAATTTGTATGAAATAGTCTTTCCTTTGATTCAAGTTCTTTCCTTTAGTACTTCACATACATAATATGACCTTGCATATATGTAGTCTAAGACTTGTCGGGGCATCACGTATTTATCCATACAGTATTGCTTGACAAAGAGCTTGTATTGACTGCAATCGTCCGCTAGTGTCAAGGTGGGTTTGACAGGGGTTACATATCTGGCTAGTTGATATAGTCATTTCTTCAACGGATTCCCACTTTTTACCCCAAATCACCAAGTTGCAATCCTCATGCTAGGGATACCAGATGGGAGCCATGCCTCATCAAAACACCAGATCCATATTTTGTCACCTGAAGGGAATAGAACGAAGTCTCCATCCCCCAAAACCGAAGTGCATGACCGGTTATCTGGAAAACATACTGTGCGTAAGGATTCGAATCGACACGCTTTAGTGCCGGGGCCATGCGGGACCTCCGAGGATTCACGGCCAATGCGCAATTTCATTTTGTTTGAGAATGGGTGGTCCTCAAAGCAATAAATCAACCCCGGGCCCCGGGCAGAATAGTCTAGATTGGCGTGAGGATACCTGAAGTCCAGCTCCGTGGGGTGGGAATACACAGTAATCAGATCTGCCTCGAGTGAAAGAGAAAATGAACCATATTCCAAGTCATGTCGCGGATAAGGATCATCCGTACGATAACGACTGATAGAAGCCCCATCCGTACAATATTCTAGCAAAGTAGAGCTTTGACCGGGGCACTCTCTGTATGGGCGTGTGGCTTTTTCTTGTTTGCACTGAAACACCCAATATTCGTCGTGTCTGAAAGGAAGCTCTCGATATTGCTCCCAGATGCAGACAAACCTATTATCGCGAACAGAGAATTTCTGGGTCTGCAAGTGATGCTCTTCCCAATGCAAGTAACCATCTTCCCATGGTTGAATATTGTCGCCATTTTTTCGGCGGGCACAAACGACGGAGAATCCATCTTCCTCTGCATGTACTGACAACAAAAGAATGAACGGCCCGATTTTGACGGAACGGGCGACTCCAGAGTCAAAGCAGAAGTGAACGACGGAATCCGCGTAGCTCAGCATGATCTTGGATCCGATGGATATGCAATGAACAAACTGCAATGAAGGAATGCGAAAGGACTTGTACTGTTCATTGGGCATGTTCCAGACATGACAATACCTATCGTCTCCAGTCAAAGTGCATTCAATTAAGTGAGATTCCTTTCCTGGTTACATACCCCCGAACAGAGATTGCTGATACCAAGGTGTCGGAGACCTGAACATGAGTAAGCTCCTCTCGATTCGCCGTTGTGAGGGTTCGGTTTTGGCCGGTGGGTAGGTGCACCATGAAGATAGTAGTTCGATCTCTGGATTCTTCAATCCATGCGCATACTCCATTGAAACAACTTATCCCATCTCTGTTCAACCCGCCCTCAAAATCGGGGGACAGGTTATTAGGGATTGTAGCCACAACAGCAGGGACTCCTCCTTCCGCTTGAATTCGTTTTTTAATCAGCGCATCAAAATCAGCAAGGGTACAATAATCGGGCTTGATAACGCTTTTCCCCATGTGATATACGATTGCAGTGGTGAGAACGATGGTTGAAGAAAGCAATTCACGCCATCGCTTGGAGACCTATGGAATATGATAATGTCAATAGACGTCACAAGTAACGGGCAAACATACGCTGACATACTCTTCGAAGGAGAACAAGATCAACTAGGTCCAAGTACTTTGCTAGCGTAGCCACCAGTTCAATAGGCAGTTTGTCTAGCAAATCACATTGGAATGTGATCGGTTCTAATCTGCTTTTCACTTCTCGTATCTCATGGGAACTTAGCTTATCAAGGATGTCGTTGAACCTATTTGTATTAGCCGTCAGGTCCGACTCTGAATTTTGGACGCGGGACGTACACTGCTCGCCGACTCGAGCTGTCACGAAGAGCCATAAAGCCCGCGAGAATGGGTTGCGTGGGTGAGTCCATATTCAGTTCGAGTCGAATGGAAGACTGGGATAGATGAAGAAACTTTCATAGAAACATTGTCAAACGATGGGTGGGAGTTTGATGGGGTTCCTTCCAGGATTCCTTGGAATGGGGTGAGCTTTAAGTAAGGTGGTACCCGTGGACATCACAGTAAGCGAGGCTTAACTTCCAAGTTTTATACAAACCTCCTAAGTTCTTGTTTGTTGTCTTTCTCCATGGACGTACTATAGGGATTCCGATGCATGACCAGTTTCCACCAGCTTTGAGTTGGTAAGTCGTTTACTGCTCAAATAATACATGTACGGCGAAGAATATACGGCCGAACCCAAGCCATTTCCACTCGGTCCAAGCAGCCATCTACCCTACATATATGAACTTTATGAACACTTCACACTAAACAATGAGAGATCAATATATCATCTCTCTCACATCCCAATTAGGAACTGATCTAGGTCATACAAACACTCAAGAATACAGTGACAAAAAGAAAATAAATGACACAGGAACAGGCGCAAAAGCATTACAAAGATCTCTCTAAGATGTCACTGCGGCGGTTCGGTTCGGTTCGCTAGCCCCAGGAAAAAGGCAAATGAAAATGCTCCCTACCCTCTCTATCATTATAACCAAAGGGGTAAACTCCCTTTAGATGCCGAGGGTGAACTCAACACCGACATCGATGTCACGGGCCATCTTGACAACCTTGGAGAACTGGACAGACTTCTCAGCGGCGTTCTGAAGGTCCTCGATGGAGAAGATCTTAAGGCCGGACTCGTTGATCTAGAAATTAATAGATTCGGTTAGTTTACATCATGCCTAGAAATTGGGAAATGGGGACTTGTAATCATACCAGCTTGTGGGCCTGCTCCATGTTGGTACCCTGCAGACGGGCGATGATGGGGGTGCGCAAGTTCATCTCCTGCACAACGTTGATCAAACCCTGGGCAATGGCGTCACAGCGGACGATACCACCGAAGATGTTAACGAAGACGGCGGACACCTTGGGGTCGCTGGTGATCAGCTCGAAGGCACTCTTGATAGCAGCGGGGGTGGCACCACCGCCGACATCGAGGAAGTTAGCGGGGCTACCTCCGTTAAGCTTGATGATATCCATGGTGGCCATGGCGAGACCGGCACCGTTGACTAAACGCGAGAATTAGTATGGCGATCATTTGGAGTATCAACAGGATCTTTACCAAGGCAGCCGATGTCACCATCGAGCTTAATGAAGTTGAGACCGTGCCTAGAAAAAGATAAAAGTCAGTCAATGCTGACTAGGGTTTGCTTTTCCAGCAAGGCAACCTACTCAGCGGCCTTGACCTCATCAGCATCCTCCTGGGTAACATCGCGCCACGAGAAAGCCTCCTTCTGACGGAACTCGGCGTTGTCGTCGAATCCAAGCTTGGCATCCATGGCCAGAACCTGGTGATCGGAGGTCTCAGACAGGGGGTTGATCTCGAGCTGGGTAGCATCGCGCTCCATGAAGCACTTGTAGAGGTTCTGGATGGTGGACTTGGCCTCCTCGATGCACTGCTCAGAGAAACCAAGATCGGTAGCGATGGTGCGGGCGATCTCGTCAGTCACGCCGACGTGGATGTCAATGGGGGTGGTCATGATGGCGTCGGGGCTCTCCTTGGCGACAGCCTCGATATCCATACCACCCTGGGAGGATGAAACGATGACGGGGCCACGGGTGGTACGGTCAAGCAGAACAGCGAGGTAGAATTCACGGCGGGCGAACTTGCGCTCGCAAATGTAGACCGAGTTACAGATACGGCCGCCAGCGCCAGTCTGCTTGGTAACGAGCTTGTGACCGATCATCTGGCCAGCGAACATCTTGGCCTCAGTGGGACTGCAAAAGATATCTATCAGCTCCATTGTTCCCGACCTGTTCTCGGATTTGTACAACTCACGAGTAGATCACACGGACACCTCCCTTGAGACCATTGTCGAATTGACCCTTACCACGGCCACCGGCGAGAACCTGGGCCTTGATAACAAGATCATCACCGCCTGGGGATGTAATGTTCAGCGAGCGCGTTCACAGGGAGGAGGGAATCAGTAGGTTATTCTCACCAATGGACTTGGCAATAGTCTCAGCCTCTTCGGCAGTTTTGGCGACATCACCCTTGGGGACACCAACACCGTACTGGATTGTTGATCAGCAATCCCGAGTTCCTTCTTTTTTTTTCAGGCGACCGAAGGGTGAAACGCGGGTACACGTACCGACTTGAGGAGCCTTGCGGAAAGGTACTCGTGGATTGAAAGGTTTCGCTTCTGCAAAGCGAGTCTGCTCTGGATGGAGGGTTGCTATTGTTCATAGTCAAAGTCAGCTCACATAAACGCGGCCCGATCGAATTCAGATATAACTCACTGTCGCAGCCTTGAAAGCCGCCGCAACGGGCCTACCGCGAGCAAGCTTGAACATGATGAATTAGGATGAGAGAGGAGAGGGGGAATTTGTAGAAGGGCGGAGGTATAAAGCCCGTTTAGATAGTTGGTAAGGGACCGGGAGAACAGCTTTCTTTTTCAGCGAGTCTTCGGGGTGACCTTGCATTGCGGTAAAATCGGGTGCCGTAGCCAACCAGCGATCGTTCCCGAACTGACTCAGCATGAGTTCGGGGACAACGCGAATATAACGGAACATGGCTATGAAAGTCGGTATTTCTCTTTGGATATGAAAGCTGTTGATGTTCCTTTTATATTTACTATATTTATACATCTCCTTTAAAATGTTCAGCTTTGTTCATATCGACTAAATTACATTATATCGACTAAACTCACCCTTCAAACCCACAAAAACTGGCCCCCTTTATTTGCGCGAGGCATTTTTGATCTTCCATAGTTTAAACATTTTAGTCATGATCCGACCAAACAGTCCCGACCAAGCCCAGCCACCCGACAACATCCAAATCAACCAGCTAGCACGACCCTCCCAGATCCAGGCCTTACGACCACGAGCCCACGGCCACAACCAGCGCCACGGAGCTGAGCCATACAACACTTGAGAAACAACACTGCGAGCGTAGGCGTCATTCGGCATAGCATTGTGCTGGCTATGCTTCACACGGGTAAGATACTCGGACTCGATAGGAGAATACAAGGAACCCGGCTGCAGAGCACGGTCAGTACGCGCAATGCGCGATTGAACACCGCCAGTAACGATGGTCGTGACATGGACACTGTTCATCCTAGTTAGAATACACAACATAACGATCTTGGGTTTAGGGGGGGCCGTGTCTAACGAACCCGAATGGTGCCAGCTCCACGCGGAGCGTGTCACTGAACGAATGCAGTGCTGCTTTAGAGGCGTTGTAGACAGAGCCGAATACATATGGGATTATCTAGTTATTGTCAGTAAGATAAGATCTGCGAAGATGGATATATCTCAAACATACCCCGGCGACCGATCCAATCTGCACAATAGTACCCTTCGCCTTGATAAGCAAGGGCAGGAAAGTCTGGCACATAGTAATGACCGCGAAAAGGTTGGTCTCGAATGTCTGGCGAACCTCGGCGAGCTCTACTTCCATCGCAGGAACGGTATAATCTGCATCAATCAGTACCTGTTTCAAATTACTGTTGCCGGAAGCCGCGAGAGTGAAGTTACATACTCCGTCCACTGTAAGATATTAGCCAGATGTACGGTACCGTCCATAGATAAAACGACAAAGGATACTCACGCGTTATTTACGAGATAATCAAGACCCTTGTCTCCGAGTCTCTTTTCGACATCCGCAAAACATGACTTCACGTTCTCCGGGTCATCCACTGTAAGGCTCAAGGTCTCAATACCGAGCTCTGCCAGATCAGAGATGGTCGCCGCATCGCGAGCAGTGGCCAGCACGCGCAGTCCATTTCGGTTGAACTCGCGCGCCAGGGAGTTGCCGATTCCACCTGGGGAACATCTACGGTATATATCAGAAGCTGTTGTTGGTATCTGTCCAATGTCGCTTACCCCGTGATGAGCACCGATCTGCGGGTGTCTGTCGCTCCCGACATGTTTGAGGTGGAATACCGAAACAACCTTTTAAATCTAACAGATAGTTATACGATGTAGTAGAATAGCTGACTACGGCACGTATATCTGGTAGGCGAGTGGAGTTTCAGCAGATGCCTCGGCTCACCCTGTTTCACGCGCGACCTCCAAAATATTGGGCTGAACCTTTGTACCTAGATATACCGCCCTCTAAATTCTGCCGGTTCTGCCAGACTAAAACTCCTAATAAGGTTAGTGTATAGGTATGTGATCTAGCACTAAAGGTCGACAGTCAAAGGTATGTACCTACCTAAGGGGCTGCTAAAAAAAGACCACCTAAAAGGCATATGAAGAGACTGAAGGTGACTACCTGGGAAGACCACTAAGAAGACTACGGCCGCATAAGCGGCAGACTATTTAGTCTTACAGCAGTATATCTAAAAGGGCGGCGGTATAAAAGGCGGTACATATAGGTACAAGGGTTTAGCCCAATATTTCGGAGGCCCCACTGTAGCACTCAGCCCTAAGCCCTAATGCCTGTTTTGTCTTTATAGTGTAAATAGTGGCTTGGATATATGAAAGACCTAAATGATCTCCAGAACGGGATCGTATGTTAACAAATCGGAAAATAGGTCGACGTAGACTGCTCCACCTGGAATAAAGCTTATCACTTTACACCTCGAACATATTCCCGAGAACATTTGACGTATCTGACGGGCTGACGGTCCCGTCTATACTGTTCGAAAACAAAAACATTGTTCAAACATGACTAGTTCCTGTGGATTAGTAGTCTAAAGTAACCTTAGAAACCGTCCAGTGGCGCCGGATAAGTGCCGATTCCCGAGGTGAACTCCACGAATGACATCTATGCCGGAGAATCAGTATGTGAGATTCGAGGGCTAATGGGATTTAATGGGCATTGATGCCATCAATGCAGAAACCCACATCTGTTTACAACGTTGTATGTACGGAGTAATTGAATATCAATCGTCTGTTCGCCCATAGCCACTAGTAGATTCTTGCCATTGGTCCCCACATTAATCCACGTCGACCCGAACACCCGTTTATTCTTTTCTACGGAGCTCTTCGATCACTATTAATTAAAGGGCTTCAACAGAAACCCAGAGTCATACATAGTTTTTTTTTTCCCATGCTAGCATCCTAACTTTGTTGCGTTACCACCTCTCTTACCGCCCATGCTATCATCCTCAAGCAGCAAGAGAGAACCCCCGAACAAGAGCGGGGGAGTTCAAAATATCCACGCTGTATTCAGCCGTGTGTGTACTTGTTGAATCAAATCGCAGTAAATAGTGATGGCTACCGAATCCGATCTACCCCGACACATGCGAATTCCCGGTGAAGATGGGTACCGAACACCAACGATAGAAGATGCCGAGCGGACGCTCTCAATCCTGGGAACCATTGAGGAAAGCCCCGGTGGTGGAGTTCGCGAGGCTCATTCGTCTGCATTAGAGGCTGCACTACAGCGAGCCTCGTCGCAGGCTACCGTGAAAACGAAGCCGGACAGGGAAGCCGGACCGTGCCGAGAGTATAACGGGCTGGGCCTGTTTGGGCTCAAGCGCACGGTTTCTGGTGAGCTGAGCTGGAAGAAGCGCATTCGCCATGTTACATGGGCTTATTTTACGCTGACTATGGCTACGGGCGGGTTAGCTAATGTCTTGTATCAAGGTTTGCCTGCTCGATTTCATGCTGTTTGGTTGAATATGGCTAACAGGGGCCAGTTCCATTTCGGTTTAAGGGCTTGGATACGATTGGCGTCGTTGTCTTCCTGGTCAATATCGCTTTGTATCTCATCATCTGGACTCTTCTTCTTATTCGGTTCTACCATTACCCGTATACGTTCAAGGCGTCCTTCATGCACCCAACGGAGTCACTCTTCGTGCCCGCATCGATAGTATCATTCGGCACGATCCTAATCAACATATCGCAATACGGGCCTGAGAACACAGGTCCGTGGTTGATGCACGCAGTCTGTATTCTATTCTGGATCGACGCCACTCTCGCCGTATTGTTCACTGCAGGCATATACATCCTTCTCTGGTCGACGCAGACATTCACCATCGCGCAGATGACTCCTATCTGGATCTTCCCTGCTTACCCGATGCTCATCATTGGCCCGCACGCTGGGATCCTCGGTGAAAAGCTAGAACCGTCGCAGTCTCTGCCAGTTATTATTGGCGGTACGACTATCCAGGGAGTCGGCTTTTTGGTTTCGTTGATGGTGTACTCGGCCTTCATATATCGGCTGATGACGCAGAAGCTGCCGAGGGAAAATCTCCGTCCTGGTATGTTTGTTTCCGTGGGGCCGAGCGGGTTTACGGTTGCCGGGCTTGTAACTATGGCGGCTGGGGCGAAGAGGTCATTTCCGGCCGATTTTATGGGTAATGGGGCGCTGGCTGGCGATGTGTTGAGGATTGTTGTTAATTTTGCATGTCTTTGGCTTTGGGGGTAATGTTCAGTTTTCAGTTCCCTAGTTATCTCTGTCTGGTCGGCTAACTCTCCTCTAGGTTAGCCATATTTTTCTTCATTATTGCAAGCGCAGCCCATTGGTCGGCTATTGGACATGGACGCATGGTCTTCTCAATGACCTGGTTCTCATTTGTCTTCCCTAATACTGCCTTGATAACTGCTACTTTTGCTATTGGCAAAGCATTTTCCTGCAAGCCTATTGAAATTGTTGCATGTGCAGCGATACTACCATTGTTGTTGATGTACTTTTTTGTATGCTATATGATGGTTCGGGCCATTTTGACGCGACAAATTTTGTGGCCCCAAAAGGGCGAGGATAGGGATGAGGGTGGGTTTGAGATTCATCGGGTTAAACCAGTGACCGCGGCTGGAGTTCTAGAGGATACATAGGTGCAATATATATATCGGTGGTGACTTGCGCAAGAGTAGGAAATCGCACCACAAAGGAAAGAAAACATTATAATTTACCCTAATAGGGTGAATCACAACCATGTGCGCTATAGAGAGAATTAGAGACTCAACGTGGATTTTCTTTTAAAAAAAAAAAGGCAAGGTAACTAAGAGGTTCACCAAGTAGTTGTAAGAAAAAAGACAAAAAACCAAAAAGTAATGGACCCGCCGGGAATTGAACCCGGGACCCCCCGCAAGTCACTGTGGTAGTGCGAAGCGGGTATTATACCCCTAAACCACAGGCCCATTTGATGGAAGATTCGACTTTTATTCGTCATTCGATGTGAAAGAACATAAGCTGTATACTCCAATTGCAATGGAGATATCAAGTGATATCAGAAATATCCTCAATTGAGATGATATAGTTACAATCATGATTTATCATAATGCATAAAAACCATGGAAAAGGTATTTGTGAACGTAGGAGGAGCTGTGTATGTTCAATGTTCGAATTCACAACAACCATCGTGTCAAGCCTAAGCCATAGATGACAACTATTTTGGTATCCGGGAACAGGAAGGCAGACCCTCGGGCCCTCCGGTTGTCTTCCAAGGTTTCCTTCCATAGTTCCTTGTACAACCTTGGATCCTTGGAACGGTACATTAATGAGGTAACAGAAATCATCTTTTTGGAAGGCGCAATGTCCCCACCAGTGAGTATAAACCCCCCCCTTCTCCCTCGCCCCCCTCGCCCCCTTCAGCATGGTCAATCCCATGGCATCGAAATGGGCGTTTTCATTGACACCGGCCGAGTTCGAAGGTGTTCATGGCAACGGCTTTCTTCACGGCATTGGAGATATGATGCAGGATTTCAATGCTACGCCTAATCTCCCCTTTCAGAGTCATCGACACTGATTTCTTATATTTCAATTTTCAATTTGAACCGTAGCAAATTCATGGAGCAAGCCGAACGAACGAATCCGTTGTGGTCCATTTCCCACGCGATGACCATAGAGTAGGGTCACTTTATCAAGCTTAACCCTACTGATCCCCAGGCCGGAGTTACCTACACATGGACATATGTAGGTAGGCCTGGAGATAGAGGTGCTGTTGGTTTCAGGCACCATAATCCTGCCAATGTGTCCAGGACCCGAAGAAGGCATAAAGTGATAGTAGTTGAGTATCTCAAAATCGTCATCTACTGCCACCATCTACAAAGTCTACACATATGACCATAGAAGATTAGAGAAATCGAACAATGAATTCTACGAAAGTCAGGAGGGTATCGAAATATATATAAAAAGAGAAAACAAAGATCATGCCTGCCATCCTACACATCCCCCATCGCGGCATCCTTGGCCGCGATCAGGGGAGAACTGCCGGCAGAAGCTCGGCTGCTTCCGCCAGAGTTACTCCCACGCTTCTTCTTCCCATTCTTGGGGGACTTTGAGCTTCGATCACGGCGGTGGTGGTCAACCGCACCGCCGGACAACTTGCGGCCGCGACCGGGCTCCCGCGCCGGCAGGTTGAGAATTATCCGGGGGCCGCCCCTGACTCCCCCCCCACGGAATTTGGAATCTGTGGAACTGGGGGGAGGCTCAGGGGGCTGACACCCCGGTGCGGAGTTCCCGCACGCGTCAGACTGGTGCTCTTCCGACGGGAGGCATCCACGGACGGGGAGGCTTCGCGGGAGGCCGCAGGGACGGTCGTGGCGGCAGTGGTGGTTTTGGGGGTTTTCGGGCCCTTTCGGGCCTGGCGTCGTGGGGTGGCCGGGCGGGGGGTGGTTGGCACGGGGGCCGACTCCTTGGGCTTCCGCGAGCGCAGCTGGCGCCCTTTCTCGACGGGGATGATGAGGCCAAGACCCCCGTCCTGGGCGCCCTGCTCTCGCCGCTGGCGGTTCAGTTCCGCCGGGCGGCAGCTCAGGGTCTGGCGGCCACTGGGGATGATGAGTTTTGAGAGCTCCCCCCGTGGCTACCGCCCAGCTCACTTCTGGCAAAGGGGCGGCGGCGATGTTGGCTTGGAGGTCCCCAGTAGACCTCCGGTCTTTGCCGGGGGCGACGGCCTTTGCCGCAAAGGACTTGGTGGCTGTCAGGTAGGTCGCAGTACTCTTCTTGCGCCCTTTGCTGGGCGTTGGAGCCATGATGGCATCCAATTCTCTCAGGTTATTCTCCGACCACCACTCACTTTTGAATGAGTTTTCACTCAGACCTGACAGATGACTGAGCACACCGGAGGACAATGCGCGGTCACTGTAGCCGCCCTCGAGGACGCTGATGACACGCCCCTCTACACCGAGGCCTTCCTCTTGCGACATGCGGATGACATCCGCGGTAAACTTGGCGTAGAATTCAGTCGGCACCTTCACGCTGTGGCGTTGCATGCCGTTGTCTTCCCACTCGCTGGCATCAAACCCGGCGGAGATAAAGATTGCCGCTTTGGGCAGCGGAGAATTCGGGTTCTCTTGTCGTTCCTGATTGAGTTCGCTTGTGCGTTCGCGTAGAAATGAGCGGGCTTTGGTGAGCAATGCGTTGTATTTCGTCTGGTATAATTTCCAGAACTCATCCAGATCAGTCCACTTTTCAAGATGAACGTTCCAGATGGACTGATTGTGTGCTTCGAGACAGAGGCTGGCACCCATGACTTTCTCGCGCTCGCCATTCTCACAAGGGAAAGAGTTCACATCATGCAAGCTGTAGTAGCCAATTGCTGCTTTGGTGTATGGAGGAGCGTCTTCATATTCCTTGAATTTTGTGGCATCAGTTTTGGCCAAGTCGGCCTTCTGTGCTTTGTTGAGTAGTTTGGAGTTGTGGTCGTATGTGATGTCCTGAGACCCATCACCATGGTGAAGATCGAAGTCAAGGATCGCAGCGTGGGTCAGACCGTGGTTTGTTGCTGCGTGAGAAATTCCGACATGGACGTTGTTGATCCAGCAAAAGCCGGAAGGGTAGCCAGCTGAACAGTGGTGACCGGGAGGTCGAATGCAGACGAATGCTCGCTGGATCGGACCAGGCTTGAAAACAAGATCCACTCCTTCGCAGACGCCCCCCAGCGCTCCTTGGAAGGCATTCACAGACTCTGAGCATAAGTAGAGATCGTTATTATTCAGGGCGGGACCAGTTGTCCCAAGCCCGTCGTCTTCTTTCGTCCGTTGCCTGGCAAGTTCATTTCCATCCATGAGGAGGCGTGCCTCTGCAAGGTCCCCCATCCATTTCAGTTCTGACATCCACTGGGTCCCATGGACATCCGTAACAGTAGTATCAGACAAATGCACCTTGCGGTCAGACTTGACAATCTGAAAAGGAACATTAATCTCGCTCAAGCTCAAACTCGGGCTTGGCGCAAGGTCTTCCGCATACCGAGAGCCGAGGCGGACGTAGGCCGCAGAGATGCCCACTGCGCAGGCGCGGATGCGCTCTGGTCTTTCGACAATTCTCTCGAGAATTCGTTTTGGCGCTTCAAGCTGAGAGTAGCGATGGCCGTAGCAGTCGTCATGAACAATAACGGCAGTTTTAGTGTTGACACCACCAGATCGGTGTAATTCAAGCTCCTTTGAGAAGTGCTCAGCCGCGACAGACGAAGCAGTCGGGACTGGAGCTTCTGGAGCTGGGCTGAAGACAAGGCGTGCAGGGTGCATCGCGGGTGACGTTGCGGTAGTTGGCGACCCCACAGAGGTGAACGATGTGCGACGTGATAGATCAGGAGTTGGAGATGAAGACTTGAGTGGCTGTGAGACCGAACGAAGAGATGCAGCGGACTTGCGCTTTTGTAGTGGTGTAATTGACTTGCGTCGTTCGTCTCGAACAGAAACAGAACCGGCTGTTTGTGAGACAGATTGCCCGGGTTGATTTGATTGTGAAGAGACAGCTTGAACGGGTTGGTTGGGCTGTAGAGGAATAGCAGGTACAGGTGGAGTGTGCACAGATTTAGAGGGAGGAAGATAGGATGGAACAGGGGAAAGACGAGGTGATGAAGGCAATGGAGTCGCTGCTGCTAGATTCAGACGATTCAGAGAATCGATCATTTCACAATGCGCCTCATCAATGCTGTTGTTCTTGACGCCATTGTCCCCTAATGGCGGGTCCTCCTGAGTGGAGGGGAGCTTGTATTCCATCTTGCAGATATCGACTCTACGACAAAGGGCCAATTCACGATGTCTCTTCTGATTCAATACGAAATAAAAGACGATAGATAATAGGTCGAGGTTCGATGAATAGGAAGGGGAAACAAGAAACAAAGAGACAAAGGAAGGGTGGAGATTCACATGTTTGGGTTCAGCCACATGGGGCAAGGGTTCGGTCGATCACCAGACCATAGAACAACGACATACAACAACATACATATGTACATTTCTATGTTCCTATTCCTATTTGATTGTTGATCTTCTTTGATCTTATTTGACTGATCCTTATTGTCTAACTATAACCACAATCAAGTTGCATGCTCTTTAATAATAGGTTTTGTAACAGTCCAGAATCATACTTCATGCTCTCTATTAGAACTCATGTCTAATACTAATATGAAGAAAAAGAACTCAATAAAGACAAGAATAAAATCTTATGCAGATCATCTAGACCATTGCATCCACGTTACATATGGAACACCGTAAACCCGCAGGAGTTCCATCTTCCCAAGATAAAATCCGAGACCGCAAATCCCCCAACACCAAAGCTGTAAAACGAGAAACAAAGAAGAAAGAGAAAAAGACGTCAAACATAAGTGTCATCACTAACGCGATCGCAGACCCCGCCATTGATACCACTGATACCAACGGCGCCCGAAAGAATCCTTTTCACCGAGGGAATCCTGAGATCGGCGGCCCACCTTGCTCTCCTTCTTGCGGGTCTCCTTCTCAGACTTGAAGCCACGCGTGGCATGCGAGTTGCAGAAGCAGTGCATGTGCACGGTCTCCACGCTGACACCCGGGCAGCCGTTCCGGCGGTGGGCGGCGCAGACGCTGTTGCCGGCGTCTTCTTCGCATTGGCACCATTCGTAGAGTGTAAAGTATTGGCGACACATTTTGCTTTTGTTGGATGCTGTTCTTAAAAGTTGCAGTTGACTGTTGCGGGGTGCCTGTAGGTATCCGCAGTGCCTTTTTTTGATAGTTGATAGTTGATAGTTGATGGACAATGGACAATGGAATGGATTTTATGATTTCAGTGCGTCGAGCAGGGTGACTGCGAGATGGATATTGATAATGGTGTATTGGCAAGAGAATGAGGATGTCAAATGCCAAATGGCGTGTAAATGTGTAAAAATGGTTTCCAGCGTCGGAGCTGTATAGCTACTAGGCCTAATCGGAAAGCCCCGGAAAGTATGCTTTGTAGCTGGGAATGTCGAGATGCTTAGAGATTTGAAAGGGTTGTTCAGACCAGCTGAAATGAGGCGTCACAATGGAGAGTTGCAGATGTCGGCAGGGAAAAAGAGATCGGATATAATGGGCAATTAGCTCTTTAAGTTCTTCCTGCCTAATGTAATGATGAGATAGGTCATTGATCGTGTCTATGAATGGATCCACGGCTATTGATTGGAGCTGACGTCAAAGAAACCCTTTTGATTATTATGGGCCACAGGGTATTGGGTATTATAACTCATATTACTGGGCTTATATATCATTAGTGGGCTTATACCTTGCCTAGACTTTACCCCATCCGGCTGAGAACTGCAGGTTACATCAGACAGGTGGTATTCTCGCCGAGGGCACGATGGGACTTGGTACCACTAATTTTGCTCTTGGACAGATCTAGACTTATATTAGTTAGCTACTCTTTCTTAATTGAGAATCTAGGCAGCCAACTTGGCGCTTTGAGGAGGTTACAGGAGGTAATGGAAATTGGACTTAGTTTTAGAAAGAGAAACTAAAAAAAGAAAAAAAAAGAAAGCGGCGGCTATTGTTCTGTTTCAACAGGTTCAACAAAGGTGGAAAATAGGATCATGCAGAAGACATTAAAAATAGAGATCAAGGTCTTGCATCAAAGGAGGTACTAGTTTGAAACTCAACACAATCTGATCGACAAGACCGAGAGCCCTGACACTTTGAGACGAACTGGGGGGGGGATCCATACCCGGCGCTCCGCAGGGGTCTCTTTTCCGAGCGTGCAGATCCGTCATTGGAGCAGAGATCTGTCTGGCTTGCCGCCAGGATCTCGCATCGGGATTACCTACCGGGTAAGTGTATCGTCTAGCGCCGAGGGGGGAAATAGAGTTTGCATGTCAGTTGACTCGGACATTCTTGGATAGATCAAGATAGATGATCTCATCGATTTCAAGGATGCAAACGGAAAAGTGAAATAAACTGTGAGGCGCAGGGTGGTGTGGCGGTGAATACAAGTCACGTGTGGCGGATACTTTCCGAGGGAAATTACCTCGGTGCCTGAGGCTCTCATCAAAAGTCCCACCTTCTATCCATAGCTCGAGTTTGGTTTACCTCGACTCAATTGACAGAGCACGTTATTGCATTCTCTACCTACCTAGCCTTGGGCAAACCTACCGAACCCCCAATAATATATCCCCAAAAGGAGTACACCACCCCAACCAAACGATCAACACCAACAATCCTAATCGACACAACACCACCAACAACCCCTCTCAACCTGCAATGACAACCAACACACCACCGCAACCCCCAACAATGACCCCAGCAACACCAGCGCGCGCCGCCGCCCTCCTCTCAAACCTAACAGCTGTGCGCGCGCGGGTGAGCACTGCCGCCCTCCAATCTCCAATCCCCAGCAAACCAATCCGACTCGTCGCCGTCTCCAAGCTCAAACCCGCATCCGACGCACTGGCACTGCACCAAACTCCAGGATCGCAACTCCACTTCGGCGAGAACTACCTTCAAGAACTACTCGAGAAATCGCGCCTGCTACCTGCAAGTATCAAATGGCACTTCATTGGCGGGCTGCAGAGCAATAAGTGCGTAACGCTCGCGCGGGACGTGCCCGGGCTGTGGGCAGTCGAGAGTGTAGACTCGGAGAAGAAGGCGAAGTTGCTGGATAAGGGGTGGGGCGAGAGGGGTCCTGAAATGGCTGCTACGAACCACGACGAGGATGGGAGGCTGCGGATCTATGTTCAGGTTAATACGTCTGGCGAGGAGAATAAAGCTGGCATTGAGCCTGCTGGCGCGGCGGCGCTTTGTCGATATGTTCGTGAACTGTGTCCCCGGCTTAAGTTGCAGGGTTTCATGACTATTGGGGCTATTGCGAGATCGCGGGTGACAACGGTGGAGAATGAAAATGAGGATTTTGTTTGCTTGAGGGATACGAGAGATCGGGTTGTTAGGGAGCTTGGGTTGGTTGGGGATGAGGCTGCGTTGGAGCTTAGTATGGGTATGAGCTCGGATTTCGAGGGGGCGATTGCTCTTGGTAGTGATCAGGTTAGGGTTGGGACAACGATCTTTGGGGATCGGCCGCCTAAGGCGGAGGCGAGTGTTGTCTAAGTTTGCTGGGTGGGGTCATGAGTTATGATTTTGTGAAAGCTAAACTTAAAAAGTATTGGCTTCTGGTAATCTCACCAGAATGCTGATCGTTAGATGTACCGCATAGCACTTCTATTTTTTTACTGGCAAGGGTTTATACACAAAGAGATGCTATGTTCCACCAGGAACCTTGTTAATATTTTACCTGGTAATCCAATTAGAGATATACATGAATGCTTTCCATATCGCCCCCAGACGCCTTAATCGAAGGCTTCATCTGCCCTCATGCCCTGCGCCAGCTTCAACTCCATCTGTCTGGCCAGTGCCTGTGGGACTTCTTCTTGGGTGGCACGAATAGTGACGCGATACATCTGAGAAGAGTTAGCATGGCGCCAGCAAAACAATTGGAAGAGTTTTAATACATACCTTCTTCTCGTAGTTGGGCTCCAGCCGCAGCAGACAACCCGTCTTACCTCCCTCGAATTGGTACACGGCGCACCCAACAATGTTTTGAGCGTTTGGATCGACACCATCCAAGATCTTGAATGAGAACCCCTCGACAATCTTCCTGGTGAATCTCTCATTGATGGTCTTGTTCTTACCCAGCAAGCCAAAGGTCTTCTGAGATTCCAGCGGTCCACCGCCGATCTGACGCCATCGCTTGAAGAATTCCTCGGCCGACAGAGACGAGGATTCCATGTAGCGGTGCATCAGAACAGGCAGCTGGAGTGTGTAGGCCTGGAGAGCACCGGCCAAGTATGAGATACGGATGGTAGGCGCATCCGTGAAGGGACCATGGGCTGTGCAGAACAGAGTCTGCTGTGTCTGGCCGGCAGCCGGAATTGTTGGCTCGGGCAGATTCTTCGTGTCGATCTTCAATTGAGGAGAGGCCGGGTTGTCGACGGTGGTGGTAAGAGAACCAATGGCGTACGTGGATTTGTTGGAAATGTAGAGCTTCAGGACACCCATAGGGCCGCGGTACTCCGAGCGCAGCCCGACTTGGATCTGTGCATCTTCGAAAAGCACACCCTCGCGCAAGAAGAACAGTCGGTTGTAGCCGATGTCCCATTCTGGGGTCAAATGAGCGGCACTGGCCATGTTGGGAGCTGGGGCCGACGGACCGCTCAGATCAAGGCCTGCCAGGTCGCCCGATGCACCGGCCGCATTGGACGCGCTTGCCGGGCTGGCTGGAGTATTGCCGGACCCAGTGCGCGTGCCATGAACGATTGTCGTGAAGGTACGCTTGAGACCGGTGTTCTGTGCCAAGAGCATTTCCTGCTTGTCCGCATTCGCGTCCTTGCCACCGATAACCCAGGTCTTCTTCTCACTCGCACCGGCTGTCTTCTGGTGTAGCCGAGAAAGTAGAATGGAGGTTCGCTCCGAGAATGGCGGCATTTCATCGCAGACCGTTCGCAGCAGATCATCAGTCGGGAGAGTCGCCAGTGACAGGTATTCAAATGCTCGCTGCTGCAGCTCGGAATCCGGAGAATGGCTGTACAGGCGGAAGATTTGCAATAGCTGAGGTTTGATTTCGGGGAACAAGTTAACAAACTTGACAAACGACGAGAGGATCATGGCCCGCGCGTTGTCGGAACTGGAGAACATCTTGGCCTGCAGGGCCAGGAATTGCTCAATAGGGCTTGAGCCTGCGTTTTCGGCGATGAGGTGGCCGTACTCGCCCAAGACATAGCAGCCGATTTTCACCAAGCTTTCATGGCAATCAGACTTCAAGTAGCCCAGCAGGGTGTGTGCTGCATAAGCTTGTAGTTCTTCGTTGTTGGTCACGATCTGGATCACTCGTTGCCATACTTCGTCGTTCACATGTTCTCCTGCCAGTGAGAGCAGTTTCAATGTCATGTCGATGTACCACTGTGCATCGGCGGCGTATTTCTCGGTAAGAATAGCGACCTTGAGTACCATTTCCTCTCGAATGGCATAATCGGCGGTCTGCAGGTATCGCAAAAGCTCGTTCACAATGGGCCCGGCATTACTGGTATCACACATACTGTACAACAGGTCCAATCCTTTGCGACGGACACTAATATCGCGGTCTCGAAGTGAGCCCAGGATGATGTTCTGGTGCTTTTTAATTGGGTCAAGGGTTTCGGCTCGAGCAGCGAAATGGGTCAGCGCATCCAGACCAAGGTATCGAACGTTGGTCTCCCGGGACTGAATGTATTTGCCTAGGCGGGTGGAGATTTGCATCATGAGATTGTGCTCAGAGTCGAGGTGGATAAGGAGGTTGATGGCTTCGAAAAGGATGGCGTTTTGGGCATTATTCTGCTGGACATTCTTGGGTGTTTCCATCGCAGCTTGCATGATCTGGGAGAGGGATTCTCGAATGATCTCGCGAACATGGCTGTCCTCTGTAATCATGTGAGAAACTGAGCTATAAGCTGCCATGGCACTAAACATACCTGATGGAGGATAGTATTGCAACAGGCGCAAGAACTTAACCTGAATCCATGGACACGGTACACGGTAGTAGAGGTAGTCCGGAGCGATATCGTTGTCAACCACAATCCGCTTCAATCGTTGTGCAGCCTTAACGTAACAGCCTTTGTATTCCTCTGGCAAATCCTGAGCTAGCGCCATGACCAAAGAGGTGACGGAGAGCGTTACTCCCATGTCAGGATCGTCCATAATCGATATGATTCTTTCAGCCCATTCGTTTCGTACAATGCCGGGGTATTTGCGGTACAACCGAAGCAACGTTAAAGCGGCCTTCTTTTTGACAAAAGCTTTGGAGGTACTGGAAAACGTCAGAATAATCATCAACAAAAACAAGGAATGTCCCAAACTCACGGTGAGATGAGCAGCCTGTGAACCTCCGAGCCGAGTGCTTCTCCAAGCTCTTTACCACCCACATTAGCCACAGCATGCAGGGCCAAACAGTTATTCAATTCATGATGATCGAGCAGATCCTTCCGAATGCTGTTCACAACCAAATGGAGTAGCTCGTGCTCTTCGTGTAAGAACAACGTGACAGCCAAGTATCCGATCTGCTTCTCAGAGTACTTAGACGAAGAGATCAAATTGACAGCCTCGAGATGGCCGAAGTCCACATCGTAACCCTGAATGTAGACGTAAAGCAATTTGCAAACGTATTTCTTCTTCTGGTAACCATTGAGATTTCCAGACTTAAACTTCTGCCGAATATTGGCCAGCTCCTTATTCACGCGCTTCTCCTCGAGTTCTCTAGCACGGGCATTCCGCAAATCAGCAATGAACTGCACAAGCCCTCGCATCGACGACATAGTGACGGCAATAGCGGAGCGTGTTATCAGCCCACAGACGCGAAAAATAAAATACAAAATAAAATGACGACTATCGTATGGCGGGGGTTTCGGTCGAGGTGCGCCCTCGCATGCCACGCGGGATTATCACCTCAGGGGGTTCGCGATCGGACGCACGTCACACAACCATGTCCCAGTTATGTTGGCGTGTCGATTGTGGGGCATTGGCTATGCAGCGTGTCGGGTGATGGATTTCCGGGCTTGTGGAAGCACCTTGGAAAACAGGGGGGTTGTGGTGTAAGGGAGTTGAATCCTGGGGGAGCTTGTCAGCAGCAGTGGATTGGTGTGGGCCGGAGATATCCGAGCCACGGCAACATACAGAATAGCGACCAGGTTAGAGATCCCAGGATAAATAGGCCGAGCAGCACGCGAAGTCGAGATGAGTCCATCCCCGTAACTTGTCCGCTCCGTATTTCATTTGGGTCACTTCCGCTGTCGATCAGCTCGGGTTCCGCTGTGGCGGTATGTGGCGACGGAGGAATACTGATCCGATGTGGCGGTGCAAGGTGCGAAGTTTACATGTGGAAGTAGAGGTCGTAGTTGTATTTGCTAGTTTGGACAGAACTTAAGAAACTGATTCCTAAGGTCGCTTAGGAAAGAGCCTGACTGACTGATATCCTAATATGTTTCCCTCGATCTGCATCTTCCCATACCAAACAAGCTTTGAGGCTCGACACGTTGTACCAAGTCTATTTTAAGAAGTATGTACATTCCCGTTTCATAGTCACCCAAGTCCAATTCGATAGCTTTCAGTGCAATGCAGTAAACAAATCTAGCCTACATGTGGCCCGCGGCTACTTCTTTCCTATACGTATTCCAGTGAAAGATTGGATAGTATTAAAATCTCATTTCGTATCTCATTCAGTAGGGAATGATAACCCTAAGCAATCTCAACCAGTTCAAATGCCCAAGCCCAAGACGCCACCACCCCATCAGGGCAGGGATGGAAAATGCAATTATCAACGACAGAGAACCCCATCAAAGCAAAAGATATAAGTGAATCGAGTCACTTAAGCGGTGCCAGTGAAGTCCACCTCGAGGGCGGAATCAACAGCAGCAGCCTTTTCACAAGTGCAAGAAGCTGGAGTGAAAGTTAGCAGGACATTCGACACCACAAATCACATTTTATGAAGGAGACTAAAGCTCACCTTGAGGACGGCTGCCACAGGCACACTTCTCACCAGCGATAGGCTGGTTCTCAGTGACAGAGCGCTCACAGGTGCATTGGCCAGCTGGGCGAGAGCCTATTTTAAATATGTTAATATATGTTTCTTCAAGATGATCAGAACAGTGTAATCACATACGGCATGAACAGCGAGGACCAGATACGGTGTTCTCGGAAGAAGCCTTATTGCAGCTGCAGTGGAGGGCGCTCTGTTGGCCGCAGGAGCACTTGGCCTGGGCGGCACAGACACAGGAGCCATCTTGGCTGGTCTTGCAGCAGGTAGTGGTAGGGTGGACCATCTTGGCCGGTTGGTTTGATATGACGTCGGTTGTTGAAGATTGAGAGGTGATGTTGAAGAAGGTAAGGGATTTGTGAGTTTGCAAGATTGAAGGATAAAAGTTTAGAAATGGGATTATTTCTGAATCAAGATGAGAGTGTCTGAGGGAAATAAAATACCATGCTGCTTCTACGAGTTCCTTTATATACTCTCTTCTGCATGCGTTAGAGGGTGAGTCTATGGGTGGTGATTATCAATTGCTGGGCTTTGATTGGTGCAGAGTGACAGTGTCACGTGATACGGTAGTGCGTTCGGTGGACGCTGATTGGCCCGTCGTGGAGACACGCAAATGCACGTCGCCTGAGTGGACGATGTGGCCTGTGGATGTGAGAAAAGAAGAATTTGATTACTTTTGTCTTCATTCTGATTCGATAGGGACTTGGATGACCTCCAGGGCTGTGGTTTAGTGGCTTGTAGGCTATGCAAGGGAACTATTGTTTACTTGCCTCGGGAGTTATGACCTCAATGAGTCAAGTTCCGATAGTATGGAAGTACGTGCTCCGTACCAAAGAATCGGATATTGGATATTGTATGGTATGTAAGTGGATGAAAGTATAGAAATAACTTGATTTATTTAGTTCAATTAAATCGTAGACTCGAAGGTCTGTCTGTTTCTAAACGCTAAACACGGTAACGTCTATCTCTGTATCATTTCGACCTTTTTCACCCCAGGCTATGCAGCGAGATCAGAAACAATTAATATTAGACAAACTGTCCCCCAGACAATGATCGCTAGATTCCAGACCAGACCAAAAGAAAAGCGACAAAAATAGGAACATGATATGAAAACAAATGAAGCAGATAGATGCAGACAAGAAAAAGCTTTTAAAAGGATAATTGATAACACAAGACAGAAAGAAAAACAAACCCCAAAAACCAGAAATGGTGAACGCTATGACAATGATTAATGATTAATACTCGCTGATATAGATCGCGGATCCTTGGTTAACCCAGCTAACCAGTTAACCAGAATGCTGATATAGAGACGTAGGAAAAGATGTGGAAAGCAAAACAAGCGGAGATAAGGCTCATATACGAGGAAGATTAATATAAGGGTCGTCTGCCTACTCCGTACGGATTTCTAGTATACAGAGTACGGAGTACAGCCTCAATATTTGCTCCACCTTCTGGCCCAGGAATAGTTTCTCAACTTTCCAATTACTCTTCCCAAATAGGAAAGTAGGGCTAGGGCTAACAAGTACCCACTTCCCGCCAATCAGCGTGCAGCGAGTTGTCCCGTGCAGACAACCTTGCGTATCATCTCTCGGTCCTTATCTTGCCCATTACTATCCTATCCTTATCCCTCTTCCTCCCTAGGACTGTTGCCCTAATTAGATCGCGTTGCATACATCATGGCTATCCATCCACGCCTGCGCCCAGAAGGTTCGCAAGGGCACCTTTCGCCGCAACAAGCCCTAGCCATCTCTGCATGGACAGAGCAACATGCAGCAGCGTCCCTGCAGGATATGACCCTATCGGATCCAGCCCTGGCGGAGAGGACGCCGTCTACACCGACGCCGACGCGCCCTGGTCTGGGCGGAGCCACCGTTTCGCTGTCGATCCCTCTCGACGACGAAGCGATCCAATCCCAAAGAGTCAAGGTCGAGTCCCGACCCCCGACAGTCAACTTCCGGCGTCGGGAGCCTCTGCGTCGGGATGGCCTCAGGACCCGGGAAGCTCTGCTCAAGGGCAAAGATGGCAGTCGTCGGCGACAGCGCTGGGAGAACGGTATGTTGTATATGCACTAGATAGGTCGCGGTGAATGCCGACTTGTACCTTTTTGGCTTTGGCGCAGGTTTGGCAGGCAAATGCTGACCAGGCACTAAGATCGTCTGTTGCACAACCCCTGGGCGGAACCGCCGTCTTCAAAGGACTGGGATGTCCAGCCTACCTATCCGCGGCATGACCCGATGCCTTATTATCTTGCGCCCCTGTGGGACGTTCACTATTCCCATGTGGCGGATCATCAGTCGGCTGCGAAGGCTGCTGAGAGAGCTAACGAGAAGCATCACATTCCGAAGGAGCTGAGGTTAAGGCTGAAGCATGCGCGTGCTGCCCATGGCATGCTGCGAGATCTGGAAGATGAGGTCCGTACGTTTATCCAGAAGTGGAATGAGAGGGAGCTTCTGCTTGAGAAGGAGGGGTTGCGGGATGCCCCCGATAACTCGGCTAGTGACGACTCGGAAGATGAGATCGTCTTTGTCGGTCGTAATGGGCAGATGCACGACTCCCCCGAACGAAAGGAGAGACTCCGCTTGCTTCGAGAGGAGATCAGCTCTCACAGCGAGCGTGATGGTGAGAAGATGGTGCTTGAGACTTTGTCTCATGATCGTTCTGCTGGATTCGGGTATGTTTTAAGCCATTTCTCCCACTATGGTAGTGAAATTTACCAGTCTACTGACGCTACTCAGTCGCTGGTTGGTCCACTCCATCGCATCCTACTATGGATTGCACACTTGGTCTGTCACAGTAGAAGACCGGCGAGAGGCCTACGTGGGCTTCCGGCCACCCGTCCCAGGAAGCCGTGCCGGGCTCGTTTCCCACTCAGCTTGCCATTCAGAGACCTTGATCAAACCCGGTGACGAGCTTCCTCGGCCTCTCTATGCGCAGGTGTAGATTGCTACATTCTTGTTTCGTTCTCTTCCGTCTTCCAGATTGGACATGTGTTTTTGTTCCCATCCAGCGTAACGTTTACGGATATTGTAGTCAACTCGACATGGACCCGGACGCGGTTCCTCGGCTACGGGTGGTCATGTATAGATTTTATTGGACAAACTTTTTCGGTCGAAATTCAGGCCAAGGGATACCTTCTCGTAGATTTTGATGCACTGTTGATCAATTGCCGATGCGACCAGGGTTATTGGAGACTGCGAATTCATCGTGTGGGTGTTTGTTCAATCAGATCGGAGTGAAAACTTCAAGTAACATCATAAAGCCCCCTTCGTTCTTGCGATGTCGGTAAGTCTGTGCGCTAAAGCTGGCCGATCCTATGTCGTCATGAAAGTAGAGGAGTCGTACGATCGGACATATGTTGGCATGAACTCTGTAATTGATCCAGTGGAAACTGTCCAGGAACAGGTATTTCTTCAGCATGGCCTGATACTCTAGTACAGTTATATAATGTTACGTACTGTGCCTACTACCTAGGTGACTACTAGTAGGTAGTTAGGTATACAGTTGCATATATTACAGTCTCCACCACACAATGGATCGGAACGGACCGTGCCCAAGGTTTCCAGTATTCTCGCGCCTGAGGTATGTCCCTAGGTATATAGAAAGGGATTTTCTCCTAGAAATTGCTCCAAACTCCGTATGATGTATATACAAGGATTTCCAAGTGCTTGGACCCTAGAGGGACCGAGCTCTGGCAAAAAGAAATCCAAGTACCTTGTCTATGTACGGAGTACGGAGTACAGGGGATCTCGTGTCCAGACCTTTTGGATGCAGCCCCCGCAATTTCACTGGTTCTTCGGGGAACAAAAAGCAAAAGGAAGGGTGAAGCCACGAATGAAGATGAGACACAGAGACCATCACACAGCGCATAGTGCGCGAGAGAGTTCTATCACTCCTTATAGGTAGACTCCTTGTGTGGCTGATTTTCGGGTTTTCTTTTATTATTTTCTTTTCTTTCTATTTGTATGAGAATTACGTGCGACAGCTGAATAAATCTTTGCATTGTAGAACAAAAGAGTCGGGTACCCAAAATGACTTGGACATTCTTTTTCCCCCTCAATGTTCTAAATACTTCCCACATTGTGACAGTCCGGTTTTTCACATTCTCTCTGACCTGTTGATTTCTGGGATTTGATCTCCTTTTCTCTATTTGCTTTTTCTCCCTATTTCCCATTCTCCCCAATTCGCATATTTTATTCCATACCTAGGTATATTTTGCCTTCTCAAACAGGAAACCCCTGCCTTTTCCTCTCTTTTTGCCCTCGATCATATGATTGTCTATCTCGCCTTCACTTGTATTATCCCTGACAATAACCCTCCAGATATCACTCTAATGTCCCTCGTCACTGTTATCGTTCCTCGGTGCCCCATGTTATGAGGATCTGACCCCTCCTTGATTTACGGAATCAACCGGACTATCTACAGAACGGGTGTGATCGCTTTTGCTTCTGATATACTTTATTCAACCACACCACCTGCGGCTTACTTACGGCTAATTTGGATATTACTCCTGGCTTATGTCCACTTCTTCTACCCTTCTTCGCCTACTTCACTGTAGATCAGTGGAACACATATATAACACACCTATAACCCAAATCAACATCACACAACCACCATGGGCTCCTATAAATCCTGTCAAGCCGGTAGCTACAGCTCAACAGACAGCTCATGCTCAAAAAGCACGGCAGCAACAATCCACAGCGACCGAATAGCCCTCAAACCACCCAAAGAAGACTGGGCAGCCAATCCAGCCAGCCGAAAACACAGCTACAGATCCGAAGTTGGAACCGAAGCTGAAGTAAATTACGAGTGCCGCGAGCCACATCCCCGCGCCTCAACCTCAACCTACGCCTCAACAACATACTCCACAGCTGAGCTCGACCCAGAGCCCCAAGCAATCGAGGCGGCCAATCCCCACGAAGACCGCTACTGGGTAAATGAGCGGCAGGAATTCTACCCGCTAGACGCAATTCCATCAACACCTTCATCATTCGCGCCTCTCTTCCCCTCTTCGCGGCGACTGCTCATCCGCCACGACGACGCAACCATTGACGGCAACATGAACCTGCGCGTCGACACGCCCGTCCACCTTCGCGACGGCTCTCATCGCGATGTCATCCTCTTCCACCTGCGCATGTGCGACCTTTTCTCACGGAAGTTCTCATTCCGGCGGTATTGCCGCGACTCGGGGCGCGAGGTGTGCCATTCTGCAAGGCGGGAGGTGGTGCCTGCTCATGAGCGAAGACCTGCGCTGCGCACCTCATGGAGTAGTGTTTTTGCTGGGCTAAGGCCTGGTTCGGCCGGTGGCCATTGTCTGCCGAACGGGGAGCTGAAGAGGCAGGATTCTGGGATTGCGTCTTGTTGCGGACATGCTGCGGGAGAAGAAGTAGATAAGGGGACGACTGAGGAGGGTGAGTTGGAAAAGGAAGGACCGGGCGCTTTGCCGATACTGGGTGAGACGATCTTGCTTGAATTCTCGAACTATGCGCATGTCGGGCTGCGCCGCAAAGGGCCTGGCTTGACTAAAAAATACGAGTTCGAGTATTGGTCCACGAAGTACCAGTGGCGGAGGGAGGTCCGCAAAGAGGGTGATCTGCATGAAGTGTCTTATTTCTTGGTTGACACGCGCACGTCCAAGACTATTGCGCATTTGGTGCCGGATACGTTGGCGCCGCTGGAGGTTGTTGAGGAGGAGAGTAAGGGGGGTTGGGTGCCGCCTTCTTCATTGTGGATCAGTGATCCTGAAGTCTACAAGACGATGCCTGATGTTGCCGAGTAAGTTATGCTGAATCCCTGTTCTACCCCTCCCCTACCTGGCTAGTTTTGTCTCTGGTGCTAGCTCCGACTCTGGATCTGTTTTTGATTGTATTTGCTTTTTTGTTTTGTTGTATATTCCTCCTCTTTTTTTGGCCTCTCCTTTCTTTTTCTGTGGTTCGTATGAGGGGGCGTATGGTTCGTGTACAATGCACCAACGCATGCGCCATGCGTAATGCACCATAGTACCCTTGCACAAAGTGATGATGAGGCATGAGGCTGATGAATCGGTTCGCTTTTTTTTCAGTGTGATTGTCGCAACAGGGATAGTTGCGCTAGTTGACGACTGCATCCGTCGTCGCTGGCATCAGGAGCGGCGTCCATCTTGGATCCTGCCCGCTCAGCACTCGCTAGTAAAAAGCCTGGAGCGCATGGGCCCTCGGCGCCTGATCGGCCAGGTACTCCAGCGGAGAGGATCCGCCTAGGCGACACAGGGGCTCTTGACTCCAAGACCAGACAAGGATGCTTTATTATGAGATGAACTAGATGGATGAGTTGGTCCTGCATTAGTCGGGGTATTATGGCGCACGGGGCTTGGTGTTGCCTCTAATGACTTAATGATGTGAATGACGCGGGATATGAATGTCTTGCCCTTCGTGTTCTAGGTTAGCTTCTTCTTCTTGTACCTTTTTATTGTGTGGTTTTTTGATCCTTCATCCTTTTTGGCCTCGTACCTGTTGTTCATTGACACGAGTCATCTTGGTTTTAGCGTGACTCTGGGGACTCGAGCAGCCTGGTTCCGGATGATCCTCTAATACGGATCTGACATTGAACCAAGCAGGCGTGCAGATTTGGGCAACTTTCATATTGCATAAATTGGAAATGAGAATGATAGCTTGCAATTTCATCTCATATCCCTCCCGAGGGTTGCTATGCTGGCGTTGCATACCACGTAGACCTCGGGAGTCTGACCGCTCGAAGCTGAACCATGGTTCTAGTTTTGAGCTAGAGCTAGTCTACTCTACGAACCATGGTTCGAGACTCGAGCTAGACGTCTCGTGCTCTATTGACCTATTGATCTTTGACCTATTGCCCTAATCCAAATGCATGTACACCCTGCTCGAAGATTCTCCTCATGCAACGGAGCCAAAAATAAATTGACTAGCGTACCATATGAAGAAATGTCAGTACTGTTGACTGTTGTTTAGGGCTCATGATCGATTGGCTCTGGATGAATCTTTTGTTTTTAGCGCGAGTAACAGCCCAAAGACCACCCATGGCCTTGCTGCCTTATGGAAATTCAAGAAATAGCCAATATGACACTTTGAATGTATTCTTAGTATGCCAGTATACTGGTCTACTACATCTACTACTGTAGGTACCAACTTTGTATGTGGTACTTATGTCGTCTACTGCGCAGCATACATCTATAGATGTACTTCGACAGATCAAGATTGGGTGCGGGGCAATCCCCTCATTCATTTTCCTTTTCCCAGTATTTTAGACGCCCTATAATGTGCTGGCCTAGTCCCCTGTCGACCATCGGCTGTTTCTCTACGTGTTACGTGCATACTCGATATTAGCCGCATTACTGAGAACCATGGTTGAGGATATTGTCAACTCTGCATGAATGCCCAACACTTCTCTGCGAAAGCGAAGCACCATTCGCTCCGACTGGGATATTTGAATTGTCTCTGAACGATAACAAATGAACTTGTCGATGAATTTCCTTCTATGGGGTCTCTGCACATCAGGCGGTTAACCGGACGGGCCTAGCCGACAACATGAAAATGAACTAGGGGCTCTTGGCTGTATCTTTGTTCGAGATCTCTGCAACACATGTCCTCCACCTTTCTGAAGTTTCTCTGACGGCAATGCCGCCCATCTCGCCTCATTCCATCGCTTTGTCCTTTTGTCCTTTTTCTTGTTTTATTTTACTATACTGTGTTGATCCTGGGCCCGACAGCAACTGTTCATGCAGGGCGGCCCGGTCTGTGGCTTTTGGGGGTGCCCAGCAACTCCTTCCGAGTCAACAAGGTGTGGAAGTTGACTTCTCCGAAATAATCATGATCCCATCCATCATGATGAGCTGGCAACGCTTTCCAACGCGGCCCAACTTTGGGATCGAATCTACATTTCGGGCATCCTTCACGTTCTCCAAGACCTAAACACGATTAAACAATAAAAGCTATGACACTGGCGCTGTGGCCATGGGCTCCGCTTTTTGGGCAGATATCACCCACAGCTCTATACCCCTCATGCAGTACCTCGTGGTTGTTCCAGAAGCCCGCCGTTCCGCCGATACGGTTCAAGTCCATGCGCACTAATCTTGGGAGATTATAATGATTTCCTTTTCATTTCCTTTTTTGCCCTAAAGTACTTGTGCTCAAGTGAGGCGAGAGAGGGAAAAAAAGGGGAAAAAGCAAAATGCATGAAAATCAAAATGAAAATCGCGTGCAAATCCAAAAGGAGAACCCAACGTGGGGTTCTCTGACTTGTTCACCTTTCCCATCCAATCCGCGTCCATTGTTCTTCCGAAAAAGGTGTCATTTATTCTGGATCCTAGGGAGATTAGCCAATATCTCTCTGTCTGTCATGGAGTGGGAACTAACTTGGGAGCCATCCGGTTTGCCCCTCTTCCTTCCTTAGCCCTTACGTGCTATCTAGCGTTTCTTCAAGGGCTGTTTTTTGCTTAGTCGTCGTGCGCCGGGCCGTTCCAGGTTGCAGCCTCAAAATGATCCGCATACTCTTCGTCTACGCCCCTTGACTGGTGGATAACGAAGGGGGGGATTTGGCTGACGCTGTGCCATGTCCACATCGACATGCATAAGCCCCCTCCGTTAGGTTTGACGGTTAGGCTCCTGTTTGTTCACAGGGGGAAATAAAAAGATTTTTTTTAAAAAAATATATGGAAAAAAAGAAATACTAAAATAAAATAAAAAAATACAGGCGAAAAAACCACGGGGTTTTCTTTCCTGGCCTTGAAGATATGGCCCACTGTTTATATGACTCCCCGCTCCCCATGTCGTCTTCGTTTGATGGTCATTGAAAAATACATTTAAGAAGATTTCTAGAGATTCCAAACGGGTCCAATTGAGCTCATCTGATCCTGTTCTTTCTTCTATATCTTGTGGCTTCCCCTTGAAGTTTGTCTTCCTTTTTTTCTCTTTTGATCTTCATCCTCAATTGGGTTATTACCAGACATCGTGAACTCATACCCTCCCCACCTTCAATCCCACTTCATACCACCTCAATTGCAAAGCTTAACAGCTCCCCTGTCACCCTATCTCTCTACGAAGCAACCATGTCATATACTACCAGCCCCCAAGGGAATAGTGCTGGCAGCCGGCCCAGCTGGCAGGACCAGCTCCAGGGTAAGCCATTGGAATGCGAGGTCAACCCTCAGCAGCCCCGAATTCCTCCCAAATGACAAGAATAACCGACTAACCATCTCCAGATCATTGCACACGCAACAAGCAGTCTCCTCCTGTCTTCAACATTGTCTCCGATCGGCGAGGTACTTACCCGATTTCCAATCCTCCTCCTCCTCCTCCCCCTCAGTCTCCATCCACCATCTTCCCAAGCTGCAGAACCAGATTATTTTATTTTCCCTCTTATTCCCTGGTCCAATACACACGAATACAGCGTGCCCCTATCCACCGCTATGTGTCGTGTGTGGGCATTGCAGGAAGGAGTGGAGTCTTGCAGAAAAAGACACAGAAAAATGCCCCCCCCTTAACTTGTACACCGACTTTTAGTTTCCGAGCTTTTGACAGCAGAAAGCTAATTACATTTTCCTCGGAATTGCAGGAGGTCGCACTGCTTGGTCCAGCACCGTCACCGTCCAGGGCCAGAACATCGCCGCTCGTTACTGGTATGACGGTCAGTTTATCAACAACGCCAAAGAGGATGCCGCCGAGGTTGCCCTCAAAACCCTGAACCAGCAGCCCCGGGCTGCTACTGTCTACCCGGGTCAGCTATTCCCGCAGGCAACGTCGTCCGGCTATGGTCGCGGAGCTGGCGGGTTCTGATCGTATCCTCATATCTCAAATATTTCCTACTAGTCTTGGGCGGCACTCTCTTCCCTTCTTGTGTTTTTATCAATTTTTTGGCTCATAATTCCGACGTTGATCCTGAACTCTGTTGCTCTTCATTTCTTGGTGTGGTGGGTGCTTGTTCTGGTTTGTTTTCCACCTGTTGTGAAGGGCCCTTGGGGATCCACAAGTCCTATCCGATACAAAACCACATACGTTTGTTGTCGTGTTGCTCTCTCACTTGCGTTTTTGATTGCAGGAAAAAACGCATATATCCTTCACCGCACTGCTCTCCTCCCACTTCTTTCTCGTGTCGACACCCTTTTTTTGGTCACGATGACGCATGCACTATCCCTCGTCGAACAACCACGTCTTCCCGGGATCTGCAAGTCTTGCCCACAATGGCTCACTACAATGCAGAGTCCATGTCATGGGCTCTGGTGGAATGATCCCCGACGCCAGAAATATGGACAAAATAAAATAAAAAAAACGAAAAAATGCACCATGCAGCAACCCTGCCCCGGATGACCACTTCCAAATGCAGGTCACTACTTTGTTTCGCATTTGTGAAACCTCAGCACCAGTCGTAACACACCACACCCGAGATCCCGACGGCTCAGGTACTTGTTACGGTGTCCGGATGTCGCCAGGCCTCGTGTGATGCATCTCCAACGGGACTCCCTGTTGGCTCTTTTTAGCGTCCCTCCCCCCACATATGATTTTCTGTAAGCAGGTTGTTTCTGTCTCCCCGATTTGGGTTCGTACATTTCACCCTTTGAATTTGATTCGTCTTTGCTCTTGCTGCGCTGTCTGCCTTGAGACAAACCCCGAAGTTGGGCCAGATGCTTACTACCATTTGACGAGAGGTCCGGGTCTCATGCATTGTGTCAAGTGACTGCTGCTTGTCCCTTCGAGAACATTTGACTCGTCATGCTCGAGCGGGTTTGATGTCATACCCGGACAGTTTTCAATTGCTGCTCGCTGATGCGCAGTTCGGATGGCAATTATACTTGTGGCATTGTTGACAAGTCCAGGGTGACACTATCCCAAATGATGCTGCCCCCTGTTGCTTCATTAGCCCTGGAGCTATGGAAAAATGCGTATGTCTGTGCCACCGCAGATGCAAAGCGACTCGTCCTAACTTCAAGCACGATGCGACATGGCAAATATGGCGATAGGACGCAATTTGGAACAAAAGGTCACAGGCAGGGCTACCAGATTAAGAGGGAACAAAACGTTTTATTTTCCGGGCCTCTACTTGTCTAGAATTTGGATCTGGATTTGGATTTTATTTACGCTCCGCCTGATTACTCGATACGTTTTGCTTTGTTTTGCCTTTCTTTGGTTCACATCGGGTGTCTGCGCCTGGCAGGAGGTGTTTCTTTGGTACCTGTTGTCTCTTGTTAGGCTGTATTGGGTTTTTCAAGTTCGGACACGGAACTGCACCGAGGTTATTTATTACGTTGGTACCATATATGGATGGTACTGGACTTGGGACTATAATGGTCGGGTTTGGTTTCTATCAGATTGTTCTCTTTTGTTTCTTATTATACGATTACAGAATATCTATCGACAGGACTTCTATGGGTGAATCATTCTTTTCTCTTGTTTTGTTTTAAAAAACAGCCATAACGGATATACCAATGGATCCATGGTATATGACCACCACCGGCCAGACGAGACTCGTCCCTTTGTAGGAAAGGGTGTCGTACATGTTTACCTTGTTTGAGGTACTGTTGAGCATCGCGGGTTCTTGCCGCATTGGCCTCCCGGCCGAACTTACACATCCGCGTGTAGCACCGCGTTGGCCATGTGTCTAGCAAACATTGATTTCCGATGCATAGCGGCCGAGTTGGGCAGCATTCCAAATGACTGATGTTGACTTTTGACTGAAATGGATCAAATACATTAAAGACAGATTATTAATATTGATCGCTTGATGTCGCGAGGCATATATTCCAGCAAAAGTACGTTGTAGACTCGACGTTGGATGTTAGTCAGTTACTTTGGACTGAACCATGGAACGCTGAACTCTAATAACGAACAACTCTAATTGTCTATTTTGACCAACTCATTGCAGGCGGATGAACTCGAGGTGATAGGATTGCACCTAAGAATAGATCTTCTCAGTATTTGAAGGCTAGCTTATGTTCGGTATGTAGCTATTCATGATTGCACATTATACAAACCATTAAAGAGTGATCGCCAAGACTCCGGCTTGATATGGGTGGTTTCCGACAAATGTCGATCAGTCATGTTTGTACTCCGCCTTCCTCGTGCGATGGCTATGTCGATAGACTTGTACGAGACAGAACTGAACACCAAGCTGTCTAAGGCGCCAAATCTTTTAAAGACCTGGCTTTGGAACACTATATAATTAAATATTCCATCACCGTAGCCAACCTAACTATAATCTACCTCATACCACGCACTTTCTCAAAGCATCAAACTACCATCTATCTCATCCGAAACAGATCCCTTCCACCCAAATATTATCATGTGTTTCGGCTCATCGCGCAGAGAGACATATGACTCTCCGCCCCCGCGGTGCGTATATTTACGGCCATGACGCCTATAGCCAGCACACATACAACAAAGATTACGAAGCATATAAAAAGAAAAAGAAGTGTCGTGCACGTCAGAGCGCCGCTGTTATTGCTGGAGGTGGAGATGGTGGAGGTGGTGGCGGCGGGTGCTGCTCGATCTGGAGGGTTGAGAATGGCGTCGAATATTTCGGTTTTTTTATTTATCTTTTTTCCTTTTTTTTTAATTAATTGAATGGCAAGGATAATATTAACTATATTATATAGGCCCAAACGGGTCTAGAATATGACTCGAATATGGAAATGTAGGCAAGGGGATGTTAGAGACTCAGCCGACATGTACAATACAAACCTAAACCTTGCGCTTCACTCCGTGCATTATGTAGATGGTGGAGCTGAAGTTATCCATTGCCGTCTGTACTCCGTACTCCATATAAGTCATCGAGAATCTATAATTTGTCATTAAAATTAATTACTTCAGCGTCTATATATTTTATGACTCAGATGCATGCAATCGTATGAGACATGTCCACCCTGCATCTCGTGAAATGATTCCTATCAATTCTCACCACAATACTCCAGACCTACCAACTAATACGCAAAGCTCTTTCCATCTCTTGCCCCGTCTCCACGGCGATTGCGCCACCCATAGTAGAGTCTCAATAGAATGCAACCGGCTGTCACAAAGAAAAGCAATGCCGCATTTGTCCAATGTCCGGTTGGGTATCCGATCTTCGCCTCGTTGCTTTTATAAATCCAGACGCCGACAATCTGACCGGGTGCGCCGAATGATACGTTGAGTGCGATTGCGAGCCCTGCACCGGCTGTTGAGCTGATATTGGAGGATAGCCAGCCTAGTAGAGGTGGGATGCAGGCAAAGGCACCGCTGGCCGCGACTATGAGACATCCATAGCGGCTCTGGGGTTTGAGTTAGTTGATGACGCTCGGCTTGGCGCATGCTTGAGATGATTGAGTTGACTTACTAAATATGCACTGGCGGGGAGAACTGCGGAGGCGAGGAAGCCCATTGCCCCAATAAAAGAGAATATGGCTGAATGGAGACCACGGCTGTAAATTAATGGTACCAGGTTAGCGACATGCTATTCTTCAAGGAAGAAGAAACAAAAATTTACCTGTTGAAGTAGTCCGCAGACCAGGCCACGGCTACAGTTACGACATAAGCCACCGCGTACGGAGGCACGGTCATCAACTGAGCACGGAGGTCAGAGTATCCCAGGCCAGCGGTGATGGCAGGCGTAAAAAGAGAGAGACTTGAGAATGGCGTTGAGATGCCAAAGTATACCTTTTGGGTGATTAGTGTTCCAGAAATTGACAGGAGGAAAAGGCGCAGAAAACGTACCGCATAATGAGCGTACAATCTCCAATCCGTCAGCGTAGCCTTGGCATCCTCCCAAGACATAGCATGAGCAGATCCTTTCGATCCTTCCAAAATCAATCTCTGCGCAGCGAGTTCCTTCTCCTCAGCAGTAAGCCAACTAGCAGTCTCGGGGTAATCCGGCAACACAAACCAGACCAAAACAGCAGACGCGCACGATGGGGCCCCCTCAATGATAAACAGCCATCTCCAAGCAGAAAGCCCATGGGCGCCATTCATATGGCCCACACCAAAAGCAATAGCGCCACCAAATGCCCCAGCTAGTGTTGCCGAGGCGAGAATCAGGGCTACGCGGATCGATCGCTCGGAGTTGCGGTACCAGAATGTAAGGTAGTATACGAAGCCGGGGAAGAGGCCAGCTTCCATTACACCGAGGAGAAATCGGAGTCCTGTTACTTGGGCGTAGTTATGGGCGCCGCCGAGACCCATTGTTGTTGCACCCCAAGATAGCATGAGGAAGGCGATCCAGCGCTGGTGTTTGTTAGTGAGATTGTAATAAATGGGAATGGATGATATGCTTGGATTGGTTTAGACGTACACTTGGACGGAGCTTCTTCAGGAAGTAGTTTGATGGGACTTCGAACAATGCATACGCGATCAGGAATACCATGAGTGCGATCCTTTTGTACATCAGCGCTTTGGATTGTCGCGGTTAATTAATGGTTGCGACTCACGTGTACTGAAACGATGTCATATTAGTCTCCGAGAGAAGATCATTGCCAGTATCCGAATTCAGAATTTTGGCATTGCCTAGATAGTTCAGCTTCAAGTCTATCCAATATTGGGGGCCGGAAACGCACCGATGTTAGAGCGATCGAGATAACAAAGCAAGTAAATTGCAGCGCACAAGGGAATGATGCGTAGATCTTGTTTCCAGACCAAGGCCTTTTCACGTCCGTTGAGACCATCGTCGACAACATCGGGGCTGGCAAGCTGCAATACTGTCAGTCTTAAGCTTGCACACCGCAAAACCAATTGGTTCTATAACAAGGGGGAAGGGAAAAAGATACCTCTAAAGGTTGTTCAACATCTGGCATGTATTTTTCGGTTGCCATATTTAAGCAAGTACACAAAAGAGTTGTGTCAGGAACAAGAAAATCAGAAAAGACCTGTCTCTCTTTTTCTTTGACTTGCTTTTTTTTTTCCCGTGTGATTTAGCTCGGGTTTATGTCCCCCGCACTAGGGCGACTCGCCATTCCTCCGATGCCTCACCGGCATTGGGATATTTGGAAGATCCGATTTCGGGGCTGGATCTAATGTTTGTAGCGCCTGCTTCTTGTTTCTTAGTCTAGAACGACGATTCAGGCATATTTGGGTGGCATTTGATTATTGTCTCTTGTTGCCCCTGAATTGGGGTTTCCCCGGATCTCCACATCAAGATCTTGGGGACATCTGGGATCGTCCAAATGAGTCAACATAATAAGCATTGCTAGCAACAAGCAAGGATATCATTCACATTACAAGTATTGAATAATCGTTGCATATATATGGAGTAATTTGCAGGCTATGGGTCGGTTTTGTCGGGGCCACATGTTTCAATCGCAGTGCTGAGTCTCAACCAAGGCGAAAATATCCCCGACGTTGCAACCATAGAGCATTGAAGGACTTCTCATACAAATGAGTTCAAAAATATCTGAACCACGTAACTACATGAGTAGAGCGCATGTATAAAAGCAACTGAGCCTCATGATGCAAACCAGACAAACAGCTTATCAGATAAAAGTGTTCCTGATCGCATCGCAAACACTTGATCACCCCTCCCCATGCTATGCCACCGTTTGCTAGCCAGGCCCCTCGCTAAAATATCATATTCCACTCTATTCATACCAATCGCGAATATGTCGACTACCACCGCCCCCACTCGCAAACCGATGCCCTCCGCATTAACATTTGATCGTCACGCCAAATGCTCGGTACGTCCTCATGGCATGCCATTTTAAAACCTACTGTAACATAGATCTGATGCATGTTATGGTTACAAATAGACAACTAAGGCCCGTGCCAGTACCCTCCACCTGCCTCATGGCTCAGTGCCTCTGCCGATCTTCATGCCCGTCGCGACACAAGCATCTCTAAAGGGCCTAACATACGACCAGCTGCGAGAGACGGGATGCATGCTGTGCTTGAATAATACATATCACTTAGGTCTGAAACCCGGTCAGGCGGTACTGGATGCAGTGGGCGGAGCGCATAAGTTACAAGGCTGGGACCGGAATCTCTTGACCGATAGCGGAGGGTAAGTTATACTTCCCTTCCCTCGCACATTGATGGTATGTTACTAACCAGGTATATTGTTACTCAGTTTCCAGATGGTGTCGCTTCTTAAGTTGGCGACTGTCACAGAGGAAGGAGTGCGGTTCCTTAGCCCGCACGATGGCTCGCCAATGTAGGTGGCTTTACAGTAAACCGTCTAGCTAAATATCCGAAATGCTGACTTCTTGCCAGGTTACTGACTCCCGAACACTCAATTTCCCTCCAAAATTCTATCGGATCTGATATTATCATGCAATTAGACGATGTGATTGCAACCACTTCACCAGATCATGCTCGCATCAAGGAGGCTATGGACCGCTCTGTGCGATGGCTAGATCGGTGCATTGAAGAGCATAAATACCCTGAGCGACAAAACCTCTTTTGTATCATCCAGGGTGGTTTGGATCTTGAATTACGGAAACAGTGCTGTGAAGAGATGGTAGCGCGAGATACTCCAGGGATCGCCATTGGAGGTCTATCGGGTGGTGAGGCGAAGGAGGAGTTCTGCAAAGTGTATGTGTCTCTTCTTTTGCTAAAAGGAAATCAAAAAAGCTGACCAACCAAAGAGTGCATACATGCACTGAACTTCTCCCGGAACATAAACCCAGATACGTTATGGGCGTGGTATGTGTTACTGAATTAGTCATTCTGCCTTGGCTAATCACGAAAGTCAGGGATACCCCGAGGATATTGTCGTAGCAGTGGCTCTCGGTGCAGATATGTTTGACTGCGTTTGGCCGACACGGACAGCAGTAAGACCCAACAAACCCTGCGGCTCGATTCCCGTACTGACATTAACCAGCGCTTCGGCGATGCAATCGTCTCCTCTGGAACCCTCAAATTAAGCCATAAATCGTTCGCCGATGACTTCCGTCCAGTTGAGGAGGGCTGTACCTGCATTTGCTGTCGCCCAACTGACCAAGGTGGTCTTGGACTCACGCGAGCATATATGCACCACATCACAGCCAAAGAGACCGTTGGCGCTCATCTGTAAGTGCGGACTGACCACAATATCTTATTTTGATTCTAATAATTCCACAGTTTGACCATCCATAATGTCCATTATATGTTGAACATGATGGGGAAAATCCGACAAGCCATCATTGATGACCAATATCCGGCTTTTCTTCGCAAATTCTTCTCCGATATCTATGGAGGCGATAAATCAAAGTTCCCTGAGTGGGCGGTAGGTGCTCTGTGGGGAGTTGGAGTGGACTTGCTGGCAGATTCATGACGGCATGAGCACTATGAGTGTCCAAGGAATAAATGACGAAAAATTCGTTTCATACCATAGAAAAGCGTGTGCATCAGTTCCAGCGGTGTTCAGTTACTGAATGAACAGACTGGATCCCATCAAATATTTATTGAAAATCAGACATGAATTTACTAGTCCAGCAGTATCATCAATGGCATAAAATTACTTGCAAGTTCCTATCTATGGTGGTTTGTTGAAATCTTATATGGGCTTCGAACGTGTTTTATATGCCGGCATTGATGTTGATATTTTAGGGGAAAACATCAGCACTTCGTAATATCGTGTACCCAAGTAGGGAGACAACAGCTAACTAAAAGTTGATTAGATCCATGGATAATTTGCTTGAATAGATTGGTGCACTATAAAATACGACTCTAAGCACGTGACTACGTGTCGCGTCGACGCGACCCACCGATCTCCAAGATCCCCCCTCTCCATCGTCCACTTGACACTTTGAGTGTCTCTTTACCGTCAAATATCAAGGGAAAGCCTCATAGCCCGTCCTCTCACTAATCCAATCTTCACCATGACTCAAGACCAAGTCGCCTCAGCCCCAGTGGCATCCTCGCCGCCACATGACCCCTCGCACGAAGAGCACCAATACCTCAACTTGATACGCACAATCCTCTCCGAAGGCGAGCATAGACCCGACCGCACCGGCACTGGCACACAATCAATCTTTGCACCACCGCAGTTACGCTCTCTCTCTCAAAGCCGAACCCACAAGGCGGCGAGCCAATCCCCCTCTTGCCACTCCTCACCACGAAGCGAGTCTTTCTACGCGCCGTGCTCGCCGAATTACTCTGGTTCATCTCTGGCTGCACCTCGTCGCTCCCACTCTCCGAAGCCGGGATTAAGATTTGGGATGGAAATGGAAGCCGCGAGTTTCTGGATAAATCCGGCCTCGGCCACCGCGAAGAAGGCGATCTAGGACCCGTGTATGGATTCCAGTGGCGGCACTTTGGCGCCGAGTATGTCGACGCCAAGACGGATTACTCCGGCCAGGGTGTCGACCAGCTCAAAGATGTTGTGCACAAGCTTATTCACAACCCTTTCGATCGCCGCATCATCATGAGCGCGTGGAACCCCGCTGATCTGAAAAAGATGGCCCTACCCCCGTGCCATATGTTCGCCCAGTTTTACGTTTCATTCCCGCCTGGCATGAAGCTCGATGAAAAGACTGGCCGTCCGTCGGAGAAGGGTACCTTGTCCTGTGTGCTCTATCAGCGCTCTTGTGATATGGGTCTTGGCGTGCCCTTCAATATCGCGTCCTATGCTCTTCTCACCCATATACTTGCACACGCTGCGGATCTTCATCCCGGAACTCTCATTCACACTATGGGCGATGCCCATGTCTATCTTGACCACATCGATGCGCTTAATGAGCAGCTTGTTCGAGAACCAACAGAGTTCCCCGAGTTGCGCATTAAGCGTGATGACCGGGGCAGCGCGGTGGTTGACGGCTGGAAGGAGGATGAGTTTGAAGTCATTGGATACAAGCCTCACAAGACCATCAAAATGAAGATGAGCGTTTGATTTATATAGATTTCTGATTTGCGGGCACTGCCCGAGTTATTATTTCGTATGATACCAATTATTCTGTGATGTATACCACAGCACTACATTTTGAAATAGAAAATAGCAATGCATTCGAACTCCAAGCCTACATGTACAACAAATCGAGTTATGCATTGTGGAAGCAAAACATGCTTCCAGGTGTATCAGGCTGTGTCTATGCTTCTAAAAGCAAAATGCAACAATAAAAGATCAAACAGAGGGAGCAAATAATAGCAGAAATGCAGATAAATGCAGATAAGTGCATCATGCACTCCCAAGAACAGCCCCAGCGCCGCGAAGCAAGACAATCGTGTCGCCTTGCTTTACCTTACCAGCACCAATAGCCTCCGAGAACTCGAGGAAATCCCCAGATTCAACATGGAAGATCCGTAGCCTCGAGTCCTCCCCATCAACCCGATTATTTAAATTCTGAACCCGCAACTTCTTCGCCGCATCATCAAGCACACGGCCGACTTTCCACCTCGAGTCAAAAAAGAAATCCCCAGCCGGTGGCTCCGCAGCCTGTGTCTCCGCCGTACCAACAGTGTGCAAATACAACCTCTTGTCCACAGGAACCGAAGCATCTCCCTTAGCCGACCGTTTTATCCCATTAACAGCAACCGCACGCGCAGCTGGACTATTCGGCTTAGGCTTCAACTTGGGCAGCGCTGGCAGTAGGGTCCCCTTGGCAGCGGCCTGCTGCTTATCGCGGCCCCAAGTGCGCACGCGCGCAAACATAGACTTGATTGTATCGTTTGGCGAAGCGGCATTGCTCTGGCGCGCGCCCAGCGGGGTAATCTTGGCGCATTCGTGTTCCTCGCAGAGACGGTGTTTCAGGCAGTACTGGTGGTGGCACTGGGGGCAGCGCACGGCAGGGTCTTTGAGAGTGTTGATGAGGGTTTTGCACTGGGTGTGGGCGCATTGGTCGGTATTGTAGATAGATGGCTTTTCGAGGGTGGTGCGATTTTCTTGGCTGGTTTTGGTTGTTCCATTGCGGCGGCGGGCCCATTCTCCTTCGCGAGGACACTGGTGCGCGGTTTCGGTCCGGTGGTCTAGACAGTATGTGCTGTGGCAGGATTCGCAGCGGAAAGGGAGGAAATCCAGTTGACCGCAGTACTCGTATTGGCAGTGCCGGCCTAGGGATTCCAGGTCTGTGTCGGCCATTTGCGTGAAGGTTTCGTTTCGGTCACTAGAGGGGCTGCGCCCTTTGGATACGGTTATAGGGGGCATGATGATGTCTGGTCTTTGGGCTTAAGGTTATGACATATAAACCGAAAGAGAATGCGTGGGATAAACCAGATACTCGAGTATGCGATCTGATAGAACGCGCTGGCACAATCGCCATGTGACTAATGTGGAGAAGGTTCTGGGCTTATCTAAATGCGGAGTTAGCGTTCGGAGTTAGTCCATCTATGGAATGAACACATCCATGGTTCTCCAACGTAAGGGAACCTACAACATACATACCTAGGTACATATGTAGATGTAGATACCTACTAGTATGAACAGTGACGGACTTGGCAAGAGATATTACGGATGTTTGAAAACTGGCGAAATACTGGAGCAGTTTCAAGAACACCGAGATATCACCGACTACCAGTAAATTCCGTTTTCCTGAACGCGACTTCATCAGGCTCCTCAACCAGCAAAATATGCCTATGTTGTAAGACTGCTTTCTCAATGAGTAGTACTAGTCTGCCTTCTCGCCTAACGGAATCAACTTAAAAATTATATGTCTACAAGAGCCCGAGGAAAGTCACAGGAAAGAAGTTGAATGTCTCTCTTGGCTGTAGAGCATCCGAGAACAACATCGATGGAGCGATATGCCTGTGTCAAAAATAAGCATTTAAACCAATCTCACCATATTCCTAGTACTCTCTAACTCTTAGAAAGGCTATAAAAATTGACGTATTGAAGACTCATTCAAAGGATAGCACATGCAAGCTAGGCGACGGGAACTTGGCACCTCCAGAGTCTAGTGCTGTAAGAATTTCTCAAACTCGCCATGTATCCTAACAAGCGGGATTAACTGAATGCTTCCACTATCCAGCCTTGGTGATTGGCATTTCGACGCACTTGAGACACGCGAGTCCGAAGACGAATGTAACGCATCGTGATCTTCGGCAAAGCTGGCAAGATAGTTGTGGATTACTTGCCCGGAGATGAAGCCATCGGGGGAGATTCCCTCGTTCTTCATCGGATAGAACGAGTACTCAAGGAGCGGATAGCTGATCTGCGCGTAGAGACTGGGGTAGATGCGCTCCTGGCTCCAGATTCCACCGATCGTCTCTCCGTCATCCACCTCCAAAGTTACGGGTGGAAAGACGGCAGTTTCTGGCGCCAAAAGTGGTCATTTTCGGCGTCATTTTCACAGGTCCTCATATTCTAGTTGTAATTGAAATGGGCTGGCTGGCTATGAGTCAGAAACCCACCTATACGTACATAGTGACATACCCCAAACCCCGCGATGTCGGTACTAGTACTATCAAAGTGGAACTGTTGAGGAATTCCTATTGGATCCACCTGCTGGTGTATTGGTGCCCAGTGATGACCGCACAGAAATGTCACTCGAAATAATTCTTTAATGTTCAAATCTTACTTGAACAATAACTGTGTCTGACTGTGGGTATAGTCCAGGCAACGTTGAATGCGACGTCTATAGTCAATCACAAACCCATAAAGTGAAAGGGGTCTGTCTACCTAGGCATGCAGAAGTGGAAATGTATGGCTGTGTATAGAACATGGGGGTTCTTACCTGTGGCTACATATGTATCATACCCGCCTATTGGAGAAACATGAGTGAAGCTTTTGCCAGGGTATTGTCAAGCCTTCATGCAGTTAATACCTCCAGGGCTGCTTTGCCTACATTTTTGCGTTGCAATTAGGCATCTTTTAATTACGGTATATAGAAATAGAGACAATACCTTTTCTTTTATAAACGATCAACTAGTAATGTACTACTCGTACTAGTGAAGTTGTACTAGCAATGGACCGGGATGCAGCTCGGAACCCTAACCTTTTAATGCCTGATTTTAAAGGCGAACGGAAACCCCACTTCTGCAGAAGTCGGTGAAAAGAAGAGAAAATATCATCAAATATCATAGCATAAGTAAATGTTGGGATCGGGGAAATGCGGGGAGAAACCATACTTCAGTCCGTTTAGGGCAAGCATACGCGTTGTCCTGGACATCCTCGTATACCTTGGAAAGTCCGGAGTACTCAAAACTTCTAGAATCTCGTCAATCTCGTCCCTGAGTTAGTTATAAGGTCGATCGCGGTGCGGCGACCGCACCAATCACCGGCCCGTATCCAGCACCGGCCGCCGGCCCGGTTGACACTGTTATTGGTTCGCTTGGCCGACGCGTTGTCTTTTTGAGCCGGCGATCTATAAATGTCGATGGTGCTTGATTTCTTGATAAGATGTTGGCATTACATTATAGAAAACGGGCTGGGGATATATCTACGGAGGGGTTTCTTCTTCTATTCACTCTCTTCCTCTCTCCCCTCCTTTTATTCCCAGTGCAAATCCCTAACTCGTTCCATTGATCAGCATTGATCCACAGTAAGTTGTCTCAAGGAATGCCCCGCGTTGGGTTTATTTGGGCTAATAGTGTCATCCAGTTAGATTGAAGCTTTACTGAACCTTGCCCGGTCCTGTCTTTACATCACGAACACATCAGACTGCCAGACGGTCACGAACAGATGGTAATAGCGTTGCCCGCTTAAACCATACATCATAAGCCATGACACAGCAAATCCGAGAGGAGGCTATGCCCTTCGGTATCCAACACACCAAAAGCCGGATGGCGGAACTGTTAGCGGCCGATGTAGTTGTTGCTGCAGGTTCAGCGACATTGATAACGCCAGCGGTGATGATCTTTGACAGGTAAGTCAAGTCAGACTCCATTTATCAACAATATACTGACCGATATCACCCAGACTCGTCGTGGAGAAATCATTCTACAACCAACCTCTCTTCCCGGCATTCCGCAGACACCTCTGGTTCTCCCTCACACAACCCGCAACTTTCTTAACGTCACGACCCAGTCTCCTCGTCTGGTCCCTTTATACCGCAACCTTTGCCACTGCCAATGCCTCAGAGACAATCCTGAGCAAGTGGTACCCGAAGATTGATCATGCTATCGCAGGCATGACCACCTTTGCTTCAACATTCATAGTCAATTCCTCCGTGGGCATCTGGAAGGACGTGAAATTCGCCCAATTATTCGGCCACAGCAACACCTCTGTGCCGACCACAAACAACACAACCCCACCAAGCCCAACATCAACTCCCGCATCCACCTCCACCTCCAACACAACCTCAACCTCAACCTCTAAAACGGCCCGCTCAATCGGCCGCACCCGAATTCCCGTAGCAACATACTCAGCCTTCCTCGTTCGGGACGCCCTTACAATCTTTGGCTCCTTCAGCCTCCCTGCCATGGTTTCAGCATCAATCCCAGACTCCATCGCCTCCCAAGAATACCTCAAGATCCTGATCGCCCAGCTCGCTATCCCGGCCTCCATCCAACTCGTCAGCACCCCAATCCACCTGCTCGGCCTTGACCTATATAACCGGCCACAGGTAATGCCGACCAAAGACCGGATCAACCGTGTCAGTCGCGACTGGATTGGCGCGTCCCTACTGCGCATGTGTCGCATTATCCCCGCGTTTGGAATTGGCGGGTTCGTTAATACAGAGGGCCGGCTTTACTTGCACGATCAAGTTGGTGGTCGGCGGAGGGAGTCTTGAGGTTTCTCTTATAAATTATAAATTATAAATATACAGATACGGATACGGATTCATAGACAAATATACCCTTTCTTTTTTTTCTCTTTTCATCCCAATGTTCCATCTTGTGTGTGCCTTATCCGCTATCTCCCCCACTCCCGATATCACCGGGCCGGTTGTAGCGGTTGTAGACGCTTCACCTCGGATCGGCAAAGAACACAAATGTGAATTTTGGGCTTTCATTGCATTTTTTTTTTCCCGGGAGTTTCTCGGTTGGGGTTTGACAATGACGTTATCAGGGGTGGGCTTGTTAATCTCGAGGGATATTATTGCATATCGCTCGCCTTGACGGATAGCGATGCCGGTCGAAATTATACGGCTGGTTTACTACGCCACCTAAAATAATATGTTTTGGAAAGAGGCTTGGAAATGAGGTTGTTAGGATATATAAATTCTATTTAGAACATTACGACCACGGAGGGAAATCCGATACATACATATGTATCACTTGAGGCGACATAAAAGACATGAGCATATGTATAATCCCGGTTTCTCGAGTACATATTTGGTACTCATAAAGACACCACTTGGCGCATGACTGTGAAGACAAGCACTCTGGCCTTCCATGCCGTAACCATGGAGTGCAGTTAGTGCCAGTAAAAATTCATGTAGAATGCTATAGTGTCGAACTTGAAAGTGGTCGAATGCTTCGCTGCCAACCGAGTAAGTATAACGGCGATTCTGGTGGGATCTTTGCACGGGAATAGTGGCTAGTCGGTTTGAGAGACAGGGGACCTAGATATATACTGTGAAAGCAAGAAGTCTTTGTGCGAAACGACAAACTATCTTCCAAGGTCTTGAACTTCTTTGCCATGCTTTCTTGTCTTACGCTATGCTCCGTGGCGGAGAATTTCTAGGTCAATGTCGACATCTTATGACTTTATGTGGTATACAAACTACCTACTCCCATACAGCAAGAAGACTAGTTGTGAATAAGCTAAAATGCATATCCCCATAGTTCAACTTCCAGTGGTGGCTTTTACAAGTCGAAGAAATTAGTTATTCTCAGAAGTTTTGAGCGTGTTTCGAAAGTAGCCTCAGAGTGAGACTATGGATTCCGATATATCTATCTATACCGGATGAAAATAGATACTAGTTTCTCACTGGCTTGCTTGGGGGATATCCTAGCATGCTCGAAAGCATATTCGCTTCCACGAGGCCAATGCGTTCGCTCTCGGTCATTCGTAGGAATAACTCAGTGTAGGCGGTAGCAGCGCAGGGTATTCCATGAATGATTGCCCATCTAAGTAAGCCTAGCAGGGAAGCCAAAGCTTGAGCGAAAGGCGTGGAGTGGATGCTGGCGGGTACGCCTTTGATGGAGACGAATGGGTGGGATCACTTCGGGTGGTGGTCACCTCGTGCGCAGCAGATGATATCACAATACTGTGTGATGGATCAAGTCGGCCAGGTGGCTTGGTAGGGGAGCTCGATAGGAGGAGGAAAATACAGCCAAATTCATCGGATGTCGTTGTCAATGGCCTCGGTTCCAGACGCGCGGCCTTTGGATGCCGAGCTGGTACCCAAAGAGTCTGCATGGCTGAAATCGTGCAAGGCATGGTTCGGGTCAACGAAAGACGGATACTGCCCGCCGGCAGTATTGAAAGACGACGATCTCCACATGTGCTGGTGAGCGATATTGACCAGCTTTCCGAGGACCGCAATTTCGAGTTTCAGCTTGACGCTGTACAGCGTGGCCTTGAGGGTCGTTTGGTAGATATAGAAGTCCCTAAACTCGATGATCATCAACGCGATATCCATCAGGATACAAGAAACGTTGACAGCGAGCAGCTGCAAGATAGTCTTGCGACTAACATGATCCTGATTCAAGCGCAGCATACGATTTGTCTCCCACATGTACAACCCAGAGATGATAACCTCCTGCACACAGAAGCCCGTCAGCTGCAGCTTCTCCATGATATCGTACCCCGCAACTGAGGCTGCAGAACTGGAGAAGTTGGCCGCGTACGTGAGCACGGTTGTGGGCACGTGCAGCAAGAAAATGTTCATGATAATCATGGCCCTCACCATGCGCAGTACGCGCATGTTCTGAATCACCAGGTGGAGGCGCGAATACAGAACGAAGGATTGGCCGGTTACCATCGTCCACCAGCCGATTGTTAACAGCGTGACGGGCACCCAAGTTGCGGACGTCACGCCGAAGAATTTGAGCAGGTAGCCGACCGAATACGGTAGGATGCCAACGCTGGCTATCAGCATGCTCCAAAAATAGGGGCCTTCATAGCGTTTGAAGGTTAGGAAGATGAGCACGACTAGCTCGATCACATTGTACCACGCGACGCCGACGAATGTTGCGATCGTGATACGAACGCCAATACTGTCGCCTGTGTAACTGCCGGTGATCCAGTTCCCTGGGCTGGAGTTGCTGAGTGAGGACATGTCCTCATTTGGAGATCTGATATTGGAAGAAGAGGACACACGGACCGTGATGTGTTTTATTTTTCCTTTTAAGTGGCGCGGGGTTTTCCCCTAATTTATTGGAGGCTGGCTTTTTTTTCCGCCCCGTCCTGGCCCCAAGGGATGCCAAGTGGGCCAAATGTAATAGTAGGGACTAATCGATTTTAATTAGATCAGCAATTCGTCCAAGGCACTATAATGCGACCCACTTGCCGTGTTTTCTTCGATGCGAGGGGTCATAATTAATCTATTGTCTATGAAACACTGTACTTTCTTTGCTAGTTAGCTATCTACTTTTATCTGGGGCTGAGGTATCTCATAGCCCTGGAGAGTAGATTTGCTTAGATTTGGGGCTATGGCTGGTCACGCGTAGAGTATAAAATGCTTGGTGAGTGCTTATTACATGCCCAGGTGCTTATTAGATGCTTGTTATATGTAGCTAGGTATTAGCTAAACATCCTGGAGGTCATTAATTATCTACCAAGTACCAGAATATAAACATGAATGTGCAGGGTCGTCGTCGTCGTCGTCGTCGAGGGAATGAGAAAACACGGAGAAAAATCTGTCAAGTATCCAGGAAAGCACACGAATAGGAAAAATCAAGTATGTGTATGTACCAGTTATGCACGCTTCTTCCAAGCATGTAGGTACCCAGATAATATCAACCATCTTCAATATCCCATCTGTGCACGCCATCATTCAAAATGTCTGCGTTGAAGCCATCATTTAAGGCACCTTCATTCCAGAAGTCTTCCTGATTGAAGCCTCCAGTCCAGAACCACTCGTCAAAATCGAAGTTCAAGTCCAGAGCCTCTGGGATATCTCCCATTTGCGGCTCCGCCAACTCCTTTGGACCCTCGATGGGTGCCGTGAAGCTTCCGGCCGTTGTTGCTGGCGTCCACAGTCCCGTCGTCGCGTCACCCATACCAGATCCAACTGTGCTGGGAGATTGAACCTCCCTCTCTGTCTTACCCTCGTTTACCTCTCTCTCAAACTCTATCATGTACGCTCCTAGCGTGAGCCCCATCGTCCTCTTGAACACGCGGCAAAGGTAACTCGGCGTCACACCGACCTCTTCTGCTAACTCCTTCAAACCTCGCTTCACTGTCAAATCATGATCATCTCGCTTGATCCGCAAAAGCGCTAGAACTCTTGTGACCACCTCCTCTCTCTCTCCAATGAAGCTCGCATTATCCGGTTGACATCTCTTACATGGCCGGTGGCCATCGCGTCGCGCTTGGTCTTCTGTGTCATAGAAGACAACATTGGCTCTTCGGGCAAGGCGGGCGGGACAGGTCGGGCGGCAGTAGATCTTGGTAGATTTGACACCGTAGAGAAAGGATGAGTGGGAGGAAGGAGTGCGGTGTGTAAGAGCACGCCAACGAGCGTGGGTACTTTGGAACTGATCAGGACTCGGTCCCGAAGGTTGCGTTTGCATGTTGAAAGGAAGTATTTCTTGGAATGTAGGGATACAGAATGACGTTGGACGGTTTGCTCCTTTGTAATAATTGGAATATTTAATTCCCCGCTCGGCTCTTTCATCTTAGAATGCGGAGGTGACGTACCGCATTTGGTATGGAGGCTTACCGCCCAGAAAACCTGTCTCGTAAGATCATCAATATTACTTAGGGGGCCAAAATGACATTTGTTGTGAAGTACGGCTGACTCTACATGTTACTACTGTACGTTAAGCGATCTGATTCTGTATATTCAATTGGAGCCTGTACGCGTATGGGAGTTTGGACTAGGATTGAAGGAGTTGAGCATGTTGATCAACCACATCGATGTATACAGATGGATAAAACCCATTGGCTAAACAGAATTGAAGAGAAATGTTCAGTCTCCCGCATTCAAACAGTGTGGATATAATGTAATCTGATGCGTATACGTGCAAGTAATTCAAGGTATTCTGTTATGGAGCTTCTCAACCAACAGCTATACCAAGAGCTATACCTAATCTGACTTTGGTGGTATGGTTCAGCGGGTACCTTACATGATAACATCAAATCCTATGCAGGTACTGCTCAGGGTAGCATGATACCCACCCCCTAAGGAGGCTTAGCGTGACGGGGTTATAGATGCCTACAGGGCTATGGTGGGGATTAGGAATCCCAGCGTACGGCCATCGTGGGCTAGACTGGATGATAATGTATGTATATTCTAGGATAGGAAATCCCAAATGGATAGCGGGTGGTTTGGTTTGTCAATATGGCCCAGGACACTTTTGGCGTAATTTTCCATCTTGTGCTGTCCAGGAAAAGTCACCCTATTACTCCACTGGTTTCACTTATATTCACATATAAGGATGTTATGGATGAATTCAGACAAGACAGAGTACACCAGTACATCGGTACGCTCAAGTAAAGTAGACCCGGAAAGTGCCGCATCAAAACGTTCTAAGTCCTAGTATATAAGCTTCAGGACTAACTAATCTAATACATTGTGAGCCTTATATAGCCTCCGAAATACCGAAAGCCTGAGGTTCTACCACTTTATTCTCCAATTCCTCCCCTTTACTTTAATCCTAACCCATAGAAAAGATAAAAATGCACCGACATAGCTGAGTCCAGCAAAAAGAGCGACTCCCCAATACTTTTCTTTCCCTGTACCCCCCCACCGCGTCGAGAATACCCCCGGCAATTGGGATACTTGCAAGTACCCCGAAAGATACTACCGTAAAGCAGCTCGCATAATACCGTCCATATTCTTGAGTTTCGCAAAGCTGACCAAGGCATATTGGTGTCAGGCTAACATTTGAACCACTGCAGAACCCGAATAGTAGTATAAAGACTACCACTAGTGCGTAGGAATCGAGGTCTGGTGCGAGGATATCGGGTAGCCAGAAACCTAGAACTGATACTGTGCAGAAAAATAAGGAGACGATCATGGTATTGTATCTGCCAAATCGATCCGCCATGTCGCCCGCCACGTATCGGCCAACGCATGAAGCAGCATTGAGGATCGCGAGAAGCTGATATGCAAATGCCGACGACCCCGTCAGGGCCTCGTCATCTGACAGATTCTGTCGATCGATATAATAACGCGGCGTGTACGTAATCGGGATGAAGTACGCCAAATCCGTCAAAAGGACTCCGGCGGTTGTGAGTGCCATGGCTCCTGTTCCATCCATGAAGATTTTATAATCTGGCAATGTATCTCGCCAGGTTGTTTCTGCTCCTTTCCGCGGAGGGATTCTACTTCGGCAGAATGCCACACTGATAGCGCAGAGTACAAGCAGCACAAATCCGAGGATCCGGATCGACCATCCCCAGCCAACATGAGGGAAGAGTGATTGTATCATCAGGGGAAAGAGAACCCCACCAAAACCGCCTCCTATGAACGCTATACCACTAGCGAGGCCGCGACGCTCCATGAACCAGTGAGCGACACATCCCATCGATGGGGTCAGGAGAAGGGATGAGCCGATACCGGTCATTATGGAGAATGACAAGAATATTTGGTAGTATTCTGGATCATCATCAGCAAATGAACGCCAATATCAGCAGAATTTACGAGCATGGACGATTGCATGTCGTATCATATGAGAACTGATCTTACCCGTAGAGACACTGAGTGTGAAAATGCCAATGAGCGTGCAAATAGTCCCGGCAATGATCAGTGCACGCGGGCCCATTGCATCAAAGGTAGGCCCAATTTGTACTCCACAGACCCAGTTTACGAAGGCATAGACTGAGAATATCCAGCCAAGAGTAGATGATGAAGCTTCTGGTAATATCACTTTGGATATAACAACCTCGAACACACCGGATGTGTTGTAGATACCCAGTGATGAGGTCAAGCCACACCACGCACCGAGTACCACTAACCAGGCGTCGCGGCCACCCTCGGGATAAGTGATCTCGATGTCGAGAGGTGCTAGGTCGACCGTTGTGGGGAGATGTGGCGACGGCTTTTCGACGTCGGAAGGAGAAGAGTAGTTGCTACAAGCGAGCGGCTCCTTTTTATAGGAGGTATCCGAAGCATCCATTGGGGATGAATTGTGTTCGGACTCTATTATCTTTGAGTTATTTTTTCGAGGATTGGAATCATCTGTGGAGATGGAAGTGAGAAGGAGGCGATTCTTTGCTACCAGTAAATTGCGACCTTCTCGAAGCTTTGTAGTTGACCTTCTTTCCCGAGTTTTCCACCGAGTGTGATGACACAATGCAGTGAACAAGAATTTAATTGAATGGAGAGGGCGTAAAGAAACAGAGAAAGCATAATATACCCTGCCAGTATGTCCTGAATGTGTCCAATCAGCAGTAGAAGAAAAAGCTGACCACATAGTGACCAATTATAGCGGAAGACTGAGAGTGTACTCAAAGTAGCCAATTATTCCAAGGTTGGTCCATATCGGGCTAGATATAGACTCGCTGACAATAGCGAGATCGGGTTAATTCTGGAGGCGATTTCATGCGACGTCCGCACCGCTTCATGGTAGATGCACAGCGTGCTAGAGCTACTAGGATTATTTTATACTTGGATTCTCGAAGAATAATCTGTGTGCTTCCTGGACCATTTAACCGCATCCATACATCGCAACTCTTGTAGTTCGTAAGGTGAGATCCTCTTCCGAATTGCCCCAATGTTCTCAAATTGACCAATCAGCAGTGAGTGACCCAAACTATGAACTCATAGTAACCAATCAGAGCTGACTATGGAAGCCGAAGGTAATTAAAATAGCCAATCATCGTTACGACCAGTAAGCCACGCGAGAGCAGGTGGGTACAAATGAGGTACGTACCTAGGTACATACAGCATACATTATCTACGGACAACATGCTATAAATCTTGGTTCAAAATGACGGTATGACATCAGCCTAGAAACCATCGATGTACCGAAAATGAAAATACTACGCTGTATATCACGATAAAGCATAACAGACTCTGTCAGACCTAGAGGGGCGGAGTATCGGCAAACACGCTGTCCATCATCCTGAAATAATATTAGCAACACGTCAGCATGGATTACATGAAAAAGCTCACATAGCAGGATACCGGGATCCAGAGACTTCAGTCCGCGCGATCAACGCCCGAATATCTTGGAGCTCCGTATCTGTCAAAGTAAGAAAGGCGGAATTGGTGTTTTCGTCAAGATTCTTGATCGATTTCGTTCCGGGAATAGGAATAATGTCAGAGCCCTGAGCAAGAAGCCATGCAATGGCAACTTGGGCGGAAGTGCTGCCGTGGTTATTGGCAATATCTTTCAGCCCCTGGACCAATTCGAGGATCTTTGGGAAGTGTTCCTGTGCGTATTTGGGGAGCATACGGCGGAAATCATTTTCAGGGATATCGGAGAACGATTGAATCTGTCCAGTCAAGATGCCTCGGCCAACGGGACTGTAGGCAATAACAGCAATACCAAGTTCACGGCAGGTAGCCAAAATATCGGTGGTGGACGATTCAATGTCCAAAGCAAAAGGACTATATTCCACCTGGTACGCTGCAATGGGGTGGACAGCGTGAGCACGGCGCAGAGTTGCAGCTGAACATTCAGATAGTCCAAGATGCTTAATCTTGCCTTGGCTAGTAGTGTATCAGTGACAGAGTCTCTTGACCCGAAAGGGTGTGACTTACTTCTTCAACTCAACCATGGCCTCGATGGTCTTCTCAACAGGTGTCACGCCATCAACACGATGGCAGTAGTAAAGATCTATGGTCTCAATCCCGAGTCTCTTCAGACTCTTCTCACAGGCAGCCTTGACATATTCGGGGTCAGAGCGGACTGTCTGAATACCCGTGCTAGTGTTCCATTGGATCGCAAACTTGGTAGCCAGGAAGATATCATTGCGGTTTCCTGTCTTCAACCACTCTCCTACTGCGTCTTCGCTGTCAAAGTACAAGTCGGCTGTGTCCCAGAATCGCGCACCGATCGAATGGGCATGTTCAAGGAAAGCTACCTTGTCTTCTAGGGAACCGGCAGATCCGTAGACACTACCGAGGCTCATGAGCCCGAGCCCAACTGCGGGAACTTCAGGGCCGTTGCGACCAAGGGATCGAGTTGGGAGAGACATGGATGGAATGATATCAAAGAGAATCCGAGAGAGAAGATAGTAGTAGAAGTTGAATTGTGAGTATTGTAGTGAATTAAAAGAAACATATTCAGGGAGTAGCAGGCCTTATATATTTGTACACGGATAGTCTATTCAACGCTAGCTCCACACAACGTAGAATCTATCCGCAGTCCGAGTCCATTGCAGAATCATTCACAGCATCTACCTACCTAGGTAGGCTAGGTACTTCATATATGGATACCTGTGGTCCCTTTAATAGGATTCAGCCAATCAAAGCAATATAAATGCGAGCGCACCAATCATAGGTTGACGCAGTTAAGCATTAACTCCGATAAACTCCACTCCAACCTTTCAGAATCCACTTTAGTATTCCCGCCCCGGGCCAGTCTTGAAATTACATAGACACGTACCTACCTACGTAGTTCCTTTGATTCCCCAACTAACTGCTGATATGCAAGCTCATGTCCCATTAGTCCGCAAAAAGGCCAAAACAGGTTGCAAGACCTGCAAGTAAGTATTTGCCTGTCCTCACTCTAGCACTCCCTTAACTGGATCAAGAATCCGTCGGGTCAAATGCGACGAAGGCCGACCAGCTTGCCGACGCTGTGTGTCAACCAGACGAGTCTGTGATGGCTATGGCGTTTGGGGAGGAGGCGGAAGTCCCTACGGGAAACCACAAAGCAACCGAGCTCTATCAACCTACTGCACGCCGGTTCCAGCTGGCAACCTCAGCCACGAAGAACAGCTGTGCTTCGACTGGCTGATTAGACGAACCGCGAAGAAGTTTGCCGGTTTATTTCCATCCGACTTCTGGGAGACCTTGATCTTCCAAGCTAGCGCACAGGAACCCGCCGTGCGTCACGCTATCATTGCCTTGTCGTCTGCGCATCGTTTTCAAGGGCGATATGCCGCCGGGCCGAATCAATATGACGAGTGTTTCACTCTTCAGCAATATAATAAGGCAATTCAGCACCTACGCATCAATACAACCAACAATAGCTACTCTCTCCGAGTAGCGCTGATTACGTGTATGCTCTTTATCACCCTCGAATACATGCGCGGGCAGTATCAGATGGGGACTGCACATCTCCAATATGGCATGAAGCTCCTCTCCGATATTCCTACCCCACGTCCTCCGTCATCCATGGTCCCGACCATTCTGGCTCCTGAAGAAGACTTCGCCTACAACGCCCTAGTTGACGCCTATGTTCGACTAGGTATTTACTCAGCCATGTTTGGCCACGTGCCTTCACACGTGTATCTTGTAACAAAAGACCCGCGAACCACCAGTCTTCCGTATACATTCAGCTCGCTCCTTGAAGCAAGACGCAGCCTAGACGACCTCTTGAACAGAGTTCACTGTCTAAAAAAGCATTATCACGACCACCACGCATCCCAGACACCAACCAGCAATCAACAAATGCTCAATACACAAAGCGTTCTCCTCACTGACCTATCCCTCTGGCGTAAAACATACACCATCTCAGTCGCAAGCCTCGAAACCAACAAAATATCGGGAAAAGACAAAACCGGCTACCTCCTCCTACGGGTGCACCACGAAATGGCCACAGTAATGGCCTCAGTCTGCCTCTTCACCAGAAGGGACCGAGTCCGAGCTGAGGTTTGACACTTATACGGAGAACTTCGTCAGAATAATGTCTGGCTTCCTCGATATATGGAAAAGCTGGACAGCAACGGCATTCAGCGAAGAAGATTTCTTTAAATTGGCCACCGCACCCGACGACCTGAAAGCCATCTTCCAGGACTTCAACACGATGTCCGACATGGACGCGATCCTGGATAATTCTCTACTAGAACTCCTCGAGAAAGCCTCCACAGTCAACTGCTACCTGCAGGCACCGGACTGCGGTAAGAGCGGGTTCACCGTTGAGATGGGGTATATCCCGCCTGTATACTACACGGCTCTTAAGTGCCGTGTTCCGCGGATCCGGCGGCAGGCTGTGAGGGCGTTGAGGGCAGCGCCGCATCAGGAGGGGGGTGTGGAATGGTTCGATTTTGGCGGATGTTTTGGAGGAGGTTATTAGGGTTGAAGAGGGGGATTTTTATGCGGGCAATGTCCGTGTCAATTCATCTGTTGGGCAGGTTCTACCCGGAAATGAGGATTTGCTTGTGCCGAAGGTGCCAGCCGAGGCAAGGGTCTCGGATGTCAGAGTTCTTCTGCCGGGTAATGTTGGGGATCATACTTATTTTCGCTATCGGAAGAGGGCTGCGGATGGTAAGTGGGTGACTTTTAAGCAGAAGATTGGTATATAGAGGTGGGCGGGTGCCGTAGTCACCTTTCTCATAATCTTCTTTCATTGTTTATTGTACAATTTTTATGTCGCCGTATAAAGGCCCTTGGGTCGTGATTTCGTAACATGATTTTCAGTATCCATAACACCCAAAGATCTTGTCTCCTGCTTTTCCAGATTCATAATGGCTGAAGTCTTATGCCTTGCATAACTGCGTTACTTCCCACCTACCTTTTGACTCCGCAAAAATGCAGCCACCTGCTCATGCCTCGTGACAAAAAACATGCGCTTCCGATCCGACTTCCAAACCAGCACGCCAATCTCCGCAGCATACTGGCAAGGAGCCTGATATTCGGCCAAGCTGGTGAAATCCTTGAACAAAAAACCCGCCGTCGCCCGGAGACGGTCCCGCTCCAGCTGCCACAGTCTGATCTGATCTGTCACAGTAGGCGGGAGTACAGATGCCGGGACACCCTTGCCGTTCGGTTGGGCAGCGCTGTGCTTCCGCAGCTGTGGGTGCGCGTGCGATAATAGGTACGAGATGATCTGATCGGCAGTGATTCCCATCTCGATGGCTCGGCGGACAGACTGTCTGGTGATCTTGCCGGTGACCAGATTGGGGAAGCGGTATTTGAGGTTTGTGAAGAGGGAGATGAGGGATATTTGTAGGGGTGATGAGGTGTAGGCGTACAGTCTATAGTTGGTTTCGATGATGATAAACCCGGAGCCAGAGCCACCAGCCGGCCCCGCTGGCCCAGTCAGGGAGCCTGTGACAGGGTTGCTCAGAGCGCTCGAGTCGGATGTAAGTGTAGTTGCAAGACGAGTGGGATAAAAACGTGTCGCGTCGGCGTGTTCTTGGTAGACAATACCAAAGTCGGCGAGGTCCGTGAGAGTGCGAAGTTGGTTGGGGGTCATATGGCTCTTGTCGTAAGACGATCCGAGTTCCAGACTGCTCAAGAGGAACAGGAACGAGAGAACCTCAACGCTATCCATGCCGATGGCCTCGGCGCTCTCGACATAAAGAATCAAAATATGCCAGACCTGGGTATTCACGTCCTGTAGCACAAATCCGAACCCATCTTTCGTAATGTCGACACGGTTGCCTCGAATCTCAACTAGGTGTCCCGCTTGGAGAAGCTGTTTGACACCCTTGCTCAAATTGACCATGTCGCGCTGCCCACTCAAGGCACTCGTTCCAACCATGTACCCCATGACGCCTTCCCACTGCCGTCTAGCATATTCGTCCAAATCGGCGATCGAGGTCAGGGTGTGTTCTGGGGCTTGCGAGAATACACCGAAAGAATGAGAGTCCTCGGCGCCCGTCAAAGCTTGTCGAAGCGAAGCAGCGAATGGGTTTGTGATCATGTACGCACGGACATTCTCACCTGTGAGGGTTGTAGAAAGAATATGAAGTCGACCCAATATTGAAAGCGCATTATCTCGTTCCCTTGTGTAAACACAGTCAGTAGTGACTAGAGCCAGACCCGTCAGATAAGCCACTCACTTCTTGCTCTCTGAGTTGACCCAAACTTCCAGATCAGCCGTTGGAAGAGGATCTTTTAAATAGAGTAGGGCCATCACAAAGCATTTTGCTACATTCACTGTTAGCACAACATTACCTTCCAAGTGAGTGAGCTCAATGTACCTAGATCGGGCAGCATGCGCCTGAAGATCGCGAGGGCTGTGGATGGCTGTTGGTATAGCTTATAAAAGGTTGTCCCGGGGAGCCCCTCTAGGTACTCCAGAGGACGGGATGTTGCACTCGCCATGGTGAGCTGTGAGAAACCAAGTTCTCAAGCAACTGAAGAGAATAAGGTGTTTAGGTGAAGTGGTTGAATGAAATGACGCTGGTACGGTTGCCGAAGCGGCCATAAAGTGCAGCTCCGGGATGCTCCCGAGAGACAAACAATATTACTCCGTAGACGTATTAACCCTCCCTATACCATTCCACCTAGACAATTCATAACTTTTTGAGAAATGGCCTCTCTTAAATTTGTCCGCTCGGTAATTGCCAAGACACCCTCACCACATATTCTATCATGTACTTCTTACTAACGCATTTCCCTATCTATAGGTGTGGGAGTCCTTCCGAGCTACCTCGGGTCTGGAGCCTCGGTATGGAGTTCATCCCAACTTGCCTCTTTACCTTCTAGATAGTAGAGAAGAACTAACATCTCACTTCGACGGAACTGAAGTCTGTTGAATAATGTAAGTCTGAGCCAATTTCCTAACGGTTTACATTGGATCACTGACCTCTACTATAGCTCCGTGTTACAGCGGCCAGGCCCGGTGTAGTCAACTTTGAGCTGGATATTCAGAAGGAGCATACAGTATGTCCGTTTTGTGATGCAGTTTCTCTGGCAAAGATTTCTGCAAATCTTTTTTAAAGACCCCAATTCTCACATGAAACATCGTCTCTGACATCTATATCATTAGAACCGCCTGAATATACTCCACGGAGGCACTATTGCGAGCATGGGTAAGAGATCCTTGTATGTGGCCCAGAAGATGTGACACTTGGCTAAAATATGCTCTAGTTGACCTCGGAGGTTCGTTGGCTGTGGCATCTCGCGGCTTGTTCTCGACGGGGGTGTCAACGGACCTAAATGGTAAGTTGACAAGATAGGCATCACATCTGACTTCTCTGTTTCTAATAAAATCCTAAGTCACATATTTGAACTCAGGCGGCAAAGTCGGTGACCGAATCATGGCTGTATGTTATTTCTCCTTCTATTCTTCTCGGTTTCTCAATCCTACCAAATGAGTACTAACTTTTGACATTAGGAGGTGACTTGTGACAAATGTATGCTATCTGACTTCTTCATCACGTCTATTTTAGTTAATACGCTTGCCATGAACTAACTAGCCACTCTTAGTTGGCAAGACCCTTGCTTTCACAAACATCAAGTTCACGAACCCCAACGGACATATCGTTGCCCGTGGGAGCCACACGAAGTGTGTACCCTATTCTATTTTCCAAAAGTAAACTGCTAATATCACTTAGGTATGTGACCCAGGCTTGGAAGGATCCTAATAACATTGTGGAGGAAATGAACAAGCACAAGGACCAATAAAAACGAAATTGGGTACAATTGATGGACCCGGAGCGTTTTGGTCGAACAAGTCTCGCATTCACTTCAAGTCATTACACCCAAAGGAAAGATCAGTCGATATTGCAGCAGTAAATTCGAGTCAAAAAAGACCGATTATAGAACACAGCGAGTCTGATCATATCCCCAATTGATACCACTCTGTCTGAGACCGGAAATTTTACGCAAGTTCACTGGAAATAGATAACCATTTAAATCTGTAAAATGAGGTTCTCATTGAAGAGCCCCGTAAAAGTACAAAGCAGAAAACGGGATGTGATCCCATCAAATTCCTTTATTGAGTGCTGCTGTTACCACTTATTCGCGAAACAATTCATACAATATCTTCATCCTCATCATCAGCCCCCATAACCTCATCCTCATCCACATAGTCATCTTCGCCAGCCGGCGCCGCATCCTCAATAGTGATATCTCCATCACCCATGGCCTTAATCTTGGCTTGCGTCATCTCAAACACATATTGGCCAAGGTGCTCAACACTCTCCATCGGGGTGCCCTCAATGGCGGCGTTGGCTTCCCGCGACGACGGGAACATCTCACCAGGCGCGAGCATGAGCTTATCCGGTCGTTGCAGAAGAAGGTCGAATGCGGGCTTGAGTTCGTAGCACGATTCGAAGACTTCCCGTCGGCCAAGCACATACAGACCTAGTCGTGCGCGGGAGAGAGCTACAGTCAGACGGCGAACGTCGCGAAGGTATCCGACGCTGCGGGTTCGGGTGAGAGAAAGGATGACGTCTAGAAAAATGTTAGCCATTCCCATATTTTGAGTGGCGTAGATACGCTTTGGGAGGAAGTCAACTCACAATCATTCTGTTCTCCCTGATAGCGATCCACTGTCGTCACGATCTTGGGCATTCCAAACATGGGGTTCTTTCCACAGCGGTGACTCAATACATCCCGGACCAAAGCTGTTTGCCCAGCATATGTGGCTAAGATCGAGATTTTAGAAGCAGGGTAGCCCAAGAGTCGCATGTACTGATACATGGCCACTGCGTACTCCGCTTCACCCAAATTCTGGATAAAGTGAGGTGTCGGCTCTCGCTCTCCAGAACCCTGATAGTCGGGGACATTGATGAACTGGTAGTCGAACTGGAAACCGGCATTGGCCTTCTGATATTCGGAGGCAGTTTCGACCACTGGAAGATCTCCGAGTTGCTTGTACCGCCAGCGGAAGAGCTCTGCAATGCTAGGTCGTGCGCGACCCTGCTTATCCAGGTTGATCACTGGGACACCCAACCGCGCCAGCCGCAGGAAGAGACTTTGTTCGAAGTGGGCATATTGACGGAAGGCCATGTTCTGGATGATGGGTGAGTTCTGGTGGTGATCACCACAGAGCACAACACGCTTGAGAGGAAGTTCGCCGTTCTTCATGTTTTGCAGGGCGTTAGGAATGAAACTCTCAACTTCAGTAATCTGCGCGGCTTCTTCCATGACCACGTTGTCATAGTGGAAGCCTAGATCGGCAATTTCCTGCCGGCGCATAGCTGCGTGGGTCGAGGTCATCGCGATAATGCGGGCCTCCTTGACGAGAAGATAGTTCGCTTTATCGCGGGGTTGTCTCAAGATCTCGAATGGTCGGATGTCTTCCAACTCAGAGAAGATTCGAGCGATGTGGCGCTCGCAACCTGCAGCAGTATCAATGATCGCCTCCTTCGCGGCTTGTGCTTCGAATAAGGGTTGGGGAGCATCTGCAAAGTATGATTGGAACGGGAAGGACGCGATAATCTCTTCATTTGACGTTCCTTCGGAATTGGCTCGATCCCAGAATTTGGCCCATGTTGGCTGCACGTAAACTGTGTTGAAGTAGCCTGCAGTCTCACATGAATTTCCATGCGCACCCTCGACCCCAATTGATGCCGCCAAGCGCATCACTTCTGACAGATAGTAATTGCGATTGTCAAGGAAGGATTCGACTCGTCCATACTTGCTGTAGTTAGAATCAGTCTCCAATTCTTCCTCGCCGTGACCCAGTCGCAACAAGTGCCTTTCATCAATATCAAGGGCAATGATTTTCTGGAATAATTGATTGAGGGCTTGGTTGCTGTGTGCAATGAGTAGCGTCCGTTCATTCGGGAAATTGTGGTAAATGTTGTTAATGATTTGGGTGGTGACATCAGTCTTTCCAGTACCAGGCGGACCCACGATTACGGTGAGTCCAGGCTGTGTTCCCGATGCGATGGCTTCGACCTGGGCGGGTGTGAATCGGATTTTGTTCAATTTGGGAGTATCGACGGGGTAGGGGCCAGGGTTTGGTGGCTTGTATGTGGAAACACGCATACTGCTAGGCGCCAATTCTGTCTCTGCAGCTTGTTCCCGGCGTCGCTTCTTTGGCGCATGAGGTTCTGCTGCAGGCTCTTGTTCAACATATTCAAGAACGTAGGGCGGGCCAAAGCTGGCATTCTCGGCGCCCGAAGGCTCTATGCCTGGGAAGCTTTCCACCAAATGAGACCAGTCCAAAAGTGTGTCTCGGAAGTCGACAGTGGTAAGTCGGTTTGGCAGCTGTGTGTATCGAGCACTAGCGGGATCTCCATAGCCCAGGAAGATGTCTTGGAGCCAGGAAGGAAGCGTCATATCAGAGACAATAAGCTTTTGCATGGTCTGCAGAATTGACTTGAAGTTATTCTCCCTGCCCTTTCTCCGTGCAACCACGTTGATGAGGGGGTAGATGTCCGGTTTGCCGTGGGCCTGCTGGTCCTTGTCGGCTTTGAATGCAGCCGCATCCAGGTTGACAATCAGCCTCCTCGATCGTGCCCTGGGCTGAGAGCCATTTGCCTGGCTACTATTTTGGCGCAACGCGCGGCCTTGCTCGTCAAGTACCTGTACGATCTCGGCCGTTCGAAGATGGGTCATCCGAGGGGCTTCAGGTGCACCTTGTTCCGACTGTGGCGAGCTCGACTGGACCGCCAAAAGATAGACGACGTCATCGGGACGGAGTGAGTCCCATTCTCTCCTAACATTATCCGCAAGCCTTCCTACCTCTATCGCGATCTCAGCTCGAACAAAAGCCGGGTTTGTTGCCCCGACCTTTGGTGGTGCGACATCGATGATAGCAGGCTTTGAAATTGGAATGGCCATTCTAGAAAATCCCTCAAAGTTTAAGCTTCCATCGCGTGCTGCCTTGGGCTGCATGCGTTTGACGAGGGACTCCATGTCCTTGCGGATTTGGAAGAATGCTTCTGATCGGTACAGGAGAAAGGAGCGCCAAAGGAAATCTCCGAGACTCAGATACTGGAGATTTAACTTCGGGATCGCCAGAGGCCTCGATCCATCGTATGTCTCATTCCTCAACAAGGCCGGGTCATAGAGAGTTTCTTCCGTCGGAAGTGGACTCAACTTCTCGACAGCTTCTTGGAAGGGCACCTTGCGTTCATAGGAAGATGCCAAAACTTCCAGATAGAATCGACGGTCTGGGGTGACATGCGACGATTTTGGGTAGCTTGTGCGGAATCCTAGGTGAGAGCAAAGGCTCTGGAGTTCCGGCTCGTCCAGAGAAGATAGCTGTCCCTCTAGATCCGCTCGCTGCGCAATCGACCCCATATTGGATAGCGCGAGGATCATGAGCTTGTCCTTGAAGAACTTCATTGAGGTTCTTTGCAGCTGGGCCAATTCCTGGCAATGCAGGTCGTAGACTCCCTGCGGAGAAAGAGCCTCGCCAGAGTAGTCATCAATTGCAAATTCAACAAAATGCTTGAGGAGGCCGTGGAAGTCGCGCAGAAGAGCATTATCAGACACACGGTAGAGCTGTGAAAGGCGGATAACCGACAGAAGGTTGAGGTCCTTCAACAACGTGTTCACGTAGCGCCTAGTGGGAAGCTGACTTTCGAGATCAACCAAGAGCTCAAGGAAACGTTCACAGTATAGCAAGTTCTCAGCCTGGTCCTTTTCGGGTCCGTTCAACCTATGAAGAAAATCCAAGAGCATTGTATATAGCCATGATCGTTCGAAGCGCATCTTTGCTTTTAATGTCTCATCTCCAGCCTCATATCGTTTCGCAGAGGCTCTCCATGCCTTTTTGAGTGTCGGGGCCTTTGCAATAATACGATCTCTAGCCTCCTCGCTGGCCAGATTGTGCCAGATCGAGATAGAAACGAGGGGCGCGCATTCTTTGCGGATCAGGACGTTCTCGAGTGACTGGAAGGCGCTGATAACAAACGATATGATAGAGAGTCTAGAGCGAGTCGGAAGTGAATGATCAATGCTCATCGAGAGAATACGGTGGAAGAGATTGGAGAAGTCATCGGCGCGGTCGGAGAAGATATCTGCAACTGTCAGCTTCGTCGCGTTATAGAACTCGTCGCATTGACTCACGCCATATCGGTAAGTGCTCGCGATGCTTCACGCTGACAATCAATGCAATCAACAGTACATGATGATTCGCCGCATCCTCTGTGTAAGTCGGCCAAAGAAACCTGGAGAACAATCAAGTCAGCGTTAGCCCTACAGGCATGACTAGATAGAACGTACTTCTCAAGAATGTTCAAGTTCTCGAGGATCAGTAACGAGCGACTGCTGAAAGCCTCTGCTTCCAAAGGATCCCACAATTGCTTCTTGATGACATCTGGTTTGGCCTTACGGACCTTCGTGTTCAGCCAGTGGGCCTTGGCTAGTTGCACCCACGGGCTTTCTTCACGGAAGTCCACCACTGTAGGCCTGGATTCGAGACTCTGCGCCATCGCAGGAGTCAATAGTTTCCTTAACCTAATAAATCGGTGTTGGTCAAGGAGGGGTGGATTGGCGCGGTCGGAACATATGAATGAAGCTGGGGGAGCTTTTTCAAAAAGTCTTGGCTTTGAGTTCCGCCGAGCCGCAGCCCTCAATCAATCCGACCACTTTGTTTTCCTCCTTCCTACACCCATCCAAACTTTCTTCTACATCTTGGAGCCCGAATCCGAGGGACAATTGAGGATACCGTTGACAAGGATTTAAAGATCGCAATCAAGAAAAGTCCAAGGCCCCTTAAAAGACGTTCGAGAAGGCGCCTACGAACACGCTCGAGACGACACTCCGAGACGACACTGAGACAACCCCTCAAGGGTCCCTTACGAAGGCACCTGGGTAGACGCTCAGAATATGACGAACGAGGACGATGCCGGTGTCCATGCCTACAAAAGACTAGTGGACAGTCTCCTGGATCGCGCCGCGCAGGTCAAGCCCGACAAGCAGATCGAACCCCCCTTTGACCGAAACACACCTAGGCGAATCGATATGGCAAGTGCCGTCTGAGGATGACAAGGCTATAAATCATCTGACCCCACAGACTAAGCTTGCGGCCGTGGAAATCGCGTTTCGCGAGAAGTTCTATCGCGTTTTGGTATGGCCCGTACAAACCTCTAGTCCCAGGGCATTGTTAACAGTTCGTCATAGGCCTCGACTTCTATCGATGATCCTACTTTCATTCAAATCTGGAACCTCCTAGACATCGTCTCGATATTTTCCGATAATGGTCAGTCGTACTCCCTCCGCAGTCCACGACGATCTAACAATCACCAGAACAATGCGAACCCGGTCTGATTTTCTGGCTCATTGAAGAGCTCCTGGATAGTCAAACAATTGATGGTTGCCGCAAGGTGTTCGACTACTTAGAATCCCGAAGGGAAAGGAACACCAAGGTCAGCATGGCCCCTCATATACTGGATCTGTCGCAAAGCTGACCCCGCCAAAAGAAACATTTCAAACAGAAAAGCTTAGTTATTCTACGATCATGCAACGAGCTTCTTCGCCGGCTCTCACGCGCTGAAGATACAGTATTTTGCGGCCGGGTGTTTATCTATCTCTTCCAGAGTTTCCCACTTGGAGACAAGAGTTCGGTTAACCTTCGCGGCGAGTTCCACTCTGAGAATGTTACGACTTTTGACGAAATCGCGAAAGAGTCTAGCGCCAAGCAGGAGCAGGATACAACAATGACTGAAGGGGCTGAACCCTCGGCACCCGGAGAGGCAGTGGCGGGCCAGGCTGAGACCACTTCTCAGGAGACACCGAAAGTGCCCAAGGTTGTTGTTTCTCCTGGCGATGAGAAGAAATCAGATGAAGTCGACTTGGATGCACTCTACCCGCTCTTCTGGAGCCTTCAGGCCTATTTCTCCGCTCCGAGCAAGATGTTCGACGCTGAAAGATTTACATCATTCAAGACTGGAATGGAAGCTACGCTGGCTGCATTCAAGAACATCAACACCGAGATGGAAAATGAGAGCTCTGCCCGAGCCTCGGAAGATGCCCGCAAGTCGAACAAGCGCAAGCGCATTGCGGATGGTTCTGAAGTCGCCACCAGCTTCAACCCGAAGTACTTAACTAGCCGGGATCTGTTCGACCTCGAAATCAGCGATACCGCCTTCCGACGACATGTTCTAGTCCAGGCTCTTATTCTCCTCGACTTTGTGCTTTCTCTCACATCAAAGTCCAAATCACGCCTGGCCAATACAACAAACAAGTCTGTTCTCTACGGTTTTACTTTGAATGAGGAGGATACCAAGTGGGCGACCAGCATGCGAAAAAGCATCGAGGGATATCTGCAACAAGGGCCCGGAGGCAAATTCTACTATCGCATGGTGGACACAGTCTTGTCTCGAGACAAGAACTGGGTGCGGTGGAAAGCCGAGGGCTGTCCATTGATCGAACGACCAGCCATCTCGGCGGAGGAGTACACAACTTCCCGCGAGCACGCCACCAAGGCGTATGCCAGCAAGCGCCTTCGCCCGTCCCCGATGGGCTCTCTCGATTTGAAGTTCCTTGCTGACACCGAGGCGCTGGCCAATATTGAGCGTCTCAAGGAATCCGACCGATACAGCGTTCCTTCCGCGGACTCATTCTTGAAGGGCATCATGGATGATGAAATGGACATCGATATGGCGATGACCGACGAGGACAAGGCGAGGGCCGAGGCCGCTAAAGCCAGCAAGTCCTGGCGAATCTTGCGCCTTGCTGCGAAAGGAAAGCTCGCTGCATTCGACAAAATAGGAGAGGGTAACAACCTACAGGTCTTGTTCGAGGGTGCTACGGCGACTGAAGATAATAATGAACTCAGTTCCTCTGGTGATACCAAGGATATCTCCCAGTCCCTCGATGGAGCTCAGGACCTGCCTATTAAAACCAAAGAGCCCGTTGAGGACGAAGAGCCCGCTGAAGTGACCGAGGCTGCTGAACCCGGAGGATCTGTTGAGGGAAATGTCGAGACAGCCGGCCGATCTGAGAGTGCTCGGGACCCCCAGGATTTGCCCCGAGGCACAGATCAGAAGGAAATGCAAGTCGAAAACAAAGACGTCATCAGTGAAAAACAAGACCCGAGCACCGATGAGAAAAAAGAAGAGGCCCTTGCCGCCACTAGCGCCTCGAAAGAGGACTCTGCCACGTAAAGCCAGATTTGTGGCTTGAAGATATTCTGTTGGATACTCGATGGCTTTGACCCCCTTTTGTCCGGAGAAAATCCCCCAATGAGCACCGTCTGGCGCAGTCGCGTTGCGACCAACCACATCCAGATTATCCAGGCAAATTGCAGGATTTCCTGCATCAATATCACGGCGCCGTTAGTGCCGTGATCTGGGAGTGAGATTACCACATCCGTGCACCTGCATTATCTGCGATACATCTGCTGGAATGGTTCAGCACTTGGTTTTCTTTCGAATACGAATACCAGAGTGCGTCCTGGGTTGCAGGCAGAGTTAAACCTTCCTCTGCCCTAATTGGGGGTCATTTTACGAGCTTCTTTTTTTTCTTCTTTTTTTCTTCTTTTTCAAGAACCCCCTCTTTCAGGGTCGCCATCCAGCTTCATCGGAACAGAATCAGAACAAGATGTCGCTTAAACCGAAACAGTAACACGAATCAATTGGGCCCATTGGCTGATTGCGGGCCTAAACCAATCCGACACCTGGGCATTCTACGGGAAGCCACAGAATAAAAGCGATGAGAGTTCATACCCGCCAGACTAAGAGGGCAATGAATTAGCTAACGTGGAGACCACGATTCTTTAGCTTTATCGGCAACTCTAATACAAATGACTTGAAAGGGTTCCTGCATGACTCCGTAAAGTACTCCGTACTCCGTAGGGGAAAAGGATATCATGTTTTCTGTCCATGTTCTCCAGAACTAATTTCTCACAAGTGGCGGGGTCGGCGTCGCAGCCATGTTTCACTTTTCCCAGTTACCCAAAAAAAAATGAATTTGGTATGCGAAAGGGGGTAAGATTAAATGGTCTTTGATTAAGCAGTACTCCGTAATATTAAGCGACTTCATCAGAACGGAATCAATCAAAAAAAAGGAGAGAATATGGAGTAAGTCTCCAGGAGTACGGAGTACATTGTACACGAGATCAAAAAAAATTCCCCATTGAACCATTAGTTGCAGAAGTGGGCACTTTGTTTCTTCCCCCTGTCCACTTGGCCCCCTTTTTTCTCCCGTCAGCTCAGAGAAGAATCTTTTCGAGTAGTTCGTGATATACAATATACTAGCAGAATAGGGTTTGAGAAGAGCAAGCGAAGCCAGGAAAATCGCGCACTGATCGTCTGGGGTTCGATGCACTCAGTAGACTGTATAGGTGTCCACTCCAACAAATCAAAACCACATGGGAAGTTCAACAGTCCGAACCACTATCGACACAAGCGTCGAGTTTAGTCTCCATTAGTGGACACCCGCTATACAAGAGACGGAAGGAGGTATAACGGTAGGCCATGTGGTCCGATCTGAATGCACTGGCCATGTGGATTATCTTTTATTCTACTCCGTACTCCGTACAACATAGTACAACATACGGACGACGGAGTAGTGGATTGACCGACGTGCTTGGAGATGCCAGTCAGACATAAGATAAAATCCGAGTCTTTCCCCTTTCTATTGTGACCCGCTCTCATCCTTTCGATATTTACCTAGGTACCTAGGTCTATGTAACTTTCCTGATCGGGAACTCTATACATGTATACATCTACACATATCTTTAAGAGCATATATCTATTCTCTACTATGTTGTATTACCTAAGTATACCAGGAATTGTTACCTAGTTACCTAGGTATATAGATTAATTCTCGTAAGGGGAAGCCTCCGTTTTGCCAAGAGATCGGCTTGCGTCACCTACTTAATAGAATTATTCTAAGTCCGCTGGTTGTACGGAGTAGATGTATATGGAATACTCCATACAAGATACGTGGCCTGATCCTACAATACAATATACAATATATGCATATACTACGGACTATGTTGGTGTTTAGGTGTATAACATTTACTCGATCTTCCCCGCATAGCACGTTCCAGGACAATATAGGGAGATTACCAAGGACGTACATCATACGATGCAACGGTCATGGTCCTGATCTTTGCTTTTTAATTTTATTCTGTCTTCAGGGTCCAACACGAAACAAAAAAAAAAAAGAAAAAGAAAATTGTAGCGATCGTCAGTGGGATCGAAATCCAACGGCTCCGAGTTTTCTCCCCCGAGATCCACCTTGGCCTTGGGGAAGCGGTTTTTGTCGGACTTTGTCTGCTTTTGTATGCTTGTGTATGCTTTTGTATGCTTTTGGACATATGTTTTGCATGTTATTCAGTCGAAACCTTGGAAAGAAAAGAAAAGCACATATCTCACCTCTTCCTGTTAATCCCATCCGATATCCGATATCCGATATATCCGATGCCCTTCGTCAGAGTCCTTTCTGACCCACAATCTCTCATGAAAATATATTCATTTCTACTACGGAGTACTCAGTACTCAAACGGTTAACGCCTCATTTCACCTGCGACTCAAATTGTTTCACATTGTGGAGATTTCCCAGGAGAGCTGCCTCCTTACAACTACCGAGCCATGGATTATATTCTCTCGTTAAACAACTCCCTTGCTAGGTATCGAATTCCAACCTCGGGAACCGATTTTCACTACGCAAGGCCCGCTTGGTGGTCTTTCCTGAAGAAGGTAACGCCGCTTGAATCAATGGAACTATCGAAATTTCCTTCGGACGAGGCTCTACAAAGGTTATATCGCTCCGGTAAACTGGAGCCCTTTCTCAAGTTTCATTGCTATTATATATTGTAGTCTTCGATGTTGATTCGTTTCGGCATTTGGATTTTATATAAATATAGATTGTTTTTAATATATGTCAGTCCTTTTCATTTTGTATTCTTGTATTCTTGTATTGTATTTTTGTACTTTTTAATAATAATAATAATATTATTATTATTTCCCAGTCATTTTCCAGTGGATAATCCACGTCTCGACTTCGCTTCTTTCCGAGTCCATGGAGTTGTGGCGGGCAGCCTGCTGAGTGGCTCTCATCCTTTGATAGCCCTGGCGGCTCAGCTTGCCCGCTTATGGATCCTCAGCACGCCACTAGGTCCTTTCCACATGGTATGCGCGTTCCGGTGGAGGGTCTTACATCTGGGAGAATCAGGATTTTCTTCTTTTCCTTGTCTCATCTGTCTGCTCCGTCCTCCGTCCTCCGTATACCGATCCGAGCTAAGATCCTCGGTCAATTCCACATTTTTCCTCGAGAATATAAGACATACAAGTAGGCCCGTCTCCTTTATCTTGAGTTTCCCACTTCCGGGTCTCAGGTCCCGCAGGACCCATTTATCCCCTTTACCATCCAAGCTTCAGCTGAGTTGACGTGGTGGTTCCCAGCTTTTCAGCCTACAATATAGACAGTTGCCATACGGCTTCCATGAGCATTCGGCCCTTATCATAAAGTCTGCAAGTCTGTCCGTACAGGATTCTATTCTTTTACCACATACTCCGTATTCCGTATTCTGTTTGGAATCTTCTGTATCACTTCGTATCCAGGGACGCCTTACGGGTAAAATGGCTTTAGGCCGGATATGGGCATTGGATCGGAGGCTACCATTTTATTCTCCGAGACGATCCTTTTAGTTTGATAATACTAGGCATCCGTATCGTCCCATACCATCTATACCATCTGTAACCTGATGTTTTACCAACGAGGTTAACGGCTGCCGCTATGGACCGTTCGGTATATGATCTTCATCCAGGTAAAATAGATCGAGTGTTGATCTGTGGACTGAGTCTATGTCTTGTTGGACTTTCTACATTGTACTCCATACATGTACAGTATTAGTCTTACACCCCTCAGGCCCACCTGGATATTGATTCAGCTGAACCAGATATGAGATTGTCTTTTTCTTTTGCAGAATATTCTGATGCACAAAGACAGAGTACAATATTGTAGACCGTGAGAAGATGAATAGCTACATTGTATTCCAAGTATGTATTTATCTAAAGTGGTGGACCCTCCCATTCCGTTTAATATCCCTTCCCACTGTGACCTCGCTTGGCTATTAAGACCGATTTGCCTCACAGGATACCTCCGGTCGATCCTAGCCTAGTGTTCCCAGGTACCACATTTCCGCTTTGGTGGATGCTTCTCTCTCTCTCTCTCTCTTATAGTTACTGCCCAGCTGCGTAACGATCATCAGAAATCAAGAACCGATCTCAGATCCAGAAAAGAAAAAGAAAAATAATATAATAAAGGCTGGAGACAGATGTCCCGCTTGACGTCTTATCCTCGTTTGGGCCTTTTTTCCTTCTCCTCTTCTGGAAAACACACTTCCTTTTCACCTGCCACGCATGCTTTCTGGCTTTAATCCCCTTTCTTATTTTCTTCAAAGTCTGGAGCTTTCTTTTAATTGCAGAACCCTGACCCTTTTTTTTCCTCTAACGGCACTTCGATCAGACCCACCAACGTCTCATATCGGGGGGAGTCTACCGTTTCCGTTTTGGGCTAGAATTTCTCCTATTGTTTCTGTTGAAAGTCTTCTACTTCTTTTCCCTTTTCAAAGGAGAATCTTGTCTTTTGGTTTTGAATCGTGAGTAAGGGCAACACATACGCACACCCAAAACTAGACCCTTACCATGTCAGTCGGCGGCCCTTGCCTTTGGTTGCCTTCATTATCTTCGCCAGTTCCTGCTCCCCTATCTGCGGTTTCGTCTCATCTATCAGCCCGAAATAGCGAGAGAATCCCTTTAGGGCCCAGAACTATCTCGCCACGGCTATCTGTGCAGAAGAAAGAGGAGCCTGGCGTTCCTGTTCCTGTGCACGCCCCCGCTCGTCCTGTGGAGATGCAGCCGACTGGTTATAAGGCTGAGGACGCCCTGAATAACCCGGCACAGCCCGTCAGCATGGGTTCAGCGCCGTACTTGGAGAGAGATGCTTCACGGGATACGGTCAACCACCGGCTGGAGGCGGCGAAACAGGATATGCTTCCGCGTGTTAAGTTGGAGATCCCGAGTCTGAATCAGCGGGGCTTTTCGACCGTTCAGCCCCTGGTCGGGCACGGCGGTCATGCTGAAGAGACGGGTGCTTCATCGTTTTCTGGCCATGACCCGAGAGATGATCACGAGAGAGAGTCGACAATCAGTCCTGACGATGATAAGGATATGATGGGTAGTGATGACAATAGATCGCCTTCGATGGAGAAGAAGAAGATGAAGCGTTTTCGGTACGGGATTTTGTCTTCGAAGTATAACGCATTGTTGCTGACAGAAGTATAGTTTAACACATAACCAAACCCGCTTTCTGATGAGCGAGTTCACTCGCCAGGCACATCCCGATGCGGCCCATCGAGAACGTCTGTCGAGGGAAATCCCTGGGTTGACCCCGCGTCAAGTGCAAGTCTGGTTCCAAAATAGGTACGGTGTTCAACTAGTCTGAATCGTCTGTCCTTGGCTAATGTGGATGTACTGCCAGGCGAGCAAAGCTCAAGCGTCTCACTACGAATGATCGGGAGAGAATGCTCAAATCTCGGGCCCTTCCTGACGATTTCGATACCACAAAAGTCCTCCGCACGCCCTTTGAGGGCAAACAATCAGGTGTCGCGCCCGTGGCATCTCCCCAAGGTTACGGGGTTCCAAACCCAGATTTCGGGGCTTTGAGAACACTGCGTACCGATTGCTACACCCGACCAAACGAAGATGACTATCTCGTCTCGCCTCTCAGCTCTGCATCGACAGCAGGAACATATATGTCTTCGACTGGACGAAACGACAGCCTGTCTCAGTCAAACATGATGTTCCGTCCTGCTGCGTCTGCCTCCATGTCCGATTTACATAGAACCATCCGCAACGATTACCCAGTCACCAGATCAAGCAGCTTGTCCGATGCGTCGGCCCATCCGTCGCCATATGCGGGGTATCCTATGCACAATCGCTTCGCGGGGCCCCAGCCAAATCAGCCAGGTCTGCCGTATATGAGACGACCCATGGAATACCCCGTGCCCCGTCATCCAGGTATGGGCCCCTATGACCAACATCAATCGTTCGAGGGCTCGGTGTCGCCGACAGACACTCAAGGTTCACATATTACCTATGATATGAACAACCTAGGTTAGTGTTTCCCCCCTCCACCTTTCCCAAATGATTTTCTAACATAATTTCATATAGGCCCCCAACAACAAAGCTACAATCTTGGAATGGGCTCTCAATTACCAACTCAAGGCCGACCCATGGCCACCATGCAGAACCTGCCAGTTTCAGCAGCACAAGATTATCGGCCTTATCCCTACGACTCCACCGCAGGACCAATTGGCACAGCGGTTCCCTACACACAAGCAAACACCTCCACTCTGAGTCTCCCAACTTCGGAGCCATCTTACAACTACCCCAACTATATTCAGCAGTGAGGGGAGCAAGACAGTGTGGGCTTTGAAAACAATCGGCTACCACTTGTCTTGTATACGACATTCAAGGCTGTGAGTCATGGCGCAGTCATAGTGGAGTTTTCTTTTTCACATTCTCCACCTATATTGTACAATCCCCAGACTCGAGTCATGCCTATGGTTGTATGTCTTGTGGTGCTTTGGGTGTGCCTTGGATTTGAGTATGGACAAGACTGTATATTAAATAAGATTTGATATATCTTCCGTATTTATGAGAGATTTCAGACTGATCGGATATACCGGAAGCCTAGTTCTAAGAATAATATGATACAGAGCCTCGGTGTTTTAGCGCGCGGGGTCCAAAAATGGCTTGGCGAAGGGCGCGTGCCCAATACCTTGCACTCCTCAGAGCTTTTAAATGAAACCTACCCTGTCTCTAGACCCTTGTTCTGCTTATTCTTCTTATCCTTACCTAGGTATTTCTCATTATGAAGTTCCTCACTCTTGCGCTAAGCGCAACGGCAACTGCCATGATCATAGTCAACCCAGAGCAACAACCTCTCGCGCCTTCAATTGTTCAAAACCCTCAGCACAAGTCTCTAATCGAGCTGGCCCCATACCGGACCCGATGGGTAACCGAAGAAGAAAAATGGTCGCTCAAACTGGTAAGTTCTGACCGAAATTCAACCCAACATAGTACTAACTCCCCTAGGACGGAGTGAACTTCATTGATGTCACCGACGAATACCAATCAGGTTCCTACGGAACCCTTCACACCACACGGGTCGTCCACTACCCAGGGGCCATGGAGCACTCACACGAGATTCTGCCTTTGACCGAAACCCTCGACAAGAGTAACATGAGAAGCAACCTGGAACACTTCACATCATTCTACACGCGCTACTACAAGTCGCAAACTGGAATTGAGTCAGCGACCTGGCTATTCGACCAAGTGACAGCCGCAGTGCACGAGTCTGGTGCCAGCGATTATGGCGCAACTGTCGAGCGCTTTGCCCACCCCTGGGGTCAATTCAGTATTATCGCCCGCATTCCCGGCCAGACAAACAACACCGTCATCCTTGGTTCCCACCAGGATAGCATCAACCTGTTCCTGCCTTCGATCCTGGCTGCCCCTGGCGCGGACGATGACGGAAGTGGAACGGTTACTATCCTCGAAGCTCTTCGCGCCCTGCTGCGGTCGGAGACTATCACCCACGGACAGGCCCGCAACACCATCGAGTTCCACTGGTACTCTGCCGAGGAAGGTGGTTTGCTTGGATCGCAGGCTGTGTACGCTAATTATAAGAAGAACCAGCGGAATGTCAAGGCTATGCTCCAGCAGGACATGACTGGATATGTTCAGGGTACTCTGGACGCTGGCGAGAAGGAGTCTGTCGGTGTTATTATCGACTATGTCGATCAGGGACTTACTGCGTTCATTAAGGAGGTTATCACTACCTACTGCGATGTGCCTTATGTCGAGACAAAGTGTGGCTATGCATGCTCTGACCATGCTTCTGCTAGTCGGTACGGATACCCCTCGGCATTTGTGATCGAGTCTCAGTTTGAGAACTCTGACAAGAGAATTCACACTACCGAGGACAAAATTGAGTATCTGAGCTTCGATCATATGCTGCAGCATGCGAAGATGAGCTTGGCTTTTGCTTACGAGCTGGCTTTTGCTCCCTTCTGATTTTGTCTTGCTGGTTTATATGATGGTTCGGCGTTTCATGTGATATACCTCCGAGCTGGGTTCCCTCGTAAAGAGTACATTGAGGTTCAACTCGGTGCTGTTTTTATTTTTTTTCGGTCTTGGGCTTATACCCTACATACCCTCAATTGAATGATTATGACTCGTTGAACCCCCTATCCTGGTAGTCTAGAATCATTATCACTATTTCTCTCGGTAGCTCAGTTAAAGATGGTCATAACAGCTCATGGTATGTAGACTGAACCCACCTGGGCAAGCACTCAGGCTCTGTGATCAGGGGCATGTGGATGGTAGTTGAAATACGGGCACGCACCAGAACTAGTACAGTTCAGCTTCTCTTTTTCCTTATTTAGTTTCTTCTTCTTCTCCTTCTTGCCTTTATATTGTAGTCTCACCAAAAGAAAAAGCATGCGATTCGTCAATTGTGAGAATGTCATAGTGGGTACGGCTCTTCATCCGACATTTCTCCACCTCCGGGCGATGCACCCGTGTTCCCCTCATGAGGGCAGAGCAACACTGGGAACTTTCTCCTCATCGGGATAAAGGACGCAGGATCTTTGCCATGTCCCGGGAATGCGCCCGAGCTATGCCCTAGTATAATGAGCGTGTATATTAGTTATATTAGTTAGACACCTCGCTGAAATACGTCCCAATTCTATCTTTATCAAGTATAGCAACAGTGAGTTACTCATAAATTCCAGAAAGACTAATTCAAAGTCGCTAATACTAAAGTTCGCCATGGAAAGTGTCCAGCAATATCGTTCCTCTTACCGTCATTAAAGGCGCCGGCCACGAGTTCATCCCCCTCCCTCAGGGCGAGAACGCAACTACTGCCGACTTCCACTCTATCCGCACCAAGACTGAATCCCCTGCACACTTCACTTCGGGATTCTATAAGATCGAGGCTGGACCTGCAAGACCCGCGAGCTACAATTTTGAGGAGACAAAATATGTCCTCAATGGTCAGATCGATGTTTTGGTATGTCCCATTTTATATCAAAAGTTGTTTCTTCGATCTTCTGTTTTTATTAACACGGAATTAAATAGGATGAGGCCACCGGGATCACCCACCACCTAGTCCCCGGAGACTTTGCTTTTTTCCATGTTGGATCTAAAGTCAAGGTTTGTCATGACCCTCTCACACCTCGTACGCGAGATATTAATTGAAATGGTTCTAATTTCTCCTCTAGTTCTCGACCAAGTCTCAAGGGTTTGCCTTCTACGCCGTTACTCGACCCATTCGCGCCCCCCACCCTAACCTTGAAGGTCGGGAGGAAGGCAAGGCCAGGCTATAAGGAGTCTATGGAAATGTACTTATGACTTTAATATAGATTTCTCCCAAATAAAGTCCTATGCGGTAGATTTGAAGCTGATATGGCATATTGAGAGTCGAGGAAATTATATTGAGAAAGCTCCGTACACATTTCGTGCCTTGTACCTTGTAGATCCTGGGATAGGGCTTAGATCTTGGATATGACGTATACTCACCGATGTTTCGCACGTGATGTCCAAAAAATAACACCATTTTCATAGTCATTTCCCAATTGTCATTTCTACATCCGGTCAAGGTAAATCCCCCCCTGGGATCAATCATCCCAAACCCTCCACACAAACAATCCCTTGAACCGCCATGACCTCTTCAACCCCATACGCCAAAGAGCTTCAACTCGCCAGCCTAGCCGTACAACGAGCATCCATTTTAACGAAAGAGATCCTCTCTGCCGTTGACAAAGGCGCCCTTGACAAGAGCGACTCCTCGCCCGTAACGATTGCGGACTTCGCCGCTCAAGCCTCAATAATTGCAGCCATTCACAACGTCTTCCCAGACGACGACATCGTCGGTGAAGAAGACGCCACAGCCCTCCGCACAAACCCAGACCTCCTCGCGAGAACCTGGGACTTAGCAACCGGCGTTCACCTCAATGACCCAGAAAGCGAAGCTATGCTCCACACCCCACGTACCACCTCCGAACTCCTCGACCTAATCGACCTCGGTGCAAAAGGCGCCTGCACTCCCACCAGCAGGACCTGGACTCTAGACCCCGTAGACGGAACAGCAACCTTCATCCGCGGTGAACAATACGCAGTCTGCCTATCACTAGTCGAAAATGGAGTCCAGAAAGTCGGCGTCCTCGGCTGCCCCAATCTCCTGGAATCGGGACCTGTCGCTGAACACCGCGTTGACCGCGACGGTCTCGGCCAGATGATCTCAGCCGTTGCCGGGCAGGGCACTACCATCAGACCTATGGGTCTGGGCGCTTTGCTGCCGGCACGCCCGCTCGAAAATGTCCCGCAGGTTGGAGCCTCCGGCGTGCGCTTCATTGATACTCGTGCGGCGAAGACGCAGGATCTCGAGGCTCATGCCCGTGTGGCGGCTGATCTTGGTTGTCCGTGGCCGAACCCAGTTGATTTGTGGTCGGCGCAGATGCGTTATGTTGCTATTGCCGTGCAGGGAGGGTGTAATGCTTTCGTTAAGGTGCCGCTAAGTCCGGATTATCGCTCGAAAATTTGGGATCATGCGGGTGGCATGCTTATTGTGCAGGAATTGGGCTGTCTTGTAACGGATCTTGAGGGAAAACCGGTGGATTGTTCGCTGGGTCGGACTTTGGCTGGGTGTCATGGTATGGTTGTTGGGCCGGCGTCGGTTCATGGGAGGATTTTGGAGGCTGTGAGGAAGGCGCGGGGATTTTGATTGTTTCCCTTCTATACATGGTGCGGTTTTTTACATTTTATCTTTTGCATCCTGGTTTTGATACCCTAGATAATCACATCATTGGCATCGTTACTATAATACATCCTTACATATAACGTAGACTCTTATTTCTACATGAGTCGGAAGCACCCCTTTCCCCGCGTTTGTTTCTCCAAGTGAAAATGGCATACGATTCCGACATAAGTGTTATATTTCAGACATTGTTTTGTTATTTTAGGCTTAAATTGTCTTCGCCTTGGAAACTACCTAGGTAGGCCCAATTGCTGGTCCTATTTTGATTTCCGTCTTCCAAGGTCCTACACTCAGCATCGAGAATTTTGGGTTCTTAGCTTGCTGCTACCTATGTTGTAGGTACCTTGTGCATTTCCATATACATCGATTTCAGGTTGATCTTCGTATCGAATAGGACTGTGCACGATGATCTACCTACCCTTGGCAGAAGTTGCACCAGGTTATCGTTCTCACTGGACTAGACCGATGATGGCGCTCAGCCCCTGTTTCACGAGAAAAACAAGTATTTCTAGTTAGACTGAAATGAATAAAATATACGATTTACAATGATTCCTTCATATTTCGGTATTAAGTACGTATGTAGTTGGAAGTAACCCTACCTAGGTATCAAACATAAGTTGATGTCATCACCGTGGAATTGACCTCATCGCCATTATTTCCACTTCCCTGTTCTTCCTGAAATGGTCTGATTTCCATTGGATAGTGGTCTGATGACCATATGCGGGGAATCCCTTGTTAATTAAGAATTAAAGAATTAAAGAATTATAAGATCCCCTCTTCTACAATACAGATTTTCTCCTTTTTTTAAATTATACTCAGCTTCATCGGCTTGGGGAATAAATCCATCATGGCATCATTCAACCCTTTCGCTAGACGCGAAACTCACAGCGCCAACTCACTGAATACATACCGGGTCCTTGTACCCCTCACCTGGGCTCTGGTTGTGGTGGTCGGCATCTACCACTCCGTCCATTCGCCCGACGATACCAAGAAGGGCAAGAAGATATGGAAGCAGGCTAATAAGCATAATACTCCATTCAGCCAGAACACTACTGTGACTGGTGTTTTCTGGTTAGTTCGGCCATGTCTATATTGGACGTTAGTATGCTTTGCGATATCCACGAAACTAACCCCCCAATGCAGGATCTTCCTCCTCCTGTCTCAGCTCAGCTATGTCTGGCACCTCTTTTCCAAGAACAATGTCCTCGTCACGGCAGCTGCCAACGTAGCCTCGCATTTCATTCTGAACAACCTCTTCCTCACCACTTGGATCCTCCTCTGGACCCGCAACCACTTCTGGGGCGCAGAGATCATCCTCATCGCCCACTTTGTCAACCAGGCAGTCACCTACTGGCGCCACCGCGGCCTGCCGGCATTTGTGCACCTGCCCGCCGTCGCCGGTCCTTATGCCTGGACACTGACGGCCCTGTTCTGGAATGGCGCGGTCGCTGTCCACAGCCATAACCTGCCTGGCCGTATTGTTGCTAATATCTTTATCTGGGTTATTCTCGCGATTGGATTGTTTGATGTCGTCCTGCGGGAGGATTATATCCTTGGATATTGCTTGAGTTGGTTGACCCTGTGTAAGTTATGCCCTTTTCTATCACCTTTGCGAGTGCTTCGCTGATATACACAACTCCAGCACTTGCCCTCAGACAAATCGCTATCAAGATCATTGCCCTGCAGTGGATCTTTGCCTTTGTTGCATTTGGCATGTTCTTGGCCGTCTCTCTTTACATCTCCACGACCACGTACACTGGCCGCGACAGCCTCTTCCGTCGCGTTGCCCACCCGGAGTCGGCGGACCGGGAGAGAGAGCCGCTGCTCAACGAAGGGGTGTGAGCATATCGTCATGTCGTAAGGAAGGACCCACTGCCATGATAAGCCAAAGCTTACCAGCCGGTCGCTGGGGCATACTATTAGGATTGGACCGGTCAAAGGCCCAAGAACGAGAACTAGGACGAAAGTATGGAGTTTGGGGAAATCTGTGATGTCAGTCTTGTTTTGACAGAATTATGCACTCTTTTGTGATACCTGGAATAATGTATTTTTGTTCAAGTGGCGCTTTAATGTGAAAATGCATCGACCCACTTGGGACTGGGGATATTGAAGATGTATTGAAGATACCATGCTGACCATTTTGACAATTTGACAATTTGACATCGGAAATGGAAAGGAATAAAATTGAATGTCTGAAAATTATGCGCGGTTTCTATTTTACATGTAATAATTGATTTGATTATTGTTTCCCCAGGCGTTTCCCCCGTGCTGATTAGGCCTAACATCTCAAGTCCGCCGTTGCCCTGACAACCGCGTGCACCTCCACCTTGTTGATGCACAGCGACGGATATGAACGGGCTGGACTTGTTTGCCCAGTCGATCCTCTTTGCTCTTTTATTGTCTGATCTTTCTCCTCCTCGCCGTGCTTGTGTGTCGAGCTTCAATAGTGATATTGTATTCACATTCCTCCATTCCTCAAACCTCAACTATTCATCTGTCGCATCAGACAGATCCGCGCCCTCTCTGTCTTGTCTTCGAGAGACGGGGACTGAGACTCATCGTCGTCTCGTCAATATCCACCTCAGGTGCCATACTATGAGGCAGTGAGTTGAAAGAAAGACACCACATTCCACGTTCTATCATGAACAATCCGCCATCCAATTACGGCGATGCGCCGCCCGCATACCTCAACCACGACACAGGTTCCTATCTGTCCGATCCTGAATCTCCGACCAACGCTTCGCGTCTCAATGGAGCAACTATGCGCTTGTTGCCAAGCGGTGACGGCGCCGATGATTTAGCTAGTAGTCATAGGGCTCCTTCGCCTTCTCATTATGACCCAGATTATGACCACACTCCGTATGTACTGCCCAATTTCCTCTCGACCCTGTCCATTTTCACATTCCAGTGGTCTCCCTCGCGACGGAACCACGTGCACTACCAAATCCAACTCCTTCATTGGCGTAAAGGAGAGGCTGGGAGAAAATCGCGCCCTCGGCAATTGCCGGTCAATGGCATTGCTGCTGGGCTCGAGCCAACTCCTTCCATGCTGCTTGGTCGATCATCCTCCCTGTAAACATTGTATACTTGACACTCTAGTATACTGTTTACCCTTCCATCCCCACTTTACCTTCACCTCCACATTGGCCCTCTTCCTGCCAGCTTCGAGGCAAAATGGAACGTCTTCCAAGACCAAGATCTAACATCAGAGGGCGCGATTCTAGGACCGGACAAGATCGAAGCTATGATCATTACTACGAGATGCCCAGCGTTTCTTCCCCTTCGCGTCCACCATCTAGCTTGGCTAGTGGGCCCAGTATCCCGCCTCCCACGGCAAGCCTCGCAGACACTTCTGTTTACCCATCTATTCCGCCACGCACAGGATCGCCAATTCGCCCATGGAGCCCATCGCACATCCGACCACCGTCTGTGTCAAGTGTTGGATATGAACGCGCTGATATAAACGGTAGCCCGAGGCCCGGTACGCCCAGCTCAAGATATGGGGGTAGTCCCCGTCGACCATTGCCCCCGGCGCCTTTGTTTTCCGGGCCGAAATCAACAGTGGATACAAGCATCGATATTGGAGATGCCCATGGTGACGATCCATTCGGCGGTGATGGCCGCACAATTCACCACACCTCGCGCGGTAGCGTCCGATCATTCATGAGCGAATCGACGATGTTGGGAGACGAGAAAGATGCCATGTCGAAGGTCGACCTCGATGATGATGACGACGAATCGCACGTTTTGGATCCCAACCTCCATTATGGCCCAGCGCCCGACAAGCAGGGCCGTCGTGGTGTCCGATCCAAGCAGGTCGCCAAAAAGGAAGTTCAGCTGGTCAACGGCGAGCTTATTTTGGAGTGCAAAATCCCGACCATTCTTCACAGCTTCCTGCCTCGCCGCGACGAGCGGGAGTTCACACACATGCGATATACCGCTGTCACATCCGATCCGGACGATTATGGCGAACGCGGATATAAGCTTCGCCAGCAGATTGGCAGTACAACTCGCGAGACAGAGCTGTTTATTTGTATCACCATGTACAACGAAGATGAGATTGGTTTCACCCGTACAATGCACGGTGTTATGCGGAATATCAGCCACTTTTGCTCGCGCACTAAGTCGCGTACTTGGGGCCGCGATGGATGGAAGAAGATTGTTGTTTGCATTGTCGCTGATGGACGTAAGAAAGTCCATCCACGTACGCTAAATGCATTGGCCGCCCTCGGTGTTTACCAGGAGGGTATTGCGAAGAATATTGTCAACCAAAAGGAAGTTCAGGCACACGTGTACGAGTACACCACCCAGGTCTCGCTCGACGATGATCTGAAGTTCAAGGGTGCTGAGAAGGGAATTGTGCCGTGCCAGGTTATTTTCTGTCTGAAGGAACACAACAAGAAGAAGCTGAATTCCCATCGATGGTTCTTCAATGCTTTCGGTCGTGCCCTTCAACCCAACATTTGTATTTTGCTCGATGTTGGAACTAGACCAGAGCCAATGGCTCTCTACCACTTGTGGAAGGCATTCGACCAGGACTCCAATGTTGCCGGCGCTGCTGGTGAGATCAAGGCTGCTAAGGGTAAAAACATGCTAGGTCTACTCAACCCTCTCGTGGCAAGTCAGAACTTCGAATACAAGATGTCCAACATTCTCGACAAGCCTCTTGAATCGGTCTTCGGTTACATTACTGTCTTGCCTGGTGCGCTTAGTGCTTATCGGTTTTTTGCCCTGCAAAACGACGCAGATGGCCATGGCCCCCCTCAACCAATATTTCAAGGGTGAAACACTCCACGGTCAAGATGCAGATGTTTTCACCGCCAACATGTACCTGGCTGAAGATCGTATTCTCTGCTGGGAGTTGGTTGCCAAGCGGGAAGAGAGATGGGTGTTGAAGTTTGTTAAGAACGCTGTTGGAGAAACTGATGTGCCGGACTCGGTCCCTGAGTTCATCTCCCAGCGCCGAAGATGGCTGAACGGTGCTTTCTTCGCCGCTGTCTACTCGATTTTCAATGCGAAACAGATCTGGAAGACAGATCACACTCTTTCCCGGAAAATCTTGCTTCATATCGAGTTCTTTTATCAATTCCTTAACCTGCTCTTTACGTACTTTGGTCTTGTGGGTTCATCTTTTCTTTCCCTTTTGGGACGTCCACTGACTTCTCTAGGCCAACTTCTACCTCGCTTTCTACTTCATTGCTGGTTCTTTGACTGATGAGAAGCTTGATCCGTTCGGTCACAACATGGGCAAATACATCTTCATTGTTTTGCGCTATGCTTGTATTCTGGTCATGTGTTTGCAGTTCATAATCTCGTTGGGTAATCGACCACAAGGGTGAGTCCATAATACTTCTTCATACATTGTGACTTGACTGATAATCTTTTTAGTGCCAAAAATCTCTATCTCTCTGGTATCATTGTGTACGCCATTATCATGTTCTACACTGTCTTCTGCGCCCTCTTCTTGGTGGTCAAAGAGTTACTCGCACGTGCTGGCGTCGGAAGCGATGACATGGAAGTCGGGGACGGCCTAATGATGAACATCGTAATTTCCATGTTGTCAACTGTCGGCCTCTACTTCTACACCTCATTCCTCTACCTGGATCCGTGGCACATGTTTACCTCTTCCATTCAATACTTCCTCCTCATGCCCAGCTACATCTGCATCCTCCAAGTTTACGCCTTCTGCAACACCCACGACGTAACCTGGGGAACCAAAGGTGACAACGTGATCAACACTGATCTCGGAGCAGCGAAGACCATCAACGGCTCAACCGTCGTCATCGAAATGCCCTCCGAACAACTCGATATTGACTCCGGCTACGACGCGGCCCTCCGCAATCTCCGCGATCGCCTCGAGGTCCCGGAGCCCCCGCCATCAGACTCTCAGCTGCAGGAGGACTACTACCGTGCCGTCCGTACTTACATGGTATCCATCTGGATGGTCGCGAACGTAGTTCTCGGCATGGCTGTGTCTGAAATCTACGGTGTTGAAGCAGGTGGTACGAACATCTACCTCGCTATCATCTTGTGGTCTGTCGCTGTCCTCGCTGCTATTCGTGCTATTGGTTCTACTACCTATGCCATCTTGAACGTCGTTCAGAAAATCGTCGAAGGAAAGACGAAGTTCGATGCGGGTAACATGACAAACTTTGCCCCCAGCACTTTTGGTGGTTCGAGTGCGGCTGCTTCCTCTGAGTCTGGAGCGGCCTCCTCCCGTCCTGTGCGCTATGGCGGCGGTGCATCCTTCAAGGATAAACTTGCCGAGGCTCGCTGGACTGCTGGCAGGACCATCGGAAAAGCTATGTTCTGGCGCAAGTAGATGATCAAGATGGTCTCTTCTTGTGCTTTTTATCAGGTTAGTTTCCGTTTTTTCCCTTGTTTGGGATTGGCCTTTTATCTTGGCTTTACTGACTCTCATGGAGTTCTTGGGCTTGGGCTTTCTTTTGAGATATCAGGTGTTGAATCTTCTTTTTTTTGCCTTTTATGATGGAAATATTGTCACGATAATGCTCTTTTTTTTCTTTTTATGCTCGCTGTTCTCTCTTTCCAGATACCTGGACGTGTGTATTGATGGATGTACTTATGCGCTCTGTTTTGGATGGTTGGAATTAATCTATTTGATGATTCAAAAAAATGACTGCACTTCATTTGATACCCCATAACCTTTTCAAGGTTCTTTATCCTAGGCCTATTCTGGTAGGCATCGACACTCGCAGGCAACTCTCCATTCTAACATCAGACTCCGCTAAAATTGGAAATCTATGCACAAAGTTCGTACAACGCATCAATTAAAAACCACCGCACAGATCCCTACCATTAAGTCCCATCTTCTGATATATACAATCTCATTTTTCATTAAGCCGACTCCCCTCGATCTCATGAATACGCGTCTCCCGCGGTTTCAACTCCGCCGGAAACATCATCTTCCCCCTCTCCGGATAAACGGAGTAAACCAAATGCTGCGCTGAGCTCGCAGCAGCAATCTCATCAATCATCGCCTCCTGTTGCAGCAAATGCTACCTATAGATTCGCCGCTGCACGAGCATCGTGACAACAGCGATCAGAAGACACCCGCCCAATCCAGCCCCAAGTCCGGCGCTGATGGCTGCTCTCTACAGGGAGTCCCGGAAAGTAGTACCCATAGTTCTAGCAGAACACGCAGAGAGACCCCAGAGTCAGATAAGAGGCAGAGAGAAACAGACAGCGATGCCAAAAAAGGAATCGAAGTTTTAGTTGATGATTTGAAATTTGGTTTTTCGTAGGTCGCAGCAGTGAAATTTGACATGATAGGCAATGCTTTCTTCAGACCTATACATATGTGACTTTGAGTATTCTGGGAACTTATAGGCTTTACTACCTGTATGGAGGAGACGTCCCGAATTAATTCAATCGATAAGTCCACTTCTTCGGAAATGGTTCCGTAGTCTACGATACTATTTCCAGCAGATTGCTGGTTCTAGTGGTTGTTATAGTCTACTGAACAATCCCAAGTGTTCAAGACCTACGCCAATGGAGTTGTTCTTCAAATATATCCCTATGGTATCTTGGATATGATTTTACCATTACCCATGATGCTATAGAGTACCGGTTGGTAGACTCTAGCTGAGGTAAACTATCGCTCCTTTCCGCGACTATCTACCACGATTTAACCAATGGCACAACTCAATCTTGATAAACATTATAATTCTGTACTGATCCAGTTGCCAGCATAAAACACAAATATGATCTTGGATTGACTCCAACAGTGATATAGTGATGCTTCGAAATAGGTGATGGGTTGTTACTCTGAAGACACTCACCCCGCATCGCCGGTAAACACGGCAGTGTGGACAGGGCTAATATATCGACTGACTAATGACTTTGAGGGGTCTCGACTTTTTTGTTAATTCCTTTGGATTCTGGCTACAGTCTTGATAATATATCTTGGACTTATTCGAGGTGGCTAAATATGTTCTCAGAGAAAGGCACAACGGCACCTGTTGATACTGAGGCCACAGATCTAGCACATATCACAGAAGATGAAGAGTCGTCCGAAATATCCTCTACCTTTGCTGTAAAGAGTAAAGTGCACGGCTGTCTCCAAGTTATCGGTGCTTTCTTTATATTCTTCAATGTCTGGTATGTCAACTACCTTTCGAACTACAGTTGAATGACAAAGCTGACATGCTTCCAGGGGTCTAAATCTCGCATTTGGGTCATTTCAAAGTTACTATGCACTCACCTACATCCCATCATCAACATCATCGGACATCGCCTGGATTGGAACAATCCAGTCTTGGCTCCTAATTGTCGGCGGGCTACTATCCGGCCCACTCTTCGACCTCGGTTACAACAGGTCCATGATTCTCATTGGAAGTATCCTAGGTGTTACTGGTATAATGATGCTCAGCCTTGCACATGCGTACTATGCCATATTCCTAAGCCAGGGAGTCTGCGTGGGCTTCGGATTCGGATTGCTTTATGTCCCCGCTATTGCATTGGTCAGCCGTTCTTTCACAACAAGGAGGGCTGTTGCGTTAGGTGTGTCGAGTAGCGGTGCGCCTGTCGGGGGCATCATCTACACTATCATGTTCAACCAGCTTATACCGAGGGTGGGGTTCTCCTGGACTGTTCGTCTCATGGCGTTCCTGATGTTGGCGCTTTTCATCGCGGCTGCTATTATGCTTTTGTGGCCGGAGAGACATGCAGTGAAGGTTAAACCCACCCAGCGCAGGAGCTTGATTGATTTGCGCGCTTTCAAGGATTTGCCTTTTTGGAGCTTTGCTCTTGGGAATTTCTTCCTATACCTTGGTTATATCACCCCTTTCTATTACATCCCAACCTACGCGGAGACGAAACTGGGCACGTCGCGTTCAATGGCCTCTAATGTCCTGATGATTTCCCAGGCTTCTTCAGTTCTTGGCCGTGTTGTCTTGACTCTATTCGCTCACTATTATGGGTCGATGATTTCTTGGATCATTTGCGGTGTACTGTCAGGTGTTCTGTGTATTTGCTGGATTAGTGCAGATAATCTGGTGCGATTTATTCTTTTTGCGGCCTTCTATGGTAAGTGAGGTTCCTTTGTCTCATCGGTGCTCTATTTTGACCCAAATCATAGGTGGTATCTCCGGGGCTTTGATTCCTCTCCCGCCGAGTGTTTTCACTCACGTCTGTCCCGACCCCAAGAGTCTAGGAACTTGGCTTGGAATGGCGCAGAGCCTGAGTAGCTTTGCGACTCTTGTGGGCCCACCAATAGCAGGCGCGCTCGCTACGATTGGCTCCAATGATAGTGCGGATTTGAACTACCTGGGTATTCAATTGTTTAGTGGGATAGTCATGTGTTTTGGTGCATTTCAGCTGATCTTTTTGTGGTATTTGCTATACACAAAGAGGGGCAAAACTGGTTTATTTTGATAAAAGAGCTGTAGTCCACAGTAATGTAATTAATTGCGAGCTTTCTTGCGGAACTGGCCCCATTATGAGCCAATGCGTACTTTGTTCTGCTCAGATTACTCTCAAATAATCCCTGTTATCTTTTGAATCGACTCATATAGTTCGGACAACCAACCTATCACGTTCTCCCGAAACCCTACTGTCACGGGATCTCTGGGGCTCACAACCAATCACTCTAGCGTGAGTCACACATAGTTCTTGGGTGAGAGCATTTAGGGAATTGAAATCAAGAAATACCATATATATACCTCGCCTTGCTATATATATCTTCAATTCCTACCCAGTAACTTAAAGAGAATAAAATCCCAGTCATGGCATCACTACGCCCACAAGGCCCACTAGTCCCCTTCACTCCAGCTCTACTACCAACGAGCCAAGCAATCCCTGGGCGAACAATTCTCCTCGAGAAACTCTCCCCAAAGCATGCCGACGATCTCTTCACCCTCACCGGTGGAATTGAACCATCAAAAGAAGCCCTCTGGGACTACTTGCCCGACGGGCCGTACCCAGATGCCGAAGCCTTCAAAGCCAGCATTTCTTCGAAATCCACTTCAACAGATCCATTCTTCTACGCCGTCATCGACAAGCGTAACTCTCTTCCGACTTTTGGGAAAGCAATCGGATATCTTTCTTTTATGCGCATGAGCCCCGATCACCTGGGCATTGAAATCGGGAATGTGCTGTACTCGGGTTCGCTCCAGCGCACGACTGGCGCGACAGAGGCGATCTATCTCCTGGCCCAGCATGCTTTCCATGATCTTGGGTATAGGAGATTGGAGTGGAAATGCAATTCGCTAAATGAGCCTTCACGGCGGGCGGCTTTGCGCTTGGGATTCTCATTTGAAGGGGTCTTTCGGCAGCATATGATTGTTAAAGGGAGAAATAGGGATACGGCCTGGTTTTCTATCTTGAAAGATGAGTGGGATGCTTCGCTAAAGGCTGCCCTGGAGAAATGGCTGGATGCTGGGAATTTTGGGGCGGATGGTGGCCAGATTAGGTCACTACAGGATTTGAGAGCTCAGTTAGCTTGAGATATTGGGATAAGAAAATGATTGTCCGCGCTTGGATGGTTGCAGTGAACCCCGCTAACCTATAGAAAGTATATAGAAAATGGAAATTGAAACAACCTATCAACAATGTCTACTGGTTTCGACATTTTGATCACCGCCTGTATCCTTTATAGGAGATCGACAGCGGCACTATTGAAGATCACCAGCAGGGGCAGCTCCACGATTCCACCAGCCCCACCGTTCAGCAGGGCGCTAGGGAGTTGAAGTTAGAAGAACTCGAGCATAGTTACATTCTATGTGGAGCATGTCAAACAACTATGTGATGGATCTAGCTGTGATGAGGCCTACATAAAAGAGAAACACGGGATCCGAGATCGACGTGACCGATGTTGTCCGAGATGTTCTCCGACATCTCGCACATCTTATCGAAGTTCTCCATCAGGACCCCTATGATTGGAAGACGTTAACATTCCTATATTTCAACGAATAGACGCAGTTCAGTTCATTAACCCAGATCCTTCAGCGGGTCTCATTTTCGGCTGAACGACAACGCACTCTCTCGCTCCCATACTTCTGTTCAGCTCTGCAATTGGCTCTGCAATTGACAAATGACAAAATTATATCTGTAATTATATCTGTAATTTTATCTGTTCGCATGAACTAGACAACCTATAAATACCCCTATTGCCCCTAGACAACCAAATCATCATTGTCACCTCCGTCTATTCAATTATTTCCCAAATACCCACATCAAAAATGCCACCCAAAACTGTACCCACCAGAGAATACGGCTTCAACCCCAACCAAGGCGTGGACTGGTCCGACTACCTCACCTTCCGCCCAATCTACCCAACCTCCTTCTTTGAGAAGGCCTTCACCTACCACTCCCAAAAGCCCCGCGCCACCTGGTCCATTGCCCAAGACATTGGCGCCGGCTGCGGAATTGTCTCATCAAGTCTAGCTCCCCGCTTCAACGAAGTGATCGTCTCAGACCCGAACGACGGGTACACCGCACTTGCTCGCAGAATCCTAGTCGAGGAATCCTGTCTTCCAGAATATAGGTTCCGATTCCTGCAGGAAAGTGCCGAAAGGAGCTCTGTGCAGTCTGGCTCGGTCGACTTTATCATGGCATGCGAGTGTATCCACTGGACGAGGCCGAATGTCGCGATTGCGGAGTTTGCACGGGAATTACGCGCGGGTGGGACGCTTGTTATTACACATTATAATTATCCGCGCATTGTTGGGAACGAGAGGGCTCAGAGGGCTTGGGAGGCTGTTTGTTCATTTTATGCGGGTGAGGTTCATGACCCGATGCTTGATCATGCATTGAGAATTCTGAACTCTGGGACTGAGGCTCTAGGGTTCCCTGTGGAGGATTGGGAGGGGGTGAAGAGGTTGTATGTTAATGCTCAAGGGACTATTGAGGCTTTTAAGATTAATGATCGAATCGGGGAGAGTCAGGTTAGGGATGGGGAGGAGATTGTTTGGGAGGAAGATGATGCGGACTGGATGGATGAGCAGGATTGTGACTGGTTTAGGGGCTATTCATCTACCTGGACGACGCCAAGTGTATCAGAGTCGGAAATTAATCCCCTTTGGGATGAGATGGAGAGGGCCTTTGAGGGGAAGAAAGTGAAAACTGCTACGCCGCTTGCTATGGTCTTTGCTACGAAAAGACGTAGCTGACGTGTGAATGTTTAAAAAAAAAATCAAAGAAATTGTATCCATTCCCAAGCCCCTCAAAATTTCGAGTGCCTTTTCTCTCTAACAATCTCCTCGACAGCCTTGGCCGCCGCTAGGGTCTCTTCGTCCTTGAACCGCCTCCCAGCAATCTGCAATCCCACCGACGCGCCCTCGTATCTCTCCGGGTCCTGGTACTTCCGCCATTCCCTCTCATCAACCTCATCCCTGGGAACATACTTCCTGTCCTCCTCCGACAACACATCTACCTTAGGATCCACAGTGATTCCTGATGGGAACACAACAGAAGGCAGGTCCACCAAGTTCCAAATTGCAGTATAATTCCAATACTGCGACTCGCCCATCACCGCCGCGGCAGCAGGATATGTGGGGGAAAGAATAAAGTCAACACCACGACTATTGATCAGAGCGTGGTACTCGTCCCTATAGATATCGCGCTTGTCGTGCAAGGCCCATGCCTCCGGGTGAGAAAGAGGCATGCTTTGGCTATAGGAGAGAGCCCAATCGGTTAGTGGGCGTGTTGGCTCGCCCGACTCGGCGAGTACCTCACGTTGCTTGCTGCCAGCATCAGGGTAGTATAGGGCGCGCTGAGCCATGTTAGCGTTATATCGTACATGCCCAGAGAATAATTGACACTTACAATAACTTCCCAACCATGCTGATGCTTATACGGCTTCCAGTCTACGACTTTCACACCTGCCGCTACCAGCTTCTCCTTGGCATGTCGCAAAGCGCGCGTGATAGGTGGATGGGGGCGGACGCAGCTTGGAAATGGATTAGCACACTGTCGGCAGACATGTTTGGCTCACGACATACCCATCATCCCACATAATAGCCACAGTCATATCCCGCTTCGGATCAGCCGTCTTCCACGGCACAGGCATCAGCGACGTCTCAATATCCCAAGGCTCTTGTTCCAATACAGCTCTCTGGAACAGCTCCAGATCCTCAATCGAGCAACTAGCCATCGGTCCTACCACGCCGCGGATTGTCTCCTGGCCCGAAGCCGCAACTTTAAGCCCTGTTACCGGGTTCCGCAGTGAGGAAGGGCGGAAGCCATACACACCGCAAAATGCTGCGGGGCAGCGAATTGATCCGCCGATATCACTCCCAATCCCTAGTGGTGCGCAACGGAAGCCCATTGAGGCGCCTTCGCCGCCGGAAGACCCGCCTGGACTTAGAGTGCGATTGAGTGGGTTCAACGTTGTGCCGGTGATGTTATTGCTGCAGCACAGGTGCTAGATGGTGTTAGTTATGAGATATGCCGCTAATTTGAGATGTGTCGACGTACCATCAGTGACTGGGGTTGGTTAGTCCGCACATGGAAAATGGCGCCGGCTTTGGATAAGAGTTGGAGGAGAAGGGCGTCTTCCGTGGTGACTTTATCAACCCTGTTTTGCTTATCAGTAGTGTAGGTTGTCGTGGTGGATTTCTACTCACCAGGCTACGTATCCTGTGTTGCATGTTCGGTTCTTCATTGATATGTGTTCTTTCACGCTGATTGGTATGCCATGCTATTTCATTAGAATCTTGCCGTTATAAAATTCAACAGGTAAGCATATAGGCTTACCAGAGGCCCGACCAGCTTCCCAGTGCGTCTGTAGTACTCATCATGCTCTTTGGCGCGAGCGATTGCCTCATCTGCCATAAATTCCGTTGCGAAATTGAGCTAACGATCTTGTCAACGCTGAAAATACAAAGCCGGGTCTCCCGGTCTCACCAGTTGATGGCCCAGCACTGCCCTCTTCAAGAATGCAACCATCACCTCTTCCGCGCTCAGTTTTCCATTGCCCATTTCGATCACCAGTGCTGTGGCCGACATATCAGTGATGATGAGCTCACGCTCAGTCAACAACCCGCTTTTCCGGGGGAAGTCCACCACACTTTTCTGCGAGACTGGCGGCAGCCTGTCGACGGGGAGAAGCCATTGTTTCGGAATAGAATTATTCAAGATGTCTCTACCTTTTTGCGCTTGGCTTTCCCAGTTACGAGTCATATTGAAGAGTGAAATTGAAATAATATGGGCGGGGTATACCTCTGGTGGTTTCGGAGGGTAAACAGGGATATATAAAGAGGAAAGAGAGACACAAGGCAGTTATTCGTCCTACACATTTCCCCGCACACAATCTGTGTGGTCTACATGGCTATCTCGGAATCGGAACTTGCTTTCCATTCAGACGTGTGGGGAAGGGAGAACTATGTAGTTCTCATTGGTTAAGGAATGAGTCGCGGAGTAATTCCGTTCAGAGTTTTGATAGGTTGTGGTATTGTACACCTTTATATATCTCTTTGATGTTGAACAAAACTTGACAGAATGATTCTTAAGCTGCTCATCCCTGGTACCACTGCTATGACATTCCCCTCTTGATCTTCGTATTGGCCATTGCATGTTCATCCGATATCTAGGCGTCATAGTCACATTATATATTAGAGTAACATGTCCACGGGTCCAACAAGAGTTGACGTTGGAAACTTAGGGCCACTTAGGTTCTTCATTCCCTCTTTCTTGAATATTAAAATCAAGGCATCCGGAAAAAGACACACGATGTCGGCGCAATCTAATTTTCAGGACGTAACACGAGACTTGCTCTTACGAGGTTCTCTGACATGAAAATCCATTTGTCAAGGGATCACTTTCAAAGCTCGCCAGGCTATTCTTTGTACGCAGTCAAGCTACTTCAATGCCGCAATTTGTGGCAGTTTCAAGGTATAATTGAGAGGAACTTCGGCTGATATATTTCGGTTGCCTTATTTCCCCAGGAATCAAGTGCGAAAGCCATCAATATTCAGGAAAATAATCCAGAGACGTTGAACGTGTTCCCTCCTTCCTTCCGCTTCAGGATTATAACGAGGATGCACACACAGTCCAATATCCACCAGTTTTCAGAGCTCTGATTGTAGAACACGACACTGGTGAAACCGCACTATTGCAAAAGCTGGTTCCAGGTATGAGTTACATATTGCTACGGAGTACTTAGCTCAATTTTCCTGGTTTGTAGTATTTGCGAAGTATAAGCTGGCTGGTTTAATTGACGTTCCTTTGTTATGAGATCCATATTAGGTCTGACACGCATAGTTTATCTTAACAAGGCTCTCACTAAAGACACTACCCACTACATATTAATTCAATAATAATATTAATAAAAAACATTGAAAAAATGAAAAAAAATGAAAAAAGAAATCTCTCCCTCGGGGAATCGAACCCCGGTCTCCCGCGCTTATCAGTATTAATGACAAGCGGAAATCATCACCACTAGACCAAGGAAGATGAGATGGCCGAGTTACTGCTCGGCCACTTGGCTGGTTGATGTGAAGAGTTGCCCATGTTGACATGATGGAAAGAAAACAATAGCACATCCTCACTCATCCACAGCAAGTCAACTGCTCGCACACCGTCCCGCAGATAACCTGGCACCGGGAAGATTCACGGGAAACATCGTCCGCTTCCAATAGTTCGGGCTGAAGTGTAACCGAGTGGATCCCATAGGCGTGGAAACACTCGTTGATCACCCGAGCTGTCTTCATAAAATTCTCGACAGAGTCGTCGGACACCGCAACGTGCACTGAGGCAAGGGTCTTTTGTTGGTTGAGGCGCCAGATGTGGAGTTCGTGGATGGAGTCTACGCCCTTGATCTTGTGATTGTTAGGAACGAAATAAATAGGAGGGGATGAAGGTGGAAGTACCTTCTCTAGGTCGTGTTTGACATCGCCCATGTCAACCCCTGTGGGCACGCTTTCTAGCAGAATCATCCCGGCTCGGCGCACTGGAGGAGTATCAGTTCACTATTTCCTTAGCTATCTCTGCTGGAACCACCGCTTACTCAGAGGCAATGACGACAGAATAATGAGAATGGCAATGAACATGCTCACACCGGGATCGGCATAGTATCGGCCAGTATGGGGTGCTGCAAGCCAGATGATCAGACCGGCCGCCATGACGCCCAGGTTATTTATAGCATCACCGATGACGTGGAGCATCACTCCCATCATGCCCAGATCACCGTGGTCGTGGCCACCATGATCATGGCTGTGGCCGCCTGAGTCTGCACAGTGATGCTTTTCGGAATGAAGATGTTCGTGATCGTCATGCTAAGCTTGTGTCAACCTATATCCATTCGTTGAATCTCTCAAATTTTCGCAGCCTACCTTAGTGCTGGAATCATGGCATTCTTCGCCGAGGTGAAGAACCGGTGTCTCAATTGTGGGTGATAGGCTATGGCCATGACTGTGTTCATGTCCATGTCCATGTTCTGGGTACTGTCAGCGTGATATATAACAATGATGCCACGAACCCTACCATGAAGGAAGGCTACGCTAATAATATTCAGGCCCAATCCGACACATCCAATGGCGAACATCATCTTGGGGTTGTGGACATCTAGATGCGCCGTCAGTTATTATCAAAGGAGATCAACATCCAGTCTGGACGATAGCACTCACGTTGCAGGGCAATAAATCGCTCAATGGACTGCAAAAATATACTAATACCCAACCCCAACAGAAGAACACCATTGAAAAAGGCACCGAGCAGCTGAGCCCGCTGCCAACCAAAAGTAAGCTCCTTAGGCGAGTCACTGCGCTCGGATTTCTACATTTCACATCAGCACCAGAACCACCACACAACCGAGCACACTGTACCTTCAATGCAACAAGAGCAATAACAAACCCAACTAAATCATTCAGCTGCGATATATGTTAGCCAACAAAATCTCCAAATCCACACCTGAAAATGCCTACATAGTGGAAAGCATCCGCAATCAGAGCAATAGAGTGGGTATAGAAGCCCACTAGCCCGGTATCAGCACATCGACGTTCATACTAAAACAACTACTAGCAAAAACAAGAAAGAGGGCAACCGACGCGAAATCTCAGCCAGAAAGAAACATGTTGATATGCCAATCACAACGCTCAGCCGTGTCGAGCGCGATAGATGAAGCCCCATGACTGCGGAGACTCAATATCAGAAGGAAATGAAACCGAACGAAACAATAAGTCCAGAAACGTAGCTTGTCATTTACCAAATGGGCATTTTTTTTCCGCTGCGAGATCGTGAATACTTCTGCCTTCCAGAGTGTCGGTTCAGAAAGCAATGGCTGGTCAAACATTCCCACCGTGTAACTCTCCGTCTCGAGACGTGGCCTACCAGGTAGCTTCGACTATGAGATATGGGGATGTGGTATGCGGGGAAATTGAGTACCAAAGGGGGTTCTGGTAATTCATTGGGCTTAAATGGTCCGGTGCCTCTGTAATTGTGGTGTATCATTGCTAATGGCGGTTGGGGTATGTTATATGGGAAGGGTTAGGCATAAGTACTAAGCGCTGCAGCTCCATAGGCCCAAAGAATCTGCCAGAGGACCTTGACAGCCTGGAATCTACCAGGAAAATATTACCCCAGCCTTACAGGAGCTTGTGGATTGGGTTTGTGTTTTGCAGATCAGCCGAAGAATGTAGACTTACCACTTACGCAGTGCATGACAGCATCTGAATGTGAGATCCACATATACAACGATTTCGTGAGATTGTTTTACAAAAAGGGATAGAACCTTGGAAATATGGATTGAACAAAAGAAAGTTTTCATACAATTTCATAGTCACCCGTGGACATATCCAATTTCACACAAAGCACCAACTCAAGCAGCAATCTGGTCAGAAAGTCCATCCAACTCACGCGCCCAGTTACGGTGTCGAGAAATATGCCAGATAAACTGCTCAGCCAAACCCTTCGCATCAGGCCCAACCGTGCCCACCTTCAACAACGAAACCGCGTCTCCATAGCCGGTAACAACACCATACGACTCTTTTAGCGGAGAACCACTCTGCGCAACCTCGACCTCAGAGAGCCCGATCTGCTTCTCAATAAACGGCACAGCCTCATTAGAACCAGCAATGGCCTTAAGATGAGCAAAGGACTCGGAGATCCAGTGCTTGAAAACGCCATTCTTCGACAGCGCTTGGATGTGCTTTCCGCCAGGCACGTAGACCGCATCGAACAGCGTCGACCGCGCCCCAGAATAGAAGTGATCGGGGATAACCTTCTGCCCAGACTCGGCAGTCACACCCTGGCGCTGCGCACCGATCGTGAAGACAAACGCGCCGCGTTCATTAAGCGCCTGTTTCATCGTGGTATACTGGTTGAAGTCGAATTCGTCGGCAAGCAGGATGGCAACGCGGCGTGTCGCGATGATGGGTTTCTCCGGCATGAATTCAAGCTGGCTCAGACCCTTGGCTTTTTTGCCCTTGTTTTCTTTTGGCGATTTCAGGGGTGTGTCACCACCGACGTTCTTCGCGACGGTCTTGGCTAGGTCTAGATCGATCGCCGATAGACGCTCTGTCATGCGCGTGTAGACGACATAGTCATCGCAGTGGTCCAGCTCGAAGGAGAATGCCTTCGCTACGTGCATCTTTTCAATCGGTGAGAGCGAGTTGTAGAATACCTGCGCCTGGTTGAAGTGCTCCTTGAACTTATCTGACAGCGCACGCTTCTTTGCACCCTGCTGCTTCTGCGAGTAGGAGACGAAGCCGCCCTGTTCTGCTGTCGCGGGCGGGTTGGCCTCAAATCGGTTCGGCCAGTAGTTCACCTTTCCCTTTGTGATGCGGTGTCTACCCTGTCCGTCGCGGTTGACTAAGCTCATATATGGGCATACTGGCCGGTTGATAGGCAGTTCCTCGAAGTTCGGTCCGAGTCGCGAGATCTGCGTGTCGAAGTATGAGAAGTTGCGGCCTTGAAGGAGAGGGTCATCGGAGAAGTCGATGCCGGGCACAATGTGGCTCGTGCAGAATGCGATCTGCTCGGTCTGAGTGAAGAACTCGTCAACATTGCGGTTGAGTTCTATCTCGCCGATGTAACGGATGGGCACTAGCTCTTCGGGCCAGACCTTCGTGGCGTCCAGAGGGTCGAACTCAAAACTGTCGACCTTCTCTTCAGGCATGAGTTGCATACCAAACTTCCAGCGCGGGAAGTGTCCTGCCTCGATCGCCTCCCCTAGATCTTTCCGGTGGAAGTCGGGATCCTGGCCGCCGATCTTCAGCGCCTCGTCCCAGACCAGCGAGTGCACACCTAGCTCTGGGGTGAAGTGGAACTTGACGAAATGACGCTTGCCGGCCTTGTTAATCAAGGAAAAGGTGTTCACACCGAATCCCTGCATCATCCGGAAGGACCGCGGAATAGCTCTATCGGACATAATCTGCCACGAACCGCGTCAGCAACAACGACCCAAACCGGAACAAGAGATACTAACCCACTGATTCATGTGCGTAACCTCCGAGTGCATATACTGAAAGTCCCAAAAATTATTATGCGCAGTCTGAGCCTGCGGCACCTCGTTTTGCGGCTCGGGCTTAACAGAATGAATGACATCAGGGAACTTGATCGCGTCCTGAATAAAGAAGACAGGAATGTTATTCCCGACAATGTCCCAGTTTCCCTCCGCGGTATACATCTTGATGGCGAATCCGCGCACATCGCGCACCGTATCCGCGCTGCCCTTGCTACCCTGCACAGTCGAGAACCGCACGAACAGCGGCGTCTCCCGGCTGGTATCGGTCAAGACCCCGGCGGTTGTTACGTCTTCAGCGCTCTCATATAGTTTGAATTTGCCAAAGGCACCTGTTCCTCGCGCGTGAACTACTCGCTCGGGGATGCGTTCATGGTCGAAGCGCATTATCTAGGGTTGGTTAGTTGCTTGTCCGGATATAGATTGGTTTATGCGTGGACGGATGAATGTGAGTGTGCACGTACCTTCTCACGGGCGATTTGGTCTTCTAGGAGTGAGGACCCTGTCTTCTTTTCGTCTACGACGCGGAGCCATTGGTCTGGGTTGGAGATTTTGACGCCATGGTCGGTTGTCATGTGCTGCTCGTCCTCGATGTCGACGGTGTCCTTTTGTAGATCGGCATATTTGCCATCTGCGGTCTTGGAGTTTGGACTGGTTGCCATAGTATGTGTGGTTGATACCAATGATACCAAGAGGTGGAAAGAGTAGACTGAAGTGTGTACCAGGCTGAGTTTCCCACTTTATATATAAAAACCAAGCTGATCACTGTGCAGCCCCCCCAGGTACGACGTCAATGATGTAATATTCCCCCAGTTACATCTACCAACGAATTGAATTGTACAACTATATAAAGCGGATACCCAAGTCACCAAGTCCAGCCTGGAGTAAGCCGCTTTGCAAGAATGACCATAGTATGACCTACCCCCCGTAACCCGGGCGCCTTACCAACCAATGCCGACAGGAGAACCTTTAATGGAGTAAAACCTTGGAACAGACAAGAGGTATTGCGAATTGCACCATTTTCATTGGCGGGGCAGTTTCCTGCAGCCCACTGAGGTGGAGCTGTATAGCTTGTTAACCTTTGCCTGTGCTGTCTGGGTGGTCGATCATGGGGCGTTCCCGCTGGCAATACAAGGCATAAGCACTTAGATAATGGGGTCATGTCAATAGCAGGTGGCCGATGACGTGAACTTATGCCTGGATTCGGGCTTCTTAGTGGACTTGGATTATTTTGGAGGACCAGAGTGTGACGTCACCTGATATCAGAGTGGAAATCATGTCCGAGTATTTCAAATATGCAGATCATCGAGAACTGCCTTGGAGAATCAAAATAACATCTATGTACCTTGGAAATATGTTGTTCAAACAATCCATAGGGATAATACTTCCAAAAGCTATGCTATATACAACATACACCAAACTCGATCTATGTGCACAGGTATCTCTCTATAGCACAATGTAGCGTCTGAACAAAAAAGAAATGGCAAAGAGGACAAGCATAATCTACATATTATCCTCACTCCAGTGACTCCTCGTCTTCTGCCAAGCGTCGTGCTCCTCCTTATTCTGTGCAGGCGTGTTTCCAAGCCCCAATCCGCGCTCCACCCACTCCTTACTTCCCATCTCAGAAAGACGGGAAAGCGCACGCGCAAACGCAAACCGCTCCTCATCACCACTGAAAATAGACGTGTTCTTCAGCGCTTGCACGGACATGCCGAGGTCGTCCATCAGGTTGCGCATTGCGTCGGAGAGATCTGAGTGGTCGCCGTCGCCTTTGAGGGTTTTCTTTACGTCGTTTTCGGAGATGAAAAGGTTCGTTAGGGGGACTTCGGTTGTGAGGACTAGTTTGGCCTGTTGATGTGGATTGTTAATTGGCTGCATGACCTAAAGAAATAATGAACAGGGACGTTGCCCGTTACTCACCCTGCTCTCATATACCGCATCGATAAAGGTAATAAAGCGTCTCGCCAGATCACGCTGGGTATGGTTCATGCTCGGCACGTCCGTGACAATGAACGCATCGTAATGCCGGACAAGCTCGAGGTAGTCAGCTGCGCCTGTCGCACTGCCGATGAGCTGCTGGAAAGTGAAGTGCGCGGCCTTGCCGCTAGCACGGGGCACCTTGATTTCGCGGCCCCAGACAATCTGCGAGTCTGGGTGCGGCGGGTCATTGACAGGGTCGCCCAGGAACTCGAACCACTTGTCCGCGTGCTGCTGTGCGTCCTCGCCCAGCGGGTGGTGGTAGACCGCAGCCGGGGGCCGGGGGATTTTGCGGTAATCCGTTGGGGAGTTGAGGTTGATAACACCCAAATCGGTCTTGAGGAGGTTGATGCAGGGGATGAAGGATTCACGTTGGATGCCGTTTTTGTACAGGTCGTCTGGATGACGGTTGGATGTGGTAACGAGAACGACGCCGTGGGACATAAGGATCTCGAGAAGCCTGGTTATTGAATTGTCAGCTGGGGCTTTTGATAAGATCCTGTCCATGGAGAGCACACGTACCGTCGCAGGATCATTGCATCGGCTACATCCGTACACTGGAACTCGTCAAAGCAAAGCACGCCCGCGAGCTCGGCAATATCGGCCGCAACCATCGGGAGCGCATCGAAGTCATTTCCATACTTCATCTTCACTACGTGCATGCGCTTATGTACGTCCTGCATGAAGTTGTGGAAGTGAATGCGTGTCTTGTTCTTGATATTCGGCGGCAGCGTATCGAAGAACAGGTCCATCAACATAGTCTTGCCGCACCCGACATCGCCATACATGTACAGCCCCTTCGGAAGGTTATCGGGGATAGCAGACTTTTCCTTCTTCTTCGCGCCACCGCCGAACAGAGACCCGAAGAAGGACGGCTTTTGTTGGGGGTCCAGAGACTCGGGCTTGGGGTGAACAACTTTAGGCGGGTTGTAATCTTTCAGCGCTTCAAAGAGGTCCTGTAGATTTTGGATAATCCCTAAGAAAGGCGCATGTCAGCCTGGAACTATGCGCCGAACTTGGCCACAACATACCCCTCTGATACTCATCATCCCTCAGTCTCCCCTCCTGCACACGCACATCATATTCCCTCATGGGCCCATCGTGCGCCGGAGCGGTGGTGCTCTTCTCGGCGTCCGAGACTGTAGCTGAGACTCCGCCTCGGTGATTGAACAGCCAGCTGGGGGCGGGTCCTCTCCAAAGACACACATACCAGCGGATATCGACTCGGCCGTCGTCGTGTATTGAGTGCTTTCTGTTCCGTGGCATAGGATCTACGAGCGGCACCCCGCAGCGTCGTAGGGCGGAGGCCCCGAGGCGCCCGCAGCGCGCTCGGGAAGCACTCCGCGCATAGCTTTGCCGATGGACGGCTCATTGGCGTCCCTTTTTTTTGGAGGTTATATGTGTTGCGACGGTGGACTCGACGTCGGGTTTAGTTGGCGGAGAGCGGTTGCAATGCGAAGGCGTTAACCGAGGTATTGTATTGGACGCAAGGGTTTGTTTTTCCTCCGGAAAGCCTTCGGGGTGGTGGCGGGTAGGGTCCGGGCTATAGATAGCGATTTACAACAGACACACAATATACATACAACCCTTGCAACTCTTGAACTAATTGTCAGAAGGTCTAGTGGGAAACCGATAGATTCCGATCCTGGGGTCGGAAGAACCTAGGTCGTGATCACGTGACTCTATATCATGGCATGGCACGGATTTTTCTAAACTGTAGTTTATCAAGACTTATATTTGGTACAGAAAGAGCCGTGAGACACCACGGTTGAGCCATTATCATGAGAAAAGGCCGCCCCGGTATATGCACGAGAAGTGAAGAAAAAAAATATGTACACAACACAGAAGCAGGCAGACCGGGGTATGATCCAGAATAGGATGAGATGTAGATCTGATGCGAAATCGAGGCAGAAATGAAAACGAGAAAGCCCATAATGCGACATCGCAGGAACCAAAAAAGTCAAGAAAAGTCAAGAAAAATCAAGAAAAAGAAAACAGACAGATAGAAAGGGAACCATGCCGTACATCTCGCATCAGATTCGTTAAACCGCGATCTCGTCCTCATGGACCATGTGAAATCGCTCAAAGAACTGATGACCAGTTTGAAAAAGAAGAAAACAAATCAGAGAATAACCATGCGTCGTTCAAAAACTCCAATGCACCAACCTTACTCGTGGCAAACATTAATATGAGGCTGACAATAACCTCATCGACGAAAATCAAGGGCAAGTCTATCGTTGACCGCAACACCGGGAAAGAAACAAGTGCTTTTTATGCGATGCTGACGAAGAGAGTCAGCTTGGTGTTCCGCTGCATGGCGTTCTCCAGATCCTGATCGGTATAGAGATCGATATAGGAGCCAGAGGATTCGTCACGGTACTGCACAACGATCTCGCCCTGGATCTTCAACCGGTCGCATAGCTTGTCCTTGAGGTGCTGCATGCTCACGCCAGATGGGATGCGGATCGCAATAAGGTCATCCTGGAAGAACACCTTGACCTTCATCGCGCTGTTGGCCGATGCGCCGGAAGTTTGGGTGATGGAGCTAGGTTGGCGGTTCATGGGCGGCGGGCCACCATTGGCGTAGGTCGTGGGTGCTGGGGCACGCTGTTGGGATACCCGGTCGGTGGACGCATTGATTTGCTGCTGCGAAGACTGGCGCGACACGGTTTGTTGAGGGTCCACGCCGCCGGAGTGCTGGGATCCACCCGAGAACCGGGCGTCCTCGCCGAACGCATTGGGGTCGATCTCAAAGTCTCCTTCTCGTGGAGAGAAGAGCTCGCGCACAAGCTGACAACGCGAAATATGCGGGGGCATAGACAGGAGCTTCTTAATGTATTCGTCCAGATTCTGGCGCCGGCCGTTGGAGATCGCGTCCGTGACGTGGGTGACAGGGCCGGGCATGAAAGGGAGAGTTCGTCCACGGCCACGGTTGCCAGCTTCGTCTTCGAATTGAGTCAAAAGGGCGATCTGGAAGTCGTAGAAATCGTGGTAGTAACGCGACAGCTCCCAACAGCGACCGTCTTCCATCTTCGCCTCGATGATGTACCAATACTTGTCGTTATCGAAACAGTAGCGCGGAATATAGGCGGAAACGGGGACGAGAAGTTGGTGGCCCTGCTGTTGTGACACAGGCACTTGTGACAAAGTTCCCTTGCTGGCATTACGTTGGTGGTCCTGCTCAAGCGCATCGACGGTTAGTAAATTGACTCGCAAATGGGAATCAGATATTTCGCCTACATAAACATTGCCATTTTGACTCATTTGACTCTGGTGGCCCATGGACATCTTTTCCATGCCCGAGCTGACAGGCATCATATTGCCACCGCCGTGACCCTCGATTTTGCCCAGTGTGATACTGCTGTTCTTGTATTCCGCCGTCATTTTCTTCCACTCCTCAACCTTGGGAACACCGGCGCGTCGCACCGCGTCAAGCGGGTCGGTGACGGCCTGCCCGCTCTGCATATCACGCAATTCGATGAAAGAAACGGGGATCAGGCCTGGGCCACCGAGACGACCGATAGGTTTGGCGACGAACCACTCGGGGTTAGATTGGGCGATGACGATAATGGCCTCGCCAGCCTTCGCGTCCAACTCATCGGGTCGCTCCGCTTGAAAATCGTACTGGACAACTCCATAGACCATGGCGCCTTGACCCTTGAGTGCAGACATTCTGAATGCGCTGTTCTTGGTGGAAGAATCTGGATGGGAAAGACCGCGGTCGGAGGATCCTGAGTCGTGGTGCTTGGACAATTCGCCGGAACCCCCACTATCCCTCTCGTTTTTGCCGATAACCTCAAAAAAGGAGACGGGCACAAGCCCCCCTAGCACTAGGGATCAGCGGATTGCACGCTTCGTACCAATCCGAGTCGTCCTCCCTGCTGATAACGTGAAAGAAATCTCCCTTGCTGAACGCCAATTCCTGCGAGGTCCCCGGCTCCGGTTGGTAGTCGTAGAGCGCTTTGATTACCTTTGGGAAATGCGGTCAGCCACTGCCAAGAACAAGTCGGGAGTGGGACAAGGAGGGGCGAGGGGTTAAAAAAAAGGCGAATTCAACACAACTGGCGAATTTGCGCCAACTCACTTTTTTCGGGGGTAGAATCGCAATAGCGGACTTGGGTGTAATAGAGATATGATGGTGTTTGGGATCTTTCTCCCCCTTCAAGGATCGCCTAAAGGCCTTTATTTTTTTCCAAACCGGATTAATTAAACACGATACTAGGTAATACTTCGGAAACGAGAAAAAACTCACCTTCATGGTAGAGGAGTTAAAAGAAGGATTCAAGGAGAGATGCGAAGAGGAGGAAAGGAGGAGCAGCCTCTTTTTAGTCAAATGTATACCTTGACCAGCGTAATCCGTATTGCGGTTCCAACCACGCGGCTTGGATGATTGCCAGGGGGCCCGCTTTTTGCGTTTTTGCTTTATTGATCTTTAGATGTTCTTGGATGTGGATAATTATTTGTATTCCAGACATTCCAGGTACATCTATATATCTATATGGAGTACTACAAAGATCGTATGGTCATCCCAATACAGGATGACGCCAGCCTTCAAGGTTGCTATGTATTTCTGAACCTTGGAACCTTCCAAGGTCGAGCCTCGGTATACATTTTTATGTACTTCGATAAAACCCCAGATGTCTTAGTCAAAGGGCTCTGGAACAATAAATCCATTTCTCTAAAAAAAAAAAAAGGCGTATTCTAATACGCCTTCTGACTCTACATTTGCCTTGTAGAGAACCATAGTATTGTCTACATATGTAGATTACAGGTCGTATTGGTTGCCGCCGTTGGGCAGACAAATGATAATCCACCGCCGGGAGCCAGTGTAACGGAATCACACCCTACCAGACTAAATGCGACTCTGTCCGAGTCTCTCCATTTTACCATTTCCCATACCTTGGCATATCTTATAGACTTACGGAGTAGATACATACATTATTGCACATACCTACCTAGGTAGTATAGGTACAGACTAGAAAAGGTACACAGAACGAAAAAAGAAGAAAAAGAAGGATCTTTGCCCCTCATTTCCCCACTTGTATCCATGGTTCAGTTATACCTAAACCGCGGATGCTGACGTCCACTCAAAGGGTCTTTCTATCCTAGTGAATTTTAGGAAATTCTAATAATTTAGGATACGTACAAAGAAAATGGATATGAAAGATGTATCAAAAACCAAAGGTCCAGAATACGGCCAATCGGATGAGGAGAACTAATCCGTTAATATTTTTGAGAAATAGATATCCTTTCTAAATTAAAATTCTGGGGCTGACCAGGAATGCGCGGCTCCTGCAATCTGCCGACTGTATGCAGAGGAAATTTCATCTCGAATATTACCTAGGTAGATACAAGGATTAAAAGTTAAAAAATAATAATAACAGAGACACAAGCTGAAGAAACTTTGCTCAATGTCGATCATCGGCCACATTTACATCAATGTTGCCCTACGGAGTACTCCCGTACCTCCATACCTAGGTAGGGCATGAATCGTGGTGCTTGGCACGTCCCCGCATAAGGGTCTCGACCAAAGTCGACTTCACATTGATACATATATCTCGCTTCCTGGTTCGACCCAGCGTTGGCCCTAGTTACCATGTGGCGACTTTCTATGTATTCGAACGTTACCGAAATTGGAGGCGAGCGAGTCAAGACAGAACTCTGTATATGGGATAAGTACTGGATAGATTGGATGTTGTAGGTATTTACTATGCCAATATGCAATCACCCATCTCCATCAGATCGAGTCAAAGAGCACATGCCTCGCCCTCTGGTGCTCCAAAAAAAACTCCATCAACTCCAGAATCAGACGCCGCCGGGGATGTTAGTATAGTCGGAATTCCGCTGGCAACCCTGTAAAAAGAAATTCGGAGGATGATGCCGACGAGAATGAGCAGGAAAAGGCGAAGAAGGGAAAAAAAAGGAGAGAACACTCGAAAGGCTAAGTCATATCCATGTGTGGATGTATGTGGTGAACGCCTGCCGCTTTTGAAGATACGCCAAAAAGGAAAAGAAGGGGAAAAAAGATAAGGAAATGGCCTTGACTGAGATCCGATGGTTTACGATCCTTGGCGCAAGAAAGAGATGGACAATTGAGGACTTGGTTAGATCTGGCCTTTGATATCGACGACACGGTGGGCGGCTGCTTTGGCTTGATCGAACAGCGAGCCTGCTTTGCCTGTCAACAGCCTTACAGCGCCGTTCCTCTCCTCCAGCAGTTCTTCGGAGGAGTTGTCCAGAACAAAACGTGCGGTCTGCTCATCGGACTCGAATCCAAGCTCTTCTGTGATAAATCGGATGTTGACATCCGGTTTGTATCTAGAACAAAATGTCAGCTAGAATGCTAAAACAGAACGGGGGAATCAGAAAACTCACGCTCTACACATGGTTGCAAGAGCACTCAACCGCTCACGATCGACAAACATGTCCATGAGGTAGGCCCCCATATTCGGCGTATCAAGGTACAACTGGAAGAAACGATGGTAGTTCCCGAGTGCAAGGGCTGAGCGGACATCCAGGGCATGCTTGACCGCCAGGTCTTTCTTATCTTCTGCAGTCACATCGGCTAGTGCGTCGTTCATCGCCGTCCAGTTCCGCGTGTAAATGAAATAGAGAATACGATAGGCCTTGAATTCTGTCGGGTGTCCTCCCAGCTGCTGCGCGTACAGCACTCGTAGCTGGGTTTGACACTGGTTGTACTCACCAAGATCCCCTTTTTCCAAGGCGATGCGCGCGTGGATTTCGTAGACAACGACAGTGAATTCATTTCGGATGCGCTGGACCGTTAGGTCTTGACGCAAAGACTTGAACTGATCACAGATGTAACCATAGTTGCCATCCTGCTTCCATTTCCTCTTCAATAGATCCAGGGCCTTTTGCAAAACAGGCAGAGGACGAACACTGTCCGGGTTGGGAGCAGAGGTCAACCGGAAATAGTTCTTCTCCAATGTTTGGCACCGCCCGACAACGGGGCCTTGATCCGCGTCGGCAGCACGCATCGGCGATCCTGCAGGAGAAGAAGGAGAGTTCCCGCTGCCCCCCACTCCCTCAAAACGCTTCCTCCTCATCTCCAAATTAGCTTTGGACTTACTAGACTGGTCCAGTGTTATGCGTGGTTTTTTCTCTGTGGTAGGGTGAGTAACTCGATCTTCAAAACGATTTCGGTTAGCTTTTCTCCATGGTGGCGATCCAGTTTCCGAATGATGGCCATCAGTTGACTTTCGCTTCCGCGTGGCATCCCCCGGAGAAGCTGGGTGGCTGGACGCCCAGTTTGAAGAGCTGGGGTTGGCTAGGATCTTGTTGCGTTCATTTTGCACCATAGTTTGGGGCAAAGGTAGCCTTTCCCAGTCGATCAATCCCAACTTGTTATTCTGGGCCGCTTCCGTAATGACGTGCCTCAACTTCTCCTGCATTTCAGGAATGCTCACGCTTGCAACCTGGTTTTCGGGAGCAAAGCAGCGTTGCACATACGAGCGTACGGGTGGTGGGAACTCCACTCGCGCCCGACCTTCTGTATCCGGTGATGCCGACTGGGTGGGCTGAGAAGGAACGGTTCCATTCGTTGGCTTGGTATGATGAGCGAGGCTACGACGCGCTTGGACTGGAGTGTATGCTGGGGCCGCTACCAGGTTGTTAGTCTCTCGACACGAGACCGAGACTCGGGTGGAATTGCTTTTCTTACCAGCTGGAGGAAATGCACTAGACATTGCGCCTGGGGCGGTAGAACGCCAAGGTGGTACGCTGGAACTCATCGTAGATGCAAGACTTGGGAACAACAAAGAAACAAGATGAAAGGAAGTAAAGAGCTACGAAGGGGCAAGATTCGAGGAACGGCAAGAAGAATCGACTTTTGATCTTACTCCTCAGCTAGTGCTGGTTTTGAGATGAAAAAAAAAGATGGTGAACGTTTATTTCCAAGATGAGATGGTCGCGAGCCGGGGGAGGGTGAGAGTGAAGTCCACACAGACTCGACCCGTGACGGTGAGCGATACTCGCTTACTCACCGGAATTTTGTTTGTCCGCGCATTCCGCCTTATCGGGTTATCGCAATTGCCTTGGCTTAAATGACATGCCTCTCTCTCTTTATGGATCCCCTTGATGTTGGGAGCTGGTTGAACCTACTAGATGTTCTTCAAGTCGCTGGATCTGACTACTGCGCTCAGACCCTTGCTGTTACCTGATGAGATCCTTCTCTTTGTCCAGGATGCGGTGGGGTTGTATGAAGGGTAAGTAGCTCATGATGATGCTCCTGATGCGGGGTGCTGATTAGAGGCAAAGGAAATACAAAATCCAGAATTACCAAAATGGCCATGCCTATCTCACATCCCACAGAGTGTGCTACGTTGCGGCTGAGGACCCGCGGAAATACTCAGTGGCTATTGATCTGAAAGAAATCGATCGAGTAGAGTCTCAGGTGCGACATGCATACATCTTGCTTTTGAGGCTTTTGCTCTCGGCCAATCACTAACAAACCCACGGATTCAAGGCTGGCTTCCTGAAGTCGTCTCCGAAGCTCACCATATACCCGAAACCGCAGAAGAAGAAGACGGATAAGTCCAGGAGCGCAACAGCCAGCCCAGCTGTGGCCCAACAATCGATCCTTCAGCCAACACAGTCACTTTCTCACCTCCCACAAGCCAACTTCCAACAGAACTCACTATCTCCAAAGCCAATCAATGCCACTTGGATATGTCCCATATGCTCATTCTCCAACCCAGTTCCGTCCAATTTCGACCCCGCAACGGCTAATGCGGCTACAAATTTGCTTCCTTGTCTAGCATGTGGCATCAAACCACCATTTACAACCGTTCTCAAAGCAGCGATTAGTGCTGTAGCAAGCCGGGAGTCTCCATTGCTGAGTTCAGTTGCATCACCAGCCATTGCACAAGATACAGACCAACCAAATGCCAATGCGTCTCTATCGCATTTTGGGTCCGGGGAACTGTCCCTTGCCCACGATGTACCTTTGTGAACCACCCATCTCTCGTGGAATGCGAGATTTGTGGAGCACCTTTATCTGCTGGCTCAGCGAGCGCTAATCGTGTAGACTCTCCTGCGCCGTTATTTGAGCAGTCGCACATCGCGAACACGGAAGTTAGTGAGAGTATCAAACTGTCATTTCGTGCCGGTGGCGATAAGACGTTCCATGAAAGACTTAGAGGAGCCTTGGTTCAAAGAAAATGGCTCCTGCAAAATGCGCCCCCAGTGCCTTCGCCATCGCAAGGCGCCTCCTCGGAGGGCTTACCTACTCCTGTTGCTAGTGTTGAAAGTACTCTACCCTCAGCACCACGACATTCGGGGGTTGGTATCGCGGGGTTGGAACGCCGAGGGCTGGAAGCCCGGAAGAAAAACGAGCTGGTCATAGGGAACGCGTTTGAAGACCTGGAGGCTTTAATGGCCTCTGCCAAGCAGATCGTTGCGCTGGCCGAGACTCTAGCGCGTGAGTCTGGGATGACTACTAATGAAAGCTCTCCGGAAACCAGCGCGGTGCTGTCTGAGTCTGCTGCGGCTCTCGGGATGGTGACGACGAAAGACATGCTCAATTCCGGATCTGAAAGTCTATATTTATCAGAACTTGCGCGTGACTTGGCCGAGTATCTCACCGATGACCGAAAAGGCATTTTGCAGCGTGAAGGTGGTATTATGAGTCTAATTGATCTCTGGGCCGTCTTCAATCGGTCTCGTAATGGAGTAGAATTGGCCAGTCCTTCGGATTTTCAGAAAGCAGCGGAGCTGTGGGAAAAGCTCAAATTGCCAGTTCGTCTACGACGATTCAAAAGTGGCCTTCTTGTGGTGCAGCGATGTGACTGGAACGACGAGAAGACTATTGAAAAAATTCAGGACTGGATGGAGGAGCTCCAGCGAGTTCCCCCCCCATGATCCTGTTCCCTGGGATTGGTCCCTCTTCGGTCGAGCCGTTACTGCACAAGAAGCTGCGCATCGGTTCAAATGGAGCGTCGGGGTGGCTGCCGAAGAGCTGGAAATGGCTGAAGATCGGGGGGGTTCTTTGTCGAGAAGAAGGAATCGAGGGTCTCCGCTTCTGGCGCAATTATATCTCCTCCTGTGGGTACGGGGATCTCTCTCGCCTTGCTATTTGAGGTGGTATGATGCTATAGGAATGTACATACAGAGTTGCACACATCCGACAAGAGGGGGCTGTGATCCTGCCCATGCTGAGCATAATAAAACGATGCATGGAACATATTTGGGGTCAGAGCATGAGGCTGAAGACCTTTTGCTACTCCCACTATGAACGTGATCCTAGCTAAGCACTCTGTATACAAGTGTTGGCTTATATCTTCGAAAGCTATGCAAGTATCCGAATTGGCCGTCCCTGCACGCTGGAAGAGGATAACCTGCGGATTTGCCTCCCCTCTCCAGGTGAACTAAACGAGGACTTTGTGTCGTGTCCAATGCCCTTCCTTTGTGAACCAGCGAAGCTCTCTGGATTGAAAAATATGTCGTCCTACGCTGTAGTAACAATCATGGTAAAACTGGCCCGGTTATGCTATAAGCACGTTGGTATTATGTCCCGTGGAGCCAGTGACTGCGGCTTCTGGGACGGCCACTATCGGCTGGTTAAGGCGATCAATGATTATACGACCATCTTCCAAGGCCATCTGATCGCAAAGGCAGTGCGTCAAGACCCTCTTGTCTTTTCATTGCATCTTGATTTGTACGCGACGCACATTAATCTGCATGAGGCGGTTATCCACGAAGTCGAGGAGCAAGGATTACCGAAGCTTGTTGCTGCCGAGAGCCGTAGGTGTAGTACCGCCGCTGCGTTCAATATTGTCGGTGCGATTCGCGTAAGTTGGCCTGTCCATCGGTCAGTGGGTAAATACCCTGACCCCTTCATACTTATCTACATTGTCCTCTCTGGTCACATTTCCCTTTTTAACTTCTGTTTTCTAGCATGACCACTTCACACTTCAAGCAACGTTCATTGGCTGGCCAATTTCAATGAGCTTAAACGCGCTGAGTCGTAATGTCTCAAATGGAAGCGGCACGGCACCGATGGGTGTCGTAGACTATCTCCGCTTCCTAAGTGCTGTGCTTGACCAAGTAGAGGAGCCAAGTGGCTACTGGCACACGGCAAGTGCGGCGGCGATGGCTGCCTTGGTAAATTGGTAAAATTGGATGAGCGACAAAGTGGATTTAGTGGGATGGACTAGATTATGATGATAATACTCAGCGTGTGCAGTCTGAAGATGGAATTAGCGCTTGGACTATTTAAATAAATAGAGCGTATCGGCAATCACTCTATGACTTGGTGGGCGTCATGTCAAGGATGTGAACCTTCGACGGAATAGGGCTATGATTATGAGCTACAATGGTGTACTCCCATTAATTTGTAACTTCAAGCATAATATTCGCTTCAGATAAGACATAGATTTACGCCTCGGCCCAAGCTGATTCTTTCAACACGAGATTGGGGACACTTACCTTCAGAAACGGGGTCGAGTGTCCACTGAAATGGCCACGACAATTTCTCCAACCGGGCGTGAAGGGGCATTGGGAGAGCAAGTGAGGTTTAGTTGAAGGAGCTAGGGAAGGAAAGAATCATTATTCATGTTATTCATGTGCCGTCATGGAGATCGCTGCGACGATGACCCGATCAAAGCCCGGGTTGCGCACTTACGGAGATGGGTATTTGCGTCGACATCTCTATTGAGCAATGAGGGATTCGGGGTGGACCAGCTACATTCAGGTAATTCGGAGGCTAGCAATGACTGTGAGAAGCATATATACCTTGCGTTGTGGCTCATGAAGAAAGGAACTCGCAACTTTGCGTTCCTTTCTCGGTCTGGCGCTGACTCAGTGCAAGCCTCTCTGTTTGTCGATGAGTTGAGAGCTACCGGTGCCACTGTTCAGGTATTCCGGAGAGATGCTGGTGTGAAGCCCGATAATGAACAGATCATCAACTCTGTACCTAGCAAGCAGCCTATCCGGGGAGTGATTCATGCCGCCATGGTACTACGGGTAAGCCATTCCCTGTGACACTTGGGCTGGCGATATAACTAACGGGCCACCTCACAGGATGGATTATTCCACAATATGCCGTATGAGAACTGGAAAACATCCGTACACTCGAAGGTCACCGGCACGAAGAACCTGCACGAAGTCCTTTCCCATTTTCCGCTGGATTTCTTCGTCATAACAAGCTCGGTCTCGGGGGTATTGGGAAATATTGGGAACACCAGGACAAAGTAACTATGCCGCTGGAGACACCTACTTGGATGTTTTCGCGCGGCACTGTCACTCTCACCGGCAGAAGGCAGTGTCGATTGTCCTTCCATGGTCCTAGGAGTTGGAGTGGTCGCGGAGAACAACGAGCTCGTGGAATCGCTCAGATGCCAGGGGATATATGGAATTGACGAAGAAGCTCTCCTCCGTGTCTTTGAGATCGCGATCATTGAACAATTTCGGGAGGGCATTTCAGACAATATTGTTGCTGGACTGGATCCAATAGAGCTCACCAAATCGGCACAAGAAGCAGGTGAAGATGTCGACAGTTTTTGGGCCTCGGAAGTGCGATTCAACCACACTGTTTTGGGCTATGGAGTCCCGTAACGAGAATGTGTCTGTTAGAGATGGAAGTCAGAGCATTTTGTCTTCGTTGCAGGGTTTGGAAGTCATCGAGGCAGTCGAGGCTGTGCCTGACCACTTTATTGCGAAGCTTGCTTGTATGTTGATGCTCGACATGGATGAGTTTGAGGAAGACAATCGGTCTATTGCCAGTTATGGGGTTGAGAGTATGATTGGGGCTGAGTTGCGGAATTAGATCTTCAAGTAGCTGGGTTTGGATATCTCTTTCCAGCAGCTGTTGGATCCAAGTTTGACAATCACCAAGTTTGCAGAGAATGTTTGTGCAATGGGATTATAAGGGTGATATAGTGTGATTTTGTGCACAAGCAAAGAGAAAAGGAAGACGAACCTAAGTGCTAGGGACCCAACAGCAGGTGGCCTAGTGGTAACATGCCTCGTCATGTGTACTACGAGGGAAGTGCCTAAGATCTTCCACTACCTGGACTGTTCCGGTTCGACTCCGGTCGTTCTCGCCTTTGTCTCTTTTTCTCCCTTTCTTTCTTTCTTCTTTTTTAACCTGGACAATTGTTGCTGTTTCCAGATCCTTCTCTTTCGCTGTAGCATCTGCAGATACCATTATATAAGCACCCTTTTGGCTTCTATTTTCTAATATAATATACACCTTCAACTCTCCAGCGTTGAGACGTCTTTTTTGCTGCTTATATTGCTAATGAGCCCTAGGGTAACCTCAGGCAACAGTGGGTCTCAAAATTGAAGCCAAATCCAAACACAAAGGTCAAACCTGGGCTTGAAAGCAGTGAGATAACTAGCCGTGGATGCTCACTTGTGCTTTTATGCTAGTTATCCGGATACTAAGCACTGTATGGTAGCGGAGCATGAAGTTCTACCACCACCTCGATTGAACGACAGCCTACAGCCAATAATTGTGAGCGTTGGATATGACCTGGCAGTCAGAACAATCAAGGGCCTCAGTGGTGCGGTCAACTGGCCAGTTGGATATGGCATTCTCCAACTTTATAGTATCATGGATGCAGACGGAGTAACAGCCCTGGAGATAATGATACTCGGCCAGTACATCGGAAATGTCACCCCGAAAGTTAAGCGTGTCATCGCTGTAAGATCGCCCAAGGTATCCGCTTTTCTGGCAGATGTTGTGGTCTTAGACGGAGCAGATATGAACTGTCATTTGGTCAGGGTATTCCGCAAGTCCCCTTTGGCACGACCAAGATTACTGGCACGATATGTTGCTCCAGCCGGACCGGGAATACAACCCTCCCGTGCCACTGCTTCTCTTATATACTGCTGGTCTTAGGAAGCAGCTATTATCCAAACAGCTGGGCGAAAGTTGGACTCGAACTGCTTTGTTCAACTGCCCAGAACAATAACCACAACACTTCGAGACCCTTGATATAGTGGTACTTGTTTATTCTCTTGTTTTTTCACAGTCTCCGTATAATATGCATATTGTTGGACTCTTAGCGGCTTATATTGTACGTGTACGTTATGACGGAGAAGTCCTGCTCCTGTCTGGCGAGGACCCTTCCGGAGAACTGAAAAGCAGAACAAATTCTAGCGAGCTTTTGGTAAAGGAATACGGGCCTAAACCCGGACATTGCAAGAGGCTCTCATATAATTAAACTACAATCTCTATTCATTATCTCATCAAAGAATCATATTTAATGTTAGTCTTGATTCCATATCTGGACCTAGTTAAAAGCAGCCCTATATCCCGCAAGACGAAAGGGACAATAGCAGGTAGGATACATGGGTTTGCATGAAAGGGGGGGGAAAGGCCCATCAAACCTGCGTCCAATTTCCTTTTCTAGGGCTCAAACGCTAATGGCTAACTTGCAATAAGCGCAAAATGAAAGCCGGTAACTGCCACCGGTACAGCTTACTCTCGACGACGTCGATCTGACTCAAACACAGTGAACCCATCAATTCCCCGCCCGTCGTTTCCGCCAGTGCGGAAGAACTCTACTATTACTCCGATAGCATAGCACGTCGATGCAGTAGCTGTGCCTGCAATAAGCATTCTGCGGCCTAATTTGCGAAACGAAGAGTCAGGTTTTGTGGTTGGTTCGCGCTCTGATCTAGAGGACCCAGTTGCTGAAGGAGGCTAAGTCGACTTGTTAGGAAGCCACCTGAATAGACAGTTCTACTGTCTACTCACCTCAGTGGTGGATTGCCAGGGAGCTCCGGCGTATGTGGCGGCGGAGTCCATTGAGTCGTGGCGAAGACGTTTGGCAACTTCTGCGTGAATTGCTGGCTCTTGGTCGGTTGCAGTATTTGAGAGAGTGTGACGAGGGGGTTTTAGAGTCTTCCGGAAGACAAGGATGTTGCCTCCGCCGGTTGCAATTTCGTAACCATCTTCTTGCATCTTCTCGAAGTAGGGCAGGAATTTGGCAGGGTTGTGCAGCCGAGCCAGAATTTCACTTGGCCGACCATCTTCATCGACACCGAAGAATGAGTCTGCTTGTGTGGTTGAGACTTGTGACGTCGACGCGTCGAAAGCGAGAATATGGAATTTAGGGGAAGGGCTGTGGGAAGCTGTTCGCTGCTCTCCTTTTTCAGTGGCGAGGTTCTGCCTTTTGAGAATGAAGTCACCAACGCGGTCTTCAGAAGCATCGAAATCCAGCGGATTGGGTTGCACCTTTGGTTCCAAAGAAGCATAACGAGAGCGAATTTCATTAGCATCCAAGGGGCTCATGTCCTCATTCTCCTCTGAACCCTCGGCACTCGCCATCTCAGAACCGAATTTTGCCTCTAACTCATTCCCTGGTGTACAATCGACAACATTCTTGGCCATCTTGGATGTAACAAGGCCAGTGTGTACTTCTGGCTGTGATTCCTTTTCCTCAATTGAAGCCGGGTTGCAGATAAACTTTGCCTCCAGTTCGCTCCCAGGAGAACAATCAACATAGGTCTGGGCTTCAGATTGGGCAATGTCCTGGCTGCCTGATTCTGATAAAATCTGTGCTTCAATCTCACTACCCGGGGAGCACTCGAAGCTTTCTTGAACGTCTGTCGCGGCGACATTGTTACTAGTTTGATGAACAGGGCCATCAGACTCAAGACTGAGACTATTGAGCTCAGAAGAAAACTTTGCCTCCAGCTCGTTGCCTGGTGGGCAATCGGTTGAAATACCAGTTTGCTTGTTCGGCGGCTGCATCTTCAACTCAGACGGGTAATCCTGGACAGAGCGACTGGTAGGATCAGAGATGAAATTGGTCTCCAGCTCACTTCTCGGGGAGTATTTCACGTTGGTTCTCGCAGTCAAACCAGCATCCAGATTCGGTTCATTGAGGTTTTCGCTGACCTTTTCATGGGAAACTTGAGCCCTGCCCTGGGCATCTTGAGAGGCGGGGATTGAGGTAGAGTGTACATCTAGCTCACTGCCTGGAGGACAATCAACAGTTGACTGTGAGCTCGACGGGGCTTCGGGACTCAGTCCCGTGTTTCCCGGCTGGAACTGTCCATCTTCGGGTAAACTAGAACTGTGGGCAAACTCTGCCTCCACTCCGACGCCTAGAGGGCAGTCGACCGCTTTATGAGAGTTGGTTTCTGCTTCCGTCTTGCTGGATTCGGGTACAGTGGACGGTGGTATAGGCGCCATGCGTCCACTGACAGGGTCGTACATACGCGACGGTCCAACATGGTTGGCGTCACTTCTCGTTTGCCACTTGTCTACTCTCGGCCTAGCATTGGGTGGCTTTTCCATACTGGAAAACGACTGAAGGAAACCGTTCAATGAAGTGTTGTTCTTGTTGAAATTTTGAAAGGGGTCCAATCGGCGCCCAAAGACAGCCCTGTAAGGGTCCGCCTCTATGTACTTTTTCAGCAACTCCATGCGTTTGTGCATCTGCCCTGAATCCGAACCCCAGAGACTCCTCACCCGGCCAGTGGGGAGGTAGGAGAAACTTGACTGAGAAAGCCAAGCTGCCCAGCTCCAGTGCGAATGTGTATCGCTGGGAGTAGCATTGCTACCACGGCGAGTTTCGGGCTTTCGCTGATTGTATAGAACGTATCGCTGACATCTGTCATGACGTCGGGACATATGTTCTGTTTTGTCTCCGTGACCGTTTCGTGCATATCGCCATATACTCCGGTTTGAAGGATGCGTGGCCACCAATTTGGGAGATACCGGGCGAATGACTCGAGGTCCCAACTTTCTGATTGACATGGCAGCCGAGGAACTCATGGTGCATCCCTCGAGCTTGTATATGAAACTCAAGGTGTGCTTTATTTCTGAAATATAGTCTAGCGCTATTGGAGATCAGGTGATTCTTGCAGTAGTCAATGGCTTTGTCGATCGGATCCACTTATAGAGTACAGTGATAAGAGGCGTACTGATCTCGGCCGAGTCTGTCCTGCACAGGCCTCTCAAGACAAAGATGATTGTAATAGATGGGTGTAAAGGACTGATTTTCAGATATTCCCAGTCACAGTTGAAGAAGAAATGAAAAGGAATGAAGGATGAAATAAAGGAAGGACTAGAGGACTCCGGATCAGCATCGGGGTACAGCCAATCGGCGATCGCAGCTCGATTTCCCCGCAAAGTTACGTCAGCCGCAGTGACGTCACAATTGAATATCCCGTCATCAATGCTGTTTTGAAGTCTCTCCTTGCATGAACGAGGCAAGTATGAGAGTGAAGTATGGAGCAGAATTATAAAGATAAATATACATTGGTCTGATATTGCTTCACTTCAAATGAAGGATCTGAGTCTAGGACAATGGTATGTCTCACTTTCCACGCGACATTGAGCCCAAGCAAGATGAGCGCTCAATGCTCAGTTGGGGGTGAGTTTTTGATCAGATTCGTCTGAAGCATTTAAGCATATAGAGATAGCCCAAGATAATAAATAAGCTAGGGCACTATTGGATAAATATGTAGAGTTGATACAAGAAAAGTGTTGGACAAGCCGGTCTACTTTTCATCTCTCTTATTCAAATGTCTCGATTGCTCTACGGCACACTCTATCGTAACACTACTGGGTGAATATCGAATATCCTTCTAGACATTTTCACCTTCCCTCTTTACTCCACTTTCTCTCTCTACTGCCCTCTCCCGTACTCTCCCCTCGCGCTCCCCTCGCCCTCCAGCAGCCACGCCGTCAGAAACCACCGCTTTGAAAATCTCCAACGAAGTGGCTAGAAGAAGCCCATGTTCCTTGCCAAATCCAGGTCTATGGGCCAAGTAACAAGAGAAAAAAAAAAAGCCCATGATGCCAAAGAGATGTTGCTTGTCGATATATATCATGAGAATATATCGTAAGTACCAACATCTATACCTAGAGTGCTTCTCTATACTGCCTAATTAAAATCCATCATTTTTTCATCCTAGATTACGGAGTTTGAAAATAAAAATATCTATATCGTCACCATCGCATCTTTGTAGAGTGCTCCGACCTCGGGAGGTACATGTAGTCAATGTGGGGATTCCTAATCGATAACGTCCCTCTCCCCACAGAATCCCCAGGGGGCCAAATATTGAACGACTCTCAACAAATTCTTCTCACTGAGATTCTGACTCGATCCATTCCGACTCGCAATCCACAAAATGTCCAAGCCAACACGTACACCTGTCAGCACTAAGGGCGCACCCATCCCACCCCCAATCCTATCTCAGGGTATGGTCGTCGGCAACATGATCTACTGCTCTGGCCAGTTGGGAGTAGACCCAACCACGGGTAAAATGGTGGAAGGAACCATCCAGGACCGAACAGTACGAAAGACGCAACGGCTGATTTGTGATATATATTTTCTGACATGTGAATAGCGACAAATCCTCCGCAACCTCAATGCCGTCCTAGAGGCTGGAGGGTCAAGTCTCCAAGATGCGATCAAGGTCAACATCTTCCTCACCGATATGGCTGATTTTGCGGCTGTGAACGAAGTCTACGCTACTTTCTTCTCGGATCCTAAGCCGGTAAGTATTCTGTAGTCGAAAGAACGAAATTTGAAATCCACAGGGAATATAACCCAAGTCTGGAATTTGTCACTCTTTCTCTTCCGTTATTTCTGAAAAAGTGGACCGTTTCTCACTATCATCGGGCCTGGTCCATTTAGGTGCGTACTTGCATTGCTGTTAAGTCCCTCCCCCAGGGATCAGACGTCGAAATCGAGTGTTCTGGCCTGGTTACAAAGCCTGGCAATGGACGCAGTTCTAGACTGTGAACGAGACTGTAGGGATGACGATGACGTGGAGAACGATAGGGCAAACAACTCCACCTGAATTGTTTCATGGCTCTTTTTGGTGGCCCAACTCGTGTCACTCTCCACTTGAGGCAAGACTCAAAATGTGCGAGAAAATCGGTCACATGATCCAAGTATAGTTTACAGTAGACTTGGAAATATTACCAAATTTCTGGCATTGGTTACGTGTAACATTTGTTCAGCACTTTTCAATAAATACAGGCTGAAACCAAGGATGAAGGGTGGAGACTTGAGCTGTAGCGCTCAGGAACAGGGTTAGCGTCTAAACTGGTCCATGGTACAGTTGATGAGCCCCCTGGAAGTTTGTTGTATAAAAAGCAGTTAAGAGATATGACCAGGACAGTCCGTGGACACTTCAATATTGTTCATGTCTCCAGGGAGGGAGCCAAAACTCGAACTTACCTGGACTCTCTGTCCAAGGTCAAACAAAGAGAATGTGGCTGAGTCGACTATAATTAAACATGTGGACTATCCATGGCTCTCGCGTAAGCTTGTATGCCCGGTTCTTTGTTCCTGCATTTCTAAAGGCTTCTTGATCTCGAGGGTATGCATCATCCAGGCACAAGGTCTTGAACAAGCTAAAGAGGTAAAACGTTGTAGTAATAGGAGAAGGAAAATAGAACTTAGCGAAGATGATGAGGGGTTTTTTTCGTTTTAATTGATTTTACAGCATCTGGCATTGGTTGGCACAATCTCAAACACACTAGGAATGTTGAGCGTTTTGAAAATGACGACAAGAATGAGGGGAAATCGCAGCTGCCAACTCCTCCATTCCGATCGGGGCACGTGGTGTATATTGTAGATATCTTTTTAAACCTCCAAAGCTCAATCAGCCTCGGATCCAGGGTTTGAATGATTATTATACACTATGAGCAGGTGTTCGTGCCATTTAATATTTTTAATCTATTATTCTGGAGATAAAACCTAAAGCTTCGGTAGTATGGAGCAGAGGGTGAAACATTCTTAATGTCTGCCGGGTTCTAATGACCCAATTCTGAGCCAGGGCTCATCCCCTACTTCCATAGTGCGTTGAACTAGTAGTGATGTCGCACATATGACTTGCAAGCCAGCTAAGGTAACCACATATGTCTCATGAGACTTCACGAAGCACCAACTTAAAGCTTGTTCACAGAACGCCGGACAACTCTCTTACCGAGCGAGAAGCACTCTCAACATCGGCTAGTCAGCAAATTTCTTTGTTGATCTCAAGCCTGAAAGAGATAAGTGCGAGATTACACGATACGGTAATGTGAGCCGGGTGTCTGGTGAAAAAGGCCTGTGTATCACACACACTACGGAGTAAAGAGGCGGCCGCAATTGGGGCCACGCACTTTAAGAGATTCCCGACACGCTCAGGTACGCGTGTGGGAAAGACCCACTTAGTTGACGCCTCCGGGCTAGACCTACTGAACTTTGCTAGGAATTTGTCTTTGGGCTTGCCCTTTTTTACTCTTTTTTTCCTTCTTTTATATTGTGATCCGCGGCTTGGGTGGATTCAGCCCCAACTCCATTCTGAACTTTTTCCGTCAATGGTCTCCGCGGCTATTGACCGGCTTTCAGACCCTAACACGCTCTTTTCTTCTTTTTTTTTAACCTTCTTTTTTTTGGTTGCAGGGGCTATATTGGAAATTAAGTGCTGCCATCATTGTGTTACATTGCTGAAACTCTTAGTTTTCATCTGCATCGACTTTTATATGTCTTACACCGAATACTCCCGTACGGAGATACTTAGTATCTGATATGATATAGGATATATTTCATATTGTTGTACGGAGAATCAATTGTAAATCATGCTCAGCACCCGCTCAATTCAGATCTGACTGTTGATTTACAATGTCATCGTGCTCGTTGATCGTTGATCCTGATATTCGCAATAGCCGAATTATGTCCCAGATAATATTGTTACACAGACGAACGGCGTAACGGGAAAATAAAAGGGAAATATCGTCCGAGTACGGAGTACCTGTACAACAGTCTCTATACCGTGCATGCCAAAAAATGCTCTGGTCTGATGTACCGGTACGGAGTGCTCATGGACCGACCTATAGGGAACAGGCTCATTCTTTCCCCGATGGACATTCATTCTCCATTGCGGTTTTCTACATGGTGTGACCCATCATTGCCGTTTGGTATGGAGTACTGGCCAGACTACCTAACTGGCTTGTCTTGGCTATATCGTGTAGGTTAGTGCCTAGGGTAGCTTAGCTGCTCCGTATATGGTTTCGGATGAGAGGGCCTGGGGAAACCATTGACTTAAGTTACAAATTAGGTATAAGTGTTAAGGTACAGACGATAGAAATCTATAATCAGATCAGAACATACCGAGTATTATTTGAAGATATTATTCGAGGAATAGGATCAAGTTGAACACCAGCAGATATCACAAGCTAATAACTCAACGCTCAGGGGCAAGTGCGTGGCCACATCCCGTGCATCTGCCAAACGCTCGGACCAGTTCATTAAATACGCTAAAATATGTAACTTACCGTAAATTACCCTTGTTGACTCTGTCACAACGTGTCCCGCCCCCCCCATTCCACCTTTCCCCCCTAATGGAGTGATCCTCTTCTTCTCTGATCCTCGACTTCATTCACTCATTTGCTCCTTTCTTTCTCTCCCTTGTCTGCTTTCGCTGTGTTCGCCTGTTGACCCTCAACGGCGTTTTTGACCTGGGCTAATCTCCCCTTGCATCGCCCGAATTGTCTGTTTTCCCTTTCTTTAATCTCGTTGCCCAGACGGTTCTACGGAAAGTCGTCGTTCGCTCCTTACAGCTTTCCTAAGCCCACACTCGTTTTTCACCTTTTGGGGATCGTTTCAGGTTTATCGGAACCCCCTTTCCATTCGTTTATCGTTGAATTATTGTTTGCGCCCGTTCGGTCTCATCGGTTGCCATCGAGACGTTGGATACTCTGAAGAATTCTGAAATTGTGAATCTATCACAATTGTCCGAAGTCTGTTCGTGTTGGAAACTCGAATATTTCAAGCGATCTACCTCTTGTCACGCCCCCAATAGTTCATGAGGTGTTGACAGACGGTGGTTATCGCATTTTTGTACACTGACCTTGGACTCGCTCTGAGCTATCACGTACAGAATTGTTCGACATGCGTCCCGACACTATCTCCGTTCTCGCAGCCTTCCTCGCTGTAGGCGGCCTCGAACTCGTCGCAGCTCAAGATGCCCCCGAAGCGCACGTTCAGCGACCCCGTTGGTATTTCCCGCAGGAAGTCAAGCGAACGATTCGCAGAAACGCTGAGCCCGAACCTGGTTCGATCCTCGACAGCGTGTTCGACAACTTGGCTCCTACCCAAGTTTCTTCCTCCACAGCTACTCCCACCCCCGAAACCTCAGCCCCCGCTCAGCCCCAGAAGGGACAGGAAGTGGTTGTTGTGACCATCTCGGTCGACCCGAAGAACCCTGAGATCACCCACCGCATTACTGGTACGACGACCATTGGCGGTGAACCGACTGGTACTACTACCACGACTACGCAGAAGACAGAGGGCTCGAGCACCGAGAACACCAGTAAAAAGAGCCCCGAGGCCGCATCTACGGATGCGGGCACTACGAGCAAGCAGGGCTCGGTGGTCGACTCATCAGCCAAGGCTTCGACCACTTCTCCTTCGAGTACAACCTCTAGCGATGGACTCCTTGGTGACTTGAGTTCGGACGTGGGCAACCTCCTCGGAGGTGATTCCTCATCCTCGACTACGACCACATCCTCAGCTGCGCTTATATCTTCGACTGCGACTCCTGTCTCCGATTCATCGGTTAAGATAACTTCGCCCGCTTCTTCTACTCCTGCTGCATCCTCCAGCGACGGTCTGCTTGGTGACCTGACCTCAGGATTGGGCGGCCTTTTTGGCGAGTCAACAACAAACAGCTCCGTTTCTGCGACACCCACTGGCTCTAGCGTCAACAGGATGAGCAGCGCAGCCTCAAGCACGACAAGCTCGGGGTCGGATCTCTCTGACCTTTTGGGCCTCGGTGACAAGTCTTCCACTGGCAACAGTACAAGTGCTACTATGTCCTCGGACGCTTCTAATTCGCCTACTATCCCAATCAGCGTGCCTGCTTCCGCTTCTAGCCCACCGTCGACCACCCCCACTGGCACTACAACTTCGGGTGATTTAGTCGGCGGTCTCGTGTCCGGCGTGGATTCCCTGCTTGGTGTTACGTCTACTGGCACTGGTAGCACTGCTTTGATCCCGACTGCGTCTATGCCAAATGGTATTCTTCTGCCGTCTAAGTCGACTGGTCTCATCCCTGGCCAGGGAGGTACTAACACCGGTGCCACCCCTACTCCGACTAAGTCCCTGCCATCAATTCCTGTCCCACACTCGCCCGGCTCTGATTCTACCTCTACATCTGGATCCGAGACTGTCTCCGGTTCTAACACTGCCTCGGCTCCTTTGTTGGGCACTACCACTGCCTCTGTTCCCGGTAGTGGCTCTCACGAGAGCTCCAAGGTTCCCACCCCCACCTCTCACCCAGTCTCTACCCCTCTTCCATCGTCGACTTCGACAAGTGAAGAAGTGAGCACGGCCAAGACCAGTGTGGAGCCTCAGACTCCGACCGAGACGCCCACACCCTCCACATCCGACGACAACAACTGGATGCCATCGACCATTCTTATCGTGCCTACCACCACTGCCACTGAGAGCTCAACCTCCGACGAGACTGCGAAGCCCACGGCACCACCATCGCTCCCTGGGTCTATCACCCCATCGAACGAGGTCACCGAGCCCCCGTCTGACTCCATCTTGCTCCAACTTGGTTTCAATAGCCAGCTGCCCTGGTCATTTGTTGCAACCACTCCCTTGTCGTCGTCACAGATCTTCAACTACACCCCTCAAGCTATTGAGAACGCTTTGCCAACACTCTCTTCTAAGGACGGCCCAGTTATGTTCGCTATCGAGCCTTACTATAACTGGCAGTCCACGGGCTACAACGCCACTATTGCTATCTTCTATTTCCCTCGTGACAAGGTCGATGCCCTGAAAGCGCTTAAGGTTAACCCCAACTCTGCTCTGTACAACCAGGCTAGCGAATCTATCCAGTCATTGATGGCAATGGTCGACCCTACAATTCCCCTCGAGTTCTCCGGAAACTACCCTAGTGGTGACAGCGACTCAACTGGGGCTGACAACCACGGCGGCAGCGATGATGGCCCGGACAGTGGCAACAATGACAACACCGATGGCTCTGCCGGTAGCTCTAAGGCCAAGGCTAGCTCTGTTGGAATTGGAGTTGGTGTTGTGGCCGGTGCGGCCGCTTACGGTGCGGGTATGTTCTGGGTTGCCCGCCGCTATCGCAAGAGAAAGCAGTTGCACCAGCGCTCTAGCTCGACCGTTGAGCAGATGAGCCAGGGAGGTTCCGCCGCCGGTTCGATGTTTGCTGCCGGTGGCCGTGCCCCCAGCCATGGTAGCCGTGGAACTGCTCGTTCACAGATGATCAGCGCTCCCGTTATGGCGGAAAACTCTTTGGGATGGAACTAGACATGTATAGACCACTACTTCCATCACAAACCAGCTCCTTTTGGACCCTACGACGACAATCAGAGGGCACTGGGCCTTTGGAAACCCCTCTTTCTTCTGAGAAACCTGCTCCTTTCAATGCGCTCATGCTCTCCCCACTCTCCAACAGAGGCAGGGAAGGAGAGACTGCACAAAACTTCATTTTCATTGTTCATCATCCGGTAAGGATTTGTATGTCACATATCACGTATCTCTTCTTTCTGTGCAATTTTTGACCGGCCACTTTTCTTCTCAACATGATACTCCGAGCGACGATTGGTCGTCGCTGCGTGTGTCGCGTTATCTTTTTTTTTTTTCTTTCTTGACATATTCCCCCTTTTGTTCACCAAATATTTCTTTTTATCCCTTTACTCCTTTCAATGGCACTGGGACAACCAAATTTGGGACGAAATCTTTTCTCTACTTTTTTGGCTTCCATTTGAGAGCTCTTATGAACTATTGGTCATTCAGTCTTTGGACTTGCACATTAATTATGGATTTGAGTGGCATCTTTTTGACAGAGCCGATGGCTTTTCCCTGCCCTTATTTCCTCTCTCTCCTTTCTCCATCCCTCCCTGTCTCTTTGTTGTATCTCAATATCTCAATCGTGTTTTCTTGTTTTTGCGTTTTTGCGTTTCTGTACAGATGTATGAAATGTGTCCAAGTGCCGTGTGGCCTTGTAGATGTGGACGTGAGCCAATGAGACGAGTAGATCTTTTCTTTTCGACCCTGTCTTGTAGAAGGTAAATATTGTAATGTAGGCTTGTTATGTTCAAGTTAAGACGTCTTAGTCCTTGCCGAATACAAATATGGTACAACACTACTGCTGCCTAGACCTAGTCTGACATGGCATACATTGCATCAGGGGACTCTTTCACAGCTCAATGAGGTTTGGTGTGGACATTCGGCTAATACATCAAGCTGGATGAGAATAGATTTATGCGCTCTGACCGAGATCGCAGAAATTCACTCATCCGTAGCACTTGATTTTTTTGCCCCCCTCTCGAAGAGAAGCTTCATCACTTCAATATGACCCTCCTCTCTCGCCAAATCAACAGCGCGCAGGTTCCAACGATCACCGGCATTGATATCAGCCCCCTCGTCGAGAAGGTAGCTGACCATGTCAATATCGCCATCCGCTGCTGCGATTTGGAGAGGCGTCCTCTGATAGTCGCCTTTGGCATTGATATCAACCTTACTGTGGTCCATCAGGAACTTGACCAATGGAAGACATCGCCCGGTCGCTGCTCTGATGAGATATTCGCTGCGCCTAACCTCAAACCCGTATTCTTCGAAAAGTTCAAACATCTCGAGTGAGCCGGTGAATGCTGCACCGCTCAGGTCTTCCTTCACCACAGCAACGGTATCTCTTTCATCAAGTCCTCCGTCCATGAGGTATTTGACCACATTGCAATGACCATGGCGTATCGCTTCCTTTAAAGCATACTTCTGGCCTATGTCTCTGGCCCTGAATCCATATTCTGCGAGGAATTCAAACATCTTGAGATCACCGCGACGTGCTGAAAACCTCAGGCTGTCACTAACCACAAACTGGATATCTGCTTCAGCAATTCCTCCGTCTAGGAGAAGCTTAACCACATTGCGATGACCGTAGTCTATCGCATTCATTAAGGCAGTCTTCTTGCTGTTGCTGCTAAGCCTGTACCCGTATTCTTCGAGAAGTTCAAACATCTTGAGATCACCCCTGCACGCCGCAAACTCTAGGGCTTTGTCATAACTGCAGCTGGAATATTTTTGGGCAAGTCCTCCTAGGAGATGTTTGACCACATCGTGACGACCTCGACTTATTGCATCGTCTAAAGCATAACCAAGTCTCTTCCCAAGCTTGAATCCATGTTCTTCAAGAAATTGAAGCATCTTGAGATTGCCCCTGCCCGCTGCGCCCTGTAGGCCATAACTAATTTCCCCATGGACATCTGCTTCTGGTTGAACGAGTCTCTCGTCTAGGAAAATCTTAACCACATCGAAGTGACCGTTGACTATAGCAGACCTACATGCACTCAGTATGCCCTCGGTATCAATCGCAAGTTGATGATGAGTGCACTGTTCCAACAGAAACTGAACAACATTGGTGTGGCCGTGTGTTGACGCGCGTTTGAAGGCTGACTCATTATTGTATGCCAACTCAGCCTCAATATCAGCACCCCCTTCTATGAGGAGTCGCATGACATCGAGATGGCCATTTTCTGCTGCAAGCATGAAGGCCGTCTTTCTGGTAGTACTGTCGCTGCTAGCATTGACGTCGGCTCCTCCGTCTAGAAGTAGCTGTACCATGTCGCAATATCCCCTTTTAGCAGCGTGCTGGAGTACCGGCTTTGGATAACACTTCTTGTGGTTGGGAGAGATTCCGTGGGCGAGGAGTCTCTTAACCACGTCGATGGAATTGTGTTTGACTGCCCACAACAGAAACTCCGACGCTTGGTCATAGAAATCGGGGAGAAACTGAGGAGACGTTTCTTTGGAAATAGACACAAGGACCTTTTCAAAATCGTCTTGGATTCCCTTGCGGGGCATCTTTTTTAGCAGCAGTGCCGCGGCTGATCTTCTGTTCGATCGATGAGCCTGTGCAGCAGCATCACGGGCCTTGTCATTTGCAGTAGCTTTTGGAGGGAGGCCGACTTCTTTCCCTGTTCTGAGCCCAAGAGCCTTGAAGACCCCGCTCTCTGGCTCTGGTATTTCTTGACTTAATACATCCAAAAAGGTTTCACCAGCTGCTGTCTTTGCATGGACATCAACCCGCTTGTCACCCAGAAGAAGCAAAGCGAGGTTGCCGTTCTTGCTCTCGGCTGCTCGGTGCAAGGCTGTGTATCCACTTTGATCTGGCTTGTCTATTTCGATCATGCTATGAAGTAACTGTTGGACGATAGATTCATTTCCTCTGGACGCTGCTCTGGATAGCGATGTCTCTTCGAAAGAATCAAGGGCACTCTCATTGGCCCCCTTCTTGAGTAGAAATGTCACCACGTTTAGGTGACCATTTTCGGCGGCCCAATGCAATGCTGTTCTGCCCGTTGAGTCCGAGAATTTGATACCAGTCGTGCCGATCAGCTTAATAGCCTCCAGATGGCCGTTCTCCGCTGCACAGTGCATAGCAACCCTCCCGTGATGGTCTGCTCTAGCAGCAAGGCTGCTATCGTTTTGCAAAAGCAAAGATATAACTTTGTTGTGTCCTCTCAACGCTGCCCAGTGCAGAGCTGTCATGCCCGACTGGTCTGCAATTGAGGTGTCGCATTGATTGGTGAGTAGTTGCTCGACTTTCTGTGCGTCGCCTATCATCGCTGCCTCAAACAGGACCGTCTCGTGAGCTTTTGGTTTAAACCAGTTCCACATGCTGAGGTGATAGTAATTTTGATATACAATCTGATAAAAAGTAATAGAGGGAGTATAAGATTTTGTATATAACTGGAATGATATTAGTCAGTATTAGAGTCTTCCTATGTCGAGAATTACTACGGAGTATCACAGTAAAAAATAGTCGCTGATGTGCTGTTAACGCCTTCCAAAGTAGGCCACGTACACCCTTGGGATCTTTAATGAAAACATATAATAAGTAACAGGTTGGAGTCTAAGGTTAGCATATTAATTAACCTAATTAGGTTGCGCATGTGTCCGCTCATGATTTCCTCATATCTAATTGGCCGTGAGTATTGCATATGCAAGCCATGTCACACCCGGCGGCTCGGAGATCTGCACTATGAGCGGCTAGATAATAATAGTTCTGGATACGGAGTACTCTGTAAATAGATAGTTCTTTGACTAGCGGAGATATAAGCAGTGTAGCCGCTTAGAATAATCTTGTTCGATCCAAGATATTTGACCAAAACAGCTGTGCAATGTTGTTCTTGATCTTAATATATTCAATCCCTGTTCTGGTAACAGCTACCGAGGAGACTGCATCACCTCCAGTCGGATGGCAGGATGGCCCGGATCGACGGGGCACCTGGAACATTGTTCTGAATTGTCTGACGACTATTCTCGCTTGTACCTGGAGTGTCCAACATCTGAACGTCCCGGGGCAGCTAGATGACAATGGGATCATCAAAACAACTCTGCGAAGGCTGAAATGGATGGCAATCACGGTTTTCCTACCTGAGTTTATCTTGGCACATGCATTCTTTGAACTCATCTTGGCTGTACAAGGAACGGAGGACATCAAGAAGTACACGGACAAGAAGGTCGCAAGGTACCCTTGGATGATCCGGCCATTTGTCTCCAAACCAGCTCGCAGTCAGCAGCAAGATGTCGAGACTGCCGGAACAAAAGATGGATTGGAACACTCCAAGGAATCACAAGCTGAGGACCTCTCGAGCTCTGAAAAGTACCAGAGGCCCGACACCAAAAGAGCCCCAGAGTGGACACTTGCGCATTCCTATTTTGCAAATATGGGCGGATTTCATTATCGAGGGAACGTCCATTTCCCATTGACTGCCTCGCAATATGCCCAAGATTGCGAGCTCTACGAGATGCCCGAAGTCACCGAAGACGACATTACGGATCGAAGTAAGCAAGACATCTTCGCCAAGGGAATTGCGCTCATCCAGATATCACAACTAGTGATTTCTCTTATTGTCCGAAAAACACAGAGCATGCCTTTCTCCCAGCTGGAAGCGCTCACACTCGGTCTGGCTATTTTTGGCATAGGCACCTATATTGTATATTGGTACAAGCCCCAAGACATAGGTGTTCCAATAACAGTCCGGCATAAGAAACCTGGGGCTGAGCCACTCAGATTCATACAAAATCACGATAATTTCTGGGAAATACTCACCAATCACCGAAGCTCCCATGATGATCAAACAGTTGACCGCATCAAGAACGATAATATCCCCTTAGGAGCGTCGAGGACAACGCATGTGGCAATTCCAACCTTGGCCGTCATGTCGGCAGCATTCGGATGTCTCCATCTAATAGCTTGGAACTTCCATTTTCCTACAGAGGCTGAAAAACTCCTATGGAAAGTTGCCACTGTTCTCTCAATCACAGTTCCTATGACCGGCCTCGCTATTATTCCCCTGGCGCAAATCACCGTCCAGACAGACAGGACGCGCGAGTTTATGCGTGGCTGTATAAATCTGTTACGAGAGATCTCTTGGCACTGCCGAGACTCTCTATATAAACAGGATTTGTATCAAGCAAAAAGGAGGTTGGAAGATATATATGCTGCCGTGGATAAAGAAGAGAGGGACCAGGTACATTACAAGCAGATCTTCTCAGACAGAATTGCACATCCTGCTTTTCTAGATTGTATGATCAGCTTCCTCGAGAACGGACACCGATCTGAAAGAGTTGGGACAGTTAGCCTACCCGAGAACTTTCTATCTGATTTCAGAGATCTCGTGGATTGTTTGAACGGGGATGAGCTCAAAGCGAACATTGATAACGCAAGGACTAATGTTTTCCCACGGAGAAAACTCTTGCCGAAGTTGTCAAAGAAATTCAACTTGTGCATTCTATACGCTACTAGTCTGGCATACTGTCTGTCCAGACTGATGATCCTGGGGTTGGCAGTTTCTAGTCTGCGCTCTATGCCAGATGAGGTTTACATAGAAACGTGGACAACAAATCTCCCTGCGATTTGAGAGCATTTGACATACGACATACGACTATGAGCAAAGGTGACATATTAGGAATTTGGATACACAATGAGAGAATGAAGTTTACTGCAAGATCCTAGGTAAAGCGCTACCTGCGAAGTCAATCAGCTATATCAGTCTGTCATAACTGCTAAATCTTTTGTATATATCCTGTAGGTAGATAAAAATTGATAGATTCATGTGACTACATCTATCAGGCCCTAAGATAATAACTAACATACCGTTTCATTCAGAATATCGAAATTATACATAGACAAAGGACACACTTTTCTGCTGGATGGCCAAATGTGCCAACTTGTCCAAATCCGAGTCAGATAGTTCTTGATCCATCTGTTTCCGAGCCCTAACAACCAAATTTTGCCCATAATGATGCTCAAAATCAACACTGGCGTTCCAATCAAAGAGCGGCGAGCTCTCACGGAAGAAATACGGTTGACCATCCTTCTTAATGAGGTCAAACTTCTGCCGATGTGCGGATTGGTGAGCTGTTATGAACTCCCCTGCCGTTGTTACTGCAACACTACAGTGCCAAGGGCTCATGGAAAACGAGTTCTTCTGTGGGATAAGGGGAAAGGACAGCTTTGTCTGTCCCGACGAGGGATGGATAGAGAGACGCAGCGAGTCCGGATAAATTTGGCGTACGAGCTCCGCGTACTCCTATAACCTATAAGATTAGCTATATTGTCACTTTACGTGGCACTCTAAATAACTGACCACTCCGCGGACAATCATTTCTTTTGCAATACTTTTGATCTTCTTCTTATATTGCTTGGGGCCAGCGCAATCTTTGGTCACAGGGCTGAATTTTAGATCGACTTTCATGAACTTGTCGTATCCTGCAGTAAATCAGCCAGTGTCATTAATTGTACATAAAAGCAATACATTTACCATTATATGTTCTCAGATAATCCTCGTCACTTTTCAAAAACTTATCGACATCGAACTCCGGCCGTCCATATCGTCGATGAAGTTCAGCCCTCGATAGACCACAGAGCTTCACATAATCCGATTTGGAAATCTGGGCAGCAGTATAAAGTCCCAGCATATTCATAATACGATGGAACTGAATACAAGCATATCCCTTCTCAACAGTGATCTTCCGCAGTCGATTCCCATACTCCCAGACCTCCTCATCAGAAATCCCGGTAAGATCTAGAATCTCGGAATCAAATTAGCGTCCGATAATGTATTTCACGTTCAAATTAATAAGAGAGTCTAATCTCACCATTGTAGCAAATCCCATCCGTAACAATAACCACAACCGCACCAGGCGGGTAAACAGCCCTAATATCCCGACAAAGATTCACCAACCGCGCCAACCCAAGCTCATCCCCCAAATCCGGAAGCGCACCAAGAACCTTATCCATGCGGTTATTACTCTTCATTGGGAAAGCTGGTAGGACCATAGGAATCGCCCTGCTGGCTGCGATATGGGTTTGCACGCGCGGTGTGAACGATGACCGGCCCAGCCATTCACCAGCTGTGGTTGTGCGCTCGTGGGAGCCGTAGCGCTCCACAATGTTCATTATTTCTTCTGCCTTTAGGCGGGTTAATGTGGGACATATTGCCGGTGTGTCGGGATGGGTGTAGGTGGTTTCAGGTTTTGGGGAGACTGCGTGTGGTTTTGGGTGGAAGGAGACTCGTGTCTTTGGGATGGGGTTGATACAGTCCAAGGGAATTATGTTTAGGTGGGCGGAGACTTCGACTACCGTCGTCGCCAGCATTTTGATATAGCTCATGATAGATGGGAGCGGGGAGGTCGTGGTTGTAGCTAGGGATTGGGAAGGGATAGATCTGGTACTCGAATGTACTCGTGACTTATAGGGGTGGTATCCTCGTGTATTTGTTGGAATTTGATGGCTTTCTATTGCCACCCTGCTCTCGTTTCTTATGTCTATGTATATTTGCCGCCAAACTTCCCTGTCCTTCCCTCAACCTTCTTCACCGTCATTTTTGTACTTCTGATAACCTGTCGGTGGAATCTGGAGTGAGAACTATGTTATTGCGCAAAAAGATGAAATTGTATTGTTTACCGTCTGACTACATGTGTGCTGAAGCTGGTGCATGACTTGGAGTATGACTGTGTTTCCATATGCCCGGATTAGGAATTTGACCGAAGAGACCCGGAGAACAACAATATGGGACACTATTTGTGGAAAACCCGTGTCACAGCTAAATGGTTACTGTTTCGCCAATCGAAAATGCTCTATCATACTAAGAATTCTATAGCTGTTGAACTGACTGTTCATGCATGATCTGACAGAAACCGCTTCTTGATTAGGCTAGGATTCGGAATGCCTTACCCTAGAGGTCGGGATCGTGGGGAAAGGGAACCAATTAATGTCCGTGGCAAAATATTCCGGGAAGAAATGTAACATGTCGATGTGACATTTCATTGTTTTGACTGGCTAAAAGCTGATACACCGTGCGGAGTCATCAAGGCCCAGGATATCCGGATGGGAGCTTAAGACTAGACTGGACGGTCAAGTACCCGCTGCTCTCTGTACACAATATAACGTGTACCAGTGGTACGCCGCACTGCATCTGTTAGGGATTACATGCATGTCTAAAATTGCTCTAGCTTGATAGCTTGACTATAGTCATGCCAAGACCGGAGAGTATTCCATCTCCAAAACCTCCGCCATGTGCATCGAGTATAATGTTTGGAGCCTTGATCAAGCAAATTGAGCTCATCTGTAACTTTTGGTGGCCTCCTTTGGGCAACCTATTCACAAGAAGTAAGAAGCCTCCTTCTCTCGCTCCCAGCGATACTCCATGCGCTTCGCAGTTTCTATTCCGACTTTGATGCCACCATAATACTCCGAAATAAACTCCAGCATCACATCAATCCCTGCAGTTATCCCAGCAGATGACCATATCTCAACCCCTGGTAGCAATGACAGGCCATCAGACATCGCATCCTTGGGAACACTATCGCGTAGCCACCGTCTGTTGCGCTGCCATTTCACGTCGCGAGTTTGTTTAGCGACATCATCGTAGCGGGCTGAATTTGTTGTCACCTGGCGTCCATCTAGAAGACCAGTCTGCGAGAGGACATGGCTGCCTGTACAAACAGTAATGATGCTGTGGCGGACAAAGGGCGCAACAGCAGTCAGAAAGTCCTGAACCTCCTGCGTGTTGGGGGCTTTAACTTTATTGGATGTAGTATTAGTGTCGTAAATACGGTTCAGGCGTGTCCCCGGGCCCCCTGGGATTATCAATACATCGATCGGCTTGAATTCACCACTACCATCTTCGGCAACTTTCCCCGCTTTCAGGGCAGAGACCACGTCAGCGAATGTACATTGTGGCAGCATTTGCTGGTTGCAAGCTGTATTGATGTTTGAATCGGGCAGATCAAATTGCCAATTTGCCTTCGGGGGAGGGATTGGTTTCACCGAGACTGGGTCGGGAGTTGCGGCGGATACGGTCAGGGTGATGGCTGATGTGTCAGGGTACTGCGTGCGAATGTTGAGAATGTCCAGTGGGGCCGTCACGTCTAGCAGCTGGAATCCTGGAAACAATGGAAGGTGGTAATGGAGAGGTCTGAGGCCCATTTTGCGTAATGCTCCGTTGGTGGAGAAGGCTCGTGAAGAGAAGAGTTGGGAAAAACGTGGTAGCAGGGAAGTCATGCTGAAAACAAAGCAGGTCACACAATTTTGGTTGATTCGGAGTATTCCAAGGTCAGTTGATGTAGTTAGCCAAGGAAAAATGTATTCACATTCATATTCACGTTCATGTGAGGATGAGGATGGCAAAGATAGACACGCTAAACAAGTAAACTATGTTATGTGGTTTAAGGGTAATACCTAACTGTGCTTGATACTCGTCATCATCGGGGTGAGACAAGTAGATACACTGCATAACGCTCTATCCAAATATAATCACGCATGTACGGTATTTCTTTTTTTTTTTTTAAGCCTCCGAAATGTGAGACCCGACTACAAACAACGCCCCAGTTAAAATGCAAGTACCCCCGAACAATTGCGCGTACAGGTAATCACCTCCCCGTAACGCGATCAGCTGTCCTGCTATGTACGGTCCAGTCAGTAGTGGAATGCTATTGATCGTGGTGATCATCCCAACACGTGTGCCGGATTTTTCCGGGTCTTTGGATCCGAAGTACGCATTGGCAGCGGGCAATTGACTCTGTGCACAATTTACCAGTAATCCGTAGACCGTGGCCCAAATGAACATGCCAACGTGGGTGTGTACACCAATCCACCCTAGAATGGCGATTCCGCAAGGGATGGAGACTGCAATGCAAGTCCTTACCGCACCCAGCCACCGGTCTGCAACAAATGCAGATGCAATGCGAGACGGAACACCAACGCCATTCATCAGGATTAAAAGGAGAAGCGAGTCCGATGCAGTGAAATCCGTATGGACCTGAGCATATTGTCGAAGCTGTAGATGCTGTTAGTTGTTATGCCATCAATGTGAAACCAAACAAATCTTACATAGATGTATGCAAAGTAGATACCCTCGAAGATCAGGAATGAGCCGATCGAGAAAAGGAGGTAAGGGCGTTCACGGAATACACTGAAATCAACCCAGGGAGGAGGGCTCCGAGGTATAATCCGAGATCTGGTAAACTTGACAATTATAACGCTGTTGAATAGAATAATGGCCGCCATGATCCGGACAGTCCACGCGAAGCCAATGTTGTTGAAACACTGGTACGCGACCACTGGGAATATCATTCCTCCAGTCGCTGCCCCACAAGAAGCCAGCGAGACGGCCATCACTCGCTTGGAGTTGAAGTATGTCGCATACAGCGAGATCATGGGGCTAAAGACGAGCCCGTGGCCAATTCCACTGACGATGCCTTGTGCTAGCCAAAAATGCCATAACTTTGTGCCAAATGAGGTTGCCAATGCTCCGGAGACTTGAAAGAAACACCCAAGGGTGATACATTGTCTCAGGTAACCCGCATCCATCGCTCGCCCCGAGAAAGTGGCCAGGAAATGGACGAGGAACATCTGCACCGCTCCGATCCAAGACGCATTCGCTGGGCTGACATCGAGTGTTCTGACGTAGTATTCCTGAAAAAAGCCGTATCTATATTAGGTCAACAGTTGATATTGACCTCGGATGTGACAGGGCTCCCTTACGATGTAATATAGCCCCAAACATTGAACACAACCAGGTGTCCAGTCAGCACTTGGGTCCAGGCTAAGAGACCTCCGTCAGGAATTTCATTATTCTCGGCCTTGCGATATTCATCTTGTTGACCGGGATCTGGGCGAATAAATAGCGGGGATTCTTCGGTAGGAGTAGTATGGGTAGTGGCCGACGTCGTGTAAGACAAACCGGTGGTAGTCAAGCATGCTCCGGGCGCATTGCTCTGTGGCAAATTTGGCTGTCCCATATTGTTTCGGCCCAAATGAGCAAAAAGAAATATTTCCCAGAATTCGGGTAATAAAGTGGGAGGTGGGCGGTATATGAGAGTTGATATCTAAAATGTGGCTACAACATATGTACATTGTGGAGTCAATGTACCCGCTCCCTGCAGAAATCTTACAGATATGCTCAAGTTTCTTACCGATTACAGGTACTGCTACAGGTAACAATACCTATATGTTGTGCAGGTAACTAAATAAAGTACCGTAAACTACTCCGTATATGTCATTGCAGGCGGATGTTGATCTTGACACGGAGGGATAACAATAACATCCGAACACCCACGGTCTCATTTCGCTGCACATATCCACGAATTCTCTGCATTCTATTAACAATGAAATTTGAATACGCTCCAGATGGAGTCCTCCAGAAAGTTGTCGAGGTGTTAAAGCGGTTTTGCTTGCATTCGAGCAAAGATGGCCATCAGAAAGACGTCGGGAGGGTGTTTGATTCCGTGCCTGAGAAGCTGAAGATCAATATCACCGCGAACCAGCCAATCACCATGGTCTTACCTGCATTTCCATGGAAGAGTCCGAACCAGGACAAAGTGCTAGGAGATGGAGCTGATCTCGGAGAAGAGATGGGCCTGGCGAAGTTGAATCACCTCTGCGAGGAAATCTCGAAAGTCTACCCTTATGGCGCGCGACTAATCCTCATTTGTGATGGACCAGTATATAATGGTATGTGATTTTTTGTATCAACCCAGCGGTGATATAATTATCAAGAATGGAAAGTGGACTGACGGTGTAGACTTGGTCGGCGTTCCCGACGACGAATATTACGACTATGGCATTGAGCTGCGCAAAATCGCCCAAGAGAAGCATTTTTCTTCCATCCAGTTTATTCGGCTGATAAATTTACTGGGTTTAGGCGATGGCGAGAAAATCTCGAAGGCAGATTACTTGCGTCTGGTTCCCACCTGCAGGGAGAAACTGATGTCACCCACCTACTTCGATCCTGGTTTTGACATTGACCATGAGTTGGAGACAAATCCAGATACCAAGACAACGTACGAGAGCTATCTTGGTCGCATCTCAGAGGATCTAAGATGGGCCAAAGGGTTTGACCCTCTTGTCGCGGCCGACCCGGCGCTCTACGCGGCTGAGGTGTCGGAGATGGCGAAGACTATGATCAACCGGCTCATTGTAAGATTCAATGCCATATATAGCCACTGATTTGGTTGTTCTAGAAACCTGGCTCACTATTTCATTAGGCGTATGAAGCCGTAATTAACGCTACACTCGGAAAATACATCCGTCTCTCCATTCACCCTTCATTAGGGCGAAACAAGATCTCTATTCCCCTGCTGCGGCAGGGTGAACTGTTTGGTGACATGCCGTGGCATGCAAGTGTGGTGGTACTGTCAAATGGGGAGATTAAGACCGGAAGATCTCAAGAATTTCGCAAATCGTACGAGGTCGTTATGAGGCATGGCCGGCCGTATTACTTCATGGAGCGGAGCCCAACATATGACTGGGAGGCAGAGGTGGAATTCCAGCATGACTACGATGGGGTAATTGTGAAGAACCCCTGTCAGAGGGTTCAGACGCTTGGTAGAGGTGACCGCTTGAAGCTGGCTCGCTTGATTGTGCAGTATCAGACCAAGTCGGTTCGGGTGGAGGGCTTCGATGTGCCAAATGACGCATGACCGTTTGGATATTCCCTTTCTTCTGCTTGTGCTAATAGTTTATGCTACTGAAAAGAAGAATACAAAGTCCCAGGACAGTAATAAGTTTAAGAGCAAAAAGAAAGTTGTGCTCACCGAACTAATAAGGTGGGTCTACCCAATGTTCCTCCGTTTGGAACCATGGGTTCTTGAAGCAGACTAGCCCGATGCCTAGGACTAAGGGTATTTAGACCGACATCCTTGACGTTGGCTTGTTCAGTAAGGCAGATCTTTGACTGATGATGTCTGATCTTCGAGTTTCTAATTTCAACTCTCAAATATTGACTGCAAGGCCAATGAAAGCAATGTTCGATATAGGCAAAATCGGTGTTTGTAGTTTCAGGCGATTGGGTTATCGTTTTCTATACATAAGCTTGGTCTATTCTGCTTGCCCTTTCGGCACATTTCGTCTTTATTCAACTGTCACGGATGGAAGACATCTGAACAATACTAAAGGAATGTCTTTCCTCGCTGCTGGGACGATCAGCATGACATTGACGAACCAAGGTCATTAAACGCCGTCCCACTACAGAATTTGGGTCCCAGGCGTTTGATATTCTGATCCGAGCTTACCAACAACTTGGCCGTATCGAGTTTATTGATTTCACCAGTTCCAGCTTCAAAGGAAAAGATGCCCAGTTTGCTACGAATGGTGTACCTATTGACTGGGTAATGGTATAAGCATACAACGGGATCTATTCGCTTTCCGGACCACTCTTTTACATCGAGGCTACTCAAGTTATATCCAACAACTGGCAGAGATGATGGGAATGGGCAGGCTATTGAGTGTAGTTGAAGACTTAGTCCCTAGTTTTCCTCTGTTGCTGAGCTGGTGTTTGGGCCTATTATTTCTGGCTGCTCTATATGGTTCGATAGGCGAAGTCTACGAAGACATCACCGCATGCTGCAACGACTGCTCTTTGTGGGAGTCACCGGATATATTCTTGATCTCCCTGAGCTGCAGATAAAATATAACATCATGACAAGCTTCACTAACCATATCTATGACAATAGGAATTGGAAAGGCTCACTTCAACGTAGATGAGCAGTATGGCAATATAATATCAAAAAGGAGGAACAATATGTGTGTATTTTGTCCAAAAGGAGTGGGTATAAGTGCATAAGCAAACCCAGTGGATATCAGTAGAATAGGAGAGCAGGGTAGGAAATGATGTCTACAACAAGTGGTAGGGGAGATGCGCCCGTACGCAAGAGACAGAAGCAGCCGAAAGGAAGCACTTCAGTCAAAACAATGAATAGAAGCTGATGTATTTACCTCATTCCTTCTTTTTTTTATCCGACTCCGATTCAGACTTTCCGAACCAGCCCGCCAGTGATGCGATTCCACCACTACCGGCCTTCTCACTTGACTGACGACGGAGCTCACGCGCTCGTTCTCGCTCAGCCTTGTACTCGTCCCAGGAGAGATTTGCTGCTGCCGCAGCACGGACTTCCTCTTCTTCCCGAGGAGGAAGGCTCTTGCCTGGCAGTGGGCGGACGGCTGCTTCGCCACCATAAGCACGAAGACCGGTTCGGAAGGCCCATTCAACAGCCTCGTCGACCGGGTGATCGAAGATATACGGAAGGAAGGGAACAACAGCGAGACCAAGCTAAAATAAACCGTCGTTAGCATCATATTCATCAACTTGCGTTTTCGACCGGAAGGGAAACGGTACATACCCCGATCGGCGTCCAGGTACGAATGAAGGCAACCTTGACCCCCTTCATCATCTGCCCAGAGTAGCGGACTACGCTGTGGATTGTGAATGCGGGCAATCCCATACTCGCGATACTCTGGAACACCGCGCGCTTGGCCATGACCATGCGGTAATCCTCTGCAAGGGGGATCTCCGGAGTCGGCCAGTTTGGAAGCTCATCCTTGGACACAGCCGAGTTACCAATGGTCATGTTGCCCGTCGCCATGCCCTTGATAATCTGGTCCTGCGAAGGCTGGCTAGCATCCTTGTATGCCTCGCCCGTGGGAGCCAGTGCCTTCCAGTTCCGGAGATAGGCCTTGTAGCCTTCGTGACCAACATCGCCTAGCAGGTATGTCCACGAGATAGTGTAGGCAGAGCGCACGAGCCACGGGTGTGCAATCGGGCGGAAGGACTCGCCGATGTCTGAAGTGTAGGCGACATAGCGATGGGCGGACAGGAGGATTGTGCGGATGCGGGGCGTACGCGGCATAGCGGAACCCTGTGTCTGTGGAGTTCACCGAGCTGCCGTCAATCGAGGTGCCCATCGTTAGTTTCTTTTTTGTCTATGCTTGCTTTTGGCGTTGCGATGATTTGCTCGAGCTTGCGGAGTAGTATGTCATCGACCCAAGCCGGGAAGTACCGTTCCGCGGCCTTCTTTTTCAGGCTCTCTCTTCCCTCCATCTTTCAGAGCACGCGACAGCAACAGCAATTTGCTTGGGATAAGAAATAATAATAATAATAATAATAATATAGACGAATTAGAATTTCACATACTATTGGGAATAGAGGTCATCGTAGAACTCGTCGTCGCGATCAACCAACTGTTGCAATTTTGCGGGGAGCTTCTCTCGGACTACAGGCTTATCCAACAACTCCTGTGGGGGAGACTGGGGTTCATCCTGTTGACGACCGCCCCAGACCATTGTAAATGTAGTATGGTATGGTCAGTGATAAGCTATGTAGTCGTTTCGAACAAAGCAACGCTTGTTTGCCTGCCAAATGCCGGGGAACCAACTCGAAAGGGGTATATAATATGAAGAAAGTAAAAGAGAAGAATGAAGGGAAAGCTATGCAAGGGAGGAAAGGAGTTCTTATTTGAAGAGTCTCATGTTAACCGCGCACTACAGCCGAAGACACAGCCATTGCCGGGATATGCAGCATTAGCTGTGGGATAGTTCCCTCCGAGGTACCTTTAGTATAACTCCGGCCCGGGATCTGGGGTAGAAGTAATATACGGGATGAGCGAACTCAACATTTATTGTTCATTGTCGAGGCTTTCGACCGGAGCTTTAGCTTGCTTGAGTCTGTCCCTCCTCGGTTTCTAAACTTTTTCGTCTTCTCGTGTTGTAATTGATCTTCATATGCCGATGCCCCCGTTCACGTTTCGTTCCGGGGAGATCACATGATATCGGATGCAGCCGGGTGCCCCAAGTGTCCTTACCTAATCATCCACAGTTCCGAAGTCATGTGAACTGCCTAACCAAATCAGGAAAGGCGGTATCCGTGCCGACCTCGTCGTTTGGTCCAAGCCTGAGGATTCCGTCCACATCGCTGCCAATTGAACCTCTCGCTGTACCTCAATTCCAACCCTACAAAATGGTTGTCTACTACCAGATCGCCGGCAAGAAGGTCGGCTCCCACGTTGTAAGTTTACACTACCCCGAAAAGGCCGCTGCGCGCTCGCTATCCCTTTCTCCTCCCGCTTCGTTCGGGTACTTGTGGAACATGAAAGCTGACCATGCTCCCTTCACCCTCTCATTAGCTCGCCATGGCCACCCTTGGCAGCATGTTTGCCGGTTCCTGGCTCGCCATGTCCGGTGGTGAGAAGCCCAAGACCGCTCAGGGTCCTCCCATCAACGCCTCCTCCAAGGATGAGGAGAACTTCGTCCAGTATGTCACCGAGAACCGAGAACCGCCGACCATGAATTGGATCTCGATATCAGCCCCCGAGCGTCTTACTGACTGGGTATCTCACAGGAACTTTATGAAGGAGGTTGATGGCGGCGAGAAGAAGCCCGCCGCTGGCCACTAAACCACCCTCGATACGGTTTATATTGATGGAGCGGTCGAACGAGCAGCTAGGATTCTGAATTCAAACAAACTGCCTCGGCCCTCCTGTCACTTCTAGCGCGCAACGACGTGTATCCGCCCTTCCGCAGCGTTTCGCCTTTTGTGACGGCGGTTTTTTTTTCGAGAATCTACACGGACCGATTTTGGGATGTCGGCGGATGAGGTTGATTGACCTGTACATAGGAGGCTTGTACGCTGCATAGAAAATTATCCTCTTAACACTTGTTCTTTGGGTCTGTTCTTTTCCCTCCTATTGAGCAAGATCAATCGCGGCAGAAAAAAGGATGGTACGATTGCTTCAACGCAAAATCGCACCAGGTTGTTCGGAGTCAGTGCCTAACAAGAGCCATATGTGGACTTGTATCCTGGCATGAGTATTGTTTATATACAGCTCCGATTAGCTTGCTTGTCCGGCCACTAGGAGCGCATTAGCAACGAGGGACCGTAAAGCAAAACGAGAAGATGTAACTACCTAGATAGATTGTAACCAGCATAGAACAAGCATACTCTGAAACCACGCTAATGGTAGCACGCGACATCCATACACGATCAACCTTGGAATGACCTCCCAATGAGTTAAGCAATTCGAGTGCTGCTCAAATCAACTTCAAAAAGCTCTTCGGATATCCCGAAGTCTCGAACACCTCCACCAATCCCCCCCCCCCCCCCAACTACCTAACTAACCACTTGACCCTCACTACAACTCCCCCAAACACCCCTACCAATAATCCGAGAACCCAAGATGAGACCCCTCCCTTTCCCATTTCCCCTCAACATCGGCACAGACATCGTCCACATCCCACGCATAGCCCGCCTGCTCGCCCGACCTAATTACCTCCCACGATTCACGCGCCGTATCCTCTGCGACCAAGAACAACACGACTACCACTCGCGCTTCAGCGAAATCCTCAAAGCACGCGCCGCATACAACCAGCAGCCTCCACCCGTGCCGGCGGATATAACACGCTGGCTGGCGGGACGCTTCGCGGCGAAGGAGGCGGCGCGGAAAGCGGCACCGTCTGGTGCAGCGTCGATTGGCTGGAAGGATGTCATGGTCCGGGTACAGGAGGATGGGGGGGAGGTTTGGGAAGGGTGTGAGTCGGAGGCCTGAGGTTGTTTATCTTGGGAATGTGCTAGATGGGGATGCGGGTGACGGGAGAGTCGCGAAGTTATCGATCTCGCACGATGGGGAGTACGTTGTCGCTACTGTTATGGCTGCTGGATGAATTGCTGGGTTTATTGGACTCCGCTTTATTGGTTGACTCTCATTGCAACCGTTGTGGCTGGTTCACTCAGTCTCTTAAGGCTGCGGCTCGCCCGGCACCGGACGGCAAGCAGTCCATTGCCTGGTACGCATGCTGTGATTGTCCCAGTGGGCAACTACTGGGGGTCTACTGGGGAACTATTGGGGTACTTGTTCTCCTCTAGATAGAGTGGTTTTGGAGAGTGTTAAGGGTCTGATATGGTTTGCCATCCGGTCAAATTGATCTGGCTCAATGCTTGCAATTGGGTCGTACCAGTCGAGGTACATCCGAAACTCGAATGCCAGTGCGCTTCACTCTGGGAAATCACCCTTGATGTCCGATATGAATGTACTTCACCGCTTGTGGTCAGCGATACCTGGGTAGATGGTGGAGATGGCTGGAAGCAACACCTTCGTTGGGTATATTAAAGAAATAAATTCCAGTGAAAATACAGACCTAAGGACCAATAAAAAATAGTTTATTGAAATATTCATCATTGTATCCATGGATATATGCGGTCATTTATAGAGGTGTTAATTGTTACGCTGCGCTATAAAACGGCACAGAAATCCTTATCGTCTATCAACTCCAGATGTCTCCCCCACGTACGGAGGAGCGTATTCCATATTCTTCAGTAGAACATCCTAAAAACCAAACGTGAGTATGAAATCTGCATGTACTGTTCAAAACGGCCAAGCCTATTCCTGCCCCCCCTAACCGTTCATCCTTCACTTTGGATATTGTGCTAACCACGAGCCGCAGTGACATCCCCACAAAACATGCCATTCTCGCATCATAGCCATTCGGGCCAATTCTGCCCTGGCCATGCCCAAAACTCATTAGAAGATGTGATTCGAACTGCCATCAGCAAGAAGATGCAAGTCTTCTGTCTGACTGAACATATGCCCCGCCATAAAGAAGATTTCTATCCCGAGGAAGTGCGTAAGGAACACATCCACCGCAGAATCCCGAATTAACCAATCGTCTAGTTCGAATCTGGTGATACAGAAGAAAGCCATGCAGCAAACGAAGCCGCTTATTGGAAGGAAGCAGTCTTTCTCCGCGAGAAATACGCCTCCCAGATCAAGATCATCATCGGCTTCGAGATTGACTGGATCCGACCCGCCTCTAAAGATTTGATCGAACGCTCGCTTTCACGGTTCCCCTTTGAATTCTTCGTTGGCTCAGTTCACCACATGCACACCGTACCAATTGACTATGACCGGCCTATGTACGAGCAGGCTCGAGAGAAAGCCGGTGGAACAGATGAGCGGCTATTCGAGGACTACTTCGATGCACAACTGGATATGTTGAAGCAGCTCAAACCACTCGTTGTGGGGCATTTTGATTTGATTCGTCTGAAGAGCGATGACATGGAACGCAGCTTTACTAGCTGGCCTGGTGTCTGGAGTAAGATTCTACGGAACTTGGACTTTATTGCTTCATACGGCGGTATGCTGGAGCTCAATTCGGCTGCGTTGCGGAAGGGAATGACTGAACCGTATCCCAAAGTGGAGATTTGCAAGGTAAGTACGCAGTCTTTTGTTATATATCTTTCGACTAATTTGATAATTGTAGGAATTCGTGGCGCGTAAGGGTCGCATCTGTTTGTCTGATGACAGCCACGGCGTCGACCAGGTTGCTTTGAACTTCCGCCCAATGCTTGATTTTTTGGATCGCGCTGGTATTTCAATGCTGCATTATCTACAATTGGAAGCTTCGGTGTCATCTCCTGTGCCCGATGCTCGGTTCCCTAAGACACAAATTGTGGCGATTTCAGTAGAGGACGTGAGGAAGATGGCATTTTGGTCATGATTCTACGATCTTACGTATATTCATGAGATTCTGCCTTGTACATATTCTCTGATACTTCTACTATCAGATAGGTCAATACAGTTCCGGGGTTATGATCGCGGGGATATTTCCCCGCCATTACCCCTCCGCGGGGTATTAGGAGAGCAAATAAGATGATTCCTTTCTCTGTATCTAGGTAGTCCGAAGAAAAGGCTGATTGGTCTGATCCTATTGTACATCATCGCCTTGTAAGAGATTCCAACCATTTCACCCATGTGGCACTCACAAAACCCACGAGTTTCCCCGTCTTACGCAGATCATATCCTTGTATATCATAGACTATGCACCGGTGTTACTTTCATGCTATTTTCAGGTATTCCCGGCTGTTTCCAACTGTTCCTAAGCAGGTTAAACAACCCTATTACGACACATCCCAGCTTCAAAGGATTTCTCGGAGTATTCTACTTATGAAACTCACCAGAAACAGTTGATAGTTGAGTAGATGGATGGGTACACAGTCTATAATAAGAATGATAGCCAATAAAGTAACCAAAATACTGCAATCTCATTGCAAGACGAAGTTCATTACGTCGTGTCCCGCCCAAGGAAAAAAGTGGATAATCTGCCCCTCCCGAGCTTCCCCCGTCTTTCTTTTTCCTTCTTTTCTCTTCACATCTCGCATATTCATCCTAGACACATCTCTCTATTACTTTCACAATGGGCGTTCAAAAGGAGACTCTGGTCGAGGGCAACGGTATTGACTACCCTAAGAAGGGCGAGCACGTTGCCATTCACTACACCGGCTGCTTATATGACGCCGATAAGGCCGACAACCACTTCATGGGCAAAGTGTAAGCCAAATCCCCATGCCACCCCGAGGTAACCGACGCGCGCTAATATGTCCTTGAATAGATTCGACAGCTCCCACAAGCCTGGCCGTGGTCCCCTTGCCACGCCCATCGGGGTCGGTCGTCTTATCCGCGGTGCGTCTCAATATACCCTGACTAGGTCTTCTGTGAGACAAATAGCTTCTTTCAGCTCGCTAACCTGATAAATAGGCTGGGACGAGGGTGTTCCCCAGATGTCCCTCGGCGAGAAGGCCATCCTGACCATCAGCCCGTGAGTTGCCGTTTTGAACTTTCCTTTGCGCTTTTGCGCTGATCTACTGAACACACTGCTAATATTCGGCTCTCGGCAGTGATTTTGGCTATGGCGATCGGTACGTACCAACCAAGACCAATTCTGATCAATAATCTGTGGCCTATCCGATACTTCCAATGCCTAGCAACTCCAACTTGCACCTTTGGCTTCTCTTGTGAGATTTCTGCTGATATCAAATCATTTTAGTGGCTTCCCCGACCTGATCCCCGCCAACTCTAAGCTTGTCTTGTGCGTAACTCACCTTTCCTTTTCTTTTTCACTCCATGCTACCCAGCTATAAAGAATAAACTAACTATTCACAGCGAGGTCGAGCTCCTTAAGATCGGCACAAAGAGCGCTTAAATCAAATCGCTATTCATGAATTTTCCAGCCAGACATAAGATATGGAAATAACAAATGAGAAGAAAGAACTTGAATCATTCCTACTCGTGTCATACGGTCGACAGGCTACTTGGATAGCAAAATCAGATCTTGGCCTCGTTGCTGCCCATTGATTTGACTCATTATCCGACGAAGAAAGTCAAATGGACTAGTACATGTCTGCATTTGTTTCCCGTGTTCATTCACATACTGTAGATTCTCATAGCCTAGCTTGCCTCCACCTCCATATCACCGCGCGATACTATTGATATAATCCATCCCATCGACGCGGTACGTGTCGGCCTCAATATAACTCTCATTTTGGGGTAAGCGGAAAACAAAATTCGTCGCGCGGGACGAATACTTGGGCCATTTAGCAACATCAGACACTATGACGCAGTCAGCTTCCAGGCGATACAACCAAGCCGCACGCGTGTTCTACTAACCACCATGTCCATTGGGATCTAGGTCTGCCACAAATGACGTCCACATTCGCGCTGCCATCTGTCCCAGTTTCAAGCGTGCAGATTCGGATCCTAGCGGTGTGATCGTCTGTACTGGATTTGCAAAGACAAAAGGGATCTGTATAGCCGGATACAAGCGTCAGTCCATCTTCCAGGTTAGAGACTTAGGTAGTTTCCAAGACCAGGTGGGTCCTACTTACCTCTGCAAAATGTTGCACCCCGATCGTTGTTGAGCTGTTCAACGCGGCCACGTCCCATCTGTATGAATACACATTGTCGCTGAAGGTTGCCATCAGTTGTGCTAGCATGCGTCGTGGCGCTACCATGGTTATATCCCCGGCAATGGATGCATAGCGCTTATACATGAGCCCCAGCGAGGGCCAGGTGGTGTTGCCCCATCCATAGGGGCAACCGATGGCGGGAATATTGGTGTAATAGGATAGCAGCTGGGTAGCCTGGAAACGGTTGAGGACCCAGCGCTTGGATGCTGCGGTACTCGCTTAGCACGATACCATAATATGTGGCCGTAAACATGTTATGCACAGCACTTACTAGTCAATTCATTGATACAATCCTCATCGGTGTTTGTGCCTGTTGTCCCGAAACTGGTACCCTCGTCGGTATTTGTCCCTAATAAAATAGGCACTCGGGTCAATTTGCCTTCTCTGTAGCTGATTTGCGGATACTGGGCTATGAATGAGCCATCGACAGTAGCAAACCATTCTAGACCCTCATTTGCATTGCTGTATAAGGCTGCGTAGGGCAGCTCGCGGAGACATTGTAGGGTATTCGTTGAATTGGTGCATCTGAGTTAGTATATCAGCTTCTGTTGATAGAAACTTGTTCAACATTGACTTACCCGGTTCTCTCGACGATTCGGTCGTACATTGGCTGGTGCCATTCTGTTCCGTTGTATGGGGGCCCCACGGCACTTCCAGAATCCAGGATTGCTAGTTGAGCTTAGTCTGGTGTTAGAGATAAATGGTAGGAGTGGGCTAACCAGCTCTAAAAAGACCCTCATTATCGCCATTGTTGGTCACCAGGTGGGCCCCGACACTATATGCACCACTGTTTATCCGAGAATAAGCATCTAATATATCGAAAAATATATTTCCTGTGACTCACGCGGACTCGCCCCAGATAGTAATCTTGCTTGCATCACCACCGAATGCTTTGATATTCTTCTTCACCCAGCGCATAGCCGTGCGCTGGTCACGCAGTGCTAGATTGGTGTTTCCTTCGGCCTGGAGTCCAAGTTAGTATCGGGAATCCGCTGCATCCAGATCTTTATATAGTGGCATTACCCTGACTTCCTCCGAGTCAAGGAATCCGAATGCCGCCAGACGGTAGTTGATAGAAACACCCAGGACTGGCTTGCCGTTCAATACGCTCTGTTCAACGATATAACTCATATTATACCTGCAGACAGTATAGCATAAGGTTAACCATAACCATCCAGCATCCTTGCTGGGCATGAATATTCATACCTAGCTTTACATTCCTCGACCAACGTACCTCGGATCCGCAGTAGCGCCCTGTGACCACCCACCACCGAAAATCCAGATCATAACTGGAAGCAATCCATGACTCCCGTCGGTATTAGGTCGGATTATATTTAAGTTAAAACAGTCTTCATTCAAAGTGATAAGACCCTTGTTAACCATGCTGGTGGTATCAGACCCATAGCCAGGACAGTCGTAGCCGTACTCTGTAGCATTGTAGTATACTGACTTGGAAGTAGTGCCGAGTCCTTCTAGGGATTGATTATAAGGTCCAGAATTACTATCTTTGGATGCATAGGCGCTCTTGAGCTCGGCTGGTGTGAAGCGGATTGGCTCATCGGCATACTTGATTCCCAGGAAGAGATCCTGTTTGAACTCTGGAAGAGAGCGGCCCACAAAGATAGTCTTTGGGGTCTTGTTGCTTGTTGATAGGGTGGCTGTTGGGTGATTCGCTCTGGTCCCTGTTGGTTTGGATGAGAGAGGGTTGGCTGTTGCTCTGGAAATGAAGAGGAACAAGGTTGAAAGGAGTATCGAGGTTCTTGTCATCGACCACATCTTCGAAGTTCGAGGGGAGCTCAAGCTGGACGGGCAGGAGCCAAAACGGGCCAAGGTCGTTCTTATATAGTTCATTAGTTGCCAACCTGTCTCCAAAGTACCTATGTAGATCCTCAAATTCAGACCATGGAGAAATAAGCATCCCCTTTACCGGGAAATTGAATGACCATTTAACCCCACTATCAACAACTCGTCTATCATTGGGGATGAGCTGTGATCTTTGGCTCCATGGGCCCTCATAGGTGGGAAAATAAAGAGGAAATTCCGGGCCAAGAGTGGGAGAGCGATTGGTCTTCCCAGTGTCAGCATTTGGCTATACTCCTATGGAAGTAGTCTGAAGATTCCTTTAATACGGCAATATGAGACGAAAAGAAGCTCGACGCATGTCATAGCAGAGCGAATAGTCTATTTGGAAAATGTTGTTCTATATGGAGCATCAGGCTGAAGTCCCGGTGTAACATGGGGGAAAAGCGCTGCAGTAGCAATAAGGGCGTTGAAGATATTGTACATCGAGCATGACAAAGAGAAGATATGAAAAAGGGAAATGCTACTGTTCAGTCCAAAGCAGCACAAATCCGTCATGCAACAGCCCGGCCATTTGAGGCATTGGCCGAATATTCCATCGCATCAATGAGCTGTATGCAAATGGCGGGATAGCATCTGAGATTCACCCTGTCATATCCAGACTTCTCATGCATGCGACGCTCCAATGCCCAAATGGTGTGACCTGGGATTGGAGAATGGCAACGCTAAAGTGGAAACAAAATCACCAAGCCGCTCAGGGGAAAGAAAGTTGGATGAAGAAAAGAAATGCAAAAATCTTGAACTCCGAAGAATACACACACGCGGAGACTCTTATTATGTACGCTTGAAAATCCAAACACGTTAATCATCCTTGACCCGCTCGCCATAGGCAGAAGAATTGGAGCCCGAACCAAATCCAGTCGCACGAGACCTGCTCGCTGCTACCACCGAAGGGCTGTTGTATCTGTTAGAGGAGGATGAGGATGAGGTGCTCTGTAACTCAGACCTCCGCGATGCACCCTTTAACGGGCTAGGGGAGTTCCGGCCATCTGCCATCCCATCATCAAGCTCAATTAGGTCATCCATCCGCCACATATTACGACCCCTGCTGCTACCCTGCTGCGTGGATGGTCCTTGCTGCAGCTCATTGATACCGGCTTTGGCGCGCGTCGCTACCTTTCGAACCCAACCCTCAAAAGCCCCGCCAATATTCTCGAGGCCAGTCGATGCATTGGATGTGATACTGGATGCCGAGTCAAAAGAAGCTGTCCGGGCATTGTCCGGAGGTTGTGGCAGTGCGAGATTCGGTATGTGCTGTGCGAAGAATCGGGTGAACCCATCTAACGCAGGCCCTGGGCCAGTCGAGGTGGGGTCAAGTGTTCCCCCCCGTGCCAGACAGCTGGATACTACTGCGCTGACGGCGATGCTGAAAACGACTGGGGTGTGTGGTTTTGGGTTTGGGATGATCGCCATTTGGTCGAGTTCGTGGCAGTATGCCAAAGGACGAAGGTGGAGGTGGCGATCGGGTAGGCGACGGAGGAGTGACTGTTTCTCGGTATAAGTCGGGAGGTTCTGCATCTGAATAAGATACAGATTTTCGACGCGTACGCGGAAAGAATCCCAATGCTCTTCGAGGAACACGGCAAATTTCCACTGGTCCCGGGAACCCATCCATGTGAACCCACGATTCATGCTTCCAGACATGGTTGCTATCCGCCCCAGATGCGGTTGCAGACGTATCCTGTTCAGTCGAAGTGTCATCGGTAGAGGCAACCGTGGGGGCTATTGAGCTATCGCTAGGGTCTTCATCGTTGTTGCTCAAAAGATCTACAGGCTTCTTGGGAACAGGCCGGCCTTTCACAGAGCACGCATCAACGGGTAGAAGAACAGTGTTTCTGCTCTGAATGTTGTCGTTGGGCCAGAAACCGTTCGCCTTTCGAAACACGGCAGCCTGGCAGCCATATTTAATCGTGACGCCGGTGATAGTGTCTGCGGGTTGCACTTTGTGGATATAGGCCAGAGCGTCTTCATCGTGCTCCGGCTCAGACGTTTGATATGAAATGTCGCCAGAGTCGCGTCGTTTGTGAGGGAGCGTACGGCTTGCGATCGGATCACTATCAGCGAGGAGCAAGGCTTCTCTCTTTTTGGCCTGTACTAGAGCCTGTCGCTCCTCCTTTGTCCCAGTTCCGAACTGCGGAGCGGCCGGTGCCGACGGACCCCACGTCGACCTGGGAGCACTCTTAATATATACGTCAGATCGAGATGGCTTCCTTCGCGTGTGTGTCTTTGTCGAGCTATTCGGAGTGATTCGTCCAGCATCACTTCCTAGTACTGAAGATGCCAGGCTTTGGAGAGAGGACCACGAGGAGTCTAGAAAGTCCGCTGCACCTCCGGACGATGAGGCCTTTGATGGGCCACTCCAAGCAAACGATGTTGGCCCACTGCGAGTAGCAGGATTGATCGATTCGGTGGCGCGTGATGGGTGTCTCATTGGAAGTGGTGACGCTCCACGGGATGACAATGGCGAGGGGGTCGCTCCGCGGGATCGAGTCATTCCACCCTCGGAGGGCGCAAGAGTCGTTGACAATCCAGAGGCAAATGGTTGGGCATCGTCCTGGTAGGAGTAATTTGTAGCATTATTGCTGTCGTCTTCGTCATCCATGAATGAAACTAAGCGGCGAGGGCGAGGGCGCGATCGAACTGAAGTTGTGCTTGCGCTGAGCGTGTTCGAGCTTGGGGAAGCATTGGCAAAGCTATTTTGAGAACTCATTCCTGTGAATCCAGCAAATGGGTCTAAGGATGCAAAATAAAAGCCCCCTTAGAAATGTGTACCGCCAAGGCACCAGTTGCCATCAGAGTTGATCTAGGAGAGACCCATTCGTCATCCACCCCCGGACTTGCATTCGTGGCCTTTTGACTGGGAGCACGGCAGAATACGTTTGATCATATATTCAGGTATTCATCCAAAATATAAAAGAGTCCCAAACAGCACGAAACTTTTGAAAAGGTATGGAAAACAAGAGAGTGAGGTGAGGGAGGATAGGCGATAGGAGGCTAAGGAGGCGTGACGATAACGACCCGCACCTTTTTGAACGCGGAGTAATTAGAAAGCAGGACAATTGGCCACAAAGAATTAGGAGAATTAGGAGATTGGATTTTTTTTATTCGTCTGTACAGACGGAGTACAGAGTACAAGGAACTACTCAAGCTACTGCAGATGCAACAAGTTTGTTCTGGGCCAGGTGACTTGGCCGCTCGGCAAAGTAGCGGTACATGATGTTCCCCGGTCAAGGCCACCTATTCTGTGTACCCGGTACTTTGTCGGCCCCGAGGATAATCTACTGTATCTTCTCCACACGTATATAAAATTGCGATCAAATAGAACAATAAGAACACAATTAAAGAGCAAGATCTGTATTAGATTGTTGTATCCGAACCCATTGTACATATGACGTAGAAATTCTATTAACAAGCCGGCCATACTAGAACAAAATAGCCATTCACTGATTCAGAGTCCGACATACCCAGTAGATTACGCCAAGTCTTCGCGCTGCGGGACAAGGTGAGAATAAATATCAACAAGGCAAACAAAAGTGTCTCACATTTACTCTGGCGGCTCAGCCATCACAGAGTGTTGAGTCTCAGCTTCCGATGTGGCTTCGGACGCAGTACTCCAGTCTCCATCTTCCTTCTCGGAGACTTTGCCGGTCGGGGTGGATAATGTAGCTGGCTGGGGAATGACCTTGATACCACCGGCGCGAGAGAAGAAATCTTCCGTACGAAGACCTCGAACTTCTTGGGGATCCATTGCATCCATTTGCATCCCGCTGGCCTTTCTTGCCCGAATAAGCTCCCGCACGGGAACCATCGCTGCGTCTCGACATGCTTCCTTGATATCGCTACCAGACATACCGGCCATAGTCTTAACCAGATAGTGCAGATCGAAATTATCGCGATCAACTTTCGTGTCTTTGAGAATCAGGCTGAGAATACGAAGGCGCTGGGCAACCGGAGGAAGGGTCACGGGGAACTTCTTGGGCATTCTTCGAAGAATGGCCTCATCAATGTCTTGAATGCGGTTGGTCGCCCCTAGAACAACAATCCGCTGGGGCTCTCCCGTCGAATTTGCCGATGTAAGACCGTCCCAATGAGTCATGAATTCTGCCTTCACCATACCACTTGCCTCATGTTCACCACTTCGCCGGGTTCCAAGGACAGCATCAATCTCATCAATGAAAACGATGGCAGGTTGTAACTTGCGCGCAAGCGAGAACACTGCGTTGACCAATTTATTGGAGTCGCCGTACCACTTCTCTGTCAACGTAGAGATGTGCAGATTGATGAAGCATGCTCCACTCTCGGATGCTAAAGCTTTGGCAAGCATGGTCTTTCCGCAGCCAGGTGGCCCGTATAAGAGGACCCCAGAGGGCGCGGTCAACAAAGACGACGTGGAAGCGTAGAGATGAGGCATCGTCAGTGGGTAAATGACCGATTCTTTCAATTCTTCGATGATTTCATCAAGTCCTCCGATATCTTCAAATGATACTGGGATATCCTCTGGCGCAACAACATCCATCGCGATGGCTTGTTCGTATTGGTTCAAGGTGAGCTCTCTCTTCCGTTGCCCTTTCTCGCGCTTGCCACCTTTCCGTGGAGCCTCATCATCTGATTCGTTCCCGCCTTCCAATCGACGTATGATAGCAGCAGACTTCTGTCGTTGTTCCTCCTTCTTCTGGCTCTCTGGGTCGAAATCAAGGCGTGATAGAAGGTAACGAATAAGGAAATACGCGGACGCAGACTATAGGCAGTGTTAGAAGCATTCTGTCTTATCTGAAACAGGAAGTTTCTCACAGTGCCTGCAACCATCACCATTTCTTGGAAGAACTGCTGCCATCTTCGGCCACCGGCTGAAGCCATGGCGATAAGGGAATGATTAGATAGAGTGAGGTGATGGCGCAAATAAGAAAAACCCCTAAGCGAAAGCGAAAATTAAGGATAAATAAAGGTAAGTTTGAAGTCCACTAGGATTAAAACAAGACAACCGAGTCGCCGAAGATCATTCGGGCAGCTTGTGGCGCGGAACTCGGGGGGATGCCAAATCACATGTCCGTAAGGCGGAGAAGGCGGTGTTGGTGTTGTTGTCGGCGCGTGTCCCGCGAGTATGCAATTGTCATCAAACAGTTTTACTTAGGTACACCTGCACAATGCCCAAACGGAAAGCTCCTCCCAAACTATCTGGTCTACTAGGCTCAGACGATGAGGACATCATGCAAGTTGAAGCGATAGAAACACTGGAAACTAATGAGCCTCCTGCCAAAAAAAGAAGAGGCCGACCGCGTACCTCAAATGAGAATGTGACTGAGACCCAACCTACCAGACCACCCACCAGACCTGCTACTCGAACAAGAAAGCAGCAAGCAGCTGTATCTGTGACTGAGCTGGAACCCCCCTGCAAACAAGAAGCCCGCCCGCCGAGGACGACCCAGAGGAAGCAGCCGTGCAGCGCAAGACACTGAAACGCCTGTGCAGGAAACCGAGACGGAGGCTATGGTACCAGAACAGGAAGATGCAGACAATCAGGAGAATGAAAAACCGCTTGCCTCAAGGAATACAAAGAAGCAGCCGCCCAAGGCTGCGAAGGCTGCCCCAGCACGCAGTCGAGGACGACCTCGTGCGGTCAGCATACAGCTCCAAACAGATGGTGAATTTGAGTTTACCCCGCGCGGTTCTCGACACGTTAGTTTCCAGGAAACTCACGCGGAGCAAACCGACCTGAGCCCTCTTGCTCGTGCAGCGAGCCGGGGAAGAAAGGAACCCCAAGTCGAAGATTCTCAACAGAACGAGCAATCCGCAGCGGAGCTCGTAGACGAGACTATTATTCACGATGAACCAGCCTATAACCGCAAGTCGATGTCCCCCGTGAAGAACGCTCGTTCCCGGTTATCCATGTTACGCAACCCACAGGAGTCTTCTCCGCGTAAACGCAAGCTTGGAGGCACCGACTCCGAGCAGGGCGGAGACCCAGAGCTGAGGCGCAGGCTGGGCGAACTGACCAAGAAGCACGATGCCTTGGAGAGTAAATACCGTAACCTACGGGAGATTGGGATAGTCGAAGCCAATACCAACATGGAGAAACTGCGAAAGCAAAGTGAGACTGTTACTAAAGGTATGCTCTTCTGTTGTCTTATAGCTACTAGGGCAGGTCAGTTGATACTTCCTCAGCATCAAATGAATTGGTCGCTTCGCTCAAGGCCGAACTGGATGCTCAGCGGAAGCTAGGACTGCAAAGCCGTGGGCTCCAGAAGCAACTCAAAGACCGTGATGATGAATTGGCTCGACTTAAGTCTGGCGCCGATGAGGTCCAAGCACAGCTTGCGTCTGCCCAGTCTGAAGTCAAAGCTTTGCAGACCAAGCTCGCTGCGGCGCGGAACACAGCTGCGAGTCTCGAGGGGGCTGCAAAGGTCCCTGGCAGTGCCATCAAGGGTGGTGCGGCCAACCGTGCTAATGCAGCTGCAACCGCCGAAGCGGCGCAGGCTTCGCAGCTCGCCCAACTAAAAGAAGATCTATACAGCGATTTGACAGGATTGATCGTTCGCGACGTCAAGAACAGAGAGTTAGATTACCTATACGATTGTATCCAGACTGGAATCAATGGAAGTAAGTTGCTCCATTTCCAAGCAATTCATGGCATTTTTCTAACCTCCTTGCAGCTCTCCACTTCCATCTTGTTGTGCCAAAGGCCTCGGCTGATTACGACAAAACTGAATTCCAATACCTGCCTCATTTGGACCCCAACCGCGATCGCGACCTGGTCAACTTGCTACCAGACTTCTTGACCGTGGACATCACCTTCGTCCGCGGACAAGCGGCCAAGTTTTATACGCGAGTCATTGATGCCCTCACAAAGCGGCGGTCTCTTCCAGCGCAATAGCAGTACTGAACTTTATGTCGGTTTCCGGTGTTTTTTTTGGGGTCTGTTCATTTTTAGGGAGTTTGTTCGGGACTGGGAATGTCATATTGTCTCAATCGTCAATCACATCAATTTCAACAAGTCCACCTTCCGAGCTTACAAAACTCTTGCCCCCTTATGCCAACTTTGTGCGTAGTGGTAAACGTCTGTCAGCGGGTCCTTCGCTCAGTGAAACACGCCTCGCGAGGTCCTCAACAACAAATCAATTGCAAGGCACCTCAAAGTTCTCGCCTCGCTGCCATTGATTTTTTCCCAGAGTACTGATCTATAGACCATTCTCTTGGTGTTCGGCTTTGAATTGACATGCTCCCTGGCGAGATACTATCTTCTTACTATATCCCCTTTTATCTCCAAGCCAGTCAAAGGAGGTAGAGATCCCCTATATAACGACCACATGTCTTTCTACCTCACTGTATTCAATAGATTTCAAGTCAAGGTGCATTTTTCTAACTCCCTGAAGATAGTGCAGAGCTCCGACTGGGAAATAAATGCCAAAGGATAACCTGGAAAGTTGTAAGTAGAGTAAACAAAGACCTGTGATTGGCTCTCACCGCCAAGTTCCTCAATGCGTCTCAGAAGGTTGACGGGTTGACGTGTTGTGACCTTCGTCTCTCCTTTTTTTTGGTGAATTTCCCTACCTTTCTTTGTGGTTAGTGGACCACTTCCACTCTTTTACCACTTGAATATCTAGGAGACATAGATCATGGCGCGTCTTGGCCGCGTTGGGTTTCTTGCCCTCGCAGTGGTCTTCCACTTGATCTATACATACTCGATCTTTGACATCTACTTCGTCAGTCCAATTGTTAGTGGCATGCGATCATATGGTGTCGAACGATCGTCCGGAGCACCAGCACCCGCCAAACGTCTCGTCCTCTTTGTCGCCGACGGCCTACGAGCCGACAAGGCCTTCCAAGCTTTCCCTGACCCATCCCCGGACGCCGATCCAGAAAACAACGAGTCGATTCGTCTGTCTCCCTTTATCCGCTCGAAAGTCCTCTCCCACGGAACATTCGGTGTCTCGCACACTCGCGTCCCAACCGAATCACGACCAGGCCATGTTGCGCTTATCGCAGGTCTCTATGAGGATGTCTCCGCTGTCACCACGGGGTGGAAGCTGAACCCTGTGAATTTTGACAGCGTGTTCAACAAGAGCCGACACACTTGGAGTTGGGGCAGTCCTGACATTCTGCCGATGTTCAAGGAGGGTGCCGTGCCCGGTAGGGTCGATGCGGAGATGTACAGCGAAGAAGCGGAGGACTTCACTGTCGATGCGACGCACCTGGATACGTGGGTCTTCTCCAAGGTCCATGACCTCTTCGAATCGGCAAAGACTGATCCGGAATTGGACCGGAAACTGCGGGACGACAAATTGGTGTTCTTCCTCCACCTGCTGGGACTGGATACCACTGGTCACTCCTTCCGTCCTTACTCGAACGAGTACCTACACAACATCAAGGTGGTGGATCAAGGAGTCCGGGCCGTCACAAAGTTAGTAGAGGATTTCTACGGAGATGATAAAACGGCTTTCGTGTTCACCGCAGACCATGGTATGAGTGACACGGGCAGCCATGGTGACGGTCATCCGGACAACACGCGGACACCGTTGGTTGCCTGGGGATCTGGCGTCGCGCGGCCCCAGCTCTCCGCTGGCGGAACTGCCGCGGGTCATGAAGATGGTTTCTCAGCCGATTGGGGATTCGACCAGGTTCGCCGACACGATGTAGCACAGGCCGATGTTGCCGCGCTCATGGCCTACCTAGTTGGTCTTGACTTCCCCGTCAACTCTGTTGGTCAATTGCCGCTGGACTACCTCAGTGCGAGCCCCAAAGAAAAGGCATTGGCCGCTCTCGCCAACACGCAGGCGGTTCTCGAGATGTACCGCGTCAAAGAAGAGCAAAAGAGAGACGCGGTGATCCGGTATGTTCCTTATGAGCCTCTATCGGGCTACCACGAGAACTCGATTGAAGGCAGACTAGCAAGAATCGAGGCATTCATCTCCAGCGGTGACCACGAGGAAGCTATTGCAGCGTCTGCCGAGCTTCTTCGCGTCGCCCTTGAGGGTTTGCGCTACCTACAAACCTATGACTGGCTATTCTTGCGGACCATTGTCTCTGTTGGATACCTGGGTTGGATCGCGTATGCGCTGACCACGGTTATTGATCTGCACGTCTTGCATGGATCGTCAGACTCCCACCGGACGACAGCGAGTATCTCATTCTTCTCGTCTATCCTGGTCGCCTTGTTCTCAGTGTTCCTTTACCAGGGCTCATCCTGGCGATACTACTTCTACGCATTCTTCCCGGTTTATTTCTGGGAAGAGGTTTTTGCACGCCGCAAGGCTCTGAGAGCCGGTCGTCAGATTGTATTGGGCCATGTGCGCTCCTTCACTGGATACCTCAAGTTTGGACTCCAGCTACTGGCGTTCGTCGGTGTGATGGAGGCAATGGTTCAATCATATTTCCATCGCGAAATCTTCACCGTCTGCTTTGCCCTGGGTGCATTGTGGCCTGTTATTCATGGCTTTAGCTTCATTCGCAGCCATGTGTTATTGTCTGTGACTTGGGCTCTTGGCTGCGGTTTGATGAGTTCTTTCACCCTTCTGCCAGTAATCAAGGTCGAAAACCTTGATACAATGTAAGGTTCCTTTCCACAACAACTATTTCCACGTGACTAATCTGTTCGCAGCACATATGGCGGTTTGCTCATGTTCCTCACTGGCATCTTGTATTTGCTGTTTGAGGATGCTATCATTGGACACCGTGACCCGGAATCCAACGAACCAAACGCCATTGGTCGTATTGGCTCGCGGATCATCATGGGAATTCAGCTCGGCATGGTTCTGCTTGCTGTCATCGTCACTAGATCATCTGTGATCTCTCTTCAGGCCCGCCAAGGTCTGCCTTTTGGAAATATTGTAGTTGGATGGGTTGTTCTAGGTAAGTTAACCGGGCAGTGTGTCCTAGGACCACAGAATGTGTCTTCACCAAGAAATGCTAACCCAATCTCAGTGGCTTCCCTGACGCTTCCATTCTTCCACCGTCTGTATCCGAACAGTCACTATCTGCACCGGCTTATGATCATCTTCTTGACTTTCTCGCCAACTTTTATCATTCTCACAATCTCATGGGAAGGGTTGTTCTACTTTGTTTTCTGCATGACCATTGTGACATGGGTTCGCCTGGAACATGCCATTTATGTCCACGGCGCGGGCGGCTTGAAGAAGCTCAAGAACCCTGGCGTAACGACCGTCAACGGTGAAACTTTCTACTACCGTGCCCTTACTCTCTCCGACGTCCGCGTGGCACTCTTCTTCTTTTTCCTCCTGCAATCGGCGTTCTTTAGCACTGGCAATGTGGCGTCGATCTCGACCTTCTCCCTCGACAGCGTTCGCCGCCTTGTGCCCGTCTTCGATCCCTTCGCCCAAGGTGCACTGTTGATTCTCCAAATCCTCATCCCCTTCGCCATCATCAGTGCCAATCTGGGTATCCTTAACCGCCGCCTGGAGGTACCCCCCAAGTGCGCTCTTCATGGTTGTTATGGCCATCTCAGACATCATGACCCTCAACTTCTTCTTCATGGTGCGTGACGAGGGCTCGTGGCTTGACATCGGTATGACCATTAGCCATTTCTGCATTGCAAGTGCCCTTTGCACCTTCGTGGCTGGTCTGGAATTCCTCAGCGAGCAATTTGTCAGCGGTGTGGACTTCGCCCCCACAGTGACAGCTGTTGGGGCTGCCGTGGTCCAGACTATCGAAGAAGTCACAGAGTGTGGCCACGAGGACCGCAAGGAGCCGAAGAAGCCCCAGTCCAATGGGTCCAAACAGTCCAAACTCAAGCCCAAGGGCAAGGGCAAGGGCAAATCAGGAAAGAATGGGTGGCCGTAGTTGGATATGAAACTAGTATAATACACACATACCCTTTGCCCCCATGTCATTACCTGCATCGGGCTACATTCATCTTTAATTAGTCTTTTCCATGTATTTTATTTCACGTCCTGGCTATAGAAGGCACTAATTCAGAGAACCCTGCTCTATGCGATTAGATTTATATTCGCTACTATTTCACTTTGCGAGCATGAACTGCCTCATTGACTTTCCATTTACTCCTGATCCGCAATTCTACAAGTATCCAAGGCACAACCGTTTCTTCCCGGGGAAGCCCGGCGAAATAAAAGAGTAAAAGAAACCACTTGTGTGTTCTTTTACGTGTTATCCCCTCGCATCTGAGAGTGACGCAAACGAAAATAGACGGGGCTCTCTCATTGGTCGAAGCTCAAAGTTACCGAGGCATCACAAGCTTGCCAGGTTGCCCTCAGGTCTCGTCGCTCTGAAGAACATCCAGATTGATTCTGTAGGGAGTACGGAGTACTGATGACGGAGTCGCTCAGATGAGATTTCCCCCGCAACTTCTTCCCTGGTCTTTTTCGTCCCCGTCTTTTCTTTTCTCCCCCGCAATCTCACCGTTTGACTTTGATGTTGAGTTTGGATCGGTTGTAACGATCTACATCTACTCCGTACACGGAGTACCTTTTGGATTAATATGTCTGAAACAGAACACTAGCACGTGTCATATCTTATAAAGAAAAAAAAGAAACACTTCAAGCTTACTAGTTTACTCTGGAAAACCCCTATACAAGTATACATTAAGCAGTGGCCAGTGGGCATCAGCAGGTCACACTGCATATACATCCGCACATCCCGCCAATATGGTCCATGACCGAATATTGTCTCCGAGCTCAGCCCAGAGAGAAATCCCCGACCTGGGAGTATACCCCGTCAACTTCCCTACTCCTCCACATCCTTTCGCGTGGCGGTAAGCTCTGGCCGTGGTCATTTTACCCAGGATTGGAGGCGTGGAGCTAATGCAGGATCTGGAGCCTTTCGCGTCATGACCCAGTGACCCAAAGACCAATGTTTCAGTCGGGACGATCCCCCCGAGCCCGAATGGAGGCTGAAGCCATGGTATTTCCACGCGGTGGGCCTAATTAGGGTAGGCCTGTTTAGCGTCCGGGATGTCTGGAAAGGATTGGCAATTGGGGATTTAGGATTGGCACTTCAAGAGTTATACTGTATAGAGTATACTATTGTGCTTCTCCTAGGCTTCCTGATACATAGAATATGTTTCTCGTACGGTGTTCCTGTTTACTACAACGAAGCATTCCACCTGCTGCTACCTTCGGTCTTCCACCCCCATCCGTCGATCTCTCCATCTTTTTGTGGTCCCGTTCCAACAGGTTCCAACAGCGCATAACTATTTGGTGGCTTTTACATACACCCGTGGACCACGTTAGCGCTTAGTCAATAAGGGTTCGGTGTGAACCCCTGCGCCATATGAACTGTTTAGTACTGGGTTCTTAGGGTTACCTTTACCCCTTTTCATCTTTTACTTAGTAGACAACGTGGAGGGCAGGAAATTGAAGGGAAATGATAAGAATAATTTAATCTCATAATATTATAAGAATCAAACATACGTATATAAGAATATAAGAATATAAGAATACAACATATAGAAATTCCAATGTATATCCCAATGCATACCTAGGTAACTATCAAATGCTGACCAAATAGGAACTCCACCAGGAAATTGATATTGCCACAACCAACTTCACCCCCAACTTTGATATTCCTCCCTCTTCCCCCTCCCCCGGTACTTTTTCTTGCTGATTTTCTGTTCTGTTTTCTTGGTCGCGTGGCGTCTTTGCCGTGTTCAAGATCCCCTTTCTTACCTTTATTACTCTGTACCCTGTACGTACTCCCGTGGGTCTGGCACGCTTTATATCATATCGCTTCCCCTTCCCCTTCCCCTCCGAGCGCGCATCCTCCCCAATTCTCCGACTCGAGTCTGAATTCCTGGATGGAGAGATTGTGTGGCCATGAGTACCACTGAATTCCACACCGACCAGCTATCGGATAACCACACCAGCCCGGCTCCGAGCAACGCGGGCTCGACGGGGACTTCGGGCATTACGGTGCGCAATGGTCCACAAGGCCAACCGCTGAGTTTCAGAAGGTAAGCCAGTTCTTTCTGCTGTTCTGTTGTTCTGCTATTCTGCTGTTTGGTTTTATTGGGATATTGCCGACATGATGTTCTGGTCTGATAAACGGACTTGTCGCGGGGAAATGTGCGGGCGCAAAGATGAGGGACAGGGTTTTTTCGGCTTTTCGCTTCCCCTGTGCTGGAAGGGAAACTCTTCAAGTTAAGCATTTTTATACGCTTGCTAATTCTTTTTATCTAATCTTAGACAACGTGCATCACGCGCGTGCGAGGTACGTCTGGATTTTTAGGGAGACGCGACTCTGGGGCCGAGGTTCTCAACGCACCTCGGCTCAGTTCCTTATCGCGATACATCCTCTCTCGTCCCCTTCTTGGATTTGAAAAGAATGTAGCTGATGTTTTCCTTTCCGACCCAATTAGACATGTCATGCTCGCAAGGTGAGTTTGATTTTGGTCGTCGGTTTTTCTCCTCTAACCGTTCCCGTCGCCTAGGTTCGATGTGACGCAGCCAGTCTCGGGGTGCCTTGCACCAATTGCGTCGCTTTCTCTATCGAGTGCAAGATCCCGTCTCCGAAACGAAAGAAGAACAATCAAAACAAGAACAAGGAAGATACTCGGTATGATGACAGTCCGCCGCAAACTGCCTCCTCGATCGTCGACGCTGCAGTTGCCCACTTCCGACCCACAAGCACCGAGGCAGCAGATTCCGCATCTGGCTCGGTCTCTGCGTCCAGGGAAAAGGACAAAAATTCCGACTCGGATGAAAAGAGCAATGCCTTTGGATACCGGAACAACCTCATGGGCGTCGACGGCATGCCTAATACTTCCCTTTCCGAGGCCGAGGCCGCCCAACAAGCCTCAGCCAACAACGCCTATGCCCAATTCATGAAGCCGAAGTTTGCTCGTGCTCCGATAAAAGAGGCTGGCCGAGTGGCGTACTTGGGCGAGTCGTCGAATCTGTCTCTCCTGGTTCAAGACCGCCATGGAACAGCAGATGTCGTGCACTACCCGCTCCCACCGAATATTAGAGGATCCCGCGCCCGATTGACGGACCTAGACAATTTGGAAATTGATATCTTGCACCAGCGGGGGGCGTTCCTGCTCCCGCCCAAACCGCTGTGTGATGAGTTGGTCGACGCCTATTTCAAATGGGTGGCTCCCGTCGTGCCGATTATCAACAAGAGCCGCTTCATGCGTCACTACCGTGACCCCAAAAACCCGCCATCTTTGCTACTGCTGCAGGCGATTCTGCTGGCAGGATCGAGAGTCTGCACTAACCAGCAGCTTATGGATGCGAATGGCTCGACAACCCCTGCGGCTATGACCTTTTATAAGCGTGCTAAGGCGCTTTATGATGCTAACTATGAGGATGACCGTGTCACAATCGTGCAGGCATTAGTGCTTTTGGGTTGGTACTGGGAGGGACCGGAAGGTAGGTTCACAATCTATACCAATCTATCCTAATGGATTTTCTGACTAGTCGCAGACGTCACCAAGAACGTCTTCTACTGGACACGGGTCGCTATGGTGGTTGCGCAGGGCTCTGGAATGCACCGCAGCGTCGAAATGTCCCAACTTAACAAACCAGACAAAAGACTCTGGAAAAGAATCTGGTGGACCTTGTTCACCCGGGATCGCTCCGTCGCTGTTGCACTGGGACGGCCCATTGGGATCAATACAGATGACTCAGATGTAGAGATGGTGACGGAAGACGATTTCATCGAGGATGAGCTCGACATTGTCGCCGAATACCCAGCAGACCCTGTCCATGTCCAGTTCTTCCTGCAGTATGTCAAGCTGTGCGAGATCATGGGCTTGGTCCTGTCGCAGCAGTACTCTGTGGCTTCGAAGTCACGGCGAATGAATGCAATGGATCTCACCCACTCGGATATGGCGCTCGCCGATTGGCTGCAGAACTGTCCCAAAGAAGTATGCTGGCAACGCTCTCGGCATCATTTCTGGGCGGCTCTCTTGCACTCGAATTACTACACCACGCTCTGTCTTCTCCACAGGGCTCACATGCCCCCTGCCTCATCCGCACCCAATAACTACAGGGTCGAAGAAATGGCTTATCCATCGCGAACGATTGCCTTCCAAGCTGCAGGCATGATTACCTCTATTGTTGAGAACCTACAGGCGCACGGGGAGATCCGGTACACGCCTGCTTTCATTGTCTACAGTCTATTCTCGGCCTTGATCATGCATGTTTACCAAATGCGTTCCTCGGTTCCTTCAATCGTGGCTACCTGCCAGGAAAGAATCAATGTTTGCATGCTAGCCCTCAAGGATGTATCGAAGGTCTGGCTGGTGGCGAAGATGGTGAACACGCTATTCGAGTCTATCCTCGGAAACAAAGTGTTGGAAGAACGACTCCAGAAGGCTGCAGGACGGAGACATCAGCGCACGCGCCACGGAGAATCATCTTCCTCAAAGAGGCATGACCCCCCGAAGCGCAAATTTGATGACATGGATATCGGCATGCCAAATGGTGGCGGGCCTACACCCCCTGTCTCATACGAGCGCTCCCGGCCCCAGACACCCGCTGTCACACCCTCCCGGGAATTGAATCAACCCCTTCCCGGCCAACAATCACCAAACGCTCACCGCGGTCCTCACGATCCAATGACTGGCACGGGTAATTCCCGAGCCAACACCAGGCCTACAACACCGTTCAACGGCCAATTCTCTCTCCCTGCTACACCCCCCGACTTCTTCCTAGTAACCCGCACATCTCCCAACCTCTCCCCGTCCCTCTGGGAGAACTTCCAGCCCGACCAGCTCTTCCCAGATGGCACCGCCTTCTTCCCGGAGTTGACATCGCCACCCCAGCCCTCCGCAGTCGACCCATCTCTCCAGATCCCATCACAGATGCCCCCAGGAATGGCTTCGCGCCCTAGTCCCATGATGAGCAACCAGCCGCAGCCCGTCTCCGGCCGTAGCATGTCTATCTCCCACGGTAGCCCGCCGATAATGTCAGGACTGCCGGGCGCGATGGGGATGCATCCTAACCCGCCGCAGCAGATGTTTGGCATGGAGGGCCAGCATCAGCAAGCCTGGCCACCCATGCACGGTCTCGATGGCACTATGAGTGGAGCCGCGATGGACGCTGCTAGCCAGGACAATGATACCTGGAGTAGTAGTTCCCGTAGCGGGCCGACCGCGCCAACGACGTTGAATGTCGAGGACTGGTATGTCTCCCAAGAACTTGTGCTTTTCGCGGTTTTTCTCTTTAAATGATATTCTTTTGCTGACGCGCAACAGGTTCCAATTCTTCGGCATCAACGGCGGTTTCGGGGATTTGGCGGCATAAACAATCACGATCCGGAGTATGTTACGCTTCATGTTTATGCTGTTACGCACAGTTTTCCTGTCGAAAGTGGACTTGGGGGGGACTTTGGAGTACAAAGTACACCCGGTGGTCCCTTTAAAAGATTCTAATCTAATTTACGCTGGTATATAACTGTCATCTTTTGGAGCTTTCCTTTTTTTTTTTTCCAGTCTCAAAATGGATTGCTTTGGGGGATAGGGGGGTTCGGCTGCGGCGTTGTGGGATTCTTTCGTCCGTCCTGTCTTTACGGACGGTCTGGTTTATGGATATCCTGATGAGGTTGGCAGTCTTTTGTCTTTTGTCATTTTCTTGTGTCTTCAATATTCTGTTTTTCTCTGATTTGGGTCATGTTGGGGAACTTCATGGACTGACATCCAGTGGGAGTTAGGATGGAGTATATACAAATTTCAATTGCTCGTCTTCACTACACCCTATTTGTATTATTCTACTCATCACATCTAGACTAAAAGAAGAAAATAAGTGGACTCCTGATCGGCCCTGATGTATTTGACATCACCGGACCCGCGACGCGTCGAGCCGCGTCGTATTTAAGCCAACCTTTTTCAATTTTATAAGACCTTTTCATCTATTCCATTTAATCAATTTAATCATCGTCCATTATGCCTCCCAAGAGAAAAACAACCGGCTCCGCCGATAGTGGCGCAAAGAAGTCCAAAGGCCCAGCAGGCAAGCCTGAAGTAGACATGGAGACCAAGCGCGCACTGGACAAGCGATGGGCCCCCGTCTCTGTGTCTCGAAATGCAGACTCGGAGTTCAGATTGCGAACCCGCGACCCAGTCAAGGCTTTTTCTTACATTTGTCTGGGCTGTGCACCTTGGAAGACGGAGAACAAAGATGAGTCTGAGGATGAGGATGAGGAAGATGAGGAGTTTATAGAGCAGAAGAAGAAAGATGAAGCTGTTAGTGACTTACACCTGTCTATTTTGATCTTGTTTTGATCTAGATAGCTGATTCTGATGTCAGGAGGCGGACGATGCCACTACCCTCAAACCTGCTTCCGAGCACCCAGGAGAAAAATGGATCTTCACAACCGCCGGTGTGGCTAAATTGGTTGCGCTGAAGCGCGGCACTGCCGTGCGCGACCCGGATAACTTCGACATGCATGTCTACAATGACTTCTTTGGATACGCCGTTATGGAGCTAGTGGAGAACCTCCTCTTGGATTTCGATGAGGCTGATGGTGACTGGAAGATGCAGTGGGCTATCTGTGAAGCGACGGGGCTGTATTTCCAGATGGATGCTATCCCGCCGTTGGTTGGGTTTGTCTCACTGGCCCCGAGTGGAATATTGAGAGTTGACGAAACGCTGACGAGTGCAATATACAGCTGTGAGGACGGAGAGACTGTGAATGCGTTGTTTATCGCCTTCGCCACAATGTTCCTTACTGTGCTTTCTACCCTGGAACGAAATGACCTGTTCAAGCCCGACTCGGAGGTAAAGAACATCGGAGCCATCATGGGTCTGTTCATTCGCTTCATTGTTGATGTCGAAGAGTGCGGTATCGACTGGGATGACCATGATGCGAAGATCAGGGCTTATGCCGCCAAACACAATGTCAAAATCCATGGCTTGAACCACACCCGCTACGAGGAGTCTTCTGGTGATACGGTTGAGCTTCCCGAGGCTACAGCTAATGCCAATGATCCCTGGGGCTGGGCAAATGTATTAACAGAGCTGAAGGAGGCCAATGATGGGTGTCTGGGCGGTGATTCGAAGGACATCACGTCTTGGACTCCTGCGGAACGCCGGAAGGCGGCTTTCGACAACAAGGATCCCATTCCCCGGAGCGCCATGACTCATATTAAGAATGGTGACATTATGGAGATGGGTGGCTGAACGGCTGTGTTTGCGTGTATGCTAGGATCGGTAAGGTCACTAATATTGGAAAGATTATTGTCCATGTACCAATGGTGTCGCTTTTGAGCTTCAATATAGCATGGTCATCGCTCACTGTATCCGAGATAGTTAAATGCCCCAAACTCCCAAAGGATCAGACCCCATATCCACCCTTGACTGTTGCAGCTTCTTTACACGTCTGACTAGAGTTCCAACCAAGATCGGACCGATCAATGTGCAGAGCGAGATTGCCCAGATGACCACTAGATAAATCTCAGATGGTCCTTCGGAAGATTCATTGGAGAATATTCCCTGACTTTCGGCAATTGAAGCAATGAGGTACCCCACTTCGCCTCGGGCAACCATTGCCAATCCCAGGATAGAAGATGGGTACAGGGACTTTGGTTTGGGGGGGAAGGGATATGCGGGAATCAGGGAGGAAAGTGGGTGCAGGAGATTTGCTCGTCGACTGAGACTCATCTTTGAGAGTTGAAACATTTGCACTATCATCTTGAGTCGCCGGTCTTTGTGGTGCTTTCTTGTTTTGGTTCGACTTTTTTCTGGCGGTCTGGGGACTTGCACAGTAGGAATGAGTGTATGCAAATAGTTTCTTGGCGGTAGAGACTAGACCAGACACAGGGCTCGGAGAGAATCGAACGAGCCATAGGCCTGTGATCATTTTTCCAATTGCCATCAGCATGGCGTAGATAATCCCACGCCATATAACCTGACCTGAGAACATTTTGGTTATGGGGATTGCGAATCCGATGGATGCCTGCTGATGTTAGTACGTCACTCTTAGATCGAATGGAAGGACTCACAAAGAAAAGAGGGAGAAGGATCCGGTTCACCGGCTCTTTATAATATGCGCTGTAGATGAGTTCGCCAGTAGGCGTATCATTATGGGGTATTTCTATTTCCTGAGATTGCGCACGCGAAGGTGTCTCTTCGGCATCCCGGTTCTTGCTATTCTGTGTGCTTCCTTGGTGGTTGCGAGTCGGTTCTTGGGAGTCCTCAGACTGAAAGACAGGGATTGGTGTTTTGGCTTCGGCTACCAGCCCATCAAACCAAGAGACAATCACACCAGCAAGGTAGGCAGCAAAGAGACTCGAAGTTCCAGAATACGTTGCACCAGCCACTATCCCAACTAAAACACATGTCTGTGCAAGGAAAGCAAAGTGTGCAGTCTCTACAAAGGCTGGGAACCTGTCTTTGCAATCAAGCAATTTCTTCAATACTGGCTGTAAACAGAACGCACACAGCAATAGTAGACCGACAGCGAACCCGATTGAAACAAAAACAGGTCGAACGACAGTTATGGCGCTGAACGAGGCGGCACTTCCGCCAAGGTTGGAAATAATTTGAACCATGACTAGACCGACGACATCATCTAGCATTGCTGCACTAGTGGTAACTGTGCCGAGCCTCGTAGTTGTCAACTGCGTGGTCGAGAGAATGGTAAAGGTGGTGCCGAGACTGGTTGCGCTTAAGGCTGCACCGGCAGCGAAGGATTGAAGAGATGTCGCTGACACAAGTTCCTTGAGAATGAATGACAAGCCCATTGGGGCACAGACTCCAGTGATGGCAACGGCTGTCGAAAGAAGGATGTTTGCCTTTAAGGATTTGATTGAGGTTGACAAACCGCCTGGACATTATAAGCAAACACATCTAAGTAGAGAACAAGGTACCCTTACCTTCGTAAATCAGGAGTATCAGGCCTAAATACCCAATCTGCTGGATCACTCTTTCTGTCTCTTGGCCGAACCATTGTGCCCCGGGTGTGCCCCACAGGACACCGATGAAGAGTTGGCCGATTAAACCACAGTAGAGGAGCTTGTCCAGGCAGGTATTGACTATATTCAGTGTCAAAAGAAAGCCGGTGTAGTTGAGGACTGTTTTGATTGAAGGTTCGTGATAGGCGAATGCCGCTTCCGATTCCGACACCATTTTGTGGTTCCACTCTGGCTACGGCGTTGAAGAGCCTCGAATATCTTTTCTATATTACAGATTCTGGGCTTTGTAGGGGTATGTGCAATTGGATACATAGACAGAGACGAGTAAAAATGCTGAACCTTGGAAAGTCCCTGGCCCCAGGGAGCCAAGTGGATGACTAACGAGACTTGGCGGCTTCCACAAGAGTATACATCGATATATATTGTAAAAGAGCGTTGCATTGCTTCTAATTTACTTTTGATATGCATGTATCTCTTTGCTCGGAATATATGAAAGACCGAAGTGGATTTTGGTTGGGAAGCAACCATGCCTACACATATATGTAGATATATTATGTAGACAAGGTATACTTCGTATTAACATTGACATCAACGTTCATAGTCTCCATATCCACAGCTATTAAGGGTTCCCTCCTTAAATGTATATACCCCGTCTCATATAAATGTGAAATAAACATAATATAATCAACTATAACCCGCATATAGATCCCAATCTGTCACTACCTACCTAAGTAGGTACCTAGGTATCAATATCAATGTTGACTCATCCACTTACTTGCCTAATTGGGACTAGCGGATGACGAGATCGCAATGGCCGTGGCTCGACGAATCAGCGACTTGGAGCTTGTCCGGGGGAAGAAGATGTGAACTGCGGGTTTCTTCTGTTTCTTCTGTTTCTTCTGTTCTTTTTGGATTTTGTTTCCTATTCCCCCTTTTTTACACTTCTGGCATATTCGCATCTTTTGTTTGTTTTTGAATTAACCTCAGTTATTCTCTATACACATACACATACACACATTCTCCCCATCTTTCTGCCCCGCTACAGCGATGTCGGCTTCAGGATCCGGAATTCCCAATGCTGCCTCGGGGTCATCCAGCGGTGTAAAAAAGGGTTTCCCTCAGGTTGACCTGTCAGGCAATGACCTTCCTCCTTCCCCTGCCCCATCCAGTCCTCATACCGGTCGCCGGTACAATATCGCCACCGAGCTGGTCTTCACCGAAGGGAGTGACCAATACAATGCCAGCAGTGTTCCTATCTATCAGGTACAGATCCACCTCTGGCGAGAATTGCACATAAAGACTGATCATTACTAAATCACATAGAGTGCTACCTTCAAACAAGCCTCCAACGCCGGCGGTGGAGAGTATGACTACACACGGTCTGGTAACCCCACTCGCACACATCTTGAGCGTCACTTGGCCAAGATCATGTCGGCACAGCGCGCCCTGGTGGTGTCCTCCGGTATGGCAGCCTTAGATGTGATTACAAGACTTCTTCGTCCCGGTGACGAGGTGGTCACTGGGGACGACCTCTACGGCGGCACCAACCGTCTGCTCAAGTACCTCTCGACCAACGGCGGAATTATCGTGCACCACGTCGACACCACACAGCCGGAGAAGGTCCAGGAGGTGCTGACCTCGAAGACAACCATGGTGCTGCTCGAGACCCCCACAAACCCCCTGATCAAGATCGTCGACATCGGAAAGATTGCTACTGCCGCCCACGAAGCGAACCCCGCCTGCATTGTCTCTGTGGACAACACTATGATGTCTCCCCTTCTCCTGAACCCGCTAGACTTCGGTGCCGATGTCGTCTACGAGAGTGGCACCAAATATCTCTCCGGCCACCACGACCTGATGGCCGGTGTCATTGCCGTGAACGACCTGCAACTTGGAGAACGTCTATACTTCCCAATTAACGCGTCGGGATGCGGCCTGTCACCGTTCGACTCTTGGCTGCTGCTGCGTGGCGTGAAGACGTTGAAGGTCCGCATGGAACAGCAGCAGAGCAACACCCAGCGCATCGCCGAGTTCCTTGAGTCGCTTGGCTTCAAGGTGCGATACCCCGGTTTGCGGTCCCACCCGCAATATGAACTTCACAATTCCATGGCGCGGGGCGCCGGTGCTGTGCTCTCGTTCGAGACCGGTGACACGGCCATCAGCGAGCGCATTGTGGAGAGCGCCAAGATCTGGGCTATTAGTGTCAGCTTTGGTTGTGTCAACAGTCTGATTAGTATGCCGTGTCGTATGAGTCATGCCAGCATTGACGCCAAGACGCGGGCGGAGCGCGCTTTCCCTGAAGACTTGATCCGGTTGTGTGTCGGTATTGAGGATGTGGATGACCTGATTGACGACTTGCAGCGAGCGGTATGTATTATGTCCCTTGCATAATTGGGTATCTGCTAACTTTGCTTTTTAGTTGGTGCAAGCTGGTGCGGTCAATGTCACTATGGAGGGTATTGAAGCTCGCTAGATATTTAGTTAAGATCTTGATATTTGGCGTTGGGGGTGATTTCAAAATAAGAATAAGAGTATAATGAAGCAACACCCATACTCCCTTGTATACTCCGTACTCCATATACAACATGACCAAATGGAACAGCGTTTAGCCGATAAGCTATCGGGCCGGCATCGGAGAGCCGGCGCCGGGTCGCGGCCGGGTTATTCTCGTCCGAAGCTGGGGGAGATGGTTGATAGATATAATCTCTCATATCTCGCATTTGTAATTCATCTTGTCTCATTCGACATCTTGTGTACTCCTTTACTCAATGCATAACCTCTCTCTCCATATCACATGACCACGAATCGGGATGCTGTTGTGCAAGATACAATATTAACAATGGCGACTGTAAAGCAGGAACGGGGTCAGGAACGTCAAGGACAGGCCCTCAGCAAACGCTCCACAACGAAGCCAACATGGAATACCAAGGACCTGGGCAAGCGACTCGGTGTCGACGTCGCTAGCGCGGCAACAGCCGGCGTGCTGACCTGCCCATTGATCACCATCATTGATCGGTAATTGACTATCACGGCTCTGATGTGATATGAATCTAAGACTAATTCCTCTAGTGCAATCATGGAGAAAGCCTCAAAAGGCTTCCCAATCGGCCAAACAATCAACAACTGCCTCCGATCAATGGTTGCTCGACCCGGCGGCTTCTTCTTCAGCACTCCATTCATCCTCATCTACACCCTATACACCTCGACCTACCTCACAGCGAACGCAATAGACACCCTGAAATCAACAACTCACAATCAGCCCTACAACGCCATAGACACAGGCCTCGCCAAGTTCTTCGCAACAACAATAGTGAACATGACGATATGCGTTTACAAAGACGCGCGCTTCGCCAAAATGTTCGGCGCCTCTCCCTCCGAATCTCCAGCTAGAAACAGCACCACAAATACAAACCTAGTCGCGCGGAAGTACAGCTCCGCTCTGCGCGCCCCACGCCCTCCTTCCGCACCCGCAGCACCAACTCTCCAAATACCTAAAGTCTCCTACGGCCTCTTCTGTCTCCGCGACAGTATCACAATCTGGGCTTCTTTCAATATCCCTGCCCTCATCGCACCCTCAGTCCCAGACTTCCTCGCTTCAAGCTCAACCATGAAATCCAGCATCGCGCAGTTTGCCTGTCCCGCTGCTATGCAGTTCGCTAGTACGCCCATGCACCTCCTCGGTTTGGATCTGTATAACCGACAGCCGGCCGGTGGTCTGGGCTGGACGGAACGTGTGGCGCGGATTCGTCGGGATTATGTGCCTAGTTGCTTTGCGCGCATGGGCAAGATTGTTCCTGCGTATGGTGTTGGTGGTGTGGTCAATGTGCGGATGAGGGATTCCTTGATGAAGAGAGTCGAGAGGGGGGAGTGATTTTCTGATTTGATATCAAGGATCAGAGGAAGAAAAGAAAAGATGCTGATCCTTGTGAGAAGCGTGGAAGGTAGGGTTTTGGTGGGCTAATGACCTGATGATCTCTTCACTTTGTTTTCATTTAATGTTTAGATTTGCATTTCGTGGTTGATCTTTTGATATCACCTTTCTTTCTCATCTCTCCACTCAGCCTTATGGGACTAATGCCCGGCGTTTTTGTTTTCCAGGTTTTGGCTAGCGCTTTATATTCCCAGACTTTGTGTTATATTTGGCCCGTTATTGTTCTGGGTATCTCTTTCTGTACTACTTAGTTACACTTAGACTGCTGTGTATTCACCTGGGATTTAGTACAGACTCGGGCTTTAGACTAGTTTAGAGGGTCTTAACCATTAATAAAATGGATTTTCTTTAAGCATTGCTCCTTCTATGAAGTACTTATGTGATTTTCTTAGTAAATAAATACATTGGTGAAAGAGAAGAGAGAGTAAGATCAATCCAGCAGCTGATACTCCGTATCGAAAAGCACTCACCACCTGTATAGCCAGTTAGTAAACCGCCATTAACATAGGAAGGGAATGGAAGACTCACACAAAAGGCTCAGTATGCAAATACAGCTCCTCGACCTCGCCCCCGAACACCCTAGCCTGCGCCAAAGCGGTTGCATTCCGAGTATCATGCAGCATCGAAGCAGGACCACAAACCAAAATCCCAATCCGCTGTTTCTTCAGATATTGCGTCCCTTGAACATGTGCCATGGATACAGTGCGCGCCACCAGACCAGGAATATCAGGCCGAGCATTGCGGTGAATATTCAGACTGAAATTTCCCGTGGTAGTAATCTCAGCCGGCAGTGCCTTGCCAGCGGTGCTCTTAACATCGTCAGACTCTGAAGCTGAGGAAATCCCCGATGTCCGCTGGCCAGTGACATGCACGGACACCGCAGTCTCGAATGCGTTGTCTGACTTCGCGGATAACATGGTTGATTCAGAGAGCCGTGATTCGATCTCTTCGATGTACCAATCTGCCATAGCGTGGTCGCGCGTCGAGAAGACAACTTGGAGGTTCCGGCGGGACGGTGCTCGTTTCTCGCTTACCGGTGCGTTCATGCCTGTCAGCCGGAGCGCCTCGTCTACCATGGCTAGTGAGAACCCGCCTCCCGAGCCGCCAGCTATCACTAAAATCGTGTCGAATTGTGCCATGTGCGGTTCGCTGACGCCGCCGTAGGGTCCCTCCATTAAAATCTTCTTCGTGCAGCCTGGATTCTTGGATGCCATTGCTCTAAGGCGTCCGGTCACACCGCTGCGTGGTTTGATGTAGAATACTAGTTCCGAGGCTTTTCCTGTTTCGTCTGGATTGCGACATGCCGAGGAGATGGTGAAGGGATGGGCGGTGAGTAGGTGTAGGTCTGGTGTGAGGAAGCGCACGAATACGTGCTGGCCTGGGGTCCATTTGATGATCGAGGGCACTGCAACGCGGACGAGACCACTAGGGAGGAGTTCAAGGGTTGCGTTGTGGATGCCGTGCATTAGATAGGTACGGGTGTGGCTGGCTATCAGGCTTAGGAAGTAGATCACGCCCGAGGCTATGAAGTAGTCCCTGGTATATGTTAATACAAGGTCATCGTGAGGCTCATTCGTGTCGGTCATACCAGGAAGAGAGCCGGAAATCGCAGTGAAGGAAGAAAAACACGACAAATACCACCGCCACGAATATGTGCGTGGCTTTGAAGAATTCGTAGAAACGATTGCTGTGGAAGAGGTAAGTGTTTGTCTCTAGGTAGTCAGGCTAAGTGTCATCTTACCGAATAGATGGTAAAGACATGACGGTTAGATATGTCTGCGAAATCAGAGCAGCAACCCCTGTCCAGTAGACGACACTTGTCTTCCACTGATGCATCATATCCCCTTTCCAGATATGGTATATGATAAAAAGGGAATGTGTGAACTAAGGCCAACACAAACATCGCATAGCTAGTCCAATGGTGAAACACCTGAAGTTTCTCATGCGGAATACCAGTCACACCAGATATCATGTTGGCTTTCGTGCTCAGTGCCCTAAAAGGAGGTCAGCAACCGAACATCGTCATCCGTATCCAACACTCACAGTACAAATGGAAGCAGTGCAAGAGCTATCCAGCCCGACCGAGTCGCGATCGGAGGACTACTTCCGTAAGAAGCATCTGTCGGCCAGTAATAAGGTTGCGGGCCAAGTGTCATGGCTATATAAGGTCAGTCACCATTCTCGTCACATCTTGACAGGTCCAAACCACCCACCGAAGAAGAAAACAGCGCCTACAGCGCCTAGAATCACCACGCCCAACGCTGGAGACCAATATCGCAGCACAGGCAATCGATATCCACGATAAGACAAATATCGTGAGGCGGCAGTGAACATGCGCCACGGTCTAGTCCGTTTCACTCTATCTGGAGCAAATCGTACAAGCAAGTTCGAGATTGCAAACACTCCAATCACCGCACACATGAAGTAGACAGTGTTTAATGCGTAAACATGGTCGGCTTGGTACCTAGGACAGATTTTCCGATAAGCACATATACATGTCGGTAACTCGGAAGAAGACGCATACCAGTATCGCCAGTAATAGTTGCGATAGAGACATTGAGCTTCGGTCAATTTGCATTTGTCGGCGCGAGACGAATGAAGCATCACCGGCTGATCGAGCCAGGGCGTGCCCTGGGCCATCTTCATGTCCATCATCTTGTGCGACCGAAAAGAAGTGACACCAACGCCTACAATGTATGGTCAAGGGAATTCAGATATCATGGAATACATAAGGTATGATCGGCAGGTCTGCAGCAAGTTGTGCTTTTGGATGGTTGCGGAACCGAAAACGGGATATCTCCTTTATTCTCCCTGTACCTGTCGAGGGGCTTTGAATGTACATTCTAGTCATCTCAGTTATCCTGGCCGATCACTCGAGGGTATTTGCTCACAATTGAGCATATTTCATGGAGAGATGGGGTCTGCAGTCATTCAGAGACTCGTGGTTGGTCGGAATATCACAGGCTAAATGGACTAGAGCACATTTGCGCTTGATACAAATTGGATCCGACATCTGACTTCGTGTTTGGGCTAGTACCCCTCGGAAAATATCATACATCATGCATACAACATTGTATATCTTGCATGTCCTCCGAATATTCCGGGATTCTCTCAAATGCGAGCCTATCAACGCATGCGGAGCAAACTCGAGGGCTCGGGCCACTGTGGACACAGTGGTCTCTCTTACATGTGGGAAGATGTGGAAAGAAGCCGAAACAATACTCTCATTGAAAGAGTCATAGGGTAGTATGCGCCAAGCAATAAACCTAAACCGATGAAGTAATTGAAAAGAATACCGAGCGAAAAATAAGAAGGGGGGAAGAAAAGAAATCGAGGCACAATATGTCCGCATCGGGACTAGCGCCTCACATGGCAGATCCAACCCTACATTCCGCATTTTCCCAGTCGATTGTGCTATGATCCTGTGTCTCAAGTCCTCTATTCAAGGGGAACAGCCGCGATGGAAACCGTAGCCCCGAGAGGCCCCTTGGTAGTGGAGATCGGGCTCTCGCTCCCGATCCCATACATTCTCAGCGCACGGTGGCCTCCACGCACGCTGTCTGCTTCGAGACCCTTCGCCCGAAGAACGCTGGTGGCCACACGTGCAGAATCCCCATCGTAGCATACCACTAGAACATGATGCCGCCCCAGATCTGAGACCAAGACGTCATCCTTGAAGATCTTCTCCAGCTCCATCCATTGCGCCTCCAGAACACCTGGATCCGAAAACGGTGACGGGCTGTGAGGCCCAACACTAGATAACGGCAGGTTCACCGAGCCGGGGAGGTGCCACGCGTGGAAATCATCTTGTTGGCGCAGGTCCAAAACGCGGTTCTGCGGCTTGAGGACAATCTCGCTCAATAGGCTTTGCGCAAGGGATCGCGGTGATCCATAAAATTGGGGTAAAACCTCCAATGCATCCCGCTCCCAGCTCTCGTCATACCGGTGCAGGTCAACTTTTTTCAGGTGCTAGTAAATAGTAGATAGGTTAGTTTTTTTACTTCCTGCACTCGTTAAATGCCAGCACGCCATGGAGGTGGTATTTACCTCGTTTCGGATGGGGTGGAATTGCTGCTCGCCCAGCTTTTGGAAGTACTCGTCAATGTACTGGTACGGTAGGTCACAGCAGAGGAACACGCAATGGATTGTGCTGTCGGGCCCTGCGAGTTCAGATAGGGTTCCCGCAGCCTTGCGTTTTGCCAGCATCTGGAAGAGTCCTTGGAGGTTGAACCCGGATGATGGACCACAGACCAATCCTTCCCGGCATAGGTTCAGGGAGAGTGTGTATGACTCGGATGATCCAACTTCTTCAATGGTATCCACGGCTGCTTTCCAGGGAAACTCAACAGGGCGCATTAGAGCATATGACCTGGGACCAGGTACTCGGTCACCAGGGGCTGTGCAAACACCAAGTCGGAAAACAGAGGGCTTCACCTCTTTGAAATAGCTCCCCAAACCGGTCATGGTACCAGATGTGCCCATACCAGCGCAGAGAACGTTTATTTCAGGCAGCTGCTTGAAGATCTGTGGTCCGGTCCACCGGATATGGGACTGCCAGTTGTTGTTGTTTTCGTATTGGTTGGGATTGACAATTGTCTCTGACTCCAGGGCCATTCTTCGGGCATTTTGAATGCCGCCTCGTTCATCTAATGGCTCTGGCTGAGACGGTCCACCGAACAAGGTGATGTCAAGACCGAAGAATTGCATCAGCTTCAGTTTTGCATCGCTGGTTTTGTTGCTCAGGAAAGCCCGGGTGTCCTTTACTCCGTGCATGACTCGGGCAACCATGGACATCGAAATGACTGTCGATCCGGAGCTGTATTCGATGATCCGGTCTGTCTTGTTGGGCACAACACTAGATTCGAGCATGTTCAATGCTGGTCTGGTGTTAGCTTCCAATTGAGGCTTGTTGTTCACTCAGGGCTTGTCATACCTGGCATTGCCTTGACATTGTTTGCCGGATGCATGGTCATCATTTTGGCATATATCCGCACCCCATCTTGATGATAAGGGTTCAAATGAGGTGGCAGCTCTACAAGGGGCAGAGGAGGCTGGCAGTCCGGGTCGAAGTATTTCTTCAGCGAGTCAGTACCGAAGTATACATTGCGCTCGTTTACATTGGTCATTTTCTCGGAAGAATTGGTCATGTTGAGACGCTCTTAGTGAAAGATATAGATGCTGATAATCGAGTAGCAGGCAATCTCTACTTCACGAGTTTGAAAAGCAACCCTTTTGAGTGATGAAAACAGATGAGAGAAGAAAATCCCGGGTCACACTCGGCAATTATACAGAATAAATTTCTATAGCGTCCATCACTTGCCCCTCCATCCAGTTGCGTCTTTCTTGGCGTCCGAGAGGTAGGGGAGTCAGATCTACTTTTACTCCACTAGCGAGTCTCCCACTATACGACTCAATATAAGGGTTAAACGCCATAAGTGGACGCTGCAAGCCCTGGAAATTTGTTACTACGATGAACAAGGAAATCGCGTGGAGCGATCTCGGGGGTATCAACGCGGTCCAAGCGTAGATCAGACCCTGCAAGGTAAGCCTCTTTGTCACAGGAATTGGATATAGAACGGTTGAAAACGGAATGTTTCTTATTGCAGAAGCGTCATGGTATGGTATTCTTGATGTCGTACCTTGCAGTGTTCTAGAATCGAAATGCTCATGTGTCACGTAGTTTGACAAGGTACTCAGGAATGGATTCAATCATCCCACAGGTCCTCACATGTAATTTCCCTATTAGCTGAAAATGCTCCTATACCCCGATGTATATCGAAAGGGGCGGGTACCTTGAGGGTGTTTGAGAAGTTTTGCCGACTTTGCGCAGATCTTCTGTCAAGGTGCTCAGACTAAATGCCGATCAATAAATGACAATTACGAGTGTGAATAGATGAGATTGATTATTCCGTTTTGGTCTCTTGACTCCCTTATTTTTTCCCTCTTATCTCCTTTCCTTTTTGCTGCATTTTCGGATTCTGGGTGTCTGTTTACGTTCTATCCCTTCATATCAACACGCCATGACAGGGGTACTCGAAAATTCAAAACCAACGGAGGGTATCGCGGCTGACAAGAACGGGACTAATGTCACTTTCAACGAGCAAACCAATTATGTGCCTAAGCGCACTATTATCACGGTTAGTAGATGCGGTAACAAGCAAATGTGGCCTAGCTAATGACAACTCCCAGATCTTCCTGGCATGTTCCAGCGTTGATCTCCTGGCATTGATGGACCAGACGACACTGGCTGCCAGTTTGTCTATTATAGGAAATGCTTTAGGAGCCAGCGACCAGACCTCCTGGATTTCAGGTGGTTACTTCGTGTGAGTACTCTTTTCTCCTTGTAGTGATGATGCTACTCAGTCAAACTGACATTCGCGGCACAGAACATCAACATGTTTCCAATTACTATACGGAAAGCTATCCGACATCTGGTCTCGCAAGCTTGTGCTTTTCGTTGGTCTAGCCATTTTCTTCGTCGGGTCACTGGCAGCTTCCCTTGCCCAGACAGCCACGCAATTGATTGTTTTCCGTGCTTTCACCGGGGTTGGTGGTGGTGGTCTCATGACTGTGGCACAGATGATCGTCAGCGACGTTGTCCCTCTCCGTGAACGAGGCAAATACCAAGGTATTCTAGGTGCCGTGGTTGCTATCGCCAATGGCATTGGTCCTGTCATCGGAGGTGCACTAGCCTCCATTTCACAAGACTCGTGGCGATGGATCTTTCGCTTGAACCTACCGCTCACTGTGTTAACCACGTTGGCTGTTTTGTTCTTTATGCCTCTTCGGAAAGTAACTGGGGACTGGAAAGTCAAGCTAAAGGCAATTGATTTCTTTGGTGCGCTTTTGGCTCTCGGGGGAACTTCGGTCTTTCTGCTTGGTTTGACCTGGGGCGGTGGTGAGTATGAATGGAACTCGGCGCATGTTATTGCGACTCTGATTGCTGGGTTCGCAACCTCTGTTGCTTTCGTTGCGTGGCAGTGGAAGGGTGCGTCGACACCATTGGTTCCGATGCATATCTTCCAGGGTAGGATTGTGAATGGCGCATGTTTGACGATGTTCATCAACGGGTGGAACTTTTTGGTGCAAGTCTACTATATTCCCACTTTCTATCAGCTGGTATTTGGATATTCGACGGTAAACGCGGCTGCAATGCTTCTTCCCATTACCCTCATGCAAAGTATGAATCCTATTCTTATCGGTTGTGTTGCTGTGCTGACTTCCTTACAGCAATCAGCAGTACAGGCTCCGGTCTTGTTGTACACTGGGTAGGTCGCTACCGTGAATGCATACTTTTTGGATGGATTATCTGGGCTGTTGGACTTGGTCTTTTCTCGACACTTGATCAGCATTCGGGATTGGGAAAGCAGATTGGATATGGCATTCTGACTGGGGTTGGGGTTGGAAATACTTTGCAGCCGTGCGCGATACCTTATCCTTGTCCAATGAATTATGCTAATTCCCTATAGATCTCTCATTGCCGTTCAAGCCGGTGTCGAAAGACGGGATATGGCTGTGATAACCTCGTTTAGGAAGTGAGTGGCGCCCGTAGTGATGTCAGCCATGTTATGGAGCTAACGATGAGCAGCTTCGTACGAAACCTCGGTGGTACTCTCGGGCTTGCCATTGCCGGAACTATCATGTAAGGATTCTTTCAAACCTGTTGGCTTGTCTCTTATTAATCAATACAGAAATAATATTGTCTCATCGTCCATCTCAGTCCTCAATCTTGACGAATCACAGTCACGCTCTCTTCTCTCAAGCCCGCAGAACTACTTATCAAAGTTGTCTGCAAAGGATTCTGAGCATGTTCGTGATGTGCTGACACCGGCATATCAAAAGGGATTCCGTATAATCTTCATTGTCGGTGCATCCCTCGCGACATTTGCTTTCTTTTTGGCTGTTTGGTTGATGCCACAGGTTGGTTTGAACCGAGTGGACGATCAAGCTTTGAAAGAAGAAGCAAAGAAAAGGCTCAATGGAGAATTGGACGAAGAAAAAAGAGGGAGTTAGATTTGATCGACTTTGAGCTCACAAAAGGACCGGAGCACTTTATGGGGGCTTTGGGTCATAAAAGCATATATAGGCCTTGTTTTAATATTTTCTTGGATATCACATCCGCAAATTCACTTGAGACCATGACTTCACCTCCAACAAAGGCTCATTTGAAATCTGGTATGATAACTTCCGACCAGCCAATGTGTTCACGACTGGGGCCTTGAAAGTTGTCGGACTTGCAAACTAGGAGTACGCATATGCAGCCCCAGTTGGATTCCTCTATGCGCCACCCTAGCTGCTTCTGATTGAGAAAGCCGAATACTGGGTTGAAGGCTTGACGACTGGTGTAGAGAGTATGAGCGTCCACTTCAGACTTTCCCCATAGTGATGATACATCGCGAAGACGAGGCAAGCAAGAAGGAGGGCAGAAAGTAGATCAGTGGCGATCTAGTCCGATGCCAGACAGGGAGAATATGAATTTTTGGATCGTGTACACCGCAAGGCATAACGTCACGTTTGATGCGATATACTGGCAAGACATTGATCAACGATTCTTTGGAACAACCACCTGCCTTGTGGACGATGGTCCGAAGTAGAGACTTACCTTTTGGAATTCGAGGGGAGAGGAGACATGGAGAAACATCTGTCTTCAAAACTGAAGAGATGAAAACCAGGGCGCCAATCATGCGATGGGTTGAAGTGTGGCGCAGTAATATGTCAAATAAGGAAGACCGGTTTAATTGCAGGAGTTAGGGGCATGTTGGAGTATATTGATAAAGTGATATTCACCAGGACAAAATAATCAGGATGTTAGGGCATGATAGAACATGTGATCCAATTTAAACTCTCCAACACTTTACTTTATACCTAGGTAATAACAGTATATCCCCAAAACATAAACTCGACGATTTCGACATACTCACTCTATGAGAAAGTTCTCCAGTTTTAGACAAGACCACTAGGGCATCTATAATGCAGCCCCCACAAGGTCAACCCGCTATACCAATCGGCTCCAATACCCTGGCGATCCACTGCGGCGCAGTATCCAATTACTACAATCAAAATATGGAGGATTGGGATATCTACGATACCGGCGATTGGCTCAACAACTGGCGGAATAACAATGGCGAACTGATGGCTAACAGTAGCGGCCGATTTGCTGTGGCTTCTGTCAGTGTGCAATAGGAAGTCCAGATTGGACTCGAACTGCGATCTGCAGCTGCGTGATAACCGAATCCTCGATCCTCGGTGACGACATCCGCCACGCATACTATGTCCTCGAATCTGTGATGAGTTGCGCGCTTACTTCAAAGGTATCGGCGAGTCGTTCACGGCCACTGCTTTGTGCGCGGCTTTGCCCAAGGGTTCATGAGCCACCACCTTCTACAGAGACGAAGATGTTAAGAGTGTTGTTGCACTCAGGGAGGCACTCGGTTTCCTAACTATGACCATTGGTATTGGTGCTTCGTTTGCTGGACTGGGCCCTGCTGTTGTTGGTGCGCTTGCTGGGGCTGGTAATGCAATTGCCAGTGGTGCAAGTCGTGCTCGTGGTGCTGCTCCACCTGCTCAGTATATGATACTTCTATCTTGCAATGTCTCTTACCTATGGATTAGATGATTGATCTGGTTCTTGCGGTCCATTTCTATTGATTCGTATATTCCCCGCTTTTCTGCTCTCTCTATCTTGGCTTCAATATAGGATTAGTCAAGTAAAGCAAAGAAACCAAAGGGGTGGAGCCTAGTCTAATACCAAAGATCGAAATATAAGGCAGGATCTGGTCAGGTGAGGCTCTGCGGGTTTACCCTCCTTCCCTTTTCGTCAAAACTCGTCGCCGACCCCAGTTCCTCCCTGTCCTTCAGCCACTGGGAAAATATAAATACCCCCCTTCCCCCCCAGTTTCTCTCTCTTCTTCTTTCTCTTCTTCCTCACACTCCACCGCTTCTGCTTTTCGGCTTCCACCATGGTCTCCATCTACCATGAACAATTCACCGTAACCCCCCCCCCTCTTCATCCCCATCTTACAGAGATAGTTCTGACTTGTCTTTCTCTAGAGACCATCCTGATGACTACTTTTTATCTTTATTTCATAATATCACCTTATTTCCCAGAACTTGTACACACGCTAACTTGGCTTTAGACACCCTGATGTGATGGTGGTTCAACCCACGGTGACGACTATTCTTGGTCTTTACAACTTGACTGTCGCTTTGGCCTTCAACTTCACCTACGACCTTCTTGTTCTACTATTCTAACTATTTTTTCTGTCTCGGACTTCTACCTTGACATCCTTGCACTATGACCACAACTACCCACCGTGACCACCATCCATCATGGACCTTTCAGCATACCCGATCATGGCCACTTTCCACTATAGACTAAATATCATCCCTTCAACCCCAAATCAGGGACACGCTAAGTTGTTCTAGAAACAACCCTGATGTGACGGTGGTACTATCCGCGGTGACGACAATCCTCTCTGGCCTTCCGACTCTGGTCTTTCATCTTGAACACCGCCCAATGTGACAGCTCTTCACCCTTGCTCTTGGATCTTGACCATCATGACAATCATTACCACCATCTACGGTGGCAATCATCCACATTGGCCATTCCTCTTGACCACTATGACAATCATGACCACACAACCACCGTGACCACCGTCCATCATACGACAACCACCGTACCACGAACCGCTATTCAACATCCACCGTCCAACATACACCTACACTACGAATCGCTTATCGTGACAATAGTTCACCGTCGCGGCCTTCCACTCTTGGCCTTCCACATAACTACCATCTATTGTCTCTACCATTGTCCATCGTGACCATCGTGCAATCGACTATCTTGACTGCCGTCGTCTATCGTGACCAATATCTTCCAATCGACCATCTCCCAATCGACCATCTCCCAATCGACCATCTTCCAATCAGCCATCGTGCAATCAGCCATCGTGCAATCAGCCATCGTGCAATCAACCACCTTCCAATCAACCACCTTCCAATCAACCACCTTCCAATCAACCACCTTCCAATCAACCACCTTCCAATCAACCACCTTCCAATCAACCACCTTCCAATCAACCACCTTCCAATCAACCACCTTCCAATCAACCACCTTCCAATCAACCACCTTCCAATCAACCACCTTCCAATCAACCACCTTCCAATCAACCACCTTCCAATCAACCACCTTCCAACCAACCACCTTCCAATCAACCACCTTCCAATCAACCACCTTCCAATCAGCCATCGTGCAATCAACTTTTTTCATGCTAGAAAACCCATATATCGTGACAACCAACCATCCTAACAACTTTCAAACCACTGTATTTCAATCAAGTTGACAACATTCACAATGAAGACCTTCCACCCTGGAGACATTCCACCACACCACCATGAAGCATCATCCATCATCGGCCTTCCATTTGACAAACACGAGCCTTTGGTCATTGGCATTTCACTATAGGCCTTTCATCATCGGCCTTCCACTATGAGCACAGTGACCACCATAACCACTATGTCCACAATGAACCATCCATCATTGGCCTTCCACCATGATCACAATGAACCACCTATCGTCCGCTTTCGCCATGTCCACCGTGACCCGTTGACCTGGTTGATAACAGCCGTTCATCAGCTCCATGAACAAACAAATCTCCAATGCCTCCCTATGGAGTCTGGCCCTTCTCATCTTCGACTCTTACGGTCAAGCCAACAGAAAAAAAAAGGAAAAAAGGAAAAAGAACAGCCTTGCGGAGTCTCTTGGTCAACCAAGTCCCTAGCAGACCTTGCTATCAATCAAATTCGGTCATCCCGCTGAACCCCCAAAAAGCTCACAGCAACCCAGCAAACAAAAGTGACCTCACAAAGTTTCTTCTTCGGCCAATTTTCCATCCATACCTCAGCGATATCCAATACTTGAGCAAATCCACAGAAAATTTTGCATCGGTACATCTACAGAGCATAGAGGAGTTTTCCTTCGTTAGCAGGTTCACAATCAACAAGCCACTCATATTGAGCATTGCTTCCTCAATTCCGAACATTTGGTCAACGCAACTACTGTTGGGATACAATATCCTGCATATTCATGGGTGTCTTCAGTGGGGGTCTTCATTGGGGTTCTAGCATGTATTGTCGCTATGGTTTTCAATGTTCTACCTCACTCTCATGTATCCATCCACAGTTTGTTTTGCTGAGCAACACATGCAACGTAAGGCATACTCTCCACTTTAATTCCCATCCCTAGGCCATGATACGATGGAGTAGAAGACAATTCCACCAAAAGGCCGTGCATTAAAAAGATGCTAAGGTTCCACGCTACGTTTTGTAGTTAGAAGCCACGCAATTATCAGAAGTAGGGAGTGTCATCAATCATCATATCATTCGAAGCCCAAGATCCACCGCACGCCAGCCCAGATACTCTTATGTAGAGTACCGGCGAATGAAAACATAACAAAATCCCCCCCCAAGCGCCATTACTGCAAAACGAAGCCCAAAATAAGAATTAACATAAAACAAGCAAGAAAAAAAAGATCTTGAGAAAAAGTGTAGCCGAAAGTACGCGCGAAATCATACGTCCTCAACTTCGATCACCCGTTCCACAATCCAGTCCGCAAAAGCCTGACCCTCGAGTCTCCACCGTCCATCAGCCCACACATCACTGAGCCAATAACCCCACGGCCTACTCAAAGATGTAAGCTGCAGATCCCAAATTGAAGCCATCGCGCGGCGATTCGTAGAGTGGCTATCGGTGCCTGTCGACAAATCATGATTGACGTTGCGGAATCCAGCAGCTGAAGTTGGGTTGGTGGCACCGGAAGCGCCTTGTCTGATCCGCCATTCACGCTCGGCTTTCTCGCCTGCGCGGCGGGCGACGGCTTCCTCGTCTTCTGCTTGGTAGAGATTGCATTTGGTGCATTCTGTGCAGCGGGACCCAGGGTTGATGCGGAAGTGCTCGCAGAAGTGTTTGTAGCCTTCTGGTTCTTCAAATTCGTCGTCGTCGGACATGTTGCCTGCAACCTGTTCATCGTTAAATGGATCGTCGGCTATATCGCCCGGACCATCAAAGGCATCTAACCCGCGGGGGGGCACGGGCAGGCGCAGTAGTTCGTATAGGACGACCTAGTGCCTTGCGGCATAGGTAGCACATGGAGTAGCCACAGACGCAGGTCAGTTTGTTGCAGCCCGAGGACTTGACGAATGAGAGGCAGCAGCGGGGACAGGTGCGCTTCACGGCGGCGGTGCGGGCAGCCTCAACAGTAGCGCGCAAGTCCAGGAGTAACGGCTCATGACACACATGTGGATCTCGCCACGATTTCTGACATGTCATACAGCTAATGCGTGAGCAGGAGGGGTTGGCACAGGTGAATCGTTTTGGTCGGATCTTGAGACAGAGGTTACGAATGGCATTCCCGAAGACCGCTGTTACGGTGGCTGGGTCCCAAAGGAGCAGAATAAAAACAGGGATTACAAGTAAGGGGACAAGGTCAAGTAGGAGAAGGGTCATCAAAATCGTAGGAATAATGCCACCGTCACGACGGAACCGCCAGCGGACACCATGGGACGAAGGGTGGTATACTGGGTCGACTTCAGCATATGAGCAGAATGGACATCTAACAAGCTTCAGCTGGGACTTCATAAGCGCCTCAGAGGAGAGCCGATCTTCGAATTTGCGGTATGTCTCGAAGCCAGCCGTGTCGAGAAGAATTGCCTGCTTGACAATCTCCGAATGAAGACATCCCTCGCACAACCCGACTGATAACGGCGCAAGACACTTCAAAGTAGAGCGCTCCAGATCGACAGACTTGCCCCAACCCTGTCCAAATAGCGCTTCGTATACGGTCCTCTGGATGCAGTGGTAGCAAATGACATGAGTGTTGGTTGAACATGTCGCGATCTGCTCAAATGTCACGTCGGCGAAACAACACTCGCATTCGTAAATGGCATTGAGTTCTTGGGCTTCCTTCTCGTTCAACTCTGAAGCAAATCGGAAATCCTTATCACGCTGCTCTTCACGCTTCTGCCGTAACAGGGGGTCCAACAGCATCTCGTGGAGCTCTGCATCCAGCTCGCTGCATCCGGTTTCCTTCAGAACAGGGACAAGTTCCCCGTCTGCTCGACGATTCCAGGCCAGAAGCGGATGTTCTTCGCGGTCCTTCTTTCGCCTGAAAGACGGGAACATGCTGTTAAATGTCGCGCGCCATGTCCGACGCGACAGATCTCGGAGCGTCGGTCGAGCACGGGAATAGCTGAAATTCACTTCAGCTAGAACAGCCTCCACTGTACTTTTGTTCAGACCATTATATTCTCTTGTCATGGCCATCCGCACAGCGGCCTTGTATTCATCGGACCGAAACCGCTCCTCGGGAGCGACCAGGCCACCATTGCCAAAGTCCTGTCGAGCAAAGTTTCCGGCCCCAGGAGCTGTGTGGGCACTTCCCCCTGCCTCGGCTTCGGTGGTTCCTTCCGGGAGATTCCACCGGCCCGAAACCCATTTCTTCTTATGCCTGAGTAGCTCCTCCACGCACACTTGTAACCGGCTCTGTCCGTCAAATCGTAGCAGCAGCTCACGAAACACCTCTATCTGTACATCGGGAAAGATTCGAACCAGAGTCTCGAGTGCAGTGTTGAGTTCCTCCAGTTCCCGCTTGTGTTCCTCTGTTTTGTGGACCTGGATGGGGCGGGATCGGGAGGCACTGCCAAAAGGGTTATTCCGTAGCGCTTCGAGGGTGATGGAGTAGCTGTTTGGAGAGGAGCCAGTCTGTCCTAGAGAAGGCTTTCCAGCATTGCGACTGGACGAGGAGCTGGTTGAAGAAGCGGAGGATGACTTTCGGTGAGATTGCGTGCCGTCGGCGGGGCGGGATGGGGAGGATCTAGAGAAGGGGACTGGCAGCGACAGCACCATGATCAGGATTTACATGGTTTGGAAATATCAAGTTGGAGAATGTCAGAAGAGGTCAGATGGGATATAAGAATGTGTTGAGGCAGCCTTGGAGCCTAAAGTGAAGAATGAAGGATTGTTACATAATGACCTTCCGCCTACTCACTGTTCTATATATTCTGTCAACAACTTACATCCACATGAACAGCAAGTTGAATCTCAAAGATTGCATGCTCATTGCATGCTCCTTAATATGGTTTAAAAGAATCACAATGTCGAACAATATCACTAAGATAACAAAGGATTTACACATCTTCCGACATGTTATTGAAAAGGTGCTTTCCATAGAAATGCCAGCATTGATTCACATCCTCTACTAAACACTGCATCCAACTATCGGATGGCCCGAAATCATCCTTTATGGCTGTTACGTTAGGGAATACAAGTATAATTCACTTTAACATACGTCGGCATAGATAGATCAGATAAATGCCGGTTCAAACTACTCCAAAAAGTGTACATATATGTAGAATTTTCAAGTCCGTATGGTCACCAAATTCATATGAATTTCATTGGCCTCAGGGAGAAAACAGAAAACCAAAAAAGCACAGGTACATGTGTAGTATATACAAAAAGAAAAAACAGTCTGATCCAAGCTTGCCGATTCGCTTTGCCAATGGGAATATCGCTTCAACCAAAGATTTCATATTTTACAGCTTGGCCTTAGCCCCTTCCAAGAGCTCGGCACCGGCGCCGGTGATGGCAGGCTTGCCAGTCTCAACAACGGTGGCCTGGAAGAGGACGGTGTTGCCCTCCTTCCACATCTCAGTCTTGAGGGTCTGGCCAGGCAGGACAACACCCGCGAAGCGAACCTTCAGATTCTTGTAGGGACCATACTTGGAGAAGACAGCCTTAGCCGACACACCGAGGGAGCAAAGACCGTGTAGGATAGGGGTCTTGAAGCCGCCGACCTTGCTGAACTCGGGGTCGATGTGGAGCGGGTTGCGGTCACCGTTCAGGCGGTACAGCGCTGCCTGGTCCTCCGAGGTCTTCTCCTCAACCACGGCATCGGGCTGACGCTGCGGCGCCTTATACGCAGCAGTGGCAGCCTTGGGACGCACGGCAGTGGGCTTGGGAGAGCCTCCGAAGCCGCCGCTGCCGCGGATGAAGACGCTGGACTCGTTGTAGAACAGATCCTCACCGGTCTTGGCATCTTTGGTTGTGTACCCTGCCACCACGATGGCCGCATTGCCCTTGTCGATAACATCAATGAGCTTGGGATAGGTCAGGGTATTGGCTGTGGTGGGGATTGGGAACTTGCGAACCTCCATGTACTGCTCGCCGTGAAGCAGCATCATGGGGGAGAAGTCCTTCACCAAGTCATCCATGTTCCAGGGAGTAGCGGTGTTGAACCAGGGAACAACACCATACGAGGGAAGAGCCTGGAATTGGTCGTTATTCTCGTAGACCAAAGGCAGGTCGGTGCGCTTGGCGCCCAAGCTGAGGTTGTACAGGATGACGTCGCGATCCTCGTAGTTGAAGGGAGTGCCTTCGCTCGAAAGGGCCTTGGCCTTCTCAATGTTCTTCAGGGTCTCATTCTCGGTGGAGGCATCGCCGTGCACGCGGTTAGACATGTTAGCCATGATCTTCTCCGCGCCGGCCTGGCCGTCCTCGGGGTGATCAGCGCGACCATCATCGAAGTTGGTGATTTGCTTCCAGTTACGAACCACCTCCTCGGGGGTCAGCTTGACATCCACGGGGAAGCCGTGGCCGCCAGTGCGCTGCCAGCGGGTACGGCCGAACCAACCGCTACCACACTCAAACAGACCCTTGGTGGAAGGCTCAGGGGCCATGTCAGAGCACAGCAAGACCACAAGGGGAGCAACATAGTCAGGCTTGAAAGCCTGGACCATCTCCTCGGGCATAATGGTACGGGTCATGTTGGTACCCGCATTAGGAGCAATGGTGTTGACCTTAATATTGTACTTGGCACCCTCCAAAGCTAGAGTGCGGGAAAGACCCAGGATACCAAGCTTGGCAGCAGCATAGTTGGCCTGGCCGAAGTTGCCGTAGATACCGCTGGTACTGGCAGTGTTGACAACACGACCGTACTTCTGCTTGAGGAAGTAGGGCCAAGCGGCCTTGGTCACCTTGTAGGTACCACGGAGGTGGACATTAACAACGGAGTTCCACAAGTTGTCATCCATGTTGGTGAAAGCCTTGTCGCGCAGGATGCCAGCGTTGTTCACCAAGATATCAATACGGCCGAAGGCATCAATGGCGCTCTTGACGACGGCGTCGCCGTCCTCGCAGCTGGCCTTGTTGCCAACAGCCTTACCACCGAGCTTCTTGATTTCCTGGACCACAGGCTCAGGGTCAACAAGATCGTTGACCACGACGGAGGCACCGAGCTTAGCAAACTGCAAGCAGTATGCGCGGCCGAGGCCGGCACCACCTCCAGTGACCAGGGCAACACGACCCTTGAAATCAGGCTCCTCTCCAGGCTGGGCGCTGGGCGTCTTCAGGCCGTCTTCCAAGAAGGCCATGAAGTCGGCAGGGCCCGTGGGGTATTCAGGCTGAGAGAAATCATTGACATCGTTCCACTTCCGAGCGATAGCACCAGGGGTCAGGGAGTCATCGGTCTTCAGGAGAGCACCCTTAGCTCGCTCCCAGCGGAGCTTGGCAACGTGGCCACCACCGACCTCGTAGATACCACCGGTCTCTGTAGTGTTAGATGAGTGCACGAGGGCAGCGACCAAAGGCACCACCCAGTCGGGCTTAAGGTTCTCCAGGACATCAGGGGGCATGACAGTTGCAGTCATGCGGCTCGCAGCTAATTTGGGGTTAGCTTCCTCATTTCATTCGGGGGTTTCCAGCTTGCTTACCAATGGGGGCAATAACATTGGCAATAATGTTGTACTTGGCACCCTCCTTAGCTAGGGTCTCGGTGAAACCGACCTGGCCGAGCTTGGCAGCTGAGTAGTTGGCCTGGCCGAAGCTGCCAAATAGACCAGCAGCCGAGGCAGTGTTAATAACACGGCCGAACTTTTGTTTGCGGAAGTGAGGCCACGCAGCTCTTGCGCACTATCCAGAGAATGAGCCATCAGTTCCTGCTCCAAAGGCTTCTTTGTACTTGTCCGAGGATTCTCACCTTGTATGCACCGTAGGTGTGAACTCTGTTGATCAAATCCCAGTCGGCATCCTTCATGTTCTTGAAGCTAATATCCCGTAGGATACCAGCATTATTAAGCAGGATGTCGATGCGGCCAAAGGCCTTAATAGCGGTCTCGATGATAGCATCACCGTTCTCGACGCTGTCGTAGTTGGCGACGGCCTTACCACCAGCGGCGCGGATCTCCTCAACGACAACATCTGCGGCCTGGGGTAGCTGTCAGTGTCGGTCTATCTGGTTCAGAGGTGTCCGACATACCTTTCCTGACTTGCCTTCACCCTTGTGAGAGACACCGAGGTCGTTCACAACGACATTTGCACCCCTTGAGGCGAAGAAGAGAGCATATGCTTTCCCCAGACCACCACCGGCACCGGTGACGACTACCGTTTGGTTATCGAATCGCAACTCGGACATTTCTGTGTGTATGATCCGAAATTTAAGTAATAGAAAGAAATAAAAGAAGAAAGCTGGAGAAGAGGGGAGTTTAAAGCAACTCGGCAAGCTGAGGACCTCGGCACGTTTGGGTTGGTTTTGTAACGGTGAAATATTGGGGTATCGTTACAATGGCAGACCCGGATCACATGCCGTACTCCATAATCCGCATATAGTAGTAAATTTAGGTGATTTTCAAGTATTTGGTGTTGTTTAATAAGTATTATGGACCATTAGATTATGCATAAGACATAAGTATGTACTATATACAAAAATGTACAACATACAATATTATACAATATCTCTGTAAATGTCTCCAAGTAGAAGCCGAGTGCTTGCTGACTCAGACATGTGACGGGTAGGTAACGTCATTGTCATGTGCACTTCTGCATCTTTTTTGTATGTTTTTTACTATTTTTACTATTTCACTTATTTCATTACTTTGTCACTCGATTCAGTGCACTTCTCTATAAAATTCTTAACATGTCTAGCAAAAGTAGCGGCTGGATATACCCCGTGGGGGGATGACCCCAGATTCACTCGGCCGATTGGGGGGGGAAACTTCCCGCATACCGTAGCCGATAGATACAAAAGACGTGCAATAGAAAACTACAAGAATTCGGTAGTTAAAATCCAAAATGCCTGAAATCGTGGACGACAAGTCGCAGCACTGTATCCCCTTCCTACTCGATCGCCTGCGCGTTCATACCGAGCGGCACCGCGGCAACACAAGTACCCCGCCGTTTTTCATCGGCCTCAATGGCGTGCAGGGTGCGGGCAAGACAGTCCTGGTAAGTAGATCCAGAGGTCAATTTCCCATGCCTCGGGATCTCGCTCATTTCCTCGGACCGGATTCTAATACTAATTTCCATAGGTATCCGCTCTCAATGATACCCTCCGCTCGGAACCATACTCGCTCTCGGTCGTGACGTTGTCGCTCGACGATATCTACCTTGACCACGCCAGTCAGGTGGCTCTGGCACAAGCGCATCCTTCAAACCCCCTCCTGCAGCATCGTGGTCAGCCTTCAACTCACGACCTCGCATTGGGTGAGGAAGTGTTTGCTTCGCTCGCTGCTGAACGTCCGACAGCCATTCCACAGTATGACAAGTCTGCGTTCGAGGGCCAGGGTGACCGTGTACCAAAGACACAATGGAACGTCGTCAATGAAGCGGGTCAGGAGAAAGTGAAGGTCGTGATTTTCGAAGGGTGGTGTGTCGGATTTCGTGCGTGGGATGACCAAACCCTGCGTGCGAAATGGGAGGCCGCTGTGCAACAAAAGGAGAACGGCAAATATGATGGGCGACTAGGCCACGTCAAGTTCGAGGACGTCAAAGCTGTAAACGACGCTTTAAAGCGATATGATGTCTTGACTGAGTGGGTTTCCTCGGCCATCGGAGACTGCGCAACTAGAAGCTTTGCTAATATATGCGTCCTTTCCCTTCACAGCAAGCTTGATGCTTTGATCCATATGTATGAGCTCTTTTACCACTTGACATATTTCCTTTCACTAACTTGTTTCAGCGATGCCGAAAACCCTCGTTTCGTCTACGAATGGCGCCAGGAACAGGAACGCACGCTCCGTGTTGCCAAAGGCGCTGGAATGAGCGAAGAACAAGTCAATCACTTTGTGGACGGATGTATGCATATACTTGGGAGAGCAACAATACCATTAACGGCAGGTATACTGACTCAAATGATCGATAGATTACCCATCCTACGAGCTCTTTACTGAAACCCTCCGCGCAGGCGCTTTCAAGCCCACGCCACATAACCCATCAGTATCGAACCCAGACTGGCAAGGACGACAACTCCGCCTTGTGGTTAATCGTGATAGGAGAGTTCAAAAGGTCATTAGAATATAATGTATGTGAGACGACGTAGAAATGTTGAAACTCTTGAGCCTTCTCCTCATCAATGCAGCGATTGTTTATATAAACTAAGATGTACCCTTTACCCACCAATCAGCTCGCATGGCTTAGTGGTAAAGCGCATGACTAGTAATCATGAGATCCTCGGTTCGACTCCGAGTGTGAGCATTTTTTTTAATCCCTGCAGATGGATATCGAATGGAGATGTCTCGCCCAGAGGTTAGAATTGTACTTCTGGTCTGGTCGGTATTGGTTCTGGTTGCCTCTGGGTGGAAATCCTCGTCGGAAATCAGGGGGTAAATCTGATAGGATTCATAGAAAAAAAGAAGGATATGATGGAGGCACATGTGAATTGACAACCCACTTCTAAACAAAGCACTATAAACTTGCTACTACAGGGTACAATACTAGGAGCTTGAGATCTGAGATCCTGGAGTATAAATCGTGAAAGTGGGCAACTAACATGAGATTCGGGCCTCGGGACGGTCTTCGGCACAAAAGCCGACTTTAGTACGCAGAACTCCGTAAAACGTTGTAATTAAAGACTGCCCTATTCAGTACAATTACGAGACAAAGTACGACAGGAACCAGGCCCATGACCATGCAATTGGGTTGTTTGAAGCATTAAATTGATCGGAAATCCCAGACCATCGTATCGCTAAAAAGTTGACTAGTGGATATAAACAGCCCGTGCAAAAAAACAACCCAAGACAGTAAAGTCGTAAAATTTTGTAAAATTTTTGTAGCTGCGCTCAGAGAACGCTCCAACCCGAATTCCTCATGAGAAGAAATCTAGTTCATCTGGCGGATGAGAGCGTTGATGTTCTCCTCACGGTTACCGGTGTCACCACCCTCGATGTAGTGCTTGAACTTGCGAGTGCGGAAACCGCCGGTGGGGTTGGACAACTTGAAGGGCCAGAGGAAGTTGTTGGCCTGCTTGAAGTTGGGGCCAACAGTGTAGATCTCGTGGATCAGATCCTCCATGCAGACAATGCCGAACTTGCCGAGGTGCTCCTCGATGATCTGGTTGTCGGTGAGGGGAGTGCGCTGCTTGTCGACCTTTCCGTAACCACGCTTGTACAGAAGCTCGCGGACGGACTTCAGGTTGGGGTAGCCGTAGGCAATGTAGGGGTTGACGATGGTCAACATCTCCTGAGTAGCCTTGGTGAGACGAATGAAAGTGCCAGAGTTGATCTGGAGCAGACGCAGAAGCTGGAGGATCTTGCGGGGCTTGGGAGCAATCTTGTTGATACCCTTGATACGGACAACGAAGACGAGCTTGGGCTCACCCTCAACGAAGAAGCTGCCCTCCTGGCGAGCAACGCGGTTGAGGCGGATCTTCTCGCGCTCAGCGGTGCGGTACTCCTGGACGTAAGACTCGGCACGCTTGAAGATAACACCACGCTTCTCCTTGTTGGCCTATGTGAATCTCAGTCAGCATGAGAGTCCTCCAAAGTCCTGTGATGAAAATGGCAAGTATTTTGTGTAACTAATGTCAGACCCGAAAGATGGTTGACAGACGACAGCATTGACCGTGGTAGCGGTCTAGTCATCGTGAATGGTGTTATGCATCATGTAGTTGGGAAGGAAGTGTATCAATGTGGGATAGAGGAAAACCGACCTTCTTGGTCTTCTCGGCCTCGGCACGGCGCTCAGCGCGGGCAGCCTCTTGGGACTTGCGCTTCTTCAGAAGGGTCTCGGGAACGAGGACCTGGTTCTGGGTGGGAACGGAGCTGTGCAATGTTAGAACAGTCTGTCCAGGAGCGATCAAGACTGAGACAATTCGCCGAGTGAAAGAATTGCAGCATATAGCGCCACATTCTCAACTGAAGGCATACAAGAACTCGACGAAATGTCTTTAATCAGTGAGGGCCAAGACACTTGGAGTTTCATGATTGTTACAGTTTGGTACTAGCCATGCATATTCCAGCATAGTCTTCGCAAGCCCGATCACCCGCAAGATGCCATTGATGCCTTCATCCGACAAAACCCCGAACAATGTCCAGGAAATATGTTGACACTCTTTCGCTCCAGGATCACGATGCTCTTACCACATCATGAGCGCCCAAAAACGATAGTTCACAACAATATTTTTGGAGGAGAAGGCGCCAAGCGCTTTCAACCTCAAGACTCCATCACCCTTTTTTCGTATCCAAATTTTGCTCCGTGATAGACAGGAAGTGTATCCGAGATATTTGGAAACGAGGTAGAGGGCAGGAAGGATCGAGCTGGTGCCTAGCCGTCACCGTTGTGGACAAACGGCTGGCATCCCCAGCGAGAAGGACGACTATATCCGCAACCTTACAAACTCAAGCAGAGATTGCATCAGTCGAAGGAAGAAGTCATTGGGAATCATACGTAGTAGCGGCCATTTTGAAGGTCCGGACGAGGTCGAGAGTCGGCTGGTTGTCGAAGGATGTCAAAGGAAGAATAAAAGTTCGAAGAAAAGGAATGTAAGAAGAGACTTCGCTTGTGCGGGTGTGGGTCATCTAGCCATATGTGGCTAGCCTATGAATTATCCAACGCTAACCTGTTGTGGATCCAACCCTTATCGGACTTATGATAAGGGTTTACCTCTTATCAGATGACTTCATGTCTGGCCCCGCCTGGGTAAGTACAACTACACGTAGCTAGGACCATCAGTGAACCAGATTCCCTTTACACTCATGCAATATGTCTCGTCGCGGAGTTGGCCTCGGGGCCTTCGCAAACCGAACGCAGGCGACGCAATCTTATGCTACTCATGGCGCCAATCTCCGCTCTACCCATACTGCCTCCCTGCAGACCCAGTTGTCAGTTTTCCAGTCGTTGCTCCACACATTTGCGCTAGAACATAGCTCTACGATCAAGTCCAACCCGACATTCCGAGCAGAGTTTGCGCGCATGTGCAACACCATTGGGGTTGATCCCCTTGCCGCAAGCAACGTCAAGGGCAAGAATGGCCGCCGCGGACTGGGAGAGGGGGGGCAGCTTCTGGACTCAAATTATGGGAGGAGATATGAATGACTTTTACTTTGAAGTCGCAGTTAGGGTTGTGGAGTTATGCAGAGAGACCAGGAGCGAAAATGGTGGGCTGATTGGTGTTGAGGAGTGTCGGAAGCGAGTGGGGAAGGGCAAGGCGATTGGGAGTGGGCTCGAGGTTTCAGAGTATGGAGTTATTCATTCAAGAAATACGGATATCTATACAAGTGACTAACTGAAATATGTGCTCGACAGTGACGACATCCTACGAGCAGTTCGGTCTCTCGAGCCCCTTGGCTCCGGGTTCTCCATCGTCAAGGTCGGCAACAAGCAGTATATTCGGTCCATCCCCAAAGAACTCAACACCGACCAGGCAACAGTCTTGGAAGTGATTCAGGTGCTGGGCTTTGTGAGCGTTTCAATGTTGCGCTTGAACCTCAAATGGGAAAAGGCTCGAGCACAAACTGTAATCGATGACCTGCTTGCTGATGGTCTAGTGTGGTTGGATGCCCAGGGCCCCGAGAAAGAGTATTGGTCACCGCAGAATCTCCTGCAGGACAGTGGATGAAGCAAGGTAGCTCATATGATTCGCATAAAAGTCGCACGGTCATAATGCCTTGTGCGGTTATCCCTCGAGCCACACCTTTATGGTAGAATCCCAAGTCATACGTATTTGGCTCTCGGGTTTTTGCCTGTCCAAAGATTAAGGGCACATTCAACTGTCGGCGCTTCGAGAAGGGCAACACTCGCCTTTCGCTTTCGGGCCCATGGGTCTGACTACGACGAGCTACAATTTGTTCAATACTATTATCTGGGGCGTTTGTCTACAGACATTGAAATTACAGAAAGAGGTCATCCAATTCAGATGGACAGATTCGATCTGAAGTGATGGGCGAGCAAGGACTATTGGCAAGGATCTAAGTACAAGCGATTGTACAACAGAAATTCACCAAGAGAGGTGAACCCTTGATGATTCATTTGTGCTCTTTTATAAATCACGGTGCTACCTTCGATATCCATACCGAGCCATAACGACATAATCTATTTGTTTGACGAATCTGAAGAATCTGGAGTTTAGGAATCTTATTTTTAGGTCTTTGGGCGACACGGCATTGCGTGATATGGAGTGACAAGCATGTAATGTATTCCCCCGCAAAGGAACTGTTCATATATAAGTTGTCTCATATCCCACCCATGAAAAAGAATAGTCTATTGATTTCAATATAACTTGAACTGATCAGCTACACTGCATGTACCCTGCCATCATGTCCCAATCTAGTGTTCCAGCGACAGACCCGGCTATCTATGCTGAGTATGAAACCAGATGGTCCAATCTCCCGGACACCGAAGAAGCATGGATTGCTAGAGCCCGTAATGTCTCCGAAGTGCTAGCCAAGGATGCGGCACAAAGAGACCAGGAGAACAAATCACCGCGTGCTGAAGTGGCCTTGCTCAAGCATTCGGGCTTGACAAAGCTTCTAGGACCGAAGAAGTATGGTGGTGGCGAGCAATCCTGGAATGTTGGATATAGGGCAATAAGAGAGGTCGCAAAGACAGATGGGTACGACTTCAGTATTCCTCATGGCTCCCTAGGATAGTCCCTAACCAGAAGACAGGTCTATCGGTATGCTGCTTGGCTATCATCTTCTCTGGTCTACTATTGCGAATGTGATGGGCACTCCTGAACAAGCCGACCGAACCAATCAGTTGATTATTTCGAACAACTTCTTTGTCGGAGGCGCCGTGAACCCCCGCGACAATGATCTGAGGATCACTCCAGATGGAGACCATATCATATTCACCGGTAACAAGCACTTCAACACTGGAGGCGTTGTGTCCGATCTCACAGTCCTTGAAGGAATATTGGATGGCACTCAGGATCACATCTTTGCTTTGGTCGAGACCCAACAGCCCGGTATCCAGTTTGCTCATAACTGGCACAATATTGGGTTACGCCTGACCGAATCGGGAAGCGTGAAGATAGAGAATGTTCGTGCTTCTTGGTCAGATGCACTGGGCTGGGATGCAGCTACCAAGAAGCCTCGCGATGACACTCTGAAGATCGCATTCCCTACTCTATTCCTGCCAACGTAAGTGGAGTCTGTGCCATTCCATATGTCATGCCCAACGGTTGCATGGCTCAGTGCTTACCCACCTTTGCCCATAGTATCCAACTGGTCTTCAGCAATTTCTACTTGGGCATTGCTCTTGGTGCTTTGAATTTCGCCTCCAGATACACTACGACCGCAACACGTGCTTGGCCTTTCGGCGGCGACAACAAGGAATCAGCGACGGATGAGTTCTACATCCTCGAACGCTATGGCAACTTCTTTGCGCATCTGCGTGCAACAGAAGCCCTTGCTGATCGAGCAGGGGATCGACTCTCGGGGCTTTATACTCGATATCAAGCGCAGAAATCTGGTCTTACGGCCCATGAACGTGGAGAGGTTGCAGAATGGGTGGCTAGTATCAAGGTGGTCGCCACAGATGTCGGACTCAGAGTTACTTCTGGTGTATTTGAAGTGACTGGAGCCCGGGCCACTGCCTCAAAAGTTGGATTGGATCGGTTCTGGCGGGATATTCGAGTGCATACTCTTCATGATCCTGTGGCGTACAAGAATCGGGAATTGGGACGGTATGCACTACTGCATGAAGTACCAGAGCCTAGTTGGTACACTTAGGTGTTATAGAGTAGCATGTCAATGCATGTCAATACATGTCAATATGAATCTGAATATATGCAGGGTGAAACTGCACAACATACACCCATGTACATACCTAGGTACTACTATGTACATAACAACATTGAAGGGTCTAACAGATGAGCCCCGCACACCCGTGCGGGCCGATGAGCTTTCGGTCCGATAATTTTTTTTTTCTCTCTTTTTTTCCCACTCTGTCTTTTTCCCTTTCTGTGGGAGAATATTCCTCAGCTCTGAATACTTCACTTCTTAATACTTGATCTTTATTGGACTGTCATTTATCATCTTCGTATCTCTCCAATTTCAGAATCGTCCTAACAATCGCCAATATGCCGGAAGATCAGAAGCACTATGCCACTTACAATGATGTAAGAATCCCAATCTATTGACCGGACATTATCTTGTTGTGTCAGTCGAAAAAAGAAGTTGAAGACGAAGACACATGAACTTCATCAAGATCTCCCTCCACCCCGCAAAAATGGAGATTGTCTTATCGCAGTCCACTATTATAATCCCCCCGAGCTCTAAGAGGACGAAGACTAACGCAAATATCCTTGACAGGTCCACAATCTTTGCAAGGAATCAGCGAAAGAGCTCAACCAATGGGGAATCAACCTTATAATCGCCATCGGCGGTGGTGGTTATATCCCTGCCCGCATCCTCCGGTACGTTCAATCCACACGTGCCTCTTCATCTCGACCGTACTGATCCCTGCTCGCCGAACAGGTCCTTCATGAAGAAGGATGATGGGAGTAATATCCCCATCCAGGCCATCGGTCTGTCCCTCTACGAACGCTCGGCCGAAGATAGCGTTGAGGAGGTCCCCGGTACCGAGGTCAAGCGTTTGCAATGGCTCGACGTGGACTCCTCGATGGCCAACTTGATCGGCAAGAACGTTCTTATCGTTGATGAGGTCGACGATACCCGCACAACCCTAAAATACGCCGTGGAGGAGCTTAAGAAGGATGTTAAAGTAGCCAAAAAGCAGCTCCCTCCCGGTCGCTCCTTGAATGGTAAGGAGAAAACTAACGAGGAAACTAAATTCCATGTCTTCGTTCTGCACGTATGTGTCTGTCTATCCGCAGGCTGATAGATTTTGCTGACAACTGGAATAGAACAAGAAAAAGGAAAAGAAGGGTGAACTGCCTGACAAGATGGATAAGGACCCCAAGCGTTACCACGCCGCGGTCACCACTGGGGATGTCTGGATCTGCTACCCTTGGGAGGCTGAGTATGTTATAACTCGAATCGCTATTTGGGTTGTGGCTGATTTGTTTTCTTTTTCTGCAGGGACATCGAAAAACACGATGAGCTGGCTAAGGAAAGCCCTATCGTGGCTATCCCGGCCGCCGAGACGGAGTCAATCACCAAAGAATCCTCCACCACGACCGTCCAAGAAGAACCCTCTCCCAAAGTCGTTTAAGCGAATGACTACGTTATCATAAGCATTCCCTTTTGCGCGGCGCTCTGATGGTTTATATCGGTGCCTCTTTTGGTCCTTGATTTACTGTCCATGCTCAGGCCAGGTGCATAAACCTGAGCATGTATTTTCTACGATATCCTTGATGAATTCCTATAGAAAAAGTTCTTTCTTTCTGGCAGGCTGTCCCCCAAAGGCTTTTTTACTTGAAGCTGCCCTTGCACTGGGCCCCTTTTTTACTGAAACAAAATTCCCCAGTAATAACCGGTAGTCTTGTCGTAAGCACCGACGGGAAACCTGGGCCTGGGGTCCTCGAACATTGTTTTGCAGACATTGGATTGTAGACGGATATCAACAGAGTATAGTATTGGTAGCGGGGAACACAAAGTCACTGGGGCATAGCGTATCATATTGATCCGGCGCAGCCTTTTCAATCCTGCGAAGACAAAAGCCTCTGCGGCCAAGCACCAATCCACAGCCTGAACTTCTCAGACCCAGACCCAAACCCAGACCCAAACCCAGACCCTGTTTGCCTGGGCTCGGGACCCGAGTGTCTGGTTATCCGCCTAATCCATGCCCGCAGCGATCTCTCACTTAATCAACATCAACCTTGCCCTGGCGCAACTCCACCTTGGCAAGCTCGATCTCCTTTTGTAGCTCAGCGTGGGCCTCGGGGACATCGTTGAAGGTGAAGATCGCCACACCCAGGCGTGCGAGGAGATAGCAAGCGAAGACAATAAGCGCGTAGAATGGGAGCTAGGTAATTATGGATTAATTCTTCTTCCGTCGACAGATTCAAACATCGGGGTTGGGAGTCGGGGAGGTTGACGGAGGGTAACGTACAACTGGAATGACTTCAGTCTGGACAGTCTCGTTCAGGGGGACGAGTCCAAGGAAAAGAGAAAGGTAGAGCTGTTCGATTGTCAGTAAGATCCATGCGGGATTGTGTTCCTTCTAAGATGGAGAGACTTCGTAGCATACCGAGGAGACAAGGAGAAGAACGGAGAGGGTCTGGACAGCGCGCGTCATAGTGAAATAGGTAGACAAAATAAGAGTCCCACAAAGGAGAGGAGAGAAATTAATTGTGAATATAGCACCGGTTTATCGTAGCGAAAATGAAGGACTCGGGGTGTTGCAGTGCTGTATGCGGCAAAGGCCAGCTTGGGCGATGCGCTTCTTGGCGCCCGGGTTACTGGTCTTGTGTACCTGCCAAGTCTATGAGATATCTACATATGTATAGACAGGGAACTTGGAATTTGAAGTGTGTTATATGGTCTTTTTTCATATATATGTATCTATTCACCTACTTCTAATCCCTGCATATGTTTAAAGACATATAAAAGGATTCAAAACAAGAGAAGGACGAACATAGCCAGTTATACCTTCCCTTCCGCTTTGAGAATGTGCCCAGGTGCCCGCGGCACGAACTAGATTATGTAAGAAACCGACTCGACCTTGATAAAATACGCTCACTGCAGCATACATATTCTTTCACACTCGACCTTGACCGTTGTCATAGGGGCCAAATTCATTGATGAGGCAGCATATTCTCATACCCGTGTATTGCAAGAGAACTTCATGTGAGAAACCCTAGCTTGACCTAGACTCGGGGTCTTCCGACCTGCCCATGGTCTATGAAACTATGATCACCACCTGAACCTCACCGAGTACCGCACGAACTTGCTACCTTACTGCTCTTTAGTTCCCATGCCTAGAGCTTCAACCATTCCGGCAATTGACTTCTTAGGAGTCTCTGTCGTCTGCTCCAGCCCCTAAAGCCTCGTAGCGGCATTGCCTAGGTTGGTCTGCACCCAGCCTGGATCCAAGACAAAACATTGAGTCACTCATCCGCGACATTGATCCGAACGCCGTATCAGTTGACAAATTGACTCTGATGCGCCATACACCGCACTCGCGACTAGACTTTGGCGTCTAGAAATGATTAGCTTCCATTTACTGTGTCCCAAATTTCAGTAGGCATACGCTAGACACCGGCCCTAGATCCTATAATGGCATAAATGGACTTTTCGGTCGACTTCTGTAGTAGACTGCGTGTAGCCTGGTATAATGGTACAGCGCTCAGCCCGTTGACATCAATATGCTCGACTATATCGGCACGCTTGACGTCCTTGACGAGTGGATATAATTTGGTAATGTCCGCATTAGCGACGGCAATATCGAGGTAGATGATACTCTGATCGGTGGCTTCTTTAATAGTATTAAAGGCAGACTACTTAACGCTCGCTTCATATGACTACTATAATATGGCTGTCCACGCCTATAGACGGCTCGGCAAGTGCCTAAGCGGTCGAGTGCGCTGGGTCACGGACGGCAGCTATAATAATCTATCCCGGATTTAGTGTTGGTGACTGCATTGAATTGCAAATGGAAGTGAAAAAGAAAAAAAGAAGAATTTACATGGCCTAGTTCACCGACGAAACCCTTGACCAGCCCCAGGCCTAAGTCACGATTGGCACCCACCGGTGATGAAGACAATAATCGGTGTCATTATGGGTTCTAACTATTCGTTGGAGCTCTATAGTTAGATACAGAAAAGTACAATGAGCATCTCAAGTGGTCGATTGATTGGAAGTGGGTTCGGTCAAATGCAACTGAAGTATAACACCTAGATATCCTACTCAGTGCACACTTATATGTGTTCTGAGGTGAGACTTGAACACGCATTGTTCATTATCAATCCATACATATCTCGTAGCTAATCACCAATTCCATATGCACGTACACCTAGTTGTATCGGCTTTGATAACTCCATAGATCACTGAGACAAGTCCGATATTGCCCAGTTAAGGAAGAATATGCTGCATTTATATGCTCTCAAATCCATTGGAAAAGTAAAATCCGATGACGAACATGTAGTTTACGAGGTAGGATGTGATGGTTAATAAAATTAGTGCTGGTAATGACTGTTTTTAAGCCAGAAATGGCCGTAATTGCTAGCGATAGGAAGGTATACAACGAAACAACGGTAGCCGGGATCACGTTGCCGAGCGTGCCCTATACCCTACGCCAAGGAATGGATTTCATGGATTTATTTACCTTAAATTTTTAATACTGAGCAAAAAGGGGCTTAACTACGAGATAATGCTGGTTAAGCATTGAAGTGAACTTTTTTGGGATGCTGAATGTGTGGAGGTCTTAGTATCACATAGCATAGAATTTGAAAGGATTGCGAAACACGATCACACTTCGAGGGTTCTTTTTCCCAAAACTGGAAGCCATAGGCCACTGGTTTAAGGAACTGTAGGATAATGGTTAGTCCATCAAGCTTATGTAATTCTCCCTAACCGGGAAATTTCATGATTCATTCCTTGAATATCGTGGTTCGATTCCGCGCAGCTCCATTCCTTTTTTTTTCTTCCTTTTTTTTTCTTTCTCTTTTTTACTTTCTCTTTTTTTCCCCCACTCCTTGAATATATGTATTCGCCTATGAAAATTGACAAGCCTTACAAATTAACGTGGATTACGTATTACGTGGAGATCTATATTCACTATTTATCGGGTAGTTCCTTTTCATTTCTACCTGCGATCTTCTAAAGGCTTCCGACACAGCAAGTCCGGGTGGAGCACGTGATCACGAACAAGAATTGGTATTCGGTCCTCAGCGGATAGATACAGACAGTACAAGATAGTATTATATTTTCATATTTAATCCAAATGATGTGAAGATGTAAACAGAAAACATGATGGGCTCTATATAAGCACCGTACTCGGGCTTAACCTAAACGAGATTGGTGCCTGAATCCACCTCAGGCAACACACTCCGTCTCTCCACGAAGAAGTCTAAACTTCCTTTGTATCTGCGATATTTCTGGGGAGCCGCTTGTCTTCCACTAATATCAATAATCCATTTTAGGCTCGTTGCCTGATTAAAAGCCACCAGTAATTTCATACCAGAGCAAACGCTGTTTGTTTACAGTGTTTAAATTGCTGCGACGTGGTCAACAGGCTGCCATTTAGGCTCCTCCATCTAACTGAGAAGGCCCTTTCCACTTCGGCCAAGGAATTCGTATCTTCATATCTTCAACTCAACACGGACCCTTCCAAATTACTCCACAGTCCGGAGGCAACTATCTGACCTCGATTCGGCAAGATGTCTGACGCGGGTATATCTACCGCCAAACTGGCCGTTCATGAAGATGCTGGCCACTCAGTCTCGAAAGAGGGTGGTTGGAAATTGCCTTCTATCAGAAATATTCTCTCGGATCTACCGGAGATTTCTTCTTTACCACCCCGAACGGAAACCATTGATCCGGAAGAGCAACAGGAGATGTTTCGTGAATTGCGAGACATCATTGAGAAGGCCCAGGAGGTCGACGAGGCTGGGAATAGCCTTGATCTTAAAGAGCTCCATGCATCTCTTGAAGAGGCCGATGCAAACACAAAACGTGGCCAACGGGACGCCGGCACACTACAAAGCGTGAGCGCTACTCTGAAAAAGCTCTGGGCTTGTAACTCCGCGTATTTGGTCCAAGCTACCGAGATTATTGCGAATGGTAGCAGAGATCGTGGGTCAATCATACCTACATGATGATTTTATGACTTGCTAATTATGATTCAGCTTCATGGCGTGCTCCATTCGGCCAGTCTGGTGTTCTGAAATTCTTCCTGGATGTGGTTGCTTTGAAAGGCGATGTTGATACTAGCTTGTTGCTTCACTCTTTGCGAGTTATTGGAAATTCCTGTGCCGATACAGGTATGCTGCAATTAGTCACGTATGTGCCCAGATAACTAACGTTTTGATGCAGATGAGAATAGGGAGATTGTTGTCAAGGGAAACTACACCCTTGCTATCATTCGATACTTCCTCGATCCGGATTTAATTTTTGTTGCCATTCCGGTCATCTATAACATTTGCATGGATTACAGTATGGTCAGAAAGAACCGGCTGGTGATATATGTCTTGCTAATGTGGTATCAGAACCAGCACATGCTCAGATAGCTGCCAATCGGGCAGCCTACATCTTATTAAAGCTGATCAAAGACGGCGAGATCGAAGACAACGAGGCTCTACTCAATTTCTCATACGACTTGATTGAGTTGGCCTCAGAGCAAGGTATGTTTTATCTCAACCTCAGTCTGTTTCCGGCCTAACATGTAATTTACAGCCGAAGGTATTGAACAGTCCCCCGATGGAACCATTCTACTTTTGATGGAGCTTGCCGTTGATGAGACACTTGATTTTGCACATTTCTCATCACTGGCAACTTCTCTTGCTGCCTACCTAGAAACCGAAAGGTTCCAGAGTATCTGCATTTCGAATGGTATGGTGGAGGGCGTGCTGGACGTCCTGCGCCATTCATTTTCGATTGTGGTGGACCCTTCTTTGAGCGAAGATGTCAAGGCTCTCGCACAGCTCCGCCTCAAGATTAACCAGGCTTTGGCTGAGGTGTCTGCCTCACCATTGTTCGCCCAATACTACCCCCTTGACTCGGCTCTTTCCCAGACGTTGAAGTCATGGGTGGTTGCAACCGAAGATCAGCTTCAGATCTGCGCCTGTGTTATGCTTGGAAATCTCGCCCGGTCCGATGAGGTCTGCCAGGTGATGGTCCGGGACCTGAAAATCCACGAAGAATTGATATCCGTTCTCAAGGGAAATGCCCGTGGTGCGGTCCTGCACTCTTCGCTTGGTTTCCTGAAGAACCTTGCAATTGCCGGCGACAACAGAGCCATTCTTGGAGAAGCTGGTATCATTCCTGCCATTTCACGATTATGGGCATTTGAATCTGTTCCGCAGGTTCAATTCTCGGCTGCAAGTATTGCGCGCCAGGTGATTATCTCCTCGACAGTTAACATTTCCTATCTTCTCGCTCCTCTCTCGCAAGATCTGGATTCCCCGGCTCACCAACGGACTTATCTCTCTCTGCTCCTGTCTCTTTTTGAGAAAACAGACTCCACGCCAATCAAGACTGAAATTGGACGGACAGTTGCTTCTATTTGTCGGACTGTTAGCCCCAAGGCTCGCGATGGAGATGAAGAAGCAAGGACCTTGCTTGATCGACTGTACACCCTGCACGAGGGTGTTTCACTGCCAGTAGGTGCGATGATCACACAAACTCAGTGGCCAGTCGTTCGCAGTGAAGGTTGGTTTGCTCTAGCTCTAATGGCCACAAACAAACTCGGTTGTGCCGCTGTTGTGGACTGCTTGCACAAGACAGAGGTTACCGAGTTGCTCAAGACGACCCTAGGCGGGGGCACTTCCAAGCAAGATAAGGCTGAAGAGACAGACAAGTCGCAAGAGATCAAAGACCGTGACAATGCTTTCGTGCTTGTGCAAGGACTACTGACGAACGAGGTGAGTTCTTTGCCCTAGAATAATGCTAGTTATCTGCTGACCAGAAAATAGTCTGGTGCACTTCCCGTGGGTTATAGAGGTATGCTGGAAGACTTGGTGAAAGCAAACGCCTCACAATTGAAGGCTGTGATAGATGCTTAATTGAAGAGCTTCAACATGGTATTATGCAGTTAGGACACTAAGTGTTATGATGGTTGTGTATGATGTGATTTGTCTTAGAATGTCGAACCAATATTGTCTAGAAATGGACTCGTAATAATGCCATGGAATACCTCTCTGGTATGACCAAAACGAAGGAAGATTTCTTGCTGTCTGCGTCCCTCAAGACATGATAATTTGAATGCATAATGTAAAGATAGTTCGAGCACCCGAGCAAAAAGAATCTACTTTTTTATAAGAACCTAGTTGTAGACGTGCGAAAGTTGAACAAGATCGTGGGTATATACGTATATGTACTTGTAACTTCCTCCATCAATTAAAACAATCTGTTATCCAGGGATTTCGAGGTCACTCGGTCTGCAGACACACCTTCTCCTGCGCATATGCTCGGTAACGAGTTATGAGATCCGTAGCGTCCAGACCGGCCGCACCTTGACGAGCAGAATAATGCGAAACAAGCCCCTTTCCATCTATAATGACGTGTGGACGAGAGCCGTCCGACATATGCCAATTGTGCGAGGATCCCTTTTGGTTGTTGCGGAAAATACGGTGCACATCAACAGCATCGTTACCCCAGAAGCACCCAAAATTCTCGCTGGTGGGTTCTGTTGGATCGACCCACATCGGGAATTTGTAGCGGCCCAGATCATTGTGTTCTAGGTGGTGCAAGAAGGAGTAATGTTGCTGCGCACCAACAGTCCAGTCATGCAGGGTAGGACCAGTGTCGGTGTATACGGATCTCGCGATAGGATCTCGATCTGAGCCCGCATCTCTGGGAAGTAGCCATCGATGCCCTTCAAATGGCGGATCGAAGTCTTTGCCTACTTTGAAGTTCAGCGGGCCCTGCCAGCTTGGGAGACTCGAAGCACGCCAGTCATGCTCCAGTTGGGACTTTGATCGGGATGGTTGTTTCACGTCGTACAATTCTGGTAGATATGGAAGCGCAGTTCCCGGATGACTGTGAAGAGATGCGAGAGCTGCCTCGTTTATCACATTGGCCGACACCATCAACGTGCTTGGATTGTCGAGTTTCGTCTTGACGATTGTCGAGATGGCGTTGTCCTCCAGAAACACGATATCGCCGTCGATTCGGATGTACATCACATTATCCTTTGCTACTTCCCATTCCATTTCATGACCACGGGAAGAAATAGCATACTCGGGTGTTTGATTCACGATAGAGTAGAGCCATTCCATGCTGGCGGCGTCATCGGTCTGCGGCACAAAGACGACCTGATCAAGAAATCCATTATTCTGGACTAAGTTTTTCTTGAATTATATTAGACTTAATCCACATACTAACGGCGAGATCGTGCATACCTGCAAATAGCAGTCCAAGATTGCTGTACGCTCATGGTAATGGAAGGGAACTAGAGCGACTATCTTGAAGCCCTGCGGCTTAGAGTAATGACCCGTTCCTTGTGAGAATGCGAAGAATGGAGAGATCTCCTTGCGAAACAGCAATGAGGAGATATCAAAGGGTATAAGCCGCGGGTTGGAGTAGGCTAACACCATGAAAATGATGCAGGCATAGCCAATAACGCCCCACAGAAGGACAAAGGCCCAATCATGCCAGTGCGAGTGCTTTTTCTCATTGTTGGACTCGATATCGCGAAGGTTCTGGGTGCGACCCATGATTAACAGTTCCCGCGCCATCTGGCAGTTGTTCGAGAAACTGAAGATAATGGAAAAGCCGTTGTGAATCTCTGGGCATTATGGCCCAATTTAATGTTGAGCAAGATCATCTTTCCGGTCGTTTTGAATGAGGCTTGAGGATCCGTTTTCGGGGCTTGGAAGTCCTAGCAGTCACTAACAGGAACCGCTATAAAACAAGATCGACCCCCCTCGACTCTTCCTCCTTAACAAAGAGCTAAGATCTGCCGTATACATTGCCGGAGGGGGTAATGTTTCATTGCAAGCGGACAAAGGATGAGGAATGTGGTTGTGGAATGCAGGCGTTGATGACTTCGGAAGATTAGAGCCTACCTACAACCTTCATATGTAAGCAATGAATAGTTCTATCTTCATAATTAGCTAAGTTGCATACAAAATAGTGCACAAGGTGTAAGGATGGATATGCCAGCCCTGCCCTGGTGCAGGGTGTGTCTTGTTTGTCTTGTTTGTCCCTTTCGGCAACCCATGTATGACGTCGCAGCACGTGTTTATCGTCTAGGATCTTGACCAGGAGTTCTACTCCGAGGCTGCTTCTTACTTCGACTTCGGCCTTCATACTAGCTTCGCCATTCTATGCTAATACCTGCATGATAACATGAGGGCGGCCGGTCTCTTCGGCCGTTTCTGTCTCAAGCGTGGACTTCCGCGTCTCCCCCGACAACATTTCAGTCGCCCGCCATGGCCTCGGCAACTACTGAAAGGCACCCCGCGAAGGGCTCCCGTAATAGGTGGGATGCTCATGGCCACTCTGGCACCAGCTGCCTTCTTGAAACTTGCGAAAGAGCATGATGGCCATGACAAGACCGCGGAAATGCAGATGCTGGAGGCTTCGCGCGAAGAGGTCCGGAAGACGGTTTCACCCGACGCGCAAGGCCTTTCGAAGCTCTGCCAGACAATATGGGTCTATTTCTATTGTTATGTCTATGACCCTATCGCTACTGGGATTCGATTCGTTTACCTTGCCATCATATTCATTCCGGTCGTCGCCACGGTGCCCGCCATCTGGGTTGGTCGCAAAGTGCAGGGCCGGGGTGGCGCGCGGTCTGGCACATTGTGGTGGTATCGGTTCTTGGTGAAGGCAATGGAGCGGGCTGGTCCTGCGTTCATCAAGGTAAGTTTGATTGGTGAAGAAGTGTCCATTGAGACTGAACTGACAAGCTGACTTCTGGAATAGCTTGGTCAATGGGCTGCTTCACGAACAGATATCTTCCCGCCGGAAATGTGCAACATAATGTCGTCACTTCACTCAAACGCTCCCGCTCACTCACTTCACCAGACGAAGCGTATCATCCGCAAAGCATTTAATGGACTGCCATTCGAGGACATATTCGAAGAGTTCCAGGAGGAGCCACTGGGTGTTGGAGCGATTGCACAGGTCTACAAGGCGAAGCTGAAACCGAGTCTTGCTGCAACCCACGAGGAAGAGTTGGGCATCGAACCAAAACTACCGACGCTGGGCGAGAAGGTTAGGAAAAATGTCGATGTGCTGGTCAAGAGTTCACCACAGCGGGTGCCATCTTCGTATGTCGCGATCAAGGTGCAGCACCCCAGGGTTGAACAAATGATACATAGAGACTTGCGGATCATGTCATTTTTCGCTCACATGATCAACATCATCCCTACGATGCACTGGTTGTCTTTCCCTGATGAAGTACAACAATTTGGTGAAATGATGAAGCTACAGCTGGACCTTCGGATTGAAGCCGCCAACCTCGTCATATTCCGCCAGAAATTCAATTCCCGCACCACCGCTTGGTTCCCATACCCATACTTAGAATATACCACCCGTGAGGTGCTGGTTGAGGAATTTGCCCAGGGCATCCCGTTAGCCACCTTTTTGGATATTGGAGGGGGTTCGTATCAGCACGATATTGCCAATGAAGGCCTTGATGCATTCTTGCACATGCTGCTCATAGACAATTTTGTCCATGCCGATCTCCATCCGGGGAACATCATGGTTCGTTTCTACACGCCCAGCGAGTTGGACCTGTCCCTTGGCAAGCGTTCGCGTGCGTTGGATGCTCCGACACGAGCCGAAGTTGATGTGACAGAGGCAGTCCTCGAGCGGTTACGTCCGAATCTCAATGACACCGAGGATTGGAAGGCTGCTCTTTCCCAGCTCAATGACGAGGGGTATCGACCGCAGTTGATATTTATCGACACTGGCCTTGTCACTCAGCTAAATGACACCAACCGACAGAACTTCCTGGACCTCTTTCGAGCTATTGCTGAATTTGACGGATACCGGGCTGGTCAACTTATGGTCGAGCGATGCCGAACACCGGAAGAGGTCATTGATCCGGAGATATTTGCGCTGAAAATGCAGCATTTGGTCCTGAGTATCAAGTCTCGAACCTTCGCTCTGGGGAGTGTCAAGATTGGCGATATCCTCAGTGAGGTATTAACTATGGTCCGCGGACACCACGTTCGGTTTGAAGGGGATTTTGTCAACGTCGTCATTTCGTGTCTTTTGCTTGAAGGAATAGGACGTACCTTGAACCCCAACCTAGATCTGTTCAAAAGGTGAGTCTTCTCCACGAGGCTGTCAGTTGTTCTACCGAAGCTGACTTTGTCTAGTGCCCTTCCTATTCTACGACAATTGGGATCTGGCAGTTCATTCCTGGAAACTGTACGCTCGGGTGACTACTCAATGCTCTGGGTTTGGGTCGGGCTGGAGGCTCGGGGAATGCTGCAGGCCAGCATTGAGAGTGTTGAGTATTGCGTCAAGTATGACCAACTGTCCCCTAATATATAACACCGATCGCCATTCTTCTTTTGTCCCATACACGCCCAATTATTCACTGTTGATATAAAATCTCGGGTAGGATGCCCATTGAACGATATAAGGATACTTTTGATTTATTTTTGAATATTTTAGAGAAATAGACCTGTTTTTCTTTAAAAAGATCTGCAAGCAAAACTTGAAACTTCTCATATTTGTGGTCGGAATTCGAAATTAATGCAAATATATCATTATCATACGTCTATTTTCATAGACTAACGGGAAAAAGACCGAGGTTGCGATATAAGACAAGAGGGAAGAAGACAAATATCATACAAGCACAAGCGAAGATAAGCAATGGGACGCCAGCGCCATGCCTTCGAATAATTACAGTGGAGTGGAGAAGCATACTTGTTGCAGCTGCCAAGCACTCTTAGCGCGAGGCCTGTTCACGAACACTTGCGCCGCTAGCCCTCCACCAGACATCACCTCCCCACCTCATTAATCGCTCAACAGCAGCCGTCGGTGTATCTAACGCAGGGCGGATATCAAGGTGGAAGACAGGTAGTCCGTGGGGATCTGGATCCCCAGAGTAGTAATCGATCACGTATCGAACTTCCTTCGGGCCCGAAGGTGTCTGACGGATGACATACCAATCGTGACGGTCAAATGGAGGGCTTGTCCTGTTGGAACTGGAGTCAGCGTTTGCCTATGGGTAAACACCGGGAAGATAATTCTTACTCAAACTTGCTTGGGTACGCCCAGCTCAGTGCCTGGTATATCTGTGCTTTAGGTGACCACTCTTGCGGCCGACCCTGGAACCGGAGTAGACGAGGTTGGGAGGTCAAATCGAATTTACCATTCTCGTCTGCATAGGTCAAGTCCATGCTGAGGTTTTCCTCGCCGCGGCGGCAGTGTTCCCATCCAGACCTAAGACCCTTGGCGAATACGCGCTCCCATCCCACAATTTCGTCCCAGGCACCTTCGTTCAGGAAGTTGTGCACTGCAACCATCGACTCAACCGCATCCTGGGGTGTGTCTGTGTGCCCTTTGCGCAGCATGGCATTGTACATTTGTTGCGGAGACGGATACTCCCAGTTGCCTTCGCCGTCGCCTCTTGGAATTGAAGAGCCTTCACGCTCAACAGGAAGGTCAACGGTTTGGTCAACGGCTCGCTCTTGAGAGATAGACGAGAACATGTAGTTCAGAGGATTAAGCTTTGAGAGGGTTGAGGGCTGCGGCGCGGTGTCGGTAGGTGGCTGGGGTGTTTGCGCCGGTGGTAATTTTGGGGCCGAGTAGAATGGAGAATCTTTCGATTTCATGGGACAGCTGCTGGGGAGTTCAGTAGCAGGTGCTGGCGAGAGCGAGGGCTTCGAGCCGGATTCATGCATCGGACATCCCGGCTTTAGATAAGAGTCAGTCTAAAGATCAAAGCTGTACAGTATGCGCAAAACGAACCGGAGGAGATGCGTTCGAGGACGCATGTGGAACTGAAACTGCGGAAGTCTGCGGGGTGTCTGCCCAGAACCAACCCATTTTTGAAGGTATGAAGCCAAAAAAAAAAAGTTATGGTAAGAAAGATCCCAAGGCGAAAGCGAACGCGATAAAAGACCGGAGAGAGCGGACTTTTTTTTGGATGACATAAAGCTGGCACGTGATAGGCCGAGCCTAAAGCGGTGAAAATGTAAACAATTCCCCTGGAGGGTTCTTTATACTTCATCTATTTATATCTTTTCAATCGAACATTCTCTCTTTGACTTTCTTTTGAGTTTTAGCTTATTATTACTACTCCTGCTTGTTTTGCCATGCAAAATATACAAGTCCCCATAACTGGGAGCTAGTTAAGTAAGGGAGAGAACACCCGTTCCAAGAAGAGATGAGAATTCCACTTCCTCCGACTCGGATATCACAAACCCAGTCATCGCTTCGTCCCAGATAGAGCGCCAATTCAAGCTGTCCAAAGCTGCAACAAAGAAAAATTCGGCCATAAGTTTCGAAATCTGCTCCCACGACTGCCATCCACATACCATGGCGACACGGGCCAGCCGCTCCACAAACCATTGTCTCTCGGGCTGTCCAAGGGCACCTTGGGCTCCAACGAATAACGCCCAAACATAAAGTCCAAAGTTTTGATTTGGCAATCCCACAAGAAGAGACAATTTGCAGCTACCCAAAGCTGTCTTGAGGTGTTTCGTAAGGGCTCGACCCAATCCAGATGATGAAGGCGAGACAATCAGAAAATGATTGAGGTAACAAATAGAAGCCACTCGGGTGACTGCTTCAGTGGGATGAAGATTGGGCTCCGGGTTGGGAGAACCTTCTGCATAGATATAGCTGAGAAGTTGGTGCTCTGCTTCGCAGTTGAGGATGCGGAAAAAGTCTTGGTCACCAGGTTTAATGGCTGTAGGATTCGTCTGATAAGTGATGCTAAAGAATACCATGTCACGAAGCACACTTATAATCTTCAATAAGGAGGGGCTGAGAAATGTGTTGGCAGAAAATCCCGTGCCCAGTCTGTTGAGAGGAGACGAAGCCAGTGGTCTAATTCGTTGTTGGATCTCCGAAGGGATTGGCTGTGCATCCCAAGTTAATGGGAAAACTGGTTTGGTCATTAGGCCCGAGGCGGCTTTGATATCGGTTCTGTTTCATCAACAGTGAGCAGAACCCAGTATAGAGGTGGACCGAAAACATACGTGATGATGGCAGACAACATAGAGGAAGAACGGATACTCTCATCCGTTATTCCACCCCTCAGATCAACCATACTTTTAAGCCCTGTTAGGTGCGTATGCACCTCGCTAAACTCCCCGATAATCAGCTATGGGATGTTAGCAACACTGCAGCACTGCAACTCGACATTCACGGCCAGAATCCATACCGAACCAGTGAGAAGGTTGATTATGGTGTCAAACGCTTCATTACTGAGTCTGCGACTCGGATCCCGTACTTTTGCGCTCATTTCTTGAATGGATTTTGCTCTCATCATACAATAGTCAGGGTCGTCAGTGAGTACCGAATCCCAATTACCCGATCGCTGGCTCGCGAGAACGGCACGATGTGCAGCACACATGCTCATCAGCCCAAAGAAACTACCCGGATCCGAGAATGAGGATCGAACCATTAGTTCCATCTCTTGGTTCGAATCTTTGCTCGTGTTTGGAAAGGTCATCGGTACGAATATCGTTTTCCCTTCGCCCTGTAGTCAGCTATAGTTCTGGGGAGGCTCATGCAGTATGAGCACCTAAAACGACCAGAACAATACGCAACGCTGAATGAGTAATACTTACAGTAGTACACCAAGTGTGCAACCATCGACGGAAGCTCGCTGGTACCGGGCAATGTAAAGAAAGGATCAAAAAACCATGATGTGGGTGGATTAGGATTTGAATGGAGAGGTAAAGGATAACCAGCACACCACCTGACAGGACGCCCACGATAAATTGAGGCAAAACCGTCTCCAGAGTCTGTGTCCAGTATGGAAGACGAAGCCGAAGACTGAGGTGAAGCCCTCAACACCAGTCTTTGTTCATCTGATTCATCAACGGTCTTGGAAGTATCGGATTGCCCGCGATTCTGTCTGGATGTTCGTTTTAACCCAGCGAGTCTCTCACGTCGGCGTACATCGCGCATAACATGGGAGCGAATAGCCTTGCGTGCATTGACATCTTTAATCCTCTTGGAGGTCAAGTCATCGTCGTGATCGATGAATGTAAAGGAAGGCCGATCTAGCGGCGCAGGTTTGGCCTTGGGTTCTAGACAGGTACTTCAGTCCAAGCTCTTGACGATCGAGGTTCTCTTTGGTGCAACTCTAACGCTGCTGACTGATAGGAGTCCATAGACAAATAGGAAACAAACACCAATATCACTCAAGATTGATGTGAATATGGCCTCAAAAAGAGGCAAAAGAGACACAAGAAAAAAGGCCAACAGGATTCGGGTTTCAGTTGAGTCCTCCCCCAATATCAAGTGTATCAAAACCAGAAAGCACTGACCTGAATGGGTATGCCGAGGCGAACCAAAGGTGAAAGGCTGCAGATGATCCATCCGAAGGCCAAGGCAAGTTCGGAATGCAAAGGAAGAGAGGCAAAACACAGAAGACAAACCAATAAAGAAGTGGATAGCAGGCTATGCAGTTGGGTGAAGGCGGATTTAGAAGAGAAAAGGAGCGTAGTTACGTTGCCAATGCGGGGGAGCACAAGCCCGATTCAGCGCTAATCGTCTGGGATGATCCGGTGCTCAACGGTGTAACCTGTATTTGGAATAAATGTTCTTCAAGTATTCAATAACTTTGCACTCCATTGTCTTGGAGAAGGGGGGAAAAGCCCATGGCGCCTGAATAATGCTTGCGAACCCGCTAAGGACAGGATAACAGCAACCAAAAAAAAAAGAAAGGGGGAAAAAAAAGAAATCCTAGGCTAAAACATGAAGACAAAGGGTATTCTAACATAATAGAAAAGTAAAGATAGTTCAATCTCATGCTCGCATATCACTCAATAGACGTGAGATCAGTGCATAGCCAAAGAAGACAGCAACACAGATCCAGACTCGGTTTCGTCCGGCCCAACCTTGACCAGCCTCTCTCGCAACGTGTCCACCATCCATGACAGATCCGATTCCAGGAGCACTACCGTTGGGTCGTCGACGTAAAGCACTTGTCTCTGGAGAACACTTGGTGGGCGCATTGGGATCAGGTAAAATCTGGCCGGTGGCGGAATCGATGCGATGCTCTTTCATCCAAGCCCAGTTTTCCTGGTCGAGTTCAGGCCATTCTGTGCGGAACTTCAAGCCTCCATCTCCCGCCTTGACATTGTTGATACCCTTGGAAGTTCGAGTGACGCCGGCAGTGGCACTGACATGAGAACCTCCTCCAGTCGAGTTCCACCACCGAGATCGCGCGGCAAGCACTCTGCGCTCACTTTCTGAACCACTGACACTTCCCGTGGTCATTTCCTCACTGGTCATGAAAGAGAGAAGACCGATTAGAATGGTCGAGACTTCCCAGGCGGGGTTGAAGGATTTCGGGTGGAAGTCACTGATGCTTAGACAGAGTCGAGTGGAAGGCTGGAATCGGCCACTGGGTGTGTGCATGCGGATGGCGGGAGGAGCAAATGGGTACTCTGGAGGGAAGATCAATGTACCCCAGTACTGTCCATTTTCATAAGGAGTCCCCGGAGGTCCAGTGAGGATGTAATGCCATCTAGAGCAGGTTAGCTTCGGAGTTCCGCGGCAATGCAGTAATGTTGGGGGGGAGGGATGTATATCACTTACTCAAGGATGTTGGTCTCAGACGGATGGGTCACAATAAATGGCGTGGGATCCTTTTGGATATTTTGGTATTCACGGGTGAGCTATAGTATTATTAGATATTATCCACGGATAACCGATTAGCCTGAGGTCTGGCCACTTACCCGTTTGAAAGCCGCTTTTGTGGCCATCTTTAATGATATGAGCGGAAGCAAGAGACCTCGCCAAGCAAAACAAGACAAGCCAGTGTCTGATGAGCACCGAGAAAAAGAAACCGAGGAATGAAAATGGACAGTCAAAGAAGTTGCGGAGTCAAAGGTGGATTGTCGCAATCAGGCGCTCATGTTCGACGGGTCACGTGCTGGTTCCATATCTTGCGGGTTCGGCACGCGCACCCCGATCTATTCCCCGGAGGCCGAAAGTTCTGGCCATTGCAGCCGCAAAGATGTCTTCCTCTTTTGCTGAAGGAGACGAGAGTGTTAGTACATATCTTAGGCAGCTCATGAATTGCCTGAATGTCCAGTTGGCGCTCTATTGACTATCCACTCCCAGGTCTTCGAACGTTTGCAACAGCGAGCAGACCCCAAGGTGTTGGAAGAGCAACAGCAGGCCGTTAATGAGCGCATGCAAGCTATTTATCAAAAGGCTCAGAATCGACTTGCTGAATTGGTATGGTCTACAAATCCTAGAAGCTCGATGATAGGCAATTCGTGTTTGCTTGCAGAGTTCCCCGGCTGATCGCGAAGTCTATTAGATCGACGAAAACTCGACCTTGCCCTGCACCATCTCCTCTGTTCAGGTCACCAGCGCCCCCCCATACCCGACGAAGCTTTCTTGAGCGCAACTTGAGCCCGCTTTTGAGCGCAAACAAGGGTCGGCCTTACACACTGTCCGAAGCTTTGCGGGAAGTGTCGGCTACCGCTGATAAACTTGGACGTTTCGGTATGAGAAGGCGGGAATAGGTTGACAATAATAATGGGTGTCTACTAACTTCATCTCAGATCTATTCCACCAGCCTATTTCGGTTTACTTGGATGAGTCGCAAGGCCAGAATGGCATGCGCAACATCGATGTCCATCTGGCGACGCGGGAGAAGTCCCGCGTGCTGATGAAGACCGGAACAGACTTGGGCAACGCTGAGGGTTCAGCTTACGGTAACCTTCTCTGGCGCAATGTCTTCGGCGGCGCCGAGACTTTGAACTTGAACGCTTCGCTCGGTACCCGGACACGGTCCGCTTACCAGGCTGCATTTGAGACTCCGATCTTGGGTGATCCCGATTTCCGCCTAGAAATTGGTGGTATTGCAAGCGCCACCCAGAAGTCCTGGGCGAGCCATGAGGAGGTTCTCAAGGGTGGCTGGAGCAAGCTCCGATGGATGTCCAAATCAGGTCACCGACACGAATTTGGATATAACGGTTTCTGGAGACAGGTCACTGGCCTTGCGGAGAACGCCTCCCCTACCGTCCGCGCAGACGCAGGTGACAGCGTGAAGAGCAGCATTTTCCATAGCTGGGTTAATGACCAGCGGGACAATGCCCTTCTGCCATCTCGGGGTTACTATGCCAAGGCCTTCAACGAGCTGGCCGGGTTTGGCCCGCTCAAGGGCGATGTCTCTTTTTGGAAGTCGGAAATTGAGACACAAGGTGCTGTCCCTATTCCCATCCCAGGAATCAAGGGTGACAGCGGCGTCAGCCTCACCACTGGATTCCGTGCCGGTCTTCTCTGCCCACTTGGACTGGAGTCCAACCCCCGTCCTCAACTTTCCCATGTCAATGACCGCTTCCAGCTCGGAGGACCTACTGATGTCCGTGGATTCCGTCTCTGCGGTCTTGGTCCCCGGGAAGGCGTTGATTCACTTGGCGGCGATGTGTACGCTGCCGGAGGCGCCAATCTGCTGTTTCCGCTTCCCCGACTTGGTGCTGAGAAACCCGTGCGGTTCCAGGCCTTCTTGAACGGTGGCCGCTTGCTTTCTCTGCAAACCTCACAGAAAGCCACACCTACTACTAATGGTGAGGTGCAGAATGCCCTGGTGTCCACTCTCTCTGAACTACAAAGCGGACTGCCCAGTGTCGCAGCTGGCTTCGGTATTGTGTATGCTCACCCTGTCGCTCGCTTCGAGCTTAACTTTTCCTTGCCTCTGGCATTGAGAAAGGGCGAAGAAGGCCGCAAAGGGCTCCAGCTGGGCATCGGTATCAATTTCCTGTAAAACGTGGCAAAGTAGATTTCTTGCGCATTCAACCATACCTTATACATTGCTTTACCAATTTCAATCAAGTTCAGGTTAACGATGAACATTTCTGTATAATAACATGTACATGCATCTGCCCTACATTTGAGTTCAGTTCGCTGGGCTGGGGACCAGGCCGATTAGCCGCTTAGTCATCCAACATTATCGCCCAGGTGAGGCCATTTGGAGCTTTGAAGCTCTACAGCAATCCACGCTTTAGCCAGTCGCTACTCCCCGAGAACCCCAAACACGTCCTATATCCGAACGGTGACTAGTGATCTTTCGCTCTTCACGCCCTCAGTTGCGGCAATGGCTCAATACTATCCACAACAGCCGGGCTACGCCCCCCAGGGCACCGCACCACAGAATCTCCAGTTCTTTCCCTCGTCCTATTCCTCGGTTTCCGGTCACACAACCCCCTCACAAGCATCCTACGGCGCTGGATATGGCGGGGCTCCCAATCCTTCCGCGCAGGCTTATCCTGCCGGTGGAGGGTATGGAGGCTTTGGGTCCCCGGCTGCTGGCGTCAGCGGGCGGATGGGCGAACAGGGCGGCTTGAGGACGGGTTGGTTGGCTGCATTTGGGACGGAGGGGTATGATGGTGAACCACCGCTGCTTGAGGAGTTGGGTGTCAACTTTGAACATATCCGGACCAAGGTTAGTGTGGATTGATTTTCTATTAGGCGCGTTCAGGAGACGTGGGGTTTGGGTCTTGCGGGTGGCTTGCTTTTACCCCGGTTTTTAAGTGAATTGTAGCTCTGGTCAACAGTGGATGCCCGATGTTGGATGCTAACGGTCTCATTCTCTAGACTCTGACTGTTCTGAATCCCTTCGCGTCTATCGATAATCACCTTATGGACGATAGCGATCTTTACGGAGCTCTGCTATACATCGTCTTGTACGGCACTTTCCTCCTGCTCTCAGGCAAGGTGTTCTACGGCTATATCTATGGCGTGGCAGTTTTCGGTACCGTCGCTTTGCATTTGATCCTCAGCCTCATGTCTCCCGCTCTCGACACCGTCCCGACTCCGAACGCCGCCGACCCTACCAACTACAACCCCCACCACAAACCCTCCATGTCCGGTGCCTCGGCTGCCGGCCACTTCTCTGCTACTCTGACCTTCCCGCGCTCCGCTAGCGTGTTGGGCTACTGCTTCCTTCCTTTGGTCCTTACCAGTCTCATTGGTATCCTGATTCCCATGGATACCATGTTCGGCTATCTGTTAACTATTGCCGCTGTTGGCTGGTGCACATACAGTTCGTCAGGGATGTTCTGCGCCGTCGCGCGTATGAGTGGGATGAGGGGTCTCGTGGCATATCCGTTGGCTCTATTCTATGTTGTTTTTGGAATTATGGGTATCTTCTCATCGCGTGGCACTGGCTCGCTGGCTGCGAAGACAGGTGCGGCTTGAAAAGGTTGGGCTTCGATTGATACACATTCTCTGTCTACGCATTTCATGGATGGGTCTTTACGCTAGTGGCTGGGACGTCTAGGGTCTTAGTTATAGACCAGCCTTTGCATTTTAATCATGAATATTATGAAATTCCAACTGTGTTTATACATCATTCATTATGTATTATTAAATTCGCCTGTCTTCTAAAATTGTAAACTCTGCGGCCCTTCACTTGATATGCAAACATGCCCATGTTCTCATTATCACATTTAAGTCTAAATCAACGCCTAGAAGGATCATGTACTCGTTGCGTCCTGAGTTGGTGCCCATTTAGACAGCCACTCTCTCGCCTTCTCCAAGTCGCCACCCGCGGCTTCGGCTGCTGCAATACACCATGGTAGATCATACACTTTGTTATTCCCTTCAGTGCTCTCTGCTGCAATCAACTCCGCGAGATTGCGACGGTGTTGACTTGTTTCATCAGCACAGAGATATAAAGGCGCCGTGTTAGACACATCCGGCTGCATATTAAGAGCTTCGACAAGTGGGCGTGTTAACTTCATGATTTCCGCCACACTCATCGTGACTGGAGGACCAGAGTCAGATGCCATTTTCTGCTTTGCCGTTTTGCAATACTCATTCTGACACCAAGGCTTTCCACACCCGGTCATCATCTGGGAAAGATATCGGCGTTCAATGCGGCGACGCAGTGCTTTACCCTCTGGATCGTGGGTGTCCACATACAGGGGTCCGAAGCAGAAGCTGCACAGGCCAACAGACTCATTGCCAGTTTTGTTCAATGTCCTGCCGCAATTCCTGTTCATACAGATGCGCGGTGCCGGTCGAGAAAGGCGCTCCAGGTCATGGTGACGAAGATGGGTGTTCATGTCTCGTAATCGGATAATCTTATTACACAGATGGCATTCCGTGGTGCGTCCTCCGTCTACCAGTTCGTGTGGAGTGAGGCCGGAGAGCATCACCTCGGGGTCACGGAAATCGGGGTCAGAGTCGCCTTTCTGTGGCACGAGCAGATGGCAGAATTGACAGAGAATCAACTTCCCAGGACAATCTGTAGTGCGATGTTGCGCAAGACTAGGAAGTCCTTCGAACTCTCCCGCACAGTCGGTACAATTGTGTTTTTGGTGGAAGATAGCGTCATGTTTTTCTTTGCTTGGTGCATCATTGCCATGGCCGGAGTCGTGTGGGCAGTGCCAGTGACATTGCCATTCTGGAGACCGCTTTTGGAAGACATTCTGACACTGCGGACATAATACATTATTGCGAAGACAGAAGTTCTCGTGCAGAACTAATGTCCGTTCAGGAACCCATTGCTGGCAGTTCTTGCACTGCACATCGCCAGGCTCGTGGGAGTCTTCCGTCTCATTACGCCTGACTGACGAATCAAGCGGATTCACTGTGATCCGCAGGTGGTATTGCGATGGTGACTGCTGCTGTGTATCAGATGATTCACTGCCTGCAGGATCGGCGTGAACTGCTATATAGAGGGCCTCGGCGTCTTCCAGAACCACATTTGTAGGCCGAAGATCGAACGTCTTGTGCGCCTCGCTCGAGAAATCCCCCCAAGGCATGCATATCCGATCTTGGTCGACTTCTTTGGCGAGTAGAAAGGGGACTAGCAAAAAGGCTCATTTCTGGGTTGTCGGTTGTGAGCTCAATCCGAATAGTATCTTGGGGGTTCCAATTTCGAAGTTCATAGTCCACATATTCCCCAGGCAATACTTGGGCAGTGACGCCTTCTCCAATGCTGAGGGTACCACCGATCGAACTGCCGCTAGCCGTACCCGGCGCGCGTGAAGCCTTTTCCAATCTCTTCTGTAGCGTTTCTCGGGCCTGTTCCTCCGACAATGCAACGATGTCAACTTCAAGGTCCGTATCCACCACGCAGATTCCTTCGCCTTCGGGAAACACTTTATCCACCAAGAACCTGAATGACTCGCTCCGCGTACCCGGCACTGTCAGAAGCTCGCCCGTCGTGAGGGTCGTAAAGTTGTCCCGTAAGTATCTTTCCAAAAGAGCCTTCCAGTCTTCAGGATCGTATCCTGCTTCCAGCGGACGGAGGCGAACATAGGTACCCTTGGGTAGTTGCTTCGCATGTACTGTGACCGCGGGGCCAGCCCGTGGTGATGGTTCCCTTTCTACTTGCACCGCCGGGTCTTGCGGTTCGCCATTTTCGCCCAAGAACTCTTCATCCTTGATATCGAGTGAGTCTCTGAGCAACGTACTCAGCGCGACTTCATTCTCTTCAGCCGAGAACTCCCGAATGCCCGCATAGATGAATCGACCATTGAGAGGATTGACAATGCGGAAGATCAACGGGTGGGGTAGTTGCTGCTGACGTTGCTCGACCTCTTGACGGGCGCGTGATTCGGCGGCGAAGGTATGGTGGTTGAAGGGATCAAATGACGGAGTAAGTACACGAGGATTCCCGGAGGGGACAGCTTGAAGCGGAGCGGCAGCTAGCAGCTGTTCGAGCGCAGATTGTGGTAGAGTGATTTTGTCACCGGTTAATCGAGGCGCCCGCTCTGGTGATGCGACGAGCAGCTGGGACGACCACACTAAAGTATCTTCAGCCATGATGGATATTGATGGTGATTAGAGAGAGAATGCATCTTTAGTATGAATATTCCAAGGCAGCGAGGACGGACGGAAATAGCGGCGAAGGCGACAAAACTCTATACTTCAAGTCCACCGCTTCTCTCTCCGCTTATTTGTATAGACGGGGGAGGGACGTGACAGATCTTCCCTTGTGTTTCACTGTCTTTGGTTGCTTTTATGAATAATATAAGGAATATATATTTTGGATCTGTATTTATATTCCACCTATATACTGTATCTACCTACATGTTTCCAAGGTTATATGTGAATTACAATACACCTAATATATATATCTATACAGTTCTGCCCGACAAAATCCAGGTTTTGCCAGATCTGCCGCTACGGCGGTCTGTACAGCCGATAAGAGATAAGAGTTTCAATTCTGGAAGCCTCCACGCTAGACACTTCGCTTTAAAATCAAGTTAATGTACTACATCCTGTTGTATGCGATAATCCCAAGATTCGCCTTGATTACCAATACCAAAAAAGGAGGTTGAATCAAACCCTGGAATTTAATAGAAATCGCCACGCATTCGCCCGCGAGCACTGGTATTACACCAGTCACACTGCCAGACAGGTTAGTATATGTCCTCATTCGATTATGGGGCCCTCGGTTGGTGAAAGACGTACCAGTGTCTTCGAGCATCCTTCATTGTGCTGAATGCAATAATCACCTTGGCAGCCTTGGCATGTGTGCTGGCATTCTACCTTACAGGAAGCACACTATTATGGTCAGAAAGAACTAACATCGTAAAGCCGGAGAGTTACTCACAGTAGGGCCACATTCCCAGCAGTCTTTGCTTACACCTCGTTCCAATCTCTACATGACAGGGATCAGCGAGATGGACGGTTGGCAGGGCAGATTCAATTTCAACATACCTCACGTTCCTGCAGTTCAGCGGCACTGGGGTGGACTGCAGTCTGATGCGGGGACAGGCTTACTCGTACAGGCTGTGGGTTTGGTAGACAGTTACCACAGAACCATTTATTGCACCGATGGCACCAACAGTTGGTAAGGCAGTCTGCGCAGCGGGCAATAAGGACGGGATGCTCGCCTGGAATTAGCTCGGGCTGTTTCGCCGCTGCAACGCTAGATGAGTGCAATGGCGGGGGACTAAGCATCGGAAATTGAATATCTGGGGATTGGCTCCAAATAGCCGGACCTTCGGGGGAGCTGTGACATCCGTCACATCCACGGGGCCCGAGGGCTACGGTTGCCACGGCAGGTCCGAGCAATGGAACCTCAGCCGGGGTGCCGTCCGCGGTCGAACTGTATAGATCGGGATCGTGTCTCGGGCCACGACAAAGAGCAGCGTCAAAGGCAATGATGCCCTCACATTTCTTAAGCACCTGAGCCCAACCTTCCTCGAGGGTGTGCTTGAAAAGCTTCCCTGATGCGCTGTACCACTCGTTTTGCTGCCTTCCCGATGAGGATCCCGCGGAGGCGCCACCCTCCTGATCAGAGTTAGATGGGGTTTGGCTGGGTGCCCGCGAATTTCCCACACGGGTTCCCCACCAGTCTCGGTATCGGGGTCGTGCCACTGCCCGAGGTCCCGTGTGCATGGGAGAGAAGTGGTAGATACCCTTCACTCTCGGAGTACCCGCAGGGCGTGAAGGCCGAACGGCATGCTGAATGACCTGCATAAGCTTGCGTTCGTTGAGATGGCGGCATTCGCGAATAGACAGGATATTGACGTTGAAACGATCCGTCGAAATGATATCGGCCACCAGATCAGCCGGCACTGAGACCCCGTCCAAGATCAGAGTGCGCACATCTTGCAATATACCTCTGCGTTCGAGACTTGTAAAAATGCGCTTCAATGGGGCGGAGTAGATCTCGTCCTCGGTCTGGGAGTCGTTCTCCGCTTGTGTTACTGTAGGGACTTCTGCGCCCCGACAGCGGGACAGATCAAGATGTCGGAATACATATGGCGTCTGAGTGATTACTGTGTGTAGGCGGCGTGAAGTTGAGCTCAACGTCATCAAGGAAGATACTGAGAGATATGGTGCCATCTGGTCGAGGATCAAGCTATTGCTCAGAACATCCTCTAGTCCCGTTCGGTGAGGGGATTCCGGTGCTATAGATTGCATATTTGATACCACCCGTTCATTGGGTAGTTCCCGCACGGGCTCCAGGCCGAGTTCCTTCAGCGTCAAACGGCGAGACCCATAAAAATCGGGGGCGCGGCCGATTAGGTCCCGTCTGTAGGCAGTCATGGCGCCTACGGCGAGTTCGTCACCGTGGAATCCAAAGGGCGAGGCATTGGGTTGGATATCCCGGAGGGCAGCACGGGCTTTGACCAGCTCACTTTCCAGGAGATTGATTGTCGATTGTAAGACGACAGACATGGCTTCGGTTCTCTTAGGGTCAATGGCAAAGGCTATCGAAGACCAGAGGTCGGACATAGTCCGGTAGATTTATCCAGGGAAAGGGAAATGGGAAATTTAAAGTCAAGCTTGAAAGTATAGCAAAAGGGGGGTGGGGGGGGGGGGGTGAAGGGGAAGGGAATAGTTTAAATGAACAGGGGATTCGGATAAATACAATCATTGGCATTGTCTGATTCATTCCTGAGTCAGATTTGGGAAAAGAAGGGAAAAAAAAAAATAATAAAGAAGTAGTCCGTACAACGTAGAGTATAGAATGGGAGGTGTGGAGTTTTGTGGAGAGAATCCCTAGTATGGAGTAGTAGATCAGGAAGATTCCATTTTTGGAATATTATAAATGTTATACACAATATATACCTATATAGTAGGTACAATATATGGTATAGTTATATACTATATTACCTATGTACCTATATTGATATTCTAATTCGATTGAGTAAAAGAGAGATAACCAGGCCAAAAATGGACTGTCGGTCAACAACTTAGTTCACATGCGTGTACATACAATATACAACATACAACATACATAAAATAATAGATCTCTTATTACAACTTATATGTTATACAATATAGTGTTCTAATATTATATAATTTTTATCTCTAAACTGTCTTGGCCGTGCAAGGGATTAAAAAGTCCAAAATACGTGAAAGTGTCCAAAGTATAGAAAGTGGATGTACCTCAAGGGGTCAAATCCAAGACGTTGGGAAATGATCCACTGGTCACGCGCAAGTCCGCGTCAGTCTAAACCGGCAAGGGGAGAAATGCGTGGTCCAATGGGTTTAATCTATACATATGTATTAACCGACTCTTGATCTCATACACGATATACATATGTACTATGCTAATACATTCTCTAGATATACAATACTCCGTATACCTATACCTTATACTAATACGGACTACGGACTACACTCTCGACACATTTTTTTTTTTTAACCTGCCAAGACAATAGTCAGAGATCCCTGAATTCCGCGCCAAGGCCAATTGAGACATCTCTGATCTACACGGTCCGCGGCATCGTGCCAAGCCTTCACTCATGGACTGTTGTATGTACCATACCACATATGTATGTACCATACCACATACTCCGTACGGAGTACCATTCGAGATAAGCTGAAGCTGCCAAGCCCTGTGGTGCAGATCCTCCTTTCTCTTCGCCAGTTGAGAAAAAGGAGTCCAATCGAGTTCCGTAGATCTACTTTTAGCATCTCCTTGCACGTCAGATCACATATCCCAGTACTCCGTACTCGGTAGATAGCTGATACACTACTACGTACTCCGTACTCCGTACATGTAGTTGGACGGAGAGTATGCACCGAGACCAAGCAGGCAGCCGCCCCAAAGAGGTTGCCAAGAAATAGTTACGCCTCTACACATCACCTGAAATAGGATCCTGACACGTCGCATAACTATGCGTTTACTTGGGGTGAGAATTCTCAGGGTAGGATTAGAACTAGTGATAAAATGTCGTCGATCGTTCCCCAAGCCCCCGGGATCCACCCCCGCTTCGGAGAGGACTCTACTTCCACAGCTTCGACACGGCCACCTCCTTATCATCGTGCTTGTTGAGAATCTTGGCGGTGGCCAGGTCAAAGTCTTCTTGTGTGACATGAACCCGACGCTCGCGGAGTGCATACATTCCTGCCTCTGTACAGACACCCTTGAGCTCGGCTCCAGAGCACCCGTTCATCTTCTCGGCAATCTTGGTCAGGTTGATCCCACGGGTCAGATTCATCGACCGAGAATGGATCCGCAAGATGTCGGCACGGGCTTCGACGCTACAAAGGGAAAGTAAAGTTAGCATCGTATTCAAGAAGCAAAGAAAGAAAGAAGGAAGGAAAGAAAGAAGGAAAGAAAGAAGGAAAGAAAGAAGGAAAGAAAGGGAACAAGCCATAAACAACAGGGGTGAAGTGGGTTGGACTGACGATGGAGGGGGGGAATTCGATCTTTCGATCAATTCGCCCAGGCCGAAGTAGGGCGGGATCCAGAATATCCAGCCGGTTGGTCGCCATGATAATCTTAATGTTCTTTGTTGGCTCGAAGCCGTCCAACTGGTTCAACAACTCCAGCATAGTGCGTTGCACCTCCGAGTCACCGCCTCCTGATGAATCTATCCGGCTTGATCCAATACTGTCAATCTCATCCATGAAGATGATACTTGGTGCATGCTCCCGTGCCATGACGAAAAGCTCACGCACCATCCGACTACCTTCACCGATGTATTTCTGGACCAGTTCTGAACCACTCACTCGGATGAATCGGCAGTCGGTATGGTGAGCGGCTGCTCGAGCAAGCAGGGTCTTGCCGGTTCCAGGTGGACCGTAGAGCAAGACACCCTTCGGCTGTGCGATACCCAGAGATTCAAAGAGCTCGGGGTGCTTGAGGCCAAGCTCGATGACTTCCTTGATTTCCTTGATTTGCTGGTCTAGGCCACCAATCATGTCGTAAGTACTGTCGGGGACCTTCTCGACCATCATGAGTGCAACCAGAGGATCGACCGAGGACGGCAACATCTTCTCCAACTTGTAAGAGTCAGACAGGAGAGCGACTCGCTTGCCCACAACGAGTTTGCTAATGTCCACACCATCAGAGATATCCACCACTGCGATCACGGAAATCATAGTGTTAGTGTAAGCCCGGTCGTCAAAAGCCAAGAGAATTGGAATGGACAAAGCCTACCGTATTTTCCTTCCGGGTGTACCTTCACCAGGACCTTCTTGGTGCTCATCACCTTCACCACCTCGCCAACGTAGGAGCCAGGTTGTTGCAACAAGCCAAGCTCTTCGCGCAGTAGACGGACTCTCGAGTTGTAGTCATTGCGCTGCGCTTCTAATCGTCGTAGAACAGCCTGGCCTTGAATAATCTCGAGCTTCATGCCCTCGATTTTATTGCGATAGTAGTTGTCCAGAGCCATGATGGCGAATGGGCTGATGACGCTATAGAGACTCAAGGGCTGTCTGTCTTGCACAGAGCGCAGATGAAGTAAAGAAAAAGACCTTTATCTTTCTGCTCAGAGAATAGTATATCGAGGATTCGGCCAGGGGAGATGTAGCTCGGGGGTAGAAACGGAGAAGTTGAAGCTGGGGTTTGGCGAGCAGAGCAGTCCAGCTGTAGGTGAAGCTCAGGTCCGGTGCCCGTTCGGTTGTGCTGACTAAGAGAGACAACAATTACAGCCTGAAATATAAGGTTACTTAATTAAGACAAACAAGTCAAACACCCTTTCCATGGATGAGAACTTTGGGACCTCGGGAGCTCCCCACGCAATGAGTCAGCCGTGGATTTGATTGGGCGGTCAGGCCTTGGAGCTGCCCAGGTGGCTGATGATCGGGTCATCTGCAACGAGAAGGCAACGGTCAAAGAGCCATTTCTCCCCTTAGGCATACCTTTTTTTACCCACGAGTTTCGTCCTACCTGGACCTGCAATGATTTATATGCGTCTCAATTAATGAAACTTTCCTTGATATTCTTGATTCCTGCGTTTCACCTAGATCTATTGGGTCCGATAATGTCACTGGGAACTTCGGTCTCATTGCTTTGACCTTTTTCTCTTTCTTACTTTATTTTGGGGCAACAAAGACAGCATAAAATAGAGAGGAGACCCTTGTCTTTGCGATTCTCTCTTCCTTTTTCTCCAGCTTCGAAGGTTCACTGTGTACTTGTCAAATCACAGCGTTATGGCTGGTGATAAAGGAGACCCTGACTCTTCGGAGTCGACGCAGCCTTCTGCAGCGGCGAGAACCGAAACACCGACTTCTGGACCAGTGCCTCCAATTAGATCATCTGCCTCCACGCGGAGAACATACGGTAAGCTGCCGTTGGTGTAACCTACGACAATGACGGCTTAGGCTGATCCAAAATTGCAGGTACACTCGATCCATCCTCCCTGGAGGCGACCAATCCCGAAGTCCGTGATGATGGCCAAGAGGAGAGTTCGACTCGCGCCTTCACGACCCAGTCGTCCACAGTCCCTGATAAGCCCCGAAAGCCCTCGGTATCGCGCCGCATGTCTTCCAAACGTCCAATCCCCCACAGGGGGCAAGGGTTCTCGACAGACGATGATGTCAATGAGGTCAAGCAATATATGACAATGAAGCAAAGTGCGAATGCGCAACAATCCCCCAGGATACGTCCACTACGGGCGCAAAGCTCGACCTTGAGACGACGTCCCAGCGTTCGTCCCAGACCCTCTCCAAGGGCCGATTCAGAGGGTTACAACGCGGACGAAATAGGCTTGCCTGAACCAAGTCTGGACTATGAAGAAGACGTCCCTTTTACACAAGCCGGGCATAGCAGCGGAGGGGAGAGCGACGATGGCGAGGAGGAGGATGGCATAGAAGACGATGAAGACGCAACCAGCGATGCTGAGAGCTTCACACTCAAAGACCGTCAACAGGCCATCAACGAAACACATCCGTTTGGTATCAGGATCTGGAAGCCTGCGTTGTACAAGAAGAGCCGTTCTGTAGAGAAGACGGCTGAGGGTGATATCCACTCATCTCCTGGAGGCTATGTTAGTCCCATGCTTTTTTTGACCAATCTTCTATGGTCTTTGTTCTTTGGATGGTGGCTTGCTCTTTTCGCTCTGTTGGCCGCAGTTGCATGCTTTATCTTTTCCTACTCATCCAGTGCTGTGGCATACGGAAGAGTATTTGCAGGTCTTTCGCGGTATCTGTTGTACCCGTTCGGATCATATGTTCTTTTGGAGACTGATGAGAATTATGCCGAAGAAGATGAGGGCGAGGGACGCAGTATCAGTGAATATGAGCAATGGCAGAATGGCGACCTGGAACATGGTCGTCTTTTCTTCGGGCCTCGCAGAGATCGGTCCCTGGTCGGTAGACGAAGAAACAGCGTCGATTCAGCCGGTGAGCAAGACAGCCTTCTCGGGAGGCCCCAGCGTGGGCAGCGCGAAGACTCTTCGCAGCTCGCTCAATCCAAGCGTCGCCTGTTTGGGCGGGGCGAATGGACCTTGGGTCGTGTCGTGTTCTTCATGTTCTTCTACTTCTTGGTCGGTCCGTTGATGCTTATGGTATCGCTCATCTGCTGGCTCTTGGTGTTTTGGATTCCCATGGGCCGTGTAACGATCATACTTGTGAGCCATTTACGCAGACATCCGCTAGCACTGTCCTTCCATTCCGATTCCAGATATGCTAGGTTGAGCACCACCTCATCTTCGTCTTCCATCCTTCTTTGCACCTACAGAGCCGCAGGAACGAGGTACTGGAAATACACTCTCGATGGAACGAACATCTTCCTGATCAATCTTCTTGGTGTGGTTGTGTTTGTGATTTTCGACTACTATGTTTTGGGCCAATTCTTGGGCTTGCAGAACTGGCTCACGCATCCGGCCTTGATCTTCCCTCTCGCTCTGCTCTCCATTATTCCTCTGGCCTATTTTATTGGGCAAGCCGTTGCCTCGATCTCCGCTCAATCTTCTATGGGTTTAGGTGCTGCCATCAATGCTTTCTTCTCAACTATCGTAGAAGTATACCTCTACTGTGTCGCTTTGACTGAGGGCAAGGCTCAGCTTGTCGAGGGAAGCATCATCGGTAGTATCTTTGTCGGCATTCTGTTTCTCCCTGGTCTGTCCATGTGCTTCGGCGCACTCAAACGCAAGACCCAACGGTTCAATGTGAAATCAGCCGGTGTGACCTCGACGATGTTGTTGTTTGCAGTGATTGCTGCTTTTGGTCCCACCCTCTTCTACCAGGTTTATGGCAGTGTAAGTTTCACCTTCCTTCGCAAACGATTTCAAACTGACCGGTGTATAGCATGAGCTGAACTGTCACTCGTGTGTCAGTTCCCTCGATCCAGAGACCCGCGATTGCCGTCGCTGTTATTTCTCACAAACAGCGGCTGTCGATGACCATTTCTTTCAGAGGGCGGTACAGCCATACGCATGGATCGCCGCTGTTTTCTTGTTCCTTTCATACGGCATCGGCCTATGGTTTACTCTCCGGACCCACGCTGCTCTTATCTGGGCATCAGAGATGGAAGAAAAGAAGAATCCCCAGGCCCCTGCCACCCAATCTGCGCAAGATTCGTTCTACGAACCACGACACTTGCTGTTTCCAAATGCCCAACCCGAAGCATCCGGTGCCGCTTCTAGGCCCAAAGATTCGATCCGCGAATCTCAGCTGTATAAACGAATCCTAGGCCAGTCATTAAAGCATTTTGGCTTGGAAGACAATGGCTCGGGCAATTGGGACGGAGTTGGAAGTGAAGCTACCACAGATATCAAAAGCAATTTCCCACACTTGGTGCCCCCCCAATTCCAGCGGTGAGGACGGTTGCCCCGTGCCAAGGTTTGTCCGTAGTATGGCCAAAGAAGACAACGAGCGTCTTGTACGCCAGTTCACGGAAGTGGCAGCAACAGCAGCAACGGTGGCTGCTCGGGATGCGGCTCGAAGTCGCAAGCCCAATGTCCAACACCATCAAGCTTCTGTTCGTCAAGCTAGCCGCCCTGCTCTAGAGCGATCACGAAATACAGCTGGAGAAGAGCTTGAAGATCTCGGGTTGCCTGTGGATCACACTCATGCTAGCGGAGGACATGATGCACCCAATTGGAGCAAAGTCAAAAGCTCTGTCATCCTTCTTGGGGCAACTGTCCTCTATGCGGTGATTGCTGAGATTCTTGTCAACACAGTTGATGTTGTGCTAGAGAACGTGGATGTTGATGAGAAGTTCCTCGGCATTACTCTCTTCGCGTTGGTGCCAAACACAACGGAATTCCTGGTACGTTGGTTATTGAAGGCTCTCTGCCTGAGTCGAATTTGAATTTACATTGTTAACTAACACCCCAAACAGAATGCCATATCATTTGCCATGAACGGGAACATTGCATTGTCTATGGAAATTGGATCTGCCTACGCACTGCAGGTCTGTCTCTTGCAGATTCCTGCTGTGGTATTCTTCAGCGCTTTCTACGGCCGCTCGCTGGACCCATCCGAGCTTGTCAGCCACTCATTCAAGTAAGATCTCTCTCTTTATTTTCTCTCTTTTCGTTCCATCTCTAGCTGAAGTGCTATGGCTAACAACATATCTCAACAGCCTGATATTCCCCCAGTGGGATATGATCACCGTTATTCTGTGCGTCTTCCTTCTCTCGCACGTATACGGCGAAGGAAAGAGCAACTACTTCAAGGGATCCATCCTTTTGCTTACTTATCTCGTCGTTCTGCTTGGTTTCCACATGTCGGGATATGTGAATATGGATAGAATGGGCGTGGATCGCTTTGATACTCTAGCCATAGGCGGCATCAGTACTTCTGACAAGTTCTACACTGTCGGCCGAACAAGAGGCGGGGTGGCCTACTAGACAAAGTGCATATATTGACTGGTGATTATGGCTTTTGTTGCACAAGGCATTCATTGGCTTGTCCGAAGTAATGTTGCATAGCGAGCTTCTTCTTCCTTTCTTTTTTCTGGTTTTTCTGTTTATATGCTTGACGTTTATATGGAGAGTGTGATTTGTCTTCTTTACTGTCCTGATGACCGATGACCTGAGCTTTATAGCTCAATGCATTAGGCATGGCTTTGCAATAATTACATGTACGATTTTGAGATTGTTAGTTCATTCATGCTTTTTATTGTGCGGTAATGACTGATACCAAGTAACCCGAACAGAATAATATGTGAACCGTGACCAATATTCCAGTGCCCATGTCCTTTTCTCTGTTTTTGCGAAGAGAAAATCGTCACGATCGTCACATCCAATTAGGTGGACTTCGACTTCCAGGCCCCCACGGCGTCATCCACCATCCCACGATATTTCTGTTGCTTGAAGCACTGTTCCAGAAAGACCTCATACTTAACACCGAGCAATGCTTTCTCGTTCTTATCTTCTGTCGGCAACACCTTCTTGCCAGGCTTGCTCATCCGATCCATGATATCCCATAGATCTTCAGTTTTGCCTTGGGAGTCAGCGCTAGCAGCCTTAGCGCCGAGCATAGCAGCACCGTGACATACCGCAGCATGAATGTACCGAGGAATCAGCACAGGCATGTCACAGGCAGATGCAACGAGGTTGACCAGAATGTCATTCTGGCATTGTGAGCCCGACATGAACACCGAGGTGATACGGTGGCCTGCCTTGTTCATTGTCTCCACGATCTGCTTAGTTTGTAGCGCAATGAACTCCATGGTGGCATAGTAGTAAATGGCAAGACCATCCACAGATTTGTCGCTGGTCAGTCCAAATATGGATCCAGTCATGTTAGCATCCCCTATAGGCGATCGGTTCCCCCACAGGTCACCGTAGAAGAAAAAGTGGCGTCCGAGATAAGATACACATGGTGCTCCTTGGCCATGTGCCATCTCCTTGAGATGCTCGTTCAGGTATTCGTAGATGTTGGCATGGTATGACTCGGCAATCGAAGTAGCCTGGTTGAATGCAGGGTGAGTCTCAATTACGTGCTTCAGCAATTCTCCGGTAGCAGATTGCCCACCCTCGGCCATCCAGTATTCGGGGAGAATGGTATCCCGATATGGACCCCAGACACCATCAACAAACACCGGGTCTGGCGACATGGCAAGGTGACATGTTGAGGTTCCTGCGACAGCCGCGAGGCGAGAGAAGGCCTCTGACCTATCAAGTTTGGGGATATCTGCGCTAGATTGACCAGGGTCCAGATCGACCTTGGATCCGACGGTACCGATCCAGCCAGCGTAGGCGTCGATCACACCACTACCAATGGCGATACCAGCTGGCAGGCCTAGTTCGGCTGCAGCCTTATCGCAGAGAGTGCCAACCAACTCACCGGCACTTAAGTAATCACCGTTCTGTGGCAGCAGAAGTCAGTCAACTGCATCATTGTCAATTAGGGAAAGGCTCACCACCCCGTCGACTCCGCCCATGCGCTTGAAGTTATCTTCGGTCAGGTCCCCCAGACCAATGTCCTGCAAGAAATCTTCTTGCCATCCCTTGACGCTCCCATCGACACCAACGGGTACGTATCCTTGCTTGCAGACCACGCTGCAGAAACTCCGCTTTTCGTTGCCCGTAGCAATGTGCGTAAGGGCATCCGCCAGATCATAGAACTTGCATTTGTCAAAGAGCTCCTTGGGCATGTGGTTCTTAAGCCAAAGAACTTTTGGGATCTCCATCTCAATGGACATCTTTCCGCCAACATAGCGCAGCAGGTTGTGGTTGGTCGCATTGATCTTCGCGGCTTCCTCAACTGGACGGTGATCCAGCCACAAGATCACGTTGCGGTCCGAGTCGAAGTTCGGGCCCGTTACCGAAATCGGCTCGTCAGTATCATTGGAGAAAACCGACAAGGAGCAGGTGGCGTCAAACCCGATACCTCGAACCGTGTCAGGGTTGATATTGTGCTGGCTAATAGCGCGCTGGACAGCGACGCAAATGCAATGCCAGATATTGGAGGTCGATTGTTCCTAGAGGCTAGGTAAGACTGATTTGGCACCCAACTTGCTTGCGCTTTTACCCACATAGTAACCGTGCTCTGGTTGCCAAAGACCGATGTTTTCTGAGGCCAACCCCACAATATCACCTTTGGCGTCGATTATGCAAGCCCGAGCGCTACCTGTTCCGACGTCAATGCCAATATAGTGGTCAAGATGAACTGCCAGATCCTCCCGAGGGTCACTGGATGCTTTCCGGGAGATCTGGTGCGAGGCACGACGGTAGGGCAGCGAGGCCATGATGCCGTGGAGCTCTTCACTTTCTTTCTTTTTTTTCTTTTTTGGATTGATAGCTATGAAGCTATAGGTTGCTATTAACCATAGATTAGAGAGTCACGAAACATGGAATATAGGCTCGAAGCAGACTTACTGTTAATGTGTATAATGAGATTGAGGGATGTATTACAGGGAAGGGGAACTGTGTGTAGAGGAGAATAAGGTATGACATGAATTTGCACCAGGACGGAGCAGTCCTAGCCGGTACCTTCGCAGTTTGTACTTTGACGGTACCTGAGAGTTCCGCTACTTGACTGCGATGACTGAGGTACTTTTCATGTACCATATGCAAACAGAGTATGTTTTCTACAATACATATATTATATATACCTAGATACTAGTATATTATATCAATTGGTATAATTTTAAAAAGTCTAATTTAGCAAGTACCAGCTAATACATACATAGGTAAGTAATGTATTCATCAGTACATAATATATGTACTAGTAGTATTGTATGTATTGTATGTAATCGTGGGGTTGGAGCTCGGGAGCTCAGACTTCTCCAAAACGTTGACCATCTCGGTCTCCTGTCTCCTAATTCTCATCGCCATGCGGTTCCTGCTCATCATTCTTAGCGCTGCGTCGCTCCTAATTTCTGTCGCCAATGCCTCCCTCTCGACTGACATCCTATATTGGCCCTTGGGGTCGCCACAACCGTCCGTCCTCGCGCGTGTCTCCTACGACCCAGCCTCATTGAAATCGGACGTGGTCTCATATCACCACCCAAAGGATGACCAGACCGATAATCTAGTACGCGTTGGTCTCTACATTTCAACCCCCACGAACAAAATGCAATGGGTCGGCAGTCTCGTGTCATTGGCCTCTTTATCGGCCAGTGAACAACCAACATTTCGCCTTCACCTCGGTCCGGCCAACGAAGTCTACTCTGTCTCCCTATCTGCATCGTCTGCCAGAGCTGAAGGCTCAACAACTGTCCCTCGAATTGACCTCGTCTCGAACGAATCCGGGACGCAGCCTCACCTGAACAGGCCAGTGGTTGTCGGGCCCGATGGTCAAAACCCAGAGCAACCCGAAGAAAAGTCTCTTTTACAAAAGTAGGTTGCGAATAGCCGTGTATCTTCTCTTTATTTCTTTTGTGCGCTAATTAATAATCTAGGTACTGGTGGGTTCTTCTGATCGTCACTTTCATCAGCATGTCCGGGGGTGGCGGAGAAGGACAGTGATATTCGACTTCTCATCTATTACATCGAAATAATAATTTGAACCATACTTCGCGGTCCCGTCACTCTCCTGAACAGGCTAGCTTGCGTGTTTTCGGGGATATAGTTTCAACTACAAGTCCCGAGACATGGACCTATCCATCTCCGAGTCGATTTAACAACCACTTTTGGCTGGAATAATCCAAGTCTAATTATTGGGATATCGTATATAGAATCTGTAGTTGTACCTGTTAGAACCTACATATGTAGTACCGGATTTTAGGTCCCGATTTTCCTTTCATAACGGCTTGGGCACTCCATAGTGAGCATATAGTCAGTGCAGATATACTTATCCGCTTTCTAGCCTAGAGACAAATAGAATAGGTTAACGTCCACTGATATAGACCATTTATTATCTGCTAGCAACCAAAAATCGATTTAGTATTATCTATAGGCCTGTTTATGTCCTAGTAGTAACTAACAGGTAAGTGCTCAGGTGGATTTTGTTGAGATTGCGTACTCCCTAATGTAGTATATATAGATATAGTAAGGCGGAGAACAACGACAAAACATCAAATGAACTTGAACTTCGAACCTGTGAATGTCCCTTAAACCGCTCATACCTTTGTTCTTTTTAAAAGAGGGGGAAAAAAAGAAAAACCGATGTCTTAACTTGCCCACTTTGTCTCTTTCTGCCTGGTCACCAAATCGGCGCTACCTGAAGGCAACAAAAGGTCTGTGCACGGGTTCGCAAAGTCCTATAAATCTATGCTAAAGCTCAATATTAGACCTGGGACATCAAACATGCTACTTCAACTTCCCACAGAGCTGATACAGCTAGTCCTTCGGAACTGCGACACGTCAACCTACTTCCAGGCAGCCTTTTCAAGCCGCAGGCTTTACGAGATCGCTTCCAGCAGCCGAGCAGTCATTGTTCATCAGCTACACAATACTCCTGGTTGGAACGACGGCATTGAAGTTCATCAGACTAGACATCTATTTGGTGAGTTAATGAAACGGTCTTATGGACAATTAGATGGTGCAGAACATTACGCCATCCCCACCTATAAGTACCAAAACCGGGTGATTGACTACCATGCATCGACAATGGAGGCGTCAGAAGACAGCGTCCGAGCGCTGCTTGTCTTCAGAGGCCACAGCACTGTCCATCTGGTTGACATGAGTCATGGGGGTCAGACTGAGGTCCAATTGAAATCCCCAGGGCAGGATATTGGGGAGGTCGAGATCATCCAGACTGCCTTTGATGGACATGGCGGAGTCTACGTGTTGCACCGATTCAAGCCATTCCCAGACCAAGAGCTGGATACAGACCACCCATTTGTTAAACACGCTCTAGAATCTCCCCCCAACGGGAGTATTCACCTGGCCTACCATCGCTTGAATTCCAGGGAAAATACCATTCGAATGTATGACTTTCCCGAATGGCGAGAGTATAGACCACTGGCTCTGTCTGTTTCCAACGACAAATTTGCAATATCATGGCAAAACATGCTCGACCCCGATGATCATGACGTTGTTCTTTATACCCAGTTCTGCGACGAAGATGACGACGAAGAAGACGATCACTTGATGGAAGGCGCCATGGAAGAAGGGAAGAGAGATAATCCCTGTAAAATTATTCGTTCGTTTCGTCATTCTGTCATATTAGAGCTGGTTTCTGACATCTCTAGATGCCTCTTTTGAGGCCTATGTTTTGACAAGCACCAACGACCAAGACCAATATGCCCTTTTCTCTCGGAAAATAGGCCCTGTGATGAGGTTGGCTTTCAATGATCGAGGTCTTCAGTTGCTCTACCACTACCGAGCTCAAAACATTTATGGTGCCTTTCAGAGACTTGATCGCATTCCTGGGCCCCCAGGCGAGCCGAAGCCCCACGTTAATAAGAATGCATGCACCGTTCAGTTCTCGCCGTCTCTCTCGCTTCAATTCTCAATTGGAATACCATTCTTCGGTACCCATGAGCTCGGCGATATAACTCAGGGAGGACAGTGTCATTGGCAGTATCTCGCCTTCGGAATTGCCACCCATCGTGTTGAGAAATGGACTGTGGCATGCATCCTGAAGTCCGAATCATATACCGGTCCGCGATGTACCCATGTTTTGAATCTCGACCGCGGAAGGCGTTTCGACGACTGGCAGATCATGGCGCAACTGGGGGGGATTCCGGGAAGTACCAACCTCGCATGGATCTCCGGTGGCAACTTCGCGTCGCGGAACTCGTGTTGCTGTCGTTAACTGGAAAACCCTGTATGTATGGGCACTGAACCCCTCAGAATTGATCGAAGACAATCACACTGGCTTTTATCCATCATCGTGGGAAACCTCCACGGGTGTCATCGAGTTGCGACCAGTTGTCCTCCAGTTAGAGGCTGTTTGCTCTCAATTGTGTTTCACTGAAAAGGAAGATGAGTTGGTTGCGATTACTGATCGTGGCGTGATGTTCCTGAATATCGGTTATAGTGGGAAAAGCAAGCAGCCCGTCAAGAGCCAGGGACATGATCATAGTATATAACAAGTTTGAGGAGCTTGGAAAACTTGGGAGCTTTACTAAACTCCTGTCGCTCAGAATGTTGCAGTCAGGCTGCTCAACACCGAGGACGCATCTATGGTTATGAGCCTTCTTCGAAGCAGGGGATTGTAACTGAAAAGGAGCAACTTTGAATCTCATCAAACCAGGACGCTAACATTGTCTTATGCAAAACTACGCAATAAGACCCGAGATTAGCACTGTCCATTTTTCCCTATCCACAAAGCAAACCCGAAACACCAGAAAATGCGGAACCACTAGCTGTATGACATTGTACATAGATCAAAAGAAAACCATGGCCCTGAGAATAATGCAAGGCCAGAAAGGGGTATCCCAGGGTCGTCATCATAGCAAGAGAAAAGAAAAAGTAAAAAGTAAAGAAGAGCCTCGACCAAGGACGTGTTCTAGTCCATCTCAGAAGCGAGCCATTCAAGCACGCTCTCATAGCAGAGTGCATATTGACTCAGGTTTTGTACCATGCTTGGTCTTTGTCTTCGGAAATCCTCAACTGTCTTCGCAATCAGATCAAGATTGGAATCTCCTATCCATTCGGAAGATCCGCTGGGGTTTTGATCCAGGCCTCCACCACCGGCAGCCTGCGCACGTTGCCGTTTCAGCATGTCCAAGACACTATCGACGGTGCAGAAGGTTCCCGTACGCCCACATCCGGCACTGCAATGCACCAGTACTGGCCGCTGACCCTTCGGTTCTGCTTGCTCCCTACTAAAGCTGGAGTTGCTGGTGGCACGAATGACCTTGTTACACTGCTCAATCAGATGGAGAAGATGAGTGGGCTGTGACGTTGTCCCAAAGTCGGGCCAGTAAGGATATTGGAGCTGGGTGATATCCCGAATTGGCTCGAAGGGGAATGACGTATGGCAGATACTGAAGTTTCTCACAGTGATGACTGGATTCTCGTTTGTGCCATCATGTTGGTCGGTCGCCTTAGGGCTGCCAGCTGTGGGGTCGATAGGTCCGCCCTTGGATTCGATATTGATGTGCTTTTCCGAATAGGCCTTTACCTCGAACGGTCCATATTTCCCAGACTCCCAGTATCGGTGGCATTTTATCTGTCCTCGCTCAACCTCTGCGGTGAGGGAAACGAGAAGTCTAACGTCTTGCTCCCACACAACGCGCCAAAAGTCCTGCATATTGTGAGTAACATAACATCAAGCATGGCGAGGGGCTGTCACGCACATCAAATGTATCAGGAACGGGAGCCTGAGTGGCGATGTATTTCCGATTGGTAAGTTCAGCGGAAATATGGTTTGCGTTCACATAATCACACGCCCCAGATGGAATTCCCTCGAGTCGGACACGAGAATGATCAAATGGGTAAATATCATTGTAACGATTCTTCGTGCCTTTCTCTATTCCCGCAACGCGATATTTCTTGGGGCTACCGTTGGTGTCAGCCGAAGGTCCTTCATACGTTAAAGCCTGTTTCATGCGTTCCAATTCTGTCTTCTCCAAAACCAGGAACTTGTTCGAGATAATGTGCCCTTGGTCCTTGGTATCGGAAGCGCCCCTCAACCAGGAAGGGAGTTGCTGTCGCTTCGCTTCGGTCAATTGATCGGGCTGTTTCAGAGGAATTTGGCCGACACCTCCGAGGAGATCCATGTTCTGTCGAATATTCCCAAAGAATGGATTGACGGCAGAGGATGATTCTGGTAAGGCGCAGCCACCCACGACAGGAGCAACAGATTGTAGATTGATTCTCATGGGAGAGGGACGTTTAGAGGATGGTCCGGTCGTCTGCGTTTGTGGCTGCTGAATCAAATGTGGAAACCGCCCCGAGAAACCTCGAAATCCGTTTTGTAAGATCAATCCATCTCCTTTCCAGTCTTCAGCCTGGAATTTATTGAGCAGGTTCAGAAGAGGTGCTGCATCCTTCAAATCCGCCGCCGCGGAATCGTATACAATGATCACGTCACTCTTTCTCCAACAAGCGAAACTCCGTTTGTCGGCGTCGTCTGTGAAAGTGCCCTCTAATTTCTGGGTATCAAATGATCGACGCTTAAGCAGGGTAGTGGGGATGCATAAATTGAGTGACCCTTTGATATTGGCCTGTCTGAAATGAGCAAATGGCCGAACATCGAATAGCATGGTGTTTGACTGAGATGATTCAAGGAGTTCGGCGCAGCGTTCGGCTGATACCCAGGGAAATGAAGCGGGAGTGGCTCCTGAAGAAGCAATGTTAGTATCTTATTAATAGGTCGAAGATGGACGGCCATACCTTGTGGAGTGGGCGTTGAGTTCTTGCCGGCTGGAAGCCTCAGTTCGTTGGGTTGCTCAAATGAAAAATTTCCCAGCGAATGTGAAGGTGAGGGATTTGACCATGACGTCGTCTGGGGAGAGGAAGATCCATGCAATGCTGATTCTCGGCGTATGCGGCTGGTTTCAGTCTCAGTTTTCAGTAGATTCTTCAATCCCGCTGATACTGATTCTTGGGAAAACATTGGTAGTTTTGGACTCGGCAGAGGTTGTGAGTGGGGCAATGTACCCCAGTTCTTTTGCATGGACAGCCCTGGGTTGGAGGTCTGTTGATTGTGCGGGCTTTGCACAGCCATGCCAAAATAATTGGGACTTGACCTTTCTGTAAAAGCCGCGCTAGACATCATGCCCGTAGTTGATGGGGACATGGTAGACTGGAAGGACTGTGTGACACCACCATCATGATGACCACCCTGCGCACTTTGTACCCAAGGTGAGGAGGGTGAGCGTCCTGGGCCTGTCATGACAGGCAGGTTGGCTTCCACGACTCCAGTTCCTGGTCTGTCGAAACACGGTCAGCTCAAATCTCCCTTGCCAATGACACCCGCAGCTGTGTAGCAGATAATTACAAACGATTTCACAAGAATCAGACTGACAGGTGCTCCCAAGCTCCGGACCAAGATATCAGGGTCTTCGAAGACCTAGAACCGTGGCAGAATCGCTGGTCATAAATGGCATCCAATACGCGAAGGTGAAACCGAGTGTCTCAAGTAAGAGTTGAAGGGAAACTTAAGTAAAACTTCAGGTGTAAGGACTTCGAGATATACGCAACTGACGTAGCGAGATGCAAAGAGGGGCAAGAAGCGAATAGACTGGGGTCCAGCCAAAGGGGAAAACCAGCCAATGGAACGAAAATGCCAAATAGTGGGGGGAAATGAACAGGTCTGATATCAGAGAGAGGGCATCTGTGTTATTGCATGATTAATAATCTGGAACTGGCCCTGAGTTGAGAGAAAATGGGTGAAGAAGAAATTTGGGGGCTTCGAGAAGAAAGTTATGACGTTGTTGTGTGGGGGATCACGGGTTCACCAAGTTCTGACGTAGTAGGTGGATTGGTATATTTGTTTTGGAACAAATTTATTTTTATATATATGTCTATCTATATATAAAGAGACTGTGAGTGTACGCATCTTCCAGGGAAACAATAGATATATGTTGTATACGTGGATATAAAAGGATACATAGAAGCACTAAAATACTAAAGAACCCATCTGGAAGCCCGGTAGTCTCGCGTCCGGGCTCCAGCCATATATGGCTGAGTAAGCAGTCGACGAACGACCTCTTCCATTATGGATTCAAGATAGATCAAAGATGGATCAATATGCACCAACATCTATATATATATATATATATACACACAAATCTATGTACTTAGGATTGAATTTATGTCCAGCTTGTCTTTAGCTTGATCAATATCAACAATGACCTCATCTCAGGTCCTGGTTAGTCGCGAGTCTCCAAGGGACCAACCGTAGGAGTGGTTCCACTCATGCAGGTTTCACGTCAATATGGCAAGTGATAAGATGAGACAGCAGATTCGAGAGGGAATCCTTCCCCCAATTTCACAATAAATGGCCCAGCATATAAGATCTGGGAACCGGTAATGTATTGTATGTTGTATACAACTTTCGAGAGGCCGAGAAAGTGAGCGAGACCGATTCCAATGGCTACCTACATAAGTAGCGATATTGGTGCATAGGATACGTTGTATGCGAAGGTCAGCCAGATAATTGAGTGGCTGCCGCCCCCTGATCTCCTTCATCTCCACACAGCAATGTACGGTAATGTACCCCTAGCAACGAGCTCATATGCTAGGTGAGATCATGAGTGTTTTCGTCACATTCGAGGATGTCAGAGCACTTGCGTAGTCGAATTCAAAGCGTTACAGCCTTCCATCCGGTTCACCTTTGAATCGCTCTACTCGCTTCTGCTCCCATTGGTCGAGATCTTTGGCCATGAGTCTCTGTAAGCGTGCACAATAATCAGCATTCAGTTCAATTGCCAGGCAATAAAATCAGGACCAAGCAAGCAAAACATACGTAGTATTCTTCCTTTTCGTCGCCTACAATCCTCCTCCTCGGGTTGCGTTTGATGCCCTCCTCCCCGTCAGGACCCTTGAGTCCGAGGTCAAATGCTTCGTCTTGACTAAGTTGCTTGACTTTGCGGTCATACCGCTCATACCGCAAGGCAGCGGCGGGTGTCAAGGCAAACGACCCGGCGACAATAACGGCCATGAATGGGAGTCCGAAGAGAATGAAAGGGTGTCGAGCCAGTCGCGCCCGATAGAATGCACCGAGCCGTTCACCGAGGGACGATGATTCCGTAGCCGCCCGACGAAAGGTTTTGGATTGGAACACAGGCATACTTGCGAGTCAATTTGTTGAACGCTATTATTGAGCGAGGACTGGAACAAGAGGTTCATTAGGTTCATTAGTACCTAAGTATCAATGGGTTTGGGTCGTTGAGAAATAAAGGAACAATCGGATTTCGGTCAATCGGTCAATAGATGATCCGAAATACTGGGCTGAATTGTTTAGACGGAGCTTCCTAGCCATTCTCTTCAATTGCCTATTGAGATCTATTGACTCTTAATCGCTGACTTTTTTTTTTTTTGCCGACATAAAAGCAGAGCTCTGCTGAAGCCCCGTTCTTTGCTATCCGAAGCCCAAGAAAATCCACTCCTCGTGGTGGTCATTCTTGTGCTGCTACAGAGCTCTAGGTGTGCGCAATCCAGTTTTCTTGCCCTTTGATCAGCATCCTTTTGCTTAGTCGCCACCTCAAGGTGAACTAATTCAGAGACTAGTTTTGCTGCAATCGTACTTTGCATTTCTTTTTCTCAAAGCTTTCGAACCTACTAGCCCTCCATGGCTTCCAACACCGGCTCTCTCTTCGGAGGGGGTGGTCTTGGAGCCTCGACAACCCCACAGTCGAACAGCCTCTTTGGCGCAAACAATTCGACGACAAGTCCTTTCGCAAATTTTTCTTCTACAGGGACACAAGGCGCGCAAGGCGCGCAAACATCGTCTCTGTTCGGAGGTCAATCTCAGGCCCAGCAACAGCCTGCTCAAGCCCCGACCTTGGGCCAGACGCAGCAAGCCAGCAACCCGCAGACCCAGGGACAACCTGCAAGTCAGTCAACACAGCCTGCATTTTTCAACAGCCTATTGGAGCGTGGGAAAAAGCGACCATTGTCATCGGCCATTCAAAACAACAACTTTGAAGACGTGCCTAGTCTCCAGTTAGGCCTGGATGACATTCGAAGGAAGGCGCGAGAGCTAGGCTCCGCAGGACAAAAGGACACCCCAAGCGGCAAGAACAGCAAGGCGTGAGTTTCATCTTCATCATCTTGTTTCGCTGGTTTTGTTATTCGGTTTGGCTAACCTTGCAATATGTTATCAATAGTCATTATCTTCTTGCAGCTTCCGGCATCCCCGGGACAAGCATTGCGAGACCTCAAGTCCATGGACCCCCAGGCGTCTCTAGCAACCCCAGCGAGAGAACTGGATCACTTTGACCCAGACAACCAACGATTTTTGCGGAATATCCAGCAACGTGGCCGACAAGTCATGATCGCAGAGGGTCTCACCAGAGCTCAGCGGGACTTTGATGCTTTTCTGGAGGAGAAAGTGGACATGGACTGGGAGGACCAACGTCAAAAAATTTTCCACCACTTCGGGCTGTCCCAGAAGGATGCCGCCGGCGCTGGAGGACTGAAATCTACCACCAGGGGTGCCTTTGGACGGTCAGCAAGACAGTCCAAGCAAACTGGAGCTGCTCCAGCTCACGGACCCTCAACCACATCCCGCAGAAGCGTATTCGGGCGTTCTGGTCTCGAGAAGTCGGTGATTGGCACACCTGGGGCCGGCTTGGCAAACCGTCAAATATTTGAAGACCCGGCAGAGCGAAATGAGGGAACTGCGGCTCACTCGCCTGATCTCAGGTTCCAACGGGAGAAGATGGGACACTACGCTGAGAAGGTTCAACAGTTGAACCTCGCCAGGCTTCAAGGAAAATGCTATCCCATACTCGACGAGTTTTCGTATGTTGAAGTGCAAGCCGGTGGTGATGTAAGTCCTCAAGACCTCCCGCAACTACCTAGGTAGATGTTCGTCCAGCTAATCATTCTTCAGGTACCTCGGCAACTCTTCAACGCATACCAAGCCTTGATAAGAATTGTCCACGAGAAGCCAAACATCATGAACCCATCGGAGCCGGGAGCAGTGAAGGAGCGACAGTACGCGGAAGATTACCTTGAAGAATCGTCCAAATCTCTCAAAGCAATCGAACTTAAGAAACAGATACTTGAAGGCTCTAGGAGTTTCCTTGAGAGCACATTCTTCGACGAAGTGGAAACTGCTATTGCCAAAAACCCCCGGGAAGCACAATTGGGAGGAATTCCAACCGTGATCAACAAGATTCGCGCCTATATCCGTCTTCAAGCCGCGAGGAAGGATCTAGCACCTGACGGCACCGAGCTCCAGATGGTGAACCAAGACTACTGCTGGATTCTCATCTTCTACCTCCTCCGATGTGGTTTCGTGACTGAAGCAGCTGAATACGTGAGTCGGGATAGCGGGTTCCGGTCTTTAGATCACAAATTTGTGACCTACATGACAACCTACGCGCAGAGCAGGAGACTTCCCCGGGACTTGCAGCAAAAAATCAACGGCGAGTTTCAGCAACGCTCACGCAACGCACCTGAAAATACAGTCGATCCTTACCGAATGGCATGCTACAAGATCATTGGCCGCTGTGATCTCTCGCGTCGTCGCTTGGATGGTGTGAAGCAGACCGTCGAGGACTGGATGTGGCTACAATTCAGCCTTGCAAGAGAGGACGATCGCGCCGAAGAGGTTGCAGGTGATGTTTTCGGCCTGGAGGATATTCAGACCGACATCCAAGAGATTGGCCAAAGAGTCTTCACCAAGGGCAACGAGGGACCTGGTGGCTATGGAACTTACTTTTTGCTGCAGATATTGGGAGGAATGTTTGAGCAGGCTGTGCATTATCTCGGCACCTATGCCCCGGTCACTGCTGTTCATTTCGCCATCGCCCTGTCCTATTATGGCCTTTTGCGCGTGTCCGACTTCTACACCTCTGGTGAAGAAATTCGTAAGCTTATCTTCTGCCATGGTATTCTGATATTGCTAACCTTAAATGTTCGCACTTTACGCAGTCTCCTTTACAGTCAAGCAATATCCCCAGATCAATTTCGGATATCTCTTGACCCAATACACACGAGAATTCCGCACTGGATTTGTTGAAGCTGCCATTGATTACTTCACGCTAATCTGCCTCAACGCAGATCTTCCAGGTGCTCTGGGCAAGTCCCAAGCGTCAGTTTGCCATGAGGCCTTGCGAGAGTTCATTCTAGAAACCAGAGACTTCGCCAAATTACTTGGCGATATTCGGGCGGATGGTACTCGCCTCAAGGGAGCCATTGAGCAACGTCTCGATTTGATCAAATTGGTCGACCAGCAAGAATTTTTGAAGACTATTACGGTTCAAGCTGCTGCTGTCGCGGATGATAAGGGGTTGGTCGCGGATGCCGTGCTTCTGTACCACTTGGCAGAGAACTATGACCGTGTCATCGACATCATCAACCGTGCATTGTCAGATGCGATCGCGGTTGAGCTAGGCGGTGCGATGCCGAAACTGCAGCCCCTACGCCCAAGGGTCGACCAAAATCAAGATAGTCAACCAGAGACAGTGCAAGCCGGAAGCAGCCTCAGTTTGACTGCCGTGGATGACCCAGGCGTGCTTGCCAAGAACATGATCAGTCTTTACGATTCGGACATAATGTATTATGGACAAATCCGACAAGTCAACCGTGACGCCTGTGGGTTGCTGCTGCGTATGATGGAAGCAAAGACACAGGTTGAAGCCGGCAGATGGGCGCCAGCCCTTGATGTAAGTGTCTCCAGCCCATGGTTTTATTTTATGATTGAATTACTAATTAGTGTAACAGGCCATCAACGCTTTGAATATTCTCCCCTTGCAAGCCCAGGGCTCCGTACCGTATATTCGAAACACAGCCCAAGCCTTCTCGTCTTTGCCACCCATCATTTCACGCAACGTCGGGCCTGTCATCATGTGGAGCATCACATGTATTGGCTATGAACGCCAGAAGCGTACCTTCGGGATGTATGACAGTGAAGTGCGCCAGGGATTGGCAGATACTTTGCTTGTCATGGCCAAGGATCTCATGGTCTTCTCGGGAATGGTCAAGTACAAGTTGCCGCCACGAGTCTATGAGACTCTGGCTCGTGCCGGGGCGGATATCGGGGCATATTAGATGTGATTCTTCTGAGATACTGAGATACTTTTTTTTTTGGTGTTTAACGGTCTCTGATAATACAATTGAAGAGAATGCAATGATCAATCTTTCTGATCAATACTTTTTAATACCGAATCTTGTGCAATCTATGGATTAGGTTCCCCTTGTAGTAGCTCCGATTGATAATTTGTATGCTACATACAACTACGTACAACATACATCAATGGGTATATATGCACCTAAGTACCCCGTACATGCCTGTAGATCCGCGGACCTCAGAACGTGGGTACCATGACCGGGCCTTCATGCTTCCGCCCCACTAAGCTCTTTCCGAGGCTCCTTCTCCGACACTTTGCTTTGTATTGTATATCTTCTATCTGGGGCTACTCCCCAGTGAAATGGCCATTTCACCGCCATAGGTGGGAATACGGAGCTATACCTGTATTCTGCCACGCTTACCCAGGATGGACCATGCCTCCAACGCGTCCGTCTCGAGCTTAGAGGCTTCTGGCAGCGAGGTGGGATCCCCGCACAATGTTCCTGTGCAGGCGCAAGTCATTTCGGGTACAGAAGATATCGAACGGGCGTGCGATACACGAGACGCGATGAACGAAAACTTGTCCGAAATTGCAAGCCCGATCAATTTATCCGGTGCCCTTGATAAACAAGCATTACACGGGGACGAAAACGAGTCAACACAGCACCGAGCGACCATTGGAGACGCTCACAGCAGCAGCACATCAACGAGTCAAGGCACAAAGGCTACTCCGAGCCTTTTCAACAATCCACCGAATTTGGCGCGCATACGCAAGGTCCTATTCGAGTGCAAGGACCCGATAGAAATCAGTCTCGAAGAGTTTGAAACATATTGGCCTTTTATTGACAACGTATGGGTCAAACAAAGATCAAATGCCAGCAAAGAGGGCCATTGCACCACTGACTATTATATGTGCCGTTTACGGCGTCCAACACACCGCACAACTGAAACTCGCCCCTTGCCAGAGGGTAAACGCCCTCGTAAAAAACGAGTCCGAGAGGGAGGCATCTGTAACTTTCAAATCAAGGTTGTCCGGTTCGAAGGTGCATACTCGACCGTCACTATCGCGAGAACGCCGGGAAGTTGCAGCATCCACTCACATGACCTCGACTACATCGACCGAGTGAAACGGAACTCGGGATTAATGGAGTACGCGCGGAAAGAATCTGTGAAGGGATATCTCCCTTCTTCCATCTATACCAAATTCCAAGAAGAACCCGACAAGCTTGGGGAGGCTGGAGGGCGATTTTTCACTGTGACGGACGTTCGCAATATCTCTGCCAAGTGGCGTATACAAAACCCAGAGGTGAATCTGGTCGCACATGAGGGCTATGAGTACCAAAAAGGTCATGGTATTGTTAAAACACAAAGCACCGACGGTGTCAACGAGGTGTCCTCTCAAACAAAACCAACCTCGATCTCGTCAACTTTACCCCCGGACACATTATCATTCCCTCAATTTTCCCTAGACTTCTTGCATCCTTATCTTCCCAATCAGTCGGAGCGCCGGGAGTTTCCCCATGTCACGTTGTCATACGCATCGTCAATGGACTCCAAGATCTCTCTTCAACCAGGAATGCAGACGGTATTGTCTGGACCGGAGGCCAAATTGATGACCCATTATCTTCGCTCCCGGCACGATGCCATTCTTGTTGGAGTAGGGACAGTTCTTGCCGATAATCCAGGCCTGAACTGCCGTCTGGAAGGGGCCGGTGGATTTGGAGGCCTGGGAAGAATGTGGCAACCACGGCCAGTGATAATTGATCCTATGGGCCGATGGCCTGTTCATCCTGAATGCCGGATGTTGCGTACTGCCGTTGAAGGCAAAGGCAAAGCCCCGTGGGTTGTGTTATCCCCAGGAGCTCAAATCAACCCCCAGACACTAGTGATGCTCAAAGGCTACGGTGGAGATTTTCTTCGCATTGTAGAATACAATCAACACTGGCGATTACGATGGGAAGCCGTCTTCCGTGCCTTGGCATCGGAGGGCATTAAAAGTGTCATGATTGAAGGTGGTGGTACGGTGCTGAGTGAATTGTTGAATCCCGAGTATACAAGCTTCATTGACTCGATTATTGTGACGGTTGCTCCCACCTACCTTGGCCGTGGTGGAGTGAATGTCAGCCCTGACTCGAAACAAGATCAAGAGGGTACACCTAATGCTGCATTGAATCCTCGAGATGTTAAATGGATGCCATTGGGACAAAATGTGATTATGTGTGGAAAGATTCGCGAAGAAACAACCCATTGACGTTCTATTGTCTATAATTTTATTTTATGAATACAAGAAACATATTCACGCGTTTTTACGCGTAACATCAATAAATATGAACATCAATAAATATCAATGAATATGAATATCAATGAATATCAATGAATCAGCCCATTGAGGTGCCCAGGTGGCTGGGGAGAGAATGTGCTACGTTTTGGCTTATGTTTTGGCTTGGCACTTGTTTTTTTTTTCCCCCTTCTACCCTTCACATACCTTTCCCTTTTATTCTTTCAATCTCAGCTTCAAACATTCTTCCCCCCCACTTCCTGTTCTTTCTCATTCTTTGCTATTTCTAATAGCTGAGCCGTGAGACAGAATGCCTCCTAAGAAGAACACATCCAAGTCCGTCGAAGCTTCGACGGAGACGGTAAAGAGAAGTAGTACTCGAGTACGCACCAGCGCCAGACAGGCTACTGTCACAAAGACTGAAAAACAGGTGAAAGTGCCTACGAAGCCAACTGCAAAGTCCACTGGAAAGCCGACGGCGAAGTCCACCGCAAAGTCCATCGCAAAGCCGACTGCAACATCTACCAAGTCAACTGCGAAGCCAAGCAAAATGGCAACTGTTACGAAGTCCACGTCTACAACAAAGAAGCGCAAAGCTGATGAGGAAGTGGAGAAACCTCGCGAAATAAAAAGATCTCGTGTCGCGCAATCCCGTCAGCCAAAGCCGAAAGCCAAAGTTGTCATCAATGAAGCCCCAAAAGCTAAGCTGAACGTTTTTGTCTGTGGTGAGGGTAGCTCTGGTGAGCTGGGCTTGGGCACAGCCAAGAATGTTATCGATGTGAAGCGCCCACGTTTAAACAAGCTTCTGTCTGCCGAAGAGGTCGGAGTTGTACAGGTTGCTGTCGGTGGTATGCACTGTCTAGCTCTAACCCATGACAACAAAATCTTTTCCTGGGGCGTGAACGACCAGGGCGCGCTTGGAAGAGAAACCGAATGGGAGGGTGGATACAAGGACATTGAAAACGACAGCGATTCCGACTCAGACGACGAAGACAGCGGCCTAAACCCGAGAGAGTCTATTCCAACCGCTATTCCTGCTACCGCATTCCCCGAAGGCACTGTCTTCGTTGAAGTCGCCGCTGCCGACAGCGCAAGCTTTGCCCTGACCGATGATGGTCTGGTCTATGGCTGGGGCACCTTCCGAGTAAGATGATCTCCGACTGCCTTGGATCCGATTTCTTTTACTAACAACAATTCTAGAGCAACGATGGAATCCTCGGATTCGATGCGTCTTCTCACGTTCAAAGGACCCCAACTTTGATCCCGTCTTTGAAGAAGATCACACACCTGACTTGCGGAGCCAATCACGTTCTTGCCCTGAACGACCAAGGTCGCGTCTACTCGTGGGGCTCAGGACAACAAAACCAGCTCGGTCGCAGGATCGTGGAGCGCAACAGATTGAATGGTCTTCAGCCTCGGGAGTTCGGTCTCCCCAAGAACATTGTCCACATCGGGAGTGGCTCGTACCACTCCTTTGCTGTCCACACCACCGGCAATGTCTATGCCTGGGGATTGAATAGCTTCGGTGCAACGGCTCTCCGCGAGGGCGCCGGCGACGACGAAGCTGCTATCGTGCATCCCACGCTTGTCGAATCACTTTCTGACAGAAAGATCTCCCAGATCTGTGGCGGCGCCCATCACTCGGTTGCCATTGCTGGCGATGGTGAATGCTTGGTTTGGGGCCGTCTCGACGGTTTCCAAAGCGGCTTGAAGATCGATACCCTTTCTGACGACGCCGTTATCAAGGATGAGCGCGATCGCCCCCGTATCCTAATTGCCCCTACCCCTGTTCCTGGCATCAACGCCAAGGTCGTGGCGGCTGCCTCGGATCATTCTCTCGCTATCGATGCCGATGGCCGTGCATGGTCATGGGGTTTCTCTGCTACGTACCAAACTGGACAAGGTACACAGGATGACATCGAGGTGGCTACCGTTATTGACAACACTGCTACTCGTGGAAAGAAATTGAACTGGGCGGGTGCCGGTGGTCAGTTCTCTGTGTTCACGGAGCCTGCCAGCATGTAAGGTCAATTCATTCAATTGGCCCCCTTTATTGTAACATCTCACGTTTCTTTTCCCCTTCTACGTGTTGTCCCGTTTCCAGAACAGTACGGTAAAGAGTTGCTTTGCAATCTCCAGTTATTCTACTCAGTTAGCATGTTATTTGAAATTAATATTTTTTCTCCAATGTGATCCCAATGTGTTATTCCTAGTAATTCTAGTTTTAAAACTTATTCGGCGTCTGGTTGTATTAGGTGACCTGATTAAACAGGTACATATGTATGTATGGATGGTCTGCCAGTAATCAGCTTATCGCTTAGCTTATCCCGGCGTTGCACATATCCCATCGCCGTCATTAAGATTTATCGTACAAGGTGCGTTCACAACTACATCCCAAGCTCCTTCATCACTTCGTATTCAGCATCATAGTCGTCGTTATAGTCATCTGGTGCCCGTGGAGACGAGGCACGCACGTTGGGGCGAAAATCAGTCATTGGCTCATCCTGTTCTCTGAGAAGGTCCTCCAAATCATCATCCTCGGGCTCCGGTTCGGGGTAGCTGGTCGTAGCCCGCGCGCTCTCGTTTGGGTCTGGGATAAACAGGTCTTGGTCGGCAACACCTTCCTGGCCTTGAATAATCGCAGCTGGGCTATGGTTGGAAACCGCATGGTTCTTAGGGACGTGGCTATTTTCGAGTTCTTCTCGCGTGAGTCCAGATCTATCGAAAAGTCTTGGTTTCTCCTCGTCTATCCATTCTCTTCGCATGGCCTGTATGCGTTTCGAGTGTCCCAGTTTCTCAATGATTGTCAGACCGTCTGCAAATTTTGCGCGCGGAAATAGATCATCGAGCCATAGCTGGTAAAAGTTGAGCAGGCGTGCGGCGTCCTTGAACTATAGCGAACTCAAATCAGTTACACTAGCCATACCCTAGGTATGTCCGATAGATAAAACCAACGAACCTCGTGCCCTTTGCCCTTGAATTTCAGCTTCTGTCTGGCAGTATGTCGCAGTTTTGGTATGCCCGGTTGTGAGAGTAAACTAGCCTGTTCGTCAGCACTGTTGCAGCCCCAAGTGCTCTCCCGAAACAAGAATACAAAGAGGGTTGAAAGAAAGAGGGTGGCATGTGAGCACTCACCGGCCCTCATCTAATTTGGCCACGGGTTGTCGTTTCTTTGCGACTTTGACTTCTTCGTCAAGACCTAAACCAAGTGCAGAATCACCTGTCCCAGAGGCCTTGGTGCTGGTAGTATTTGGGACATTGCTATCCGGAATAATCTCATCCATGCCGATATCATAATCGAAAAGATCGTTCAAATCACCCGCTGTTGGTGAGCTTCCTCGCTCTGGAACGTTCGCGTTCGCCATAGTTTCAATTGCGCGCAGATACTGTTGTAGGTGCAAGTATCAGGGGATCGATTTGAGAGAATCAGATGACTGGATAGTTGACCCCCAAAAAAAGAAGGAAAAGGAGGGTGACACTCGGATTGGAACAGTTCAATTTCCATATACTCTGGGATGAGATACTAGTTGGGATCGCAATCGAATGCCTTGACGCGTGACGCGAGTTGTTATCGCTCTGATTGGCTGCCGGTTGTCTTGTCCGCCTTTATTGTGCTAGGCCTAATAAGGTTAGCGTTCTCCTCTCCCTCCTACTCCCAGAACTTCAACCTCGAAGGCTTGAACATCCACACTTCAAGCAACATGGCGACCGATAACAAAACAGCCATTGTGCCCTCTAAGCGGGCTAACACTGACTACCCGGTATGATTGATCTAATATTGACCGGGGCTACTACTTTTCCCAGGTTGCTCGCTTCCGTACGTCTTTTGCTAACATATCCCACAGTTGATCGATTCCGACCCGTACGATTTACCCCGGATTCTAAGATTTTGTCACCAGCTCACATCTTTTTCAGGCATTTGAAACGGGTGTTCGGATATGCCCGGCCTTCCGACTGGGCCGTGGCTGGCGGTATGGCCTCGGCTGCTCCCATCTCCTTCTGGATCATGGAGAGAGCAAGCCCGTCGCATGTAGGCCGTGGTGGCTTTGCCCCCGTTATGCGACTCGCGACAGCTGTTGGTCTGCTTGGCGGTCTTCATATCCTCTATCAGCGATCCTGCCGTAAGCCATATCCCTCCACCTGTACCCTCCACTTTTCCACGTCTTTTTTGGGGGGATGACGTCTCAACTCACACCTTCACAGAGCGCTTTTATGGCTTCACTGAGAATGCTAGAGAGGTCGAAATGGATACTCGTGAGATGGTCGACAAGGTCAAGAAGGGCGAGCCTCTTTACGGCAAATCCCAAATGTCGTCCTATCTACAAGGCATGGCAGCCCGCAACTCGCGGTACTCAGAACTTTTCATCCATGTTGTCCCATGGTTCAACTTTGTCAACCATGATCAGGTAAGCCCTTCATTTATGTCGATCTGAGAGGGACGATGTTGATTATTTTTGTATCAGCATGGCGTAGACACTGCCAAATACTACCAGCAGGCCGAGCAGGAATTGGAGGCAGAGCGCACTGGCTCTTCATGAATATACACCATCAGCTAGAAAGAAAAAAAGAATGATGGACAGCCTTTCCGTTCAGTGTTGCAGATTTGTACACATATTCGACTTTGTGTGTGTTTTTGGGGGCGCAATTGATATTCACAATACAGATTCCCGTTCTGATCAACCTCGACGCTTTTCATATTTATATGGAGATTCCCTTTGCCCGCTTGTATCAAAAACAGACTCAATCTAGCCCCGGAAGGTATTGTGTAGTAAAATTATGTCTCGGGACCGAATCTGAGCCTTGCAGCCTACCATGTCGGTGGCGCTTCGTCATCTTCGAATCTGGTGTTCAACTCCCGATTCTTTTTCGGTCTGGGGTTGGGAGCTGATATATAATCAGCGAGTAATCAAGGCTGGAGTTTGTGCGTCCTGATTCCTACCTTTTTCGTTCTCCTGTATGTAGAAACGACGGAGCAACATGATTGCTTCTTTCTCAAACAGCCCACCGTAGACAGGGTATGATGGGTCAATTGAGGGACTGAATCCGATTAGCCTCGATCGGTCGACCTTGTCTTTTATTTTTTAGAGTACTGACTCGGAATGTAATGAAAGAACACCTCCAGTACCTCCAAATCGATCATTGGCGCACCCAAAGTACACACTGCGGATGCGGTACTGCTTCAGGGCGGAAGCACACATCACACAGGGTTCGACCGTAACATAAAGATCGGTGGATTGCAATGCCGACCTGGGGTGGCTTTGGAGCATCTCTGCGATCGCTATAAACTCGGCATGTCTCGTTCCCTGAGGGACGGTCAGTTTCTATTGAGATATCCATGGATTTAGCAACTCACATTCATAGATCTGTTTGTGTCGTTCATGCCAAACCCCACGATTTGATCGTTGTGCACTAGAACACAGCCAACGGGAGTTTCGCCTGACTGAAGAGCCTTCTCGCCCTAGGTCTGAATGAGCATATTTCGATTCCCCAGCATCAGCGAGTTTCATACCATCAACAAGGCTTGTTTCATGAAATATCCATGTCTCGAATCCTCTATGGAGTCACCCTTGAACTCCATAATTCGAAATTTATCTTCTCTGTGTATGTTAGACTTAATTGACTTGACTCCAGTGACTGATGAGGTATCTCGTCATGAAGTGAAGTCAGAGGGTAAAAAGCACACCCGAAATTTCAAGAGGTTGACCAACTCTAAAATCCAGGGTCCAACAATGATACGGACATTCGCATCTTGGACACTTGGAGTTCCCCGAATCTCTTGTATCTCTTGGATATCTCGTACCTCGATTTTGAAAAATTTCAATTTATTTTCCATATTTCCTAATACATATATGTACGTATGACTATACATATGTATGGGCTTTGAAAATCAAATATGCCTATATAGAAAACTTCATCAATTACCATGGACCTTTTTACCGCCTTTTTACCTAAACCGATAGATATGAGGCCAATTTATAAAATGTTTCAATGATCATCAGCTGTGATACTATTATAAATTGTACGCAGACAGTGGATATTTGGTGCCTCAGGTGTCAATCGATATATCAACTCTCTCCGCGTATCTGCGCACTTCAAACATCCACACGAACACAACCCAGCCTCGGAACTTACTTAAACGCGAGGAATTGAACTTTCAAACCTGATATTATGAACATGTGTTTCCCCTATGGCAATCGAGGGAGAGAATGAACGGGCCACTGCGCCTGGGAACGCTTGGAGAGCTGAACCTGCCTCGTCGATCCTTGCTTCGCGTTTCGTACCGCATCTTGCAACCCAGGGAAATGAATCACACCTAACCCGGGAGACATTTGCACAGCTTCGCCAGGAACTTCTTAGTGAAATACAAAGTCAACTACGCGTCGACGAAGATGTCACTGATATCAACAAACTCATATGCATTGTCTTAAAGGCCGGCCTAGAGATTAACCCGAACCGGAGTGCATCAGAGCAAGATCTGGAAAGGCAAGTTCTCGACTGCTTAGATATTATCCAGGCCAGCATTGAGAAAGCGCCACAAGCTCTGTGGGAATCCTCTGATCCTCTCATTCTGGGGGAGGATATACATGCTCCTCTATTCGCATGGCTCATCCTACGACTGATTCGACTCGCCACCACCTGGACCTCCGAGACCGTCCGAGAAAAGATTCAACTTCTTTGTGCCAGCTTAGCTTATTCCCAGTTCAAGCAAGCCCGTTCATTGCCTGCAAACTATGCCGTTGCTGCATTTCTGCGTGCTTGCACGTCAGGTCCGTTTATGGCCCCCGATGATACAGAAGATTGGGCCAAATTAACATTTGCTAGATATTTTGTGCTCTCTTGAAACATTTCAACGGAGCAATTCCTGGGATACCCGCCACAGAGGGTTGTCGATACCCGCAGCAAATGGATCGCTTATTGAAGACACCCAAAGCCTAGGTCTCTCCCCTGGATTATTCAACAGCAGCACGGCTCTTGGAAGCTTCGTGCAGACGGTCTCTCTGGCCTGTCGATTGCTTGATTCGTTCAACCCGAGGGGCGAGATGCAATCCCGTGCAAAACATCATGATCTCATTCTCCGCCAAAATTTCTCGTGGGTACTGAATGGTTTCCATCGTCTTAGACAAGTCATTATCGAGTGGTTGCAAGCAAAAGGAGCACAGCTCACCTCGGAAGATGCAATTATGCCTTTGCAATACCTGACATATTTGCACCGATGCTGCGTACCAGAATCGACTTTGGCTGGGCTGCTCTCAAACATGAGCCTGACTTCTACTTGGTCCCAATGCTTGTGCGGCTTTCTGAGTCTTGAGAATATAGGAAGGCTGCCTTCTGTCCAGGTCATTCTAAGTCGCTTCTTGTGCGATATGACAGAAACCGCAAAATCCTCTCAGCCTCTGACGCAACAATTGAGGGAAACCCTGCTTCCAGTGCTGACAGAAGTTAAAGACGGTAATTCCAGCCTGCAGTCACCTGAGTCGTGTCTCTGGGTAAGCTTTCTCTCATATCTAACACAGGCGGGTTACCGAGCTAAAACCAGACTAGAGCCCTCTCCAGGCCTTGCATGCCCAGCTTCTAGATACAGCATCGCCATTGACAGTCTGTCCACCCAAACGATCACCAGGGGATGTTTACGAGGGGTCAGATACGCCATTTCACAGAGCCGGGGTTTTACACCAAGCGGAGCCGAATGAATATGCCCGGGCATCGAAGCGGCTGTGTCTCCCAGGTCTACCAACAGGACCTACCAGTCATGGCCTGTTTCATTTGCTTGCCAGGAATGTATCGGCGATCCTTCAATCCGATTGTGGTAAAACGATGGCGGATCTACGCAGCTCCGTCCAGTGAGTGGACAACGGATACCTATAAAGGTGTGAGATGCTAATTTATCTATGTAAAAGATCATCCTACGAGGGACTCTCCGAATCTAAACGAACCGAGCTATTAGACATCCTAGGCAAAATTTGCTGTGCAACGGCAGAGAAGCTCTTGAGGAAGCCCTCGGATGTCATAAAACGAGACACACTCTTTTGTCAAACATGCGATACGGATCAGTATCAGAATGGTCGCTCGGGAAATGAGGAGCATCCCGAATTTGAAGAGATATGGTCGCTGTTCAACTTCATCCTACCCAGGCTTAAACGCGCGCCCGGTCCTCGGATATCTGCAATGGTCGCACTCAGAAGAATTTTGATGCATGCTCCAAACTCCAATCAAATGCATATTTCAAACTCTGCCTCAGGAGAATTCTGTCTTCACTCGCTCCGGAGCTCAATCAGGGAACTGCGTGTTGCAACTGGGTGCGTTCGACGGCCCTGAAAGGCACACTTTCGCACTGAATACTAACTATTTTATAGACATTCAGTGGTAGCTTTCGTGCGCTCAAATCTACCAACAGATATCCGCCGGGCCAATTTCGTCGTTGTGCTTGAGTGGCTTAAAAATCTTTCTGGAAAAGATGATATGCCATTACAGGAAGCTTGCATTCTAACACTCTGTGGGCTGGCAATGTGCGTTTCTGTTCTCCAATCCCTCGCTACTTTATCTCACGATTTGTTGTATATAGTGTCTCGGAAGATGAAGAGAAGAACATCATTCTCCTTCGGCTCTTGGAGTACCTCGGTCATCCAAACCCCTACGTTTGCGCCGTGGCTTACAACGAGGTGCGTACTCCTGAGATTATACCTCAGATTACTTTGCTCTTGGTTTCTAGAGGTATGGGAACAGCTTACCTGTGAATCTAGTTATCCAAACTTGCCCAACAATTTTCCTTGACACCTGCTGGCCTCTTTCGGCCTTATTGGAGGACCCTTTCGGTGACTGTGGTCAAGAATCTCCAGTCTCGCCCGTATATGGCCGAACAGCTATGTGATCTGCTTGGCATGAAGGTTGATGGTTTCCTACGTTTGACAGAAGTCCATGTCTTGCCCTACCTGGTTTTGACACGAAAACGAGACATCATTTGCAGGATTGGAGCTAGTCGCAACGAAGGTGAGTCTGCTTTTGACGTTTGCTCGGAGAAGAATAACCTGGCCGCGATCCTTGCTTTCCTCCTATCCCAGCAATCAGACAACCCCGAGGGTATGATCATGTCTCTTCTAGCGGATATAGACCCCGCATTCAAGGGTCGGTCTTTGGCGGAGTTGGTGAGGATTGAGCCAATTCTCATTGCTTGTGACTTACTGAAGAGCCTTGGCGATGCGGGTGAGCAAAAGAAAGAGAGGGTATGTTCTTGTTTCTTTCCACCTTTTCTGGACCGCTAATGAGAGTCCCTTCAGTTCAACCAAGCCCTCCATCGATTAGCCACGTTTGTTCCGCGAAAGATTGCGCATGGAAGTTCATCGAAGAAAGCGGATCTAAGTCAATTCATCGAGGAGCACGTACTCGGTATTATCACACAATTCGCAAATGCTATCAACGACTTCCAAGTGAGACAAACATTGGCAGAGAAGAGAAGAAATATCAAAGCCATTGAAGAGATGATCAATATCGCCCAAGGCCATGTTAGCAGTGCATTGCCTCAGGTATGTATATAGCCTTGCAAATCGTTCAATTTCAGTGACTGAACATTGCAGGTTTGTGCATGTCTTCGGTCCGCGCTAGAGATCGAGGAACTGTGTGATTATGCATTCTCCGCGTGGAAGACATTGATTAGTTCTCTTAGTGAAGAGGACCTTGAGCCAATAATTGATCAAACGCTGGCGATTGTAATCAGATATTGGGATAACCTGACCGAAGAGAGCAGAACCCGCGCATGTCAACTGATCGATCATATTTTGACGAACCACCCGAGTCTCGTACGAGATACCTTCAGCACCATGCCTTCGCTTGCATCGATTCCAGAGATGGCTGCCTTTGATGCCAAAATCAATGACATGAGAGCCCAATTGGACGTTCGAAGCCAGTTCCTGGCGTTAATTCGCCGCTGCCAGAGTGAAAATGCCACCGTTGTTGAACAAGCTCTAATGGAATTGGCACCCTTTCTGTCTGCAAATGAAGAGTTTCTCCATGACTCTGTTCTGAGTGAACAACCAGACCCTGTGATTGCTCAGCTAACTAGGTCATTGTTGGACTGTTGTGTTAAGTTCAGTACCACCTCAGACAGCATTACTTTATTGTCGGCTCGATGCCTAGGGCTTGTCGGCTGTCTCGATCCAAACCGAGTTGAAACAATCAAGGAGAAGAAGGATATACTGGTCTTATCCAACTTTGACAGAATGGAAGAAACAGTCGCATTCATTCTTTTCTTCCTTCAGCATGTTTTGGTTGATGCATTCTTGTCTGCTTCCAACACTAGGGCTCAGGGTTTTCTAGCATGGGCTATGCAAGGCCTGCTCAAGTTTTGCAAACTGAATGCGGTATTAACCCAACGCTCCCGCGATTTACAAGTTGATGAGAAGTATCAACGCTGGATGGAGCTTCCGGAAAGTGTTCGCAACACTCTTACACCATTTCTTACGTCTACTTATACGGTCACTGTTGTGACCAATCATACTGAAGTCAACTATCCTCTCTTCTCCCCCAAATTGACTCACAGTGAGTGGCTCCGGACGCTGGTGCAAGATCTTCTGCAAACTGGGAATGGAGACAACGCAAAAATGGTCTTCTCAATATCGAGTCGGGTTGTGAAGGGTCAAGACATTTCCATCTCTTCGTTCCTTTTACCATTTGCGGTCCTGAACCGCATCGTGGGAGGGACTGAACAAGAACAACAAAATCTTCAACATGAATTGATGAGCGTTCTTTCACATCCTGTTCCAGAGACAAACAACAATGCTCGCGAGACAATCATAAGCAGTAGCCAGGTGAGAATCTCCGAGGGATTGAATTGGCTGTCCTAATACTGACAATGGCCCTTTCATCGACGATAGAGTGTTTTTGAGGTGCTAGACTACCTGTCTAGATGGCTGCAAGGAAAGAAAAAGCATCTTAATGGCCTCAATCACAATCCCAACCAAACGAGTCGTTCTCATAAAGATCAAAGCCGTGACGCGCTCATTGATAAATACTCATCGCAGATCAAGTCTGTCGAGAATCTCTTATCCTCAATACCGCCCGAGATCATCTCTAAGCGAGCTGTTGAATGTAAATCATTCTCCAAAGCGCTTTTCCACTGGGAACAGTACGTTCGAAAATGCAAGGTCCACAGGGAACCACAGGAGAGATCCAGCCTCGAGCCTCTATACCAAAGATTGCAAGACATCTATAGCCAGATTGATGAACCCGATGGAATTGAAGGCATTTCAAGTCACTTGTCTGCACTGGACATTGACCAGCAAGTCCTTGAGCACCGGAAAGCTGGGAGATGGGCCACGGCGCAGAGTTGGTACGAGCTACAACTCGAGAAGGAACCCGACAATGTCGATGCGCAATGGAATCTTGTGACCTGTCTCAAAGAATCGGGTCAACAAGGTAAGATCGAACATAAGACAGTTGTTACCTGTTCCATCTTCTTGCTCACCATTATCTAGATGCTATTCTCACTCGTTTCGAGGTCCTCAAAGAAAATGAGTCTGCGGCTTCACGGTTCTTGCCCTTTGCGGTTGAAGCTTCGTGGATAATGAGTAGATGGGACAAGCTAGAGGGCTATCTTGTTCTTTGCGCCAAACAGGGAGCTGAAGAGTTTAATGTTGGGATAGGCTCAGCTCTTGATGCTCTGCGTCAAAAACAAGACGAGTCATTTACTGATAAAATCAACGAACTCAGGCTTAACGTTGCCCGGTCACTAACCACGAATTCGGTGGCGTCACTACAAGCATGCCATGATGACATGCTCCGGTTACATGCTTTGTCGGAGGTCGAATCCATTGCCAAAGCACAATCAGGCCAATCGCGACCGGCATTGCTGGCTGCCCTAGACCGACGCTTGGATGTTTTGGGCGGTTACCTTTCCGATAAACAATACCTATTGGGATTGAGACGAGCCACAATGGAGCTAGCGTGAGTTCATGGTCCACAAAATGTGAGACAGGTAGCTAAAAGTACGATACAGGGGCGAGTTTGCGGATTCTGATATATCCGCTGCATGGCTCACCAGTGCTCGCCTTTCGAGAAAGGGCAATTTCAGCAGTCAAGCATATCACTCGATGCTCAACGCAGCACGGTTGAAAGACAGATCTGCTTCCATAGAACATGCGCGACTCCTCTGGAAAGATGGACACCATCGAAAAGCCATTCAGACTCTAGAGGGTGCGATTTCTGCCAACGAAGCTACCTCGAGTACATCTTCTTCAGTCGAAATTGAAGCCATGTCGTTTCTCTCAGGTCGTGGTCAGCATCAAAACGAGTCTACTGCTCTCGTAAGTGGTACAACACAGTTCACATGGACTAGATACTAACCCGTCTAGGCTCATTTGATGTTAGCCAAATGGACGGACAGGGCTGGTCAGACCCACTCTCAGGCCATTGTCCAGAGATACCGAGAGGCCATCAAGCTGTATCCAAAGTAAGTCGCACTACCATCGCTTTAACACGGTCAGTTCTAATGGGCAAACAGGTGGGAAAGGGCACATTATTACCTGGGGAAGCATTACAATAAAATTTTGGAGTCCGAGAAGGCCAAGCCCATGGGAAAAGAAGCTCAGATATAGTCAGTTGATCGGACTTCGCATTCCCTAACTGAGACTGACCAATATCACACAGCTTAAGTGGAGAAGCTACAAAGCTTGTCATTGACAATTATCTTCGCTCGCTGACATATGGGACCAAATATGTCTTCCAGACTTTACCCAAGCTTCTGACCCTCTGGCTTGAACATGCCTCGATTGTTGAACAACCCATTGATCCAAAGAGAGGCGATAACGAGTAAGAAAGAGTCTACTGGTGTGTCCATTGGTAAACATTTGCTAACGATCGCTTCACCACCCACTAGAGAATTTCAAAAGCATACACAAGCGCAACGGAAGAAGAGTCTCGATGAGATGCACGCACAACTGAAGAAATTCATCGACAAACGCTTGCAAGCGGCTCTGGTGGGTTTACTAAATTTGATTTTCCGGGATAGCTAGCTGACAGTTGTAGCTGTTCACGATCTTACCCCAAGTGGTTGCCAGGATTTGTCACCCTAATATCACGGTCTATGATCTGTTGACGCGGATTGTAGCCAAGGCGGTTCACAACTTCCCACAGCAAGGTCTCTGGACAGTCCTCGCCGTTGTCAAGTCCTCCAATAAGGAGCGAGCTAAAAGGGGATACAATTGCCTACAGAAGATCATAGTAAGTCCCATCCGTCTGAAACAGAGTGCGAGGGACTAACTTGTTCAGGACTACGGTAACAAATCGAAAGGAGAATCCTCAACAGCGTCAGAAATCCGTCGCATGATCACTCAAGGTACAAAGTTCTCAGAGGAACTACTCCAACTCTGCCTTGCTCCGGTGGAGGAAAAGTCATCTCGAGTTCAACTCGGCCGCAATCTAGGGTTCAATCATAAAGTTGCGCCGTGCCGACTGGTGGTGCCTTTCCAGGCAATGTTGATCCCAAGTCTCCCTGCCAGTCAGAACATCGAATACGTCAAAGGCTTCAGAGCCTTCCCTCGGGATCCAACAACCATAGAAGGTACGTTACCAACTTCCTATTCCCGCAATGGAGAAACTGACCGAAATTAGCTGTTTTGGATGAAGCGCAGATTTTGAATTCGCTTCAAAAGCCACGAAAAATCAGCATGCGAGGATCTGACGGGAAGATCTATAACGCACTTTGCAAGCCCAAAGACGATTTGCGCAAGGATCAACGTCTCATGGAATTCAACAACATGATCAACCGATTCCTCAAGAGAGACGTCGAATCAAGCAAGCGGCGCATGTGTAAGTTAATTGATGAACTTTGGGCCCTTCCAAATGCTGACCCGGGACAGACATTAAAACATACGCTGTGACGCCTCTAAACGAGGAATGTGGTCTTATTGAATGGGTTGATAACCTCCGCACACTGAGAGAGATCGTCATCAAGCTGCTGCGTGAAAGAGGCATTTCACCAAATGTAGGTACAACCACATCTAACACAATACCCAGACTGTGTTATTAACGTGTGCAATTAGTACAATGAGATCAGGCATACCTTGAACGAGATCTGCGCTGATCGATCATTTGCAAAGTTGCCTTTGTTCACCACTAACATTCTGGCCAAGTAAATCCTCCTTTTCAATATCATCCGTGAGTCCACTATACTGACAGTTGCAGGCTCCCGCCAGTACTTCATGAATGGTTCGTCGAGATGTTTCCTGAAACGGAGGCATGGTTTACAGCGAGACTGAGGTATACACGGTCTTCTGCTGTGATGTCAATGGTGGGATATGTTCTTGGGTAGGTTCTCTCACCGTTCAATGATTTGAGGACTCTCCATCTGCTTCCGCCTAATGCCCTGGAAGTTAGATCACGCTAACCAGTTTTCTTTTCTATATATGAAGTCTGGGCGATCGACATGGCGAAAATCTTTCATTCGAAGAAGGAACAGGCGGCCTCCTACATGTTGATTTCAACTGTCTCTTTGACAAAGGCCAAACGTTTGAGAAGCCCGAGGTGGTACCATTCCGATTGACCCATAATATGATCGATGCCTTTGGCGCTTACGGATACAATGGTTCGTTTGAGGGTATTCTCGGGTTTTACTCTCACGCTAACATCCAAGGTATAGGTCCCTTCAGAAGGACTTGTGAAATTACGCTCAGCCTGCTGCGACAAAACGAGGATGCCTTGATGACTGTTCTCGAGACCTTTTTGCATGATCCAACCACCGATTTTATCGGGAAGAGGGTGAGTACATTTCAACCGATTCCAATACGAGTCAGCTCTTAACAAATCTCTTTACCTCAGCGTCGCACCCATGTGAATGTCCCAGACACACCGGCTGGAGTTCTGGAAGATGTTCGAAACAAACTCCGTGGCTTCATGTCTAAGCAGCCCATTGCACTCTCAGTGGATGGTCAAGTGGATGAATTGATCATACAAGCAACAGACAAGAAGAAACTGGCGTCAATGTACATCGGATGGTGTTCGTTCTTTTGAATGATTTCTTTTCTTTTTGGGGGTTGATACTTTCTGTTCAAGTCATACATTACGAAAAGAAAAAGAAAAAGTGTAGTCCTTCCAGCCTTGTTATCTTTTGCGTCTGCCGCTGTTTCATTACTACCCAATAAGACTAGGTCGTATCCTACTTCTCAACAACTGAGTATGCTACGAACTATTGAAAGGGGAGCGCAAAATCTTGTAATCCGTACATTAAAAGTAGTAGTGGAGTTTGTTGGCTGTTGCATAGAAATAGCTACTCTGGATATTTTGCGAGAGAAATTCAGTTTCCCGCACCGAATATCACACGCAATCCCCCGTTAGGGTTGAACCAATACGCAACAAGGCACGGTACTGGAAAACTCTCCGCGTTCAATATCGACTGTGGCCTCGGTTCCGGTCTGGACTGCGACTTCGGCTGCTGTAACCATAACTGCTGTAGCTTGGGCTCCGGCGTCGTCGATGCCGCGAGTCTGTGCGAGGACTACCTTTGCGGGGTGGCGGTGAGCGAGATCGAGAAGAGTATGATCGGGAACGAACTGGAGATCGTGATCTCGACGCAGTCTGGGGCCTATAAATGTCATGGCGTTCTGTAGGTCGGCCGCCTCCGTGCCGTCTGGGCGGAGATGACGGGCCTGTGTATGGTCCTCGGCCGTACCTGGGGCGGCCGCCCTTCCCTCGGATTGATGCAGGGGGTGGAGAGCGTGAGAATTTACGGCGAGGGAGAACGATTGAGACATTCAAAATGGCCCCGTCAAGCTGAGCCTCGTGCATGTGGGCAATGGCTGCCTCCGCATCAGCGGGGTCGTAGTAGAGGATATACGCAGTTCCTCTATTTGTCATGACTGCAAGAGTGTTAAGAGACAGACAAATCTTGAAGCGCGGGTGAAAAGTGAGTCTTACAAGCTTCGTTGATTGGAAGATCGAGATACTCTATCTCTCCAAAGCCCCCGAAGATCTCTCGGATGTGATTCTCTGTGACATTTTTTGTCAATTTTTCTACCACGATCTGTTGAGTAGAAGAAAAGTCAACTCTAAGTCCATATATATGATGGCGGGCACTGGGTGGAAAGCCATATCACAATAGGAAAAGACTGGCACTTACCTTAGCACTTCTTGGAGGGCTAGGGTTGGGAGTAGGTGAGCGGCTTTCGCTTCGGCTATTGTAACGGCGACCACCTCGACTGCGACTGCGAGACCGGGTCCGACCACGAGACGGGGATCGGGATCGGGTTTTTGAACGATAGCGATCGCGTCGTCCGTGTGACGGACTTCGGGTAAGGCTTCGGGACGGGCTTTCACTTCGGGTTTTCAAATGATGTAAAGAATGAGACCGTGCTCGGTCCTGCTCTGGTGAACGTAGAGGTGATCGTCCACGAGGTGATCTCAACGACATTTTGAAGATTCACGACGCGCCAAATGATTCCCAGGGCTTCAAGTGGTATAGATTGGATATGTTGAGTAAGCAGCTCGTCAAGAATTGAAATAGGAAAGTCGAAAAGAGATAGAAAGGGAGAATTTGGAATAATATGCAAAGAGATAATGAGAGAGAGAGAAGAGAGAGGTTAAGAGAAGGGATGTTGCACATTTTGGAACTAACCTAATTCGGTAATCACCTACACTTTATACGCACTTCAGCTCTCTTCAACTCTCTTCAACTGATTTTAAGAACTTATATCTTTGATAGTACAGCAAATTTTACATATGTCGGTATTTACTTCTGGCCCTCTCTCCATCTCTCATACTCTTCGATGACAGTATCCGTAATTTGCCGCCGCACTTGTCCCAGTGCATATTCAAAGTGTTTCCACTGCACATCCTGCTCCTGCTGTGTTTCCTCCTCCTCATCAAGTGCTGCATCTCCCGCCGTTTCACAGATGCTCACAATCTCGGCACCAGAATAGCCCTCAGTCAGAGATGCCAGATTATCCAAGTCGACTTCTGGGTTCACCACAGACTTATTGGTCCAGATGCGCAAGATTTCCCTGCGCGCCTCGAAGTCCGGGGGACCAATATAAAGAATATTGTCCAATCGCCCGGGTCGCATCAATGCGGGATCTAAAACATCGGGCTTATTTGTTGCAGCAATGACCAACACGTTTCGGAGCTCCTCGATACCGTCCATTTCGTTTAGCAAAGTCGTAAGAACGTTGACTCCTCCCGAACTGCTGCTGCGTCGAGCAGCAATGGCATCAATCTCATCGAAGAATATGATACTTGGTCGTGCTGCTCGGGCTTTTCTGAAGATCTCTCTCAATGCTCGCTCAGACTCTCCAACGTACATGCTGAGAATCTCTGCACCTTTGACTGCCAGGAAGTTCAGCCCCGCCTCTGTGGCTAGAGCTTTGACTGTCAGTGTCTTGGAACAACCTGGTGGGCCATAAAGTAAAACACCCTTTTTACTATTCACGTTGAGTCTGCGCATCCGTTGAGGATACTAGGGAAAGTTAGCCTTCAATGCAAGGGTTGTCCTGGTACTCGAATACAGATCTTACCTTCAAGGGTCGCTCAACCGCTTGTTGGAGGCGCTTTTTGATATCATGCTGTCCACCGATGTCTGACCATCTCACCTTTGGGGTTTCCAGGAATACTTCCCGCATGGCCGTGGGACGGATTTCCTGCAGTGAAAGCAGAATATCTGTTTCTTGTATCTCCAATGAGATGGCCAATTCATCCTCGCTGAAACCTTCATGATGCCAGCTATATGGGTCGGTCGGGCTGGCCGAGATGGCTGTGGAGTTTTGTTCCACGAGTTGTCGTTGTCGGGCTTTGCGACAGACCAATTGCAGGAGGGCAAAAAGGTCGGCTCCAACGTATCCGTGTGTCTTTTCTGCTAGTAGGTCTACCAGCTCGTCCGTTAGACCAGCAGATACTGGCCCCCGAATGGCACGTAGTATTTCAGCTCGGTCCTGAGCGGTAGGGACTTGTATCTCAATTTCTGTCCCGAGTCGATGAGGCGTTCTGAGGGCGTCATCGACTTGATTGGGGTGTCTTGTTGCGGCCACCACGAGGATCGATGTGTTTCGGATAGCATCTAGGTTCTCACAAAGGACAGATGCAAGGGAATGAGACTCAATCGAGGTTCGCTTGGGGGCAATAAAATCCAGCTGGTCGATGATGATGACACTGGGGTTAGAGCGAGCCGCCTCCTGGAAGATATTTCGCAGCTTAACCTCGCCCTCATGGGTACTTCTCCCCAAAGTTGACATGCCGACTCTGAATGTTTGCTTCCAGCCAGCCTTCTCGATCTGTTCTAGAAGACTTGTCTTGCCTGTCCCCTTTGGTCCATAGAGTAAAATCCCTCGGCTGTTCTCGTAGAATGATGGCATCGCCGGCTTCCGTGGATCAATGTTAAAATCAGACAAACTTTCATTGATGTCGTCGATCTGGCGGGAGAGGCCTCCAAGACCAGTAGATTGCACCTCTATGCCTGAAGATTGTTCTTCTTTTCTTTCGGTCACTGGGCCAAGGGAAACCTTCGAGGCCTCTGTGAACTGAAAAAGAGTATGACTAGAGTGAGGGTTCTGTGAATGAATATTAACCACTCGAAAACTCCTGGGTTGGCCCTTAAGCTCCAGGTCAAACGTCAAGCCCGTCGTCAAACTCCCGCATCGGAGAAGCTTTTCATCCAGGGCCCATTCCCAGTGGGATCTGTCACTTTCTGAAATTGAGCCATGTTTGGCAATTTTCTCGGGATCTGAACAGTCCGCCAATGTCACTATGTCGACGTTGTCTAGGGGGGCCTTCAGCCTTGGTGATAGAGACTTTCTCTCCAATCTTGATATCATAGCATTCCTGCAGTGTCCTTGATATTTGCATGACTGTGCTCTGGATGTTCTCTGACGCATACCATGCTATGGCAGTCTGCGGCGGCCCATCAGCTTGCCTTAGCGTGCAGACGCTCTCTGTTTGGAGCCTTAGCGCAGCTAACGAAGAGGAGGATAGATAGACACGAAATGCATCTTTGAGGTCCTTCCGTGCTTGCTGCTTTGATAATGGACGAGCAGTAAAACTGCGAATGTCTGACATGATATGAAAAAGGACCTTGGGTGTAATCCTGTCCTTTTTTTTTTTTTTTTTTTTTTGGAATCACTCTCCTCTTTCTGTCTCGGATATGTTAAAAGCTTGGGATCATGGAAGATTTTACAGCATGAGACCTCTCAGCACTGAAAGTAGAGAAAACAATCCAAATATTTTCCAGAGATTTTGGTGGGGAGGGGCAACTCCGGGGAACGGTGAAATTGAAATTGTCTTCCAGGCTATTAAATCAAACCTTCAATCTTTTGAAGGAAAAACAAAGCAACTATTAAGAAGATTATTCAAAATAGAGAAAGGAAAAGAGAAAAGAAAAAAGAGAAAAGAGAAAGAATGGAAGGATTTAAAGAAAAGTGGGTCAACCAATTCGCTACATTGTACATCTACACAGAGTACATCTCTTATACCTACATACATATATGTCATGTATAGTGTATACCTATAGTAAAACCAGATCAAAGAGAGAGAGAGAGAAAAAAGGTATAGACACAAACTACGAGGTATCACAGAATATGGACAAGTTTGTATGATACTCGAATGTCCATAGGCGCCAATTCTTCAGGCATAAAACTTGGACATTCAGATCTTGGCACATGATAATGTAGCGAGCAGAACAAAAACGAGATATCGACGGAAAAGAAAGGGGAAATAAGAGACATGTGATAGCTTAAAACACAAGGGAGACCATGGGGAAAAGACAAGGGTGGTGATACAACTAACAACACTTGCCCCCAGAGTTACCATTCGGACCGGAGCCTTGCTGGTCTATATTAACACCCTGAGAACCAGATTGCTCAGTCTTGGAAGTGTCCATCCCTTTTTTGATATCCGATGCAAGGCTGTAGAACGCCTTCTCAATGTTGATGTTGTTCTTGGCCGAAACCTCGAGGAAGGGAATGCCGAGTTCGTCGGCGAGCTGCTGGCCTTGTTCAGTCGAAACTGCCCTTTTCTCTTCCCAGTCGCACTTATTTCCGATGAGGATCTTGTGTACGCCTTCACTAGCATGTTGCTCGACGTTTGAAAACCAGGTTCGAATGTCTAAACAGAAGGGGGGAAAAAAAGGTCAGATACCTCCAGCTAACTAGGAGAGGGGGAGAAAGTCATACTTTGGAATGATCGTTCATCGGTCACGTCATAGACCAGCAGAATACCCATGGCACCTCGGTAGTATGCCGTCGTGATAGTGCGAAAGCGCTCCTGGCCTGCAGTGTCCCAGATCTGCAACTTCACCCTCTTGCCATCCAACTCGATCGTACGGATTTTGAAGTCAATCCCGATTGTAGTGATGAATGATGGGGTAAAGGAGTCTTCGCTGAATCGCAGTAGACAACATGATTTACCCACGCCCGAGTCCCCAATCAACAACAGTTTAATCTATAACAAAGTTAACACTGTCAGGGCTTTGTGGGGAAACTGGTTGGATTTTGAACAGCGGTGAATACTAACCAGGAAATCATAATTCCGTGTGCCAGCCATTATGGATTATGGCGATATTTGAGTAGAAATTAAGCACCGAAGCTAGCAGCACTGTGGAAGATGGATAGGAGACCGAAATGATCCGGAGATTCGTCAAGTCGAGCGACAAGGGGTATTGGTTTCGATGTTGTTCGGGGGCGAAGCAGAAGGAGTAGATGCTGCTGCAGGATGAATTGGAGCAATCAAGTGGTTTAGGTCGATGGTTTTCCCAAGTTGCCCCGAGGACTTATCAGGAGCTTGGTCAAATGTTAGAACAGATCCGCCGAAGCTGATAAATGGGCAGGAATATGAAAAGATTGTAGACTTCAAGCAGAGATCCACAATCAAGCATACATGAGCTAAAGATTTCTGAGTGTCTTATGGGAAAGGAGGCAGAACGATGCACCACCTACGGAGTGGAGGTGATGACGGTACGGTAAGGAGGATCTCGGTATGTTATGTAAGCAACATCATGCCCAGGTGCCCCCATACCTAGGTAACACCTATAAGCATATACTGGCATTTATAATTTAGAAATGTACATGTATCTTTATTCTAAATACACTTCCATATGTATGCATGTATATATTGAATGTCTCATTATACAAAAAAAAGCAGGGTTTTGTACGTTTCTGTGCTCTCAACCCTAGGAACACAGCAATTATATATACACACTGTATACAGACAATGAATTATCTATTATTTAATTGTATGTTGATACATAGTATATCAAGTGTTTCTAGGATGGAAATATCTATTGCTACCAACACCTATTGGAAATACGCCCATCTCATCCTTTCGATCACGCGAAGTTGCTTGTCCACTCCATCCTGAACATTCAAGAGATCATGGATGTCTTCTCGGAACTCTTCGTACTGCATGCTTCCGAATATTATCTTACCATGCTGAAGAAGAGCCTCTGCCTCACAAATCAATTGGCCAGCGTCCTTGTAAGGGACAGTCCCATTGGATAAAACCGCAGAAGAAGTCAAAATCCGGGCCGCATTTCTACACGTAGAGTATCGGAATTAGCTTGTTAAGGGGTTGTACACCAGTTTGAGAAAATCATACCGCAATCCACGTCTCAACTCATGTCGCTGCTTGCCTCTTCGCAATCCTCGTCGGCTACCGAGAAGACCACCTAGCCACCTCATAGTTGCAAAGGAAACCAAGATCCCAGGAGTCAACCCGACAAATCTAAAAGATATTAATGGCAAAAGAAATCAAATGGGGAAGGAGACCCCAACATACCCAAATACGAGCTCCTGGCTCTTCAGCAAAGCATCGATACCACTAATGGCGATTTCCACGTCGACCTTCGTCTTCTGGATCTGGATCAAAAGGGCACGGACAAGATCGCCTCTAACAGTTCCAACGAATGGCGACCGCAGGTCCCTTTCATATGCTTTGAGAACGGGGGTCAAATCACCCTCCTTGACAGAATTAACGATGGCGGTGGTATCCGCCACGGCACCCTGGTGAAGATCCGGGCGATCGCGGACAAAGTCCACTACCATTCTCTCTAGACTTGCCCGATCAGCCAGTAGGCTATTCTTGCTCATTATCGCAATCTCGCTTTTTTCGTCATGTCTGATCGTCCCAATGAGATTTCGGATTGGATGAACAACCCAATTACCCCAGAAATCGATAGTGGTCGAACCGATATCGACAATCGACTGGATGATTTCCTCTTGTCGGTTGGCCAAAAATCTCGTTGATGCACTTCCTGAAAGGAGAGCGGCCGAGACTGGTAGCCAATAACGGACTATGAATGACGGGCGCCCGTGGCGACGAATAAATAAAGACATTGAAGTGGTATGGTTTGGCAACTTCCCTCGAAGTACATGCACAAGTCGCTCGATCAGATCCAAAGGTTTATGCACGGGATTGTCCCTTTGTGTGTGCATTCTATTGCCATCCATATCCCTCTCCAGGGTGGCGAATACTCCCTGTTCCAATTCGTGAGTGCTAGGTTCAAGTGCTATATGATGAAAGATGGCTTCAATTAAAACCACCGCTCTGTAAACTGCATCGCACCATTGGGTGTTGATAGTCCCGGGGCTTAAACTCGCGGAGTCATTCGCTTCGAAAAGATGCCATCCCTCCATCAAAAGACCCAGGCTGCTGGTATGGAGGTCTTTCATTTTCAGGAGCAAGTCTCGTTTCTGCCGCATTTCTGCCCGGGATGATCTAACTGGGGATAGCAAATTGGCACCTATGGAGTGTCCTCCGAGATTCCAAGCAGTTTGGCGGGCAATCTGGTAAAACCGGGACCATCTGGCAGTGATGGATGGGACTTCTTGATAGACCTGAGCGGCGCATGCATCCTTCGTCCACCCGCAGAATTGCGCTGGAAATTTCTGAATGGTATACAGACTGCTATACCAGACAGACCCCAGCATCTCACCCCAGTAATAGGTCTCATCATGCAGTTGAAGTGTTTGATCCAAAAAGGTGTTCATGACCAGACCTGATGCCTGAATGGCGGCCTTTGCAGCCACTATCCATACATGGTCTGACAGTTGTGCACTGTTTCCTCCACGGAGAGTGATCTGTACTAAAGTTCCCGAAAGTAAATCTGCCAACCGACTAGGAGGTAGAAGGGATTGGGTCTTGGAAGTCACGGAAATGGAGTTGATGAGATCTTGCAGTTGACCAATTGACTCAAGAGATTCGTTGGATAAATCTGTGGCTTCTAATCTCTGTGGGCTTGAGATCTGTTGCTGAAGGCGATCAAGCTGAGTGTTGACGCCACAAACAGTCCTGTGTAAAGGAATACAAGTTAAGTACAAGACATTTTCCAGGAATTGTATCTCACTTACTCTCGTATAACAGACATCCCCGGATGTTCCAATGGTATGAGGTACAGCTACCCTCAAAAGCTGACCTTAGTACCTACATAGAGAAACAGTTGAAGGGTTAAGGTTGATGTCGTCATGTATACAACAGTGCAAACGATGCAAATAGTGCAAATAGATATTTATACACATATTGCAAACTATACAAACAAGCCCAAACTAGGTATACTTCAGCCTACACAGTAAAGACCATACTGGGTCACGGGATATGGATATACAAAGTACTTACATTAAAAACCAAAGAAAATGATCATAAGATGTAGTATGGAAGTACAGAGTACAACATAAATAGTTTTGTAAAAGGGTCTGGATTTCCACTGGGGTCACCTTCTTCAACCAAACAAAAAGCAGCGAAATCCGCATGACCTGATTTTTATGCAGGTGGGGTGATCTCGGATGGGGATCTTGCCAGTGGCCTTACCCCTACGTTCAGGGGGGAAAAAAAAAAGTTGGATCTCGCCACGTCGGGATTGGACTGTCCCTTTGATCTTCTTGATCTTATCCCTTTTTTTCCTTATAACCTTGGATAGGAATCACTCTTTGGTTTCACAGTATCTTCTCATTTCTTCTTTCTAACTACTGACTTCCGACTTCTGCTTTTTCCTCTCTTTACTTTCTGAAAGGAGAAACAATTTTTATAATGTATGGTGATCATGTCCTTTACCTGTCATAGTATCTAACCATACCATATAGGAATTCAACAGTCTTGTCCTCGGGGACATACTGGGGCCAATTCGAGGAGATTGGCAAGTACAATGCCGACTTGAATGTGGCAGAGAGATTGTGGGCGGCCTGGTATGCTTGGATGCAGAACGATGTCCTGGCCACTGGAATCATGTCATTCGTCATGCATGAACTGGTCTACTTCGGTCGCTCCCTACCCTGGATTTTCATCGACACATTGGGCATGTTCAACCGCTACAAGATTCAAGGTGTAAGTGGCACGCTTCAGTTCGTTTGGTCACTTCTAATACCGGGCAGAACAAAATTCCATCGCTACGGGAACAATGGGATTGCGCCAAATTCGTGCTCCTCAGTCATTTCACTGTCGAGCTGCCCCAGATCTGGTAAGACTTGAATCCCCTCTAAATGGAACTCTCGGGGGTCTAACATATATGCTAGGCTCTTCCACCCCATGGCACAATTCTGTGGACTTTCAACTTCGATCCCATTCCCTAGCTTTTGGACCATGGCATATCAGATCGCAATTTTCTTCGTGATGGAGGATACCTGGCATTACTTCTCCCACCGTGCGCTGCATTGGGGTCCCCTCTACAAGGCCATTCACAAAATTCACCATCAGTACTCGGCCCCTTTCGGCTTGGCTGCTGAATATGCCTCACCAATTGAAGTGATGATCCTGGGCTTTGGAACTGTCGGGTGCCCGATCGTTTGGTGTGCGATGACGGGCGAACTGCACATTCTTACCATGTACATCTGGATCGTCTTGCGCTTGTTCCAGGCCATTGATGCTCACAGTGGTTATGAATTCCCATGGAGTCTTCACCATTTCCTTCCCTTCTGGGCTGGTGCCGATCACCACGATCTCCACCATGAGAAGTTCATTGGCAACTATTCCAGCAGCTTCCGGTGGTGGGATTATGTCCTTGACACCGAGTACACCCCAGATGCGCTGAAACGCCGAAGGGAAAACAAGGCCAAGGCGTCGAAGGCCCAGTAAACAGTTACATGTTTACATGATTACCTTTCTCGTCCACATTATGCTTGCCTCTTTCAAATCCCTATTCGGGTATTTCTTTACGGTCTTTGGTCCTGGATATCTTCCAAGGTTCCAGCGTGTGTGTAGTTTCTTATGATACTTATTATCTTCGGGATAGTAATGTGATAATGTATTTAATATTTCAATGTGCTTTGTGATAGGATGAGCCGTTTTAGATCTGCAATAGAACCACTATGAATAACACATTCCGATTGCCCGAAACAGGTTACTGAGGATGTAGCGTACTCGTATCGGCGGTAGCTTATATATGCCGCAATCACATATTGCATCTCCGTAGGTGCCAGCAGGTATCACTACTCGGCTCAACCCACGACCCAACTCTTCAAGAGGAGTTGGGCCGCATGGGGTTGAATGCAAAAACGGATTCAATGCAAATTTTCACCTACCCACCACTTTTAACTTCTATTTACTACCTATAACAATGTATTTTTCATCTCAAATTTTAGAAGATCGAATCTGTATTATTATATCTGTCCATACTAAGTGAGATAAGCCTAAATTCTTGATATTAGCGCTAGAATTCGATATTCCGCACTATACCCTCGAGTAGTCTTCCGCACGACCTATTTTAGGTCGAATGTCTCGACCTAGAACTTAACCTAGTCTAGGTCTAGATCGAAAGTTTATAACCTAGGCTTAACCTAGACCTAGTGACTAGGGCCTTAAAAAACCTAGTAAAAACCTAGTTCGACCTAGTTTCTATATAAAATATAGTATAAATATTTAAATAATATACTACCATTTTCCTATATTATAGTTCCTAGATCGAAATACTATAATCCCTACTATTAAGATAAATAAAATTTTAAGAAATGTCATTATTATGAAAAGAAGTCTACCTGGTTTAGGATTAATTACTTCTCAAAGTACTTTATTCTATGACGATCTAGTTCTGCCGGATATTTCCGCCTTTGGTTTTTCTATCGAATAGTTTCTACCGGAAGTTTCCGCTTTAGTAGCTATTTATATTATTTATTGAACGATAGAGAACGAGAAAGTACGATGAATACTAAGGTGAACTAACACTATAACTCTATATATAGAAGATTAAATAGTGAAATAAGTATATAGTAGAGAGAGTAGCTAGCTACTTAACTATTTAATATACTAGGGGCTTATAAAGTATAAAGAGCTTTTTCGGCCGAAGAGTTTCTATCTAAAGTTTCCGCCTTATATAGCTTCTACTTACCTAGTATAAGACATGTAAATAATAGGATAGGGAAAGTATAGTTCCTACTAATATACCCCCTTAGAAGCTACTAGGCTAAGCGAGTTAATAAATATTTTATAAGCCTATATAGAAAGAAGCTTTATAAGACTATCTACTATTATATTAGTAGTAGCGATATATTAGTTTATAATAGAGTTAATATTTATTTCCTAATAGAGCTAGTAATTATAAATATTAATATAATAAAGCTTAGTCTATATCTAAAGATACTCTTTAATAAGTAAATCTACTATTTATTAATTATTATAGTTAATAAATAGACTTAATTAGTAATCTAGTCTAATTATATTAAAAAGCCTTTTCTATTATATAGCTAATTTACTAGCTTCGGAAATAGTAAATAACTCTATTTCTATTATTAATATAGTAATAGTTCTTTATTTACTAGCCTTCTAGGTAATAGTAACTCTAAAGAGCTTATATAAAAAGCTTTTTAAGCTTTTCTAATTAATATAGTTACCGAAAGAAGTATCGCTTAAGAATTATAGTATTAGAGTAATATAGGTTAAATAATATTTAAAAGTGAGAATCCCTATTTGCACACCTGTTTAAACTACTTTAGGTATAGCGCTTCTTGGCTACCATTTTTGGCTCACTTTATAAATTACCATGGTATTTCTTTAGTAACCTACAATATGAAGCTATTTATAAATCACGTGATCTGTCAACCTGAAGCTATTCGCAAAATTAATTCTACCATCTCGAAAAATATATATTTTTTAGTTCTGAAAAAGGCATTTATATTTTAAAAGGTAGAAAGTACGTATTAAGGGGATCTATACCTTAGCGAGCGTACAAAACCTTTAATCTCTAATAGTAAGCTCTCCCTATCCACCTATTAACTAGTATGCTTTTACAGTCGGAGTTAATTAAATACGTACTTTCTACCTTTTAAAATATAAATGCCTTTTCAAAATTAAAAAATATATATTTTTCGCGATAGTAGAATTAATTTTGCGAATAGCTTCATATTAACAGATCAGGTGATTTACGAATAGCTTCATGTTAATAGTGGTAGATCATATATTATTAAGACTTATACATATATAATAGCTGTGTATTTTACTAGGGGAATACTATAATAATTTACGTAGTCAGCCAAAAATACTAGCCAAGAGGCGCCTTACCGAAAGTAGTTTAAATAGGTGTGCAAATAGGGATTCTCTTAAAAGTAAGGAAACGAGTATTATAATAAATATTATATTAGATAGTTTATAGTATCTTAGTATTTAGGGTTAAGGTCTATAAGGAACTTAATAAAGTAATTAGCCGCTTTAGTTATATATAGATAAATTATAATTATAAGATAAAAAGCGGAGCTAAGGTTTTACTAATATTTATATATTTACTTTTTAGCTAAAATACCGATATATTTATATATATAACTTATAGAGAGCGGTATTTTATACTATCATATTTATTATAAAGGAATTCAATTCAATTACAGGATTTAACAATTTTTACAAAATCCATTCATACAAATTTATCAATTATGAATTTAAAATACAGATTCTTTATTATAATGATCTTGTAATAATGTTAAAAGGTTAAAATGAATGTATATATGACACTAAAATTTAAATTAAGATTAAGATTTAAATTAAGATTTAGATTTAGATTTTAAATCATGTTACATTAACTATAACAAGATTTTTAGTGTTACATCAATATAATAGATCTATATAAAATCATGATCTATATGAAATCCTGATTTATAATTAAAATTAAAAATCTAGATATATATAAAATCATTAAAACTAAAAAATCTAGATCTATATGAAATCATTATTTAATTTAAATGTAACTATATATTTAACATAAATATAGGGTAAAATCCCCAGCATAAGTTAGTTTTTTATCCTTTATGGTTTTTTCTATCTGAATACATTGATTTATACTTCTTCCTATTTTATATCTTTTATTTTATCAATTAAATTCTTATTTTCCCCTATAACCTCCTAGAGGTTATAAGCCCGGCTTATTCATTTATTCTTTCTATTATAGAAGGGTTTATTTAAATCCTTCTTTATCTTTTTGTCAAAATTGACCCCTTCCGAAACGCTGAATTACAACTTTCTATATACATCGACAGCACTATATATAGAATCATAGCCTCTCTTGAAAAAAATACAAATTCAAAAGCTTCGGGGATCTGAAAATTACTTAATCTAGTCGATTAGAGTAAAAGCAGTCCTTATAAAAGAAGAGCTTATTAGAATAATTCGTTAAACTTCTACCACTAGTAGTAAAAATGATAAAGCTCTCTCTATTATTTAGCTATTATATAATAACGGTCTACTTCTATATATAAAAGATATTATAGATACAAAGCTAGCCTAGGAAAAACTATAAGAAATTTATTACCCGAAGGGTTTTACCACTAAGTATTTAACTTTAAAAGAATTCTTCAATACCTAATTGGATAATTTTCATACCATAGAAGAATATCTAAACAAAGTTAAAATACTAGTGGATAATCTCACTAGTAAAGAGATTATACTACTAAAATAGGTAGTAATTATATAGGTTTTAAACAGCCTAAGTAAGGAATATAAATTATTGATTTAATCTATTATTCAATCTCTACGAAGAGATCCAAATTTAAATACCTCGGAAACCCTATTTTCTAGTCTAATTAACGAATCCCGGGGTATTCAATAACTAAGCAATAACAAGCTTATAATTACACAAAAATCCAAAAATGTATAGAAGAAAAAGCCTTTTAATAGTGCTTATTGTAAGCACTATAAGGCTATAATATATACCACTATAAATTACTAGATTTTATTTCTAGACAAAGCACTAAAAGGCTTTATACCTCGCCGACAAAACAATACAAATTCATCTTTAAATTTAAAAATGAAGAATTATAGGGTTGAAAAACCTAAATCTCAAAAATCATCTATCAAAAGGGATAAAAATACAGAAACTATATTAATATCTATTAATAATTTTAATTAATAAGAAGAAGCGAAAAATAAAGATATAATTCTTCCTAATTTTTTAACACTCTTAGAAGATGAATTTGATATAGCTAAAGAGGTATGCCTTCTATTAATCAATAATATAAATAATACAGCTAATAAATATAAACCAGATCGTTTAAAAAGACAGAGAAATAAGGATTTTACTATATCAGAAACGAAAAAGGACTATACTCCGGGTTTAATATTTAATTTTATACTTAATACTACTACTACAATTTATATAATTTGCAATTTAGACTATTTTTACCAATATAAATATATAGATAAAAAGGTAAAATAGGGAAAAGCAAATACTATACATATTAAAATCATAGGATCTATTTTAGTAAAAACTAATATAGGACATATTTTAAATTTAAAAGAAGTATATTATATTCCTAAATTAGGAATAAACCTTTTAAGTATTAAAAAACTAGATAATATAACATCTATTTTTATAAAAGAAAAAGCAATATTATACTAAAGAGATAAATTAATTTTAACAGCAATTAAAAATCAAAATCTCTATATATCTAGAAATATAACACTACAAAATAATATAAAAAAGAGAAATATACTTCTATCTATAAAAATAGAAGAAACCTATATTAAACAATAGTATAAAAGACTAGGTCATATATCATTTAAACTATTATAGGCTATATTAAAAGATTTAAATATAAATATAACTAAAAACATAAAATAGAGAAATATTTACTATACATAAATATTAAGGATTTATTACTGGATACCCGAGGCATCACTATAGGATAGAACCCAGATAGTTTGCCTACTCTCTCTCTCTCTCTCTTTCTCCTCTTCGTCCAACCCAATACATACACTACTTTCTCTATTGATTCTCCATTGTATCGTATTTCTATAAGGTTATAAGCCTCTCTCTTTGCTAGCTAGACCACTAGCAACACTTTCTCTAAAGCTTTACCCAGACCACGTCGTCGATCCCGTCCCCACACAGAACCCCACTTTTATACGTGAAAATTCTACACGGACCCGGATCAACTAATTAAATCTAGGAATCCTTCGAACCCCGCCGGTAAAAGCTCCGTTTAGCTTTAATTAACTATAGTATCATATTTATTATAAAGGAATTCAATTCAATTATAGGATTTAACAATTTTTACAAAATGCATTTATACAAATTTATCAATTATAAATTTAAAATACAGATTCTTTATTATAATGATCTTGTAATAATATTAAAAAGTTAAAATGAATGTATATATGACACTAAAAATTAAATTAAGATTAAGATTTAAATTAAGATTTAAATTAAGATTTAGATTTAAATTTTAAAATCATGTTATATTAACTATAAACAAGTTTTCTTTTAGTGTTACATCGATATAATAGATCTATATAAAATCATTAAAACTAAAAAATGAAATCATTATTTAATTTAAATGTAACTATATATTTAATATAAATATAGGATAAAACCCCCGGCATAAGTTAGTTTTTTTATCCTTTATGGTTTTTTCTATCTAAATATATTGATATATACTTCTTCCTATTTTTACATCCTTTACTATATCAATTTGTTTTTCCTTCTCCTTCCTATTTTCCCCTATATCCTCCTAGAGGTTATAAGCCCGGCTTATTCATTTATTCTTTTTATTAGAGAAGGGTTTATTTAAATCCTTCTTTATCTTTTTGTCAAAATTGACCCCTTCCGAAACGCTGAATTACAACTTTCTATATATATCAATAGCACTGTATATAGAATCATGGCCTCTCTTAAAAAAATATAAATTTAAAAGCTTCGGGGATCTGAAAATTACTCAATCTAGTCGATTAGAGTAAAAGTAGTCCTTACAAAAGAAGAGCTTATTAGAACAATTCGTCAAACTTCTACCACTAGTAGTAAAAATGATAGAGCTCTCTCTATTATTCAGCTATTATATAATAACGGCCCACTTCTGTATATAAAAGATATTATAGATGCAAAGCTGGCCTAGGAAAAACTGTAAGAAATTTATTACCCGAAGGGTTTTACTACTAAGTATTTAACTTTAAAAGAATTCTTCAACACCTAATTAGATGATTTTTATACTATAGAAGAATATCTTAATAAAGTTAAAATACTAGTGGATAATCTCACTAGTAAAGAGATCATACTACCAAAACAGGTAGTAATTGTATAGGTTTTAAACAGCCTAAGTGAGGAATATAAATCATTGATTCAATCTATTATTTAATCTCTACGAAGAGATCCAAATTTATACACCTCGGAAACCCTATTTTCTAGTCTAATTGACGAATCCCGGGGTATTTAATAACTAAGTAATAATAAGCTTATAATTGCACAAAAATCCAAAAATGCATAGAAGAAAAAGCCTTTTAATAGTGCTTATTGTGAGCACTATAAGGCTACAACATATACCACTATAAATTGCTGGTTTTTATTTCTAGATAAAGCACTAAAAGGCTTTACACCTCGCCGACAAAACAATACAAATTCATCTTCAAATTCAAAAATGAAGAATTATAGGGTTGAAAAACCTAAATCTCAAAAATCAAATTTAACTATCAAAAGGGATAAAAATGTAGAAACTGTATTAATATCTATTGATGATTTTAATCAATAAGAAGAAGAAGAAACAAAGGATGAAGATACAATTCTTCCTGATTTTTTAACACTCTCTAATGATGAATTTGATATGGCTAAAGAGGTATGCCTTCTATTGATAAATAATATAAACAATACAGCTAATAAGTATAAACTAGATTGTTTAAAAAGACATAGAAATAAGGATTTTACTATGTTAGAAACGAAAAAGGACTATACTCTAGGTTTAATGTTTAATTTTATATTTGATACTGCTGCTACAATTTATACAATTTGCAATTTAAACTATTTTTACTAATGTGAATATACAGATAAAAAGGTAAAATGGGGAAAGGCAAATGTTATATATGTTAGAATAAAAGGATCTGTATTAATTAAAACTAATATAGGACATATTTTAAATTTAAAAGAAGTATATTATATTCCTGAATTAGGAGTAAATCTATTAAGTATTGAAAAACTAGATAATATAACATCTATATTTATAAAAGAGAAAGCAATATTATATCAAAAAAATGAATTAATTTCAATTGCAATTAAAAATCAAAATCTCTATATATCTAGAAATACAGTATTACAAAATAATATAAAAGAAAGAAATATACTTTTAACTATAAAAATAGAAGAAACTTATATTAAACAATGGCATAAAAGACTAGGTCATATATCATTTGAACCATTACAGGCCATATTAAAAGATTTAAATATAAATATAACTAAAAATACATATATTCAACAAGTTAATAAATATAAAGTATGTCTTTTATCTAAAGATAATAGATATATAAATAAACAAAGTAATAATAATAATATAAAATATAACATTATTAAAAGAATTTATAGTAATATTAGAGGTCTATTAATACCAACATATAATAAAAAGAGATACTATATTACATTTATAGATAAAAAATCCAGATATATATGGGTTTTCCTTTTAAATAATAAAACTGAAGCTTATGACATATTTATTAAATTAAAAAATCAAATTGAAAATAATAAAAATAGACGTATAAAAGAATTCTTTATAGATAATGGAAAAGAGTATGTTAATAAGAAATTTAAAATTGCATCTATAAAGTATGGTATAATTCATAAATTAAGCCCTGCATATACTAAAGAACCTAATGGTTTAATTGAAAGGATTAATCTAACTTTATTAAATAAAGTTAGATCAATTTTAATTTAATTAGGAGCACCTAACTATTTATGGGGAGAAGCTCTAAAAGCTGTAGTATATCTATATAATCGAACCCCCTATAAATCATTAAATTTTAAATCACCCTATGAATTATATAATAATATAAAACCATATATTAAAAATATAAAAATATGGGGTTCAATTGCTTACTACCATACTAATAAATATAAAACTAAACTAGAGCCTAGAAAAGATAAAGCTATACTAATAGGCTATAATGATGTAAATCACTATAAACTATGGGATTTAAATAAAAATAAGACTATCTGGTCTAGAGATGTATCTATTTGTGAAGGTGAATTTAAAAACCTATATACTATAGATACTATTAATAATAATAATAATAATAACACTAATGAAAGTGAATTAGATTTAAAAAGCTATAATAATATAGCAAGAGATCCTACATATAAAATTGAAGTTCAAATCCTATATAAAGAAAATAACATACTCTATACTATAAAAGACACTGAATTAGAAAACCTAATTTTAAATATAAATAATTCAGATGGTTTTATTTTAACAACAACTTTATTAAATGAACCTAATATATATAAAGAAGCTATGGAAAGTTATGAAAAACATGAATGGTATAAAGCTTGCCTAGAAGAGGTAAGAGAATTAGAAACCTAAGGGACTTATAAAATTATAGATTTACCAAAAGATAAAAATATTATACCTATAAAAGGCAGATGGGTTTTTAAGAAAAAACTAATATATGATCCTAAAAATATAAAGGATTTATATATAGTTAATAAAGATAAAACCTATAGATATAAAGCTAGATGGGTTATACAAGGCTTTTATCAAAAATTAGGTGTTGATTTTTTAGAAACATTTTCTACTATATGTAGAACAGAAACATGGCATATAATATTAATTATAGCAGTTAATAAAAACTGGACTATATTATAATACGATATTAAAAATGCATTTGTACACGCTAATATAGATACTAATATATATACTATACTATTAATTGGTATATATATAGATAAAACTAAATGCTGCCATTTAATAAAAGCTATCTATGGTTTAAAACAAAGTCCTAGACTATAGTATAAATATTTATCAAACGCACTATTTAAATTTGGTTTTAAAGTGCTACCCTACGATGAGGGAGTTTATATAAATAATATAACTGGATGTATTTTAATATGTTATGTTGATGATATATTAGCAATACATAAAGACATTAACTATATAAGAAATTTAATGATAAAATTAAAATCTTATATTAAAATTGAAGAAATGGGACTAATTTCTACATTTCTAGGAAATGATATTAAAATTGAAAATAAATATCTCTATATAAATCAAAATAAATATATAGAGAAACTATTAACAAAATTTAATATAATTAATAATAAAAACTATAAACCTATTAAAATTCCTAGATAACCTGGTTTAAAACTATTTAAAAACTCTGAACAAGCCTCTAAAAACGATATAAATGAATACTAAAAACAAATAGGTTCACTATTATACTTAGTTTTAAAAACTAGGCCAGATATGACTTTCGCCACTATATATTGCTCACGTTTTATAAGTAATCCTAATAAAGATCATTTTAACGCTCTTAATAAAATATAGAAATATTTACTATATACAAATACTAAGGGTTTACACTATGATTGTAATAGTGAAGATCTTATTTTAAAAGGTTACTGTGATACGGACTGGGGAAATGATTTAAATAAGAGAAAATCAACCTCTGCATATTTATTTAGCCTATCTCCTAATATAGGTATTAATAATCCTATCTCATAGAATTCTCAATTACAAAAAACAGTAGCTATTAGCAGCTATGAAGCTGAATATATAGCTCTAAGAGAAGCTACTAAAGAAGCTATCTATTTAGGAAGTGTATTTAATTATATAAACAATAGTTTAAATTTAAACTATACACTTACCACTCCTACTATACTAGTAGATAGTTTATCAGCTAAAAAACTAGCTGAAAATCCTAAATTTCATAAAAGGACTAAATATATAGAAATAGCATTCCATTTCACTAGATAAGCTATTTTAAATAATAAAGTCAAATTAATTCATATCCCTACTAAATATCAATTAGCTGACTTCTTAACTAAAAATGTTAATTTACATTTACATGAAAGCTTCGTCAATTTAGCTAGACTATATGATAGCTAATCTGTATACTAAGCTTCTTACTATACAGATTAAGGGGGGATATCATATTTATTATAAAGGAATTCAATTCAATTACAGGATTTAACAATTTTTACAAAATGCATTTATACAAATTTATTAATTATGAATTTAAAATACAGATTCTTTATTATAATGATCTTGTAATAATGTTAAAAAGTTAAAATGAATGTATATATGACACTAAAAATTAAATTAAGATTAAGATTTAAATTAAGATTTAAATTAAGATTTAAATTAAGATTTAAATTAAGATTTAGATTTAAATTTTAAAATCATGTTACATTAACTATAAACAAGTTTTCTTTTAGTGTTACATCGATATAATAGATCTATATGAAATCATGATCTATATGAAATCCTGATTTATAATTCTAATTAAAAATCTAGATCTATATGAAATCATTAAAACTAAAAAATAAAATCATCATTTAATTTAAATGTAACTATACATTTAACATAAATATAGGATAAAACCCCCGGCATAAGTTAGTTTTTTTATCCTTTATGGTTTTTTCTATCTAAATACATTGATATATACTTCTTCCTATTTTTACATCCTTTACTATATCAATTTGTTTTTCCTTCTCCTTCCTATTTTCCCCTATATCCTCCTAGACTATATATAAGAAATAGAACAGAAAAACTACTAATAAAGTATCTAAGTAGGGCCCGCTAGGTACTAACGAGTAGGACTTAGAAGTAAATAACTATAAATCCGAGGATTTATAACTATATAAATCCGATAGGTATAAATTAGTAAAGGACGCTTATTATAAGCCTAAATAAGGCTTAGGCCGATTATTATATTTATTTATAGTTATTATTCTACCTCTATCTAGGGAGATCTAAGAGCTTATAGCTATATAAAGCTAAGAATTAGAAAAATAGATTGTATTCCCGGCCTTAAACGCTAAAGAAGCTATCTAAATAGGGTAAGACTTAAAAGAAACTATCGCGAAGACTATATAAACGGAGGTATAAGGCCTTAGTAATACGCTCGAATATATAAATAGAGGTATAAAGGCCTCGATAGAAACTAGTAAAGATTAAAGAAAGGGTATAAAGCCCGAAGAATAACTATAAAATACCGACTAATCCCGCCTAAGGTCCTATATACTACTAGCGATAGTTTAAGATATTACTAGAATCCGAACTACTATTATCGGACTCGCTCCCCTCTAGATCGGTGATATTATCTTTATATAACTAACCTTTATTAAGTCCTAGTTTCTATATAGCGGTATAGTTATATAATATCTAGTTACGTACCTTATAAAGATAATCGAGGACGTTAGAGAACTAGATATTATCCGCCGTCTAGTAGATTATAGGCTAGTCTAGGGGGGGTCGTATAGATTTATAAGTTAAAGACTAGACCCGAACAAAAGATAGTATTCTTATATCTGGGGGGGATTAGAGATCTCCTTAGTGCGTTTCTTCTTCTTACCGCCCTTATCCTTCTTAATAGGAGACTTAGTAGCTATACGCTTCCTTACAGACTTAGAAGAAGTGGTAGGATCTCCGCCGGCCTTAGATAGAATCGTAAAAGCCGATCTAGCCTTACCCTTACCCTTATTCTTAGTAGCGGGGTTCGAAGAGGGGCTAGCTATAGACTTAATAGCTTACTCTTTTCCCTTACCGGCCTTTCCCTTCGCTATATAAGTCTGCTTATTAGCGTAGTAGCGTATATTAGAGGCCTTAAGAAGAAGACTACCTAATTAAAACCGGCGTACTAAGTTATATACCTAGAAAGGTATTTTTCCTACTATTTTAGGGTTATTGGCAATCTCCCTAAGGGGACCTATAAGATATTAGAGAAACGAAGAGAACAACGTCTAGAAGGATACTTACGAAGAGTACACTTACTCGCTCTACTAGACTATTAGTAGTAGATATAAGCTAATATCTACTAGAACCCCTAAATAGGGAGATAAACGATCTGATAGGATATAAACGGCCTATTGCTCTTAGTATACTACTTATACTCCTCCCTAACTAGGGCTTTATAACCGATTAACTACCCTAAAACCGCCTAAGTATAAATAACTATCGATATTTTAGAATCCTTATTTAGACGTTAGTTAACTATAGTGCGCTTCGGATTGATATAAGCCTAAATAAGGTCTATATTACTACCTAATAGGTAGGAAATAAGAGGGAAGCTATTCTAGTTAAGTCCCTTATCTAAAAACGAAATAGTTAGCTCCTAGATAGATCTAATTAGAATAAGAAACACTTACTACTATCTACCTAGGCCTAAGCCCGAGCTATTATATTAGTATTAGAGAGTAAGATATATAACTAACTACTATTACCTCTATACTTAACCGGAGCTAGGGGAGCGGGTATATTTATAGTTATACTACTATCGCCACTAGTTATAACGCCGTTATCGCTAGCCGCGTTAGCTATAGCGGTCTCTATACCTCCGTCCTTAGCTATACTAGTATTATCCCTAGCCGTACTAGCCCTATCGTCGCTAGTATTATCGCTACTATCGCCTATACTATCACTAGTTATTCCTCCTAGAGCTATAGGAGGTTTAGGGGTAGAGGGAATAGGATAAAAGTATCTAATTGCTTCTATATAGTAATCTAACTAGTATTTTCGAAATCCTTACTATAAAGCCCTTATATAAAGACGTTTATAAGTATAAGACTTACCTTATAGATATCTATCTTACCCGATTTAGTAAGCTACGCAGTCCCTAAAGTAACAAGAAGTTTATACGCCTACTATTTAATTTACGCGGCGGTATATAGCTCCGAGTCCTATAGGCCGGGTTCGGTAGCGTAATACTCGCGTACAATCTTTAACGCGACCCTAGATTTATCGTCTATAGACTTAGGCGAGCTATAAACGGCTATAGAGAAGCTTCTTTCGGTCCTAGAAGGCCTAATAGGCTATCTATAAGGACTACGACGAAGTATCTTAGATAAAAAAAAGACTTATAGGGAAAGGTATTAATAGAATAGGAGATATAGGAAGAGAAGAAAAGTAGAAGTAAAGCTATATAAGAAAAACACTATCTACCTAGGAGCGGGGTAGACTATCTTACTTATAAAGTAAGAAGTAAGAGTCCTTTAGATAGTCTATAGGCGCAAATTAGTAGATTCTACACTTTAAAGCCGCCTTCCTTTATCTAAACGCCTTTTAATTTCTCTTTTATCCCCCGTTACGAAGCTATTTTTACACCCTTACCACCGTTTTAGGCCTTTATTGATAATACCGAGCCTGACGAAGCCTTAAAGGCCTTTATAAGGCTATTTTTGGTGGATTTGATAATAATTTCCTTTGTTTTGAATTTGTACGACCGTACTGTCTTAGACGGATCCGATTATACTAACCTTCCTTGATTTTTACTCCTAGGATTTGCGCACGTCCACTTACGTGATACCTCGGGAAACGGAGGACCTATTTCCGCTTGGTGGGGGAGGATATAATCCTAGAAGCCCTTTTTCTTATGTAAACATGTCTTATACCTTATTGGCTAGCTCCGTGCGGAGCCGTTTCTGCACTTATGTACACTATCGTTTCCGTACTACACAATACTTAGCCGTTGGTGACCCCAACTAAATGAAAACCATGCGATCCTTTCCGAATTTCACGCTACTTCTTCGTAAAGAATGCTATTGTATAGGGTAATATAGAGATCTACCAAGTCGATACTAAGAAGAACGCTATAGATAGATTTACTAAGGCTTTAGCTAAAGATTAATTCGAGGTCTTTACCGAGCTTATTAGTATGATCTAAATCTATACTAAAAATGCAGAGTTTTACTATATATGCCAGAATTGGAGGTTTTGATAGGGGATATTATACAGGTTCTATAAGGGGGATGTTGGATGCCTAAGGCATCAATCACCATAGGATAGAACCTAGATAGTTTGCCTACTCTCTCTCTCTCTTTCTCCTCTTCGTCTAACCCAATATATACACTGCTTTCTCTATTGATTCTCCATTATATCGTATTTCCATGATTTATACTATAATTATATTAATTAAAATCTTATTTGAAAAGGTTATTATAATACTGACTAGTGAAATAATTTAAATAAGAGAAAATTAACCTCTATATATTTATTTAATCTATCTCCTAATATACGTATTGATAATCCTATATTATAGAATTCTTAGCTATAAATAATAGTCGCTATTACTAGCTATAAAGCTAAATATATAGCTCTAAAAGAACCTACTAAAGAAGCTATCTATTTAGGAAGTATATTTAATTATATAAATAATAATTTAAATTTATATTATATATATAGTACTCCTAAAATACTAGTAGATAGTTTATCTACTAAAAAACTAGCTAAGAATCCTAAATTTTATAAAAGAACTAAATATATAGAAATAGTATTTTACTTTACTAGATAAGCTATTTTAAATAGGAAATCACTATTAGTATAATAGAAAATACCACTAGTATAGTATCTTAATCTAATTAGGTAGAGTTATTTTTAGTATTTATTTTTAGTATAAATACTATTTTCTATAATATTACCTTACTAAAAAATATAACCTCTAAATATCCCTAGCTATAGAGTATTTCGATAATCGGCCTATAACCGCTATATTAATCCCCTCTTTTTTATCTAATCTATATAGGACTAATTTGCTAGGATTAGCTAAGTCTTTAAGTCTATATATAAATAAAAATTCTATATATTAATTTATATTCTAGTTTCCTATAGTAAAAGCTTTATTTTTATCTATATTGTTATCTATATCTTTACCTATATTTCAAACTAATTAAAAATAAAAGTTAAAGTGTATTTCTACTATATAAAATTAAAAATAGAGATTATTTGTTAAAACTCTATTAATTAAGAGCGTCTCTATCCTTATCTCTATCCCCGCTATATATTAGAAGGGGCCTATCTAATAGAGGGTAAATAAAGAAAGCACTATATAGATTAACTAATCCGTATAAAGAGAGGAGGAAAAGAAGGAAAGGAGAGAGAGCTATCTAATATAGATATAGGTTCTATTATATTATAATATCTTAGGTAGCTAATACTATATTAGAGCTTACTAACTAAGTTTATTATTAGTAGTCTCTTTCTATATTATTTATTATTAAAAAGCCGCTTTATTTAAGGTTCCTACTATAACTACTTATCATATTTATTATAAAGGAATTCAATTCAATTACAGGATTTAACAATTTTTACAAAATCCATTCATACAAATTTATCAATTATGAATTTAAAATACAGATTCTTTATTATAATGATCTTGTAATAATGTTAAAAAGTTAAAATGAATGTATATATGACACTAAAATTTAAATTAAGATTAAGATTTAAATTAAGATTTGAATTAAGATTTGAATTAAGATTTGAATTAAGATTTGAATTAAGATTTGAATTAAGATTTGAATTAAGATTTGAATTAAGATTTGAATTAAGATTTGAATTAAGATTTGAATTAAGATTTGAATTAAGATTTGAATTAAGATTTGAATTAAGATTTAAATTAAGATTTGAATTAAGATTTAAATTAAGATTTAGATTTAGATTTTAAATCATGTTATATTAACTATAACAAGATTTTTAGTGTTACATCAATATAATAGATCTATATGAAATCATGATCTATATGAAATCCTGATTTATAATTAAAATTAAAAATCTAGATCTATATAAAATCATTAAAACTAAAAAATCTAGATCTATATGAAATCATTATTTAATTTAAATATAACTATACATTTAATATAAATATAGGGTAAAATCCCTAGTATAAGTTAGTTTTTTATCCTTTATGGTTTTTTCTATCTGAATATATTGATTTATACTTCTTCCTATTTTATATCTTTTATTTTATCAATTAAATTCTTATTTTCCCCTATAACCTCCTAGAGGTTATAAGCCCGGCTTATTTATTTATTCTTTCTATTATAGAAGGGTTTATTTAAATCCTTCTTTATCTTTTTATCAAAATTGACCCTTTCCGAAACGCTAAATTATAACTTTCTATATATATTGATAGTACTATATATAGAATTATGGCCTCTCTTAAAGAAATATAAATTTAAAAGCTTCGGGGATCTAAAAATTATTTAATCTAGTCGATTAGAGTAAAAGTAGTCCTTATAAAAGAAGAGCTTATTGGAATAATTCGTTAAACTTCTACTACTAGTAGTAAAAATGATAGAGCTCTCTCTATTATTTAGCTATTATATGATGACGGTCCACTTCTGTATATAAAAGATATTATAGATACAAAGCTAGCCTAGGAAAAACTGTAAGAAATTTATTACCTGAAGGGTTTTACTACTAAGTATTTAACTTTAAAAGAATTCTTTAATATCTAATTGGATAATTTTTATACTATAGAAGAATATCTAAACAAAGTTAAAATACTAGTGGATAATCTTACTAGTAAAGAGATTATACTACTAAAATAGATAGTAATTGTATAGGTTTTAAATAGCCTAAGTAAGGAATATAAATTATTGATTTAATCTATTATTTAATCTCTACGAAAAGATCTAAATTTATAATAAATATGATACCGGATAAATACTATAAGTTTTAGGATATTTTTATAGCACTAGCTAAAGGGACCCTACTAGAGTATAGGATCTTCGACTATAAAATTAATATAATAGAAGGTACTAAACCTACTTTTAAGCCTATCTATTAGTTATCGCTAAAAGAGTTAGAAACACTTAAGGAATATATCTATAAGAACCTAAAGAAAGGTTATATCTAAGCCTCGAAGTTATTAGCTAGATATCCGATTATCTTTATACTAAAGAAAAATAGAAGTCTTTGACTTTATATAAATTACCGATATCTAAATTCGATTACTATTAAAGATCGATATCCTCTATTTTTAATTTATAAGATTTAGGATCGAATTTAAGGAATAAAATACTTTTTAAAGTATAATATTACTAATATATATTATTATATTCGGATTAAGCTAGGCTATAAATAGAAAACGGTATTTAGAACTAAGTATAGATATTATAAATATTTAATTATACCTTTTAGCCTTATTAATATATTAGTAATATTCTAACGCTTTATCTTTAACGTTCTTAAGGAATATCTAGATATCTTTATTATTATATATTTAAATAATATTTTAGTATTCTTTAAAACGCTTAAAGATTATATTAAGTATAATAAGTTAGTACTTAGTAAGTTAAGAAACGCGAAGGTCACTCTTAAACTTAAGAAGTATAAGTTTTATATCTAGGAAATAGGATTTCTTAAATACTATATTAGCCTAGATAGATTAGGTATAGAAGAAGATAAGGTTAAAAGTATTATTAACTAGCCTATATTAAAGAACGTTAAAGAAGTATAACAATTTCTTAGTCTCGCGAACTACTATTAAAAGATTATTAATAGCTACGCTAGTATAGCGATTAGACTTTACTAATTTACTAAGAAAGGATAAGTATTCTAATAGGATAAAGTAGTAGAGAAATCGTTTAACGAACTAAAGGAATTATTTAAATAGCGAATGATTATAGCGAACTTTAATTATAATCTACTAGTTATATTAGAGATAGATATATTAGACTATACTCTAGGAGCTAGACTAACTTAGAAGAAAGAAAATAGGACTTTCCGACTAATTATATTCTAGTTTAGGAAGATAATCCTAGTAGAGCTTAACTATAATATTTATAATAAGGAACTATTAGCTATAGTATTAGTATTCTAAATCTAAAAAGTATACCTTAAAAGAGTAAAGTATATAGTAATAGTATAGACCGATTATAAGAACCTTATATTCTTTATAATAATAAAGGTTCTTATATAATAATAAGCGTGATAAGCTAAGACCCTAGTATAATACAATTTTAGGATCGAATATTATAAGGGAATAGAGAATAGCTAAGTAGATATACTTAGTAGATAACTAGATTATAAGACCGGAACTAAGGTAGTAGAACCCGCTATACTAAGACAAATCTTAGATAGTACTATCTTATATAATAAGTAAATATTAGCTATAATAATAGAACTTAAGGACAACGAGTTCTTATAGTAAATTAAGGACGTATTAGAGGAAGATATAATTAACTAACTTATCGAGAAGGGTAGAAAGCTTATTAAGGATAAGAATAGATTACTCTATATATATAGACTAATCTATATTCTAGCGAAGCTAAGAAATAAAATTATTAAGCGATACTATAATAATATTACTTATAGATATCTAAGAGTAGAAAAGACTATCGAATAGATTTCGCGAAACTACTATTTTCTAAATATATAGCGAAAAGTCCGATTCTATATCTAAGTATATAAGATATACTAACGGAATAAGCTAGTATAATATATACCCTATAAAGAAATATAATTATCTAAGATACTAGATAGACTATAGTAATAGATTATAATAGACTTTATTATAAAGCTCCTAGTCTTAGAAGGATACGATATAATTATAGTTATAGTTAATAGACTTATTAAATACGCCTATATAATTCCGACTACCGAGACTATTAACGCTAAATAAATAGCAAATATTATACTATAATATATAGTTACTAACTATAGAATACTAAGTAAGATTATATTAGATAGAGATAAGTTATTTATATCGAATATATAGTAATTATTTATAGATTAGATAGATATTAAGCTTAGACTCTCTACTATATATTATCTATAAACTAACGGATAAATAGAAAGAGTGAATTAGATACTAAAATAGTACCTATAGTACTATATAAATTACTAGCAAAACGACTAGATAGGACTATTACCGATAGTATAACTAGTATATAATAATATAGTATACTCTACTACTAATAAAACACTATTCTTTATAAATTATAGATATTATCTAGTAGTATATAGAGAACTAATTAGTAAGATAGCTATAGCAGAATTAGCGAGAATAAAGGCTACCGGGCTTAAATAGTTATATTTATAACTATCTAGAGATATTAACTTTATTAATCTATAAATAAAGAAATACTATAACTAATAATATAAAAAAGGACCTAATCTAAAAAGGGGGGGAAAGGTTTATCTTTTACGCCGTAATATTAAAACTAAGCGACCTAATAATAAATTAGACTACCTATAACTAGGACTATTTAAGATTAAAGAAAAATCAGGACTAGTTAGCTACTAATTAAAACTACCCTATAGTATAAGAAAACTTTATTTAGTATTTTATATCTCGTTACTCGAATCTATACTAGAAAACGCTAAACTCGCTATAAATATAGAAATTAAAGAAGAAACCGAAAACGAATATAAGATTAAAGAAGTTCTAGAAACGAAATAGATAAGTAGAAGGCCTTATTTACTATCTAGTAAGATAGAAGAGGTACGATACCTCTAAAGATATATAGGAACCTATCGAGAACCTAAAGGGCTATCTCTAGCTAGTTTAATAGTTCTATTAGAAAAATCGCTAACTAAGAAGGATAAGTCTATCCCTTTTAAAATAGAAGGGGATAGAGGACTAAATATCTAGGTTAAAGTAGGATTCTTTAATATAGCGGTAAGGGCTTAAGTATTATATTTATTAGCGAGGCGATCTAGCTTAGTAAGATTATCATATTTATTATAAAGGATTTAACAATTTTTATAAAATACATTCATACTAAACTTATCAATTATGAATTTAAAATACAAATTCAATTTATTATAATGATCTTATGATAATTCTTATATGCTAAAAAGCTAAAATGAATGTATATATGACACTAAAATTAAGACTAAGTTATTACTTAAATTAAGATTTAAATTAAGATTTAAATTAAGATTTAAAATTAAGATTTAAATTAAAATCTAAATCTTAATAAGATTTTTAATGCTACATCAAACCATAAATGCTATAATATAACTATATGAAATTATAGATGAAATCATAGATCTATATGAAATCATAGATCTATATGAAATCATAATTTATATGAAATCCTGATCTATAATTAAAATTAAAAATCTAGATCTATATGAAATCATTAAAACTAAAAATCTAGATCTATATGAAATCATCATTTAATTTAAATGTAACTATACATTTAACATAAATATAGGGTAAAACCCCCGGCATAAGTTAGTTTTTTATCCTTTATGGTTTTTTCTATCTGAATACATTGATTTATACTTCTTCCTATTTTATCTTTTACTTTATCAATTTCTATTTTTCCCCTATAACCTCCGAGAAAGATCCTTAGTAGATAAAAGATCTTTAGTATCTAACTACTCTATTAATATAGAATTATAATCTAATATCCGATTATTTTAGGAACGTAGGAATTAGCGCTATTTATATAAACGTATTATTTTTATTATTATATCTATTTACTATTTTTTAGCCTAGGTAAGCTCTTTATTAATTTTCTACTACTTATATAATATCCTTTACCACTTAGTTTCGCTATAGAACCTTTTAATATATTTCCGACCTCAATAAGTATATTCGGTATAGTTACGATATTTAGGATCTGCTATATAGGAGATACTATAGGAAAAGTAATACTTATAAAGATATTTAATAACTAAACCGTTTATTAGAATTAATCGATATTAATTAAGTCTATTTAGTTTACAAGTCGCGTTATTAATTAGTATAGTATAAAGGGTATATAATTAGAGAACGAAAAAAAGGGAAAAAGAAAAATAACCGATATTACTTACCTAAGAGGTAGTTAATACCTTTAAAAGGCTTCGAGGACGAAACCCTAAGGGAGGGGGAGATAATATTATAGAACTACCTATCACTAATCGATAGTGCCCTACTAAGTATATAGATAGGCTATTAAAAGCTAACTAATCTATCTATTAGTAGATTATATATAGTACCTAATACTCTAATATTCCTAGATATTTAGGAAAGAGAAACCTATTTATACTTAGTAAGTAAAAGTATAATTAAGCCTAATTAGACCTACTACTAGAAGGTTTCTGATATATATATACTTTAGGGTATCGGATATTACCTATACTAGGAATTATTATATATAGAACTAGGGATATATAACCGTGACTCCTACGTCGACTTTAAGAAGTATACGTAGGAGTATATAGCGACTCTAGCGGTAACTCTAGGGAGTCACGCTAGGAGTAGGAAACGAAATATATATAAGGACACTCATTTATATACTTAGTTTAGTTCTTTGTCTTTAATTATATATTATTACTTATATTTACCTTATAGATTATTAGTGACTCTCTTACTTAATTATAACTTAATAAACACTTATAAATAGACAAATACTCCGGTATAGATCTATTCGGCGCTCTACCTAGCACCGTTCCTCGATACCTTAAAGGGACCCCGTCTATAGTAAGGCCTATTAGGCAATAGTACGGTTGAGAGCATAGATCGTTGACGTTAGAAACCTGAGCAGTATAAGGTAAGTATACCCGGAACCCTTCTAACCTAACTGTGACCAGTTAGTAGTGCGTAACACTACTATATACAATTTTAAAGCTATTCCTATAACCCCTTTTGGCGCTATTACAATCTACCTACGAAGAGATCTTATCCGCGAATGTTCTGCGATCGATCACGATCATTCTACGATTAATCACGATTATTTCCTTTCCTTTTATTATTATAGAGCAATTTCCTTAGCCTAAATCCCCCTCCCGAAGCCCCCTATCGCTTTTTAACTCCCTATTTTAACCCCCCTAAACGCGATTCAAATTAGCTAAAAAAAACTAATATATATAAATCAGATCTCTATATTCTATATACCGTTTTTAAAATCCCGAAAACTATATTTTTAGTAGTATAGGAATTAAATTTATATAGAGAATTATATATTGATAGGGTAATAACCCCCCCTTTAAAAACTCTATAAGCCCTCCCCCTTTTTTTCTTTAGCCGAAATCGCTGGTTTTTAATCGCTTATAACTCTATAAATATATCTTTAATAAATATATAAAAAATATTATATATAATATAATTAAGGGCTTTCTTATAGTACTATTTTTATATTTTTATAATATAGAAAAGCCACTAACAATAGCGCTAATAATAGCGCTAAAAGGGGTTATAGGAATAGCTTTAAATCTCTAGGAGGTTATAGGGGAAAATAGGAAGGAGAAGGAAAAACAAATTAATAAAGTAAAAGATATAAAAGAGGAAGAAGTATAAATCAATGTATTCAGATAAAAAAAACCATGAAGGATAAAAAACTAACTATGCTGGGGGTTTAATCCTGTATTTATATTAAATGTATGGTTACATTTAAATTAAATCATGATTTCATATATAGATCTAGATTCTTAATTTTAATGATTTCATATAGATCTAGATTCTTGATTTTAATAGTTTTATAGATCTATAATTTCATATAGCATTTTATGGATATAACATTAAAATAATGAGATTAAATCTAAAGCTTAATCTTAATTTAAATCTTATTATAGTCATTATTCATTTTAGCTTATATAAAATCTAATCTTAATAAAATGATTATAATAAAATGAATTTGTATTATATAATTTCTATTAATAAGCTTTTCGTAATTGAATTTCTTTATAAATATAATATCCCCCCTTAATCTATATAGTAGAAGCTTGGTGTACAGATTAGCTGTTATATAGTCTAGCTAGATTGACGAAGCTTTCATATAATTGTAAATTAATATTTTTAGTTAGGAAATCAGCTAATTAGTATTTAGTGGGGATATAGATTAATTTGATTTTATTATTTAAAATAGCTTGTCTTATAAAGTGGGATACCATTTCTATATATTTAGTCCTTTTATAAAATTCAGGATTTTTAGCTAGTTTTTTAGCTAATAAACTATCTAGTAGTATAGTAGGAGTGGTAGGTGTATAGTTTAAATTTAAACTATTGTTTATATAATTAAATACACTTCCTAAATAGATAGCTTCTTTAGTAGCTTCTCTTAGAGCTATATATTCAGCTTTATAGCTGCTAATAGCTACTATTTCTTATAATTGAGAATTCTATAAGATAGGATTATTAATACCTATATTAGGAGATAGGCTAAATAAATATACAGAGGTTGATTTTCTCTCATTTAAATCATTTCCCCAGTCTGTATCACAGTAACCTTTTAAAATAAGATCTTTACCATTACAATCATAGTGTAAACCCTTAGTATTTGTATATAGTAAATATTTCCATATTTTATTAAGAGCGTTAAAATAATTTTTATTAGGATTACTTATAAATTGTAAGCAATATATAGTGGCGAAAGTTATATCTAGCCTAGTTTTTAAAACTAAGTATAATAGTAAACCTATTTATTTTTAGTATTTATTTATATCGTTTTTAGAGGCTTATTTAGAGTTTTTAAATAGTTTTAAACTAGGTTATCTAGGAATTTTAATAGGTTTATAGTTTTTATTATTAATTATATTAAATTTTATTAATAGTTTCTCTATATATTTATTTTTAATTTTTATATCATTTCCTAGAAATATAGAAATTAGTCCTATTTCTTCAATTTTAATATAAGATTTTAATTTTATCATTAAATTTCTTATATAGTTAATGTCTTTATGTATTGCTAATATATCATTAATATAATATATTAAAATATATCTAGTTGTATTATTTATATAAACTCCCTTATCGTAAGGTAGCACTTTAAAACTAAATTTAAATAGTGCGTTTAATAAATATTTATACTATAGTCTAGGACTTTATTTTAAACCATAGATAGCTTTTGTTAAATGGCAGCATTTAGTTTTATCTATATATATACTAATTAGTAGTATAGTATATATATTAGTATCTATATTAGCGTATATAAATGTATTTTTAATATCGTATTATAATATAGTCTAGTTTTTATTAACTACTATAATTAATATTATATACTATATTTCTGTTCTATATATAGTAGAAAAGGTTTCTACAAAATTAACACCTAATTTTTGATAAAAGCTTTGTATAACCTATCTAGCTTTATATCTATAGGTTTTATCTTTATTAACTATATATAAATCCTTTATATTTTTAGGATTATATATTGGTTAGGCTTTATACTATTTATATTTTTTATCACTTTCTATAGCCTCTTTATATATATTAGGTTCATCTAATAAAGTTGTTGTTAAAATAAAACTATCTAAATTATTTATATTTAAAATTAGGTTTTCTAATTTAGTGTCTTTTATAGTATAGAGTATATTATTTTCTTTATATAGGATTTAAACTTCAATTTTATATATAGGATCTCTTACTATATCATTATAGCTTTTTAAATCCAATTCACTTTTATTAGTGTTATTATTATTATTATTAATAGTATCTATAGTATATAGGTTTTTAAATTCACCTTTATAAATAGATATATCTCTAGACTAGATAGTCTTATTTTTATTTAAATCCTATAGTTTATAGTGCTTTGTATTATTATAGCCTATTAGTATAGCTTCCTCTTTTCTAGGCTCTAGTTTAGTTTTATTTTTATTAGTATGGTAGTAAGCAATTGAACCCTATATTTTTATATTTTTAATATATGGTTTTATATTATTATATAATTTATAGGGTGATTTAAAATTCAATGATTTATAGGGGGTTCGATTATATAGATATACTATAGCTTTTAGAGCTTCCCCCCATAAATAGTTAGGTGCTCCTAATTAAATTAAAATTGATCTAACTTTATTTAATAAAGCTAAATTAATCCTTTCAATTAAACTATTAGATTCTTTAGTATATATAGGGCTTAATTTATAAATTATACTATACTTGATAGATACAATCTTAAATTTCTTATTAATATACTCTTTTCTATTATCTATAAAGAATTCTTTTATACGTCTATTTTTATTATTTTTAATTTGATTTTTTAATTTAACAAATATATTATAAGCTTCACTTTTATTATTTAAAAGGAAAACCTATATATATCTAGATTTTTTATCTATAAATATAATATAGTATCTCTTTTTATCATATATTAGTATTAATAGACCTCTAATATTACTATGAATTCTTTTAATAATATCATATTTTATATTATTATTATTACTTTGTTTATTTATATGTCTATTATCTTTAGATAAAAGATATACTTTATATTTATTAACTTGTTGAATATATATGAAAAGCTATCATATTTATTATAAAGGAATTCAATTCAATTACAGGATTTAACAATTTTTACAAAATGCATTCATACAAATTTATCAATTATGAATTTAAAATACAGATTCTTTATTATAATGATCTTGTAATAATGTTAAAAAGTTAAAATGAATGTATATATGACACTAAAATTTAAATTAAGATGAAGATTTAAATTAAGATTTAGATTTAGATTTTAAATCATGTTACATTAACTATAAACAAGATTTTTAGTGTTACATCGCTATAATAGATCTATATGAAATCATCATTTAATTTAAATGTAACTATACATTTAACATAAATATAGGGTAAAACCCCCGGCATAAGTTAGTTTTTTATCCTTCATGGTTTTTTCTATCTGAATATATTGATTTATACTTCTTCCTATTTTACATCTTTTACTTTATCATTTTATTTTTAATCTTTCCTTCCTATTTTCCCCTATAACCTCCTAGAAAAGCGTTAAAATAGTCCTTATTAGGATTACTTATAAAATATAAATATATAGTGGCAAAAGTTATATCTAGTCTAGGTTTTAAAACTAAGTATAATAGTAAGCCTATTTATTTTTGATATTTATTTAGATCGTTTCTAGGGGGGTTATTTAGAGTTTTTAAATAGTTTTAAACTAGGTTATCTAGGAATTTTAATAGATTTATAGTTTTTATTATTAAATATATTAATTTTTATTAATAATTTTTCTATATATTTATTTTGATTTATATAGAGATACTTATTTTTAATTTTAATATTACTTCCTAGAAATATAGAAATTAGCCTTATTTCTTTAATTTTATTATTAGATCTCTTATATAGTTAATATTTTTATATATAGCTAGAATATTATTAATATAATATACTAAAATATATATAGTAGTAGGATTTATATAAACTCCCTTATTATAAGATAATATTTTAAATCCGAGTTTAGATAGTATGTTTAATAAATATTTATACTATAGTCTAGGGCTTTATTTTAAACTATAGATAGCTTTTATTAAATAGTAGTATTTAGTTTTATCTAAATATATATTAATTAGTAATCTAGTATATATATTAGTATCTATATTAGTATATATAAATATATTTTTAATATTATATTATAATATAGCCTAGTTTTTATTAATAGCTATAATTAATTATTAGATACTATATTTCTATTCTATATATAGTATAAAAGGTTTCTAAAGACTTAATATATAGTTTTTAATAGAAACCTTATATAACCTATCTTGCTTTATATCTAAATATTTTATATATAATCCCTTTATATTTTTAGGATTATATATTAGTTTTCTCTTAAAAACCTATCTATCTTTTATATATATAATATTTTTATCTTAGGGATTAATATATTTACCCCCTCTTTAGCTATTCCAAACGCCCCCCCCCCTTCTTAATCTTTAAGTATTAATTAATCGCCTTTCTTACTACCGTCTATTTTAAATTACCGCTTTCTCTAATTAAGTATAGTAGTCCTAATTAGTACCTCTATTTATTATATAAACCGTTAATAAAAATAAATACCATTTATAAAAGGTAAACCTCGGAAGCTTTATAAGAATTAATTAATATTATCTTTTTAAATCTATCTAGATACCTTTCTTTTTATTAATTCATACTTTTTTCTCTATCTTTTATCTATTCTTTATCTTTATAGCTACTACTACTACTATAGCTATAGGAATAACTCGAGATTATAGTATAAAAATAATATATATTTAAGGCGCTAAGATACTTAGACTAAAGCTATGGCCTAAGTTACTATGGAGATTTAATATAGACTAAGCGAAATAGGGGGTTATATATAAATAGAGGCCTTGATTATACAGAGATAAGCTTTTCTAATTTAGTGTCCGTTATAGAGTATATTGTTTTCTTTATATAGGATTTAAACTTTAATTTTATATATAGGATCGCTTACTATTTTATTATAGCTTTTTAAATTAGATTTATTTTTATTAGTATATTTAGTAGTATCCATTATAAGGTTTTAAATTATCTTTTATAAATAGATATATCTCTAGACTAGATAGTCCTATTTTTATTCAAATCCTATAGTTTATAGTAGTTTATACTATTATAGCCTATTAGTATAGCTTTATCTTTTCTAGGCTCTAGTTTAGTTTTATATTTTTAATATATAGTTTTATATTATTATTATATAATTTATAGGGTAATTTAGAATATAATAATTTATAGAGGGTCCTGTTATATAGATATACTATAGCTTTCAGAGCTTCTCTCTATAAATAGTTAGATACTCCTAATTAACTTAAAATTAATCTAACTTTATTTAATAGAGTTAAATTAATTCTTTTAATTAGACTATTAGATTCTTTAGTATATATAGGGCTTAATGTATAAATATACTATACTATACTTTATTAACATAATTTTAAATTTCTCATTAATATACTCTTTTCTATTATCTATAAATAATTCTTTTATATATCTCTTTTTATTATTTTTAATTTAATTCTTTAATATATCTCTTTTTATTATTTTTAATTTAATTCTTTAATTTAGTAAATATATTATAAGCTTTACTTTTTACTTTTAGGAGAAGGACCTATATATATCTAGAATCTTCATCTATAAATATAAGATAAAATCTCTTTTTATTATATATTAGTATTAATAGAACTCTAATATTACTATAGACTCTTTTGATAATATTATATTTTATATTATTATTACTTTATTTATTTATTATATATTTCTAGTTATATTATATTTAAACGTTTTAATATAGTTTATCATAATTTAAATAATCTATAACCTAGTTTTTTATACTCTTATTTAATATATATTTCTTCTACTTTTATAGTTAGAAATATAGTTCTTTCTTTTATATTATTTTTTAATATTATATTTCTAGGGATATGGAGATTTTAACTTTTATTATAGTTAAAATTAATTTATCTTTTTAATATAATATTACTTTCTCTTTTATAAAAATAGAGGTTATATTATTAAGTTTATTAATACTTAATAAGTTTATATCTAATTCAGAATATAGTATATTTCTTTTAAATTTAAAATATATCTAGTATTAGGTCTAACTAATATAGATCTATTAATTTTAAAATATATATATATATCTATATATTTGCTTTACCCTATTTTACTTTTTTATCTATATATTTATTTTAGTAAAAATAGTTTAAGTTATAAATTATATAAATTATTATAGTAGTATTAAATATAAAATTAAATATAAAACCTAGAGTATAGTCCTTCCTTACTTCTAATATAGTAAAATCCTTATTTCTATAGTTCTTTTTAAATCCATTTTATATTTATTAGCTATATTATTTATATTATTTATTAATAGAAGATATATCTCTTTAGCTATATTAAATTTATCCTTAGAGAGTGTTAAAAAATTAGGAAAAATTATATCTTTATCCTTTATTTTTCTTTTTATTAATTAAATTATTAGTAGATATTAATATAGTTACTATATTTTTACCCTTTTTAATAGTTAATTTTTAGGATTTAGGTTTTTTAACCCTATAATTCTCTATTTTTAAGGTAATAAGTATTAGCACTGCGATTTTACTAATAGCACCACGCTAGTGCTCGGGTAGTTATAGCAGTCTATTTTCAATATAAGTGCTATTTTCTATAGTATTGCCTTAGTAAAAAACACATCCCCTAAATATCCCTAGCTATAGAGTCCTTTAGTAATCAGCCCTATATTAATCCCCCCTTTTTAATCTAATCTATATTTACAGATATAAAGCTATTTATAAATTATATAATCTATATAGGGCTAATTTGCTAGTATTAGCCGAGTCCCTAAGCTACACAATTGAAAACTTTATATTAATTTACATTCTGGTTTCCTGTAGTAAAAGCGTTATTTTTATATATATTTTTATAAGTAATTTAAATCAATTTAAAAATCAAATTAAAGTGTATTCTTTACTATATAAAAACAGAGGTTATTTATTAACACTCTACTAATTAGGAGCGTCCCTATCCTTATCCCCGTCTCCGGCGTATATTAGATAGAAGCCTTCTTAGTATTTGCTAACTAAGTTCGTTATTAGTAGACTTACCCTACGTCGTTCTATCCTTATAGAGCCGCCTTATCTACTATTTACGCTATAACCGCTATACTAAGGTAGCCTCCTACTACCGGTATTTCTCGATCGACTTAAGATCTCGCCGCGTTAGATTCTAGAATAATAATAATATATTATAAGATAATTATAAAATATTCTATAATAACCCTAAAATATTTTACGATAATCCTAAAGCTAAAGGTTACCCACGAGCTTATATAACTACTAGATTTTGAATACGAAGATAGAGAGGGATTAGCTAGTAAATACTAGCTACCTAAAGATACTATTAAGGATAAAAATTAGCCTAGATAAGGCTTTACCCCTTTACCTAGGCTATATAAATTATATATCGGTATAGTAGACCTCTCTTTAGTAGAGTAAGGACTATATATATTAGTAGAGATACTAATCCCGGAGATATTAATACTAGAGATGATTCCTATAGTACATAATTATTATATATCTATATAGCTTTATTAATTGCTTCTTTTAAAACCTACTATTTAGCCCCTAAGAAAATAGAGATCTTTATTAAGGGGTACTAGGTCCTCTAGCGCTTAATATCCTAGATAGTATTAATATTTTACTAGTTAATAGCTATAGTAAAGATATCGGAAAGTATAAGAAAGTTATACTTCGCTAAATAGAGGTTAACTTTTATTATATAGTAAGTATTTTCTACACGGGATATAGTGGTTTTATTAAGATAATAGTAGTGCTTTATAAACCTAGTTAAAAATTAGTTAAAAATTAGTTATAAAAGGGGGTAGAAAAGGGGGTATACCGGCGTAGGAATTTCTAGCGGTAACCTATCTCGGAGGTTATAGGGGAAAATAAAAGAATAATTGATAAAGTAAAAGATATGAAATAGGACTAAGTATAAATCAATGTATTCTCATAGAAAAAACCATTAAGGATTAAAAAACTAACTTATACCGGGGTTTTTTTCCCTTATACGAAAAAGCTAAAATGAATGTATAACTTTAAAATTTAAATTAAGATTTAAAATCTAAATTCTAATGTTACATTAACTATAATAAGATTTTTTCGTGTTATATCAAAGTATAAATGCTATAATATGAATATATGAAATTATAGATCTATATGAAATCCTGGTCTATAATTAAAATTAAAAATCTAGAACTATATGAAATCATTATTTAATTTAAATGTAACTATACATTTAATATAAATAAAGAATTATTATAAGATCATTGTAATAAATTGAATCTATATCTTAAATTCATAATTAATTAATAAATTAATTTATATAAATACCTTTTGTAAAAATTGTTAAATCCTAAATTGAATTCCTATATAATAAATATAATAACCTATAGTTTTAGAAAGCTATTCCTTTTATAAATACTAGAGGAATACCTAGAAATCAGGCTCTATATAGAAGGCTCTAAATTTATCCTATCGCTTATCTATATTAGTATTATTAGTTTATTAGGATTAGGTACTAATAAAACTAAGATATACTACCGTTTCTCTATAGTCTCCTATTATTTATTTACTTTCTCTTAGAACCTTTTATCCCCTTTAGAGATAGTACGTATAATAAAGGTTTAGATCGCGGGTTTTATATACTTCTCGATATTAGTAGTAATATACTAAAGATATAGTATATAGTCTATATCTAGGAAACCCTTTATAAGTTAGTATATAAAAAATAGAGAGAGAAATAGGTATAAACCCCTATTTAATTAAATTTATAAGCGCTTATTCTTTATCTATAAAGATAGTAAGAGGACTAGGTATATAAATTATCTCGGTATAGATATCCTATATAAATTAAAGTATCTAGGTATATTAGTATTATATTAATCTTATAATAAAAGTATATACTTTAGTATATACCTAGTTTTCTCTTTATATATAAATATAAAGCTAATAATAAAGGTTCTCCGAGTGCTAGATATCCCGGCAATATCTAGTATTAGTACTTAAAGATATTAGTCTTATATATATAATCTATCTATAATATATATAGATTAGGCTATAGTAAAGTAATACTACTTCTATATAATAAAAGTAGTAATCTAAGAGTTAGTAAACTTAAATTTAAATATTAACTATATAATAGATAATCTAATTTCTATTTCGAGGAAGCCGGTAAGAAGAGCTTATAAAGGGGTAAAACTATCTAATTTCTAGTAATAGTATCTCTATTTAAAATTAGCGAGGTTTTTAGTAGAAATATAGCTAGTATCTATACTAGCGCTAGTACTAGTACTAGTACCTACTATATAGTAAGATTATTAAATAATAATTCGATTAGATATTCTAGGAGGTTATAGTGGAAAATAAGAATTTAATTGATAAAATAAAAGATATAAAATAGGAAGAAGTATAAATTAATATATTTAGATAGAAAAAACTATAAAGGATAAAAAACTAACTTATACTAGGGGTTTTACCCTATATTTATATTAAATATATAGTTATATTTAAATTAAATAATGATTTTATATAGATCTAGATTTTTAATTAGAATTATAAATTAGGATTTTATATAGATTATAAATCAGGATTTTTTATAGATTATGATTTTATATACATCTATTATATCGATATAACACTAAAAATCTTAGTTATAGTTAATATAATATGATTTAAAATTTAAATCTAAATCTTAATTTAAATCTTAATCTTAATTTAAATTTTAGTGTTATATATACATTCATTTTAACTTTTTAATATTATTATAAGATTATTATAATAAAGAATCTATATTTTAAATTTATAATTAATAAATTTATATAAATACATTTTATAAAAATTGTTAAATCCTATAATTGAATTAAATTCCTTTATAATAAATATAATAACTTACTAAGTACTAACTTATTATACTTAATATAATCTTTAAGCGTTTTAGAGAATACTAAAATATTATCTAAATATATAATAATAAAGATATCTAGGTATTCCTTAAGAACGCTAAAGATAAAGCGTTAGAATATTATTAGTACGTTAGTAAGGCCGAAAGATATAACTAAATATTTATAATACCTATACTTAGTTCTAAACGCTATTTTCTATTTATAGCCTAGCTTAATCTAAATATAATAATATATATTAATAATATTATACTTTAAAAAGTACTTTACTCCCTAAATTCGATCCTAAATTTTGTAAATTAAAGATAGAGGGTATCGATCTTTAATAGTAATCGAATTTAAATATCGGTAGTCAATATAAAGTTAAAGGCTTCTATCTTTCTTTAGTATAAAGATAATTAGGTATCTAGCCGGTGATTTTAAGGCTCGGATATAACCTTTCTTTAGATTCTCGTTGATATATTCTTTAAATATCTCTAACTCTTTCGGCAATAACTAATATATAGGTTTAAAAGTAGGTTTAGTACCTTCTATTATATTAATTTTATAGTCGAAGATCCTATATCGGATCCGGTCTATAAAAATATCCTAAAACTTATAGTATTTATCCGGAATCTATAGTTTATCGCTAGTTATATATAGCTTTTCTTATTTAATAATTATATATTCTACTAACTCTTAGTCGGATATATCTAGTAACTATTCTATTATATCTAGAGCGATTTTATTTATTAATCGCTTAATCCTATCTATAGATTATAACTAGTTAGTAGTGCCGCTAGTGTCCCTCTATATAGCTAGCCCACTTCCGATAGGATTTCTATTCGTTATACTCTTTCTTATATTTATACTAGTTAAAGATAATTCGCCCCGACTACTAGTTAATATTTAGGTTATACTTCCTAAGCTATAGAATATCTAAAACGATATTATAGTCTCCTATTTTTAAGATATTAAACTTTATTAACTCTAGATATCTATAGATAGATATAGATAATAAAATAGTTTCCTCGCTAACTCCTAATAGCACTTCGCTATCGAGTCCTATAACTAGAACTATAAATAGTAATAGAGTTATTCTAACCTATTAATCTTCCTTAAATTATAGATTTATAAAATTATTAGTAATACCTAAATTAATAAAGGTCTACGCTTATCCTATAGGTAACTCTATATAGAGTTTAATATAAGTCCCTAATAGTATCGCCTTAAGCTATATAGTTAGCTAATCCTTATAATTATATAACTATTATCTATTATACTATATTCCTTAATATTCTTCTCTCTATCTTAGCTTCTTTATCTACTTTAGTAGTCTAGGTTCGATACTATAGTCTAACTTACCTTATCTATAAGTTATATAGGTCTTATTATAGTATCCGATAGTGGCTATTCTACTATATCCTAAGTATTATATATATCGTTTATATATATAAGTAGAGTCTTTATAAAGGCACTCTATTAGGTCGTCGCCTTTTTTAATCGCGTTAATAAGGTACTAGTCTAACCTATAGGTCTATATCTTATCCTTAAGATATCCTATAAGCTTATTAGCTTCTTTATTATTCTTTAGTTAACGATAGTATTTTAGACTTTTATAAGGTATTTCGGGGATTACTTAATCCGTTCCTAGAAGCGTGCTTAAGGTTCCTTAACTAATATCGGCCCCGGGAAATATAATTAGCGTTCTTAAGTATCTCGCGCCCCGCTCTTAAGAGTTACTAGACTATCCTTAGGAATAGTTTAGTTTTTAGAGGACATACTATATCTATTCAAACTCTCTATAGTATTCTAATTAATCTTTAGATACTTATAATTTAGCTTATCGGCTAATCTTTTAATATATAGATTACCCGCTAGTATCTCTTTTAAGCTTAGGCGTTTCTATTTTACTAAGAGATCTTCTAAGGGTTTATCCCTTAAGGCCGCTATCTAGATTTATTTCTAGATTATATATAGTCCTTCGCGTATCGCTTATAGATATTACCGTTTTTTATATAGTCGCTTCTACTTATATTCCTTTATATAGTATCTTAGTTTCCTATATATAAAGTAGAGGTTTTTCTTATAATACTTATTTTACTTATCTTAAATAATATTTAATTCTATTAGCTTCGGGCTATATAAATTATTATTTTATAGTAACGCCCTATTATAGCGTCTATTACTAAAATAGTTAAAGCTATATAATTTACTACGCTTCTATTAGTCTATTTCTTATTATTTATACTTTCGTTTATTAATATAGTTATCAATCTTAACTACGATCTTAATAAGTTTATCTAAAATATCTAGCCTATCGATCCTAGCTAGTTCGTCCTTAATATCGGACTTAAGTCCTATCTCGAAGTATAGAATATACGCTCGATTAGATAGATTAAGATATAAAATAATCTATTAGAATTCGGAGGCGTAAACCGACGCGTTAGTTTATTATCTAATTTTCTATAGCTTATATTTAGCTATTCTAGTAGCGTTAATATCTCCGAATATTTATTCTAAGTGCTACCGGAAACTACTATAGCTATTAAAGATTTCCGCTATAGTACTAGACTAATCTCTAGGTACTTTCTTATAGTAGTCCCTAATATAAGGTTTAAGCTAATTCTATACTTATCTATATAGGTAGATTAATATAAAAATCACCCTACTTACTTCGGATAGAAATTTAGATTTATTTATATTAATATATATATCTATCTAAGTAAGGAATCCGCGAAGCTTAGTTCGGTTTCCCTTAAAATACTTAGCCTTAGGTAATATCGGCCTTTAGATAGTACTAGCTAATACTAAAGCGGTGACTTAAGTATATATCTATATTAAATAGTCCTTAACCTAGGCGTTATACTTTTTCTACTCTTTAAGCTACTTTAGTAGGGTTTCGATCTATTATTAAAGCTCCGCTATCTTTACTTCTTATATATCCTCGTAATTATCCTATTCTCGCTTAGCCGGTGCTTTAGCCCTAGAGGCGCTACTAGAGGTTACTATATTAGTAACTTAAAACTTAATTCGAGATAGTTTTTAATATATTATATACTATAAACTAGTTATAGTTAGATTAGAAGGATTCCGGGTATACTTACTTTATACTATCTAGTTTTCTAACGTTAACAATCTATACTCTTAACTATATTATTACCTAATAGGCCTTACTATAGACTAGGTCCTTTTAAGGTATCGAGGAACGGTGCTAGATAGAGCGCTAAATAGATCTATACCGGGGTATTAGTCTATTCGTAAGTATTATTAGGTTATACTTAAGTAAAAGAGTCACTAATAATCAGAAGGTAAATATAAGTAACAATATATAATTAAAGACAAAGAACTAAACTAGATATATAAATAAGTGTCTTTATATATCCCTAAGTTCTTCCTATATAGATAAGTAGATAGTAGCGTAGTAGAATCTCCCTAGTAGATTCTACTATTCGACTATCTACTAATCTACTATATATATAATTATATAATATTAGCCAATTGTCTTATAGTATATTATAGTATTATTTATTACGGCGAATAGTAGGCTAATCTTAGCCGTTCGCTATCTACTTATATAATCCGGTATTTGTTAGTTCTTAATAGCCTATCTCTATATTTAGTAGGTTACCACTAATTAGTGACGGGTAGGTCTATAATATTAATCACTAAAGTACTCTATAGCTAGAGATATTCAGGGGGCTATATTCTTACTAAGGTAATACTATAGAAAATAGCACTTATATTAAAAATAGGCTACTAAGAGGTGCTAACTACTAGCGTAGTACTATTAGTAAAATCGCGGTACTAATAGTTATTATCTTACTATATATCTAATCGATTTATTATTTAATAATCTCGCTATTATAATAGATTTAATTATAGTATTATATTTATTATAAAGGATTTCAATTTAATTATAGGATTTAACAATTTTTATAAAATACTATTATATTTATTATAAAGGAATTTAATTCAATTATAGGATTTAACAATTTTTATAAAATATATTCGTACAAATTTATCAATTATAAATTTAAAATATAGATTCTTTATTATAATAATCTTGTAATAATATTAAAACGTTAAAATGAATATATATATAACACTAAAATTTAAATTAAGATTTAGATTTAGATTTAGATTTTAAATTATATTATATTAACTATAAGTAAGATTTTTAGTGTTATATCAATATAATAGATCTATATAAAATCATTAAAACTAAAAAATCTAGATCTCTATAAAATCATTATTTAATTTAAATGTAACTATATATTTAATATAAATATAGGGTAAAACCCCCGGCATAAGTTAGTTTTTTATCCTTTATGGTTTTTTCTATCTAAATATATTAATTTATACTTCTTCCTATTTTACATCTTTTATTTTATTGATTAAATTCTTATTTTCCCCTATAACCTCCCAGAAATATATTTATACTAAACTTATCAATCATGAATTTAAAATATAAAATTATATTGATCTTATGATAATTCTTATATGCTAAAAAGCTAAAATCAATGTATATATGACACTAAAATTAAGATTAAGTTATTACTTAATTAAGATTAAGATTTAAATTAAGATTTAAATCTTAATAATAAGATTTTTAATATTATACTATAATAAGATATTTAGTGTTATATCAAACTATAAAATATGAAATTATAGATGAAATCATAGATCTATATGAAATCATAATTTATATGAAATCCTGATCTATAATTAAAATTAAAAATCTAGATCTATATGAAATTATCTTTTAATTTAAATGTAACTATATATTTAACATAAATATAGGGAAAAACCCCCGGCATAAGTTAGTTTTTTATCCTTTATGGTTTTTTCTATCTGAATATATTGATTTATACTTCTTCCTATTTTTACATCTTTTACTTTATCAATTTATTTTTCCTTCTCCTTCCTATTTTCCCCTATAACCTCTAAGAAGGCTATAAAAGTGCTCGCCGACTATAGAATTCGCTTCTCGAAATTACCTTTATAGTAGTAGTTAAGCCTATAGCGAAACCGGTCTTATTAAAGTTAAAAATATTATCCGGGTCGATCCTAAATTATAAGATAGTTTTTATAATAAGATTAAACCACTCTATAATAACTTTCGGATCCTTATATTTCGGACGCTTGTAGTTATACCGTTTCGAAAACCGAGAGGATAGAAGAGGACGTCTTTTTATATAGTTCGTTATCTAATTTTCGCCGACAGAAATAACCGGGGTAGTTCCGCGCTTTTCGAGTAAAAGATTCGCTATTTCTTATACTATAGAAGGCTAGGGGGCGCCTCCGCGTCGATCTATAGAGAGTCTATTTTTTAAGAGATTCCTCCTTAGTTTCAGTCAATTTATAGTTATTGGCTAGGACGAATATCATATTTATTATAAAGGAATTCAATTCAATTACAGGATTTAACAATTTTTACAAAATGCATTCATACAAATTTATCAATTATGAATTTAAAATACAGATTCTTTATTATAATGATCTTGTAATAATGTTAAAAAGTTAAAATGAATGTATATATGACACTAAAAATTAAATTAAGATTAAGATTTAAATTAAGATTTAAATTAAGATTTAAATTAAGATTTAGATTAAGATTTAAATTAAGATTTAGATTTAAATTTTAAAATCATGTTACATTAACTATAAACAAGTTTTCTTTTAGTGTTACATCGATATAATAGATCTATATGAAATCATGATCTATATGAAATCCTGATTTATAATTCTAATTAAAAATCTAGATCTATATGAAATCATTAAAACTAAAAAATGAAATCATCATTTAATTTAAATGTAACTATACATTTAACATAAATATAGGATAAAACCCCCGGCATAAGTTAGTTTTTTTATCCTTTATGGTTTTTTCTATCTAAATACATTGATATATACTTCTTCCTATTTTTACATCCTTTACTATATCAATTTGTTTTTCCTTCTCCTTCCTATTTTCCCCTATATCCTCCTAGAACGAAAGGTATTACCGGCGAGGCGGCGTTGTAAAGTCGAATAAGGGACTTCGAATTGGCGTGCCACTTCACGAATAGTAGTGATTTCTTTATTTTTAAAAGCTTGGATAGCTAATAAGATCGTACCCTCTTGCTTAGCTGAATTGCTAGAGGATTGAGAGCGAATTGGTGGCATGGTAGGTGGTTGAATTAACTAAGTGCTAAATCATAGACGCGTTTTGGGTTGGGTGGCCCACTCGCTTGTGTGGCCCACTCGCTTGTGAAATACGTTAGTAATTCTCTCTACCTAGTCCTATAGGTTTTATTAGCTATATATTAATATAGAACTTCTATACTATATCCTATATACTAGCCTAGGGGTTATAGGATATCTTCTATTTTAATTTACTATAAAAATATGCCCTATAATCGAAGTGTTTAGTGCCGTACTACTTATATTCACTTAGCTACTCTATATACTATAGAGTAGAAGCTATATAGGCTTTACCGGTATAACCGAGATAATAGTATACTTCGTAAGCTATTACTTTATTAATAAAACTAATATTATTATTATCCGAATTAGAATTAGAATTAATCTCGTTAGGATTATAATCAATCTCCTTCGGACTAATAAGGTATAGAATATCTATCGATATATCTATATACCTAAGAATATCACTATTTCTATTTATAAAATACTTTATATATATATTATAAGAGATATCTTACTTTTTAAGAAGCTTCTATATACTAAATAGCTTACTATATCCCCTAGGACTATAGTAGCTAGTTATTATCTATATATATATTTTTCTATTGCGCAAAGCGGCTCTTATAATAATTTCTCTATATCCTAGGGTAACGACTCTATTTCTAGAGTAATCTTTATATATATAAACTATATCTAGGTAATTAAGTTAGTATATATAGAAGTCCTCGATATTATATATTAATATCTTATTAGAGCTAGTGTCTAGTAGCTAGTTATTTATCCTATTAACTGAGTATAGAGCTACTACTACTATATTATTCTAGCCTTCTACCTAACGTTATACTTTAAAAATAGCTTTCGAGTATAACTATAGATTTCTAGATAGCTCCTATAAAGCTAGAGGACTATCGCTAAGATATATACACTTCTTAGTAAGATACAATCCGAATCTGTAGAAAGTATATATATTATTGTCGTCTTTTTATATACCGTTATATATTTCTCGCGTATAGTTATAAATATCTTTATTATTAGCGGGCTATTTTCGAAGGTTCTTTTTCTTTTTCTTACCGCTATTAGTATTATTATTATTATTATCGATTAAATTAATATATTTACTAGGCTAGGTATTATTATATCCGCTAGTATAGCCTCCGCGGCCCTCTCGATTCGAACCTCGACTACCTCTTCTATTACCTTAGCCTCTATAGCTAGAGTTATACGCTATATTAGAAACACCTTCTATATCTATAATAGCTTATAAAGCTTTCTAGTATTCTTTAATTTTATTAAGACTTAATTTCTTTAGCTTTATTATATTTATTATATAGGAATTCAATTTAATTATAGGATTTAACAATTTTTACAAAATGTATTTATATAAATCTAAAATATAGATTCTATTTATTGTAATGATCTTATGATAACTCTTATATGCGAAAAAGCTAAAATGAATGTATAAATGACACTAAAATTAAGATTAAGTTATTACTTAATTAAGATTTAAATTAAAGATTTAAATTAAGATTTAAACTAATATTTAAAATCTAAATCTTATCTAAATAAGGTTTTTAATGTTATATTAACTATAATAAGTTTTTTAGTGTTATATTTAAACTATAAATAATATAAATATATGAAATCATGATCAATATAAAATCCTGATCTATAATTAAAACTAAAAAAATCTAGATCTATATGAAATTATTATTTAATTTAAATGTAACTATATATTTAATATAAATATAGGGAAAAACCCCTAGTATAAGTTAGTTTTTTATCTTTTATGGTTTTTTCTATCTTAATATATTGATTTATATTTCTTCCTATTTTATATCTTTTACTTTATTAATTAATTTTTTATTTCCCCTATAACTTCTAAGAGGTTATAAGCCCGGCGTATTTATTTATTCTTTCTATTATAGAAGGGTTTATTTAAACCTTTCTTTATCTTTTTGCTAAAATTGACTCTTTCTGAAACGCTAAATTATAACTTTCTATATATATCGATAGTACTATATATAGAATTATAGTCTCTCTTAAAAAAATATAAATTTAAAAGCTTTAGGGATCTGAAAATTACTTAATCTAGTCGATTAGAGTAAAAGTAGTCCTTATAAAAGAAGAGCTTATTAGAATAATTTACTAAACTTCTACTACTAGTAGTAAAAATAATAGAGCTCTCTCTATTATTTAGCTATTATATAATAACGGCCCACTTCTATATATAAAAGATATTATAGATACAAAGTAGGCCTAGGAAAAACTATAAGAAATCTATTACCTAAAGGGTTTTACTACTAAGTATTTAACTTTAAAAGAATTCTTTAATACCTAATTGGATGATTTTTATACTATAGAAGAATATCTAAATACAGTTAAAATACTAGTGGATAATCTTACTAGTAAAGAGATTATATCACTAAAATAGGTAGTAATTATATAGGTTTTAAATAGCCTAAGTAAGGATATAAATTATTAATTTAATCTATTATTTAATCTCTACGAAGAGATCCAAATTTATACACCTCGGAAACCCTATTTTCTAGTCTAATTGACGAATCCCGGGGTATTTAATAACTAAGTAATAATAAGCTTATAATTGTATAAAAATCTAAAAATGTATAGAAGAAAAACCCTTTTAATAGTGCTTATTATAAGCACTGTAAGGCTATAATATATACTACTATAAATTGCTAGTCTTTATTCCTAGATAAAGCTCTAAAAGGCTTTATACCTCGCCGATAAAACACTATAAATTTATCTTTAAATTTAAAAATAAAGAATTATAGGGTTAAAAAACCTAGATCTTAAAAATCAACTATTAAAAACGATAATAATGTAGAAACTATATTAATATCTATTAATAGTTTAAATTAATAAGAAGAAGTAAAGGATAAAGATATAATTCTTCCTGATTTTTTAACACTCTCTAAAGATAAATTTGATATAGCTAAAGAGGTATACCTTCTATTGATAAATAATATAAATAATGTAGCTAATAAATATAAACTAGATTGTTTAAAAAGATATAGAAATAAGGATTTTACTATATTAGAAGCGAAAAAGGACTATACTCTAGGTTTAATATTTAATTTTATACTTAATACTACTATTATAATTTATATAATTTGCAATTTAGACTATTTTTACTAATATAAATATATAGATAAAAAGGTAAAATAGGGAAAAGTAAATACTATATATATAAAATTTATAGGATCTATTCTAGTAAAAACTAATATAGGATATATTTTAAATTTAAAAGAAGTATATTATATTCCTGAATTAGGAATAAACCTATTAAGTATTGAGAAACTAGATAATATAATATCTATTTTTATAAAAGAAAGAGTAATATTATATTAAAGAGATAAATTAATTTTAATAGTAATTAAAAATCAAAATCTCTATATATCTAGAAATATAATATTATAAAATAATATAAAAGAAAGAAATATACTTCTATCTATAAAAATAGAAGAAACCTATATTAAATAATAGTATAAAAGACTAGGTTATATATTATTTAGAGAATCCCTATTTGTATACCCCCAAATCCCTATTTATATACCTATTTAAACTACTTTCGGTAATTCGCCTCTTAGCTAGTATTTTTGGCTGACTACGTAAATTATTATAGTATTCCCCTAGTAAAATATATAGCTATTATATATATATATGTCTTAAAGATTATATAATCTACCACTATTAATATAAAGCTATTTATAAATCACCTAATCTGTCAATATAAAGCCATTCGTAAATCACCTGATCTATTAATATAAAGCTATTCGCAAATTAATTCTACCACCGCGAAAAATAAATATTTTTTAATTCTAAAAAGGTATTTATATTCTAAAAGGTAGAGAGTATATATTTAATTAACTCCGACCGTAAATGTATACTATTTATAGGTGAATAGGTAGTATTTACTATTAGAGATTAAAGGTTTTGCACAGCTCGCTAAGATATAGATCCCCTTAATATTTTATATAATTCACCTATAACTATTATACTTTTACGGTCGGAGTTAATTAAATTTATACTCTCTACCTTTTAGAATATAAATACCTTTTTAGAATTAAAAAATATTTATTTTTCGCGGTGGTAGAATTAATTTGTGAATAGCTTTATATTAATAGATCAGGTGATTTACGAATGGCTTTATATTGACAGATTAGGTGATTTGTGAATAGCTTTATATTGTAGGTTACTAAAGAAATACCATAGTAATCTATAAAGTGGGCCAAAAATGGTAGCCAAGAAGCGGTATACCTAAAGTAGTTTAAATAGGTGTGTAAATAGGGATTTTGGGGTGTGCAAATAGGGGTTCTCATTATTTAAACTATTATAGACTATATTAAAAGGTTTAAATATAAATATAACTAGAAATATATATATTTAATAAGTTAATAAATGTAAAGTATATCTTTTATCTAAAGATAATAGATATATAAATAAAGAAAGTAATAATAATATAAAATATAATATTATCGAAAGAATTTATAGCGATATTAGAGGTCTATTAATCCTAATAATATAATAAAAAGAGATACTATATTATATTTATAGATATATAGAAGAATTCTTTATAGATAATAGAAAAGAGTATATTAATAAAAAATTTAAAATTATATCTATAAAGTATAGTATAATTTATAAATTAAGCCCTATATATACTAAAGAACCTAATGGTTTAATCAAAAGAGTTAATCTAACTTTATTAAATAAAGTTAGATCAATTTTAATTTAATTAGGAGTACCTAACTATTTATAGGGAGAAGCTCTAAAAGCTATAGTATATTTATATAATAGGACCCCTTATAAATTATATAATAATAATATAAAACTAAACTAGAGCCTAGAAAAGATAAAACTATACTAATAGGCTATAATAATATAAATCACTATAAACTATAGGATTTAAATAAAAATAAGACTATCCGGTCTAGAGATATATCTATTTGTGAAGGTGAATTTAAAAACCTATATATAATAGATACTATTAATAATGATAATAATAATAATAATAATACTACTAATAAAAGTGAATTGGATTTAAAAAGCTATAACGATATAGTAAGAGATCCTATATATAAACTTGAAGTTTAAATCCTATATAAAGAAAATAATATACTCTGTACTATAAAGGACACTAAATTAGAAAATCTAATTTCAAATATAGATAATTTAGATGGCTTTATTTTAATAATAACTTTATTAAATAAACCTAATATATATAAAGAGGCTATAGAAAGTGATAAAAAATATAAATAGTATAAAGCCTGCCTAGAAGAGGTAAAAGAACTAGAAACCTAAGGTAAGGCACTTATAAAATTATAGATTTACTAAAAGATAAAAATATTATATCTATAAAAGGTAGATAGGTTTTTAAGAAAAAACTAGTATATAATCCTAAAAATATAAAGGATTTATATATAGTTAATAAAGATAAAACCTATAGATATAAAGCTCGATAGGTTATATAAGGCTTTTATTAAAAATTAGGTATTGATTTTTTAGAAATCTTTTCTACTATATATAGAATAGAAGTATAGTATATAATATTAATTATAGTAGTTAATAAAAATTAATACGATATTAAAAAATAAAAACTAGACTATATTTTAATACGATATTAAAAATATATTTATATATACTAATATAGATATAAATATATATACTATACTACTAATTAGTATATATATAGATAAAACTAAATACTACTATTTAATAAAAGCTATCTATAGTTTAAAATAAAGTCCTAGATTATAGTATAAATATTTATTAAATACACTATTTAAATTTAGATTTAAAGTATTCCCTATAATAAGGGAATCTATATAAATTCTAAAACTAGATATATTTTAATATATTATATTAATAATATATTAGTAATATATAAAGATATTAACTATATAAGAAATCTAATAATAAAACTAAAGACATATATTAAAATTGAAGAAATAGGACTAATTTCTATATTTCTAGGAAATGATATAAAAATTAAAAATAAATATATAGAGAAACTATTAATAAAGTTTATTATAATTAATAACAAAGACTATAAACCTATTAAGATTCCTAGATAACCTAGTTTAAAACTATTTAAAACCCCTAAATAAGCCTCTAAAAATGATATAAATAAATACTAAAAATAAATAGGTTCACTATTATACTTAGTTTTAAAAACTAGGCTAGATATAACTTTTGCTACTATATATTACTTATATTTTATAAGTAATCCTAATAAAGATTATTTTAACGCTTTTAATAAAATATAGAAATATTTACTATATATATATACTAAGGGTCTCGGAGGTTATAGGGGAAAAATAGAAATTGATAAAGTAAAAGATAAAATAGGAAGAAGTATAAATCAATGTATTCAGATAGAAAAAACCATAAAGGATAAAAAACTAACTTATGCCGGGGGTTTTACCCTATATTTATGTTAAATGTATAGTTACATTTAAATTAAATGATGATTTCATATAGATCTAGATTTTTAGTTTTAATGATTTCATATAGATCTAGATTTTTAATTTTAATTATAGATCAGGATTTCATATAAATTATGATTTCATATAGATCTATGATTTCATATAGATCTATGATTTCATCTATAATTTCATATAGTTATATTATAGCATTTATGGTTTGATGTAACATTAAAAATCTTATTAAGATTTAGATTTTAATTTAAATCTTAATTTAAGTAATAACTTAGTCTTAATTTTAGTGTCATATATACATTCATTTTAGCTTTTTAGCATATAAGAATTATCATAAGATCATTATAATAAATTGAATTTGTATTTTAAATTCATAATTGATAAGTTTAGTATGAATGTATTTTATAAAAATTGTTAAATCCTTTATAATAAATATGATATCCCCCCTTAATCTGTATAGTAAGAAATTTAGTATACAGATTAGCTGTCATATAGTCTGGCTAAATTGACAAAGCTTTCATGTAATTGTAAATTAACATTTTTAGTTAGGAAATCAGCTAATTGGTATTTAGTGGGAATATAGATTAATTTGATTTTGTTATTTAAAATAGCTTGTCTTGTGAAGTGGAATGCCATTTCTATATATTTAGTCCTTTTATAAAATTCAGGATTTTCAGCTAGTTTTTTAGCTGATAAACTATCTACTAGTATAGTAGGAGTGGTAGGTGTATAGTTTAAATTTAAATTATTGTTTATATAATTAAATACACTTCCTAAATAGATAGCTTCTTTAGTAGCTTCTCTTAGAGCCATATATTCAGCTTCACAGCTGCTAATAGCTACTGTTTTTTGTAATTGAGAATTCTATGAGATAGGATTATTAATACCTATATTAGGAGATAAGCTAAATAGATATACAGAGGTTGATTTTCTCTCATTTAAATCATTTCCCCAGTCCGCATCACAATAACCTTTTAAAATAAGATCTTCACTATTATAATCATAGTGTAAACCCTTAGTATTTGTATATAGTAAATATTTCCATATTTTATTAAGAGCGTTAAAATAATTTTTATTAGGATTACTTATAAATTGTAAGCAATATATAGTAGCAAAAGTTATATCTGGCCTAGTTTTTAAAACTAAATATAATAGTGAACCTATTTGTTTTTGATATTTATTTATATCGTTTTTAGAGGCTTGTTCGGAGTTTTTATATAGTTTTAAACCAGGTTATCTAGGAATTTTAATAGGTTTATAGTATTTATTGTTAATTATATTAAACTTAGTTAATAGTTTCTCTATATATTTATTTTGATTTATATAGAGATATTTATTTTGAATCTTAATATTATTTCCTAGAAATGTAGAAATTGAACCCATTTCTTCAATTTTAATATAAGTTTTTAATTTTATTATTAGATTTCTTATATAGTCAATATCTTTATATATTGCTAATATATTATCAATATAATATATTAAAATACATCTAGTTTTAGAATTTATATAGATTCCCTCGTTATAGGGTAATACTTTAAATCCAAATTTAAATAGTGTATTTGATAAATATTTATACTATAATCTAGGACTTTATTTTAAACTATAGATAGCTTTTGTTAAATGGCAGTATTTAGTTTTATCTATATATATACCAATTGGTAATATAGTATATATATTAGTATCTATATTAGTATATACGAATGTATTTTTTATATCGTATTGTAATATAGTTTTTATTAACTGCTATGATTAATATTATATGCTATGTTTCTGTTCTATATATAGTAGAAAAAGTGTCTAAAAAATTAATACCTAATTTTTAATGAAAACCTTATATAACCTATCTAGCTTTATATCTATAGGTTTTATCTTTATTAATTATATATAAATCCTTTATATTTCTAGGATCATATATTAGCTTTTTCTTAAAAACCTATCTACCTTTTATAGGTGTAATGTTTTTATCTTTTAGTAAATCTATGATTTTATAAGTCCCTTGGGTTTCTAATTCTTTTACCTCTTCTAGGTAGGCTTTATACTATTTATGTTTTTTATAGCTTTCTATAACCTCTTTATATATATTAGGTTTATTTAATAAAGTTGTTATTAAAATAAAGCTATCTAAATTATTTATATTTAAAATTAGATTTTCTAATTTAGTGTCTTTTATAGTATAGAGTATATTATTTTCTTTATATAGGATTTGAACTTCAATTTTATGTGTGGGATCTCTTGCTATATTATTATAGCTTTTTAGATCTAATTTACTTTTATTAGTATTATTATTATTATTGTTATTGTTATTAGTAGTATCTGTAGTATATAGGTTTTTAAATTCACCTTCACAAATAGATATATCTCTAGACCAGATAGTCTTATTTTTATTTAAATCCTATAGTTTATAGTGATTTGTATTATTATAGCCTACTAGTATAGCTTTATCCTTTCTAGGCTCTAGTTTAGTTTTATATTTGTTAGTATGGTAGTAAATAATTGAACCCTATATTTTTATATTTTTAATATATGGTTTTATATTATTATTATATAATTTATAGGGTGATTTAAGATTTAATGATTTATGAGGGGTCCTATTATATAGATATACTGCAGCTTTTATAGCTTCTCCCTATAAATAGTTAGGTGCTCCTAATTGAATTAAAATTAATCTAACTTTATTTAATAAAGTTAGATTAATCCTTTTAATTAAACCATTAGGTTCTTTAGTATATATAGGGCTTAATTTATGAATTATACCGTACTTCATAGATACAATTTTAAATTTCTTATTAATATACTCTTTTCTATTATCTGTAAAGAATTCTTTTATACGTCTATTTTTATTATTTTTAATTTGATTTTTTAATTTAATAAATGTGTTATAAGCTTCACTTTCATTATTTAAAAGGAAAACCCATATATATCTGGATTTTTTATCCATAAATGTAATATAGTATCTCTTTTTATCATATGTTGGTATTAATGGACCTCTAATATCACTATGAATTCTTTTAATAATGTTATATTTTATATTATTATTATTACTTTGTTTATTTATATATCTATTATCTTTAGATAAAAGACATACTTTACATTTATTAACTTATTAAATATATGTGTTTTTAGTTATATTTATATTTAAATCTTTTAATATAGCCTATAATGGTTTAAATGATATATGACCTAGCCTTTTATGCTATTGTTTAATATAGGTTTCTTCTATTTTTATAGTTAAAAGTATATTTCTTTCTTTTATATTATTTTGCAATGCTATATTTCTAGATATATAGAGATTTTGATTTTTAATTGCAATTAAAATTAATTTATCTCTTTGATATAACATTGCTTTCTCTTTTATAAATATAGATATTATATTATCTAATTTTTTAATACTTAATAGATTTACTCCTAATTCAGGAATATAATATACTTCTTTTAAATTTAAAATATATCCCGTATTAGTTTTAATTAATACAGATCCTTTTATTCTAGTATATATAATATTTGCTTTTCCCTATTTTACCTTTTTATCTGTATATTCATATTGGTAAAAAATAGTTTAAATTGTAAATTGTATGAATTGTAGTAGCAGTATCAAATATAAAATTAAATATTAAACCTAGAGTATAGTCCTTTTTCGTTTCTTCTGATATAGTAAAATCCTTATTTCTATGTCTTTTTAAATGATCTGGTTTATATTTATTAGCTGTATTATTTATATTATTTATTAATAGAAGGTATACCTCTTTAGCTATATTAAATTCATTATTAGAGAGTGTTGAAAAATTAGGAAGAATTATATCTTTATCTTTTATAGCTTCTTTTTGTTAATTTGAATCATTAATAGATATTAATGCAGTTTCTGTATTTTCATCCTTTTTAATAATTGATGATTTTTGTGATTTAGGGTTTTTAACCCTATAATTCTTTATTTTTGTATTGTTTTGTCGGCGAGGTATAAAGCCTTTTAGTGCTTTATCTAGAAATAAAAACTAGCAATTTGTAGTGGTATATATTATAGCCTTATAGTGCTTACAATAAGCACTATTAAAAGGCTTTTTCTTCTATATATTTTTGGATTTTTGTGTAATCATAAGCTTGTTATTGCTTAGTTGTTGAATACCCTGAGATTCGTTAATTAGACTAGAAAATAGGGTTTCCGAGGTATATGAATTTGGATCTCTTCGTAGAGATTGAATGATAGATTGAATCAATGATTTATATTCCTCACTTAGGCTGTTTAAAACCTATGCAATTACTATCTGTTTTGGTAGTATGATCTCTTTGCTAGTAAGATTATCTAACGTATTCGGTAAGCGAGTGGCCACTGTAAGCGAGTGGCCACCCCCTCCAAAAACGCGTCCATGAATTAGCACTTAGTAAATTCAACCACCCACTATGCCACCAATTCGCTCTCAATCCTCTAAAGATTCAACAGAGTAAGAGGGTAGGATCTTACTAGCTATCCAGGCTTTTCAAAATAACAAAATTCCTAATATCCATCTCGCTGCCCGCACTTTTAAAGTGCCCCGTTCGACGCTTCGCCGCCGCCTCAGTAGTGTACAAGATCGCGCGAATTCTCGCCCAAATTCACAGAAACTATCAGAAATAGAGGAGGAATCTCTTTAAAAATGGATTCTCTCTATGGATGCTCGCGGATTAGCTCCCCGGCCCTCTACTATATGAGAAATAGCGAATCTTCTCCTCGAAAAGCGCGGAACTACCCCGGTACTTTCGGTTAGCGATAAATAGGTTTACAATTTTGTGAAACGGCACCCTCTCCTTTCCTCCCGGTTCTCGAGACGCTATAATTACGAACGTGCGAAATATAAGGATCCGAAGATTATTAGGGAGTGGTTTAATCTTGTTGAAAAAACTATCCTATAATTTGGGATCGACCCGGATGATATTTATAACTTTAATAAGACCGGTTTCGCTATAGGCTTAACTGCTACTACGAGGGTGATTTCGAGAAGCGAATTCTACGGTCGGCGAGCACTTTTACAGCCTGGAAATCGAGAATGGGTGACTGTTATCGAGTGTACGAATGCTACTAGCTGGGCCCTCCCGCTATATATGATTTTTAAAGGTAAAGTCTTTATTAAATCCTGGTTCGATAGCCTCCCGGAGGACTAGAGATTTAAGGTTAGTCCTAATGGATAGACCTCTGATGAAATTGGACTTCGCTAGCTTGAAAAGCTCTTTATTCCTACTATTTCTTCGCGTACGAAGGGGGGGGGTATCGGCTTTTGATACTCGACGGCCACGGAAGTCATTTAACCCTAAGATTCGATGAAATCTGTGAAGAGAATAAAATCATACTAATCTGTATGCCTCCGCACTCCTCTTATCTTTTATAGCCTCTCGATATCGGCTGTTTTGCGGTACTAAAACGCTTGTACGGCCGGATGGTTAAAATAAAAATACGGAACGGGATAAATCATATTAATAAACTTGATTTCCTCGAAGTATACCCCTTTACACGAATAGAGGCTTTTAAATCGGAGACTATTAAAAACAGCTTTCGATCTACTGGTTTAATACCTTTTGCACCGGAGACAGTGATTTCAAAGCTTGATATTCAGCTTCGAACCCCTACCCCCCCCCTCTAGCCGGGGTAGTGATTGGGATCCAAAAATACCTTCGAACTATATACAATTGCAAAAGCAAGCCTCCTCAATAAAAGCACTGCTTCGTACAAGATCAAGAAGCCCCCCTAAGCCCGCTTAATTCCGCTATCAACTAGGTTTTAAAAGCCTGCCAGATTATAATGCAATCCGCCGCATTACTAGAGAAAGAAGTGAGCGATTTACGCGCTGAAAACGAGAAGAAAAAGCAAAAGCGAACTCGATCTACAAGGACAATAGTCCACGAAGGGGATCTCTCAGTTCAGGAGGTTCGTGAGCTACGTTCGGAGCTATTTGAGGCCTAAGTAGCGCGTATCAACAACTATCGTGAGCAGGTGTCGGAAGGTTTAAGACCGCCCCCCCTAGGCTGGACGAGCATATAGAATATGTAGGAAGCCAGGGCATAGAAGAGAGACATGTCCAGATAGATGATGTTTTTAGTTTATTTAATTTAATGGCGTTTTGGTTGAGATAAATGCATTTAAAAACTATGTATGGGTGGAGGGTGGCCACTCGCTTACAGTGGCCACTCGCTTACCGAATACGTTACTAGTATTTTAACTTTGTTTAGATATTCTTCTATAGTATGAAAATCATCTAATTGGGTATTGAAGAATTCCTTTAAAGTTAAATACTTAGTAGTAAAACCCTTCGGGTAATAGATTTCTTATAGTTTTTCCTAGGCCTTCTTTGTATCTATAATATCTTTTATATACAGAAGTGGACCGTTATTATATAATAGTTGAATAATAGAAAGAGCTCTATCATTTTTACTACTAGTGGTAGGATTTTGACGAATTGTTCTAATAAGCTCTTCTTTTGTAAGAATTGCTTTTACTCTAATCGACTAGATTAAGTAATTTTTAGATCCCCGAAGCTTTTGAATTTATATTTTTTCAAGAGAGGCTATAATTCTATATATAGTGCTGTCGATATATATAGAAAGTTATAATTTAGCGTTTCGGAAGGGGTCAATTTTGATAAAAAAGATAAAGAAAGGTTTAAATAAACCCTTCTATAATAGAAAGAATAAATGAATGAGCCGGGCTTATAATCTCTCGGAGGTTATAGGGGAAAAATAGAAATTGATAAAGTAAAAGATAAAATAGGAAGAAGTATAAATCAATGTATTTAGATAGAAAAAACCATAAAGGATAAAAAACTAACTTATGCCGGGGGTTTTACCCTATATTTATGTTAAATGTATAGTTACATTTAAATTAAATGATGATTTCATATAGATCTAGACTTTTAGTTTTAATGATTTTATATAGATCTAGATTTTTAATTTTAATTATAGATCAGGATTTCATATAAATTATGATTTCATATAGATCTATGATTTCATATAGATCTATGATTTCATCTATAATTTCATATAGTTATATTATAGCATTTATGGTTTGATGTAACATTAAAAATCTTATTAAGATTTAGATTTTAATTTAAATCTTAATTTAAATCTTAATTTAAGTAATAACTTAGTCTTAATTTTAGTGTCATATATACATTCATTTTAGCTTTTTAGCATATAAGAATTATCATAAGATCATTATAATAAATTGAATTTGTATTTTAAATTCATAATTGATAAGTTTAGTATGAATGTATTTTATAAAAATTGTTAAATCCTTTATAATAAATATGATAAAGGGTTTATACTATGATTGTAATAGTAAAGATCTTATTTTAAAAGGTTATTGTGATACGGACTAGGGAAATAATTTAAATAAGAGAAAATCAACCTCTGCATATTTATTTAGCCTATCTCCTAATATAGGTATTAATAATCTTATCTTATAGAATTCTTAATTATAAAAAATAGTAGCTATTAGCAGCTATAAAGCTAAATATATAGCTCTAAGAAAAGCTACTAAAGAAGCTATCTATTTAGGAAGTGTATTTAATTATATAAACAATAGTTTAAATTTAAACTATACACCTACCACTCCTACTATACTACTAGATAGTTTATTAGCTAAAAATCTAGCTGAAAATCCTGAATTTTATAAGACAAGCTATTTTAAATAATAAAATCAAATTAATATATATCCCTACTAAATACCAATTAGCTAATTTCCTAACTAAAAATATTAATTTACAATTTACATAAAAGCTTCGTCAATCTAGCTAGACTATATAACAGCTAATCTACATACTAAGCTTCTTACTATACAGATTAAGGGGGGATATCATATTTATTATTACTATTATAAATTCAATTTATTATAATAATTTTATTAAGATTGGATTTTATAAAAAGCTAAAATAAAGAATGACTATAATAAGATTTAAATTTAAATTAAGATTTAGATTTAATCTTATTATTTCAATGTTATATCCATAAAATGCTATACATAAATCTATATGAAATCATCTTATAAAATCATAGATTAATAAAACTATTAAAATCAAGAATCTAGATCTATATAAAATCATTAAAATCAAGAATCTAGATCTATATATAAAATCATGATTTAATTTAAATATAACCATACATTTAACATAAATACAGGGTTAAACCCCTAGCATAGTTAGTTTTTTATCCTTCATGTTTTTTTCTATCTGAATACATTGATTTATACTTCTTCCTATTTTACATCTTTACTTTATCAATTAATTTTTTATTTCCCCTATAACCTCCGAGTATTTATAACTCAAAATCTTAATATTGCATTTATAGCTATCATATATTCATTTTTAGCTTTTGATATATAAGAAATAAATGTTAAATCTTGTAATTAAATTCATAAGATCCTATAATGTAAGAAATGAATGTTAAATATAATTAAATTCATAATTGATAAACTTATATGAATTACTCTTTGTAAAGAGTGTAATTAAATTTATACGTTATATGAATTAATTTGTAATAAATATGATAAGCTCGGGAGTGTTATATCAATTACCGGGTCTTTTACCGGTCTTTTACCGGTCTTTTACCGAAAACTCATAACCATAGTGACTCCAGGCCCTATATAAAAAGTACCAATTTTGCTTTATCGTCTTATCCACAAAAATGCTATTTCGGGCCACTTGATCATTTTAGAGATTTTCACGCCATTGATTTTTGATTAATACCTTTGTGAAATGACAATCGTCACCAATTAGTCTACATACACTACAGATTACTAGCACCACACATTCAAAGCAATTCGGTCCTTATTGCTCCTGGATACGATAACGATGAACTCAGGACATGTCACCCATTAGATCCTCATCCATCTCAAGTCCAGTTTCCCCCCCCAGTGGGATTGACTTCACTAGAGCCTGACCAAACCTGACCCTTATGGAGGCTATCAACGTACTCGTCGCTTAATCCCAGGTTAATATTGGTTGCCCCAAGATTAATCACCAGGGTCTCCATCAGCTTCATTTCTTGCTTCAGTTGGGACTGTAAGTCCAACTCATGAGAGAGTCGAGGTAACGAATGAATGGATGAGAACCGTAGCATAGAAGACCCAGCATGATCTTTGGTCTGCACCAATGTCGCGTTTAAAGCACGAGACATGATGAGGGATGAGACAGCGGGTCCAGTGACTTCTGCACACACAGGGGAGGGAAACACCTGCTTTGAAAGGTCGGCCATTGTTAAAGCTGCAAAGGTCTTTCCAAGCTTGATCACGGTCTGACTGAAGAAAACAGCCACTACCTGGGCAACGAGACCGAGATTTTTATCCTAAAGCGGAGCCATTAGCCTGAATGTCAAAACAAGACAATCTACAGTGTCGATCAGAGCCGCCACTTACCGCGCTCCAGACTCCCATGGCAGCATCAATTTCAGCATTAAGCTTCTTCAAATCACCACGTTCAAATGTGTGAGCAAGAATAATATAGGGCCTCGCAAGTGATTGATACACTTTCACCACATGAGGTGTTGTGATGCTCGGAGGCGGGCAGAGCTGCTCGTGGAAATAATTAGCTCAAGAAAACAATAGGGCTCATGTTGTCGAGTTCCTTTATTTTCTTCTCAGCGAAGAGATAACTCACCTTGCCCTTCTCGAGTAAGCCCACCAGCACCCATTTTTTGTAGGCTTCCACCATAATCAGGCTCACAGAGCTAGTACTAGGCATAGATATGACAATCCCAAGGAAATGAAGTGCCTTGCGCCACTCCTTCAGCGCCATGTACACCATACCACCATAAAGGAAGTACTGCAAGTAGTCTCGATAAGATATCTTGGATGAAACCTCGGAAGCTTCAGTCATAAAGGATACGCTTGACCCGTGATCGGCGCAGAGCACAGAGGGCTCTGAAGAGGGACGTCCAAGTGAAATTGGGAAATGACAAATCTGCTTATTTAAGACAGGCAATGCACTAGAATATGCTTTGGCCTGGAGACAAAGCCGGACAAGCAAGAGGTGACTCGAGGTGAAAACGGCGCATGATGGGTCGAGACGAAGCATAGCGTCTTTAACCAGTGTAGCGCCTAGCAGTGGCTGTACCGGTGTTAGGTTGGCAATTATATCCAAGATATGTTGGAAACTAGCCGACTCACCGTTGATGCAGCTAGCGAGGCTTGCCCCACGAGCTCAACAAGAAGGCGCCATTCTCGTCCAGCGTATCTGACTTGGACCCCATCGAAACTCGCCAAAAAATGTGCGGCGCGTGTCCATAGCTTTCCCGAGGGCGAATATCCGCTGGGAATAAATCGGCATTCAGTTCCTGCACCTTTTGTACTTGCACACGTAGCACGAAGAGAAACGGGATAGAATCTATCGCTGGGTCAAAACGCTAAAGACAAATGAAAACATTAGCTGCGAGCCTATAGAAACTTCAGAAAAGCAATATATGAAATAGATAAAGGTGCTTACATCGAGAAAAGACTCATCATTGGCAAATGACTCGAGTGCCTTGGTCGTTTGTAGCCGCCTGAAGTATTCAACTAGCTCGCGGATCCGACGGTCATACTCGTCGCTGTTTAAGTGATTAGACCTGTGTAAATGCGCCGATGCAGAGATAATATCCGAAAGAAGTGTCATCCTGGCTAGGTATGAAAGAAGAGCTCAGGATAATTTGGCGACAAAAGCGCAAAGATGTGTTCTGTTTCGAAACTAGTGTGATATCTTGGCTCTTTTGTGATGTCAGGATTGCAATAAGATGGAGACTCAAGGTTGGATGAGAAAGAGAAGAGCAAAGGGGGAAAAAGAGAGGTTTGATAAGATGTTCGTAAAAGAAAACCTACTGTTGTAGGTATGTGTATGTTGGTAAAGAATTGTGACGTAGGGGAGTTGTGATTATTGGAGACCCCGGGAAGGTGGGTAAATCCGAGAGCGGGATCGATATGCCCCTCCACACTTTTGACTCATTTCTTTTCTCTTGCCCTACTGCGTTTCCTGACACTTGTTCAATTTTTATAGGAGACTATAGGAGATTATTTGACATGTCATTGACCGAATCCGCAGCAGTTGATGCCGCTCATAGCGCATCACTTGCCTCTCGTCGCCTCGCAACCTTAAACAAGGATGAACGGAATAAAGCTTTGACATTGCTCCATGATGCATTGGAAATGAACAGAGAAGATATCCTTGAAGCCAATGCTAGGGATGTGGAACTTGCTACTATTGCGGCCGAGTGTGGAAATTTGAGTCAGAGTGTGCTCAAGAGACTTGACCTCTCGCGGCCTGGAAAATACCAAGACATGCTTGATGGAATACTGAGTGTGCGAGATTTGGATGACCCTAGTGAGTGCAGTTTCTAATAATTTGAGCTTCATTGACGAGACGGGATCTAACACAATCATAGTTGGGAAAGTGACACTACGAACCCTCCTTGACGATGGTCTGACACTCGAGAGAGTCAGCTGCCCTATTGGTGTACTACTGATTATCTTTGAGGCCCGCCCAGAGGTAATCGCAAACATCGCTGCGTTGGCTATCAAGTCAGGTAACGCTGCTATTCTGAAAGGTACACGCACGCCCCTATAAAGGTTTCATGGTATTGTTCAATTGACGTAAATCAACTTTCTAGGTGGGAAGGAATCTATGGAGTCCTTTGCGGCAATCGCGAACGTTGTCTCTAAAGCTATCGCCGAATCTCGCGTGCCAGTTGCATCGATCCAGCTGGTCAAGACACGCGATGTGGTGTCTTCTCTCTTGGCCCAGGATCGGCTGATTGACCTAGTCATTCCTCGGGGTTCCAACGAACTTGTCCGATTCGTGAAAGATAATACGAAAATCCCTGTACTTGGACATGCCGATGGTCTTTGTTCTGCCTACATACACGCCGATGCTGATACCGATACCGCTGTGAAAGTGATTGTGGATTCAAAAACGAACTATCCAGCGGCGTGCAACTCATTGGAGTGCTTGCTTGTCCATGAGGATACCCTTGAATCTGTCTTCCCGGCGGTAGCTGCTGCTCTTCTAGAGAAAGGCGTGACTCTCCGTTGTGATCCCGATTCAAAATCTGCGTTGACAAAGAGATTGCCAACCGAGAAATCAGCGCAAGTACAAACGGCCACGGAATCCGACTATAACACTGAATTTTTGGACCTTGTGTTGGCAGTGAAAACAATTCCCTCAACTGACCCTTCGACCACGGCTGTGGAGGCTGCTATTACCCATATAAACATGCATTCCTCCAAGCATACCGAGGTCATTTTGACCCAGTCCAAAGAGGTGGCGGATATGTTCATGAGCGGAATTGACAGTGCTGGTGTTTTCTGGAATGCATCTACTAGGTTTGCCGATGGCATGCGGTTCGGTTTTGGTACGGAAGTTGGCATCAGCACCAACAAGATTCATTCCCGAGGACCGGTCGGACTTGAGGGCCTGACCATCTACAAGTACTTGATCCGGGGAAATGGTCATGGGGCAGCGGACTACGATGGTGAAGGAGGGAAGAAATATCTCCATACTAAACTGCCCATAGACCAGTAATTGACAGTGTAACGCATCAATAGAAGGATATCATTTTAGAAAAGATTTTTTTTTTCTCCCTTTGCTTTCTTGTTTGAAAAAATCCCATAAGAAAAAACTTAGGACAAAGCCTGATTCAATTTTCTTTTGCCCCTTCATTCGTAAATTCTCATTTTCCAGTCCAACCAAAGACATCCCGCCACTTTTAAGTACACAGACTTGAGGCCTCTGGCTAGAACTGGAACGATTCCAGGCACCGGGAAAGTCAATGTGGCCAATGCATGGTTCACAATACATACACACCGCATTATCCTCATCAAGTCCCTTAAACCTTGAAACCCTTGGACCTTCTGCGACCACGAGCCCGCTCGAACTTGCGGCCCTTGCTTCCCACGTACGGCTTCTGTTTTGAGTCAGTAAATTCGAATCACACCGTCTCATTTTCCAGTCGTAATAACGCACCTTGTCGGTGTGAGGACCAAAGCCGAAGTGCTTCACTGCCTCACGGGCGTTCTTGGGTCCACGCAGGAGGAGAGTGTTGGCACCGGTAGGAGCGCGGAGAGCAAGCTGATCAAGAGTCAAAGTCTCACCACCAGCCTGCTCAATGCGAGCGCGGGCAGTAGCGGTGAAACGAAGGGCAGCAATCGACAGCTTGGGGATGGTCAAAAGGCGGTTGTCGTCGGTGACAGTGCCGATAACGACGACAGTCTTGCCCTTCTGTGCCTCACTGATGTTGGCAACAGCGCGAGAAAGGGAAACCGGGGGGGCGGTTGATTCTCGACATGAAGAGACGACGGAGGACGGCCTTGTTGAAGTTGGACTCGGTGCGGCCTATCATGCATCCCATATCAGCCTCATTAAAATCCTCACAACGGTACACATGTAGAAATTGCGCTGCAAACGAAAATCGGAATCGGGGGAGTCATACGAGCCAAGAAGCGGTAGAGCTTCACCAGAACCTTCAAGTAGACGTTGTCGCTCTTGGGAGCCTTGCGGTGGCTGCTCCGCACATGGTGGCGGTCCAGGTCGATACCTGCGATTTAGAAATTGTCAATGGAATGAACTTAGAATGAGGGGGAAAAAGAAGGGATTCGAATGAATGCTGCGAGATGCGATAGTCGAGCGAACAGAGATGATTGAACATACCCATGGCTGTGTATTGGTCGACTTCCCGGGAAATAGCTTGCTGTCGCACCCGTATGGAAAGTGCAGGAGGTTTTTGATCCTTGACTTTCGGCTGGACAGTGGTGTGTGGGTTTAGCCCTACGCTAGTCTATACTAGGAAAGGCGAGGCACATGACCTGGCTGTAGCCACGTGATCTATGATCAATCAACTTGTCATTTGGTCACGTGATACGAGAGTCTCATTGCCACCCGGAGTATAAATGAACCTTATCTTTCAAATTCCGTTATGGCGTACTCCGTACCTGAGTATGAGTACGGATGTACATTGTCTATTTGTACAGCATACCAGATCAATCTTATCCACTCTTTGTTTATATGCATTGTGTATAATCAAATGTTCATAATAATAATGCGAAGAAATATCTAGGTAAATATATTATTTGAACTATTCTCTATCATCCAAGCGGACAAAGAAATCACGGGTCATTTCAAAACTCAACCAGCTGCTTGCCATACTAGGAGCAACCTTCAAAAGATTCGGCCCTATCCCCTTGAAGAGTCCACGCAGTCCCTCTTCGGCCACGATGACCCTCACAGCATCCCAGATCGAGGTGTATTGGTAACCCATTCCTGACATTGTGTTGATCTGGAATCGCCGACGCAGTACATCACTAAAGAATAGTCAGTTCCACTGGGCTTAGCAAGGTTTAGCAAATAGAACAAAAGTACTGACAAAGGATATGTACAGGTCTGGGCGACTGCTCCAGAGATCGCGCCAGCCAGTAGTTTTCGATAGGGGCTAGGGTTTTTGTCCCCTTCCGGTGTTAGATACTTGCGCACTGACTCGTAGGTCATAAAATTGAGTCCCACCTGTCGCTTGTCAGTTGTGACCAAGTCAAATTAAGCTGACAACTCACATATGGGGCCACCCCAGCAACAGTAGGAGCAATTCCACGATATAAAGCCTTTGTCCCACCTTCATTTTTATAGATCATGGCCATCGTGGTGAACATGCCTGGCAGCTTTTGGCTTGGATCTCTTGCTCCAAGATCGGCAAATGAAGCGGACTGAATAGAAAGTCGGGTCCGAACAATGTCCAGAGGATAGGTGATAGTCACCGAGGTGATGCCGGCAACACCTCCACAAATGAGGCGACGCATCGGGGTCATTTCACCATCGGGAGACTCTACAAACTGGATCAAAGGAATGTCAGTTTGGATCAAACCTTAGTTCTGCAGGATAGGAGCGAACACCCACTTGCTTGTAAAAATTATAGCTCCCAAACTGTACCGCAGAATAGGGGATGATGCGAATACAGTTTGTTCCATTTCCTCGCATGAAGCCCCGCCAGCCTTCTTCTCGCCACATCTTCACCAAGGCTTTCCAGATCGACAATCTGTATTCTGTTCGACCGACACTTTGAACTTGAAGAAGAATTTTCAATCGTTCGAGTGGTGACACTATGGTCCTGGAAACTGCACCAGCCACTCCACCAGCCATAAATGCAGCCACCACTGGTTCGGCGAGATTCCTTCTAAGACGAACCGGCACCGAGGGGTTCTCCTCATTAATCAGCTGCTGCTTTCATCAAACCGTAAGCCTCCTGGTTCATATGATGGGGGGGTTTCTCCTTCTCACCTTGGCTGAACTTGAACCCGTGGGAAATTTAGACAGGTTCTGCAAGGCAGGCTTTGCTGCACCCTCTAGCTCCTTTTTCTGAACAGCATCCTGGCGATCTAAGCTCATCTTGACGATATGCACATCCGGTTCTGCAGATGAGGTTGAAAAAAAAAGTCCTTTGTGATCTGCTGTATAATGATTTTCCCGCAACTCTTTTAATCAGAAAATGAAGCTTGATTGTTGCTGCAAATCAAATGCGATGAAGCACTATTAGTGTCGTGCTAGCCATGAAGGTTGATTGTTTTCGGAGGCTTGGTGATCTAAAAGCACATCATTGATCTTGTGTCCTGTGGTGTATTGTTCGCTTCAATGGCCATGTAACCGAGGTATAAAAGGTAATGGTTGATAGTGGAAAAAAAGAGAAGCAAGGTCAAAAAGGAAGGACTTTGCTATGATGAGATGGGATGTTGGGGCAGAGTTGCTTTTTTCCCCTTCAATGTTGGTAGGAGATGTAGTTGAACAGGTGAAAAGGAAGAAGAAGAAATAGGGAATCAGGAATGTGGTCACAGATCACACAGGTGTGTATATCTGGAGGATCAAATTGCGGAGAGGATTAGAGGTTCAGAAAGAGAAGAACATCCCGACTTACCGACAGACACGGTACCTCCCGATAGTCCGCCACTTATATTACGTACCTTGGCGGATAAGCTAATGGTACTATTCCGTACTACTAATGCCTAGATCTCTCCAGCATTGTAAGATAGGCCAAATTTTATTTGTATTACTCTTTTCTCTTCTTTTTAATCTTTGTAAAAAGAATTGTAATAATATTCTTTTACATTTGTAAATAAACCTGGCATAGAATAAAGAAATGATGAAAAAAAAAAAGAAACTCCTTTCATCAATTGCGTCATTGGCATGTTTGATCCACCGTAGCACCTTCATCACTAATTCTTTCTGTGCTCTCTCTCTTCCCTTATACTCTTTAATCCTCTTGAAGCTTCTTAAGCTCCACTCCTTTCCAACTCTTTCAAACCCTTCTAACTGACCCGATCTTCTTTCTTTCCATTGCTCTGTGCTAACGGCACCATGTCTTCTCGCTCTGGAACTACTCTGTATGTTACCGGGTTTGGCCATGGCACCCGTGCTCGCGATCTTGCCTACGAATTCGAACGGTACGTGTCGCCTCTACCTTCGCACCTACGAACTCCGATTCCCATCCCTCCGACGACCTCCCGATGAAGACCATTGGCACTATATTTCTTGGACGACCCTCTTCTTTCTTTCTTCCAAGCGTGACATTGACATTGGCGTGGAAGCTTATGTCTACGTTGCCCCGTCTCACTCCTTGGGCAACTGTTAGCTGGTCTTGGTCATTCTTCATCATAATTTCTCTAGATACCGGTACCTGGAGCTAGCTCAACTGATTTTCGAACTAGTTATGGGCGTCTTGTTCGCTGTGATATCCCTGCCCCGCGCACTCCCTCCAGCCGACTGTGAGTTAAACCATGATATCTGAAAACCACTTTACCAGTCTAATCTAAATCGCTTAGTTTTGCCTTCGTTGAATACGAGAGTCGCCGCGATGCTGATGATGCTTATCATGAGATGCACAACAAGCGTATCGGTCGCGATGATTTGCTGAAGATTGAGGTAAGCATATCCTCTCCCCACCAGGCTTTGGAAAATCTCTTTTAACCTATTCTCTAGTGGGCACGCACTCCTCCCTCTGCTTCCTGGCGCTTTGACTCTGGCTCTGGCCGTGACGCCCCACGTGATGCTGGCCGTGATCGTCGCCGTGATCGCACTCCTCCTCGCCGTGGTCGTTCCCCATCCCCTCGTCGCAGCCGTGGCGGCGACTATTCCCCTCGCAGAGACGATCGGTACGAACGTGACACCGACCGCGACTACGACCGCCGCGACCGTGATTCTGACCGCCGTGACCGTGACCACGATCGACGTGATCGCGACCGTTCTCGCGACCGCTCTCGCAGCCCCGACGACCGTGAACGCGATGGCAAGGATGACCGGGAAAGACGCGATGATGATCGGGAGCGTCGTGAGGAGGACCGTGAGAACGGCCCCAACGGTGAGGACAGGAAAGGTCAGTTGCCCCGGGAATCCACCTAGAAAATGTTCTTTTCACTCACATATAGCAGTACCCCTGGACCCAATGCCCTCTGCTCATGATGAGCTTGATACTGCTGAGTAGATCAACTCAGTACTACGTTCATTCGCTCTCGAACCATGTCTCCCGTCGCCATTATGTTCTCGTCCTCTGAAGGTGTCCTTCATTGCGGTTATGCCAACTAGGGGAGGAGGAGACAAAGTTATCGCCCCAGTGTTGCTCCTAATTCATCCTACGGCAGTATCTCGTATCTCGCCGCCCCTTTGCCTCTGTGTTTCTGATTTCAATGGCGTGAAGCTTGCTCTTCGCGGGACAAACCTGGGCCGAGTGAACGTGTGACCCCTGCTTTTTCTTTTCTTTTTCAAATTTGCTTTTTCCCCAAGTTATTCCCAATATTTCCTTTTTTTGAGGTTGGTAATTTATCCTGGTCAGCAGCTCGGATCCCGCCGAAGCGAACGTCGAGCGATCGTTCCAAGTCCGCGCCCAAATACCACGATGAATTCCGTTTCGCCCTCCGTCTTGTTCGCAATTTTAATTTGAAAGCAGTTATTTCAATCGCTCGCCCTCTTCGACCGATCGCCATCCTATGTGGTCTGGTTTCTCTAAACCACTGTAGTGCCTTAGTTGTATGTGAGGTAAATGCTGATGAGGTAAATGCTGATGAGGTAAATGCTGATGAGGTAAATGCTGTTGGGGGAGGGGAGGGGGGGGGGATGGGGGGGTGTTTAAAGCATCAGTTCCACAGTATTAATTGGAAAAACCCCAGTTCTACAACATAAAAATCCGATACATTTTGGAAATTGCCCATATCATGACGTAGGATAATTGTAGGGAACATCCACTATTCGGTGCCTCAGGCAATTTAACCCCTCTATAACTAGGTATAGTTCGGGCCTCTCTCCTAATACAACTCTGTCATGCACTTTGGTCCCTACTGTTGTAGAGCGCAAAGTCTATCTTATTCAAATACTTTCTACTATTATGAATTCAGCAGAACAGACAGGAATCAGCATTGCAATCGATGTATTAGCATTCTTTCCCCATCACATATGCAGAACACTAACATGGCAAAGAGAGGCGGGACATTTACGGATTGCGTTGGAAATCCAGGGACGGGCCGCTTGGAAGATGACATTGTGATTAAACTGCTCTCCGAAGACCCCGGCAACTACGAAGATGCACCTTTGGAGGGGATCCGGCGCATCCTTTCCAAGTTTACAGGTCATGAAATCCCTCGTGGAGAACCCATCGATACTTCCTTGATCCAGAGCATCCGCATGGGTACAACTGTGGCAACAAATGCGCTGCTCGAACGGAAGGGAGAGAAGGTAGCGCTAGTGGTAAGCAAGGGCTTCAAAGGCTGCCTCGAGATTGGAAATCAGTCTCGTCCCAGAATATTCGACCTTGCCATCAAACGTCCCGATGTCCTTTACGAGGAGGTGATTGAGGTGGACGAGCGCGTCACCTTGGAAGACTATGCAGAAGATCCGCAAAGAAACACCACTACCACCACTCCCCGAGAACAGACCCGTGTAGAAGACGATGTTGTTCGCGGGCTTTCTTCCGAAGCAGTTCGCATACTGAAGCGTCCGTCTGAGGAATTGGTGAGATCGCAGTTGACAGAGGTATACAGCCGCGGGATTAGAAGCATAGCAATATGTCTTATACATGGGTACACCTTTCCAGACCATGAGGCACTGGTGGGAAGAATCGCTAAGGATATTGGTTTTCACCATGTGAGTTTGAGCCACCAGCTCTTGCCGATGATTAAACTTGTGCCGAGGGCAACTTCAGCCTGCGCCGACGCATATTTGACCCCTGCCATCAAGAAGTATATCTCTGGATTTCAGGCCGGATTTGAGGGTGGCCTGGGCAGTGAGAGTGTCAAACAGCAGGTGGGCACCAAAGGCGCACGCTGTGAATTCATGCAATCAGACGGTGGCCTGGTGGACGTGGACCAATTTTCAGGCCTACGGGCAATTCTGTCAGGGCCTGCTGGCGGAGTGGTGGGGTATGCGTTGACTTCATACGATTCTGTCTCGAAGACACCTGTAATAGGCTTTGATATGGGAGGGACAAGCACGGATGTTAGCAGGTATGGATCCGGCCGGTACGAACATGTCTTTGAGACAACCACCGCTGGAGTAACAATTCAGTCTCCTCAGTTGGATATCAACACTGTTGCTGCAGGCGGTGGCTCAAGATTGTTCTACCGTAACGGTCTTTTCGTCGTTGGGCCTGAGTCAGCAGGAGCTCATCCAGGGCCCGCATGCTATCGCAAGAATGGACCGCTCACAGTAACCGATGCCAATCTATTCCTTGGACGATTGGTCCCAGACTTCTTCCCGAAGATTTTCGGCTCAGATGAAACCCAGGGGCTGGATGAACAAGCCAGTCGAGTGTTGTTTGAGGAACTAACCGAAGAAATCAATCACAGGTTGACCAAAGGGGGCCAAAGCCGAGAAATGTCCCCTGACGAGGTTGCCTTTGGTTTTATCAAGGTAGCCAACGAGACAATGACACGGCCCATTCGATCTTTGACAGAGGCTAAAGGGCATGATACATCAAAACACAGGTTGGCTACGTTTGGAGGAGCCGGGGGCCAGCATGCCGTTGCCATTGCCGAGAGCCTGGGGATTCGGCAGATTTTGATTCATCGATATTCCTCGGTGCTCTCGGCATACGGAATGGCACTGGCAGACGTTGTTGATGAAAACCAAGAGCCGGAATCGAAGATCTGGGCTGATGACGATAAGGGAGAGGTCCGCGGTGCACTTGGTTCGAGAATAGAAGACTTAAAGAAACGATCCACGCAAAGGTTGCAAGACCAAGGCTTCGGCAATGACTCAATCGTGTTTGAAGAATACCTCAATATGCGATATCGAGGAACAGAATCCGCCTTGATGATAATTAAACCCAGCAAAGAGGAAGCCGATCTTCACTTCGGGGGGGACGAATGGGCCTTTGGGAAGGCATTTGTGAAGCAACATGACGAAGAGTTTGGTTTCACGCTCCCAGACCGGGACATCATTGTGGATGACGTGCGGGTGAGAGGAATCGGGAAAGGATTCAAAGTATCCGAGAAGACTGTGGACCAGCAGGTCCAAGAGTCCAACCCAAAGGATGTGGCGACGGGCCAAGAATATCGCAGATCTCTCGTATACTTTGAGGGCGGCCGACGTGAAACACCAATCTACAAACTCGGCGACTTGAAGATTGATGACCGAGTGAGAGGCCCAGCCATTTTAGCCGATGAGACTCAAACGATCGTGGTGACCCCAGGGGCTTCAGCGCTCTTGACAAAAACCCACGTCGTCATCAATATTGGTGAATCCGACGCCAGCCTGCCAAATATTAGCACTGACAATGTGGATCCTATCCTGCTAAGCGTCTTCTCGCACAGGTTCATGGCTATTGCTGAACAAATGGGACGTGCTTTACAGAAGACAAGCGTAAGTACCAATGTCAAGGAGCGACTTGACTACTCCTGCGCATTGTTCGATGCAGAAGGCGGGCTTGTTGCGAATGCGCCACATTTGCCCGTCCATCTCGGTAGCATGTCAACCTGCGTACAGATACAGGCCCGGATCTGGCAAGATAAACTGAAGCCTGGCGATGTAATTGTGTCAAATCACCCGGAATTTGGGGGAACTCATCTTCCAGATATCACAGTCCTGCAGCCTGCTTTTAGCCAGGGAAAGATCATATTCTACGTCGCCTCTAGAGCGCATCATGGTAAGAGCCTTTCCCGAGTGAGAGAGGGGGAAAATGGAACAGATATACTAACCTGCATGAAGCCGACATTGGAGGAATACTCCCGGGATCTATGCCGCCTCACTCAAAAGAGCTTTACCAAGAAGGCGCAGCCATCAAAAGCGAAAAGTTGGTATCAGAAGGCAAGTTTGACGAGGAGCGCATCACAGAATTGCTGTACAAAGAGCCAGCCCAGTATCCAAACTGCAGTGGGACCCGATGCCTAGCAGATAACTTGAATGATCTCAAAGCTCAGATTGCTGCGAATAAGAAAGGGATCAACTTGATCAACACTCTAATCGAGGAGTATGGTGAAACTGTTGTGCAGTTCTATATGCACCAGATCCAAGACAACGCAGAGCTCAGCGTGCGCAATCTACTAAAAGATGTGAGCAAAAGATTTGCTGGGCAAGAATTGAGTGCTACTGATTATATGGATGATGGGAGCCCTATTCAATTGAATATATCAATAGATGGGGACAAAGGAGAGGCAATCTTCGATTTTGAGGGGACCGGTCCAGAAGTATACGGTATGGTAGAGCGGCCTTCAAGAGGAAACTTGACGTTTATTGAGCTGACAATGATAGGCAATATCAATGCACCAGAGGCTGTCACATACTCAGCAATCATTTATTGCCTGCGATGCCTGGTTTCAGCGGATATTCCATTGAACCAGGGATGTTTAAAGCCCATCGACGTTCGAATTCCTCCTGGTAGTCTTCTATCCCCTTCGGAATCAGCTGCCGTAGTGGGTGGCAACGTTTTGACGGTAAGACCAGACAGATACTGACGTTGATCATGGGCTTATCGTTTTCACTTCAGAGTCAACGAGTGACCGATGTCATTTTGAAGTGCTTCCAGGCTTGCGCTGCGTCACAGGGTGATACCAACAACCTCACGTTCGGGTTCGGAGGGAATATGCCCGGTGAGACGGAAACGAAAGGGTTCGGTTACTATGAAACCATCGCCGGTGGTAGCGGGGCTGGTCCGACTTGGGAAGGCACTTCAGGGGTTCATACACACATGACTAACACCCGAATCACCGATGCAGAGGTGTTTGAACGGCGGTACCCTGTCATCCTCCAAGAATTCAGTCTTCGACCGAATTCAGGAGGCAATGGTCAGCACCGCGGCGGGGACGGCGTTGTGCGAGATATTGAATTCCGTATTCCCGTGCAAGTCTCTATCCTTTCCGAACGAAGAGTCTACCATCCATATGGGTTGGAGGGAGGCGAGGACGCCCAGTGTGGCCAGAACATCTGGGTGCGCCGCGTGAAGAAGCAAGACGGAGGCTGGGAGACAAGATACATCAACCTCGGGGCGAAGAACTCCGTTCAGATGCAAGCAGGGGAGCGGATCATTATCCGCACACCCGGAGGAGGAGGATGGGGTCAAATCGGAGACCGGAGCCAGCTTATCCAAGAGGAAGATCATCGTCGTGCTTGGCGGGGAGGTTCTATTGCCAACAACACGGCGACGCAAGAGGCGAGTATGTGATCTAGAAGGAAACTTGGGAGCAAGTTCACCGTGTTTTGATTCAAACGGTCAAGATCAATTTGATTATGATGGAAACTGTAAGAGCCATTTATGGGCAACGTAAATCAACTCTCAACGGCGATCATGCTTCACTTTCCTCATCACTTGTCGCCTCGATATTCTGCTTTGATGGACTTTGGTTGTCCGGATTGGCCTGTCCTTGCTCCCCTTGATCAGACTGGCCTCCATCTGCCGAGTAGACAGGTCGAGGCAGAGTCTCCCCATTCTCTTTCAATGCCTTCTCGATTTCAGGTAGGAGGGAAACTATGGCAGCGAACTGATCCACTGGCATTGAGATACCCTAAATCGGGAATGAATATTAGCATGGTTTATGCAATCTGACTGATCAACCGACCTTTTTTCCTGGCAACTCCTGCCCGTCCTTTTCATAATATTCTCTGACGTTGACTTGGGTCTTCCCACGGAAGGAAGATATTGTCACGCGGCGCATCTTGGATATTTCCCAATATCGATCTCCATTAGAGTCGGTTTTAGCTTCCGCTGTAGTGTTGACCTTGGCCTTTTTGGGGCGCACGCTATCAAGGCCAGCGCCCGACTCGGACGGACGTTTCTTGGATGACATGGTCGAGTAATCTCGGTAAGTGAGAAGGTATAAAAGGTATGAAAGGTGCGAAAGTGGGAAGTTGTGTAGGTCCAAACGCGAACGCGAAACGCAGACACGTAATCACGTGCCTGTCTAGGTATCTATATATGCGCTCATTGATAATTCCTATATGTACTTGTGGTCTCTCATTCATGTGTATACTCAAAAATCAATAGGATCCATTGAACATCACAGAGTCAATACCCTAAGGCCCTGTAGAAGGATTGAGAAGACAAATCCTCGAGCGACACTCTCAACTTGAAGACTATCGAAGATCTTCTCTAGCGCTTCGCGACTAGCAGCTGCCCCCATAACACTTGTTAAGGCCTGTGGAATTCCTCGCTGCACAAATAGTTTACGTGCAGTATCCCGTAACCGGATCTTCTCTTCCTCATTGGGCGGAGGCGGCCAGGCTTTAAGTTCCTCCTCGGTCGGAAGCGCGTTCTCACGAAGCTTGACAAGGTAATCCCCCAGGGCGTTGTCTGAAGTATGGCCTTCTATCATGGAATCCTGCAACAGAGTACGAATAGTTTCCAATGTCGGGCTCCCGGGACGTAGGATATACGATTTGGCAGCATTCAAAAGGGTCCGGCGTATATTCCACGCAGACGACAAGGTGTACAACTCATTGATGACCGCAAAGATCAGCTCTACCGCTATTTGCGTCTCATCAGCTGTGATGGGGTTCCCCTGCTTGCGAGGTTGACCAATACTCTGCTCAGTCTCAGATCGGCGATGTGATACAGTTTGATCAATAGTTTCCGTTGCGTGGATGTCAACTTCTGCAGTATCTCTAATATCAAGCGTAGAGAGTGGGATCTCTGTGGCCAATGTACCTTGCTTATTCCCGAACGTCAAAGGCGACTTGGAAATTTCGCCTCTTTGGATTTCCAGGGATTCGCTAGGGCACACCGCAGGCGAATCGACATTTCCGTCGCTTACACCGGTACGATCACCAGGGCTAGACCGTGTCTGCGACAAACTGGTGCGACTGGAATTATCAACTTTGTGTTGAATCTGATCAGCAGTGACGGCCGGCTTCTTGCCATTGGTGCCTCCGAATACCCCCGTCATTCCTTCGAAGACGGCTTTGCCGCCCCCAGCCACTCCCTTGGGCGCATTGGTCAATGCCCCCAGCATACCCTTGCCCATGTTTTCAAACGCAGTTTGACTCAGGAAAGAGAATGCCGGTTTGTTAGAACCGGCAAGTTCAGTGGAAGAACCGGCATCCTTTTCCAAGAACCGGCGCATTCGATCAGTGTCGGCAAGTGACTCATGCTTCATGGCGTCTTGTAAATACCACTCAAGGTCTCGGGCGAGAGCTTGCCGCGTTTTGCCCCTCCAGGTGGGCAGTATGGGGTGACGCTCTGAGAAACTGGAAATCTGATTCAAACGTGAAACAGTCCCCAGAATCTCATGAAGAGACTGGAAGTCCGAATATTTGCGAAACACCATCCAGCCAGTCGAGCGTGTTGACGCTGGTTCAACCTGTAGTAGATAATCCCACATGGGTTGCGACTTGATGTGGCTTTTTTCATCCCTCGCTCCGTCATCATCTACCAACACTTGTGCCCCATGAAGAATCAAAGGGGGTGCAGAAGAGTCTTCGGATGATTTCGGGCTTGCAAGTAATTGCATACTGGGCAATGGTCCCTGTTCTTCGTGGCGTTCGTTTTCGTGCGTCATCTTTGAAGCCAAACTAGCCTCCAAAGGGTAATTTTCGCCAATTAGTTCGTTTTGGCGTGGCGGTTCTGAATCCGAGCTCTGCGAATCATGGGATGCAATCATAGCGCTTAGACGTTTCGCCTCTAGAACTGCTTCTTCCTCTGTAGCCCTTGCCACATGCATGGACTCTCTCTGTGTGGCTTTGGCGGAGTCTGCCTTTGGGTCTTCTGAAGACGTGGCAGCACTGACACCCTGGCTCCGCGCACCTTCAACGCCTGCGTCGATAGCGTGCATGATTTCGGATTCACCGCCCTGCAGGAGATAGATAATCCATTCATTGATAAATTCAGGACGGGCAAGACTGGTAACAGTGGACCCCAATATCACTCCCGCAAAGACCTCACGGAGGAAGTCCCGTACAGCCGGACAATTGTAGGCCTTGGCATCCAAGAAATTCGACAGTATGTCATCCGCAATCATACTGAGTTTCTTCTTTTGTTGTTTCTCAGACAAGATATTCGCTAAGCTGCTATCCGGAAATTGTTCAAGGTACTGATCCACAGCGTTTTGGGCCTCCGCTGAGGAGGAGCCCACAGCGGTGAATGCTGCTGCAAGTTCATTCAGGAATACGATGACGATAGATGAGGAGTTGATGAGAAACTGCAAGAATGTGTCCTCAGTTCGTTTCCGCGAGAGGTGCGAAGAGATTGATGTAATGAAATGAGTCAAAATTCTTCGACAGGAGCGTGGGAAACTTGATTCCGATGGCAAAAGTGGCTCATACCAGTATCTTTATTTGGGTAAGCTACTTTACTTGTTTCACAATGGGAGAAGGGGGCATAGATGAAGGATACTTACTTGACATAGTCTTTAATGACTGCATCGGTAAGCGTTCTCAATGCGTCAGCGGTGGCCGGTTGGAAGGTGGCATATTCCAAGTCTGCCGAAGACATGTCTTCAAGCGTGCTTATAGAACCATCGTCTCCTCTCTGGATGTCTAAAGCATCAGCCCGCTTAGGCCAGTCCAAAAGCCTGTTGGAGACTTCTAGCGCAAGCTCTCTACGCCTGTTGGACTTTTGCGCGTGCGACGCTTGATCTGAGTATTCGTTATCCGATCCCTCCCATGACGCGTGCAGGATAACCCCCAGACCCACTCCAATTAGAAGCAGACCGAGTCTCCCTAGGATAATGTAGGTGACGAGTGCAAGAAGCGCAAAGACTCCAAGGAGAGTCTCGTTGGTAGAGGTTGAGAGAAAATGGAGGGTAGCATTGATGAACTCCTTTGGAATCGCTGTATTCGAAATGGGGTCTTGTGCCGGGTGCTCTTTGGATGAAGATGCTGAAATGACCTGGGAGTCTGCATCATCACTGAGGCGACTCATTGTGCTGAGATATGCCGGATTTGGAGGGTGCCCAGAGTAATTGTAGTCAATCCTCCATGTCTAGACTCAAATGTGACCTTGTAGATCTGTATAGACAACTTTTGTTGGAACAATAAGGGCAATAAGGGCAAGAAGATAGACAGCAACATTGGAAAATGCTTGGCGTACTCTGTTGGCCAGTGCGTACCTCGTACTCGTAATCGATAACCTTGGGAAGAATACTTTGAACTTGAATGTATGAAGTATGGGTGTACAGAATATTCAAATTATAGCTAAATAGATATATATGCATATATTCTCTTATGTATCCAATCATGATTTCCTTACAAGCATGAGCTATATAGCAAGGAATCTAAAGCTAACAGAAAGGAGTTGATCTCCGCTATCCGAGTGAATCTGAGCATTCAAAGAGCATGTGCTTCATGCCAGATGTAAAGAGATTGCGGTTGGGAGAAAGGGAAGTGGTCTACAGGGGTGAGCATGACCCCAAAAGCTCATCGTGCCAGGACATACTTGATATGTCAGTCCTCTTACGGTGTTGTAAGGTCGGTGTTCACTTCCGTGGAAATCCAACAATTTCAACCTCATTAAGAAGAAATTCATGAAATTAGACTCCAGGAAAGAATGAATTCCAGGAGCTTTTCAACATCCTAAGGTCCTGATGAGACATGGACATAGAAAGAAGGAAAAGAAAGAAAAACGAAAGATTTTGTAGGGGAATCCCATATTACCTAATGCTTAGCCGACCCCCGCTAGTCCCATTCGGGCGTATGGGCTTACTAAGTACTCACCTACGCCCCGGTACCTACATACCTACATACCTACCTAAATAGGTAGGTAGGTAGGTAGGTGCCTCTCGGAGCTTCCATTTACCTACATATGTAAGTACCTCATACTAATGCCTCTTTAGATAGTGTAGTGTATTTCGCACTTGTTTCATCTATATTTTTGCTTGTGTTTATGCCTCTGTCCTCTAGAAAGCATCTGGGAAAGCATAAAGTGATTGACATCCTCATCTCCCCAATAAGTGAGATGACTGGCAATGCTGGCTATTAATGAAATATCGAAGGCTCCCCTATATCCCGGTTAATAATGTTCAGCAATGTAGGGCATAATGTCTTACTCTTGGATGCTGTAATCCACACGACCGTTTGCATTCAAGGCACGCACTTTAGCGTCCTCGAATCTCAGCCTCCGATCCTGGTTAGTGTCGACGTCGGGATCTGGACTCTCGCCATGATGGACACTCCTGCTTTTTTGGAAACCATCGTAAAGAGTCTCCAGATCAGATTCAATCAATGTCTGATAGTGATCATCGGATCCATCGGGCCCATGCTGACCTGAACCCGATTGTGACCGTCTATGGGTTGATTCATCACCCGGTTTACCAGAAGTGCGAGCAGCCGATGTGACTTCATCGCCATTCAGACCCAAGCTGCGATTCAACAAGCTGCTTGCGACACCCGTGGTGAAATTTGTCCACAGGGATCCCACACTTTGGCCCATGCGGCTACCGAGAATAGATAGACTCTGACCAGAAGTCGTCCAGAGGCTTTTCTTCACCGACGGTAGAGGCTGGGGTTTCAGGGTTGCCATTGCTGGAGATATCAGAGGCTCGACCCGGTAGCTGACTGGGTCAGAAGGGTGGAAGATATTGTAGAGATCTCGACACTTTGGCATTGAGATAATACCGGGATTGTCACTGAGCGCATGCCCAGGACCATGCAAGTCCAAGTCAATCTCAACATCCAAAGCATTTTTGCGATTTCGGGGATCCACAGCAGAGTATCCACCAATTGTTTTACCCTTGAGCATTTGAAATAGTGCAATAGGGGATCCCAGACAAAAAAGCTCCTCGCAGTCAAAATCAAACCCACTTGAACCCTTGGGCTTTGAGTCGTCGCTCTCTTGGGCCATTCCCTTGGAGGCAGCATTCTGACCGGTATTGGTTTCCGGCTGGTGACACAAGATGTCAAATAGAATTGCGCTTCCAAGCGAATGGCCGCAGAGACTGACTGACCCCTTGAAAGAAGGATTTTGCTTGCGGTACAGCCGGAGGATTCGATTGCATTCTTGGATGACGATATTGGAGATGTGTTCACAATACCCGCTTTGGTACAGGAGTACATCCATAGCCAAATCTGAAATGAGGTTTCGAACGGCAGGTACGCTTTCCAGTGTTATATCGGACAGGCTGGGGTAAGCATCGTCCTCGAGAGCGTCCGCATCAGTCAGATCCAGTTCTTTTCTGTTCTGTCGCACTCCTCGGTAAGGAAAATCTAGAAGATGGCGCCAACACCTGCTGAAATTAGCAAGAAAGAAAGGCCAGGCAAGGGAGTCAGTCTCACACAGGAAGCACTTGAACACGGCAATTCTTATCGCTATCTGGGAACGCTGAATTCAACGCTTGAAGGTCAGGGGAACCTTTGTAGACAGTTTTTAGCGTCTTGCGAAGCACATTTACATCATGTATGAAATTGATGCTTTCCAGTCGTAAACCGAGTCGCTGGCCAATTCCATGGGTGACAAGAACTAGATGATCGACCTCGCGCTCTCTGTCTGTGCCGTCCACTTCCCTCGACTCTTCCATCTCTTGTTCCTCCTGCCTACGAGCCTGTTCTTCGAGGTCAGCTGGATTTTGCGGCTCGCCGGCGAGGGAGGACATTTGGCGTTCTAATGTTGATTTCGGTCTACTTTCGTAGTCTTCGAATCCATCAGCAGAAGTTGACTTGGGTGTATCCGTGGCTTTTTCAGTCTTTTCTTTCAAAGCCTCATCCAAACCTCCGACAGGTACTGCCTCGCCCAGTGGTTTTTGCTTCGGACCTTTTGCTTCCGGCATCTCTTTTGGCTTCCTGGGTTCGAACCCACGAACCAACTTCGTTCCCGGAACGCCTCCTAGCTTTTGATACACCGAAGTACTGAAACGTGACATAAAATCATCATTCATCAGCCAGGCCGTCGTGGCGTCTTGATACCCGACTATCCTATTCATGTAAGCGCCAAAGAGACGATACTGCTGAGGCTCAACTGCAGGACCAGGACTGTTGAAATCATTCCCTATGCCACGGGGAGGGAAGTTCAGGTCCCTTGATTGAGGGGGCTTGGCATCTGGTTCGTTGGTGTCAATTGGGACTCTTTTGGTCTGACCAGATCTGTCTTCTTCGCTTGTTTGCGTGTTCTGTTCTGAAGGTTGGGACCTCCATGGACATAATTTGATATAGCCTTCTTCAAGCTGGGTAGCAAGATTTTCTTCACATGGCTTTAGGCTAGATCCATCCTGAATGAACCACGTCCCACGACGGACTTCATATACAGGGCCAATCCAATAGGTAGGACTCAACTCTCGTTGTTCCACATCGACATTGAAAAGAAAATCCTCATTCACGGGCACTTGGGTCAATACAGGTTCGCTATCCTTTGATTGGTTTTGTTGGCGGGCATCTTCGATGTCTGAGAGTTTCTGAAACGTCGTTTCTATGGACTGGGAGTCTTTCCCTGGGAAAGGGATGAATTTCTTCGGCGATGGCAAGGGCTTTTGGTCTGCCTTTTTCTGTCCTATAATGGATGGCTTCCGCTTGGGTGAGTCCACTGCATAGAACCACCTGACTTTCAATGGAGGGCAATCGGGAGGATAGCGTCGCATGCTTAATCGATGCATGTGGGTCACCGTATGGTCCTCCCCTTGCGATCGCTGCAGAACTTCTGGTCTGGGGGGATCGCTAGGCTGCAGTGCTGGGGTTGCACTTCTGGGTGTACTCCATGGAGTGAGTGTCCCCAAGAACGACTTTTGCTCTGCACCCGCCATGGGGAGGAGTGCCCGTCGGAAGGCAGTGAAACGAATCAACGTGAGCAGCTGGATTGATAAACGGGCGAAAGTGCGGGTATGAAAGGGGAATATTAAGAGAAAGAGAAAGAGAAATGAAAGATAGAGACGGGTCCAAAAGGCGTTAAAATGTTGGGAGTTGCAATGAATCCGATGTTTTGGAGATCGGAGAATGATGTAATCCTGTTTTGTGCAATTACGTTGGATAACCCGTGCACGTTTATATGGTCCGATATACAAACACATGTATTCAACATATCCATGGATGTTATTTCTAAATATTCATCTTTTGATCACATGTATATAGAGTTGGTTATAAACCGTGGACTCACGAGTCGTCATATTCCCTATGTCATAATATCTTGTATGGCTTACCTTAGTCAATTGTGGAGGGAATATAGAAAACGACAGAACGAGATAATCCCATAGGAAGAGAAGAATAAGCGAATCAGGCAGATGAAATACTTCATATCCAACTTTTATAAAAGAAGTGGCTACCTAATAGGTAACATAGTATCTACCTAATGTACCTACATATGTACATATATGTAGGTAAGATGTAAAGGTGTCGACGTCACTCGAACTTCCCGAATACGATAATACAAGAACACAGTATTACTGACATGATACTTACGGCCCCATACGATAATACCCCTAGCGTTATGTACCCTGTATCATTACATGCTGGGTACTTTCATTACGGTGTGGCTCACCCCACCCCTCGGTTCGTGTATACCTGGCTGCCTCTCGCCTTGCACTGCCCACCTTTAGCACGGATCGGATTTCTTCTAATCTGCTTTCTTTACTTCTTCACAATTGATCTGTCCAGTCCAAGGTGTAAACACTACTTTCTCCTTTTTGTCGAAACCCGGTCTTTCCCTGGGTGATCAACCCCACCTATTTTGCCCCCTCAGGGTTGTGATTCTGACAAGATGAACGCTCTCAAGCTTCAGAAGTACATTTCCTCGTCCTTCAATGCAACCATATGCTGACCACTGTGATTGATTACTATAGGCGCTTTCCGCAGCTTGATCAAGGCGAGATCTTTTCGCTCCAGGATGCATTTAACAAATTGGACGTCGAAGACCGTGGCTACCTTGATGAAACTACCGTGATCAAAGCCACTCAACAATCGGAACGCCAGCCGTATGATGTGGTGCGTGCAGCTTTGAAGGATGTGGAACTCGATAGCTCCAGGCGCGTGGAGCTCGAAGATTATGTTGATGTAATACAACTTCCCCATTTCCCTTTCTCATCTCAATATTAATGCTATGGCAGCTCGTTTCGAAGCTTCGGTCAGCACCCGCTGAAGGTGCCCGTGCAGCAACTACCCCCGCGGCTGTGATACAAGGGGCCGGCGCTGGCACTGGGGCATCTCGGCATGTCTCCAAAGGCAGTGTGGGTGGACGAATTCACGTCCAGGGATCATCTTCCAATGTCACGCATACGATCAACGAAGACGAACGAACCGAGTTCACGCGACACATCAATGCCGTTCTGGCGGGCGATGCGGACGTTGGCAACCTCCTACCCTTCCCCACCGATACATTTGAGATGTTTGATAAGTGCAAGGATGGCTTGGTCCTGGCAAAGTTGATCAACGACAGCGTACCAGACACTATTGATGAGCGTGTTCTGAATAAGGCCGGGAAGAAGATTAAGCAGCTGAATGCTTTCCACATGACTGAAAACAATAACATTGTGATTAACTCCGCCAAGGGTATCGGATGCTCAGTTGTTAACATTGGAAGTGGGGATATCATCGAGGTGCGCGAGCATCTCATCCTGGGTCTCATCTGGCAAATCATCCGCCGTGGTCTGCTTGGAAAGATTGATATCAAACTCCACCCGGAGCTTTATAGGCTTTTGGATGAGGATGAAACCCTGGAGCAGTTCTTGCGCTTGCCTCCAGAGCAGATTCTCCTTCGTTGGTTCAACTATCATCTCAAGAATGCCAAGTGGGACAGACGGTATGTCCAGCCCGAGGGGGAATGAAAATCAAGACATGTGGCTAACCGATGTAGGGTGACGAACTTCTCTACCGATGTCAAGGATGGCGAGAACTACACCGTTCTCCTTAACCAGTTGGCACCTGATGTTTGCTCGCGTGCCCCTCTCCATACTCGAGACTTGCTTGAGCGGGCTGAGCAGGTCCTCCAGAACGCTGATTTGCTTGATTGCCGCAAGTTCCTGACCCCAACCTCATTGGTTGCCGGAAACCCCAAGCTGAACCTTGCCTTTGTCGCCAATCTGTTCAACACCCACCCAGGTCTGGACCCGATCACCGAGGAGGAGAAGCTCGAAGTTGAAGACTTCGATGCTGAAGGCGAGCGAGAAGCCAGAGTCTTTACTCTGTGGTTGAATTCCTTGGATGTGCAGCCGGCGGTCAACTCGCTTTTCGATGACCTACGCGATGGCTCTATTTTGTTGCAGGCATACGACAAGGTTATCCCTGGAAGCGTGAACTGGAAACATGTCAACAAGCCACCAGCGTCTGGTGGTGAATTGATGCGGTTCAAGGCCGTGGAAAACACCAATTATTCGATCGAGCTTGGGAAATATAATGGTTTCTCTCTTGTCGGTGTTCAGGGCGCTGATATCACTGATGGCCAGCGAACCCTCACTCTCGGATTGGTGTGGCAGCTGATGCGCCGTGATATCACCAACACACTCTCTGCGCTGGCCCAGCGGCTGGGCAAACGCGAAATTACTGATACTGAGATGATCCGCTGGGCTAATGACATGTCTAGCAGTGGCGGCAAGTCTTCTACGATACGCAGCTTCAAAGACAAGTCTATTGGATCTGGAATCTTCCTCCTTGATGTGCTCAATGGCATGAAGAGTAGCTATGTGGACTACGATCTGGTCACGCCCGGTCGGACCGATGAGGAGGCATATGCAAACGCTAAACTTTCTATCAGTATCGCCAGAAAGATGGGTGCTACCATCTGGTTGGTCCCGGAGGACATTTGTCAAGTTCGGTCTCGTTTGGTCACTACCTTTATTGGTAAGTGCATACTCTTGTCGGTATGGCAGAAGTTTCAATTTCTAACGGACGACAGGTTCCCTTATGGCTACCCACGAGAAGATGTAAGGAATACAACAGTTCACTTTGGCCAACTATGGCATTGCATCCCTTTTTTGTCTCCTCCGATGCATGTAAATTTGCCGCTTCTCAAGGCGAAATCTAACCAGGTGTGGATTTCAATCAAAGCTTTATTGTTACCATGCTAGATATTTGTCTCTCCGATTAGAGGTACTGATCAAACCATGCAACTGCCTGCAAAAAGGCAGACTCTTTGGCAAAGCGAATTGTCGGCTTAGTGATATCTGCCCGGACTGCAAACCCATGCTCAACGCCACTGAACAAGTTGATCTGGTACGGCTGGCCAGTTTTGGCCAGGATATCCTCGGATTCATGGCGCTTCGATGCGGGAAAGATTGAATCGGTTTCTGTCGATGTTTAGTCAAGACGCTGTAGCCGGATCATATGATAACTTACCAGCCGCAGCAATGGACAGCGGGCCTTTGATTGCTTGTAATTCCTCTGCGTCGACGAAACTGGGGTGTGCCACATAGGCGACATCGCAGAAGCCGGGCTGGAGCAGTCGTACGGCGTATTTCGCCTGTATTTGTCAAATTGGGCTGCAGTAAGGCATATGCGGGACATGCAACATACCCCGAAGCAATATCCGATAGCACCGACCCGCTCGCAGCCCATGTTGGACTTCATTTCCGTTAGTATCGCGCGGACCACGGGTTCTACACGGTCTGGCAGATGACCTGGGGGGGCCTTTTAGCCAGGTCATCAGGTCGAAGCTAGCAGGGCGGTTGTTCAACGGCACCGGGTCACCGTGGAATAGGTCTGGCATGACGACCAGGTAGCCATTTGCCGCTAGCTGGTCTGCAATAAGCTGCGCGTTAATGAAGCGGTGACCAATTACATCGGTAAGCAACAGGATGGAACGCTTGTTAGAGCGCTCGGGCCGTGAAATGTAGACCTCGACTGCGACCGTCAGCGAAACTGTAGTCTATCTCCGGAGAATGGGTAGTATGGACCATCGCCAATTTGTTCGAATTGACCCTTGGCTTCGCCTTCATGTTTAACGCCAACGGCGCAGCAGGCAGCGGGTGGGTTGGACGCCATTCAGATATAAACCGAAAGAGTTGATACGTTTTGTTTTTGGGGGGGGGGGAAGAGTGTGTGTAAGAAGGATTTCAGGGAGAGGAAGAATATGGAGGTACATGTCTAGGTATGTGTGTATATATATAACTAAGGTGGGGGTTATCCGATCTAGGGGTCTGTGCTCGTCCAACTCGGCAAAGTAAACATGCGCATGTCGATATTCATATATAGGAGGTATAGGAATAAATAATATGTATCAAATCAAGATGCAGGCGCAATATAGGTAGCTATATGGCCATGTGCGTTCAAAGGTATCTATCATTGTTATGGTACGTGGCCCGAGTCATTGCAAACCGTAGCGTATCAAGTAGAAGCTACCATTGAAGCAATGCCCATGGATATCCAGGCCCGGTATCAAACCAAATAAAATCAAATCAGATGATCAAGTACAAACTGCATAGCAGACTTGGCCCTGTAAAGATGCCCAGCCAAAAGACAATATTGCCTAACAAACGGCGACCGCGCATCAAGCGAGTCCGACTCAGTGCAACAAGCGGTAGTTGAGACATCTGAAGGATTAGTAGGTAACCTCGGAGACGCCGGAAGATACACAACATGAGCAGCTCATGTACACATGCAGACAAGAGAAAAGTGATGAGACTGGCAGATACGCGCGACAAACGGTATTCGCTGATCGAGCCATGGTATACATGCCGAAACAGGAAGTTATGGACAGGACGGTTCCAATCCCGTGCGAACTGATCCCATGAGACAGAGTTCCACCAATCGGAATAGAACCCTCGATCTGCAAACATCGTGATCTCGGCTATAGCATTGAGCTAGATGAGATTAGCAACTAATTCAAAGAAGCGGACGGAGAGACTTACAACACATTCCCAGATCACATAGAATGCCAGTAGATATTCCATCATGAATGGGAAAAGCAAGTCACCGAGAACCCAGGGAAATTCCCGAAGTCTCTGCTGCGCGGTCATTCCCTCCTCTTTCATACGTACCGTGTCCATTACCACCGGGTATATCCACGATTGAGAGACGGCAATCATTACCACAATGATGCCGAATGTGGCGAGCGTTTTCTCTGCGACATAGAACCAGTCAATCCTCTTGGTCCGCGGATATTCAAGCTCATAAACCAACGTGGGCAATGCCATGAAGTCGCAGATATTTCCTATTGTCAAGTTTCGAGGATAGTGATTGTTGGTCAGTGAACACCGCCCCTTTAATCCCTCAGATAAGACCTCGATCTCCTGCTCGAGCAGTTCTCCGAGGGACTTAACCTGGTTCGGCTCAAGTGGCACACCGGTCTCGATTGTTCTAATAAGAGATAAAAGCTGGTCGGTTTCATGGGATCGAGAATAGTTTTGGAGGTCAGAAGAGCGCCGACTACAGTCTTGCCTCTTGAGATCTGTGATCTCAGCATTGAGTTGTGTATCGACTGCAGAAGAGTGTCCCTTTCTGGCTTTGGCGGAGGTGGCATATCCTCTTTCTTTGGCTTTGGTTTGGCCAAGACTTGCTTTCAGCATATTTCGCTTGTGATACATTTCCGATACTGCCTTCATTAGCTCCTGATAATGCCCGAACGGAATTTGACATACAGTAGCCATTGTAAGCTGCATAGCTGTGTTGCTTCATCAGCATAGTCAAGCAGTGCAATACGATGAAGACCGTGTGCGTCCACGGCCAATCGCGATGGTATGTCCACCATATAACGACTCCAAGATATGTAGTTTGCCAGATCTGGATAGGTCAGCAATGCAACAGTGCTGGGGGCAAATCTTTGAGACTGACATTCTGAATGAGCCAACCAAGACCGTTCCAGCGAATGTATCCCTTGAGTACCACTCGTTGTAGTATCAAACAAAACCCCGTGGACCAACAAAGAAGCAAGTCAGTCAGTCCGAGAACCATGACATCTTTATCCATCATGAGACGGATAATCTCATTCTTGCCCCATATGCTGCCATAGGTTCTCCAATTATTGGCAGCAAGCCTGAACAACATCAGGGTCACCCCCATCCAGAAGAGAACGAAAAAACCATGGAACTGGGGGGCAGTCGTCCCCAGATTTTGAAAAGTACTCAATTGTCGGGTGAAATTCAGGTCCTGGAACCTGAATTTCCGTTTCTCACCCGACTGATCTGAGAGATTGTTGAGAATTTCCTGTAAGAGCTCGGCATCCTCTGCAGTGAGCAAGTATTGACCTTGCTCAGACTCGGTCGATTCTGGTTCTTCTTCATTATGCATTCTGTATTTCGAATCCGAAGTTATGTGGAGACGTTGTTTTCTGTAAATGCGGTAAATGCGGTAAATGACGTACTGTGGAGCTGTTCCTAGATTGGAGTATCCAGGGAAGAGTAGTATAAGATATTATAATTTCAAAAAAAGAAAGAAAGAGGTTTTGAGAAAGTAGAGCTTCTATACACAATTCTAGTTAAATATAGCTAAGATAGCTATATAGCTATATTTCGTGTCACCTGAAGTGCTTCTCCGCCTTAAACCCCTGGAGCTTTGGTCTCTCTTCCTCTCTTCCTCTCTTCCTCTCTTCTTCTCTTCTTCTCTTCCTCATCTTACCACCTTACCACCTTATACCTATCCATTACCTATCCCATGGATTTACCACAAACACCCCAAGTTCGGGTCCCCGAAACTGAATCAACCCAAGAACCCAATGCGACTGCGACGAATGTGACGAACCACAACTCCACCGAGGTAGAGATGGGAGGAACACAGGACACAAGCCAACCTGAAGAACCTGCGCAAGATTCCACACTTCCAGATGTGCAGGCAGAGCTAGAGCTACCTGCTCCGGCAAAGAAGAACGCAGGCTTCAACTTCCTTGAGTGAGCATTCCTTAAACCTTTCGCGACAAAAAAATCCTTTTCAAAAATGGCTTCACGTTCCGTTATCCCAATTATGACCCGCCAGCTCACAACCACTCGTAGCTTCCTGACTTCCCCTATCGTTGAGATTGTCGTTGGAAAAGGGGGGACGATGAGACCGTTATGACAGCTCATCAATCCCTCCTGATGGAGGCGCCACTACTAGCCGAGTTTGTTAACAACTTTGAAGCTTCAGGACCGGTGCGTTCACTCATTCATATCCGTTCCACGTACATGTCTACACCTCTTATACTAATTGAACGTGATCCATAGAGACGCATTACCCTGCCAGAAGAGGATGTTGACGCTTTCGGTTGCTTCCTCCAGTTCCAATATACCCGTGATTACACTGTGATTCGAACGGAAACATCTAGGGAAACAGCCGACGACAAAAGCGGTGACGAGTTGCTGCGCCATGCGCGCATCTACACCCTGGCAGAGAAGCTGGGCCTGCCAAACCTCCAGCGCATCGCCCATGCCAAGATCCATAAGGTTCAGAGTTCCCCTAACGCGGAGCTTTCCTATGCCCGTTATGTATACACTCATACACCGGCAGCAGATACTACCATTCGGAAGCCTGTGGCGAATTACTGGGCGAACCAAAGCCACGTGCTGCGCCAGGAGGTTGGGGACGACTTTAAGAAGCTGTGCATTGAAGTGCCGGAGTTTTCATTTGATATCTTGACTATCATTCTGGATCGCAAGCTGAAGAACGGATCGGTGGATGAGATCAAGGGAAGTGCGCGCAAGCGCAGAAGAGACATCTAGTTATTGTCATGTGTACAATCACATATCTGAGGATCAACGATGCCTTATCATATAATTTGGTATGAACCTCCTTGAATGCTCCCGGGGTAAAATTTTGTTAATGACCGCAGAGTAACTGCTTCTTATAAGGCCAGGCTCTCCACCTCCTCAATGATTTTCGGGGCCGTTGTCAGATTCTCAGAACCATCCTTGGTGATGTGGATGTTGTCTTCGATGCGCACTCCTCCCACGCTCCAATACCGCTCCAAGACCTCAGTATCGATGTACTTACCGGTCTCTGGAGCCTTTAAAACGGGATCGATGATGAAGCGACAGAAATAAATCTGGTAAATAATAAGAATTGGGCGTGGGGAAAGAGGGTTCTCACGGGGTAGTACTTACACCGGGCTCAACAGTGACCACAGAGCCAGCAGGCAGATTAGCGCGAACACGTAGGTAGCGGAACATGGTATCCTTGTCCTCATAGTTGGGGTTACCACCGGTATCATGAGTGTCCATTCCCAGGTAATGGCCAAGACCATGGGGAAGAAGGCCACGCTGACACGCCTCTCGAACAGTTCTTCCTCGGATCCGCGTAGGATACCCAGCTTCAACAAGCCACGGATAGCAATGCGATGGGCCAGCGCGTGTACATCATCCCAGCACACGCCTTCCTTGAGCATCGCAATACATTCCGTCTGCATCTGGAGGACAATCTCGTAAATCTGACGGGTCTCAGGCGCAAATCTTCCATTCAGAGGAATAACACGCGTGATATCGGCGCAGTAAGTTTGGTATTCACCGCCAGCATCGATGAGAACATTATTCTTCCGCTGCTTAGTGACAGGGTCGACCAGGTCGACATCATTTCTAACATAGTGAAGAGTGGCACCCCCCCCTCACCTCCAGCAACGATGGGGTGATAGGACTGCTCGCGACATCCATTGGCAATGCAAGCGCCGATAATGGCAGCCTCAATCTCACGCTCGTTAGTCGCGGTCTTGGAGGCATGGATGGCAGCGATGTGCGCTTTGGTCGAGATATCGTTTGCCTTTCGCAGAAGCGCAACCTCGTACGCATCCTTGATGACACGAGTCTCCTCGATGGCAGTCTTTAAGCTGGTAGTGTCTGTTTCAGCGAAGCCCTGGAAGTTTGTTCCCTCTGACACCTGCTCGGCGATTGCAAAAGCAGCAGTTTGTCCATTGTGGCTCGAGGCGATCGACGCCAAAGTCGAATTCACATCGGTTGTGAACAGCACGCGGTCCACATCGTAGAGCTTCGCAGCCTCCTCGGGAGACAGAGGAAGACCAGACCAAATGACCGACTCTGGGTTAATTGGCGGAATGAACAAAGTCAATTCATCTTTGACGGCGTCGTATACCACGGCGGCATTGGGCAAAAGACATCCAGTGAGATAGAAGAAAGGACGACGTTGCCTAGACCAGGGTTAGTGTCAAATCCAGATTCCGTAGAAATGCTGCATTACCTAAATGGCATATCCTCGTCGCTATCCTCGATCAATCGAGTTTTTTGAGCCTCAAGGTAGATAACTCCGGCCCCGCCATGGCGGGCCTTAAGAGACTCAGCGACACGAAGAGCATGGGCCTTGGCCGGATACTTGGCAGCAAGAATGGTATCCACGGTAGTCATATTGAGGGAATAGTAGGGAAATGAAGAAAGAAAGAGGAAGAGCTGTCGGGTCTAATATTTACTAGCAGACGAGGTTACATTGCGGGGCTTAAGAAATCCCGCGGCTACTCCTGTTAAAGGAAAAACACATCCACATGAAAGATATGAAACGATACATACATCATATTTTATTCGGACTATAGTCGGATTAGTCGGATTATTTGGCTTTCAATCTCTCCAGGGCTAGCTCTCTGAAGCAGATACATCTTCAAACTCCATCTCCCATTGATCCACTTCCGCAAACTTTTTGACGGCCGCGCGCAACTCATCGCTCACGCAACGAGTGGCCTCTGTTTCCACAGATTCCGAATCAGAAACATCGGATTCAGGTGGTGACGACAACGGAGAAGATGATGGTGATGACAGAATCGTTTCGTTTTCTTTGTTGACACCACTCGTTCGAGAACGTGAATACGTAGCTGGTTCTTTTGATTTGTCCTTAGTTTTCTTCTCTTTAATCTTCTTCTGCTTCGGGTTGCGGGAGTTGGCTAATGGTTTGGGTTTGCTTTTCCCTGCCCGTCGCCCGGATGATCTTTGTGATGGGTAGTTCAACTCGTCCTCGTCACCAGATGCAGCATCATACTGATCATCACTCTCGTCGCTATAATCATTAATGGCGCGGAGTCTGCGCCGACGACGTGGTAAAAGCTTGTCTTGCAGGTTGGCTGTCGATAGATGACTCGGGGCTTTCGACTTTTTCCTCTGAACCGGTCGCGGTGTGGAGTCACTAGGTGTAACGGAACCAGCAGGACTGCTGGCCGGTGGTAACATAGTCTGGCTCAATATTTCTGGAAATCTTTGGGATTGCGGTGTAGCCTCAACTCTTTCAACATCAACCTCCTGATCTCCAAGCTCCTCGTCATCGGGTTCAGCCTCGTCATCTTCAGGAAGTTCGTGTCCAATATCATGTCGAGAGTCGCCGTGTCGAATCGGGGTCGCAGTTGGAGTATCTTCTACCATATCAACAGGCGACTGTGGTACTTGAATCTCTTGGGTCATGCGCTTGCGCTTGCGTGACCCGCCGGGCGAGAGCGGGGATTCGGATGGTGACGGGGATGACTTGTCCGTTGGCTTGATAAGTAGCGACTTTCCCCGAGAGAGGTTCAGAGGTGTCGATTCATCATTGGGGCTAAGCCCACCAAGGAAGTCATCATCATCAAGATCGGAAGAGCCATCGTCGTCGGCTTGCATCATCTGCAGAATGCTTTGCTGTCGCGGCCGCCGCCTAAAGTTGCTCAGAACCGAATTATCGAAACCAGGCGTCCCAGGAATCCGGGAGTTCGAGTCGCCTTTGCGTCCAGCGAATGATAGCGTAGAGGAATAACCGCGCGATCTTGTAGGGGGACGACTGCCAGTTCCAGGTCGACTGCCGGTGCCTGGCTGGTCCCCTGTTGGTGAAGATTCAATTGCTTGTTCATGGCTTTTGGTCAAGGGTGTTTGACTGCGTAGGGCCTGTCTCGGATCCAGGGCTCGCTCAGGCTGCACAGGCGATTTCGCGACATTGGGGCCAATTTGTTGTGTTGAGTCTCCTATGGTGTTTTTGGGCTGATTCTTCCCCGCTGTACGACTTCGTTTAGGGGCTGGACGAGGCATGTTTGAACAATTTTGAACCAACGGGGTATGTTATGAAGCCAAAGTGATTGCGCTACAAATGCGAAAGAAGATTTGACGCGTTTGTTTGGGACGCGTGCACGTGGGCCGCATGTGACATCAAACTTGACGACAAATACAAAAAGCGCTAACATATCTTATTACTCGGTCTATATTTTGGACATATGCCGATATATATATATTTTATATATATTATATTTATATATCTACTAGTTTGCTTGTGCTCTTATTGCTATGGTTTTTATTGTCTCGCATTTTCCCCTCCAATGTCACAGTTGCAGTGTTTGTATGCTCAACCTGCCACGGAATCACCCCCGTATCAAGTTAGGCCAATTATCATACAACGAACACATGAAAGGCTGGAACGGACCTCTATTATTAGAGGCCAGCCTTGCACTATACATTAATGCCTGTGCCCACAAAGTCTCCGGATTATTTCTTGGATATTCCTCTTTTTTGTCTCTACTCATCTTTAAGTATGGTCTGATGCCCGTCATGCCGACCAACCCCTCGGTTTGGAGTGGAATGCAACATTAAATACAACTGCACTCAATCTCAGTCTGGAACAATGACTCTGCCCCCAGAAAATGAGACGGTAGATCCCATAGGGGACTATGCAGTTAGCGACACATCCATCGGCAAGAAAAAGCGCTCGAATACAGAAGCCGCTGAATATCCCAGAAGACGGGCAACAATAGCTGTAAGAGTCTTTGGCACGTTCGATCAAGGCAGGTTTGACTTTGATTCAGTGTCAGATATGCCGGCTACGCAAGACCCGATGCAATGGGGTTCGTCCCAAGTGTCAACTCTGCACCGATTTGAATGCGGAATGTGTCTATCGAGAACCCGGTATCAAACTCGACGCGGGCGACAAGCTCATCCTAGATCATTTGGCCAGAATTGAGAGTTTGCTACATTCAAATTTACCAAACCAAGGGCCACAGTTAGCCCTGTCCGCTACTTCCCCGGCCACCAGCAACGATACAACCCTCGGTAGCGACGATCCGTCTTCGAAAACATCATCCAGCGGCTTGCCTGTACATGGGAAATTGTCTGCTGTTGGACTCGGTTCCTGGGTCAACCTCCCTGCCAGTCTAAGCATCTCTACTATGCCCAAGATGCATACCACTCCCGCTCTTCATCTCCTCCAGTGGCCCCTAATTCGGGACTTGGTCTCTGGGGCCTGTGATCCACAGCATCTTCTTCAATTGGAGATGGCCCGCGAACCATTGCGGCTGACTCCAAATTCAGGCTTTGATTTGACAAATGCATCCACGTATGCCCAAGCTTTTTTCAACTATGGGAACGTTTGGTACGCCTGCGTGAACCCATACACGTGGAATCGATATTATCAATCAGCTCTCGCGCAAGGATTCCAGGAAGGACCCATGAGTTGTCTTGTTCTTCTGGTCTTGGCCCTAGGAAGCGCCAGCCATAGTGGCAGCATCTCGTTTGTGCCGCCAGATCGAGAACCGCCGGGACTTCCTTATTTTGCCGCTGCATGGAGCTTCTTACCGTCAGTCATGATGCGAAATACTGTGATTGCGGGGCAGTGCATGGTCATGGCCTCTGCCTACCTGTTCTATCTAGTGCGGCCCCTGGAAGCCTGGACCTTGCTGTCCAGCGTGAGCATGAAATTGCAGTTGTTGTTTGGCAGTCCAAATCGAATTCCGAGCCAGTGGAGAGAGCTGAGTGTGCGGGTATACTGGAACGCCTTGTTGTTTGAAAGCGACCTTCTCGCAGAATTAGACCTTCCGCATTCTGGCATTGTCAACTTTGAAGAACTCGTGGATCTGCCAGGTGGTTTTGAGGAAGAAGACGAGGACGATGGAGAGGAGGAAGACGGGGATCATAATGAGGGCGAAGAACGCCGAATAGCCAGGAAATATCCGGGTTCATCACGCCCGATGGACTCTCAGCTGGCTGTTCGGCGTGACGAACTGTGGTACTTCCTGGCAGAGATTGCGCTACGAAGACTTCTCAACCGCGTCAGCCACATCATTTATCAGAAAGACAGCACCCACACTCTCGCCTCATTGGGTCCGATTGTCTCAGAGCTCGACTTTCAGCTATCTCAGTGGTACGATAGTCTCCCCCGGCCCGTGCAATTCCCTTTGACCCCAAAGCCTCTTTCCAATCCGGTTCAAACGGTGCTGAGGCTTCGTTACAATGCATGCCGCACCATTATATATCGTCCATATATCTTGGCTGTTTTTGAGAATGAACAGGCAGGAGCGGACCCGGGGGTGAAAGAGTGTTGCCGGCGATGCCTGGATGCTACACTCCGTCAGCTAGAGCATATAACCAGCCACCGAGAAGGCCACCTCCCGTATCTGTGGCAGGGTGCCCTGTCAATGGTATCACAGACGTTGCTGATAATGGGCGCCACAATGTCCCCTACCCTCTCTATCCTGCTCCCTCCCGTTGCACAGATAGATGCGATCATTGCGGGAGTAGTAAACGAGGTAGAGAGGTATGCACATCTAGCACCTAGCCTGAAACTGTCAGCCGAGATTATCCGAGACGCAGAGACACGACGACAGATTTGTCTTCGATCGGCCAATATGTGCCTCTGAACTGCACACTTCTGAGAGGTTTCGTGTTAGATCTCAGCTCATCGTTGAATGGCAGGATGATTTTACCGAAGGGCGATATAGATCTTTTTATATAGGAACGAACACAGTATGATTGTAAGTACTAAAATAATTGGGTTGAAGGTGTGTGTAATATGCATTAGAGTGTGTCGTTAGAGCTCGCGCTGAGGCAAGAACACGAAATAAACAGTTTATATGAGCAAGAAATAAACAGCGTTAAGTACATTCCCTTCTCATGACAATTATGTTCTTAAATCATCAAATATCTCACGGGTAAAAATCATGGTATCTCAAAGGACGTGGGGAGATCAAATATGGACATCAGAAATATCAAAAGAGATGCAGGAAAACCCCAGGCCTCCTTTGGCTCTGGGGGGGGGGATAATTATCGTATGGCTTCATATACTTCCTAAACCAACACCCACTCACTACCTCGCTTGATGAACTTGTCGAGCATCAAGCCCACATCAGCCAATGCGAACCGACAAATGTAAAAGCCAAAGAATTCAGCAGCATGTCGTGTGCTGAGCTCCAGACCGACGTGGGTTTTAGACGAATGTTTGAGTCCAGGGTCTTCAACCTGCTGAGCAATTTGTTCTGGTAATGGATTAGAACGGCGCCAAAGCATACAGACGAAAAGGTCTTACCTAGCACTTGTGCGGCATCGAAAAGCCGCGCCAACGCCCCCATGTAGTTCGCGTTGGGCCCAGAGAATTCAAGCTGGCTAACATTGCGCTTCGCAGGTGTTCCATGTACAGATGTCATCGGGACAGAGTTGAGGAGTAAATTGTCCTTGTTACTTTCTCGAGCACTCGGGACCGGAGTGGTTGTCCCAAGCCCGGAGGTTTTTGCGCGTAATCTTTTCCATGTCAAGTATGACTTGTTCGGCGCAACGTCCGGTTGAACGGGTTCATCCGGCGTGGAAGCAGGCTTAAACAATGGCATTGATGCCTGGACACCGACATCACTGCCCAATTTCTTAGTCAAGGTAACCTGAACTTGGTCGAGTATAGTATCAAACGACTGCATCTCCTCTAGAACTGCATCTGCATCATATGTATCGACCTGCGCCAATTTGAGCAGGGCGGCAGTCAGAAGATCGCAGTTGGACACTTTCTCTTCGAGGGCCTTTAGTTTGACATTTTTCACTCGCCAAACATCTCGAGGAATAAAGAGCTTCTCTGACAGATAGCCACCATGAGGATGTGCAAGTGTCTGGTAGAGACATCTCATTAGCCAAAATGGGCGGAGAAGGAAACATTCCGGACATGGCTCTAGAGGAAGCGGGGCATTGGCAACCAACGAATTTGGACGGCCAAGAGCTGTGGGCGAGTGAATATTGCTACCAAACAGGTTTAATCCGCCGCTGGGTAGTCCATTTTGATTGAAGTTAAAGTTCGCTAGGGTCGGTGTGGGTAAAACAGGGACGCCGCTAGTGGCGCCCCTTTGAGTGTCAGGGAATGCACCGCTCCACGGGGAGCTTGGGGATTCCGGGCACATATCAGGGATCTGAATCGGAACGGAGGCATTGCGAGCTCGGAAAGGCTTTGTATTTGAGTGGAGTTTGTTCAATCCATCTGGAGCGGAGGGTACTTTGCCCATGGGCCGCGCTGACAGCGGCAGGGGTGGTAGTTCGTTTTCATCATCTTCATGAGTACGAGCTTTGGAAAGATTGACATGGTCCGTAAAAGAGCCCACCGACGGGTTGCGTTGGGTTGGGTGTAAAGTGGAACGGGCCCCAGGAGCGGAAGGTTCGTCTTTCGGCAACGGTGGCGGGCGGTTTGCCAATGGGGTTGCAACATTTTCCAAGACCGATGACGCATTGGAATTAGCGCGAGACGAACGGGTATTAGTCTCAATCTTAAGCTCGCGAGTCTGACTAGATAGTCTCCGGGCTCGCACTCCTGGACCTGTGGAAGAAGCGAGTGAGCCGATAGAACCAGCACGGTTTGACATCGAGGCTCGTTTTGAAGGAGCCGGAAAGTCGGATGACGCTGGCAGAGGTGGCAAAGCTGAAGATGGAGGAGAAGAGGGCATGGTATATGGTTCAGGCCTTAGGGCGCCTAGTGGCAAGACATCATCCTCGTCAAGTGTAGACAGTGCACCGCCAATGCTTGCGGCATTGGACGTTGCAGAGCTTTCCCAAGTCCTCCCAGACATGTTGCTAGAATCCGATTCTCGAGGGAGGGCCGACTTGGACTGAATGCCGAACTCAAAGTCATCCATCACGTAGCCCTTGGTCATCTCTTCTAGCAAGCGCTCCTCTTCCTCTGCTTCGTCGTCCAGATATGCCGAAGTACGGGTAATGGAGCCATGCCCCAAAGCTGTCTGTTCCTGGATCCGTCGCATTTCACGATCACGATTCATGGCCTCTGCTTCCTGTTCTGCCTCGCGCACTCTTTGCTTCGCCAATTGGATGTTCCTGCGAGCATTTGACACCACATCATCGCTTTCCTCTTTGTGCTCCGGCACAGGCTCCAGGCCTTCATCATATGCAGCTTCTACGGCCGCATCGAGGGCCGCATCAAACGCAGCCTCTGTGTCATTACTGAGGCGACGGCTTGTCCGGCGACGCAGGTACACCGATGACGCCTTGGAGTTTGCCGAGGAGGGGGACGAAGCACCTGATTCATCAATTGTGTCTAACCATGAAGTGGATTCATTAGTGCCCTCCTGGTTGCCCGTCGGCAATGTTATAGGTCGAGGTTGATCTTCCAAGGCAGACGGTTTCAAGGATTGTCGTCGAGGGGGAACCGCTTCTAGAGAAAATCCCTTCGCCTCTTCCAGTGGGATCTGGTGGAACCCAAAGCTGGAATTAGGCGAGTTCTGGTGGCTCTCAATATGGGATCCATCATTTGTCGAGCGAAGCAATTCTCCATATGACTCTTGGCTGAGGGGCCGATCTGGAAGAGCTTTGTCGTCGCTCTCCGGGAGAGGAAAGTCCATACGATGAAGTTCCGTGACCCGGAGCATATATGTGTCGCGAATTTCTTGAAGCTTGAGTTTCTCTTCGTCTCCTCCATTGCTACGGACCATGACAAGCTGCAGCAAGTTGCAAGCATCGGTATAAGCTTCCATGGCACCCTCAAAATTGGCAGCGTTGTCAAGAAGAACTGCTGTATTTGCTTTCTGAAGTGCCTTTGACAGCATGACCTTTTGGGTCTGTCCATGTTGTATGGCCGCCGGGTCTCCTTCCCCGTCATTTAAGGAAATGGACCCTCCACTGGACCGAGCAACTGGTACATCTGTTTTGATGCTATGTGTTGAGGGCTGAAAAAGATGACTCGAGGCCGCAAATGAGAGATCGAGTTGTTGTGATGTTGACTCATGGTCGAATATGGCAGACTTCTCCAGCTCCGGCAGATCCAGCATCGGCGACCCATTCAGCCCTTGCGCACGTTGGGGGCTGTGACTCCCCCGTCCACGGTTGTAACCTGACATGGACATTTTTGAGCTCCCTCGACGATGGTGACCAATGTATTCCGAGGGACTTTTGCTAGATGCCGTTGACTGGGACCAGCGATTTAAACTGCCTAGCCCTTCTTTGATAGGACTGGTCGCTCCAAGACCCTCCGGGGACAAGTTTGCCACATTCTCCGTAAGCACGCCGAGGCCAGTGGGTGTGACCGCACCTGGCGGCTTTATCATTCGAGTCCGAGAACTAGGCCGGGACGAACGAGAGGAAGGTCGGTTATGGGGCGGTCCTGATGGCGGTTCCGATGCAAAGGGACCCGAAGGACGTCTGAGGTAGGATGAATTGGGATCATCATCGATTGCTGTGTGGTGAATCATTTTTGCAAAACGGCGGAATAGCGGTCGATTGTCGGAAATGCAATATATCGAGTGTGCCTGTAACTGTGTACCTCCCAGGAACTACGCGCCACCAGACAAGCACAATAGGAGAGAGAAATTGGTATCTGCAACCAGGTCCTGTATGTCTTCGCTCATTCTTCGCAAGTTCGGAGAGTGTGGTCATATGTCTCGTAGAGTACCCTTGGTTTTCTGAAAACCCCCTATCCGTCTCAATACATAGCTTCGTAATTGGGAGAGCTTTCAAAACAGTAGGCTAAGAGACATTATTTCAATTGACCTAGAATGATCAGGAATCATGCGAAGTGAAGATCAAGGACTAAACTCACAGATAGGATCCTTTTTTTTCCCTCCAGGCAAAATGCTGAAAAGCACAAGAACCGGTTGAATCTGCAGAAGTCACTTTCGAAGGTCGAGATCAAGTTCGTCAGGGGCTTTGGAACTACTTCAGGGGGGTTCCCGTGCCGGGCGGTGGAGGGGAAAAAAAAAGAAACGGGCCCTCGGAAGAAGATATACGATGAGAAGTAAAGATTCAAAGGAATAAAAGAGGATTCTTAATTTTGGATTTTGGGATTTGGGATTCTTCAAGGGAGAAAGAGGGAAAAGGGGAGTTCTCCCTAGCGTAGGTCTACAGGGATATATAATAAACTAGCAGAATTAAGGAGCTGTTTATATTAGAAAATTTCAAGTCAATACTTATATAAAAAGTAGATAGATAGACAAATATACAGATATATAAATATATAAATATAAGCATATCAGTATATAACACTTCATGAAGTTGACGCTTACAGACGGAGAAATGGGAAATGGGAAATGGCCAGATGGGCTGATGGGGGGAAAATTCCCTCCTCCATGAATCCCACCTTAGGTCGTTCCTTGACTCGGAACTTGAACTTCAATTTAGTACGGGCTTCTTTCAAGATACAATTCACCTCCATTCGAACTATGGCGACTATCAACCCTCCGCGAGATCCGAACACCGTGAGTAACTACAACAATTGGCGTTCCACCCATATCACGGCCAATTTCGACATTCTGTTCGACCAGAAGAAGCTGGTGGGAAATGTCGTCCATCAATTCAAGTCAATCACCGATGGCGAGTCCCAGGAGATTATCCTGGATACCAGCCATCTCGACATTGGCACCGTGAAGGTGGATGGCCAGCCAAGCAAATGGGAGTTTCTCCCCCCGCTGGAACCTTATGGTGTGCCATTGAAGATCAGCCTTGATAAGCCCATCAAGTTAAATGGGACCGTTGAGGTTGATGTATGTTTTTGCAATTCTCCTCCATGAAGCTCTATCTCACTCAAAAATCTTAGATTGAGGTGAAAACCACCGACAAGTGCTCCGCCTTGCAGTGGCTGACGCCTGCGCAAACCTCAAACAAGAAACATCCATACATGTGTATGTCATTATCTTGAGCTTCCTCTTTGGAGCCCCAGTAGCTGACAAGATTGTCTAGTCTCCCAATGCCAGGCAATTCACGCGCGGTCTATCTTCCCTTGCCAGGACACTCCGGATGTTAAAGCCACCTTTGACTTCAACATCACCTCTCCGCTCCCGGTCATGACCAGCGGTCTGCCGATTCGCAAGTCGTCCCTGGAGTCAAGGGCGGATCACCAATTGTATCGATTCCACCAGTCGGTGCCAATCCCCAGCTACCTCTTTGCTATCGCTAGCGGGTAAGAATTCCTCCATTCTCGGAAAGGTACTGTTCATTAACGCAGAACTCTACAGTGATGTCGCCGAGGCTCCAATCGGACCCCGGAGTGTCGTTGCAACCAGCCCTGATAAGCTGGAAGAGTGCAAATGGGAGCTCGAGGCTGATACCGAGAACTTCATCACAACAATCGAGGTACACAGCCTATGTTCTATTCATATTGACTATCAATAGCCAATTCTGACTTCACACAGAAAATCGTTTACTCCTATGCCTGGGGCGAGTACAACGTTTTGATCCTACCGCCCAGTTTCCCGTATGGCGGCATGGAGAACCCGATTTTCACTTTTGCAACCCCGAGTATCATCTCGAAGGTACGTAGTATACTCCGTGCAATGGTTATATGGACCATAGCTAATAGGCCTAGGACCGTGAGAACATCGATGTTATTGCACACGAATTGGCTCACAGCTGGAGTGGTAACCTGGTTACCAATGCCTCATGGGAGCATTTCTGGTTGAATGAAGGCTGGACCGTCTACCTTGAAAGAAGGATTTTGGCTGCCATTCACGGCGAAGCGTATCGCCACTTCTCTGCCATCATTGGGTGGAAGTCTCTGACTGACGCTGTCGAGCATTTTGGTGACGATCATGAGTTCACTAAACTTATCGTTGATCTGAAGGGCAAGGATCCCGACGACGCTTTCTCAAGTGTTCCTTATGAGAAGGGTTTCAACTTCTTGTTCTACCTTGAGAATCTTGTCGGCAAGTCAAAGTTTGACAAGTTCATCCCTCACGTACGCAATCTCTCTTCTCTCGATCGGTTTCTTCTATTGACTTCTTTGTAGTATTTCACAACCTTCAAGTGCAAATCGCTCGACTCCTATGAGTTCAAAGCACTGATTCTGGACTTCTTCAAGTCGGATGCCGAGGCTTCTAAGCTCCTGGATGAACTGGACTGGGACAAGTGGTTCTATGCGCCAGGTCTGCCACCTAAGCCGAGATTTGACACATCGATGGTGGACGTTGTCTACGAACTTTCCAAGAAATGGCAGTCCCTTCCCGGCTCCTCATTCAAGCCTCAGATCAGCGACATCCAGGGTTTGACCGCAAATCAATTGGTTGTCTTCCTGGAACAGATGCTCTTGCTTGAGAAACCTCTCAGGCCCGAAACCTCGAAGTTGATGGGTGATGTCTATGGTTTCACGAAGAGCGAGAATATCGAGGTTTCCAACCTCTACTGCCAGGTTGGCATGAAAGCAGGAGATGACAGCGTCATTGAGCCAACCACCGACTTGCTGGGCCGCATTGGACGGATGAAGTTTGTCCGACCTTTGTAAGATGCCCCCGTCCTGATCACAGACTCTGTTCTTGACACTGACCCTTCTCTTTTAGGTTCCGCAATCTCCAGAAGATCAATCGCCCTGTCGCCCTCGCCACATTCGAGAAATACAAGGACTTTTATCATCCTATCTGCCGAAGCATGGTGGAGAAGGACCTGTTTGGCAAGAAAGATAACTAGCCCTTTACCTCCGTGTCATATTTTGTTCCAGTAGGTAGACAGTCAATGCTCACCGATTTGTTTTTGTGTCGTTATCTTCAACAATAAAAATTCTTATGCAAAAAGGATGGCAATTGAATATTGTACATGTTTTTATAACCAAATGAAGACCACTCACTTCGGCGAGGATATCCCCTCACTTGTTCGCTTGAACAAGTTTCTTGTCCGTCTCCGAGTACCCGAAGATACCAGCGTTCTTCTGGTCGCCACGCCCAAGAGCGAAAACAAGGTCCACTTCATCCTTCTTTGATAGTTCCGACAAGACTCGGCGCATGTAGGCCACCACATGAGCAACCTTAGCCCAGTCAATTTCTTCCTTCCCATCCGGTCCGGTCTGACTTCCCTTCCAGAGGTTTCTCCAGACAGCGGCGCCCAGCACCGCATCGCCTTTGGCCAACCCTTCATCATATGCAGCAATGATTCCACGCCATTGAATGAACAGATCCTTCAGGTATTTGTTGCGAATAGTGCGGCTACCCAAATCATGATATGCGTCCATGCGGTGTTCTGCTTCATGCGAAAAGTGATCGATCAAGTGGCGTGAATAGGTAGTGACGCTATCGCGATGGGGCAGGGCACGAAGGCGAACCGTCAAGAGGTACATGTGGAGGAAAGTCACCTGGGACCAGGTAGAAAAAGTTGGCAAGAGGCCGAGCTCTTCAGCAACCCCCGAAATTAGCTTCTTATCTTCAAACCAGATCATAGCCCAAGCCAGAGACCGCTAGGCTTCTCTTACCTTTATACCACCAACCCTCCCCAACACCAAGATCCTCACCAGCTTCTGTTTTCGGGACCTCCGTTCCCTTTTGCGACGCTTGCGGGATCTTGTAATCCGCTTGGCTGGAACAGGCCTCAAATAGCTTCTGTGTCATGCCATACGCGACATACGTCTCGGCAGCATTTCCGGGTCTCCGAGAGAAGTTCTTGGCCAAGTCGGAGACCTTGCTTTGCGAATATGATCGAGTGGTGACCGATTTCAACGGCTGCTCCGTAGACGCGCAGGAAGCGGACACCGGTGTTATCGGGTTGCGACTAGCAGATCTGGAAAGGCAGAGGTTCTGGGACCCGCGAATCTCGCGTGCCCATAGTGTTGATAATCTCCTAGTTGACATTACTGAGGATGTGGAATTCGTGAATTGGTCTCTCGTGATTGGTGATCTGGATCTTTTCCTGCTAAAAATGTGTTTGCAATGTTTGTTCCGATTTTGATGGAGCCAATGGATATTTTGGAGCGACTCGAAACAATCTAAGCCTCAGACCTGCATATATCTGAACATATCCTTGCAAGCTACTACTGAACTTGATTACATTTGCGCACTTTATTGATCTACGTGAAGCCCCTGCTGTTTATTCAATTGATGGCTTAGTGCTATCTAACTCAAGCTCTTTCCCATTCATGTTCATTTGCATCGTTGGAATATGTCTCATGAATTTGGTCATTAAAATGTGGCAGTAGGTCTGCAACCCAACTAAACAGGTCTAGCAAAAGACTCACGTGGGCGAATCCGGGGCATTTCATTTCCAACTTTCAGGCGTATGGTCGTCATGGTCGAGTGCTGTATTTCGTTTGTGGAGACGATCAGTTTCTAAATGACGAACAGCCCAATAACATGAGAATCTGTATCCGGGCCCAATGGTTAACTATGCCCCGTGGATAACCAGAATATGGAGCGTAGATCTCTCAACCCCCTAGCACCAATCGCTCGGAGCGCTTTTCTACCACAGGGAGAATCTCCGAGAGTCGGTTGGGATCTCTCAAGAAAGCCGGAATATCATCCCTAGTTGCTGCTAGCATCTTTGGATAATTCGTCAGATCACACATCAACGTTATCCAATGACAGCACATACCTGTCGAACTTTCTCATATTCACACTCCTTTGAGACATATTCCCGAATAACTTCCCCTGTCGCAAATTCCACATAGATCCGAGTGTCTCGGAGTCGGATCAAAACATGGTCAAGTCTCATGAAGAATCTTGTCAATAAGAGGAGTCTTCCGGGCATGACTCTGATCTTGCAAGACAGCATGGTAATCCCATTGTCTGCCAGCTCGTCTTCATAAAGAATAACCTCGTCAAAGAAAAGGATGGGGTCTGGGCGCTTCAATAATTCAATTGGAATGGGCTTGGTCGTTGGCTCGAACGGCTGCGCATTAGGATGGAGGGTGCCCCTGTAGTCGGTACTATATGACCAGTCGAACGGCTTCACGACTTCTTTAATTCCTTCATGGGTCTTCTCTCTGAATATCAAACCATTAGCGGCAACGATCGAATAAGCGCAAGTGAGAGGCCGTGAAAATACCTGCTCTTTTGCCATTCTCCCGAGTACGCGACCTGGAGCATGGATTGACCAGTCTTGTCCACCAAGTCCAAGGCATCAAACGCATTGAAATTGATGCCCCAATTGCCCTTCTCGTGCTCTATTGCAACATAATTATCACCGAAGATCATTTCTGGGGGTGCAATGCCGAGTTTCCGGGTCATCTCCTCGATCGGGTCGGCTTTGAGAATGGGTAGCTTCTGTGTTGAAATTCGAAACCCGTTGATGGTGATCGAGTTGGGTTTCTTTGCCTCCGGGGAGACCGTGGCACATGTTGTTGCCATGGTTAGAGCTTGACAAGAAGCAGGGAGAGATCAAACTGCGGATCTCCAGGGCGATGTATAAATGTTTGCGACTGGAGCTGATAGCGATAACCCCGCGGACGGAGAAAGAGGTGGTCCGACCCTGCGATATTTTGTTCGGCAGAATATTTACAGGCTTCGGAGGCATTGATTCTATATTGACCCTTTTCAACTTTTTTATATGTAGTATCCCACTGGATTCAAAACATTTTATCTGGTCACAATTCTGACAGCGTCGTCATCACCTCAAGCTGCAAATGCAACATACTACAAGCATTAATCGGAGCGGAGAGAACGGCGGTGTGATATGGTACATATATTACATCAGCCGGGCGTTGCCGGGGTGACGCTCTTGGGATCGCCCAAACACCCGAGCTTCTATTTCTCTCTCCATCTTTGCGATTATCCTCCATCGATCAACGACTGACCCGGTGCGAAACTGATCATGATTGCACTGGACTAAACTTAGATGCAGATTTGGCTACTTTTTATACAGTTCTCTTCTTCCCACACCTTATTTTCACCTACCATTATCCCATACAGCCTCCTACCATGGCGACAACCAAGACGCTCGAAGCCCGCTTTGAGCATTTGTCCATGAAAGATGAGAAGGAAAATGGAAACATTGATCGAGCCTATGGCAAGCAAAAGGTATTTGGCTCAATGCAATCTGGTTGGAGATCCACCTCGCTGATCTGATTTACCAAGGCCACGGTCTCTTCAGCTCAGTCAAACAGCAACTCTAATCGAGCTCAACTACTAAAATTGGCTCTTCAAAATAATAATGAGAACAAGGCAAATGCCATGAACGTTCCAGCCTCGCCAGGTCGGGGATCCCACGGCGCATTGGTGACCCGGAGCACCGATGAAAACGGCGATCAACGCACATCTTCTTCCCTCTACGAGCAGCCAGCCGTCCCCAAGGAGCTGCACTTGGGAATGTTTGAAATTGGCAAACCACTGGGAAAGGGCAAGTTTGGGCGGGTTTATCTTGCCAAAGAACGTTCCTCTGGCTTCGTCTGTGCTCTGAAGGTGCTACACAAGTCTGAGTTGCAGCAGGGTGGTGTCCAGAAGCAAGTCAGGCGTGAAATCGAGATCCAGAGTAACCTACGGCACCCTAATGTCTTGAGGCTCTATGGTCACTTCCATGACAGCAAACGAATCTTCTTGATCCTCGAATTTGCTGGCCGTGGTGAGCTCTACAAGCACCTTCGCAAGGAGCATCGGTTTCCGGAATGGAAAGCCGCACAATATATTGCGCAGATGGCTGCAGCATTGAAATATCTGCACAAAAAGCACGTCATGCACCGTGATATCAAACCTGAGAATATTCTTGTTGGCATTCATGGAGAGATCAAAATCAGTGATTTCGGCTGGAGTGTCCATGCCCCCAACAACCGACGTCAAACCATGTGTGGAACTCTCGACTACTTGCCTCCAGAGATGATCGGTCAGGGTTCCAAGGACAACTACTACAGCGAGAAGGTGGACTTGTGGAGTCTAGGTGTCTTGATGTATGAGTTTTTGGTTGGCGAGGCTCCGTTCGAGGATACCCCTGCCATGACCCAACGGCGGATTGCCAGGGCAGATATGTCGGTCCCGTCCTTCGTGAGCCCAGAGGCGAAGGACCTTATCAAAAGGGTGAGTCAATATTTCTACCCAATATGCAAAGCCCGGTTGCTCACATAATATCTAGCTTCTTGTTCTTGATCCCGCTAAGAGAATCCCCCTGGAGGAGATCCAGCGTCATCCTTGGATTATCAAGCACTGCGAGAAAGACGATCGCACTGTGAAGCGCAGTTCGGGTTCTTCCAAGGAGGGCAAAGCATGAACCATCACTTCCCCCTTGCATTACAGAGTTTCTGGGGGGTTATGGTTCTCTTTTCTTTTTGGCATTTTCTCATGTGGAGTTTTGGTGTTCTGAGCCTGCAAGCATTTTCAAGGCGTCTTGGGTTTTTTTCTTGGAGGAGAGGTACTCGCGATATGGCGATATTTTGATCTTAATTTTATTTCGCCTCCGACTTGTTCAATACAACATTATGCATTCAATTAACATAAGAAGAGACGGCTACTTGTGGTCTCTGATATATCTTTCATTTATAACCAGAACGTAGGGTACAGAATAGTATGGGACTAGATCTATGTTGTGACAGCAAACATGATAGAGACAATACTTTGATCTCGCCTCACCTCTAGTACCCTCAATTAGGTGATACATACGGTGTCTATATGTAGTCTTGCCTATTTTTATGCTTAGAAAATCTCAAGAGAAACGCCAGAAGATAGGGAAGGTTCGTATCGCTAGTGAAACCAATGAAATATAGTACATCCAAACAATATCTATCATACAAAAGGGTGCAGAATAGTACAAGACTGCATGGGTTGCGGTATCATCGGTAGATCTCATCAAATGGGCGTGTGTCTCTGAAACAGCTATCCCAGACCTCATTGACGACCCTTGTGGCATGGGCTTCGTCTTTACAAGTTGGGCGTGCTCGCACAGACAGGATGGCTCTTCGTCGGACGCACTCTTGGTGCTGCTGTGTAAGCTTCCATTGCCCTCTTCGGAAGAACTCGCGGGCCCATCTGCACTCGCCGCTGAGCGAACTAGCTCGAATCTAAACGGATTTAGCAAACATTGACATGTTAAGACAAGAATTACACATACCTCGGTACATGCTGCATGCCGCAGATTATCAGACCAATTCACCTTGAATCTGAGGTGGTCAAACGCATGAACCATCTCATGGGCCATGGTATCTTCGAGGTGTCCCTGGTCCTTCATCTCATTCGCGCAGATCAGGATCCCATATTCCGGGTCAAAGCCACCACCCTTCCGATCAGTGCATCGACGACAGTAGATATTATGACTGTGAAGATCGCCTCCTAATTGTTGAATGCTTTCGCTGAGGAATCGAATCGTAGGACCTTAACAAATTGTAATTGACCTTGTCAGTATCCGGCTCAGGTAACTCCTAGACGAGTCACTCACTATATTGAAGAAGGTAATCCCGCTGGTCCTCACAGCGCTTGCAGTCTGCTTCTTCATTGCGAGTGTCTCGCGCAACACGGAACTGCTCGATTCCTTCGTTGGACATCTTGCCCGTGAGGATGGAATAGATATTGCGAAATTGGGTCCAGGTGTCATCACCGGGGATGAATCCTGTAGTATCAGGCTTTCCATTTGAAGGTGCAGCCGCACCTGGCGACTGGGCGTCTGTCATCTTCGATGGACTTGTCGAGAACACACTTATCACTGCGCGCGATAGAGCGAGATCCTCCGCAGATGGCGGTAGTGGATGGCAGAATCAGCGCCGTAATCGGGCAAAAAGTGCTCTTCCGTGATTTATCGCGGGCCAGTGAACAGAACAGGCCTTTCTGTATTCTTTTTGTTTGTTTTCTTATTTATTTGTTGCTGGGAGGTTTATTTGAAGTAGAATTTGCGCCATGGCGACCTCATCGGGTCTCACAATTGTGATCAAATTAGGTGCGGGGGATCTATATCTGTTGATGACTCGAGTGCTGACTCAATGTACCAGGAACGAGTTCGATTGTCGACGAGAAAACCCACGAGCCAATTCTTTCGATCTTGACATTGATTGTGGAAACGGTGGCCAAGCTACACAGAGATGGTCACCGGGTCGTCCTTGTATCATCTGGTGCCGTGGGCGTTGGACTACGAAGGATGAATGTGGACGAAAGACCAACATACCTGCCACGCATACAGGTATGTCTTTGATTCTACAGCACCAAGAAGCCCATATATTATCAATGGGAAGTTTGCTAAATAAAATCTATAGGCTCTCGCTGCAGTTGGCCAATGTCGACTGATGAGTCTTTGGGATAATCTATTCTCGCATCTTCGTGTCCCTGTGGCCCAGATTCTTTTGACGAGGAATGATATTGCTGATGTATATACTCTTATATCTGTCCAGGCCTGTTTCTCCGCTGACACTCAATACAGAGAACCCAATATGTCAATGCGCAAAATACATTCGGACAGTTGTTTGATATGGGAGTGATCCCTATTGTCAACGAAAATGATACCCTGGCTGTTTCTGTAAGGAAATTCCCCTTTTAGACATGGCCAAGCATCTGATCTAATGACTCCCAGGAAATTAAATTTGGCGACAACGATACCCTTTCTGCAATTACCGCGGCAATGATCAAGGCCGACTATCTGTTTTTGATGACCGATGTCGACTGTCTCTATTCGGCGAACCCTCGAACCAACCCAGACGCAAAACCCATTGAGGTAGTGACCGATATCTCCTCTCTCGAGGCTGATGTCTCATCAGCAGGCTCCTCTCTTGGGACTGGGGGTATGAGCACGAAGATTGTGGCTGCTAAGCTTGGAACCAGTGCTGGTGTCACTACGGTTATCACCAAGAGCTCAAAACCGGGCAACGTTCACGACATTGTGAAATACCTACAATACCTCGAGGCCCGGTCCAATGGCGTAACAACTGACGATCAACATGAGACACCCACCGCCCCCCCCTTCATACCCGATTCATCCGTTCAAATACCCCGATTCAATCACGGACATTCTGGCTACTTCACGGACTGTACCCACATGGTACATTATACATCGACCGCGGAGCTTACCACGCACTCTTGAATAATGCCAATCTTCTCCCGGTTGGAGTGGTAGGAGTTGATGGCCATTTTGGACAGCAGGAATCCGTGCGGCTAGTAGTTGTTGATCGGCCATCTCCAGATGCCTTGAATGGCGATTTTATCCACCACAGTGAGGAACCCAAGGAAGTCGGTCGGGCTTTGGTGAACTACGGAAGCATTGAAATCACACATATCAAGGGCCATCGCAGCACACAGATTGAGACGCTACTTGGCTACGCCGATAGCGACTATGTGGCGATGCGGGAGAACATCTCGTTCCACCCAGAACACCGCAAGCATCCGGCGACACCGTCGTTAACACCGGCCTTGGAGGAATGGAAGTCCCCTTGAGACATAATACTGGTATCATCTGGTATACGCATATTACGAACAGAAGCGAAAGATTTGCATTCAACTGCATTAGATGGTCGATATTCCCAGTCAAAGCTTGATCATTTCAATATAAAAATTGCTCGGGATATATAGGCCAGCAATTAAATCAAAAGTGGAAAAAGAAACGTTTAAGTCTGGATAATTCAGGAACCCCCCCAAGGCGTGAGTGAAATCACTTGGAGATTGGATGATTCCACGCAAACCACGCAAACCCAAGTGCCATGTAAAGGTATCCGAGAAAATAAAAGGACAAGATGCTCGAAAGCCCTATCAATCATTCCAACGCTCCAACCACTTCTGCATTCTCTTGTCTAATGTGGGCGCAGGAGCGGGCGCGGCCTAAACAAAAAACAAAAGGATTAGCTTTCAAAGGGAAACCGACAAGCATTCAAGTAATCAAACTCACCGTGTTCTCGATGGTGTTTGCCGTCCATGTCGCAAACGCTGTATCCGTGTACTGGACGGTTGGCGCACCTAGGTAGCTAGTTGCAATGGAGAACGGGAAAGGCGGATATTGAGGAGTGGCCGATCTGGTTGCGACAGTAGTCCCAGCGCTCTTGGGCATTGGGGCATATTTGATCGAGCCAGTCTGCTCGCCGTACGGGACAGTATGCTGGTCAACCTCAGCAGCAGCACCAACTCCAACGCCGGCAGCAGCCACCTGTCGTTTGCGCAGCTCATTGTGCTCGGCTTTGCCGTTGACGGTTGGGGTTGGGAACTGCAAGGCCGTTTCGGTTGAGGAACTCTTGGTGAGACTTGAAATGTTGAAAGTTGAAGCGGGATCTGCCTCAATGAGATGGTCATCGTCTTGGACCGTAGGCCAGGGAATAGCGACGGCGGGAATCGGCTGCATTGTTTTGATCGCATTCGTTACTTTGGTCGAAAAGGTACCTTTCATGTTGGTCAAAGTGAAATGGGAAGTGAATCCGGACCAGTAATCATGAGGGCCTGATAAAACTATCTTGAGAAAGCTAATTGAAGGGGACATTGGTCAGTCACAAAGCGAATTGATGAAGCCACTGATGCTAGGGGGGGAATGGCCGTACTATGCATTGGGTTCATTTCCACCGATATTCTGGTCAACTCGAAATGACACCATGTCACCAGGGGCATAAGCACCATTGCTGATGACTTGAGATAGAGTGTCCTGACCTCGGGGATATGTGGTTAGCCCTTATGTTATTTCCATTTCAGCACAGAGAGAGAAACATACATATGAACCTGTCGTCTCGTCACCGGCACAGAGATAAAAATTATAAGTTGCCGTCGGCTCAGCCTCTAAGCCCCAAAGCAGGCTCACGGGAGCTGCACCATCGAAATTCAGGTCATATGTAGTGATCTGAGAACTGATCTGGCCATAGACGGCCGTGAATAGCAGGGCGGCCTGAAGCAATTGGACTCTCATGGCTGTGATTGAGAAACAGAATTGAGAGAATGGAGAATGATCTCCTGAAGAGATTGAGGGAAACCATCCCTTTCGTATTTCTGGTATGTGCCATCATTCCAAAGCCCTTGAGCCCTTGAGTCCTTTATAGAACGTCCACGGGTGTGATGTGCACTAAGATAAGGGTGCCCAGGGTGGTCCGTGCTATCAAAGTGTCTCCGAGGTCAGCCCACAACTTTCAACTTTCGACTTTTGACTTACAACGATGTCGTCTCACGCAAACTGGAACTCAGTGACTGGCATTGCCACACTGCTGTTCGATGGTAACCTCGTTGCCATTGCTATTGCCATTCTCTTCACCTTTGGTGTCCCGATCGCACTGCACATCTTATTCTTCCAGACTGTAGCGTCTCCGCCTTCGAGTAACTTCCTCCTCCTAGGCCCCAGTGGAGCTGGCAAAACTGCTTTTACAACCTTGGTAGGTTCCATGACCTGAATGTGGTTGAGCCCTTGCTAACAGATCTATAGCTCGAGGCCAAGTCCTCACTCGTGTCGAACAAGTCGCACAGCACCCACACCTCTCAACAATCAACCCTCGTGACCGTGACCTTACCACCTACTGTCCCCACCGGATCTAACCGCTACCGATCTGTGAACGATCCCTCTTTGAAGGAGGCCATCCGGAATCCAATCAAGTACCGCATAAAGGATACCCCTGGCCATGGCAAGCTCCGCGCGTCGCAAGGGATCTCTGAGCTCCAGACCATGTCCCAGTCAAAGGACATCAAGACAAGGCTACGCGGCGTGGTATTCATGGTCGATACCGCTGCTCTAGTTGACGAAGCGACGCTCCGTGACACAGCAACCTATCTGCATGACGTTCTTCTCTTTCTCCAGAAGCGCGCAAAGAACGGGTCATCGAGCAAGCGGACCACTGAAGTCCCTGTCTTAGTCGCTGCAAATAAGCAGGATCTATTTACTGCATTGCCGCCCGGTGCGGTGAAAGAAAAGCTGGAAGCAGAGATTGATCGCATCCGCAAGTCGAAGACCAAGGGTCTTCTGGATGCAAGTGCGGATACCGAGTTGGAAGACGAAGAGGAGATCTTAGGTAATGATGAACAGGAGGCTTTCAGCTTCAAGCTCCTGGAGCACGAGGTCGGTGTCAAGGTTGATGTGGTTGGTGGTGCTGTCAAGGGTGACTTGCAGGAAGAGTTCGGATCTGGAGTGCGCCGCTGGGAGGAGTGGGTCGGTATGTGCTTGTGAGCGATACGACCTTTTTCCTCTCTTGTCTTGATGGTCCGTAATAGTAAATAGGTGGCCCTATCATGGTTTGCTTGTATATGTTATGCCCCAAACGAAAGTGCATCGGGGTCTCTGAGAGGCTACGTGGTTTTCTATTGATATTGCCAATCCAACCCTAGTGTCTCTATAGCTTGGATATCGATCCAGTCCAGTATGGTAGAGATACCTAGGTAGAAACCTAACGGCATGAAAGCGATCATTTCCAGATATTGTGCTGGGCGCACACAGCGTGAGACATAAGGTATAATATTCAATTGTCTTGAAACCAGGGCCCCTGCTTATCTTTGCCAATGCCTGCTTGCCCACCCTGGGCTCCAGAATTAATTGAATCTAATGATAACTCACTGGCACTACAGCCACCCGTCTCTTTTAACGCCGGTACGTTCCCCAGGGAGAAGTTGGATATGTAAAGATTGTCGTTGGAAATTGGAGCGGACAAAGTCGAAAAGATCCCTAGAGGTGAAGTTATATCTGATCAGAATCAACGTCATCGCCTAAACCGAATGTTTGGAAAAAGAACCATGTATATATTCTCTATGGTGTGCATTAAGTATTTATCACATTCAACGCCAGCCTTTGCGCTGCACGATCTAGGTATTTCAGTCCCACAATGTGTTGAATCCCATCGGGGAGCCCTCATGCCAACGCAAGAGAAACGCCTATCCCAAAATATCAATGTTCAGGAATGTTGAACCCTTACCCAACAATGTCTCATGCGAATGCATTTCAGGAAACAAAAACATTTTAGGCCTTGTTCGCCTTGGACTGGTGCAGCATCCAAGTGAGCAGGTCAACCTTGGTAGCGATAGCCAATGGCTTCATCGCACCGCTTGCGTCCTTCTCGGTCACGACCGCAGCGCTATTCCACTCGAAGAAGCGGTTCAGGACACTGAGAGGGGTATCCATGGTGATCTCGATAAAGCCGCGACTCTGGGACCGTGGCTTGAGGGAGTCAATGCCCTTAGAGAGATCACGGGGGTCGGTAACGACCTCGGAGATCTTTGAGAAGTCAAACATGACCTCGGAGACGGGGCTCTGACCCGAGGCCCGGCCGTGCGTCAGTCGGCTGAGAACGTTGCCCAGCGTCACGAGACCGACGAGCTTGCGTCCAGAGGGGGCAAGGACGGGAAGTTGATCAAAGCCTCGGTCGCGCATAACCTCGATGGCAGTCTCGCAAGGGGAGTTGGCTGTCACGGTGGTGATGGGTTTCAAGCGCAAGGCGCTGACCTTGGCGTTGACCAGGGAGTCAGACTCGGGCTTCTGGGTTTGTGTTGTGGATGCAACGTCGGGGAGCGACGGGAGCAGATCGTTGGCTGCGAGCCAGTCGTCATCGGCGAACTTGAGGCCAGTTAGCTTGAATGCAAAATCAATAGGAATATTTTGATCCCACCTTGGAGAGGTAACTTCTGATGCTGTCAGGGAGGATCACAACGACGACATCGTCCTTGGAGAACTTTTTGGCCTCGTTAGCCTTGACCAGAGCCGCAATGGCACTGCCACTGCTACCGCCGACCAGCAGACCCTCCTCGGCAATCAAACGCCGGGAGTACTGGAAAGACTCCTTATCTTCCGTCTTGATCCATTGGCTCACGGCACCTTGGTCCAAAACCTCGGGAACGAAATCATATCCAATACCCTCGACCTTGTAAGGCTCATTGGCACGAGCTTCGTTGAGGGAGGGAGGTAGAGCGAGAATAGAACCGAAGGGATCAGCGGCGATCACGTTGATATCGGGGTTGTGCTTTCGCAGGCCACGGGCAAGACCGGTGATCGTACCACCGGTTCCAGCACCAGCGACAATAGCACTGATCTTGCCATTGGTCTGGGTCCAGATCTCCTCGGCAGTGCCAAGCTCGTGTGCCAAGGGGTTGTTCGGGTTCTCGTACTGGTCCAAGATGTGGGCGTTGGGCAATTCCTTCTCGAGACGTCTGGCAACGCCGATATGCGATTCAGGCGAGTCAAAGGCCGCTTCGTTGGGTGTTCGGATGATAGTCGCATTCAAGGCACGTAGGACGGAGACCTTCTCGGCGGACATCTTCTCTGGGAGAGTGATAATGGTCTTGTAGCCTGGATTGAGAAGAATAGATCAAGTTAGGACGGATCGGACAAGTAGAGCTTCGACAATAGAAACATACCCTTGACGGCACCAACAAGTGCCAGACCAATGCCACTAATGGATCTCAATTAGCTTCGGTGCCTATGACCGAGGCGAAAGAGAGGAAACAGAGAAAAAAAAAAACCTACGTGTTGCCACTGGTAGGCTCAATGAGAGTATCACCAGGCTTGATGCGGCCAGATCGCTCAGCCTCTTCAATCATGCGCAGGGCAATGCGATCCTTGACACTGCCACCGGCATTGAAGTACTCCAATTTGGCGTAGACGGTAGCATCGATTCCCAAGGTGCGGGGCAGACGGTTCAGTCGAACAAGGGGGGTGTTGCCTATCTGCTGGGTGATTGTATCCAAAGTGACCGGCGGGATGCCGGGGGTAGTGGTAGAAGCCATGATGTGAGAGAATGTACAGAATGTACAACAGTACGTTGTGGTGAAGAAGGAAGATTTCGACTTTTGCGCCCCGCCCGATGATAGCCGTGTGGGCCCATGGTTACATAGTACGGAGTAGGAGTACTTTACTTTGTTATATAGGTTTATAGGTTTATAGGTCTATTGGAATAGTATATATTATAGTATGAATAGTATATACCTAGGTATATGTAAATCTTAGAGGAATTAGTATATGGTATACCTAACCTTGGAAGTACATAGTGGTGAAAAGTCCAGATGTCTTTATTATTAAACAAGAGTAGGAAATATCAAGTAGAAGGATCCAATGCAATTAATTAGAGCTATATACATGCAGTAATGGCATTATATAAAGAGTGCAGTCCCAATCCTTCAAATGTCCACGGGTTCTATAAATGGGTGTTATATGAACATACTCCGTACCTTACCACTATATATATAATTCTATATATTTTGAAATCTACGAGGCTAACTTTACTAAAGGGAGAAGTATCTATAGAATAATAGAACTAAAAGGGGAGTACAATCCTTCCTCTTGACACCAATATTCATAGATATCCATATCCTTCATCCTGCTACACCTGCTACTCCTGCTAAACACTTCACGCTAATGAAGTACGAGATCTCTAATTGATTGGCCAATAAATCCCCTCAACACGTTAATCCAGACCAAGCTTAACAAGCTTAACAAGCTCTCCAAGCACGCATATCATTACCCGATTCCATACGGAGTATGCAAAATGTGCATATTTGACTGGGTTATTTCCGTTGAGAGACATCTCCACGGAGTACTCCGTCCACAAGATCGTGGCTGTGCAATGGGCTATTCTCCACACGCTTAGCGTTTCATCCCCTGAGACGGTGAATATTTCAACATTTATGGACACAAAATAATCTGAAGAGAGTATTGGATTGTGGAAGTCGAGTATGGCAGTACCACTCGTCAACTCGTTCATCTCCTTTCTCCCCCTTATTCAGCCAAATCGCAAACACGAAGGAGACGATCTTCACAGGAGAAGGGAAGCATCGTGGAACACAGTCTGTGGCTGCGCCAAGACCTCCTAGTTATGCATATTGAAACATTCGGGGGCTGATTGGCTCTGTCCAGTGCCAGCGCACTGGGCATGTTTTTTTTATTATTTATCTCCTTTATATACCTACTAGGTAGTGAAATTGCGGCCCAGCCTATGTTGTACACTTCTTTTTCTATTTTCCTTGTGCTGTGTCGTATTTTCTTCTATCTATCGAGATCCATCCCTATTCTGATTTTGTCTCTGGTACTTTGTGTGTACTTCAACCTCCCCGAGCTCTCCGATACTGAGTCTATACGCAATAGTTGGTGAAAAATGGGCCCAACCAGGTCAACACATTCACAGGACCTCCGTCTCCGTGGGGGTGACCAGCCCAAGACTGTCCAGGAGAAGCCCTCGCAGAACTCGATATTGCCTACCAACTCCACCACTTCCAAGCGAGCATGGGCCTTATTTCGCGTGGACACAGCTGGAGAGAGCGGTCGAAGTGGCATCCACCCGTGGCACCTCCTCAAGGTATGCTTTAAGAGTGTCTGTACGCTTTCGATGGTCGTGAATATCCTCTGGCCATTTGTTCCCGCCGCGATTGTCATGCATTTTGCGCGACCCGATCTTCACGTCTGGGTCTTCAGTCTCAATTACATCGCCATGGTGCCTTCAGCAAACCTGCTCGGCTTTGCCGGCGGAGAGCTGGCCAAAAAGTTGCCCAAGATGATAGGCATCATCGTGGAAACAACTTTGGGCGCGGTGGTGGAACTCGTGCTGTTTATGGTTTTGTTGTATAACCATGGCCGGACCGAACACTCGGATCTGATCCCTGTCATCCAGGCCGCTATTCTCGGTTCCATCATGGCCAATCTCCTGCTTTGCTTAGGCATGTGTTTCTTTGTCGGCGGTATCAAACGTCATGAGCAGACCTTCCACGAAGCCGTCAGCGAAGTTGGTACTGGATTGCTGCTTGTCGCGGGTTTCGGTCTGTTGATCCCAAGTGCATTCTACTCCGCACTTCGTGGAAGCGTCAATGCACACTTCACTCTGGTGCAGTTGAACGAGTCTGCCTTGACGATTAGCCGTGCCACCGCGGTGATCCTTCTCGTAGCGTTTTTGATGTGAGTGGCCTAGACCCTAGCCAATAATTTAACCACTAACACTCGATAGATTCCTTTTCTTCAACCTGCGCAGCCACAACTCGATTTTCGATGAAATCCTAGAGACAGACGAGCACCACGATGAAGACCGACACGAAGAAGCTGCGAGAGCAAAACTCACGATGATAGAATGCTTCGTTGCCATCGCCATTTCCCTGACCTGCGTCTGCATGTCCGCTGTCTTCCTAGTCCAAGAAATCGAGTACATCGTGGAGCGCGGCGTCTCGGATAATTTCCTCGGTTTGATTCTCGTCCCTCTAGTGGAAAAGGCCGCCGAGCACCTCACGGCCATCGACGAAGCCTGGGACAATCAAATCAACTTTGCACTCTTCCACTGCCTGGCCCCCTCGATCCAAACAGCACTGCTGAACGCCCCGCTCACTGTCATTGTTGGCTGGGGTATGGGCAAGGATATGGGGTTGAACTTCGAGATCTTCATGGTCGTCCTCCTTGTGCTTTCGATTCTGGTCGTTGGGAATTTCTTGCGTGACGGCAAGTCCAATTACCTGGAAGGTGCTCTTTGTGTGCTGGTTTACTTCATCATCGCTGTTTGCACGTGGTACTATCCTGCAGTGCACATAACCTCGACGAACCAGTCTTGAACGTCGGGTAGGTTTTAAAAACGTGCAAGGCTCGCGAATATATTGCATACTGTATATCACTCATGGTTGGTGTTTTGGGCGGTTTAATGAGGTGGACTAAAGCTCCATAGATGGTCAGGGTAAATAACTGTCTGAATACCAGACAGCACCTAGCTAAGTCAGATAAGGCCACATAATGTAAGATGACCTCATATGAGACAAAAATACAGTATGATCCGACTGGAATGCTATTCCAGGGTAGTGTGAGGGCGCAAGGCTTCTTTCATCAACATCTGCGCATCAACACGCAGCTCAAAGTCGGCCAGGAAACAAAAGCTGATCTCGAGTTTCGACAACTCTTGCTCACTGACTCCACCAACCTTCGCAACCCGGCTATGCGGATAGCTCAAATCTTCTAGAGCCTTCGAAGCCACCCAAACACCAGCAAGCACAAGCCTGTGCATATTCTTCGGCAAAACCATTAACACATTCTCGACCAGTGTCATCTTAGATATATACACGCTAGTTGCGAGATAGACCGCCGTAGACATAGGACAGTACCTATGCAAACGAAGCAGATACTCGTTCAATGGAATTGGCGGCACCTTCTTTGACAGAAACTTTTTCGCCAGGATAGCCATCTGGATGGCTTCTTCCGTCGCCCTCACCGGGTCAACAGGATTATCCGAGTCCTTAACATGCAACCCGACAGGTTTCACCTCGCCCTCCGCAGGGGTATCATAACCCATAGGTGTGGAGCCATGCGCATGCAGCTCATCGGTGCCGACAGGTTTCTGAGCATAGTAAGCGCCTAGCCGCTCAATATTCAAACAGAGCAAGTGTAATGCAGCCTCGGGCGAAATATCAAACACGGCGGGGGTCTGCGACGAATCAGGGTCTTTGGCGGGCTGGTGACGGTCAATATTATCCAGCGGCGAGCCGAGTTTCAGCATGGTTGGCGCGGGGTTTGCGTTTGGGTTGGAATTCGTGTCTTGGGACACGGACATGGTTGTGGTTTGTGTTACGGCGGTGGCCATGGTGTGCGCGTATGGATAATTCTTTTCTTTCACTGCCACGCGCAGGCGCGGGCTTGGTAGGGGGTTGCGAGTAGAGCGCACCTGGACCTTGAGGTGGATGGCTCCCCGGCTGGGTATCTCATTTTCCAATGACTGGTTTCTGGCCTCTGTTGGGTTGTGCTCAATTTGGAGAGCTTGGGCTCGATTACGAGGTAGAGGACCTGAGGCGGTATTGACGGAGGGTTCTTCGAGTTGTATGGCGGGGTGAGAGTAAGTTGTTTTGGGTTCTATATGGAATGAGAGCCGATCAAGTTCTGGAAAGATTAAAACTTACCTTGAATCCGAATATGTGAGTGAAAATAGAATTGGATATTTTGAATCAATTCGAAATCAATAAGTACATAAGATTTGAAGCAGAATGAGAAGGGGGAGATAAGAAAGTTGCCACATGTGACCTTGGCCTTGGCTCTCTCTATGGAGTATATATACAACTTGAAAAGCACATACAAAATGTACAACTTGGAATCACATTTCCCCCAGAAAACAAAACAAAACCCCTAACTCCAGATAAAGATAAAAAAAGAGAAGCCCCCAAACTCCCGATCCCAGCAGAGGGGCTTAAACTGGGCTTGTTTCGACCTTTTGCCGCCTAATCCCGGTACGAGACCCGAGTACGAAACTGCCAGTCCACCAGACTCTCGAAGATATGACTCCGTGAAGGTGTCTGTGGATATTGAATGCGACAGCCTACTGGACACAGCCCACATCCGGCGCGCAACGGTAACCAATGTCAACCTAACATCGATTCATTGGAATGTCGGTTCGGGTCATTGAACATAACATGTTTGTTGGCCTAGCAATAACGAGCCGGGCATTCTATCTAAAATCCATGTTGGATGACTTTTGGTACCAAGCCGGGAGGGTAGGCTGTCGCATTCAATATCCACAGACACCTTCACGGAGTCATATCTTCGAGAGTCTGGTGGACTGGCAGTTTCGTACTCGGGTCTCATACCGGGATTAGGAGGCAAAAGGATGAAACGCTCAAGCCTGGTTTAAGCCCCTAGTCTGCTGAAAGTGGACGGAAAACAGCATCAACAACCAGGGGAGCGGTTCCGTCCACGAATATCTGCGTCGATATGCTGGGTCACCGACCTAGTGTGGCTGGAGCAACCAAAATGCTTCTAGAACCAGGGACATGCATCCCGTCCGCGATGACCAAGGGCACGCCGACCCGAGTATGACATCCCACGTAAACCACTGTAGATTGCACTTGGTACTCGGGTTTCATACTGAATACCAGAGTCCCGGGTACTCCAGGACCGGGTCCCCGACGAACCCTGTGCCGGGTATCTGATTTCGTAGTTGACGCCGTCGTCGAACCGAACGTTCTTATGCGTTCGGCGGGGTTGACGCATTTCCACGTCCACGGATAGACGTGTATACGAATGAGGTGCCGGTCGCCGGGGCAGCCGTGTTTCCACATCCACAGATAACCTCACCGAGTCATACCTCCTTCTAGCAAAATTAGCGGCCATTTCATAGTCAGGGGGATCAACCACAAAGAGCCTGGGGGGCGGTTCATGGGCTGGCGGTGCATACCGGGACCAGTGAACAGGTTCTGACCTGTAAACCGAATAGGAGGGCCGGGACCTCATGTCTGTCGAGCGTAGGTATGTGCGTTGACGTGTTCTCTATCTTGTCGTTAGTTCCTTGGTCTTGATACTCGATGGAATAGACTCGAGGGCAATTGGTGTAATAATAAACGATCCTTGAACAATGCATGGTGAAACAAAGATACCCTTGAACAAGGGAATTATTGAAAGAAGAGAGATAAACAATGAAACTCGACAAACCTCAGACACAGCCGGACAGGTGAGATGCCGGGCAAAGAATGCGTAAGAAGACATGTAGACAATGACAAAGCAGATTCCTTTCAAAGAATAAAGATAGAGAAGTATTGGTATACTTGGCTTGAAACAAAGAAGATTTGATAAAGCAAGGCCTTTGTGGTATGAAAACAACGAGCCATATGGCGAGATATCCACTCGATTTTATATTCGGCCTCTCGACAATGAACAGGGGTTTGGAGGCAACATCCCAAAGAGGGGAGAAGGGGAGACCTATAATGAAGTTATTAAATGTTGATATTCAATATTCTCTCTCATTCGAAAAAGGGAATGGCTCATACCAACCTGAGGTCACCAGGGCGCAGTTCAACGAGTCAGCGGTCTTGAAGACCAAACGGCCTGACCAAATCCCAGGTTCAACTTCTTCCATCACACCAGAAAATGTCGACGTTGGAGTTTCATCTCCAAAATGAGGTTATATCAAGAAGTGATATAGTGTTATTAGCAGGGAGTTCCCAAGTCAGGCGTTGAAGAGCCGGTGAAAGGCGAACAACGTAGCACCTGTTATTGCCCATAGCGTGTACCAGCAACTTTTTTTTCGGAGAATAGTATCCAATGCCCTATGCAGTACCTGGCGCTGCCTGAAATATTCACTGCGCAACATTATTCAGGGGTCTTAAGGCCAAGAAGGACTTCAGCCACACCTAAGCGTCAAATCAGCGGCCGTGCCACTTTGGGCGCTAAAACAACCAACGGCGATTAAGAGCCAACCATTGACATCTTCGACTGCAACATCAGACAAAATTTCATGCATGGACGCGTAGATCCATAGAAACAATAGAACCATGAGGTGAGGGGGAAAAGGAAAAAAAAAGAAAAGAAAAAGGCGCTTGGGCAGCAAGACTTCGCCACAATTCCTATGTCCACCTCTCAATTAATCTATCCTGATTACTATCACGCTGGTGGAGAACATCCAAATTGAGCTTCCGGACCCCATTTTGAAGACTCGTGAGTTCTTTCTCGAGGCCCGAGAGCGCTGACACCTCTGAAGGATCGCGCAGTGATGTTTCATAGTGAGAGTTGGCGTGCAATGAGCAACGAAGAAGCTGGGATGCATTATCCAACGAAACCAAACAAGTCATCAGAGGAGCATTCACCCCTATATTGAGGTTATGAAGTGTTCCGGAAATATGATATCGCTTCTCATGGAGGTCATCAACCCCTCCATCCTCACGCGGGTGGAGGATCGATTCCGGTGGTATACCAACACGCCTCAAAAGTCTTTCGAGTGATGGTTGGGCAACTACAGGCGCAGTGGCCGTGCGAGCAAGAAGGAGGCCTGGCTGTAACGATCGGCGTCGCAGAGATTCCCGTCGGGATGATGGCTGTGTGACAAGTTCGCTGCCTGCTTCGGATTGATATAACGCGGCTAGCTGTTCTAACAGTTCCGAGGACGACTCCCGGACCCCGAGTTGGTTTGTGAGATCTTGCTTTGACAAAGTCATCTCGATCAACATGTCGAGTGCCTAGAAGAGTATGAATTAGTTCATTGCTGATCAATGGCACTACCGAGCCAGAGCCTCGTACCTGCTCTAGTTTCTCCTGCGATGCCATTCGCAGCTTATCATGCTCATTCTGGAGTTCACGGAGGATGGGCTCATGGAACTGCTGCCTGGTCGACATCTCTGCCAAGACCTCGATCTCTGGATACAGAGACTCTAGTTCTTCCTCGAGGGCAGTGCTCGTTGTCCCATCCATAGTGTCGGAGTTTGAGCCGCCTGCGTGGATTGTTTCCAGGTATAGTCGATCGAGACGGTAGTGTATTTCCTCCGCCACGTAGTCTGATAACATCGCACTAAGATGGCTTGTGCGCTTGACCGTTGATGCATCATTCCCACGATACTTGATGCTGGACATGAGCGCTTCTAGGCTCGCCAGCGCCTTGTCGTCCTGTTTTAACCGGGTAGATAGAGAAGCGAGTATTCTCTTGCTTTCCGCGCTTGACTTGTCGGTCGCGGTTCTAAAACCGGCCTCCAACTCATCGGCAAGCTCAGTTGCCTATACAGAATCAGAATCAGCAACACGCGACAACTTTCTGTGACGGCCATGTCCCTACCGCCATGGTAGTAGTGTGTCCCCCCGCTTCATGTTTCTTATGCAGCCGAGCGATATTCCGGCTCCGCTGTTGCTCGATATCATTTTCCAGACCCAATTGCTTATTGATGCTTGCATATTGGAACTCCAAAATCTCAGTCTGTTTCTGAATTGCTGTCGTTGAGGCTTCGAGGGATTCGATCGCGTCGCGGAGTTCGTCTTCGAGGACAGGCCGTGTAGCACCGAAGTCGGGGTTGTTGAGAATAGGCTGGAGAGCGCCAGAGCTTTCGAGCTTGAGGTATCTGTCACCAGTTAGTTCTGTCTTGTGATTGTACAACTGAGACGTACAACGCGAGCTCATCTTTTGATAGCAGGGTGTCAGGGCGGAGATGCATGGACGCCCATTGCACATTCCTGTCATCCTCAAATGACTCAACCACCTCCTGCTTGACTGGGATATCTCGATCCTTGAGAATCGATATGAGCTTGTCGGTCAAAGTGTCTTCCATTGTTGTTTTTGAGGGGTTGCGATGCGGAGACCTGATAAACAAGGAGCTTCGAGAGTGGAGCTCCAACCCCAAAGTCCTTTGACAACACTCTCCTGAGTGACGAAGTATATTTTTCTTAATTTCCATTTGGGCAACATAGTTATTGTGTGTGATATTCATTTATACAGATATAATACTCTGGCTTTGATATCATTTATATTATGCACGACTTACACGAAAAATAACATATTGTGACAAGCATATGAATCCCGTCTTTAGCCAAGTCCTCTCAAGATATAAGCCCAATTAAAAAAGATGAAACCATTGATATGGCTTTGAAACAACTTCTAATTGTTTCTTTGGGCCTTTATATAGGCCTTGATATATATCTTTCACCCCTTGTTTTGTCTATAGACAAAGGACATTCCATTTTAGAAAACAAAGGTCGAACTCGACATCTGGAGTATAAGAAGCTTCATTCCTCAAGGTCTTGGAATACATCGCCATCGACTCGAGCTATCTAACCAAATATTTCTATTCGGACGCCTTTAGCACTGATCAACACTGACATAAGTAAGAATCCCCTCCGCTAACCATCATCACTATGGATGCACCAACTATGCAGGCCTCGCGAGAATTTTTCGCCAACTCACGAAATAATTTCGTCGTATATCTCCCGAAACTTTCTGCCGGGGAAATCTCAGGCCAGGACGTCACTACAATCCAAACAGAGCTTCGCCGTATATCTCACAGACTCTCTGGGTGGACGGGGCTTCTAGATGATCCCAACGAGCTGACTTGCAGCTGTTTTACGGACCGGTGCCGCAACCTCTCGAATATTATTGTGGAAGTTGCTGAGCTGGTCACTATCAGGGACGGGCAACTCCCTGTCACAGTAATGAAGATGTTCAATATGCTGGCTATGCAGGTAGGACGACTCGCTCTTCACGGCCATCGCGAAGAGGACGAGTATGCGCAGGGTTTCGACCGCATGGCCAAGGAAGAAGATCGTAGATGGCAGATTGGGTCTCAAGGACCGGATGACAGTAGAGCTGCACTTCTTTTTGGCTTGTGGACTCGTATGAATCGCATCTCAGAGCATGGTCCGAATTGCGCATGACGGTAATTCTTGATTTGGGCTCTAACTTTTTTATAGGTCAATAAAACAACTGCAGAATATAACCGAGACTAGACTGTTAGGTGTAAAAGTAAGACATAGATATTGAAAGAGCAACAGTACTAGTATACGGAGTATACGGAGTAGAACATACAACGACATCAGACATCTGGAGGATATAAAGATCGGCAGATGAGAGGCCGAGAACCAAAAATGCGGCTGCCTGTGGCTGAGTAATCAGAGAAAAAAAAAAGGAGCAATTCAACATGTCCGGGTTAAAGAATCGAATTAAAAATAGAATATTAGAATATATTGAAACCATTTCAACTTCAAGTATACGGAAGTACCGAACAGTCTTGAGTGTATAACCTCCAGACCGTGTCTCTTAGCGTCTCCGCAAATCCGAGTCCGCCTTTTCGACCTTTTACCCTCCCGAGGTCTTCATTATAATCTGTTTACTACCTATTTTACAAATCTACCTCTGGCCATTTACACCTTTCGAGTTGCGCTTGAAAATAATTCCAGCGCCGGCACCCGAACCGCGATGTTCCTTTAGACTACCGAAAACAGTCCAGTCCTCGAATCGAGTCTCCTTTCCACTGACATTCGATACATATTCAACAGTAGACCCCCGAAATGTCTGCCAAAACCTCTCCAGAATCCGGGGACCCCAGCCCTGGCCAGACCTCCGGTTCCACCTCTGCCTCGAATGGCAACGGGTCATCCACTCCGAACGATGTCGAGATGAAGAGCTTGCGCCCTGATCCCCCCAAAGGCTCAATTCCTCTGGGGGAGGATATTATGCAGTTGGCTCGGATGGGGGAGATTGGCACTATGCAGAAACTGTTCACAGCCAAAAAGTTCACCGCGAACCACCGCGACGAGGAGGGAATTACACCGCTGCATGTTCGTTAAAACCCAGCGCTACATATAACAAGGGATCTGTTTACTGACCGCATTCTCTCTTTCTAGTGGGCGGCAATCAACAATCAATATGCGATGTGTAGATTCCTGATCGACTCCGGAGCCGACGTCAACGCCAAAGGAGGAGAATCGGTGGCAACACCAGCCATGTGGGCTGCCCAACGGTGTCATTATTATATTGTAAACTTACTGCTCCAGAATGGAGCGGATCCTCTTCTGACGGACGTCCAAGGATACAACATCCTACACCTTGCGACCATCGATGGCAACGCTTTCCTAGTCGTGCTGCTTCTACACCAGGAGATCCCTGTGGACGTTATTGACCAACAAGGGCATACTGGACTGATGTGGGCTGCATACAAGGGGTATCCTGCATGTGTGGACTTGTTCCTACGATGGGGTGCCAATGCAAACGCCGTGGACGAAGGTGGCTTGACGCCGCTTCATTGGGCGCTGGTTAAGGGTTCAATGCCCTGTGTCTTGAAGTTGCTTGAATATGGCACCGACCGTTTCGCAAAGACCCGCGATGGAAAATCTCCTGCGACTGTGGCTCAGGAGATGAACACCCTGCGGGTTTGGTACCGCTCGCTCAATGAACGCGGCTTTGAAGCTGATGGCACCCAAAAAGTGGTGCCTCTGGGCCTTTCAAGCTTCGTACGCAACAAGAGTCTCATGGCCAAGTTCTTCTTCCTTTGGCCTTTCTTGATTATCCTGGTTGCCATCTGGATGCTCAGTAACCTGGCGATCTTCGTTGCTGTGCCCCTCGTGTTAGTGACAGTCTTCGGGATGCAGTATGTCGCACAACAATTTGCGAACAAGGGGCCTATGGAATATCGCGTTCTGCAGAAAACACCGTATCTAGCTGGTGTCTTTGCAGGCACGTTGTTCTGGGTTGGCTTCCGCTATGTTTTCAAGGTGCTGCCGGCAACTTACTCATCGTCGCCGATTCTGAACATCTTATTCGCGGTATTCTTTTGCTCGACTTCTTATTTCTACATCTTTTCCATGGTCGAGGATCCCGGTTACGTTCCGAAAGTGAGCAGCAGGAATCAGCAGAGAGAGATTGTTAAGGAACTGTTCGACCAGTGGAAGTTCGACGAAGAGAATTTCTGCATCCCTTGTATGACAAGGAAGCCCCTCCGGAGCAGGCACTGTCGGCGTTGTGGGCGCTGCGTTGCAAAACACGACCAGTATGTTTCTTGATAATATTTCTATTGATCTGATCACTAATGCTCAAATAGCCATTGCCCGTGGATTCATAACTGCGTTGGATCGAATAATCTCCGCCATTTTGTTCTTTATATAGTCTCCCTCGAAGTTGGCATCATTCTGTTTGTGCAGCTAACTATTACCTGTGAGTACTAGTGGCAAGGGAAAATATTGCCTAGGATCAGTCAACTAACAGGATTAGATATCAATTCTCTACCCGCTCCTACCAATGCCACCTGCAATGTCATCAACGACACATTGTGTGACTATGCCTCTCGCGACCCCTTCACCCTGATTCTTAATGTGTGGATCACTCTCCAACTGGTCTGGGTCACGATGCTGTGTGCTGTCCAGCTCGTCCAGATCTCTCGCAACCAGACAACCTACGAGAACATGCGAGGCCACCACATCGACCGATCCTACCCAAGCTCCCAAGCCTTTGCATCGGCCATGACCGCCGGAACCACGTCAATGGAAGCTGCCGGTCTTTCGGCTTCCGGACAAGGACCCAACCCGGCCCTCCGCGGCCCTCCCTCACACCGACGGAAAACTGGCTGCATCAAGCAATGGTCCTCTCTCCTCGGAATCGACGCTTTTTGGACAACCGCCAAGGACGGTCTCCGCGACGGACCTCAGGCGGCCCCCCGAAACCCCTTCTCTCGCGGTGTCGTCACCAACTGCCGCGACTTCTGGTGTGACCCGGCTCCGCTCTTTGGCAAGCGCCAGACTGGGGCGGCGATGCTCGGTGGCGAGGTGATCAACTATCACGATATGTACGAAACCCCAATGCGCATGCACACTGGCAACCGGTCCGGTGACGGACCTGGTTACCGCAGCGTTGCTAGCGAGGACCCCGAACGCATGGTGTAAGCTGATCCGAGATCTGAACGTATTTGCATTTGGTTTTTTCCCCCAGATCCTGCATTGATATCCTTCTACTCTGTGTTTTATTATGCAAATCAGCGCGGTGTTGCATTATTGGGGCACGTGGCACGAGCATATGTTTGCATTTTGCATTTAGAAGGGAACCTGTACAGTTGACGTCAGACATTAATGATTTATTTTACTATAATATTATGGGAGATGACTCTTGGACAACAGGAACAAGAAAGGTTCTGACTCTAGTGCCTATATCCGGTATATATGGCAACCCACTTACTGTCCAAGGTTCTTTACCTCTAGGTAACCTCAGAATTCCCGCAGTTTCACGCATCAGATAAGATATACGGTTTCCCTTGGCCATGCAGTGGCCCTGCAGCTAACCATCAAAACGCTGCATAAGGGCCGAGTTCCGACTTTCCCTCGGCGTTTCTGGAAAGATACCTATCTGGGAAGGGCAGTCCTATCCCATCCGAGAGGGCCGATTGGTGCGTCCAACTGGGCTGAGGTCCAGGTGCATATGTACAATAATGTAATGACCGTGGTTACGTTTTACATTACGCATTACGCGAGCATAAGACGTACCTGCATGGGAGCTCTGGAGGTGCATATGCCAGCGCACACTAGGTACTTCTGCAGCTTGAGATCCTGGTACGGGAATGACGGCAGTAGTGACTCCGGATATGCACCCTTGGTTGCCGGGCTGCAGCCTTTCAGGGAAAAGGAATGTTTGATCGCCGAGGGTCCAGTGTGGCCTGATCTCGTCTTGAACTTTCCAAGGTTCTAATATTGTAGCGGTCAACGATTACAAGTTTGCCAACAATTTTCTTGGCTGATTACTGGCACTGTATACAACATACTGTGCTAGGGCTGTTACCTCCCTGAACTTGCCTAGACACAGAACAGAACAGGCAATAGATACAATGTTAGTACATGATATAGGGTCCATCCAATCAATACTGGAGCCGGAAACAGGTCCCAATCACAGAACCCCAATCTGACACCGTAGGGAAACGAACCACAAGACATCAGATAAGGACATAGGGAGCAGCAGTTTCCACTTTGGGCACATCCGATATCGCCGAAAAGAAAGCCGAAAGTGGGAAATTGGAGATCTAATCTCTCGGGTACCGGCCCAGCCTCTGCAGACAAACACGAGGATGTTACGGGACTTTGGCAGAATACGGTCTGTACTATACGAAACTACCTAGGCAGACAATATATGCTAATTTCTTCAAGGGAAAAAGGATGCATCTACTCCGTGTACTATAATTATCTTTTTTGTATATTTTATGTCCGTATGCAAATGGAAGCGCGGGTTCCGAATAAATTTACAGATTTAAGATTTACAAATTCAGTTATTAAAAAATACCGAATCATAACAGTGCGTACTCCAGCGTGCTCCATCTCGCTAAGGACTCGACTAGGCGATGGAGCTCTACCTAGGTAGGAAGCCACCTTTAGTGCGGAATTGGGGAGCTTACACGAATCGTAAAAGAAAAGTTACAAGCCCAATGCAATTGGAAAAAGCAATGTATTAATATGAATACCAAAAAGAAAGCAAAAGTAAAGGAAAAAAAGCAAAAACCGCCAAGTCTCAAGTCCCCCAAGTCCCCCCAAGCCGATCAGATAAAAAAATTTCGAGTTATCTGATCCATAGAGGACCCACTTACCTTTATCTGATTTGATGTGATTCTTCACGAAATACCTACCTAGGTAGGTACCTAAGTACCTAGGTAGTTGTACGTATAGGCAGGTAAGTCTGAGAAGCAAGTTGATATATATTGTATATATGGCATATATGGTATAAGAGTAGAAAAACTACATGATAACGTAGAATTGGGATCGACATCGATCAGCAACTTGACAAGTTTCGCGCGATTTTTGTTCAATTTTCTAATGTCCCGCACTTGCCAAGGAACCTTAGAAAGTGTTTTTTGTTTTCTTTCTTTTTCTTTTTTCTTTACCGTACAACTTCCGATTCTACTCCACTTACTCCGTATGTAGGTGGTGGTCGGACAGGACACACTTCGGCACTTAAGATTATCCTAAGATCTTGGGTAGTATTGTAAACTTGAGGAAAAAAAATTGAAGAAATATAGTAAACAAGCTCATCATTAACGCAAACAGAGAAAAAAAAAATCTAAATACACATGTCTAAATGTTGAACAGAATAGCAAAGGGGAATGAATCATCGAGCGCTGTCTCGGACATATTTTTCAAAACCTCGGCCCACTTCCCAAAACCTTGGAAGTAAACCCGAGACAACGTCACATTTTGTTTCACGCCTTTTTCACAGCATAGCGCGCACCCGTGTGTCCTGCACCAAGGGAGCTCCAGCCAGCTGATCCGCAAATACGGAGCTCACAATCTCGCCGCCCCGCACAGCCAGCACCGACAACAAAGAATCACTCAGACCGTGGGTCTGCTCGTTGCAACCCTGCAGCCAGATACCGGCCTGGGCACTGACCTTGGCACCGTCGAGCGAAACACGGTAATCCCGGCCGGGGCTCCAGCCTGACGCCCCGGCGGGCCGCAAGCTGCGCACGTTCTGAAGGAGTTCCTCATGCGCGTCGCGGAGATAGCCCGTTGCGACCATCAGCGCATCGACATCCAACACTTCCTTGCCTTCGCTCTCATTCTTGACCGACTTGACGTGGATGCGCATCCGGTTTGATGGGTCGTGGTGCTCGATCCGGGCGACCTTGGTCTCTGCAAGGATGCGCTGCTGCCATTGTGTCTCGTCTGGGTTCTCCACTCGCTGCAGGTACATGTCGTTGTAGATCGACTCGATCAGCTCCAGGCGAACCACACTGTAGTTGGTGGCCTTTTCGGTAGCGATGCGCTTCTTGCGTTCTTCGGCGCTCATCTCGTAGAACTTGTCTACGCGCTCGGGGTTGAAGATTTCATTCACACTAGAAAAGGGGAAAAAAGAAAGGTTAGCTGGGTTATGATACGAGCTGCGCAATTGTTCTTTTTGAGGAAACGTACAAGGGCGAGTCATCACTAGGACGCAGAGCGGTATCACGGAGGATGAGGGTGGTGCGCGAGTTGGGGTAACGGCGGTGCAAATCGTGGTAGATCTCAGCGGCACTTTGGCCACTGCCGACGACGGCAATATTGTAAGGGGCCATCTCGTCATTCAGCATTTGGGGCAGGTGAGTGCAGTACTTGGAGGAGTGCATGATGCGGGGATCCTGGGGGAAACCAGGAGGCATCTTAGCCTTACCACCGAGCGCAATGACGACCTTGCGGGAGTTGCGGGAGGAAATCTCGCCAGTACCAGTGTTGCGTGAGACAACAGTGAAGAAGTCGACAACACCACGGGCATTGGTGGGACCGGGGACAACCTCGACAACCTCCTCGCCGTAGCTGACAACATTGTCAAAGCGCAGGGCACACCAGCGCATGTAATCCTCGAATTCCACACGGGCAGGCAGGAAAGTTCCCAAGTTGGTGAAGTGAATGAGACGCTTCTTGTGGTGCAGGTAGTTGAGGAAAGTGAAGCTGCTGCGGGGATCGCGCATAGTAGCAAGATCCTTCATGAAGGAGATCTGCATGCGCGAGCCCGGGACCAGCATACCGGAGTGCCAGGCGAACTGGTTCTGCTTCTCCAGGAAGCAAACCTTGGGTTTGAAGTTGAGGTCCTTCGAGGCACCGAGGGTGGGGTCCATAGCATCGTTCAGGGCAATGGCAACGGCGAGCGAAGCTGGGCCGAATCCAACACAGAGCAGATCGTGCATCTCGTCAGCACCAGTGGGTCGCAACAGCGACCGACCTGACTGGGGTTGGGTGCGTGGCACCATGTCGTTGAGGAAGGAGAGCTCCGACTTGCGGGTAACAGGCTCCATGACCAAGAGATTTAAGGTAAAAAAGGTAGAAGGTTAAGAAAAAAGAGATATGTATATACAGCCGAAAAGGGAAATCCAAGAGCTTCAGAGGAGAGCTTCCAAGGTTCAAATCCTCCAAGGAAGAAAGAAAAAAAAGCCGGGAAAAAAGGCTTTATATGAATTCTCCGGAGAAGAAACGGATCAGATAACTTGAGTGGATCCCCTTGAAGGTCTCTGAAGCCCTCGCTTGAGCTTTTTGCCAAGTTTCCCGTATTTTCCCTGGTTCGGGTGTTTTTTTCACTTTTATGTTTTATCAATTTTATCAATCAGTGAATTTCACCTGGGCATCCGTCTCCACTGGATGTTTTCTTTTTTTTTTCCGTTTCTTTTTAGTCTACGATGATAGTACTTTATAAATATTTCTCTATTAGATCCACTATATGCAGGAAGATGAAAGAAGAAAAGGTCGCTTCATGCACACCTCAACCAGAGCATAGCCATTTATAATTAAGATCTTACGGCCGATGTCGGGAATGATTGGTTGTATTATGGTACCTACTAGTACATATGTAGGTATACATCTGTACCTAGGTAACATATTCACTTCTCTTGGCAACGCATTGGACTCGTTTACAGTGGGACTTGCAGGAGAATTCCTCCGGAGTATAGAACCAGTTATTTTATGGGCTTATTATTTATTATTATTATTTTCGGTTTGAGGGGAATGATATTATATGAGCCTATTATTGCTACTACTCTGCATATTAATCTTGTCTGTAATATATTATATAGGATCTCCTACTACTCTACCTTACCTCCAGGGCTATATGTGCCTACGTCATTCATAACCGGACACTCTCCACTGCTGTTTCGGCGGCTGATTCAGCCGAGTAGTGGGGGGAATATGGTCTGATGTTTCCATTGTAATAATATAAATATGGAATTAGTATTAGGTATGTCGTATATAAGAATTAGAATAATAGACAGAGTAATACATATGTAGGTAACAAGGTAATAAGGTAATGGTAATAAATAATATCGGAAATAATACATCCTCACTTCTCTTTTCCGCGCTTGGCTCGCTGGAGATCATACAAAAATCTCATCTGTATGGATGTGCCCCTCGATTTGCTTTTTTTTTTTAAACCCCGAAAATCCCCTTTCACCAAAATTGCTGTGGGACTACTTTTTTTGGCGCGTTTGCCTGCATACGATCTTCTCCAGCCACTCACGTTGCACCTAATTAGATCGACTAAGCAGACTACCTAGGTACTAGGTATAGACTTTACCTTGAATATGTATGAGTGAGAGAGCGGCAAAAAAGAACAAACATAGGTCATGGACCGATTCACTCAGTTTCCCGTCAATAACGATGGTGATGATGTTCACATCGTACCCTGGCAGGTGGATGCCCAACTCCCATCGGAAATATTTGCTTTGTCATGGGCAGTCTTGCTACGCGCATTCACAACAGATGAGAACCCGGTCTTTGTATTGAATGGTGCGCCAGTCAAGGCAGATCTATCTGCCCAAACGGTTCAGCCAGCAGATCTGGCTCCCGTATCAGATCTCTCACTTAGACACACAGCCGTGGTGTTGGAAGATCCTTTGTGCAGTGATGTCGGACATGCGGCGTTGCAGTGGACCCTAGACCCCGCGACTCAGGTAGGAGTCCTGTGTGCGACCGGAGGCATGGACGCCGCTTTCCTGTACCAGCTGGGCAATCAGCTGAAACAGATCGTGCAAAAGCAGGCTGCCCAGAAAGGTATACAGGTGACATTATCTGCCACGGAGGTTCCTGATCTAGCAATTTCAAACGCCTCACCCTCCACACTACCAGGACCTCAACTTCTACACGAGCTTGCCCTGTGCAAGCTCAACGATTCAAACAACGCCATTGAATTCCTCACTGCGGATGGACATGTTCGTTGCTTGTCGTACCGTGATTTGGACCGGCTTTCCTCGGGGCTGGCGAGTAAAATAGCTCGTGCTTCGAGAACTTCACAGGGCCGGCAGAAGGTTGTGCCAGTACTTCTGCCCCAGTCTGTGGAATTATACATTTCGTGGCTGGCTATTCTCAAGTCTGGCGCAGCTTTCTGTCCCTTGAACACCGATGCACCAATAGATCGCATTGAGTTTATCCTGCAAGATGTGGCTGCCTCTGTGGTGGTCACAAATAATGCTCTTGCAACAAGGATACCGCCGAAAGAGCATATTTCTATCCTTACCGTTGACGGTCTTGAAATCAACACCGAAACCACAGAGCCATGCTCAGAAAACAGCACTTCCACTGACCTGGCATATGTCATGTACACATCAGGCTCTACGGGCCGTCCCAAAGGCGTTGGGGTGTCCCACCTTGCTGCCACCCAATCACTCCTTGCTCATGATGATTTGATACCTCATTTCAAGCGCTTTTTACAATTTGCATCTCCCACCTTTGATGTTTCCGTGTTTGAGGTTTTCTTCCCGATGATGCGAGGGTCAACCCTCATCGGCTCCGAGAGAGAGAATATGCTTCTTGATATTTCCCATGTGATGACTACGATGAGGGTCGACGCCGCCGAGTTGACCCCAACGGTAGCCGGAGAGTTGCTGCGCGTACGAGCCGCAGCTCCATCTCTCCAGGTGCTCCTCACTATTGGTGAAATGCTTACTAGACATGTGGTAGACGAGTTTGGCCAGTCTGAGGGCAGAGATGGCATTCTCCATGGGATGTATGGGCCTACCGAAGCAGCAATCCACTGTACTGCTGCCACCCATTTCCAGGCCAGGGATCGTGTCAATATGATTGGAAAGCCCTTTAAAACAGTTTCCGCATACATCATGCCACTCCCCTCTGACGACGATCCATCATCCATGCAACTTCACCCCCTTTCACTGGGCCAAGTTGGAGAGCTTGTGGTGGGCGGCCCTCAATTGGCAGACGGGTATATCAATCGACCCGAAGAAAATGCCAAGGCATTTATAGACAGTCCGATGTATGGCCGACTCTATCGCACGGGAGACAAAGCCCGCATACTCCCCACTGGAGAGATTGAGTGTCTTGGTCGAATTTCCAGCGGCCAGGTGAAGCTGCGAGGTCAGCGGATAGAGCTTGGCGAGATCGAGCATGTTATAACGAGAGCTTCCGGTGTCCGCAGTGCTGTAACCATCGTCGTCGACGGCAACTTGGTTGCATTTGTTCTGGTTACCGACAAGGCAACGACAGACAGCAGTGTCCGAGACGTCTGTCGTCAGCTGTTGCCTCGGTTCATGATTCCTGGAGAATTCGTGCTCGTCAATCAATTCCCCCAACTTCCCTCGGGCAAGATCGACCGTAAAACATTAGAGGCCGATTTCATTCGCCAACGAAACACCGCTCAGGTTTTTGATGGTCAACCCTGCCGAGACGGAAAAGAAGTGTCTATCATCTCAAGCGTGGCTGATGTGCTAGGCCGCCGACTCTCGTCGACGGAGAGCCTAGCAGCAGCAGGGCTTGATTCGCTAGCAGCAATCCGTCTCGCGTCCCATCTATTAGATGCAGGAATCCGCTTAGGTGTGGCTGCCCTTTTGGAGGCAGACTCAGTGGACGGGATCTGGCAGCTTGCCACCAGCCTTGAAGCTGCGAGCCCGACCGATGATACACGCGCGGCCCTGCAAACTATTCTGCAACTTGTTTCAGATGCAGGTGCAGCAAGGGTCGACTCACTGGGTTTGAGCAAACAGGTTTCGGACGTCGTACCGTGTAGCCATATCCAACAGGCTATGATCTTGGAGACTGTTCAAGACGACCAGGCATACTGCAACTGGGTAGAGCTGGAGTTCGAGCCCTCGGTCAGTTTAGCCTCGGTGAAAAATGCATTTGGTCAACTGGTGGACCACAACGAGATTCTGCGGGCTGGATTTGTGGAAATCGGCCTCAAAGATCACTCATATGGCCGCTTCACCTGGAATACCGTTGACCAGCATGTTTCCGTGGAACAGGAGCTTGACTACGATTTGGGCTTGAGTGCGGGTCACGATATCTTGAACCCTTTCCGAGTCCAGATCAATGAAGGGAAGGATCATCTCCGCGTGCTGGTGCATATCCATCATGCACTTTACGATGGATGGTCTTGGCAACTCATGTTGAAGGATCTCAGAAGGATCCTGTCCGGAGAGGAGCTCACTTCTAAATCCCCATACAATGTGGTCGCAAACTTTTTCATTGAGCACAAACTGGACAAATCGGCAACAGAGTCCTCAGCGTACTGGCGTGATCAACTACAGGGTCTTTATCCTACAACTTTCCCTACTTTTCATGGAAATGCAGACGTCGTACATGCTACCGATAGGGCTACTCGCGTGCTGGATATTTCTGTATCAAAACTTAACAAGGTTTCCCAGCATCTTCGCGTGAGCCGACAAACCATTTTCCAAGCCGCGTTTTGCTATATCCTTTCTTCCTACCTTGGAACGGGCGACGTTACCTTCGGAACTGTCTTTTCAGGCAGGACTCTGCCCTTAAAGGGCATCGAGACTGTTCTCGGGCCTTGCATTAGAACTTTGCCTACGCGCATGAACCTCGACAGAATGCAAGACGTGACTGATCTTCTCTTGGCCATCCAGAACACGAACCGCAAGTCAATCGAGCATGGTAGTCTTCCTCTTCAGGATATCAAGAAGGCTTCTGGTGTCGATTTAAACCGCAGTCTCTTCGATACGGCGTTCGTGTGGCAGGAAAGCATTTGGTCAGATGATGAGCAGGGCTCGGTGTTCCGGGAGGTTGGGGCGGGCGAATTCCTAGAATTCGCGCTTTTGCTGGAGTTTGAGCCACGAGAAGAAAGCATCTTTGCCCGGGCGACTTATCAAAGGTCGCTGTTACCATGCGAGCAAGCTATGATACTTCTCAAGCAGATTGATTCCGTGGCCTCGATCTTGATCGAGAAGATTAAGCTTCCGCTCCAGGAGATTCGATCGTATCTTCCCTCGTCCACGTTGTCTATTCAACAGGCAGCATCATGCGAGCAAGTTGATCTGCCCAGTTTGACATCCAGCGTCGAGATGATTGCCTCTACAAACCCTGACCGGGTAGCGGTTGAGTTGATGCTTTCGAAGCCAGAAGCTCCCGCTCCATTTGTCGAAAGCATGACCTACAGTCAACTAAACTCCCGAGCCAATGGCTTTGCACATCTTTTGCTCCATGTCGGAGTGACGAAAGACGATCTAATCGCCATTCATCTGACAATGTCCCTTGATTTTTACGTTGCTGTGCTTGGAGTTGCCAAGGCTGGTGCTGGTCTCCTCCTAATTCCGCAGGCCTCTGCCCAGATAATTCATTCTATTCTCTCCACGGCAAAATCCAAGTTCTGCGTCGTCGACCACTTGACGGAAATGAATCATCGCTTGGATTCTTCGAAATCCATCCAACTGCTTCACCTCTCTTATTCGCTGGATGTTTATCATGAGTTTAATATTCCACATATCAGCGAAGGATCTGATGTTGCCTATGCTGAAGTGAGGCTTACTGAGAATAACTTCACGGAGACAATCGTCATCTCGCGCCAAAACCTACAGAGCAATATCAATGCCCTTGCAGACCTGTATCCATCGCCAACCGGGTCGAAAATGCTATCTTGTCTTCAAGGATCAGGCAGTAAGTTTTTCATCAATTTTGATATCTAGATTATCTTTCTAACCAAAACACAGCATCAATTTGCCAGGCATTCTTCGCTTGGCACGTTGGCATGACATTGTGCTCAACTACAGACTTAATTATGAGGACTTGCATCGAGCAAACTTGTAAAGATATGGAAATAACGCACCTTCACTTGCCTCCCATGCTGGCCTCCCGTATTGATCCACAATCCGTCCCCAGTGTGCAATACCTCCTCTCTTCGGGCGATGAAATGACTCCCAAACTCCACCGCAATTGGGCCGGCAAAGGTCTTCACCAAGTATACAGCAGCCGCGCACTGGCTCACGCATGTACTCTGTGTCCCAGTATGCAAGCAGCGACCTATGTCCGAAACATTGGTAGACCCTTGAAGAACACATCTGTCATGATCGTGGCAGATGGAGATTCACTAGATCTTCTTCCACGCGGCGCCATTGGAGAGTTATGCTTGGGTGGAGATCAAGTTGGGCGCTGTCTACCTGACTCCGAGCCATCAGTGACTGGGCGATTCGTTGACCATCCTGAGCTCGGTCGGATCTATAGAACGGGTGACACTGGAAGACTGCTTCCTGATGGTACACTCATTCTTTCCCGAAGTTCTGGCCTTGCACAATCGTATGGCCCATCTATTGATCTTGATGAAGTTGATCGCGCTCTCATGTCTTTGGAAATGGTCCACGAATCAGTGAGCATGCTTTTGGACGAACCAACACTGCGCCAGCAGAGATTGGCAGTATTTTGGGTTCCTTCAATGGAATGCTCAGATTCTGTGCAAATCGAGGGAGCTACGAATGCTCTTTTCAAGGAGCTCACCAAGAGACTGTTTCCTTCTAGCCTTCCATCGCTTCTCGTTCTCGTGGAAGAGATAGATCTCACTAGGTCTTACAAGACTGATCATTTCATGTTGAGGCAACGGCTGGGACAGCTGACAACAAAAGACCTTGCGATATTCTCGCCAAAGCTCAATGCCGATGATACTGGTGATAGTTTCACTGAGCTTGAGAAGACCATCTGTGGCGCGCTATCCGCAGTTACTGGTACCGACCAAAGCAACATCCGCAAGCACGTATCCTTCTACAGAATGGGTCTGGACTCTCTTTCTGCCATTTCCTTCTCGCGGAAGCTGTATGAGTCTGGATGTGGAAGGATTGCTGTGTCCACAATCCTGCGCCATAGCTCTATTGCTCAGCTTTCAGCTGTCATTCCTGCCCCGATCAACGAGCATCAGCCCGGACAGGCTGTGGTACCCGCACCACCAACTGTGTTCGATGAAGCCTTCACTCATCAAGTAGAAGATGAGTTCAAAGCTGCAGCCGTACCTGTTCAGAGCATTTACCCTTGCACTCCACTCCAGGAGGCTATGCTTGCAGCTGAGTCTAGTGGTCCTTCAGCTTATTTCAATCACCTCTTGCTTCTTGTCCACACCGATGCTCAGGATATGAGAGCAGCATGGGCTAGGATGATGCAAAGACAAGGCATTCTTAGAACTTGTTTCATGCAAACTCATGATAAGAGGTTTGCATATGCTCAGGTTGTACTGGATACATCGGTCTTACCGTGGTCTCAGATTGAAACTTCCTCTTCTGAGCTTGAGAATGTCATCAAGGAGAGCAAGTCCAAATTTGAGGGTCTATCTCCTGTCAACGGCCAGTTACCCTACTCGCTGACTTTGATAACCGACTCTGCTGCGCAGAAGACACATCTTCTGCTGTCCATTCATCATGCATTATATGACGGAGAAGGTATCGCCCAGTTATTACAAGAGCTCCAGCTGTTGCTTTCAAACCGAGAATTGCCAACAACCGCTCCGTTCCGCAACTTCATCGATTACATGACCTCTGTTGATTATGGCTCGTCGGACGAATACTGGGACCAGTACTTGTCAGGTGTTTCACCGACCCTTCTTCCCACGCCCGAGCCCGCAGCCCATGCAGATGAGTCGGCATCACAGCAGATCCATACATCAATAAATGGATCTTTCATATCATTCAAGCAACAATGCAAAGACCTCTCTGTGACCCCATTGAACATCTTCCACGCTGCATGGGCCAGACTCCTCTCTCTGTACACTGATTCCTCGGACGTCTGCTTCGGCAATGTCTTCAGCTGCCGAACTGTTCCCTTGGATGGCGTAGATCGGATGGTTGGCCCTTGCTTCAACACACTTCCAATTCGAACTAAGTTCCACTCAACTGCAACAAATATTGACATCATTAGCTTGTCCCAAAAAAGCAATAACGACATTTTGCCTCACCAACTCAGCCCTCTACGGCGTATTCAACGGCGTGTTCTTGGCGATGGCTCTCGCCTCTTTGACACGCTGGTCATCTTTCAGAACAGAAGTACAGATCTCGACCGCAATGTCTGGGAACTTCTTCAGGACGAAGGAAACATGGGATTCCCCTTAATTTGTGAGATCGTCCCCGACGAGTCAATCGACAGCCTCCGTGTCTGCCTCCACTTCCATGTATCCCATGTCTCGCAAGCCGTGGCTGAGAACATCGCACGGGACTTTGTGGCCCTTGTTGGACACACCACTCAGTACCCGTCTGCTCAGGCATCCGATAAGGGGCTATTTGAGACAAACATCCCTCGAGTCTTTGAACAGAAGGTGCCCAAGATGATAAAATCTGTTCATTTCCTGACTGAATCTCGGCAAAAGCGCCCATGGTCCTACCAAGAGGAGATTGTTCGCGACATTCTTTGCAAATTTTCTAATGTCGACTCGGATAATGTGCTCCAGGATACGACGATCTTCCAACTTGGCCTGGATAGTATCAATGCTGTGCAGGTGTCGGCGAAGCTGCGTGAGTTAGGGTATAATATCTCATCTGGTGATATTCTCGAGGTATGTCATACCATATCCGTGGGGGTTGATTGTCGACCATGGATTCTGTTAATTACTTACTGACTTGTATCAGGCTGCTTCTATTGACCAAATTGCTTCTCTTCTTACTTCCAGCCCCAAGATTGTCGAGGAAATCGAGTTTGACTTTGGACTTTTCCAAACCCATCATTTACAATCTGTCTGTGAACAACTTGGGATTACTTCGCAAATGGTGCAGTCTCTGCGCCCTTGCACACCAGTTCAAAATGGAATGCTGGCGATGTTCACGAATTCACATGGTGAAGTGTACTTCAATCGAATGTGCTTGAGATTCTCCGTCCCTCTGGACAAGAAAATTTTGAAAGAAGCATGGTCTAAGGTCATGGCTCAGCATGAAATGCTTCGAACAGGCTTTGTGCAATTGCGCGATCAGCAGAGTCCTTTTGCTATGATAACTTACCATGACAGCAGCAAACTACCATGGTGCGAGACCACGACCCCCATGGCAGGCACCCCTGATGTTCAAGAAAAGCACGCTTTGGAAAACCTCCACCAGCCTCCATGGAGCATTAAAGTCGAGGCAGGTGAGGACACCAGTATCATGCATTTTTCTGCATTGCACGCTATTTACGATGCCCAATCTCTGGCTACCATATTTGCAGACGTCAAAGCAGCCTATGAAGGAAAGGCACTAGCTATGCCGGCGCCTGTCACCAAGACTCTCGGCCCTATCCTTCTTGAAAGCAAGAGCCAGAGCGAATCCGCGCAATACTTCTGGAAGGAACTGGCCCCAGAAGTGCAACCCTCCAAATTCCCCGACTTGCATCCCATTCGCAGAAACGAGCGAACATTACTCACCGCCTCTATCCGTTGCACACAGCCTCGCAAGGCTCTTGAAGATGTCTGTCGAGAGCTCGGCGTTACACTGCAAGCAGCGGGGCAAACCGCATGGGCCCGCTTGCTCTCTGCATACACAGGCGAGTCCAACGTCACATTTGGAACTGTGCTTTCTGGTAGGAACTTATCCGCCGCTGCTCAACATGCGGTATTCCCATGTTTGGTCACAGTGCCAACGCCCCTGCGTATTGAGGGTTCCAACCGACAGCTTTTGGACCGTACAGTAAAACGGAACGCTTTGTTGGTGAAGAATCAGTTCGCGCCTCTGTCTGATATCCAGCGTTGGCTAGGTAGCGATGAGCCACTCTTCGATACGCTGTTTGTCTATCAAAAAATTACTTTGGATGCTGTTGGTACCGATGGATGGGATATCATTGACGAGGAGACGAATATTGATGTAAGTAGGACAAGCAGACAGAATACTCCGCGGCTTTGCAGGATTTTGACTAACATTATGCAGTATCCTCTTTCTATCGAGTTGATTCCGCACTCGACAGATCTTCAGATTTCACTGAGCTACCGGGGCGATCTTGTCCCCGCGGAGCAAGCAACGATTCTCTTGAGTCAGTATGACAAAATCTTGCAGGATACTGTCTTCCGCCCAGATGCCAGTTCCACCGATTACGAGTCTGTGGGTAGTAGTCTGCTATCTATTACTCCTGCGAAAGAAGCCCCAATTCCTACTACGGTGTCTTTGCTGCATCAATTCGTCGAAACGAACGCGCTCAAGATCCCCGAGAGGATTGCGTTCGAATTTGCTTTCGGTGACACTGCAGACAATCTCCAGAAGAAGACTTGGACTTACCGCAAGTTCAATGAATGCGGCAATCAAATTGCACATCTCCTGCAGGCAAAGGGAGCTGTTCCTGGTGGAACTGTGGGAATATGCTTTGACAAGTGCCCTGAAGCCTCCATGGCGATTCTGGGTATCATGAAAGCTGGATGTGCATATCTGGCTATTGACCCTGGTGCCCCCATCTCTCGTAAGCAGTTCATGTTAGAGGACTCCGGTACCAAGATCCTGCTTTGCAACCAATTGAAGATGGCCGATCTGCAGGGTCTACCAGATATTGACATCCAAGCACTTGATGAGCCTGGGCTATTTGATGGAGTCACAACAGGGGATATCTCACTTTCCCGTCCTATTCAGCCAGATGATACTTGTTATTGTCTGTACACCTCCGGTACAACCGGAACACCGAAAGGCTGCGAGATCACGCACGATAATGCTGTGCAAGCAATGCTGGCATTCCAAAGATTGTTCGCAGGACACTGGGATGAAGAGTCTCGGTGGTTACAATTTGCCTCCTTCCATTTCGACGTCAGTGTTTTGGAACAGTACTGGAGCTGGAGTGTTGGAATTTGCGTCACTTCCTGTCCGCGAGATCTGCTGTTTGAGGATCTCACTGGAACGATACAGAAGCTTCAAATTACGCATATCGACCTGACGCCCAGTCTGGCAAGACTAGTCCATCCCGACGAAGTTCCGTCCCTTTGTCGGGGAGTCTTCATCACCGGTGGAGAAGCGTTGAAACAAGAAATCCTCGATGCCTGGGGCAGGCATGGTGTTATTTACAATGGATACGGGCCTACTGAAGTTACTATCGGATGCACCATGCTCCCACGGATGTCTGCCAACGACAAAGCCTCAAACATCGGGCCCCAGTTCGATAATGTTGGGTCCTATGTCTTCAGCCCCGGGACGACGACACCAGTCCTACGCGGCAGCGTAGGCGAACTCTGCGTCTCGGGACCTCTCGTTGGAAAAGGTTATCTGAACCGAGCTGACCTCACCAAAGAACGGTTCCAAGAGCTCCCCGAATTTGGCGATCGCATCTATCGCACAGGTGATCTCGTGAGGATTTTGCACGATGGAAGCTTCCAGTTCCTTGGTCGTATTGATGACCAGGTCAAGCTCCGTGGACAGCGACTTGAAATTGGAGAAATTAACGAGGTCATCAAACAAACAACGCCTGAATTGAACGAAGTCGCTACCCTAGTGATCACACATCCCAAACAGTCGAAGGACCAACTCGTCTCGTTTTTCACGACTGTCACTGCAGATAAGAAATCTCATGCTGTAGACGTCAGGGTCCGATCTTCAGAAGATGACCGCGCCCTACTGTCGAAGATCAAGGGCGCTTGCCGCACTCATCTTCCCGGGTATATGGTGCCTACACATATCATCCCGATGACCTGCTTCCCACTTTCTACCAATAACAAGGCTGATATGAAAGTTTTGAAGAGTATCTATCAGGAGCTTTCCCTGGAGGATATTCAGAAATTGAGCTCGATGAGTGTCGGCCAACCTACTGACAGTGTCCAGGAACAGAAGATCATTTCTGTTCTGGCGAGGTTCATTGGTTCTTCTGTGGAGAAGATCTCGTCATGGTCCAGTATCTACGAGCTTGGCCTTGATTCTATATCTGTTATTGCGTTCTCGAGAAGTCTCCGGGAGGCTGGCTTTTCTCGGGCTCAGCCATCGATTATCATGAAGTGTAAGTCTGACATTCCAGGTGCTGGCTGAGAATATACTTGACTAACGATCTGTAGACCCTACAATTTCTGGCATGGCTTTGGCTTTACAGGTGCCTATGTCGTCTTCTGTGTCCGGGGATACCCTCCAACGAAATTCCAAGCTAGGCATCGAGGCTTTCGCTCACAAGAACTCCCACTCTATCGTCGAGCATATTGGAGCCATCGACAGTGACATTGAAAAGATTGCGCCCTGCACTCCACTCCAGGAAGGTATCATATACCACTACCTGTCTAGCAGCACGCGATTGTACTGCTCGTCTTTCACTTTCGAGCTCGACCCTTTGGTCAACCTCGAGGATTTGCGCGCAGCTTGGGGTCAGGCCCAGAGGGACGTCCAAATGCTGCGTGTCAGGTTTTCGCCATCTCCAGATGGCTACGCCCAAGCTGTCATGAAGAAAGAAGCCCTTCCGTGGTTCCTTGCTACCGCCGGCACCAATGAGGAGATTGATGACTTACGCAAACAACGGCACGAACACTGGACCACCCAGCTCGACAGTCTTTCATCAAATCTGTGGGAAGTCGGAGTCATTTCTTCCCCCGAAACATCAGTGATGTGTCTGAACATCTTCCATGCCCTCTATGATGGAAACAGCCTGGTCCTGCTCCTCGAATTGGTCGCCCAAAATTATCTCGGTCAGAGCAAGAGTTCACAGTCAATCCCGGAGTTCACTGATGTATTGCACTTCGGTCCCCTTTGTAAAGACCCTGCAGCAGAGGCATTCTGGAAAGAGCATCTTGTCGGCTGTCGTGATCGAGCCTTCGCCGAGAACGGCCAAGTAGACAGCTCGCCAATTCTGTTCAAAGTTCAAATGAATGCGGCGAACCAGGTTGACCATCTTTGCCGGTCTCTCAATGTCACACAGCAAGCTGTTCTCCATGCCTGCTGGCTTCTCACTCTCCAGGAGCAATACTCATTCGTGCCACCACTTGGTATCATCGCCTCAGGCAGGACAATCGATATACCAGGCATTGGCGACGTTATTGGGCCACTGTTCAATACGATCCCCAGCAACGTCCAGCTGGATGGCTTGGAGTCTTGGTCTGATATTGCTCAGCGCTGCCATGACTACCATGTGTCCATGATTCCTTTCCAAAACACCGCCCTGCGGGACATTGTGAAATGGCTCGGAAAAAGCCCCGATGAGCGGCTCTTCAACTCTTTGTTTGTCTTCCAGAGGGAAGATGATACCCACGAATCGTCGACAATAGGTCTGTGGCGTACACTCGACTCAGAGGCCCAGCATGAGTACCCTCTGGCCTTTGAAATTGTGCGCAATAGCAAGCAATATCTGACAGCCACCATTGCCGCAAAGAGCCATGTGGTATCGTTGGGGGATGCTCAGCAGATGTTATCTAGGTTTGAACAAATACTTTCTGAGTTTGCGGAGGACCCCAACAAAGAGTTGCCCAAGATAAACCGGGTGCCTCTCACACGAGCTGTGACGAATGGCGAAGTCAACGGTCACTACGAGTCTCCGAGGACATCAGAACAAACCAATGGTGAATATACCAATGGCTCTTTGTTTGAATGGACTTCCCAGGCTTCCACAATCCGCAATGTGATTGAAACCCTTGCGGGAGTGGAACCGCAATCCATCAGCGAGAACACGTCAATCTTTGAAGTGGGACTTGATAGCATCGATGCAATCAAAATCTCCTCGCGGTTGAGCAAGGCCGGAATCAAACTTCCCGTGAGCTCCATCATGCGCCATCGTACAGTGAAGGCCATGAGCGAGCAACCCTCAATGACAAACAGCCATACAAAAGATGCGACATTGCCATTGCTCAATCAGCTAGAGAAATCGCTGGCCAAGTTTATCGGTGCTGAAGGTCTTCTCCCTCCGAGCGCGACTCGAATCCTACCAGCTACACCCATCCAAGAAGCTATGGTAGCAGAAATGTCTGCCTCTGGTTACAAACATTACTACAGCCACGAGATCCTCGAGCTTGAGCCAGATGTGGACATTGAAAAGATGGAGCGGGCATGGAGAGCTGTCGTTAGGGCCCACCCTATCCTCCGTACTTCGTTCGTTGAAGTCTGGGATCCGCAGATTCCTGTTTCATATGCCCAAATAGTTCACGACGAGGATCATATTGACCTTCAGACTGTCTATTTGCACGGAGTTTCCGTGGAATCCATTATAGAGACTCAGCGTTCAAGGGCACGCAAAGAACTGATAAGCAGCCCTTTGCTATCTATCGCCATTGCAGTGGATGGAGCTAGGCGGTACGTTGTTTTGTCAATTGCGCATGCTCTGTATGATGGCTGGTCAATCAACCTACTCCATGAAGATATTGCAAGGTCTTATGCTGGTGCAGTGTGCTCCCGCCCGCCGGCTGATGACATTCTCGAGCAAATTATTTCCTCATCTGGCCAGGAAGCACTCAGGTTCTGGCGAGCAACGCTATCTAACTTCGCCCCGGTATCTTTCTTGTCTATGGAGCATGCTGACCATGCATCGGCCGTCGTTCACCGAGCAGAACAGTCGTTATCTGTGCCATTGTCCAAAGCGGAGGCGTTCTGCAAGCGCCATGGCATTACTCTCCAGGCACTTCTTGTGGGCTGTTGGTCTCTTGTCCTTGCCACGCATGTCAAGAAGCTAGACGTTGCATTTGGGCTTGTCCTTTCCGGTCGGAACGTGGCTGACTCTGAGCATGTGATGTTCCCGACCATGAACACTGTCGCCATGCGAGTTATTCTCCATGGGACGCGCGTAGAATTGGTGAAGTATGTACAGGAGTCTCTCCTAGCCATGTCGGAACATCAGCATTTCCCGCTTCGGCGCGCCAGACCAGATACGGCATCGCGGGCGTTGTTTGATACGCTTTTCATGTATCAGAAGAGGCCGGTAGAAAATGTCCAGGCTCAGCCTGGCAAGGCTTTGTATAAATCTATTGGTGGAGCAGCCGATGTTGAATACCCTGTTTGCGCTGAAGTTGAAGGTGTCGGGGAGGATTTGGTTGGACGTGTTGCTTGTCGTGGGAGTGTTGTTGGAGATCAAGATACGCTTGCGCTCTTGGGGCAGATGGGCGATATACTTTCGTCTATCATTGATGATCCATCTGAACAGACTGTCGAATTTACCAACGAAGGAGTGAAGATTTGTGGAAGCGCGGCTTTCCAGGATGAGTTTGGACAAGATATCAAGACTGACGGAGAGCCCCGGGCACTCAGTCACACACAATGGTTGCCCATTGAGTCAAAGATCCGCAAGGTTCTTTCCATTACATCCGGTGTACCTGAAAGCTCCATTGACAAGAGCTCCACAATTTTCGAGCTTGGTCTGGACAGCATCAGCGCCATCAAGGTGGCTGCGCTCCTGAAGAAACAGTCCGTCAAGCTCGCGGTCAGTGACATGCTTCGGGCTGGTACCATCGAGAACATGGCCAAGGCAGCCAACAGCAACCAGACGGAGTTCTCACTCACAAATATATCGAGCATTCTCCACGAGTCACTCAATGGTACTAATGTGGTGGAACTGCTACAGTTGCATGGTATTGATTCACAACGGGTGCGAAAGGTGTTCCCCGCAACTGCAGGACAGGTCTACTTCCTCTCTATGCACGCCGTGAATCCCCAGGTATTCTACCCTGAGTTTTACTATGTGGCATCACGGAAATTGAGCCCTGAAGTACTTGATCGGGCCTGGGCTCGGGTCATAGACCAAACGCCAATGCTTCGAACGGCATTCATTCCCACTTCTGGCTTTCCGCTATTGCCCTATATGCAGATCGAGTTTGAGGCTGTGAACATCCCTGTGATCTGGCATCCCAAATTTGATCGGCATCTTGTTTCAGGAAGTCTCAAGCAAGAATTCGGGGCAGTGCCGGTCACACTGCATGCCTGTCAAACGAACAAGGGAACGGCGCTTATTCTGCAAATCCACCATGCACTGTACGACGCTGTCAGTCTACCCCATATCTTAGACAGACTTGTTACACACTGCAGTCAAGAGGAGGTGGCCAAGCCAAACCCCGACTTTGAACTCTCACAGCGCGTGGCATTCCAGCATGTTCATTCGCCCGTGGATGTCCGGCGGCAATTCTGGCAAAAGTATCTCAGGCCAAATGCCAACAGCGGTAAAACGAGGGGATGGCTTCGGCTCTATGCAACATTACTACCGGCCAGGTCTGGTTTCAAATATGACCAGTGCCGAAAAGGTTGCTAAGCGCCAGGGCCTTAGCATTCAGACCGTCTTTTTGGCAGTCTATGCTCGAGTGCATTTGCAGGAATTGGGTGCAGCTGAAACCATAGATGACGCGGGGTCCCGCAGGCGGTTAACTGTTGGACTGTACCTTGCCAATCGATCTCATTCCATCGAGGGTCTCGCCGAGTCGGTGATTCCCACAGTTAACATTGTTCCACTGCGACTAGATGACAAACACAGCGATTCCAACGACACCCTTCTTGACGCCGCCCGCAGAATCCAAACTGAGATCAACGAGATCAGCCGACCAGAATACTCGGGTGTGTCTCTCCTGGAAATTGCCGAATGGACGGGCGTCCGAATCGACACCTGCGTCAATTTCCTGCGACTCCCTGAGCAAGAATTGACAGCACCCAGCAACGGTGACCAAGTAAAGTTTGCTCTTACAGCAATTCAACGCGAGGAGTTTGAAGATCTTAGCGGGGCTGCCCCAGTCTCGGAAAAAGACTCAATTCCGATTAATGGCAATGGTGTGGCGCCACCGGGTGCAGCCGAGACGAGCCCGGGCCTCGAGCATCTAAGCGCCTCAATGGCTACTCAAAACATCTTCCTGGTAAGTGGGCAAATGCACATCACTTCTGCATGTCAGCCGGGTGATCGAGCTTTATGCAATTGCTTACATTTCAACAGCCTACGATCGACGTGGAAGCCGCCATCCGTAATGATCGGTTAGACTTTGGGCTCTTCGCACCGGAATCCCGTCTGGACCGAGATACAGCGGAGAGTGTGATCGGCGCTATGCAACGGGAGATGTCTGCGTTGGTGACAGGTTTCGAATCGATATAGAATGTCTAGTGATGCTAGGGATGAAAGAGAAAGAGAGGGGAGGGGGAAGAGTATCCGGGGTGATTATACGGAGATTGGAGTATGGAGTACGGAATATCATAGAATAGGATTTCTTTTCTTATTTTCTTTCCATGTAGATATTCTGCTATTTTATTTTCTACTATTTTTTTTCGCTATTCTCGCTATTCTCTACTATTGCTGATCATACTCTGTGCATATGAGGCGTTGGATGTGTATAGTTCCCGAATTATCGAAAGCCATGTGATTTGACGAGTGACGGCGGGACCCACGGACGGGACGGGCCCGTTGGATCTTTTGTAGATAGAAGATGGAAGATATAAGGGTATTATGTTATATACATTGTAGTATTTGTAGTACATTGCCCAGGTGTAGTATAAAAAGAAATTACTTATTGTATAGGGTCAAAGGTACACTATAACCCAGGTTTTCTTCTTTTTATACAAGATACTCGTTTGGCGCCAATCAAAGTAGCTTTTTCTCATTCCTCCGAGAATACTGATGAATCAGATGAATCAGATGTGGACTTAAGAGGCAGTGCGAGTGGGCTCACGGTGGCACTTAAGCAAGGGGGATTTCGCGTGGCCAATAGTTGGAATTTTTTTTAATTTTTTTTCGCATTTCTTCTTTTCAATTTTTATTCTTACAAGGTACATATGTAGTACAGGGAATAAAAAATAATAATCACATTGTACCTGGAATTTAAAAAAAAATGAATGAAAAAAACAGAACTGGGGTATTTGGTAAAAGTACCCCTCCCTTTGTTTATTGGAGTGGCGTTGGGGGTCTGTGCGGAAGACGCGCAGTTTTTCTCAACTCCGTTCAGTCTCTTTTATATTTTATATTTTATATTTTATTGTTTCTTGTGAAGAGTGGAATTATTCCAAGGTTTTGAATTTGAATTAGATATTCCTTTTACAAATAAATCAAACTAGAGGGTAGCATTGAGGGCAATAACCTTGGAAGTTATATTTTGTATAGTTATTTTATATACTATTTATTGCTTACCTAATATTTGTTTATGTCACAATCACGCGTCACCCTAATCCACATCGGGCATCGAACGATCAACAACGCGACTGCGCGTTAATCGGTTTGGACTTTATTTCTATAACCTCAACACCTGAACACTCGAGCACTTGAACACGAACATTTGAACATTTGAACATTTTCCTTTTTTTTTAAAAAAAAAAAGCATTCTTAATATCCCCCAAGTCTCAGACCAACTCTCGATCCCCCCGGTCCTCGGACACGGTCACATACCAATACCCAACCCCTCCTCGATTCCGCCCTTTCGCCCTCGTGGGCTGACCTCACCTTTTGTATTGGGGGACCAACCCCTTGCAACCCTTTTTTTTCTTTGGAAGGAAAAGATTCCGACACCCTTAACACTACCTTTACAAGAGTGTAAACCAAAAAGTGAAACATTCCACACCTATCGCGCAACTTTTGTTATCTTCGGGTATCAACCCATCAAAGTGAAACAGCGCAGACAGGCACGCGTTGTGTTTGTCCAGGGAGAAGTTGAATTCCCCTTGGAGTCCGCAATGGAAGTGGTGTGATTCAGTTTTTGAACTTGCCAGTCGCACCTGCCAACATTTGGGAAACATTCCATTCGTGCCTTCCTTTGCTCGGATATCATATATCGAATATCTTTGATATCCTTGGCTTCCTCTCTTTCCCTTTCTGGACGCGTTGTTGATTTGAACGCGTCAACAATTGGAATTGGGAAGCTCTCTACCTAGGTAAACCTTTGTCGAATTTCCTCGGGGGTATCTAGATTCCCTCTTATATCCAGAGCGCATTTAGTTGTGACGCGCTCTTCATTCTGGACTTGCGCGGCACATTTGACACATTCCCGCGATGGTTGCGACCTTTACGCCGCACCGGGACTCCGGTGGCACACTTCACCTGCCATCGCACTCGGGAATCCATCACGTTGACGCCAGCTCTGCTATCCGCCAACTGAGACGCTCACTTTCGCGCTCCCCCTCCAAGAGCTCAAACTTCTTCCTCAACCCACGTACTCATTCCCCTTCTAAATCTGCCTACATCTCTTCTCCCTTGTCGCCCTCACGGCGCGCTTCGCAGAACAATTTTGTTCTCTTCCCATCTCACCAATCTCATCAGTCGCCTCTCGCTGTGCCTTACCCTCCCAGCGCGAAAATTAGCAGGCCGGCTATGCGTCGACGCACATCACCCCGCAGTCCGGCCAAACGCGCTTTGAGTGTTTCGACTGATAGTGGTAACGCGACTCCAACTCAACCCGCCTCTGTGCCCTCTGGTGAAGAAAATGACTTGACTCTCGACGACCTTGTCGCGCCAAAGCAAAGTACTACCCCAGACAGCCCTTGTTTTATTAACACTCCTTCTGCCCCTTTGGGCGAATCGACTTTTGCGCCCCGACCAACGTTGTCGCGCATTGAAAAACGACGTAGTGGGACTTTTGGTAGCTTTGCGACTGGCAGTCCCTTGAAGCGCAGCGACGGGATTATGAACTTGGACCAAGCATCGCGAGGCAGCCCTTCTGCAAAGCGACGCAGCGTGCACACTCCCAACTGCTCGGCCGAGTTTAGCATTTTCGACAACGAAGTTGAGAATACGACCCCAGAGGGCTCTCCGACCCGCAACGAAATTCCCTCGTTCCCCACGCCTGTCCAGCCACACAGTCCATTTGCGACAATTCCTAAGCGCTCATCTTCTCTACGACGCTCGACCCTACAGCAGCGCGGCGATCGACCGCTCTTTGGGCGACCCAGGGCCGTGGATGATTCAACCGACGCATCACCACCTGAGACGCCATTGTCTGTTAGGCCGCGAATGTCGTTTGACAGCAGCCTATTCCAGCCAGGCAGCGAAAACATTTTCTCTCCTAGGCCTCCAGTCAGCCCTCTTTTCTCCAACTCCCCCGCCAATCCTCCCGCCAACCCCACCGTCAACACTACTCAACCTCCTCGGCCTACTGCGCATCCTCTCTCTCGTACTATTACTCAGTCCTCTTCTGGGTCCAGTATTGAGGATTCCCCCACCCATGAACCAGTTCACAAGCCCGAGGGCCGACGACCAATGTTCAACTTCTCCAAGTCTCTGCCCGCCGGGGCTACTCGTCCTGCCCCCGTGAGTCGGATCGCACGGGAAGAGACAGCAGAGACATTTGCTACCCCGGATAACTTCAGGCTAGTGAAGCCTCTACCCGCGGCATTCATGTCCACCGGTCTGATCTCCAAGAAAAACCGCAATGCGGGAGAGCATCCCGGATTTAACAAGAGCATGCCCGACACACCATGCAAGCGGCCTGTCAACCTTTTCACCGCGGGCCCAAACCCCACGGACCGATTGTTTGACAAGTCACGTCTGGTTCATCAATCAGATGCTGTTTCCGCCTCTCCGTTTAACCCACCTACTACCTCGCGCCCCAAGCCAAGTCCCTTCGCTCGAGGCATGGGAATCTTCGGTAGCAGCTTTAATCGGCCCGAGGCCTCGCGGCGTGGAAGTTTCGCTAGCATTGATGGAGATGAACTGATCCTCGCCCAATCGCCCTCTTCCCGATATGACAGCCAGCCTCTAAATGATGACTTCCCTCCCACACCCACTAAACAGCCATTCCTCCCCTCTCGCACCTACCCTCCCGCCACTTCTCAAATCGCATCTCTGGAACGACTATCCGAGACAGCGAGTCCGCTGCACGAGAAGTTTCTGCAGGCGTCTCCTCATACTCCCCGCGACCACTACTTCCCTCCCGACCCGAGTGGCTTATCGATCTCCGTGCCAAGTGATCATCAATATGTGCAGGAGCATGATCTTCCAGCCACGCCAACTGGACCGCGAGACTCTTGGTCATCATTCCGACGGCCCAGTCTCCAAATCAGCGGCTACCATGTTCCAGATGTGGACCCGACTCTGACATCCCGCTTTGAGAATGTGGAGCTTATTGGAACTGGCGAGTTCTCTCAGGTATTCCGTGTCGCGCAGCCTCATGACGCATCCTTCCCATCTGTCTTCTCTCTTCCGTCAAGCGAACCAAAATCGCCGACCTCCCTCCCCATCGGGTGTGGGCTGTGAAGAAGAGCAAGCAGCCTTATCTGGGGTTGAAGGATCGCGAGCGCCGTATTCGCGAAGTCGAGGTTCTCAAGGCTTTGACCAACTGTGACCATGTTATCTCCTTTATGGACAGCTGGGAGAACAATGGTCATCTGTACATTCAAACGGAGTTCTGTGAAGAGGGTAGCCTGGATGGCTTCTTGGCCCAAGCCGGACTGAAGGCCCGACTTGATGACTTCCGTATCTGGAAGATTCTGCTCGAAATGTCTCTGGGGCTGAAGCAGATCCATGACGAGGGATTCATACATCTGGACCTGAAGCCTGCTAACATTCTGGTCACCTTTGAGGGTACTCTGAAGATTGGTGACTTTGGCATGGCGACCCGATGGCCTGCGGAGGATGGTATTGAGGGCGAAGGGGACCGCGAGTACATTGGACCAGAGATTCTCATGGGCCGATTCGACAAGCCCGCCGATATTTTCTCACTTGGTCTCATCATTTTTGAGATCGCCGGCAATGTGGAACTTCCCGACAATGGAGTATCTTGGCAGAAGCTCCGCAACGGCGACATGAGCGATGTGCCCAGCCTTACCTGGAGCTCGGAGACCAGCATCTTCCGCGATGCCACTGGAAACCCTATCTCGGAAGGATCGTCTTTCGAGGACCTTTGTACTTCCGATTTGGGTGACAACGAATTCGGCGATGATTTCCTGACAAGCCGTCAGCTGAGCAACCCCAAACCACAACGACTCGCACGGAGCGGGGAGTTGATTGATCCGCCCAGCTTCATGGTCGATGCCAACCACCCACAGGCATTGGACGGCATTGTTCGATGGATGATCTCCCCCGAACCTCAGAACCGTCCCACAGCCGACCAGATCCTGGAAACTTATGGAGTGCAATTTATTAACCAACGACGCCGCGCCGGCGCCACCGTCTTCGAGGGTAACTGGGGCCCCGCTGACGAGATCTTGGCCGAAGATGCCGAAATGATCGATGTGTAATTTAATATCCCTTTTACTATTGTGCATATGGAGGGTGTTCCATGCTTGTTTTCCTTCTTTTTCCTTTGTCACCTCTTCCCGGCGTTCCAACTTGGGAGCATTTCCCTTTTTTTTTTTTCTGTCCCATCTTTGATGCCATGTTTTCACGTCACGACATTATCCCCCCTCCACCCCATGCTTCAGCGGTTGAAGCTGGGGTTTCTGTTGCGAGCTGGGCTTTGGGGCGTTTTCGATCCATCTGGTTTGGATCTGGGCGTTACCTTGAGCAATTCACGGATACCACGACTGGAGTTTGCGAAGGGTTCTTCACCCTGTTTCACGGATCTCTTTTACTTTTTCCTTTGTACGATTCCATACCTAGCGTTACGAGATGCCAGAAATGTACCAATCTCGCAGGGTGCTTGCTTCTGGAAATGGCCAAGGCCATTCTGGGATTCTGCTGTATTCGTTCCAACATATCACTTATCGTCTTGTGTCCTTGGAATCAATCCGAGGCGATTATTCTTTCCAGGGCTGATATCTGGTCGGACGGCATGCCTGGTTGGCTTGAAAACATCACTGCTATCTTTGCTTCTTTTCTTTTGCTTTTTCTCTGATGATCAATGTGTGTCCTCTGGGCAGTGATGACCTCCCTATCCATTTTCTTTGAGCGTGATCTCTGCTAGTTTGGTGTCTATGGTTGAATACCTGGGTTCCATGTCTGTGTAGCAATTGTGCAATTACGAACGAAATGATATCCTACGAACATTTTTCAATTGTAGATCTTATTCGATTGTATAGTGTAACTGATTAAACCAGGTTGCGTCTTCCATGGGCTTATATATATAGTATTGCTATAGGATGCATTCAATGTTCTGAGCTTGAGGCATGTTTTTATTTATAGACCATAATGGTAACGGTAATCCTAGGACTTTAATAGTCAGTCTATTTTCCTTGGAATAATATTAAGGATGTAATAATGTAATATATTTCTAATACATGATATCTCTTGAATGATATCTCTTGAATGTTGCATACATATATTCGGCTCCATATATTTCTTGCCACCGGATTTCTTGGCACGAACTTCCAAACTTCTCCAACTTCTTCCCTTTACTCTCTCCAACTTACCCTGCTTGTCTCTCTTTCTGTTGAGCTCGGTTTATTATTCTACTGTGCAACATGCGCTGCCTCTAAGACTCACACCTTGCCTCTCCATAAGAAGCTCCCTGTACATCAACCTCGCAATTCCTTCCCCATAATAACTGTCCATATCACGCACCATGGACAATAAAGATTTCGTGTCGGACAATCTCCTCCGCCTAACGGGCGCGTCAGAGCCCACCGTCGTCGATTTCGTGCTCGCGGCCGCCAGCTCGGCCAAGTCAACATCCTCCCTCCAAGATACCCTTGTGTCCTTCCTGGACGGCATAAATACTAGCCCAGCAGAAATTGGTGCCTTTGCTCGGGACCTCCATGCCCGCATGGGAAAGGGCGCGCAACCCAGCGGGTCTGCCTCCAAACCCGCGACGAGCAAGGTAACGTCGCAAAAGAAGTACCGCTTGGTAGACATGGGCGAAGACCAACCAGAACCTACCTCATCGCTGGGACCAGTCAACGTCGAAGCAGATCGGGAGCGACGGAGGAGACGGGACAGAGACAGAGACAGCGACAAGGACAGGACCAGCAGCAAGCGAGACTCTGAGCCTCGGAGTCGCGGGGAAAAGGATGACAGCCGAAAGCGAGACCGAAGCCGCGATGCAGAGAGCCGCGACCGGCCACGGACGAGAAAACTCCGCAAGAAGGGCTCCCAAGACTTCGAGGATCGATGGGGCGACGAAGAGATCCTCGAAGACGAGATGTACCCGGAGGAATTCGAAGAATCCCCCTCGAAGCGCACGCGACTCGACGATGGTTCCGCGTCTCCTCTCGCGTCACCGGCTGACGATATCGATATCGACCCTAAGACCAAGCAAGAGATCGAGCGCCAACGAGACCTTCGCGAACGAGACGAGTTTGCCAAACGACTGGCCAATAAGGAAAGTAGCAAGTCGAAGAAGATTGTTGAGGATCGGACGCGCGACGGCGAGGCTGCACGACGGCGTGCGCTGGGCGATGATGCCAGCGCGCGGGCTTCGATGATGCCCGATCTGCGAGAAAGGTCCCGACAGGAATACTTGAAGAAGCGTGAGACAGAACGGTTAGCACTGCTGCGGCGCCAGGTTGTAGAGGAGGCCGCGGAGTTGCGTGAGAACCCAAACCTGTCTCGGAAAGAGAAGGAAGAGTTCGCGCGCAACCGAGAGGTCCTTCGTCTCGCCGAGGAGCGGCTTCGGATCGACGATCACCGTGATGGTTATCAGATGCCATCTGACTATATTACGGAGAAGGGGAAGATCGACCGGAAAAAGAAGGAAGAGGCCCTGTACAAGCGGTACGTCGAGCGCGATGAGCTGGGCCAGGAACGCTTTGTCACAGAGCACGAGGAGTGGGAGCTGGAGCAGGCGGCCAAGGCCAAGGCGCAGATCAAAAAGGCCGAATTTGTGGACGAGGGAGACTATGAGTATGTCTTCGACGATTCACAGCAGATCAGCTTTGTTATGGATGCCAAACTCGAGGGCACGCAAAAGCCAATGACGAAGGAACAGCTGCGGTTCAAGGAGCAGGTCGATGCAGCGGAGAAGAAAGCCCTCTCAATGGAGGAAACCCGCAAGAGCTTGCCCATCTATCAATTTCGCGATCAGATCATCCAGGCTGTGGCTGATCATCAAGTTTTGATCATCGTTGGTGAAACTGGTTCCGGAAAAACCACACAGATCCCACAATACCTCCACGAGGCCGGTTACACTAAGGATGGCCTCAAGATCGGTTGCACGCAGCCACGACGAGTGGCTGCCATGAGTGTTGCTGCTCGAGTGGCGGATGAAATGGGCACGAAGATCGGAAATGAAGTTGGTTATGCCATCCGATTCGAAGACAACACCACCGACAAGACCATTCTCAAGTATATGACCGATGGAATGTTACTACGAGAACTGTTGACAGAGCCGGACCTGAGCCAGTACTCGGCCTTGATGATTGACGAGGCGCACGAACGGACAGTGCCCACAGATATTGCTTGTGGTCTGCTCAAGGATATTGCCAAGGCACGACCCGATCTGAAGCTGCTGATTTCCTCGGCGACGATGGATGCGCAGAAGTTCCAGAAGTATTTCGACGATGCTCCCATTTTCAATATTCCTGGTCGCCGATACCCCGTCGACGTACACTACACATCACAACCTGAAGCCAACTACCTTGCCGCAGCCATCACAACAGTCTTCCAGATCCACGTGACGCAGGGCCCTGGAGATATCTTGGTCTTCTTGACTGGACAAGAAGAAATTGAGGCTGCTGAGCAAAGTTTACAGGAAACGGCTCGAAAACTTGGGAGTAAGATTCCGGAAATGATTATTGCTCCTATCTACGCCAATCTCCCGTCCGAACTGCAGACTAAGATTTTCGAGCCTACTCCGCCCAAGGCACGAAAAGTGGTGCTTGCCACTAATATCGCCGAGACTAGTTTGACTATCGATGGTATTGTCTACGTGATTGATCCCGGATTCGTCAAGGAGAACGTGTTCAATCCACGCACGGGAATGGAGAGCTTGGTTGTGACGCCATGTTCGCGTGCCTCGGCCAACCAGCGAGCCGGACGTGCTGGACGTGTCGGGCCGGGCAAGTGTTTCCGCCTGTATACCAAGTGGGCGTACTATAACGAGCTTGAAGAGAACACCACCCCGGAGATTCAACGTACCAACTTGAACGGAGTGATTCTGATGCTGAAGTCGCTGGGCATCGACCAGTTACTCGACTTCGACTTCATGGATCCACCACCGGCAGAGACCATCATCCGCGCCTTGGAGCAACTGTACGCACTCGGGGCACTCAACGACCGAGGCGAGCTGACCAAGGTCGGCCGGCAGATGGCCGAGTTCCCCACGGACCCTATGCTCGCCAAGGCGATCCTTGCCGCCGACAAATACGGATGTGTAGAAGAAGTGCTATCGATCGTGTCGATGCTCGGCGAAGGCAGTGCACTCTTCTTCCGACCTAAGGACAAGAAGATCCACGCGGACAGTGCGCGCAACCGGTTTACCATCAAAGACGGCGGTGACCATCTGACGCTACTGAACGTCTGGAACCAATGGGTCGACTCGGATTTCAGCACGATCTGGGCGAAAGAGAACTTCTTGCAGCAGCGCAGTCTGACGCGGGCGCGCGATGTGCGCGACCAGCTCGCCAAACTGTGCGACCGCGTCGAGGTCGCCGTCAGTACCTGTGGGTCTACGAATATTCAGCCAATCCAGAAGGCCATCACGGCTGGGTTCTTCCCTAATGCGGCACGACTCCAGCGCGGCGGTGACAGTTACCGCACTATCAAGAATGGACAGTCGGTGTACTTGCATCCGTCTAGTACGCTTATGGAGGTTAACCCTCGCTGGGTCATCTACTTTGAGTTGGTGCTTACCAGCAAGGAGTACATGCGCAGTAATATGCCGCTGCAGCCAGAGTGGCTGGTTGAGGTTGCGCCGCATTACTATAAGAAGAAGGACTTGGAGACTCTGGGATTGGACCGCAAGGTGACCAAGGGGCAGGGGGTGGCTGGGGAGAAGAGTCGGGAGTAGATGGGGATATACGGGGATGTACAAATGAAACTATGGAAGCATAAAATATGTTTGGAATAGCTGAGTATGTACGAACATATATACCTAGGTACCTACCTACAACATTGTAGTTGAATAGCCTCAATATCTTATAAAATAGACACCTCAGGCACCAACTCCCCCAGCCAATCACCGCCCGGGCAATTCAAACCGCGGCAAATCAGCCCGAACCTCGGTTTCTCCGCTTTCCCCCAGACTTTCTCGGGATTTTATAGACGTCACGTCCACTTCTTGTTTTCCCTTTCTTTTACCTCTTCCACCTCTTCCACCTCTCAAACTTCCCAATTCAACAAAAATGTCCAAAACGTTCACCCCCGCCGAAGTGGCTTCCCACAAGACCCCCGAGCAGGGCCTCTACATCATCGTCGATAACAATGTCTTCGATGTAACCAAGTTTGTCGACGAGCACCCCGGCGGCGCAAAGATCCTCAAGCGTGTAGCGGGCAAGGATGCCTCAAAGCAGTTCTGGAAGGTAAAGATTCCCTTTCTACTTCTTCTTTCTCTTTAAAACCAACCTGTTATTGTTGTTATGATCGGCTATCGGCCGAGTCGGCTATTGAAAGCATGCAGCTAACACCGCTTAGTATCACAACGAATCTGTGCTGAAGAAGTACTCGCCCAAGCTGAAGATTGGCGAAGTCAAGGATGCGGCGAAGCTGTGAGCAGTCTATTGGGAAAATAAAGGAAATTATTAGACACTTGAGTGTTTGGTTCTGGATCAGCCCACTGCGGGAAATCCCCGGTCAACTGCACAGAGAAATATCACGATGTTGTATTTACACTGCTAGCGAACGTTATACCCGCGATTCGAGTTTGGTCTTTTTTGATTTTGTGAATACTATCTTACTACCCGGAACATGAATAGAACCGAGAATAGAACAATAGAGGCTGGAGACTGAGGTTGAAGGTTGATACTACAGACAGCTTCATTTATACATTATGTTCAGACATATAAACACGAAGATCAATACATATATCCAGGATCTGCTGGGTCGATAGTTGGAATGTCAAAAAAAAAAGAAACGCCCTTCTCCCTCCCGCTGCACGAGAAATGGTATCCGAATCAAAGTGGTATCAACTCGAAAGCGACAAATAGTAAATGACAGGTAATGATGTGTGAGGTGAGTAAAGCAGAGAATAAATATGAATAGGCGACAATGACAAAATAGAAGATGAATATGTCCAGTGACGACGTACGTAGACAAGCCACGGAGAGACGTGGCGATGAACCTGCGCCAAATAGGTAGATGGCAAGTAATAAGTTAGAAAGAAAAAGAAGCAAGGAAAAGGTAGAGAGAGCGCAAGCGAAACTCATCCACTGTAGAATTAGAATCCCCGCCATGGATCATCAGGACGGTATGAGAGCTCACTTCCATGAACCGAAGGCGTGTCAAACTCGTACCGCCTCTCACTCCATTGACTGGAAGACTTGCGGATATGGCGCTGACGAGGAGGCGCACGAGGACGGTTAATCTGTTCGGCATGGTGGTCGATGAAAGCCTCCATACGTACAGTGCCTATATCGAACATGTTGCTGCCCGCCACACTGGAAGCACGGCCACTCGCCTCGGAAGTGCGACGACTGACGCTGCTGCGGCGGCTTCCAATGCCCGGGGGTACGGCTGGGGCCTGCATGGCGGGGAAATGTAGCTCCGAGGAGGCGGCCGTGGTGCCGCTGTGCGAAGACGGCATAGTGCCGGTACTGGAGAAGCTGCGGAGAGCGTGGAGGGCTGGGGGACGGGGCGCGGTGTTGCTGCGCTTGCGGTTGTGGGTTGAGAAACGGGGCACGTGTGGTGCGTCGGCTGCTAGGTCGATACTGCCACCTGGGATTTCGGGGACAGGGGCTGGAGCGCCGGCGCTATTGAAGGAGCGTTTGCCATTAGGCATTGGGCGGGGGCGACCCTTTGCGACGCGGATGGAGTCGCGGATTGGGTTTCGGCGGAGGGAGGCGTGAGGTAGGGTTGGGGATTCTTCTTGCGGGACTGGAGGTAGAGCTGCTAGTTCTTGGAGGCCCATGGAGGAATGGCTAAGGAAGGAAAGGGCCGTCAGCCAGACGTAGTGGCGTTCGATGGTTAGCGCTGTGAATTTCAGAGCGCGCTGTGGTGTCAGCACCAGGATGGAGCGGTTGAAAGGGGTCGAAAAGCTGGCGCCTTTGGGTACAGGGTTGTCATCTTTGACGTCGAGGACGGATTGAATGGTGACTGTAACGAGAGATACTATGTTAGCTTCCACCTCAACCAACTCAGATGAGTCTCCTTGAAGACTTACACTTCCGGCCACTCTTGCCGAGCAAGGCAGGCCCACTCGTAGGCTGTTTACTACTCCACATAATGGACCCTTCGTACGGGGCGAGCCAAACCCATCGCTTATGTCGGGCACCACTATTCGTGATATTTGCCGACACATCGTCAGGGTTCTTGCCCTCCCAATTCTCCTTGGACTCGCCCATCCCGAATGATTTGCGTCGACGGACGTATTTGAACATCCACTCGCCAACCATGGTCTGAGCAATAGCATCAACAACACTGGTCGGCTGCACACCGCCGGTGGAATCCTTTCTTTCGCGCTGTTCCTGGTTCAAGGTATGGGATGGAGTCGTACGGTGCGAGGCACATTTTGTGTGTCCGTACCGCTCGCGAGGTGCTGTGATCTCATCACATGGCATCGGCGGCGGTCGGTATGGTCGGTATACGGGGCTTTCTGGGGAGAAGGTCGAGGTCGACCGTGACGGGGAAGAGCGGGTTTCCGGTCTCTCGGTAATATCTGTTTGGGACATTGCTGCAGCGGATCGCACTCGGCGGAGAGTCGGACGCCGGACAACGGATTGGCGACCACGGTCTGAGAACTGTCTGCCAGCTGAGCGGGTAGGACTTGGCGGTCCGTCGCTGCCGTTGAGCGGGAGGTTGCGTGAGCTAAGACGGATGGGAACGGGGAATGGCGGTGCAATGCTTGAGCCTGCACTGCCGCTCTCGAGGCTTGGTTCGCTGGGACTGCGGGCGCGGGGCTTCTGGTGCGCGGCGGTCCCGCTGGAGATCATGGCCATTTTGCGCATGCCAGGCTGGCGAGTACTCGAGGAAGCCGTGCCAGACCGTTGGGAAGCCCGAGAACGACCAATATCGGGAGGTCTTGACTCCGGGGAGGAAAGCTGCTCGTCAACTTCGGGAAGAGGCATATCGTCCAAGCTGGGTCTTGATTTCGTAGTGATGAGCTTGCCACGGCTGACAGTGTATGCAGCAAATGGGCGGCTGAGCAGCTCATCGTCGGTGAAGACATCACGCTCGCCATGGGGGCCTTCGTCGTCACTATTGTGTTCAAAGCCAGCGAAAAGACTGCTAGACCGTAAAGGTCGTCGAATGTTGGACAAGGCATCATCTGAGAGCGGACCATTGTCGTTGTTACCGGGGTAGGCCTGCACAGGATCTGGACCGGGTGCTCTAGGAGGCTTCACGGGACGGTCTGTCGGCTGATCAGTTATCAGATGTCTCTGCTTTCGTTTTTCGGACCGTGGCGGAAGCGGGGGAGTAGTGTAAGGCTCCAGGCTATGCTGCTGAGGCTCAGGTCGAGGTAGTGCATCTTGAATAGCAGAAGGAAGAAGACTAGCGGGAAGTTTGATAGGGCGTCGATCGATACGGATCTCCTCGGTTTGGATGGCGACGGATCGACAATCAGCAATTGCCCGGAAGTTGGCCTGACAACCGATGTTCTTGGTTTGCGGTGGAAGAACGACACTGTTCCGAGGCGAGGATGGCTCTGAGCCTGGTGGGTGGATAGCAATCATTGGAATATCTATCTTCGATGGGAGATCGTTCGGGGATAAGTTGACACGATTCTCGCCTTGAGCAACATCTGTTTCCGAGACGACATCAGTCTGCGTGGACACCGATGTCATTCGTACCGGTTCTGTTGTGGATTTGACAGGTTGAGGCGACTCGGCCTCGTTGGGCGTCGATGGAGGAGTTGGAGGCTCATCCACTGTTTGACAAGAACTAGAAACCATCTGAGGTGCAACCGCGAGCGTGGTGCTGTCTTTTGTTCCTGGTATGCTCGCGTGCTTGCCGTCTTCTTTTTCGGGCTCTGAAACCGTTTCGATGGACTCAGAATCAAGGTCGTATACAACCTTCGCTTCTATCGTAGGCGATGCAGGAGGTGAGTACTGGATGCCCACATCGCGGTATTCGACCGCCGAGTCAAGTTTCACTGTGCTAGCAAGCCCGAGTTCCCGGGTACGGAACTCCATGGCAGTGGGTGAGTGTAGATCGGAGCTCTGAAGGGACAGACCCAAGATCTTCCTGGCCTTGGAAGAAATACTATGCGATCCCTGTGAGTGAACCGACATTGGACGTTCTTCGGGGAGGGCCTCCGGGGAGGCGGGAACTTCATCGTCAGATGGAACAAACTCGTCCTCTTCATCGAAGTCGAGTTCCTCTGCCAGGTTTAGACCCGAACTATTCTTGACCCCAGGCGCAATACTAATAACCGAGCACCGCACGTTATGGAGTATGACCGCCTCTTCACCTTCTTCCGAGCTCACGCTGGTTACGCTCATTCGTCGGCGGCCTAGGCTACTAGATGCCAGGCTGGCCGAATCGCTTTCTTTATTCTTGTCATGAACAAGGCCACAATTCTCACTCGGATGTGAATGGGAGTGGATAGTCGCCACTTCCTGGGCCGCTGCGACCTCATTCAAAACGGTCTTCAAACGGCCCTCCACTACGTGGACCTTGCGTTCCAGGGCTCGGCGTTCATCCGCCCAGGACTCTTGATCGCGATTCCAGAGTAATTGGGTTCGTTCAACGTCCTCCTCCCGGCTTCGGGCTTTCTTCTGTGCCTGCTCGAGCTTCCTACGAACATCGCCGATGTTCTCAACCGCCTCATCGCGCTCCCGAGCTAGCTCTGTCATCGCAGATGACGTCCCACCTTCCAGTAGTTGGATTTGGTGTTTCAACGAGCGCCCTTCCGAGGTCGCCCGGGAGAGATTCGCGGCCAATGTTTCATTTTCCGTCCTTGATTCGTCCAAGCTCTCTTCCAATCCGTCGATTGCCTTGGCTTTGTTCTCTACTTCTCGCCGCAGCGATAGAATCTCCGATACGAGAGATGCATGGAGAGTAGGTGTGATCCTCCGCGGGTCGAACGGCGATAAGGTATCCTCGGTAATATCGATATCGTCTTCGTCTGTTTGTCCATTGGGGGAGAATGCGGGGGTTGGGAGGCCAGGTGGAGAGGAAGGCGGTGGGGAGGAATCTCGCCGGCGCAAAGACGGTCTCGATCTTGATCTTCCTTTGGATGGAGCTCGAGATCTGGCTCTGGAGGATGGTGTCGGGGACTGGTGGGCCATGGAGGCCGGGGATTGTAAATCGGCCATCTCTCTTTGCGCATGTGCCGAATGAACAGCCTCAAACCATCACCGGGGGCTTTGCTCGCTGGGCTAGCCAGAGCACTTCAGGCACTGGATCCCATCAAAAGACTACCGTAATTCAACCATCCGACTATTAAGTGTTTCGAAGCCGGTGCTGATCTGTCTTCAGAGACAGGTTTCACCTGTAATCGACTGGTCGAACACGGGATTTGGGGGGGGATTCAACACTGGGACTTTGTGGAACTTGGTGGAACGAAGAGGTCAGCCACAGTTACAAGGGGAGACACGCTTGAGCGGGCCCTATTCCGATATTGGGGGAGAGAGAGGCACCCTAACTCTACTTACTCCAGTGACAGACAGGTCAGGCCGTTTTAGTCTAAGAGACGAGTAAGATGTCAACCTGGTATGGCCCCGGCGAAAATAGATCAGTGTGAATGATGTGAGGGTCGATCACAATTAGAGAATCTCTCTCAAGATCCTCGCCAGTAGATCTACGGAGGCAATGATCTGAGAAGAGTTGGGGCTTAGACCGTAGATTACGGGAAAAGACCGTAGGGGGATTTAGATCAGCCTTGCACACCTGCGCATATCGGAAACACGGACGCGAGGAGAGTCTTGGACTTGGCGCCTCAATAAAAAAAGAGGAAAAAGTGCCCAGGGGCGTTCGTTAGGGGGCATATGGGGAAAGAAAAGAATCCACCCGATTAGCCCGTAGGAGTAAGACTCCACTGCAGCTGACACTAAGACATAGGAGCTCCAATCAATCTGAAGATATCCCCTGTAGGAAACGCTTTCGGGGTCTGTTCGCCGGAGATAAACATAGACCGGAGTCTATACTCCATATTGTATCTTCTCAAAGGCCAGGAGAAGCCGATTATCATGGAAACAAAGAAACAAAGAAAAGGTAAAAAAGAGGATTAAAATGGAGCCGTAATCTCGAGAGGGCGAGCTAGTATTGATCAGAAAGGTCGAAAGCCCACTGAAAAAGGAAAAAGAATGTGTATGGAGTACTGGGATTCATAAATTAACTGCCTGGGATGCTCCGTAGGTGCGCGTTTGGATGATGAAGCTCAAGGGTTTCTTGAAGCGGGAAGATCACCCCCTATTTTCCATATTTTCCATATTTTCCTTTTGACGAAAGGCAAATCATAAAAAGAAGAAATGCCTCTGCAATGACCAATGGTGTCGATTCCGAAGACACTAAAATAGCAATGGTTAGCGTTTTAGCGTGTTTGAAAATATAATTAAATGGCTGTGTTGGCGTCCAATTCGTAGCTTGTTTGGGTGACGATCGCCGTAGACAATTTCGCATGAGAGCCGATGAGAGCCTGTGGTCTGGTTTCAGAGTCCCTAGGGTGCATATGTTGCATATTGCATGTTGCATAGTATTGGATTGACGCGTTTTTGTGACGCTTCTGCCCAAGGAGACAACGAAATCGTTAAATAGTCAAAATCATCAAGTGTGTGCGGACATTGTTGCGGATCAGGGGTAAAAACCAGCCCCATCCAAGGTCTCCACTGAGAGCTTCGAAGGACGAACCCACATCAAGCCGAAATGAAGAACCAAACTTCCATTGTTATGGTGTGAAAGTCTGGTACGGAGTACACCGTACATACTCCATGGCCTCTATGGCCTCGGTCTGGATTGGAGTTTCTCTTGCATATGTCGATGCAAGTGCCGGTCGCGCAATTAGCGAACGTTGGAGGCGTACGGAGTACACCAATGATTGGCAATAAATGCTTTATTGTCGTATTCCCATGTACGGAGTACGGAGTCATGTCTAGACTCTGCATGTCAAGCCCTCAATTTGCCATTGAAAATCGGACTAACGGGGCTTGACACGAAGAAGTCAGGAGTCTCCGCGAACCACTGCCACCCATTTGCCCCACTGGTCTCAGGGGATACCACGAGGTACTTTTGGCTCGGACGCGGGCCGTTGACAGGTCGATATTCGCTGATATTTCATATATCCCTGCTCAGTTTCTTTGTTTCTCCAACAGCGCTAGTGGTGAGTCAAGCCCGGAGGCGCAGGGCGATACTCCAACAACACGGGAGGGCCGAAGGTGTACGGAGTACGGAGTACAAAGTATATGGATGCAGGGAAAGAACACTCATAATCAATGAAAGATCGTCGAATTGACGTGATTTGCTTGAGTTGAGAAAGAGAAAGTTGAGGGCGGAAAAAGAACAGGCAGAATGCTCTCCCATGCACATTCCTGAAGACATCTGGACCCAGCACTCGGCATAACCTTGAAAAGCACTCGAACTTATTACAATGCTTGTCCCGAGAGAAACAATCGAATCCCTTCTTAATCCAATAAGATCTGTCCCGCCAGAACAATCAGGCCGTTAGATCTGGAGATGCGAGTAACCGGACTGACTAAGCATATTTGCGTGCCCGAGGTCATTCCAGGAGCATGTGGATAGACTCGATTTCACTCTGACCTACATACACATCTAGCTAGGATCTCAACTTTGTTAATATCCCAACTGGAAAGAGCTCGGTAACCGACATAATCTCGAAAGTGCGGGGAATAGCTGCATATCAACTGTCAACAACTACACCAACATCAACTACACAAAATGTCGACAGACCACCCGCCTCAGATGCTATTTTTCGATACATTTGGCACAGTAGTGTCGTGGCGTACATGTGTCGCGGAAGAGCTGAGCGCAGCCGCCCTAGATGCTGTGAACCATGCCCACAAGGACCTCCCAGCCGATTTGCGGGACCGCGCTGCAGCCATGACCTGGGACGACTGGCTAGCATTCGTCGCAGAATGGCGGCAGACTTACAATGGCTTCACCAGTACATTTGATCCATCCAACGAGTTTGTCTCAGTCGATCAGCACCACTACAATGCCCTTCAGGACCTCCTGCAGCAGCGCGGTCTGGACGGCCTGTTCACTGACGAGAAGCTGTGGGAACTTGCTTTTGCCTGGCATCGGCTCAACCCGTGGCCAGATAGTGTCCAGGGTCTTGAGTTATTGAACCGTCTGTTCGACACTTCTACCCTGTCGAATGGGAATGTCTCTTTGCTGCAGGATCTCCAGCGACATGGATCACTGCCTTTCAAGCATCTTGTTAGCGCAGAGAACTTCGGAGCTTACAAACCTTCTCCGCTGGTTTATAATGGGGCTGCCAAAAAGTTTGGACTGGAGCCAGGCCAGTGCGCACTGGTTGCTGCGCATCTGCACGATTTGAAGGCTGCGAAGAGCTGCGGGTTTCAGACTATCTATGTGGATCGTGAGCAGGAGGACGAGATGTCAAAGGAGCAGGCTGCGACGGCCCAGACTGAGGGTTGGGTGGATATGTGGGTTGATCTTGAGTCTGATGGCTTCCGAGAGGTGGCAAGGCGATTTGGAATTGAGCAAGATTGATGTGCACTCTAGTGTCAACAGAGAGAAGGGCTAAGAAGCAGTGTCGAGTCTTGTTCTGCTGGGCAAGCGTCCATATTTGGGCAGACTCAATGAACACTCGAAAGATAATCGGTCCATTTGACCCAGATTCTAACATGTCTTTTCCTTCTCCCATACCCACATTCCAAATCCCTAGAATCAAGCCCACAAGATATTTAATCTCCGCCACCCTGTAGCTGGAGATGGAATGGGTTCCTGATTTTCGTTAGCGATGTGAAGGAATTCCTGGATTGGAATTTCTTCCAGCGTAACAAGTCGGGTCTTTCGCCAAAACTTGTACCCAAAATATAAGACAAATATAAGGGGAATGTTGAAGTATGACGATACAAATGTTTGAGGACTCCAATTGCCCTCGATGAACACGTAGAATCCGGCAGTAAGCAGAATTGTACTGAACGAAACCAGAGAAATCCATGCTGCATAAGGTTGAAAGGGGTTTTTCCAAGGAAGTTCAGAACGGCTGATCTTTTGCTTCTTACAGCCATAAAAGAACCTCAAATAGATTACCTCTATATTGATCCAATGCACCAAAGAGGCAGCTGAAACCAGTTGCTGGAGCCAGTCAAATACCACGGAAGCTGCGGATATAGTGTCATATACCCCAAGGCAAGAAAAGATCCGACTGCGGCAACTGACATCCAGGGAACACCGAAGCGATTGAGGCGAGTAAATAGTTTCGGGGCATGTCCCTCTTGAGCGAGACCATATAGCGTTCTGGTTCCAACAAGCATTGCTGTCTTCGGTTTAGCAGAAGTAGGGTAGCCGACAGAGTCCCTACTCACCAGAGTTACCAGCGCTCCGTGCACTTGTGACAATGACAGCATTAATGATCGAAGGTACCGTTTTGATCCCGACATTATTGGCAGCGATTGCAAATGGAGACGCTCCGGCATCCCCAGAATTTGACATCAGCCCCTTATCATTGGAGGGGACAATAAGGCCCATCATAAAAATGTGATCAGATAAAATATCAGGATTCTCCAGAACACACGTTTGGCGGCCTTGGGAATGTTGTGGCGAGGGTTCTGCGTTTCAGCTGCTGCAACTGATATGTTCTCGACGTTGGAAAATGCATAAGCTGCACTGCTCAGAACACGCCAAAACCCAAGGAAGCGTCCCCATGAGCCATCGATACCAAGAAACTGCACAAAGGGTCCAGGGTCTCGCCAAAATCGAAACGCCATGGGATAACCCTGTGGGCCTGCCCCAACGGTGATGCAGATACTCTATATGAAAAGCAGTCAGAAACCAACCAGAGCTATCCTTTGCGCAGTGAGACCTACTCACCATGATATTCACACCGACAATAAGAGCAATCTTTAACATCGTAAAGACAAACTCCAACTCACCGTAGATACTGATCAATAGCATATTGCTAATAATAAGCAGCGTACCAAGGACGCTAATCCATACCGCATGGTTAACATCAGACCAAAAGTCGATAATGACAGCACAAGCCACCATCTCAGCCGGCAGTAGGATAGCATTGGCATAAACACTATTCCAACCTTGAGCAAACGCCAGCGCAGGGTCAACGAAACCATTCCGCGTGTCATATAATGCCACCGGAAAGACGCGCTAGAGCACTGAGCTCAGCCACGGAAAATACCACGCAGCAGATAAGCATGCCCACAATGCAATATGCGAGCAACATGCTTAGTGGCCCACCCCTTGCTAAGGATTTTCCAGTCGCAAGGAAGAGACCAGTACCGATCGTTCCAGCCAGGGCTATCATTTGAATATGACGTTGTTTGAGACCTCGTCTTGTGTGAACCAGCTCGGAAATGACTGCGTGCATTTTGGCGTTGTCTTCACCCGCTAGGGTACGTTTGAGGATAGGCCTGGCCTCATTTTCACGTGTGATCTCTTCGTTTTGCTCCGAGACTTGAGCATGGCTGTTCATTCGGTATTGTTTATGGTCACTGATCTGAGAATAGCGTCAAATTTCGCTCCTTCCTCGCGACTGCCATATGTTTGATCCGATCTCAGTTGCCAGAACCAAGTCCGGTCCCCCATCAGATATTCTCCTAGATCATCGTCACTCGTTTGCTTCCACTGATTTCTCACACCCATGACCATCGCATACCCGTCCCTGCATCGCTAAATCAAGTCTGCGAGACTACCAGGCACGTATATCATCCAATCTGCTCGAAATCAATTGATACTGGGAGACCTTAGTGTCGCACCTCAGACATTAAAGTTCCAGAGCGCATGAGAGCCAAGTTGCTAACCAAGTGTTTTGTTTCAAGTAGGATGGCCTCCAAGCCTGAGGATCCGCCCCTTACGAATCCTTGGATCACTAGCGATGGCAGCCCACTCCGGGGGTTCTACTGGACGAGAATCGACCCGAATGTGCAACCTAACTACTGGGTGTAAGCATATGTCCCCAAAGTCCTTCGGTTGATGTTTACTCACGCGCAAATGCTGGAGCCAACGCAAGAAAGTGTGTGGATGCCGACAGCACTCCTCAACCCAGTGGCCGGTTGACCATGTGATGATCGTGAGTATTCAAACCGAGTTACCCCAAGACATAACACTTAAAGACATGGCTAACTCTTGTTGATCTTCCAAAGGAAATCCCTGCATGTGCCTTCAGGTGCCCATATTGCACGGCTCTCGATACCGAGGAGGGGCGACCTGACCCGGGACGGGTAAAGAGACATATTTCGGCAGCGCATATTGTGAGTATACCAGTATAACTACGCATCCTGGTAGCCTCGGAGTGATACTAATATCATTTAGAGAAAACAAGGGGACTTCTATGTGGGACTGCGGGTTTCCTGTAAGTGTACCTCAAAGCCGAAGAGGCACGCATGCTGACCTTTGCTGTCTTTGTTCTCAGATTCTTCCTAATCCAATGTCGTCTCGATTCGCAGTGAAGAGGAAGCCCCGTCTGCGACCCAACGGTTAGAGTGTGCACAAGAATAGTTCGCCATAGCTATCTTGTGGGCCTACTAAAAGGGAACATTATGAACAATGAAAAATCGAACTCTCAATCAATCCTCTGGCAGAGCCTAGACCTCCATAGTAGGACTTGTTTTTATTCAGTATGATACTGGCATCCACGAGTGAAATAAGTGCAATGAGTAGATAGGAGTGTATGATAAGACATACCCCCTTGCTCCGATGCCAGAGGGATATTTTGGTTAGTTTCTTGGTAGGTGTAGTGGACGACGATTCCAAATTAACTGTTTGCCCTCACTTGGGGGGGGGGCTTGCTTCGTTTCAGTAATGTCAGTTGAGTGATTGTCGACTTGATTGCCTAGGCGGCATTGGGATTCTGCAACTTAACAGCATCAGCACAAGCCCTTTATTTAGGCCATAAGTTCCAAGGTTCTTTGTGATTACTTCTTCCGCGACACCTCCATCGCGCATCACGGTCATTCTATTATCTTTCTTGACGGCAGAAAGACGATGTACAATCGAGATCATGAATCTCCCTTCAGAGCAACGCCTAAAGGCTGTGAAAGTTTACTTCTTCTCCCAAAGTCGAGGGAGAAACTGTAGTTTCATTGAGACACGACCTTAGAATCTCTAATTAGACCCACGCGACCCCAGCTCACTGCTTTTCATTGCCGCTCAATGAGGTTCTGTTGGAAGTTAGTTCTTGGTAATACAAGGGTAAAGGTACATAGATACCTTCAGCTGTATTCAACTTTTTCCGTTTCACGTTAGTCAAGAGGTGATATGGGGATGACCGAGAAACACGAAACACGAAACTAGAATTCCGATATCGGGAATTGGTAATGTAATACCTAAATACCTGCCAGTAATATATATTCAAGCCCTAACTTCCATCTATACCGTTCTTCGCGAAGCCGGTATCGGAATAAGTCCGTGATAGCTTCTTATCTGATTCTCTTATCTGATCTGACGCACATTGTTAAACCAATCTGCACCTGGGTATTACTACCTGCGGCATCCAAAATCTCATAATGCAACTCAAGCTACTCACCTCACTGGCCCAGGGACAGCCCGGTGTGTTACACCACTGCGTACGCCACCCACTCCGCAGCTAAGCCATCCGCACTGCTAATGCCACCTCAGACCGAAACCCTCGTCGCTTTCGAATACACCCGCAGCCATGTACCCAAGCCCCACACACTCGTCTTCGTCGGCGGGCTAGGCGACAGCCTCGGTTCAGTCGACTATTTGAGCGACGTCGTACGCGCGCTGGACCCATCCCAATGGAGCGTATTCTCGCTGATCCTATCTTGCGCCGGCGGCGGGTGGGGCATGGGACGACTGGGCAAAGACATCGACGAGCTATCTCAGTGCGTGTCGTACATTCGCAAATACAAGGAGCCCCAATTTGGCGCCGGAAAAGTGGTCATCATGGGCCATTCGACAGGTAGCCAGGACGTGATGCACTATATCAACTGTCCCAACCCACGGCCGGCACACCCCGTCTTCGACCGCCACTGGAAGCCAATTGTGCGTGAACCTGTTGACGGGGCTATTATACAAGCGCCTGTTTCTGACCGCGAGGGTATATTATGGGTTGTGAAGAGTGGCACTGAACGTGATAGCCCGGCCAAGATGCGCGCGATATACAATAAGGCTGTTGCTGATGCGCGGCGGGCGACGTATGAGGATCATGATCTTGTTGATACGGTTGTGCCGTTGTCTGTGACGTCGCGGATTGGGTATCCGCCCTCTGCGCCGGTTAGCAGTCGACGGTTCTTGAGTCTGGTTAGTCCGGATAGCCCGGAGGATCCGTCTGAGGATGATCTGTTTAGTTCCGATTTGAGCGATGAGCAGTTCCGTAGGACATTTGGCATGATTCCGGAGAGGGGTTTGCTGAAGCAGAAAATGCTGGTGCTGTACTCCGGGAGGGACCAGTCGGTTCCCCCGTGGGTTAATAAGGAGGCTCTCTTGAAGAGGTGGCAGATTGCTGCTGATGGGAGTGGGCGGCAGATCTGGGATCCAAGGAGTATGGTGATTCCTAATGCATCACATGCGCTGAGTGATAGCGATCAAGCGGAACCGCGGCGGATTTTGGTGGAGAGGGTGACGGCTTATTTGAATGATATTCAGCGAGGGTGATTTCCGCTGAATCAGTGAGATTGTGTGTTGTTTCGGGGTTGTAAATGTGTTTATATAGTGTGATGGGAACATTTCGATATTTAAGATAGTACAAGCTGAACAATGTCTGGGGTCTGGGATACCAACCTTGGAAGTCTTCTATTTCTTCGTTGCGGCGTCATTCCAACACCGTCAGTGTCTCTCATATGACATTTCCTCGAGTGTTCAATGAGCAATAGAAATATACATATGCTGCCACGTTTCATGGAGCCATACAGCACCTCCGTAGAGCTTTAGATGTGACAATCTAAAAATGGTTATAGTTATAGTACGGAGTAGATTAAACGGCACTGCCTAGAGCCCACTCACTAGCAGTATGGAATATATTGACAGATTTATATTGACTTCAAGCTAAATCGCAGCTAGTATCTGAACCCGAAAGATATTACGCTAACTATACAGCCGTGTCACAGATATATTACTTTTCCTGAAACCCGTTCTGCATCATCACGGCTTAGATATCAAGTATGTCCACTTCTATGATGCCATTTGACACTATGCCATACCGGTGACCAATACCCCATTGATCACATTAGACTAGATGATAGCCCCTATCGAACACTAAACATAATGACATGATCTTATTCTTCCCAAAAAAAAAAGGGAAGTAGTACACAGTACTACCGAGGTACAAGTGCAGCTGATGAGTCTAAAGACTAACCAAAATGGTAATAAAGTTGCAATAATGCGAGATCATGCTTGTAGCTTAAGCCTTTTGACCACATGGTTTTCTCCCCTTTCTCCACAAATAATCGTCCTAGTGATGTACCTATTATTGAGCTTTGACACGCTCACCTGATGTTGAACTGGTTCCACCGGCATTGGCCCAATCAATAGCGTAACGGGAAGATCATATTATTGATCCAGCATGCTTTAGAGGCATACCATCCCTGATCAGGGATCTTTCGGGGGCTTGGCATGTTGAGATCGACATCTACATCTGCAATATACAGGGTGAAGTATACATGTGATCCGATTTTGTGAGATACCCGAGGCACGAACATGGTCAACCTTGGGCAGTATCCAAGCCACGGATCAACGAGGATCCCCCAAGATTGGGCCTCAAGGGATAATCTTGCAATGTCACATCAGTCCATTCGCAACAGTCAATTAGTTTCCCAAGGGCCAGTCTGCTGGGAACCTGCCGATCGCCGGACGCCCAGACGCACGATGGATGCACACATCCACAATCAGATGACAGGATCAAGGATTTACGGGACATGACCAAAAGCCGTTGCATCATGCACGTCAGTATAAGGCAGGTGCATACCAAATCCCGTCACCGGTAGTCCTTAGCCGGTATGAACAGGATTCGAGATTAAAATCCTGAGACCAGGGCGAGACCGGACCGTTGAACGGCACAGAGTCAGCGTTCCCCATATATAACGGCCAAACGGGAGGAGCCGTTGGACCAACCCCTGGCCCTTCAATCAAATGCACGGCCACCATTGGTACCACGGGAGGAGCTTTCCCTTAATAGAATACTACTGGCAAGTCAGCCGTTGGGCCGGGCCTTTCCGTGTGAACAGGGGGGGTGAAACAATTCATTGGGCGTGCCCCAACTGGAGTTGAATATGCTGATATCTGATATACAAAAGGGGGTAACAAAGATGCTTTGAATACACATCGCCAACATACAGTTTGTCATACAGTTTGCGGTTCTCTTGGAAATTGAGAAGAGGCCGTGGCTGTATCAAAAAGAAAAAGAGAAAAGCCTGGAGAGCAAGAGAAACCAATATGGTTCCGTCGGGACCCGGCCTATTACGTTCAACCAAAAAATAGTGGATTGGAACAGTTTCCCCGATATAACCCCCCTGGCCCGCGGCCACAGAACTGGGACGGGAAACGGAGCCATCCCGGGCCCTATGAGTTGATGCCCAACCAGTTGCCTACTCAGGAAATAGAGCGGTGGATTCTATGAGAGGAAAAGAAGGAAAAAATCTGAAAGTAAAAGAAACGGGGAAAAAAGGAAGATGGATCATAGGGAGTACATACCCACCTTCCGAACTTCCTCCCGTTGTCTTGTCCACCTTTTGTGGCTCGCAAGGCCTTCGGACGATCTATGTATCAATGGGGACATTTTTACGTGCTGTTCCGTGGGTGGACATTCTAATGACATGAAGCCTCTGACATTTACGGGTGATTATAGGTGATTATAGGCTATTTGGACCTAGCTAAAATGTTAAGTATGCCAGATTGACGCGGACAGGGGACAGAGAGACTACCCGGGAAAATGCAAGTGGCAGGGATAGAATGGACAGGGGTAGATAGGCAGGGGGAGAACGTGGAAGGCAATAACGAGAGCCAATAAGTAAGCCAAGACGCGATCCTAAACTAGTTCGAGGTTGGCGTTGAACTTTTAAAGAGATGGATGTTCCGGAATCCAAACTGCAGGGTATGGTTTAGGACCCATCGTGGGATTCGTTTGACTTGCGCTATTGGGATAGCGTCTCCCAGGGCCATGGAGAGAGGGAGACTTTATAAACTGCTCCCGGGCTATACCTAAGTAGGTGTTAAAATTTTAAGGGCTATACCCAAGTACAATATTCGAATACTTCGTACTCCGTACGTTGATAGTAATTAACGAATTCTTTTTTTTAAAAACACCCAGGGAAATGGGGCACCGCACAAATTTAATGAATTTCATCGAACCGGTTGGGACTTTAGATAATTCTATGTAAATATCCAATGGATAATTATTATAGTGTACATATTTCATGGTACCTAGGTACCTACCTAGGTACATAGGTATGTTGTAGATAGTAGACTAAGCATGAAACCATATAGATCGAGTCTTCCACGTGCAGACTGGGGTTTGAGAATAGATGAAATGTTATAAACAGTTTCTAACCAAATTTCCTTTTAATTTTTAAGAAAAGCCAAAGAGAAATAGGAAGCTCAGCTTCCTCTCCCCGCAAGGAAATGAGCTTCAAGTCCGGGATTATCCACTGTGCCCTGTGCGTTTCTCCTTTTCCCAGTGGGACCTTCGGGACCTGGACTTTTCTTTATTTTCGAGCCTTTTTTTTCTTTAGAAGTTTTTCTTTTTGCTTTTTACTTTCTCCGAGATCGTCTGATCCGTTCATAAGGGATTTTTAATTCTAGAGATCTTCGGATGTATAACATATAGTATAAGATTATAAGACTATAAGACTATAAGATAAAGGGTATAAGTGAAAAAGCACCCTAGACTACAATGTGGATATAGGGAAAATGTACTCCGTAAGAAAAGTGTATGACTTCATGGAGCTGTCACTGAAGGCGTTTGGCTTAATTATAAGTTTCCCCCGTATGATGTCTCTATTTTTTGTCCTTTTATAGGTTTAGCTTTGATTTATTTCACATCCGAAACGGTCTCGGAGTTGTAGAGAAAAGTCGAGTAGAGAGGAATAGGAAGAGAACAGGGAGGATCTCGGGAAAAGTACGAAATTTCTCTTTTTTTTTATGATTTTATATTCTCTATATTCTTTATGTTCTATTTTATATTCTATTCTATTCTATGTTTTCATATCTAATTCTTTAATATGTTCAATATCTTTCTATATTCCCATCTTCCTTATATTACCTTCCCTTGAACCCCTCTCTCTCTCTCTCCCCACTTCGTTCCAGCCCCCCGGACCAGACTTCGCACAATCCCCCCCTCTATCTCTCTCTTCTCTAATTCTCTTTTTTCCCTCTTTTCTCCCCTTCTCTATTCCCATCCCTTTTGCGTCATCCTACCGGCAACAATTGGGGGTTGCTGTGAATCGCGTGGAAGCTCCCGCTTTTCTTTTTCGCCCCCCGCCTGGAACGTGGGCCACTTCACTTTCCCCTCCTTGCGACTTCGAACCTCCCCTCTCTTTCCCCTGAAATAATTATAGGTATGTCGCTTGCAAGCTGCATCGCTATGAAGGTACTGACTTTTCTAGCTTGATTGTCTTTGTTTCTTCTCGATCTGTTCTCAATTCCAGTTGCCATGGCTGGAAAAATGACGTTGTACAAGCTGGTGGTGTTGGGAGACGGAGGTGTTGGAAAGACCGCCCTTACCATTCAGGTTGGTCGACCTTGACACTTTGACGCCTGGAGAAGAAACCCGACTAAAACTGTACTAGTTGTGTCTTAATCACTTTGTCGAAACATACGATCCAACCATCGAGGATTCATATCGCAAACAAGTCGTGATCGATCAACAGTCGTGTATGCTCGAGGTGCTGGACACAGCGGGTCAGGAAGAATACACCGCGCTACGAGACCAGTGGATCCGGGATGGCGAGGGCTTCGTGTTGGTGTACAGCATCACATCACGCGCCTCCTTCTCCCGCATCACAAAATTCTACAATCAAATCAAGATGGTCAAGGAATCCTCAAGCTCCGGCTCCCCCTCCGGCCCTAGCTATTTGAACTCGCCCATGAACGCCTCATCGGGTCCCGCAATGCCCGTGCCTGTCATGCTAGTCGGCAATAAGAGCGACAAGGCTGTTGAACGCGCAGTCTCAGCACAGGAAGGCCAAGCATTGGCCAAGGAGCTGGGATGTGAATTTGTCGAGGCATCTGCGAAGAACTGTATCAACGTGGAGAAGGCCTTCTACGACGTTGTCCGCATGCTGCGCCAGCAGCGACAACAGGCGGCAGGTGGGCGTGGCGCAGACCGTCGCCCGACAGGCTTCGGATCAAGCCACCGCGATCGCGACGCAGGCCCCGAATATCCCAAGTCCTTCCGGCCCGACCGGTCGCGACATCGCAGTCGGCTTCAGTGTACTCTCTTGTGATCGGCCGGGTCCGTCCGGGAGGCGTTGGACTCCCCACTGAAATAATGGCTGTTTCCTTTCTCTCTCTTCCTCTCTTTTGGTCCCGGGTGCATCTGGAGGGTTCTGTCTTTTGGTTACCTCGTTCGGCGTCGGTGGTCCTTGCCATGCTACATTTTTTACGCTCACATTTTGAAGGGCTTGAGAACTGGTGTGGGGATTGAGGCCAGTTCTTGCAAGCCTTGAGCGTAAATCTTTTTGTTTTGGCTTTTGCTTTGCTCTTTGGAAATGCGCCCAGACATGCAGAGTGGCTGTCTAGATTTCCACAAGCTCCCCTTACTCTTTTTCCTTGACGATCGTCTCTCTTCTTCGGTCTCTGCTTACCTGATAAGCTGCGATCGGAGAAATCTTTCGGACACGCCTAGGAGCACCCCCCGAAAGAAACCAAAAAAAAAAGGCGGCGAAGCCAGAAGATCGCAGTCGCGCATTAGCAGGCATTTCGATATGATACCCTACGACTGAGCTTGTTTTATTTGCTTCATTTTTCAGCCATTTATGCCATATAGACAATTGATAAAGGTGTTTCTTTTTTCTTTGTTCTTTTCTTTTCTTTTCTTTTTTTTTTTTCACTATAGAAAATCCGAAGCAAAATTACCAGGGTACAAGCGTAGTACCACATTCCAGGCCGTACTTGACACTGCGCATGAGGTACCCTTCGGGTACTATCTGGGTACAACCTGCTGGATAAGGAAGAAAGTGCGGGGGAAAAAGCACGGACTCGCCTCGGCTGCATCCGGGGGATCTCACCAGGGCTTCACCTGGGCACCTGCTGCCCTTTCCCATTTCCCCCCCGCAAATGGCGCACAGACATGGACTTCTCTTGTCGATCTGTCTCAACTTCTTCCTTCCCCCCGTGGCCAATCGCACTCTTCGATCCGAAAGACCTCGGGTATCATCGCTCCATATCAGAGCTCCAGAGTACTGTTTTGTCTTGTGTAACTTGTTTCTCTCTTAGCTTCTCAAATCAGCTTCAGATCTGAATCCGAATTCTACCCAAAATGTCTCCGCACCCCCAACCAACAACCCACTCACACTCCCTTGGCGACCCGGAAACATTCTGGTCCCATCACGCGGCCAGACTCCACTGGCACCGCAAACCTTCACGTGCCCTAACACGGAAGACAAAGTTCCTAAGCGGAACCGAGTATGAGCACTGGTCGTGGTTCGCTGACGGCGAGATCTCCACAACCTACAATTGTGTCGACCGGCATGTGCTCGCAGGCCATGGCGACAATGTTGCGATCGTATGGGAATCGCCAGTTACCGGTGTAACAGAGACGTATACTTATGCCCGTCTACTTGATGAAGTTGAGGTGCTTGCCGGTGTGCTTAGGGAGGAAGGGGTACAGAAAGGCGATGTTGTTATTATCTACAGTATGCAAACCAACAACTTCGTCATCGTACAAGTGGGGAATCATTAAAAACAGCCAAAATTGACCACGTATCGCATCTAGTGCCAATGATCCCCGCAGCCCTAGTAGCTGCGTTGGCAATAACCCGCCTAGGCGCAATCCACGCCGCCGTCTTTGGTGGCTTCGCCCCGCAAGCTCTAGCACAGCGCATTGAGGCTGCGCGTCCGAGAGCTATAATGACAGCATCATGTGGAATAGAGGGGTCCAAGGGGCCCATTTCCTACCGACCGCTCGTCGAGGGCGCTGTCAAGGCAAGCAGCTTCAAGCCGAGCAAGGTCATTGTCTGGCAGCGTGACCAACTCCGCTGGAATCAGCCCGATAAGCGCGGTGGCCAGCGTAATTGGCAGAGACTCGTTAAGAGTGCACGGTTCCGTGGGGTTAAGGCTGGACCTGTCCCTGTTAAGAGTACGGACGCGCTTTATATTATTTATACAAGTGGTGAGAGATTCTTAGAGCGGAATCCTGTTCCTGGTCTCCTTTCATTTATACTCACATATTTCCACAGGGACAACTGGCCTCCCCAAAGGCGTCCTCCGCGAAGCAGGCGGGCATGCCGTGGGCCTGGAACTCTCCATAAAATCCCTCTTCGGGATAAAAGGTCCCGGGGACACAATGTTCTGCGCATCAGACATAGGCTGGGTCGTCGGACACTCGTACATCCTCTATGCACCGCTGCTAGTCGGCGCCACAACCGTCCTGTTTGAAGGTAAACCCGTCGGCACGCCGGATGCAGGAACGTTCTGGCGTATCATCGAGAAACACAATGTGAATGCGCTCTTCACGGCACCAACCGCTATGCGAGCCATCCGGAAAGATGACCCGGACAACCAACTTATCGGTGAGGTCGGGAAGCGGGGAGGATTGAAATCGCTCCGTGCGCTTTTCCTCGCCGGTGAGCGTAGCGAGCCGGGTATTGTTAGCTCATACCAAGACCTGCTTGGTAAGTATGCCGCGGACGGTGCGCTTGTTATTGATAACTGGTGGTCATCTGAATCCGGATCCCCGATTACGGGTGTTGCCTTGGACGGGAGTGCTGCCCTGACTAGTCTGGCATCCGGACCAGATCATTCTCCCCTCACGCCCCGTCCCGGCTCAGCAGGCTTCCCAATGCCTGGGTTTGATGTCCGCATTGTTGATGACGAGGGTAACGAAGTCCCGCGCGGAACAATGGGCAACATTGTTATGGCTCCGCCGCTCGCCCCGTCAGCGTTCACAACCCTCTTCGAGGACGAAGAACGGTTTTACCGTGGGTACCTTAAGCGGTTTAATGGCCGCTGGGTTGATACCGGTGATGCGGGGATGATTGATAAGGATGGCTACGTGCATATCATGTCGCGCAGTGACGATATCATCAATGTTGCCGCGCATAGGTTCAGCACCGGTAAGGAATTTGAGTTTCCTCGCTCCCCAGGGCCATGCTCTGAGGATACGTGATCTGACCCATTTCTATAGGATCCATTGAACAAGCAATCCTCTCGCATCCGTCGATTAGCGAAGCAAGCGTCGTTGGTATCCCCGACCCGCTAAAAGGCCACCTGCCCTTCGCATTTATCCAGCCCAAAGCTGGCGCGGTCCCGGGAGAAACTGGGCCTCTTCCGGCAACACCTAGCCCGCAGTTATTTGCCGAGATTAACTCGCTGGTTCGCGAGCAGATAGGGGCCATTGCCTCGCTGGGTGGGATTATACAGGGTCGGGGGATGATTCCCAAGACGCGGAGTGGGAAGACGCTTAGGCGTGTTCTTAGGGAGCTTGTTGAAATTGGTGTGAAGGGGGAGTATGCGGCGGAAGTTAGTGTGCCGCCTACCGTCGAGGATGCGGAGGTTGTGTCTGTTGCAAGGGAGAGGGTTAGAGAGTATTTCGAGGAGAAGGCGAAGGCGAAGTGGGTTGGGAAGTCGAAGCTTTAGATGGCGGGATAAATACTTGGATATGGTCATGATTATATACGTCTTGGACTGGTCTGCTTGGGCTGGTGCTTTGATGAAAGAGGAGAATCATAGACCGACACTGACAGGAATGGTTTATAGACTGATTGGACGTTTCGGTTTAAAGCTAGGGCATTAAGGGGTCCTTTGTGAGATGCTATGGCCGTGCTTTTCGTGCTAGTAGCTATAGAATAAAATATATTCGGCTTGAAATATGTACGTAGGCTACCTAGGTAGGCCTCTGAGTATCCCTTTCTTTATATAGGATGGATCCCGTGACCCGGTATTTAGTGCTTGCTTCCATCCTCTATAGGGGATTGTTTCCAGTCTGTTGTTTCATGAAGCCACTGAAGAATTGCGACATCTGCTCGTAGTCATCGACCTCTCCGATCCAACTAACATACTGATCCGGGCGAACAATGACACTAGCACCGCGGTTGAGATCGATGCCATAATTTGCGTAAGCCTGACCATGACCCTCATGATAAGACTCCTCATCGACAAAGACTTTCCAGTAATCCCATCCCATGTCACCATGGTGGGGGTGGAACGCTTCCGGAAGATCGAGAAGTTCGATGTCTCTTCGTGATCCGGAATGAACCGTCAAGACCTCGATCACACTGTCAATAGGCTTGCCTGGTGGTGTGAACTGGCGAATGAAAGAATCTGGCCCTCCCAAAGAGGCGCCTAACTTTTCGAAGCGTTCCATATTTTGCGGCTCGGTGAGTCGTCCAGGGAAAACTATCACTCGCCAGCGTCCGTTGCTCTTCAATAGCTCCTGCAGATGCCATGGGCGTGCATCGGCATGGTTCAAAACCTTGAAGCTAGGTATGCGTTTGCCGATATCAATTTTCGTGGCCAGCTCTGGCTTACTGACGATCGTGTTATTGCCTTGTTCTGCGGCATCCGATTCCTTCGCAACGAGGATACTGGCAGCATAGTTGACAGCTGCAAGAGTGGATGTTAGTACTAGAAACTTTTCAAGTGTCAAAAGAAACTCACCTATGCCGCTTGCAAATTCGTTTCCTTTTTCAAAAGCGCTTTTGAACTCTTCCATACTGACTCCCTCTTCATCCATGATGTCCTTGGCTGGGCGTCCAGAGAAAAGCCTCGAAAAGCGGTGATCGAAAGCGATCAAGTCCTGCGCAATCTGCTTTCTCTCAGACTCATAGGTTCGCAGGATAGAAGGTCCGCTGAGGCCGTTGATGACATGGGCGAGCTTCCACCCCAGATTATACGCTATTCAGAATGTGAGAATTAATTTTAAACACATTAGAGTTCAAAAACTTACTATCCTGCATACTGACATTCATACCCTGTCCAGCCTTGGGAGAGTGCGTATGGACAGCATCACCTGCCAGGAAGACGCGATCGCTTTGCGAAAACTTGTTACTCACCCGCTGTCCAATCTGGTACGCCGTCCACCAGTCGCAATACGCGTAATCGAGCTTATATGGGTGCACGATACGTTGGGCGGATTGTAAGATGATCTCCGGGGTGATCCAGGACCGATCAGCTTTGGAACCATTCTTCTGGGAATCCGTCGCCTGGAGCTGGATGTAGAGTCGAACGAGTTTATTCTCGCGGGGAATCACCATCAAGCTACCCGCATTCGCGGAATGAATAGCGCATCGATGGCGGATATCCGGGAAATCCGTGATGGGGACAATGTCGAGCACGCCCCAGATATAATCGGTTGAGCTACCTTCCAAGCTAAAGCCGACCTGACGGCGTACCCAAGAGTGAGCACCGTCACAACCGACCAGGAATTTAGCTTTGATATGCTCGACTTCGCTGCTAGTTTGATTCCCTTTGGCCTCGGCCGCTTGAATGAGGTCCTCGGTGTCATCAGCAACCAAGTTACTTCGGAAAAGTCCATCCTCGATTACTGTTTGCTGGCCATTAGAAGATTTCTGATGTTGCTGCCGCTGTTGGGGTGTGGATTCTTCCTCGGCCAAGGTACGAAGCGTCACACTGATAGGGTAGTCCTCGAAATCGCCTGCTTTGGCTTCGTCGAAATCGAAAGACGTGGGCAACACCCCGCGCTCAACACGGATGTCACTATGTTCCTTGATTGAATCGAGGAAGAATCGCTCGATGCGACCCTGGTGCAGCACGATCTGTTGGAAACGACTGAGTCCAGGAATAGTGTCTGGGATGCGGTTACTTCGTTGAAGACGGCCATCCTTGTCAGGATTCCAAAGACAAATCTCCAACATATGGTTTGCCTCGCGCCATGCGCGGTGGGCGAAATCAAACGAGTCAAAGATTTCCAGAGTGCGACATTGCAGACCATCCGCCTGACCATTGAAGACCTATACTGGAGTCAGTATGCACCTGGATAGCGGCTCGTATCGGTACGAGGATATACCTTGGAGCCACGCTTGTCCACTATACGGGTCTTGACTCCGCAGCGACTTAGCCAGTTGGCGAGCATCAGCCCCGCTGGCCCGGCACCGACAATGAGGACATCTACATGGTCTTCTTTAGCTCTTGTATCAACCATTATGAGCTTTGGAATTTCAGATCAGAAATGCGAATTTGGTATCGTTTCCTTCCAATTATCAACCGGTTTTTGAACTAATTGAAGTCGGAGAATGTGGGGGTGAAACGCTAGGGCTCCTCCAGATTACCCCACGACAGCCCGACGGTCCTGGAGGGGTTCTGCAAAAGTACTCCGCTTGATAGGTCGGGTTCTATTCCGGAAAGACCTTCAATTTCCGATGGCTTCGGATGCTGCCGATGAAGATATCAAAGTTGAGCAGTCTGTACCAAGCGCATACCCCTCGCGGCTACGTGCATCTACCGAGCACCTGCGTGTATTAGGGGGTGTGCACTTGGCACGGAGAAAAGGGAGGGGACTTGTATTCAAGAGATGAGCTCCCAAGAATTATACTATCTAACCTCGAGTCACTCATATCAGCTGGAATAATGGCATCAAACACGGTATAGAAATGAGAATGTGTTTAGTATAGGGATGAAACTGTATCCTATATTTACTTCGAGATTCTCGGCTTATAATTACCCAGAGCTACCATGTAGTACTTCAATAATACCTGTGTAGAGGAACAATAAGCCAGTGGTCGTGGCTTCGAATATTCAGTGTTCAGTGTGCCTTACGGAGGCGCATCGCGTTATCCCGCAAATCTGGTCGAAATGGACAACAAAGCTACTCCGGAGATGAACAGCAAACGTTTTTCAGCTCTGTCGGGGCCATTTCCCTATAAATCAATAGAGTGTATCTTTCTCTTTTTATCTCCAATTAAACGACGCTATCCCGGTCTTGTCAATGAAGAAGTCGACAACCAGCATTTACCAGGACTGGGGGCCGTCGGGATATACTCCAGAGAGACAACACAACAGTTGATATATTCGTATAGGTGATCATTTTGTGCGATTTAAAATGAAACGCCACGCAGGGCTGTATAGAACGAGTCTTGGGGTAGCGTCTTTCAAGAAGTATCCAACAGAGACATGGATCCTCTTCTGCAGGTTCAATTGTTTCAAATATTCGATGAGTGCCGGAGACCAGGAAATGGGCCTTTCCCGTGAAATCCAGACCGAGAGGGATCTATTCTGTTCGTGTGTGGAACTCGATTCCAGTAGCGTGGTACTTATTTTGCTGATGTTCCTGAATCAGTCATCTCCTCTCTACCTAGCTCCCCCCCCATGTGCTGGAGGTGCTGATTGATCCCGACAACATTCTGGTCCACTCGCTCTCGAATTTTAGCACGGAAAGCATTTGAAACAGGATACTTTCCCTATCGAATTGCCTTCCGCTCAACCGCAGAGCCTCGGGGCTTCGGCTTATCGAAACCCTATATTGTAGGGCCGTACAAGCCTTCCCTTACAAACACATCGGATGCAATATCAATGGCCATTAAGATCTAACATTGCGTCGACGATATAGGGAGTATTAGCAGAGAAAATTGCAAAATTGCATATTCTTGTTCTCGCCCTGAACATATTCCAACAGCCTTACCATAAATTGAAAGTGGGAAGACCCTCGGAGGTTTGGCCCGAAACGGAAATAACCTTCGCCTCAAAATTTGGCCAGGCTTTTCGTTTCAACAGCGATCTAAGACTCGAACTAAACAAAGTAAAAGATCGACTGTTCCTGATTATCGTTGATGCGACTTGATACAACGTAGTTCGTCTCTCTACGGAACTTTACTCCAACGGGCCACGGAGTATTCCCGGCATTTGAATGCTTATCTTGTTGGGGAACGGTGTCGTATAGCTATACGTCCTGCTCAACAAATTAGAATTCGGTCACTTCCCGGACCTGTTTCCTTTCCAGGTCTTCTTGACGGATCAGCTTTATGGCTAAGGATACTCGAAACAAAGGGGCTGCTCTAAAGTAGACTGAGCGAGGAAGTGGATTTGAGAACCCCCGCATACCTTCTCTTGGGTAAGTAGATAAAAGAGTCCACGCCTCCGTAGAAGGTAAACTTCTCTTTTCCTCGAGATACAACTGATCACGATTTTGTAGTCCAACACCTACAAAATGAACTTCAAACTCCTGTCCCTCCTCCTCGCCGGCCTAGCTGCAGCAGGCCCAATCGAGCAGCGCCAGAGTACCTAAGCACCTTCACTCCATCTATCCCAACCTCTAACTAACCAAATATCTTTCAAAGCTTCATCCTCAGGCAATGAGCTCCGTGATGGTCCCTGCCAACCAGTAACCTTTATCTTCGCCCGCGCCTCGACTGAACAAGGCCTCCTCGGCGGCTCGACCGGCCCTGCCGTCTGCAACGACCTCAAGAGCGCCCTTAACCGGGAAGTTGCATGCCAGGGCGTGGGGCCCAAGTACCAGGCGACACTGGCAGCAAATTCCCTGCCGGCGGGAACATCTGATGAGGCGATCGAAGAGGCGAAGGGATTGTTTGAGGAGGCGGCGAGCAAGTGTCCCGATACGCAGATTGTGGCGGGAGGCTATAGGTATGTATACATATTTCCTTTATTTTCTGCCTTTCAAGCTGGAAATTGTAATCGGAGGACTGACGATGAGGGTTATAATAGTCAAGGAACGGCCGTCATGCACGGCGCCATCCCCAAACTGTCTGATGCTATCAAGGACAAAATCAAGGGAGTCGTCTTGTTCGGAGATACCCGCAACCAGCAAAACAACGGGCAGATCCCAGACTTCCCTAAGGACAAGACCAAGATTTATTGCGCGGTTGGGGACCAGGTCTGCCATGGGACATTGATTGTTGCGGCACCGCATTTCTCGTATGTTGCTGATGCGGGGGATGCGAGTAGGTTCTTGGTGGAGAAGTTGGATTGATTAGATTGACCTTTCTGGCTGGATTATATTGGACTTTGATATATGCTGGCTGTTGTGGTGGGTGATCATGGATGTGAGTGAATGTTGTCGCTGCGTCTCACGTCATTATCCACATCCTGGGAGAATTTCCCTATTGTAATAATAAATGGATGCACATATCCTATTAATATATGCTTTCGCATTGTCTTCCAATGGAATAGATTGCTGTGGGAACCCATTGGGAACAGCTAAATTGACCGTGGGGAGCTCTGTTTAGTACGACTGAGCGGACGGGATGACCTAGAACCAACTGATGAGTTTACTCTCCGGGCCAAGAATGGCGAGTGTGTAATAAACTGGGCAAGGATCATATGTAATTTCATCTCTAATTTCAAGACGTCTCTATGGCCCATCCAAATCCACTCTAAAACGCCAAAAGCATGACAGATCTATTTCATCTCTCGTTCTCACCATTTACTAAATCACCAGCTTATGCCGACGCACAGTGACCACCGTCGACTCGGAGATCAGCACCGGTCATCCAAGCGCTCGCATCAGTGAGCATGTATAGAGTAGGCCCCTTGAAGTCCTCGGGGGCGCCAAGACGGCCGAGAAGCGCACCACGCATCCAAGTCTCCTCCAAATCCGGCTTCTCCTGAAGCAAAGCGTCGGTCATGGCAGTGCGAATGTACTAGAATATCAAAGTCAGCCGGATTCACTCAGACACGCCAGAACATGACATTGGTCCCTTACTCCTGCGGAAAGCGTGTTGACGCGAATGTTGTGCTGGCCCCATTCTTGGGCAACCGATCGACACATCTGGTGCACGGCGGCCTTGGAGGAGTTGTATGCGGTGCAGGTCAATCCCTACAGAAGGTTCACTTGTTAGTGTGCGATTTCCTAATTCAATCTGTCGCGGGACTTACCCGGTTGGCAATCTGACCAGACATAGACGCGATCATCACAATGCTGCCTGGGGTCTTTTGCTCCACGAAGATGCGCGCACAGTGCTTGGCGGGAATAAATGTTCCAAGAACACTAAGTAGCAAACAGCAATCAGCAAGATGCTCTTGCATCACATCATTATCCAACTCACTTGACATCCAGCATCTTCCGGTATCCATCGATAGGGTAATCAAGAGCGGGGACCATCTGTTGAATGCCAGCACAAGTAATGGCACCACGCAGGGGCTTGTTCCGACGCAGTGCCTCGGCGGCAATGTCTTCCAATACTTTCTTAGTGTTCTCCTCATTGGTAATATCGCACTGGGTGTATGTTGCTTGAAGGCCACGCTGCTTGGCCATCTTCTGCACGGCGCTCCACTCCTCTTCGCTGGGTTCGGGGAGCAAATCAAGACAGGCAACGTCACCACCAGCTTCAAGGACAGCAGTGGTCAAGCACATACCCAGACCACGACCACCTCCAGTGATCATGACTGTGCGACCGGCCAAAGAGAAGAGGTCATTGGCAGGCACGAAGGCAGCAGGGGTCTCGTTGGACTCCGGCACGACTGCCGGTGTGGTGTGGTCGAGGGAGACAGAAGGGGCCATTGTGAGTTAATGCTAGAGCTATGATGGGTGAGAAGAGGTTGGATGTGAAATGGTAGGTTTGATTATTTTGGACAACAGATTGGAGCGTGCCTGCTGCATATAAGACACATGTTCCAGCGCGTGATCCTTAGCCAGACAATCGCTCATAGCGGCTATATGCAACCTAACTAGGGAAATGTTCAGCGCGACGGATCATAGTGGAACGGAGTTTCATGCAATCTGTTCGAGGTCCAATTTTTCAATGGTAGTTGCCGATTTGGACAAATCATGCCGATATGCGCAAATACCGGTCCGGTCGTGAAGCCCGATGCCTTCTCAACGGGTGCTAAAATATGCTGTTTAAGGAAAGGTGCGACTGCAAATCAGTGGGGAATAGGGCAGCAAACTGGGGAACAAGCTGGGGTTGAGGTGTATCGGAGAAGTGAGGTATCGTGTTACCGGGGTCTACCAATGAGATATTCACGTGACTGTGCTTAAATCTTCCCAATAAGGAAATATACGCATGCCATTTAAGAGTTTAACCGGTCCAGGGATGCCGAAATTTCGAACTTTTTGCGCGGCTGTTTTCTTCTATTTAGGCATCTCTTCAACTATGCATCATACCCACTCTCACGCAAAATGACTACCTAGGTATATAGAATAACTGTATAGGCGCAGCTTCCGTTAGCTCGGCAAAAGCACTTTAGTTCAAGTAGGACACACCTCCAAGAGATGAGGCATTTTCCATCGTCAATGTCCCCACAAGGCATCCCACAAAACGCGGAGTTGACTCGGCGAAACCTTAATCATGGCAGGCCGGGGAAGTTCATCCAAGTGGGAACTTAAGCCACAGTGTCACGGAATCCTTGAATGGAGCCACTCTTGATGGACTATGAGACTGTCCCCAGTTATTCAAGTTATAAAACCCTCGAGGGCCCCACTGCTTTAGGTAGCTTTGAGTAAACGTCCACGCGTGTTTTATTGCGCGATACCTGAAAATACTAGCCCAGTCACTACACCATCATGACTTTCCTCGTGGGTCGGTCGTTAAGCTACGCCATCACAGCCACTGCCGGTAGTGGTTTCTTACTGTGAGTAGACGGACCTAGTATCGTCAGATCAGGCAAATGGGTTGTTCAGCTGACAGAGGTGTTCAGGTTCGGCTATGACCAGGGTGTTATGTCCAGTCTGTTGACTGGAGATGCCTTTGTTGCTACATTCCCTGAGATTGATACCACTGCGAATGGACACGGTAGTTCTTCCTTACAAGGCACAGTGTGAGTGATCTGACACCCTGTATACCGAGAGAGAACGCAGACTTACTCTACGTCATATACAACAGTGTTGCCATTTACGAGATTGTAAGTGCTCTTTTGTTTTCAAGATCCCATGCTATCACATTTCTAACGGATCAGGGCTGTTTCTTGGGTGCAATTGTCTCCTTGCTCGTTGGTGAACGACTCGGTCGACGCAACTGTATCATGGCTGGATGCGTCGTTCTGAGCATCGGTGCTGCTCTCCAAGCCAGTGCCTATAGTATTCCCCATCTCATCGTCGGCCGAATCGTCGCAGGTGTTGGAAATGGTCTCAACACAAGTACAATTCGTGAGGCACCCTTCAATTAGATTTCGATCTCTATCCTTCTGTTTTTACTTGCTAACATTGCCACAGCGGTCTGGCATTCGGAGTTGAGCAAGGCGGCAAGTCGAGGCAAAGGAGTGAGTTATTCATAAAGCCTCTTATAAACTCTAGGTCTAACCTCCCGATCAGTTGGCCATCGAGCTGGCCATCAACATCTTCGGTGTCATGCTCTCATATTGGGTTGGTGAGTATTTATTCCTATCCACGCCATTGGCCCAGCCTTGATACTAATTTTTTACTGTTTCTTGCAGATTACGGGATGAGCTATGTCAAGAATGAAGCACAGTTCCGTTTTCCGCTTGCCCTACAAATCCTCTTTGCTATCGTCACCTTCCTCGGAGTAATGTGCCTTCCCGAATCTCCCCGATGGGTATGTCAGAATGTGTTGAAATTCGTGGAGCTCAAACTAACGGGATAGCTTATCCAACATGGCCATGAGAACGAAGCTCGTCACATTATCTGGGCGCTCCAGCATAATGCTCGTGAAATCGACGAAGATGACCCTGTTGTGAACGTGGATGTTACAGAGATCTCTCGCGCAGTCGAAGAAGAACAGGAAGCATCATCTGGAGGGTCATTCAAACTTCTCTTTCAGAACAACAAGCAACGTTTCTTATACAGAACTCTTCTCGGTATGGGAGGTCAAGCCATGCAGCAGCTATCTGGCATTAACTTGATTACCTACGTGAGTCAAAAAACTAGAAATCCCGAGGCGTTCACATTGCTAATGAACCTTAGTACGCTACTGTTATCTTTGAGCAATCCGTTGGAATGTCCCACCACACAGCATTGCTACTGGCGGGTTTCAATGGAATCGCATACTTCTTTTCCTCCATGGTTCCTATTTGGACTATCGAGCGGTATGTCGACCCATGATGGAGTCCTGACATTATGCTAATTTCTTCCAGCCTTGGCCGCCGTAAGCTCATGATGTTTGCAGTCATTGGACAGGGCTGCTGTATGGCTGTTTTGGCAGGCACTATATGGGATGGTGGACACGCAGCTGGATTGGTTGCGACTGTTATGCTATTCCTGTTCAATTTCTTCTTTGCAACGGGTCTTCTTGCCATTCCTTGGCTTTGTGAGTATTTCTCCATATACCATTGTGCTTTAGATGAGCTCGGCACTAACCAGACACGAACATGAAGTGCCCGCGGAATATTCACCACTTGCAATTCGGACCAGGTCAGCCGCTATGGCGACTGCAACAAACTGTATATACTTCGGCTCTTTGATTAATGGCAAAAGGCTAACGAGTGTTAGGGATTTGTACATTCCTTGTTGTGGAGATCACGCCAGTCAGCATTGCCAACATTGGGTATAAGACTTATATCTATTTTGCCAGTATGTGCTATGCAACTCTTTTATTTCAGTCCCCAGCGCTTGAACTAACTGACAAACACAGTATTTAACTTCGTCTTCCTCCCATTTATCTACTTTTTCTATCCGGAAACGCAAAACCTCACTCTGGAACAAATCGATCGGTTATTCACCAACGAAAAGGTTCAGCTTCATTGGGACTCGTCTATGGGAATTGCGGGTGATGTGGACACACGGGTTGGAAATGCCAGTGCCAAAGACCTGGAGAGTGTAAATGCCCAACATGTTGAGTAAATCCTTTTAGTGATGGTCGTTTAGAGAGGGTCAACGCATTTCATTACAGATTTATATATGTCTAGTACGTTAATGCAAAATGTGGATATCCGTTTTGACTCCCTACATATTTTCCAGTCGATATTGTTTCTTTTGCTATTCATACAGTCACATCTCATTAAAATCGACCCTATTTTTGTAAATCTGTTAAGTTAGAAACCTCTATAGTTAAGAGCGCCAAGCCTACCTAATTAGACTTAGTACTGGGGTTGGAGGCGTACCGCCCACGTGATCTTTGTTACTACTTGCCGCCTTTCCAGATGAAATTCTGCCGGTTGGAAATACCCTCCACGCCCTCACTATCTTGTAAACCTTTCTATTCTAGAAGAATTTGCTCTTTGATGATCCTTCCATTTCAATGAGGTGTGACTGTAGATACTTTTCCATGACAATTGGGATTTTAACCCCTTTCCAAGGTTTTCATCGGATGAACAACGTCGCCACTCGGGGAAAACCCCCCCGGGAAAACCCGGGGCCCCGCCAAGCCCGGACTTTCGCCTCGTCTCAATGCGCCTAAATTTTCCCGATTCGGTAAAAGTCTTTCACTTCTCCAATATTGCAAATCCCCCGCGCAAGCATTCACTGCTATCCTCAGCTTACCTAGGATGGTAACTTCGAAAAATGTCGAACATGCCCCTGAATAGTCCTCGGGCTAGCAGCGATAATGACAGAATGAGCCCACAGACTTCTGCTCCGCTAGAATCGCAAGATCTACATCCCCTAAACATGGGGATGGAGCGCAGGAAACGTACACGAACTGGATGTGTTAACTGCAGTCGCCGGCGGCGGAAATGCGATGAGGCTAAGCCCACCTGCACGGGCTGCAAGCGCCGAGGCGACGAGTGCCAATGGCGCATGCTCGGAGCCTTTCGCGATTCCAATATCAAGGTGCTAGAATCAGATCACCCCTCGATGAGCCAAGGTGTGGCAGCGAGCAAAAACAAGCGTCAGAGTAGATTCAAGATCTTGAATTCTGCCCCAAAAACCTCACGGGCAAAAAGCGCACCCAAGCAGCAGGGTCACGGGGCTTCCGAGCAACCAGTACATGAGCCATCTCCGCCGCCTGCTCCAGATAGCAGTGCCACGCCCGTGCCTGTGGCTACTACGGAAAATACCCCGGATCCCACTCCTCCCTCGCTTACCAATGAGATCCGTAGTCCTAATCCCGCGCTCAACCAAGGTCTATCACCACCCTACTCCAGCGATACATCATCACACCTGTCTCAGAAGTCCATTCAAAACAAATCCCCAGGCCACCCTGAAATTGTGAGCAATGGGCACGATTTGGGACTTCAAGCGGCGTCTCCGGGGTCTCATTATCCACCAACCATACAATGTGACTTCAATACGCTTCCCCAATCCAGGGATGACTCGTCGCAAATCCATAATTCCAGCCCGGAGTATATGATCGACGGTTTGAGTGGGCTAGGGGGGCTTAACTCAGAGTGCTCAGTTTCATTCATCCTTGACTGGCTCTTACCAAACTGTTCCATCGCCATTGTTTGAGCACAATATCTTTTCCGATCCGGCAGATCTCGTCAACGATGTGTTTTTGCCTGGTTCTGCCTATGAAGCGCTTCATACGACTCTAAGAAACCGCCAGCTATGGACTGCCCTGCCGGATATCCCAAATCGTCGCAGCTCGCAAGACTCCATTCCTCCAGTGGATACCCCAGTAGCAGTTAGTGACGCTGGGTCGTTTTCGAGGACTAAGCGGCAGTCGCGAGGCTTGGAATATAGCAGACGGTTTGAATTATCTCCCGAAAGAGAACATATCTTGTGGGGAAATTATCTTAATGAAATATGCTCCTGGGTAAGTCGATTGTGCAGACTCCATTATATTGAGAATCCATCTAACTCTGGAAAGCTCGACATGTTTGATAATCATCGCCATTTCGCTTCCACCTTCCCTCAGATGGCCAAGTCTTCGACTCACCTTCGTTACTCTATATTGGCATTATCTGCTCGACAGCTCGAAAGACAGCAAAACCGGAAATCGCAGTCAGAGAGCCTATATCTGTACCAGGAAGCCATTCACCTCCTTCTACCTGAGTTGGGAAGTAAAACCACTCCTGTCATAGCTTCTTGCGTCATCTTGTGTGTCTTGGAAATGTTGAGCTGTAGGTATCCAGGGTTCCCGTTATCGTGCGCTTCAGAGTTGACGAACGATAGGTAATCCCAAGGAATGGCGTCGCCATTTAGATGGCTGTGCGTATCTTATTCAAGCAGCTGGGATCAACGGATTCTCTGGGAAGGAAGAGCAAGCTCTTTTTTGGTGCTTTGCTCGGATGGGTATGAAACCCTCTTTCCCATGTCATCACACTATTTCCTGTTCAGTTTCCTGACTTCGAGTAGATGTTTGCGGTGGTCTCATATCCGAGGAGGAGACCATCATACCTATCCACAATTGGCGGCCGGTTGATATGAGCTACAGCGAAGCTGCACACACATTTATATCTTCAGCCAAAACCAATCTCGATACATATGCCAACTATACAGTATATCTCGTCGCGCGAACGTTGAGCGTTCTTTTCGGCTGTGCTTCAAAGATGTCTCACCCTTGCACATCATGCCAATCTGTTCCCAACGACGATGGCGACTCATACGTTGATCGCTGGGCAGATTCGTTTGAGCGTGTAGAAGAGTGGTACGATAATCGACCCGCCCAGATGAAATCTATATTCAGTGTTGCTGCTTCCGAGCGCGAAGGACTGGATCGGGCTTTTCCGATCGCGTTGTATGGGAATGGGGCTGCTAGTAAGGTTCCTCGCTATTGCTCGTTGACCCCATGGTGCTAATACTGGACAGTATCCGGGAACCAGATGTATCATGTAGCAGCCTTACTGTTGCTTCAGCGAAAGCCAAAGACATTGACATTGAGCAAGAGACCGGTATGTTGTCTTCTATGCTTTTTTACTGGCCAAGGCTTATAGACGAATAGAGATCGGTTCTCTGGCATGCTCGACAAATATGTGCAATATCCGCATCCAACGGTCATCAGTGAGTTTCTTAACCATTATTTGACTGAAAAAGAGAGGAATACAGCGCGGAGTTGCTAACTTTTTGCGTATCTGTGATTAGTGGCTGCTGGACTAACGCACTTCAACCTTTGTGGATAGCTGGCAAGGCTATGTCCCATTATTCCGAGCACACTGCCATTGTTGAAACTTTGGTCAAAATTGAACGCGAGACTGGCTGGGCTACTGCTTGGCGCGTCGAAGACCTTAAAGAATTCTGGGGTGAGTACGATAACGACGAAGACTGTGATGTCGACATGGATTAAGTTTTGAAAATTCTACGATGTATCACGATGGGTTCAATGATAGAGCAGAAAAATATATCCTCTATATCGATGTTCAGGGGAAGATTCCTTGTCACAGCCTTCATAAGTGCATTTCAAACGAGGTATCCTGCCGCTTTCTTGTACTCTCAGCAAGGGATTCTTTGCAGAGGGATTCATGGTTATGGTATGACGAATCACTAATGGTCTGAAACGGGCAGCCTGGCGTCTTCTGACAGTAAACCTATGGGGTCGTCACGAGAATCGCCTTTGATGGAATATAGACCGATCGTGTTTTCAAACGATTGGCTCTCCACGTATAACGACCACTTCTGCAAGAACGATCTGTTCTTAACAACGTTCATCTTTGCGTAGCAACTGATAAACTCTCCGCAGTCGAAGGTCAACGTCCTTCCAGGCCACATACTCAGTAGTGTAACCGCATAATCGCACAATATCCCCAACACGACATCCGTTGTTTGAATGAAAACGACTAAATCGGTCCATCCCCGTTGGAGTTTGACGGCGTCATTCATCCAGCCCAACGCCATGTTGATGGTTTGAGGTCCCAGTACTAACATGGTCCATCTTGTCGATCTTTTCCATGAAAAATGCAAGTGATCTGCTGCCCGTTGGCCTGAGCCTTCCGTTTGTCTCTCCCTGGAATACTAGATCGAACCCTTTATCATTCTGCCGTTCGGTGGATTTTCCTAACATGAGTTAAGGGGTCTATGACGGAGGAGAGAAGAAGAAGAAGAAGAAGGAAGAGATTAAATTCGAAGGACTAAAAATATTTGTCAAAGCCTGACACCTATAGCAAGGGTTATCAAAACTACTACTTCAGGGCTACGTGGTATGAAATAAAAGTGAGGGATGTCTGAGATGGGAATGAGTGATATTCTTACTCTACCGTAACAATACTTTTGGAAAGATTAGTCTGTTCGAATATTCGGAATTAACGAATAGAAATTCTTTTTATAGCTTCAAAGAATCGAGTTCCAGGTCGATATCCTTTCGTATCAAGAAATGCACAAAGGGAAACCGAAGAAGCACCTCGAAGTATTATCAAAGAAAGCCAAATATCCTATATAAAATACCTCGACAAAGGCTTCGCAGAAGGACCTGTCTGATTTTTTTGTTTCATTCTCCATATATCTAGAAAGTATCGTCATCTCACAGCACTACGTTCTATTCCAAAATGTCTAACAACCCAGGCGATGGTAAGAAACCCCGGGCCCGGAAGCCCCAGGGTTTCTTTAGTGAAAAACAACAAGAACAGCGCAATGAAGCGGCTAGAGGTGAGCTTGAAACCGACCTCCCTATACGACCAAAGGACAAAAGGGCAGCTCCAGAAGATTCGCAGGCAGAGTCAGGCCCAAAAAAGAAACAAAAGAAAGAGGCCTCTAAACCAAAACCTCTAGACGTGAAAGCTTTCATGGACAATTTGAAGACCGATTACTCTAAGAAGAGGCTTAAATCTATACCACCAAGGCCTCCGAAGCAGAAATGGCGTCCGGTAAAGACTGCCATTACTGATCGGGCGAAGGCACCCAAAGGCTGGAATCCAAGGGAGCCTGATCTAATTAATGAGTAAGGTCCGATTAGTTGATACGGGAAATACAACTAACCTATGTATAGTGATCTGCTGTCTCAGATCACCAGATGCCGTGAGCGGATTAAGGAGAACATCATGCCCCATGTTTACGAACATAAATTGGAAGAGCTGCTGGTGGAGCAGGAGGAACGCGAGTCAGTCATAACTCAATATGAATATGTCGACAACCACTAATCCTTCTAACTCATATAGTAAAAAGATGGCTGCAGAGAAGGGGCTAAATTGGCCCGTCGTGCGACGATTAGAGGATCTGAAATCTATCCTGGAATGGGCTCAGAGCAATGCTATGAAGGACAAATACAAGATCGCCAACAATGTTCAAAATGTCATTCTAGCTTACCGATCAGGTGTCTTGGACTGGTGCCATGGCTTCGTCACTTACTGGCATAATGGAGCTCAGCTCTGTGCGCCAAGGCCCTTCAAGTGGGATGAATTCCAATACCTCTATGACGAGCACAAGGGAAATGAGACCGGGTTTTGGGTCGAGGGCGTAAGACTTGTCAGTCAATCCTGTATTGTTGAACGAGCATGCTGACTTGGATTATTTAGATAGATGGCCCTGGACCTAGCAGTCAACAGGCTGTGATCGAGTGCGGAACGGGGTCCAGAAAGTGGGCAGCAGAGGTATATGCGATACTCTAATGCTAAATACTGGTCCTAACATCTCCTTAGATGTCAATTGCTCTTCGAATCCCGATTACAGGCGGTAAACCATCACCTGAGCCCTTTGAATTCTCGTTCAAGGATGATACCGGGGCCGATTATATGGTTCTTTATGAAAACGACGTGGACCAACTAAGAAGCAATCTACAAGCCAAGGGCCTTATGTACCCCGTACCTCGACTCTTAGGCGTGTTAGTCGTAACTTTGGGCGATGGCAGCAAGAAAACCATGTTGCTAAGAGAGTTGGAAGTCAACATGTGGAATGAGCAGGAGAAACAATATATGGCAGCCAGTTGGGACTCGATACCGGTTGTCGTCCTTCCTGGACGTGGAACGAAACGCCTGAATGGCCCTTGGATGCGTTGGAAGTTCTATACAGCAACAGCCCCTGATAACTCGAACCGTTTGTGGATATATGACTACAATCCTTCCAATCCTCTTATGCGGGGACCGAAGATACCTACCGCGACTCAAGCACAGATGGATAGGGCATTGCCGACTGCGCGTAAATATGAGAGCATCGAAAACCATCCTCAATTTAATCCAGATATCCCGTCGGGGAAATCGATAATATAACCAGAACAAGATGGTGAGTGGTTGATGTCTGTTACTCTATGAGATTTCCATATAGATGTTTCTCTCCTCCATTGTATGGAGTTACTCTGTGGTTTACTGTTGTTTATTTTCTACTGTTTTTTGACAGCTTTCAAGTTCAATTCATTTTTATATTCCCTTATGGGAGGCCCTCTTTGAGTAAGGAGTCTCACATCCTGGTTATGTCTCTCCGGTTTGAGCTCTTCCATGTTTCAACCTGGGTATTGATATCAGATGAGACACTTTGACTCCAGACATTATTATGCCGTATCCACACTTTTTCTACACCTGATTCCAGGTATTGCCGTCATACATCAAGACATCCATCTCCTGATGAGTGCGATTGCTTGACTGGTTTTCAACCTGGCGAAGGGCTTCCACGGACAACTGACGTAGAGTTTCCACCATTATTTCATCATTTGGGGGCCATTCATACCGCGACACTCTCTGACTCAAGCCGTCGTCAAGTGTCTCATCGCGACCCGCGCGGGTATGGGAAAACTTGAATCGCGACAGAGCCTCTCGTGCGGAAATTCGATCATCGACAAGGGAGCCATTCTGGTCTTCTATCGAGATCGAAGGGGTCCCAAATCCAGTCAAATCAACAGGGCTTTCTCTGTCAGCGCACCAATCTGAATTATCCTCAGAATCCAGAGGCTCTCGTTCTAGGTTTGAAAGCGAGGGCAAGTGTGGGTCGCAGAATGGGCGCACATTTGAGAGTCCTTCATGGGGTGTCATCAGGTACGCCTCGCTCCCTGAAACACAATGGTCCTGTGGATCATGATGTTGGCTGTCATGACTATCACCCTCATATCCACTGTCATCGTAGACTTCGTTTTGCAGTTCCTGGACGTCCTCGGGCTCGTAGATGGCTCCTTCATGTTTGCACCAGAAACAGAGCTTTCCATGGCCAGTGACGACCGGCTCGTTGGACCTATGGAATTTATTGTGGGGGTCATTCTGAGACTCATTCCGCCGGTCAATGGTCCGGTTGATGGTCTGGTCGACGTTTTGCTCGATGCTTCCGTTTGCTCTGGGATTTCCACCGAAGCCATGATTCATCGGGGATACCAACACGATCGGGCTGAGAGTCTCTGGAGTAGAGAACGAATGCGGAAGCATTGGCACGGGTCCATTCTAAGAGAATGAATTGTCAGCTTGCAGTTGCAGATTAGATATGCCCAACATCGACTAACGAGTGCACTACTTTGCTCGTCATCGGCTCCCGCAGAGCTTGAACGAGATATGTTGATGTCGTCCTCCGTCTTCTCACGAAGTTCGAACCGCAAAGTTTTGGCTGCAGATTTGATTCTTGCGATAATCTCTTTCCACTCGCCATCGGTGTCAAATGCAGTCCGCACATGCACATGGGACCAAACTGGATCCCCTCTAGTCTTCATCCAAACCCACTGGGTGTGCAGTGTGGCAAATGGAACAAAGCCCTGAATGCCGCGATCATTTAGGTGACCCCGAAACATGTAGGAGAATATCTCTTCGGTTTGCTTTTTGTTGCAATCAAAGAAGCGATACAAACAGCAGAGCACCTGTCGTCTGTATTTGTCCCATCGTAGCGTGGGTCTCTTGGGGACCTTGGTTGACTTCATAGTTGATGGAGGAAGAGGCTCAAGAAACGAGTAAAGATGGAGGAGAGAAGATCTAGCATGGACTGAAGAGAAGGGTAACATGGAAGAAGAGAGAATAAGAAGCAGAAGGTTGGAACAGCTGTTCTGGAGCTGGTGGGCGAGAGAGGTTCCAGTTGGCAAACACTTCAAGTTAGGGGAAGTAATAACAATTTTATATCTGGTCTATCTTAATTTACATACAACCTTGGGGATGCTATATATTTGGTGTCTCACGTTTGTTTTAGTTCTTTATAAACTAAGATGGATCTTCTACTTGAAAGTTGAAGTCTCAAGTGAATGAGCTTCAGGCTTGGAGCTTCAGGGCTTTTAATTCAACCTTGCGGACTTACTTGATCACCTTATCCCAGACTATGAAGCACTTCTGGAAGCATTTGTAACGACGCGGCTTCGCATTTGGCTTTCGAATGTGAGTCTGTCACGATTTATGCTCGGGGATGATAGAACGGATGAGATATATCGGGAAATAGTCAACTATTGAAACCACCTATAACAACATCTAGCTCTCTTTGAAGATACTGGAAGAATGGAATAATGGATTAAGCTAACTGAGTTCTGAAATATGGCCTATACGTAAGATTGAGCTATACTGTAAACTTGTCGGAAGGGCCATGTGGTGACGGTCTTGGGTCTTTTCTCCAAATTGTTCCCAGATCTCAGTTTTGTGCCATTCGATATTACAGGCCCATTCGATCTTTTATTGAGCAGATGTAACTTCATCCCCATCAAGCTGAGTATATCTTTCATTTTCACTAGAGTCCTCGCTTGGCTCTTAATGTATTAATCATCCGAGGTTACTATCTTTAGCTGAAGCATCAACAAAGTAGTTACTAATGGTCCCTGATATACGTACCACATATGTCAGGAAATAAATGTCATATACATTTCTCTACAATATACACCGTCATCCGCCTGTTCATCAGCTATTAGTGTGTACTACGTAGAACCTTATGGCACTACTCGTGGTTATACTATCCTACAATGGTCGGTTAAATGTGATCAGCACAAGCTAAGTACGAACATGAACAATTGACCAAATGAAAATTTGATCTTCTCCCCGGAATCATCAAGGGACTTCCCCGCCTTCTCCGTAGATATCCGGGGGACCGAGGCAGACGACTCAATCACAGGTCCTGATGCCCTCCCCGCTATGAGATCACAGCTGCTCGCATTCCATTCTTTTTTGGGGTTCCCCAACGCTTCGATCTGTTGTGATTGATTTGTTCAGAAAATTATAGAGTTCTAGCAACGTCCCCTGTTTGAGGGTTGTGTGTGTCGATCATAACTTTACATGTGCTATACCAGACAACCTTGAACGGACCCATGTATATAAGAATTTATAGACCCGGCCATAACCGTCAATATCATCTGTTATACCGGTGGAATTCAAAATCAAGCAATAATGTCTACCCAAACGACGACCACGCGCAATCCGGCAGACTCCATGGTGTCTACTTGGCGCCATGACCGATCCCAATGGAATACCTACCACTGGATGATCGAACTTCTTGGCTTACATCTCATTGACTTTGACGCGGAGGTTCCAATCTTCTCCAAGAAAGATAAAATACCCGCCATAAGAGAGTGGACGGTCCACTTGTGGATTCTACTGCACGCCGCGATCCCACTTGCAATACACCACGCCTATACAATCTACACCGGGCAGAACATGCATCTCATTGGCGCTTTCGCATTGTATTCTAGTGCCTTCAAGCTGAACGGCATTCACGAAATGCACATCATGCGTCGTCTAGGCCAAGTCTATGGCTTCTTGGACGGCGACAAGCATCCTCGGGATGAGATCCCAGATGTTGGTGTGGGCAAGGTGATACGGGAGCTGATATCCACCTCCACGCTGCGTATGGTGATGGCAATATTTCTTACCTACCGGCCGGGGGAGACACCGACATCACTGGAATGGAAGTGGCTTCCGTTGGAGATCGGCCTGTACAGCATCACGGTGGACTTCTGGTTCTACTGGTATCACCGTATGATGCACTCGGTGGGCCCTTTGTGGAAGTTCCACCGTAGACACCATCTGACGAAACATCCCAATCCCTTGCTCTCTGCGTACGCCGACCACGAGCAGGAATTTATGGATATTACGGGTATTCCGCTTCTTGCGTATACTACGTTGAAGCTTATTGGGCTGCCCATGGGCTTTTATGAGTGGTGGATTTGTTTTCAGTATATTGCCTTCTCGGAGTTCATTGGCCATAGTGGGCTTCGACTTCATGGTGGTGCACCCTCAACTGTGAATTGGCTGCTGGAACTTTTTGACGCTGAGTTGGTGATTGAAGATCATGATCTACATCACCGCTATGGATGGAGGAAGAGCCATAACTATGGCAAGCAGACTCGTCTTTGGGATAGCATTTTTGGCACTTGTCATGAGCGCATCGAAAGCGTGAAAGAGAACGTTGATTACACAAATCGTGTGACAATGCCTCTTCTTTGAAGTGTGAATGTGGAAATGAATTATGTTGATATGAGATATGACATTGGTACATGAGATGCGAGTAAATAACAGCCCGGCTTGCTACGCTATCCCATTAGGACGTTAATACAGTCAATGAAGAGAAAGCTAAGAAATACCAAAGATAAAAGTATTTCAATGTATGCAGCAAGCGACCATAATAAGCAAAAGTGGACATCCCCCATCTATTCATCCCCGGAGAAGCCGCTAAACTCATCAGAGCTGGAGGGTTCGTCAGTGCCGCTTGCAAAGAGTGCATTATCATCCTCATCACTCAATTCCAACGGATCCTCAGGACCACCACCCTTGAATCCACCATGGGACTCCTCAGCTTCAAAATGATGTTCACCAAGACCCTCAAAATCATTGCTCGGCCCTCTCATCTCCAGCATAACCCTGATCCCACGCATAATGTCTTCAATGCGAGTAGAGATGTCATCCAGCTCATCGTACACCTGGCGCGCCAGCCAAGTCTCACACTTGCCCCCACACTGGCTCCAGATGCGCTGGTTGTACAGCGACACCGCGCGCAAGACCGGATTGTACGGAGTGAGAACTTCGTCATGCTGTTCGGGCAGACATTCAGAGACTGGTTCGTATGAGGTCTCCCTCTCGTCGGACGGGTAGTCGAATAGACCCAACCCCACGTCGCGGGGAAGAGGAACTCCGAAGGCGGAAGGTCTGCAAGTTCAAATGGGTTCGTGTTGGTAGAAACATTGTCATTCACGGCCTTCTGCTCCGACGACGGCTTGGGCGGGAGTTCGAGCCGAGTGGGCTCGGGGGGTGTACACTGTTGCATCTCACGAGACATGGCAGACTTGGTTGCTCGCTTGTCTCTCTTGGATTCCTTGGGTGAGCGCTTGTGCGAAGACTTGGATGTCTTGGAGGTCTTGGAGTGGATCGACCCTGGGGATACGGTCTCCATTGAGGAACTCATCCTCAGACGCTTGGCTCTAGATCTATCCCTCTTGCGCTTTTTGGTCGCAGGGGTCGCCATGGACTCAGAAGAGTCGACATCGAAGAAATTCTACAGCGCATAGGTATGTCAGCATATTTGGTATCATCTACCGTCACATATTTGATTGTAGGGTAGGGGATCCAATGTGGATAGTATCAAGGCTATTGAACTGATAGTGTAAGTGATGTGAACCGTGACACCAGACCTGTTTAGCATGGGTGGGATCTTTGAGGCGGGTTGAAGCCTGAACATTATCCTTTGGGATCGCCGACATCCTTCTCGTCAGATTGTTCATAAAACCTAGGTATGAAATGTTTCTATTGGCAGAGCGGATGGTGGAAGATACAGCGATAGAGAGCGGTGATGGATCGTTGTGCAGATAGAGTATTGGCATCAATTTATAGATGCGCATGGCTGAGAACGACAAATGAGAATGACAAACAAGGTCCGAGGCACATTCCGATATCAAACGACATAGTATCGGATGATGTGCACTACTAAGATGGCGAGGTATGAAGATGCCCAGGTGATAGCGTGAGGTCGAATGCACAGAAGTTCGCTATCCATAGACGGCTCTACATTGAGACGGTTACAAGCAGAATTTCGGGCCCAACGCAGGCAAAATAAGTAGAAAGTAAGAGATCATTCTTGATCGAAGGTAGATAAATAAAAAGCGTTATGTCCAGGAGAATAATGCGCAAAACCAACAAAAATATGTGCTCCACAAGAAAGGCAAACATGAAAAGTAAACCCAAGAGGGCTCATTATGTATTATCTAAGACGTAGACAAGACATATACCAGAAGAAGAACCCACAGCCGTAAACACCCAATAGCACCGTGCGGGTACCAAAGCGATAACACCAGTCACGGTGCTATCTCTTCATGATACCATTGACACACTCAACTGCTTTACAGCAGGAGGGCAACGGCACCGAAGACGGCGGCCAGACCGGCACCAGCACCGGTAGCGGCGTTGATGGCACCGGCGTTGAAGGCGGGCTGGGAGGGGGTGGCAGCGCTGGAGGGAGCGCTGGGCACACCAGTGGAGCCGGCGCTGGGGACCAGAGGGGTGGAAGTGGCGACGCTGGGGACGACGGGGATGAGGGGAACGCTGCTGCTGGCCAACGGGGTGGAGACAGCGGGGGTGGAAGAGCTAAGGAATGTGTTAGATGGGGTTGATTGGTGTTGGATATAGAGGAATGCTTACCAGGAGTTGCACTCAGTCACGGTGGAGGTCACAAGAGGACGAGTGACGGTGTAGGGACCGTGGCTCATGGTGATGTAGCCGGGCTAGGATGCTGTTAGTATGTGTCGCAGACTTGTTGGCAAGGTAAACATACGGTGGAGATGCTGTAGGTCTTGCTTCCGTGCACAACGGAGGTGGCCTCGGGGCAGAAGGTGGTGTACTCGGTGAGAGTCTCGGTGACAACACCGGCCATGGCACCAGCGGCACCGAGAGTGAGAGCGGCAATAGAGAAACGCATTGTGATGGAGTTGATAGAGTAGAGTTGGAATGGTTCCAAAAATGTTCAGATAGAAGATAAAAGAGTGACGGGGTTTAAAAGAATGTAATCGGTTGAAAACCGGGGATTTAGAGAATGTCGTGGGTGAGAGAGAGAAAAGAAGGGGGGGAAGGAGAGTTTATAATGTTATTAGTGTTATTAGTGTTATTACGGAGTAACTAAAAAATTAATTTAATGAAATTCAGTTCAGGTACCCGGTGCCACTCAGGCACCGCCCAGGGAAAAGGGAAAAGGGTAAAAAAAAAAAGCGGGAAAAGGGGCAGAGACAGGAGTGTGGCAATAAGAAAAAAGTAAATTGAAGTAAGAAAGGTGCTTAATTATACAGCCAAATTATTATAAAGACCGAAGTCACTTCCTCCCTAGCGTCCTCCTCACCTTAAGCGCACGCCCTTAAGGAACCGGTTCGAGTGCGTATCCCGGATCCTTTCCCATTTGGGCACTGGTCGGCTGCTAGGGTTGGACCAATTTCTCTGGGCACTGGCGATTGCAGTTCTAGGTGCTTTGATCGGCTTATTATTGTTGAAGAGCTTTAATTGGAAACTGCATCTCTTATGATTAACTTCAACTCTCAAAATGGCAGATGAACGTATAAAAATTAAGAAATATACAACTCTTTTAAATCAGACCATCAGGACGAGGCTCAATTACTTCCAATCGTGCTTCTGCAAGAATCCCCCACATTCTATCTGCAATATTGTACTCGGTACTCAGTATAACTAATCCGGTTCAAATGGAGTTGAAATTTTCATTCAAACCGCTTGCAAGATGCGTCATCCGGGGTACGGCATCAGGTAATCGCTTTGTTGACATACCTAGGTATGTTGTACCAGCAGATATATATCTGACTAAAATCCCTTACAGTCAGACTTCCCGTGCTTCCCAAAGTCGAAAATGCATCTCCTAGATCTGCCAGTTGACATTATCCACCTCATTTTCCGGGCTATACGGCCATACCTGACCAATGGGGTCTCTACAGTCTCTCCTTGCAAGACCCACACTTCAGCCCTGACCCATGGGAATCCGTTTACTCCCTAGACTTGTGGTCTCTCAACTCCTTTGTCCAGACATGCAGAGCGCTATACCTGCTCCTAAATCCCATCCTCTATCAATGGGATGCCGAATTTTACTCCAACCGCGCCCTGCGTTGGGCGGAAAGTGGTAACGTAGCAACTGCGCGGCTCGTACTCAAAGTGAGGCTCCCGGAGGAAACATACCACAACAGACGGGAGTACTTGTATGTGGCTACGTTGCAAATCAACCAGCCATCGTGCACCTGTTTCTGGAACATGGTATTGATCCAATCGGGTTACGTACTGGGACACTGAGGCGGAAACCTCTAGGTCCTGGAATGATCCCAGTATCGATCTGCTCGAGGAAGCCATATATGTAGGCTCTGAGGCAATCCTCAGCTTATTGCTTGACCATGGGGCGGTCACCAACCATCGAGTATTCGAGACAATACTAGGATAAGTTGCCGGAAAAGGACACCTCGACATCGCCAAACTTCTTGTGGAGGGTGCTGTGGTCTTGAATCGATCAAGCTCGCTGGAGAGTATCTCGCCCTACACGCAGCAGTCGACGCCGGGCATCCCGCTATGGTTCGGTTCCTGCTTGAAGGAGTTCGTCCTGATATACACCTGCCACATTGGCCATTCATGTGTTGTGCCGCCATCCACCGCGACCCAGAGATACCCAGGATGCTCTTTCTTCATGGAGCGAATCCATCTCCTGAGGAACCGCCTGGTACCAATTTCGTCCCTCTGGGGCTTGCCGCCACTCGGGAGAACTATGCAGTGGCTCAGCTTCCCCTTGAATCCATCGATCTGAAGCTCAATACAGTACTATTCTTATCATAGTCCATTCAATAGTGGGTTGGTGATCTTCAGTGCAACGGTTTATCCCTACAACAGTACCCCATACTCCGTACACATACATGGCTTGAGTGGCGCTGAGTTCTTTCCCAAGGTTGGATTGTGTATCAACACCGTGATGCTTGCTGGACAATGTAGTTGATGCCATTACGTCGTGGAGTGTGAGAATGGAGTACGTATAAGAGGATAATGCGGGACAAGAGGATCGAGGGACCAAATCATTTCAATACTAATAATAGCGACTATACATTGCGAAATTAACTGTACTCGAGAGTCACTTAGAGCATGCGATAATCGTATGTCCTTGTTGTACTGGAGTGTCGACAATGCGACGGTGGGGCTGTTGCCACGAAGGGGTTCAATGGGGATAAGGATCTGACACAAGCAGACCAATGAACCAACACAACGATTCCAATCCGATGGTACTGGCCCCTAGAAGGATGGTTAAGGGGCGTGGGACCTTTCAGCAGCGCCCGTCCAGCGCCAGCTAGACCGAAGTCCAGCCGTCACCGACGAGTGCTGACACAGATAAGAACGCCGTTTCTTCATCTTGGATTTAGTTGTGTGAAGAAGAAAAGAAGGGAAAAATTTTGCCGAGCGAAGATAAACCAACAGCTGGCGCACGGACCAGGCGGAGAGCTCAAACGGGAATAGTGCATTTTTCCCGCTTTCCGCGGGCAACGGAAAGGTGCCAGTGCTCGTCCGACTAGCATCAGTCGTTTAAAAGCCGTTGCTTTCCTATCGGTCAAGTACTTAATACCCTGCTTGAGAATTGACCTTCTTCAGCTTCATCATGTATTTGTCTCGCTGTGGTAGATCTGCTGCTCGCTTGCTCCCCCTTGGGAGCTCCCGGGCAGCTGCTGTCTCCGCTCGCGCCTCTATCGTGTCCAGATTAGCCCCCCAATCGCGGGGAGTAGCGACATCCACCCGCGATACGCAACACAAGGTTGGTAGCCGGAATCGATTCAATGGCAATCGGAGCATGCAGACTGACCATTTAATAGTTGCTCGCGGCCTCTCTGGAGGAGTCCGACCCCGCCGTTTGGAACATTCTGCAGAAGGTGCGTCATCGCTGATAGAGAGCTCGCCAATTGACCGACCAGCTGCTAAACCCACCCCAGGAAAAACAACGTCAAAAGCACTTCATTAACCTGATCCCCTCCGAGAATTTCACATCGCAAGCTGTTCTCGATGCCCTAGGCAGTGTTATGCAAAGTATATACTCCGGGTGACCGCCTCTACTTGCCCGACAGACCATTCTAACCGTGATTCAGACAAATATTCCGAGGGATACCCCGGTGCCCGGTACTATGGAGGAAATGAACACATTGATGCCTCCGAGCGGTTGTGCCAGCAGCGTGCCCTAGAGACCTTCCGTCTGAACCCGGAGGAATGGGGAGTGAACGTTCAACGTATGATACATTTGGCTTGATGCAATGATATATGCGAAGGCTAACCCACTCCAGCTCTGTCTGGCTCACCCGCTAATCTCATGGCCTACTCCGCCCTCCTCAACACCCACGACCGCCTCATGGGCTTGGACCTTCCTCACGGTGGCCACCTGTCCCACGGTTATCAGACTCCTACCAAGAAGATTTCCGCTATCTCCAAATACTTCGAGACCTTCCCTTACCGCCTCGACGAGTCAACTGGTCTGATTGACTACGACGCGTTGGAGAAGTCGGCTACCCTATATAGGCCTAAGCTGATTATCGCGGGTACCTCGGCCTACAGTCGTCTGATTGACTACCCGCGCATGCGCGCGATCGCTGACTCCGTGGGTGCCTACTTACTGGCCGATATGGCCCACATCTCGGGTCTTGTGGCTGCCGATGTGCTCCCATCTCCCTTCCCCTACTCAGATGTCGTGACCACCACCACACACAAGTCTCTGCGTGGCCCGCGTGGCGCTATGATCTTCTACCGTAAGGGCGTGCGCAGCACAGACAAGAAGGGTAACCCTATTATGTACGATCTCGAGAACCCAATCAACGCATCCGTCTTCCCCGGCCACCAGGGTGGCCCTCACAACCACACTATCACCGCGCTGGCCGTGGCCCTCAAGCAGGCTCAGTCGCCCGACTTCGAGGCCTACCAGAAGACAGTACTCCGCAACGCATCTGCTCTAGCCGGCCGTCTCGGTGACTCCACCAGCAACGGTGGACTCGGCTACAACATTGTGTCCGGTGGCACCGACAACCACCTGGTGCTAGTGGACCTTAAGAACCGCGGTGTGGACGGTGCTCGCGTTGAGCGCGTTCTCGAACTGTGCGGTGTCGCCAGCAACAAGAACACCGTTCCCGGTGACAAGTCCGCCCTCAAGCCCGGCGGTCTGCGTCTAGGAACCCCAGCCATGACCTCCCGTGGCTTCCAGCCCGAGGACTTCACCCGCGTCGCCGATATCGTCGACCGCGCGGTCACCATCACCCAGAAGCTGGACAAGGCTGCCCGTGAGTCGGCTCAGTCCCGCGGTGTCAAGAACCCCAATACTGTCAAGGCGTTCTTGGACTACGTAGGTGAGGGCGAGGAGATCTCGGAGATTGTTGTACTCCGCCAAGAGGTCGAGGACTGGGTTGGTACCTTCAGCTTGCCGTGGGCTGAGGACCAGTAGACGTTTTCTTTTTTTTTATTCCCTCTGTATATTTCCTTGCATGATTTCGAAACGAATATGATTGAAGCCTCTTATTTAAGTCTAGAAATGAACAAGTTCAAAGATACATTTACCTTGTAAATAACTACCTATATGTAAAAAGTTGGGTAAAACGGCCAGATTTACTCCGCAAACTCTAATTCACAGGCCCATCGGAACGATGTCATCATTTTCTTTCCCCGAGATCGGCCTGCCAAAGTGAATTTTCATAACCGTGGATTGCATCGAGTTACCATATACTGCTCTCTTTCCATCTACCGTGAAGCTGTCCTGCAATCATGAAAGTCAGCCAGGTACGAACACGGAATTGCGACGACGGGAAACAAAATACTAACCCACCGTCAGCTCTATGTTTACCCGGTTAAATCCCTCCGACCAACAACAATCACAGAGGGTGTCCTAACTACACGCGGCTTTCAATATGACCGCCACTTCATGCTCCTCAAAGTTATCCCAGCCGAGGATGGCTCCGGCACCACAACCCTAAAAAACATGCATGTCCCGCACTTCCCAGAGATGGCCCTCTTTCACACCGACATCGAGTATCCAGAGACAGAAAAGGACAGTGGGAAATTGATTATCACATACCACCCTCCAGCAGAGTCAGCTACCAGACCCCGCGAAACCAATAGACTGGAAATCCCACTCCAGCCCAACCCAAAAGCCCTCAAGCCCTTCAAAATCGTAATGCACCAGAGCCCAACAACAGGATACAACATGGGCGCAGAGTACAACAACTGGTTCAGTGCTCGCTTCGGGTACCCTGTAGTCCTAGCCTACCTTGGCCCGCATTCGAGAGAGGTGCTTGGCACACTCGCGCCAGCAAAGAAAGACAAAAAGACCCCGCTGCGCACAATACGCGAAAGCCTAACAAGTTCCGACCGGAAATGGGAACGGGTCCTCCCAATGCTCATTGTAGCATCCGCAATCAACATACTCCTTCATGGCGGTACAATCATCCGCGACGGGATAGCCCCCCCAAACCGCTCGCAGTCTCACACCCACACTCGTCTTCGCTACTAGTGCGGTGGTGTTGGTGTTGGTGCTATATTACTTTTACACTGTGTACGCACAGCACGAGGACCGCATTACGTTTGCGGACTGCGCGCCTTATCTGGTTATCTCCGAGACATCCGTGGATAATGTCTCAGCGCGGCTTCCGGACGGGGAAGAGATGGACCGCACGAAGTTCCGGCCTAATATTGTTGTTTCGGGGGCTGGGGAGGCTTTCGAAGAGGACTTTTGGGGTGCGCTGACTGTGAACGCTGGATTGGAGCATGGGTCGAGTAGGCTGTTGCTGACGGGGAATTGCGTACGCTGTCAGAGCCTTAATGTTGATTATGAGACCGGGAAGATGGGGACTGGTGAGTCTGGCGCTGTGCTTAAGAAGTTGATGAAGGATCGCAGGGTGGATACTGGGGCGAAGTATAGCCCTGTCTTTGGTAGATATGCATTTTTGGAGCCGAAGGGTGAGGGGATTAGTCTGAGGGTTGGGGATGAGGTTTTGGTTTCTGAGAAAGGAACTAAGAGGTCTATTTTTGGTGAGTCTTCCTCTTCTTTCCGGCCAATTGTGGGAGCGAATGCTAATTGGGTTCTCTAGATTGGCCAGGCATGACGAATTGAAAATAACAATGTAAATAACTAGGTAGATGTTACTTTTGGTTGCACATCAATATGGACATCTCGGTATTTGTAGATATCAAGGGAATTGACGTCATATTGGAGGTTGGAATTATAATATAAGTTCTGGGAAGCGAACTCTTCACAAATGAACAATTGTAGCTGACTTGACAAATCCTTCACATGAAGCGACACAGATAGTTCTCCTCCTTCCTATGCATCAAACCACATCGTAGCTGAAATCTGAGTGAGAAGCAGAAGAAAGCAATTTAATTGGGGGATAAAAACACAGCCACAATTACATCATAACCAAACACCGCCACCAATTGCCCCGAACGGTCACCTGACTTTCTTGATCCATGGAAAAGCAACAAAGTGGACTTGGATTCGGTTTCTAAGAATAACTTGCAGTATCTCTTGAACTTGCAGTTTCGTCTTCCCTTGCCGATTTTATTGACTTGTGCGACTCATACATTTGTGTCGTGTCGAGCCAGTACAGCCTTATCGAACTATTCAGGGACTGTGGCTCAAGCCCCTCCAATCATCATCCATACGCCGTTGCCTATTTGGAGTCCACACTAAACTGCGACTCTCACGTTTACCTGTCACGCCCCCAACCAGAGCTGGATTCGACTTGTGTTTCACCTGTGCGACGCTTCTGCCTCTTTTTCCAAGACCTGATCGGTCAGGCGCCAAATATCCCGCGATCCGGTGCATAAGGCATTGCTGAGCCCCGCCGCGGGTAAGCTGCCGCAGCAGAAAAAAAAACGAGCGATCCTAATCGTTCCAAAACATTACTGTTACAATCGCCATGGATCCAGCCAATCTGCGCCGCAAGGACACCACCAAGGGTCCTCCGCTGCGGATCCTGTCTCTAGGTTAGTATTATCTCATCCCGGCGTATATCAGACTCAGCTGACCTGAACAGATGGCGGTGGTGTTCGTGGCTACTCCATGCTTATTCTCCTCCAGGAACTCATGTACCGCACTTATGTTGAATGCGAAGGTAAACCTCCGCGTCGAGACCAGATTCCCAAACCCTGCGATCACTTCGACTTGATCGCCGGTACCGGCACTGGCGGCTTGATCGCCCTGATGCTCGGTCGCCTCCGCCTGGATCTCGAGACTTGCAAAGAAGTATACGTACGCATGACTCGCAAAGTATTCGAGACCGACAAGACCATCGCTGGTATTCCCTACCGCTCGACTTTGTTCAAGGCCTCGAAGCTCGAGGAGGCGATCCGGGAATGTGTGCGGGAACATACAGTGTACGAGACGGAGGGAAATGACACGGGGAATGCTCCCAACCGTGATTCCATGGCTTCTATGACCAGCCTGCCATACAGCCCAGCCTCCATTCCGCAACGCTCTATTAGTCGTGGCAGTTTCAGCACCGCTGCTGCTTCGCATCCAATGTCCCCGACCAGCCAAAGAGGCTCTATTTTTCTGAATGGGTTGCGTTGGGGTAATCCAGACGCGCTGCTTTATGATAACCGAGAAAACCGGACGAAAACGTGAGTTCTATAATGCGAAACCATGGGTCGCTGGTACTGATATTTCATATAAAATTTAGTGCGGTCACTGCTATGTACAAGGGCACTCCGCGTAAAGGAACGGCTGTCCTTCTACGGTCCTACGACTCCCGCCGGGAACCTCCACCTGAATTCGACTGCACTATCTGGCAAGCAGGACGTGCGACATCTGCGACGGGGCTTGCTTTCAAGCCCATCCAGATTGGTCAGCACCATTTTATTGATGAGGGTCATGGCACATTCAATCCCGCGCCGCTGGTTCTTGATGAAGCTGTCGTAAATGAGTGGCCGGGTCGGGAAGTTGGGGTCTTTGTGAGTGTGGGAACTGGAAAGCGCCCACCTGGCACCAATAACCGACAACATGAATGGTGGGAGGATTTCTTCAGCGACTCGTTGGGCACATTTGCTGAAGCGCGGCGTCGGTTGATGACGAAGATCGAGGGCTGCGAGGATATTCACAATGATATGCTTCGAGACCGTCTCGCGAAACGCAATGTCAGCAAAGACAACTATTTCCGCCTCAACGTTGAGGTCGGGGTGGGCGAGTTTGGTATGAATGAATGGCATCGGCTAGCTGATATCAGCACCAACACACGGCAGTATCTGGCCAGGCCCGAAGTCAAGAAGATGATTCTAGAAGCAGGTGTGAGATTTGCTAAGATCGATCGCATGAACCGCCGTCTGGCGAGCCATGCCGCAGCTGGCGGTGATCGCGACGACCTATCTTTTGATCTTGAGACTGAAGAGCTTTCGCTTTCTCCTCCCGTTCAATCACATGTTCCACCCCCTGCGCACTTCGCTGTCGAACTACCTGCGGAATTACCTGCGGACTTCATTGGCTCCGCACACCACCCTCCACCTTCACAAGCGCCCCCACCCATTCCAACTGTGGTGACTACATCCCCTACGGAAGACACACTCCCGATTCACCCAACACCTCAGGATAGCATATCTGTTTCCTCGCCTCGGCAATCTGGCAGTGATTATCGCCGAAGCCACGAGCTTGCAAGCCGACCAAGCTCGCAGCAACAGAGCTCGCCCACCCGGAGTGATGAGTACTTTGCAGCCTTCAATGGTATGGCACCACCAGTGCCGCCCAAGACGCCCATCCCATACCCAGCTCAAGAAGATGACGGCGGCGTGGCTATGCCTGCACCACTATTCTCCCAAGTACCATCGTCTACCTCGAACACCAAAGTCCGACCCCCTTACCCAGTTGATGAGCCGCCACCAACGGTAAACCGGCAACGCAAGCCCAGCTACCACGTGCGGTGATCCCCCTTCTCACGTGCTTTCATCTCGAGTCCTTTTTTTCCCTCATTTTTAACATGTGCATTACGTTGTTTTTGTGTCTTTCCTGCTGAATACCCCTCTGGTGAGACGGTTGATTAAGGCTGAGAGGGGCGTCTTGGGCGTGCGATCCTATTTATGATTTTTATCTTAGTTGACCCCCTGCGAAAGATGGCCAGTGCTGGTCTCGCTCGGGCATAATGAATGACGACATTTATGAGACACCACATGTGGGAATTGATGGTCTGTATAGTAATTATGTGAGAGCAAAAAAGCAAGCATGGCACTTTCATCTACATAGGTATTCATGTACAATGTAAATTGTCTGTTGATCCCAAGGTATATTGTTCGAGGGCATAAACTACACAAAGCAATATAGACCAAAAGTACAGGTACCTGCCGATCGCAACCCAGCCCGCCTCACCAGGAGTACCAGTACCTCCTTTCCCCACATGGCCCAGCCTCTTTGTTTTGCATCTCGATCTCTTCCCCTTCCCCTTCCCCTTTTCTTTTTCTTTTTGTATTTATTCGATTCTTCACTCCTATTCTTTGTCTTAAATAGATTCTACTTTCTTGTTACCCTCAAAATCTGATCCCTGCCATTTGCCACCGAAAGTCATAGCGCCAACGGGTAACGTGCCCCCTTGCGGAATCCCACATTTTTCCTTTCCTCGTGGACATTTTCCAGAAGCATTCCCAGATCGCCAATATTCTAAATCGCAATTATTCCACTCTCGCGAAAGTCGTTGTGATACCTCGACTCGGAACCATTGTTGACGCAGCCCCTCGTTGATAGTCGCCCCGGCGATACGCCCAATCTTTATCGATACCGTGGCAGCATCACCAAGTGTTTCAAATAGTCGCTGAGTCTCGTCTTCGGGCGACTCTCTGTCCTCGCGACACACCTCCTCGCCTCTTCCCACTGCTGGTCAGTGTGGTCTTCATCTCTAATCTCCGCAATTATGGATCCCAATTCCGCCTTATCACATGCAAACAACCTCCTCGCACGCGCGGAAACCTCAGGGCGCCCACCGGTGTACAAGGCCGTCGGTATATCGCTGGCTGTCGCATCGGGCGTCTTCATCGGTATCTCGTTTGTGGTTAAGAAAATTGGACTGCTGAAGGCGAACGTGAAATATAATGAGGAAGCTGGTGAGGGATATGGATATCTCAAGAATTTCTGGTGGTGGACTGGTATGACGCTGATGATTGTTGGAGAGATCTGCAATTTTGTGGCGTATGCATTTGTCGATGCGATTTTGGTTACGCCGCTTGGTGCGCTCTCGGTTGTGATTACGACGATCCTGTCGGCGATTTTCCTCAAGGAACGGCTTAGTTTCGTCGGGAAGGTTGGCTGTTTCTGTTGCATCATTGGGTCGGTGACTATTGCTATGAATGCGCCTGAGCAGTCGTCTGTCAAGGATATTCAGAGTATGCAGCATTTTGTTATTCAGCCTGGGTTTCTAGTCTATGCTGGACTGATCATTGTTGGAGCTGCTGTTACGGCTCTTTGGGCTGGTCCACGCTATGGAAAGTCGAGCATGTTTGTTTATATCAGTATTTGCAGCATGGTTGGTGGACTGAGTGTCGTGGCTACGCAGGGCTTGGGGTCTGCCATTCTCGCTCAGATTAATGGCCAGGAGCAGTTCAAGCATTGGTTCCTCTATGTCTTGTTCGTGTTCGTTATCGGGACGCTGTTGACCGAGATCATTTATCTCAATGTACGTCTTCACTCTCTTTGTGTCCCATGGCTGTGCTAACCTCGATATACAGAAAGCGCTTAATCTTTTCAATGCTGCTCTAGTCACCCCGACTTACTATGTGATGTTCACTAGCGCCACAATTATCACATCCGCCATTTTGTTCCAGGGTTTCAAAGGTACTGGAGTCCAGATTGCAACTGTGATCATTGGATTCTTGCAAATCTGTGCCGGTGTGGTATTGCTGCAGCTATCCAAGTCCGCCAAGGACGTGCCCGATGCTGCTATTTTCAAGGGCGATCTGGATCAGATTCGAGAGGTTGCCGAGGTAGAAGAGCCCGAGTCTGAGCCGAAAGCAGACTCCATTCGTGGTGCGGCTTCTATCATCCGTCGCATCTCAACTGCTCGCCGCACTATGGAGACAGACGAAGCGCGCCGTTTCTTCCATGACAAGCATGAGGATACCCTGAAAGTACCGGCCGAGAATGAGATAATTGAATGGGATGGCCTGCGCCGGCGCAAGACTGTCATTGGCGAGGGACCAACTATGTCACGACCGATCACTCCACGAACACCCTCGGTCAAACAACATCCACCGTGGGGCATGTCCCGATTTCCCGCTGTTGAGGATGAGGAGAACCACCGACCTAACACCAAGCAAAGCGGTCATTCTTTCATGGACAGCATTCGGTCTCGGGCTACCAGCGTGCTTCATCCTTCCCAATGGAAAGCTGTAAATACAGAAGACGAGAAAAGTCCCAACGCCAACACACAATCAGTGGGAATGACAGACATGGCACAACAAAATGGCAATGCTAGTGCTGAATACCATGGTGCTGGTATAACTGGAGGTTTGGAGGTTCCACTCAATGCAAACCGTGGGCGTAGTGATACGCTGCGGTCTGTATCATGGGCAGACGAAAAGGCCGAATCACTGGCGCCGGAACCTCTCGCCAACACTGCCCGTCGGCAGTTCTCTTTCAACAACATGATGGGTCGTATGAAGGCCGACAGCGAGTCTTCCGTCAAACCCACACCGGGCTCGCCCCGTGGCATCCTACGCCGGACTCACCTGGCAGCCGATATGCGCAAATCTGCAACTGAGGAAGAGTCACTTGGTCTCGTCCACGGCGACTCACGCCGCCCCCAACCAGAAGAAGAACTTCTAAACGAAAAGCTAGACCGCTGGTCGAGCGCCGAGTCAGAACTTGGCGAGCCTCAGCCCATGTTTGCAGGCCGATCACACGGCAACTCCGTGTCCAGCAACGTTTCCACCGCCGCGTTCCCCGCCTACGAGGACAATCACCATCACTACTCCGAGTCCAACAACCCCTACTACCTCCCACACAACCGACAAACCACCTCATCCCCCGAACCCATCTCCCACGAAGAAGAGGGCTGGAAACACCCTTCCTCGAGGGGCAGTGGCAGCAGGACCCGCACACGGACAAACTCTTCTGTGCATGCCCATTCTCGCGCCCCGCCTCCAGCCCAATCTTCCTTCTCTACCCACCGTCATCCAAACCCCCTCCCGCCACTCCCTGATATCACGCCCACCACCACCCTCGACCTCATGCCCACCGCAATCAATGTACCGGCCTTGAGGTCAGTCTCTTCGGAATCCGATATGGTAACGACTCTCTCCAGCGAGATAGAAGACCCCAATGACCCCCCGCCTGCCTACCCGACTCGACAACAGAGTGGCTGGCGTCGGCATATGTCTGAGAACAGTAGCCATGACGGCGAGACATATGCCACACGCGGAGGTAGGGGGAGTTCATTCAGGTGAATGTGAGAAAGCTGCACGATCTACCTGGCTTATATAGCCATCTTGGGATTCTAATTTATGATGCATATATTCTGTTTTCTTCGCATTGTATTTGCATGGCTATGGCGCTTATTGGGAGATTTTGTTGATATTTCTCTTCTTTTCTGTATTTTTTGGATTATTTTTGTTTGATCGAACCCTGTTATATCACCTCAAGTGCAGTCTGTACATGTACTTGTACATGCCATTGGGTTTCGATTTTATTGTGTATATAATGGATGTGATGATGATGGTGCATGATCGATTAATGAAATGAACTTCACGTCTAAGTGTCAACTGAGAATTAGAGTACTGGAAGTCAACATCCATCATAAGTTATATCGGCAACGGTAGTGTATTAGTCAATTGAACTAGAGAAATTCCAAACCAGACATTTAATATCCAGAACGACCAGATTAGATTCGATGTGATCATAGATCACTGGGTATCATAAGTGCATGTAGGTGGAAGATTCATCATCCCACCAGAAGATTAACGGAAAACCATGAGTCTATCCAAAACGCCATCAATGGCAAAATGCCACACGCAATGCAATGCAATGCAAACCAAGAAGAGAAAAAAGAAGACGCTTAATACAAACCATATCCATGGAAGAGAAGATCACTTCTTCAACCCCTGCACACCAAACATACCAGCAACACTCCGCTGCCCCTTGGCGGCAACATGCATACCAGGGAACCGGGACTCCGCAAGACGACGTCCAGCTTTGATACTCTCGAGAGCCCTAGTGATGAGAAGTTCAACATCAGAAAGGATTACTCGCCAGTCATTCAATATCGTGATACATACCAGTCCACACTAACAACCTTCACACCTTTCCATCCCCCACGGGCAATTTCCTGCTGAAGTTTACTCGCGGCAAGGCCTCCCCCAGCACCAGACACGGAATTTCCACTCCCAGCTCCAGTATTAGGCTGTCCGACGAGAATATGCGTCACCGTCTTCCGAGCCATGTAGATGGAGGTCTTGGCCCCATTCGAAGCGAGTAGATGTTTGAGTTTGTACTCCGATATCTGGGGGAGTGTAGAGCCATTTATGAATATTGTGACGCCGGCGAAGATACGTGAAGTCGCTTTCAGGTCGAGGCCGGTGCCAGAGCGGGGCTTGGGTTGGGGGTTGTCTTCTATTTCAGACTTTTCCGTTTCCTTGTCCACTTCTTTTGCATCCAGAGCCGGACTTAGACTTCCATTCCCCCCAACAGCAGTCCTAGGCTTCTTCGTCTCCGCCTTAGTCTCGTTTCCGAGTTCATCCACAGCCTTCCTCTTGCTAACACCCATAAATGACCGGATATCCCGTACGCCAAGTTCATTCCGCTTAGCCACATCCCCGGCTACCATAGCCCATTCACCGGAAGCGGGGGCTCTAGGCGGTGACTGCGACGCGTATTTTCCATCGAATGCACCGGGTACAAGTGTGGACTTTTGCGTGGTCTTGCTCGCTGGTCCCGGTCTCTTTCCCCGCCTTGGAAGGCAATCCCCACTTCGATACTGCATGGTCAATTTTGCCGAGCGCGCATCTCGCCATGAGGTTGAACCGAGGAAACTGCCGCCTTCATCTGCGCGCTGGTGTCCTGTTGAGGCTGACTGCCAGGGATCGAAATGGAGGTGGTTACGGGGTTCTGGGAGTTGTGGTTTTGCGGGTCGTTCTCGTTCTGGTCGGTCGCCGTTCATAGGTGATTCCTGCAGTTTGACGGTTTGGCAGGGCGGGTTTCCATTCATTATTTAAGGGCCACGTTGGCCGGGATGATGTGGTCTGGGATATGGTTGTGTTTGAGTTGAAATTTGGGCAAGAACCTTGGAAGTCGTCAAGCGGAAAGAACCATGGTTCAGATATTTTGATTTTGCTACTTTGGGTTAGACTGTCCTATGAATGCCTGAGGCAAAAATTTGGTGCCTTACTAGTCTCTGGTTGTCGTGTGCCCTTGCACTTGCTAGGCCTTCGCTGGCCCTCTTCTGCTTCTTTTTACCAATAACCACATTTGAGTGAGGTCAGAAAGGATTAACATTCTTCCCCCATCTAGTCGACCTTGAGTGGTGGTTTGAAAACCGCGAACCTCGTGCTGAACCACCATCAGGTGTTTCCCTTGACTGTCCCTTTTTCGGAGTTTACGCACTTGATGCGTGCATGGGTCGAGGGCGGTTGCCCCCGATTACCTCACTGGTGCGATCCTTCTTATGCGGAAGTTTTTTGCAGTGATGATTTCCGGCATGCAACAAGGCCAGCGTCCTAACTCCTCACAAGCTCCTGGCTCCAACGATCAGTAAATGCAAGGCAACAAGCCAGCACTAAATTTGGCCAGCTTGCAGCAGTTACAGGCACAAGAAGAAGCTTTACAGCTAGCCTGGCATGCACTTTTCGCGGCTCCATCTCCCAGAGGCGTCCATCAATATGCCCCGGGGGACCCCTCCGGAATTGGCAAAAGGTTGTGACGCTGGATGAGGTGAATGGCATTTGATTTTGAATTTCGAGTGTTGATCACATCACAGGGAATCCTTCAAACTCTGGTGGTAATCAGGCAATGCCCACCTGACCATCCATTCCGACTGCATTAGGACCTTGCACATCGAATTTATCTAGTAGACTAGGGGTTGAATCAAACCCAGTGTGTCCAGACGAAGACGGCGCAAGCGGCGTAGACAGGGGCCTAAGGACCTTCGCCTCACGCGGCAGCGAGGATTCTATATTGACCTTAAGAGCAACGTACTGCTTCAGATAAGTGTCGTGGGCAAGCCAAACGGTCGAATAGCCCCCAAAGCCGAGTTTGTCTGCAATATAGTATCGACCATTCAGCATGTCGCCGACCATGATGGGATGATAGCCTCCCGGCTCATATTCTTCAAGTGTCTCCACACCTCTGATCCAGTTGTACTCGATGCGGCGCGCCTGGGTCATTGTGGAGCTTCTCGCAAAGGAATCGGGTTTGAACTTCAGAAAACGCCAAAAGGGTGAAGGGGAACCTGAAGATAGAGATGGAATCAGCGATGCAAAAAGAGGGACGGAGCGCGCAACTACTTTAGCGTAGTGTGATATGATACGTAGTTCCAAAGACCAAAGGAGACAAAAATCTTGGGAGTACGGAGTAGACCAGTACCTGAATGTTCGGAAGGCGTCGAATTGTCGAGTGGCCCGGGGGCTTTAAGGGTTTATGTAAGCGCTCGTCGCCAGGGGCAGGGGCAGGAACTTCTGTTGTATGGCCAAACTATATCTTGTCCCTCTTGAATGCGTGGGGTCATATTAATTGATTAGTGCTTTGGTTGAAATAAGACATATCTATACTAATTTTCCAGACTTTGAGTCAACGACTGACTACTCTCGCCATCAATCTCCAAATAATTCCTAGATGATATCCTTGAACCAAGAGCAGACCCTCTCTTACTATGGCGGGTCCTTTGCAGTTCGAATTCGGGCTCATTTGCTGGTCTCTTTTGAATTCCTTGCGACGGCCCAGTTGATCCAGCTCCTGATGCTGCGTTCTTGGACCTTTCGCTCTGCCCCTTGAGAAGTCCGTACAGGACGGGAGCATTGGCGACGATAGCGGCAGCTAGTAACTCAATGGACGCCCAAGTGGTTCTGTTCACTTGTGCAGTGGAGTTTTTGGCGTTTTGGGGTAGTCTAGCGATAGTGATTGCGACAATGAAAAGACCGACGGCGAAGAGGGCCGCTAGCTGGATTTTCCTGGTGAGAACGTGTCAAAGATATGCATATGTTGATATAAGTCGGGCCAAGCTTACTCAATGATGGATCGTTTAACCAGAATCAGAATTGGAATTGGCAAGGCGATAAGCATAATATCGGTGATGACATTTAGGACACCTGATGAAACTACAATGTCAGGGCTATACATTGAAACGATCTCCCGGACAGAGGGCATACCGAGGACGATCAATTGCAGCTGTGCCCGGCAGCATATGCCTACATTGGTTAGAAAATAGATGAAAGTGAAAGTAAACATCAAAGAGGGAAGAAGGAGAGGAATACCAGGGTCCGGCAATACCATCCAGTAATGGTTGAATGGATCGCACTCTGTGAAAGTCACAATTTGCACGGTTACATACGTGGCTGCGAATATTCCAATATATGAGATCATCGTGGCCTTCTCCCAGCGTAGGTTGGTGAGCAGTCTGCGGTAGGTATCAAGCAGAACCAACTTTTGCAACCAGAGACTAAAAGAAACATGAGAAAAGAAATAGCGGGACGACCCTGCAATTCCATCCAACCTACGTACTAGGAATTATAGAAGACTCGGTTGGTGAGCACAAATTTGCTCGCAATCTCTCTGCGACGGATCTCCTCGGGAGTGAAATTGTGCGTGTGTCTGAACGTGGTGGACATATTGTTGGTCCCCCAGATGAGAATAACATGGACCAAGGCGAGGCGTACGAGTGCACAGAGAATCGCTCCCATTGCAAAATAATCGCCCAGTATGAACTGACGTCCTTTCAACTTTCGCAGCAGCAGCCGAAGCACAATCACGCCGATTGCCACCCAGGTAAACACCCAAAGAATGATGAGGGTGGAATCCATGGCATCCAGGGCATACAGCAACACTGAGACGGGGACAAGCTATGTCAAAATGTGATGGGATGACTTTGCAATAATCGCCGGACATTATTACAAATAAATCCAAAGGATTCAACTAATTCACTTATTTGCCTTTTAAAGACAAGCGAAAGTCAAAGGTTCACTTGGCGAAGTCCAAATTCTCTTCCTCTTCCATTTCTTCTCTTCTTCCTCGTATTTCCGGGGCTAACGAGATTTAAAGCCCGACGGAAGAAATTCGGCGAAACCACTGAGGCTCTTGATTTGATTAGCCCAGTCCTACATAATCTCCCCATGAACCTTGTTCTCGTTTCATGTTCGACCCCTGCCGCGACGCCCTCTCAAAATGCATGTAAAGACAGTATTATTATTGATCTGGGCAATTGCTGCTACAGCTTCAGGCTGGCGTGGTGAGACGCCAGCCCAGCGATCGTACATGTATGTTGGAGGGCAATACATTCTGAATAGTGCTGGCCAGCATGTCTTCGCAGATCAGATGTACGTGGAAAAATTGACTCCGGCCGCCGGTGTTACCAAGCCGTATCCAATTGTCTTCATCCATGGGCAAGCTCAAACAGGCACTGTACGCATCACTTAACCCCTCCCCCCTTCTCAGAAGTTAACCGTGATGCTGGCAGAATTGGCTCAACAAGCCTGACGGAGGGGAAGGTTGGGCCTCTTACTTTCTCTCTCAAGGATATGCATGCTATATCATCGACCAAACCTTCCGCGGCCGCAGTGCCTGGTACCCCGGCAATGGGACAATGAGCACCTACAGCGCCGAGCTGTTGCAGCAGCGCTTCACTGCACCAAAACTGTACAACCTCTGGCCCCAGGCCTCACTGCACACCCAATGGAACGGGACGGGCGTCATGGGCGACCCAAATTTCGACAATTACTATTCCTCGACGGTCGAGTTCCTCAGCTCAGCAACCTACCAGCAGTCGACCGTCCAGGCCGCCGGCGCCGCCATGCTCGACACCATTGGATCCCCAGTCATTCTCCTCTCGCACTCCCAGGGCGGAACTATTCCCTGGCTCCTTGCGGATGTGCGCCCGAATCTCGTCCACTCCATCATTTCAATCGAACCGACTGGTCCTCCCTTCCAGGACGCTGTCTTCAGCAATTCTTCCACGCGCGTCTACGGGCTTACTGATATCCCACTAACCTACTCACCCGCCGTGGCTGATCCAGTCGAGTTCGTGAAACACGTTATCCCTTCCAACTCGTCGCTATACTCCGACTGCGTAATCCAGGCCGATTCCCCCGCGCCGAGACAGCTCGTCAATCTCGCCAAGGTGCCCATCCTGGTCCTGACAACCGAATCGTCTTACCACGCGCCATATGACTGGTGCACAGTCCGGTTCCTGCAGCAGGCAGGTGTCCCGGCGGAGCATCTCCAGTTGGCGGATATCGGCATCCATGGAAATGGACATATGGTGTTTATGGAGAAGAATAGTTTGCAAGTTGCTGCTGTTCTGCAGAAGTGGATGGAGCGGACATAATTTGCAGGATGCAATCCTTTTTCTGTTCGGCCAAAGCTGAATCTTCAATCATTTTCCTTCGCTACGCTACATGGTCTGTCAAAGCATGTGGTCCTTTGGAACGTGCTCGGATCGAAGCAAGAGCTCTTGCCTCCGCCTTGTATTCAAGATTCCGAACCGCTCTTTGTATTAATCTTCAGTGGTGTCCTTTCCTTTAGCCCTTCGCTCCAGGCTATCTCAGTCAGATCGGCCGAGTAATTGTTCAGACTGCCGTAGGTTGCTTGTAGAGACTGCCCTGTCATTTTCTCTTGACCTTTGGCAATGGGAGCTAGCTCTGTTCTCCAATAATCAAGGCTATCTCACTTCATGCGGATTCCTAGCAAGTTGGATCTGGGTAGGTAACAGAAGGGAGGTCTGTTGAACCTTTGAAGGTTCCAAGGTTACGCGACGGACGCTAAACCAAAAAGGCAAAACTAACTCGGAAAGGAAATCCACAGGTCCGTTTACATGTACAATGACTCAGGTGGTACTTTTATTGTCTTGTCCATGCACCGGTTATCATTCTGTACCATTCGATTTCCGGTCCTCCTATCCTTCTGAAAGACCCTGGCTCCCAGCTCTCATTGCCCTCTACTCTCCATCTATTCAGCTCTCAACCGTCTGGGAAATCTACCAGTGGAAAATCCTCCAGTGGCTTGCAGCAGTATCAAACAAGCATGTCAAGCTCAAGTGGGTCAGACAGTAGATTGGATAATGACCCAGGAGACCAGTCTTTCTCAGAAGATAATTATGACCAATGCGTCGCCGCGATGGAGGAGAAGAGAGTCCCAGAGAACCTAGACACGATCTGGCATCGCCGGGCAACCATTCGTGGACTTCGTACTTCTCTCGAATTTACACTCAGCTCACCAGTCACCGAGCTATGTTCTGGTGATGATATCAGGGTCCCTGAGGTTTCTCGAGCTCGCAATGCACGATTGATTATGAGCAACATAATACCTAATCTTGACAATACAGCGGTTCAACCATACTGCATCTGGCATCCGGATTTTGCAGATGTCAACACGTATTGTGAACTTGCTCGTCGCTACCCCTTAATGCGCTATCAAGTGGGTCGAGTGTGTGCTGCCGCGGGGTATACAGATCTCTATACAGAGCTCGATCTTCTTTCTCTCTGACACTTCTATTGCCGAAGGAGCCCGAGGGAGTAAGAAAGGAGCGGAAATCTCAGATCATCATGTCGGCACCACAAAGATTTACTATCATGAATGATGATACTCGCTCAATTGATCTGAAACCCCACCTGCATTCTTAACTGGCGATATGAAGCCTCGATGGGGCCTAGAGCAGCGCACCATGCCTCCCCAGAATCTCCCAGCCGGGAGATACGTTTCCAGTCAATGTTTGCCAGGTGGTGGGCCGATCAGCTTGAAGTCAACCCTAGCAGAGTACTCCTGCTCATTGAGTGCAATTGCACCTAATGAAGCCAGCTATTGCACCATCCGCACTGCTATCAACCCCCGCCGAATCATGGTCAATGATATCGCAGGCTTTAGCAACGATTCACAGTATCTCCTCTGGATGATGTGGTGGCCATTGAAGCCTTACAAGAGCGCTACACGACTTGGCCGTCAAGTGTGTATCCATGCTCCGCATATTGCCCTTACATGTGTCATGCCTGACTACGAATCGACGTATAGAGCCCTCAAGCCTGCACCCGCACCGACGAAAAGTCTCGCGAATTGTCTGGCGAAGTGAGGCTCCATTCTATGTCCAAGACTTAGAAAACCGGGCAGCAGATCAGGGCTGGCAGGAGAAAATTCTTCCATCGCTTGTCGGGACGCGAGCAACTCTGGATGTCGCTCTGGAGCCAACAACGAACGTGGTCCGTAGTGTTGTTAGACCATCCGAGATGGATGATGATTATGGCTTTGGGGGTATCTACGATGGTGGGCAACCGCGCCCAGGACAAGTAGAGAGGTATGTGTGGTTGTCGCCGGAGACGACCTGAAAGATCGAGGAAGAACATGATGGCGGAGGTTTGTCGGTGATGTCGATGATTTATACACCGATTCCACTGGGAAGGAGACCGTCCTTTCATTATTCAATTGTAGCCCTTTACTATCCGCATTAGACCTAGTTGTACCGGAAGGATAGGTACCTTTAGAGGGCGAGATCGGGTCTTGTATGTCGGGATTGGAGGCTACAGGACGATGTATTCCACTAAATCCAAGGCAAAAGCCGAAAGGGAAATTCACATCTACAATAGAAAAGCAGTTGGAAAAAGAACAATCCATTCCGGAACCAAACCAACGTTGTATGTCGCTAAAGACCCAGAGTTCATAACCGTTCATTACCATAATCATCTCTCTAGTAGAGTGGCAAAAGCAGAAAGTAGAGAGGGGAGTAAAACCATAGGCCATGCCACGTCCTTTTCAAACCCAAAGCAAAAAAGAAAAACTCGTTAAGATGGCCCAAGTCATCACACAAAGAAAATTCGTTCATAAGAGATTCGTCACATCGTAGTCATCGAGGTTTGCGATCACTATCCAAGTCTTCAACAAGTGACAAGTCTTTCAACATTGCTCTAATGTTGGACCGTGAACAGATCTTGCGCCTAGTTCTCCTCCCCACAGTTAGATATTCTCGAAAACAGAGATTTCTTCCTGAAAACAAAAACGCAGAGACAAATGAGCTTCGTTTCGTTTCGACACTGCCGGGTCTGTCGGTCTCCACATGTTCGTGAGACGCAGACAAGACCACAGCGCGCCATGCGGGTTGTGCATGCGCAGTCTATCATGAAAAACAAACTCCAACCGAGAAATAGACCAACAGCAAAAAAAAAAAGAAAAGAAAAGAAAAGAGAAGAAATCCAGCAAAATCCAAACAAGACCCGAAGAAAATCGAAAACAAGAATCAAAACAAGCTGAAAGCTAACTAGAGGCCACAATCGAATCAGACAAAACTCACCGATGACGAGCCATTACCCCACTAGGCTTCATCGGTTGAAGAATAGGCGGACCACCGACCGGACCACCGAGGGTAGCATCGGTGATGGTCCTGCGGCGCTTCGAGGTCTCGTACTCAGCCGTAGTCTCGGGACGGATATCATCATCCTCGCGCATACGCTTGCTCCCCGCACTCAGGGAGCCATTTCCAGGCGGGTAGACCGGGGCCGTGGTCGAGGCCATGGAGTAAGGGTCCGAAGCACCGTTGGCCGGGGTACCGCGCGTGTCGCTGACAGCGTTGTACAGGGTAGTGGCGGCAGGACGAGGAGGAGTGTTATACCCCGAAGCCCAGTGAGGAGGGGGGGCCGGTGCCCGTGCGCGGAGTCATACGACCGGAGCCATTCTGCTGGCTCGGGGAGCTAGTCATCTCCGGGGTGAGCTGGGAGTGTTCGCCGGTGAGGGAACTGACGGAAGGGTTGGTGGTGTAGGTGTAGGAGCCTCGGTTAGAGTTGTAGCCGGCGTTGTGGTCTTGCATGTACTCCTGATCGTGCTCGGCGACGGTCTCGCCGGGCCCATTGCTCTGGCTGTAGCGGTTTGGGTCGCGCTCGGAGGTTTCGGGCTCGGAGACGCCCGGGCGTGGGTTTGGTGGCGCCATCTCGCTTTTCATGTACCCGCCGGCCAGGGGTTGGCCGTAGCTGGGCATCCCTGATTGGGTGAGCGGGGTATGCGGCGCGTATTGGGCGTGCGTTTGTGGTGCCGCGGAATAGTAGGGCTTGGAGCTGTCGTACCCTTGGCCTTGGTAGGCCGGCAAGCCGTGCATGTTGTTGCCCGGCGGGGTGGTTGCGGGGGTGGTTGGCATTGAGCGCTGGTTGCTCAGTGTGGTGTCGATGGACAGGGGCTGTGTGTGTGGCACTTGTCCGCCCCATTCGTATGAGCTGCCTTGATTCATCATGCTGGATGCGCTGGCTGGCGGTGTGGGAAAGGTGTTGGCACGCTCGAGGCCTGGTCTGGAGCCAGGCTGGCCATTCATTGGGCCTTGGGACATATGAGAAGACATAGGGGTCTGCAAAGAGGGGTGGTGATGATGAATCGGGGTTTGCTGAGAACCAGACGGCGTGCGCTGGGGATGCGGGGGAGGGCCTTCCAAACGACGCTGCTGGGACTCCTGCACTACCATGTTTGTCCGAGTCTGATTAGCCGGGTGGTATAGAAGACCACCAATATTATGCACAAAGAGTGGGTACAATAGATCGGTGATCTTCTCCTTGTTGGCAAATTCCAGAGCACGCTCAAATGGGATCCTGAAGAGTAAAGAATTAGCAACTGATGCTGCGCGTGCTCCGCGGGATCAAAATACATACCAGACACCTTTCAAATGCATCGGTCCAATTTTCACAACATGGCGAAGCTTTTCGCTTTTGAGAATCCCATCACGTCGACCACGGGTCATGCCAGCTACATTTAGCAGCTTTGTACCATTGATCATGTGGTTGTCTGGGAGGTAAAAAAAAAAGAGTCAGTCAACAGTTTCCCAAGGGACCTTTTTCCACAGAATCAACTTACCCTCTCGTCGAGCTACACACACCCCCTTCGCTTCCACCTGGTAGCAGAGGCTCCCCTCATCTTCCCATAATGTAGCTGTCACTCGCGGCTTTGCTCCCGGTGGAGCAACTTGACCAGTACCATCGAATACGAACCCTTGTAGCGGAGCACCAGTGCTGTTCCCATACCCGCTCGGAGGCGCCGCGGCGTGATTGCTCACTTGATAACGATCAGAATAATCATCGATCACATTCTGGCTTTGGAGCTTACCAGGCAACGGCAGCAGCTGAGCCGGCATCTGGCCACCCATGGAGCTTGGTGGGTGTCCTGTTGGCGGTGAAGTGACGCCGGTGGGGTATCCATATTGGGGGTAAGCAGCCGGGGCGTAAGAAGACGCGGGCTGCATCACCGGAGGTTGTCCGTGGTACTGATACTGGGACATTGCGCCTGCGGTTGCGCCTTGAGGAGCGTATGACTGAGCAGAAGACATGTGTGCGTGGACATCCATATACGGCTGGGTCTGGTTCATGCTGCCGAGAGAAGTCGGGCTAGGATAGTACCCTTCGTTGACCGAAGGCGGAAGACTGTATTCAGTCGGGGCGGAAGAATCTAATGAAAGCCGGCCCTGGGTCCCAGACAGGTCCGCAGAGGACGGGGGACTCCTAGGTTCGTTGACAGGCACAGAAGCACCAGACAGACTCGTGCGAGCACTAGAGTTGGTGGAATTGGTCACGGACGGGTCTGGATAGGCGGCCCGGGAGAGGCCCTGGGTGGCTGTTGGCAGGCTGAGAGCGGGGAGTTTGTCGCCGGGCAATAACGGTCGTTCCGCCGCGTGAGGGTTGTACCAGGGGATGTCAGCAGGACCGCGGGTATGGACCTGCGAGATCGATGGCAGCTCCAGCTTTTCGGTTGCACGGATAAACGGTTTAGAATAGAGAGACGAAGCGAGCAGCGGACGTCGTAAATGTCGTCCGTCGTGCTATCAATATAGGCTGCAGAATCGTTGGGAAACCACAGGACCTTGCGAACGTTGCACGGGGGAAAAAAAGAAAGCCAAAGAGTTGCAAACGAAATATTCAACGGGCTTTCAGAATCAAACGTTCAGAAAAGAAATATAGAGCAACTGATGCAAGATGCAGGCAATGCAGGGGGCGTGCAATATCGTAGTGAAGCTTCGTAGTAAGTCGTAAACCTGTTGTAAAGATCCGGAAGGCCTAGACAGAAGCGCAATAAAGACTTTTTGAAAAGGACGAATTCAGAGAAGCACAATAGTCATCAAGATCATTAACAATCGTCGAACACATCAAAGTTCGGGAAGCTTCAGTGGCACTAAACAGAAATGCGTAAGTTTTTGTTTCAAGGTCATGCAGGAATCATGTCATTGAAGAAGAAACTCTGAAATTGGAGCGCATTGAATGATAAAAATAAGGCCGAAGCCGGATGAAGGTAGGGGGAAAGAAAGTTCAAAGTCTCAGACAGTCGAGGGATGGGGGGGGTTGAGAGAAAAGAAGTGCGTTAGGACGTACAGAAAGGTGGAGGCTGGGGTGGTGCAGCAAACGCATCCCTATGCACTGCAGGCTGGATAGATGGCGTTTGAAAAAGTAAAACCACATGTAAAATAAAGGGCAAAAGGAAAAGGGCCTTAAAAATAAAAGGAAATCGTACAGTGAAACTTAGCAAGAAGGCCAGCGGTTGAGAGGGGAAAAGAGGTGAAGCGAAATGACGCTGAGCCGCAGCGGGAAAGTCGATCAGTGGAGGATAAGAAGATGACTAAGTTCTCGCAAGAGAAGAAAGAGAAGAATGTTGTTCTGCTGAAAATCCCGGCTTGCCCCGTCTTTTGAGAGAGAGACGAAGAGAAAAACGGAGGAGAAAGAGAGGCCATCGAATCAATCACAGTGGACCCGGTGGAGAGAGAGAGAGAGAAAGTGACTACCAGAACCGTGCGTTCAGATCATCCTCTCGACTCGATATCTGCCTTTTTTTTTTTCCTTCTTTTTTAATTATTTCTCTTTTTCTTTTTTTTCCCCCTTCTTTTATTCTATCTTTTTTTAGTAGGAAAAATTATTATATTATTTTCTACGCCACCAAGTAAGGACCATCCGGATCAACAAGAGTTAAGCGTCAAGGTAAAGAGGTAAATCATTCCCATTATTAACAGCCAACAAGTATTAACTAGCATTTCCCAATCGGTACCACACATAGAAACTGCAGGGACAAGTCAAAGAGAAATATTCCCAGCTGAGGATCCTGGTCTGTGTGACAGGCAGAAAAGCAACACGCTGATCGTCCGGGATAGGCCCGCTGGATCTGGGAGTTGATTCCCTTAGTGGAGTCACCGATCAGATTCAATTAATTTATTCCTTTTCTGAGGGGGTTACTCTGGACTCTTCTGGATACTATTTCTGGCTGGGCGAGACTGCAAGATCTGTTAAAATAAATATATTTCAAATACTATACATATAATAATATACCCTATATCGAAACGTAGCCTTAAATGTTTCATAAATGTAATAATAACACCTGAGCACTTCATAAATAGCAGCTGAGAGGGTTCCAAGGTTCGTCCCCACGCGCGCGGGTCCCACTCAGTGAACCATGGGTGGTTGACCGGGGAGAGGAACAAGGGGGGAATACATCCACGGTTTAATCTGAGGTTAATGGTTGAAACCATGGTTGAGATACTAAATTACACCTAAGAATACCAGTAGTAGGTACGGAGTACTATACTGTGCAGTAGGGAAATTCAAATCTCGTCCCGATCATCACTTTCATCGTGCAAGACATCTGTCAGCAGCTGCAGAGGCAGAAAGTAAAAAGAAAAAAAGAAGAAGGTCCGGTAATGCGCGGCGGCTGCACCGTCGATTGCGGATTGCACTCTCCCGCTTCTGGAGCCAGCGCTTGCACCACCATTTATTTCCCCTCTATTTGGGGTACAGATGCTACAAGCTAAAACCTGCAAGGTCCATCTTAAAGAAACGGCTAAAATTACTCTCAGCGCGTAAATTCCTTCTCCAAATCATTCACCAAATCATTCACCGGACATCGGCCGAGCTTTGTCCCCTCTCGGATATCTTACTGTTAGAGGCCGGTCGACCGGGTCCATCAAACCAGTCTGTTGAAAGTCCTACGGCTGTTGCCGACTCAAGTGGACCACTGCAATGTTATCAATGACAATTACAGAGTACAATTAATTCTATTACAATTATTTTCTAAGCCAAGAACAATTATGATACCAAGGCCTTCTTGGTCTTTTTTTTCTTTTCTTTCTATGGTTCGGGACGATCTGGGCGTTAAGACGGGCCGTGAGTAACAGTGGAGAGAGAAAGAGGAAAGAAGCACGTCACACCAGGGATGTAGAGGGGAAAATCAGTGGCTCAGAGGGGACCACGAAACACGGGTGGCTTGAAGTCGATCAAGGGTCTGTTCTCTCTTTTTCCAATCCCTGCCAAGTACCACCTAGAGAGACCAGTCAGAGACGAGGCGTTTACCAAAAGAGTCAGTTGAAGGGAAATGAGAAAATTAGAAGGAAAAAGCAAAAAAAATAGAACTAAAAAAAGGAAAGTAAAAAGAAAGAGAGGGTTTGGTCCAGAATTTGTCCAACCACCCAATTTTAGCCCGAATTGAAATGAGATGTTCACACGTAGCATCGCAATCTCAACTAACAGACCCCGTGATGATGCATCCAGAAACTGCTCTAACTTTTTCCCTCTATTTTCTTTTGACTGGTTTTAACAATGACAGGTATGTCCTAATAGAGCCTGGAATGGTTCATATGTTGTAGGTCTACAATCTACAACGTACATAACACCGATCCCAATAGTCGGAATAGCCGGGGTAATAATCCTCCACGTAAGTAAAAGTAATAATAGCAAATAACAAATATTTCTTGATTTATTGGAGATTTTATTTTCCCTATATCGTATATTTTCCCAGTGCCCAACAAAAGCAAAAGCCCAGAGCCAGATCCCAGTAAGGGGGAGCGAAGAGAGACGCTGAACATCCAGACAAGTCGACCCCAGTACACCGCTAATTTCCTAGTAAAAAAAAGTATCATAAGCCCAGGTGAAATGGGCAGGGTCAAAGTCCCCTTGCGTTTTGTTCTGTTTTTCTAAATTACTCTATATTATTACCAACCTACGTACGATGTACTCCTCCGTACCTATTCCCCACTAAGAGACTAAACTATTCACGGACTTGATTCCGAAAATCTTGAAAGGTTGACAGATGTCAATTCGCACGAAAAAGTGACAAGGGATTTACCTTTTTTTTTTTTTGGTCCTACCCTACGCATTGACCATGGACCTAGATTCGTTAAATTATGCGATTTCGGGGAGATCATGATCGGAATATGGTTTCCAAATAACAAATTATTTTATTTTCTGCTCTCGCCACACAGACCCTTGAGAGGTGAACCGGGAGAATACGGTCCCGGCAGGGTATTCTTCAATGGCATTATTTTCTATTTTATTAATATCTTCGAAGGTTAAACCCTTTCTCTAGTCTGCTATGCAATAGTCTTCTGCGAACGGGTAATAATCCCTATTTCTTTTCTTGCAGATGTTAGGGCAGATAGGAACGCAGACACTAAAACCCTCCGAGAGCTCCGGGAAAAATTGAAGGAGAAAGAGAAAAGAGGGGCCACTGAGAGATCCCTGCACCGCAGCTCGCTATCGACGGCCCGATACCCGCTGCACATACAGCGTACAGTAGTTTAGGGGAGCATGGGGGAGGGATCCGCCTGAATCGACACATATCTAAACTGGAAAAGGAAATAGTCTTCCGTGCTCCGGGGGACTTGAGTAATTAATTCTATTGAAAAGGAGGAACTCGGTTGTGGCTTTTTTTTTTGGCATATTATTCTTCAATATTTTGCTTTTTTTGTTAGTACTTTTTTTATTATTCTGTTAGTTTCTCCCCGATAGTGAAGAAACGAATCAAAATCAGCGCAATCAGCTCATCAGCTCATAGGTCCACTATAAACCCACACAGTTATTGGGCAACTCCGCAATTCGGGTGTGATACATCGTATGGGACCGTTGAGCCGAGAAGGTAAGGAGATGAGCAGTTCTTATATGATAGGTAAAGGAGCAATAATAGCAAATAACAAGGAGTACGGAGTACGGAGAGTAGCAAACAGCAAGTATTTGAAAGTATTTGAAATATGGTCAATCCTTTAACCTTGAAAATCCAAAACTGAATTTGTCAATTCTGATCGTCCCTCCGGGGTTTTCCGCGTATCAGCTCGGATCAATTAGAGGTTACATACGGAAAGCGAACCCTTCCAAGGTTGTTTACGGAGTCTCCAGAACCTCTCACTGTTTAGTCAATCTCGCGTCGATCGACGGGTTCGTCCGTACCTTGCAGTTACCCTGCAGACTCTGTCCGCGTAGATTTCAGGGTTTTTTTTTTCTTGTGAGAATGGAGGACTTTAATTTGATTTTTTTATTTTCCTTTCTTTTCTTTTCTTTTTCTTTACATTTTTTTTGAATTATTTTCCTCGAGTCGCACTATTACCATATTTATATGCGGGGTTTTTTTTTGGTTTCCCTTTCTGGTCTCCCGATCTATAATGTTTCACCAGGGGCTGCCACGCTTTCCCCATGCTGTACCTCACACATCAAAGAAATATGCCCGAAGCCGTCTGGGCAGACGTTGATGCCAGATAAGGCCGTCAGACTGACGATCGGGGGGGACAATGGGTACAAGGCCTTTGAGATGTGTAGTACAGCATAATTACGGAGTACGATTGTACAGCAGACTCGGACACGAGGAGAATTTGACCGAGAGCCGACCTACAGGGATGTTCCTGCAACCTGATGTGTTGTACAGGATGGCAAATTAAATCGAGACTCCGTATAGCCCCGTCACCTGCTACCATAGGTCCACAGTCACCAGTACTTGGCCCAAGTAGGTATAGGGATATTATATAGTAAAGTACATATATACCCTGAAACAATATATTGTATATCCCAATCCTGCTTTTTCATGTGACTTGGGGTAATTTGTCCAGACGCCACCTACAACATTATAATTGTACTTCGAATCACGACGCACCACGGCGCCAGGATCTGGCGTGATGGAACTAGGCTGGGGCCGTGCAACCTTGGATTTAACCTCGCATTGCATTGTCCCGTGGAGCCAAGAGATCGACTGCACGTTCATCTTGCCTTTACACACTCTAGCTTGCGTAGCAGAGAGGGGAAGGAGAGACAATAATAGAGTATGGAGTAGTAATGTGTTGGGTATTTTCAGTCTAGCAACCATCTAGTTAAATTCCTCTCAAAAGGACTTCATAAAAGTCCTGAATAAGTCAACCGCCGTAACCGTTAGCAAGCGCCACTATTCGAGTCATTTCCTCGCATTTGCTCCAGTGACCATAGTCTAGTTCAGAACGAATATAACCTGAAATTCTGAAATTCCTCATATCTCCGAGCCAGGATGGCTCGGGCCAAATGTGTAACGAGACTAAAACCCCCCATCCAAGCCATCGGCGCCAATGATTGGCTTTACACACCAGCAGCCCGCCGATCGATGATCCGACGCAACAATGACTGGCTGCGGGAACAACCACGTAGGAAGGGCTAGATCGTGTGGATTCACCGCCAGTTGCCCCCCCTTGCGTGCAGACGTGGCACACAGCATTATCTCATACTCCGTAGCTCCATCTGGTATGCAGTGACCCGCCGTTGTGGAGGACGTATGTCGACCGTTTTTGGATTATTATTCTCTATACTCTGTAGAGTACGGAGTACAGATTACAGAGTATAGGTGAAATAGATATCAAATGATTTAGATTGTTATGTTGTTATGGAATGTGTGTTTTTCCTAAAAACAAAATATCCTCAAACTCGCCGATGTCGGGCTATTCTGGCCGATCGGCGAGATAAGAAAACGTGAAGGTCCAAGTTGATGTACGAGATGTACGACATCGTCAAAATATGCTGTGAGATCTGAATTTGCTTTCAATGTCGTACAAAACAATATTTATATGTACTTGTTCAAAATGTAAGTCTACCAGCTTCTGCACTACCCCAACATTTCAGCCCTTAGCCATAAACGCCATAATCATAGATCTTCCTACAATATCCATGTGATACTAGAACCGTATCAAAATAAGCAACTCCCTTCTGTGTCGCTGTGTCATCCCTGAAAATAACAATAAATGCCAAAAAAAAAAAAAGGAAGAAAGAAAAAAGAAAACCACAATCCTAGAACAGGGAGACCCCAGCTTGGAACACTGGGCCTAATCCCAATAGACAGAAAGCGAGAGCCAAAGCAATAACCCAAATAAGCCCAAAAGAGGAAAGAGAGGAGTCCGCTCACCGTCTCTTTACTGTCTCAGCTCACATTTTATACGTATTGTGCATCTGACACACAAACACGCGCCGTCCACGCTTCTAGGCGTCGCTAGTCGATCGAAGAATGCAAATACCACGCAGCGTGCAGTCCAAGCTGCAAGTATCATGTACGATGAAGAGAGTGACAAGCTAGCTTGCCAAGTGCCAGCGCAGGGCCAAGTGCAAGTGCCAGTGCCCGGAGACTAGGTTGCTGTGCATGAAATAGTGTACATAGTTTCAACAGATCGCAGCCTGACTACCGTCTATGGGTGCGAATCATTCCCGGGTGGGCTGGGGCGCGTGGGAATTTCCACCTTCTCGAAGTATGTCTGCCATTCAGATTGTGCATGGAGTGCATATGGGGGATGGGGGATGCATGGTGCATATTGTGTCTTGGGTGTGTCTGAGGCGGTTGGATTTGGTTTTCAATTGTCTTTTCTTTTCTTTCCTTTTCTTTTTTTCTTTTTGAAATGGAAAGTTGCTGTGGTTGGTGCGGGTTGGGGGGAACGTCTGGGGGGTGGGGATGATGGGGTTGACAGCTGGAATCTTCCAAGGTTCTCCTGTGTGTTCAGACCTCACGACTTCCAAGAGGTACGTACAACATATTCACCGCTGGTTGAGGGCCTGCATCGCAGGTCTCGTGTCAAGGGATAATCCGTGTTTGTGGGAGCTGGTATTGGCGGTGGGAGGTTGATATATCCCTTGATTGGGGATTGGGATGGCGGGATTGCATTGTTGCAGCTGGTCTTCGTAGACCGATTGTTTCCCGTGGGAAAATGGTGGGAATAAGTTCAAAAGACTCGGTCTCGACTTTTGGCTGATAGAAGCCGTCTGTTTATGCTTATTCTTTTGCTCTTGTGCCTATGCAGTAGTTGTGCTTTGATCACGATCTGATAGGGGTGGCGATGATAATGGGTGGCGATGATAATGCAATCGTTTACGCACGTCGGATCAGTGCTGACGGCGTCGGTGCATTGACTCGATGGGACGGACGTATCTGCAGTGCTCTGTGCTATGTACTTTGTAGACCTGAACGTACTTCTAGAAGCCCTGGTTGATGCAGTATGCTGTCTCCCGTCGTTCATGTAGGGATGCTACGGTTCCTGCTGATAGATCGCCGGCATCGTATCTATTGCCTTGGTAGAATGTATAAGTCAAGGCGACTGAGATTGAACCTCCAGACTTTAATCAGTGCATTTGGAGGCATGACTCGGTATATGTTTTGAGACGTGGTGCATCTGCCAATATATATCACCCCTCAGGTTAGAAATATAAGTGGCATGGCTAGTATGGACTACAGTTTCTAGAGAATAATATGGGAAAGACCCAAGGAGAAGATATATACATACACAAACAAACGAAGAAACCGAAGGATCATTTGAACGGAAAGAGAGTGTTTGTCCATTGAAGTAATTCTAAAGCCAACAATATTCCGACAAAGTTCTATACCCGACCCAACCATATTCATCATGATTTTGTTACATGCATATCTCATCAAAGGCGCAGAGCATAATCACACATCAAGGCTGGTATATTCATCGCTTACCAGCCTGAGCAAAGATCTGTTGCCAAATGTCGATCCACTGCTGATGCTTATATGACAACGGACGGTGAGGGTTGCGGAAAGTGTTCGAAAGGATCTCGCGCAGGCGGCTGTTCAAGATTTTCAAGGCTAGCATAGACTTCCAATCTCGCACGGCGAATCGAATACGGTTTGCGTCAATGGAGACGACACCAGCATACATCTATTTCGGCGGTTAGCTTATTGCCAAAAGAAAGGGGAAAGGAACGCGGAGGAGCACTGTCGTACCTTGAACTCAGCATCACCACACAGCAAAGCAATAGCAAAATCGTCAACTGCGCTGGTATCATGCGCGCTGAGGTTTCGAGCACGTGCCATAATGCTATAGTATGACAGCCACTTGACGGACGAGTCCGCCCTCTTGTTGACGGAAACAGCGGGTAGTGTGACTGTCTGGTTGTTGCCAACATTGCGCCAACCCTTGCCTTCGCGTGTCAGAAGCTTAGGATAGAAACTCCAGGCGATGACTGAGTTGATCACAATATCGTTGTTGCTGTTGATGTCGAAATCCTCAGGGATGACGAAGAATTGGCGGTTTCGGCTGTTAGAGCGTGCACTAGGCTTGGTTAGCAGCTGTCAGGCTGAGATGTGATGCTTGAACGAAAGGATCTCTCACCGGTTGAGGGCCGCTTTCTGTGATGCATCCAGGGTCAGAAGCCCTGCGTCGGCAATTGACACTACCAGTTGCATCTTGATATCCTCGATAGCCAGCAACGTCTGCGGGCTGAGGAAGTTCTTTCGGCAGAAAGAATACTCGTTGGACCCTGGTGTGCTTCTTATGCGTCTCCAGCTGCAATAGGCGTTGTAGACAGTCAAGAGATCCGAGTCACCTAGTATTTGTTAGTTATCAACTGTGCGAGGTCGATATATTAGGACATACCTCTTCGGAAAGACGCCCGCGCACCGTCGCGTTGTGAGTTGGATCCGATTGTGTTCACAAATGGTGACTTGGAAGAAAGGATAGCAGCAATGCTGACAGTCGCATCCAAGCACCGGAAGAAAGCTCCATGAATGATCATTTTGCCGAGGAAGACATCTAGCGGCAACTTGGCCAGTTGTGTGCCGAGAGAGGTTAAGCTCTCGTTGCTAGTCAGTGCTTTAACTTCCTTCAATGAATCAATGGCGCGGCGAATGTTTTTAGACGACGGGGGGGTCAAGAGCTTCGAGGAGTGTCTGTTCCACTTCTCCCAATTTGCAGATCTTCACACGAAGCACCAGATCCTGCAGAGAAAGGCGCAGCAACTCAGGGGTCTGCTGTTCAGAGAGCAACTTTTCATGACGATGTTTAGTGAACAGGTGAAAGCAGATACCGTTCTGAACACGTCCAGCACGACCGCGACGCTGTTTAGCGTTCGCACGCGAGATGAATGACTCAACAAGGCGGGACAATTGTCGTCTCTCATCGAAGCGCATGATCTTCTCCTTTCCTGCGTCGACCACAGCTGTGATATCCGGGATGGTGATACCTGTTTCCGCAATGTTCGTTGCGATAACTATCTTTCTTGTGCCTTCCGGGGGTACGTTGAAGGCCTTTTCTTGGTCTTCGCTGGCAATCGAAGAGTGAAGCGTATGCACAATCCAACCCCTCTGGAACATGGGCTCGGACAGGATCTCGTCGTTCAGGCGACGGATTTCCGCCAGTCCAGGCATGAAGATCAAAATCGCCTTGCTGTAGTGAGCCATCTCCGGGGCCGTGGCAAGCATCAGAAGCAACCTCTTGATCAGCTCATAATCTAGTCTGTATTCGTCGATGTTGATAACAGTTTCCTTAGTCTGTCTAGAGTATCCATCAAGACTGGCTTGGAGACCTCCTGTGGTGTCGGCATCCGTGGGTGGGTCGTCCATATCATCGTCGAGGACTGTGTGCTGCGCATCCTCCGACAAACGGTAATTGGTCATCTCGACTGCATCCTCCAGGTACTTCATTTCCACGGGGAAAGTTCGCCCAGGGATGTTCAGAACTGGCACCCCGCCGAGATAATTCGAGAAACGTTGCGCATCAAGAGTGGCGGACATGAGGATGAGTTTTAGGTCAGGCCGCTTCTGCATGAGTCGTCGGAGCACAATCAGAAGGAAGTCACTGTCGATAGTGCGCTCGTGAACTTCGTCAAGAACCACATGAGTGATGTCTTGGAAGTCCTCGGGCCGTTCGAGCATTCGTACGACCACTCCGGTGGTTCTATAAAGTATTAGTTAAGCGACCATAAAAGTAAACCCTAGAGAGAAGTGAGGACTTACGCATAGATCAACGGCGTGGATTGGGTAAACTTGCTTTCCAATCGCACCGCAAATCCAATGAGAGATCTATTCGTGCCCACGTCGTTCTTGCTCTCTCCAAGCTCGTCGCTGACACGTCGAGCAAGCGAGATTGCGGAGATACGGCGGGGCTCGGTCACATAGATCTTGCATGGACGACCGTTGACCATCTCGTGCTCGAGAATGAATGACGGAATCTGTGTACTCTTTCCGCTACCAGTTTCACTGCAAATGATCAGAGCTCGGTGATCATCGAGCGTACTCAGGATCTCATCTTTGAACCCCCAGATTGGGAGATTCATCCTACCCTGTATCATGCGTTGATACGAAGGCGTCGACGATTTAGCCATCCAAGCTTCTTTCAGGCGGTCATCGATACCCGGGTAATTGTCACGCGTAGACCCTTTCACCGGGGTGCCCGGCTTGCTACCAACGCCGTTTCTCTTCCGGAAGTTGTCAGATAGGACGACGTCATCTTCGAACGTGCCTTGGTTTTCTTGGATCAGACGCTTCAACTCTTTTACAGTAGATTTATCGACTTCATCCTGTTGAGTCTTCTGCAGTGTTGCAAACTCAGCCCAGAGGTCTCTCCAAACCGCTGGCAGCCGCAGGTAGGCCTTGCCTTCTTTGGAATTCTGAGGGAACAAGATGAACAAAGCCAGAGTCGATACGTACCCCTCAGCCTGCTGCGCATTCGGTGTTGCAAGGGCATCCATTGACACAAAAGTAGCCAAGGCATTCGACTTGTGTGTAATGGATTCCACTGCTAACGGGAACGGGGTTTCTTGGGGCTTCGACCATCGCACCTCGAGAGCCTTTCTGTTCGAATGACTCGAAGAGGAAAAATCTTGGTAGACAATCACGCAAGAGGAGTCTCTTGATTTGCAAGTCTCTTCCAAGACTCGCCGCGGGCTCAGGCCTGTCGATTTCCCAAAGTCGCGGAGTATGACCGGGGTCTGGGTCTTTGGAGGGGGAATACCTAAAATCGAGCCTGGATCCTCAGCTTCGCCTTGGAATAAGTCCCCAAGGGCATCCTCCATTCCGTCGATCGCAAGGAGGGCCGGGTCTATCTCTTCGTTGATCTCGGGCTTCGGCTGATCTTCTGCATCGGTCGGAGACTTCTTCTTTTTGTCCGCCGGGCGCCGAATAAATGAAGCATCCTTTCTGAGCTCGTCAAGCTTTTGCTCCCATATGTACTCTGCTTCTCGGCGTTCGAAAAGCACATCACGTTCAATCTTAGCAATCTTCCGCTGCACTTTCGAGGTTTCAGGGTCATCTGACAAATTGCCAGCGCCGCCGCGACCTTTCTTGCCCTTCCCGGGACGATCGAAGAGATCTGGATCCAGGCTGTAAAGCTGAGTCTGCAGCTCCAGCCATTCGGGAACCATGATATCTGGGTCGACTGAGCTGTCCGAATCGTATGAAATAGGAGGGGCAGCCTTTGCAGCCTTCCAGTCAGCCTTCTTGTTTCCTTGCTTGCTCCGATTTTGGGATGAAACAGGAGTCGAAGTCCCCGACCCTTTCGATTCTGCCAAGAGTCAGCATTATATCCCAATGGAAAAGTCCAAGCCATGGAAGGGTTTACCTGTCATCCATGAGGTGACACTATCCGTGTCTTTTAGTTGGCGAGTATTTGTCTGTGTGTAAGATGGCAATTCGTTCTTATCACTGTGCGTAGCCAACCATTCAATTGCTTCATCAAGATTCCACACAACGTCCCGACCGGCATTGGCTGAGTTGCCAGCAAAATATTGCAAAACATGCTTCAGTGCATCCTCGACGCGGTGTACTGGGAAGTCGAGTTTGAGCAGAGTTTCCTTCAAGGTCCAAAGCTTGTTATATAGATCCTCGTCAGAGCCAGCCTGTTTTGAACTTGGGACCCGACCACTTGTTATAAGATAGTCATGCTCTTCGGTACTAGCCAGTTCGAGAATACTGTCTTGAATATCTGTCGGTAACCACTCCAGAAGGCTCAATGTTACTGATTGCTGTCGGAAAACGCGGCGTTCGTTGTCCAGCTTGGTGGCCTGGCGCACTGCGTCATTTTTACACTTGACAGCGTACTTGTCGACCAAAATCTGGAGCTCTGCTTCCTCAAGATGCTTTTCCAGCTCCTCCGGTGTGTAGTCCTGTAACGAGGAGGTTGCTTGTGGTGCAGCGGCATCTGCGGTTCGTACGTCGGTGCGTTCAGGTTGCGGCTCGTTTTCCGGCGTGGGTTTTGCTTCTTCGGCGGCTGAAGACGGTGTTGTTATTGCCTCTGGCTTAGGCTTTGAGGGCATAGAGACTGTTGCAAAGCCTCGAGCCGGGTTAGAGGCGGGCTTCTTCTTTTTCTTGCTGCTCGGCGGCATTTTGGGTGAATTATCAGCGGTGCTTGCGGAGATGTCTTCAAAGCACGCTGAAAGTCAGCGGTCAAAGACCAATGAATTTGGCCTGGGAAATACTGGGAAATATGGTGCACAATATTCCCAAAAAGAGTGTTGAAAGGTGTAAAGAGCGAAGAGTCGGCCATGACTGTTTAATGGCGGGATGTAATCCAGCTCCCCACACAAAACTCTTATGACAGCATTCCTAGCCCACTTCACCAACTTCAACACCCTCTGAACCACCCCCTTCTCTCTCCATTCCCCCGTATTGACCGCCGATCATGGATGGAATTCCATGGGACCAGGTCAAGGCCGGGGATCTGGATGCCTTGCAGGTCGTTCTCCTCTCGAGTTCGACTTCACGCAGGCTCCGGGCCCTGCAAGAACTCCGCGACAAGAATGGTAGCGTGATAATCCACGGCCTCATGGAAAGTAAATTCACTGACCCTTTGTTCTACAGGGTCTGAAGTATCACCAGAAACTCGTCACGATCTACTAGAGTTACTCTTCCGTACCTATCCTGTCTATGTCGATCGATCCTCCCGGCAGGCGGTCCAACAATGCCTCCGCTCTCTCCTCCGCGGCCCCAATGCGACCGAAGAAATAAAATTCCTTACGCAAAAATTGCAAATCGAGGCATCTAGACCAGGTCTGGCTTCCTCGTTTGCATTTGTTCTGTTGGAGTGGTGCTGTATTCTGTTGCAGCAGGCTAGCGAGGACCAGAACACACCGTTGGCCACCGTGCTAGACCTGATTGCGGTCGATGCCAAGGCTCTGGAAAATTGTCTTTCCCACAACCCCAAGCCTGCGGTAAAGCAGTCAGCTCTCCGAGTAACAAGACGTGCTTTGCGCGCCGTATTCTCGTCTGGGGCATGGGGTGCTGATGCAGTGCGGCAGTCTGTCAGCCGACTGACTGCAGACCCTACCGCAGCGAACAAGAATGCGCCTCTTCTCGGTGTCGTATGCGGAGTCTGTGCGCGACTAACAGACAAGACGTCAATTCTTGAAGAGTCGAAGAAAGACATTTTGGCTTTCTACATTAAGGAGGTCGTGAGCTCAAAATCTGCTGTGCCCGCACATGTCGCCAATGGCATGTCCGACTTCTTTACTTCCTTCGTGACATACGAAGATGTCGCCACTGAATTGGTGCCTCCTATGGAAAAGTCCATACTACGAGCACCAGAGGTGGTTCTCGGCGGCGTGATTCCTCCTCTCTGTGCCTCTTTGCCGGAAGAAATTGATCTCTCGGAATTGGTGCAAACACGCCTTTCCAAAAATCTTTTAACTAGCATGAAGTCAAACAACCCATCAATCCGTCAAGGTGCATCTGACTCTTTTGCATCCTTGCTCTCTCGATGCAAAACCGATTCCTTGGTCTTGAAGATCACGAGTGAAATCGTTGGTCCTCTGAAAACCCAGAAGATCACTACTCCTGAGCACCGCCTGGCTTACGCCCAGGCCATTGGGGCTATTTCACCTTCGGCGGATGTCTCGAAAGAGATTGTTCAAGGGTTCTGCCCCGTCTTTTCACGGGAGTCGAACGAAGCTGCTCTGGAAGAGGAGATCAAATCCTTCAGCAGACACCTTACATACCTTGTTCAATCCAAGCTCAAGCTTAGCGATGATGTTATCAGCACTATCGTCAAGGGTGTATCCGATAAGCGAATTCCATTCCGAAAGATCTGGCAAGCAAATGTAGGAGAAGTCCTATGGAAGTCTGATCCTGAGGATTTGAAGGCCCCTGAAATTGAACCACTTGTTACAAAATTCCTCGCTAAAATGAAGGATTTGTTTGGCGAGGTTGCCTCAAACCCGCTTCCTTCGGCGCAAAGTGGTGCTCTATCTTCGGCTTACCTCTTCCTGGCTCTTTTCCACCGGGTTTCCGATGTTCAAGGATCAGCTCGGTCCGCTTGGGAGGAGAACGTAACCCAATCGATGACATTGAGCCCCAAGCCTTCTTTCCTCCTCAACCCCAGGGCTTACTCAAAGTTGAGCTCCAAGGAAGAGATCCAGTGGCTTGTCAGGGCTCTGGCTGCTGTGGCCTCCGGACCCAATTTTGCTGTCTCGGAAGACGCATCCAAGACGGCTTGGGCTCAGACATTTATCTACGCAATTACCGCGCCTGCTATTCCCTCAAATATTCGCGAGAACTCCGCAGAGACTTTATCCCGAGTCTATCAGACGGATGTGGCCTCTTTTGGGCGCATCGTCCTCAATGCACTGTGGGCCTGGATCCTTTCATTCCGGACCGCGGATAAGGAGTCAGCAGCCGTTTCTGCTGGACCGGAGAGCGAACGTCTGCTTCATATGGTCTTGAAAGCTCTCTGCCCAACTAGGGCTGTCATAGAAACCTCCGGGATTTCGTCTTCAGATCTGGAGGTTCTGCTCATTGAAATGTTGATTCTGGGTCGGCCTGAGTTGGTCCCGAACACCTCTTGGATTGAGTTGTGCTTGAGGACCGGCACGGACCCTGGAAACCTTGTGCGCGCACACGCTTCCAACTGTATTGAGCAGTTGGTTCGCGTAAACACCGACCCTGTGCAGTCAGCGGTGCCGAATGTTAACCTCGCTGTCTTTAATGCTGGGGCTGAATTGGCGTTTGTTGCCCCCGACGCAATGATCCCGCGTTTGGTCGATCAGATCAAATACGATTTGGACGGCACTCGCCTATCCAAGTTCACCGCCACTGATGCCGCCATTTCACGCACCCCTGAAGGAACCGCATTCGTCGATGTGCTCAGCAGCAAGTCGAAGCAGCCTGCCTTTGATAAGAACACTAAGGACTATGATACCCTGAAGTGGGAAGAAGAGCTCCGTGCGCAATTAGCCGAGAAGAAGGGCCAAAGCCAAAAGAAGCTGACGCCCGAGGAAAATTCCAAGGTCAAGGCCCAGCTTGCCAAGGAGTCTAAGATCCGTCAAGATGTTTTGGAGGAAGTTAAGCGGATCGAACGAGGAGCGGGCCTTATTCGCGGCCTCGCAACTGGTCCCGCCAATGACGTCGAAGGGTGGATCAATGCTGCCGTCAATTCTTTGCTGTCACTTGCTCAGGCTGGTGCTGGTCTATTTGTCGGTGATGTTGTCTCCCGGGCGTTCATCACTTGCGCCGACGAGGTGTCCACCCGCCTCGGCCCTCTGCGTCCATTCGTCGGTATTGCAACACTGCGTGCTATCGGCAACACTAACCTCCCCTCCGATATGGAATTGGAGCCCCTCGGAGAGCTCGTGACAAGAATTCTCTACCGATTGCGCTTTGCTTCTGAGCAGCGTCCCTTTGATGCCACATCTCTCGCCTACGTCCTTCCACTTGTCTCTCTGGTTTTGACCAAGAACGGGATCGAAGAAGCGAAGGGAGAAGAAGAAGGCACTCAAGTTCTCCTTGCTCTTGAGTTCCTGTCGTTCCACTCTAGTTCTTGTGAGTCCTCCCATCCCTTGAACGTTGATAAACTAGTGCCAAGCCAACTGCTAACGCCGTCGCATAGTCACCGACACCCGTCTTCCTCGCGTCGAGGTTCTGAGTCAGCTTCTATCCGCCATGCAGAAATACACCCAGCACTATAAGCTGGTCAAGGATACCTTATTCGACTTCTGCCGATGCATCTCGCCAAGCATCAACAGCGAAGAGCTGGATACACTTCTGCGGGGTACCGTAGTCGCCGATGCCTCTGTCCGAACGACTGTGCTTCAGGTCATTGAGGCTGAGATCGATTTGACTGACCTCGATTTCTCGGAGCACATCTGGCTTGGCTGCCACGACATAGTGGAGGAGAATGCTGAGATTGCAGACACGATCTGGGAAGACAATGCGCTGGAGGTGGATGACACCTCGTTTAGCAAGATCATGAAATACTTGGACTCCAGGGACTACCAGCTCAGAGGTGCTGCCGCTCGTGCTTTGGCGCATGCTATTGAGTTTGATAAGAGCAAGTTTGCAGGCATTCTGTCGGAGCTGCAATCCAAATATGTGGAAGAAATCAAACCTAAGGCACCCGAAAAGGACGCCTACGGAATGCCCAAGAAAGTAGACACTACAGACCACTGGGAGGCTCGCAGTGGTATCGCGCTGGCTTTCAGCGCCATGACGAATGGATTCGACGGTGACGAGAGTGTCTCCTTTTTGCGGTTCCTGATTGAGAAGGGTCCCTTGCTCGATGGAAACTCCCGGGTCCGTGGCCAGATGACAGAGAGTGGTAAATCCGTTATCATTTTGCGAGGAGAGCCAAAGGTTGAGGAGATGATGAATTTGCTCCAGACAACCTTGGAAACCTCGGATAAAGACACAAAAACCTCTGACCTCCTGAACGAGGCTGTCATCGTGTTATATGGATCTGTGGCCACACATCTCAAGGCGGATGATCCTCGCTTGCAAACTGTTATCGGTGAACTGCTCGTGGCCCTCGATACCCCTTCGGAGTCTGTACAGCACGCTGTGTCCGAGTGTCTGCCACCGCTGATCAGATCGTCTGGCTCAAAGACTGCAGAGTATGTGGAAAACCTACTTCACCGGCTTTTCAATGCCCCTGACTATCCTCGCCAACGCGGTGCTGCTTACGGTCTTGCTGCCGTCGTGTGTGGCAGGGGTGTCGCGACCCTGCGGGAGTACCGAATCATGAGCCAGCTCAAGGAGGCCGCCGAGAACAAAAAAGAAAAGGATCACCGCCGGGGTGCTTTGTTAGCTTATGAGCTTTTCGCCCTAGTTCTGGGGCGAACCTTTGAGCCTTATGTCATCCATCTCGTACCCCAGCTTCTGGCAGGATTTGGTGACACCAGCATTAGCGTCCGCGAGACTTGCCTGGAGGCTTCAAGGGCTTGCTTCCAGAATCTCAGCTCTTATGGTGTCAAAGAGATTCTCCCAACCCTGCTCGACGGCTTGGATGATACGCAATGGCGTAGTCAAAAGGGTGCTTGCGATCTGCTTGGAGCCATGGCCTACCTGGACCCGCAGCAGCTTGCAGCCAGTTTGCCTGACATCATTCCACCTTTGACGGTTGTGCTCAATGATACCCACAAGGAAGTTCGTAGCGCAGCAAACCGCAGTCTTCAGCGCTTCGGCGAAGTTATCAGCAACCCCGAAGTGAAGAGCTTGGTTGGCGTGCTTCTGAAGGCCTTGAGTGATCCAACGAAGCATACAGATGAGGCGCTGGATTCCCTGATCAAGGTTTCTTTCGCGCACTACCTCGATGCCCCCTCACTGGCCCTTGTTGTGCGCATTCTCGAGCGCGGTCTTGGTGATCGATCTAACACCAAGCGGAAGTCGGCACAGATCATTGGCAGCTTGGCCCATCTCACAGAGCGCAAGGATCTTATTTCGCACTTGCCTATTATTGTGGCTGGCCTCAACTTGGCCATTGTTGACCCAGTCCCCACAACCCGTGCAACCGCCTCCAAGGCCCTTGGTTCACTCATCGAGAAACTCGGAGAGGACGCTCTGCCAGACCTCATTCCCAACCTTATGGCTACTCTCAAATCCGATACAGGTGCTGGTGACAGACTTGGATCCGCTCAAGCTCTTTCGGAGGTCCTTGCAGGCCTTGGTACGACCAGACTCGAGGAGACACTGCCAACTATTCTCCATAACGTTTCCAGTGCCAAGCCTTCTGTGCGTGAAGGCTTCATGACCCTCTTCATCTTCTTGCCTGCTTGCTTCGGTAACAGCTTCGCCAACTACCTCAGCAAGATCATCCCCCCCCATCCTTGCTGGTCTGGCTGATGATATTGAGGCTATTCGCGAGACCGCTCTCCGGGCCGGTCGTCTGCTTGTCAAGAACTTCGCCCACAAGGCCATTGATCTCTTGCTTCCCGAGCTGGAGCGTGGTCTTGCGGACGATAGCTACCGCATCCGTTTGAGTTCCGTCGAGCTTGTCGGCGATCTCCTCTTCAGTCTTACTGGTATTTCCGGCAAGCAGGAGGGAGATGAAGAAGAGGAGGAAGCCACTCAGGCTGGCCAATCCTTGTTGGAGGTTCTCGGGGCCGAGCGCAGGGACAAGGTTCTTTCGGCTCTGTACATCTGTCGCTGCGACACCTCAGGCCAGGTCAAGAGTGCAGCCTTGGGTGTGTGGAAGGCGCTTGTCGCCTCCCCGAGAACGCTCAAGGACATGGTTCCCACGCTGTCTCAGCTCATTATTCGCCGCCTCGGATCCAGCAACATGGAGCAGAAGGTCATTGCCAGCAACGCTCTTGGAGATCTTATCAAGAAGGCTGGAGAGTCTGTGCTCAGCACTTTGCTGCCCTTGCTTCAAGATGGTCTTCAGGCTTCGCCTGATGTGGAGGTCAAGCAAGGTATCTGCATTGCTCTCCGCGAGCTTATCAATGCCGCTTCCCCCGATGCGCTGGAGGACTATGAGGATATTCTCATTTCCACCGTGCGCGTGGCTCTGGTCGACAACGACGATGATGTGCGGGAAGCTGCTGCTGAGGCCTTCGATTCACTGCAGCAGATCATGGGCAAGCGAGTCGTAGACCAGGTCCTGCCTTACCTTCTTCACTTGTTGAGAAACGACGAGGATGCCGAGCAGGCGTTGTCGGCTCTTTTGACGCTTCTCACAGAGCAGACTCGTGCCAATATTATCCTTCCCAACCTCATTCCCACGTTGCTCACGCCGCCAATTACTGCTTTCAACGCCAGAGCCTTGGCATCTCTTGCCGAAGTTGCTGGCTCTGCCATGACAAGGAGACTGCCAACTATCCTCAACTCCCTTATGGACGGCATCATCGAGACTACCGACGAGGAGCTTCGGACAGAGCTCAGCACTGCCTTCGACACCGTCCTGGTGTCTGTAGACGAGTACGATGGCCTGAGCGCCGCTATGAATGTGATGATCACTCTTGTCAAGCACGACGATCATCATCGTCGCGCTGCTGCGGCGCTCCATCTGACCAAGTTCTTCGCGGAAGCCGAACTCGACTTCTCGAGGTACTACCAAGACTTGATCCGCGCATTGCTGATTTCGTTCGACGATCCGGACAAGGATGTCGTCAAGTCGGCATGGACTGCCCTCACTGGTCTCATGTCTCACATGCGCAAAGAAGAGATGGAGAGCTTGGCTATTCCCACCCGCCAGATTCTGCGACAGGTGGGCGTGGCTGGCGCGGACCTGCCCGGCTTCAGTCTGCCCAAGGGCATCATGGCTATCCTACCGATCTTCTTGCAAGGTCTTCTCAACGGTACCACCGATCAGCGTACCCAGTCGGCTCTTGCAATGTCGGATATCATTGACCGGACTCGTGCCGAGTCATTGAAGCCTTTCGTGACTCAAATCACCGGTCCGCTCATCCGTGTTGTGTCGGAACGTTCGGTCGATATCAAGTGTAAGTCATTCAAAGCCTTTATGTGGTATCTGCTTACTGATTTATTTTGACAGGCGCTATCTTCTATACTCTTAACAAGCTGCTGGAGAAGATCCCGTTGGCTGTCAAGCCGTTCTTGCCTCAGCTCCAGCGTACATTCGCCCGTGGTCTGGCCGACACCACGAGCGAGACTCTGCGCAACCGGGCTGCCAAGGGTCTTGGTATCTTGATTACGCTGACCCCCAGAGTTGACCCTCTCATTGCTGGTAGGTCTCGGCAAGTTCCATATATGGGATGTAGCTCATCGCTAACTTTTTTTCTTCAGAACTTATTGCTGGATCGAAGACCACCGACATTGGCGTGAAAAACGCCATGATGAAGGCTCTCCAAGAGGTCGTTGGTAAGGCTGGTGCTAACATGAGCGAGGCATCCCGGCAAGCGATCCTTGGTCTGATTGATGATGACGCTAGCGACCAGACCGGTAAGATCATCTTATTATTAACTATTCTTGTACTTCGCCACTCTCTAACATGCTCGCAGATTCCGTTGCCATTACCAACGCTCGCCTGCTCGGTGCTCTCGTGAAGGTCCTCCCTGCCGCAAGCTCTGTTCCTCTTATCAAGTATGCATAGTCGTTCTCATGGCTTGATTTTGCTGGATGCTAATATATTCTTCGTAGGAACCGTGTCCTTACTGGCTCCCTTTCTCATGCAGCGGTTCTCGGGCTCAATGCACTTTTGGCTGAATGCCCTGAGGTCTTGACGGAACACTTCTCTGTGGAGCTGCCCACCGTCATCTGCCAAGGTCTTGCAAACCAGGATGTAAGTGGATTTACTAAACCACCCATTATTGCTCGAAACTAACTCAAAAAAAAAGCCCTTCGTCTCCGACAACAGCGCTCTTGCTGCAGGCAAATACCTCTTGTCCAACGATGGCGACCATGCTTTCGAGTCAAGCAAGGTCATCTTCGAAGCCTTGGCATCTGCCATCCAGGTCGGCAACCCGGTCGACACCCGGCGGTTGAGCTTGGTAGTCATCCGGACTGTCAGCCGTCTTCACCCCGAGCTGGCCCGACCTCATCTGGCTCTGCTCGCACCTCCAATCTTCGCTGGTGTCCGTGATCTGGTGATTCCCGTCAAGCTGGCCGCGGAGGCAGCATTCTTGTCCATCTTCTCGGTGGTCGAGTCTGACAGTGAGGTGTTTGACAAGTACATGGCCGGTCCGGGTGCATCTCTCCCACCAGGCCCTAAGCGCAGCATGTCTGACTACTTCAAGCGCATTGCTGTTCGTTTGGCTAACCAGGCGCGTGAGCGTCGGGAGGCCGAAGGTGGTGAAGGTGGCTTGGGACTGTCGAATGATGAGCTGGATGATGAGAAGGAATTGTGGAGCATTGGCAAGGTTGATCTTGGAGAGGCCTTTGGCGATGAGTGATGATCTGTTTGCGCATCCAAGGAGCATCTAGATGTTTATAGATATACCCTTGGGGTTTGTTGTTTTAGTCGTACAAAAGTTATGCATATGTATCTTTTTGTATATTTTATATTGGGCTGTTCCTTCATCTAGTAGACTGCTTTATACTGCAGATCATATATCCTAGACGGGAAGTATAAGATCATGTGACACTGCTTGTCTTTGGTGTCACGTGATAGTGATAGTTTCTGCCATCCACCACGAATGCCATGGCAAACAGCGAAAGGGAAAAGGAAAAAGTGCAAAATCCAAATTTCAATACTTTTTCCCAACATCTTCATTCCAACTATTGCCAGTGTAAGTAACTATTGGCTTTCCCCGGACTGCAAGAGTTTCAAGTACCAATTTCCATATTTGGACTAGCGCTAGGGCATACACCCTGGAACACTCCCCCCGTTGTGGAAGGAGCACTCGCTTAGCCCTCGGCTGACCTAATCTGGCCCGCAGTGCCCTCTCAAACTCTCACCGTCGGGATTTCTCAGTGCCACGAACATCATCCGCCAACGACCGTCGATACGCCGACATCAAGATGTGAGTTCTATCTCCAAGCTGTTATTGGACTTCTCGAATGCACTCCCGTGTGCAGTGGAATTCATGCCCAACACCCAACTCGTGGACCCGATATTTTCGTTACATTGGAGGAACAACTTCGTGATATGTGTGCTATGATGCTGACCGGGTCTTTCATCACCACAGGGTCAACCTTACCACCCAGAAGCGCCTCGCCGCCTCCGTGGTCGGCTGCGGCAAGCGCAAGATCTGGCTCGACCCCAATGAGATGAGCGAGATCTCCAACGCCAACTCTCGCCAGACCATCCGCAAGCTCGTCAGCGATGGCCTGATCATCCGCAAGCCCGTCACCATGCACTCCCGTGCCAGCGCCCGTGAACTCAACGAGGCCCGCCGCAACGGCCGTCACCGCGGTTTGGGTAAGCGCAAGGGTACCAAGGATGCCCGTATGCCCAGGTACGCACACCACCATCGCCTTTCGTCTCCCTCCGGCCTGTCTTGGACTCGCCCGATGGAACTAGAACCGGAACGCAGTTGCTGATGTTGCTTTTTTTTTCCTCTGTTTAGCCAAGTCCTCTGGATGCGCCGCATGCGTGTTCTCCGTCGTCTCCTCGTCCGCTACCGTGCCGCCGGCAAGATCGACAAGCACCTCTACCACGAGCTCTACCACCTGAGCAAGGGTAACACCTTCAAGCACAAGCGTGCCCTCGTTGAGCACGTAAGTTACAACCCGGATAAACCCCACGGATGACGATCGAATATGGAACATGAATTCATAGAATTCTGTCAATCCCATGAAACACGCAAATCAGGACACACCCAGGCTGACTTGTTCTCTTTTTCACCTACAGATCCAGAAGGCTAAGGCTGAGCGTGCACGCGACCGTATCCTCAAGGAGGAGATGGATGCTAAGCGTGCCAAGAACAAGGCTCTCCGTGAGCGCCGGTTGGAGCGCAAGGAGGCCAAGCGCGACGCTCTGATCAACGAAGAGTAAATCTGATACAAAAATTCAATTACCCTTCCGTTGTTTGACGCTTTTCTTGCAATTCGGCGGTCCGGAGGTTGGAAACGGTTAACTTCTGGGTTGGATTCGGGATTCTAGGCTGTTCCCGGTATCGAACTCAGGTCGGCCTTCGGCGTCTTCCTATTAGTCTAGATTCTGTTACGACTTTCTCTCCTTCCCTTTGTTTTCTCTGATAGCATGGGGTTCGTGGCCTTATTGGATCTTTTCGGAAAATATGGGGTATGGGAAATAGGAAGATGCGATGATGATGTGATACTCAAGCTATTCTTGTTAAAATGTAACGAGAAAGCAAAAGGAAATCTTTTTTTACTTCAAAAGATAAAGCAAAACCCGCATCCTTGTTCCCGTTCCATATCTACTACGCTTTTGTGGTATAACCCTGATATATGCGGAGAAGCAGATCGTGTCTTGTTCCCTCTATAAGCCAGTGGATACCATTTCCTGGAGGGTCTTGCTCGTATATTTTCTAGGCTCGCTGTTCGTAGTGATCACCAGATGTTTTTGTGGCCGAGTCCCGGAGTATCATGTCTATTTGATGTCTTAGGCTTATCTCGATGATGCCCATGATACTGTCCCCTTGGCAACTGCCCGGATCAAAGACCTCCAGTGTAATTTATGGGTCTTGTGGTTACGCCACTGCTATTCTGGGGTTTTGGATCTAAAACGGCCTACCCACTTCTAGACTTAACAGCCCAACCCACAATATTGACGTGGATATGAGAGAAAGGAGATTTGCTTTTCTTAGTCTGTTTCGAAATATATAGACATTTAAATCAAATTTCTACATATGTAACCAGATTTACGTTGGAATATCATCACCGCTGAATATATATCTGCATAACGAATCCCACAAGCCACCGACTATAAAATCCCTGGTTAACAGCAAAATACCAGCGTGAAATAAAAGCATGCTGGAAATATGTAATTTAAATTGTACATATTCATATAATGCCAATGGACAGACCAGGCCTTCAACACCGAACTCGAGATGAGGTATAAAGTACATGCCAGGGGGAATGCCAGCAAGTAAGCAAATACAAATACAAATATAGAAGAAAAGAAAACAGACACAGCACTCGTAAGATCTTGTCGTCATAAACCAAGGTAAAGTAAAAAGAGACCGAGTGTATAAGTGTAAACGTATAATATATCCCGGGAGCAAACCCAGCCAAAGAAAGGAAGCAGATTTCACCATCTAGAACTTGACACCCCACGTAGATGAGATCGAAGGAACAGAAGACCGGTGGTGAGCATTCGGTGGAGGCTCAAGATCAAGATCGAAGGGATCACTGCGCATGCTATCACGCATCACGGGCGTATCCGAGTACCCATTTGGTACAGCGAGGGCATTGGGGCCTTCGCGCTCGCAGTCCCAGTACCCCTGTGCACCCACCCCGGCGCCCAGGGAAGAAGTGGAGTAGAGTGAGACCGAGCGAGATGGGGCTGAGATGTCGATGACTGCAGACCGCGGGTCCGCGAAGGGGTCTTGCGCTCTTGTCTCGCCGCGCAGGTACATGCTGTCCAGGGATAGATCTGGATTTGAAGGCTGCTGTTGCAGTGGGATGAATGGGAGGATGGGGGATCTCAAGCTGATGTTGCCTGGGATCGAGGGGTAGGAGTGGTGGCGGTGGTGGCTGATTGATGAGCTCGTTGAATCGCCTCGTATTAGTTTCTGTCTGATGCCTTGACGCTCCGCTGCTATTTTTCGTCGTCGACGGCGCATATACAATGCGCAGGCTAGCAGAGCGAAGATCGTGATTGCTGATCCTCCGATGATGCTCCCAACTATCGTTCCGATTTTGGAGGATGTGGGGCTTGAATTGTCGGCTTGGGATGGCTCTGAAGAGCTTTCGCTCGTGATAGTTCCGATGGATGGTGAGGTTGTAGGTGTTTCTGTTGCTGCGATGCTCGAGCTGGCTGAGGTACTGATGGAACTCATGGGGCCTACAGAGCTAGTGGCTGTCTCCGGCACGGCAGGCAGTGATGATGAAAGAGGTATACTCGCGCTAGTTAATGGAATTAATGGGATCGGTAGAGTCCATATGCTGCTAGGAGCATCAGAATGCCAGGAGTGATCAGACGATTTCGCAGTTGTCGAAATAGGGAAGTCCCCCATTTGGCTTGATAGAATAGAAGTTGTTGGGACCACAGGCAAAATTGGGGACTCGGAGATAACTGTTGATGTGGAGCTGGAAGTCGATATTATGGTTTCCTGCTCAGTTGTCGACAGCTTAGTCGTCTGAGTCACGGTCACCTGGGTCGGGTTCAGCGTTGACGACGAGAAGTTAAGCACAGTGGTTGTGGTACTGGAATCAGGTCCGGAGCCAGATATCGTGTAGATCAATGTAGGATAAATAGTCTTCGTTTCAATTGACGTGACTGTCACCAGATTGAATGAGCCTGTGGACCACGTCCCGACGAAGTTGAGCGGCGTGGAGGGAGTATCAATGGCGGAGAAAGTACTCGGCATCTCGCCGCGAGCCCGCAGGGGGCACCAGTCGTTAAATGACAGATCTGAAGATGATTCCCGAGTCCGTATTCGATGAACGGGACATGGGGGCGACGTAAAAGGATGGATCCCTTTGTATGAGTGTCCGACAAAGCACAGAGTGACAAAGGAACCCACAAAGCAATAGGCTTATCAAGTTGGCTCTGATAATTCATCCAAGCCCCCTCTGTTTCTTGCTTTGTTGCTTGAAGTCTCGAGACAGCCACGAACATAATCCCGTGGTCAGGCTGGGATTCCATACAGTTCCCAATTCATCTTCATAGGGGCCCAAAAAGCGTATCAAGTCAGATACAAAGAGGTGGGAGGGTTATATAGAATAATTTTTTTCTTTTTTCCCCACAGAATCCGACAGGGGGGTTTTGTCTTTCATCTGTCTGGAACCCGGCGCTTCTTCTGTTGGGTGGAAGCAACTCCTGTGACAGATGAACGGCGCTTAGCTCTCGGTCCAATAAGACTCTCAGGCGGTCCACAAGGGGGCGATCATCTCCAAAGAATATGGGAATCCCAATAATGTGACAGTGGCTAACTTTTCTGCATGCGCACAATCTCGTCATTATTGTTCCTTGGGTAGGATTTGAGCGGGGAAGTGTATCACGGACGAAACAGGGCGGTTTCGGATTTGGCGAGATACTCATTTTTGGACTGATCCAACCTGAGGACTTCCTGAGGACTCCCTGAAGTTTCACATTTTGCCTATTTCAGCTGTTGGTGTCTTGCAGGTCTTGCAGGTTTTCAGGCTTTCAGGTCTTGTAGCTGGGAGTCCTGTATCTTCATGAGGAATCCTAGCAATACATACCTCTTTTGGAGTCATGTGACTATGTTCAGGTGGATATATAAGGAAATGTCCACAAATATATACCTAGGTAGCATTGATGGATGATATAAGAGAATTGAAGGAAAAAGGGGGAAGAGAGTACAGTGGTAGAACAAAGTACGGAGTATGTACATGTACAACATATGGAGGAGAGTGTGAGGGCAGTTCTACTCGGCAACAAGAACATTCCACCCTCATCTATTGACGTAACGAATGCCCTGAATGTCCTGAATGTCCTGAATGTCTGAATGCTCTGAATGCCCTGACGAATGCAATAGACATTGTAGGTCATTTCATATATGAAAAGGTCATAGGGCATAGGGCAGACGAATACATATCAGAGTCAAAAGTCGGAGACTCTCTGAAGGACAAAATGTTTCCGATTCCCCACCTACACAAAGTCCCCTTTCATCTTCTTCCATCTCTCTTCCACATCACAAAAGGTTGTTGCTTTTTAAATTTCAACTCCGAACTTCGTGTCCTTCTGTTTATTTATTTACCATCTATCTCCGGTCTGTCTTTTCTGCCGTTCCGCCTTCCGTTCAGTTCCATGTGACCTTGGACTAGAACTTTACGATAATCGTGCATTTGCATTTGCATTTGCATCCGTGGAAATGTTTGGCTGGGGTTCTGGGCTGGGTAAGCATTCTCCCTTTGCTACCCCTTCGATGTTTTCTCTCCCCCGCTATATTCCCCCCCCAATACCAAGTGGCAAGTTGAAATGTCAACAAGTTCACCTGCGCTACGTTGGATTGGAGCCCCTGACTGTGGCTTAAATTTCTATACCTTAAATCTGCCGTCCAGATCTGAGCAATGATGGACGAAACCACATTGACAGTCTCAGAAAGCTGACACAACTTCGCGACAGCCTTGCCCTCCGCCACTTCAGAGCCGGAGAAGGAACGCAGACCCCCCGCTGACCCGACACCTCTTGATTTCCCCGTCTACAACCTGTCGAGTGTCCTCGAAAATGAGTCGGAGTCGAGACTCAAGGAGATGGCTGAGCTGCTAGCCGAGATCAAACGCCCACAGGACATCTGCGCGGAGCGGTTCAAGCCGTTGAACCTGCAATTGGAGACAGGCGTCGAAGTCGCCCAAATGATCCCCGAAGACAACTCGCACCCTGTCGCCCCCTTGCCATGGGACGATACTACCGAACCGACGGAAGACAACCCGCGACCATTGATGGATAATGGACTCCCGTACCCCTCGAAGGAACGATACGAAGTCCTGGAGAAAGAGCTGGCGTTAGACAATGACGACGCTTTTCGCGAGGTGGCTCGATTGCCGCCACGTGAGGGCCGCAGCCGGGTTCGTATAACGCAATCAAGGAAGTTCTGGACAGGATTGGAGCGCATGGCTCAATACTGGGATACTAGTCTAGACCATTACTACGAGCGTCCGGCAACCCCCGATCCGACACCCCCATCTGAGATGGAGCGGACAGAGAATGGCACAGTGCAGACGGATGCTGAGGGCTCCGAGGCCGGACACTCTCTGACGGACGATGCAATGGACGTGGATAACGCGCAGACAGACGCTCCTTCGAGCAACGGCATTGTTGGTGAGGAGCAGCGGCCCTCTGTCCCTGTATACACGGGCCGTCGAATTGGCAACGGGGCCGAGATGCCCGATGAACTACGTGACGAGACAATTCGAGCCTTTGTGGAAATGGCCGCATGGCCATTCGGATGCCAGGTCACGGTCCCCACGCTCCAACCACGGTTGACCACCAAGAACCTCCTATTCCCCGTCCGGCAAACATTCCAATCCTCACGGTCCCCGCGAGACCGCCAGATTGCGCGGAGCGGCATGCTCGAAGGCCCCGTTCTTATTTCACAGTGTCGACCTGAGACGTCTTTCCGCACTGCGGATAATGCGCCCGGGACTGGGATTGGCGATGTAAGTGATTTATTCCGCGAAGTCGGCGGCATGCTTCTCGCGGCACAAGAGCGTGCCCGCGAAGGCGCAGTGGAGAAGCGACCCGGCGAAGGCAAATGGTGGACCATGCAGCCTCGCTTTGGTGGCGCGCCCAACGACGGGATCCTGGATGATCTTGTTAACCACGGACACGGGATGTCTTTGCCGGACTCAATGATGGAAGAAAGCACGCCATCCGCCCAGGAGGCAGGAAACGCTTCCAAACGTCACAAGTTCGAGCATCCATTTGTCACGTCTCTTTCCCGGAGACCGAGTGCTATGCGCCGACTTACTACCAGTGAGAAGTGGAAGATTCTACAGCCTGGGCCTAGCCTTTGGGATAAACGGATGAGCTATTTGCAGATAGGCAAGGTCCAGGAGAGTCCCTTTGACGATGTATGCATACCCTGATTTCTTCTTTTCCATTGAGGTCGAGTGTGGCTGTTATTGTCAGACAGAGCTAACCCTCTCATTTTTCTTTCTTACAGATTTACATGATTTCATCTATCAACCACCACGTCTCAATCCTCCACCTCCGCGTCCACAGGCGGTATCTGGACATCCTCACCAACGGCGACAGCACCTTCCCAGCAACCGAAGGCGAGCCGTGGCATGTGCTGAAGCTGCAGAGGACTCGATGGTTCGACCTGCTCGACACCAACGACCGCATAGAAGCGCTGAAGGGTGTGTGGCAACTATTCCACCACCAGCTGAGACAAACACGCCACGAAGGCGATGTCCCAGTCCCGATAGAATTACCTTTAGAGCGTCCATTATAGAGCATGCATGATGGTGTCCGTGGGGACATGCTTTTGACTCTCTGGCCCCCAGTGGCCTTTCTCAAGCGATGCATCTTGTACATACGGCGCAAAAATCTTCAGTTGATTTTCTTTTTCGCTTGCTGTGTCAATCTCCACTTCGTTCTTTTACCCATACCCATCTTCAATGACAGCAAATTACATTGGCTCTTTACAGATTTGAATATGTTGGCATCTGGCTATTTATACCGGATACTAGGTGCTCTTTTATCTTCAACTAGAAGCTGGTCAGATGGAGTGTGTTGTGCTTTGATATACCATGCAATGATTCTACGGATAGAGAATTTGATATTTTTTGTAGAAAACTGAATTCGTACAGTGAGACCTTGACCTGGATGACTTGAAATTCTGTTGAACGGGTTGAGAGAATCCAATCGCCTCACGAACCATCTATATATGATTGCGAAATATCTAGTTCAGAGACCTTCTGCCCGTTCGGTAAACCTCTCGTTCTCCAATGGTAATTCATATCCATTTTATTTCCAGGCACATAGTACAATCCACCATCTTAAAACCCACCTCATTCCAATCCAGGTACTTTTGTCAAAGTGAGACCTCCCAATCCTCATTCTATACGAAACCACCAATCCTCATACCGCCATCTTTTAATGAAACAAGCAAACTAACGCGCCGGGCATATTCGGCGCCCAACCCCATGACCTCCCATAATCCCGATCATCGAATCTCGCCACACGCCAAAACCGAAAAAAGGGAAAAGGGAGAGGGATCCAGACCAGGCAAAAACCGACCCAAATGTGATATATCAACATGATAGTCCGTGTAAATCCTGCTTCGGTCTGTGTATGGCGTGGATGGGTGGAGACTAAGAGACTAAGTTGGCTAAGGGGCTCTGAGAACTTTTTGGTGACATTTCCCGATTTTCTTCCCCTGTATACTCCGTACAGAGTAGGATATATATGTAGTATACTATAATAAACAATTTATGTATGTACATGGATAAAATGTCTGCAAACTCTTCTATGTATCGGGAGAAATGGAAGGAGATATGTCCTTGGGACTTTCTCGGCTGTCTAAACGGGTACAGGGGGATAGCACAGACTAATTTCTGAACTCCACGGAGTATGGACTCCGTACTAGACAGACGGAGTACGGAGTACTTCCAATGTACACAGACATTTCCTATGCAGAGTCCGTGACAGCTCTGGCTTTCCCCTCCCGTAACTTTCCAGGTTACGGGGTTCGCTGAGTGGATAAGGCTATACGGGAATATAATATACATATACGTACTCCATGCATGGCTGTGAGCTAGTGATATCTGGTTGCGGTGAGATTCGCGTGTGGCAATGGATCTTCGCTTGGCTTTTCTTTTTAGAGGTTGACAGGTCTTGGTGTGGTGAGATTGGAGCTGGTTGAATGCCTTGGAAAGAGGGAAATATCAACAGAAGAAGCAAGAATATGCAGAGGGATTTATCTGTTGATGTTGGTTTGATGCTGGTTTCCGTGTAGATTGTTGTGTTGGGCACTATATACATCAACCGATTGGGGTTATGGTGATGAGATACTACTTGGATGTAGGGAGTACTGGGTACATAGGTATACAATGCAGAGATATATTCCTCATAATGCTCAACTCTTTTCTTAATGTAAATCTTACATGAAATGATAAAATGTCCGAGCCACACTTGGACTGCGTAACTGCGTATTTTCACTATAAATCTCATCCAATACAACCGCCAAGTCCTACTCCATCCACTCTTGACCTCCAATAAGACCCCGAGAACCTCCAAAACTCGGTCGACAACTGCAAATCAGATCACATCACACAATAAAAACCCATCGCGCTTGGTGCGCTTTGTCAAAAACAGATAGTCTGACAGCCCGCTTAGCAGATCTTTAATCATCAGCAGCAGAGAGAAATAAACCCTAGCACGGAGGACTGCCAAATGGGGACTAGCACAAGTACAGTGTGTACCATGTGGAGAGTGAAAATTGAAGACATTCGGGGTCCTTGGGGACCAAGTAAACCGATTAGGCTAGGGGGATGATGTACTCTTAAACAGGAGCTAACCCTTGAATAGGATATGAGTCAAGGGCTTGTAATAGTTGTAATAGTAAATACAGAGTATGGAATACAGATAGAGAGCTTTGAATTTAGTAATATGCATGGTAGTATAAGGAAATTTATAATGATATCAGAATATACTAGTAATCTAGGAATGTGGTTGTTTGATCTCATATAGATTGGAAAGTATGCAAGTCGCTTCTTCAAGGTGGGGGAATGTACGAGAATGTGTAAGTACCCCTAGAGGCTGACAGCCTCAACTTCAACCCCAGACTACTGCCTAATAGAGCAACACCTACATGAATACTCCGTCCTCCCCTACATACGGCCATGACTTGTGTGTGAGTGTGTGAATGGCGTGCATAAAGTTGGTGTGATTCCAAAACGTCGGATTCGACTACGGGTAGAATCGCCGCGCTCGAAATCCTAGTCCTTCACGGCAAGGTACACAGCCGCGCTAAGAGGCTATCGGCGGCCCGGTGGTTTACTTTGGTGTCGCACGAAGTAAATTGTGTGTACTTAGTGCCCGATACGGAGTATAAAGTGGGAGAATCCCAATAACCCAACTTCTGACACTGGCCGGCGAGTTCAAAATCCAGCCAAACTCTCCTCTCCTGCCGAAAGGGACCTACAACATAAGAGCTCACGGGACCAGAATACTGGTTGGAATCTTGACTTTCTTGACTTTTGCCGGATGGTGGCTTAAGACTGCAGGAGCACCGATCGGGAGCACGGCGCTGGTCTTGTTCAGTTTTTTGTTTCGGTTTCCCTTGCATCTGGCGAACGGACCAGTGGTTCATGTGAGCTCGGTCTGGAATTTAAGCCTCAGGTGTTTATGCTGGATTCCTGTTCAAGGGATGGTGCAGCGTAAGGAGGTTTTGTTTTTCTTATGCATCTGGCCTGATCAAGTCTTGTTCTTGATGACCTTGCGGCAGTTTTGCGTGAGATGGCGGGACTGGTGTGATAGTAAAGTAACTTGTGACGAGATACAAGCAGTGAGGGGGGAGAGGGGTCAAGAGAGTTCAGACTCAAAGACGCAACGATGGGATAATCCCACTCTGACCACATGGAACCGAATCCCACGTGGGAGCGCCAGCAGGGCTTCGGTTGCCAGGAAGGCAAGTTAGAAGCGACCTTGATGGATCAGTTGCGCAGATCACTGTGGCAACAGGACATCCAGAGCCGAGAGAGATCTCGACGAACGGTGAGAGCCTGTGTTGTACAATCCATACACATCACATTTCCCTTTTGCGGAGAGCGGAGGTATGAAACCAGACCGTCCGCGGGTGTCATGCATGCGGGGATGGGAGAACGAATAACATTGGATTTCAAATGAATTGGCAGGGACACATCAATCTTTAAGATGAGCCCTGGCAGATTTGCAAATTTGCGTTTGCGATGCAGAGAAGCGGGAGAGCCCCGATCGTGAAGAATCATGTCGTGTCCCGTGAGATGCAGAATTTCTCGATAATGCCAGCTAAGAGGTCCACGAAGCGCGTCTGGGCTGCCTGCATAACTGATCACCTAATGTATAATGACAGAATAATATGTCCAGCTACTATGGTAGAATGGAGGTGATCACATTTCAGCTGAGGTGGCACAACCGATCTGTGGCAAACGAATCACGCGCTTACGGTGAGGCCCAGTGACTTGAAATTTGATGGATCGTGAGATATCCTGTTGTCCAGTTCACTTACAACATACCAGTATGGTGGTGGTTTCGGCTTTCCAGCATTACGTACGGAGTACAATAGGTGCATATTTGGATATCGAGGATTCTAGAAATGCAAATCAGAATATACTCCGTAGACTAGTAAGAACCCACGTTATGCATTATTGGTGTGAACTGTTTGTCGGTATAAGTCAGAGAGAATGGCAGGCTGGGGTTGCGGTTGCAATTTCGTCATGGACTGTGTCTTTGACGCGTGTCAACACTCTCTTTCCAGCCGTGGAGGCTATACTTGCCCACCTGTGTACCTCTCACCAGCCCTATGATACTAAAGTTAGAGACAACCACGTCAGTCAGTACGATATATTGTGGATGTTATTGTAGCACAGACATCCCTATGTATCTTGTTTCACCTCTATCCCATCTACTGCCTACACATGCCAATTACACATCGGAGTCTCAGTCCAATGCGAGGAATTCGACCTATTCCACGACCACTATGCAGCCTTCCGTGTTGCCTCTCCTCGATACTCTGTAGATGTGGGGATTTTTTTTTCAAGGGAGAAGATCGTCTGCGTCTTCCCCATATGGGCCCCCTCCAATAGTCTGGTGAAGGTGATACTCAGTGCTGATTGGATGTGACCTAGGTCTGCTACATACGTATTCGGATTCGGGCCTTTCTCAAACGTCAATGTCTTTATAGTACTGTGAATAGTAATACATGCCCCTAATATTAGATACAGCATACTTCTTAGTACCCAGTGTGTGGATGGACTAGGGTGGGATAGAATCTCGAGCCTGGCGCTGTGGTGCGGGCTTAGGAATTGAGGCTCTAAGATACTCCATACAACATAGTAGTATTGGAATCCAGGCTATGACATAGATGTGCCCTTTACTACATACTCATTATTAAGAGGCTGGATTTTGGCTTTCTCAATAGTGAGTAATGTCGTGTTGTGGTTGCCCCTTGCGTTCGCCATTGAATATCTAATGAGTCTCGAAACTCTATTCCAGATATCTACATACTGCAATATGCATGGCGTGCAGTCACCACCTGCACGATGTAGGTCCGTGTTATTTTGGAGGCTCGGTCTGTTTCTATGATGTAGTAAGGACTTCTAGCGGACCTCTGTATGGGAGAAGCATTGGAACTCGACCGGCAATAGAATCGCTGCCTCGTACTTTTTTTCCCATATCTCCTTTTCTACTAGCTAAAAAAAGCCCACAGAATTGCGTCTCCATTGATGATACCCACTAGAACCAAGGCCTTGGGCTGCGACGCGTAGGCACAGATACGGAGAGCTAAATATCAAAAGCAATGCACCGCCCCGAACCCAACGGGCTAGTGGAAAGGAGAGTGGAAACGGCAAACCGACAGGGAAAATTAAAACCGGAAAGATGGAATACTCCGTATGGAGTATGATTGTCGACATTGAATGCTGAGTGGAAGGCCGGTGAGATCCATGTAACCCTGACAGCCCCTTAACGGTGGCAAGAACTTGTGATTCAACTGTCAACCAGTGGGATGTCTTGGAATTCGCAACGGTCCAATAAGGTATCATAGTTGCACCATTGGAAATATGGACTTTTCTACTAAGGTTAGGTTCGGATTGTTTTTCATTACGACTTTCTAACTCAGATCTCTTTCATGCACGTCAAATCCCTGGGCTCCCTTGATATAGGAGAACCACGTCTCGACGTTACGAAGGATTTGACTTAATCAATGAACACTTGATCACGCAAAGAAAATTATTGCCTAACAAAGTCTCGGCTCCACGCGGATCGAGCACTATTGTACTGTAAGCAGCCCTAAAGTGTGTATCTATCCATACTCCGTACACAGCCCACTGATAGACACCACGAACAGGTACTCCACCATGATGATCCTTCGATCCTTAAGCCTGGCTGTTAGCAGTTGAAGCGGGTGAGTACACAGACGGGACACAAATTAAACGGTCGAAAAAAGCCAAAAAAAAAAAAAGACCAGTAATGCTGGGACAACTCTGTGTTCTTGTGCTACTTCTAATCTGCGCGTTTGTCTCGCTCAGAAGACCTCCGACTGGGGAACGCCGTTGAGTCTTCTGTGGCACAGAGTCCTTGAGCTGCATCCTGATCAAGCCAGGGGTAAACTGTGCTACTGCCTAAGTTGGGAAGGGAGTGGGTGAACGTGATTTGGGATTCGTTTGACATCAGGGCTCCAGTATGATATCGGACAAAAAAAAAACAGACTTGATTAAATGGGGTAATATGTCAATTCAATCCACTGTCTATAGACAAGAATAGCTTCTGGAAGAAACCCCTGGAGCCCGTGGATGGTTCCCGTCGTCAACCATGGACGGAGAGCGGGTAACCCCGAGCCCGGTTTACGACGTCACGTATTTCTGGTATTTACAATTCTACCTTCCATGTTCGATGTATATTATTGCATACGTTCCAAATTCACCAGTTGAATGTCTTCCAAAGTGGATGCCCTCAAAGTGGATGCCCTCAAAGTGTATCTGATTGACCGACAATCTAGTACCGGAGTACACGGGGAACAATGTGCCCAAAGCCCTGGTTTGCGGATCAGCCCCAACAACCATTTCCCTGGGAGCCACGGGATGGATAAGATATCCCTTCTGATGACGAGTGTGGTGCGGGGGAGCTGAAAGCTTTCTTCAGATATCGCCGATCTGGAGCTGTATATGCACTGATTTGAGGATCGAATTCGAACAGAGTTTATGTTGAGCTGGTGTTGCGAAAACAAGCGCCCCTTGCGAACTGTGTTTCCGAGTCTATGACCGATTTGATGGCCAGTGCGGCGTGTGTTATTGGGTGCTTGGGGCATTGAAGGATATTTCACTTCAGAGATGCAAGATACACCTTCATTATTGTTTCGGTTATACTTTCTATGTTCTCCCCTTGAAAGGCAATCGTAGATTGCATGTGGACTGATCAGAATATCTTGTTCTAAGAGTACCCGAGTCCTGGGTACTGGGCAGCGATCCCTGTCCGACACACCGGTCATATTAGTATAATATGGAACGGGAAAATGGGGAAAAAAATAAAATAAAAAAATAGAAACACCCTCAAACACCTATTCTTACTCTATCCTTGAACTTTGACCCGAGGCCCTCATCCCAAGCCACCCCAGCGTACATAGGTAGCCCAAATCAGTATACGTAACTCCCGAATCAACTTGCATGGCGCATTTCCCGGTGAAGCGGTTGACCTTCGGGCGGCAAGTTTGATCCCCGTTCCACGCGGAGGATCCTAGCTTCGATCATATAGCACTTATATGGTATTCTATAGACTATGGACATCTAGCTTTGGGGTTTCTATACCCCTACCCTCAATTTATACAGACGCGTTGCATATTGTGTCCATATCCTAGAATGACAATATTAATCTCATTTCTGCAGAGCATCTCATATTTCCCCCCAGCCGCCGGACCCACTGCCCTGTTTAAATTCAGTAAAAAAGAAACAAAAAAGCAGACCTGTCAACTGTAAGTATTGGAGTTTTGTGCTTCTTTTCTCAGGGGTCTATATAGTTCTTATAGATGTGATAACTGGGTTAGGGAAAGCCATTAAAGCTATGTAGGATTTTATTATTATTTATTATTATTTTTTCTTTTAAAATCGAGGTATTTGATAGTTGCGATTGTAAAGAGTATTTAATCCAGGGAGGGGCAAACACGCCTGTCGATCCCTACAGGCGTAATTATAACAGTGAATTTATTAGTGTTATTACTTATGTTTCCCCCCTCCCAGTTTAGATCTTTTTTTAATTTCCATTTTGTCATTTTTTCCCCCTATCCATAGTTGTCTTTTCAATCACTGGGACATTATACCTACTCGAACTTGACCTTGATCACTTGAAATTACCTACAAAATAAGTGCGAGCCTACCCCACTCCAAGGTATTCCAACAGGTACGTTCCAATATATATTACCGTACCATACCTTACCGTATACTCCGTACATCGAATGTTCCCATTGGAACCTTCCAAGGTTCCAAGGTACCAAGGTTCCAAACTTGCACGGTGTTTTTCCCCTCCTTGTGGCCCAACCTTGTACTTCTGTTTGCGATCTATCTGATATACCGGATACACTGATCTATTTTGATTTTTGATATTTTCATATATCTCGGCCTAACACGGGCCCCCCTGGTCGGATCATCGCCGTAATCTGACTATTTCTTTGTCTAGCTCCACACTCGGTTGCCCACTGCGACATCACCACCGCATTTTTGTGACCTGGAAAACCGGAGCTTTAGGCCCTTTGATTCGCTTCTAACGGCGCTGATTTCATTGTTCCAACTTTCGCTCCTTCCGACATCAGATCCACCGATCCGCCGTTCATTTATTTCCTTTTATTACATCCTTCGTCCTCGGCTTCAACTGAGAGCACCATGTTGGTTTGAGTGCCGATTTACCAACCCAGATCGCTCCTCGACGATAAAATTGGCCCAAGATATAGTGCCAAGGACCCGGGATAGTTGCGACAAGACGGCAAGGCGATAAGACGGCCGCGTCTGGAAGCTTCAACCACCTCCGCACAGCCGGACCCTCCATTTACAATGAATCGCATGCCTCCCCCAGAAGGGCACCATGCGCACGCGGGTCCGCATACAGCATATGAGCCCTCATGGCGCCCTTCATACCCCCCCGACATTCGATACTCACCCCTCCGACTCCCGCCGCTCTTCCGCAAACTCCCAGACACCCCTGCCCCCGCAGCCACCAGGATACCCCGTGATGCCCAACCGTGAGCTGCCACAGTTAACATCGGAAGGCCCGTATGGTCGCCCGAATGGTCATGGCCTGCCTCTGCATGCGCCTGTGCATTCCCCGCAGGACCCAATTCCCCCTCACCCGAACTTCCACCAGCCGATGAATGGCGCGCCGCACGAGAGCTCACCTGATTATCGCGCTCGCATAGGCTATCCACCTCCGGATCAGATCAACAGCGCTGAACATACACCCGTTTCGGGCGCTCTGCCTCCCGCTTCACAGTTCATGACGCCCGTCGCCCAAATGGCAAGTGCGACGCCGCCCGCCGGGTACGATCAGGCATTTTACCAAAACCAAACGTTTGGAGCACGCCAGCGTAAGGCAAATAGAGCTACGCAGGTATGTTAAGCTAGTAGAAGGCGGGACTGTTTTGGGGGAGTTTCCGACTAACACCCGAGCTATATAGGCTTGTGATCAATGCCGAGCTAGGAAAGCAAAGTGTGACGAGGGACGACCGAATTGCAGCCACTGTAAAGAGAACAATCTCGGCTGTGTTTACAAAGAGGTGCCGCCGCACAAACAAGAGAAGACTACTCAGCTGGTATTGGATCGCCTCTCCCAGATAGAGAGTCGCATGGAGGAGCGAGCCAACCGTCTCGATGAGCATTTTGCAAAATGGCAAGATCAAATGCAAGAGCAAATGCGCTTCAGCATGGCTAAAGAGGTTAAGCATACACCTCCGACTGCTCAAGAACGTCCATCCTTACCACCACCACCAGTACCAGTCATCAAGCAGGATCCGCCTCTCAAAACAGAGATGTCTCAGCCCCAGGCCTCACCCTGTGTTTTGGACCCTGGGAGCCAGGATATGGGCGCTTCAAAGTTTGGCCAAAAGCTTCCACCCATGGACCCGAGGCTCGACCAGAAGGAGGCCGAGGGAGAGCTCTCCATCCCCGTAGAGCACACCACTGCAGCTCACAAGCTATTGATGTGGCCCTCAATTAAGAGGCTGCTACACCCTGCACAATATGACGAGGACTATGTCATGCGGTTGGAAGAAGAGCGCGGCCTCATCAGCATATACGGCCAAGGCGAGATCTCATACACTGCCGATGACAGTCAATTACCAATGGATGGTGACGCCAAAGGTGCTCGACCCGATGGGAATGGCGCAGGACCGGACGCCAATGTCGACATTGACGAATTTGGGAACTTGAATCTGGATGCTGCGACCGCTAGACGCTACTATGATAGCTATTTCCAGCACATGTTCAGGCTTCACCCCTTCCTTATGGAAGGTGAACTTAAGATCAAGGTCGATAGCTTTATCCGAAGCTATTGTCGCCTCAATAACTCACCACCAAGTTCGGCTTCCAGCTACACTCGACCAGCCCGTGATGGTCCGCCACCAGCCAAAAGGAGGCGGTCGAATGAAAACCTGGGTGTGCGTGGCGAGTACATAGAAACTATCTCTAACCCGCTGCGGCCACGAGTCGGTAAAAACATTGACAATGCCTTGGTCCTGCTATGCCTAGCCCTCGGAGCCATTTGCGAAGCTCCTGCCCCCCTCCCTGGGCCCATTATGGACGAGAAGATTGACTACCTCAACCAGCACATTCCTGCTCCACTACCACCATTACCGCCGCCGCCTACAAATACGACATACGTTACCAATGCTAATGGTGTGCTTTCCCCCGCAAACTCTGACTCGGCGGCCATGCAGATGTCGCTTTCGAGTTCTCTTTATAGTGTGCCAACCCAGCCTGTCGGCCACACTTTCCCAAATAGTCCATTCAACAAAGGCATAAAGGGCCTGTCAAGGAGAGATGTCACAAACACACGGGATGAGCAAGGGAACACAAAGAACTATCAGGTCATTCCTGGCTTGACTCTCTATGGATACGCAACCTCAATATTGGGCCATCTGCAGGGTGGCAATGAGCTAGAACATGTTCAGTGCGGCTTGCTTGCAGGTCTCTATGCCGGCCAGTTGGCTCATCCTTTCCAGAGCCACAGTTGGATTTCTCAGGCTTCAAGGGCTTGTCAGGTCCTTGTGAGAACCAAGCGATATGAGCGACTCGAAGAGGGGGCTACGCAGGACTTGTACAACTTCGCGTACTGGACCTGTCTGCAGTTGGAGAGTGATCTTCTCGCAGAGCTGGATATTCCAGCGAGTGGCATCTCCCGTTCCGAGGGTCGGATGGCTATTCCGAAAGGAAAATGGACAATCGTTCTACCGAACGACCTCACTGCACCCGAAACGATGATGATGCTGTTTTACTCTGCCCAAATTCATCTACGCAAAGTCTTGAATCGAGTTCACACAGACTTGTACAAGGTTGAAAAGCAAGGCCAGACCCGATGGTCGTCCACCGTTCAAGAGGCTCTAAGTCTGAACCTCGACCTCTGGCGCAACAGCCTACCACACAGCATGCAGTGGAGCGAAAATGATCCACCGGCAGACGAAATCAATGCCGCTCGTATGCGTGCGAAGTATTATGGTGCCCGGTACATTATCCACCGACCTCTTCTCTACCACGCACTGCACTATGGCTACACAGGTGCCCGCGTCGGTCCAATCGGCAAGTCTTTAGTGGACTCGCCTACCTCGCAACAACTGTCCCCTTCTATGATGCACAGCGTCGCTCGGGCTCCGAGCATGGCGCGTATGTCGAGTGAGATGGGCTCTATGCCGGCCGCACTCTCCAATGACTGGCAGCCCCCTAAAGTCCGTTTACACGAACTGCCCAAGAAGCTGAAAACTGCTTGCGACATCTGCATTAAATCGGCTATCAAGAGCACAGAGGCTTTTGACGGTGTAGGTGGACATCGGTTGGTCGTTACCAACATCTTCGGCACTGCCCATGCGTAAGGAACCCTCTGACCCCCCTTTCAAGGAATCGTCGATATAAAGTCGATACTAACATTCTCTTCGCAGGCAATTCGGCAATATGCTCGTCCTATCTGCAACTTACATGTCAAGTCTAAAGGAGCTTGTCGACCCAAACCAACTCGATCGCCTCCTCGTTCGCACCATAGGCTTCCTCATCCAAAGCGAAAATATATCCCCCACCCTCCGCGCCGATGCTCGCATTCTCACTGAGATCTACAAGAAGATCTTCGGTCGTGACCCTGATGTGAGGCGAGTTACCAAAGTGAGCAGCCAGACTCCTACCCTGAACAGCCAAACTCCCAACCTGAGTAGTCAGACTCCAAGCCTGAGCAGCCACACTACCAGCATGAGCTTCCCTTGAATGTGCATCTAACGCCAGAGTTATTTCCTTTTGTCTCGTTTCTATGGGCTTCGCAACCCAATATCTGATATCCTATATCCTCATGAACACATCATGCATGTCCCTGTCCCTTTAAGCCCGGGCCCATCCGCGCTCGACATCTATCTGTCTGTCATCTATACCTTGTGCACTATACGATTTTTTTCATTGATTCCCCATTGATTCCCCATCCCTACCCGATTCAACACTCGGTACTCGTGCATCTGAGACAAGATCAGTTTACACGGGCTTTCCACGCGGTGATTGATTGGTGTGGCTTACTTCCATACGAGCAATCTTACCTATTCTTCCATTGCCTCTCCCAAGGTAATAACTGGGTTGGCTTTGAGCTTTGACTCGTGACCCTTTTTTTGTCTTTCTTTTTACATCTCGTTTTTGGGTTGAAGGCATTATGTGGTTTTGACGGTCTGTCCTCACGGAGATACGTCTCCGGAATGGAGTTATTGCGTCTTGTGTGGTTATCCTCCTACATTGCATGCATCTCAAGTCATATACGTCTGCTGACTTTTCTTTTTGGATGCTCTTACATTATGCCAACTTATTTTTTTTCGTTGATCTGGCTGCACTATATCATTTTCACACTCAATGCAAAGGTTGCATCTCGTGATTGGCCTTTGGTGTTTTGGATTCTACCATATTTGGGAATTTTTTTTTTTGCTGTAGAGTTTATTCCCAGTAATTTATGATTGGAGTGTCCAGCTCAATTGAGATGAAGTCTGATATTTTGATCATTGGAAACTTTAGGGTTCATTGGAAGTACCTAGGTACCCGTGGACCGGACCAAGATGGTGCTTTCCGAGGTTGTGGGCCCTTCCGCTTCCACAGATTCAGTTCCCGTGGTTTCATCAAGGCTGGCCAATATCAAGCCAACCTTGGAAATTTATTCAAAGTCCAATTAGAATACATTGGACGACCAGACATATGTATAAATATGAACCTATTCTTACTGACAACCACAGAAGCAAATGTGGGCGGACCTCGGCTTCCCCGCATTGTGCTGGTCAGGAGTTAATTTAGCGACACGAGTCAGTTTACTATGTAGCCCTGAGATGGTATACATAAAGACAACCTCTGCTGTCTTTCAGGTCCAATATCAGCTCTTTGGGATCTGGACAAAATTGATAGAACTATAGCCCAGACATGGCGCCAAACGCAAGAAAATGGCCCTCAAGAGAAGGTATCGACCCCCATCCCTATAGCTAACAACCAGTCAATGTTAACAAATAATATCAGGCTTTACAGCTGATGTACTGGGCCAATTCATCTCTCGGAGTCTCCTAGACCCTTGGAAGTTACTTCCCATTGTTGCTCTGGCCCAATACACAGCCCAAGGCCGTGATATTGCCAAAGCACGTCCAAACCTTGCAAAGGCCCTCAAAGCCCTAACAGCCCTAGCCCTCATCAACCGGCTAGGCAACTGGCTCGACCGTCGCACGCTAAACAACAGCACCAGCGACCCATACGACTGGAACCGCGAAGTTGTAATCCTAACAGGCGGCAGCAACGGGATCGGCCGACGCATCGCCGAGCTGCTCGGGGCGCGCGATATCAGAGTCGCCATGCTGGACATCGCCCCGCCAGCGACGGACGACGTGCTCCCAAACAGCGTACGGTATTACGAATGCGACATAACCTCCGCAACCGACATCGCAGACGTAGCGTCCAAAGTCCGCAGCTCATTCGGCCGACCCAGCATCCTAATCAACAATGCGGGTATCTGCACGGGCAAAACAATCCTCAAAACAACCCCCGCCCAGACGCGACGCATGTTCGAAGTCAACACGCTGGCGCACTACTGGATTGCCCAGGAATTCCTGCCCGATATGATCGAGGCAAACCATGGTATGGTTGTTACTGTTGCTTCGCTGGCTGGATACACCGTTACGCCTAATATGGTTGATTACTCGGCGTCCAAGGCTGCGGCTATTGCGTTCCATGAGGGACTTGCTGCGGAGCTGGTTACGCGCTACCATGCGCCTAAGGTTCGCACTGTGCTTGTTACACAGGGTTTTACTAGGACCAATCTTATTAAGGATTTGACCCCCGAGGATACTTGGTTTAATCCCCTGCTTCACCCTGAGACTGTTGCTGAGGAGCTGGTTAAGCAGGTGCTCAAGGCTGAGAGTGGGCATGTTGTTGTTCCTGGATCTGCTGGATGGATTGCCAGGAGACTCAGGGGGCAGCCTGAGTGGTTACAGCATTCGCTGAGGTGTAGGTTGGAGAAGTTGATGAGGGCTGATTAGGTTGCGGGCTTGATGGACTAGTTGGACTTGGGTTGGTCTTTTAAATACTCCAGTGGTTTGTGCTATTATTTGGTGTATTGATGCACATATTGAGCTATTATTGTCGACCATGGGAAATTGAACATACTGTTTTTGGTTGTTAGCGATAGTACAGCTAATATATGACTGTTGTTCTTATATAAGAATTCAAGCGTACTCTATGCCAAGAAGTATAGAGTAGATAGATTTAGACACAATATTATTATTTTCTAGATGTATATCTGCAGTACCGAGTACTGTGTACTTGTGTACTCCGTACTATAGATGGCTGGGATGTGACGAAATGGTCCCAGCCCCATGTTGGTCTGTGCACGATGCCTCACCGCGATTTTGATTCGCTCCACTCGTTGTACAGCTCATCAGCGCTGTGAATCACATTTTTCACTGTCGCATTTTTTTCCAGCAGATCGTCTGCATCTCACCTGATCTCCCTAACACACAGATTTTATCTGATACTCGACAAACCAAGACAAGGTGAGGTTAAGCGCCACAGGTTCAAGCTGAGATCCACTGGGGGCTTCTCCCGGGTACGAGATCCACGGGTCAGCTCCGTTGTTTACTCCCCCAAACAAACCCATAACATTGCATTCTCTCTGACAACTAACACTTCCCCTCCCCATACCTTCCCCCCCATTCCAATCCTTACATTCCTTTTATTCCACATGGTTTACTCCGGTTATCGAAATTAATTGCCCACCATGTTCAAAGCCCTGATGGGCGGGGGCCGCTCGTCCTCATCCGATGTTCGCAGTTCCAAGAGCAGCCGGCGCAAGTCGGAAAAGCACGATAAGTCCGATACAAGATCGATCTCAAGTCGCAAGTCCTCACGGGGTGACGACCGTGACCGCGGCCTGGGTGATTTGTCGTCTTATCCGCCATCAACTTCCCGCAGTAAGCGTGGCCCACCTAGCATTGCCGGCGAATCCATCGCATCAACCTATGTAACCGCCGAGCCAGAAGCGATTGATGAATCCGACCGCTACTACATTGAACGTACACCAAAACGCAGAGACAGTGAACGGGAAAGCAAGAGTTCCCGTCGGCGCGACCAGGACCGATCCGAAAGTCCAGAGCGCGAGAAGAGAAGGAGCCGCCGAGGTACACAAGATACTCTGGACGATGACTTGGATCGGGAGAGCGACCGTCGCGAGCGTCGTCGCACCCACTCGGGGGGATCCGTATGTGCCCCCAATCTCTACAAATATGCCGCCTAGCGCCCCCGGCGCGCAGTTTGCCGCCGAGATTGGCGCCCCGGGATTCTCGCAATTTCCCATGCAATACGACGCTGGGATGCCACCCGCAGGCCCTTCGCCAGCGCATGAAGTTCCATATGACCCGCACGTGCAGCAACAATTCCCCGGCCAGTTCCCAGAGCAAGTTGCTGCACCGTACCCGCCGACCAACCCCGCCGGCGCTGCGGCAGACTACTATGGTGACCAAGGCCAGTCTGTTGAGCACCAGCCTGGTATTCGACCGGCTCGCCCAAGTGTGCTCCCTAACACTCAAGCACACTTGATGGCAGCATCTCCATCAGCTAACCCACCTCCGGAGCCTAGTAGCCTTGGCGAGACTGGTGCGGCGGCGGCCTATTTCGACGACAATTTCCATGCTCCGGCACCGCAAGACCAGCCGCCGGAAGTGTCTTTATCCAGACCCCCAAAACCGTCTAACCCTTCGAAGCCTTCTTCATCGGGCGTTCTTCCTGCTGCTGCTGTTGGAGCTGCCGCTTATGGAATTGGTGGTATGATGTCCCACTCTGAGTCGCATTCCCCTCCGCAGCACACTACTCCGTACACCCAGCAGGGACAGCCAACGGTACACAACCAGACAATGGTACATCACCAGCCGATGGAATACGATCAGCCCATGGCAAGCAGCAGCCACAAGCCACCCCATTCTCATAGCTTCAGTGAAGGTGTCGGTATTGCGGCTGCAGGTGCTGCAACGGGCTACATGATGGGTCATCATCATCAATCCTCTAGCCCCGAGCACGCACCACAATACGCTTTCCAGCACCACGGGCAACCTTCTCAAGTTGGTGGCGTGCTACCATATGCCCCTGTCCACAATAATGCTTTGTACGCTGCAGGCGCGGGAGGATACGCTACTCATGCTGCCCACAACCCGGGTTTCTATCCTCATGGACCCAGTGCGCTAGCTTTCCAAGAGCGTCAGCGTGGTGCCATGGAAAGGTTTGTTGATTTCTGGCGTGACCCTGAGGCCGTTGGAAGATTCGAGGACTACACGGAAACTATCGGTGTATGCAAATACTGTTTCCAACCTGGCACGAGCTCCGTCGATGCCCCTCGAAAGCACCATTATCACAGGCGCCGCCGAAACTCGCCCGATCGGCGGAGCAGTGGTAGCTCCAGAGTCAGCAAAACCAGCCGATACAACTCCTCCGAGGACGAGGGCCGCCGACGGTCAAAGTCCAAGAAATCTTCCTCGTGGCTGCCTGGCATGCTAGCTGGTTATGCGGCCAAGTCACTCTTCTCGAGTAAGGACTTTGACGATTCTTACAGCCTTCGCTCCGGGCGAGTGGCCTCCTCCCACGGAAAAGAAGATGACCGAAGGAGCCGTACCTCTCGTGGTGTGACCCGTCGTTCTAGCCGCAGTCCTCACAGAGACTACCATGCAGGCTCCAAGCATGCCTCTCAATCTGGATATTCTCGGCACTCGCGCTCTCGATCGCGGTCTTCCTCCCGATCTGGCCGGCATTCGTATCTGAAGGAAGCCGCACTCGGTGCCGCAGTGGGCGGGGCTGCACTGGCTGTTGCGAAGTCACGCAACCGCTCCCGTAGTCGTTCTCCTGAAAGAGGACAACACCGAAAGGATTCGTCCTCATCATCGTCCTTTGTCAATCTTCCCAGGCCTGGTAAGAAGTCCGTCGCTGGTGGTATCGGGTCTTTCTTCACTGCTTCTTCCGAGAACAAGAAAAAACGCCATACCAAGAAGCGGAGCGGTTTCTTCTCTTTCAAGAGTGGCTCTTCATCCTCTTCATTGGACAATGATCTTGCATTCGGAGACGGGTTTTCGAGGAAGCCCTCCAAGCTCAAGAAGAAGGGCAAGAAGGGTAAAGATGTCGACACCGCTTTGCTAGAGCTTAGCGACACGGCAACCCGTCTGGCTGGGTCCTCGCCCCACGGTCCCGGGCGCAGTGCAGGCCAGGTGTACAAAGCTCGATCTCGACAGTCCAACTACTCTACGACAAATGACGAATGGGTTGATGCCGAGTCAGAGGACCAGTCTTCTTCAAGTGTTAGCTCTGCCCTGGCATTCGGAGGAAGCAGCGTTGACTCCTCCTCCGACTCCGCTAGCAGCAAATGGGGCTGGAGATGGGGAAGCAAGAAGGATAAGAAGAAGAAGGACAAGCGGTCGAGTGCTACAAATGCCGCTCTGGTAGCTGGCGCTGGTGCCATTGGAGCCGCTGCAGTTTCTTCTGCTCGTGACCATGATAACAACCCCCCCAAGCAGATCTGAGAGCCTGCAACATGTTTACCCAATGCCTACTTCCGACCCCTCTCGCTTTGATGTTGCGAAGATGTCCCCGTCTGTATCTGCCGGTGAACCAACGCTCATCCGCCCGGGACCCATTCCTCTTCAGCAACCCCAGCCTTTTACTCCCGTCTCCCAATCTGTGTACACTAGCCAGGGAGCTGTTCCGGGATCGATACCCGTGTACAGCGCCCCAGCAGTCCCACCCCTCTTTGCCAATGGGGTTGAACACTTCGACTCGCAGCTCCAAGGCCCTCGTGGTGCAGCATGGGCGCCAGAATCAACGTACGCCGAGCGCCGGAAAGCTCCTCGACGTAGTGATTCCTCTCCTGTTTTCCCCACTCAGGAAACTGCTTCCAGTCTCAAACGCCGGTACACCTCCAAAGATCAAGCCTCCGTGCAATTCGACTTGACGGAAGAGCAAGCAGAAAGGGAACGCCACCTTACTCGCCGTGACAAGAACTACCGTGGTGAATTTGCCGACCAACCAGTTCAACTCATTGACCGAGAAGAAGAGCTAGCCCGCCACGAAACTGAGCGCCGAGAACGCCGTCGGAGGGAGCGCGATGATGAGGAGCGCCAGTATGCCGGCGACAGAGGAAAGGACTCCTCATCCTGGGTTGCTGCAGCTGCAGCTGGAGCTGTTGGCGCTGCCGCTGCCAGCACTATTCTCTCTAGCAAGACAGATGATGACGAAGCCTCCGAAGCCAGCCAGCGATACAATGAGCGCCGAGAGAAACGCCGCGCCGAGCGAAAGCGTGATACCGATGCAATGGCGGCTACTTCGGTCGTCTCGCAGTTCGAGCCCACTCAGCCTATTGATGAAGAAGTGACAACGGCGGAACACCGCGAAGACCAGAAGAAAAGGTCTCCTCGATCTCCCCGTCCCCCACAAGTATACGACGATTACGCAGAATTTTATGCCCCTGAGGAGCTACGACACAGCCCAGATGACCATGCTCGCAGCCGCGGCTCCACTGATATGCCAACCATTGTGGAGGTAGAGCCCGCTAGCGAACGACGTACACATGAGGAGCCTGTACCCACAGACGCGGACTTCTCTTATGAACCATATCAACACGTGGACCGCCTCCCCTGGCCAGTCCCCGCGCTCAACTTTATTGAGCCTACTCCTCCTCAGAGCGTGAACGGTGGCTCTGTTCGCGACGCAACCTCCCCAACTGCCCCTGTAAATAAATCCTATGATACCAAGCCCCGCGAACGACCAACCGGGTCCCGTGTCTCCTGGGGCGAGCATGAAACCCATGAATACGAGATCCCCTCTTCCTCTGAACAGGATCCTCTTGAGCATGACATTCCCCCTACCGAAATTTCAGCTAAGGATGTTCCTCTCCCGGCATCCGAGATATCACAATCCAAGGATATTCCCAGCACATCGCAGTATGGTGCCGACATTGAATTCGCGGCCACAATCGCTGCTGCGACCGCCGCAGCTGGGTTCGATCCCTCCCTGATCACGGACGACCCATCCTACCACACCCGCACTTCCCCTCCTGGGCCAGAGGATGAACACACATTTACCTCACCCTGGTCTGCATCGGCTCGGAAGGAGTCTCACGGCTTCGTCGAGGGCGAGCTTGAGGAAATTGACCCCAAGTCTACTGAGAATATTACTTCCGCTCCTGAGCAAGTGGTCCAGGACAAGGATGAGCTTTTCTTTGATGAACCGGAATCCTTCTCAAGAGATCGGGACATTTCTTCGGGCTGCCGTGACAAGTCCTCGATTGCCCATGAGGTTATCGAGCAGCTGAATGGTAAATATGGCAAGCGCGACCGTACCGCTTCTCCTGAGAAAGACGTAGACGTCTTCTCGATGCCTGGTGGCTTTGATACAAGCGAGCCTAGAGACTTGGCTGACGCTAGATCCATGGCCTCAGCGCCGGCACCTGTTGCCATTGATCCAGAGACCCCGACCAAGTCCAAGTCGAAGAAGTCAAGGCGAAGTGGCGATGTCTTCGATATCCCCGAGTTACAAGAGCGGGAACTTGCTGAGTCTTCTGAGTTGAAGGATGAGACATCGAGGTCCCGCAAGTCCCAGCGCAGCGGCGAGGACTTCGAGATTTACGAGTCACGGGAGGCGTCTCCATCTCAGGATAACTCTTATTCTGTTGTCTCTGCTCCTGTCTCAAAGGACGAAACATCTAAGTCCAAGTCCCGCAAATCTCGACGGAGCGGTGATGACTTGGGCATTGCTGAATACCCGGAGTCAGCGCTTGCCGAGTCTCGTGACGATCCTTTCTCTGTTATTTCTGCTCCTGTTTCGAAGGACGAGACATCCAAGTCCAAGTCCCGCAAATCTCGACGGAGCGGTGATGACTTCGAGATCTACGAGTCACGCGAACCATCTGAATCTCGGGATGACACCCGCTCGGTTACCTCTACTCCTGCCGGCAAGCAGGACGAGTCATCGAAGTCCGGGAAATCGAGACGCAGTGGAGATGACTTCGACCCGCGTCTTGATGCTGAAGCTGCCCCTGACGACGCGGAAGGTGGCGAGGAGAAGAAGCGACGTCGCAAGCGTCGATCCAAGCATGAAAGCGATACTTTCTCCGTTGATGACGATGCTCGCTCTGCCATTACGGACGTTGGAGACGACAAGTCTGAGCGTCGCAAGCATCGCCACCGCTCTTCCCGGGAAACTGACTTTGATGACAATGCCTCGATAACCTCTTCTCCAGCTCGGATTGACGAATCCCGGGAGAAGCGCCGAGGCAAGGACGAGAAAGAAAAGAGCGGTGGCTTTTTGCGAGGTATCTTTGGCTCACAAGTGTCGGCCCCAGCGGAGCGTGTTCGGTCTGATCATTCTCGTTCTTCCTCGTTGGATAAGCGCTCATCCCGCGAAGCCATATCTGAAGTCGGTGTGGATGACGAACGCCGCCGCCACAAGAAGCGTTCTTCGAAGCACCGCAGCTCCAGCAATGGGGATGAGTTGGATCGCTACATGTCCGACAAGGAGAAGGGCCCCCAAGATGACACAAACCTGGAGGAGTACAGGTCCAGTAGACAGCAAAAGGAAGAGCGTCGTCGTCATCGGTACGAGGAAATCGTGGATTCAGGAAGAAAACGGGAATCTGAGAAGGTATAGCATCTGAACTTTTCTTTTTACTTATGTTGTGATTTTGATTGTACACTTTATTGTCCCATATAGTTTCCCTTTTCGCTGGTTGATCTGACCAGCTTGCACAAAAACCACAAAACCTGAACAAAAAAAAGAAATGTACTAAGCTTTTATTGGTCTTATTCCATGTGCAGGACGGATATAGTGACAACTTCGACGATCAATCTTTATTAAGGAAGCGCCCTGAAATTCTAGCCGCGGATGAGCGCGAAGACTATGGTGCTTCTTCATGGCTTCCAGCATCCGCGGTTAGCGCAGCTGTTGTTGCAGCAGCAGCATCGGGACTGAATGAGATCCCACAGCAGAGGCCTCGGAGCCAATCCACCTCTCCCCCAGCCACAGAGAGGACACTCGACCTGACCCCGAAGTCTCTGAGCCGCCCCGCTTCACCTGAAACAAGCCACCCGCAGGGGTCCCGATCCCCCAAGCAACGCCGGCACTCCGTGGCCAAGTCCACCACTGAATCGCCCACAGCTGTGCCTCTCCACTTTCGCCGGCCCCCAACTTCCCCAGGCCTTGCACGCGCAGTCCCCGTTGAACAACCCGCCCCTATCGCCTCCCCAGGGTCGCCAAGCCAGCAACGCAACCGCCGGCCCGGGTCAGTCGAGTTCCGAAACTCGCGTGAAATCCGCCCTCTATGGCTCGTCGAGCGCCACAGTTTGACCAAGGGCGAGCCCGAGACCGAGGAGCCCCTGCCATCGCTCCCATCCAGCAAGACGTCCTCCCGGGTCCCGTCAATGGAGGATCTGAAATCCCTCCGTGACGACGACGGTCTCAAGAGCTGGGAACATGTGGATCTGAGTCACTCAATCACGGGAAACCAGCGGCCAACCGGTCTGACCATTTCAACTGAGCAAGCGAACGAAAGCCATAGTAGAGACGTTGATCTTCTCGGCTCCCAGCAGGCCACACCTACCGCTGAACACTTCCAGGATGCCGAGTCGAGGAAGGAGAGGCCAAGGTACGAATTCCACTCTCCCTCTGAGCTTCTGCGGGACCCCACTGCTCTGGACGAGCTGCCTCCTTCACCTACGCTGGACGCCCTGCCTTCTGCAGAGGGCTCTCTTGTTGGCGTCGGCTCAAGGGAGCAAGAAACCCAGCGTGCGCTTGACGCTCTGGAGGGCGTGTCCCGCCCTCAGACTGAGTCAGAATCCCCAACCCAAGAGAACAATTCGTTCTCCAGAGGCGCTGCGGACTTGGCCAAGGGCGCCGGCTTCGCCGGTGTTGTCGATGCCGCTGCCATTGCCGCTGCCAGGGAGCATGACCAGCCTCGCTGCTTGCCTGCAGACGACCTCTCCAAGTCCCGTAGCTTCGGCGACATTGTGGATGCAGCGGTTGCCGCTGACAGTTCCTCCCATGACAATGACAAGACACCTGTCCATGAGGAGGCGCTCAGTGAGCCCGTTACCGCCATCGAGGAGACTGCTCCTGCTCCGCTTGAGCCTGTGCACGCAGAGATGGAGACCGCCAAGGAAATTGTTCCCGAATCGACTGAACAGACTGTTCAGTCTTCAGATCTTCAAGCTCAGCCCGAGACAGAAATCGCTCCCGATGAGAGCGCTACCCAGTCTTCCAAGAAGAACAAAAAGAAGAAGGGCAAGAAGAACCAGGCGCAAGATGCAGCTCTGGGAGGCCCCGAGGAACCCCTCGTGCAGGAAGATCTGTCTAAGGAGTCGGTGCAGGAGCCTGCTGTGGACGCGCCTACGGTCGAAACTGTTTCTGCTGAGCCCGAGGGTACTGTCCCTGAGCAATCCGAGCCGGTTGAGGCATCCCGTGAGCTTGGACCTGAGATTTCGATTGATGAGCCTGTGGTCGAAGCTGCCCCTGTTGAGTCCGCGCCTGTCGAGAGCGCTCTTGTTGGGGCCGAGGTTGCTGATCCCGAACAACTTGAGGCTGGGCCTATCGAGGCTTCCCGTGAGGTTGAGATTGAGCCTTCGGCTGAAGCAGCTCAAGAACCAGAAGTTGTTACCGCCCCTGAGGCCGAGCTTACTCAGGTGCTGTCTGCTGAAACTGAACAGGCCGAGGACACTGCATCTTCGACTAGAAAGGCTAAGCGCGACAAGAAGAAGCAGAAGAAGAAAACTAAGAACGCATCGACTTCTGAAGAGCCTACAGATGATACTGTGACTGCCCAGCCTCAGGATGATACTTCTGCCTCCAAGGAGATTGAAGGCCAACAAGAAGACAGCGCACCTGCGCCTTCCGAAGAGATTGTGGCTACGCCCTTGCCGGAGGAAATGGTTACTTCTACTGAATCTCCCCAGAGCACCGCTGACCAGACTGCCACCTCATCTGCTGCCATTGATGCAGAGCAAGCTCGAAGCCAGCCTGAATCCAGAGAAGTGGTTGAGCCTGCGGAACAGGTATCTACTGAAGAACCCGTTCTACCTGTCTCCGAAGATCCCAGCGTGCCCATTGAGCAAGAGCAGACCTCGGAGCCTGCTTTCACTGATGCCAATGAAACACCAATTACAAGTGCCACTCAACCGGAAGCGGAGGAAGTATCCCGCAGCCTGGAAGAGATTGAGAAGCCAAGTGAAGAGTCTACGCCAGAGGCCCGTCTCGATAACACCACGCCTGAAATTACTGAAACACCCAAAGAAGACACCGAAGGTGAAGACAACTTCGAAGAGGCCGTCGAGGAACAGATTCCACAGCCTGCCGAAGAAAAGGAGCCTGCACCGGAGCCTCCCGTCGAGGAACCTCCTGTTGAAGTGGCTACAGATGCCCCCGCAGAGGCTTCGGAAACTAAAGCGGAGAAGCGGAAAAACAAGAAAAAGAAGAATCGCAAATCCGCTGCTGTTGAAGAAACTGATATTTCCGCTGAAACGCCCGCTCCCGAGACTGAACCGCATCCAGAAAGCAAAGAGCCCGAACCTGAGCAATCAGCGGTAGTCGAACCTGCGGATACCCAATCCCCTCCAATTGGCGGTGAAGCCTTACCTTCTGATCCTGAACATCTTGAGCAACCTACCAAGGATGTTGATCAGCCCATCGAAACCACCATTGAGGAGTCTGCAGCTACCCAGGTGCAGGAGCAAGCTCCATTGGAGGCCGCTGTGGATGCAACACCTGCTGTGACCGAGGCAGTGGATCCCGCGGGGCCATCTGATGAACTGTCGCAGCCAGCTGCCATTGAGGTCCAGCCTGATGCTGAACTCCCTGCTGAGGAGGCTTCTCGTGAAATCCCAGAGCCTTCTGCCGTTGAGACTCAACCTGGAGCTGAAGTTCAAGCCGAGCCTCAACCTGAAGTTGCAGCCGAGCCTGAAGTCGCCCTGACTGCGGCCCAGAAGAAAAAGGCTAAGAAGAATAAGAAGAAGGGCAAGCAGAGTGAATCTTCTATTCCTGACGATCAGAAGCCTGCTGAGTCTGCCTCGCCGGCACCTGAAGTTGAGACTGCCGCTGAGGAGATACCCAAGGAAAGCCTTCTTGCTACCGAAGAAACACCGGTGGATGCGCCTCCCCAAGAAAGCGAGATGGAGCTGCCCGTCAACGTCGAACAATCGCTTGAGCCCGAGCGACTCCCTGGGCCCGAACAAATTTCTGAGGGTTTGCCGGCCCAAGAAGAAGCTTCCCCTGAGCCTCTTCCGGAACCAATGGCAGAGGTAACAGAGGCAGAGACACCAAAAGAAGAGTCCAACGCACCAGAGGAGCAGCCCAAAGCCGAAGAGTCTCCCGCTGAGCCAGACGTCCCTATGACCGCCGCGGAGAGAAAGAAGGCCAAGAAGGCGAAAAGGAAGCAGCAAAAGGAGCAGGAAGAGAGCATTGGCTCTATTGCTGAAGATACCAAGCCCGTCGAGACAGCGCCTGCGCCCGAAGCTGAATCCGCTGAGCCAAGCAAGGATATTGCGCCCGCTGCGGAAATTGATAATGTTGCTCCAGCGGACTCCTCTGCGCCTGTGTCTTCCGAGCCTGCTGAGATTGAACAGGATGTTGCGCCGGCATCTACAACCGAGCCCGAGGCAGCTCCAGTCAAAACTGAGGATACTCCGCTGCCAGCCGATCCTGAGTCTATCGAACCAACGAAAGACATCGAGGCTCCCGCTGAGGCTGAGCCACCGGTAGAAGACGCCCCATCGTCAGAGGTTGAGGCAACCGAAGTTACTGCCGATGTTCCACTTGTATCGGAAGAAGCGGCCGTTCCTGTCGATGTGCCCAAAGACCTCGGCCAACAGGACGATGTCGCCGAGCCAGAGGAACCGGAGAGCGAGGATGTGACTCCAGCGCCCAAGCGCGAGGCCTCGGCTGATGCTGCAGAGACCGATGCCCCCAAAGCACAAGAACAATCTCCCGAACCCGAGGTTCCAATGACTGCTGCCGAGAGGAAGAAGGCCAAGAAAAACAAGAAGAAGCAGCAGAAACAAGAGGCTGTGCAGCTTGACGAGCAGCCCACGCGTCAGGCCGACCCTACTTCTACTGAGGAAAAGAGTGTTGAACAATCCGGTGACATTTTGCCTGAGAGTGAGCCCACACCTACTGCAGAAAATGCCGCGGGTGTTGATGAGTCCACAGAACCTGAGACAGCCCGCAACCTCGAAGCCGAGACCAAGCCTGAAGAGGAGCAAGCTCAGGATGTGCCAAAACTTGACTCCGAAGTTGTTCCGGAGGCACCCGCAGACGAGGCTATTTCTACCCCCGAGACTGCTGAACAAGCTATTGATGTTCAAGACGGGAACAAAGAAACCGCAGCAGAGCCTACAGTTGAAGTCACTGCTCCCACGGAAGAACCCCGGGAAGCACAAAAGCTTGATTCAGCCACCAGTGAGGCGACTGCTTTAGAGAAGTCTCTCGATGACAAGCCCACAGAGTCTGCATCAGAGCCAGTTGTGGATGAGACTCAGCCCACGGAGTCCACAGCAAGTCCAGCAGCGGAACAGGCTGAAGCTGAACAGGAGCCAACTTCTAAGTCGAAGAAGAAGAATAAGAAGAAGAAGCGCCAATCAGTTGCCGCTGAAGAGGAGCAGCCTGCACCTACCGCAGAGGAGCCTACACCTGTGCCTGCTGAAAATGAACCCACTGAGCCAGCGCCATCTCAAGAGCTTGAACAGCCTTCTTCCGACAAAGAAGCGGATACTCCTATGGTGACGGAAGAGGCACCCAAGGCTGAAGAGCCCGTCACGGAAGAGACCACACAGCCAGAGGCCCCTGCCGATACAGCCGATACAGCCGCCACCGAGGCTGCTGAAGAGGTAGCAATGACTCCTGCTCAGAAACGGAAGGCCAAAAAAGACAAGAAAAAGCGCCAATCCGTTGCCGTTGAAGAGGAACAGCCTAAAGCCGTCGAGGAGGGATCTAAGGCTGCCCCCATTGAGGAAGAGGTCAAGCCTGCACTCGCCGAAGAGGAGCCTACACCTGTGCCTGCTGAGGGTGAATCCGTCGAACCCGCGCCATCTCAAGAACTTGAACAACCCTCTCCCGACAAAGACGCGGAGACTCCTATTGTAACGGAAGAGGCGCCCAAGGGTGAAGAGACCACGCAGCCAGAGGCCCCTGCCGATGCAGCTGCCACCGAAGCCGCTGAAGAGGCCGCAATGACTCCTGCTCAGAAGAAGAAGGCCAAGAAAGACAAGAAAAGGCGCCAATCAGTAATTGCTGAAGAGGAACAGCCTGCCTCTGTTGAGGAGTCCAAGCCTGAACTAGCTGAGGAAAAGGTCACACCTACACGAGCCGAAGAGGATCCCACGCCTGAGTCCGATCAGAAAGAGCTTGCTGAGCCTACGCCAACTCAGGAGATTGAACAGTCCACTGTCGAAGGTGACTTAGAGTCTCCTATTAGGACAGAAGAGGCGCCCAAGGCCGAAGAGACCATACAGCCAGAGGCCCCTGCCGATGCAGCTGCCACCGAAGCCGCTGAAGAGGCAGCAATGATTCCTGCTCAGAAGAAGAAGGCCAAGAAAGACAAGAAAAAGCGCCAATCAGTAATTGCTGAAGAGGAACAGCCTGCCTCTGTTGAGGAGCCCAAACCTGAATCCGCCCAGGAAGAGCCCGCTAAGGCAGAGTCGACCGAGGACGCCGAACAATCAACCGTCGACAAAGATGCGCAGGCTCCTGTCATGACGGAAGAAGAGCCTAAGGCGGAAGAACCGTCTCCAGAAGAGCCCACGCAGCCGGAGGGCCCTGCAGATGCAGCTGCTACCGAGGCCGCTGCCGAGACTCTTGCGGAGGAGGCAATGACTCCTGCCCAGAAAAAGAAGGCCAAGAAAGATAAGAAAAAGCGCCAATCAATAATCGCCGAAGAGGAGCAGCCTACGCCTGTTGAGGAGCCAACGCCCGAATCCGTTCAGGAAAAGCCCACTGAGCCTGAGTCGACGCAGGAAATCGAACAGCCCACTGAACAGCCCACTGTTGACGAGGTTGCGCAGACTCCTATTATAACAGAAGACGAAGCGCCCAAGGTCGAAAAACCTTCTCTCGAAGATGTCACGTCACAGGATGCTCCTGCTGATGCAGCTGCTATCGAGCCCGCTGCGGAGGAGACAATGACCCCAGCTCAGAAAAAGAAGGCTAAAAAAGACAAGAAAAAGCAACGAAAGTCTGTTGCTTTCGACGAGGATGCTATTCCGACTGAAGAGCCTAAGCCAGAGCAGGATACATCTACACCTGAAGCGAAGGTTGAATCTCGGGATGCTTTGGTTGTCTCGGAAGAATCAACCAAGGAGTTGCCAGTGACTGAAGAAGCCGCCGAGCCTGCTGCTGAAGGGGAAGTTTCAGAGAAGATAGAAGAGCCCGCTTCCTCTGAAGAAAGCAAGGACATCACTGAGCATCAGTCAGCCTCAACTGCTGCGCCCGACACCCCAGTTCCTAGTGAAGTCAGGGAGCCAGAGCCCGCAGCGGACTTGCCAGAGCAACCGGAACAAGATGCTCAGACTCCCCCCGGAGCCCCAGAACCCGAGTGCACAAGAGCCCGAAGTTGCCTTGACTGCGGCGCAGAAGAAGAAGGCGAAGAAAAACAAGAAGAAGGGCAAGTCTGTAGACTTAGCCGACAACGCCCCTTCTGCCACAGACGCAGTGCAAGAATCTGAGCCTCAACCTGAGCCTGTTATTCAAACTTCCACCGATACTCCAGCTGAGACTCCGGAGGTGCAAGATACCCCAGCCTCTGAGGTAGCGCAGCCCGCAGAATATCCCGAGCAAAACAATACCATCGAGCCCGAGGCTCCCAAGGCCGAGGAACTCGAGACAACAGAAGCTGTATCCGACGATGCGCCGAAAGAGGAAACCCCTGAAGCCAAGAAGACCGACAACGAACCCCCGGCGACTGAAACGATTCTCGATGCTGAGCCAACTCCCTCCCAGGAAGCAGAGGCGATTGCTTCTTCCCCTGCCGAGCCCACCGAAGAAGCTGGCATGTCAGCCAAGGAGCGACGCAAAGCTGCCAAGAAAGCGAAGAAACGCCAGTCTAAGAATGTCGACGCCGATACCGACGCAGCAACACCCGATTCGCCTTCTGGCCCAGCGACCGACACTGCCGCACCCATTGAAGGGGACAACAGCGTTGAAAAGGTCCTGACCTCTACGGACACAGACGCCCCAGGACTTTCAGCCGTACCGGCGTCCTCGCCTGCGGAACATGACGGTAAAGAACATCAGTCCCACGGCATAGAAACTTACGACGCCACGGCGCAAGATACGACCTCGACTGATAAAGACATGTCTTCGCAGGTAGAGCAGACGCCGATAGAGAGTCCTTTTTTAGATTATCCTCCCCAGCCCGTGCTTGAGCGTTCAGTTGATTCCGGCGAGCTGGTGGAGGTAAATGCTCAGCAGGAGGGTGATGTTGCCCTTACTGCACCGGAGCGAGAGGGGGAGATGGTTGAGCCTGCCCCCATGGAGGAGATGAAGCTAGTTGGTGATAGTGAGAATGTTGAGGAGGAACCGTCTGTGCCGGAAGCAGGCGATCTCTCCACGGAGAAAGAGATTGAAGAGAAGCCTGTGGATGTGCCAATTGATGTTGTTCGTGAGGCACAGATACAGGAATTCCCTGTGGAGGAAGAAGCTTCTGAGGCAGCTGTCTCGAAGAAGCAGAAGAAGAAAAACAAAAGCAAAAGTAAAAACAAAAAACAAGAGGAGGAATCTACAGGACCTGAGCCTGCGAGCTCTACTGCAGAGGACAAGGGTCAGCCGGAAGCTGGGGCTTCGGTTGAGGCCGAGCTCCAGCCGGAGGCAAAGGAAATCGTTGAGCCTGAGCCCACTGCCGTGGCCGAACCAGTGCCAGTCAGGGAGGAGCAACCGGCAGATCAACTACAGGACATTGAAGAGACTGCCGCTGTCCAGACAACCGAAGACGTTGATGATACCAAGGAGGTCAATGTCCCAGAAGCCAAGGTCGCTGCTCCTCCTACCGAAGACACCACACAGCCAGAGGCCCCTGTCGATGTAGCTGATATCGAGGCCACTGAAGATGTACCAATGACCCCTGCTCAGAAGCGGAAGGCCAAGAAGGACAAGAAGAAGCAACGACAATCAATTATTGCTCAAGAATCCGAAGTTGAGCCCCAGCCTGAGGAACCGACAGCACCCGAGGCGGCTGAAACTTCTGCCCAAGAGGCTGGGATTACAACAGAGTCGGCGCCTGCCGAAATTGCCACGCAAGATGAGGCTGTTACTAGTGCAGAGCCCACAGTGCAGCCTATTGATGCCACCCAGGAGACCGTCAAGGACCTTGTAACGCCCTCTGAAGATACCGAGCAACATGTTCTAAGCCAAGAAATTGAAAACGGAGAGCGTTCTCTCGAACTTCCTTCCACTGAATCCAAAATCGAGGAAGAAGACAAACCGACCGAGCAAGCTGCCACAGTCCCGGCGGAGATTCCAGACGACGAGCAACCTAGTGAACAATGGCTGCCTGAAGCCGCCCCCGAGCCTGAAGAGGAATCGGCGACTGTCCCCAAGAAGATGAGCAAGAAAGAGAAGAAGAAGGCCGCTGCCGCTGCCGCTGCCGCCGCCGCCCTTGTCGAGGAAGAAAAGCTCGCTGAGTCACAACCTGAACCCAAGGAAACCTCGGCCATCACTCTGCAAGCCCCAGAAGAAGTGGTAGAGCAGCCTATGGTTCAAGAGCCGCAACCTTCAGAGACTGAACACAAGCCTCAGCCTGAAGCCGAAAAGAACCTGGGTGACACAACAGAATTTCCAGCTTCCGAGTTGAACGAAGATGTTCTGGAGCAGCCTGTTGAGGCTCTCGATTCTACTGAGCCTCTCGAATCCGAGCTCAAACCGGAGAAGTCTACAAAAGAGCTAGCCGAAGAGTCAGCTGCCGCCGAAACTATTACTCGGAAAATGTCAAAGAAGGACAAGAAAAAGGCCAAAAAGCAAGCCCAACAAGAAATAACTGAGCCTGCTTCCCCTCCGACCGAGGATCATGCTTCTACCACCGAACCTACAACTGCAGAGGCTATTCCTAAACCGGAGACAACTATTGAGGTCCCAACTGAACTTGTTCCTACCACCGAGCCCGCAACTACGGAGGCTGCTATCGAACCAGAAGCGACTCTCGAAGAGACCCCCACTGAGACTGTTCCTGGGGCTGATTCGATTCCCTCGGAAGAAACCCAAGATGCTCCCAAGGCCGAGGCTGAAAGCATCGAAACACCCGCTCTTGAGGATTTTAGCCCCGTATCGGAAGGCAAGCAACCCCCAGAAAGCGAGAAAAATGATGCAGTCGTTTCTCTGGACACACTCGATACGCCCTCGCCCGTGGAACCCACTGACCAGGATACCAACAATGAGCCCCTTGACCTCGAGGGTCCCGCAGAGAAGAACGACAAGGAAGATAAAGCTCACGTTGTGGCCGATTCGCAAGATCTTGAAAACGCAGCTGATCTCGTGGTCGTTGAGGACCTCGTGGATCAACCAGGTCAGCCTGAAGTGATGCCGGCTCTGTCAAAGAAGATGTCAAAGAAGGACAAGCGCAAGGCCAAGAAGAATGCCAGCATCACCGAAGAAGTCTCGGCTCAGCAACAAGAGCCTCAGGCTGATGTGGCTGAGTTGCCCACGGAATCCGAGGTCCAGCCGACAGAGCCGGAGAAAGAGATCCACAAGGAACCTGAACATGCTGCAGAAGCTCAACCTGCATTGGAGGGAGAGTTGCCGATTGAGACTCCCGCTCCGATTGAGAATGAGCCTATAACAGACTCAGGCGTTCAGGTTGAGCCTACGCCACCCGATGAGGAGCGCGTCGTCAGCGAGGAGGTTCCTCTTTCACGCAAGGCCTCGAAGAAGAAGGCCAAGAAAGCCCAAAAGGCTAACAAAACCCTTGATGCTGAGGCACCGGCTGAAAACACGATCGCAGATCAGCATGCTACCATTGTGCCGTTTGAAGAGGACCAACCCAAGGCACAGGACCTGGAAGCGCCAGACGAAAAGCCGGCCCAAGACGAAGAAGACTGGCCCGCAATTGACTGGCAGGCCAAGTTTGAAGAGTCCCAGCGATCAAGGGAAGCGGACCCTGAACCTGAGCCGGACATTCCACCTCCCGAGCCGGAGATTATTGGAGAATTTGTTGATTCATCATTCCCCGAAGTTTCGCGAGATGCAAAGGAATCTGCGGAGGAAGATGCTTGGGCTTTGCCAACGAGCAGAAAAGACAAGAAGGCCAAGAAGATCAAGAAGCAGTCACAGCAAGCTCCTCCGGAAGCCGAGGGACCTTCACCGGAAACCTTCAACGACAAAGAGATCGAGCCACCTGTCCGGACAACTACTCCCGGTGGATCTAAGATTGCCAACTTATTTCCCGGCCTCGAGCGTGGGGGGGTTCCGGCGATCAGCTTTGGACCAGCAACCACGGTCGCTAAAAGATAGTGCTGAGGAAGAGACAACAGCGGACTTGGAAGCGAATCGCGATGTCGCGATCCCTGTCTTGGAAGCACCCCCAGCGACCACTGAAACCAAAGAAATTCCTGATGATTCTACCTCGGAGCTGCCTAGCAGCCTCGAGAGACAAATTGAATCTACAATCTCGGAGCTGAAAGCTCACTCCGAGACTCCTACTGCTACGGAGCATGGATCAATCAGGGAGCCAGAACTTCCGTTGGGGAGCGAAAAGTCCAAGGATATGCCATCGTCATTGTCAATGGAGCCCTCCGATGAGCGGACTTGTCCCACTGAACCTTCTTCTCCTACGCGCCTTCCACCCCGGGAAGAAGCTGGAAAGGAACTGTGTGAATTACGCCGATCACCATCAATCCATGGACGGCACCAGCACACACCCAGAACCTGGAGCTTGGAAGAACCCTCTCTACCAGCTCTTCGTGCCCCGTCCCCTCCTCGGTCGTTCTTAGGAGGACCGGCTCACGATTATGTACGACCCCGGACTCCGCTTGATACAATCGCGGAACAAGAACCACGGGATGGTCAGGGAGCAACCATGGCTCGTCGCGGGACGCCCCGTCTGGAGATGAAGCCCGAGCATGTCTTACCTCGACCTCAGACACCTGTCCGGAAATTTACAGACAATGCCTTTGATCGAGAAGCTTGGCCGAAGGAGAACAAAAAGGGCGAGGGGTTCAAACCCGAAATTCTAAAAACGCCTGAGCAAGGGATGCCAATTCTGAAGCCCAGCACCAGCAGCGGAAAATTACGTCGTACCAATCGCAGTATTAGTGGCGATCTGCGGGCGGCTAGTCGAGCGCTAGATTCCCAGCCTTCGAATCTCGATCTCGATCAGCTCCCGTCTTCCTCCTCTTACGACCCCGTCACCGACAAGGGCAAACGTCCGTTGCGAAATATGTCGGATGTCTATGTAAGTTATTAATTTATTCCTTTTTATTTGCCATTGTTTGCCGTTGTGGTTTTGTTTTTGTTTACTAACTTCCACAGGAGGGATGGGGTGAGACGCCCAGTTCCCCACGGTCGCCCAGCCGACCGCCTAGTGTCCGCCGCCGTCGCAGCATGCAACACTTGCAAGACATCGAAACCCGTCTTGACCAGCTCATCTCTGAAAACCGCCTACTGATCGCCGCCCGCGATGAAGCCGAAGATAAGCTACGGAATACCACTGTCGCTCGTCGAAAGAGCGACCGTGCGCTCAACACCCGCGACGGCGATCTGCGCGATCGGGAATCAGAGGTGGAACAATTGAAGAACTCGGTGGAATGGCTGCAGAAGGAGATCTCTCGTCTGACCCAAGAGAACGAGGGGCTGACCGCATCCAACTCTGCTCTCGCCGCCGCCCACGCAGCCGAGGTCAACTCCGTACGCGAGTCTTCCACACGCGAACTTGCCGACTTGCAGTCGCAACACAATCAACTCTCGTCCCAGATAGAGGATCGCGTCCGACAAGAGATTGAGTCAGCTCTTGCGCAAAAAGACATTGAATTGCGCCGTCTGCGCACCGAGCTTGAGGAGGCTCGTGATAAAGTGAAGGAGCTCCAACAACAAATCGCTGCCTCGGTACATGACAATGCCCTTGTCTTCCGCGATGAAGAGTACTTCGATGCTGCCTGCCAGAAACTGTGTGGCCATGTCCAATCCTGGGTCGTGCGCTTCTCTAAGCACAACGATAAGCGTCGCTGCCGCCCACTCAGTGAACTGCAAGACGAGAAGATCGCAGACCGCTTCGACAATGCCCTCCTTGACGGCTCCGATCCCGACGCCTACCTATCCGACCGTGTCCGCCGCCGCGATGTCTTTATGTCGGTGGTCATGACAATGGTCTGGGAATACATCTTCACCCGTTATCTCTTCGGCATGGACCGGGAGCAACGTCAAAAACTCAAGTCTCTTGAGAAACAATTGGGCGAGGTTGGCCCGGCCCGTGCTGTGCACCGCTGGCGAGCCACCACTCTCACACTGCTGTCCCGGCGACCGGCCTTTGCTGCGCAACGTGAGAGCGATACGGAGGCTGTTACTCTGGAGATCTTCCAAACCCTATCGCGGATCCTCCCTCCTCCGTCGCACGTCGAATCCCAGCTCCTGGATAACCTCCGTAAGATCATGCGGGTAGCAGTCAACCTGTCCTTGGAGATGCGCACTCAGCTGGCTGAATTCATTATGCTGCCGCCTCTGCAGCCGGAATATGACACCAATGGCGACCTTGCCCGCCAAGTATACTTCAACGCCGCCCTGATGAATGAGCGCAGTGGTCTGACAAATGACAACGGCGAGCTCGAAGCCCAACAGTCCATTGTGCGCATTGTGCTCTTCCCTCTTGTTGTCAAAAAGGGCAATGATGTGGGCGAGGGTGATGACGAGGTTGTCGTCTGCCCCGCCCAGGTCCTCGTTGCCCGCCCCAGCAAAGACAAGAAAGTATCAAGGATGATGAGTGGCGACCGCATGTCCATCGATCCTACCAGGTCGGTCCACAGCATTGTTCAAAGTATCACTCACAGTGTGGCACCGTCATCTATGATGGACATGAGCAATGTGATCTGAGGCGTCACACTCCGGTCATGATTGCTCCCATCTTTACATGCATCCTTGCTCTTATTGTCTAATATTTGTTTTCTTCTCTCGCCGGTTGATATGGCGTCTGGGTCCTTTAGCGTAACGGTCATTGCGAGGCCGCTGTGAATATGTGGAGTTATTTGTTTCTTTATTTTTCCTGTTTCTATTTGATTTTCTCTTGTGTTCTAAGACAATGCGTCAGCCCGATGTGTATTTACCATGGCTTTGATGTCTTATGAGTGATGACCTGTACTTCTGGTATGGCAATGTAATAATCTATTTCCACTTTATTTTCTACTTCTCTCTGACTCTCGCAATATATTCCATATATATTCTCCAAGGCTGGGAAATCACAACCTTTCTCCTCTCTAAAGCATCACTACCACTACTTTCGTGGAGCCTATGACGGTGTTTTGGTTTCTAGCCTTCTCCTGTGTTCACCTTCGACTTACCTTCCACTCATCTTCCACTCGCCTTGCACGCATCCTTCTATCCCACTCCAGCTCCTTCACACAGGTGCCTAAAACACCCGGACATCTCTCTGGGAGTTGCACGACTTGTCGGTTCATGCATACGGAGCGTGTGGAATAGTTTGGGGTCTGCACAGCACCATCTCCTTCAAAGATCGCGTCAAAGGCGCTGGAGGCATTGGGATGAGTTAACCAATTGGGATTCGAGGAGACAATGACGCTGGCATCTGAGGAGGCTTTGTCGAGCTTAGCTATGACGGCGAAACACATCCTGGCCCTCTGATCAATTACCATGTTGTACGCCCGTCCCCCTGTACGAGCACCTTGATAGAATCGATCGCTGGGGTATATCTCTTCTTTCGCCGGTCGTTCTCCAAGGGGCAATCACGATGGAATCGCTAGCGAAGATGGACCGCGATGCATATAATTCCTCTCAGAATGTCCTGGGATTGGCGAAGTGCGCTAATCACTCTTATTGCACTCTTCGTCTCGCTTCGCAGGTAGAGCGCAGCTGAAGAGACTAGGGGAGTCCTTCTGTGCCCAACTTAGGCGTATTGGAGACGTCTTTTGCCGGAGACTGGTCCGAGAGGAGCTCCCGATCTTGAGCAGAACACTGACGGCCAAGAACATCCTGGCCGTGGTTACCTGCCTTCCGTCCCCTCTTCCTCCCTCTCCCTTCCCTCCCGGCCCCGGACCCGGTTGAACAGATGGAAGACGAGCCTTACCATAACCGAGATCGGAGACCAACTACAAGCCCTCGGAGAACAACTACAAGCCCTCAAGCAACAGAAGGCTCGGGTCATCATGCAGGAGATCACCTTTTGGACCAACTTGTTCAGTAAGAGAATTCGTTCCCAAGTGCATCTATACCACGAAGACGGTCCAAAAGCCAAGCTCACCTGGCGCAGTCAAGTCATCACCCTTTCATTGTTCTTGATCCGAAAGGAGAGCGCCTAGTAAGGAAAAGCATATCCACGAAACGGAAATGTGGCAGATGGATACGCGGACCAATCTCAATCGAGTTTCTCCTCCACAGTCTCGACAGCTACCGAATTGCCAACCGTCCATCACCCTCGAAGTTGCAAAGTCAGAATCGGACTCGAAATTACATTCTGATGTCCGATCTTGGTTGAATCCTGGTGATGGCAGAGACTGCAGGATGACATGGATGTCTTGTTGGTAGGAGGTAATGGGTGCATCAAGGTTGTGATCATTGTGGAGTGGTGGAAGCCGGCAGAGGGACGTGTCTCTGGCACTGCAGAGCTATACATGTGTGATCGCAACGGCATGTCTAATGCCAACATCTCTTGACACTCCGGATCAAAGGTCTCGGCCAGAAATCTGGATTGAAAAGTGAGAGAGGCGAAGCAACAGGGTCCAACGATCCCAGGTCACTTGGATTACCAAACATGGAGAGCAGCACGAACGTCAGTGGTCATCCTCTCATTGTTCCCTTTGAAAGCCTACTCCGTCGTCAACTCGCGCAGGGGAGAGAGATCTGGAGATCTCCCAACAACAACTGGAGTATGTCGCAGAGGCGATTTGGGAAGAGCAGGGGATGTAGATCTTCTTTGTTTTCTTTCGTTTTCCAAGGGCATACGAAGAAAGTTGATAGATACCCAAATAAGTCACTTTTGTCTATTCAAGCATTGATTTTAGCATAGGGTCGGGTTCATTCTACCAAACTAACCTACGATTCGTGCAGTAAAGGGAGTCATCACTACATTATAACCATAAAAGCATGGTCTTATTGCCGATAGAGTTGGCTTCGTGGTCAAGGGAAAACAAGGAGCTCATCATTCAGATCAGAAAGCCTCTTGGGCACAGCTCTACCTCTTCAAGGCAATCTTTTTGAACTCAGCAGTGGTGTCCCTGATGGCTACTTCAACAGGAAGCCTTTCCATTGAACTGGCCCCGTAGAATCCATGCAAGCCCTGCACCCTATCCAATACGAATCTGGCATCTTCTGGAGCAGCAATAGGCCCACCGTGACACAGCACAATGACATCCTTATTGATCCGAACCGCCGCATCCCGCATGGCCTGGATCTCGACAACACATTGATCCAACGTCTTTCCAGTCTTCGCCCCGATCAGCCCAGAAGTAGTCAGACCCATATGTGCCACCAGGATATCCGCCCCAGCCTTCGTCATAGCCTCGGCCTCCTCGACATTGAAAACATAAGGCGTCGTCAGAATATCCAACTCAGCGGCTTGCCGCACCATCTCCACCTCTTTACCATACCCCATCCCAGTCTCCTCCAGGTTAGCACGGAAGTTGCCATCGATCAGTCCCACCGTGGGGAAATTCTGCACCCCGGCAAATCCCAACTCCCGCAGCTGCTTTAGGAACCGCGGGATGTGCTTAAATGGATCCGTACCGCAGACACCCGCAATCACGGGGATATTTTGAACAATCGGGATGACTTCAGCGGCCATTTCGACTACCACCTCGTTGGCGTTGCTGTACGGCATCAGTCCCGCGAGACTTCCGCACCCCGCCATGCGGAAGCGACCGCTGTTGTATATGATGACTAGGTCTGCGCCGCCGGCCTCGACCGATTTTGCGGAGAGACCGATGCCTGATGGTGGATGATTAGTTAAACTGGTCGGTAGAGAGGCGAGGGCTCCGATAGGCAGATGACACCAAGTACGTACCGGCTCCGGCTCCAACGATGGGCTTCCCGTCTTCAATTTGACGGCGTAGGTGGGCGAGAATCTCGCTACGACAGGTGGGTGGAGCCATAGTTGAGCAAATGGATATTGGTAGTTTGTTAATTGTTCCTGTAGGTCAATGGGTGTGATATTCTTCGTCCCACTTGAATTAATTAATGATATATGAATCGTGCTTCTCGCAAAAGGCGGGGCGGACATTTGGAGCAGATGCGGAGGACTAGGCAAGCTATCTTGGATGGCCAACAAGGAAAAGGTTCGTCATTCCATGTCATATATTGAGTTTATGCAATTCCAATAATCTGCACTACTTCCTATCGAACTCATAATTAGAACTGATTGGTCTATCGCGGCTCTATCTGCCCGCTCACCCGCGAACGTCTAAGAGGCTATTGCCCGAGTACAGGACCCGTTCTTCGGCTCATACCTCCAAGGTTACGGAGTATTTATTTGCCTTTTCCCTTTAAGTAGACTAGGAACACAAGATATCCCTAACGAGCTGCGTTGGCCAAAACCCGAATTTGCCCACCTGGGCAGGTGTATAGTTGTGCTGACCTCATCCATCCCATTTTAGGAAAAGTCTCCAAGGTTGTCCCATGGAAGTCGCAGAATCTCATCTTTTGGACTTTCGGGGGATTTCTCTTTGTATTGGACTCTGCTTTCTTTCTTGTACACCATAATACCCTACAGTACAACTTAATTCCCAGTTCGATTTGATATCTGACCAGATTTGCTTGTTTCTTGTTTTATGGAATGTTCCACTCAGCTTTTGCCACCCGCGTCATCCCCAACTTCACCTGCAGCTCCCTTCAACGCTACCATGCCGATGTCGGTTCCCCCGTGATCATCGCCAGTAAGATCGTATGGAAAGCTGGGTATCCTGCATCCTGCGAGTCTTTGCCCTGTGAGCCCGTTCGTGTTGGGCCTGGTTGGTGAGCTGTTGAGAAGTTCTCCTCCACTTCAGTACAGTTGCTCTGTACTGAAGACACCCAACCTCCATACCAAATCGTTGAGGCTGTCATAATGGATCCGCCCATGATCCCAGTACCTGGAACAGCGTCTTCCAGACCGCCACGTTCGTCGCATTCGTCTAGCCCAAGGAAACGTCCACAGCACAGCGATTACCCACCTCCTGATAACAACGCTAGCTATGGCCTAATGAGCGGCGGTCGGGCCCCAGGCACTGATCCAGTACCCATCCCGGAGACGTCGCCAGCCAACAAGACCCGCCCCAACCCCCCCCGCTGATAATGCTGCTGGCAAACCCTCCAAGTCCTCCAAACGCAAAAAGAACCGCAATCGCAAACGTCGCAATCGACACCAGTCTTTTATTCTACCCTGTCGGGAGGAATCCCATGATAGTCCTGCGGAGATTTCGGATGCTCCAGGTGTTAGGGACTCAATGGAGGCCGATCGGCCAAGCTCGAGGGACAAGTCGTTCTTCAAATTGGGGCGCAATCTAAGCAACACAAGCTTGGAGAGCGATGCCCTGTTAGATCATCGGTAAGATCTCGTGATATTGAGCGATCTCGGAGCTGCAGATGGATACTAATCTTTTTTAAACCAGGGACCAACCCTCGATGAGACCTCGTCGTGACAGTCGCCTTGCATCCTCATTCCGCCCGAGCTCCCTAACCTCCAATGTCTTCCGATCAAACGATGGGCAATCTCGCAGCACCCCGAGGGGGTCACGCAGCCAACAACACCGTGGTGATAGTGACGAAGAGGATACCAATGATCGGACTCCATTGATGCGGCCAGTTTCAGGCCACATACCTGGCCATAGTCGGTACGGAACAGACACTCGCCCGGGTTTGTTCTCATCGCGTGCTCGACAGCCCTCTGCTCAAACTATATCCTCGGCATGTTCGCCAAAGGATGATCGCAGCCCACTCTATTCTCCCGCTGTAGAGCGAGATTACGATGTCAACAACCCGCCGTCCATTCCGGGTTCTCCAAAGTTGGGCCCGGAGATGAATTATGAAGATGCTGTAGTAACTGGAGCTGATTGGGACTTCTCCATGGCTCGGTCATTGGAGAATCGCAAGGACTCTTTGAACCCCCTTAACGACACGCTGATCGATATAGACGGAAATGGATTGCATCCACATTCTGCACCATCCTCTTCGCCTGGGTCACCGCTGCTTTCTCCACATCAAGAATTGCGGCGACGCCGGACCGTGGCAGTACCGGCCGAGGAAGACGTATGCTTCCCTACCGAAACGATATCCGAATTGGGAGACGAGGGACCGAGGCAAATGCGAGATGAAGTCGGTGAACGTCGACGGCGCAGACATCGGCGTTGGCCCGATCTCTCCGTGCTGGAAGAATGGAGCCGGGAGGAGAAAGAGGAGCGGAATGGAGACATTCGAGTCAAAAGGATTAGCGAGCCTGTGCTCGTCGAAGGCCGATTGCGCCCTCAGTATACAGGTTGGCGACGCGAAGAGGATGAGGCGCCTTATCGGTTCACATATTTCAACGAAGAATTTCCGAGCACCGTTCACGCCCAAACTATCTCCGAGCTGGTACAACCAGGTGGTAGCTTCCGCGATCTGTTTATTCCAGATCCACCCGAATTAGATGATTCCTCGGAAGATGAGGACGACGAAGAGGAATCTTTCGCGGATAACCCAGCTTTTAATAACTCAACCCAAGCGCCCAACAAGCCAACATATCACACGGACAACCAAAGTCAAGGCCAAGGCCATCAAACGAACGTCAATCCTCATATGACGCCTCAAACCGTTACTCCCAATGGAAGGAGTACAAGTGACCTTATGACCGGCAATGCTCCTCCTGTCAGAGGACCCTCGCGTTTATCTGTCATCAGCGAAGGACGCCCAGACTCCCACCGAGAGCTCTCGCCCGCACTTTCAAACACCCCATTTAACAACACCCCCAGCACGAAGCCTAAGCGGTACGGTCCACGGCCGACTTTCTGGCTAGATGTTCTCTCTCCGACAGACGCAGAGATGCGTACGATCGCCAAAGCTTTCGGGATCCACGCGCTGACGGCAGAGGACATTATGATGCAAGAAGCTCGAGAGAAAGTCGAGCTGTTCCGCAGTTACTATTTTGTCAACTACCGCACTTTTGAGCAAGATGTCAACAGCGAGAACTACCTCGAGCCAGTGAACATGTATGTGGTAGTTTTCCGCGAGGGTGTGATATCCTTCCATTTCTCGCAAACACCCCACCCAGCCAATGTGCGGCGGCGTATCCGCCAACTGATGGATTACCTGATCCTCAGCTCCGACTGGATTTCATACGCACTGATTGATGACATTACCGACGTCTTCGGTCCGCTGATCCAAGCGATTGAAGATGAGGTCGATGAGATCGACGAGATGATCATGCAGATGCACTCTTCCAGCAAGGAGGTGTCGTCCAATGACAGTGTGCTTCCTTCGTTCGCACCAGGCGAGATGCTCCGGCGAGTGGGAGAATGCCGCAAGAAGGTCATGGGACTGTATCGACTTCTCAGCAACAAGGCGGATGTAGTCAAGGGCTTTGCCAAGCGTTGCAATGAGCAGTGGGAGGTCGCACCGAAGTCAGAGATTGGTCTGTACCTGGGTGACATTCAGGATCACATTATGACGATGACGGGTAACCTAACGCACTATGAAACGTAAGATTTTTTTTTTTTTGCCTATGTTCAAGGCTGGTCTTGCACAACGTTGCAGAAATGCTAACTGTTTCCTCCAGAATCCTTTCCCGCGCACACTCCAATTACCTCGCGCAGATCAACATCCTCATGAACGAGCGTCAGGAACATACTGCCGATGTCCTGGGTAAGCTGACAGTCCTTGGTACGATTGTCCTACCGATGAACATCATCTGCGGCATGTGGGGGATGAACGTCAAGGTACCGGGTCAGGACATTGATAGTCTGACATGGTTCTGGTGCAGTATGTCTTCCCTCTTTTCCTTCCCAGACTATCTGCTAATACTTCATAGTTACTGCCGGACTATGCGTATTTGCATTTGTATCTGTTTGGACTGCTAAGAGAGTCTACAAAATTGTATAGACTCGCCATGTGTCCCCATGTTGCTTTCTACTTGGTTTCAGTCGGTTGGATCGATACCCTGGGTTTTGGTTTGGTTAATTGCTCGTTTATGTAAGGACCCTGGGGGTTCTTTCTTCTTTTTGGTCTCTGACTGTGTCTAAATACCCGGTGTATCCCCAGATTTGACGATATACGATTCATGTGTTGCTCTTGCTGTACATGGGAGGTTGTCTAGATATTCATATTGGCTGCAGGTTGGATAGAAGTGTATATTAGTTAAAAACCTGTTCCCCAAACTAATATCGATTGCACTAGTGTAATCCGTATCTACTATAGATTGATCTAAAATAAATGAGCACACAAATAAAAACGTGCAGACGCGCTAAATTCCTTGTTCCCCCCAAATATATTCGGCGATGGACTGAAGGCGTTGCTCGAAAAGGAATACATCCCTTTCTGCGGGAATGGAGGGCGCTCTGTCAAATAGCGCATTGAACGAAATGCGAAGGGGGCCAGTGACCTCCACCTTGCCGTCCGTCTTGGTTATCCACACATTTTGATCACAGTGTGCTCGCTCGTTGACCCGTTCCCAGGTGTTGATGTTGATCCGGGCACTCTGTCTGCTGGCCTCGATTGTTATGACCAGGTTTGCATTTCCGCAAAGGGGATTCAGCCAGAAATCCACATCCCGCTTCAGCTTTGTTTCTGTTTCCGAGATAGCCACCGCGGCGACAACAGAGTATCTTCTTTCACTCCTTGCTCGCTCTCCTACTCGCTTTCTTAGGCCAAACGCTATATCGGCATCTTTTCCTTTGCCGTTTTGGAGACGGGTGCCGCCCCCTGGATAGTCTATGATCGCGTCAGACAGACCATGGCCCATCGAGTCGAGATCTCGCCGAAATTGTTTATTAAGGGCACCAATCGCAGATGCGTGCTCAGGGCTCGGCATGGTTATTAGCAGTAGTTCATGTGGAATATCAAAAGAAAGACGCAGTCGTGGAAAATAAGCCGTTTCTTCGTCGAGGAAGTCGTGAGTCAAGTCTACCGAGTCAATATGAAAAAGCATATAGTCGGTTTTATGTTCGCGGCCTAATTCAAGAGATAGCATACGATTGAAATGGTGCCTTCCTTGATATTCGTATCTTCTGATTGAAGGAGGTAGGTCCTCTAGGCAACCATCGTCATGTTGGGGAGAGCAAGTGTTGGACTCAGTCATTTTATAAGAGTCAGAGAGTGTATAGAGGAATGAGACGGGGATATCAAAGACGAAAGTAAGAAATCAAAGAGCCCGGGAAAGAAAATCCGAGCCAGAACCAAAGCCGTGCTCCGTTTGGTAGCTGCTAGATATTAGGATTGCAATATCAATTGAAGATCAATCCTATAGTAGGTGAAGGTTACTCGAGTGTAATAGGAGGGGAGTTCTGCTTTTGCTCTCTGGCTCTGGATATTCGGCGTGTCCTTGAATTTGACGTTATACGATGCATGTGCTGCTCTTGCTTTATATGGGAGGTTGTATAGGTATACGTATTGGCTACAGGTAGGATAGAAGTATATATTAGTTAAAACCCTGTTTCCCATAACTATCTATTACACTCTAAAGGTCATCCTTGATCTTGTCCTTGTTTACTTGGGTACTCTTTTGGCGTTTTAGGATTCATTGTCCATATGTCTTTTCAGGTGTCTTTTTTGATAGGAAGACATGTTGAAACAGAAAAAGGACTCTAATTATAGGACAATCGACTGTTAAAGAAGTGTAGTATCTACCATACAACTACATATGTACCTACCTAGGTAGGTAAGTAAGTAGTGAATTTTATATAAAAGGCCGTGGCAAGATGAAGTCATTGTATTTCCCTTACACGGGTAATTAATTATTTCTTGCATTCTGCCTGTTTTATTACCATTTGTTACCGTTTTATTACCATTTCAGTGTCATCGGTCAATCCCCATCCCAGTGACTTCATCTTTTTTACCTTTTCTGCTTCTATTTCATCTCTACTTCTCTACCTCTCTACCTCTCTATACCTCTACTCTATTTCAATATACTTTTCACATTCTTTCTTTTCTACTCGATTCTAGACCCATCCGTGCTTCCATGCAGTGACCCCCTTGACGTGGACCACGGTCATTGGCCTTTGCCACGACCCCATCAGCCACTTTTCACCGAGGTTTTGACCGACTTCTGCACATTTGGCAGAGGCGCCACTCCAAAAACAACGTCAATCCAGTCCAGTCAAGCCAGTCAAGCCAGTCAAAAAACGTTGAGCCGGATCGGCGGGTCTCCATTTGCCCTAAACCCGCCAACCAAATCTTGTCCTCTTCACTTCCCTTCGTTCTAGGCCTTTTGTTTTTGTTGGCAACAAAGCAGAAAAACAAGTGATGGGCTCTCTTTGCGCTACACTGACGGCCCACTTGGTGTTCTAAACCTCCATCTCTCTCCAGTTTCCCCGACCCCTGCACCTGCTGCAGCCATTTTTCGCTTGTGCGTTTCTGTACAGAACCCGATTTCCGGCAAACAGCATGTGGTCATCGGCTATTCGTTCTGCTGGACCCTCGCCTGTGTAACCCATATTCTGTGCAACATCTCATTCGATCCTCGTGATATCTCATTCGCTCTTGCCAAACAACAACAACTCACTTCTTCACCATCGAGCTTTCCCTGCCTAGGCGCTGTGCCTTGCTTTTTCTGCTTACCCTTTTGGGCCCTGTGTCTGCCCAACTAACCCGGCTACCTCTCGGGTCTCCTGACTTGTCCACGTCGTACCAGTCCATTCTGACTCGACAGGGACCATGGCTGCGGAGTCCGAGAGGCCGCCTCACCTTAACGGCACCCCTGGTCGATCCAGTGGACCGAAGGATGCAGAGGCGGCGTCAGACCCTACGCACCGATCGGCCAGCGAAAGTGGCATGATGGAACGGTCTCTCGTTACACCTCAGACTCAACCCATGTCTCAGGTCCCTAAACTTTTTCCCACTCCTCCTACCGCTTCCGCTTCCGCGTCTACCACGAACTCCGCTGTTTCCTCCCGCGAACCCTCCCCGGTCCGACATTCCTCACGTACCTACACTCCTACCTACAATCCTTCCTCGCCCACCCGGGTATCTTCACAATCGCGAAAGACCAGTCAAGACCAATCCAGTCCGACCCGACACTCTAACGGCCTGACATCTGGCCCACCTACAAGCTCACCAACACCGAATCTTCAACGTTCCTCCTCTTCTCCAGTCAGGTCCCTTGGTCTCTCCGCTCCTGTCGACTCGCCGGCCAATGTCCCCGGTCCGGAAAAGTCCAATATGCCATCATGGGCCGCGAACCGTCGCACGGATCTGGATTCGACGCTTCCGAATACTTCACAGAAAAGATCTTCATTGCCGTTGGAGGATTTCACACCTAAACCGGACCGAAACACAACTCGGACTGTCGCTAGAGGTGTTAGTGGGCAAGGGTCCTCCCTGGAAACCGTTGAAGAGATGGCAAGCAACCCCTCTACGCCGTCCAGTGAGACTCCTACCAAGCCGGTGATCCCGGAGGAATCACGATTGCACCGGATCGACGAAGATCCTACCCCACGTGCTCCGCATCAAACTTTGGGGAGTGGCAGCGATAGTGGTGAGAATCGGAGTTCGGAACCAAAGGAAGAGGCTCGTCCACAGGCGCCTAGTGCGGCCAAATCAACCAAAACTCTGATGTCACAGCGATCGACAACATCACTCAGTGCTAGTGCTCGTGGAAAGCCCGCCGACGGCTCAGTGCGCAACATGATTGTAGAAACAGAGACCGTCAGTTCAATTCCGCAAGTTTCCATGGGAGTGGGAAATGGTGAGCGAGGCAACGCTTCTCGTGCAGAACAGGGTACACTTCGCATGAAGCCTTCCAATGAAACCATTCGTCCGCGCAAAGAAAAGAAAAAGAACCGTCGGCCCAATGCCCTTCTTACGGCAGGCCCTGTAACAAGCAAAGCCGACATCTTCGAGGCTAGAGTGGCCAATGCAGTGGATGAGGCTGATGTTTCGGACTCCGACGAGACTTTCGTTTACGACTCGAACCCGCCTGATCCATATCCTTCTCGACCACCCAGGTATCATTCTCGAACTCCTAGTGCGACCTCTATGGCGAGTCAAGCGGAGCAGTTGGCTGGTCGTACCCGAGGGTTGCGGGATACTTCCCATGGCGTGACAGGCAAACGCAGCATGAAGTTTACCAACACCAACCCCTACAACAACGGCACCATAGATGGTGATGGTGTCGAGATAGATATGGCTTCGCGCTCTACTAGAACGGATGGGAGTGGAACCATCACTCCTCGGCATCACAATTTGGGGCGCCTTCATGGACGCAACGGCATGCACCCAAATCTTTTTGATAACGACAGTGCTCACTCGCAGAGCCAATCCCAAAAGTCCCCCCCGTCATTTCATCGGGAATAGCTATCGGCATTCTCGCCACCGGCTGTCTCCCAACTACAGAACTATTAGCGGTTCCAAGAAGGGCGGCGAGTATGATTATGAGGCAGAGGGTGCAGACGATGAACGTACACCGTTGGTAGGCACACCGCGTACAATCCACAGTCGCGGTGGTCGACGGCCCAACAGTGCAAGCTTGCGGCAGATGCAGTACATGGCGCAGCGGGAGCGCGGGTTTTTCTCTCGATTTGGCTCGTGCGCTATTATCTTCCTTCTGTTGTTGATTGTCGCTGGCGGTGCCACCTCGTTCATCGTGGCGGCAACCCAACCCCTTCTAGATGTTCAAGTTATCGCGATTCAAAACGTGCTGGCTTCGGAACAGGAAATTATGTTGGATCTGAACGTGCAAGCCATCAATCCGAACTTGTTCCCTGTGACCATCGATGACACCGATGTCAACATATTCGCGAAGAGTCGTTATGTTGGAACCGACAAGTTTTGGCGGGAGCACGGTGATCTGGATGATTTCCCACGCGTGGAGCAAAGCCGACGTCGCTGGCAGTTGTCACAGGCCGTGAGGTGTCTTGGCAATGTGGACTGTGTTAAGGAAGCCATGTCTAGTCAACCTAGCCCACACACCACCGACGGGGTTGACAAGGGAACTGATCCCCCAACCGATCCAGAAGGCGATCCGCGATCAATGTTGCTTGGCCGCGTGTTCCACTTCGATTCCCCACTCTCTTTTGAATCATCTCCTTGGAATCATTTGACTTCCAGCTCCAAAGGACAGATCCGTCTGCCCCGGCCAGGAAACAAAACTGAGGCAGGAGGCACAGAGCGCTGGGAGCGAGTCCTCCAACACCCCTTTGAGTTGACTGTCCGCGGTATTATCAAATACCAGCTCCCACTTAGCTCCCGCTATCTCTCGGCATCTGTTAGCTCCAGCATCAAGGTGGTGCCCGATGCCGATGATAACGATCCGGAGCAAACACCTCCGAGCAACGACACAGTCCGAATTTCTGTGCAAAGAAGTGCACCACCCATTCGCCTTCCACTCGATACTCGATCCACTGGATCAGGGGATTCGAGACGACCTTTTACGGCATAACAAACTTAGCGATAGATCGAGATCATTGACTTACGACAGCCCTATCTTTTCTTAATTATGTTTTACTTTTTTATCTTCATGTAACGCGACGAAAAGCAAAGAGCCTATTGCCTTTGGTGGCCCACTCTGTACACATCATACAGATACGCAGTATGGCCCCTATCTTCCCTTGAGACTTCATTCCGCAGTATACCCCAGTTGCAAATTTTCGTCTTTTTGTGCTCGCAAGCCTTGGACAAGTTCTATCATGGATCAACTCCATCTACTTCTTGTCATCCCTTTCTCTCTTGTCCTTTGAAAAACTATTTCGGACATGGCTTTTTCTCTGTTAGCCACTTCCTTGGAATGGATGCGATATCTGCTACAACAATCTGCCATCCATTCCTTACACGGCAGTCAGCCATATTTTCTTAGCGGGTTTTATTCGAGGTTCTTTTCCATGTCCATTCTTCTTGGTGCGAACCACGCTGTATCTGTACTCTCTGTTTCGCTTCTGGCTGATCTTGGAATCAGCCTTGTGTTACATATGTATTCCTTTTGTACGGCAGTGATTTGGGGAAAGATGCTTGTCATTATTAGCTCAGTCTTCGAATACGAGACGAACTGAGCTTTGCATGATGTTGTTTCATTTAGAGGTTTCTGTGACTATATCTCTTTTCGGGTTTGTAAACATGAATATGGACATTCTTTCGGGCTTTGAATACAGTATTAATTATGAGAATAGAGATATACTTTCATATAATTCATCTCGTCTTCGACTTGGCATATGACATCCTCACGCCGTTTTATATCTACCTCTACTCCGGGAGCTCCTATCCTACGCACTTCCCTATGTTTAAAGCATCCATAACATTGTTTACCGAAAAGGAAGTTCAAAATATGACTATTCCATCATAAAAAAGCAACGAAGATTGCACTATCCGAACACACACATCATAAACTCATTATCATCGGCAGCAGGCATCATTCATAACCTTGCAAGGTCGACGAGCATAAAAGTAAGATACCAAGGGAAAAGATACAAAACCAAAGAGATGGGGGAGACGTAGAAGATGAAGTTCATCAACGCAGAAGAAATAAACATAAGGTCAAGGGGTGGGCAGGATAAGTGGGATAGAAACATTCACACAGCAACCCGCTAGAACAGAACTTTGGTAAACCTATTCACCAGATCCTCGAATTTATCCACAGTAGGATCCCGCTCAGGAAGAAGACGGCCTTGCCCATCAAAGCGGTCAGGTAGGTCGATGGTTGAGTCAGAGTCTGTTTCAGAGACTTTATTCTGGTCTCTGCCGTCCTGGGGTTTCGAAGCTGATGGATGATGTCGGTGGTGACTGGAAGCAGGATGGGATGGGTAGTGATCTGGGGAAGCAGGACTAGGATAGGGCATAGGTGGGTAGGGGACGGATGAGGAGCGGCGGCGATTATGATGATGGCTATCACGATCTCGATCGCGACGGTGGGTTCTACCGCCGCGATGCGAAGATGGATACGGTTCAACGGTAGAGTCACTATCATCGGTCTCGTAGCCAGGGTCCCGCGGGGACTCCGTCAGGTCGAAAGCGACGGATTTCGAGACTTGTGGCGGTTGGCTACTTGACCGGGGTGGAGACGTTGGAAAGGGGTGGATGTTTAGACCTATCGATTTGGAGATTAGCTTTTATCACGTTAATACACAGTCACAGTTGTGGTTCAATGAACCCACCCTTGTGCACATGGTTGGCATCAGTAGGTAGGGTGGAGCTGCTCACATTGTCTTCAGCCCTACGTGGCCGAGGTGCGTATTGATCGGGTCCCGGCCCTCCTGGTGGCACAGCGCCGTATGCGTAAGGCTGGGGCGGGGCAGCGCCAGGTGGAGGAGGGTAGTCTGCTGGATTGTAGGAAACAGGGGTACCGCCGCCCAGGTTATAGGTTGAGTCGCCCGGGGGCGGGGGAAATAGTTGCTGTTGGGGTAGTAGTGGGGGTCAGCCATGGGCGGGGGGCCCGGGGCTCTTTGCGGGGAAGGCGGGTATGGTTCTGGGTCGTAGGATTCTTCATAGGGATCACGGTGGACATCATCATGCTCTGGTTACACCACTAGTCAGGGTGAATATTTCTCGATAAAGATTAGGGAGTGTGGAGACTTACTAGAGTGTTCGCGTTCGCGCTCTTTGGACTTGCGACGCTCGTTGTACTTGTGTGCGGCATAGCCGAGCCCTGTTGCTCCCAGGGCAGCACCCGCGAGGTCTCGTGAGCGGCTGCGGTGCTTCTTGCTTCGGCGGCGACGACCTTCGCGGTCGGAATCAGACGAGCTGGTGTACCGGGCTCGGCTGCGACTGCGGCTGCGGCTGCGGCTGCGGCTATGACGTCTGGGGCCGTAGGCTTCCTGCGCTTCGTAGTAGGGTGCACCGGGCTGGCCGTAGTAGTGCTCAGATGGGATGCTACCTGTGACTGGGTCGTTGCCGTATTCGATCAGACCGGCCGAGTCGCGAGCTGGGTCGGGATAAGACTGTGACGGGGCGCGGCTGCGAGACCTTGAGCGATGGCGGCCCCGGCTCGAATTGTCCTTTTCATCTTTGTCACTCTTCTGCTTCTCGTAGAGGCCGGTGGCGGCAGCAGTAGCAAGACCGGCACCCACAATAGGAAGAGCTTGTCTCATACGGCTGCGGGAACGGGAGCGCTCACCCTTTCGAGAGCGCGAATGACTGCGGACCTTTTCAACCAGGCCAGCCACGGCCGCACCGGCCAGTCCAGCGCCAGCCATGTGCTTGCGGCGTTCAGACATGCTTCGTTCACCATGCTCTCCATCCTTCTCTGAACGACCCCGGCTAGCAGCCCGAGAACGGGAGCGAGTGCGGGACCGGCTTTTACGGTCTCCACCTTTCGACTTGCTACGCAATGCAGCCACACCAGCAGCCAAGGCCGCAGCACCAACTCCCACCTCGAGCAATGTCTTCGCACGAGAGTGGGAGTGGGAGCGGCTGCGGCTGCGGCTGTGACGACTCCGGCCATGTCTGCTATGACGATGGGAGGAACGGTCATCTTCAAAGGAATGAGAACGGTGGCGGCTCTTGCTACGGTGGTAGTAGTCGCGAGCATGCGATGCAGCATTCACAGCGACTGCACCAAGAGCACCTGCACCAAGAGTCTTACCGATGCGGCTGGCGCCATGGCTGACTTCGCCGTCTTTCTTGCTGCGGCTGCGGAGCAATTCGGCCGCACCAGCACCAACCAATGCACCCTCTGCCATATGACGGCGGTGGTGAGGATGGTCGTCATAGTCACGGGTCTCCTTTCGGATGTAGACCATGCTATCATCGCTGCTGTAGTCATGATCACGATCACCGCGGCGACGGCGACTAGTCTGGGAAACGGAATCATCAGGGCTCAGCTCACGTCGGGAGCGATGTTCGTCGTACTCGCGGAGTCGACGGTGGCGGTGGTAGTAATATGGGTCTTCGTCGGCCTCGGAGCGGCGCACAACGTCATAGTCGGATTCACGGGGACTGATATACGAATTGCGGGCTTCACGAATAAGTACGGATTGTTTTCGGGTGGCAATGGAAGTAGCAGTAGGGGACTGCTCCATTCGTTCCAGGGAATCCATGGATCGGGAGTGTGGACGATAGGTGTAGGGATGTAGGTACTCACGATCGTAGTAGTCTCTCTCGTAGCGTGCGGGTGGCTCATACTCTACCTCTCGCTCGTAACGCGAGACAGTCACAGGCTCTTCACGGTCCGTTTTGCGCCGGATCACCAGCTCGCGCTCGCCACCGAACGAGTCATCGTGTCTCGACATGAAGTCTCGACGGTCGTCTTCAGGAGAAATGACGTAGCGCTTGATTGTCACAGGACGGGTCTCGTCCCAGTCTCGTTCGCGGTCTCTGTAAGTGTACGACATGGGACGTAGTAATGGCAATGAGAAATGAGATATGAAGGATGAATGAGTCGAGAAGTAAGGAGTGAAAGAGCAAAAAAAGTAAGATGCACACTGCAGGAAATTGAGGGGGGGGGCGGCAGGGAAGTGGGGGTGTGCAGAGAGGATGCGATCGACTAATGGTCGAAGATGATTCCAGTCGAAGTCTCTAGGGCTGATTCTGATTGGTAACGATTTGTCTCGGCCAAACAAATCAAAGCCAAGAAAAGCCGGGCAAAAGCCCAGTGGGTTTCTGAATAATGATTCAGGATGATGAAAGCCGTCCACGGGGTATTCTGTAGGGCAGAGAGCGGAGTATCGGCACTCACTCAACCGGCTCAGCCTCAGACTGGATGATCGGCAGGCAGCACTGTTATGGAATGAAGATTTGGAGTGGAGAGATGAAAGAGTCGAATGGAAGAGTCGAAAGGGAAATTTAGCGAATAGATGAAAATGTGAGAGGATGGAAAAGGGAAAAGAGGTAGAGAGGCAAAGCAGATAAAGACATCCACGTGAGGCCTCTCTCTCTCTCTCTCTCTCTCTGTGAAAGTCAGGGCAATCTTTGCCCGGGGGCTGTGGCAAAAGCGCTTGAAATACGGCCGTGGCTTAGATTTGTACTTTTGTATCTGTGTATGTATGTATGTGTGTCGGTATTTTGTTTACTCCAGTCTCTATTGTCTGGTTCTTCCCGTCCTCAATCCATGGGTTTTAACGACTGGCTCGGGTGGATTCCATGGTTCCTTTCTATATTGATACAGTACACATACGGTATATTGTACATAGTACTCGGGAGATGCAGCCTCACCTGCATTCCAAATGTCGTTTGCTGCATTGACAGGTCGAAGTCTAGATGAATGGATCAGCACTTTATGCACACTGTCATGAGAACAGTTTCTGCTTCATCCGATAGGGCACGAATAGATTAGCTACAATCCACACATTCTATTATAGATCTCGATCTCAGGTTAACATTTTAGGTTACCGTATTAAAATTATTATCTCTTAGCAAAGAATATTCATTTCACTAGGCTGGAGTTGACATCATACGGAGTACAAAGACTCTAACCCCTGCAAACCTGCAAACCTGCAATTTTGTATCACATCGGGGCAATCCGAGTCGAACCGCCCTGTTTCTTTGTGGGAGCCCCGATGACGTCAATATCATGCGGGGCGTTCTCGGCTCATTATTTATGAAGGTAACTTCGTGAAGGCTGAGTCTACTTCGCCCCCAGGCCTTGAAAAAGTTGTGAGACGGTGAAATATCGATAATATCATTTGTTTTAAGAAGTTTAGATAGGCCTATCAGTGAGGATTTGCCGCGGAGCCAAAGGAATTTGCTATGGCGGTGACAAAATTCCGTTGCATATCGTAGAGGCACACGCAAGACGCTAGAGATTTGCTGCGATGTGGATGATTTGGGGTATCCTTCGAGTGCCCAATTGGTCAGGGAGAGCACTTGAAGCACGACCAGGCTTGCCACCCATTTCGTTATTATAACTGTTGGCAACTCTCCAGGTCCTTGCAGCGGGTCGAAGGGCTGTTGACGATAGCAATGCTTCGGAGCAGCTGATGAACTTCCGGCATGGCGGTAAAGAGGTTTGATGTTATCAGGCTCAATGTCACCTTGCGAGAATGTGACTAGAAGACCATATTGACCCGTGGCGAAGTGGAAAGAAGGCTTCAAATGTCTACGAAATCAGTCGCATGGAAAATGATCTCCTGGATGATCTCCGCAGGAAAAATCGTAAATGGATCCATGGAAGAATGAAGAAGATCTTTGAGATCTCTGAGCAACACCTTTTGAGAAGAAAGAGAATTCCAAGGTCAATAGTCCGTCGAAATCAGTTTCACCACCTCATTCTCTTTGGTTCCGTCATGATCCGCACTCCGTCGCTTTTCACCATATGCTGATACATACGTGTTAAGCTGGAGGATAGTAACCTTGAAACAGCCATCGCGAAGCTAAGCAACGCTCTTTCCGAGGTCCAGAGAAAACCGACTCTACAGCAAAAGCAAAATGTTTGAGAGGGTTTGTATCGAACAGGATTGACACCATCAATGACGCGGAGTCGTATTGCAACTATTGATGCATTTATAGCTGTGCTTTCATGCAGTTTGTAGCAGACCTTCCTTTGCTTTTCACTCTATATTTCCATGCTTTGTGCCTTTGCTTCCTTTATCCCATAAAGCTATTTAAATAGGCTCTACGGTAGTCGATAGAGATCATCATCATCTATTATCATTGATTCTGATCACACTCTCTCCTTGACTCCATCAACTATCCTTGTTAGGCCGTAGAAGGCCTTTCATACACGCTCAACATAGGAAGCAACACCACAGTGCTATTCTAAATCTCCGTCTTCCTAAAGGCCTTCGGCACAGGCAACTTGACAGGGGTATCAGTGCGTGCTGTGTTCTGAATAAGATGCTCAAACGAGGGCGAAGATTCAACACGAGGCGTGAAAGGCTCGAAATCCCAGAGATATCCGAGAGTGCGCAGGATTGAAGAAGCAGAGTAGGACACGACCTTGCCATCCGAGTTGGTGCCCTTCTGCTCAACCTGACCCTTAGCAACCCACGGCGAGATCAAGAGAGTCGGGACGCGACCGCCAAGACGGTCGAAGGAGAACGTATATTTCTCGCCGCTGGGCGCTATCTCGGTGTACGTCAGGTCATCTGGGCGGGTAGCAAGCGGGGGCGGGACGTGGTCGTGGAAACCCCCCTGTTTCATCAAAGGTGAGGATCAAGAGCGTCTCTTCCCACTGCGGACTGGAGCGGACCGCGTCATAGACATTCTTAATGAGGGCTTCGCCTTCGGAGACGAGGCCGGTTGGGTGCATGGAGTTCGTGCCCACGCCGCAGCAGGACGGGTCAACGAAGGAAAATTCTGGGAGTGTGCCGGCTGCCGCATCAGCGTAGAAGTTATCCAGGGGGACTGCTTTGTCGGAGTTGCCGCTTGTAAAAGTCCAGTCGAAGAAGTAGGCGTCAACCATACGAGGATTTGTGTAGTAGTTTTTCCAGGTGTGGTTGGTCTCTGAGAGCTGCTGGAAGATGGAACGATGAGTGAGGCCATGGACATCTGGGTTGAAGGCCTCGTCGTTGTATCCGTGACCAGCGGATGTGCCCGAGAGTACAAAGGCCCGGTTAGGGTTGGTAGGCTATTTATATACGTTAGAAGCTATCCGCGGCGGCTATAGAGTATGCAAAATTGCTCGGACTTACACCGGGGTGATCCGAATGCCAGTGGTTGAAGGTGAGGTAGTTCTGCACCAGCGTGGTCATTACCGGCACTTCGTCCTCGATATAGTAGTTGATAACTTGCTTGGCCAGATAAGCCTTGTCGGCATCGTCGCCATAGCTGCGCAGCTGCTCATGAACAAAGCCATGCTGAGTAGGAGTGAGTTTGCCCTGGGCAATGTGGGCATTGTTTGGGACGAAACTGCCATAGAACTCGATATTGTTCCCAGTCACGGAGTGATCAGGATCATCTAGAACAGAGTCAAAGTCCTTGGCAGAGCTGCACACCGTGCCAGCTGAAGGATCGGTCAAGTTGTACGGGTTGCAGAAAGGACCGTTATTGATAGGGTTATCCAGTCCCTTGATAGTCTGCCCGCCGAGCAGGTTGTCCACAGAGCGGTTTTCCATTTCCAAGATGACAACATTCTTGATCTTGCTCTTCAGATTGGCGATGGAAGGCGGAGAAAGAGGGGCTTGCTGATCCTTTATATCAGCAGAGACCGCCACCGCAAAGGTCAACAGACCAAGAAGGGCACTGAGATTCATTATGAATCAAGGGGACGTCCGGTCCAAGGTCTGGATAGAGTGCTTGATTTTGAGATCTGAATCAAAGGATTTGTGGTCTCGCATATGTTGCATGTAAATAAATATCCCTGGCATTCCTCAGAACAATCCAATTTCGAATATTCCCTTCCACGTGTTGCTCTGGAAATCACGGCTTGATGGAGTTCTATCCTAAAAGCATAGATATGAAGAGCGGTACCTAGGTAGTGGTCAAGCTGCGGGGTCATATAAATTAACACTCTCACAGGGCGGGGGTGAACAACATCCTGAAATGCACCCGATTGGCGATCGCCGCATCGTCCCCATAATCCGTGTGCGATTGGCCACTTAGGATCGATTCGCAGGCACCTCGGTCACGTAAAAGAGGTACAAGCAACCTTCACAAAATGTTGTGTCCCACGCCTTCTGAGGCCGGATTTACCAGTCATCACCATGCCAAGCATTCGCACAGACTAAAAATGTGGCAACGTATGGAGAACGACCTTAGAAAATGTGATCACGAGTTGCCTGGCCGAGTTAGGTATGTTGGTCTGCAAGCGATTTCACTCCACTTTGTGCCGTGTGGAATGCCCCTCACCACAACAAAACATGGGGTTTCCCACATTACGACTGTCAGGACGAAGTGCGACTTCCACGACGCTCAACATAACAGAGTCGATCATCGCGAAGGTATCATTTGATGATTCAAATATCTGATCACTCTTGAAGTTGAGTCTCACGCGTTCCCGAGGCCGTGCGGTCAGTGAGGGTGGCTACCAACAAGTTTGAGCTGGATTGGGCTATATTTTGCTCACAGTCCGATGTAGCATTCGGATAATATTGGTTGTGGTACAGACATATTGTAAAGATGAAGTAAAGCCTATATGTTTTCAGCCAGAATCACTTATCTCTATCTGTCCACATACATCAAGTCCAGGTTATAGGCCTTGGTGTCCTCCACTCGATGAGCTCTCCCCTAGATAGTGTAGGCATCTACCTACACATCAAGAGACAGCGTGTCGAATCTGATCTTATAGCCACTTGGTCACCGACTGGGCTTTTGCCCAGGAAGATGCTGACCCAAAAATAGCGTGAACGGGGACAATATGTTTCCTAAAGTGGAAAGTAGGTCTGTATATTACATGTCAATGCCTGGATATCTAGTTGATGCCTGTAGATGAACCTATTATCACGGTTAACTATATGCCACTACATAGGCAATGACTTAGACTGATTGTGCCTATACCTTTCTCGGTGTAAATTTGATCATATAGGCCGGGAGACCATCCAAGAGAACTGTGTTGGAAAATCCCAAAATTAATCATACCAAGCCCACCAAACGCCGAGTAGTAGTTATTGGTGGGTTTGGCCGGACTACAGCATTTCACTGCTCTCCAAGTTTACGTATGCATGTTTTGGGTTGATTCCTAACTATATACAATTTGTGTGTAAGAGATGAACCATTCTCTTGCTTCAAGCGTACTTGGCAATTCTTACCAAAACTGGTATTAAGTAATTGAGACTTTGTTTGCACTATATGTATCTTGTTTTTATCTTGACTATTTTGAGGGTTAAGACAATTAATTTGGGGTTACGGATATTTTGTGTCTAAGTACCTTTTGTATGGAGATTCCATACAAAAGATACATAATCCTGGAATTTGTAATCCGGTGTTTGGTCCGGGGTAACTGTCGATGATGCCATCGTCAAAATGTCTCCGATATCACAGTGGAAAAACAATTAATAATCATGTCTGGATTTCCAATCTAGCCTCGCCTCATACTTAATCTCTTATATATATGTTAAAAGAACGCGCTTTGTTTCTAAACGTCACGTAACATTATTCTCGTGTGGAAATACATTCCCTCTCACCCGCACGGTGTCCAACAGCCCACTACTCCCTTATCGGAAAGCAAAGTTCCTCATCACAAAACATTTAAGCAAACTGTCAATCACACCAACCCATTATAAAAATGACGACAGCAGCCTTCAAATACATCGACCGGGCTTCCTACGATCCCGACGCCACAGAGCCATTCAAAAAGCCATGGGGCAAAGTCGACGGACCAGGCCGCTCCTACCGGCTCATAGAAATGGAGCGCAAAGTCGAGAATCTCCGGGGGCAAGAGTCTGACTTCACAACGGACAATTCCGGCTTCGCTTTATACAACTCACCCCCGAAGGAGACCGCATTCACCGACGACGCCGAAGTACGAGCGGGGTACTACGCAGAGGTAGAAGAGCTACTCCGCCAGAAGCTTCCCGGAGTGAAAAAGGTAGCCATCTTCGACCATACCATCCGGCGGCGCACGCCGGGCTCAGCGCGCAGCCCTGTGCAGCTGGTGCACGTGGACCAAACACCCAAAGCTGCTGAGGCGCGAGTGCGTCGCCACCTGCCAGAGGATGAAGTAGAGGAGCTGTTGAAGGGTCGATACCAGATTATCAATGTCTGGCGTCCGATTGAGAATCCGGCTTCTGATTTCCCGTTGGCGCTAATCGATTGGAGGAGTATTGCTCCTTCTGATTTTGTCAAGGTTGATCTTCTTTATCCGAAGGAGTGGCAGGAGCATGGAGAGGTAGCGCCCGATCCTGAGTCGATGTTTTCTACGGAGGGGTATGAGGTCAAGGGGGAGACTTATGCTATCGCTCCTAATGAGAAACATCGTTTCTTTTACGCTAAGGATATGACCCCGGAGGAAGTCATGTTCATCAAGTGTTTTGATTCGAGGAGTCACACTATGACTGAGGGGAAGACGGATATTGCCCACGGCTCGGGACATACTGCTTTCATTGACCCGCAGACTCCGGCTGGATCGCCGGGGAGGCAGAGCATTGAAGTCCGTTGTCTGGTCTTTTACGAATAAGCATAAGGGATTTAATACAAATATGTCTTTTACATAGTTTCTACCCTGTGTATCATCTATATTATCGCATTCATGTCCCGAGGTCATCAGCGGGTGGGGTTCCGGCACTTATCTTTCCGATGTTCCCTAAACTTCTTAGCTCCAATGAAGTAAATTAAGTGAATCTGCTAGGAAGCCTACGTAAATGATCTGTTCAAGATACTCCAGACTATCAATAACCCGCCTTGGCAGGGTCGTATTTCACCTGAGTCACAGAGCATCTCTATATTTAATGCCCCCTCTCTGCAGGTGTTCAATTTTTATTCTTTAACTGTTCACCTATAATACAGATTTCATATATTCATAGATCGGCATTCTGTTCTTCCATTTTCTTATTACGATTAAATAGTGAGTCCCAACACCAATAACCTCTCTTACTTCCCCCAAGACATACTAACATCTACCCTAGGATTCAAAAATGTCCTCTCCAACAAAACTACGAGACCAACCCAAAACCTGGACAAAGGGAGAATACCTAGTCTCAACCGACATATCATTAATCCCCATCAAAACCCTAAACACCTGGTACGCCGGCGAAGAATTCTACTGGGCAAAGCCAATGCCAGAGCCCGCTTTGCGCGAAACATTGCAGAACTCTTTGTGTTTCGGACTGTATCGCAATCCAAGCCAAATCCAAAGCCAGAACAAGCCAGACAAGTCACTAGAGAACGAAGCATCCTCAGAGTCCACACTCGAATTCGTCGGCTTCGCACGCTGCATAACAGACTATACAACATTCCTCTTCTTGACAGACGTCTTTGTCCTGTCCTCGCTTCAGGGTCTCGGTCTGGGAACGTGGCTTGTAACCTGCGTGCAGGAGGTTATTGAGTCGATGCCTTATCTGCGGAGATCGCTACTGCTTACTGGGGATTGGAAGCGGTCGGTGCCATTTTATGAGAAGGTTATGGATATGGAGATTATGGTATGTAACCCTCCGGTTGATGGGGAGGATGCGGTGGGCTTTGCTGTTATGCAGCGGAAGTCTTGGGGGGCTCCTGGGTTCGAGGGAAAGCCCTAGGTATTTCGATGGGATTTAGAGTGGGTTGTTTTTGGGTTATTATATTATAAATAGATTTGTTATCTATGGATGGTTAGTGATATAGCTGATTCAAAAGAGACACTTTTGTTTCCATCCCTCCATCTGTTCATTGCTCATATGAGTCGTGACCAAACATTATAAGTAATAAGTCACCCAAACTACCAATTCCAGTATGCTTCACGCCAAAATGCTTCCTCCTAGGACCGCGAAATTCAAATTGTCATCAAGAAGTTTATCACTTCGTCTCTAATCAAACCGATACCCCCCAGTACCAGCCCCAAATGTCTCCCACGGAACGGAAGTAGGACTAATCCAGTTCTGCGGGTGCATCTGTCCGAAACTAGAATGCATGGTGTGCTCACTGGAGGTCGATGCGACAGTTGGCACCGGGGATCCGGATTGCGAGTGTGGGTGCGAGAGGGCATAGTTATCCTGCATTGTCATCCGGGGGGGAGAGGTTTGACATTGAGAGTGGGATCTGGATGCTTGGTAGGAGGTGATTGTGAGACTGAGATTGGATATTGGCTTGGTTTTGCTGGTGCTGGACTTGGGCTTGAACCTGAGCCTGGGCCTGGGCCTGGGCTTGGAGGTGGGATTGAGAGTGGGTGGGTGATTGGGGGTTGTATTTTGTCGAGGCAACATCGCTGGTTTTATGTTAGTCACTGGTCTGGAGGTGAATAGGTAAGCATGGGGTGTAACTTGAACATACATCATCTGTCGAATTATGGGAACAGCCTTGCTGCAGAACACACTGCGGACTGAGAGCGAGGCGAACATATCTAGTGCCCGATCGAGAATATCTTTGATCCCTTCGTACTCGGACTGGCCCTCGGGAATGAGCAGGATGACAGCCAATGTGACTGCAGCGTGGAAGGCGTGGAAGCTGCCCAGTCCGCTGGTATACCATTTGTAGGGCTTGAAGGACTGTGTTTCGAGGAGGGTTTCAAAGATGGAAAGCGAAGCCTTGGCGGAAGCGATGCACTTTGCCCTTGTAGCGCAAGTTTCAGGTGTAATCTCGCCTTGTATGTACCGACAGAGACCTGGGCGGAGGAGAAGAAGGAGAAGTTGATGGATCTGGCTGTAGAGGATGTGGTGATTGGCTTGGTGGTGAATGAGTAAGGGGTTGTTTGTATCGGCTGCGTAGCGAGCCTCGACCATTTCACGGACGGATATGATTTCCGCTTCGAGGTGGGAGGTGGTGAAGCGGGATGTACTTGGGTAGCTGAATATTGTTTCGCAAATCTTCGAGGAGATTCTGTATAGTCGGAAATTCAAGAGGAGGTAGGTCATCTGTGTTGGGCGGGGGAATGTCGAGGGTGCTGGTATTTTCGAACTTGGGCTGGTGAGCAGGTCAACGTCATCGACGTCTGCGGGCATTTTCACGTCTTGTGTTAGAGCCTGTTGATCGAGGCTCCCGAATGCTGTGTTTTGGATGGTGTACAGCATCATTAATCCGGCCCAGACCCGTCGTCGCTCTTCCCGCTCGATTGGCCCAAGAGTAAACCGCTCCGGGTCTAAATGGCAGCCCATCGAGATTGCAACATGATGGGTGAATCCTAGCAATGTCCAAATTGGTAGACCGCGGTGGATTCGGGCATAATTTATAAGAATTAAAGCTTGCAATGAGTTGATCGAATGCCGGGACATCACTCCATCGGCGGCGAGGCACCGCAACGCGGCAGATCGATATCGTGCTGACAGCACTTTGATATTTCGGCTGACCGTTCGCTCTCGTCCCAGATCGGACAGCAGAGGGTGGTCATCATCGAGTGCGCTTACAGCGATAGCAAGAATGGCGAATAGCAAAGCCAGCCATGATGTAGACACACTACCGGGGTCGTGGCAGAAGTGCTGATACTCGGCTTCAAATGTCAGGTCGTGAAGAATATGGAAAACCTAACGCGTTGTCAGCTAGCGTTTCCCCATTTCTCCCGCACATAACATACCGAGGAAAAGACCTGAAGATAAACTTCCTTTAGAGTATCGCAATACCGGCCAGGCGGCAGAATCGACAACAGTTCAGCGCGCGAGATACTCCCATTTCTCGCCAACGGGATTTGCATATCATCATCATCCTCGGCGATATCCGAATCTAGATTCGGCAAACACTCCACAGCGGAGCTTTTTGCCACTAAAGACTCCCACTGCGAAGCCAGTGGAACATAGCGCACATGGCCAGAAGGCGAAGTATGAAGTTTGCCAACATTATCCAACATGGGACCGAGTGAGTCCCATGTCTCAGGTTCGGAGAAACTGCCAGCTGCACTCGTCCCACCCAGTGGCGAGACCGCGCCACCGTTTGGCGTGCCAGCGTTCGAGGTCATCTGCTTGTGGAGCAAGGCTTCCAGATTCCGAATTCGCGCTAGCAGTTCACTCTGCACTACGCTGTCGCCGGGCGAGGACTGCTCAGTTGAAAGCCGCGGCTGGCCGAGATAGATGCAGTCTTCGGCGCCTGAGACCGCGCCGAACGCATGTTTGGCATGGTCGGCCGTCGCGCGAACATCGGATCTTTCGTGTTCGGCAGGCCTGACAGCTGATGGGGAGCCGCTTGCCTGTTGAACGGGATGAGGCCATAGATGGAGGATGAAGGTCTAGGTTGCGCGGAGGTGAAGCGGCACAATCACCTCCTCGTCTGAGGGGTTGTGGGGAGAGGGCGAGAATATTTTCAGTGGACAGGAACTGGTTCTCGGGAAGATCAAACTGCCGGTTTCAAAGGGTTCAAAAAGGGGTACTCCGCGATATATGTTGTGGGTATGGATCGCTGGATTGTCTGTTCATGGGTCCATATGAAAATAGAAATGAGAATCCACACTGGCTGGGTGGGGATATTAACGTTTTCGGAGTTGAGATAAAAAGCGGATTGTCGAAGTCTTCTATACTCCAACACGGCTCAATTTGTAATAGGAGGCAACCCTTTTTCTTGAAGCCACATGAAGTTGCGTCAATCGGAGTGAACGTTAGCGGCATACTTATTTGCCCCTGTGTTGAAGATTTCGGCCAAACAGAAAATATTAAATATAATTTATTATTCTAGGGTTTGACAGCCTAGAGGTGACCACATTCCGAATACGGGGAGACCGATGCATGAAACTCTTCTAGAAGGGACAGGTGATATTCAGATGGGTCCTGGGCGATCAGGGAAAGAGTTGGAGATTGTCCATCGATGCTACTAACAGAATGTGGTATAGACCGTGACAGACTACTGGGATTGTTTAGTCCTAATAGGGTTTTGATGCTCTTGTGATCCATGGTTTCATTGTTGCTCGGGCCTCCCGAACCCATCTGGGCCTTATAGTGAACACATCCTCAGGACCGGAAAAGGTGCCAATACACGATATGTTTTGTTTTGTTTCTCTTGTTTTTTGAACTTTTCTTACCCGCTATGCTAAGTGACGTGTGGGTGTGAGCGACACCAATACCAACATACGTAAATAAGTAGGAAGAACTCGAAGTTTAGAGCCGGATTGCCGTTGCCACAAGACGTGGCTCAGCCACACATATTGCCGATCTTTACCCCTTGCTTCCACTTGTCCGGAATGAAATGCGCGAATGAAGCCATTGTTGGTTAGGGTGATTTTCCTCAGCCACATGCGCCATGACGATAATCCCCCTGTCTGGAGGGGTCTGCTCAAATCTGGTGTCCATGGGTGCCATACTTAGAACAACCCTGGAGGGACTCCATAAACGTGAAAACTCTGATTATTTTTCAGTTTTTCAGCCCCCCGGGGATGTCACTGTCAATTCGTGGTTCGTTGTCAGAGCTTGGAATTGTTTATTTTTCTTAATTTCGCGGAGACCCTGATCTGCTTCGAGGATTTGACCGAATTTCTACAAAGAATTACATCACACCATATTCATCATTGATATAAAATATTTGCCTAATATAAGGTACGTCATTTCTAGGATACTACAACATAGAATACTCTGTAGAATATTATAGAAACCTTCCTGCGGCTCTCCACCTGGGCAATTCCATATTCCCTTCGTGCGGATGGTTGTGTGCTCGGACCCTTCCTCCAGGACACATGTTCCTGGCTCTCGGGAATCCGGTAACTTTAACGTCGAACTAGTTTCGCTCCGAGGTAAATCCGAATTTGGAGAGTTACCAAAGAGGAAAGAGAGAATTTTTCGAAATGCATAGACCCTTGAAAAGAGAAACAAGAATGGAGGTCAAAGAGTGTACCAAAGTACGTGGCAAATGTCTCCCGATCCCGGGAGTGTCCAGGGGAGCCAACTGTTCCGAATAATTACACGTGGTTCAGAACATTCCCCCGGGTTGTAAATTAGCTTTGATGATCATCGGTAGAGATCCTCCCAACGCGTGACGATAGAGTTTCTGAAGACAACCTTAGAATATGCAGATGCTGCGCAGCAAGGATTCGATGTATATCGTATGTAGGGATGTTATTCACTAGTCGATATTGTACTACGGGGCCAGTTCGGAGAATTGACCGCATGTTTCTGCATAATCATCAATAATCTGTCGGGCGGCGACCTCGGGGATTACTTTGTACATCAATCTGATCTGGACTGTTCTCGTTCTTCATGATTGTTTGGTGGAGAACCCAAGGCTGAAACGGGGGCAAAACACGAGTTATTTTCCATGGTTTCTTGCCTTGCTTTAATTTTAATCCTTCAGCCTAATACATATGCAGTCTAACAGCCGCTTGTTTTACTTTGTGGCTTCGGTAGTTCTTGGAAGGCAAATTAAAGAAGCCACAATTAAGCTAACCTCCACTCGGAAGAAGGGGGTTGGAATGCTGATGTCTTACGATGTCCTCTGAGTCGACAGCTTGACGAAGAAAATGTTGAATACACATGCACTTCTGAGATTGCAGTTACAATTGCATTCGTGTACTCCGTAAGCTGGCAAATCCCAGCAAAGCTTTGCCAAGACAAAGCGGTTCAAACTGCCTTCGCTGTTCCATGGGTCGCTTCAATGTGCTGCGTCTCGCCAACCACACTAATCGGACGCTTAGTTCCCTCCTGATTCACGACCCGGTCACCGAACGCGGCAGCCACTTCTTCAAGGGTCTTTTGCTTGGTTTCCCTGGGCAAAGGGTATTAGCTTCTCAACTCTATTTATATACCTCTCTCTCTCTCTTCGTCTCTGATGAAGCAAGTAGAACGGAAATAGGTCAGGAACTTACGGGAAGTAAAAGTAAGAGATCACCAAGAAGAATGCAGAGCAGGCTACAAAGACGTAGTAGTAGTTCTCATGAATGTTGGCAAAAGCACTGGGTCCAGCCTCGGTGACTGATTTCGAGTGAAGAGGTTAGCAATCGCACGCATAGAAGCACTAGCTTCATAAGAATGAACACCAAACATACTTCCAACATTAACGATGAAGTGAGATGCGGCGGCAAGTCCCATCACCTTGCTACGGAGAGCAACGGGAAGAACCTCGGCGCCATACAGCCATGTAGTACTGTTAAGCATGCCATCTAAAAAGAAGAAAACTAGAGTTAGCGATAATTTCTTGCAGCCCTGGTCCGAATTCGTACAATAGCAAACCACAAAGAGGTAGATCCCAAGGATCGCGAAGCCCTTTCCGATGCGGTTGTCTGTATGCTGGAACTGCCTCTGCATCACCGCGGCATAGATCTCGATCAGAACAACACCGGCCAATCCAGCGATCAGCATCCTGTGGGCAGTTAGCGGCGGGCCTGCCAAATGATAACCCAGAAGAATCTACTTACTTCCGGCGTCCCCATTGGTCCGTCATATACATTGTGGTAACGGAGTTTGATAAAAACGCGACGGTACCGTAGACTGCAGCCAAAGCGAGGATCGAGTGTGATCCGATTCCAAGGCCCTTGTATAGTATAGCTGAGAGATATATTAGCATTCCAACCATCCCAACACCGGCACTCACACGCAAAACTCACTCTGATAATACTGAATGACGTTAACCCCTGTCAGACTCGTCATCGTCTGCACAGCAATAGACCTAAAACATCCAAGTCAGTCCCCAAACACATATCCCAATAGGAAAAGAACAAAAGAACAAAAGGAAACTCACACAAGCACCCGATGTCTAAACAACTTAAAGATCTCCCGGTAAGAAGTCAACTCCCTCTCCATCTCATACTCAATCTGCGCCTTCATAAGCCCAAACTCCTCCTCCATCTCATGAAGCACAAGGCCACGGCGAATACGCGCAAACTCGCTGCGCGCCAGCTCAATCTTCCCATGACGAATCAACTGTCGCGGCGAGTTAGGCATGAAAGTTGCAAGACCAATGAACATGATAACTCCCCAGGGGATCTGGATGCCCAAAGGCAAGCGCCACTGGATGGGACCGTATGGTGCGTAACTGCAAGCGTAGCCTACCCAGTTCGACATCATTGTTCCGAATGAGATGCCGCAGCCGGAGATTCCACCGATCAGACCGCGGTATCTTGGGTCGGAGATTTCGCTCAGGTAGATTGGGACTGTTGCGACCATGCCACTGAAGGTTGTTAATGCAGGCCGGGTGTTTATAGATCTGGTGGAGACTATGCATGGCTTACCCTACTGCGAAGCCGGCTAGCACGCGGCCGGCGAGGAACATGCCGATGTTGACGGAGGCGGTTTGGATGATGGTGCCGATTGTCACGACCACGCACATCATTTGCATGAAGCGGATGCGGCCGAGTCGGTCGCCGATAAATGTTTGTGTTAGGGCACCGACCGCTTCGCCGGCGATATATACGGCCACAACCTAGAGTAGTCAGTTTCTGGGTCTGTTCTGTCCGGTTGGAGGTTGAATAGCTGGTTGTCTGGACGTACAGCTCCTGTGAGGCCATTTGATGGCTTTTGCATATAATCAATCCAGCTTTGGTGGGCAATCGCTAGTCGGTCGTTAGTTTGGATCTATAGAATGTGTGGATACTGTAACTTACTGGTTGTGGCAATGCCCGTATCGAATCCCTATTCAATCATTAGAGCTAAATTCGTTTTGTACATGGTCCCAGATCAAATGATCTCGAGACAAGAAATCAACTTACAAACAGGAACGTGCCTATGGCAGCAAAGAAAGCAATACCCAGCGAATACCACATCGCCATCTTGAATGATTACTGATTCTCCGCGGAATCAGATACGGATGTTAATAAGTGAAGAGAAAAAGTAGATCACGAAGAACTAGAAACAAGAACTACCCCGGTATATTACTTGATCCCTCGCAGGAACAAAGCGGGCTACGTCCGATGGGCCGAGGATGCGTCACACAGCAGAGACAAGCGACGATACATACTCCCATTGTCGGAGGAAGGCCGACAGACCGATTCCTGGGGAAGTGGGGAGAACTGGGGTAGGTCCTGAATACGAAATGTCTCCACTACTCCGAAATTCATCAAGGTCATTGGGATGTTTTTGAGCCGTTTAGCCTCTCAAGATTGGGAGATGGCTGGTTCGAAGCTCTCGTGTGGTCCGGAATGCGGGGGTTGGGGGTCCTCGGGGTCAACCCGCGAGAATATGCGTCTTCATATCACGTTCTTTCAGTGTCGGGAGAAAGACTTCCTTCCCATGTCTTATCCGATCCAATAGTTTGAAATCAATGAGGATCGAGAATCGGGTTACCGGTTTAGGACCTCTTGGCGTTTGCTCACCCCCACGCTTGTCATCTTGCCCTTCGGTATTCTCTCGACTCGGTTCTGCTGTGTTATGATAATATCTTTGCTTCTCTCAGGTATATACGGAGACTGAAATATGGTGAGCTGGGGGGACAAAATAGCTTACGTCGCTCGGGAGGTGCTTCCAACGTTTTCAAGTGCCCGGGAAGACCCCGAGGATTGCAAATCTAGATTAAGTACGATGTAGTTAATTGGTAGCGGATGCCTTCTAAATATTAAACTGATAGCCTCGGGGGTAAATGACGCGAGACATAAGACTTCGATACATCTCATGAGTCACTCCACAGATAACAGTGGACCCATCTTGGGGATGTACAGGAAGTCTTGGCAAGAACTGGGGCATACAACCCACTTTGACAGTCGAGAACAATGGATAAGGCATGAGAGACGCAGTACATCACTACGATGAGGTAGCTACTAGCAGCTCTACTGTAGAAGCAGGGATAATCATTCACGACTCATAATCCGGTAGTCATAGATGGTGTTTTTGAATAGTTGAATTCCTATTTCATTTTTCCATTGCCAATGTCATATATGCTCCGCAAAAACAGCGAAGCACTTTGTGCAATGCAGGAAACCCAGAAGCCGAACAAGGAAATTGAACAATCTAGAAAACAAGAGCAGCACCCTTGGTCTTCTTGTCACCACTGTAAAAGAGATACGTCAGTACTGGGTAGCAAAACAATAGAGCATGCAGATGCAACATACCCCAGCTCGAAGTGCTTGCAGCGCTTCAGGGCGAGCTGCTTCTTGGCCTTGCAAGCAGTGCACTCGAGACGCAGGACGACCTTCTTGGTGGTCTTGGCCTTCTTGTGGAAGACGGGCTTGGTCTGACCACCGTAACCACTCTGCTTCCGGTCGTAACGGCGCTTACCCTGGGCGAAGAGGGAGGCCTAAATGACAAAAGAGAACATCATCAGCAATGGCTCACGACTACCATTCCGGTGTCGAGGGCACTAACCTTGCCAGCCTTGTACTGGGTGACCTTGTGCTGTTGGTGCTTGTGGCAGTCCTTGGACTTGCAGTACGTCCGGCGGGTTTTGGGAATGTTGACCTGTGCGGAGAGATGAGCTTCTGTCTTTTTGGTCTGATTGCGCGAAGATCAATGTCAATGTAGTCCGTGCCCCGAAATCCGATTCGAAATTAGTGCGGTCGCAAAGAGATGGGTCGTGTCCTCCGGGATGTAGTTCCATAGAACAGAAAGCGTGCTTGGGTAGCTGGTATTCAAAAGGATCGCGGGGTGCATCCATTGTGGTCTGCGTCTCGAATCCGTGATTTCGTCACCCAGTGTTGTTATAGCAGGTTTCGCCACCCATTCCCTCTTCAATGCCGACTTTCATATTGCATCCTGCGAGAATCCGGTGAAAAATGGACGGTTGGGTGGTTCATCATGCGGTGATTCGTGACGGTCGGCAGATTTGATGATTTCGAGGTCGGCCGCACAGTGGACACACAATCTCTCCATGACTCGAGGAATTTCGAATGGCCGGGGCTGGCAGAACACTTTGACATATCTCGTAGGGTGATATCCTTACCATTTTGACTGACTTGGCCGGATAGCTGGGTGGTGGTCGTTGGATTGTCGCTTGTCGGAGGAGAGCAAGTGCGATTGTTGGGTTGTGGGATTTCCTCGCTTAGGCCCTATTGGGTGGGCGCTAACCATTTTAGGAGTTGCCAAGAATATTATGCTGAGTCATTCATAAATATTATGCCTGAGGCATCACATCATCACGGATCTCTAAAAGTGGCTTTGAGTCAATTCTCAGCAGATATCTTGTATTTTGCTATACAAATCCTTCTCCAAGTACAATACTGTCCCCTACTCCATACCACGTCCGGCCCTTCATCAATTCCAACCCCTTTTCATGACCTATCACCCATTGCCCTTGAGACGGGTCCCCCCACACATTTGAGCTGAGTTCATGATTGAGATCGTCGATCTTACCAATAAGTCGTGATGCTTTCTTCTCGGGTTCCTTTGGAGAATCTGACTCTCCTTCTTTGAGGTCACTGGGCGCAATAAAGCGCGCAATGGTGATATGCGCAGAAGGAACAGTGTATCTAGCCGCGATTGGACAGCCAGATTGAGTCACGATATTGTAAAGATCACTTCGCAGATGGTGATATGTGAACCGATCATCTTTTCCACTATACACATTGCAATCTTCCTCGCCAGCTGCGGGAACAAAGCTCAGAGCAATAGCCGAAGTGTCGTAGCTGATTATTGGCTTCACCAGCCGGGCACGGTGGGTGAGAGTGTAGTTTGCCAGCTCTGCTCCGAGCCCGCTCATCTGGAGGGAAGCGGCTATCTCATCAATCTCAGGTCCTGTTAATGCATTCCTGATCTCGAGTGTGGTCATGTGCAGATGATGCGGGGGTACGAGCCAGAGACCTACGTTGTAGATGCACAGTTAGTACAGTGTCTCTACACTTGCCACAAATCATGTTTTGCACACACCAGGACCAATTAAAGAACCAATCTCCTGCTGGATCTTGTAAACCAAGTCCCGGATATGCTTTGGGGGGCGTGCCCAAAGGGCAAGGTTGTTTCTCGGGTCGACGAAGTCTGTCAACCCCTTCTCTGCCTCGAGGACTTTGGAGAGGATCTCGTCTTCTTTCCATTCGCAGAATCCAGGTTGGCAGATTTGGTCTCTGAAAAGGGCATTTCTATTGCTTCTATGGTCCTCATAGGCAATTTGCAGTCTTTTCTGAATGGGACTATTAGTATTGGCTATTCACAATCAATGACTCAAGCTTACCGGGTCGTTTTCAGAAAGAGTGATCAATTGCTGAAACAGATTCTCAGCTGTTACATGTTGCGGTTCATTGGTCATGTTGTCTGATGTTGGACTCCGGTTGACTGTTGATTTTAGTCTGGGCCAAAGGTTTCAGCGGGGTAGATGGGGTAAAACTGTATGCAAGTGAGGAGAGGGAATTTATACTATCTACTTTCTGGCTATCAAGTAGTAATTATAGATAGTAAACTGTTTATAGTATTCGCATCACTTATTGACCAGAAAATAGCTTTTTTGTTTCTCAATTCTTTCCCAAACTATAAACTATGTATACTGCAAGTAGTTCATTATATATTGTGGAACTCTTAAGGTCCAATCTTTCCAAAGAAGATATTTCGGGGGCTTACTGCTAGAATTAGGATAGCAAAAACCTAGTGAGATATCCCATCTCCCTCAAAAAGTCCTAGTTATTTTGGTCTCTACACTACATTGTATACAGTGTCGCAAGTCAAAGTGAGGCTCCGACGCGATCAGGCAATAAGGCCACAGGCCCCCACCCAAACCCCGCCGGGCTCACATCTTCTCTCCAAACACTTTACAAGAGCTGTACCTTCAACTACATTCCAGCCGATCCCTACCTTGCTCCATTACTACCATCTAGACCACCGAAAAGCCACCGTCGCTTCAATATGTTGATCAAGTGCGTTTCTGAGCCCCAGCATGACCCCATCCCCATTGCATCATGGCATGACCCCGAACTGGAAAAGGTCACGTTCAGAGCCGCAAGCTGACATTCCGCGTCCAAATAGGGTCCGAACACTCACCGGCAAGGAGATCGAGCTCGACATCGAGCCTGACTACAAGGTAAACCGCCCGCCAGCCTTGATGCGTTTCCGGCTTCTCCCCGCACGGAATCACTCTACCCTTCGACCGAAACCCCACCGCCATATCAATACTTTCTGAATGCGTCTATACTGATACGGACGGTTCTACACAGGTCTCCCGGATAAAGGAGCGTGTCGAGGAGAAGGAGGGAATTCCCCCAGTGCAGCAGCGACTCATTTTCGGCGGCAAGCAGATGTAAGAACTACCCCAGAGTTATTTTATTGTGTGTTTTTTTTTCCTTTTCATTATCAAAAAATAGATCAAAGCTGACAACTTATCACCAGGGCGGATGACAAGACGGCCTCAGAATATAACCTCGAAGGTGGCGCCACGCTCCATCTCGTGCTTGCTCTGCGTGGAGGATGCGCTGCGAAGTCGATGTAACCGCTTTTTGTCATTTTTAGATACCATATTTCTGCAGCAATGTGAATCAGTTGAAGAACACTAGTGGTGTCCATCCCGCATCCCATTTCGCGAGGATTCGACCACGCGGCCGAGCAATGGGATTTGAGCTGAAATGGAGAGACAGTATGCATACTAGGTGTTTTGGACTGAAACGTTTTATTTATTCGCGTCCTTTTCTTCAAGGACATAAGGACTGGCTTGGTTTTGCTACACCGCTCCTGACTGTATTTCCGGGCTTTGGATGTATGCCTACTTCAATGTAGCTGGGTGCGCAATCCCAGGGGATACAATATGAGTACCGTTGATGCTTTTTTGGAATGAAGTACCGGGAGATGATTGCAAAATACTATCCAGCCTAGCTAACCAAGTTTCGAATGCTAGATTGACATGCGACGACCTTGAATAGGGTTCACCTCATGGCAAGCCTAAAGACCTGACCAGCAGCATCGTTTAGCTTTCCATGATAGTCAAAGCTTCGGAATGATGGTCGAGCATATGGCCTGTAGCATTGGACAAGCAGAGCCCATATCAACCTTACAGACATAACTGGAGTTAAGGATAAGAATACGTGGGTTGGAAATGTGATGTGAATATAACATGAAATGAATCATAAGTGAGGTGAATCCCACCTCGGGTATCAGAACGCGCCCAAACTCCTTACCCCAACTGAAAAAATTGATGTCACCTATATCCAACATAGGCAAGTATGTAGAAGGGCTCCTTTCGGATATCCCGAAAACAACAGAAGGTCTGGTGATCCGAAGATCACGATAACTGTCGCCGCTTTGCCGGCATGAAAATACTTGGCGCCGGACGTCGACGAATGACGCCCGGGCGAGGCGGAGGAGGCCCGGAGGAAGGCAGGCCGGAGGGGGGTAGAGAAGATGTGTGAGGTGTCGGGAGAGAAGAAGAAGAAGAAGGAGAAGGGGCGCAAGGGACAGGGCGAGAGGAAGCGGAACCAGAGGGTTTCCCTGCACCATTAGGGGGAGAGGTCGCACGGCGCTTCAGCGTAGGCTTAGGCTCAGTGGCCACAGCTGGTGACTTCTTTACGCCAGACGCATCGCTACTGGACGCGCCACGGGATGGGCCGGCGGAGGCGGTGGAAGTCAGTGCGCGTAGTCGCGCCTCATTCTTGGCAAGCATGGGGTGCTGGAGTGAGGGTGGAAGCATGCCTGGGCGCCGGCTGATGCGTGGGGGAAGTGGTTGCGCCTTTGATGGCGGCTTTGATGCTGGCTGCTCGGCGGGGCGGCGGTGTTCTTCAACTAAGCCAATCGGTGCACGCTTGACTTGCGACGCACGGTTGTTTAGAGATTTGGTAGGCATTGTCAGCGCAGTGTTACGCTTCTGTGGCTGGAATATGCTAGGCTTCTTTTCAACGCCGCCGCCGCCCGTCCTGTGATTATATGTAGCATGGCGTTGTCGGAAAGAGGGTCGGGATCCAGCCATACGCAAGCCCTTGCGCTCAGGGATGAGTTTCGGAGTGAGGAGTGCACGCTTGGCGCTAATGCCGTCAATTGCCATTTTCATCCTCTCCGCATCGGCATCAAGGGAACGTTGGGCTTGATCGCGGAGATCACAGTAAATCCCATACCAGTTGTTGGTATTATCCGGGAGGTGGTACTTCTCCCAATCGGGAATGTCCCGTTTAATGAGCTCAAGCCACAGTTCTTCGTCTTCTTCGGCGAGATGGGGGGATGCAAGCTCCATGGCGTGCTGAAAATTTATCGAAAAATGGTATTAGTAAATGAGTCTGAAACTGCGAATATAATTGTCCAAGTGAAGCTTAGAACGACGTACCAGCTTTTCGGGGTTATGGATATTAAGCAAGATAGGACGGGCAAGTGAGTATGGCATGGCGCCCAGATCATCCAGGTCTGAAAATCATACAGTTAGTCTGAGACCATTCAAAACAAGAGAGCTCATTTCATCTATACCTTTGACAAAGCGGATAGCCGTGGCTGTGGCTAGGTGAAGTAGTGATGGCGCCGGCATCTTTATTATGACGGCAATGGTTCAAACCGAATTTGGTACCATGAAATGTGCGACATGGGGTTGAAGCAAGTAACCAAGAGATAAAAAGCAGACGAGGCGCAAGTCGCTCTCAACAGGACAAAGGACAGACAAAAAGATGCCAGATGGGATGCTATTCTCGGGGTTGTAGACGGTAGGAGGCCCAGCTTTAAATAAATGGACGATCACGCGGTCGACGCTGATTGGCTGCCTATAGCTATATGGGTTTAATGCCCAAGTGCTTTATTCGATGTTCTTTATTCGAATGTTTCATCTCTACAGTCACGGAGTCGAGTCCGTAGTACTAGTCTAATGTTTGTAAGATTGGATATCGGCTCAAGTGAGGACTATATGACCTTCATTGTCAACATGCTCGGGGATCTCAAGTTTCATGTTATATTTGCTGGGAAAACCACAATAACGGGGGTTTTTAACTAAAAGTTGATACTATATCTTGTGAATCTCAAATATTATATTGTTGCTTGTAGGATTGTGCAACCTGCACATATATAGCAACCTTGGAAGTAATGTAGCTGCTCTAGGATATCATCCAGAGACGGCTTTCGTTTGTTCATTTATACGACTTCTCCAAACTCGCATTGCATTGAAAGCCCATTGTTATGATAAAGATGAGCTCCTTTGGTTTTGAAGTAGCCTTTTATATTCCAACGGCTTCTTGCATTCATCTTGTAGTTTGTCTCGGATCCATCCTCCGTCATCTTTGGAACTTATAGCTAGAAGCACGTGATACCCCACCACGAAGCAAACCATGCAAACACCGTCTTGATAGCATCATCGAGGGGCATATCAATGAACTTTTGAAAATCAGCTCGACATATCACTGAATCCTATTGTCAGATACAAAGTTCACAGGTATGTTTCTTGCTGTCTTTTTTTCTGCTGTTGCATCTGTCTATATGCACAGTGCCTTGAACAATTGTGCCAGAATGCTAGTCGTACAGTTGTACAGCTATCATTCGGACATCCTGAATTCTGGATATAGACTCCCCATAGCGTTAATTAGAACTCACCCTCCTTGTCTTATGGCACCTATTCTAACAATCTTATTCAAGATTTGCAGTGAAAGCCCAGCACACATCTAACTCTCACACAGATAATCATAATGGCACCCCTTACGCAGCTAGAGATCACCACTTCCTCCGTGAACCGCCTTGTCAAGGAGGAAGCTTCGTATCACAACGAGCTTCAGCAGCAGGCTGAGCGTATCAAAAAGCTGGAGGCTGATACCACTGGTGATGACGAGAACCGCGAGTATACCCTGAAGCAAGAGGTATGTGTCCTGTACAGGAGCTTTGCTTCTACCGAATCATCATGCTTATCTTTCTGAAACCTCCAATGCTGACATGAGTGATAGCACATGTCTCTTGAGGAGACCAAGAAGGTCCTGCCTACGTTGAAGGAGAAGATTGTGCAGACCGTTGCGAACCTGGAAGCTCTGATTGTGAGTGTAACATCCTTTCTCTATCTGCATTCCTGGATTCCATTAACCAACCTTGATAGATCGAGGAGGGCAAGAAGGGATCGGAGAGCAATGTCGAGCACATTACTGCTGCCAAAGAAGCCATTGCTCGGGCTAAGACTGCACAGCGCGAGATCTCTTGAAAGTGATGTCGATTACATCAAAGCAAAAAGAAATACCCATAAGGTGGAAGATTCCATAATATCATTCAATAAATTGAAACCATGCCCAACGCCAGACCATAAACCAGAACTCCTTGCTAGTGCTAGTAATATACACGCCGAAATACATCTCAGGTAGTATCCATCTTTCCGCCGAAATCATCAGGGAGTTCCTCCCCTTCCTCGAGTTCAGATAATTCGCCATCACTAACAACAGAGATTTCACCCTCATCCAGCATATTGGTGTCCTCATGTGCCCCATCACTCTGGGCAGTTGTGACTTGTCGCAAAGGTGACGCAGCACCGGCGGCCCCGGGCTTCTCAACATGGAGAGCAGATGGTCGACCGGCCTCATCTTGGCCGTACTGGGAGGGGGTCATGGCATCGCTTTCGTGACCAGGAGGAGTGTTCCCACTGCTAGCCTTGCCCTTGGATGCGACATCTCCCTCGTCGCCGTCTCCGCCCTCCTGCATGCCTTCCCGGCGCTCGACTTCCTCTTTCTCATCGCGGATCAGGCGACGAAGCTGCGTCCCCTCGTCCACAATACGACCGAACTGCTCGCGCCGCTCAGCCCAGGTCATGGCGTAGTCCTTACTTTCCTTCTCGAGATCCGCGATCTCTAGTCGCAATTTCTGAAGGTTCGCGGACTGGTCTTCGCGCGGCTTGAGTAGGCGGTTGCTCGTGATTTTGTCCGTCAATTCATCGTAGGTCTTTCGTAAGGAGAGAAGTCGCTGTGCCTCTTCAAGTTGACTGCGTAGATCGGCCGTGCTTTCCCGTACTGACTGCATTGTTGATAGAATCTGAACTCGCTCGGTGGCATATCGCTGGCGTTCTCGCTCGTTGCTGGTAAGAAGAAACTGCACGCGCGCAATGCTGGCCTGGAAGGCGGCAAAATCGAGTGAGACATCCTCGCGGAAGTGGCGCCATTCTTCGAGCCTTTTCTGTTTCTCAGCTTCTGTTGCGGTCGCATCGGAATCGGCGTCGGTCTCTTCGGGGGGGAGGGGTGAGAGGGAGTGAGGATTGTGAGACAATGAGGGATTCAGGGTTCAATAGTCGTTTCGAAATTCGCTTGAATGGCTTTTCTTCGACGTTGAGGAGACGCGACTTGTGGAGCGCATCTGTAAAAGCTGGGGCGTTAACATTGACCTGGGAGGACAGAGTTGGATTGGATCCAACCTTCTTCTGGCTGGCCTAGCAGGCCGTACGAAGTCATTTTCTATATCTGATTGTGAAGTTCAATCACAAAGTCTAATAGTGCAGGGTAGATTGAAAGAGTTCGCGAACTTCAAGGTGATCGAAGTGGGAGGAATATGAAAAGTGAAGCCGAGCGGTCTGGCACTTGAACTCCGCCTTAACCTTATTGACCTCCAGGGCTTAATGGCGATTCTTCAACTATCAGCGGTGCTGCCTAACGGGAGCAATCGACTTTCATTTACACGATTAATCATAACATCCGAGGCTTTTTGGCTAGAGATCAATTCAAAACTACCCAGAGTCGGTCGCGTGCTTGCTTAAGGACCACGCTGTACTCCGCAATCCAAAGCTGTTTGCAAGCACGGCCTGGTGAAGCCACAATCGGAGGCCCAATGGACTTTGTCGCTCAAGGCTCTGTGACTGCTGCCCTAGCTGCTAACTTCTTTCTGTCCTCTGTACTTGCGTCAGTTTCATCACTATGACGGAGATGTACTCCGGCCTCCACGTGGGCCAGCGGTTTTGCTCTCTGGAAGAGTTCAAAACATTGGTACGGAGTATATCAGTCCGGCAACACTGGGAGCTTCGTGTGGCCCGTAGCAACAAGAAGAGCGTCGTTATCGGATGTCGATCATCGGCAAATTGCTTCTTTCGCGTTGTCTGTCGCTCAAACAAGAATGCCACCTACATCACCAGTCTTCAAGACAGCCATAGTTGCCGTCGGAGTGCAAATTCTCCTGCGGCCACACCCGCTCGCTCTGAAGCTTCCCATGTGCGATTTCTGCTGAGTGAGATCCCGAAACTTTTCGATATGAAATCGAAGATACGAGCCCAGGATGTTGTGGATGCTGTGAAACGCTACCATGGGTATGATATATCTATGCGCCAGGCACAGCGAGCGCTTACCAAACTTCAACCACGACATGCCGAGGGCCAGGATGAACCTGGGTTGGATATCGATATGAGTGCAGAGGAGCAGCAGTCGCCTGCGCAATCCCCCCGAGTCGCAAGGGGAAGGGGCACACACATATGGGGAAATATCTGAGAATCGTTGGCTTCCAGAGCAACTCCCATCATCACTGATCGATGATGATAACATGTCCCCAAACGAGACCTCAAACAATCACATACCTGCTCCATCATCTAGTTCCCAAGCCCTGCCACCTCCAACACAGGTGCAACACGTACCGATTCCCACATCAAACCAACCCTCTTTCAATCAAAACCCACATTCAATGAACATACCCCAATCAGGAGTCGAATACCAGACTGCCGCTTCTTTACCAGTAGGAGTGGTCGGCCCTCCGAAAGACTACCCTCAGCGCAGTGATCACGATGCCGTTCCCCAGATGGTTCTTACAAATTTCAAGATTGAATTCACCTGCACGACCTGTGGGTCACTGAACCAGAGCTTTTTCCCCAACCAGGGCAATGTCACCGGTGCCAGCTATATGACCCATCATTCTGTACCGAATCCTGGCAATGTTCCAAGACACGCTGGAACTGCTCCTCAGAGTGGTGTTGGTAGCAGTAGCAATACAGTCGGAGAAAACCCTGCTTACGATATTAATGCCTCCAATCCACCTACCATCCAGAACGCCTGGCCTGGTGGTGGCCTAGGAGTTCAAATCGGGCCGGCACATACCTAACATATCATGTTAGAGGGATGATGTCGGTGACCCATGGTACTGAGGTTGGAATATGCGGCTGTGCAAACCCCTGCTTGCGCACTGCAACCCGAGCCAAAACGCACACCAGCTGACTTTATGCCTTACTATGCATGGTATTGTATGGTATTCGATGCCTTGACCGTCCCGGTTTCTGACTTTCAACTCGTTCTGTGAGAAGACATCAAGGCCAGAATGTTGCATGCCCGATCCTGATCACGAGGACAACCTCTAACTCTAGCGCGAAGAGGGCCAGTTCAATGGTCTTTTCTGGGATCTCTGTTTTGATTTTGACCGTGAGGACTCTATATAGGTTCATTTTATGCAGGGAAAGTAACGTCCGAGACGACCTAGGACTGGATATAATCAGGGCTGATATTTTTATGAAGTCGACGAGCTACGCTGGTTAGTTTTGTTTTGATACCACTTTTGACGGTGTAGTTAGAAATACCTATCCCTATGTGCTTAGTAGTTCCGAGATTATCACCTCATCTACTACCACATATTGTTATACCCTTGCATTTGATCAAATACATTGTTGCCCCAAACAAGTTTCTTTCCCCATGCGGATCTGGACGATCTCGCGCAACCCTACAACCCTCCCTCACCTATTGGTAAAAACGAGCTACGTTGGGCGTAGGCGGCGCTGTGTCGGCTAAAAACCACGCGTATATACAGCTGTGTCGAGGATATATGGATCCAAATAGAAGTAGCTCAATTGGCCAAATTGACCGCACAATAAGTGGTCAAGGTGCAGAACAACAGCGACGACATGAATACTTCGGAGAAATATCCGGAGATAAAGGCCTAAATTGCCTGATTCGGCATCCGGGGCCGCCATTACTCAGCAATCGGAGGTCCGATCGGCTATCCGACACGGCTCCACAACAGACTCTGTTCTTCGCCAACCGCACCGAAAAGATGACGCGGAATTGAGCCGACAGTGTCTGGATCGTAATCCATCGGTGCGATATTGGGCTGTAATGCAAACCGAGGACCCAAGGTTTCACTTGCGTCGGACTTGGATCCGATGTGATACCTGGCAGCGGTGTTCAAGCTCCAATCGACATCCAGCGTTAAGTTCCCGATGGATCAAGAGGCACTAAAACCCAGGGAAAACTTTTCTTACCAATAAAATGACTCTTATATGAACAAATTTGCCGTGTGATTAGCTGTTCCTTTAAATAACATTGAGACCCTCCTCATTCCATACAATTGTGCTTTGGATAGTATCACGCCAAGCATTCCCTCCTAACCTTAATATCCTTCGTGTCGCAGGATCTTCTACGCGACCAGGCACACATGGCCTTTTACGAAAGGTCTCGAACGATCAGAGGAGTATAACCATTTTGAGCGAGCTTCGCGTGGCCACATCTACAGCTATGAATCGACAACGAGAGGCCGAAAAGGCCCTTCACGACCAAACAAATATCCTCCCGTTTACGCAACTCATGGTTGTCTTCACGGGTCTAGCAATTTCCTTGCTGATTTGCATGGTGGATCAGAATGGCATCAGTGTCACACTACCAACAATCTCACGCGAACTGGATGCTCAGAATACCATTTCCTGGGCTGGAACCTCGTCGCTAATTGCAAACACCATGTTCACCGTGCTTTACGGCCGACTGTCAGATATCTTTGGCCGGAAAATCATGTACATCTCCGCATTAGTCTTGCTGTGTATTGCAGACCTTCTCTGTGGCTTGTCCCAGAACCCGGCTATGTTTTACGTTTTCCGAGGCTTGGCTGGTGTTGCTGGTGGTGGTGTTACCTCTTTAACGATGATTATTGTCTCCGATATCGTGACCTTAGAGAAGCGAGGCAAGTACCAGGGTATCCTAGGTGCATCTCTGGGTATTGGGAATATCATTGGACCATTTCTGGGGGCTGCATTCATCATGCGTTCAACGTGGCGCGGTTTCTTCTGGTTGATTTCTCCATTGGCTGCTTGCTCTGCAGTCGTTGGATACTTCCTCATTCCGAATAATGCACGCAAAGATAGCTTCCGAGAAAACATTGGCCGCATTGACTGGTTCGGACTGCTTGCATCGTCCATTGGTATCATTTTCCTCTTGATCCCTATCTCGGGCGGTGGATCGTATTTCCCCTGGGATTCACCGATGGTCATCAGTATGCTCGTTATCGGAGGTTGTTCACTTGTTGCATTTTTGCTTATTGAGTGGAAAGTAGCTACACTTCCGATGCTACCAGGTAAGTTCTGATATCCCATAGTGATAAAAGGACATTCAATTGACATGCAACAGTGGTCTTCTTCAAAAATAAGGTCGTCTCTGCAATCTTCCTGCAGAGCTTTCTGTATGGCGCAGTTTACCAGGCAAGCCTTTACTACCTGCCATTGTACTACCAGAATGCCCGTGGCTGGTCACCAATAGCCTCTGCGGCCATGACATGTCCTATGGTTGCGGCCCAGTCAATCTTCTCAATCACATCCGGACAGTACATCTCACGAGTAAAGCGGTATGGTGAAATCATTTGGATTGGATTTGGCTTGTGGACCTTGTACGTTGATCAATGCCTAAGCCCTCTAACTATGACCCCATACTAATAATATCCTTCTCATAGAGGGTCGGGTCTCATGTTATTATTCGGTACCCACACCCATCCCGCCGTTATTGCCGTCATTGTGGCAGTCATGGGCGCCGGTATTGGCTTCACATTCCAGCCTACTCTCGTGGCTCTGCAAGCCCATTGCACCAAGTCCCAAAGAGCAGTCGTGATTGCAAACCGTAACTTCTTCCGTTGCATTGGTGGTTCATGTGGCCTCGCCATCTCTGCAGCAATTCTGCAAGCTACTCTTCGCTCTAACCTACCAACCAAGTTCGCATACCTGGCAGACTCTTCATACTCGCTTCCTTATAGAGCGAACCTCAGTGCAACTGAGTGGGCTTCAATCCTGCTTTCTTACAGCAAGGCTTCCCACGCAGTATTCATTCTACAGGTCCCCCTCATCGGTGTGTGTTTCCTGGCATGTATGTTCGTGCGTGACAGAGGCCTGGAGCGACCCAAGGAACCGGAAGAGATTGAAGAAGAAAAGCGGAAAGCCCAAGAAGAGAGAGATGCCGAGGCGGCTACTTCTGAATACCCCGAAGAGTCTGTCGACCATCAGGCATACCACCAGGCAGAGAAGCGTCATTCTGCATCGACATTCGCCGAATCATCTATGCCGCCTTCTCGGGCGGAACCTAATACTGAGGGATATGGAGAGAAGGAGCAGCATCGGGGCATATAGAGACTTGAAAACGATGAGGGGCCGCTCGATTTGGTTTTAATTTGGTTGAATCTGCATTTGCTTTTATTGCATGGCCGGCGTGTGATACCAAATAGACTTGACGCTTACAATCGAGTCCTAGTAATGAAATTGTATGTCAATATTGCTATCTGGTGCAATAGAAGCTATTCATCACTTCCAAGTTCTGCTTTTATGGATGGCTAGCTCCATGAGCTTGTGATTTCTCAAACCTTTGAATTATCTATTTGGTTACAACGAAGCAAAAGAATTAAATGTGTATCCTAAATGCCTCCGTTATAGACTACGTTAGTGCTCATAGATGTCTTGTCTTGGCATTCCCGCTCCAACCGCATCTCCAACCTCTCTCAACCTCCACTTGCAATAACACTCCACCAGTGTCTTGATGATTCAAATTGAGGTTGATATTTCCAGCAAATCCAATATGTATGCCCTCGGGCAGAGTCCCGAGTCATCGAGGCAGACAAGTCCTGCATCGCGAGATCATAACCCGCGGAAACGCGGGAGGACCGCATGCACTCGCTGCAAGACGCGGAAGCAGAAGGTGAGCTCTAGGCAGTAATATAGTTACAAACATCTAGACTAATGGGCTGCCAGTGCGACAATGAATATCCGACTTGTTCCAACTGTTTGAAGGCGGGGGTCTCGTGCGACAAGTCCAGCGTCCGCGAGGACAAAGACCGACAGAATGAGTAACGTCCAAATATATCATGTAACCGGAAAAATGCTAATCTGGACGTTAGTTACACACGTGGCTTAGAGGAGCGTGTAATGTTCCTTGAGCGTAAACTTGTTGAGTCAGATCGATCATCAGACCAGAATGCTGCCGCTACAAATACTGCGTCTTCGCTGTTCTCCCCACAAGGTGGGCATACAACACCGCACACTACTACCTCAGGATTTGACAATAATCCTGTCGGAGAGATTGTGGGCCTTCTTGCTCTGAGCGCCTCCGAGGCCCCTGCATACGTAGGATCCAGTTCTGGTCTTTCTCTCGCTGCCGACCTGGGGGAGATGGTCCAAACGAGTGTATGGAACCAATTCATCTCAAGGATGCAACAGAAAACCAGTACCGCGGCCAATAATCCTCATAATAAGGCAGGCCAAGCACACGGGCCCTCGGAGCAGTCCAGCGCCACTCAAATCCGAGATCGAGCAACTAGGATGGAAGATATCTTGCCGGCGAACGTTGAACCTCCCACGGATGAGATGGGGGCAAGAATACTCGAAACATATTTCAACCGGCTTCATTCTCGATATCCATTTCTTAATCGAAAACAAGTATGGCAGATCCATGCAGATCGATGGCGCTTAGCGAAGATCAAGCGCGAGGATCTTACTCGGTCTGATCGATTTGCTATTTTCAAACTCAACCTGGTCTATGCAATCGGCGCAACAATGCTTCGGCTGAGTGAGAAATATGCGTACACGACCCCCGAGGTAATCATATTCTCTAAGCATTAGATCGGGCGCCGCTTACAAGTTTTAGCGATTCTATACTTCCGCCTTGCAGCATGTTCCCACAATGTGTGAAGCACGATCCATTGAAAATATCGAGGCCATGGTTCTCCTTGTTGTGTATCATCTTCGAACTGCATCCAGTCATGGCATGTGGTACATGATTGGACTTGCTATGCGTACTGCTATCGATCTAGGTCTTCACCGAAAGGCAAATGAGAGCAACATGGATCCTTTCACCACTCAGATGAGACGAAGGCTCTTTTGGACTGTCTACTATTTGGAGCGAGTGGTATCAATGTCTCTCGGTCGCCCGTTCAGTATATCCGATCGTCACATTGATCTTGACCTCCCCCTCGAAGTGGACGACGACATTGAAGATCCGACACTACTCGCAGCACCCCTAGATCCAAACAAAACCACAACCTTGACATTCGCAATTTACCTCTTCAAACTCCGTCGCATCGACTCCCGCATCCAACATAAAATCTACCGCGCCGACCGTCCCCTATCTTCTCTCCGACCAAAAATGGACCCTCTATACCTTGAACTGGAACAATGGAAAGAATCCGCCCTATTACGATTCAGCGGCCCAGATCTCGACTACCCAATGCTGCACTTCAACCGAGCAGTCCGCCTACTAATCCAACCATTCCTCCCCTCCTCCCAATCACAGACCCATACTATCAAATCTGCATCCTGGCCGCAGGAAACATATGCCAATCCCACAAACGCCTCCACCAAACCCTGGAATACGGGCACTCCTTCCTAGCCGTGCAAACCGTCTTCATGGCCGGAATCACCCTCCTCTACGCACTATGGACACACACAGACCAGGTCTGGTCCGTCCGCATGAGCAACGATATCCGCGCTTGCTCAACAGTCCTCTTCGTAATGAGCGAGCGTGCAGCATGGGTCAAGAAATACCGTGACGCCTTCGAGCTGTTAGTCAACGCCGCCATGGAGAAACTGCAGGGTAATGAGACTGCCCGCAATGCCGGAATGGCTGAACTGATGACGGCCCAGTATGGCGTTAATTGGAATCTCTACTACTGCTCCTGGTATGTCAGGTAGCGATAAGTTTCCCCCGGTCAACCCGACCGGGCTGGCTCCTGATACTGTGGGTGCTACGCCACAGGGTTGTCCGGGTGATGACTCTGAGCATGCGGTTAGGATGGCGTTGCAGCTGGCGCCGTGGATTGATCAGGATGAGAGTGATCCGCTGTGGGTGCCGGACTTTGAGACTTTGGAGAACTTGTCTGGGACTTTTTGGAGTCATGGTGATACGAGACTTTTCGATCCTATGTGACATGTTTCGGGTTTTGTACATATATGCGAGAGATGGAAGTTGATAACCTTTTTTTGTTAATATGACAGGTGCCATTCTAAGATTTACCATGGGCGGATTGCCATGGATTTTTGGCGCCATTTGCTTGAGATATAAAGGACAGCTGGAGAGCAGATCGCCCGATGGTCCTGTTGCATATTTCTAAAGGAGTATTCACGTTTATAATATGCTCAAGGGGGTATATCCGTGAACCAGCTTGCAAGATCCGGCAAATCAAATCTTCCAAGGAATCCAAACTCTTCCTGACCCAAGCTCATCTCATCCCAAGTGGTAAAAAGATTAATATCCATGTTAGTGGGTTCATGACGGAGATTGTGTTCGTCCGATATTGGCTCGGTAGGCTGCGACGATAAATCGGGTCGATTCGGTTGTTGATTGCCCCTTTGGTGCAGCTGAGTAGAAACCAACGAGGGATCACCAGGCCGACAAGTAGCTATACGAGAATCAGCTATACCCAGTGAAGACCACTACCTAGCAACGAACCTGAGTAGTTTTGTGTAATATGTTGATGGGTCACCTGCAAGAACTGCAACGAGTTGCGGGCAGACAGACTGAATATAGCCATAAAAGCCAGGATTTCTTCGCACTTGCGCCAACTCTCATCCACGATTTGTGAATCGACTTGCTCCCGGATAGAATGGCAGGAGTATGACATTATCAGGATGAACCCTGCGGTCGATGTGTCTAGTACATGTTAGTTGGTGAGCTAATAACAATGAGCGGAATTGACCACGAACAAAATCCATTGTACCACCATGCATCAGTTACGTTTGTCCGATATGTCTTGTGGACAAGTGAGACCAGGTCTATGGCTGCCATGACGCAGGAGGCGGCACATTTTGAGAAAACAGTGGAGTAGATTATGTTTTTCTCGCCGGGTTGTGAATCAGAGCGGCGTGACGAGCCTGCTCGCTCATCGGAGCAGAGTTGAGTAAACATGGGGCGATATAGTAGGAGCCGAAGGTGAATGAATCTGTTGTTTCCCTTTTGGTTAGGAATTGTTACTGAAAAGAACAGAAAGAGAAGCTACCTCGCACGCAACACATTCTGCTGGCGCTTGAATGTCGACGCATTGCCACCGCCTGAGCGATGCAGCGATGGCTCATCTATCCAGTTTAGGGGCTGGGGAACGCTGGCCTCATAGGCGGCGAGTTTATCGTCGAGCTCCATCAACACATCCAGGCTACAAAGCTTGGAGCTTCGTGGCGAACCGGTGCGAGTGCTATTCGATCGACTCTGCCAGGCGTTATAGACCTCGGATAGAATAGACTCGAGAATCTTGTATAATTCGATGGTCGAAACATAGAATGTCATATATCCCAACTTATGATCACAGGGTTGTCCACTAAGCTCACAAGGATCAGCTTCTTCAGAGTCCGTTCCCATTGCAGGCAGAGGCAACGGTGAGATGTGAGAGGTCATGCTCGGCCTTCCATGTGTCATGCTCACAATCCTATTTGATCAGTTAACTGTGTCTTCAAAAAAAGAATGTAGAGAAACGGTTGCACCAACATGTCCATAATGACACAGCTATGCCAGGTACGCCGTCGTATTTCTGTCTCGAGAGGTTTGTTCGAGGCGTGTGTGGTTGTCTCATGTAACCCGAGTCCTTGACCAGCTCGACATGCGAGTCCAATTGCATTCCAGCACCGATTCGGATAAGGGGTGCTCTGAAGAAGAAGCGAAACAATCAGAAGCGTTTGAACGACGCCGATAGTGCCTATGTCCAGAAGATCAAGATTCACAAATCGCTTTGCACGAAGGAAAAAAGAATAAACCGCAGCCTCCCGGTCCGCGGGCGGAATATCAGAGAAATAGCAGCCAATGGCAAAGATGCAGTTAAGTGCGCAGTGGAAGACAATTGAATTAGGACCGCAATCAAATGCACCCCCGAGTCCAATATTGAGCTGTGGCAACTCGGGCTTGGATGCTTTATCCGACCCCCAAAGATTTTCATACGCTTGCTCAAAACTAGGGCGATGGAAAAAAGGAAATAGACAATGTACTCTGTCCCAGTAACACTCAAGAAGGTGGTCTGCCAGAGATCGAGGCGGCAAGGAGAAGTCGTCGAACCGAAGATCTACCGATGGATGACCTAGATCTCGCCAAATCCCCGTATCGGGGCCCTGGGATCTTGACGACTCACTCTTGCTTTCTCGCAAAGCTGACATGTACGACTGCAGAGGCATCGACTCTCCCGCGAGACGCATAAAAGATGCCACCGAAGAGTTCCCATAGTATTGCTGCTCCCGTGGAGAGTCTGTGCTTGGTTCATCTTCTGCAACAGATATTGCACCCATGGCGGTAACATTACCGTGGGAGTTGAGAGACGGCGAATGATATATACTGCCTGCTCGTGGCCGGGCAGATTCAGGTGACAGATGTGACACATGTGGAGATCTATAGCGCTCAGCTTCCGGTCCATTCCTCTGCGCGGGAAACCTTGGCGGTTGGAAAGTAGGCGTTGAAGACAGAGAAATTTGTCCAGATGGCACAGGGGTGGAACCCAGTCCCAGTAATCCTTCAGCAGCAACAGATGTTCTGGATTCTGCATCCAAGTGATCCAGATCCATATCTTCACCCATATGACTTTGACTTCCAGGTCCCCTGTAATCTCCATCTTGTGAAGGCCCAGGCGGAACAGTAACCCCGCCTTTCGCACATGTCTCTTCAAGCTCCCGAATACGATTATGGAGAATCTTCAGGTATTCATCGTTGCTGGCAGACCTCGCATTATCCAGCTTGTATACACATTGGTCAACGGTATACGAGCGTCGAGCACATGGGCCACAAATTGGCTTTATACCATCGCACCTGACCTTTTTATCTCGGCATGACTCGCAGGCCAAGGCAATCTTACGACGCCTTGGTGGCTCCCGTTTAGTAATTCCACCTTTGGGAGGCATCTGTTTCACAGCGCTTGGTCCCACAGGCCACAGTATTGCTGCCCTATTAGATCGGTGGTCCGGATGGTAACCGAAAGGAATGGTACGTGCTACAGGAACTGCAGACCTGGGGAAGGGAAAAGGGGTGGAACAATCCCGAGGCTGTCCGGAATGGACCCGGAGATATTATCACGTGTCAAACCTTACCCCGCGGAATTAAGTCGAAATAAAACGGAGAAATGGAGAAGTGTGTGCCTGTTTTGTCCTTAAGGTCAAGACTAATGACCCCTGAATTGCTATAATTGGGCAGCTGGTTCCGATTCGTTGGATCGACATCATACGTGGACCCCGGGATGCACCCGATCTGTTTTGTTTCTACGCGGAGACGTTAGGAGAGGAATACTTGACGAACTAAGTACATACTACATCTATGCCTACTTAGGAGTTGAAATGATACATGGAGAAATGCAGTCAGTCGAATCAGCCAATCATTTCACTAGCGGACGTTGCACCCGTAGTGCAGTGTAGATGTGGAGGACGCCGATCCCCCCCAGGTACAATATGCCGGGTGCATTCCGGAATTGACGTAGGGAACCCTGCTGCCTCATTAATGAGACTTGCTTAACGGCATTAATAGAAGCCAATCCCCTTGACTTCCTCTTTATCCTTAATCCAATATCAAGTGCTGTTACATATCGTTGTCTTTCCACAACCCTGATATCGGAACTTCACAACCAGACTCACCAACGAAACCCAAAGTACAACTTCACCTCGATACCACCCGGTACCTGGGTATCTTCCACAAGTCAAAGAACCCAAATGGAAAAAGACAGCCAGACAATTCAAATGGACCATACCCTTTCACACTGCCCCTGGCAAGCCGACAAGCCCCAACCAATCTCCCGAGACCAATGGCCCGCCGAAGAAGGTCTCCAATGGGGTTCAGATCCCAGCTTCTGCTATCACGGCTACTCTAGTCCCATCGGCACATGGACAGAGGAGAGACTTGTGCAGAATCTGATGCGGAACATGGCCAGCTTCTGCACGACCATGGACATTGGCTTCAATATCCCCGAAATCATAGACGAGCCATCTGAGAAGCCTATACTGGATCCGTCAGAACTGAATGGATTCACACTCCCCATGTTCCAGCCCTCGATGGTTCCACAAAACAGAAGATTCTCCGAAACCCCATCCTCGCCATCTTCATCCTCATCGAGCCAAGGCCAGGTTTTCTCTCCGGACAATACTGAATGCACACGACGGGCAAGCTGCGTCAAACCCAGAACTCAGTCTGGACAGAAGAAGAGGAAGTGTGTGCAAAGACCAGGACAGAGATTGTGCCACTGTCGATCGGAAAAGAGAAGAAGAGAGATCATTGGAGAGCGATATAAAGAGCTTTGTCGCATTGTACCGGGGCTTGAGAAACAGTCATTCACAAGGAAATATGTTCTCGAGGGGGCTGCACTGTGGATCCAAAAATTGGTCCAGGGTAACGATGCCCTTCGTCAACAACTTGGGCAGTTGAAGGAACAGGAAAAGTTGAATCAGTTACGGTTATTCCCTATTGAGGAGGATGCAAAGTTGGGTTGCTAGTTCCAGCATTGTTTGTATTTATAACGTATCACAATGACGTGTACTCTACAATGATCATACTATATCCACGCATGTTGACCATCTAATACCCCAGGAACCGGAAATTGATATCGAGAGAGCCCTCTTGTAGGTGGTTAAGCCCAAAAAGGATATCTTGAAATAACAAAGAACTATGACAGCTTTACAGATTTAACACCATAGATTGTGTATCGCATGGCGTTAGGGTTGGACGACTACTAAGTTCTTCGGCATTAAATGATATTGTGCCTTGAGGCTCTTGCACCTCGGCGTCAGAAGGCCTCAGAGCCTCTATGTTGGGGTGTCGCGGAGGCATGACTAGTGTCACGTCGGGGTGTCTCGTCCTTGATAGAGATAGGATTATTACGAATGGAAAAAAGAAAGATGAATGAAAGTAAAAGACTCGCCGGCGTACCGTAAGAGAAGTCTACACGCGGGAGAGATGGTTAGTGCCCGGTGACTAGGAGCTAGGAAGCACGTCGCCCGGCTCAAGCGTGATAAGTACTGTCTCGGTGTGCTGCTAAATAGCTTTCGCACTAGAGAGACGATACTTCAGTCGCCGGAAAACGATGTGGTAAAAGTGTTTTAGATAGAAAGATCAAGGGGGGTAGAATGACAGATATAAGAAGTCAAATCAGATAAAAGTGATGCTCGAGTGTTGATAAGCGGGCTGTCTATTGACTATATGGTCACCCTAAGAAGCCCTAGAGGGCTGATGTGTCAGGTTCGCTAACGACGATGCTGATAGAGATTGTGCAAACCATCTACTCATTCTCCGTCTTTACCTCACAGTACACAGAATTACTCTTCCATTCCAAGACCAAACAATATTATACAAAGCACAACAGAAAAGCATTAATACAAATACAGAATCTACCAAGGAGGCGCAAGGGTAGCAATCCCCTTCCCCAATCTCTGAATCTGCGCAGCATAGTACGTCTACCAAACTCATTAGCAAAGCACCCAAAAGAAAAAAGAAAAAGAAAACCTACACTCTCAGCTCCAGCCCCAATAAGATGCAACGGCAAGAAGCGCGTATACCACGGAACAGGCGCCTTATTCAAAAGCAACTGCGCCTCATCATCACCAACACCCTCATCGAGCAACAGACGCGGGAACTTAGCATCAATAGCCGCAGGCCGCCCAATACCAACAAGATCACAAGCATTATCCCTAATAGCAGCCTCAGCCCCCGCCCGCGAGCGGAACCCACCAGTCAACATAAGAACGAGCTCAGGATGGCGCTGTCGCACCTCCTTCGAGAACTCGAGGAAGAAGGCCTCGCGCGCTGCGGTGCGCGAGGATTTCGGTTCTGTCGCTAGATTGGCTTTGCCGTAGCCCACCATCTTTGGGTCTTCGTAGCTGCCGCCTGAGATTTCCATGAAGTCGAGGCCTGCTTCGGCGAGCAGTGCGATTTGCGTCATTGTTTCTTCGAAGGTTGTGGAGCTGTGGTCGGCTGAGTTGAGCTTTATGCCGATTGCGAAGGTCGTCGGTACGACTTTGCGCGTTTGTGTGATTATTTCTAGGACGAAGCGGGTGCGTTTTTCGGGTGTGCCGCCGTATGCGTCTGTACGGAGGTTTGTCTTCAGGTGGAGTTAGTAGTTGTGTTGATAATGGTAGTTTGGACTGCGTTGGTAGAGAAAAACCGAGTGTCGTACCTTGCCGTTGAGGAATTGATCTAGACAGACGAACCATTAGCACAAAGCTTATCGAGTTATTCATTCAACGGAAAAAGAATACATACCAAGCAAATACCCATGCGCACCATGCAGCTCAATACCCGAAAACCCAGCATCCGCCATTAGCCTCGCGGTATCAACAAATTGACGAATAACCCTTTCAACATCCTGAGTCGTCATCTCCTTCGGCTCAGTCCAAGCAAGATACCCAATCAGCTTCTCGAGGTAGCTATCTCCAACCTTTATGGGCACGGCGCTGGGCGCGAGCGTCTGTGCGAACATGCCGCGGCGGCCTGCGACGCGGAAGGACTGCCGGCCTGGGTGGCAGATTTGGGCTATGGCTGGCGTGCCGTGCTTTTGGCAGGCGTCGGCGTATTTCTTCCATTGCGCGACTAGGGCGCTGTTGGTTTCGCTGTCTTTGTACTCGCTGTGTAGGGCTGGGTCGAAGGGGCTGCCCATGTGGTTTACGTCGACTTGGACGTTTCCTAGTGATTTGTTAGGGTTGGCTTTTTTGGCAATAGTTTAGGTGGGATTAGGGTCGTGGTTAGGGTTTGAAGGGTTGCATATGAGAATGCAAGTTTGAAGTTGGAGTTAGGGCTTTGCTTATGTTGGGGAAGGGACATGGATACATGTATGAAATCGGGTTGAGGGTTTCGCATTTGCCATAGAAGTCTTAACTTCCGTGGTAACATTCGACCTTACCTGTAAGAATACTTCCCCATCCGCCGTCCGACCATTGCTCATATGCATCAACTAGAGGGTCTGTCGGATGGTTATTTTTGGCCAGCAACTCAGCCATTGCGGCCTGAAAGTGCGTTAGATCTTCTTCCCATTTGTGCATAGCCACTAGACGTGACAATATATGTGATTTGTCGTACCTTGCTCAGCCTATTCGGCAAAACTAGCCCACATGGGAGCTTGACGGGGTCTGCGAGAGGAGATGGCATGGTGTATTTGCAGCTTCGTATGCAATCGATATATACAGTGAAAAATGTGCAGTCTAATGCAGTTGGCGATGTAGATATTCAAGTCCAATGGATATAAAATACGCTGTCAATGAAGTTAGTCTCAATCTCTCGGAATCGAAGGGCAGACATACCTCTATACCACAAAACCTGAAGAAAACTACTAGGAATAACCAGATACCTCAGGATTTATAATAATAAAGTCAAGATTTATAATGATACCCATTTGCTTTCAAACCCTCCTTAAATATCGGATAGATTGATCTCCCGGTCTTGTGGGGTCTCCAGGGCCGAGGTTCCACGTTCTTCAACGTGGATTGGCAGAATCGGGGAGTTGGATTCATCCGGGTTATTTGACCAGCGAGGATCGCCATTATTATTAACTTAGAAGGGAAGATGTTGCAATATATGGACGTCCATAGATGTCAGACTTTTTGTCCGAATAATCGGACGAAAATGAGCCCATACACAAACTGAATTGTAGGATAATATCCAAGTTAAAAGGATCTATGGATAACAGGATAGTCTTAATAATTTTAAAATTTGTTCATTCATATGGCAATGGCAGCTAAATACTATCCCAAGATGCTAAGACCTTCAAAATGCGAGCGAAAAACAAAACAAGCGCTGGGTATTCAATCGGGGGCAAAAAAGTTCGTGTCCAACCCGAAAATAGGCAAAGAAGAAAAAGGGAAACGCGCTCGAAACCAACAAAAAGGGGGAAATATGAAAAGTCAAAAGTGACATGCGAGTCCATCACGCAGTGATCCTAAGCGCTGACAGATTAGAACAGATGTTCTTTTCTTTTGTAAAATGCAGTATGCAAAACCGAGAAGAAGAAAAAGAAAAGAAAAAGATCAGATCTTACAACTTGGCATTCTTCTCCTCCGTCGGAGAGCCACTCGCCGTCATGGGGGGGCGAGATTGTTCCCAGACTGGAGAGGAGGTGACCGACCTCACGCTCCAGAGCGCGGACCTCAGTGTGAGGGTCATACATGCGGGCCTTGATCCAGTTGTCCAGCTCGACGTCGCTCAGAGAGCGGAGCGAGATCTCGCGGTCAACCTTGTCCTCCTGGGCAGCGCGCATCACCTTGCGGGTGACGACGACGCTGACCTCGCGGATGCGGGTGATGTCGGGGTAGAGCAGGCCACGCTCGAGCTCCTCGCCATTGAGAGCGGTGGAGAGAGCCTCGCCGGAGGCGTAGATCATGCTGTCTGTGACGCGGACGGCCTTGGACAGGATGCTGCCGAGGCCGATACCGGGGAAGACGTACATGTTGTTGCCCTGGCCGGGGTAGTAGGTGCGGGTCTCGCCGGCGGAGTTGGTGAAGGTGCAGTTGGGGAAGGGGGAGCCGGAGGCGAAGAGGCAGCGGCCGTCGGTGTTGGCGACGGCGGTCTCGAAGTCACACTCGGACTTGGAAGAGGGGTTGGAGAGGGGAAAGATGAGAGGGGCGGTGTTCCAGTCGGCCATCTTGCGCAGGATCTCCGGGGTGAAGACGCCGCCCATGGTGGAGAGACCCATCAGGATGGAGGGCTTGACGTAGTCGACGACCTCGTCGAGAGTCTTGTACTGCTCGCCGTTGTTGTCACGGCGGGCGAAGTAGACCTTGTGGTCGGCGAGCTTATCGCCGCGGTCAGCGGTGACAAGACCCTTGGTGTCGACGAGGTAGAAGCAGTTGCGGGCTTCGTCCTCGGTCATGCCTTCGCGCATGAAGAACTCGACAATCTGACGGGCAACACCGACACCGGCGCTGCCGGCGCCGAAGAACACGGCACGATGGTCCTTGCAGGGCAGACCGGAGCGCTTGACAGCGTTGATGACACCGCCAAGGATGACAGCGCCAGTACCCTGGATGTCATCGTTGAAGCAGGTGTACATGTCACGGTACCGCTCAAGAGCAGGGAAGGGGTTCTTGAAATCCTCGAATTGGATGACGATACTATAGAAGCTTCGTTAGTCATGGTCATGGTTGCTATATGGAGGATCACCCGAAAGGCATGTGAGAATGAGCCACTTACCCAGGCCAGCGCTCGGTAAGAGCTGCCATCAGCTCGTCCAAGAATTCCCGCTCCTCCTCGGGTGAGACCTTGTCACGACGGCTGCCCATGTACAGCGGGTCTTCCCGGAGGGCCTTGTTACCAGTACCCAGGTCAAGAGTCAGAGGCAGGGTGGCCTCGGGACGGATACCCGCACAGGCGGTGTAAAGCGCCAACTTGCCAATGGGGATACCCATGCCGTTGATGCCCAGATCACCCAACCCGAGGATTCGGGAGCCATCGGTGATACATGTGATCTCGACATTAGACTCGGGCCAATTGGCGATGACCGAAGCCAGATTTCCGCGATCTTCCCAGCTCAGGTACATACCTAAAACGAGCGTTAGCGTCTCCGGTTCTAATTCGTGTGCGGAGAAATTGCCAACTGCGGAGAAACATGACAATTTGACTGCGGAGAAGATAATCAAGCAGTCTTCGTTGGTACGTACCTTCGGGCTGTTGGTAGATCTCGGACCACTTCTGGCAGGCCTCGCCCACCACTGGGGTATAGATCAGGGGGGTCATTTCCTGCAGGGTAGATTATGGTTAATTTTCGTCTCCCCAAGATTCCCCGGTCCAATCACATGTCTCGGTGCTCAACGTACCCTGAGGTGGTCTGTCACCAGACGGTAGAATAGGTGGACATTGTTCTTGCGCAGAGTGCTGAGGTAGAGGAATTTATCGATAGGGGTATTCTTCAGACCCAGCTGTGCCAGGCAGCGGGCCTTTTGTGTCTCGTAGCCTTCGGCGCGAGGAGGAGTGAGGCCGTAGGTGCGCAGGTACTTGCGGATATATGAAGGGTTGGCGGTGTCATAGTTGGCATCACTAAAGGGCAATTGAGATTAGTGACTGCTGTCTTCGTCGCAAGCTTGAGTTGGATGAGCTGATCTCGACTTACGCAGGCGAGGTGTGGTTCACAAAAGGAGCCGGGGTGGCATGCACCGTCCGGTTCTGTTGAGTGGGCAGTAAAGGGTATCGAGCCATGATGGACTGAGAAGACTTCGAGTTTGGGGTAGAAGCAGAATGATAGAAAGATTTAAAAGATTTTGGAGCAGATGCGAGCCTGTTTTTATGTACACGAGACAACATGCTAAATTTGCCCTGAGACGTTCGTGCGCACATCGTCCAGGACATTCCGAGCGGACGATGACCAGATAATTAACCGGGACCGCGTGTCGAGGCAACACGGTATAGTAAAAAAGGAGTCATGATTTGAAGTCGGGAAGAGTCGGACGAAGGAGAGGGTCACGACCCATGTGGATTCATTTTCGGTGTTGACAGCGAACCGTTGTGCATGAAAGCCCTTCTGGAATCTGGATCCCTCCAAAAGCTCCTTTTTTTTTTAATTTTTAATTTTTAATTTCTTTTCTTTTGTTCGGGAAGTAGATCCAGCAAGAAGAGGAGTATCGCCGTGTGGAGACGGCGGGCGCCGACTCCGACAAATGCGGAGACACAGTCAAATCAGTGTTGAATATGGCATTGAAAGGGCATTCGGGAATTGAAGACATATAATTTTACATGGAAATTACATGGATGATCAGTGCGGGATTTAATCCTCATTCCAGCATTACGCAGGGAGCACAGATTATACTCCCGTTCCTACACGATAAAATGATGTTGGGGATGTGAGGGGATAATTGAAAATTGGAGTATTCGGAGTTGAAATCGACAATTTACACGGTAGAACTCGAACTGCCCAGGTGGTGATGACAGCTACCAAGTAGAATTGTGAATAAAGAAAGACTGTAACCTGATTGGCTGAAAAAGCCGGGGAGGAAAACGCCTTGGGTATACGCTAGTCCATTTTAGGTTCCCTGACTCCACCCCAATCCACAGCTACGAGCTCCCAGAGCCGCAGAGAGTGCCGAAGTGGAGTGAAGCTATACCCTAATTAATTCTATTCGGTGTTTCCTTCTTTTTTTTTTTCTGATTTATTTTAGATTTTCATTTTGGACTTTAGCCTCTTCAAAAGGCTACGTATTGGAAAGTTGATCGGGAAAGTAATTGTATGTCGGAGGCCGGCGACGGAGACTGCCGCCATTGAATATCACACGAACATAAGTATATTTTTATGTACGGAGTATGTTGTATAGATAGGAAAGTAACATTCGTAGGGAGCTCCGATCGGATGGGCTTTCCGGTGAGACTTTTTGGCCTCTGTTTCGAGTCCGCCGCGTTGGCGATGATATTCGTCTTGTGAATGGCTCTCGGTCGCCGACAGAAAGATTTTCGATTACATATTCTCCAGCACGGTTGCGTTATTTTTTCCTTTTTGCCCCTTCAATTCGAATATTCCATTGTCAGGTCTGGAACCACATCCACTTCAGCTTTGTCGGAAGAAAAACAATTCGGAATCAAGGGATTTCATATCCCGGCACCGATTGGGCCCCTTGTCCGGGTAGGGAGCTCTGTGTAAGGCATGAAGCTTCGATTAATAATTGTTTTATTCCTATGCTCTGCTCTACTGCGTACATATCAAATACATATCTCCGAACTCATCAGAGCTCCTACAGTTCCCAACGTTAGGGGCTTAGAAGGACTTGGCGATTTCCCACATGTACGGAGTACATCGTAGAATGTGAGTGAGCTCATCCGAGATTGGACGTATCATTCTCGAATTGCATGAGGCATATATGTACATTTTTATTGCTTTTGTCCCCTTTCTTCCGCAGATCAGGGTCTCTCCCTGTCAATAATTACGTTAAAACGCGCAGAATGGATAAATCGACGATCAAATGAAGTAAACATTGAAATAAGCCCGATCTACTTGGAGCTATTGCCATGGTTGCATAAAGGCTCCGATAAATGGCCCCGGCTAAATCCATAGCTTTCCCCACGATCATCGACTTCTTTACTATGTACATCGATGGCTTCAATTACTTCAATTACTTTGGAGCTTCAAGTCTCTTGAATCATTTATTAATGAGTAAATAAGCATAATCAAGAAACATCCCGTATTTAATGTACAATGTACCCAAACACCAAAATAACAAGAACAAACATTTACGTTGCACCTGAGTGATGTGTCGTCATGTGCCTAAAACAGGTTCCCAAGCTTAACTCATCCCTACGTAGGACTTCAACCTTCATTCAGCTTCATCCCCAAACATTACAGTTATCTCACTCGGTCCAATAGGGCCTTATTCAATATGCCCTCCGAGACTGAACCACTCCTCCCTCGCTACGAGGATGACACCTCCCGTCAGCGACGCCTCCACCAAAAGCTACATAGCTACCAGATGATCCGCGCCATCTCTGAGGGGTACATGCCAACAACCGAACAGACCATCGCCAACCTGCGTACCCTTCTGGCTTCTGACGTCCTCAACCTGCGCAATCAGGACATTGGCAGCGTCGGTCGCCAACTAGTGCGGGACAGTCGACTGTGGATCCAGGTCTTTATCGAATTTCTGGAACAGAAGAACGGCCAAGACCAGCTCCAGCAATTCCTGTGGCGCCTGGCCCGTTCACGTGTCGAGGTGGATAGCGAGAGGGTTTCGAGACAGGCCACCCACGTGAAGGCGCGGGCAGATACTAAAGCTGGTGGGTCGCGCATTTCCCCCCTCTGCAACTCCCCAGGTTCCGGGCCTTGGCACATGCAAATTACAAAAAACTGATGATCGTTTGCTAATCCCTGCGCGTAGCATATGACAGCTTCCGCACCGTCGGTGGTCTGCTTCTGACTAATGCCGATTTCCGTCTTTTCGTCGATGATATCGTTACCGTTGGCCGCCAGATCTTCGCTGATACCGCTGACTCCCTCGCTGAATCTTCCAAGAGAGTTGCCGAACAAGCCAAACCGTCCGAGGAAGAAGAGCAGGCTCTACAGGGGGCCGGTGCCGATGAGGGGCACGCGCTATCGAAGGCCGAGGTGAAGGAGGAAGCCGCACATGTTGCGGATGCGGCCGGGGAAGGGATCGCTCAGACAAGTCATGATGCTGTAAAGAGCGCTAAGGAGCACCTGTCAGGCAGAGAGAGGGACACCTTGCTGTTCCGGTTGAAACAGGCGGTGCAAAGGCTCCGGGAGAGGACGGACTACTCTGATTCGGTGTCGACACTTACTCAATTGATAGCACGCTATGCTAGGATCTACGCGGATGTAGCGGAGAATACTGCCTCGGTCGCTCAAGAAGAGCTGGGAGTCAATGATGACCTCAGGCGGGCGGTCGACGAATTCTGGATTCTCTTGCGGTCATTCGGTAGCGCAGAAGAGTGGGATCGGCTGCAGGAGAAGTTCCACAATGTTTTGCGCCATGCAAACAAAGATCCCGAGTTTGATAATCTACTCAAAGAGGTTGGGACTTCGTTGCATGACATGCTCATCAACCCCGAGTTCTTCGACTCGGCACCGCAGAAGCTCGATGAACTCAAACAACACTCCGGCAAAGTAAGCTCGGAGACCGGCCTACGAAAGGATATGGACGATTTCCTCGCCCAGACCAAACGTACACTTAGAACTGTGCCCGAAGACTCAGCCGTCTCCAAGTTAACCAATGCTACTAAGAAGATCTATCAGGACGCGTGTGGTGCATACAACGACAAGAAGGCCGACCTTCCAGCAGACCTGGTGAATGTCTTCTTCCCGGTGCTTCTCCGAACACTCCAATACATCCCAATCCCTCGCCTGGAAATCTCTGCTCCAGAAATGGACCTCCTCCTCGAGAACCTAGTCCTTGAACCCGGGCACACAGTAAACTTCTCCTCCTTCCTCCCCTACCGCATGCATCTCCTCACTCGCAACGACATCGACGTGGTGAAAACCCACTCCAAGCGCACAGAAACACTCGTGAAAACAGCCTTCACAGTCACCGTCCAAGGCCTAAACATCAGCGCCGAAGAGTTCGGCTACTGGTTCCGCGCCCACACAGGCTTCTTCCACCTGAAGGACGAAGGCATAGCAAGTTTCTACCTAGACCGCCGCGGTATCGACATCTCGCTAGATATCGAAGTCGGCCGCGAGCGCCTGGAGCATATCTTCTGCTTGCGCGGTGTTCGCGTCTGCATCCACAAACTCGACTACACAGTCAAGCGCAGCAAGTGGAGATTCCTCGTCTGGCTGACCAAGCCATTCCTGAAACATCTTGTGCGGCGCGTTCTGGAGAAGAAGATTGCAGAGGAGATTGTTGCAGCGACGTTCGCGCTGAATCGCGAGCTAGTCTTTGCCCGTGAACGGCTGCGTGCTACGCGCATCGCTAATCCACAGGACCTGGCGACCTTTGTGCGGGCTGTCCTCGCGCGCCTTAAACCCGCTGATTCGGATGTCGAGGCTAGGATTGGCATTGAGCCGCAGGGTGTCTTTAAGGGTATTTATGCTCCCGGCAGTATTGTCAAGACCTGGAATGAGGAAGCTACACGCGCGCAGGAGGCTATTGAGGAGGGAGATGAGACGCAGGGGCTTGGCCATACCTGGCATAATGATATCTTTAATGTGGCTGGACGACACTGATTGCATTTCTTATCTGATTTGGGAGTTTGGGGATGTTAGCGTGTTTATGATTCTATGATGGATGTCAGCCCGTGCTTGATGGTTTTCGTTTTTCGTACTAGTGCTCATGTCTTCGTTTTTATTGCGGAATGATTTACCGAATTAAGAGCTAATGGAGCCTAATGACGCTGTAAGGTAGGTCTTCTACCCGGTTAGGAAACAAAACCCTCCGCTCTTCGGATTACAGCAAGGCAAAACCATACACAGCTGCACCATATGACTAAAGACCCCTTTAATGATAATCCCTAATTGAATGTACTAATGCTAAATCAAATCCTTCTCGTTTACTCTAAATCACTTATTGTGTTATTGCTTATTTCCCAAGCACGCAGTCTTAATCTCAATCTGTACTCTACCACGTGATCCGGCTAAACATTGTTCCTGTTTTAGGCCACCTAATGTAGATCTAGAATAACGAAGCCGCGGAGCCAACACCTCCAATCTCCAATTCTTTACTCTCTGGCACAAAGCTCGGTGGAGGAGAACAACAGTGAACCGGCAATCGCATACTCTATGTCGAATAATTAATCATCAAGAATCTACCAAAACCCCAGCTCGTCGAAGCTTCAATTACCTACATACCTCGGTCTACACGAACACAAAAGCTCCACATCTCCCCGAGCGCACGAGCAGCTGCTCGCGCAGCTCCGCTAAAATGCAATTATTACGACTCCTAGTCGCGGTAGCCGTGGTGCTATTCTCCGTCGTTGTAATCGCCGCCGAGGACTACTACAAGGTGCTTGGACTCGCGAAGTCCGCATCAGAGAGGGACATCAAGCGCGCATACAGAACACTAAGCAAGAAATACCACCCCGACAAGAACCCGTGAGTGCAGCCACTATTCTCTTCTATCCCTCGATATTTTCTCAAATCTCTACCTGGCTCCACACATGGTCCACATTACACCCGCAAGGCAATTGCTAACCCACCTAGTGGCGATGATACGGCGCGCGAGAAATTCGTCGAAATAGCGGAAGCCTACGACGTTCTCTCGACCAGCGCGCTGCGCAAAGTATACGACCAATACGGACACGACGGGGTAGAGCAGCACCGCAAGGGCCAAGCGGCCGGCGGCAGCCACGACCCATTCGACCTGTTCTCGCGGTTCTTCGGTGGAGGCGGACATTCCGGCCACGCGCCTGGACACCGTCGTGGACCGGATATGGAGGTGCGGGCGGCGCTGCCGTTGCGGGATTTCTATAATGGGCGCGAGATCAACTTCCTCGTTGAGAAGCAGCAGATTTGTGATTCGTGTGAGGGGACGGGATCGAAGGATCGACAGGTTGTTACTTGTGATCGGTGCTCGGGGCGTGGTATGGTTATTCAGAAACATATGCTTGCGCCGGGGATGTTCCAGCAGGTGCAGATGCAGTGTGATAAGTGTCATGGGCAGGGGAAGAAGATTAAGAATCCTTGTCCTGTTTGTCATGGGAGCCGGGTTGTTAGGAATGAGGTTGAGACCAGTGCGACTATTGAGCCGGGGATGGGCAAGGGGACTAGGCTTGTGTTTGAGAATGAGGCTGATGAGAGTCCGGATTGGATCGCTGGTGATTTGATTGTCGTTTTGGATGAGAAGGAGCCTGAGCTTGGGACGTCGGAGGAGGAGAAGACGGATGGGACGTTCTTCCGGCGGAAGGGGAAGGATCTTTTCTGGAAGGAGACTCTTTCGCTGCGTGAGGCGTGGATGGGTGGTTGGACTCGCAATCTTACACACCTTGATGGTCATGTTGTTCGTCTTGGACGTGGACGTGGTGAAGTCGTGCAACCCTTGGCTGTTGAGACTATTGCCGGGGAGGGCATGCCGCATTACTCCGAGGGTCACTTACATGATCACCATGATGAGAATGATGAGGCGGGTAATCTGTTCGTTGAGTATACTGTTATCCTACCGGATCAGATGGAGAGCGGGATGGAGAAGGACTTCCATGCTCTTTGGGAGAAGTGGCGCAAGAAGATTGGAGTTGATTTGGCGAAGGATTCTGGGCGACCGGTTGTCTCTCCGCCGGCGGAGGATAAGGATGAGTTGTGATGATTACATTTCCAAGCCTTGTTATTTTTGATTCCCTTTTCCCTTCGTGGTCATTGTATATTGATTGCATCTGTTGACTTGCGTGCATTTTAAGGCTATGGACTGGATTAGATTAGACCCTTGGCTTGTATTGAAAAGTTGGATACGATATACAATAGACCCTGCCTTAATTCTACAAGGTAGGGGAAGAGAGGACTACTTTTCTCGAGTAGAGTAGAGTATTTGTAAAAAGATAGCCCAATTGGCCCGGCAATTGCATTTGAACTTTGTCGGCATACACTAAAGCCCAATACGGACTTCCCCGTAGACTCGTTTAAGTGGCGTCAATCGACACACGTGGGACCAGGATACTGTCCACGTCGGCTCAATGCCAGATGGAGATCGGCGATCTGTCAGATCCATTGAATTCAGTCCCCAATGCACGAAACTCCAGATTCCGATTCCACCGAACACTGTTTGGTCCCGATGCATACATCTCACATGCTGGGTTCAGCGGCGCAGGATGTAAACAAAGAAAGACAGGGTGGGCAGCGCATAGATCTAGAGCGATGGTCTAACTGGAAATAGGCCTTGGGGGGCGGGGGCAAGGCAGGGGTAAGGGAGTCTTGGACAGGGATTGGATGTTGTAGCGAATAGGCTTGGTTTGCTTTGAACTACACGCATAACACACTTCCTTGACCGTCATTTCATGTTCGTGTCGGGTCGTTTGAAGGTTCGGCTAGGAGCTCTCTCCATGTGCAAACAGTCTAGAAGCATCGACTCCTCGGGTAACGGCACTGTTTGGATTTTGTAGAGTTGGGGAAGACGGTGTTTCTGTTTATTGCAATCGGATGTGGTTTACTTTAGAGGGTTTAGTCTACAGAGTACTGTTTATGTTATGGGCTTCATCTTACATCGCATATATATCTTCAAGAAATATCCAGATAAAGACATATAACGGAAACACACGTGGTTCTTTTACCACAATAGATTCCAGTTTCCGGATTGAATATCCATATCTCCCCAGGGCTTCATGGGAATAAAGAGCAACCAATATCTCAAGTTTTCACCCAGGAAGCCAAAGCCGAAATTGGAATTTCTCTGTAAACCCTTTTCCACACCATACAAAGGAGATATTCCCAAAAATAAGCTACAACCCGTTGGATTTCAACCTATCGGATAGATAGGCTGTCAATTTACAATATGTAGGCAAGGATAGACATACTAGATTAGACTACAATACAAAGTGCTTACTATCAGGAAGGATCAGCTTTCCAGGAAATGATTTGCCGACATGGCATCCCAAACTATAATTTAGCGCGTCTATACCTAGATAACCCCTATATTGTATGCCAGATATAGTATGGGTATCCACCACCCTGTCCATAATTTTGGGAAAACCTAATATACGAGACTATGATAGACCGAATGGAAAAATTAGCCAATGCATACCGTCCACGTTGCGGGGACCGCGCCTAGATACAGCTCTAAGAAAACTTAAAGGACAGGCTAAAGGCACGCAGATCCGGAACTTAGGCCGGCAGACGCGGGTTTCCACCCGGGGCGATAGTTTCACGTTATGATAGGCACTGTTAGGTTGCCCACATGGAAGCAAAAAAGCACTCATGATCATCCTTCCAAAAAGGATTGGTCAATTACGTCTCCACATCCATAGTTCGATAGATTCATGTACGTCGTAATATCTCCTTTCATGGGGCTTCGTGTAGTCTGCACAGTGCATCAAAGAAAGCTACGAGGATTCCTTTGACAGCTGAAGTTGTGGAGCCCTTGGATCGCGAGATTATGCTCTCTATTCACGTTGCTGGGGCTTGTCTCCTTCCTTAACCAGAAACGCCCCGGGAGTTGAGGAGATCCAAACAGATAGATTGGCCATAGCGAGTTGCGGTGTGGGATTGTGGTGGTTTGATTTACTGCTTAGTACTTGGATTTTAAGATTCTTACGAGTATTTGTTGCTAGCAGGGTTGTGTTATAGCCCCCTAATGTCAAAGTAAACTGGATACATCAACTTATAACCATCTTGCTTTTCCGTTCGACTAGCCATACAGCTTGGAATAAATGAAGGAGTATAATAATGGTATCTACTATCATATAACTTATGTTGACTATAAGCCTATATTAACCCCGGGCTGATCTGCTGCAGATACATCGGGGAAATATGCTGTAAGACGGCTGTTGTGACTTTAATCTTTCATGGAACCTTGGAAGCTTCTAGGGCAAACAGGCGAATGGGCAACTCGTATCGATCTAGTCCTAATATCCTGGTAACCAATCAGCAGTGCATATTTTAGCATTTTGACGCAAAGAAAAGCCTCAAACCCGAATTTGACAGCGATCGACAAACGTCCATGTGCTACAAGCTATACTAACGGCAATGCATATCCCCGCTGGCCCAGTACCTCGGATTGGATGGCTGTGCACCCGGTCTTGGTTCAGTATGTATACCTACGTAGGTAGGGTTTGTATATATGTAGCCATCTACATCTGGAAATGTCTACATACGCCTCATTCTTGGCATATGAAACGTATGGCCTCCAAAAATTGGTGCTTTTTGGCTTAATTGAGAGAATATTCATGAGACAATGACTCACTTGGAATATTATTACATGAATACATCATCCTTTTCAAGATACACCCCTGTATAGGCCAATCATGTGTATAGATTGTATAGATTTGCTGTCCACCGTTGAAAGTACGTACAAAGTATATACAGGAATAACAGCCATGGAAGCCCTTGGTATTCCAAGTACCAACGGGCCTGCTATCCACTTTTTCAATGAACGCAATCAAAATAGGAAGCTTGCGAAGATCCATGCCCACCGCCAGACTGCCAACCTCGGGTTCCCAAGTGCTTTGGGCTCCTTCGGGAATCCTGTTTCTCTTAGCTTCATATGCATTTACTTGTATGGTTCAGCGTCGAGGTTGGTATATGAGGGAGGGGGTACGCAGTGGTTTGCTATCAAAATCTCATCTCACCTCGATCCTCAATCATCTTATACTATCACTCTATCTTCACTTTATCCCAACCTTGACTCTTTCAGTGTCCATACCTTCCTCTTTATACTTCCTCTTTATACTTCCTCTTTATATTTCCTCTTTATACCTCCTTCTTCATCTACTCCCCATCTCTTCTAAACTCGGACCTATTGCCATATCAAGGATCCCTTTTGGTATCGGAAGATGAGTCCTCTCTCACTAGCAAGCGGCCCTAGCAGCGATGGAGCCATACCTCCTGATGCTCTTGAAGCCATCGCTATCGTTGGCCTAGCCACTCGCTTTCCACAGCAAGTAAAAACCACCGAGAGCCTGTGGGATATTCTCCTACTGGCCCGCTCGACGTGGTCATCGATACCCAAAGAACGCTTCAACTCGGACGCCTTCTATCATCCGGACCCCGAGCATGGTGGAACAGTGAGTTATATCCGAACCATGACAGACCAATATCACCATGAGAAATAATTGGTTAACTGATATCTATCTGTAGTTTCATGTTCAAGGAGGACACTATCTCTCAGAAGACCCTGCCTACTTCGATGGGTCCTTCTTCAACATCACCAAGAATGAGCTCTTGACATTGGACCCCCAACAGCGGTTAGTACTGGAAAATGTTTATCACGCCTTGGAAAATGCAGGCATTCCATTGACCAGTGCTGTTGGCTCCAACACATCGGTCTTTGTCAGTGGATTCAACCATGACTACCTGGGTATCCTCAATTCAGACCCAGAAACCACTTTAAAATACAAGCCCACAGGTGTCACCAATGCCATTCTGTCTAACCGTGTCAGCTGGTTCTTTGACTTCAAAGGACCTAGCATGACCATTGACACGGCTTGTTCTAGCAGCTTGGTGGCGCTGCATCTTGCTGTTCAGAGCTTACGTGCCAGAGAGACGAACATGGTACGTTATCCGTCTTGACACTGATATGCCCATGCTAATATATTGATGATCATTAAGGCTGTCGTCAGTGGTGTGAGTATTCTTGAAAATCCCGTGGAAACCATCGGCATGAGCCACCATGGTTTGCTGGGACCTCAAGGACGATCTTTCAGCTTCGACTCCCGTGCCGAAGGCTATGCACGAGGCGAAGGCGTGGGCACAGTGGTAGTGAAGCCTTTGAGTGCCGCTATCAGAGATGGAGATACCATTCGTGCGGTTATTCGGGAGACCGGAGTCAACCAGGATGGCCGCACGCCAGGAATCACTGTCCCCAGCGCAGATGCCCAAGAAAGATTAATCCGTGAGGTCTACTGGAGAGCAGGTCTGGATCTCGAGCACACAAGATTTGTTGAAGCCCATGGCACGGGGACAAGCACCGGTGACCCAATCGAAGCGGGTGCTCTTGCGAAAGCATTCAAATGTCAGCGAGAGACTCCGCTTTACGTCGGGGCGATCAAGTCTTCCATTGGGCATCTGGAAGGTGGCTCAGGTGTGGCAAGCGTTATCAGATCCATTCTGACCCTTGAGTCTGGGATCATACCTGCAAACTTTGGTATGAAACAGACGAATCCCTCCATTCCTGCAGCGGACTGGAACATTGCATTCCCTACCGAGGCTCTTCCGTGGCCATCGCCAGGGCTGCGAAGAGTGTCAGTCAACTCATTTGGAATTGGTGGCACCAATGCTCACTGCATTCTTGATGACGCTTACCACTATCTCAATGACCGCAGTCTTAAATGTGCCCATCGCACCACATCTACTGTTCCAACAATCCAGAAAATCAAGAGCCGGCTCTTGGCCCTGTCTCGATCAGGAACAGAGCCAAATCATCTCGTGAGGGATTCATTTGATGATAGCGATCACTCTGGGAATGATGATACCTTTATGGACACACCCACAAGCGATGGCTTTTGTGCATCACCCACCTTCACATCATCTACATACACCAGCTTGGTCGAGAAACCGAAAGTATTCTTGCTCTCGGCTTTCGACGAAGATGGCGTCAAGCGGAACGCAGCTGAATTCGCCAAATACTTGAATCGGAGAACGACGCAGTCGGTTCTCCATGATAATCTCCTCGATGATCTCTCCTTTACCCTGTCAAAGAAACGATCCCAGTTTCCCTGGAAGAGTTTCGTCATGGCAGCCTCAGTCAAAGAGCTCGCATGGAACCTGTCGGAATCGAATTTTGCCAAGCCAACCAGAACCGCCAGAGTGCCAGAGGTTGAATTTGTTTTCACTGGCCAGGGAGCTCAATACCAGGCCATGGGCCGAGAGCTCATGGTCTACCCTGTTTTCCAAGAATCTGTGGAGGATGCATCGGACTATATCCGCCGACTCGGTAGTCCGTGGTCATTACTTGGTAATCATTTGATGAGCCAGTTTATCTGAATGCACTCGACTAACGTATTACAGACGAGCTCTTGACTGAGAGAGAGTCACCCCGAGTTAACTTGCCCGAGATCGCTCATCCATTGTGCACAGTGTTGCAAATTGCGCTCGTGGATCTCCTGGCCAGTTGGGAAATCTTCCCAAAACGTGTAACGGGTCACTCATCCGGTGAGATAGCTGCCGCTTACTGCTCTGGCAAACTGTCCCGTGAAGGCGCCTGGAAGGTTGCATACTACCGTGGATACGTATCATCCAAGCAGCTTTCTGCAAATGGAGCGATGATGGCCGTGGGTCTAGGCGCATCGCAACTGCAGCCCTATCTGGACTCTGTGAAGGAAAAGAACACCGGAGAGCTCATTATCGCCTGCCGCAACAGTCCCAAGAACAACACTGTGTCTGGAGACGACGCTATCATTGACTGTCTCAAGAGTCTTCTTGATGCCGATGGCATCTTTGCTCGAAAGTTGAACGTCAAGAATGCCTACCACTCGGCGCACATGTATGCGATTGCTCAGGATTATCTTCGCCTGATGGGAACACTCCCTTGTGGAAGACGTCTCGCAGCTCCACACCAGGTGCATATGTTTTCGACTGTCACAGGAAAGCAAGTCAAAGAGGAAAATCTGCCTGCTCAGTACTGGGTGGATAATATGGTGTCACCTGTTCTTTTCACAAGCGGTTTGGTTGCAATGACCTCGGACCCAGATTCCGGCCGTGGGACGACCGATTCAGCGGATTCGCTGCGCCTTCTTGTGGAGATAGGGCCTCACTCAACCCTGCAGAGTGCGATCAAAGAGACACTGGCTTCGAAGAGCCCCAAGTTAGAATTCAAGTACCTGGCCGTCCTTAAAAGGACAGATCACAGCCTCAGCACTCTGCTCACTACAGTCGGCTTCCTAGCTTCGAGTGGATGTGAACTGGATCTCCATGCTGTGAATCAAGCCTCTCATTCTAAGGCAAAAAGGCGGCCCAGTCTGTTGGTGGACCTGCCACCATACAGCTTCAAGCACACCGAGAAGATTCTCTTTGAGAGTCGACTGAGCAAGAATCTTCGAACTCGAAAGTTCCCCCGTCATGACCTCTTTGGTGCACCAATCACGGATTGGAATCCTACTGCTCCCAGATGGAGACATTTTGTCCGCTTGAACGAGAACCCCTGGCTAAGGGATCATATGGTAAGTCCAAAATTGCTATAAGATAGCTTCACTTGTTAACATGGCATAGGTCACTGGCAACTACGTCTACCCTGGCGTAGGCTATTTGATAATGGCAATTGAAGCATCGAGGCGGTTGACCGACGAGGCAAAGGTCAGTGGCTTCCAACTGCGAAAAGTCAACATCCGAAGAGCCTTGATTATACCCGATACCAAAGAAGGAATTGAAGTCTCCTTGACAATGGCAACTGTCGAAGACTCGGCATCATCGCGAACGTGGCGGCGGTTTCAGATAACTTCCTACAATGCATCGAGCGACGAGTGGACAGAACACTGCACTGGTCACATCACCGTTGACCACGAAACAGCTGCTGACCCAGTGGACAATGGTCGTGAAGCAGAAGAAGAAAGCCGAGCATGGGAATCCGAACATTTCAGCGCAAATGAGACATGCACCAAATCCATGGCCTTTAAATCCACATACAACAACCTCCAGACATCCGGCCTCAATTTCGGTCCTCTGTTCCGAAACCTCGCAGACGTCCGCGCAAGTGGATGTGGGCTTGGTAAGGTTGTTGGATCAGTGACGGTCCCGGACATTGCACAGTCCATGCCAAAGCAGTATCTACATTCTCATCTCATACACCCTGCCACAATGGATAGCATGATCCACTTGATGATTGCGGCTGTTCTTGACTTTACCAGAAAGCCCACCCTGGATCAAATCAGATTGCCGACTTTCATACGCGATGTTTGGGTTTCAGCGGATCTGAATTCAGCACCAACGCACAAATTTACGGGACATGCAACCGTGTCTATGGCGGGATCTGATAAATTCGAGGGCCAGATTCAAATGCTCGACCAGGGAACAAACACGCACCGCATCCGCATGGACGGTATCGAGCTCACTCCACTGGAGTCTGGCCTTGCTGAGAATAGTGAGCGCAAACTGTGCAGCGCGATTGAATACAAGCCCGACATCCATTTCCTCGACTCAAAATCAGCCTGCGCACTGACTTCCATCGATGATACTGATGACACCGAGGCTCTGTACTGGGTGAAGCGTCTTCAGCTTGCAACGATGCTCTACGTTATGGATGCACTGGAGGAGCTCGAGGACATCGATGTTATGAAAGTCGATTTACATATGCGAAGATTCTTTGATTGGATGGAGCATGTGCAAACGATGCTCAAGCGCGATGAAATAATCCACCTTCCCTACAGCGAGTTCCTGGAGATTGCTCAAGACGAGGCTCTCAAGGAAGCTATTGGCAAGGAAATCGAGGCCCACAGCGCCGAAGGCGCCATCACAGCCCGGATGGGCCGCAACATTGCCAAAGTCGTGCGCCAGGAGACTGATCCGCTGCATCTCATGTTCGGTCAAGACACCGTCATGGAACAGGTGTACAAGGAAGGCCTCCATTTGTATAACCTGCCGCAGCATCTACAGACCCACTTATCTCTCATTCAGCACCAGCATTCCGAGCTGAACATCCTTGAGATCGGTGGTGGCACTGGAAGCTTCACTGCTGAAGTCCTGGCCGTCCTTTCGCCAGACCTTGCGAAGACCAAAGGAAACATTGCCAGCTACACATTCACTGACATCTCATCCGGCTTCTTCGAGAAAGCAAAACAGCGTTTCCAGCCATGGTCCGATATCATGAATTTCCAATCACTCAACATCGAGCGAAGCCCCGTCGATCAGGGACTCCAGCCTGGGACATATGACCTGATATTCGCTGGCAATGTCATCCACGCCACTGCAAACCTGCATAACGCATTATCGAACCTTCGATCCCTGCTGAAGCCGGGTGGTCAGCTCATCATGCAGGAAGGAATCCGACAGGATTTCCTCTGGTATCCGCTTGTTTTCGGTCAGCTTCCTGGGTGGTGGCTGGGCGATGAGCCATGTCGCCAGTGGTGTCCCTACATCCCGGCCGAAGAATGGAATCCTCTGCTACTGAAAGCGGGATTCTCGGGAATTGATGTTGAGTATCCCAGTTCGGACGATCCAGATCTGACATGGCAGAGTATTCTGGTTTCTTCTGCTATTGAAATAACGGAGGACAAGCCATCGAATACTGCGGTTATCTTGACGCTCGGCACATTGCAAGCCCAGCAGGTCATCAAGAACCTCCAAGGACTTCTGCCGGAACTGGCATACACGAGTGTTCTCGTCAAAAAGCCTGCAGAGGTGGAAAATTCCATCCTGTCAGATGCCCTTTGCATCTCATTAATGGATTTGGAGTCTCCCTACCTGTTCGATATGACCGAAGCAGAATACGACACACTCAAGAAAATGCTCAGCGGGTGCCAAAACCTACTGTGGGTGACCTGCAATCCCCTCACGCAACCACACGCAAGTATGAGCCTCGGTCTTCTCCGAACAGTGCGCTGGGAGCGGGATGCCGATGGCTCAAATATCGTCACCCTGACAGAGGCGGAGCCGGACCTTGCTTCACCACAGAGTCTTGCTACAGCTGCTGGCAAGATTATCAAGCGGCAATTCGTGGACAAGCCAGAGAATGATCGCCACGCCGAGTACATGTTGCAGAATGGGTTGATACACATTGGCCGTTTGAACGAGTGGGAGGCTGCAGATCAGTTCCTTGCTGCACAGTCGTCTCAACAAGCTCAGCTTCAACGCCTCAGTGATTATGATACCCCCATTGAGTTGCAGGAGGCTGCTGTTAGCACCGGGGAATACCATTGGGTCATAGATACGCAACATGAAGTATCGCACAAAGACACCGAGGTCGAGATTGAAATTCGGGCAATTGGTCTTTCTTCAGATGTTTCTGCCGGCCGCCTCGCGAATGAGTTTGCCGGTGTCGTGAGCAAGGTCGGATCGAAAGTCGAAGGTCCACTCCATGGTGACAGAGTCATCTACATCTCGGGCGACAAAAAGGGCGGTTGCGTCCGAACACACGGTCGAGCCGATCAGCTGCAGCTCGTGCGAATCCCCGATGAGATTTCTTTCGAAGTCGCAGCCGGTTTGGCTTGGGCGTACGCGACAGCAATCCAAGGACTCGGGGAGATGGCTCATCTGGCACCCGAAAACACTATCCTGATTCATACCGGTGCAAGAGATATCAGTCAAGCGGCGATTCAATACGCCCAGATGATTGGAGCCACGATCTACGCTACTGTGGCAACAGTCGAAGAACGTGATTTGCTTGTCTCTGACTATGGAGTCTCTAAAGAGCGTATCTTCTCCAGGAGAGATCTGAGCTTCGTCAAGGGTGTCATGCGGTGCACGCACAACACTGGTGTTGACGTCGTCTTCAACGCGCTGAGTGGCGAGGCACTCCGGGGGTCGATGGCATGCCTTGCTCCATTTGGCACATTTGTTGATGTGTCGAATCCAAATCTGCGAGCTGATACCACAGTCGAGATGGCCTCTTTGCCTCGCAATGTGAGCGTCCACACAGTTGACATTCCTTTGGTGGCTCAACATCGACCAAGATCGGTTCGTCTTCTGCTCACTGAGGCATTGAGATTGTACTCCGAAGGCAAGATCGGTCAACTCCGGACAACAACTGTCTTGGACTTTACACAGATTAAAGAAGGTATTCGGGCTGCGCAGAGCGGAGAAGCAGCAAAAGTGGTGATTGTACCTAATCCGTCCAACATGGTCCCTGTGGTCCCACGACCATTAGTACCATGTCACTTTGACCCTGAGGCCTCGTACGTTCTTGCCGGTGGCTATGGCGGCTTGGGCCGCAGTTTAGCACGGTGGATGGCATCTCGTGGTGCAACGAGCCTGATTATCCTATCGCGCTCATCAGCTTCGAGCCCAGAGAAGATGGAATTGATTGCCGATCTCGACAGAATGGGATGCAAGGTCCATTCGCTGGTCTGCGATGTGGCCGATGTCTCTAGCCTCCAAATATTGTCCGCAGAGGCCTTTTCCCACTTACCTCCTATCAAAGGATGTATCCAAGCATCCATGGTGTTACGGGTAAGTCCCCAATCCCCAGTTTACTAAACATACAACTAACATATTCCAGGACGGCGCCTTCACCGGACTCACTTTCAACGACTGGCAAGCAGCCATCAGACCCAAAGTCCAAGGTTCCTGGAACCTGCACACCGTCCTACCAGACAACATGGACTTCTTCATCATGCTCTCCTCCGTCGCCGGCATCTTCGGCAACCGCGGACAATCCAACTACGCCGCCGGCAATACCTTCCAAGACGCACTCGCCGCATACCGCGTCTCAAAAGGGATGCAAGCAGCCAGCATAAACCTGGGCAGTGTATCCAACGTGGGGTGGGTAGCCGAGAACCGAAGCTCGATGCGCACACACACAGCGACATTATTCGAGCTTCTCCGCGAAGAAGAGGTCCACGCAACAGTCGACTTTCTCATTCGAGACCGTCAAGATGGCGGTAATGCGTCGGCGCGCTCACAGCTCGTTCTCGGACTCCCGACTGCGGAGATGTGTCGTCAGAACGGCGTCCCACTGCCTATGTACCTGAATTACTCGATGTTCACGCACTTCCGTAATACGGTGACGGTGAAGAGTAGTGAGGTTTCTCAGCAGAAGAGTGTTAGTGTTGCGGCGCTTTTGTCGGCGGCGGATGGATTTGAGGGTGCTGTTGTTGTTGTGTCGGATGGGATTGTTGAGAGACTTGCTTCTTTGCTTGCTATTCCGTGTTCGGAACTTGATGCTCAGCGATTTGGATTTGGGGGTATTGACTCGCTTGTTGCCATGGAGTTCCGTGCGTGGATTGTTAAGGAGCTTAAGGCTGAGGTTTCTTTGCTTGATATTATGGGGGCGGAGAATATTAGGGCTTTGAGTGAGAAGATTGCTGGCAGGAGTCGCTTGATTGCGGGAGGATCTTCTGTGTCTTCTTGAGGATCTTTTATCTATTTCTTTGCGAGTTCCTTGTGATTTTCTTCTGATCTACTTTTGATACTTATTTGCGCTGGGCTTCCATGATTTATCGATCTCACGTTCTGACGCCCTTACGAGATATGACTACGCTATCATTTTTGTTTCCCCATGCTTTTTGAGACTAGATAAAGCGATGAACAGAATGCATACGAAAGTTTCTACATACTACATAGCTTACATCCAAGAAAATTCAAGAATTGATAAATGAGATAGTTCAATGTTGTTCATCCGAGTCATGAAAACATCCATTCCAACATATTAATAGTAGCAAAAATGCTGTGCTTGCATTAATAAAAAAAAGTAGCTCATACCCTAGACCTTCCATTCGTTATTCATTATACTCATCATCATCTACCGTGCAGGCCCAGAGGGGAAATAACCCCGTAAGCCCTGACCAGAAAATGCACACACAGCCAACTTCGGCTCAGCCCCAGACCGCTCATGATGCCACGCTCGCTCGCGCAGGGCCAAGTAAACTGAGCGGAACGGCTGGAGGTCGCCAGGGAGCCGAGCAGGCGGTTTATGGGGATCGAAGCCCAGCTGCTGGAGTTGCATCTCACACCAATGCAGGGTGTCTGATGGTAGATATTGCTCTGTGTCGTAGTCTGCGTGATTTTGTTGCATGGCCTGCAGCGTCGGAACATCAGCTGGAAGGCCGAAGTTTTCTACGCCCTTGGGTGGGTGGTGGTAGTTCATATAGGGTTTTCCAGGGGCGCGTTCTGGGTGGTCTGCTTGTTTGCGGATGTTGTGCATATTCCAGGTCTGCACGTAGGATTTGATGTGGGAGCGGAGAGTGGGCATGTAGATTGCGAGGAGGGCGACTTGTTCGGGGATTACTGTTGAGGAGAAGAGACCTTGGTTGTGAAGTTCGCGGAAATAGTTCTGGTCAAGGTCAGTATTCTGCGATTAAGTGCAAGTGGGACCTTGAAAGGTGACTGACATGGTACAGTGTCACTACTGATTTAGCAAGCTGGGCCCACCAGGATTCAATCCGGTGAGTATCTGTGGCTCGTCCGGGAGCGCAGCACTGCTCACGCTGGACATCTGGCTCAGTGACACGGCGGAGTGCAAAGTGAGCATCGGCTAGAAGAGGAACCTCGGACTCGAGGTCAGATCGAAGAGTGCGGGGTTGACGATTTTTAGAAGCAACAGTATCGAGATGATTTTTGAGAACGCCCACAGACGCATGCGCATCCACACCAACATGGATCCAGAGGACATATCGAGAATATGCATCGAGCTCGGCATGAATGCGGAACCCGAAGTTGGCTAGCTTGGAGTACCCATTCACATGCCAGGTCAAATTAGGCCCGGCTAGAATCTTCGGGGGGGCGGGGGCCGATGCATATCTCTCGTGCGGCGTTCGACAGTATCCGGGCGCAGCATGCGATAGACACTGTAGAGACGATCTCGGGCAAAGACGTACCCCTTGCTTCGGAAGTGGTTGTGCAGTAGTTCCTTTCCATATCCCTCAATGGTTCCCTTGTCCATTTCCTCGGTCAGAGCGTCGAGGATCTCCTGGACCTGTGCTTGTTGTTGCGTAGGCGAATCAAGGCGGAGGCGGATACCAAGCTGGTGACGGAGTCTGCGGAGCGTACGGGCGGAGACATCGTAGCCTTCGTCGTGTAGAACGGTGACGATCTCTTGGTCGGTCAGCCCCACGTCGAAGAAAAGGTTCTTGATGCGGGCGTGAAGCGCTTCGTTGGACGAATTGTTCTCCATCTTTTTCTTGACGCCCCATAGCTGCAGGCGTTTGGTCAGAGTACGCGCCGAGATCTGAATATCATGCTGCCTCTTCATGTGCTTGCAAATGTCGTCACTCTTCATTTTCTTTTCGTAGAGGCCGATGATCTCAGCTTTATACGGCTCGAGGTCCACCCGAGGGCGACCGGACATCTTACTTGGCGTATCAGCTGGATTCTCCATTTCGCGAATTCAGACCGACCAATGTTGATAAGAACCAACTGGGAAAGATGTTGGCTGGGGAAGGCGGGCGGTGAGGAGATCTACCTGCAGAAACCGACCGCCTTGATTTTTTTGTTATCGCAGCGACTCTTGTCGAGGAACAACGTCCTCGCTCTGCTCAGTCATTCTCGATCCTTTTTTCCGGTTTAATACCAGGCAGCCAGAACAACCACCATAATGGTCCGTGAACTTAAGCACCACGAGAAGAAGTACGTCCGCACCGACAATTCCGTCCGCAGAAATCTCAACCCGATCCCACCCAATCTCCAAAGCTTCACGATATCACAAAAGATCAATAGTAGCTAACACTACCTTCCCTGCAGACTTCTCCGGAAGGTCGACTTTCACAACTACAAGTCAGACGGCAACCACCGCGAACATGAAATCCGCCAACGATACCTCCTCCAAGACCCAATGGACTACCGCAAATACAACACGCTCTGCGGTTCTCTGCGCCAGCTCGCCCACAAGCTCTCCCAACTGGACCCGGACGCCGACCCGCTGCGCAAGAAGCTCGAATCCGAGCTGCTGGAGAAGCTATGGCGCATGGGAATCCTGAAGCAGTCGCGCGAGCAGGGCGCCGGTCTATCCAAGGTCGAGCGCGAGGTTACAGTTTCTGCGTTCTGTCGTCGTCGGTTGGCTGTCTTCATGGTGCGCTCTGGCATGGTTGAGACTATCAAGGCTGTAAGTTGGGGATTTGGTTCGGTGGATGTATGCAATGTAACGTGTGATGCTGACTTTACTTCTTCCTTGCCAGGCTACTACATTCATTGAGCAGGGCCATGTCCGTGTTGGTACGGAGGTCGTTAATGATCCTGCTTTCTTGGTTACCCGTAACATGGAGGACTTTGTTACCTGGGTCGATTCCAGTAAGATCAAGCGCAACATCTTGCGGTACCGTGAGAAGTTGGATGACTTTGATCTTCTGTGATGGACTTTACAAAAAGCATTTTGGGTTTTTGTTCTGATATACCCGGCGCTTGTGCATTGCCTGTTTTGGTTTGGCGTATTGATGTTTCATGAAATGATATCTCATGTCCAAGGTTCTCTGGATGCTCAATATGGATATAAATATTACCTATATTCTGAATATTAGAGAGTAGTCCTCTGCATACATTTCCATTCCGCGAGCTACCAGAAACGGTCATATGGCGGCTTTACACCGCTTTCACAGGGCTGCCTGTGTTATGCATGGTTCTCTAAGGTTGTCTGCTATTTATCCTGTCCGTCCACATGTGGGAATGATTTCATAAGCCTGACAGGTTGTGGAAGGATGACGAAGGGATATTTCCTCTACCAAGAGTGTTGCCAGACAACAGGTAACGCCATTCATGCAAGAAGTCACGGGAAAACGGTGGAAGCAAAAATACCAACCTACCGAGGTTGTTTATAAAGGCTATCTCTTTCATGCCTCTAAATAACCAATAAAGAGAGATGAGCTTCGATAGTCAAAAAACTCACATCAATTAATTGGAATGTGCACAGGACCAAATGCCTGCCGAGCGGTCATGCGCACCCGATCCCAGCGAATAGGCATCGGCCATACGAACCGACATCTAGGATGATGATCTAAATAGGGAAATGACTGCCGCGTACTCGACTTGGATGTTGGCAGTTCCTGGTTGGTCAATCGTCCATCGAGAGTTGGAGAGGTTTCCGAAGATGCTAAGCGGCTATTTTCGAATCTTCGTCAGTCTACTCTAAGTCAGCAGCATGACTAGTAACTGCACAAAAGTGTGTAGAGTCCAAGCAGTTAATTATGCCAAAAGACAGCATCACTAGAGCCAACGTATGTATGTACCGCATGAGGCTATGTACAAAGTTCCAATAATAATAAGGGTATCTCAGTCTTCAAAAACGACAGCAATGCAACAAATGCTAAAGGGACTGGAGATAAGAATAAGCCAGAGGGGAAGGTTCCCACCGAGGGAGACATTGAAATGGGAACCACTGGATGCAAATGCAGATCATCATTCGGGGATCATGGTATCATAGGAAAATCAGTTGAAGCAGTGTAGTCGAGCAGCACCTGTGCTAGGCTCTGGATGACAAGGCGAGTGATAAATGAGAATCAAATTCAGAACGAAGGATTTAGGCATTAGGAAGGGGAGAGGTCTTCGAACGGAGACACGTCCAGCGTCTTCGAGCGCCATCAGGGGACTTTGAATTTGCATTCGATTTGGAGGTCGAGGTCTTGCCCAGGAAATCCAAGCGCTGTTGCGACTTTCCTTGAGACTCCGATTCTGGCTCTTCGTCGGGGATATCCATGCGGAACCGACGTACGCTGCCTTCGCGCTCCGTCTTGCCTTCCTCGAAGAACGGGGTGCGCGAGTCGCGGGGCTGGAAGCAGCGAGGCGCGACCCGGCGCCAGAGGCCCCGGACACCACTGCTTGCCCGGTCGATCTTCTCGTACTCACGCCGCCGGGTATCGGGTGAGGTCCATTCCATTACTGTCGCCGGGACCTGGATGGACGAGGACGAGGGGCTGTGGTGGTGCCTGCTGGGTAAGGTGTTTGATCGATCTCTTGGTGTGATAAAGTGCGGTGGGCTCGTTGAGTTTGGCAAAGTAGACCCAGGCTCAAAGCGGAAGCCAGAATATGAAGGTATGATTGGGGATGAAGGTGCCGAGTTGCCTTTCTCTGATGCGTGGCTCTCATGCTGCGATCTGTATGTAGCTGATGCTGTCCGGTGTAGAGAAGGTCTTGTCTCAGTCGAGGACCTGTTTGATACTTCGCCTTGGAACAGACGGCATGACTCCCGGTGTAGGGCTAGTAATGACTCGCGCTTATCCTGTATGGAACTGCGAGTTGTGGTGATAGGTACGATGGCAGCGTTGGGCACAGCCCGGCGCGGAGAGTGAAAGGAACTGCGACGACTGTTGGGTCGGGATGGCACAGTACTGCGGGATGCCGAGCGAGAGTGGCTGATCGAAGTAGATGTCGATGTTTGTGATTGTCGCCGGCCGGGTTCATTTCCCGGTGGATCGATCCTTTTGACCTTGGCCATCTCAGATGGAGGTATATAGGGGTATCCCTTGAGTTCTGTGACAAGAGGCTCGCACTTGGAAGCCAAAGAAGGCTCCAGGGCCAGACATGTGACAGAGGCCATTCCCGGAAACTGTAGGCAAACCTTGGAATATAGGCAGGTGCCCAGATCAGATGTATGGGAAGTTCATCATAAAATTAGGGTTAACATGTATTAAAACGAGAGATCAACTCCATCTTGAAATGAAGTATAAAGAAAAAAAAAGAAAACAGCAAATGTCTTTTCTTTTATTTCAATGCACACCGCTCCTCATTTATTTTAGAGTGGGGGTGGAAGTGTCTGGCCATGATCGTCCTATGAAGGCGGTTACCCTGCAGATACTTGCAGTTACAAATGCAGGGGCTATGAGAGTATGGGGTATACAATATAGTCATTTATAGAATTTAGTAAATTTAGCACTAATAATATATACATAGTCAGAAACAAACCATTCACTTCCACTTGGTCACATTGTCAATGCAGAAACTCTGTTTGGACGTAAAGGGCAGGTGAACTAAATACACTAAGGAAACTAAGGAAACTAATCAGGAACTAACCTATGATAGGCAGTGCATCCTGCATGTGTTGAGACGTCGCAACGAGATCTACAAGAATGAACGCACTTAGAATAATCTTCAAAGCTCTGATTTAAAGAGAATAAAGGAATTCGGGGTTCTCCCGATCTGTCAAATCAAGGAACCTACAACGAAGTTAGCAAAAGTCAGTTAGTAGACACCATAAACTCACTCTTGATTCTCTAGTCTCACATATTCTGGTCGAGCAGTGAAAATAATCTTCTTCTGGTTCTCACGACGATACCACATCCACACCCCAACCAGCAGAAACAGACACACACCCCAGCAGACGATGATTGTCACCTCCGCGGGGACATAGCGGGGAGCGTCCTTGGGGCGGAAGGTTTGTGGGCCTGGAAATTGTGGGAATTGTGTTAGCGCGCGCTCCATATTTTCTCTTTTCTCCTTTCATCCTCACCGATAATATTTCCAGCACAATATCCAATCAAATACAAAGCCGCCACTGTCGTCTTCTTAGTATATCCCGCAACATTGGAAGAAATCAGCGACAGCAATGCCACAAAAGGTGTCGGGCTGGCTTGTGTGAGGTAATAGCCAATCAACCGACCAACATTGTTTGATAAGGGCAGGGCAACAATAAGCAACATCCCCACGATCGCAGCGACCAGCCCACCCAAACTGGCAAGGATACGCTGTCCGGTGATATGTCCGGCATAGCCGTTGAGCAGCAATGCAACGATTTCCACTGCGCCGCCGGGAACACCCAGAATCAGACTCTCTTTCTCATTGTATCCGAAGCTCGTAATCTGGACTGATTAGCAAACTTGACATCACATCTTTATAAACTCCCACATACCAGCTGGCTGAAGAAATTGGTAATACCCCCGTTCGGAATATCAGCAATCAAAGCATAAAAGAAGAAAGCCCAGGTCATCGGATCCAAAAGCGCCTCCTTGACCTGATATAGCTTGAAATGCTTATTTCCAATACCCTGCTGATTGACCCGCACACGCGCAACAGCCAAGATGCGATCTTCTTCATTTAACCAGCGTGCGTTGAGTTGGTTGTCCGGTACAATCCAGAGGAATACCAGGCCCAGGCAGATGGTGAGGAGGCCCGTGACGAGGAATACAATCTTCCATGGCTCGATGGAGGACCCGTGTTTCTCGGTGCCGACGGCGATGCCGTACGCGACTACTCCGCCGAAGATCTGGCCCACGCCGTTGAAGCTGAACCAGATGTTGACGCGGCTACCTTGTTCTTGTTTTGTGTACCACTGTTTGTGATGAGTTAGCTTGAGTCATTGTATTTTATCGGTTATGGCTTTGACTAGAGGCAGAAACGGGTGGTGTTCGTACCTGGGAAGTTAGGAGTGCAAAGCCCGGCGTCACGGCGGCTTCGAATACACCGAGCATAAAGCGGATAGCGATAGCACCTTGGTAGTTGCTGACAGCGGCAAAACAGCTGAGAATCAATCCCCAGATCAAGATACAGGCTGCGGAGTATTTTCCTAGTGGGAGGCGCTGGAGGAGGCGGTTGGTCGGGTATTCCCAGGCGAGATAACCTACGCAGAGGTATTAGCTTCAATGTACCGGAGAAGAATAAATCCAAGAGGAGAAAAGCAGAGATGGAACATACCAAAGTAGAACAAACTTCCTAGCCACTGATACTGATCACCCTCAAGATTCAGATCCTTCTTAATACCCATAACACTGGCATAGGAGAGGGTGGTTTCTATACATCGCATCACATGTTAGAACTTTGGGTTGAATAGATAGCCAACAGAACAAAAGCATAAACCTAAGACTTCTCAAGCTTTGCTCCATTTGGAACCAAATCGAGGAAAGGCATGCACATACTATCCAAATAATTCATGCCATAGATAAAGCACATAATAGGCATCATATGCCAATCAATAATACTTAGCAACCGGCGATTCGTAGCCTCATCCAGCTCGATAGTCTCACCCTGAAGATCGCCAAGCGCCTTCAGAGCCTCATCGGCGTCGTGTGCATGCTTCTCGATCGTGGGGTCAATATGTTTTGTCTTGCCCACGTCGATGCCAGTATCCACGCCAGAGGAAATACCGATAGCTTTCTCCTCTGAGGCCATAGTGTCGGTCCTATAAATTAGAGCGCGAAAGGTCGGGGTAGCAGAGTAATTAAGATCAAACAAGTTCACACAGAACAGGGCTAAGCTCTCCCCGAGTCAGTGGTAGTGCAATTATAAGCAATGCGGAGGCAACCTAATGTACAAAGAGATCGAAAGTAAAAGCCTCGGGGGGACACAGTTAAATAACGTAAAAGAACAAAACTCCGCACGCCAGATATCTATTTGGGACGATCTCTGTACTTACCACCAAGTCGGTTACTATATCCTGCCTGTCTAAGCAAAACCGGGTAGGGAGCGCACTCACGTATTTACCGTTATCTCGAGTCACTCCTCCTATCATCAGCGTAGCATATACAACACGGCAAGTAAGTTGTGGGTCTCTCCACGATAAGCCGATTTATCTGGGGTTGATGGTTTGTGATGTGTCTCATTGGACGGTCAAGAGAGGGGGTGAGGGGAATGATCGGCGTAGAGGGAACAATCCTTCTGGGCGTTGTGTCTATTATTTACAGTGAAAGGCTTATAACGTAGGGCTAGAGAAGTGTATGTGCGGGGATGCACATCTATTAGGGGATATTACGTCAAGGATAGGCTGGATATTACAATGCACCTGAGCACAACATCAAGATGCTTACACTTCTAGTTCCGTCGTAGGTTCCGAAGAAGCAAAAGTACCGGATTACTCTTATCTGTTGTTCAGGTGGTATCTCGAGTTTGGAGAAGGTCTTATCAAAGCTACTCCAAATATTCGGATATTCAGAGATTGGCTTTTGATCCCAGGATTCACCGAAGATGGGTCAAACATGCTGTTGAGCACTTGCATGTATGTTTGGACTCAACCTTGCCCTTGCATCTTCTGTACATGCCAGAAAGCCCCTACATAGCCCTGGAAAGGTACTCGGGAGGTCCCGAGGTCCCGAGGTCGTGAACACCACTGATGTAAGGAAGCACCAAACTGCAAAAGGTTATAGCATGCCATCATATATAGAATTTCATTATGCATCAACACACATGTAGCTATAGTGGAAGGTGGACTGCACGCTCCTATTGCGCACCCACGCGGGCCAGATACGCCTCCCAGCCCTGCTGCTGGTACTGCTTAGCGGCCTCAACAGGGTCGGCAGCGGCATAGATACCACGACCCGAGATAATAAAGTCAGCACCACGGCCAACGGCCGACTGCGGCGTCTGGTACTGCTGACCGAGCTTATCGCCCTTAGACGAGAGGTTGACGCCAGTGGTGAAGACGACGAAGTCCTCGCCCTGCGCGGGCGCCTCTGTAGACTCGACCTCGCCGAGAGACCGGGTCGAGACAAAGCCCAGCACGAAGCTGGGGTACTTGCGCGCGATGTCGACGGAGGCGGAGGTGTAGGCGCCTGTTGCGAGGGATCCCTTCGAGGTCATCTCGGCGAGGATGAGGAGGCCGCGCTCGGAGCCGTAGGGGAAGTCAGTGGCCTGGGCGGTTTGGGCGAGGGCCTCGACGATGCCCTCGCCGGGTAGGATGGAGCAGTTGATTATGTGGGCCCATTCGGAGATGCGGAGGGTGCCGTTGTGGTACTGTTTCTGAACTGTGTTGCCGATGTCGATGAATTTGCGGTCTTCGAAGATGAGGAAGTTGTGCTTTTGCGCTAGGGCGTTCAGGCCGTCGATTGTTTCTTGGCTGAAGTCGGAGAGGATGTCGATGTGTGTTTTAATCACGGCGATGTAGGGGCCAAGGCCTGTGGATGGGTTAGATGGTTGTTCCTTTGGAGTGGGGGGAGCTGGATTCACTTACGGTCGGCGAGGTCCAGGAGCTCCTTTGTTGTGGTCACGTCAGCGGAGACAGTGACATTGCTCTTCTTCTCTTCGGCGACTTGGAAAAGCTTGCGCGCGAGGGGATTGGGGTGCGATTGGGCGCGGGCGCTGTAGGTCAATTGCGACTTGGACGACATGGCGGGGTTGGCGGGGTGAAGAGATGGTTATGTATTTGGTATGTTATTTTGAGATTTTATGAGTGAAGCGAATCCCGAATGACAAAATCCTCTAGGATACGATTGTAATTGTCTTCTTGACGTCCAAAGTAAAATAATAGAAGCAAGTTCGAATCGAACACCATCGGGAACTTTTTCTGCCACAGTGGACCCCCACGGGCCTAACCTTCCGCTGGAACTGTGGCGCATAATACGTCGCATTTGATATAGAAATACATAGTTCTTCAATTCAAGACATTAGAGGATTTCAAGCTTCAATCGCTTAGAAAGAAAGGAGAGGCCGTCCAACACCGTAGATACTCAACCCCCACAGAGCACCTTGCACAAGCCAGAAGAATCCGCCGATCATGCGGCCCTTACCCTGCGGCTTTCCCGAGTACACATAGCCGTAAAGGAACAGAGCGCGGAAGAAAACCCAGAGAGCTCCCAGACCAGCAGCCCACTCAGGGTACTTAAGACCGGCGACCAGAGTGAAGAGCATTGTCTGCGAAGCGTTCTCGAGGAAGTTGGTGTGGGCGCGCTGGGCGCAGTTGAACTGCTCGGCTTTGGCCTATAACCATTTTAGTAGGTGCCATTTAGTACTCGATAGGAAGTAATAAGACTCCTTGAATATGGGGGCTTGCGAAGGTCAGGTAATAGATGGGGGATACGCACGTTTTCCTTGCATAGCTCCATGGAGGCATAGCTGTGGGGGTAGGGCACCTTGGCCTCCTTGCGCAGGCTGCCAGTGATAATGCCGTGAACGAAGCCCAGGACGGGGATGGCGCCGAGAGCGACGCCGATGACGGCGCTGGGAAGTAATGTTAGCCTCAAATTTCAGGGAATGGAGGTTGAGCTTGGACTACCTACCCGTAGTTGCCGGGAACAATGAATGCGACCATGATGACAAGAGAATCCGGGGAAATGATGTGAGGTTTGTGACTTTGCCTGATTCTGGGGGTTCTTTATATGTCAGTGGGAGATTCGGGGACCACAAGCTCCGAGCTCCCGTCGGGGCAATGAATTGGCCCGTTCCTTCCGGGGCCCGTGGCCTGTCAAGGTCATATAGTTGGCCTTTTCAAATTGATAATCTCCTGCCTTGGGAGAATCTTCTAGATCCTACATAAGTACGCTATTTTCTTTTTTGTTAAGGCTATGCATGTACTCCGTACGAGTTAGTAACAATGCAAAATAAACAATCAGACGTCGTCATGCAAGTGATGTTTTCTAGCATTTCACGATTACATGCCCAAAGACAAGTATGAGCCCAAACATATACGTCAAGAGAATTGCGATACACAAAATGGGTAAATTCTCGAAAAGCTCATGCTCCCATGTTCGGCACCATCTTACTTACACTCCCGTACTTGGCCTGCCAAGCGAAGAAGTATAGGAGCGCTCCAAGCGGTTGTCCGACTAGACAGAAGCTGACCCAAAAGATGCAATTTCCAATAACCCTGCCTTCAGGCCCGCGCATATTATCCAACGGTGCGGTGAGGCTAATTAATGGCAGCTGGAACATCATTCCAAAGAACGCGACACCTGTGACTTCATTAGCAATTGAGGTGTGACCAAAGAGGGGAAGGCATACCGATGAAATTATGTGTAGGGATCCCCACGAGCATTTCGTGAAGAATCGCAGAGAGCGTGAAAACCATTCCACTCGCAGCCAGAGGACTCCATCCCCGACCCACGAGCGGAGAGTAAACATGTCTCTTCATGAACAGATAGACAGGCCGATTCCAAGACCTCCAATACATACCCAGACTGGAGCTGTTCCACCAGTCAGTGTAGAACTCGCGGTCTCCAAACCGCATGACCTCGGCCAGAGCATTCAAAAGCGCTTGGAACAATGCAAAGAAGCCAGCAAGCCAAATAATCAGCGAGATAGTGGACAGTTTCATAACCCGCTCCAAAATCGAGGCAATGTCCATTACTGCGATCTTATCAATCGAGTTGCGCAACACCGGTGCGGCATACTGCGCAGACAGAAGCCAAATGAACACTGCCAGACCCACGAACTCTGCAAGGCGCTTTGCAACAAATGACCACCGGATGGATGCTGTGCGCGGGTAAACAGGCTGATACACCAGCGTCGGCGCCAGCCAGAAGTACGCTAGGTTATTAATGGTAATATTCCTCGGGTAGGGACATGAGGAGTAGATTTTGGGCAAGCCCGGGTCTGCAGAGGGATTGAGTAAAGCGAGACGGAGATCTCGGTTTGTGAAGGCGTAAGAGCAGTTTTTCAACCACACGATGATCGCGTGCAGCTGGCATATTGTCCCAATGCCTGGATGGTGGATGTAGAAATACACCACGAAGCTGGTTACTGCGAGGCACAGCGTGGCATTGAGCGTGTGTAGGAAAGCAGTGTACGGCCATGTCGACTGGAAGACCTTCTGGTCGTGCTCTTTCTCTTTTTCTGTCTTCTTCTGACGGCCCACTGTCTGCTTGGCTGCTGTAGCGGCTGAAAGTTCAATGATGTATGCCACGAGCAAATGACATGGAACGGAGGCAAACAATATAGACCCCAGCACCACGTCTTGCCTGCGGTAGTCATGGCATTTAATGCAGATTAACACGCCATACTATATGTTTATTAGTTGGTGAACTTCAAACAGTAACTGAAACATTTGGATTACCCACCTTCATGAAGTTCTCAATAACCAATCGCAGGTTCATTGCCACTGTCATAACATTAGCTGTTTGCATATACTATTCCCTAGTGACCCTTACCAAGTACCAACACCATGAGGTTTCGAAATCCCAGGAAGTTGGGGAGGACGTCGGCCTCTCGACTGAGGCTGGAAGGACGAGATTCCGAGTGATATGCAGCTACATGGCGATATTTACTTCGTTTCTTTGCAGTTGAAGTTGATGGCAGAGCGACCTCGGTTTCATTCTGGGCCCCTTTCCTCGAATTGAGCTGCGATTCCTCGCGAGGGCTCGCAATTGCTCCAGTGCGAGTAGTCATCTTAACAGCTCTGAAACCTCGGTAGTGTGAGAAATCGAAGGGTCTTTTAAGTCGAGCTCCGATGAAACCGGAGCACCGACGGAGAGCAATGCGCAGATTGAAACAACAACCAGGCCACACAATTATGACAGAGGAGAAGAGAAGAAGAGAAAAAGAAGACAAAAGACAAAAGGACCGGAAACAAGATGATTTAATACTGGACATGGCGGGGCCAGAGACATCATAGCGCAAGCTTGCAGGTCAAACCCGCAGGGGCCAATCAGCGTCACATGCGCTCAAGGGACGGATCCTGCGCTCCGAAGAGCTTCGACTCTCTCCGCATCCTTTGCTTTTTATAGGTCTTGGATCGGTCCGATTCAGTATTCGATCGGTGTTTGAAAATTCAATTGCCTTTCATCCTCATGATCGCCAACCGACAGCCTTGATCCTCTACATCTTTTCAACCGGTCGCGATGGCCTACTACGAGGACAATGCAGGTGACGGTCCAGGGCGGTTTGGCAAGAATTTCGATGGTCCAGTAGGACCTCGCAGACCACGTATGTTTGCTTGCTTTGAAGTGACTTTGATTGAGCTTCTGCTTGTTCATAGCCCGACTGACAACGGTTGCTCTTACTCAGGTCTTGTTACGGATTATGGCTCTTCAATGGTACAATGGATGAGAACACGGCAACCAAGATACAAAGGAGGACATCGATTGGAGACAGAACGACCGAGTGCCAGCTTCGCCGTCGATGTATGTGTGGCCGGAACTGTACTGAGCTGGCGGACAAAGAGACTAACTTGCGACAGGTTCTTCCCCCGATGGCGCGGCCCCATTCTGCTGTCGATACAATCCCCGTCCGACACCTTCACCAGTCAATCGGAAAATCAAAGAAACCCATCGTCGTAGTGCGATGGACTCCCGAGGGAAGGCGGCTATTGACCGGCGGTCATACGGGAGAGTTTATGCTTTGGAATGGAACGGCGTTCAATTTCGAGACGGTTATGGATGTGCGTATTTACAACTTGTGCGGATTGCACCTTTACTGATCTAAGATGTTCACCCGGTACAGGCACACTACGATCAAATACAGGCTGGTGTCACGTCCTTGGCATGGGCCCATAGCCAGGACTGGCTGGTCTCTGGTGGACAAAGAGGTGATATCAAATACTGGCGACCAAACTTCAACAACGTCGAGACGATCGATGACGCGCACCACGACGCAGTCCGCGATCTGGCTTGGGCACCCAGTGATACTAAATTTCTTTCAGCCTCCGATGACACAACCCTCAAAATTTTCGACTTTGCAACCCGAACGGCCGACGCAACATTGACCGGACACAACTGGGATGTCAAGTCTTGCGACTGGCACCCAACCAAGGGTCTGATCGTTTCTGGATCGAAGGACCACCAGGTTAAGTTCTGGGATCCGCGCACTGGTCGCTGCTTGACCACCCTCCACAGTCACAAAAACACCGTCACATCGACGCGGTTCTCGCGTGTGAACAGCAACCTCCTTGCTACTTCGTCGCGAGACCAGACCGCGAGAGTATTTGATTTGCGGATGATGCGCGATATTTGCATTCTGCGAGGCCATGACAAGCCGGTTTCTTCTCTGACATGGCACCCGATTCACAGTAACCTCATCTCGACTGGAGCCGAGGATGGTTCTCTGTATCATTATCTACTTGATGAGCCTCACCTGCCCGCCGGCCAGATTCCTACCGTGGCGCCGTATGACAGCCCGGACCCAGCCAATACGCCGCCGCAGGTGATCTATCCGGCACATCGGATACAGTACGCGCACGGTGCTACGATTTGGTCACTAGACTGGCATCCACTAGGCCATATCTTGGCTTCTGGATCTAAGGATAACTTCACTCGATTCTGGTCGCGGAGTCGGCCTGGCGAGACTAGCTATATGAAAGACAGATTCCACATCGGCGAAGAGGCCGCAGAAGCCCAGGGAACATGGAACCGCGGGTTCGGCCGGAAACAAATGCGTGAGGACGAGGAGCAAGAAATGCAGGACGAAGCTGACAGCCTGGTCGACCAACGACGACCAGGCGGTCCTGCGCTTCCAGGTATTCAAAGTGCGCCGCCGGCCGGGCCTCAGCCTGATGTTCCAGGTTTGCTGCCTGGTATTGGCAGTGCTCAGCCTCGACAGCCAGGAATGGATGGCGGTGCGATGAGTGGGATGGATCCGGGCCGTTTGGCTGCACTCATGTCCACTCGCACTCCATCGCAGTCAAGTACCCCGACACCTGCAATGCATGGGTTCCCTATGCCGCAGGGTATGACCGGAACACCGCCGATGAATATGGATCTAGCACAGTTGCAGAAGCAACTCCAGGGTTTCCCCATGCCACAGAATCTCAACCTCCAAGCTTTGGCGAACAACCCTGGCCTCCCTGGTGGATTTGGTGGCCTGCCTGGTTTGCAAGGCGGTGGTATGCCTGATGGAAATCGGAGACAGTGAGGGAACATGGACATGTGATTTGAAATGCACGTTGAATCGACTTGGCATTGGCGCAAAGGACATAGCATGGCTACTTTGATGCGGGGCGACGGCGTTATTTGAGATATCAAATCCCATTTGTATCATAGGAAATTTCCGGGCATTTCAAAGTCTCCTCGATCTTTGTCGGTGAGACTGTAGGTTGGTGGGCATATTCCGAGTTCGTAGTTGCCATCCACGATATCCTGTACATAGTATGGTCGAAGGTAGTAGCAGCCGGGATACCATTCAAAGACCACCCTGCATGGGGAAGCTGGTGACGATAAGAACCATGACATTGACTCCACCCCATATCATCGGTAGCCAAGTTGACATCCTGAAATTGCCTGCTTCATACACCGCACCGAGGCTATCCATCGTAGAAGCATTAGCTGCCTGATCATTCCGAGGAATGCAAATGTCAAACAACCCACTTACACAACTCCAATTATACTCCCAGCTATAAGAGCCTCCAAAGCTGCGATGAAAATGTACACCAAAGGCACAACCCATATCACATTCCAGTTACGAAAATGAGTCAATACCGCGCACCCAGCAACAGTGAGATGTGTCGCGGCGTAGAATATCAACGTCCAGAAAAAGGTGAAGCGCCAGATGTCCTTCGTGTAGTAGAGGTAGTATGCTTGTTGATGATGCGCCGGCAGGGGATCGTACAATGACGGGAAAGAAGGTACTTCGTAGTTAATCGGGATGCGGTTGTTGGCCATGGAGAGGAAGCTGCGCCAGTTCAGCTGCAGCGAAGATCAATCATCGAAGCATGACACGTGAACAGGGGACAGTCACTTTGACTGTATATGTATTGCACGCGTATCAACAAAAATGGCAAGTCTGGAGACTCTCGGAGATGACGATGATTGTTTGCACTGTTTGGTTACGGCCCATTGGTCAGCTTTGCGTGGACGCCCCCCGTATTTGGCTCTGGACCCGGACCTCGGCTTCTCCGCGGTTGATCATCTCACTCCCTGAGCGATGTAGAGCCTCTTGTCTGGGAGCATCCCTATCACCTCCAGACTTGAAATGGCCACGGAACGATCTCTGGCTACACTGCTGCGGTCGCTGCAGGCGACTTCCAGCTTCCAAGATGCTGCTTCGTAAGTGCCGCATACCCCCAATTCGATTGGGAGGTCAATGTTAGGCTAACGACAGGCCCATTCAGTCTGCTTCCCACGGCTACCAGTTTTCTGTCAATGTTGGGGAATCCTCTGAACCTGACACTCCTTTCGTCTCAACTCCTCACTGCACCTTCGCTCTGGAGTCAACCCGTCGACCTTCAATCATGTCGTCAGATCCTTAGTGTCTTCAACACCGCCGCTATCGCTGTCTTGCAAAGTGATACTACCGACGAGCCTCGGATACCGTACGGTCGGAATAGGAAAATTGAGTATGAGGCGTGGGTTAAGGCGGTCGCTGAGGGCGCCGACGATAAGTCCCCGCGGTGGAGGCATACACTTCTGCTGGGCGGAATCTTGATGGGATTCGAGGGACAAAACCGACGGGGCTTGCCGCGACATATTCGGGTGAAACTCGAGTCGGCGCTTGTGAGAGCGGCGCAATTAGCACTAGAGGAGGTTGGCCCTGAGACGGGGATTGATGGACAGTGCATCGCTATGGTCTTGAACTACACTTTTGAGCTTCTGTCTGATCTCGAGAGAAGCAAGTTGGATTATGATCGCTTGCTCCCGGCGATAATTGAGTCGGCATATTTGTCTTCAGAGGGCCTCGGAGGCGGCTATTTCCTGGGATCTATTGACCAAGACGTTGTTGAGGCTCCCGGGAAGCAGTTTCGCTGGTCGTCCAACTCCCCCACGTTTGGTATTGTCTCGGCGATAGCTGCTCGTCCGCTTGTGTCCACTCTTGGGCCTTTGTCTCGCCTAATTGCGCATTCCGTTGATAATGTTCGGGATCCGAGAATTGTTGGGCAGACTGTTGATTACCTGGCGGACTTCGTTCGGACGCTTATGGTTCAATGGCGGCAGAATAAATTGTCCGAGATCGATGTTGCGGAAGAAGCGGAGTTCCTAGACGCTGAATCCAGGGAAATCACACTTCCTGCCCTCTGGAAGATGTTGCGAAATTGCTTATATTCGGTGGTTATTGCCCTCCGGGCTGTGCTAGGGAGAACTATCAATGACCCGGTTCTTGCTGCCAACAGTAGTAAGTTACAGATGAGTCGTGATGCTTCTTTTGTGCTAACTATGTTACCCGCAGGTGCCCCATACATATCGATGCAATGTCTCCACATACTTCGCAATATGTATTTCATCTCTTCTCGGATTGGGCAAAATGCCTCATCGCAGCAGACATTCGTGATGTTGGCAGCCATAGACATTCTTTCACAATACCCTGTTCTTGCCGAAAACTTCCTGCGAAGCATTAAGCCAAGCGATATTGGACAGATTCCTGCTCACCCAGTTGAGCGATGTCTGGATCTTTTCTTCTTGAATGTGGCAGAGCATTTCCCTCTTGTGTTATCCTCAGAAACGAACGAGGAACTATTATTGTCCGCCGCTTTCCCATATCTCGCAGCCGGTGCTAACAGTCTTCTGTTGGAGATTTTTGAAGCTGCTCACAGCCTGGTGCTTGTTGTATTTGCTATTTCCCACAACTCGGAATTGGCTACCAAACACCTGCCTTTCTATATCGAAAATCTTTTTGCGGTGAGTTCTATTCTTGCTATTGTACGAAAGTTGATCCTAATCATCTATAGGTTTTCCCCAATAACCTTTCCGCGCGCCAATTCCGTCTTGCTTTCAAGACTGTCATCCAAATTACAGCACCTCCTTCTCCTCTAGCAAATACTCAGCCGCTTCTCCCCTCCATCTTGCTAGAAGTTGTTCACGACCGTGCTTTGAAAGCTCCTTCTACACCGATCCCTCCACAAGGTCCAAATCCAGACATGAGCCAGAGTCCACCTCTCTCCGAACAGGCTGTCCTGACCCTTGCTCTCCTCGATTCCCTTTCATTCCTCCGAGTCGAACATCTGAAAGAATGGCTCCCATTAGCAGCACAGTTGATCAACACGATTTCTGACCGCAATATGCGACATACCTGTATCGATCGTTTCTGGGAAGCCCTAGCCGGTGGTGAGATGGATGTTGACCGATCCCACTGCTGTGTTACATGGTGGAGCACGGAAGGTGGGCGTGAGCTTGTTCTTTTCGGCGCCGAGACCGGTCCGGACGAGTCAGACGAGAGTGGACCTTATATGAGTGGCGCGGTTGGAGGAGTTGCGCCTGAAAGTAAGCTATAACGATGCCAATGTAAATAGCTTACTGGATTGAAGCTACTACGCCTACGGGTGTGATCACGCCTTATACCATATACCAGACTTCTAATCAATCAAGTCTAGCTCCATATATTTCCACATATACCAGTGGTTTCTTTATATGTACTCCATTCAATATCGCTGATACTGTAATGTCCTACAGCTAGATTCCCGGGATACCAACAGAGGTAGCTTTTCTGTACTGAACATACTCGTCCCCAAAGAAGGAGATCAAGTAAGCTTCTTCGCCTGCAACCGCGTAAGCCAGTTAGTAAGAGTTCCAATACCCAAAAAAGGACATGCAACTTACGCTTGATCCGGCTCGAGAAGAACTGCCACAAGACTAGGGCATATCCAACAAAGCAAACCATATTCCCCAGCACCAGCTGTGTTCCCAGACCCCACCAGAAAAATCCAAAGTAGCTCGGATGCCGGAGATACCGATAAAGACCAGTATTAACCAAAACATGACCTTCCTGACGCTGACTCTGCACATGGTGATTGAAGTTACTAGCAGCCTGCGCCATAGCAACAGTTCGAATAACCTGTCCGATCAACAGAAGCACAAAGCCTACGATAAGTAGCAACGAGACCAAGCTTCCGAAAAACGGTTCCGTCACAGTGACCATCCGCCCAGCAGCAGTCTGTCCGGGCCAGAAGACATGCGACACAATGCACTCCACAATGGCAGACCCGTGCGCAACATTATATGCCCATCCGTTCGATGATAGCAGGAAAGCGGAGACAGTCGCATACCGGGTATTGTACTGCGCCGTCACGTAGAACTCCAAGAAGTGGAACAGGCTCAGCGAGGCGATGAAGAAGGGCACGCGCCACAGCGGAGTGTAATACACGGTGCTTAGGAATAACGCCACGCTGGCTGATAGTCCGAGACTGGTTCCGAGGAGCATGGCGCGAAGCGAGATCCCCGCCAGCGACATCTTGCCGTCTGGGTAGATTGAGGTATCGGGGTTGGGCGCGTCGGTCGAGGCATCGGAAGAAGAGGAGGATATGTTGCTGTTGGTGCGATCGTGGACTAAAGGTCTGGAAATGTGCGTGAAGTTGGGGGCTTTGTTTGGCTCTGCGCCGGAAGTTGTTGCGGAGGGGTTGGAGAACATTGTCAAAGAAATGGGGAGGAAAGAGATGTCTTTTATTTTTTATTCAGATCGAGGATCATTTCGAGGAAATAGGTGGAGGTTAAATAGTGTGGTCGGAGTCGGGTTTCATTGTCTGAGAACAATCTCAAGAGCGTTGTATTGTTTTGCATCGGCACCGGACCTTTTCCCCGACATGACCGTGGACATCCCCGGGCCCACAAGGTCTTGGCTTTGTTTTCCAGATATATGTTGTATGTCTTGTGATACTAACTTGTGCACTTTGCAGATTCTTTATTCAATTTTCATATGCGGCAGCTATCTCCATTACAGCCATGTCACAGCCTACTGAGAAAGAGAAGATGCTTCGTGGGGAGCTCTATCGAGCGTTTACGCCGGAGTTAATCGCTGCTCGTTCGCGCTGCAAGTGGGCCTGTAATCGGTTCAATAAGTCGGACGAGGTGCCTCGTCGGCGTCTCGTTGAAATGTGGAGAGAGTGAGTGATGCAGTTGAGAAAAGGCTTGGCATTACTTCAATTTAGAGCCATACTCTTTATACTCTGTGCTAAACCATCATATAGCATCACTGATGACAAGACTCCTCTGCCACCAAAGCTGGATGACCCCGCAGCCGATGAAGCTCTATTCGAGGATGAACCCTGGGTTGAATCTCCTGTCCATATAGACTATGGGTTCAACGTCAAGCTTGGAGAGGGTGTCTTTGTCAACTTTAACTGTGTCTTCATCGACACGTGTCCCATCACAGTCGGGGCTCGTACTTTGTTCGGCCCTAATGTCAGCTTGTTCTCTGGGACCCACCCCCTTGATCCTGCCCTACGCAATGGCACTGAAGGCCCTGAGACTGGCAACCCAATTGTCATCGGGGAGGACTGTTGGCTTGGTGGGAATGTGACTGTACTTCCTGGCGTCACTATTGGCAAAGGTTCGACGATTGGAGCTGGCAGTGTGGTTACCAAGGTATGTTGTATGCACCTTCTAATAACTATACAATCATGCTGACTTTAGCTTTAGGATGTGCCTGCTTTTCATGTGGCTGCAGGCAATCCAGCTAAGATCATTCGTCGGATTGAAACGACAATGAGAGAGTGAATGACCTTCTGTTATTCACTGAGTGATAGATATGTGAGAGGTATAAAACTTCCTGGTGACTTGCATTTGCATCTATGAATATTGAAGGGCTCAATGAAACTGCGAGTATGTTACATGGACGTCATGCATGCCTGGTCCAGACAACGATTTAGATACATATGGGGATAAATAACTCCAACTTCTAAATCTTTTGACAAACTGAAGTCAGATAGACAATGAATGCCAAGAGTCCTGGGGTCCAGACTCGATGCATAAGGCCGCATAAGGGGCAGTGCATTTTTTGGCGCTTTATACCGTAGCTGGAGTAATGTAGATAGGCAGTCACATTTGCTACAAACTTCACAGTAAATATATGCAATATTTTCTACCTTTTATGGTGAACGTAATAGGCGTGCAATGCAATTATACAATAAATCCCCAGATTGCCAGTGTCTTTGTTAAGAGAGATCATCTTGTTCTCTCCACAGAACAACGTCACTGGTCCTGGCGCGTCCCCAAAAAAAGCTGTCGACCGCTTTATCTTTTTCCTAGGGACCTCTACTTTTCTCCCACTCAATCCTTTTTCTTGAACTCACCTTTCTCTTCAACCTTCATTCTTACATTACCTTCGTTTCACGCGTTTCAACTATCCTGGATCTATTACGCGCGGAAAATGACATGGCTGTACCCCCGCCGGATAGCTCTTACACCCCACCTCACACTCCCTTGATCGAAGAATCTCCATTCATCAGCGACTCCATGGAGGATCTTGATCCTCAGGCGACCCGGAAGCGTCCGCGTCTCGACAGTGGAAGTCGCGTTAGTCCGACCTTGTCGTTGGATGGTACCTCGCGTACTGCCTCCATCGCACCTGCCTCAGACATGGATGAGGCCCCGGATTCTGGAAATCCAGCTAATAAAGTCACCATTAACACAAAATCCCCTTCTTCTGCCATGGCTCCCTCCCTCCCTCCCTCCGACCGTGAGCTCTCCGGTAGCGAACTGGAGCTCCTACCAGATACCAATACAGCCCCCAACCCCATTTCAGTTTCTTCCTCACCCTCCTCACTCCGAAGTCCTGAAATCGAAGTTGCTGAACCGGAAGATATCAATCAAGACCCGAATACCTCGAACTGGAAGTCACTGGGCCAAGTCGTGCGGGATCAGGATGAGCCCGAAGTGATAGAGATCCAAGACCTGGCTCCTCTTTCCGAATCGTTCCCAAAAGTACACACTGAGATGACACCGCGAGAGAACTTCAAGGCACTTGGTGATATGCTTGAGCATGGTAATATGGGACTCCGCTCAACGAGGCTTGGCCAGATGCTAATTTAGCGATTAGGACACCCACGCGAAGAAACGGCGCTTGTTACAATACAACAATGGCTTCACATCTGTGCGCGCGATCTTGGTCGGCTCACAATCGAGGAATTCGCGGCAGATCTAGATTTCTGGGAATATTTGCCTTCTGTCCTGGACCGTCTTTTGCGCAGACAACAAGACCTGCACTTGGATGGGATTGAAGATGTCTCAGGTTTCTTCGAGCAGTACTTTCTCGATTACGCTCGCATTGTCCTTCACCTTGTTCGCTTGGACACCGCGCTTCTCAGTGCTGTTGGTGAAGATGACGAAGACATCGAAACGCCTCCAAGCACCTGTCGACGATATCTTCATAGCTTCCCTTGGATGTTCCATGGCGACCAAATTCCCTTTCTACGAGTCCTGGAAAACCAGTCCGGCGCTGGTATCGATCTTTCTGCTCGACTGAAAGCTCTGGTGTCAGCTCCTCCGTTTGATGCACCCGGCGTACTCGTTCAATACGCTTCGCAACTGCTCGCATTGATTCCGAAATGTCCGCAAGTCGTCACCATGCTATCAAGCCCTTTGGTCAACATACTTGCATTGTTTGAATGCGACACGGAGACGGACCAAAATGGCGGTGCTGATTCCCCAGTTGACCTGTCTATCGATTCAACCAGCCTTCAACCTTTTTACGAAGTGGTTAGAGGAACTGACAAAGTATACAACACACTTGTCGAAAAGAAGTCGCAACTGGCCACCAGTGAATTGAGCGATAGCCTTCTGAGCCCAATCTTCCGCAGCTACCGTTTCCTTTGCTTCGGTTACTCGGAATTTTTGCTTCAACTTGCCCAGGAATTGTCGATCCAAGTACCCGAGGAGGCAAATGCAGAGCAAGCCGCTTTGTGTGTTATTTGGACGTGGAAATTCGGTACCTTGAAAAGGCAAATCATGGAAGGTCGAATGGAGCTTCGTGTCCACGGCGTGGAAATGATGCAATCGGATCTGGTCAGCATCTGGGGTCAAAATGTATCCCAGAACCGCGATGGAATCGAGTCGCCATTCCTGAAATATCTGGTTGAATTTCTTCGGGAAAATAAGATCCTCGATTATCTTGTGGGGATTGACTCACACCCACAGTTGATCAGCCGCAGCAGTAACATCTTTGGATTCCTGATTGTGACATCGAAATACACCGATCACGACACGGATGTTATCTGGAAAACCGTCACCGAGAGCCAAGATGATCGCACTGTTTGTGAGGTCATGTCCATGCTCGCACGAACCTTTGCCATGCACCAGTCCAGGTCTAAAGCGCTGCTTTATGTGTGCTCAAAACTGCTTGAGTTTCCCTTGGATCGCTTCGACAGCCGCATAATCGATTTCTGTGAACAGCTGGTGCCTCGCATGCGCGATCGGGACTATCGCAACATGTCCGGTGACGAGCATATCGACTCTATTCCACTGAAGCTCTGTATCCGCCTAATCCGAGAGAGCTCCGGGGCGAAGGACCTGCCGCTGGAACAGAAGGAACTTATGCAGGGGTTTGGAAGCGAGCAGCTTGGACAGTTCATCAAGGCTGGACTCAACGAAACCGACATGGCAGAAACATATGAGCGCTGCATCCAGGACATTGGAGAGATGAATGAATGTACTGCGGGCAGCATCCAAGTGTTGAATGCACTAGTACCCCGTGATGACGCACGAGAGCTTTGGAAACTTGCCACCGATTATGACTTGACGCGCTTGGTGATAGTCGAACTTCACCATCTCGTTACCCAAGACCATGCCAAGCTCGAGGATCCGTCATCCAAGCACGGCTTTTCTTCGCGGGTGGAAATCCTGCGGCGTCTTATTGATCTGGCCCCAGAAACCATCACTCCTGATCTCGGGAACACACTCTGGAAGGAGATTTTCATGTCCGAGAACCTGGCTCCTGAGGAGCGTCAGATGATTTGGAAAATGATGGTTGATCTCACCAACCGTACTACCAAGGAAAACCCGTTCCTTGAGCGATGCATTCATGAGTATCTACCAGATGTGCTTCCCAATGACTACTCGCGCGAGGTATTGTGGTTCGCTCAACAGTCGGTCCACTACGAGATCCGAATCAAGTCACCTCCCATTGTCGGGGAAAATGAAGTCATATCTATTCCTGGAATGGATCGGATCTGGAACTTCATACTGACGGCACCTCCACAATCGATCGAAGCCGAGGCCATCAAGTTCGCCATTGACAGCTACCTGGATCATGGTATTGTGCGCAGGTCCCCCCGGTCGGCTATCGACGCTACTCATATTGCTCTTGTCGATCGCTGCGTAGACCAGCTGAAGTCTGCCGCTGTCGCGTTGAAACCATCGTATAATGCAACAACCAATGGCGACGTTTCTATGGATATTGACAGTCCCAATAGCGCCACCGGAACCGATGAACTTATGTTTAGCCGATCTCTACTGTTCCTACGTCAATTACTACATGGATTACGAACTCGGCCACAGTACAGCTCCCCTCGTGGCTCCCCGCCTACCCTCCCGGAACGACCTCTGAAAGGCGAGCCCATTGAATTTCGATATCAATGTTTCAATGGCGCTTCCATGTCTCCAATCTTTTCAAAGCGCATTGGTGGTCTCTCGACGGCTGCCGAGCTTGTGGAAATGCTCGTGCAGCTGAGTCGATTCTCTAAGTTCACTGCTATCCTCGGTGGACAGAAGATCGAGTTGTTGCAGGATCCAGACGCACTTGTGAAGGATTTGAAGCTCTCTTCAGGCTTACTCATTCTTCGAAAGGCCCCTGATGCCCATGAAATCACGTGGGCCGGGAGACGTCAGTCTCTGACAGCAGTGGACAACGAAGTGCTGAAGCACTTCGACGAGCTGTATGATATGCTTGACCTGAAGGATGACTTGGCTCGACAGGTATAGTCCCATTGGCTCTTCTCTTTTAGCTGAATATTGACACTGACGCTTGGCAGATTATTGACTTCCTGGTTGTCTTCCCGCCTCAAGCGCGGGCCCTCGGACTTGTTCGATCCAACAGCAATACCGAGAAAGACATGTTCCCGTTGCAGAGACCTTTCAAGGCCTTGTACTCCTTGAATACACTGTCAATGTGTCTCCACGAGGAGGCTGCAGAGGTAAATTGGTCGCTTTCATTTGAATGATATTCATGCTAAAGATCGTTACAGATGTCCCCAGACCAAGGCTTTGTGTCTCATAGCAATCGGGTTTTGGTTGCGTTCCTGACGTCAGATGAGCTGTTCAGCTCTCTCTCCGATAACTCGATAACTACTGTGCTCGCTACCAGAGCCATTGAATGTCTCCTACTGGCTATATCTGGTATGTCGAATATTGATCCTTGTCCAGTCAATTGACCTCAACTAATTGCGACCTAGTCTATCGCCCGACTGATGATGAGTCCCTTCTCATTGCCGATCCAATGTCTTTGGTCCGACGCGTTCTTGGCTTGCTTGAAATTGGCCGCGCCTGTCCCGCAGATCCACCAGCTGGTACATGCGCCCAAAATCTGATTTGCGGTTCCTTCGCGGTCCTAGTCGAGGCCTCACTGCGCGACCCTAATGTCTGGAACGCTGTTAAACAGCATGGGCAGTTTGATAGCTTGATCCTATCTCTACTCCTGGAAGAAAAGCGAAAGCCAATCCGGACTGATATCTTGGAACGCTTGAAGATAATCTGCGGCCCGCTGAAACCGTTTAAGCTGTCGGCGAAAAAGCCCGATACGGAATCTCCTACAGTGGAAAATCCCAACCGGATTGACATGCTTGCCACTCTCTGGTCTTCATTTTTGCAAGTGATCCCCAAGACAGTTGAACATGTTCCTCAGTCGGAAGAGTTCTTCAATGCTGCTCTGTGGATGTTCCGCGCAGTCGCACAGAAGTCACCTCGGGACTTGATCTTCAACGAGTATCTCCAACAATGGAGTGCAATCATGCTCACTCACCAAACAGAAGAGGTATTTTCATCCCCAAAGGCAGATGAATATTCTTTGCTAATGACTTGCAGTTTGTTGGGCGTGAGCCGGCAGATAATTTGATCATCGGGTTTTCTGCTTTGTTGGAATGGTGTCTAGAATTGGCTAACGCCGCGGGCGTCACTCTGGACACTTTGTATGTCGCACTTCCCCCTCTGGTCAACTCTGCAGTCATATCTGACTGGGCTTTAGGAACATCGCCGAGGAAATATTCAACAAGTACCTGTTCCCAGATCTCTCTCCAGACACAGTGGAGCCAGCGGTCCCTCAGGTTCCAGTCATGCACAGCCACACCCGCTCGAGCCTTTACAACCTCGTGAGCTTGTTGTGCAAGCAGAGCGACGGGACTTACTGTCAAGTTTTGGAGCTCCTCAACACAAATGTTCCACGAGGTTCGCATCACCGATTTTTGCCCACTGCGTATTATCTGCATATCAAACTAACAACCACCCTAGACTCGCCTTATCTGGATTATGGCTTCAATCGGTCGCTAATGCTCCGGTCCCCGGAAGGCTATGCGGGCCTCAAGAATCTCTCGAACACATGTTACCTCAACTCCCTCATGACCCAGCTTTTCATGAATATTGAGTTCCGAGACTTTATCCTGAATATCCCAATTGCTGACCCAATTTCCCAAAAACTACTCTATGAAACCCAGCGCCTGTTTACATGGATGCAGGAGACTTGGAGCAAGAGCATTGAACCGGCAGACTTCGTGAAAAGCATCCTCACGTACGACAACGAGGAGATTGATGTGACCGTCCAAATGGACGTTGATGAGTTCTACAACCTTCTCTTCGACCGCTGGGAGGCTCAGGTTCTCGATGCCGAAAAGAAAAAGAAATTCCGATCTTTCTATGGGGGGGCAACTTGTTCAGCAAATCAAGTCAATGGAATGTGATCATATCTCAGAAAGACTTGAGCCATTCTCTGCGATTCAGTGCGAGATCAAGGGGAAGGCCACTCTGGAAGATAGCTTGCGGGCCTACGTGGCCGGCGAGGTGATGCAGGGAGGTGAGTAAATACTGCGTCCCCAAGGGTGCTCAAATTCTAACCAACATGCAGATAACAAATACTCATGCACCTCATGTGGCCGGCATGTAGATGCTGTGAAGCGGTGAGTGACAATGACATAGCGACGCAGACCGACCTTCTGACTTCTATTTAGTGCTTGTCTGAAAGATGTTCCTGACAATTTGATCTTCCACCTGAAGCGGTTTGATTTCGACATGGTGCATATGCTGAGGAGCAAGATCAATGACGAGTTCCAATTCCCTCATCACATCGACATGACTCCCTACACGGTCGAGCATCTCTCTGACCCAGAGCAGACCATTGCACCGGATATCTTTGAATTGGTTGGTGTTCTTGTGCACACCGGTACGGCCGAATCGGGTCACTATTACTCATATACCCTTGAACGCCCTTCGTCTGGCGGCGAAGCGAACTGGGTTGAGTTCAACGACTCTGATGTCAGCAAATTTGACCCCAGCACAATCGCAGGTCAATGCTTTGGTGGTGCGAGCGAGACGATGCAGTACATGAATGGAGCACCTAAGAACAAAGTGTGGAATGCATACATGCTGTTCTACCAACGCGTGTCCACGATCGAGAAGTCCAAAGAAATCTTCAAGCCAACAAAGCCCGACCTTCCCATACACCTCCCGGTCTCAATTTCGACCCAGAACTACATTGCCATGGACAACGAAATGCTCGTTCGGACTTACTGTCTTCTGGACCCACAATACGCATACTTCGTGGGCAGATTGCTTCAGCGGTGGTCCGACATGGCAACAGAAGATGTCAACAAGATTAAAGCAGAGTCCTTGGCCATCAATGTCGGAATGGACACCATTGAGCAGTTGGTTACGCGTACCAAGTACCATCAAGGACACCAGGAGGTTTACAGCGAACTTGTCGACATGATCAACAAAAGCCCCAATGCGGCTCAATCGTTGCTTGAGTGGGTTGTCAATCGTCAAACCTCAATGTACAATATTATGATCAGGACGCAGAACCCAGACATCCGAAGCAAGGGAATTGCGCTAATACATTATTCCCTAAAACATCTTCACTTGATGTCGACAAGCCAGGAGCTCAATGAGGATGAACGGATCTCATGGCGCGACCGGTTCGATGAAACCATTCAGCAAATTGTGCCCAAGGTGACAGCTCTCTGGCCCGATGTTCAGTCCCTTTTGCGAGCTTGGGATGACTATTTTGGCTTCTTATTGAAGCTTTGCAGCTATGGCCCGGAGATCATCCAAGTTTTACTCGACCAAGGTCATTTTGCTGCCTGTCTGGAGATCCTCTGGATCGATGAAGACGATAGTAAGAAATTGCGAATACGGTATCCCAATTATGTGCGCCTCTTGAACAAAGGGCGTCAGTTCAACTATCGGATCTTGCTGTCATTGTGCTTGGTCTTTTTCAAGCATATTGATCTATCGCTCCGCCCCACCCCCGTTGGCCTACACAGACGGTTTTTGAATGGCAAGTTCTCGACCAGCTTCAGAGAGATGGAACTCATAAAACCCGTTGAACCTGAGGGTTCTTTGTCTATCATCCTGAAGCTTCTGAGGCATGAAGATCTTGCGGGCCACCCGACCACTCGCGCGATCATTGGAGTTCTGTTAGATGGAGAGCCCGACGCAGGTTTGCTGGATCCGATTCAATTGACGCTCAAGAATGGTGTCAGACTTGAACCCGCCGTTCAGTGCACACCATTCCTGGAGGCGGCCACAACGTTCTGTCAGCATTGTCCGGATAAGGGGCTAGTCATTGGCATGATCGGCTTCATTGCCGAGGGAGTCGAAAGCATTGACAACAGCGGCGGCCAGGAGCATATTGAGTTCTTCAAGTGTCTTTGCCGCAGTACTAACGAGCGGCTGAACATGGACTCTGCTGAGTTTACCGAACTTGTTCTTAATACTATTTCTGTCTGGGCCCCGACCTTGCTCATTGATAGGGACGAGGCTGTCCGTCGCAATATGCAGAGTATCCTCGACGCGACGATCTTCAACGATAATATCGTGGAGGGCAACATAAAGGATCTCGGACAGAATGGTGAATGGCAGACCACTATCACACCAGAGCGGCGCCATAGCATTGGTCGTCGGCTGCCGATTGCATGCATCGAGCGACTCAAGTCAGCATTCCTAACCGATCAGATCCGTCATATTGACGCCAGACTGCTTGAGAACATTACTCCGGTTATCAACTATTGCTTGGCTACTTTTTATGATGACTCAGAGACGGACCAGGAAGAAGTTCAACAGGCCAATGGTATGTTTGAGTTTATGCTCTTAGGGTTCTTGTATTCCCACTAACACAATCCTCCCAGAACTCCTCTCCGTCCTTGAATCGATGTCGCTCGAAGAAGTCCCCGATGACCCGCCTTCCGGTATGCTCCAATCTCTATCCCTCCTGAGTGGCCCTGGAATATCATCTAACCCGATCCCCCCTAGAATCGGACGTGGGCTCGGTTGAGGAATGGGACGCAAACTCGGCGATCGCAAGCGATTCCGAAATGGGACTCGCTGGATCTCCTTAGATCATGACGTTCCCGACTGCGATGTGCTTCCTATTATCTTTCTTTTCCATGCGTTTTTGCGATGTCCACGGATTCAGCGAGCACGATGTGTGCATGTGATTAAAGGCAAATTCTCATACCTCATGGATTTTACGAATTCACCTGTTGCTTTTCCCTTACGATGTTTGTGGTTGTTACTGGCGTTTTCTTTTGCTCATGATGAGCCGGAGTAGGATTTATTTCTATGAAGGGTGGTTTTGAACGGACAGGTCATCTACGTGCATTTCACCAGCCTATTTCCGAGCATTGAAATGAAAGAGTTTCTGATCTCGAGACCTAGAGTCCTTTGAAGGAATTGCATCCAACAAAGTTCGTATCGCCTTATTGTTTATCTCGTTCAATGATGGAGTAACACGTATATTTATTTTGTTTGATTAACCTTCTTGCTCTCCGCCAGCTGGAGCATCGCCCTCATCTTCTGACTCAACCTCGACAGCAGCAAGGGCATCCTGCTGAGCCTGCGGAGCACCGCGGGTTTTGTTATCAGATTTAGGGCTGCCAGGGTCAGCAGCGGTAGGTGCAGTTGCGAGTTTAGCTGCTGGAATACCACCAGAAGTAACATAGAGGAAGTAACCCGCAGGGAAGTGATCGATGTGGTTGAAGAAAGAGCCAAAGCTGTAGGCAAAGTCAGTATAGTCCCAATGGAATTCAAACGAGGGGATATCATACCCAGCACTTTCCTCCTCCTCCCGGAAAATCCGATCATAGATCTCCCGCTGCTTGAACTCATTCATCTCTGCCTCAAACTTCTGGAAATTGATCGGCTCACGGTCAAGACCCTGTGCCTTGTTATTATAAGCGTCGAAAATAGGCCGCTCAAGCAAGAGGCCCAAACCAGGCGCTTTGGGAATAGCAATGCGCTCAGGGCCATAGGTCTCAGTAATGCGGTCTGGATGGCAGCCCGAGCGGACAACCATCGTAGCCATAGCTACCATCTTGCGGATCTGGTGCATCATGAAACTCTGTCCGTGGACCTTCAGGCTGAGCCATTCCGTGCCATTGATAATAATCGGCGTGGTGTTCGCCTTGAATGACTTGATGTGTCGTTTCGCCGAGGGATCCTTGTGCGTCTTCTGGATCGTGTAGTTGTGGAAGTTCTTCGTACCTTCGTAGCGGTTAAGACATTCTTGCAGGCGGGCGATACGTGAAGCGGGCGCACGGTAGGCTCGTTTCGCGGTGAGGTATGCTGCTTTAATGGACTTGATGGCGTCGGTGATGGCCTTTTGGCGGGGGTCCATGACGAAGGGCTTGTTAGCCTCTGCGTCGGCTGATTGTTCAGCCACGGGCTTTTCGCTAGTCTCCTGCTGCACGGGTTCCTCGGCTGGCGCCGAAGAAGCCTCTTTCTCTTCTGAGGGTTGGAGTGCCTCGCGAGAATCGTCTTGGTAGAGAGACTTCTCCACGATGCTGCGGATGTCTTCCGGCAGGGTTTCTAGTATCGGCTTGATGTACTTCTCGTCAACCTCTTCCCAATAGCTTGCGACTTCTTCCTGTCGAGCTTTGACGGTATCCAACTCTCCTGCCTTGTCGGCAAGCTCGACGATCTTCTTCCCAAGATAGGTGCTTGGGTGAGGTGGTACGAGACAGTGACTTGGCATCAAATATTCGTATACTCGAGAATCGCACATCTGGTAGCAGCTGAAACTTTTGCTGGTCACTTCGTAACCCCAGACACGGATTTGGGGGCTGAGCTCGGCGTTGATTTTCTGGATGATATCCTCATCTTCGACGATCATCTTCAGCGACACAACATTGCCAGCTGCGTGGACACCCTTGTCTGTGCGGGCACAACGGACGAAGGAGGATTTCTTGGGATCCGCCGCATTCGCTTTAGAAACCGCGCCGACGTTGACGAGGGCCGTGAATAGATCACCTTCAATGGTGCGTTGCTGCTCGTTTCTATACAAAACTGGTCAGTACAAGAGATGACGACATACTGAACAAGGAAATACTCACAGCTGCATCCCAGAGTATCCAGTCCCCGAGTATCCCATCAGAAGCGCAACCTTCTTCTTAGGGCGGCGCTCTTCGCTGTCAATCTCCTCCTTAGAGAATTGCGTCGCGTAGATCGGCAAGTTGACCTCTTCGCCGTTCTCGATCTTGCGACGCTTAGCTTCGGCCTTCTCCTCATGACGCTGTCGCTTATCTATGGCTTGCCGACTTAATTAGTTAGCCGATAATGCGAAGAATGGGAGGTTACAATTGATGCGACATACCTCCATTCCGCTCGCCCCATATCGCGGTTCTTACGCCTTCCACCACCTCCGCCTCCTGTTCCTTTGTTGTCGGCCATTGTATCCGTTGGAAGATCTCTGATAGCTCCGCACGAGGTGCAGATGGGTCGCGCCAGAAAGAACGGTAAAATTGACGACTAACAGCGTGGTCCCTGGTATTTGGGGGGGATCGACCTAATCAGAATTGAGCTTCTGAGTGCAGTTAGAATCCCAGAAAGATTCCGCTGGTGAATGATCGAGGCACGCATGAAATCAATGTTTCGGGGAAATTTGCCCTTCGACTCCGCGCGGTTCATCTTTTCCTGATATTGGCACTAATCCTATAATAGCCTAGTGTGTAGATAGCTCCCACTAACCATATTTGGCTAGCCTTATGCCTGAGGAATCAACTTTGCATGTGACGTGAAGCTCTGGACTTTGATTGCAACGCTCATTGTTCATTCATTCAACTAGGTAGGCGTTGCCTGTCGCTTAACTCACTCTCACTTTTGTCGTGGAACCCTCACTCCTTTTGCTGCCTTTGATCGAAGCATGCTTGTCTTGTCCACTATCTGAAAACTGCGACTTTTCGCCTTGCGCTCCAGTTGAATTCTCTCCCAGCTTTCCTCTGGACTGTCATCTCTTGCTCAGAGCCTCTATAACCATGGACCTTTCAAAGACGCTTATCCGAACTGTGGCGCGCGCCTTTTATGAGACCCGTCACATCTTGGTCGTCGATGCGCTCTTCTTACATTCAGTGTATGACTAGAGTTGATCTCTATTGATTGGTCACTTTGCTGACCAGCTACAGCCTTCACGCTGAGGACCTCGCCTTTTTAATGGGAATGCAACAGAAAGATCTTCGCAAGCTTTGCGCCAAGCTTCGGGAGGATCGCTTGATCGGAGTGTATGTCACTCGTCCCTGGTGTGATCTACAACACAGGGTGGAAACGCAAAGCTGATCTAGTTCTATTTTGACTATAGGAGCACGCGCGCCGAGATACGTGATGGGTCCACTCGCCCAGTCAATCGCGAATACTATTACATCCCCTTACACCCGGTTGTCGATGCGATCAAGTACAAAGTCTCCAAGTTGACTGCCCTTATCAAAGCGCAGTACACACCGAGCGAGGAGCGTAAGGAGTACATATGCCTGCGATGCAAATCCGAGTGGACCGAACTGGACGTACTGAGTCTGGTCTCGGAAGAAGGGTTCGAATGTCAAAATTGCAGCGCCATCCTGGAACGGACGGAGGATGTCAAGGGCGCAGAAGGGATGGACAGCACGGGTCACGAGAAAAATAGCAAGCTTATGGCACAGCTCGACAACATGCTCAAACTACTCAAACAGATTGACGCGGTTGAAATCCCGCCGAACGACTTTGAAACAGCGTGGGATCACAAGGTGGAGGTTATCCGGAACCAGCACACACACCCAGTCCGTGCCGCGATTGCTGTTCCACCCAAGCCCCAGGATATCACACGTCCCAATGCCAAGACGGATGCCGCTGCATTGGAGATCTCTCTCACGTCAAGTGAAGAGAAGAGTGCCGCCGAGCAGGCCGATGAGGCCGCTCGTAAAGCAGCACTCGAAAAGCAAAACGCGCTTCCGGTTTGGCACACACATTCTACCGTCAATACAACCCAGGTTGGTTCTCAGATCAAGACCGACGTGGGCACTGTCGTGAAACCCGAGCTTGCGGATGAGGATCAAAAGCCCAGTGTGGATGCCTTGGACGACAAAGTTGCCGCTTACTACGCTGAAATGGAGCGGGAAAAGGCGCTGCAGGCTCAAGAAGATGCCAGCAGCGCAGACGAAGACTCAGACGAGGAAGACTTTGAGGACGTTGAGGGAATCTCCGGTCCAAGCGGACCAGCTACGCCCGCCATTGCTGCCCCTGCCACATCTTCTGGGGGCGCTGGCATCAAGCGTGAACACGAACCATCCTCCAGCGTCCCTCCATCATCTACTGGGACTCCTTCCACCCCTGCCGACGATGGGCCTGCGGCAAAGAAAATCAAGGTCGAGCCTGACATCAAGCCTGATCCTGATGCCAAAATTGAGGCCGAGGTCAAGAAGGAGGCCGAGGAATCTGATGAGGATGATGAGGAATTTGAAGATGTATAATGAGAATATTAAAAACAGCCGATATTGGCGCTGGCGCCGAATAATCCTGGCAGACTGGACAGCTCTGGAGGCGTGCAAAACCATTGAAATTGCTCATGGCCATAGAATTGCATTTTCAAACTTCAAGGTTCCAGCAAAGTGTATTAACAAATTTGATTGCGAACTGCACAGAAGATGAAGTGACAAAGTAAATACACTCTACATTCTAGCTTTCATAAAATCCTAAAGTACAACTTGATGATTCGTCGGGCCCTCGTCATTCTCGGCAATGTGGTTCATCATGGAGTAGATATCTCCCGTTCGAGTTTGCAACTCTCCGAAATCGACCTTTGTGAACTAACATCGACATCTTGTCGATGTGTATTTAATTCATTCTGGGAAAGCCCGAGGCCCGGTGAGAGGATGTCACCGTCCATGACCGTAATGCGATTGGTGCTAAGAAGTGTTTCGACTGTTGCCGACGATAGTGATGTTGTCCTTCTTGATCGAAGTTTCCTAGCGTTTGAGTCAGTTATATTTCTCCTAGGATTTGCGTTCGACGATGAATTGACCCTATACCTCCTCTGCAAAGCATGTATGTGACTCACGGATGTTTGCGTGAGCAAGCGATATACAATAGCAGTCCCCAGGAAGCCAGTTCCTCCCTTGATGAAGATGATCTTGTTATTGTAGTCCTCCCACCTTGTGTGTATAAAATTAGATATTGCACAGTATATTGTATACGAGTCTATATTTATCTAATTTTGGAAATACCACTTGTCACATTGCTTGGACTTAGGGCTTGGCAGCCATATGTAATCTGCAGACCTAGGCATGGGCACGTTCCAACCACCTATAGCCATGTAGCTATAGAGGAGTGGAATGATCCACGTCCTCTGTTGGACAGAAACTTGATCTTTGACTAAAATCGATGCGCGAGAGGATACAGACCTCACTGACAGTGAGACTGGTCTCAATCGAAAATATGGGGCTTCCCAATGTTGTGTAGATCGGCGTTCTAAAACGTAGGGTACTTTTTTATATCACCTTAGTTGTATAGACGTATAAACTAAAAATGGACATTTATTATACTATTCAGGGGTCTACATATGCAGGTGGAAAAAGGAAGAAGAATATGAGTAATATTAATTATATAAATTATTATTAAAAGGTCCTAAACCAAAAGTTTAATCGATATAAAAAGATACTTACCTATAATACTAATAATCTAATAGCACTAGAGACTTCTAGAGTAGCTATCGATAATAATAATAACTATAATCTTAATACTATTTATATATCCTAGAACTAGCTATTAAAAAAGCTTACAAAACTAGATAATAATAAGATTATATAATATCTTACTTATAGACTTAAGTAATAGTGTAAAGATATACAGTCTGTAGGTGTAAGGCCTATCAACCGGGTAAGATACAATAGCTATAGAGAGGGGATCAATATATTGTCTCTATATACTAAGACTAATTCTTATCAGAATTTAGGGGGGGCCTAGGGCCCCTAGGCTTATAGGGATAGCGTGCTAAGAATTAGAGCCGGTTATCTAACGAACCCCGCTCGCTTTAGCTACGTTACCTATCTAGCACGGCTAGGTTAGCTAATCCTATTTTATAATTAAAAGGACCTTTATCCTTTATAATTATCCTCTCTCTTCTAAAAGGATATCCCTATCCGAAATTAGATATAGTTCCTTAAAAGAGATATCAAGATTTACCATATGCCCCCATTCCATTAAACTACGGTCGCACGCCTGCGTCAAGCTGTGGGCTCAGCCCTTTCCCCGACTATCACTCCGAGAACGATCTGGAAGACCTATCACAACACTAACTAGAAAGCCCTAGAATGCTTCAACTATCCGAGTGGCATAATGGAATGTCAAATGACGAGCTCCTGGCAAGCTGCATCCAGAACACGAAGAGTGGAAAGTCACGGTAAACTGTCTAATCATAATAAGGATGCTCCCCGTTCGTTGCCAGTCCGCTATATCTTAGGTTGATCGTTGGAGCTCAATAAAATGAACAAAACGATCCCAATTTAGGCTCTACATGCCAATCGTTGGGGTAGCGTTTCGCACATTCCAGAACCTCCTGGTAAGTCATGTTATCGATGTTCTTCATATCCACATCTGCTCCTCGCTCACATAATCTTTGGATGGCAGTTGTTTCAAGATTCCGTGCTGCTTTATGCAAAGGAGTCTCGCGAAGACGAGCATCTTGGGCATTGGTAGAAGCACCCCAATCCAAAAGTAGGTCAAGCTCGGTGATTATACCACCAGAAGCAGCTAAGTGTAGCGGGGTTATATCCTCCGTCATAAGAACGTTTGGATCTGCGCCATTGGAGAGAAGAAGTTTTGTGGTCTCTGTAAGACGATTTCTGGTTGAAAGGTGTATTGGGGTATATGCTTCTCCTTCTCCTACAGCGGGTACATCAAGTAAAGCTTTAAACTCGAGTAACACTCGGAGTACTTCGTTATAACCCCAAGTGGCGGTTTCGTGCACTCCTGTCCAGCCCTAAATTGTCGGTCAGATCAGTAACTAAAGAATCCAGATAAGTTAAATATAACATACACTACCCAGATTAGTGCCATCTATATCTGCACCCGCTTCCAAAAGTATCCTCACTGATGTCGGGTCATTCATAAAGCAGGCTTCTTGGAGAACGGATCGTCCAGCGGTCGTTCTGGCGTTAGGATTTGCTCCATACTCTAGTAGGAGTTTGACGACCGCGCTCTGTCTTTTTGTCACTGCCCAATATATTGGGAGACGACCGCTGACCATCAATGGTCGCTCACTGATTGCACTGCCCAATGAGCGTTTGCTAAGACTGTATTGGCGGATATTCACAGAAGCTCCATGTTTGATGAGAAGCTTAGTTATCTCAACATCGCCGATCTCGGCAGCCACGGAAATAGCAGTACGTCCATCGCGGAGATCTCGAGCATTAGCATCGATTTTTTGTAACAACAGCTCCACTGAAAGGACCGCTCGACGTCGGACAGCCCCTATGAGTTCTTCGGCGTATTTCGGCTCAGTGAATTTCTTGTCCTCTTCCTTCACTGGCGCCATGCTTGATAACTCATCAGCACGAGCGATTTGCTGAAGCTCCCACCCAGCATCTTCTTGTCTGTCTGTCCGAGGGGCCGCATTTTTCATGGTTGTGGCTGATGATCGTAATATAAGAATACTGATATATCGGTTAGATATGGTCTCCCCCATAGGAATTCAAGTACATACAGCGTAAGACTCCCCATCGCATCTGAAAAGAGTAGCCTTGTCCGTTGAAGCTCTGAAATCAACTGGAAAACCTCCTCCCTCGCCGAATGGGCCACATCCAGTCACGGACCCAGACATGGTCTTTACTGAATTTCCCCGTGTCACGATTGCCGCTGCCTTTGGCCTCGTCAGACTGGAGCTGCAGATTCAATTTGCTTTCCACTTGTATACAGGAAAGTTCACATTTGACAATGGGGTATTGAAGATCTGCGACCGCGCGAGATATTGGCTTCTCGCGATCAACCAATTCACGGATCTCTGCTGATTTCAAAGCCTCTGCCAGATGCTGTATAAGGGTATGGAAATCGTTGATGTCTCGGCCAAGGTTTTGTATCTCTCGGGGTGCATTTTTTATTGTAGAAATGAGCTGATAGACCTTTATAGAGGTTGTCGCAGCGGCTGTTGCGAGCTGTAGGATTGCAGCGGCTGAACCCACGGCTGTTAAAGGATCTCCCATAATTTCTGTTTGCAAATACTCCGGCTTTTAGCTGAGAGATGAACAAAACGACCTCTGCCAAGCGAGTGATGAACTGAATGGATGTGTGTGAAGCGTGATGTGTTGTATCGGAATGTGAAGTGGGAAGATAAAATGAGCGACAAACTGATTTTGGAATGTATTTATCAGTACTTAGCAACTGATAAGAGATTTAGCTCTTTAACAGACAGCGAGCCAACCTGGAAGAGGTCGAATTCGAAACACCGGTGAGGCTGAAGATTGCGCCTCCCAGCTGAAAAAGTACAAGTGTAGCATAGCCCCCCGGGCCACTACCACATAGAGTAGAGAGCGATGACGTGGCTGTACAGCACAACTGCCCATTCCATCGTATCGTGCTTGTACACCGTAGGCATTGATTTGATTGCATAGCCTCACGCTAACACAGCTCTCAGCCTACCCCTGATAACCCCTATCTATCTAATCGCGCAAACTCGAGTATTTAAACCTCATCATGTCTTCAAAATGCTTAAATCCCAAATCGCGACTATGGCAGAAGTAACTGCAGTTCTCGGTACAGCGTCCGCAGTACTGCAAATTGCCGGAGCCGCAGTCACGGCCTCAACTCAGCTATATGAAATTGCTTCGACCATCAAGAATGCACCCAAAGAGATCTCCCGTCTAAACAGCGACATCAAAGCATTGAACGTACTCCTAGCAAATCTCAAATTTGCCCTCCAATCGCCTGATACGCGCAGACTTGTTGACCAAGATGAGGAAGTCCGGAAATCTATGGAGGGCCTGAAAGACCTTATCGAAAGCTGCAGCTGCACCTGCGTGGAAGTAACTGAAAGGCTTCGTCCTTATGCTCAGAATGGAGAATTTGCGGATGGGCCTATAGGAGAGAGTAATGAACGGCGTGTATCGATTCGGTGGTTCTTCAAAAGAAGAAGCGTTCTTGCTTTAGTGTCTGACTTGCAACGCACCAAATTCCTGCTTTCAGACAATATGGGAAGCATTACTTTGTATGTATTCTAATCTCTCATTTCCCAGTTGTAGGTATGGTTATTCTGACAGTGACAAGTATTCTCATGCTCAAAATACCTGCAATAAGGAACGACAGTGACAGGCCCGCCCGTCTAGTGACACGCGAGTTTGACGATGATGCTGGCTCAGCCATAATTCGCTGGGCGGAAGCGGTTTCGGAGCAGGCAGGAAATTCTGACACAGTCTCAGTTTCAGCTCCAACTGTGATACAGCAGACAGCTATTGAAAGATCAGACCCCCATCTCACCGAAGAGCTTCTCGCTGCTGTCAGGCGTGGTTCTGTCCCTGTCGTCAAGCTGCTATTGGAATGCGTCAGTGTAGATGCCCAAGATCCTAGATATGGACGTACGGCACTTTCAATCGCAGCCGAGATTGGCGATATCAGTATGGCGACACTCTTACTTGACCAAGGAGCTTCCGTGCATACTCGTCAATTTAGTCGCAGCTGTTGGGATGATGGTTGGGGACCTGACTGGATAGCGGGACGCACTCCACTTGGTTGGGCCGCAGTAAAAGGGCAAAGTCATATTGTGGAGCTCTTGCTAAAATGGGGAGCAAACCCGAATTCAGCAAACAGTGGTGGCCGATCAGCCCTACTAGATGCATGCTACGAAGACGATCAGAAGTCAGTCCGCCTATTGCTTGAGCACGGCGCGGACGTGGATTCTCGATGTTTCCATCATGTATGTTGCATCAGCATCCACGCTTTTGAACCAACCTGACCAACACTAAACCAGGGCTGGAGGCCGATCCACGAAGCGGCTAACAGAAACAGAACAGAGCTGGTTCAGTTATTACTCGAGTACAACCCGTTACTCGATGTAAATGTTGAATTTAATGGCCATAGGAGATCACCATTACATTGGGCTGTGACGTGGTGCAATCTTGATATCATGAAACTTCTTCTTTTGAACGGTGCAGATACTGAAAACGGCATGTTTGAAAACACTACTCCTCTGCATCTTGCCGCTGCTGCTGGCTGGCTGGACGGGATAAATCTCCTCCTAGACTCAGATGCGTCGATCGACTGCATGGATGCTTTTCTCGGCGAAACACCTCTACATAAGGCAGCACGAAACCTCGAAACCAAAGCCTGTGAGCTACTCTGCTCGCGTGGCGCCGATACAGAGAAAAGAAACACAGATGGGCAGGATTATAAAGCTATATTAGACTGCGCAAGGCGATATCCGGATGACTGGAAGGTTAAGCCTCATGAAGTATACTTCCTTACTACTTAGTTGTTGACGTTTATTCTTCTCGGTGAAATGAGTTTTATTTTATTGTCACGTTGTGCTTATGTTATGATGCGGCGATTTTCGGTAGTTTCAAAGGTCTTCATATTAATTTCTAGCACTAATTCTACTTGATGTTATACCAAGGGGCCTCATATGTAGGAACTTGCTAAATCTATATCAGTTGCTCGTGGGTGACTTCTCACCCTCCATTGCCCGATTACCGCACTGACCCTCTGAGCTGAACCACGATGTAGCATGATTGGATCGCCCCTATGTACCTGAAACCCTAGCGCATGCACACAGCCACTCGGTGGAATGATGGTCCAACAGGCTCAGAAAGGGTGTTTGTTGTTTAGATCGCCTGGCGGACTCTTGTAGTGCCAATGTCAACGTCTTCTTGGTAGTTATAGTAGGATAACACCTTGAACTATCACATGTATACACAGCCATTTCTGCTTCATGTGTTAATTTCCCACAACGATATTCCTTCATAGATTAATCTACTGCGCACTACGCGAATGGAATCAACCTTACCGTTTCAGCACCGCTACAGAGAGATTGAGGGCAAGTATGAAGGAAAATTGTCAAACCAGCTAGCTAAGGAGCTAAGGCTGCGAGTAACCTATTTTTGGCAGTAGTGTTACAAGTAATTGTCAACCAAATTGAGATCATCATGTATTATACCGAGGAAAAACCTTGGTCCGAGTTGTATTGTTTTTGCTTACAAATCTGTCCACCTAAATTGTCAAAAGGGATAGTTAGTTATTCATTTTAGTTAGTTAAGAGAATTTACACATTGTGGTTTATGCCTGTACGTTCATAGTGCACCTGATTTCTGTCAGTAATTTATGTAACTCTCTGTCACGTGATATTGTTTTTCAATACGATTCAATATTCGAAACTGAGCTAAGTCAGGAATGTTTTGGCGTGTTTCGAAATAGGGTTCGAGAAAGATTCCATATGCGCAAAGTGGTGAAACTGATTTCGATCCATGCTATAAACCAGCGTGTCTTGAGACGTTGATTATCTAAAGGGACGGCCTGTAGAATTCGCTAAGGTCTTTCCAAAGTTGCAAAGTATGCGAGTTATCTTAGGGATTTTGAAGCCTGATATTAAGACGCTGTCAGACGAAGAACAGTCTAATGTTGATCTAACTTCAACACTAGCTATAAATATAGAAATATATAAAAGATAAACCAGCTATTAATATACGCTATCTCGATCTTCCTGCTCCGAGGTAGAAAAAGGAGTCCTTAAGAACCCCTTTTGGATCCCTCTTAGCGTCTTCTTATCTCCGGCTAACACCGAACGACTTTAATATTATTACGTCGATAATTTTTTACCTAGATTAATTTTAGCCTTATAAATAATTATAATAGGGCTTATATTATACTTTATAAATTTAAAGCTCGCTAATATTATTACCACTATAATTTTAGCCTTATAAATAATTATAACTATCGATTTTATATATTCGAATATAAAATTTTGCTATAACTTAGTAAAAACTATTAAATACTATAAGAGTAAGTTAGAATTAGCTTAAGAATAATTTTAGGAGTAAAGCTATTCTAATTTATAATTAGCTTATACCTAGTTACTCCTTTCTCTACCTTAGAGAAGGGCCGGACTATTATATAGTATAGGGAGAAGAACTTAGTATCTTTACTAGCTATCCTATCGATTTATAGCTTTATCGACTAAATTAGCTAGATATAGTTAGTGTATCTCTTACTCTTATTAAAAGTGCTACTAGACCGAAACTAGTAATATCTTACTCTATATATTTCGAGCCCTTTATCGCTTCTTAACCTAGATACTAATATCGATTTTCTCCCGCGGGCGAACTACTATAGGGAAGCTAGGGTAAGCCGGCCTTATTTAGGTAAATTGTTAATAGCTATAGAGATAATATATAAGGGCGTAAGTCTTCTATTTAAGTTATTATAGTAAATAAGGAATTATACTTATTACTACTTTTACCGATATTTACTAGTGTCCTCTCTATAGGCTATTATAAATACTAGAAAGCTAAGGTATCTAGTATTCTCTATTAGTCTTAGATTACTATTTAGGAGTAAGTAAAGGAAGTGTAATATATAATTAATCTACTACTCGAAAGTTCTAAAAGCTTTAGCGAGCTATATAATAATTATTATTAGCTTTAGTTAAAGATAAGGTAAATTATAAAAATAATTAGAAGGTCGTTCCGAACGAAGAATATCCTAAGGAGTAGAAAAGGGAGCGGGGTTCTTACTTAGCGGAGGATACTTATCGGGTAATAATTCGGCCGGTCCGAAACTAAGCTCGTAAGATTTAGTTAATTCCTTTACTTAACGAAAACCCTTACTTTATTTATACTTCGCTTTAATACTATACCCTATTTATTTATAAAGGCCGAGGTAGTTCGAGGACTACTATTATAGTCTACTATTAATTCTTTATTAATTGATATTAGTCTTTTAATTAGATTAAATAAACTAGCCTAGAGATATATAAAGGGCTCCCTAATTATAAGTTTAAAGATTAGTGGAAAAACGGAGGTGGTAATACTAAAGTAATTAGAATTTAACTATTAGAATATTTAAATATAAGGCTGTTAAAAGTGGTAAGAAGTTCGTTTAGACGTTATCCTCTATAAAGAAAAATTGCGTTAGTTAAATAGGATTAGTTATATAATATCACCTTCTCTATTAAGATCTAAGGTCCGTATATTTTCCTAATACTCTCGTACCCCCTAGGTCTCTAGCCCGAAGTAAGTTCGGCCTAGTTATAAGGACTACCTCCGCTCTATTCCGAGCCCTCGGGTCGCAGACACTCGGCAATGCGGTGATGTCAAGCTCTTTTAAACGGTCCGCAGGCATATCACAATCCCAACTGGTGGCTTTCTCTCTGAAAAGTAGCCAACTCTTATAACAAGGTGCAGACAAAGCAAAATCTTGAAAAAAGAAAAGGCACCTTCGAGATCGATACGGCCCTTAACACCACAATCTCGTGTTTATGTTCTGTCACTTATCACCGGGTCCGATAAGGTGGTCCTTTCTGCTAGAAAATTATCGATTTCCTTACAAACTCAACAATCCAATGGATTATATTAATCTATATACAATTATTGCTTGTCCAGAGAGAAAAGCTTCTGCTTTAGGTACCCACACCATCCAGCACTACCTGAAGAAAAAGGATGCCAGCGCGGCCTCCTGGCCCATGTTGACCCTGTCTGTCAGGCGTCGCTCCGAGCTCAGGTAGACATCAGGGAGCCACTCTGGTTTCGGTCCGCCCAGAGCCATAGTAGCAATAGCCTGGCCCGATAGCCAGGCCTGACACATGCCATATCCATTAAATCCGGCCGCGACCCACTCGCCCCCTTCAATGTTCCTCTCGCTCACGCTGGTTGGCACGCTACCCACAATCGGGAGTTGATCCGCAGTCATGCCGATGATTCCAGACCAAATCCGATGAAGTGAAGTGCCAGCAGACAGAGTATTATTCGTAATGGAGTTAGTCCAACCTTCATTGAAGAGCTTCTTCGGGAGCAAGGTGGTAAGATTGCCTGCGGAGTCGGCACTGATAACGGAGTCATCAGAAGACAAAAAGTCGTCCAGTCTCTGCATATCTCCTCCAACAAAAAGATCACCGGTCTCGGCATTTTGCTGCATCCAGTATAGACCTTGTTCGGTCACGGTAGTACTCTCATCATAAGACATCTTCTTGTGGAAGAGCCATGAATTAGTGCGGTTTCCCCACTGGGGACCTGGCTTTTGGGACGACATAGACAGACGGCATGGGAAGATAGGGCCCCTCAGTTTTGGTAGGAGGTGACCAGTGAAGGCATTCACGCAGTGCAAAACCTTTGCCGCTCTAACAGTCCCCGAGGGGTCGTCAACACATAGGGGTACGCGGCGTCGGAATCTTCGGTGACGGTGATCGACGTGACTGGAGTCTTGGTTTCAACTGAAAAACGTTCTGGATAACGTTCAAGAAGGAGTTTGAGAAGACCGGTAACTAGCTTATATGGCCAGAAGACCTGAGACTTGACCTCCAAAGTACCAGCGGACTTCTTCAAATGATATTTCTAGGAGAAAGGGTTAGTATACTGCTCACAATAGCTTTATCTAAGTAGTTTTATTAAGACATACCTTCTCAGCAGTTTTTCCGTCGATAATAGTGAATTTCTCCTTCGGGTCTACGGCTTCTTCGTACAAACGAACAGACCGACAAACTTCGGCGAAGCGTTCCTCATCTTCGAAGGTAGTGACCGTTGTGACGTCTCTGATCTCACTTACCTGGTCGAGATTCTCGGCTTTAGCAACCCGCTTAATCTCTTCCAGCGTGAAGTTACAAAACTGGGCAATATCTCTAGCGGCCTCAGCCCCGAAAGCGTCGGCAAACCGACCATAGAACTGGGGGGGCATGGCTTAGCAAGAAGCCTCCATTGCGACTTGTTGCACCGGTAGTCAGAGAACGAGCTTCAAACACAGTAACTCGCTTGTCGCGGCCCAGATCACTCTCAAGGACTGTCCTAGCGGCGTTGCAACCGGTGATGCCAGATCCAATAATAGCGATTTCAGTACACGCCGGCAACTGGCCTGACTGGATAGTCGCAAGAGGGTGTGCCGGTTCTTGCCAGGCTGACACAGTTGGGTTTGGCACCGGGACTCCAGGACCTTGGACGACTTGGGCCGCTAATTTAGACAAGAGCGCTGCTGGAAGCTCTGGAGTCGCCATCTCTGGGGTTCGGTAGGCCGCAAGGTATGAGTTGGAATAAATTCAACTAAAGAGGACTGTCGACTGAGCTCTGCCGTGTGTTTGTGTTTTCGTCCATCGAAATACCCAGCGCCGTGCCTTCCATTTATGTGAATATCCTGAACTGAGCTTATCAAAACAACGGCTCTGTACCCCATGGTTATCTTCTAGAATGAGCTATAATGGTGATACCTGGTAAACCAACCCCACCAATGCGAGGTCGGCTTCGGTTCCCGCGGCTCCGTATCTATCACCACAAGCGGTAGCGCTGGGTCGCAAGAATGGCACGGATAACTGGATTGTCTCTCCGAAACTCCGCAACTCCGCGACACCGAATCATCTCTCCCGCACTGCGAACCACTCGTCTGTTTCTTTCTCTGCATCTGAATTTACTTTACCGCGGAAGACATTGACCTCGGAGCCGCCGAAATGTGGAATATCGTACCAAATTTGGTGGTGATTTGCTTCGGGGCCGATGAGGCAGCGAGGGCTTTAAGTATGGGCTCCTGCTTCCTAACGACTAACACGGACAGAGCAGTACTGTGGTCCGTACGTAACCACACCATCGAAATTAGTCGCCACGCCTTTTCCCAAACACAAAACATTTTATCCATCGCGACACTACCCTCCAGAAATGAGCAATATTTCCAACGCTCGCAGGCCCGTTATCTTCGTTGGAGGCGCAAACCCAATCTGTGGCGAAGCTATCCGGCTGTTTGCGAACGCAACTGATGTGTCCATCGTTCTCGCAGACGCCAACGAAGATGCTCTTCGTCGAGTTGTGGCCAAGCTAGATGGCAGAGATGTTGCTATCCGAAAGGTGAACATTTTCAACCCCGATGAGCTCCGCAACACTATCAGCGACGCTGCCCTTGTGGTCCATGGTGCACAGCCGTACTACAAGACTTCGGGGCCCGTTATAGCCGCCTGCATCGACGTAAAAGTGCCCTACCTTGACTTTTCCGATGATGTTACTAGCACGCTGGAGTCACTCAACCTCCACGACCGGGCAGCGAAAGAAGGAGTTCCTTGCTTTATCAACTGTGGTTCCGCGCCTGGTATGACAAACTTGCTGGCAGTGGAAATTGCTCAAGAGTTCGACACCGTGGAGAGTATTGATGTTTACTGGATGGTCAGCGAAGAGGGCGGGGAGTTGGGTAGAGAGGTTTTGGAGCACCTAATGGATATCACTGGTGGACCTTGCTTGACCTGGGCTGACGGCAAGGCTGCAGTTCATGAGAACTGGGTCGAGACCTCATATGCCCCTGTTATCGAGGGTTCCAATGACCTGTTCTACGAGAGCGTTCACCCGGAGTCAGTTACATTGCCTCGTCGATTCCCTAACGTCAATCGAATTCGGACTTCCGGCGCTCTTTACCCAAGGCCATTCAACGGCCTAGCCCGAGGGCTTGGTGCTGCCGTCAGCTCTGGTGGTCTGTCTATGGATGACGCTATCTTCTTCCTAGCAGGTTTGCAAAGCAAATCGTCTGGAAACTGGTCCGACATGTTAACATTAATCACCGCGCAACTCCGGGGTGGTGATATTACGCTCAACCAGTTGTCTGAGCTCGCTTCACTCGGAATTTCAGCAATGAAACCATGGAACTATGCTCTGTGGGGTATCGTTGACCAGGTCCGCAAAGGTGGATGCACAATTGCCGAAGTTCTTGGCTTTTTCATTGACAACATACGGGGCAAGCCAGCACCGCGTCGCGGTGGCATGCTTGTGCGCGGTGTTGGCACCCGTAACGGACACCCTGCCGTAGTCACTCGACGAACCCCTACGGTTCATAAGGACTCATTCCTAAAGGGAAGCATGGCAACTTCGATCGGAGCATGCTGTGCAGCTTTTACGCTATTGGCGCTTGACCTGGGAGAACAAAGACGCCCGGGCTTCTATTGCCCAGAGGACTGGGCTAAGCCAGAGGCCTTTTTTAAGGCGTTGGAGAAACTCGGCTGCCCGCGGGATCAGATAATCGAATCGATCTAGATATAGAGTTGACCAATAACTATCTTCATCGAGTTCTTTAGGAATTAGTACGCTGGGTAGTAAAGCTTCCTCGAGAAGATTTATAAACTGAATCGACTCATCATGATACCTGCGGACTGAAGTATCTGCGAGTAATTTGCACATCAGATACCACGTTAGATGTGTCTAGACACCGACGTGCATATATTTGTGCAGCCTTGACAAAGCCGTAATCAGTTAAACTCACCGAATTCTGAATTACAGGAGCGACGATACTCATTGAATCTTCGCCGGATATTGCCTATTTGAACACCCCAAGTATGAGATACGAACGTATGCCTCTCACAGTACATGACAGCCCACGTTAGCAAAAGTTCCAATTTTCGTTGTCCGAGTTGACGGCAGTAGGCTGTTTGTGTATTTGCCACCATCTCAGAAGACTTTTGCAATCTCAAGTGCCGCTGCTCACGTCCTATTCCATTAGGCCAAAAGGTCTAATTCCGAGAGCATTTTGCATTGCAACGGTATATATAGATAGGTAGCAATTTTCCGTTACCACCCTTGAATGGGCTCCACATCTTGGATAGATAGATACCTTTTAGACAGATCCCCCCCTGTTACCCCTGGCGAACTCAGGTCATCCGTCATCTTCCCTTGTCTACTTCGTTCCCGTAACGTAATTCCCGGCCGTCCCGATCACCCCATCCATTCGCGCATTTCCAAGCTATACTCTATACCCTACGATACACTACAAAGACGCATTAATAGCCTAAACTCACGCGTTGATAATGCCTAACTAGTCATAAACTGACAATTAGAAGAGGACTCGCGTGGAGTAGCGCCTAGGCTAGCTTAGACCTGGTACTTACCCACGTATAACCCTCCGGACTCTCTATCCTACCCGCACCGCGGGTGGGTAAGCGAACTTATCGACATAAGGGTCGTACACCTAGATGTCCGACCCTTAGGTAGGGTTACCCGTGGGTGAACCTTAGGGTCTATAAATAGGACAAATAGACAGAACGTGACCAAGTTTACGACCTTACAACGCGCGATTAGAACGAAATATAAGCGGAGGATATCTACGAATTTGATAAGACAGGCTTCACAATAGGCCTTATATCCGCGCAGAAGGTAATAATGCCAGCGGAATTCTATGGTCAGAGCCGTCTCCGACAGCCCGGAATCGAAAATAGGTAACTGCTATCGATGCAATTTGCGTAGATAGCGATTCGCCACCGCAATATATGATTTTCAATGCAAAGTTACTATCGCTAGTTAGTTTAATAACCCACTATATCATCAATAAGCGTAATCGGCTAACTAAGTATATACCCTACGAACAGGGTTTGACTGTTACAGAGGGCCTATACCTAGTTACGTAGTTATATTTGCTAGCAAAAGCACCTACTATAGAATCGAATACGCAAAGCGAATTGCCTATTCAGGCTGATAGGCTAGCTATTATGGCCCCGCCTGGGTAAATCAGGTATCAGGAGATTGGCCGTGGGATCGATTTATGTAAAAATTTCGATATATTGTTGAATTCATGCATGTTGCTTGAGATAATCGATTTTGAAATCTGTAATGGGGTTGATTGGTCGGGACGGCCGGGAATTACGTTCGCTTTAAGAGGTGCCAAAGAAATACGGTTTCCTACCCTTTGACAGTAGACAATTCATAGTTAAAGGTCAAGTTCAGTAGAATTACAAGTAATCATAAGAGAATGAAATTCCGGAATGTATATGATAATTCGTCGGGGAGAGCATTCATTTCTGGGCTCGATTAGGAGTCATGGTCCCAGCGCATGTGCTTGCGATATTGTTGTGGAGAACGCACCGCCGAAATCTAACCCGACGGTCAAAAAAAGGTAGAAGCGGAGCTGACTTCATGCTGCCTGGCGGCTCCGACGTGACAAAGTGTTACATCCCAGCTCAAAAATAGTCTCGTAACCGAGGTCCGCTCCGCGAAATATAGTCCGCGTGCCGTGAACAGGCTTAGCTGCCAGCCATTTAAACCAGCCTGCTTCTAACGGGTCATTTCTTCGGAAGTATACTAATTCGGAGTATCCTCAGATTACTCTTTCACGGATCATTACTTGTTACAGTTTTCTGGACCACTCTAATCCCGAAAACCTCTCGCTGGAACTACGGACATGGCCGCCCCTGCTAGCAAGACCATTAAAGACCTCAATGGCAAATGGGTTTTGGTAAGCTCTGAACAATCGCGAGATATGACTTTCGTCGCTCCAGGCTATCCAAATCCTTTAGAATCTTCGCTGATGGTGGCCCTATTGACTAGAATAAAAAACTATCTGATTCAGCCGACCCAGGCCTGGTTATTCAGGGAATTGGTTTCTTGATCCGCAATGTTATCCGCGTGGCGCCTGTTACAATCGAAGTCAAGCAGTACGAAGCACCGGGTAGTTCGCCGGCCACAGACCCGTCCGATGTTGTACATATCGATATTGTGCAGTCAGCTCCTGGTACCAGCCCCAGCACGGAGCTTCGCTCTCTGGATAACGTGGCTCGCGACCATTCAGACTGGCTTTTTGGAGACGTCAAAAATCAAGTGCGATGGACTGCTCCCGAAGAAATCGATGACGATTACCTTAAATCGGGCTGGATCAGCGAAGAAGGAGGTAAATTCCTGATTTACAGCCAGGAAATCAGCGTGGGCAAAGGCTGGACAGCCACACAAGTATGGGGCTTTCAGACCGTTGAGGGAGAGCGACGTCACTGTCGTAACATTGTGATCCAGAAGGAGGCAAAGCGGGTTGAGTTCCGCTTTGTTTATGACTGGCAAGAACCCAACTGATTTGGTGGCGCAATACTTCACGTGCTGTTTTGAGAGAGCCAATAGATCGTTTTCACTTTGGAAACGTCTTATAGCTTGGGAACCTTGTCTTGATATGAGATATTGTGCGTTCCGCCGAGTTACCGTGCAGAATCTTAAGCTAGTTGGGTACACGCTGAACCATCCCGTTATTGGAAAAGAACAAAACTCTGTTGTCTATCTATTTGCGATGATTCAAAATAGATAGAAATATCCATGTAGTGCATGCAATACTTGCTCATATGACCTAGTTCATCTTTTGAGTCATAATAGGAGACAGAGGCATTCCACAAATAATTTGCTATTGATCTGATGCTAACATGAAATGGTAAGGTAGAACCATACAACACAGCAAATGAAAGCACGTCTGATATTATAGGTCTGTTCGTCTAATATATAATCATTGCGCCACGGGCAAAGTTAAGTTGGAGAGAGAATAGCCGTTCGAAAAAGGACGCCAGCAACTTCGGGACATTTGGGTAGATTAATGATCATACAAAGCTAAAGATTAGGGTTTAGAACAGGTCCTAAACTTCGTCGAATGGTACAGTTTGATCCAGGGTCTTTCTCTTGATCCGTAACAACTGGCTTGCACCTGCTGCAACTCTGCATGCGCTCATTCTCAAACCTCTCACACTATGCTTTTTGTGGTTCTATCCTTACAGTATTGAATAGTTTATACATTATATTCTAGTTCAGATCTTGTTAAAGTAAGCTAATACAATATGTACTAGTGTGCGGCAGAGCGAATAAGATCAACGATATGTATATTGATGGTGGTGGTCTTCGACATTCAAGAAAGTGTCCTGGAGTTGATTGCTGCTATTGAATGGTTAGATACCATAACCAGTTGCATCGTAGTTGCCTCATCGCGCGGGAAGGTTTACCCATTACCTCGCAACATGTACAGCAACAATGTCAGGAGCCTATACAGTGCGCATGACATGACCCAAAGTCTGACGTGTAGAAGCGCCTAGAACATCACTGCAGTCATAATTTCCCACATTTAGCACGTCGGAATCATTAGGATGCCAAACAGGTTGGCAAACGCCATATTGCCGCGGTCCATTAAGGAGTTTCCCAATTTCCTGGTATGATAAAAACGATAAAAATGGGTTTCCCGATGTAATCCCGAGATGTAATGTGCATTTAACGTGGTCACAGAAGTACTCTGAAGAAGGATGCGTTCGCCAAGGCCATGAAAGAGGAACTTGCTCAGATATGCCTACCCGGCCCATGTCAGAGAAAACGCGGGGTTCGTACTCCGGATCCGCGGATCCCGAGTTAAGCTTGCTACCAGCGCTTGCGGTAATTACTTGACGGATCTCCAAGGGTATTGGGCTCCAAATTGATTTCAGACATTCCGTGAAACTTCTACGGGGTCTGTTGCGCGAATGGTGGTATGCGTTTCGTGGGAGATGAACTGAAGATATTGTATTACCTAACTAAGCAGAGTGAGAAGGAAGACTCAGATGATGGTGGAAAGTTGACCATGTGAAAGAAACGCTGGACTGAATCAGGGAATAAGTGGGTTCACCAGAATCTACTATTCCATGGTGTTCAATTCGCTAGACGGACGCCACAATCGAAGCCACCAGGATGTTAGCGTATTCCCATTGCGGAACTGCGGACAATCATGAATCAAATTGCAGACACCTTAAAGTCACTGGAGCCAATTTTGAGAGAAGTTGTATTACAGCTCAGGAATTTCTTGGCCAGCGCAATAGTCTGAGGGATTGAAACCAGTGTCATAGCCACTTTACAATGAAAAATAAGCATAGGCCGAATAAATTACTGAATTAAAAAAGCGTAAATAAAGGATACAGAAAACGAGAAGGACCACCCCCTTTCCGAAGCTGCTCCACGTGACTATCCTCAAGCATCAGTTCATTACTCAATCAAATCCATCTGTCAAGAGACACTAGAACCCGAGTGGCTAGAAAGATGATGGCAGAAATAACCAAGGTTATACCTGTAAACAACTGCATCGGGACATAGCCATTGCCACCTCCCTCACTGAGCAGCCGTCCCGCAATCGGTCCAGTACCTAATACTGCAAATGAAGCAACCGTGATACCGATTCCTGTTCAATGAGGTTATTCTCAACAGAGAACCTCAAGCCAAATAGTATAATAAAGTCACTTACCGTTCCAAGACCCAATTATCTCTGGAGTTGGTGCCAGGAGAGATAAACAGGGTGAAAATATAGCTTGGAGGGCACCGGACAGGATGCCGTACACTATAGCCCACACAATGATTCCACCAGTGTGTTGTGCACCAACCCACGCGAAGGCAACCACCGCACATCCAAAAGTGGTCACTGTGAGGGAATTGAAAAACCCCACTCCGGAGTCCGCTATAATTCCCAAGGCAAAGCATCCCAAAAATGCGCCGCCATTCAAGATTGCAGCGTCGTAAAATGCGAGACTCGCAGAAGCACCGTGTTGCATTGCATAGGGAGTAATGTAAAACTGTGATTCAAGGAGAGCTCGTTAATCATCTGAAGATACTTCATATATTCCTGTCACTTACCCATGGGATGTAAACTCCTAAATCCATAATGGTGACGGCGACGGTAAACATGATAGTGCGTTTATCAGTGAAATATTGTCTCACGGGGAGCACATCATATTCCAAAGTCCGCGGAAATCGCCGCTTGACCAACAGAGTGGCAGCAATCATCAAACCTAGCTGTATAAACCCAATAATGCGTAACGTCCAGCCTAATGACACTCCATCATAATTAAGAAGCTTATTTGCCAGTACAGGCCAGATTATCCCTAGTTGAAGAGATTCAGATTAGTCTTGGGTTCAAGAACTTGCCTAAATCGACCGAATATATACCTCCCACGTTTTGGCCCGACATAACCGCACCAACAATAAAGCCGCGTCTTTTACAAAACCATTGCGATTGGATTGCTAGAGCCGGTGTAAATATCAATCCCATTCCCAATGCCATGCAGAATCCCTGGGATAACAGGAACTGATAGTATTTCTTCGAGATAGAAGCCATCATGCTGCCAAGGACCAAAAAGATGGTTCCCACCCCAAGGGACAAGGTTGGTCCATATTTGTCAGACAGTCTACCGGCCCAAATTCCAAAGAAAAAGCAGCCCCAAAGCTGCACACTTCCAATCCATGCAATATCGGAAGGGTCCGATGAGGGGAGAGTCGTTGTGATGTAGTAGCTTTGGAATACAGATCCACCGCTCAGGAAACCAATACTGGCAGTGAATGCTAGGAACCCACCAAGTGCGGTGCGCCAGGCGTTGACACCACCATCAGGAAAATATACATCTTGGATGGCAAATCCTGCAAGGCTTTCGTTGGTCTCATCGTCATTGCGGCCCAACTCAAGGTGTTGTCTCTCCGCCAAAGACTGTTCGGCCTCCTCACTTTTGCAGATGACCATTATTTGAATTGAACTCAGATAAACCCGCGACACTAAAAAATGGGGCTATCTCTACCTCTAAGTTTAGAGGTGAACTATTCTTTAAATGTTGAATTCAATGCGGGGTACGGCATGACCGCTACATTATGAGATTTGCGCCTCTCAGAAGTCAGCCTACAGCCCATAAGTCTAGATACTGTCGATATAGGACTCGGACCTACGTGATAGCAATATGACCGCGAATGGGAAAATGTCAGACTAATTAAGTGGATATCGACGGCTTGTGTACCTCCGCAGTCGGCTGAATTACACTTTTAAAATTTGAGTTCTTCCGCGGGCCCCATGGTTTCCTTAGCACGCCCCCGGGGTAACTTGGCCATAAAAGCCGCGTGGTTTCGGAGCCGCGGGTCTCATTAATCACTCCGGCTTAGCAGGATCCGCCCGCCCCATAAGTCCTAGACCGACGAAATCGAGCGCTTTCCGGCTAAGTTTACCCTCACATCGTAATTTAGCAATCAGGTGGTACAGGCGAGTTCTTATCAACAATTGATCCCTGAGGGACGAGAATGATGCTAAGCTCCGGCAAGCTCACAATGTCAGCTAACTTCAGATGTTATTTATGTCATGGACAAGTAATGTATTGCTTAGTATTGGATTAGCCTCAATGCATTGTGGATATCACCTTGACACCAGTCTGTCTGCAGGCCGTCAGAGGACGAGGTCAGGAAGTCTGAATCAAGACCTATCTTCGATTACATACAGCTATCTACTGATGATCTTACAATACTCGAAAGAAAGTTCATGGCAAATGCCGAAATACTGAAAAGCCGCCGACAACTCAAATCGAGCAGAGTCAATCTGTAAGAGGTGCTATAGTTTATCCTGAAATATCGACGAAGATAACCTATCTCAACCATTACATGTTCTTCTTGATATCACCCCATCGCGCAATGGCCATATCCTTCCAAAAGAACGAACGCGGCTACCAAGGAGCCGTAGATGTAGCCTTAGGAAATGCGCCCCGCCCTTCCTTCACGTATATCGCACTTAATGCCAGAAATGGGCGTTGCTCTAATGTCTCCTCCTCCTCTGCTATTATTCGCGGCACAATTACCGTTACTCCCTGCTTCCTTATCTAGGTCCGCAAGCGGGACGCTAGCTATACTACTGAGTCGGCCCCTAGCGTCTAGCTTACGTTAGAGTACACCTATAACAGTACTATATTTAGCAGACCTTCCGCTATAGCACCTCTCTGAGCAAAGTGGTCTAATAATTTATACGGCTCGCTATCGATGGTAATAGCGATACCACCTACCGCGTATAGCTTAAGCCTAGTCGTAGTCACGATGATATCGGGATATAGCTCCTTCCCGGAGGCGAGCTTTATATTAGACGTAGTAATCGCCTTAATTGTACCGGTAGTAATACTTCCTTTTTCGCTCCGAATATAGTCGTAAAAGTCACCGTTAGGATAAATATATAAGCGTTGCTCCTATAAGTTACGCACTGCCAACTGGTGACAGTTAGGTTAGAAGGGTTCCGGGTATACTTGCCTTATACCGCTTAGGTTTCCAACGTCAACGATCTATACTCTTAACCGTACTATTGCCTAATAGGCCTTACTGCAGACTAGGTCCTTTTAAGGTATCGAGGAACGGTGCTAGATAGAGCGCCGAATAGATCTATACCGAAGTATTAGTCTATTTATAAGTGTTATTAAGTTATAATCAAGTAAGAGAGTCACTAGTAAAAGATAAATATAAGTAATAATATATAATTAAAGACGAAGAACTAAACTAAGTATATAAATAAGTGTCCTTATATATCCTTCGTCTATATTCCCTAGTTCCTATTTAGGTATACCGCTACCGTCCCTATAGTAGTCCCGTTAGTATACTATACTAATATACTATATCTTAGCGTGTTAGGTTAGTATACTAGTTAGTCACGTGGTATTCGTTAGTGTAGGAGATATCTAGTACCCTAGAGTATATATATATCGGAAACATCCTAGCGGTAGGTCTAATCAGGCTTAATTATGCTTCTGCTTACTGAGTGTGAATGGGTTTCTTCTGTCTGAATACCTAGGGATACTAGAGTATTAGGTATTGCATATAATCTGCTGACAGATAGATTGGTTGGCTCTCGGTGGCCTATCTGTGTACCCGGTGGGGCAACATCGATTGGTGACGGGTAGTTCCGTAACACTAAGGCTTATACGAGTGCACGAAATCTAGGTCTAGGTCCGTGCCTAGTGGCAATAGCTTAGCTATCTTGCAGAGGAGAAATAATTTAGCTATATAAGGGAAAAGATAGTAGATTGACACTATAAATAATAAGAAAATTATCTATTTAAGATATATGTCAGTGAAGCAGAAGCCTACGCAGGAATAAAGATAACACAAGGGAAACAGTGTATTGGACTCTGGAAGAGGAAAAGGGAAGAGAGAGGAAGCTATCTACACTAACTACTAGAAGTCCTAGGATCTAGGGTGTCACGTGATAATCATATACTAATCACGTGACCACCCTAACACCCCCCTTTAGGACTAATATTATATAACCTCTGTATCTCTCTCTGTAAAAACCTCTCCTCTTTTTTTTTCCTTAATCTTTTCTTTGCCGATTTTTACGCTTTATGAACCTCCTTTTTACCTATAATATTGTATATAGATTAATTAAGACCTAATATCTAGATAAATCGTTTATATACGTCCTTTTTAAGCGGTTTAGTAAATCTATTAGTAATATTATACTTTATATTAACCCTTCGAAGATCGATCTTATTTCGGAAAATTATATCTTTAATAAAGAACTATTTTATATCGAGCTACCTAGTGCTATTCTTATATAATTTCTTAGCTATAAATAGTTAAGTATTAATATTATTAGTAAGAATTATAATAGGATCTTTAGATCTAGGTAAGCTAAGTGTAGAAGTATATTACAGAACTACCCGTCACTAATCGATAGTGCCCCACCGGGTATATAGATAGGCCACCGAGAGCTAACTAATCTATCTATTAGCAGATTATATATAGTACCTAATACTCTAGTATCCCTAGATATTTAGGAAAGAGAGATCTATTTATACTTAATAAGTAAAAGTATAATTAAGCCTAATCAAACCTACTACTAGGAGGTTTCTAGTATATATATACTTTAGGGTACTAGATATCGCCTATACTAGAAATTACTATATATAGAATTAGAGATATATAACTATGACTCCTATATTAACTTTAAGAAGTATATATAGGGGTATATAGCGACTCTAGCGGTAACTCTAGGGAGTTACCCCTAGAGTAAGAGATAAAGAATATATAAGGATACTTATTTATATATTTAGTTTAGTTCTTTATCTTTAATTCTATATTATTACTTATATTTACCTTTTAGATTACTAGTGACTCTCTTACTTAATTATAATTTAATAATATTTATAAATAGACTAATACTTTAGTATAGATCTATTTAGCGCTCTACTTAGTACTATTCTTTAATACCCTAAAAGAATCTAGTCTATAATAAGGCCTATTAGGCAATAGTATAGTTAAGAGTATAGATTATTAATATTAGAGACTTAAAGAGTATAAGGTAAGTATACCTAGAACCCTTCTAATCTAACTATAACTAGTTTATAGTATATAATATATTAAAGACTCTCTCGAATTAAGTTTTAAGTTACTAACTAATAATATATCTTATATTAGTGCTAGAAAGAAGTTAGTAGTTAAGCCTACTAATCCTAATTCCGATAATAAATAAGATAATAGGATTAAGATACTAAAGGGGTAGGTAAAGATATTAATAAATAAGCTTTAAAAATAGGAAAAGTATAATACCTAGATTAAGGACTATTTAATATAGATATATATTTAAGTTACTACTTTAGTTGTGAGCAATTTAGCAGATAATATATTATAGTCTAGTATAGACTATAACTGTTTAGGGGAATGTGATCTTATATAATCTTATATAATAGGATTATATAAGATATGTTAGATAGGTTATACTTATCCTAAATAGGAAATAGGGTTATAATTGAGACCAGAATAAATTCAGAAGTAAGTTACAATTCTTTAAGAATAAAGATTAGGCATATTTTTATACCTCTTTTAGGAGGCAAATCTGAGATAATCTATGATATCTTTATAATATCTTTATTATCTTATTATAATACTAGGAGGCTGGCTATATTAATAATTCTACCGTATAGTGTATATCCAAGGATCTTTTAGATAGCACCGGTAAAATAGATATAGCTTCTCTTCCCTCCATAGCATGCCTTACTAATATAATATATACACTATTATGCCAACACTATAGGTAATACTAGTAACAATACTACCCTACTAATACCTCTCTTATACCTAAGAAATACTCTAAAGGAGCTAGTAATACGTAGTAAATACTCTACAAATACTAAGGGTAAGACTTAATACTCTATAAATACTCAGATTCAGTTCTAATACCTAATGAATACTTTATAAATACTCGGATGCCAAAGTAATACTCTCCTAATACTTCTCTAAAACTAGCAGAATAAGACAATACTCGGGTAACATATCGAATACGTATTTTTCGCCAATACGTATTACCAAAATCAACGGTTGTATATGTAGGATCTTCTAAATACGTTTTCACCGCCAATACCCGGTCACTACCGTGTTACTACCGTATTTTGTTTTTAATGGATCCCGGCATGGTAAAAGGGATAAAAGCAATCCCGACGTTTCTTCCTTTATCATTAAATGCACCAACCCTCAATATGCCAGTAACGCGAAGTCAGTCTAAGAATCTGACCAACCAAAGATCGATCCCAGCACGGGGCAACACAGAGGACAGCAAGATCTCAACCAGAAGTGTGGAACAAGAACAAGCGGCGAGAGGAGCTTTTATTGAATGGCTTAATCTTGACTATTCCAGCAATTCAATATTAAAACAAACCAATTGGAAGTCCATTCTTGAGGACGTTCACCGAATTGATGGCTGTCGCCAAATTGCATTTGCATGTCCCGTGGAGAATCCCCAGAGACTATGGATTATAATACGTAAGACTCGACGCAGACTTCCTCGAAGACAAGGCTAACTAAATGGTTAAAGACTGGCGCAGCAGAACTCTTCGGAACGAGTTTCATCAGTCAGATACGATGACAGAGACCATGAAAAATGTCATCTTCTCGCCAGATTCCGATGCCCCCAGCAATGAAGGAAGCTACAACAATGAGGCCCTTTCGATTTACCAAGTTAACAACACTGTTGGAACATTTATTATTGATTGCTTTTCATACTCCAGTCTTTCCAGCATGGTTTATGAGATCTGGATGGTTTATTTCCCGATTGAAGATGTCGTTGCTATGTCGGATTCAAAACCTCTTTATGATTATCCGAAGTTGGTGAACATTTCCCTTCAACCCGATGAAGAACCGAACCCTATGGCTGCTATTTTGAATCAGACTGTTGCCTGGATTTCAGGCGAAGTTGTATATAAGGGGCGACGCTGTAAACGAATGGCGTGGTTCAGGACTTGGAAGTCTAGAGAGGCGGAAGACATCTACAAAACAACAGTGTCATGGGGTAGGAAGGATAATGGCGAATGGAAGCTAGCATCGAATTCGTTTGTTGAGGAGCTGAACGGTCTCGGGATGGTGGGATACGAGGCTTGGCATGCTAAGTTTGAGGAAATCCAAACATGGATGTAGATTGTGAGCGCTAGTGGCAGATTGTGAGCCTTCACTGTATACTATAGACAGACCAGGCGGTCATGATGGAATTCAAACAGTATCCTTGCAACAAATCGAAGCTAATATGCATCAAGGTGTAAGCTATAGACATGAGCACTCCAGAAGCTAACACATGCTGTCTCGCAACAAAGGTAAACCCAGCATGTGCCACAGCGAGGTATGCAAATGTATCATAAAAGCCAGCCATCATCACCCATCTCCAGATCGGTGGTATAGTGCCGGCGTTTCTGCGAATGGTGGGTATGTTTCCGGCCATGGGCTTCAGCTGAGATGGAACGACGGGCAGCACCATGAGCCGTTCGTTTACCCGAGATGACTCGGGAGAAGTCATACTGGGGGAGATATAAAGCAGTCGCACACTACATATAATTGTCTGCATTATTGGCCGACTCATCAGGAGCAGCCAAAGCCAGGGTCCCTGTTAAGACGGCACCATATGCGGCCTGGACTTTTCCGTTGGAGGGATTAGTGAACCTGACATCGCCTGTTTTGGATAGAGTATTAGCGAAATTGTTTCAATCAAAGGCCAAGTGAAAGAAGTCAACTTACTCGCCCTATTGACCATGTGCATGAGCTCGTGTAGGAACAGAGGTGGTGTTGAAAGCGCCAATTGCATATTGGTCCCGTCGGCAATTGTTCGCTGACCATTCCTCCATGGGCCCAATGTGTTTTTTCTACGTGGAAATTCAAACGATATAGGACAAAATGTAATCGATCGCCAGTCCCCGTGACTCGTGAAAGCGAAAGTGCTCCCTTGGCACATGATGTTTTCCTGGGAATAGTCGTTGAATCGGGGAGACCATGCTAGCCATTCAACTCCAACTGATGATGTGACCGGCATTAGTTGCAATTCCGGATTCCGCGAAACAAATGCTGGGAGCATTGACAAAATTCCTTGAAGATACCGCATGACATCTGCCCTGCTAGCACGGATTTCAAGGGTGGGCTTTTCTTTGAATCTCTCGGTTATTTCTGGAATAAACCGGGAAGTGGCGAGAAGGTTTATATTGCAAGCATCCTGGAGTTCGAACATTGCGTCCAAGAATCTTGTTCGCGATCCATCATTCATCCGACATTCAGCCAAAGCGTCATCTAACGTAGACCTTTGCAAATCCGCTCGGCTTTGACAATACTTGGATGGCGTTGGATATTTCGCCCATTGAAGGCTTTGTTCCTTTGGCCGTATGCTCATCATACATCTTTCGAATGCTACTATTTAATGATGGCTGTGACTGAGCCAATTGTTTCAAAAGGTTTGATAACAATCCAATGGCGCTTTGTTCATCGTGTCGATTGAAGTTACAGTAGAGATATGCAATAGCAACCTCGCCTCCACTTCCAAATCGATCGTAGAGCTCGTCAATCACGATAGATGCTAGAATGGTTTTCCCAGCACCTGGAATACCAGGACAGAAGAGTGTTTGCTTTGAACCGGAGGTCCAATAGTTAAACTCGGATGAGTCCAGGAACCACTGTCCAGTACCTTCCTCGCGTCGACCAAGGAAACCACTTTGCTGGGTGGCATAGTTTAACGGCGAGAGCCAATTCAGGACTTCCTGGGGCGCTTCCTCGTCTTGATGCTGGACCAGTTTGGCAACGCCGCGTTTCATTATCTGTCCATTAAATGCAGTCAGGAGTGCGATATTAGTGCTGATGCGAATGCGGAGTTCTTGGACATCGCTTGGTTCCCATTTCAGGCGTTTCCACACCCGCTTTGCCATGTTTCGTTTCCCATCATTTGTCGTCGACAGCTCGGTGTAGTCCTCAATCTTCTTCAAAATATCGGCAAGAACCTTGTGGCAAGCCTTCGATAGCTCCTGTAGCTCACCCTGTTGCTGGCTGCTAAGCTCCTTCGCGGATATGTCGATTTCTACATCTTGCAGTACGAGCGACAGGCTTCTGACTCTATTAATAACCTTGGATTAGTACATCAGATCAACGAATTGAGGGTAGAAAAGATCAAATTCAGGATCGACGTACTCGTCGGAAATGCTCTTAAATTGAGCAGGTGCTTCAACAAATGCTTTTCGAGTCTCGTTGGCGGGTGTGATAACTACGAGGAAGTCCCCGATGCTAAACCCAAAACTCATTTTTCTCAATAGCGAAAACCCAGAAGGCCGGGCGCTAAGGGTTGGCTTAGAAACGAAAATAGGACTTCTGTTGGAGATGCGAGAGAAAGCTCAGCCTCAAAGATGGGGTTGGGTCGACACGCAGCGCGTATATTGTAATCTGCTCCCAACACTACAGGCGGTTCAATTAGGCCCCCTTTTTAGTGATATAACGTGTTGATCTACGGCAACCACAGTATCAGCCCCGGAGTTGGCCTTTTGCATTTGGTAGATTGCATGGATGTAACTACCGCAGCTTTGAATTTTACCTAGTCAGTGCTAACGACAGACACCAAGTCTGTCACCCTCTCCGAGCTAAGTCCCTTATCCTCCACATAGTTAAGCATCGCAGTACAGGTATCATAGAAATCCGGCATCGTTGTGTCGACCGCAGAATTTGCACGCGCTTCCAAATACATGATTTCCAACTCCACAAAAGTATTCGCAAAGACACCGTTTTCAATTGCCACAGCATAACAATCGAAGCATGGTATGGTAGGATGTTATATTCGAGATCGATTGCCGAATGCAATCTCTGTTTCAATGCAGCAACGAACTCCCCAATTGTCAAGAAATCCTCGAGCCAAACGTCCCAGACATCAAAACACGCCTTCTGTATGATGGGACGGCGTCTCCTCTTCATATGAACCTTGAGCTGCCTCATAAACTCATCTGCGTAACGCACCCCATGGTCTTTAGCCGCAAGTCCCAAGCCAGGGCCAATACAACTACCTAGCCATGCTCTCACTTGCTGGGTGAGCCGCAACCACAATGCATAGTTGCCGTCGTCACGATAAGGCCTATTCTGACGAGGATCGATGAGGGGATGAAGGTTTACCATGGGGCAATCTAATATAACCCATGGGGACAAACAGACAAGTGACAAACAATGCTTCGGTGTAACCATATATTCGTTAACCGTACTCTAGAACAAGCATACATATATCTGAACCCCCAAAAGTCAATAAAATCACAAGCCAGCTTAGACAGTAACCCTGCTAGCCTTCAGATACTCATAATCCGGCATAGAATCTCTCGTAGCCTTCTCAATCAACTCGGCAACCTCATCCCCAAACTCGACACGCCACTTAGCAACCTCCGCGTCAATATCAACCGACGCGGGAGCCTTATCCTTAACAACACCAGTCGACTCCTCCAAAGTCGACAACATGATAGAAGCAGCAGTCTTATGGAACGCCACCTCCTCAGGAGTATCCGCGTTCGCACTCCCAGCCGCCCAGTCCTCAGACTTCTTCTCAGCGCCACTCCACTCAAACTGCATGAATGAAGTGTCAAGACCAGCCTTCTCACAGAACTTAACCACAGCACCAGGGTTGTGGATGACATCATTGGCATCGATAACCAAAGGCGTGACAGACTCATCCGGCTGCTCACGGCACCAATCGAACAACATCCGCGTCCACTCCATGCTCATGTTCGTAAACGATGCACCCCTCATACCGTCGTCATCAATGAACCCAGCCTTGGACAACTTCTGCATAGCGCGGTACATGGACGGCCAAGCCAGTGCCGGGTGACGGATGATGAAGGCAATCCGCCAGGTGCGCAGGTACTCGTCCGGCATGATGGTTTTGTTCTTGGCCGAGAAAGTCGCCGAGGCCCCGTAGCATTCAGGCACGGATACCTGGAACTCTCTGTGATCTTCGGGCGTAGTGCCATCATTGTTCGTGAAGAAGCACGGGTTGACCAACCAGAAAGCGTGTTCTTTGGTGAACATGATCTTGTTCTCGGCGCGGGCTCGGGCAGAGTACTCCTCTAGTCTGTCGAAGCACTTCTGCACGACGGCTTTGGTTTCGCTCTTCACCTCTGCGTTCCATTGGTCTAGCGTCTTATTGAGGCGATTGTCCCTGGTGGCTGCCATGAAGGCATCGTAGAAGAAGTAGCCGCCCTTTGGGCTGGCGAGGACATTCGGTTGGTTGGGGATGTTGAGGACCTTCAGGAGAAGATTCGAGGCAGTGCGCGGTACACTGACGAGGAGGATTCGGTGGGGTTCTTTATTCCCAGTGGTAGTGGCAACCATGGTGGATGGCCCTTTGGTTTCTTGGTTGAGTTGATGTATATAGAGTGGATGTGGCTGAATGATAATTAAGCTTAACTTGCTGCGATACAATGAGCGTGAGAAGAGATGGCTATATTCTGGAGCCGGATGGCGTGATCCCGAGTTAAATAGATTCGACTCTTCCCTCTTCTGTCCAGCCGCAGGATCAGCGCTCTTCTAATATCTTTCTGGCCCCCTCTTTGCCTCTTTACGCATTTACGCCGGCCAGTGGGTCGAATTCCTAACGTCTGTGTGGTATTCTGGTTAAATTCCGAGGGTGCGGAGGGTAACACAGGGGGAAATTTCCTAATGGGATCGGATGCGGTTGATACCGCATCCGATCGGCCTTTGTCGCTGTTTGTCAACGCCGAGGGGGCGTCAGCAATGAGATTCTTAATTGGATGGCAGTAGTGATCGGCAAACGAAGCTCTTAGAAAGCTGCAGTGGTACAATGCATGTTTCGCATCTCGGCCTTCGCATCGGAGGATATGATCCGGTGAATACCGGTCCACATGGTTGAGTCCGGGATCTTTTGCCTTTATTATCCGCATAGGTTATGCATGTCTGTCAGACATATGTACGTGTGGAATGAAGGCGGGGTATGGGAAGTGGATCAGCAAGATTCGACGAATTGGAGAATATTTTGGATTCATAAGGTTGGTCCTGACAGCTCCGATGTCACGAGGGCTTAGTCGAAGGTAAACAAATCTAGATATTGAGAGGTGCAACACATCGCCAACCACCTGGTATCTCTGACTTAGAAAGTTATTTGCAGAGACATTAAGCTAACACACTAAAGCATACACTCCCGCGGGATATATTAAGCGAAATCAGATTGTACTCAACGTACTCTTTCACCGAGGGGAGAAATCAGAATCACTGCTTTCCTCCTCCGCCTTAGCAAGACTCTGCTCCTTTGTGAGTGTCGGGTTGCGAATAACTAGGGCGAAGGCAATCAAGGGCACTGTCAGGCAGATACCCGTGATGCATAGCAGACGCTGCGTCTTCTGATAGGCGAGAATGACGTTGTCGCGGTCAGGCGTACCCACCGGGTTGACCGCTGCAAAATCGAGAGGCTTGGCGTAGACATAAGCAGCGAGAGTTTCGTTGCCAAGTCTATAATTTAGTTCGGAAGGCAGCACTTGGTTCCAGATTGCGCCGGAGATGGTGTTTCCTAGTGCGCTACCAATGTTATAGGCGGCGAGGTAAAGACCAGTTATCACAGCGAGATCTATAAGATTGTTAGCCATCGATTTATTTATTTGGTAGGCCAAATTCTGTTGAATACTTACGTTCGTGCTTAGATGCGACCTGGATACTGGCTTGAGCCGGGTAGGGGAACATTCCACCAGCTGGGAGATTTGTCAGATATGTTCAACCAACACTGGGGCACGGGCAATAACTCACCAATACCAAGCAGAACTTGCGCCCCAATAACACCCGAATGACTGGAGTCCGCAACGCCACCTCGGAAATAGATGAGGATTCCGAAGGCAACCATGAACAGGAGGGTTCCGGCCACGATGAAGGGCTTCAATTGGCGAACCTTCATGACAATGAGGCCGAGAATAACACCGGTAATAACCGAGACAAAACTGTAAAGCTGCGTGATCCGAGTCGCACTGAGGATTGATTCGCCGAAGCTTACGTAGAGCACGGTGTATAGGAAATCTCCTTGCAGGTACCACGCTATAGAAATGTTAAGCCTCGACCATGGATGGATAGTGGCTTGCAGGACGTACCAGTGTTGAGCATAATAGGGATTCCAAGAGCACCCCAAACAGCACGGTCTTTGAGAAGCTAGAGCCGAAGCGAGTCAGTAGGAATCATGGAAATCTGGGTTTGATCCTTTTACTCACCTTGAATGGAAGCATCGGGTGCTGGCAGGTCCTCTCCCAGAAAATCCAGACGGGGATCAGCAAAACGCCAATGACAAGTGGCGCAATAACCTTCGCTGTCCTCCACTGTGCAGTTACGCCTCCAGCGAGGGTAAATGGAACAAGAATGCATGCCAGCATGGCAATCAGTAGAATATTGCCGACGATGTCCAGATGCCAGAATAGTTCTAGGGCCAGTTGCCTTTTTCCCAGCAGCTGGAGAGAGCTCTTATAAGATTCAAGTGCCCCGCTCTTCTTCGCGCGTCGGTGCACGATAAAAAGGACTACAATAAGAGGGATAGCGCACACAGGATAGATGATAGCAAACATGCCGATGCCCCATTGCCATGTGGTAGTCTTGAGAACCGCAGAGGTCAAGTTGCCGCTAATCCAGGTATTTATCTAAAAACATCCAGTAAATTAATATGCTGTAATTGGTATGTGGGAGTACGGTTAGAACTCACAATAAATGGCATGGCCGGGACGTAGGAGAAAAGAAGACGAGATCGGCTAGAAGTCACATCGGCGACTAGGACTTCGACCAGAAGCATGATGCTGGTGTATCCAATCTAGAGGGTATTAGACATAGATCAAGAGATCCTTCATAGGTGCATATCTCACCTGATAGATAACAGCTCCCGCAGCGAAACCCGACAAAGTCAATGCGCAAGATTCTACGATAGTGCCCACAGTATAGAAGACGATTGAGACAAGGATAAGCTCCACTCTGCCGAATACATCTGCAACCTTTGCTGCAGTAGGCTGCGAAGGGAAGGTCAGCCGCTGTGAGGAATTATTGACTTCTGGATATCCGTACCTGTGCAGCAGCGGCAATTACGGCTCGGAGGACATTGATGGTCGCAAGAAGACTGTGTTGGCCGTAAAACTGAGTAGCATAGGGCTGTCCAAATCATGAGGTGTCAGTATGCTCCATTCTTGTCGAAATGTCTTGACGTCAGAAATGCGAGATACGTACCTGATATGTGTAACGGACAGTCCCATCCAAGCCGTACACATAGGCGATCAAGAAAACAGCAAGAAAGAGGAAGACACGATCCCAGAATCGGAAGTACGATGTAATAATCTCGATGCGACGAACACCTGGACTCCCTTGACCCATCAGACTGACGGGCTCACCAAGTGGGACGGCTTCATTGTGGGGGTTCTTCGATTCCCCACTGACACGGTCGACGTTGACCTCATTAACGAGCGACATGGTAATCGTGCAGAGATCTCAGACCTAAGATGTAAAGAGGAAGAAGAACATGAAGGAAAAGGCCAGAGAAAATATGATTGCCAAGAGCTGAAAAAGTCTAAGATAAAACCGCTCACTCAATCTTATCTGATGGGCCTGTGACCCAGGAAAATGCCGAGGAGGCGCTAAGAGCGTTTGTCTAAGAAAACAGCCACTCACACAGCTTGGATGAGCCCCCACCTCGCATTTGGCCATGGTTCGGAATTATTATTTGACACCGGTCTCGCTCTAGATTCGTCTAGTGTCGATTGTAACCCGGAATGGGCACACCCGTGCACTGTGTATCGGATGATTGCCTGTTCTAGCGTAGGCGAACTCCGGGTGAGAATGCCGAGGAGGTCGAACATTGTCATATCATACTATCATAAGGACAGGAGCATTTCTCGTATATATTAGAAAAAGAACATTGTGTCCAATAAATCGGAAAAAGAAAGCGATCAGCTCCTAATCTCCGAGGCCCCTAAGCCAATTACATAATGCCCCCACCTGCGTGGCCCGTACCTGCCCACACACCACATGGCCGCATCCGCTCAATCTTGGCCCGACGCATTGGACGCGCCCCTTGCACTGCAGTTACTTGAGCCGCTATCAACGATTAAGCGGGACTCACCTCTAATTGAGCCGTCTTGACGAGACATTCGACAGTTATGGTCACATCGTCAATTTTTCCGCTGGAGATTTGGTTGATGATCTTTCAGTATCTTCGCGACGAAGAAACCCCACAACACATCAGCAGGCTCGCACAGACATGCAAATCTTTCCATCAAGAACTTAATCATGTTATATACCAACCTGTACGACTGAGGCGGGTGGAGAATGCTCGCCATTTCGCCAATACCATCTCCAGTCGCCCAGACTTGGCTGCACTTGTGAAGGAAGTGCGACATTCCGAGGATGTGGGGTTTTCCGACTTTGCTGGCTACTCTAGACCTTTCTACGAAGCGCTCACCAAATTGGACAACCTGCAAACACTGGTAATGAGAGAGAATCTCCCCCCAAGTGATGACGGGCACACGCCACAAGCGGAAGTACAGGCAGTGCTTACCGATATTTACTACCTGAACGAGGACTTACACGTGAGAGAATCATGTCTGGAATATTTAGAGACTCTCATGATGGAGATGGAAGATAAAGGGTTCCCTCTGGGTGACGCATCGGATCCATTCGGCCTTGGATTTCATCCTTTGGACGACAACTTTTCGATCCAATGTTGGGCAGACGGTCTGTCCTATTACACATATTTTAGCCAAGACTATCTCAAAGACTTAATTCCCGCACTGCGAACTTGTGAGTTGCCGAATCTCAGGGCTTGTCGCAAATCTAATTTGAAATCACAGGTCATATTGGAACTGATTCGGATCTTGACCCTAAATACAATGCGGGCAAGTATCAGCCTTATGTCGAATTTAATGAGACAATTTTCACCTTGCCCCATTTGCGAAAACTCTGCATCACAGGTGTTACGTTTCGGGAATTTGGATTAGAAGACGACGAGTTCATTGAAAATCGTGCCACGAATTTAAAAGAGTTGCTGCTTCTCAACTGTCGAGTCTCAACTGAGAATCTCGAACTCATCGTTCGATTCCCACGTGCCTTGAAACGGCTCACCATTAGAGTTCCTGTGGCTTTACTATCTCAGTACGAGGAAGAAGATTACATGTCCTTTTCCGACGAATTGACCCTTCGGCATACTAAGTCCTTGGAGTACTTGGATTTAGACATTTACGGGGGCGCAGATATCGGCGTTCAGCTCGACTACTTTGATGTTCTCAAGGAAATCATAATCACCCCTCATTCAGTGATTGGGGGTCGTGAGGAGGAGATGAGCTTGGCACGTAGTCTCCAGACACTTACAATCCGATACGAGGAAGGCACTAGTCTACTACTAGACAACATCTTCGAAGAAGTCGAGGCCGCAGAACTCCCCAACCTGCGCTCCGTGATATGCCAAATACCCGACAATCTCTGCGAAGGTATAACCAGCTCGGAGGTAAGAGTCGAAGCTGAGGCTTTCAAATCCCAATTCAAAGATTTCGGGGTGGAGTTATCCACAGAACTCGTTCCATATCCTCTGACCATGCCGAAATATGATGTCTGTCCGTGTGAAAACTTGACCTTCTATCATCAATTTCCCTTCCATCCTCGTCCCCAGCCTCGCCCACAAAACAACAACCCTGCACCGATCCACATCGATTATGATTCTGACCCGTATGGTGGTGACTACCCTTACTGTATGACATGAGCCCACCTTCTCCTCCCCGAATGCCTACTTTCACGGATTACGATGACTACCTCGACTGGGCATACGAGCATTGAACGGAATAATCTCCGTCTCCCCTTTCAGGGCGCATACTGCTCGTGTCTTTCCACGGTGCCTGTTTGTTTATTTCTCCTGTATTCTATCTGAACATATATCCGTGTATGCACCGCCATGGGGGTTGGTGTTGGCGGGCTGGCGACCTACCTCTAATCTATGACCTCCTTGATGGTTTCTATGCTATCAACTGGAAACCCTGGCTCTACAAAAAGCACAATTCACAGATAATATTGTATGACATTTACGCTTGTATATGTAGAACATGTATCATCATCAAAGTCGTGACCTGAACGCAGCCTCTGGTCCAGTCGCCGAAGGCAAGCTATCCTGTCTGAGACGATTCATCTCAGGATCATAAAGCGACTCTGCCTCGACAGTCGCTCTAATACGCTTTCCGAAATACTCAATCTCCACTGTCTCACCTTCGCGCACATACCCAGGAAGCCAGGCGTAGGCAATCGGTTTACCAATCGTGTACCCAAATGCAGCGGTGGTTACATAGCCAGCCGCTTTGCCATTGTAGAACACAGGCTCCTTGCCAAGAACCACTGAGCGACCATCATCAACAGTCAAAGCCCGCAGTCGCCGCGAAGGTACTTGCTTTGAAAGGCGTTGAAGAGCGGCTTTTCCAACGAAGTCATCTTTCTTATTTGCGTCCACGGCGTAGGAAACACCAGCCTCGAACGGATTGTGCTCCGTCGTCATATCCACGCCGTAGGTCCGGTACCCCTTCTCCAGACGCATTGAGTTGAACGCACTGCGGCCTCCGGCAATGAGTCCGTGCAGCTTTCCAGCTTGCCAGATTGTGTCCCATAGACGTTGTCCGTACTCGGCGCTGGTTTGGATTTCCCACCCTAGCTCGCCGACGTAGGACTTTCGAATCAGTGTAACTGGGATACCCCGAATAACCGTTTTCTTGAGACTGAAGTAGGGAAGGCCCTTGTTGGAAACATCGGTCGTGCTGATTCCAGCAATCACATCCCGGGCTCGAGGACCCCATAGTCCGATGCAGCATGTGCTGCCTGTAATATCGCGGACTTGGATCCATTGTCCGGGTGTGTTCTGTTCCTGTACTCGGGCTTCTCTGATGAGGTATGCGAGGTCGGTTGCAGTGTTCGCTCCGATCTGGAACACGTCATCGTCAAGTCGTAGAACAAAGATGTCGCCCCGAATGCCACCGTGGTCATTCAGGATGAGAGTATAAGTAACGGTGCCGGGCTTGGTGGTTATGTCACTCGTGGTCAGCCGCTGGAGCAGACCCACTGCTCCAGGACCGCGCACATCAAATCGATGGAAAGCAGTCATATCAAACATAGCAACAGCATTCCGCGTCTTCCACGCCTCGGCAGCAGAAATAGGCGAATGAAGTTGCGCCGACCAGGGATCCCGTTCAACAGGCTGCCACGAGGGAGGGAGCGACTTGACAAGATCTTTGTTTGCCTCGTACCACCACGGCCGCTCCCAGCCACCAGTCTCGAAAAAGACAGCCCCCAGCTCCTGCTGGCGGGCGTAGAATGGACTAACGCGCAAATTGCGGGGCGACGCCCGCTGCTGGAGCGGGTGGATAATGTCATATATTTCGACGAAGTTCTGCTGTCCGGTCTCGCTCACGTAGTCCCGATTGAGTTGGACTTCTTCGAAACGGGATAGCTCACATTCAGAGACATCGATGTCCGATCGGCCGGTTGTAAGTATTTGGGCTAGCGCTCGGGCGACGCCTGCGGAGTGTGTAACCCATACAGCTTCGGCCACGTAGAAGCCGTCGAGATGGGATGGTTGGCCGAGGATTGGACCGCCGTCCGGTGTGAAGGAAAAGACGCCGTTGAAGCCATCTGCGACCTCTGTGTTCTGGAGGGCGGGAGGAGCTTTTGAGACTCCTTCCAAGCCGGGTCGAAGTCTTCGGTTGTGAATTCGAGGCGGGAGGGCATGTTCATTTCGTCAACCTCTTTAGGTGTTAGTCCTAGTGATGCCGCGACGACGGGCATTGGACGGTGTCCGTAGTATCCGATGCCATACTGCCCGCCGTGTTCACGGTAGTAGAGACGCTTATCCTGGTGTCGGAGGATTGGGAGGGTAGCGTTCATTCCATTGATCATGTTGTTGATACCTCGACCAGCGAGAGCGGGTACTGCCGTGGTCTTTGCATATTGGTGCGCCAGCGGGAGCAAAGGAATTTCCACGCCGACCATGGCTCCCAATTCAACACCCCAGAATCCAGCGCACGAGACAACAATGTCTGCCGGGATAGTGCCACTTGGAGTACTGACTCCGGTAACACGACGGCCGTCCCGCTCAATTCCTGTCACGGGAGTATGGCCCAGATAACGAACACCGGCCTTTCTTGTCCGTTCAATGAGTAGTTGTGTTGCTCGAGCTGCTAGCGCGAGACCATCACTGGGGATATGCAGACCACCTAACACCATCTCATTGTTCAGATGAGGATACATCTTGTAACACTCCTCTGCGCTGACCAGCCGTGCCTCAATGCCCCATGACGAGGCGTATCCATGTTTCCGCTTCAGATCCTCCAGCCGTGCGGGTGTGGTTGCTACTTCGAGACCGCCCACTTGATTGAAGCATTTGTGACCATCCTTCTCTATCGATAGAAGCTTCTCGACTGTGTATCGCGCGAGGTGTGTCATTGTCTTGGAGGGGCTTGTCTGAAATACGAGTCCGGGGGCGTGTGATGTCGATCCGCCTGGCATGTGCAACGGGCCCTGCTCGACGACAGTGATATCGCTCCATCCTCGAGAGACCAGCTCGTCGGCGAGGTTGGTGCCTACGATACCGGCTCCGATGATGACAACGCGTTGTGAAAGGGACATTATTATGTGACTGATATGATACGGCCATTGGAAAGTGGCAGACGGCTGTTCTATTTGTATATTCACATACTTGGATGAGTCGTACAATGTGTGACATTATCGTACATATGTCCCCGCACCCCGCAGAGCTGTGTGGCAATTATAAGCTGTGTGTTGAAGCTATAGATAGAGATATTACGCCCCGCACGGGTTCCGGGGATGTAAAGCCGAGACCGCGAGTAACGAACACGGCTGGCATTTTCGCAGCAAATCAGGATGGCGGGGTATATCCTTGGCTGACCCACGTTAGTATAGATAATGAAGCTGGTCAGGTCAATCATAATCGGCCAACCAGCTGTATGTGGCGCTCTTGCGTTGACAATGGATAACATTACCGTTTCGGGTCACGGGTCCTAATTTTAGTATGAGGGGCAGCGTCATAGTTGCCTCAGTGAAGTTGGACTATTATTCGTAGTTCTGGCCGAAGGTTGAATAGTTACTTTTTAACAAAGCTGTTTTATACCTACCTACGTAGGTAGTCTGCACGGCGGTTGTCCTGTGTGGACCTCTGGAGGCTCTGTCTGATCCAACTGATACCGGAGCGGAAATTCAAAATATCCGTGTCATTCTCTAACTATTGTCACTCAACGAATTACCAGATATATCTTCCACCATTGAATCAATAGCTACTGACATTTATCTTGAGTCAATAGCTACTGACGTTTATCTGAGGCTCAGTGGTAGTTGATCTGGGGGCTGTTGTAAAATATAACGTTTACAGGGTAACCTTGAAAAAAGCATAGTGACAACAGAGTTGAATGACGACAAGGACCATACTGATCCAATTCGTCTTCGGCTGTGGACAGCTTTGTAGTATATCTGAGCTTGTCACTGTTAGGCTCGTCAGCGGTGCTTCCATAACACATTGGATCGAAACATACAAACACGTTAGATTTAAGCAAAAGTATCCAAGCTTTAGACCAGGATCTGATACATTTGCATGTTTAGCTTCAAGCTAGCTACTTGTAGTAAAGAATATAGTTGATCGTGCAATACATTGTGATGCATTGTAGTAGAGCGAAGGATTGTCATTGGCAGCACATTCCAACATCATGGATGAAAATGATGCAATCGCCATTCTCTGGCCTCTGATTGGCCAGTGTCACAACGGATGCAGGGGCATTTTCAAAGGAGGCGTGGAGTATACAAATCGGCTGTATAAAGTTCCAGAGGTCAGATATATTGTCAACTTCTTTCTCTATGTTCTATAGATCAGTATAGTACCAAATGGCATCCCCAATGCACAAGTCAACCCCAGACTCTGTGGGGCAAATATTTGATGTTCGGCTGCGGCCGATCCGTGGGGATCCTAACAAGAAACGATCCCTGTCTTCGGCACTTTCACTCCTTCCCCAGAGAAACTCCTCAGGTTGATGACGCCCAGCAATGCTATCGTCTGCATCTTTCGACCATCTCTCATCATGACTGAGTCCAGTCAACCCCCCGTTCCCGAGGAACCACCCAACGCAATCCTGACCGACTCCCGCCCGACTTCCGCTCGCGACTTCCGCGATGACGACCGGGAAGCGTTAGAGCTCCATACCATCCAGACCCGCGAAGACGACGAGCTAGATTACTCTACTGCATCGGCTTCATCGGGCGAAGAGCACCGTGTGACCACAAGTCGGATTACGTCCCGAGCCGATTCCCTGCGCAGACTTGAAGCCCGCAAGGGCCTTTGGGGCAAGATCTGTCGCTTCTGGAATCGGAATGTCATCATAACGGTGCCGCAGAAGAGCAATCGAGATCACTTTGGTACGTTGTACTCTGGACGCTGTCGGAAAATTCATTGACACCATCGCAGCCCTGGAAAGAACGTTCCTTGCGTACATCCGCACGTCGGCAGTTATCGCTATGCAAGGGGTATTCGTTGCTCAACTCTTCCGTCTACAACGGCCGCCGGAGAAAGCTAATCGCCTTCGTCTGTCGTTCTACGAAGTCGGTATCCCGCTTTCGGTTGCCTGTCACATTGTGGCTGTTATTGTCGCCTTGATAGGTGCGGTGCGATTCTTTAGACAACAAGATGCTATTGTTCGTGGGAAGGTGCATGCCGGGGGATGGGAGTTAAACTCAGTAGGATTCTTATTATTCCTTGTAAGTTCTCCCTTGGACGATGCTGGACCTCTGGATTCTAACCAACTCTCAACACCCAGGTTGTTGTGGTGACATTGATTCTTACTATAATCACCTCGGTCCACACGGATTTGAACCCCGTTCCGCTTTCGACTCGAATATTATGGTCATGAAACATCATCCATGATTTTGTCACGGCTAGATATGCATTTACATAGCGAAGGAAAAGTTCACCCTAGATGGGCATCTTATTGAGCATACATAATTGTGATTCCATTATATGGTCGCCAAATTTAACCTCTATTGCCGACCAAAGCTGTCTATCTTAGTTGTAGATCACAGTCTCCTTTCTATCCGGGACGTCCCCTTCAGAGAACTCTGACGGAACTTCTGTTCTTGTGCGGGTGGACCAAGTCGTGGTCGTGACAGTTTAAGTGCCCTCACGCGCGAATAATTGCTGGGTGCCACGAAGGAGGTAAAGTAGGTAAGGTGGTCGTAGGTGGTCGTAGGTGAAGCAAAGTAGGTGAAGTAGGTAGTTATAGGTGAAGCAAAGTAGGTAAAGTAAAGTATTAGATTGTCCGTCTGTGCGATTCCACTCCGAGTCATGGCAATGACCAAGATGACCAAGATGACCAACTTGCAAATGAAACTGACGCATTTCGGATTGAGGGCAGATGTTGAGCATTCCCAAAGGTGCGGCGCCACAGTGACGATATTTCAACAGAGATTTATATAAAATAGGCAATCCCAGGCTTGCAGCCGTACCAGCCGGACATCCTATCAGAGAAAGCCTTTGCCTTCGGTCTGTCCAAGCACGATCGATGGGTTATCACTTTCGAATCGTAGAAGCTTTCGCTCAGATGGTTGCACATGTCTATATCCATCCGATGTTGCATTTGGAGCTGTGTGTGTGGATGACCGGTCCAAATTATTCGTTCAAACAGCGAGACCTGTTCCGTGTTGAAATACTCATTTAATCCTCTCGACACCACAGTTGGATGGGGCTGTGCGGTATCCCTACTGAGGATGGCCCTTTTCGACTCATTCAGATTGAGCGTGATTCCGTTTAGGGCTTGTGACCCGACCATTTGCGATTCTTCTTCGACTATCACTTATGCTGGCCGAGTAAATGTGCGGCATAGGCGGTTAACGTATGGGACAAGCAGACTAAGAAAGTCTCCGGACAGAGCAGCAGTTCCAAGAGAGCCTCCTGCTGTTGCTTCTTCACTGGGCGAGGTGAATCTGAAAGGGCAAAAGACGGTAGTGAGAGTCAAGTAGCTAGCGGAAGACTTGTGCTAGGATGCCCGAATTGCGAAGTTAGGAAGCAATAGAAGGCAAGGGAGGCTGGCGATCCAGCAGGGCATATCCACAAAGGACTTGGACGCTACGATAAGTCCGACCGTGAAAACATAGGAGGCTATTGATGTCCGCGTCATTTTCTCTAGCCATGCTGTGTAGAGTAGAGCGTACTGGCGTCCGCTCAGCGCGACTTTGTCCCTGGCGACGACTACCAGGGGCAGTGCCCTGCGGAGTTCGTGATGCCTGAATCATTCCGCTTCCAATCCTTTGTGTCGGTAAAAGCAGTATACCCAATGACGTTGCTCCATCCCCTGGCCTTCCCGCCCGTTCCAACTTCTTTAGGAGTCTCGGTGCGAATCAAACGACCGTATAGGGATTAGATTGAATGTAACCAAGGAGGTAGAAAGTCTGTGACCGCTCTGATGTTCCGATGCCAGGCAAGGTGTAGAGCCTGCTTGGTAGACTGAAAAGGCTCTATGCCCGGTCCAGAAAAGTGGGCTCCATCTGGGGGAATCAGGAATTATTAGACAGCAGTACATAGCGAGCAGACAAGGGGGCTTTTACCAGAGCGGGTAGATCTCACCCACCATCGACTTGAGCGATGGCAGCTCATGGTCTTGTATGTCAGACACGTATCTTCTCTGTGAAAATCTTGCCCCCGTTGAGTCTAAGCAGCCTTCTTCGACCGGACTTAAATTGAGTGATCCCAAGTTAGATGACGACCAGTGATCGAAAGATAAAGAACACGTTGAAGTGATGAATCTCGAAGCAAGGAATGTGAGATCGAAGAGAGCATGGTTCATCACGTTGGATCCCCAGCATCGCGTCTACGTCTAGGATCTCTGTATCTCCTAAATACTTGTCCATCGTGTACCCGTAGGGCTGCTTGTTCCACAAGCAGCAGAAGATCGGGATGAGGGCCACGGTATCAAACGAAGTGCACCGGCCGTCGTTTCCATTCCACTGGCAATTCATGCAGCCTCGCTCTATCCCAAAGGGTCCGTCAAGAACGACGCATTGGGCCCAGGATCTTTCCGCCAGCTGTGTTTCCATGCCGAAATTGTGTACACGCATAAAATATATATCGTGAATCTAGGGACTAAGGTGATAGGACCGAGATCTCGAGAGTCAGTTTCTCGTCAAAGGAATCAAATAAGATGGTGCGAGGTAGGGGATTAAGGTAATTAATTATATATATACATATATATTGTTGACTACGCAGCTGAGTACTGGGAGAATCAAGAAGAGGAATCTGTTCTATTCAATCTGGGAAAGAAAAGGCCTTTTATAGGCCACAAACAAGGAAACTGGCAAACAAGTCAGAGTTCAGTTTGCCTAGCAGATGGTCTAATCTGTAGTCCAACAAAGAATATTAACACTTGGCCGGCTGCTCGGAGTGGACTTCTTTGGCTTTGCGGATGGCGGAGTTGTCGTTAATGGAGCTGTCTAAGATCTCGATCGGGGCGTCGGTATTGCCGCCGATCATGAAAGTACCTGTGTAGTGCACGAGCAGTGTGTTCAAAGTTTGTCGGGTAAAGTCGATAAACTAAGTCTTCGTGGTGGCGTCGATACTGGCGGACAACGCGTCTGGGCATATCGACAAACGTGTTGGGGGGGCGATGATTGCGCCTAAAGTGAACTGGGCGGCATCTTTTTTGATCGCTGCATCATTCTTTATGGCGATCTGTCCCAGCTTTGTGGCGTGCTTTCGTCCTAGGAGGGGGGTCTGTAGGTTGTGGTAGATGGGTCACACAGGGGTAGGGTCAATCATGAAAGGGCCAAATGGCTTCATTACCATGAATGGGTTGTTTTCTACACCCGCTCTACCTTGAAGGTAGTCGTTGTATGAATGGTCAAAATGAATGAAAGTCACGAATAGCTCGTGTCGGTCCTGGGACACGAAAAGGAAACTAGTAGGCGAATAAGGGTTAGCTACTCGAGTTCTCTAAGTTTACCTTATATAGTTTGAATACTCTAGGAGTGCGACTTACTGTCCATTGAAGCACACTTCCTGGAGTTGTTCTTCGTAGGCTTCCTGTATCGAAATACTCGAAGGCTCTTTGTAGCGAAGCTTCCTCTTAGCCTCGTCGATACCAAGGATCTTCCCATTGTGGCCTTGATCGTAACGCACTGTCTGTATACGTAGGACCCGATGGTGAGCTCAGCAAAAGTAAATCAAGAGAAAGGCATTCGATGAGAGAAGTGATTATCTTGGGCTTCCCTACCAAAGCCAGTAAATCAGACACTCAACTCAGGTTTTGTTTCCGGCAAGCCTCCTCATTCAAACATGAAATATTGTAAAGGTCTTTGAGCTCCTAAAGTAGCTGTTCATGCAGTTAGCTCCCTCACGGTAAACGCAATACCCTCATGCTCACACCTTAGAGATCAAACAATTTATTGAAAGTGACGGAAGAGTCAATTTGAAGTGAGAGCAGAGTAATTGGAATAAGTAGGGGAAAGGCCTAAAGTCATAGAAATAAGAGCTTAAGATCTTAAATGCTCGTCCACACTACACTTATCACCTGTCATATCTCCATGCCTTCCTTTATAAATACCACCTCTCCCTTCGCTCTTCTCTTCTTCCACCTCTTAACTCCTTCAACCAATCGTGTTTCAAGTTTCATCGACACATCTGTCCACACGACCAAAAAGGCCACGGGGTTGGAAACGAGGAACGTGGTCGGCCAGACAAGAAGTCCACTGCCATTACGCAGGTGGCGATCGTCGATGCGGCGTAGGAGTCGAAGCTGGTCAGGTTTGAGAGCGAGGCCCGAGACTATATGGCCCGCATGGACATCACCCACCAAAGTCATTTGTACAGTCATGGGACAATTTGACAATGCCATCCTGGAGGACTGCGACGAGATTGACGCAGTCTCCAAGACGGCATGGGTTACGCGACGACAGGCTCAGGCTCTTGACACCCCGGAAGCTCGCAAAATCATCCAACTATACCGACGTCCTCCAGAGACGAGACCAATACGACGCAAGATTGTCAGACATCACCCGCCGTCTAAATGACCGACCAGACGATGTCACTAAGCGCGTTCTCCCGCATGGTGAAAGGGACCTGTCAGTGGCCAGAGGCGTCAGTCTGCAACGTGCGGGGCGGTCCACCCTGGCCCTGGACGATGCGCTGGACGGCTTCCTTCCGGGTGCGTCTGGCCGGGACCCGTTCGACAACCCGGATGATTTTATGCCGAAGACTTATATGAAAAGCAGCGCAGGAACCAAGAAACCCCGCAAAACCACGGCGACCTCCCCCGACCCCCAGTTTCGGTCTCTTCGCAACGCCAATGCGCTTAGTAACAGAACGCATACCCGCGATAGCAGATCCAGGCCATCCCGACATCCCCCACGAGGTAGGCCAGCAGCAAGTGAGGGATGCCGTTAAAAGCACGATGGAGTTTGCTGATCGGCAGCGTGAGGAGCCCGTCATATCGGACTTAGCGCCCTAGAATTGGATCCCTCTGGTTGTTGATGGCTGCATCTCCTATAGACCCTGTGTCGTCTTGATATTACTTCGTTAGAAAATCCCTTTGTTTGCGGTGCCTTGGCGTGATCTGATCCTGCCATGTTGTTTATAACCATTTCCGCTCCACACCCCAACCCTCCTCCTGCCTGCCTCGCGAGAACCCATTGGCAAGGATCATATTTTGTTCAAATAGACATCGGTTCATGCGTTAGGATGCAACTCTCTCTACGCATATTTTAACACTTACTTGCTCTGGGCGCTAGCCGGCTACCCAAACACCCCCACTAAGAATAAACGAACATGAACTCATCTTCAGGCATTCCCTAGTCACTGTGCATCTCTACATACTCTGCAATAGGGCATTTCGGCGTCCTCTGAAACCCCACGAAGGAAGAAGGCGATGGGCTTTTCTATGCCTAAGCCAACCTATGATAATCGATGATCACACAATCCAACGTTATGTGGAGCACGATTCGAAACGAACGATGCTGGCACAACTCGCCGATGGCTACCGCGAGTTCCTGAACAGGCGGCCATGCGGTTCTCTACGGAGTCCAGCGCAGATGTCGCAGTCGAGGGTGCCACGTACGTCCTCCCTTTGACATACCTGAGGAGATATGAAATCCGAGATTGTTTCTAATCTTCGACAAACAATCCCCAAAGATTACCCTAGTCTGAGCCCCTTACCCTATCTACTCGATCACTTCCATCTTCGTATGCAGGCTTTTGAGGCTTGTTCGGAACTAAGGTAGGCTGACGGAGTTGGTAGGCCAACGGAACGCGGTCCTTTCCCCGATCCTGAAAAAGTTCTTTGCTTCGCGGCCCGATCCGTTCCCCACAGAATGTGATGTGGCCGCTGAGGTCGAATGGCGGACCACGGTGCAACTTCTGGGCCAACAGGTTGGAGGATAATGGTCGATTTCGACGAGCTCAGCAATGATCCCCTGGTTCGCCTAGAAGTCAGTGTGAAGCGCGAAGAGCTCAAGGACATCGCCTGGCATCTGGTTCGTGAATTCGTTGAAATCCCATATCGTTCTTTTCGTATGACGATGTCTTCCAGAGCAGTCCTGTATCTCCCAGCACGGAGCCTGAAAGGCCTGTGTCTCTCGGTGCACATCGTGGAGATGGTGGAGATGGAGACAGAGGTGACAGTGGAGGATATTTCCGCAAGTCGGCCATAGCATGGGCATAAGGCATACCGTGGGTTGCATCTCTCGCCAGGGCCATATGCTAGGTGGGAGTGCACAACAATAGGGAGCCATTCCTATGAAAATGGACGGCACTAAGGACTGGTGCTTTGGACCTGCTGTGTCTTCGCATTTCATGTTGGCAGATTGCCACGAACGGGAATCCTTCACAGAAGACATCCTGGACGAGGTCTACGGTCTTGAGCTAGAAAATCCCGAGTATATCGACGCCCTCATCAAGGACTTCTCTCACTTGACTATGCTTTGGGTGACAAGGACGAGTTCTACACTCAGACATGCTTTGCACACTCCCTTATAATTATACTTGCGGAAGGGCATCAGGCACACACATGCCACGGGGAGGGGCATTACTTTACATCACCTTCGTGTCTTTACCTAGCACCGACCCATCGCCCCAAGCCACCCACCTACAAGACTTACGCAAATCAACGAGCCCCTGCAGACCAAGCTCGACGCAATGGCCGAATATGACTCAGTCGGAAGGTGTGCAGCAGCCCAAGAAGTGCTGCTACAACCACTCCCATCACTTGGTTCTTGGACGTTGGCAACAAGTAAGTCACACCGTCATGGAAGTCAAGTTGCCGAGAGGCCGAGGAAGTGGACGCGTATAAGACAACATAACCCTCCTGATGGGAATCATGTCAGTCAACCTTCCTGTGCGCAAACGGATGTCCTCGCCCATTTTCGCAGCCGCGTTCGATAAAATCATTCGCCGAAATCCGGGTCGAAGCAGGGCTTTGCGAAGGGAGTTTGCCCCGGTGAGGAACATCCATGCAACTTTCCAATACTTTAAACGGCTCGGACAGGAGCGAGGACATCAGCAAATCTCACCAGTGATCCGACCGGCTCCCTCCCCATCGACCAACACCTCATCACTATTCCGCACTCCAGACCTGGCAGAGCCTCATTGCCCCACACCGGCCCGGGCCGCAATGGAGGAGACACTACCATTCGAGGATCAGGGTTGGGACCCCCCAGACTCAGTCAGCTGGCATGGTCGAGTCGCGCGGGGACGAGCCTGACCGCAAGGAGAGGGTAACAGAGGAATTGGTGGATGGTGAATAGAATACAGCCCCGAAGGGCCAGGTGTGAGTGTGCCAGCTGTTTCGCAGCCAGCCGAATAGGGCCCAATCATACCACCGCAAGGGAAATACGCCGGGTGGATTTCGTCGGCACAGGCATCGAATATGACATCGAATATGACAGATATGGTGCATTCGTCCCGCCTCCGGCCGACGTACGTCTCCCCGGTGCGCACGTTTTCCTACTTGTCGTCTCAAACAATATCCCCGTCCGCCAAAGGAACGTACGTTGGCCAGCGGATTTTAATTTGGATGGCTGGCCGATGGGCGACCCAGTCATCCTATGGGCCTTCGGTTTGCCCTTGATGACGGCGTACGCGGACTACTACGTTCTTGCGAGGTCAACCTTACGGCATTACTTCTGGCTCCTCGATGAGAAAACACCCCATGACTCTCTGCCAGTGTGCGGGTTCCACTTCGGACAACTGATTGCGCGGCCTGATCTCCTGCTAATACCGTTCACTTCTATACCATAACATATACGGTGTACGGAACTACGACATTGACCTCCACTACTCGTGCACAGACTTGGTGGCCTGTAATGCCATGGCCAAACTTTGAGCGCGACATTATTGCCACCTTTACCTCTGAAACCCTCACTTGGAGCAGCCAGATTCTCGGTGTCATCATAAGTGGGCTAGGTGCAGGCAGAGCAGGTAAACCGGCATCCTAGGAACAATTAGCACTGGGAGATGAGACCGGTGTACAAGGCCGTTTGAATGAACGCCTTCGCCTTTGTCGAGCCGTCACTGCATACATTCAAGCCCAAGGGTATCAGCTATGAATTGAACTGGTGACTGCAAGGCAGCTAGCTGCTAGCTAGTGAAGCTGCACGATTTGGATACGCCAGAGTTCCAGATCTGGTAATTCTCGAGGATGATCATAGCTGTGGTGCAAGCATTGCGAAGAGAAAGGGCACACGGTCGTTCACTTCCCTGCACTGGAATCCCGTAGCTGGCGCGAACACGCCCATATCCTACTCTTCTGTCAGATACACTACATTTGCGGCATGGCCAGGTCACTCGCAGCATTCACCCTGCAAGACCCTACGATAACGGCCTGCCTCTCGTCGTTATTACCAGCAGGGACACGGTTCCGTTAGGTAAGTAGCAGGTAGCACGCCCTGCAGTGCGTACTGATGGATAATGTACTGATGGACAGATAATCATTGCCAGGGCCACTGAGCCGGTGTCTCCTATTCTTGTTCACATTTAGACGAGCATCTGACGTTCAAATGTTCGGAACCTGTTCGACACGATCGAAACGGCATACCTCATCGAATGCAACGAGTTGTATAGTCCCTATATTTATATTTCAGCTTTGTCTAATAATCATATTTAGGAGTGGCCGAATGTGTGTTCCTCTTCTTCCCAAGGCCAACGACGAACCCTCTTCCAGGACTACCGTGTAGTTGCGGCGAGAAAGGGGTTTCGGACCACCACACGTTTCATTGCCACGGTACTTCGACCATTGTGGACAAGGTTTTAATTGTCCAGTGTAAGAAATCTGGGTTTGAGGGACGTGGAGCTGTTTGGGCCAAGTACTCCGTCAGCTTGATACTATTGCAGCCACGATACCTGCACGCCTGTCATTGTTTTGCCGTGCTTTACACTGGAGGTGAAAGGAAGATCAGGACCTCCCGATGTACACAATCATTTCTCTCAATCTGCGGCACAGTTTCTCTTCTGTCTCACCTGCGTTCGATGTGCATGGAAACCTGGCTCGCCTTCGGATACGAGAACGGCTTTGCGACTCGCTTTCAGATCTCCTTCTCTCAGGACTCCGTTGAGCTCGACGACTGTCAGGCTTGTGCGACCTCGCAAGTCTCAATAATGGAGAAGCCCTTTTGAAGAAGAAGCCCGCACTGTTAAGGGAAACCAATCTAAACCCCCTATCCCGGGTCAGGACGAACAGCAAGACCCAGATTCAGATTCCACAGACCCGGTTTCCGAGCCACCTGAGATCGAACCCGCTAGCCTGGACCCAGTTCCACAGACCCCCACCGGTGCAAGAAAGAGGAAGCATGAAGAATCAAGTTCGGATCGGAAGAACAGAAAGATCCAATACCTCAAGACCGAACTTGAAGTACGATGGCGAGTTGAGGACCTCGTATGGCGGTCTACTCAGACTATCACGTCCTCGCCGGATCCAATTTACGCCATTACCTCTGGCTACTCGATAAGAAGACTAGGCATGATGAGTTGCCTACGGCTTCCACCTCGGCCAACTGGTAGCACCTTCCAACCCACCTTACACAGACAAAAGCGTTCAACTGGACTACGATATCTACAACGTCCGCGACTACAACATAACCTTCCATTACTCCCTCATGTTGCACGTACCAGGATACCAGACTACATCAACATTGGTACGTGCGAGCGAGTCAGACTCCATTTGATTGCGCAACAATCTATCGACAACATCTTTGCGGATCGTCAAGCCTGGATAGAACGGAATGCAGGAATACATCACTTCAACTGGATGGGATAGGAGTTGTCCAGCGAGGAGTGTGAAGGGACCGCATTTTTACGGGCAAATGCAGGCCTTAGTTGAAGTCAAGGCTATGCATCTGTCATCGAGTTCGGTAAAGGAAGTCGTGATGCAACAGGGACTTGAAATGCTGGCATTGGTTACTACAACGCTCTGTATTCAAGGGTCAAAAGGGCCAAGAGTCCAAATAATCGATTCACCGATCAGAAGGTAGGTTTGATCATGATCACCATACCAATGCTTAAGAAACATCGCTAATCAGTTGCCTATAGATGGGTGATGTTAGCGCAATACGTTACACAGATATATTTTATTATCGCTGAGCTGCATGAACAGTACATCGAGTACTTGGTGAAAGGCACACGCTCTAGGAACCTCCTCGATGCAACGCATATGTAACAATGCGGCTACTGGGACCCTTCAGCATTTATGCCGCCGAAGAGATACGGGCCTTATGGAGACTCCCGCAGATGACGTTGTCTGAGTGCATGTGTTTGAGAACGGAATAGGAGAAGCCGGGCAAGATGTTGTAGCGAGAGCGAGAAAAAGAACCGAAAATATGAATAGCACACACTGGGGAAAGCTTGGCTGTCCGGGAGATATCGATGATTATGCGCTAACAGAAGGGCGCATATCATTCCATATTCATAGCCGTGTGAGAGGCTATGAAGGTACAATGGAAAAGATCCCCGGCATTATCTGCGACCAACTTCCAATGGCTAAGGAGGCTGCTCCAAAGTGCTGGAAAAGCCAACTCATCGGTGGGCTATGTGGCCAGTCCCGCCTCCTCTAGACGTCCGCTTGTCCGATCCGCCGGTCTTCCTCATCATCGCAACGAACAATCCCCCGATCCGGCAGCGCAACACCAGATGGCCGTCAGACTTTAACTCATGGCGAGATCTATCCAAACCGTTGGCCGATGGGTGACACAGTGATCATCGTCAACGAGGACGAGAACGACGGGGCGTATGGGCCTTGCGCAACCTGTTCCGGGTCGCAATCCAAAATGGCCGACCGTTGTGGTCGAAGTGGGAGTATCAGAGTCATATCGAGAGCTGCGGGCAGATGCACAATGGTGGCTCACGAACTCGAGGAGCGATGTGAAGCTTGTAATTATCGTGTCCGTCAGTCGAAAGACCCCCAACATCAAGTTTGAGACTGTTGCTTTGGACCCGACCCGCTACGTCCCAAAGATACGGCAGACCATTACGGCATCCCGCGATGCAAACAACCCCAACTCACAGATTACCATCAGGCCAGCAGTAGCTTTGGCCATTGGGTTTGAAGAATTGTTTTGTCGTCAACCAGTCCCGCCTGAACACAACATTGATCTATCACCTTATGAGTTGGGAGAGATCTCGACAGACGTGTGGGGGGGAGCAAGGATTCTAGCTTATTATTACCTCTGTACCTCTGTTAGTTCTCTAGGGTAGCTTTTTCAATGACACAATTTTTGCTACAATAATCGACTGTTCTTCAAAGGAGCACTGTATTTGGGATTGTGAGAGTACGAACTGTTCGTTGTCTGCATATCTCCAAAGAAAAAATGAGCCCACAAATGCCCACGCCGAGTGCACTTCGTCCAGACCTTTGTATATACTTGTCAGCGCTGGACTTGAAACAAAGTTCTTTATCATGCCTGCATGGAGGAATAAGCTCAGCCCTACAGCGCAGGTCTTGCCACTTGTCCATCAACATAGAGGTTGCTGATGTTGCTGAGATGCATCGCGTTCTGAAGCTCCGTATGATTTCGACTCTCAGGTAGAGTACACAGGGAATTTCATCATGGCATGGATGGCCAAGGAGCTATCGAATGGCCCAGTGGAAACCGATAGCCTAGCTCTCGTCTTTTCATCGTAATCAGTGTCAATATCCATCATAACAACAATCACATACTGACTTTGAAGAGCTACTGCCATTTCTGATATCTGTTTTTGCCTGCCGTTGTCGAGTCTCCACAATAGTGATCAATGGTCAATCTCGAGTAGACTGTCGCAGTCAACGTCTCCTTGGGAACAGTTCTAAATGTCCATCGATTGGCAGAGTATTCACAATCAACAGTTTCTGATAGTGCCCAATTAAGATCAACTGGTTATACCCTTCAAGTGAGAATCAGCTACAATACAGCCCAAGGCCTCCGGGAGCTATATGATATGTGATAAACTCCCTCGCCGTTTGACGTGTTGTGACTATGTAGAGAAAAGCATTGCCGTGTGACGCTGTCCATTCCTTCCCTGTTTGTCAAAACTCGTCCCCCACCCAAGTTCCTTCCTGTCCTTAAGCCACTGGAAAATTATAAAAACCCCCCCCCCCCCCAGGTTTCTCTTCTTCTTCTTCTTCTTCCATCCTTCCTCACGCCACATCTCCCGCCCCCCCCTTCCTTCCCCGACGCCCCCCGTCCCTCGGTAGGTGACGGTCCACTTCAGCTCCAGAGTCATATCCGATATATATGTCTTCTGTTGACCAGTGAAGGACAACCCTGAGGCGCTGATAGCTCTTTGCTGCGGCCCAGTTAAGGCTGTGGATGGCACGAAGCATGTGGGGTGGGTGCCTTAAAGGACCACTTGGGGAAACTTAAGATCCCTTGAGACCCCGCGGGACCACTCAGGGAACCCTTAGGAATCCCTTGAGTACCGATATTGCATCAGGGCCTCCACCTCTGCGGAAACAGACTGTACTTTGCTGGGTTCTCCATTGGACATCAGGAGATCTGAAGTTCACTCAGGTACGTCTCTTCTTTCTCTTCTTTCTTTGTTTCTTCCCCTCTCTTCCCCCTTCCCCCTTCTCTTACCCAGTTGCACGGGTCCTGTGTGCAACACCTGAACAAGACTTGCACCTTTACGTGGTGTTCAGGATGAGTAGCCTTCATGGTGAAACCAAGCAAGTCCTCATGTACTTCCTGTTCAAATATCTCATGTCACATAACTTTTACAATACAAGCAGACTGTATCTGTTTTCATGATCTCATCTACCCTATAAATTCTGACTCCAGTAAGAAAATATGTAATACTCAGACAAGTGAAGGGTAAGCCAATTTGAAGTGAGAGAGGTGTCGAATTGATCAGAGACAAAGATCCTAAGGCCAGAGAGACAAGATGAGACGACCTTCATAAATCATCACCTCTCCTCACCTCACGTCTCCAGATTCCCTCCTCTCTTTCCTTCTCTTCTTCTTCTCTTCTCCTTTCTCCCCATACAAACATTCATTCACGAAGCCATCTCATCGAGGCTTCATTTCGACCCTCAACCCTTTTCTATCCTCTCGTTGAGCAATGGCTGATGATAGCCAGCACCCTGTAAGTGAATGAATCTTTTTGTCTGTTTGTTCATACATAACTATGTCTCCCATGAACCGGGTCATCTCAACACCATCCCACAGATCTGGACCCCTCCATCCTCTACATCCTCCAGCCTTTCGAGAGCTTCTCGGCGACGATCCATATATTCAAACACCTCTCTATATCATTACCATCTACACAAGGAACTAAAGGTGTCAAGAATACATGAATATGGACTAATGTCTCATAGTTGTGGTGCAAACATTGCGAAGTGGAGGGACACTCGGTCATCCACTGTCATGCTCTTTACGAAGAGCTGACCAACTTCTATGCGGCCTTCAAAATGGCCCAGGGTCAGGTGAGTACTCTGCCATGATTATTCGTAACGGAACAAAGTATTGACATGAAGCGTTCGTCATGATAGAACTCTGACCCTCAAAATGCCCATGCTGTTGCCCACTGGGGCCAGGGAAAGAAGAAGAAGGGCAAGTTCATTCCTCGCCCCTATGAACATAGTTCGCATATCCAGTGGAGCAATTTACTAATTTGTTGCTGCACCAGATCTGTCCGTTCCGGGCATCAGCTGCCCGTCAAACCCTTTCGCTCGTCTCAGTCCATGGGAGGCTGACGCCCTGGCCAATTACCTTGATCAGCAATGGGCGTATTTTCTGCAGTGGCATGCCGCGTGGTTTCGTCACAACAACAGCGAATGAACACCACACTGTGAAAGGAAGCACATAGGGAGGATCTCAGTCTCTTTTATTTCCCGCGATATCTTCAATTAAAAATGCCTTGGGTGAGGCATCCAGTATCACACTCGTGACAGATCTTTTCTGGCGTAGGAGTAGCCGCTAGTATCGAATCTCTACAGGATGAGCCATCCCAACCAGATGAGATTTATTAATCACCACCACCACGCACTAGAGTGCAGTGCGTTGCTGGCGCCCCTGGCGAGGCGTTCTTCTACTCCTCCGTGCTGAAATCCATTGCAATCAGTGACATGTCACTTTCTCGACGGAATGAGACTTCGAGATGACTCCAAAATGCCATCAACTTCGTTGTGAATTCAACGGAAACTCAAATCAAAGCTGATTTGAGAACAAATTCGTGACAATGTCACCATGCCACCTGCCCCGACCACATCCAATACGTGTTTCGAGTGGGTGTTCATCCAGATTCGCCGCACACGCTGGTATGAAGAAGTTTCAATCAACTCTCAACTCCCATGAAGGTTGTTCCATTTCCCCATAACACGAATCGTCTGTGTTGTTGAGCCTAATGCTTACGCCGTTTATCTACGCTTGTAGATCACTCGCGCCCAAATCCTTCCGCCCACACAATGCCAAATCACCGCTCTGCATCCACTCCTCCAACTACCCTGCGTGGGTCGAACCGCCGAACGGTGCCTAGCTATCAGATGAAGATGTCTATCTCGCGTCTAAGCATATCACCGCCGCCGAGCGCGCCTGGATGTACCCCCATTGGTTTCGATCGGAATGGCCACATCAGAGCGTCACGAACCCCAGAGGACCCCGCGCCCTAGCGTCGCTCCATTGTGCCTGGTCAATCCAGTCAACGAAGCTCACAGCTCGAAGCTGCTGGCCGCACCCCTCTGCGAGTGTTGAAACTGGGATGCAGGCACTACGTACCCCTTCGATTTGCTAACAGAACGTCAACCGATCTTAGCATTGGTCCCACCGCCAACTCAATTACCTTGTTGAGCATCAATATTGCTGCTACCTCTGGAGTCACCAACGCACGACGGCCTCTGGTACTAGTTGCCTATGGATAACCTCCGTTCGGGAATGCAAAAGATGACAACGCCACTCTGAGGTGAACACAGCGATGGAGAAGGTTCCCGAGCGCAAAAGCATCAATTTGCGCGTGTTCGAGTGGTTTTACTCAGCAACGAACTGGCTACTGAGTTGGATGATGGAACCGACCCAATCGAGGCCGCATCATCCTAGAGGGACTGCGAAAAGGTGCAGTGGGTGGCTCAAGAACGCACACAGCATATGGACAATCCTCAGCCATCATTCACAAGTCATGGAAATTGAGGGAACTGCGACATGCCTCAGGACTATATTCTAGAACATCGCGAGGATATCCCAGCGGCGTTCCACGGATGCAACGAAAAGCTTGGCGCTGCCATACCCTGGTCACACCCGTCCTCAACCACGGACCACAGTCCAACGGAGCCCCTGCCTCACATTGAATGCCGGCAGCAGCCAAAACCGAAAGCCGACCATCGTCCTAGAAGATGGGCTGCTGGAATTCCAAGTCAAGCTAGAGCAAACGCGGTGTTGACTGGTTAGATCCCGGAAGAAGGAACGTCAACATAGCGTTGACGTCGAAGATGGACCGGAGGAAGCCATACATTACCATTGAAAAATGGGTATGGGACAGCGTAAACGGGCAAATGCAGGGTCCAGCAAGGCCAAGGCCATTGCAACCTTGAGCTTTTGACGATTGGATCAGGAAGGCAATTTGTCGCTCCAAGGAAGACCAAGAACCAGGGAATCAAGCGCAAAAGCATATTCTGAATAGAGCTTTTGTATTATATATTACAGTCCGAAATTCCGTTCTCGTCACTACGAAGAACAGATGTCCTCACCGTTATTGTAGAGACGAACACCTAAAGACCTTCGAAACAAAACCCCTAAGCTCATCAGCCCGATGATCATCACCCAAACAAATAAAACTGTCATCTACGTTCCGTTCCGGGTAAATCATACGAAACCCGTTTCAAATAAAACAACCCACCGAAGTCCTGTAAGGCGAGATGATCATCCAGCCCCATCGAATCCCGACCATTCCGCCAGGTGAACATGGACGATTCTTCCCTCTCCAGGCATTGGACCGAATCCATAAACCGCAACAAGCATCCTTCAAAAGTATGTTGTATGTTGTAGACACGTTGGATCGGCGCTCATGTCTTAGAACTAAGCTCCGTACTCAGTATTCCGTACTCGTATGTTGTACCTATATGAAGACCAGCTGGCACCGGAAGTCCTCGGTCCGCTAGCGGAGCAGACGGGGCAGTCGAAGCGGAGACCAGGAAGCTCAGCTCTCGCCCGCAAGTTAATTTCGAACCTGGTGTGGGACGGGAATAGGAATAGGAATAGGAACATGTTTCCGTCAAACGGGGGTTCCGTACCGCTATAACCCACACCGAACATCGAACATCGTGCATCGCACATCGTATACGGAAAAGAAATCCATATAGCAGTCACGGGGGGTCTGGACATTTCTCGGATTGGCAGATTAACGAAGGATCCAACACATCGTACTTCGTTCATGTACGTTGCCTGAATCAGGTGGGGACTCCAGACTAATCTCAGAGACGGAAATACCAGGAGTGGAATGTGTCTCTGTGAGGACTCTCTTCTTTGGGGATCTTGGCGCGCGTTGGGCCGCTCGGATGTCTCGAATTGTGTCGCTTCACGAGGGTGTGGGTCTCTTGACGGTCGATCCAGCCTTATTGAATCTAATAAATAATGGAATCTTGGGCTTTCGGACTTTCAGGGGAAAAGGTACGGGGATTTTTCGGTTTTGGGGTATACGTGGGGGGTTAAAGACTTGGGTACCCCCTTTTAATTTCTTGGGGTTAATGGATATGGATATTTCACCCGAGTCATGAGTGAGACTAGACTATCTAGGCATCTGGGCACGTATCCATTGCTGTATTCAATGTGTTTTATGTGGGTACTTCTCATTGTATACAATTCATTCGGGTATTGATTTTATGTATGTACATCCGAAAATATCCAGTCACCGACAGTCCTTGGCTTGTCTCAATTTCGAGAAAGGGACTCTTTGCAAAGAGAAAGGGGAGGGAAAAAAAAAAACACCAACCATGATCTGAACAAATATGATAAAAGGCCAGAAATAAACCAAAATGTGAATCATAGAAAGGCAGAAAATGCAAGATATGAAAAATATAACGAGTGACAAAGGCCACTTGACAGAAAGCAAAAGCCGCCAGGGCATTGCTTCATAAGAAATCGTTCATCTTCACCAACTCCAAAATTAAGCTGTCTGCATGGGAATGCTAGTCATAGGCAGCGGGGGCGGAGCCTTCTCATCCTCCTCGAACATCCACTTCTCCAATTTTTGAGCCATGCGCGCGCAGAAGGGATCAACATATCCAGTCCACAATGTAGCACAGAAGTAGACCAGCACAATCCAAGACGGGATACTGATAGCCACGACCCAAGGGGCGCGGATGGGGATCCAGTGCGGATGGAGGGGTTCGCCGTCCTCGCCGTAGATCGGGTTACCCTTTTCGTCGACGATGTCGCCTTCCCAGGGCTGACCAGTGATTCCGTAAAGCATCCAGCACAGAACGGTGCGGAGGAGAGTGCCGTGCACGAGGTAGACAGCGAAACTCTGTTTGCCGAGCCAGAGGAGGAGACGGCTGGAGAGGAACTCCTTGGTAGAAGGGGAGATGTAGATGGCGAAAATGATGAGGTCGACGCCCAGGGCGGAGTAGCGCTTGCCGACGTTGACTTTCGGGGGGAAGATGTAGTGTGAGGCCTGTTCCATGTAGGAAGACCATGTGGCCCATTCTGGGTGTTCTCCGGGGTACGAGCAGACGAAGAGGCCGAGGCAGAGGAGAATGCCTGCTACGATCTTGCGGCCCCAGCTGTGGCGTTCGACGAATTCTTTAAACCCTTTCTCATAGGAGAGATCGCTGAGGAACATGCCGTAGATTGCCTGCATTTGGAAGGTTTCTATTTCTTGATTAGTACCAGGGGTGCGGATTTGGGTTTCATATAGAACTTACCGGTATCTTTGGCGGCGTTTTGGTGGAAGTAGAGGTACATGCCGAGGTAGATGGCCACGCGGAATCGGAACTTGCAAAACATTGTTGCGCAGATAAGGATGTAAATCAGCATAGATGCCTGGAGCAGCGGAAGCAAAGCCCACTGGTGGTCATCATAGGCCATATATCCCGTAGTCCAGACCTCAAGGAAGGTCTTGAATAACCGGACAAACTCCTCCCAGAAAGTTGGCGCCAGATCGACGGCTGCGTACCGGCACCACCAACAGTCGGAGCGGTTAGCGGTGATGAAGGCGCCGCACTGCGCCATGACCCACGAGATGATCAAGGCGATAGTCGCGGGGAAGATGAGACGAGGTGGACGACGGAAGGCACTCTTGCCCACCGATGTGAAAGATCCAAGGATATCGCCATTTCGAGATTGTTTGAGCGGCTTAAGGGCACAAACGTAGCCAGTCAAGAAGGCGAATATAGTGACACCCAAACGGCCTTGCCAAGGAATACGGAAGACGGGCCACTGCAGAATTCGGGGAGGTTTGTCAACATCGTCGCGCGGGGCGAAGAGGTCATAGTCCCATGCTCGGGCAAGGTGAGTGAGGATAACTAGGAAGGAAGCGATTCCTCGTAGGCCCTATTCATATCGTTAGTAGCCGGTCCTTATAAGGCTGAGATGCGAGCGCACATCAATCCACTTGACACTTTTCCGCGGATCACCTTTCACCGATGGATCTGCGGACTTCCAGGGGATGTTGTCCAATATGCGGGAGTATAGATGGTTGGGCTGGATATACTCCATGACGAGTGTAAAGAGTGAATGAGAAACCAAACAAGTCCGATAGGAGACTCGGGGTGTCTAGTGGGTTCGAAATGGAAATTCAAGTGCAACCATAAACATTGAATGTCGATAAAGCTCAAAAAAAATGCCGAAACAAGAACAAGATGAAGCAAGAAAGAGGAAAGGACAGTCTAGAAGATGCGAAACCTCCCCATAGATCGAGAGGAAAGTTTCGAAAAGAGGCCAAGACAGCAGGATGGGGTATATGTAAGAGAAATCCGAATCAATGTCCCATCTCCAGCGGAAAAGGGTTCGAGGCGAATGACTGGGGGTTTACTTGGAAGTATCGCGTGGAGCCTGTGGTGGACCCTGGAAAGTTGTAAAATTACAAGGGCAATACCTTTGGAAATATGGCGAATATGACGAAAGTCGTGTAAATTATACCGATTTATGCAGAAGGAATATCATCCGCTCGTTTACCGTATTCTGTTGCCTTCCAACTATTAAGTGGCTGAAAGAGGACGCGTAGATAGACGCCACATGTTATGTATGTGTGTATGTGTGTATTAATAGTTACTCCGTACACCGTCGGGGATGAGCATTGCCCTGCATACCCTACAGACAAACAAGTGAAGGGGTTTGTCTCTATCTCCCCTAGAATGAAGCTATCCCGAGGTCAGTATGTAGAAGCTGACGACGCTCACATCGGATTTGGTATCTCACCAATTACATACCCTGTATTTTCCCCATATGAACCCATGGTCTAATGGCCGCCTCAAATTACGCCAGATCTTGGCATTGTTTGCACGAAGTCCCATACTCCAACGTGATTGGTCAGATCCATCCCAGCGGCAAATCGGAGCAAGGGTTTCTTCAATTTTATTTGTTTTCTTAATTTTATACGTTGGCGCTATGCCATTTCGAGGTTGTAAAGGGATGGAATTCAAGAGAAGAGTTGACCCCCTATTTCCGCCATATACGAAACCGAGACTGGGCGTTTAGGTCTCTTTGTTGTAGATGTTGGAATATTTTGTACAGAGTACGTTGTCCTCCCGTTGTACGGAATATCTTGTATGATGTATATTACACACGTTATCTGACACTCGGACTCCGTGAAGATCGCCTCGGGAACTTCCCGAACCTCACCGTGAACACAGGAATGATCAACAATCGAACTCTACAAAGACATTCCGTCCCCTTTCGGAATGTAACGGTACAGAGGAGTCGGAGGAGTCGACGGAGTCCACCGAGTCTACCTTGACATGAATCGACGAAATATGAAACATCTATCACAGCTCAATAATATCCTATCTAGCCAATAACGCGGAGCAAGTTCTTGGCACCTCCTAGTCGCGGGATTAATTATTCAGGTGGCTCACTGGCTCAGACTATTGGAAAAATGGGTCCTTCTAGAATTTTAACGCCAAATTTATCAACTTTAGTATTTGTCTATCTGCCCTATGCTGCATGACAGTTGATCGTCCAACTTTCCGATTAACCTCGGTTCTCAATCACATGACACGCGATAAAGAAACCTGGGTTGAATATTCCATCTACTTTATACTTCGTACAATATAGGCTTTTTAATTTCTGTTTCAACTTCCAGCTATTATTAGCGCCAATAGAACATATACTAAGCTTAAGGGGGAGATAGGAAACGTGATGCACGGCAAATAAGAAATCTAAGCCCTATAGGGATCACCTTCCCTGTCAGCGCATATGCATGTACCAAGTAGGACGGAGTGTCTTTGCCTGACCGAATAGGAATATATTGGTTCTTGGCGACCCATTTATTTAGCGAATGAAAGTCTTCAGCCCTGGAAAATTCTGATAGGAAAGATCGTTGCCTTGTGGTCACATGTCTAACCTTCGTTCCCCTGTATGATAGTATAATATGGGGGTGTACGTGGCGGCTATCTAAATATAATCCCAGGAGATGGGGATTTTCGTTTCGCATACGGAGTATCTACGTATTCGGGGTTGAGATGCTCTTTTAGCCAGTCAATACGTTCTGGAATCGGCTTTTTCCGCCTGTGGACCAAATACCCACTTATATCCTAATTTAAAAAGATTTAAGGGTCTCGGCAAATTGATCAGATATAGTTCTCCAGGTAATGTACTCCGTAATTAAAATGACAATACATAAGATACTTGGCGAACCCGGTGGCCGGATGGTGGCGGGCCAAGATCACGCAATTTAGTTTCAACCCGACACATCCATTTAGGTACGGAATTTACCCCTTAGTCAGGAGAATCAGGAGAACTTGATGGTTTAGGGTAACGGGAGGAAAGAAAGAATAGGTCTCTTATTACTTTCAATATGCGGCTTGGACATACATTCACGACTTTTCTCTCATGGGCCTTGGTTGCTTCGGCCACCATTCTCGAGAACGGTCAAGTCAGAGAGAACTCATATCCCGGCCAGTTAGAACCGGTGACTTTGGACGATTCATGGAGGGACTACCCAGCAGATGCCCCGGAGATCTCGTACAGAGGTCGATGGGATAGCCAGCATATTTCCTGTATGTTCCCCATCGGGCTCCTCTTCCCCAGGTTCTTATTTTAACCTTAACGCTAACCTTGGAACGAAATTCAGGGTGGTCGTATGTATTACTCGCTATTATCTTGTCCTGTTTACTAATTAATCCAGTGCGCCGGGCATCAAAGTCGAGTTCTCTGGGGAAAAGGTACATGTCCATTCCGATCAACCCTAAAATGGGTCCACATATTAACATCATTCTAGCTTGCTGTCCATTTCGGTGAAAACACCAACACAGGTGTTCTAGTGGCTTACCGGTATGTATGCATCTTCCTCTCCATGTATTCAGTGTTCTAAACCTTGGCAGTATCGGCTCTCTTGACTGGCAATTCTCTAATATCACCGCCTCCTCAACATACCAATTTGTCGGTCCCTGGTCAGAGCTCAAAGATGGTGATGAACACGTCGACAAGAATGTGTTTGAGATGAGAGGTATGCATCCCATCAAACTTCACTGACAACTGTATACTAACTGCATCGTAGTGACAAACTGGGGCATTGGATAAGTCTCTCCTGTCGTTCAATCTGATCGTCACTGACCGTCCACACAGTCCAAATCGCAGGCGTAGCTGTCGCGAAAGACGCCGTCCTCACCAAACCCCCGACCTTCGAAAAGAGAGTCGAGATCATCGGCGGCTCGTGAGTCTTCACACCTCCAGCTACTCTTCCACGCCATTAACTGTTCCCAAGGCTTGCATCCGGACAATTCGCCACCTATGAGACAATCTCCTCATGGTCCTTCCTCTTCGCCAACGGCTTGGGCAATGTCGAATACGGCATCACAGTCAGTCCGCTCCAGCCTTGATTCCTGAACGATATGCTAACACAGTCTCACAGGCCTATCCCGGCGTGTGTCTCGCCGATGAACAATGTTACGGCGGCAGCTCTCGCGGCGTGGTATGTCACCAACCCCTACCCACCAGGAACCCCACCATCTAACAAACCACTAGGGATGGTACTGGCACCGCGCCTCAGACCCCGGCTCTCGCGCACGCGCAATGTACGACCATAGCCCGGAGGAGTGGGACGTGAAAGCAGAGCAACCGGCAGATCTGGTGATCATCCAGATGGGCGGTAACGATCACCGTCACCCCAACGAAATCCCCGGCCGGGATTACTACCATGCCTACGTCGAGTTGGTAGAGGATATCCACTCCAACTGGCCTAATGCGATCATCCTCCTCATGGTATGTATTTATTCTCTACAGCCTTGGCGATGGCCGTGAATTATGCAATCTAACATTAACAGTCCCAATGGGGAACTTTCTCCAAAGAAGGCAAGAAGTACGTCGGTAGCACTTACTACCAGGAAGAGACTCGACAGGTCAATGAGCACTTCAAGGACCGTGGTTTCGTCTACTATTTCCCCACCGAGGGTCTGCTGCAACATAATGATATCAATCCTAAGAACCATCTTACGGATGTGGGACATGTCAAAGTTGCGAGTCACTTGTTGCAGTGGGTTAAGTTGGTTCTTAGGTGGAACCTTGAGCCCACGGGTGAAGTCCAGTCTGGGACTACGTACTGGAATGATCAGCAGGAATACTGATCCTTTCTGTGGTGAAATCGGGGCTGGATACTGATTTAGCGTTTGTACATTTATTGGATACATACTTTGTACAGTGTGGATAAACTGATATATAACATATGCACATACCTTTTATGGCATTGTACATTTTGCATTTTAACTTTGCTAATCGAAGTTGTCCATATACTAAACTCAAGTAGTCATAGGAACTGTCAGAGGCCCCTTTAGGCGACGGCCCTACCATTATATATTTTCCCCGGTCTTTCCTTTTAGCTGCCATACTTCAACCTGTCAGAGAAGCTTTCATTCCCTTAACACACGCATCAAAATCCCCTTTTCTGGAATACAGAATACACGCTCAGATCCAAACCCATGAGTCCAACATACGACCAGATGCTTGAACCTAAGCAGAAATTCAAACCAGTGAGACGATACGGAAAGTCCGATTACTTCCACTTTGATATCATCCGGAGTCTTAGATATAAGAACTACCTCAAATTCGAGAGCGACATGTTGGCAGACATTATCATCGCCGAATATAAAGTCCGCCAAACACTCCAACAAAAAGAAACCCTCGAGAGAAAAATCCGGGCCTTAGAAAAACTCCCAAAGAACGACGAGGACGAGAAACGATTTCAACTGTGCCATCAAGAGCTAGAGATAGTCAAACGAAACCAGGGCCTGAACGAGCAAAAGATGTTCGCCGACGAATCGATGATCCCGCCAGGGCCCTTGAAACGGGACTACGACGCCATGAGACAAGATCCAACCTGGTATCTTCGGAAAGAGTTAATCGAGGACTGCGTCGGTAGAGGCGGTTGCTGCGCGCGTGGTTGTGACTGCTGCAAGAATCGTGCATTCGCTTATTATAAGAGGGGTGTTGGACATTGTACAGCGGGCTGTGGGTTCTGTGCAAGTGAGAGGGGGTTTGAATATACTGCTGGGGAGAAGCAGCGGACTGTAGAGCAGCTTGATAAGATGCTTCGATCGCATAATCCGTCATATGTTGTTAAGATGGCGGAGGCTTATTTTGCTAAACCGCCGGAGCAAAAGGTACAAAAGGTACCGGAACAAGTACAGAGGGAGAAGGCGCAGAAGAAACAGGTGTGGTGGAAGCAGCTGCTTTAAATCGGGATGGTAATGGCGATGCTTGGGTATCCTTCGCTTCCAATGTTTTTAGTGTTGATTTTTATTTTGCTCTCTAGCTGGAGTATGAGAAACATGAGAAGTGTTTGGCATGAAGTTGAATTACCCTATAACCCCATATCAGAATATATTCTTTTCTCCGCTCGGGTTTTCCCCTCCGCCCAGGGAAGGGAAGAAATAACGAAGGAACTCTTCGCCAATGGGGTCGTAAGGGAAATGTGCATCGCCTGCAGTGTGGTCTTGGGAACTTGGCGCCGCTAAAAACCCAAACGCTAAAGAACCCGTGAGGTCCGAGTTGTTATTGAAATGGTCCATGGCATGACTTTCATGGGGAAGAACTGGTGATTGCCCTTTGCCGTTGTAAGGTAATACCTGCCCACCACCAGCTGTTCCATCGTGCTGAGCAGGCGGTACAGCGCCGCCATTATCACCAAACTGGTGGCCGCGTTGCCTCTTTGGAGGGGGCGGTATGTCACTGTTGTCATATCCCATGCTAGACAGCAGTCGGCGGAGTGCACTTTCACAAAGTTGCCATGCACGATGCGACGCGATGCAATGCATGGACATCATGTGAAGCCACCGGACAGATTTCTTCGCCGACTCAACCAAATCACGCTCTCGGTCTGGCGTATGCACACAGTGAAACGACAGCTCCAGTATGATAACTGTTGCTGTCTTCATAATATAGTGAAGGAAACACCACCATGGACAAAACCGATATAGATGGCCCATGTTCGGCTCGTCAGGCAACAAATCGAGCATCTGCATGGCGGAGTCCAGTGTCATCACAGCCATGTCATAACTGAATCCCCGCTGGTCGACACTCTTCCGTTCTCTGTCGGCCCGACTGTGTCGACAGAGAGACGGCCGACCAAGCATGATTCGGGTATTATAATAGTGGAATGCCAAGCTCGTTTTCGCCCAGTAGGATTGTTGATTTTCGTCTTTCACAGAAGTGAAGTCCAGCCCGGGAGGAAGAGACAATACCCATGCGTCGACGGTTGTCTTCAGTCGGCTGGTCCTGCTCTTGATATCTTCCCATGATACCGTCGCACTCTCTGGAGAGTAGACGTGGTCTAGGATTTCTTGGTTCACAACTGCAAGGTCACAGTGGTATAGGAAGTAAAGACTGGGATTGACTGGCAGGCTTTGAAGCCACGAGCGCGCAGCTAGTGTATCTTCACCCTGCTGAAGGTCGGGATGGCGAATGTGCGGGCTAGTCATGGCCATGTCCACGCGTTTGTCTCTTTCATCCAGATCCCCGAGAAGGGTTGTAGCTGTTGGCTCTGACAAATGATCCTCGTCAAAAGGAAGGGGTAGTTGGGTGGTATACATGTTGGTCGAAATGGAGGTTGCGCGACCAGTCATCGAGCCTAGCGTGTGTTCGACGGTGTAGAGACACCACCAGATTCGGCAGCCTATCTCCTTCGACACACCTAACATTTTATGGCAGCTGCTCTTCAGGTTGATGCCAAGGGACGTGGCTGATCGAATTGCTAAAGCCGAGATTTTCCACGCCCTATATTTGTCAGATTCATTCCGTAAAGGAAAAGAGATCAATGGACTCACCTATTAACCTGGTTTGTAGACAGCATGTGGAATGCAATCAATCCCTCTATTTGCACTTGTTGAAGATCCGGATGTTCAAACAAACTATCACCGCCCATACTTAGCATTCTGGCTCGTGTTAAGTAGAAGAGATGGTCTTTGATATCGCCCCGCTGTGCTCCATCACTGTTATACAAGTATTCTGCCGCAATGGCGAAGATCATGTTCAATATTGCCAGCCATTTATCACCCGGATAAGATCTATCATCGAAGAAGTCCCTGTATTGAGTGGAAAACAGAGTGCTGTTGATGATAGGGAAATGCGGGTGAACAGCGCGCAGATAAGTCTCAAACAGATGATCTGCCACCCGTCGAGGAGGAACCCAGTACATTTGCACCGGTCCTGGTGCATCAACACCAATATCATCAATATGATAGTTGATCGTGGATGGAGCAACCTTGTCATTGGTATGATCTTCTGATGTAGCCTTTGGTGATTGACCGCGACTGCGCTGCTCTGTCTCTTCCTGCACACGGCCCATCCATGTTATTTCTGAACTCTTGCCCATATATCCGGTAGCCCGGGAGCTTTCTGTTAAATTGAGGTCTTCCTCGACTCGATCTACCGCTTCCAGTGATCCAACGGAAGAAGGTGAAGGGGATCGCTTGGACCCATTCTGATACTGGGACGCATCGGGCGTTGAATTTGACCCATAGTCTGAATCGGTGTTATACTAGTAATGAAATTAGTCAAGGGACAAGTTTCGATATGATTGACTCCTCACCTTCTGGAGTAGATCTTTAATGCGCTTCGCAGATTGGCCGTCGACTAGATTCACTATGTCTCTCAACATAGACTCGTAGTCCTGCACCTGTTGGTGAAAACTTTCGATCTGCCTGGTAGTGGGTTTAGCTCATGTGCCAATCTATTTCATGTAGAAGAGGTATAGGTGTATTGGTGATTGAGACAGGTGAGCTGTTCTGGTTGTTCTTACTTCGTCGTTCTCTCACGCGACTTTAGCGGATAGACGCATGAACTATTCGTTTCTTCGCATTGCCTGCAAGTTGGGGTCTTGCCGTTGCATTTTATTTTTCGTTGACGACATGCTTCGCACGCTCGTGAGACTCGTTTGTTGGACGGCGGTGCGACGATGAAACGTTGCCGGGGGATTGCGACTTTCATGGCAAAATATTACACCCTACACAATAGGTAGTCAGGTATAAGGGGGTATCAATTATTTCGATCAAGGTCTCTCTGTTGATCTGTTGAGTTGGCGAGTCAAGAAATGATGTCATGTCGCCTGGATCGACAAAGCTTTCTATGACATCACGAGTTGGTCTATCACCTTAGTTACTAGAGAATATTTTAACCTCAGATAACAGCAATCAACGGAGATAATTGGGAAAAGAAAGATTTATTCCAGTAAATTTGGGACACCCATGAGCCTACACAGCATTGTATAACCAGAATTGGAAATCATGAGGCTCAGGCATGTTTCAACCTCAGCAAAGGAGTTGGATAATAGTTCGTCTGAAAGGCTCTCGATACCTGCCGAAACAATAAAGTCAATACTGTCACGCGAGGTCCAAGCTCGGAATCAGATGCTCTCTCTCTCGCCATAGAATTTGTGGCTCGTCCAGTCGCCTCCAGAGAATTTGTTCCGCTCTCAGCTCGTCATAATATCTCTCCATAGCATTTTCCAATCCATCATACCACTCTGATCGATCCATCTGACCGTAGTGTGCTTTAGTATACTCCCAGTATTCTGGGTACCAGCCTTCAAATTCCCAATCAACGATCGCAGTCACCTTCCCATTGTCCACCATGATATTCCGCGGAGCGATATCTGCCTGGGTGAAGCAGCTCCGATGATTACGGGAGTGGCATTCGGTGACCTCTAGGCCAAATACCTCATTGCAGTCCTCAATCGGAACGTTCGCGCGAAGGTATGAGTGGAACCCTTTGTGACTCGTAAACGGCCCGAAAGTACAAGACCCGACTCGGTGGTCCAGGGCCTCGTCTAAGCTCGCCGATGCAACTATTCCTTCTCGCGGAGGCTCTAGTTTTCGAAGTTGGCTGATGTAGCCTGTAACCTCAGTTATGATGTCTTTCTTCTGGTCTTGCGACAGGTGACCACGGTATCATGCTGCCTCAAGGCTCATTCCACGGACGTACTCCGTTTCTATATAGAGACCATCATCATAATAGTGGGCGTTAAAAACTTTAGGGATAGGAATTGATGTATGCTCAGCGACGTATTTCAAGGCTGCTAGCTCCGGCGTGGCACAGGGCCCTTTGATCATTCTGCTAGGGCTGACTCGGACTCCGCGTGGTCCGACTGCCCCAAAGAGTTTCTTGCCCGTCCACAGTCGGAGTGGAAGTAGACAAGAGGTTGTGCGGTAATTCCTCTCATTTGCCATGGCTCGCTTGGCTCGGAATATGAGTTTCGCGGTATCAATCAATCAATGTTCTTGCGTATCATTGATAGGGTGACAAATTGCAGAGAAAGGTGGATGGAGAGCCGACGAGGACCACATTCATGGATATTTGATTTCGTGTAGCGCTCTCCTAAAGACACGTCGTCTCCTCCCTAGAGTTGATTATATCGATTGAAGTCTCCTATAATCACAATCTCTACCACCGCGCCCGTATCTCGCCGTACTTTCGTGATCGCGTTAAGTAAGTAATTGTATACGTTATCCAAAGCTAAGGTATTGCCCCCTTTAACGTAAACGGATGCTATAAAAATCTGTCGCTCGGGAAGCCTGATAACCCCTGCTATAAGATCCGGGGACTTTATCGGTACTTGTTCCGCCTCTATTTCTTTATTAATCCAGAGTATACTTCGAATTGCCTACCTACCTTCCCTCTAGATAGAGGGAACCATCCTCGTCTATTTGTGGTGTCCTATCGGGGTGGTCAAGAGCCGGCCTTGAATCCTCCTCGCTTAGGGTTCCTAAATCGCTAACGCCACTACGTTCTGAGTTCCCTCGTTATTTATTAAGCTCTTGTGCACTATACCCTATTTTCTCACGTTTAGTTAAATAACTCGAAGAGTCTTAATTATAATGTGATAGGTAGAGCTTCCGATAGTTTTTGCTATACGATTCGTAAGGGCCTCCGTATAGAATGCACTTTAGAATCGTTTGGTTGTAGGTACTGTGGTAATAGCCCTCCGCGGAATATTTAGCACATCTCTACGCGTTCTTACACTAGAAAGCCTTATATCCAATCTCTTGACAATTATAGCATTATGTTGGTCGGGGTCGGTATTTAAAGGTGCTAGTCACGCTAGACTCTCCCCCTACGTGAAAGAACCCGTCGGCTAGGAGCCTCTGTATATTACTGCCTTTGGTTAGGTAAACGACCATTGATCTATAGGCCTTCGCATTCTCCTTTCTGCTTAGCTATAAAATCTTAGCGACGGTGGTTTCGTTCTCCTTACTAAAGGCTACCGCAGCTCCTACTCGGATATCACTATTTTTATTAAGCACTGTAGTTCTGTTAACGCCATCGACTTTGACCGGGGTAAAGTTTATCACGAAGCACTCGGGCTTCTATACCGACCTTGGTTTCCGCCACCTTCTTAACCAACTAGTGTTTAGTCTTATCTCGGCAAGCAATTCTGATCCGGTTGGTGTTCTTTAGGTCCACCGTGATAGCGCGGCACCGCTAGTTCGTGTAGTTTTCTATTGCCCGGATCTCGGTCTTAACTGCTGTTCTAACTAGACCTGCAGATGGTCTCTCATTTTTATTGTCTGCCATCTTCGAGGTGTCTATCGTGTAATATAGCGTGTCGGTGAAGGTAGTCGGTATCGTGTTCCACGATAAGAGGGTCCGTATATTGCTTAGTTGGCTGGTAGGGGGCGTACGGGCTATATCTATGTAGGACAGAGATCCCGTAGGACTGACTATAATACGTAAGGATTAGATTTCGCGAAGGGTCTCCTCGTGGCTGTCCTGAGCGCATGACTCCGGATAGGATTGCGGTATCGGGGGTCGATTCGCTAGGGTCTATAATTCATATCGAAACTCTGCGAGGGCAGCGCCAAATTCTTCTTTGACTCTCTAGAGCTCCTCCTTATGTAATTCATCTCGCCGTCTGATTTCTCTTCTGAGCTTGACAATCTCTTTCATAAGTTTGGAGGCGTCTGAGTCCTCGCTCTCTGTTGAGGAGTCGTCCGAAGTCGCCGCTTCACGTTGGGCGACTGGCTTACCCTAGTTCTTCTTCTTCCGCTAGGAGCGCGTGTTTCTCTGCTTAGTATCGATCTCTTGCTCTTGAGCATAGTGGGCCGGTGGCCTTGTTGTGCGTTTCGGCCTCCCCAATCGCGGTAGTGAGTTTTCGTGTTCGTCGCGGTCGGGGGTTTCAGGGGTTCGTGTTTCGGCCCGTCCCGCGCGCGCGTCGCGTGTCGGCATCTTGCCCAACAACCTTCGGCAAGTGGTTTCTCTAATGGCCTTACAGCTGGATGCAATACCGGTCACCAAGTAGAATACAGCCTGGTACAGGTGGTTGCAAAAACGGTGCCGGGTGCTATCACAGCCTCCTCTGCGACTACACCTTTTTTTTTTTTGGAATCATACCCTCGCCTAGGCGATATGTAGGATATCCACTACGCGTGTATGATGGCAAGGAAATTTAAAAACACTATCTCGGCTCTATGCAATGGCGTAGTCGGCGGCGACCTCTTCCTGTTGCTCCTTCTCTCTCCCCACCCTTTCCCGGTGATACCGCATCGCAATGAAGAAAAGACTAAGCGCCAAGCCCAGCACAGAAAGCCCAATACCGAAATACCAAGCTCCCTGAAAGCCCTTGAGCACCTTTTCTCTCCCGTTCAGGCCCTTAGAGACTTCCCTCTCCACCGTTCCGGCAATTCCCAGCGCAAGCGATATGCTGTAGTTCACAACTGTGTTCACCAAGCTCGCCGAAACGCCCTGATGCTCTTTCAACATTCGGTCAGATAGCTGCAGCGTGCCAGCTGGGAAACTCATGTCCATTCCCCATGGCATGATGATCAAGGTCACAAATGTTTGTGCCCAGTAAATCTGGTCTTCAGGTGCTGTGGCGGGGAGAACCGTGCCCACGATTGTGGCGATCATCGCGAGGACCATCACCCACGAAGGGTGTATCTTGTTTTGATATACGCGGTGGACATGGCAGCGACAAAGCCCATGAGTGTGACGGGTGACTTCCAGGCGCATGCGAGGAGGGGCGGGAGCTCGCACACGACTTCAAAATACTGCCAGATGTAATAGATCCAGATTCCGAATGTACCCCACGCACAGGCAATGCATCCGAGGATGAATGCCGTGTCGTGGTTGAACGCTTCGCGGGGAATGAGAGGGTACGTTGAGACGTGCATCTCGATGTAGACAAACGTGACGAGAGAAGTAAGACCGAGGGCGAGGGTCACACCAATATACGGTGCTTGCCAGCCCGTGAGGACTGCTTGGTTTCAGGCAAAGTTGAAGAGGACGAGGCCCAGAACGCCGGTTACGGATCCGAGGAGATCGAGCTGGACGATGTAGTGGTGTAACGAATTTTTAACGCCTTGGACAAGATACGTATCCTTTCCTTTTGGACAGTCTAGCAGCACTATCCCCGCAATGGCAGCAACGGCGGCAAGAACGATAGCTGACGCGAAAAATGCCCAGGGCCACCAGGCTAATGCGAACAAACTGGCAAGGTAGCACCGAGAACGATCCCGCTTGGTGAGACCGCGGCGAAGAGACCATAAGCGAGTTGCTTCTTGAACCCCGGCTCGTGGCATATCCCAGCATTGCATGCGCATTCGGTAGACTGATCGATGGTCCAATTCCTGCGAGGGCGCGCGCGAAGATAAATAGCACCTTATTGGAGTAAATCGCTAGTCTTGATACCAACGACCAAATCGAGAACCAGACAAAACCAATGATAACCAGTGGCTTGTATCCAAAGACATCACCCACGCGTCCGAAAATCAAGATACACGTTCCGACAGTCAAGCTGTAGCCAGCGATGAGCCGGCTTAGTTCGACGGGATTGGCAATGCCTAATGATGGGCCGATGATATGAACAATACTGCAGTCGTTGAAGATCAGCTTCGCGAAGTCTCAGTGAGGCACGGAAGGAGAGATACCAACCTCAATGTCTGTCCTATGCCGGTCTGATTCAGAAGCATTGTCAAGCAAATGATGCCGCCTCCTGGAAGCAATTAACCGACGGCAGTTCCACCCTATTAAGGCGACGTTCAAGGTATGGCGAATCATGGAGAATTCACGGTCAACCGTGCGAATCTCTGAAGCCAGTGCCATCCGCATACAGCTCCAAGCTCTGTGCAATAACATCCACAAAAGGCCACTGCGCGTTCCCTCGCATAATGCGCGCCCAAAGTTTGACAACATGAAAGGCAAGCCGGTCGCAGTCCAAGGCCTCCGAAAGCGGTGCCTCATCATCGATAGATGACCGGCCTTCCTCCACGATGCGGCGGATCCAATCAAGGAGCCGTTGTTCGTGCTCTGGACCATGCTTCATGAGAATTGTTTATACGGGACCGACAACAGTGGGGGTGAAGGATGAAGCCGAGACTGTACCTTTCAACGGCTGTTTCTCCATTGAGTGCCCAATGCATTTCAACCACTTATTGACTAGAACTGCAAACTCTAGTCCGCACAAGGCATGCTGGATGCTCCACACAAAGGCCTGGCTGCGGGAGACGTACCCTATGCCAAGATTCACAGGAATACTGAGCGCATGCGTAGGGTGGAGTAGGGCGGGGAGGAGATGAGGACCTCGTTGGATATCCGGCGACATGAGTAGACCCCGTGCTATGTCGGCCGGGTCTCGCGATTTGAGTCGTCGCGACGGGCCAAGATCTAGTTGGAGACGGGTGTATGCTAGACCGAGAAGCGCTGTCGATGTGAACGGAATGGGGCCGTTAGGGTTCAGGGGGTCCAAACTGGATTCTGGCGCGAGTCGCCAAGTAGATGTCCAGCGGCGTAGTGCATTCCTGAGCAGGTTAGTATCAAGTGTGGCTTATTCATCTGGTAGAGCCCCTACGTGAAGATGTCTACTTGCGGCCCTGTTGGAGACATGGCTGCTTGACGGCTCAAGAGAATGCGTTGTAGCAAGCCGTGGGTTAGTATGAGATTGGCCGTCGGCGAGGGGGTTGCTCTTGATGGAGGAGCTGTAGTTGCGTTCTCCTCGGACAGAAGCAGGAAGAGCGCATCCTGGAAGAGACTCTGTTCCTGGTGGATGCCCTCCACCTGTTTCCAGTGAGCTTCTTCTACGGTGCGCCATTCGTCACATGTGCAGGGAAGTCGCAGATTGATTTCGTCGCTGAGGAAGATGGGCGGCAAATTGTAAGCGATGCTTTGTAGGTTCAAGAATGCGAACCCGAACAGTTTAACCCGACAGTCTGCTTCCAGTTGGAGCCAAGTTTGCCAGTCGAGGCACGATACCTCCGCGCTGGTAGTGTTGACCTCAGTTAGACTGGTGTCGCGGAGGAGACGAACCAGCAGGCTTTGGTAGTCGCATGCGTCGCGGACTAGTTCGACATTCTGCTGCCAATTCGCGTAGATCGCAAGGTTCAAGAGGCACCGAAGGTCATCCATAATGGTGGACCGGGCTTGGTGGGCGGAGAATGTGGTAGGCGTGATGGGCGACGGCTGTTGTGTTGTTATAAATCCCGTGTCTTTGACTCTCTGCTTCTCTTGGAATATGGTCTTTGATGCGTAGCAGAGCATTCGGCCCTTTCTGTGCTCATAGCGATACTGCGCTCCAGCTGCCGCCATAGCTAGCACTAGCTCCAGGGGATGCTTCGCCGGGTCAAAAAAAGCGCAGTGTATGAAAGACATATGAAGATACACGCCATCGAAGTAAGCATTTAGAAACCGAGTCAATGATTCCCGAGAGGGTAACGTAAATGCAGGTAGCAAGTGTTGAAAAGGAATGAGCTCCTGGATCATGCCTGCTCTTTGCAACTCGTCGATCTTTAGGAGTGGTATGTATACTGCTGCCTGAACTGCGAATAGTGCAACATTAGCAGCCATCCCCATACATCGAGGCACTCTTCGGGGAAGGGGGGCGTACACCACGGATTCAAGGGGATCGGAAGGAGAGTGGGCATCTGCCCGGTCTGCGCAGGCTGGGTGCGGTCATCGTCCACAGAAAGCCTGGAAGCTGATCCGCGGGTTCCGTTCCGTTGTGATACCTCTGGTGTGAGCTCATGTTCTGATAAGAGGCCGCCGAGGTTGAGTGGACTGTTGAGACCAAACGAAAGGCCCAGGTTATTCACAAAGTCGTTGAATTCTTCGACAGAAGGAGTAATGTTCGACGAATCGGGGTATATCATGCCCACAACACGTCAGCTTGTACATCATTTCCCCCACTTCAATGCGGACTTACTGGGTTCTGGTTGATCATTGGGATCGATTTCGGCTGGGCCTTCTTCTGCAATGGCGCCGCCAGTGTACACCCTTGCGGCTGATACAACACGAACGGATCTTGGATGTCGGACTCCGCCGGGGCGACATTCACAGGAGTACCATTATCAGGCTGAGGGGTGAGGACTTCCCCATAGGACGAGCTGCTGGAGTCGACACCTCCATGGGCGAGGCGCTGATGGCGCTTCAAGAGATCTTTCCTGGAAAACCCGTCTCCACAGCTGCAGATATATGGCTTCACCCATGGAGGAGGGTGTTCGCCTAGCGAAATCGGACCTGCCTATCGGTCATGACCTGGAACTAAAGGAAAGATATGGAGCAAAGGCTGGCTCAGTAATGTACCCTATGCTCTAGACTAGGCCAGACACTGCTTTCGCTGTTGGAAAGCTAGCGAGGTATACTGCTACGCCTGATAAGCCGCATTATAAGCACCTTGTTCATCTTATTCGATTCTTCCGACCAAACTTGCATATCGGCATCAGATACAAGCCTCATGACGCGAAGGATATCATGGACACGATAGGCGTTTTCATTGGCTACGTGGACGCAGATTACACCGGATGTATTGATACTAGACGTTCGACTACTGGATACGTATTCACGTTCGGCAGCGGATCTATCTCATGGGCTTCTAAGCTGCAATCGGTCGTCTCCTTATCTACCTGTGAGGCCGGAAACACTGCTATCGTCCATGCCGCGAAGGAAGCTATCTGGCTTACCTATCTCCTCGAAGATATCGGTTTTGGTAGCGTGCGGCCCATGCGGATCAACAGAAGAAGCAGGTCTTCCTACAGTATTTTTCGTTGGATATGATGATCGCGGATCTCATGGCGAAGCCGCTCGGTCGTCTAAATCTCGACCAGTTCTTCAAGGCGCTGGGCTTCAGCCTAGAGGAGCGCCGCGAACGGCAGCTCAACGGCTCAACGCTATGATCATGGACTGACAACCTAATTAAGAAGTGATTACGACCTCAGTGATCGAATCAGGGGGTGTGTGGCCATACTCGGTATGGCAGGGATCCGATCTGGCCTTGTAAATTGCTCCTACGTACTGTACAATAGTAAACATACACTTAGATAGTAACAAAAAGGAAATATCTTCATATTTGGCCTACTTGTGCTGCGTTTCTACAACTGTTAGCAGAGCCATAATCGATCGGTTGCCTCCCTTCAAAGTATAGATATTTATAAGTGTTGTAAGAAGTCCAGCGAAGGCGTTCAGTAGGTTTGCCCTATAAAAGCTGATCAATACCAGATATAAGTATACTCGTGGAATGATGACCCAAAGCCTACAGGAATAGCCGGCTTATCAGCCAGAAATAGTTGTGTCTCCATCTGAAGAAGAGGTAGACCATTATGCTTGCTCCTATGCTCAAGATGGAGCATGCTATTGCTACACAGTGCTTAGGTGAAACAACGAAACGTCGGTATCTCACTCCCCTGCACATTGAAAAGATCACAGATGACTATGGAAGCCGCTCTTATTCTTGGAAAGTCTTCGACCGCCCTTTCCTAGCAACATTACCATCTTATAAATAGAAATCCCGGCACACTGGTTGTCAAAGAACGCATATTAAACAGTGTCATGGTGTGCAACACCGGACATGACACGACATGCAGTACTATCTTCCACTATCTGTTGCCGTTTGCGCCCATAAAAGAGATGAACACCTATGATAGGGAAAAAACATAACCCCACAAACATAGCCGAAATTACTACTGCTGAACCCCGCAATCCGATATTTTCCACCATCGTGGTGAACCAGAATGGACATGTCTGCAGAGGAGGGTTGCCATTAGATATTTTCAAGGCATGAGACAAAAATGAAAAGACAAGATAACTTACAAATCCCCATATGCAGCGCATGAAATTCATTCCAGACCCAAGATCCGATGACCGTGCTTCTTGATGGCAATCCGAACAATCTAGCAGAGAAGAGAAAACGCGGGTGTTAGTACAAACGATTTCCTATACTTTCATGGGCCTTACAAGTGAAAATCACGGTTGTGGCAATTTGAAAGCCAAAAGCGACAACCGCGAGGCCTATAACTGGTCTGATATTCCAGTGCATAGCTTCGTCCAGTGTGATACAAAATATGACCAGACCAGCCAGGCCGAGCGCGAGTCCCGGGTATGCTAGCCAGAGTCTGTGCTCAGGCGCTACACTATGGTCAAGCGGCTCCTTTTTCCAGCCTTTTCGTTGCCACCAGTCGCTGAAAGAGCCGCCGATTAATTCGCCTAAGACCCCTCTAGAAGGTGATAGAAGAAGCTTATCAGTTCCTGTTCGAAAATTTGAAAAGAATCTTTCAAGAGATAGAAGATGGATAATAGGCACTACTCACCCCACCAGCATACTCAGAAAATTCAAACCACATTGCTGGGGCCCCATGTCGAACTTAATCGCGAAGAGGATCGGCAATTGCATAGTGACAAAGATAGAACCAAATCCAAACACCTGGTTGTAGCTAAATGTTGCAACGAAAACCCGCGGGTCAGTCAGCAATACGAAAGGCATGGTCACATCTGCAAAGGTGAAAGGCACGGCAATGATCCGACGGATGCTCAGGTACTGTGTTTTCCACGACAATTCCTGACTGGCAGGTTGTGTGAAATCTCGGTGATATAGGGTTTCCGGTCCGAATAATAATATTACCAGAAACTGGGCACCATTCATCTGAGGGGTCAAAGGCGGGTCAGTAAAAACAATTGAAGGATAAAGCAAAACCTTTCAGGATTTACAACGGAGCCTGACCATCACAAAAATCCAGAAAAGCCACCTCCAACCCAGCTGTTCGATAACATACCCTCCGGCAATCGGCCCCAGTGGCCCACTGGTTGATGGCAGTGAGTAAGTTTTTCCAACGCGTTGCATTGCAAGCGAATATGCTCATACCCTAAAGTAATCATCAGACTTGTGTCGATCTGTTAGTCTCTCCTTATTGGGAAATATTGATGAAGGGTCTAAACATACGCCCATATGCCCTACAATACTGTCAACTACTTCGGCTCATCATTTGTCAGTCTGGAAGAATGCAGGCTTACCATCTTCTGAGCCCTTTCGTGGGCAAAAAAAGTCTCTACCACAACCACTTGACCCAGTCCCATTCCAGGAGAGATGAAGAAAGACTACCCAACACAAATTGGCATGAGTGCTCTGCCCCCCCCTAATATCTCTCCTAGGGTGGAATATATAACTAACCGCAAGAATGCGAAACACCATAAGCGCCCCGTAGGTTCGGCTCAGAGCACACCCAACATTCATGAGACTACATCCTGCTGCAGAGAGTAGCAAGATAGGACGCCGACCAAACCTGTCTGCAATAGGAATCCAGACGAGGGGGGCCGATAGCCAAAGATATTAACTGCGTTGCAGAGTAATGAATCAGAGCCTTAGGCATAGTCAGGAGGAGAGATAATTTTCTTACTTGAGTTGATCCAAGGTAGGAGGCGTCAGCAATGGGCACATCGAATTCTTTCGCCCAAGTAGTGAATGCTGGAACCACCGCAACAGCGACTATCATACCGATCAAACAGTGGATGGCGATGAGAACCAGGCTGATATGTTTCTACCGAATGGTTTCAGTTTTGCACAAATACAATTGAACATTTAATACTGTTCTCTCAGTTAATGGTGTAATATGCCATACCCTCACTGACCGCCAATTCAGAGGGTCTGTTGGATCCTGAGATGGCAAGGGAGACAAATCAATGGTTCCATGTCTTTGAATGAGATAGTTTTGATGTTCTGGCGTAAGCGAAATCTCCCCCGAAACATCCTGAACATGCCAGGCTAACGCAGCGTTTTTTCCGTTGGATACTTGTTTGTTCAGACACATGTCATTTATAATATCCTCAGCCTTGGGAAGGCGGTCGGTGCTTGTATGGCTTTGCATGCTCTTTTGCCAGTGAATTTCTTGGAATGAAAATCGGTTGGAATATTACAAAACAGATTCCCTGATGCTTATTTATATATCCTCAGTGCTCTTTAGCTGAAAAGAAGAAATGCAAGGACAGCTGAACTTTACCAACAGGGGCAAGTGATTACAACAGCTTCATCTGGAGAGGCAAAATGTGGGAAAATGTGGGGAAATATGGGGAAACGTGGGGGATTACGGGTACGGAGAAGGGGCAGTCGTCCTGAGGCCTGTCCAAGGCCCCAAGTTGGATTGGGGGAGGTTGATGTCCCCGATAGGAGCCAAGGTCAGACCAGTTGCGCGTAACTTGGGCCTCGTGCCAAGATGTGGCAGTCTAGAGAGAGCCTGGCATGAAAGTCTGGGCTTCGGCAGTCCGAGGCAGAAAAGTAAGTCAGCTCCTCGGTGAGATCAAACGCACCTTGGACCTCGAGGAACTCGAGCGCCGCTTCACTCCGAAGTGTCAAGACAACATGCAGCCCTCAGGATCGTCAATTTCTATGAAACTGGTAAGACGAGCCTCCCGGGAAAACTGATTTCCTGGTTGCCGTGGCTCACGCAAGAAAACCAGTAAACTGAAGCTCCCACGAGACTGGCTACTTCATTCATCCAACGTATGACAGGAACGGAAGACCACTAAAATTCCTTACTGATAGCGGGTTGATCCCTTCTCCGCAATCCCCGTCAAGTCGTCATCGTTCCACATCCAGCGCCCCCGATCGAGATCACGTGAACAACAAAAAAAACCTCTACGGTCCTGGACATTCGCTTGCGAATGTGTTATCACGGAATCGAAGAGACTACTCAGAAATTGCGTCATCTGGCAATACCACGGGGCACTATGTCACTGTCTTCTACAGATGGCTCATTGGATTCATTACGCTTTAGCTTTATTCTCGATGAATTGAAAGACAGCAAAGTCCGCATAGGTGATCCTCTCCCCCAGAAGGAAAGGTGTTGAGGTCTACAGTATGTAGAGCATAGAGCAGAGTGGAGAGAGTTGTATTGGGAGAGAAGGGAGCAAGCTCCCATACAAACTATCTAGCTACTGAGGGGTCATGCCTAAGGCACCCAAAAGGACCATCATGCTCTTCGTAGAATTTGTCCAGTACCTTGTAATAGCTAGGAACGAACGCGTTGTACTCGTCTGACCGGACTTTTATATTCGTTACCCATTGGTAGTGAGTCAAGGCTACAAATTCAGTCATTTTGGATCGTCAACAGAATCTGCTTACTCTCCAATCATTGTACATGTCAGCAACAGCATCACCGAGATACCTTTTCAATGCCGGTATTGCCATCATATAAGCCGAGCTCTCTGGCTAGGTATCGAAGAATTGGTGCTTATGACAAAAATTTTACCTGTCTTAGGGTCTTTCCTTTATACTCAAGCGCAGGTACTTTGCCAGTGTTGAAAAATATAGAGACCCTAGACTGATAGGGATCTTCACCACGGCCAAGGGAACCGATGTCCAAGTAGTTAAGGATGGGTTTTGTGGAAGACAGCGGCATTTTTAGCCTTGGATATACGTTAGCTAAGTCAACACTGTCAGTTCGGCGGAGCAGTGTCATTGAGCGAGAGCAACGATAGTCCGGCGACGGTAATCACTGAGTTATAAAATAATTTCTGCCAAGCATACCTCCAACTCTCGTCCAGAACTGTGGCTAGACTTGACTTCGCACAGTAAAACCTGGTCCAACCAAATCAATAGCACTTTTGTCATTCTACGGTTAGAGCTTTAGTATTTGAACCTGTCGTGAATTGATCGGAACATGACTACTTCAAGCTGTAAATATGTCATTCTCGCGTATTGGAAAGGGGATGGTACACTGTGGGTTGACGAGAGACTGGAGAGCAGCCCATGTTGCTATCCGCAAGTATCCCGATTGAAGTAGATATGTTATATTGAAACATTTGGTTACCTCTTGCGGAGTTACATTGGAAGCACAATGGAGCCAATGGTTGGCTTCTCGTTAAATACTTGATCTTCTTGCCCTCGTCACTTGAAATAAGTTAAATCAGAAAGGTGTACGACCTGGGTATATGATGCGTTCAAGCTCTACGCCGTTATGTGAACGATTTCTAGTGTTTCCCCTTCACAAATCGCCATTTCCTACTCTTCTGAACCAAGCCCTCGGGAACATGGGAATGCGCATAAGGTCCCTTCTAGTCAGGAGTGCGAGGTGGATGCCGACTAGAATGCAACTAACCTGTTGAGAACTGTTGCTCCTGGCTCTAGGCAACGAACGACGGCAATCCGAGTTATTGCTACTCAGAGCGGTACAGATATAGTAGACGTAGCGGAAAATCGCATGGTCTGTCTGCTAGTTATTCACTGACCGATTTTCCGACATATTGCCGAGTCGACGAAAGACGCACTCATGGGCTCCCTATATCAGTGCTCGATGCTTGATCAAAAGCGGTAGTAAACAAGCTTTTCAATTCGGGATCGAAATTTGCGGTTACTGCGGAACCAAACGGGGAAAGGCGCCGCGCCACCTCGGGGAAAGGCCCCAATCCTCTGCCGTACCCGGTATGTTTAAATTTGCCATATCTTGATTTTGTGCAAAGGCTCGTGTCAACGCGGCCTGCTCCGTATTAGTAAACGCTCAGTCTGCTCAGTTTGTTCGGGCGTGAGGCGGCCATACTTGCCATGAGGCCGTTTTGCCCCAACTTAAGAAATTCTTCATGGCACAATATGCTTTAACGGTAAAACAATCTAATTATTTTGTATAACAGATGTAATGCGGATCGTGCGTCAGGTGATCTCCCCCGCATCCGGAGTGCAAGTACGGAGTTACGAAACACATATTCAAGAGGGTGTCGTCCGGACTATTTAATATCGCACAGGCTCATCTGAAGGCGCTCTTGAAATGACCTCATAAACAGCTAAATATTGGAAAACCCCGTCGAAGTGTTCAGCTCACCCAGTACTACACAATGTCAGCTGTCAGTCGCTGGCTCGATACCTTGGCATGATAGCGAGGAAAAATGCAGAACCTGCTTCGAGTTCCGCACAGGGACAACCCTACAATTCCCTTCATCACCCCGTACAGGCCACCTGACAAAGCAATCTCCCTTGCTTGCGATTGCAGCGCTTGATCAAGAAGGAAGGCCATGGTCTACCATCTCGGGAGGGGAAAAAGGCTTCTCTAATCCATCTTCTGATTCCACCATCGATATCAAAACCCCAGCCGAGGCGACCTAAGATCCCGTAGTCGAGAGTCTGTTGTTGGATTCCATTAGCAACAGCGGAAGGTTGGTCTCATTCCAGCCGCTGCTCTCGAAAATCACCAAAGGGTGAAGTTTTATGGCAGGGTAGCCGCTGGATCGTTGGATACTCCCGATGTAGAAACTCCGGCCGACGTTGTTTGTCCACCTTATCGTCCACGTTGACGGCAGTCTCTGTGAGTATAACTCTGTCAATGAGAAAGGATACCAAAGCTTACATTCTAGGCAATTGTCCCAAATACCTGAATGCGAAGCACATCCTTCCCGCTCCTCCAGACCCGAAACTCATCTCGGAGAGCCCCCAGCTGCCCCTTGAGGCCCTCAGTTTGCTAAACCGTGCGATTATATTTCCATACCCTCATCGCACGGGAAAGAGTGTATGGGTACAAATATCCGTGGCGGGTCTCCCGGATTTGTCCGGGTCGTCTCCAACGAACCCAGTGGCGGTGTGTTCATATACATGGAGTAGTACTCGGGGAATCGGCTCTATCAGACTCCGGGCAACCTTCTGACAACTCCTTTGGCAGGATTTGTCTTTCCGGATTTTGAATCGGGTAATTCATTGTTTCTCACAGGGAGCACAGGGATTCTAATAGGAAAGGACGCGTTTCCTGTTCTTCCTCGCTCAAATATTGCCGTCAGAGTGACCATCACCTCAGCTCGTTTCGTAGAGAAGGCGCTTGCGTTTCGAGGGATTCTGGGAAAACCATCCCCTTATAATCCCAGTGTCCGATATTTGATAACGGAGAAAGCATCCTCGGCCGCTCTTGCAGATCGCGAATCGTCCGTTAGTGCGGCACTAATTCGAAAGGTGATTATCACCCCCTCAATTGGTCGAATTCGCTTTCGACTATCAGATCTCGGCCAGTACGCAACATTTAGTTTCCGAAATGAGCTGGATGTGGGATACAGGCACATGAACGATAGTGACCCATCAAGCCTTAACGACGACTTCGTCCGCACAATTCACCATCTCATCCTGTCCAGGATACGGCATCCCCGATGGTGAATTTGAGATTACCGCTCGAAGGAACGGCAAAATAACTAAACTATCTTTTCCCAACAAGCGACCGAGTCGGATTAGAGGTTTCCGTAAAGGGATTTGGGGGCGACTTTAGTCTGAAGAAACAAAGCAACGATGATATTCTCCGGAGATCGGGATCACGTGCATTTTAGCACAATTTCCGATCATCGATATCAGAAGGCTTCGCCTCTTGTGGTCAATCTCGGATTGAGGACATCGTTTTGGTGGTGGACACGTTCGGACGATTTCCCGGGCTGCGCGGCTCAACAACCGTTTTCATCACAGGACGCGTTCCAGAGCCTCTCGAGCCTGGAGTTCCTTTCCATGGTGAAGGAGCCACCGCGGACTTTTGGGAACGAAGAAAAGCGCAATAGAAAGAATGTCGGAACGATGTATAAACATGCCAGTGGGGTCTGGTACGAAAGCTTGTCCATCCGGCCCTTTGTGCGGTAATCCACCACGGTGCCGAGGATCGACCCAAAGTTGACCCAATAGGCAAAGAGCGCAACGGTAACACCACGGAGATGTGCCGGAGCTGCCTCAGCGGTGTAGACATTCGAGTGAGTTACAAAGAACCCATTTGCAAAACCTCGGAGGATTCTTCCTACGTAAAGGCTGTTGGGTGAAGTGCTGGCAAGTTGAATGGCACAGGAAGCGGCGTTGAGTATGCAGGCCAGCCATAGAACAGGACGACGACCGAGAACCATGGAAAATGCACCCGCTAACAGAGATGATAAAAACGAGCCGAGGGTGAGTAAAGAGGTGATCAGCTGTTGGACGGTGCTCTAAAGAAAGATAGGGAGGATACGGTTAATGTTGTGATTCCCAATAGCACCGTAGCGTTCAGATCGTAAAACGATGAGTGCCACGAAAACTCACAGTGACCCCGTAACCAAGTTCAGTGTCAGGATCCTTAAACCCGAACACTTTCAGAAATCCAGGCATTGCCTGCAGTCCACCTACTCCGGAGCTGTCCAACCCGTACTACATCCATTGCCACCGCCGCACAGATAAGCAGACATTTTCTATAAGCATAGAACGAATTGTACGGCGACTTAAAATTCGTAGACATATTGAAATACCGATCTTCAAGTTGCGTATGCATAATGGATAGGTGGCTAAGATAGATGACGACGTTACTGGGGCCACAATCTGGGAATTGTTCCTGGGGTTTTAGGTCTTTGCCGGGGGTTGTCCTTTGCAGTACAGTGCAGAGGTTCTACGACCCTCCAGCAAGACAATGTGGGGCACAGATTATAGGTCACCTGACAGTAGTCATCTCCAAAGTAGTCGGTGAGACTGGAGTAACTGAGCCACAAGCGCATTGATGACCTCTGTAAACGAGAGGCATTAAGACGGACGGGTCCAAATGCGGGGGGGGAGTGGGGATATGGGGAGCATATTAGCGTAACCTTTCAGAGCGAACGAGTCAATCACAGCGGAAACCCACATTGGTCTTGCTCTGTTTGGCCACGGAAAGTGCGGGTTGAAGGATATATAATGAGAGAGTGTATGTTTTAACGATTGTATAGATAGTTTGGCAAATAAACCCATGCCAAGAATGCAGACATTTTTTGGACGGCGCGAACCCAGTAACCGACCCATCATATAATTCACTACCCTCGAGCCGATCATCCTGTACTGCATATAAAATGGCCGTTTTCGAGGCCTTTATATCTCAACAACCAAGCATTTATATGGGACTAGATTTGAACATAAAGCACAGTATAGTACTACTCATACACATTAGACACATAGCCTACTTTAGGTGTTTCTTTAGGTATTAGTGATTACATTTATAGACTTGTTATATTTATTTTCTACATTTCTAAAGGGAGGAACAACATTTTAGAGACTTAGAAAATAGTTATAATATATTCCAAGGTATATATATTCCAAAGCACCACTGACTTTTTCTAATATATGCTTGTTGTTGAGATATTGAGGCCTTGAAAAGCGCCATTTTATACGGAATACAAGGGGATCAGCTCAGAGGGTTGATCGACTGGCATACATCCTGACTGTGAGTAGGTCAACAACAGATTGAAGGCGTGCAGCAAAAAATATTTGCATTGAAGGCTGCAACTGATTCCATTCGTTCTGACTTTCGTACTGATAGGATCAGGCGCTGGCTTTGTCCGACCGATCCGTCTACAAACACAGACCACACGAGGACGCTCCGCCATCAAAGGACAGACAAGTGTCTCCAAGAAAACCCCAACTTTCAGTCGCGGCACTTGGGGTCCGGTCGAAATTTATGGCTACGGGGGCTGGCGGGATGTGGAAGGACAGTTCTCAGTGCAACTGTGCTTGACTATCTCACGAAGGAAAACGACGGCTTTATCCTCCATTTCTCCTTTGACCTTAGCGACATGACAGAGCGGACCTTAGATGGCATGTTGAGGTCTCTTGCTTTCCGACATTACCGAGGCGGGGTTGGCTCTGCAGCTCATCTTAGTGCTTTATCTCATGTATCTCGGAATGATAGTGACCAACCTGCGACAAAGGTGCTCTCGGATGTTGTCTCAAGATGCTCGTAGTCCAGAAGAAGGTATCTAGCGTTCGGGACGCATTGGACGGATCGGAAATAAGAGATGATATTCTCCTCTGGATACAGGACGTGGTGTCCAGCTGCTTTCTACTGGTCGGCTTGAATCCGAGTTTCTGCGCCACATTCCCTGGCTGCAATCTGCCTACCACCTGGTAAGCAGGCTGTCAACTGTGGTATCCCATTGTGGGTCACAGCACAATTTTCTCAACGGAGTGGGTTTCATAGAGAAGTCTTTAGTGGTAGGCAACCTCGACTTTCTACCGTCCCATGATGCTGGATTGCCGTCGTGCTCCTTCTGTTCCCTAAAGGGTTTATATTGCTCGCTGAAGGACAAACTAGACACTGAGTCTCAAAGTTTTTACCGTTGGCAGTTCCAGTCCCAGCCAGTCCGCGGGACCGAGTGACCTCCGATGCCACAGTGTTCCGCATTAGCTTCATCCCCACGCCCTGATAAGAGCTTCTATTCAGCCATTTGCCTACCGTTGATGTTAAGAATCCTGGGGATGATTGATCGCCCAGCAGACCTTCCTTCGACTAGGACAACAGTGCCTATGGCAGTTCGGATTGCATATGACTACGGACTAGGGGACGATGGAGGAAGATAGCAACAAAGCACTTTCCTCGGTAGGGCACCGGTCAGTCAGTCACCTGTTGCCTACCTCACTGGCTCGCATTCCACCACCTCGGGATGCTGGAATGCTCGGCTAGGATAGTAGAACTCCCGGCGCCACAGCTATAAGTATCCCAATTCCCCTTCCTTTGCAGCAAGAAGTTCAGGTATGATACAGATATTCTGGTATGCCACTCTCAGCAAGAAAGCAGATTAACCCTTCGCGGGAACAACGATACTGTATTATCGTCTGAATTACTTACTGCGAGCACTCTTTTCTGCTACTCACCGATGTTTCAATCAACGCTAAGTCGTTTGGCTTGAATAATATATTTATTGCCTTGCTAACTCTGTTGTTAAACCTGAGAACAGGATGTTGAGCCAGTAATACAGTATAAAGCGGAGAGTGTGTATTAAGTGGTCTCTGAATTGAGCTTCATGGATTTGTTGTTCATGGTCTTGTTGGACTTCACATCGCGGGATATCGGTAAGCTGACCCTTAGGTAAATAGTTGTAGTAGCCTGTATACTGCTTTATCTGTGAGGGGTCAGGAATAAATGAAGTCTTCCATTAATCCATCTACACAACCACACCCGCTTTTCTTGTCTTGAGCCGCACGTACAATCCACTTTGCTTCACGAACCAAGCATTATGCAACTTCCAAGGCATTTCAGGATTCGTAAGTGTGACCTGAAAACAGCAGAATGTATCAGCTATAGTTGGTTGCATGAGTAGAAGGGGACAAATAAAGAGCCTGTTTTGGAATGCAACACATACCTCGAAGCGTTGCAGAACCGCAGGGACTAGTTTATGTATTTCCAAGAGGCTGATGTTCTTTCCAATACAAGTCCGAGAACCGGCACCAAATGTAAATAGGCAGTTGTTCATTTCTGCCTTTTTATCATTTGGCACGTCCAACCATCTCTCGGGCTTAAAATGGTCCGTCTTTTCCCCAAAGACTGACTCGTCCAGATGCACAGTCCATGGACTGCAGCCGACGATTGTTCCCCCTGGCAGAAAATGTCCATTGACCGTTATTCCAGCTGGAGGGGTAACCCTCTCCAGAGGAAGGCCAGCAGCAGGATGACATCGAAGCGCCTCCTTGACCACTGCACCGAGATACGGTAGGTCACGTACTTCATTCCATGACGGGAGCTTATTACTGTGGCTGAAGCGCCCGGCCTTTTCTTCACGCTCAAGCTCTTCCATCAATCGCTGCAAGCATCTTGGGTTTTGGAGCAGATAGTAGAAAATAGCCCTCAGGGTGATTGCTGTTGTGTCCGAGCCTGCAAACATATTTGACGTCGTCATGGTGAGGATTCGATCTGGCGTCATGAAATTTGGATCCTTCTTTCCTGCTTCAATGAAACGTGAAAGGAAATCGCGAGCCCTGTTTTCATTAATCTCCTCTGAAGTTGTGAACTGGCGTTTTTTAGGATCGAAGCGGTCAGCGATGCATTTCTTTGCGAAAGCCACGGCTGGAGATAATGAGTTGAACAGTCCAAGTTGGCTCAGCCAGACCCGAATAGGGTTGAGGAGTAAGAGGAAATGTAGTACAGGCATCTGTCCAATCTTTTTACGCCAAAAAGTCAGCAGGTTGCTCATGTTCTTCGTCGATTGACCACCAAGAAAATGTGTCAGAAAGAGCAGTAACGTACCGAAGCAAAGTAATCCAATAACTTTTCAAGGTCACGGATAATACCGTCAACATCAGTTCCACGGTCCACAAACCCCAGTCGTCTCGAAAACGTAAGTTCTCCTATCACGTCGAAAGCATAATACTGCAGCCATTCTCCAAGATCGCATACCCCGTCCGGGCTACTCTTGTCCGCATAACGTTCAGACAGTTGCTCAAGTAATTTGGCTGTTGTCGAGTCCACCAGAGGTTCAAACTGGACCAGTGTACTCATGGCGTACGCACTTGATACTACTCTCCGCAACTTTGCATGGTACTGCTCGTCCGTGGTGCTGAAAAGGCCATCGAGAGGAGTGCCATCTTTTGCAATTGGCTTTTGGACAGTGTAAAAGTCGGACTACCAAAGATTCTGTTTAGCATGGAACGAGAGAAAAACTATTGGAAAAAGGTGTAACCTCATTAAAGTACCTTAACAAATCCTGCGTTTATCGCGTATATAATCTTAATCGCCTTTGGGTCCGACACCGAGACAACATTCGGACCAAGACGAACAATGCTGCCGTACTTTCGATGTAGTTCGATATGCTTCAGCTCTGGTCGGCGGCCTGTTACCAGCGCGAATCTCCATAAGCCAGTGACTGACGCCAACGCTGGACCTGGGATTGAATTAATGCCGTGGCCATATTTGTTATAGAGAATTCGCGTAATCAATGCCACTAGTAAGAGAGTAGCACCATAACGATAAAGAGAGGGTTGATCGGTAAATTCCCCTAACATAGTGATATCCAAATCAAGATCGGGCTCTCGATATGTCTTTGGCTGGAAAGCAATTTAGAATATTATAACAGAAAGAGTGATTATAGAGCGGTAGACTAAGTGGTTAATGCATTTAACATTGATTTATGTAGATTTCCACATATGGTGAGTAACGCGGGCGACGCAACTGATACTCTGGATTGGAAGCGGTAACAGAGCTGCGACCTATGGATATGTAGTACATCCGATTGGTTCCCCACATTCTCTAGGTTTAGGTATTAGCCATTCGAATGGATGCAACGTTTACTCCGAATTCTTTACGCCACTACAAAAGAGCGTGTAAACGAGGGAGCAAACCCGAAAGGGATCTAGATACTCTGCCACGAGTCGGCACTTCCTATTTTAAGGTATATTAGACCAATAGTATACTCAATGAGAATCCTGCTCAACGATGCCTTACTTATCCGTCCTCAACAAGGCATTCATTGTGCTGAATTGTCGAAGAACCTGGCAGCCAGAGATGCTAGAGAGGCGAAAATGAAGAAACGCCTGGTCTATTTCATGATAGGCAATAAGTTCAATGCTAAGGTTCATTGTAGGCCGAGTAGTTGACTCCACCTTCATCGCACACCAAGTTGCATGCATATGCTCCCGTCCGCTGCAGGTGATCAATCCCTGACAAGATGAGAGCTCGGAAGCATCCCTGAATTCTCCAGTACCTTATAGGTCTTTATCCAAGCCTCAAAAGTATCATCGTAGCGCTGCCACCAAAATTTCCTCGCCTTCCCAACCGACAGGAGCGTGGACCATGCTCGTCCCATGCCCCAGCTCAAGTGTCCCCAAGCAGCCCAGTCGAAAACTTCATGTTTTCCACCATATCTTTCCACTACCCGATTCCATGCCTCCCTCGTATCCTTCGCCCATGTTACGAGATCAATTTCAGTGATGAGGACACTCGAATTCCCTCTGGCTTTCTCGAATGCGGGCTCGATAGTCCGAATAAACAAGCGTCAGATGTCAAGTTCCTTCGAGTAAGCTGACAGCCATCTTACCTCCAGTCCGAAATAACCGGCAACCTTGGGCCAGAAATTTTTCCAGATAAAGACATCGCCAGTCGCGTGGTTGAACGCTTCGTTGGCACAGTGTTCATGCGTGGAGACAAAGACAGCTAAATCAGCGATACTTGGCGCATAGGATTTGTCGTCTACCCCGTTCCAGATATACTCATTTCCCGGGAACCCAGGCGTCTGCTTTATCTCCCTGCAGATTAAGGAGTAGACAGCCAGAGTTAATGCTTCGGTCATTCCGTTCGCTATTGAATGGTGAACACGTGGAGTATCCGGGAGTGGTTGCAAGGCAGGCTTCGAACGTACCATGAGGAGTGAACCCAATTATTCCAGTGGGCCGAATAACATTCCATGTCCAGACATCTGTTCATTACTGGACTGTTCGCAAATAGTCCTCTTGATTGTAATAGAAGTTATCAACGTCATCCTCGTAGCGCGGTACAGACTCCTCTGCCGGAGCCTTCAACTTGCCTAGGTGGGCACCGTAGTACTGCGAAAAAGAAAATCCACTGAGCCGCAATGCAAAATAGAATTAGTGAGGACCGGCTACCTGTGCGGAAATCCGTCACGGTTCTTTACAGCCAACGGGCTAAGATTCCATAATGAAGTCGCTGACAGTATCACATGGCATACTCCCCTATCAACATTTCATTCTGAATTTGCTTACAAAGAAAAAGAGAGAGAGGAAGAAAAAGGAAGTCTGTAGGGATTCTCCAATGCTGTTTAATTTCACCTACAAACTAGTCGGCGGATAGTGAGAGACAGTGCTACTAGTGCATCACTCTGGCTATTCTCGTGTACTTTGGCTAACAGAAGCGCTGCACAGGCAATGGTCCTAGATACATGGCTGGAGTCCAAGGTGCGGAAGCAGTTTGTCCCTGATAAAGTCCTCCACAGTATGCAGTTTCACGCCGAGAGCCAACACCTGGGGCGTAGGAACCTGCATGTTCGGGTACATGCCCACATTGTTGTACAGCTCCATCATGATGTCGCGCTCTTTGATTCCACAGGTCGGCAAAGTATCGTACTGCACCTTTTTCCCGGAGACTGCTGAATGTTAACCTGATATTCACGTATCAAAATGTCAGTCAGTTTCACCCACGTTTCTCCAGGATCTCATTCATTTGTCTGGGCGTTTCCCTTGCTCCGCTCGCCAGCAGGTATTTCCCATCAAGCTCGGCCTTGCGTGTGTCCCAAAGATCAAAGACCGCTTTGCACACGGCACCAAGATCTTCTTCAACGTACAATGTAGTCACTAGGACTGATTCAGCTTAGCAATTTAGCTTGGAAGCATAGTGATGACATACATTCGGTCTCAATCTTGATAACTGGTCGCTTCATGGTAATAACGTCGGTACTTTTGTCGTACGAGGCGTATTTCCGCAGAATCATGTTTTCGTAGAAGTTGCCAGTCAGAATAAAAGCACCCGGGACACCAAGCTCGCGGATCGAGGCATCCACCGCGTGCTTGCCTGTTCATAGAAAGTCAGGATATCACCAAATCCAAGAGATGATCCACTGGATGATGGAATCTAACTCACCCTCATACAGCCGAGTCTGAAACCGGCCGCCAGAAATCTCATATGAGCTGGGCAACGTGCTCCAGAGGAAGCATTCGACACCCGCGTCAGCTGCTGCTTTCGCTAGGTTTTGTCCCTGCGCTTCTTCGCTTGACGGATCATTTTCAATTGCCTTCTCATTCCATAAGCATCATCCAAGTGGCGGCGCTTCTCCATGAACTGGCTCTCAGAAACATACCGCATCGTAGAAATCAGTGACAGCAAAGACACCCCAAGCGCCCTTTAAACATTCTGGCAAGGTAGAAGGGACGGTCAAGTTTCCTTGCACAATTTCCGCTCCAAGGTGGGCAAGCGCTTTTGCCTTCTCAGAGTCTGGAGTGCGGGTGAGACAACGAACGGAATATTCTTGCGGATGCCGGAGAAGCAGCCTCGCGACAGAGCCCCCCTGTGTTCGACTCTTAGCAGGAAGCCACCAGTTGCGATATAAGAACTCGTAATTCTTACGTACCCTGTGTGCCAGTTGCACCAACGACAAGAATAACCTTTGTCATTGTATGAAGACGGATTGAAGGAAAATCTACCGTATAATGTTGGGGTGCGATGTGATGTGTTTCCCACATGTACATGGCGGCATTTAAGCCTTTGTAAACTATTTACTCCATATATACCCTCCGTAAGGAAGGCTATGATTTCCAGAATGCACGAAGTAGCCCACCTTTGTAGTCCGGATTTTCAGGCATGAAAAAAGGTGGACCGTTGGGCCACTTTGTGGGGCCTGAGTGCTGTGCTTTGCACAGATTGACTGACTCTCCACTGGCGGAGAGAATACCGATGGGAGCAGTTTCGAATTTTCAAGGTTGATATGGCTGTCGACAATCCTTGCATTCAGGACTCGTTATTACTATCATATCTGACGAAGCCCACATATTTACATCGCCACCTCATTGTACACCTAGAGGGAGTATGTCGGAAAATTAAAAGAAAACAAACTTAACGCCTGAATATAACCTTTGACTACGGAGGGCATCCTCTGCTTATTATGCATTTATCCTACTCCAAGTTATGTGAAATATATATAATCAGACATGGGCCACCGCCCTCATTAAAGAAATCGTCCCGATCAGGATATGTGATGGGTCGCAATAAAGCAGAATCATTACTCCCCTGTTCATCATTCAGGACCCAAGAATGTCACTAACTGACCTCGCTAGATTCGCAATGTCACTACCAGATCCACGATCCCCACCAAGTTGATCGAGAAGATAGGCGCACTCCTGAAAGACCCTTCGGGCTGTTCTAATGCCTTACATTTAAGTATCACCATCGAAGGAAGCCAATACCACACCGTCGCGAATAAACTGCTTTGCTAGGGCTCCCGTACACTTACCTAAGGGGTATAGTTCAACATTATCGAGAGCCATGGTCCAATCAGAGTGTTGGTCGGTAAAGCCCACGCCTTCGATAGTAGTCCAGTCGATCTCCTGCAGTAGTTCCAAATAACGGGGCGAGTTGCTATCGCTAGCTATTATAGATAACGACCTCGATACTCCTTCCGTAAAGAAGTATAGACCGAGCACTAACGCTGCTATGAATACTATTGACTCGACTTAGGACAATATCTTCTCTACTAAGGATAGCGGGGGATACACGCTATTAGTGAGAATGTAAAATATCTAGGCCGCGTATAAGACGGCTCGTCGAGTAGCCGGTGACTTATATCACACTTCGATAGTACCGCGTGCTCTAGGCGTACTTTACAGACCGCGGCGACCGAGTGCAAGCTCTAACTATTCGACTAGAGCGGTAATAATTATATATAGATAATTCTAGGTCAAAGGGGAAAGAGCGTTAGTAGGTAGCCAAAGTAATCCTATATAATTCACCGATATAGTAACCAGCTAGTGGCTAAGATCTTTCGCTTCCGTAGACCGGTTATATAAGTTAACTAGCGCGAAAGCGAAGGTCTATAGTATAGCATTATCCGCGGAGGAGAGGATCTTAACCTAAGCGTTAGAGATAAGGATATAAATATAGTCCAAAATCACCTATAGGAGGAATCCGTTTATCGCTTCTCTTGCCAGCGCCCGTTCTATATAATACCGTATATAGATATCGGGTATAGTAACGGCTATTGTCTTCGTATCCTAGAAGAATTAATCCGTATTAGGTAAGTCGAAGAGAGTGCTATTTGCTAGGAGGACGATATTGACCTAGTTAAAATCGACGACTCTAGTAGTGCCTAGTAGGTAGACATAAGCCGCGTCTATACGCACTAAGGATGATATTAGAATTGTCGCTCTTATCTTGTGGTTTGCTAGGCAACCCACTTCTTGGATCCTTTTTACGCCGTTAGTCGTTCGGTCTAGGCCATCGTTAATTGGAGTGGTGAACTGAAATAAGAACTGGCATTCAGATTGAATCTCATGCAGCTATTTATTTACGCTTCACAGAGGAGCTTGGCTGAAAGAAGCTCCTCCCCGCCTTCCACCGACAAGGATATTCTTCAGTCCATTACTTCAGCCCATAAGCTAGTACTCTTTCCGCAACATTTCCATATTCCTTGTTCGGGTCCGGGCCGGCAGTTGGTGTTCCAAACACCAATTGCGCTTTCAGTGTCCAGTGTGGAGGCAGCTTCCACTCCGCCGCGATAGTCGCATCAAGATAGGGGTTGAAGTGCTGAAGGTTGGCTCCAAAGCCATCCATCTCCAGGGCAGTCCACAGATTAAAGGCAAGTATGGCATGGTTATGCTCGGAAAACTGGTTAATATGGCTTGCGAAAAGCGGTACACGAGTCTCAAGCGAGTGAAGGACGGTGCGGTCCTCATATAATAGAAGCTACAGGAAGTGTGAGATAGATGTTGGCTGACGCAGACTGAGGAGGTAACTAGTACTTACTGTCCCATATGCCGCTTTTCTATCGTTTAGTTTCTTCTCATATATTATCCACTTCTCTGCTGGCAGAACACACCTTAGAATATTCAAGGCCATATCCCAGAGCTTGCGATGCGCATCTACAAGCAGAACGACGACACGCGATGTTCTACCATTAAGCGAGCTTGGGCTATAGCGCATAACATCCTGCACAGTCTGAATAATCTGGTGATCGGGAATGGGAGATGTATCGGAGAGAGAGTAGTATGTGCGCCTTTGGCGGATAAGTTGGACATATTGTTCAGCCATTGTGGCGTCCGTGGATGCATTAGCGATTGTCGTATGAGCGACTTTCGCTTATGTAATTAATAGTATTGCCTGTTGCCGGGGAATGCCGGTCAAGCATCGAAATTGCGTCTGAATTTAGGGTACTATGAGTATCATTTGAGCTCAGCAGCTGTTCTTTCAACTGGTTTTTGAGCCACTCTAAATGCGGATGTACCCTAGCTACACAAAGTTTGCTTCGCCACCTGTGATTGGATCCCCACGTCGATTTGTTCCGTATGGATATGTGGGGAGCCAGTCATACAGAACTCCATCCAAAGGTGGCTTGTTTGGCTTTGAGAGTGTGGGTGTCTGTCTTAATCCCAAGCAGCTCGGTATGCAGTCAATCATGCCCAGGAATTCCCTTGAAACAATTCATCCACTGGCAGATACGTCTTGATGACTTGATCGATACAGGGTCACGGTTGAATTGATTATATTCCCCTGTAGGACAGTTTTCAGCATGGTGACCCAACAAAGGCCAGCCTTTCAACTTATATGCACAAGATTATAACTGTTTATCCGAAGGGACCATTTTTGACGAAGTCTTCATATACGGACAAGTGCCTTGGGTTTGCATTAGGAAGGTGTTCTGTGCCACGTGACATGACACTCGCTATCTAAACTTGCCGTCTCTTCCGATACTGCCGGATCAATTCCTTTCCATAATCATTCCCATTTGGTGTCCTCACAAGAGTATGTATATGAAACGGCATGGGTTCCTTATTCGACAAGAAGACGCCACTGTGATGATCAAATCCAAGAAAGACCACCGGCGAGTGAATGCTATAGTAGAATACGTCTTCAATTTGACATCCACCGATCCACGCAAAATGCGTCTCCGTCCAATGTTTGTCAACATCCGCCATACGGGCCCGCAATGCGCCGGCTGGAAGGTAGTCGAGACTCACTCTGATAGCGTGACGAACAAGCTCTTGCTGGCTTGGAGAGAATGTCGAAACTAGGAACCCCTCGTAAGGTATTATGCGGTTGTCCTGGAATGCACCACCTAGGTGGCGTTGGTCTGCTCGGTGATATTGCCAGTTAGGAAGTGTAGAGCAGGACAAGTCAGCGGTGACTAGGACCTACGCTCGCATAGCTTCGTCCAAGGACGCCATGATGGCGAGACCAGCGGCTTCCTGCTCGGTAAAGATCTTTATGCCCTTCTCCGAAACTTCATCAATGATATCAGGCTCTGCACCCATGAACACAGGACTAATGACCATTTGCTGCCCGATAATGAGACAGTTCATACCGAGATAATAACCAAAAAGCTGCTATCCCCAAGGTTCCTTCGCAGACGGAGTTCCAAAGATCGTGAAGTTATATGAATTTTCATTAAGAACTTTCTCCCCTTGGACCACCTTACCCAGAAAGCCGTTTATACTTATACATAATCGCGCCTTCGCATACCTAGATAGAGAGAGACTCGCCTGTAGCAAGCCGTAGATCGCGATAATCAACTGTTAGCTCACCTCCTCTAAACGGACCCCGTGCCGGAAAACGTAGATCTCTGGATTGATCCAGGATCGCCATTCGTCCGCGTCAAGGGGCAAGCACATTGCGGTTAGTTCAGATAAGGATACCAGCGACATGATCTTCTTCGCTGCCTCAACCATAAGCTTGACGGGCGCTCCCAGTCTTCCCCTTCCTTCGCCAGTTGGTGTACAGCTAGGTCGGCGCGGCCGTCTGCTGATATACCCATGTACGGTGCATCAAGCAGCATCTTCCATGATTCTATCCAGTCAAGCATGAAAGATTCGGCACAGCGATAGGCACACCATTGGTATGTATCCGAGGCTCTCAGCTGCTGGCTTCGAGAAGTATCTTGAGGGGGAATGTAGTCACGAAACGAGGGACTGATGCTACCCATATTGATCGAATTTCGAGCTCGGTGACGAATTTAGAAACCTGTAGAGCTGCAAATGATGGAAACTGAAATAAATATTGGAAATAGAGCTGTCTGTTGGACGAGCTCACCTTTCCGAAGACAGCATTTTGTGGGGTCGACGGGGGGCACTGGAACAATGTGGAGTGAACGAAATGGCCTGTCCAGGGGGCGCAGGGGCTCCCTTATAGATATCTACTTATCCCTTCACAATAACGTCTTTGAAAATTTCCAAAATCCATACAATAGGCAACATGTTCGACTGGGAAAAAGACGAATTCCTGTCCTCTTGGGATAGGACCTATGTTTCCACAAATGTCAAGCCTGGCTCCACTCCCTTCGACATCGGCACCTTTGCGGCGCTTATGGATGACCTGAACCAAGCAGGGCCGGATTTACCTCTCATCTCATACTGTATAATCGTAAGGGCGATTCTCTCCTCTTAACTCTAAATTTCGGATTGCTGACGGTGTCCCCGTTCGCAGGCAGTTTCCAGCTGTGCTGTTGGACGTGCCGACATAGTTGGCCGATTTTTCGATCACCTCACCACAGAACTCGATCCTGAAGAGTCTAGAGCGGTATTCTTGCGTATCAGAGAGGCCCTGACAATCGTCTATCCGTTCCTGGGCATGCCGTCTTGCATTCCCGCCTGTTACGGCATGATTGGTGTGATTCAGAGAAAAGGCCCTGAATACGCCTCTAATAGAGTTCTGCGCGTAGCGACAGTCACGGACGAAGATGTTGGGAAAGGCAAAGAACTTCGACGTCGTATTTATTCTAGCGCCGGTAATTCGGATATTTTCCGCCTGATGGAAGAGTATTTTGCAGACTTATGTATGACTCTCCCCACATGTTTGTTTCAGTCGGCGATACTAAACTGCTCGCCAAGTTACGTGCTCGACAGCGGTAACTTGGGGCTATTTGATTTCCAAAGCGAACGAGCAGGTTTTCGCTGAAAATCACTCCCATCTCATAGTAACATCCGCGATCACTGCTTTAGGCGCTGCCCGGCAGGCCCGAAGCCACGTGAAGGCTACCATTGGAATTGGAAACAACGTGGAAGTGGTCAAGGCTGTTGTCAATGTAGTGTTGGCAATCGCGGAATGGGCGGGCAAGCCAGTTCAGACTCCAGATGTGGATGAGTGCGCTGAACAGGTCTACAAAGACTTCGCAAGCAGAGAGGATAGTCAAGATAAGAGTAGCTGCGCTCACACTGACAAGCGCTGCTAGTTTTACGTACCATGGCCTTCCCTCTGACAGTACTTTTACGTTACCGGTGCCGAGAGAAACCAGTTTCTGCACCCGCCACATAGGTTGGTATGTGAAGCCGATTGTATCTTAATTGTATTGATGGTTGGAATATCTTGTTTCTAAATGGTTCTGGAATTGCTGATGTATAAAGATCATTTTCGTAGCTTTTAGGGCCCCAACATACTTGCCAACTCACAGGATATCTTATGCATTGATCATGAAAACCGTCGCCGTAGCCATACTTATATAATAGCTATCATATTTGCAGGGCTTGCCAACCCCCCCCCCCCCAAAAACCCCTTCTACATGCAAAGGCGCTGATGAGAGGAAGAAAGTCCACTTCCTGCTCTCTGAGCACGCTTCCGCTAATTCATCCAACACTAGCATCATCTCGCCAATTGGACACCCCCATCCAGCGATCAACACCTCATGATACATGAATCTTGCGCCAGCAACAGTCGGCAATTTCTCCCAAGCCGGAGTATCAGAACCTACAAGTGAAACTTGATGGTCCCACAGGAACTGTAGCATCCGTTCATCTTGTGCGATTCCGCATGTCTCGGGGATCATCCTCATGCTCAACTCTCTTTCAGCTTCGGCTGTTAGTCGTTGGTATTGCTTGGTATAGCCCATGCGGAAGAGGACCATATTTGTTAGGATCTACAACGTAAGAGATGAGATCATAGAAGGCTGTACAATGTGTTGAATTGTACTATGAGATATGTGTAAACTACAAGATGGAAGAGAAGGGTGATATCTAGCTAGATACATGGAGGATCACATGTGATTATGTGATATGGAGAGCTTCAACAATATTCGCCCTTGTGAAGCAGCAAATTGGTAGCTGACAGCTGCTGCTGCTCATGGAGACAGGCCATGATGTCGTCGAATGAGACAGCTGGTGAGGGGATCGCGCAAGCGTCGTAGAGTTTGTCCTGGTGCCTCTGGGCGTAAGACCAATAATCGATAAGGATCCCCGCAAGTCCGCCCCTGATGTACCAATGGTGAGTACCCAGAACCGTTGAACCGGGGTCCAGGATAGATTGTTCTGTATGTCCGTTATAGAAAAGCTTCGATTCCTGGTAGGCGAAATGGCGCAGACCATCGATCTGAGTACTGGCTTGAGTGTTAAAGGAGACCTATCGAAAGTCAACTTAGGTTGATGCACAAAGAAATATAGGGTGTGCGCTAACTTTATCATCAAAGACAAGTATATGTGGGTTCAAAGGGTGTAGGTCATCATTGAAGCGTTGATCAGAACGCGACCGTTGAAACCCAGGGGTCTTTGGTGTATCCATTGGCCAACTAATATGCATGCATCTAAGATTGAAATTCTTTCAGGGTTCAGGCAGATCCATGCGTACTTTAAATTGAATCGCCTCCCTTGCACGATCTCCTCGGCAGCCTTCCTTACTACTTCAGGTGTGAGATGGTTCTGTATCACACCTGTTAGCATCGCTTTCAATTCCGCCATCACTAGGGAGTGCCATGAGATTATTGGAGAGTGGAAAGAGAGGCAGAATGCATACCATTGTCCCAACTTTGGCTCCAGGGCAAAGCTATTTCTTTAGCCCGACCTATTCCACTGCATACAGTATTAGCATGCATATGGTGTCAGCTCGTCCATTACGCACACCATTTCCTTACCAGAAACACTGTACCCTCAGAAAAGCGCGCTATCCTTGACACACGATCGATCGTCTAGATCCTTGCGGCGGATAGGGGAGTAAGCAGATGACGACAGAGGAAATCTTGCCTCCTTGCCAGTTTATTCAATGAGCATTTTAAGCTTCGATAACAGCAATTAAATGGAGGATGTTTGAAACGAAAAGTACGAGATATTCCAATAGATTGTGGAGATAACCGTGAGCCTCATAACATTGTATAACCAGATTTGGAAATTATGAGGTTTTACGCGCCCGAATTCCCAGCGCCTGGACCCCCCCATTTAAACCTCGGAATCAAATTTGGGCCACTCCGGCTGCCGTACTCCGAGCGTTGGCATGCTGCGGTGTGTCTGCATTCTACTAAAATAAGATCTCATAATCTGGGCGGTCTGTTCGAAATTTACACTCCTCCCCCTTAATTCATTCATCCAGCCATTTTCTTTTTCCTCCCTTCCATATTTCAGTATTTTGAATACTCATCATTCTAATAACCCTCGGTTGCCATGGATTACGATAAGTGCCTAGATATTCTTTATCAGACTGAAGAGGATATTTGGGTTAGTAAAGTCAACGAGATGCGTTTAGACGGGCGACTTTGCGACTGGGTCACGTCTTTGCTTCCAGGCCAAGGTTCTTATCGTCTCGACGGCGGATTCATGAACGGCTCTTACAACCTATGCCAAAAGCTACGTTCCGATAATGGTAGTACAATATTGCTCCGTTTGCCTCGCGTTAGCAGCATTTCTGCCTCTTACGCCAACGAGAAAGTTGTCATGGAACTGGAGGCTATTGATTTGATCCGCAAGAAGACAACCATACCCGTTCCACAAATTCACGTTTGGGGTCTTGCTGAGACAAACCCGCTCGGTCTTGGTCCATTTATTCTGATGGAGTTCATAGAAGGCGTTTGTCTGAAAGAGCTATTTCTTGGGGGATCAAGGCTACTTAGAGAAGAAGTCTCAGATCGTGATGTTGAGTGCATATATAGGCAGATGGCCAATTTTATGCTACAGCTCTTCAATATCGATTTTCCCGATATTGGGAGTCTGCCTACGCCCTTTACAGGATTTTGCGCTCCTACGCGCCCGCTCACTTGGAAAGCTCACGACATTTTAAAGAGTGGAGGGGTAAACATATTTGGTTAGCTCATATATCCTTAGCGAGTGTACTCCTCCTAACTAGACGAACTTAGGTGACAGAGCCCAGGGGTTTTTAACGACGAACGATTATTTCCAGTATGTTATCGGGCAGGACGAACTACAACTTGATAACCAGCTCAATTTAGTCACTGGTGATATGAATGCAGAGTCGAGGTTCGGATCGCTGAAGATCCTGAAGTCTATGATACCCGAGATGGTAAATGAAAGCTACAATCAGGGCCCATTCAAGCTTATCTGCGATGATTTCAGCCCAGCAAACGTAATTGTCAAGGGCGAGCATAACCTTACAATTGTTGGAGTGGTGGACTTAGAGTGGGTTTATGTAGGACTAGCCCAGTTGTTTGCTTCAGCACCTTGGTGGCTTCTTCTTGATCGCCCAGTCAATGAAGACTGGGATTTTAAGGCCGGTCAGCCTCCGAAGATCACAGATCGCTATTTCAGACACCTTAAGATGTTCAAACGCATTCTCAGCGAAGAAGAGGAAAAAATGCCAGAACACTATAGCAAGGAAGTTTCGAAGCTGATGACTTGGTCTGAGGACTCCGGGGCTATGTGGCTCTATATGCTTCTTTCAAGTGGATTTTTTGATTGGTTCACTTTTCCTTGCATGCACTTACGAGAACGTGTTGGTGTGGCAGAGTGGAGAGACCAAATCAACGCCCAAAAGGGGATGAAAGAATTCGTGGCGAGGAAGATACGTGACCTGGAGGCGTATGATGAGAAAGTGGACAAGGTTGAGCACAACAAAACTCTATTGGCAAGCGGGGCCCTGACAAAGGAGGAATTCATTGCTGCTGTCCGGGCTATTATATCATGATACAACTGTATAGCGTTTCTCTCGGTAGCCTTGCGCTAGGGCTACTGTAACATCCATGAACAAAGAATTGCCGTAATCTCAGAATCAGTCCTACTGTAAGCCCCCTAAAGGCAATAAATGACTTGATATGTCTCAATTCATCATGTCATGAAGGAAAATCTGATCTACCTTCGCCTTATTAACACGAAAAAATCCCGAGGTCCCTACGGATGTCTGACAAAGACACCTTCGAAGGTACCCGTGTGGATTTCCAGCCATTGAGGGTTTCTTTGGTGAAAGGAACTAGAAATTGATGGAAAGCGCCACTTTGAAAATTGCTTCCTTTTATTTATTGCATATTGACTATCGCGGTTTCTATCTGATCTTCACTCTTCGTTCATGTCCACGGTTTACTATAGCTACTGCTAATTCTTCCCAGAAGTCGAATCAACCGAGGCATGAGCTGTCCCACCTCCCCCATCCCGACATGGCCATTCCCTCGCGTATTCGCCGGATCCAGGATAGTACTCATATCCTCCTCGATATCATGCAACATCTCCCCCAATGGCATGGTAGCATGACGCAAAGCCTCGCGCGCCACTATCGCGGATTCCTCCCTACCTAGCTCCAGTCTCCCGAGATATGCCGTCACCTCGGTGACAATTACTGTGGGCTTTGTATCCACCGAGCTATCACTGCTTCTGTTGTGCGTGCTTGACAGATTATTGGATCGATCTAAGCCAACGTTAATATGAGATTGAGTTAAAGTAACTCATCGGGCCGAGGATCCACATACCGATACCCCGACCGTTAGGCTCCTGGGCCTGACTCCAGCTTCCGAGTATCAATTCCAGTGCTGTCTCATAAAGCGTGAGCGTCTTTGTCACAGCATCTATCATCGTTAGCATCATTTTCGCGTCTAGATGTGTATCGGTTTCGCACCTATTTAGTAGTTCCTAATACTCGACCAAACCTGCCCCAATGAGGAGGGCTCCATCTATAGGTATGTAATGGATATCTGGTGGACTTAGTCGAGAAGTTTGGGAAGCGATCCAGGTCTTCGGCTGTGCGCGCGAGATAGTTGCAAGGCTGTTTGGCTAGGGAGAGCGGTATTGTTGCAGGTTCTTCGAACAGTTGGAAGCTGCTTGTCTGGAGTCAGTTCATTAACTTTGTTAGGAATGGAATTGCGTCGCACTATCTGAGAGTCTTGTATGTCAACTACTGACTGTTACCTTGCAAATCATCAAATTCTCTACGTCACAGGCACCGGACTCTCAGTTCAGATCCCTGTTGTAGTAGGAGCATTGAGCTCAACAGATGACCAGGCCATTACCATGGCGACTGTTCTATGTATGTCCAAACATATTCCAGATACCAACAGTCAATTTACTGACTCATTTCTAGTCTTCCAATTCATTTCGGCCGCTTACGGTGTCCGTTCCACGGGTTCGATATTGAACGACCTACTCCTGAAAAACATCCCTAAATACATGGAGGGTATCCATCCCGGAGGTCATCTCTGCCGGTTCAAGTGGGCTTGAAGAAGTCTTCTCGGGCTCGGAGCTTCTTGGTGCGCGACGCTCCTACCTTGATGGTCTGCATGGTAGTTGGGCCATGGGAATTGCACTCTTTAGTCTGACATTTTGGTGTGCTCTTATTCCGAAGAGAGGAGGCAAAGTCCCGCGACCGGGTGAGAAAGGCGGGAAGGATGAGCAGGGCAACTTTGTTCCTATGGCCTAGTCGGTTTAGGTTGTTGTTCTAGAATCTGACGCAGTGGAGTCTCTAAGCTTTTGAGTTTTGGGGAGATTTATGCACTTCGGCTTTGGTGGAGACAAGAGTTATGCATGTCTAGGTGGATCTGGCATATACAAGTAGATTGTAAGATAAAAGAGATTAGGTAGGATTCACTGCTCTTATATAGTTTTGATTATTTTCAATTCAATTCTAGTAAGGTATCTCTACAAGCATCTCAATCCAAGTCTGAATTAGGTCTTTCCTATTCTTTCCCATTATTTTATGCATGTTTATGCCTCAGGCGTAAATCATATGAATTCGCCCAATTAGGCAATTGCCGAGGTATCCAAGTATTTCATCGCCAAGTCCTTTATCTTCTTCCCAACGACTCCACATGCCATGAAAAGATTGGTGCTGGAGATCAAAGAATCCCAACCGTTGTTGTTCGACCAATGCTATATCTCCTGCAGCGGGATAATTTCCCCATCGGGTGGCCACTGAAGGAGATTTTCTTTTTCGAATTTTTTTAAGAAGACCAGCATATAACAAGACAAAGCCAGCAAAAGAATTGAACCTGCTACACCCTTAAAATAAGACTAAATCAAGGCTATCCAGACCCTTGCACAAAGGCCCAATTACTCCACAGCCCACACTCCCACAATGGCTCCACAACCCATTCCATTCCCGGGCTTCACCCCGATATCAGATCGTGTATACCTTCGCAACGGCCACGAGAAGAGCAAGCCCGCCCCAGCCAACGAGCCAACAACAATCATCATCTCCGGCTGGGGCGACGGCATGCCAAAACACGTCACCAAGTACTCCGACGGCTACCATGAACTCTACCCATCCGCACGGATCATCGTCATCCTATCGCGTACTTTCCAAGCCACGAACCAACCCGAGGAAGCCCGAATCCAAGCCATGATGCCAGTCGTCGACACCGTCTTCCCAACGCCAACCGGCAGCGGAAACGAAAAGGAGCGCGTCCTTGTACACGCCATGTCGAATACAGGCGCCATTTTCCTCGCATCGACCGTTATCGCGTACCAGCGTCGCCATGGCTCAGACAAGCCATTCCCGCACCAGCTCCTGGTGCTGGATTCCACGCCGGGAAGTCTGGACTTCAGGTCTCAGGCTACGCGGTGGTCGCGTGCTATGGCCGTCGGCACGGCTAAGTTCTTCCCTTGGCCGTTTGTTATCACGCATGGTCTGTGGTATGCTTTCCTCTGGGCGAATTACCTGTGGCAGGTTCTGCGTGGGGCCGTTTCTTCTGGTGTGTGGGCGGACCGGATCATCAATGATAAGGCCTGTGTTGCGACGGGTTCGAGTAGGGTTTACCTTTACTCTAAGGAAGATGAGATTATTGGGTATAAGGATTTGGAGGAGAATGTTGCCCATGCTAGGACTTTGGGCTACTCGGTTGATCTTGAGATGTTTGAGGGCTCGTCGCATGTGGGACATATGAGACTTCATCCGGAACAATATTGGAATAAGATTTCCGGTTCTTGGAAGCAGGCCATCGCGGAGAAATAAGGGCTGTGGGGATTGATATATTGTATTCTGTGTATTTGTATTTATAGATTAGACCACGTTTAATAATTATATAGAGCTACTTCATTGACGGTTGCAGTTATATAACTCGCTTAGTTCTAGAACAAGGATAATCTCCGAGTTAGCCAGTCGAGTCCAGGGGATTGTGGGTGTCGATCGCCCTGTTACTCGGTACGCGACTCAGACTCCATTTACAAAAGGAACCAGGAAGGTATTCATAAGTAGCGATTCATCAAATTCATATGTCAATAACTCAGCACTATCAAACTGGTCCAAAGCAATGCAAAATAAATACACAATAACCCGTCAACTCCACTCGGGATGCAACTTAATCACGGTCATCAGGATGGAAAACCAACGCTCGCACTTCAATACTCTCTCTTCCGGGTTCATTCTCAGTTTCCGGGTTAACAAAAGCAGTATGCGGCACACGCCGAGCCCTCCCATCAACCTTAGAATCAAAACATTTGATAAGCGTCACCAGATCCGGAGTCTGTCCATAGCGGTAATACCACTTGATATTCGGATCAGGTTTGACACCGTATGTCTCGCCCTCCCGGTCCGGATATATAAGACCGATGGGCACAAGGTCGCTATCCGGGACGGAGTGCGCATCCGCCACAGCCAATGGATCTTTCAGGATCGTCTTGATCGGACGCCAGACGTTGATAATCTGGTATCGGCCCTTGAGAAGCTCGACTGCTTCGTCTGGTAGATGGTGGGAGACTCTGTTCTTGGAGGCAGTATAGGATTGATCGATATGTACGCGTTGTACGGGTCCGCGGATGCGGGCACCGACGGATCCGTCGGTTGGTGCTCGGCGGATTGTGTGGTCGAAGATGAAGATTCGGGAGGCACCGGTGCTGCGTAGGTCAATGTTAGTTTTATTCGAAGATATGGGTTTCGGGATTGCGTACGCGTCTTTGAGTAGCTGTTCTGTTTCTGCGTAGTATTCCCTCTTGATCTTCTCGTCGTCTAGGAAGTCTTTCTCTTGGCTTTCGTGGTAGTAGAGCTGGAATCCATGGGTGTCGAGCTTGTAGTCCAGCTCATGGCCGCTGATGTCGTGGATGGTGGCTGCGAGAGGGACCGCGGGTCGATCGTATGTTTCTGGTCTGCTGGTATATGTTGGTTCTGGGGGAGAGCCATCCTCGTTCTCTTTGAAAAAGTTGAGTGTGGTCTGGACATGGTGAGGCTTTTCGGAGACTGGAACTCCGGGCTTTTCTGAGAGCAGAGAGCCGTGAGAAGTGGGAAGTTGAACAGCTGCAGAAGCCATGATGAGGTATTGTTCTTAGAGCTGGTTCCCAGGTGAGTGTTAGAATTGGCGAAAATAAACGGTTCTTTATATAGCAGAGCTGGTGTTGCGGGGTGATTTTCATTTGTCAGAATACAGCACGCAATATTTGTATGACATGGAGAATGCTGATAAATGCATGGTTTCATCCAACCTTGAAATACAAGTATCAAGCCTACTGGTAAGTACATGTGATGGGATCGCATTATTAATGGACGATGTCGTGCATACGCCATTTATAATCTTTCCCCGGAAAATCATTCGATCGAGATGACGCAACATGATATCGAATATACGAAAAGAAAGCAGATATCTCTCCTATATTGAAATCGGTGCTTTCTTTTGTACCATTGCGGTCCTCTATAGGTGGCCATATGTAGGATGTGGATGTGATAAAATCCATCAAGTCCAAATTGATCTTTTACATTCATTTAAATTTCCATATTGACTTAAATGCCTAAGAGATATATTATTGTAAAGAGAGGGTGGAGATAAGCCCTCAAGTAAAAGCAATATCTCGTCGTCATTCGCCAAAAGTACTGACGCTTTTTGTGTCCATATGCAGACGGCAGTTCGTTATTTCCCGAATCTCAACCTACGTAGGAACGGCAGCTTAAACGAGACTTCGATAACCCGATATTTACCAAGGTAGTATTTGTTAGGGAGGTGAAAGAACTAAGGTATAAAAAATATATAAACTTAATATCAATTAGTGTAATAAAATGAAAGCAAAAAAAGAAAAAAAAGAAATGGGCCCGAGCCCGGGATTGAACCGGGGACCTCGCGCAATATTGCTTTGGGTGAACCCTAAGCGCGAATCATACCACTAGACCACCCGGGCACTTGATGTGAGAATGTTCACTCTGGTGATATCCAAGATACTAAGGTTTCTCTAGCATACATGAACCGTGGGACCTTTCTATGTATAGAGTTCGGGGAGATAACATATAGAATCGAGTAATTCATTCTAGTTCTAGTGGAATTGAGGACATTTGCCTTTGTATATATCAAATCCTCATACATAGCAGATAGTTTATTATCATCAACATGAATGGGAATATATACAATAGTATATAGACAGTTATATATATGTACTCCGACGAATGTCATCGAGATAAACTTCGCCCCCAAGGTCCCCCTCAACAAAGTCAAACGGGTCTGCCCCTCGGCAGTCGGCCATCCGCATGAGATCACATCAGAATTAAACATATATATAAGGGAGACTCTGCCTGGGAGAATTATAAACCTGCGATTCATATTATACAAAGAGTCCACCCCAACTCCATCACCATGGCAGCCATTCAAGCAAAATGGACCAAAGTCGTCGAGGCCGAGATCCTACAGCGATCATCTCAGATAGTCTCCGTCATTGACAAACAGATCTACATCTTTGGCGGGGAGTTGCGTCCACGAGAACCCAGGGACAACGACGTTCACCTTGTCTCACTTGGAAACCGTGAGTGTCCCTATGTGCTTATAAACAATATCATACCTCCAGGGCTATCCGAGAGAACAAAAGCCCCCCAAAACCGATACGAGCGCATACAACTAACCAACCCCACAGCCGCAACCCTATCCGCCAAACCCTCAACCGACCAATCCCCCTCACCACGAGTCGGAACGGCATCAGCAACCCTGAATGGCAAAATCTACCTATTCTCCGGACGCGGTGGTACAGCCATGGCACCGATAGAAGAAAGCGGCGCGATGTGGGAATTCGACCCCAGCGCCGACAAATGGTCGCGCCTAGCACCACAGACAAACCCGTCCGTCCCCGCAGCGCGCAGCTACCACTGCACAGCCAGCGACGGCAAAGACATCGTGTTCATCCACGCAGGCTGTCCAGAGAACGGCCGTCTATCGGATCTGTGGGCGTTCAGCGTATCGCAGAAGACATGGACGGAACTTGCGCCGGCGCCGGATCCACCGCGCGGTGGGACGTCTATTGCCTTTGCTGGGGGGAGACTGTATCGGATGAATGGGTTTGATGGGAAGCAGGAGCAGGGTGGTAGAGTCGATGTCTATGAGCCTGGGGCTAATGTGTGGAGCTCGCACGAGTTTGTTGCCGATGGTGTCGCTGGGCCGTCGCCGCGGAGTGTGGCGGCTTTGCTTCCTGTTGTTGTTTCCGGTCGTGACTACCTGGTTACCCTGTTTGGTGAGCGGGATCCTAGTTCCTTGGGACATCAAGGCGCGGGTAAGATGTTGGGTGATGTGTGGGTGTTTGATGTTGAGACCAAGTTGTGGGCCAAGGTTGAGGCTCAGGGAGATGAGAGTCCTGCTCCACGGGGTTGGTTTGATGCGGATGTGTTCGATGCTGGCAGTGTTGTGGTGCACGGTGGACTGGGTGAATCAAATGATCGGCTGGGTGACCTTTGGACTCTACAGTTTTTCTAGTCTTTTAAAGAAGTCCGACAGTCTTAATGTCAACGAAATGAACTTTTTGGGAGAGCCATAGATAAAAAAAAAAAAGGGATAGAAAGAGTAAGAGAAGTTTACACATGATGAACGGACAGCGAAAGCCTGGAAAAATCAAAAGGAAATCATTTGTGCTATGGGGTCTTGAATCGTACAGTTGCCATATTTGCCTTGCCCATTCCGCAACAATTCATGAGAATAATCTGACAGAGAAAAAGAAAAAAGTCAAGTACCATACACCAATACCAGGGAAAGTCAAAGGAAATCGGCAAAAAAAGATAAAGGCGAGTGAATGTCATCGCAAAACGAAAGCAAAGAAAAAAAGAAAAAAGGGAAATAAAAGGGAAAAAGCAGAATTGACATGCAACAGAAGACCTCCAAGAGACAAATAAAAAGTGTAGTTATTGTGACAACTGATATCATGCACAGAAGAAGTGAAGGATGATCTATGCGTTAGTACTCTACCCATGTCCCAAGTATGGCTTAGAACATGAGAGAGCGAGTTTTCTGTCGACGCGCTTCGACACTACCGATCTCGGGTTGAGAGTGGGTGTGCTTGTGTCGAGGACGCGCGGATTGAGGCGCCGGCGCCCCAGATCCTGCAGAAGATGGAGGTCCCATCATGGCACTGTTTCGGCTCCGGACAGGAGATTGGGGTGGGGCAGGGGTGGGAATCCCACTGGTCGGACGACGAGGAGCAGTCTCATTGCTGGTTCTCATGCTACGCTCGCGCTTGAGTACAAGATCAGCCCAGGGCTTGAGTGCACCATTGCCGGAGCTAGCGCCCTTCCCAACGGCTTCAGACATGACTCGAAGCCAGCCCTCCTTATCTGCGGGGCTATCCGCATAGAAGTCAATCACTTCACCATTACCAAAGCGGATGCGGAATCCCTCCTCAACAAACATGTAGCCATCTTCTTCCTCGGCAAATGCAGATTTACGGCGGGAACCGCCCTTTGTGCTGGTCTCCTTCTGAAGTAGAGAGGATCTGTCGTCAATGAGCTTGGAGGCCTTGGCTAGGTTGATTGTAGCGCGAGGTTGGCGCGTTGTTTCGTGGAAAGCCGTTAACTTGGATCCCTGGAGCTTGAAGAAGCGACGGCGCCAGTACTGTTGTGGTTGATTAGTTTGAAACCGGCAATGAAAGACTTCATAAGCACTTACTGGACAGTCTCCACCCTGTTGGGAAAGGAACCCTTCCCAGGAGCGAGATGCAACACTTTCTGCATCACGCATTTCGCGAATGCAGGCATTCATGCTCTTCGGCATGTCTTCATCCTTGCTACCCTTGGGCTTAGGCACGAAGAGCAGCTGCACTTCCAATTTTCCAATCTTGTATGGTGGTCGACGCTGTGTATTGATGCTAGTCGCACTCTTCTTGCTCTTGATGCTGCTCATTTGTTCCTCGACTGCCCATTCGTTGAAGCAAGCAACATCAACAACGTGGGGACGGCCAAAGGCCTGCTCCTCGTGGTCGCTCAAGGCTACATATGCGCGGCCAAAGCTACCGTCACGCGCGACCAAGTTTCGAAGCCGTTCGTATACAGGAGCATTAACGTCCTTGGTCTTCTGTTGCTGCGACTGCATTTGCTGCTTAATGTCAAGTTCCTTGCGGCGGCGTGGGGATGCAAACACACGGCTGAGGGCCGAGGTCTTTTGGCGTGATGGTGATACTGCGGGCTCTTGGGTTTGGAACTTGCTCTCGTCAATCTTCATCTGCAAGGTCAACTGGAATTCAAGGTCATTCTGGACAATGAGCTCAAACTCCTGTCCAATGGGAGCAGACTTGCCCATCTCCAACCAGGAGGTGGTAACACAGTGCAGTCCGTTATCCAAAGTCAGTGCAAAGTACGATCGTTCACCTAGAATTCGATTAGTAACAGTGAATTCAATTCGGTCTTATCACGGGGTCTTACCGCGTGGGAGAGGAAGGTCGCAATACTTAAGGCCGACGACCTTCACAAACAAACGCCCTCGCTCTTCTCCATCTTCGAAGGATTCGGAGATAGCGGGCTCATTCTCTTCGATAGTCGAGGGGGCTTCCTGGACATTGCTGGGCTGTCCAGGGAGAGGTGGGACTCCACCCGCACCAGGGACAGGCTTTTTCTTCGGAACACCGTTGCCAGGCTTAATACTTGGGCGTCGCGGTGAGCCGTTCCAAGGGACAGTGGTCCAAGTCTGTTGGCTAGGCTTGCGTGGAGAGGAGCCAGCAGAACGTGTACCGCGCGGGTCCTGGGCAGTGCGCTCGGGAGAAGGCAGAGCCTCTTCTTCTTCGTTACGGCTGCTGGCAATGATCACTTTGGTGTTCTGTCTCATGAGGTATCCTCTCTGTTTGGGGGTAGGGGAGTCAGCGGGATGTGCACTATTTCCTGGGGTCGCGGGATCGTTGGGTGCTATTGCCTGGGACGGCGGTACAGAACCGGGGCTTTGGGAAAGGGCAAGGTGAAACGCAACCTTTTGGGATTCAATGACACGATCAAACTCCTTGTCGAGTCCAAAGCCGAGGCTTTCTTCCTGAATACTGAAGGGAATGTCGAGTTTCAAACAACTGCTTTGTCGCTGGGCAAGATCCGTGGGCAGGCCCAACTTCGGTGGCGAGTCAGTCTGCTTGTGTTCACGGTCCGAAGAGTTTGAGTCATTGGATATCTGCTTGGTCAATGAAGGGACGGGAGGAGCGTGTTGGCCACTGATCTGACGGCGGGTAGCGGCCATGGACTGCATATCCGCAGGGGTCAGTGAGGGTCGTGTCTTGAGACCAGCACCAGGGGCTCGAATGGTTGCGACGGGCTCAGGAACAGACTCGTCGGATGAGCTCTCATCATGCTCTAGCTCCGGCTCCTCTTTCTCCTCTACTTCTCCCTCTTCTTCTTTATTGTCGTCTTCATCATGGTCGTCCTCAATGGGATGGCGAATGACAGAGTCTGGAGTAGAGGGTTCGGAAGCTTGGTCTTGCGGCATCTCAGGGGTGAGAGGCCGTGCGAGAGACTGACGGATAGACGCCATATCGAACGACTGGTCTTGAGGGTCATTCGGCTCTTTGCATGTCTGAGCATCTTCGTTTAGCGGTGCAGGCTTTTGGCCGTCGGCCTGGGTTTCAGCATTAGGGGTAGTTCTCCCAGACCCCTCTTTGTGACTGTCATATCCAGCGTGTTTGCGCTCGGCGGCTTCGGCAGCAGAGCGTAGCGAGTAATTGCTGTCCTCGTCATATTTGGCCCGTTGGTCACGGGACGACAGGCTGTTGTCTGACCTGTTCTGATAATAATCCGTGATAGAGTACAGGTCTTCATCGTTCTCTTCCTGTTTAATGATTACACTGGAGCTGTCATCATCATCGGTCTCCATGGATGGAATGGGAACATCAGGGTCATAATGGTCGTAACGGTTGGGGCTGGAAGCAATTTGAGAAGAGTCGTCGAAGCTGTCATCCTCGTAGCTGTCACCCTTGCGAATACCTCGCAAGATTGAGTCGCGAGAAATGCGAGGCGGAGAAAAGAAGTTCTCCTTGGCCTCGTCATCTTTGTGGGTATCGTCTTTTGATGCAAGGCTTTCATCTGCTCTAGGAAGCTCCAAGGGTTCCTCGATATTCTTGGCGTGGTCATCATATTTCTCATAATCGTCATCTCTTTCTTGGAGCATCATGAGACGGAGTCTCTCCTCTAAGGACCCAGCGCCGGGGATATCAGACTTGGTATATGAAGCAGGAGCCGGAGGTGCAGGAAGCACACGCTGGCCCGCGCTACCAAGCTCAAAGGCAGCAGCGAGCTTACCAGCCGAGGATGGACGCGCACCAGACGTGCGGTTGACCGATGGCAAAGGCGGGAGGGGGCGTCGCTCGCCATTTGAGTCCAGCGATTCGACGCGTGTGTGCTGAGAAGACCCTCCTTCACGTGAGATAGGTCGGTCCTCAGTGCTGTCTTCTTCAATGTCTTCGACGAAGGGATCGCCATCACTGTTTGTGCTTGGGCTCATAAAGCGCCAGTCTTCGGGCAACACAACAGGGGTCTTCTCGATATCCTCCAGCGAGGCGTCAAAGCTATCATCACGCTCAATGGATGACTCGGCCTCGAAACTAAGATCACCCTCTTCCTCGGACTCGTAGCTGTTCTCTCGTGACTCAGATGCCACTGAGGAAAGATCCGGTGTTGTCATTTCATATTCATTGACTTGAGGAGGGGCGTGGTCAAATGTGACACTCTTTGCATGTCGATGTCCAGCACTGCCATACTCGGACCAAATATCATTCTGAGGGTCAAATCCCTTGCCGTACCGGCTACCTTTAGATAGCGAGGACTTGCTTGGCGATGCTTGGTCTTTGCTCGGGGATGACGGGCGAGAAATCTGAGTGGTATCTTCGTCGAATTGCGACTTCGCAACATTCATTTGGCTGTCCCGTTGTGGAGACCTCTCTGAGGCCAAAGGTCTCTGAGGGAAAACTACCGAGGCCGGGTCATACTCTTGACCACCTTCGATGAACATGCTGTGATTTTTGACCTTCGACACGCGTTTCAAATTCTCGAGTGACGGGCGCTTCGTGGGTAAATAACACCCCTCTGGATCATAAGGTGCTTTATTCTCGACTCCCTTGGGGAACGGCGACGGGGAGTCGCGACCTTTCCAAAAGAGGCGTGGGGAGTTATTGTTATTCAGAGACGAGACATCGCATGCAGGCGATTCGCCATGCGGCATCTGCTAGTCTTGTTAGCATATTTTATCACCAACCTATTGTGTCGACAGTACCTTCGTGACTTGGTTCCAGCTAGGCGAATTGCGCCTCTGGGCCATGGGGCTCACTTCGGAGAGTGGCCGCTGACCAGATCCGTTACCCATACTGGCGTTTATTTTGCTAGTAACTCAGTACACGAAGTGTGCAATCGTAATAGAAGACCAAGACAGGATGTCTATGATGTGTCAGTATTGTTCGTCAGGTCCTGATCGGCGAGTGGGTTCACGACTGATTACAAAGAGCATAAGGCAAAATCGCCCAGGAATCAGGTACCATACCTTTCTTAATAACGAGGAGTCGCGTGGGAAATAGTTGGCAGTGAGACCTGATGCATTCGCTGCAAAGGCGTAAAAGTCGTGTCGATCGTGGCAGGAATGCTGCGGCAAAGGGCGAAGGCACCAAAACAAACCCGAATTGGGTGTCTGGGTGATAAACCAAGGCCGAAAAAAAGGGGAAGGGATAACGAAGGGATACGAACGCCAACTCTCAAGAAAAGCTAGCAGGGAAGAGCAACAGAAACAAAGAAAGAGGTTGTGAAGAAGAGTAGAAGAAACAACGAAACTTGATATGTCTCTCCCATGGATTCAAGTGGATTGTTACCCCAAGCAAGAGTCTGTTGTTGCGGGAGTTGTCATGGCAACGGATGGCTTCGAGTGTTTCAGCATCCCGTGACATTGCGTCAGTTGGCTAAGATCGACGCTAGGCTATAAGTGGAATAGCTTCACAGATCACTTTCGGTATTAACATGCACTAAATATAGCAGTACTGCTAGTATGTAGGTTGTGAAAGCTTGAATCTTGCTATCTGAGATTTTTACGGAGTCCAATTCTCATTCCGAGTCTACTCCAGACAAACGCTGGGCGCAGCTAGGTTTTTTAACTGGTCTTTTTTCCATACCTCCCATCAACCAGACCATTGCGGCTTCAATGTCTCTAGTAGCTCTGCTCAAGTCGGATATATGAGCTCACCCAGACGCGGTAAATATTAGAGCGCTGGTGGCAAAGGGTTGACAGAAAGAGGAAATGAGGCGTCAAGTGGTCTAATGGAAAATAAAAAGGGGTTTCCTGGAGGGATCGAACTCTGACTAGTATAAATTTCCTAATGAGGAAATAGGTCCTATATAGAAGAAGCAAAAGGCCTCCCACCTGCCAATCCGCCCCAATTAGCTTAGTAGCTGGGGAGTCTGAAATCTACCGACAGAAGCTGAGTATGCAAATGCTTGCCCCGGCCCCGTCGGCATATTCTTAAGGTGACCTAGGTTTATGGAGGACCGTCCATTACACGCTACTAAGTTAGTTGGGTTCCCCTCCCGGAGGGGGTGTGGCGGTCCTAACGGGACGGGATTCGTGGATTGGTTGGTACTTTTTTTTTACATGACAAATTGTGGGGTGAGCATTCTCTTGGTTCCTATTCCGAGGAATTTGGATTGATCCCAGACACGTACATGTACCCGAGTAGTTGTCTATAGATAGGAGTTACCTAGAAAATCCTTGTCCCAACAAACCACAGATGGAGAATTATAATAACGTACCTTTATATATGCAGTCTTAGCTCTTGACACAAGTATTCCCAAAGATTCCAAGGAAGGGACAATATAACCCCCGATTGTTTGTGTTACCGCCTGAGGCAGCCAACCTTCAAAAGTTGGAACCTTGGAATGGATACAACTGAGTCAGCGATATAGTCACCTGACCATGTGCCAAAAGTTTATGATCTGCGCTAGTCCTAGAAAGGAATGGCGTCTATAATCGCGGAAAAAAACATCTGAACCTGTTCTGGCCTCTTCTCTTCGATTACTTCGTGTTTCACACTTCGCGCATCTTATCGATTTAACTAGGTAGAATGCCTCTGCCAATTCGCTCTTCGATATGTTTTCTATGTCAAACTAAGGCGACCCTGATCGCCCCATCGATTCTTCCGACGTCATGGCAGACCACACGAGGCATGGCCACCGTTCGATTGCGCCGCAAGGCTGCTCGAATGGCGCTGTCGCCTACTGTTTCCAAGACATCTCTTCCATCTCCTAACAAGCCACGACGGGAACGGGCCGGTCCCTTTGCCTCGATGAACCAGACTCAGGCACGAATTCGAGACACACCACGCACAAGATCGCAAGCGGCACTCAAGCGTTCAGGCGAGGAGGGCAAGACGGAGAAAAAGGAAAGCCCATTGTACAAAGCGTTGAAGATGCAGACAACTTTGACACCTGTGCCTTATGGTCGACGATCCGCTATCAAAGCTCGACTTGCCGACATTACCAGCTTCGACCACTTCCCTCTCCTTCCCGCAGTTCGACAGTCAATCTTCGCTCAGGCTCTGGCTGGTCTCACCGATGTTACCCCCACGCCCATTCAAAGACTCGCGATCCCCGAACTGTTGCTGGATGAATCCAAGAAGAAGAAGAAAGTGAAGAAGGTGAACGAAGATGAAGAAGAATACAATTTTGACCAGTACCTTCTGGCAGCCGAGACGGGCTCGGGAAAGACCCTCGCATACTTGCTTCCAATCGTCGATGCTATCAAGCGTGCTGAAGTCATCGATATGCAGGAGGAGAAAGCTCTCGAAGAACAAAAAGCACGAGAGCGAGAGGAGAGAATGAAGAACAAGGCATTCGACCTGGAGCCTGAGGAGCCGCCAATGACAAATGCCGCTCGTCCCCGGGCCATCATTCTCGTTCCTACTTCCGAATTAGTATCTCAGGTTGGATCCCAGCTCAAGGAGTTGGCCCACACCGTCAAGTACCGCTCGGGCGAAATCTCATCAACTTTCACTCCCCGTCGGATCAAGAACACCCTCTTCCACCCCGCCGGCATCGATATTCTAGTTTCAACTCCTCACCTTTTGGGCTCTGTTGCGAGGACGAACCCCAATATCCTCAGTCGAGTCACTCATCTTGTACTTGACGAGGCCGATTCCCTAATGGACCGATCATTCATCCCAACAACGTCCGAAATCATTGCCAAGGTTGCTCCGTCACTCAAGAAACTGATCCTCTGCTCAGCCACCATCCCCCGCAGTCTCGACAACCAGCTGCGCAAGCGCTTCCCTGATATGCAGCGCCTAACGACTCCGAACCTGCACGCCATTCCCCGTCGCGTGCAGCTAGGTGTGGTGGACATTGAGAAGGAGCCATACCGCGGAAACAGAAACCTCGCCTGTGCTGATGTCATCTGGTCAATCGGCAAGGCCGGAGATAGACACGAACACACCGAGACATGGGGACCGCTCAATGCGTACATGGAACCGAAGGTCAAGAAGATCATTGTGTTCGTCAACGAACGCGAGGAAGCCGACGAGGTCGCGCGTTTCCTGCAATCCAAGGGCATCGATGCTGTCTCGCTATCCCGTGACACCGATTCCCGCAAGCAACAAGAGACCCTCTCGCAATTCACAGAGGTCAAGCTCCCACCGACTGCAGAGGAGATCATGATTAATAAGAAGAAGAACCGTGCCGCCGGCAGCATTCCCTTTGAGCTCCCTGAGCGCCAAGAGCCTATTCGCCGCCTTCCCGACACCAAGGTTCTTGTCACTACAGATATCGCCTCCCGTGGCATTGACACCCTGGCAGTGAAAACAGTGGTTCTCTATCACGTGCCGCACACGACCATCGACTTCATCCACAGACTGGGTCGTCTCGGTCGTATGGGCAAGCGTGGTCGTGGTGTTGTCTTGGTGGGCAAGAAGGACCGCAAGGATGTCGTCCGTGAGGTTCGCGAGGGCATGTTCCGTGGCCAGGCTCTGATCTAGATCCAGATCTGCATCTGCATCTGGATACCCGCATACCTGCATTTAACATTGTATAAATCCTGTAACATGTAACAAACATGGCGTTGGTTTAAGGGTTTGATTTTTTGGGAACTGGAAAACGACTATACATACCCATTGTCGCTGCGATAGTCATTGGATCTTTGGAAGTAACTATGTACAATATGCAATCATATATGACGAACCTAATTCTCCTCTTGTGTAACGACGTCCGAGTCCAATTGCATCGAAATATCTAAACGACATTTTATTCCAACCTCTCACACGGGTATCTTCCTCCCCAGCCTTCGCCAGAAGTCACACCTCCTCTTCAACTGGGCCAGCCTCACATTCTCGAGCCCATCATCCACAATGACGAATTCCTCACCCGTACGAAGTTCTGGCACGCCCGGCTGCGAAGCATTCGTCACCTTGTGTGCATTCGGATCTCCCGTCTGGAAGAAACTTGCGAAGGCGCCGGCGTAGCCTTCATAGACGACAGGGTTAGTCTCTTGAACGGCGTTGATTTTGTTCCACTAGTATCATTCAAGTCAGTCGATGTCATTGAAACCAGGAGACTCTCCAGAAGGAGGAGCAACAATAAAAGGGAAGAACAAACATAAATAGTGTCACTCGCATGCTTCGCCGGGGAAATCGTATACTCCCCGAGATACCCTTTCCCCGTCGCAGCCGACGCAATCCAATAAGCCGGACAAGCAAGCACAACATCGCGATAAACCAAGCCAGCCCGGACGTAAGAAGTATTATAGCTGTCGATCGTCTCTGTGCTCCCCTCAGCGGGATAAAGTGCTTCCACCTCACCAATCTGCTTGGCCGACAACCCAGGCACGAAACCGGAAAGCCACTGGTGGAAGCTTGCAAGCGAGGAATTAAATCCATTTACCAAAACGGGGCTATCAAGGCCCGACGGAACGAAGTTTTCGCCCTCGTGGCTATTGTACATTCCCCACACAAACTCCGCGTTTAGGGAGCGCCTGTTCACAGTATCTGTGAGTGTCTCGACGAGGAAGCTTCCGTCTATCACAGGCGCCCAGGTGTAAGAACTCGTTGTCCAGGTGTTGCTTGCTCCGATGATCAGGCTTGCGTCGCGAATTTTCTGGACGTCCACGGATTTGAGACAGGCGAGTGTCCTACCGGCGTGGCGTCTGGCACAGCCTGTTAGGTTCGCCAGCTGGGAGTAGATTTCTTCTGCTTCGGGTGCGTTGTATTGATACGTCTTCGGCCAGAAGGGCGAGCTGGCAAGGGCTTTGGAGAAAAGTTTTGGTTGGCCATGGCGGCCATTTGCGAGGACTTGCGCGACCACTGAGCCTGCACCGGCTGACTGGCCCCATATTGTTACGTTGTGAGGGTTGCCACCGAAATGGTGAATGTGTTTCTTGACCCATTTCAAGACGTATTGCTGGTCCAATAACCCCGGGTTTAGATCTGAGGTGGGTGAGTCTTTGATTGCCTTGCCTGGTAGGAAGCCGAAGGCATTGACGCGGTAGTTGGAGTAGATAACGACGTAGTCGTTAATATTGCTGACATTGAGCACCGGGAATGACGATGGCGGCATGGTGAATGCCGCGCTGCCTTGGATGAACGCTCCGCCGTAGAATACGACTAGCACTGGTCTGCTAGTATCCTTCGTTAAGCCCCACGGCCGTGAGAATAGACCCAGGTAGAGACAGTCTTCGGTGCCGTTGACCGTGCGCTGGGGGCACATGTCGAAGTCCTGGTTTGTGTCATAGAGGTTTTCTGTGATCTTTAGTGGTGGCTGAGGCGCACGAAAGCGGTTCTCCCCTGTTGGTGGTGCAGCGAATGGGATCTTGCGAAAATATGAAAGGTTGTAGGTACTGTCATATTGACCTTGGAAGGATCCGTAGTCGAGGGAAACTAGAGGGTTGTCCCATGCAGTGCTGCTAGTAACCCCGAAGCCGAGGACAAGGGTGGCGATGAGATTTGAGAACCTCATCTTCGGGTTTCGGCTGTTTTCGCTTTAGAGTTGATGTTCCATTCATCTGCTGTGTTCAGCCCGGCAGTCGCTAGGCAGGCCATATATAGCCTTTCCGTGCGCAATGAGAAACCATCACTCCATTTGACGAGAGAAATGGCATTCGGTAAAGGAAACCCCGAGCTTCCCTATTGGGCTCTCCACCAATTTGGCCGTTGCCAAGCAGACACTTTTGGGTTTGGCTACGAGAGCAGCTTATTGGTGCAGTTATTGTTGATGTCCGGGGGAAAATGCGGGGAGTTTTGCAGAGGATGTCAATTCGGATTTGATCACCCCGACAGATCGTTGATCATATAGTAAGAACCATAGTCAGCTGGCAAATCACCAGGGCACCTATTTATAATTATATTCAACATGTTCACAACTAGTGTGTCAGAAAGTAGCCGCCAAGGGAGTCCCGGTAGGGACAAGCCCAAAGTAAACACTGTCGCCTCCAGATTCCAACCCTGAAAATGCTGCATTGCATGAAATCAAAACTCCAGAACCAAATTCCATGCAATATAATGCCAGTTAACCAAGTATTGTCACAAATGTCCAGTCTCCTAAACCAAAACTCCATCCTCACCCGTCTTGTCTCGTAGATCAAACATGGCTCCAAGGCTCCAGGGCTGTACTGTTTACATAGTCATACGAAATTCTCTAGTGCGACGCCGAGTTGCCCGAGCATCACGGCGAGACTCAGTCACATCACTGGTCTCCGTTTCTGGTGTGTTTGTGTCAGAGAGCTCGGGGTGGGGGTGATCCCAAAACTAACACCGCGGTCTCGGCGGCAGATACGTGATTGTGCGTCGGGGGATAAAAACCGATGGATGGTGCGATGATCCATTACTCGCTCTTCGCCATCCGGGCCTTTGTCCGTTGATGGCCACTGAAATCCGTACAGCTTGGAATGGCGTTCGCAGCGCGGGCATTCACGCCGCGTAAGGTACGAGTTTGACTGGAGGAACCACGTATCACAAGTCTGGCACTCCACCCAGCGGTCGTACTTCTGGGCCAGCAATCGTGGTGTCTTGGTATAGTCTCCAGGAACTCGGGCAACTTGTGACTCGGTCTCGACGGAGTCTACAATGAATCGCCGCTTGGTGCGAGGCTTTCGCTTTTTGGGCTTATCCACAACGGTATCGTCGTCTAATTTGGTGGAATTTGATAAGTCTGACAATCCTTCTTCGGGTTCAATGTCCACGGGGTGAGTGGTGATGGGCTGACCTTCAGGAGAGACATCAGGATGATCCTTACCGTTGAGTGCTTTCGACTCAGACGGTTCCAACGTAGTGTCTTCCGTCTTGATCTGGGTTTCAATTTCATCCTCAGTTGTGGGGGTAGTTGACGTCGACAACCGGTGGGATTGATCGGCGGCGGAGTTTAGAGATTCGCAGTCGGTGGGGATAGTAGAATTAGTGCCATTTGTCCCATTTAGATCGCCTTGTGGAGCCATTCTTGGTTGCCCTGCCCCTGTGGCAACTGGAAGTGGGGTCTGTGAATCAGCTGGCGATGCCACTTCGGTTCGCTCTGTGATCTCTTTCTTCAGCTCAGACACCTGGGGTGCATTTTCCGCCAGAAGAGCTGTGGGAATCAGTACAGTGTCCTGGATAGGGGTGCTGTCCAATCCGCGCGTTGGAGCTGATGCTGATTCCCCAGCAAGTTCAGAAACTGAGATCCCTTCTCGCAGCTTAGAAACTTGTCGTTGGAACTTTGCACGTTTGCGAGGAGTATAGCAAGACAATGTAGAGGGGCTGTCGGATTCCTCCACGTCCGAGCTGCGTCTACGTTTCCTGCGCATATTGCTATTTTCAGCCGGTGTATCTTCAGTAGGTGTAGCTTCAGACGCGGGACTGGACTCTTTGCTGTTCGTCTCTGTGTCAACATGCGACGACCAGCCATTCCGTACAGCAATCTCGCAAGTATGACATAAACACTCGCAGTTGTCAATACCAAAGTAATCCTCTCCGTAGGAAACGGTGATCTCTTCTCCTTCGTGAATGTCGCGCATGGCTAGGACAGACATGCCCTCGTTGCCCCTAGTTGTCAAGCTGCCATTGGCATCGCAGTCATGATTGGCAAATCGAGCAGGACCCAGGAAAAATGACGGGGCTTTGCGACGACTTGACATCACGATGCTGAAGTCTTTGCGGGTCAAGCCGAGATCCAGCTCTTCTTCATGTGTCATAGACACAAGCGTTCCGCTCAGGTGTTTGATCTCCTCGCCCTTTTTTATAAACCTGCGAGCACAGATCGCAGCCTCATGTTGCGTGATGATGTATCGATTGGTCGTGGTGACCTCAAACGGACAGTCTGGAAGATACATCTGAATGTACTTGCGGAGGTGTCGACGGAACCACTCCTTCTCTCGAGGGCTCCGGAGGTTTGTCATGTATTTCTTTAAGCCTGGTATCTCAAGCAACTTGCGTTCGGCCTTTGGGATGTCCTTGTCCACAATAACATCGTGGAGGAGAATGCGCCCAATATCGTCATCGTGGATTCCGCGGGCAGGGCTGCACTTGGTGCGGTTCTTGCGGGTAGTGGTCCAAAAATAAGCCTGTCAGGAGTAATTGTCAGTGGACAGATCTCTATATTAAATTGCAGGCAAAGAACGTACGTGATCCACTAGCGCATCGGTTGCGACATCGTCATAGCTGGCCAGTTTAGCCAGGGTCAAGCGCTCGCGACGTTCGGCGGCGGGCGAGCTCTTTCGCGCTCTCTTTGGAGGCATGATGGACGTAACAAGAAGCTGAAGACCGCTAGAGATCGGAGCGGGAGAGAAGAGGTGGCCTCATAGAATGCAGAGCGGGTGCAAAGGGAGTTGGGGGAGCAGTGGAGGGCGGAGGTCCGAGGGATGGGGGTCGAAAAATGATTCGAAGCGCAAGACAAGAATTAAAATGAGTGACCGGCAACCAACTCAAGGAACATTGTCAAGTAATTGTCACCATTGAGGCTGTTCCAAGGAGAAAGGCCTCCTGCGCAGATGTTTTTAGGGGCGGAACGGACACTCGGGAGTGCCAGCTGAGACCTTGCCGTCCTCTACTTTTACTCGTCCGCCTTTCCCTTGACGTGTTGGTTTTGCTCTACTAACAATTGTTAATAACTGTTCGATATGAGGTGATTGATTATTGTTAGTATCCTACTTTTGGCCCCGTATAGGTTTGTTTTGACTTCATTTTACGCGCCCAGCTCGCATACAACGATATGCACCGTGCGTCAAGCCATCCAATCCTCCTCCCATGCTGTATCACCGCAATTACACCCAATCAAAATGAAGTGATCGTTCTTTTTCTGTCTTCCGCGTAAAATATTTATTGTATATCATCCCTCAATGGGTATTTTCTGTGGAATATCAGCAGCCAATGAACTGCTGGAGAAATCTGATGGATCCAAGTATGAACATCGGATGCTCGCCTTCGTGGGCCTTTCCAGGATTAACTCAGGGGTTTTCGAGCTTGATCTTGTTCTACGTATGACTTGGGAGGATATAAAAGCCAATCTACTTTGATAAGTGGGAAAATAAGAGAAAAAAAAAACCAGGACTTTATAGAACTAAACCCGGGGTGTCTTTGAACTATATATTTAGTTGATGCCGCATGGATCGAGTCAGCAAAAGTCAACATAGGGTGTCATCTAGGTACCAGTGTAGTCAGGAAAGATAGACACCCCTCTGCAATTAGCAGAGAAATTTAATTGAGAATAATGAACACAGAGAACATATCAGGGTATCTTATGAACAAGCAGCCCTTCTCATGCTTGCTTAAAACATACCATGGCTGGTATGGTTGATTGAATAAAAGGCAGCTTTTTATAATCACAGAACTAGACCAACCTAGTACTTGCAATAATTGAATAATAACACGAAACCCATTCCCAAAAATGCAACTTGAAGTCCTATTAGACATTGTATAGAACGCATATAGGCCCGGATAAACCTACTCTCCGGGGAAACCTCCCTCCGGCCGCAAGAACAAATTGCGGACAAGCATTATCTCCAGATCAAGTACCAGAACACAATGATTCAATTAAAGGTGCGCAGGTGACGCCCGTTACTGTATCGGAAAATACTGACCCCTGTTCCGCCAGACGCTATTAAATTGCATCGACAACTCCGGCGCCTCGATCGTCGAGTGCGTGAACGTCCTGAAGAAGAAGCGGCCCGCGACAATCGGTCAGTCTCCACGATACCTGAACCCAGCATACAGCACCGCAAGAAGAAATTGGGAATCCAAGCTAACATCGTGATTGGGTATCTAGGTGACCGGATAGTCGTCGTCGTCCAGAAGCAGCGATCTGCAGGCTCCGAAGCCACCACCGCCGCTGCGCTCGCCAGCAAGGTCCGCCGAGGTGATATCCGTCATGCCGTTGTTGTTCGCGTGAAGAAGGAGTTGCAGCGGCCTGATGGGTCCCTTGTCCGGTTTGGTGATAATGCTTGTGTATTGGTCAACAAGTCCGGAGATCCCATCGGGACTAGAATGAACGGTAAGTGCTCTCGGGGAGTCTGAGATTACCGCTGTCTCCACGTTTTTCGATACTGATACCTCAACAGGTGTGGTGGGACAAGAGCTACGGAACAAGAAGTGGTCCAAGATCTTGTCATTGGCGCCAATCCATGTTTAATATTTCAAGTTTCTACATTCGTTGGAGAGCGCTCTTTGTTTCTTTAATTGGGTTTCAAATCCATATGTATTCTTAGTTGATAGCATCAGTTTCACCCCGTTCCCGAAATCTCCACGCATCTTCCCCGTTCCTGCTCCGAAATATTCGCCAAACTCCGATGATGTCGCAAAAAACAAAACAATAATTCAAGGGTATCAGAAATTGGAGACCGCATTGCAGACAGGCAGAGATCACACGTAGACTTGGCCGCACGCGCAACAGACGTAGTAGAGTTTCTGAGTAATAAAAGCAAGTGTCAGCGTATGAGTTGTATTAGAGGGTCAGGATCCATCAAAGGATCAGTTCTCACCATGCCGGTTTCGGCAGATCGTTGTTGTGATTGGAAAAAGACGGCTTCGGTTTCGCCGCAGCTTGGACAGAGCTTGTTGGCCCGTGGGAGCTGCAAGTCACAGGGGGGTTAGCCTATGGATGCTCAAGAAGTTATAGAGCTGGGGTAGACGCCCGGGGCTCAACTTCAGAGGACTCCAGGCTGTCACCCACAGGCGGCGCAACCTCGGAGAGATCCTCGTCCGGGGTAGGGTCGCAAATAGAACAAGTGACAATATCACCGCATAGAGTACAAAAACCAGGAGCACAAACCGTAGGGTCAGACGTCACATCCTGGGTGACACCGGCAGTATCACCAACTTGGCTATGGAGATGGTTTTGGTAAACACAGTGAGAGGACGCAGGCTCGCCAACATGGCAAGTACGGCAGGTGAACATCAACTGGTTGTTGACACGGTCCTCCTTCGGGTAGAGCAGGTTGGAACTATTGAAAAGTAAGCGAGCTGTCCTCGGGTGGTATGGGTCGCAGCCTCGATCAATTTAAGCCGGGGCACTTGGAGAGAGACTTACCATTCACGGCAGAACTTAAAGTGAATTTGATCCGATGGCTTGGTGTCGCCACCAGCGGTGGAAGAAGGGCTGGCGGACATGCTGCGAAGATGGGTAAATGCGCTGTATAAAGATACTAAGCGCAAAGTAATCTCGGGAAAAATCGTGGACACGGAGACAGTGGCTTGAAGATGGGAGAAACAACCATTTAATTGCCTCCATATTGATGGCCGGAGATCGAAGAAACGAAGGCACGTGATTCCGAGAAAAATCACGTGGGATATATCGTCGGCCCGGGAATTGGCCGGAGGAGGCTAAAGCTTGGACTGTGTTTGTATGGTTTGCAGTTGTTCACCCCGCAGTTTCCCGTTCACCATACAACGGTTGCTACTGAGATCAATCTATCGTTTACCTTGGAAACTTCCGTTGGAGTATTATTGATCTGTACATTATTATTTACACAGAAATTCTCAAAATCTTTAGATCTGATTTTGGAAACATGGTGGGATCGAATCGTCTTTTCAGAAAGTTTGCATAGCTGACTCTTTCAAGGCCGACACAGGTCTTCCCGCCGGTTGGGAAGTTCGCCATTCCAACTCTAAGAATCTCCCATACTATTTCAACCCTTCTACAAAAGAGTCTCGCTGGGAGCCACCTGCGGAAACCGATACCGATAAGCTGAAAGTATACATGGCGCAAAACCACACCCCGGCTGCTCGCCCGGACCCCTCTGGCGAGGGCGAGGGCAAGATCCGCTGCAGTCACTTGCTCGTCAAGCATCGCGATAGTCGCCGTCCCAGCAGCTGGAGGGAGGCTGATATTACTCGCACGAAGGAGGAGGCGATTGAGATTCTTAAGGGTCATGAACAGCGCATTCAATCTGGAGAAACCACCCTTGGCGACCTGGCAGTCGCTGAGTCCGACTGCAGCAGTGCCCGGAAGAAGGGCGATTTGTGAGTTTTCCTAAGTAATTTACGTGCCAGATGTCTCTCTAACTCCTGGAAGGGGCTTCTTTGGTCGCGGCGAAATGCAGAAGGAGTTTGAAGATGCCGCTTTTGGCTTACAGCCTGGCCAAGTCAGCAGCGTTATTGAGACAGCATCCGGAATTCACCTCATTGAACGGTAAGTTTAATTCTGGAAATGAAGTGAAAAATGGCTAATCTCGGATCTCGCTCTCTAGTGTCCAATAATCGCATGCTCCCATGTCTTGGTCAATTCAGCTGCGAAAAATTTTGATCGCAATGCTTTGCAACCCCTGGTCTCACTTCTTGGAATAATCTTCAAAAGAAATAAGCTACAATGAATGAAATGCCATCTTTTCTCTTCTGGTTGATGAATGTCTTGTGTCTTGTCCCGGGCAGGACCAATCGAGTAGCGGAATCTGCGACAGCCTTTCGCCCGCCATAGAAAGAGCCATTATACCTAGGTATATCTTTTGAAGATGAAGTCTCGGAATGCCCAGGCTTTTTGAATGAAGGTTTGGATATATATCACAGGATTTGAAGTCTTTTTGGATTCAACAGAATGGACCTCGAGGATATATGGCTGATATCATAGTTAACCCCCAACTCTAAAATAGACTCTCCAGGCTAACAATAACGCGTTTAGGCTTAGTAGGTAGTTTAATCGCCGGAAGGTTCCATTGGAAAATGTGAATCGAGAACTAAAATAAGCAAGATCACAGGTCGAGGTCAAAATAAGGATGTCAAAGGGCATTGAGCGCACGCAAAACACTGCTCTTACAGACGAGACACCCCAGATCCTCTGCTTTTCTTCTACCATCTTTCCTCTCACTTTCTCTTTCCCACGTCTCTCTACCACTTCCTTCCTCACTCTGTCTTCCCATACACCAACTATGAGCACCGTCACCCTTAATCTCCGCCAGAAACGGTCCATGATGCGCCTTCTTAATCAAGGCCGCTCGATTCACGACTACAACTTCGACCAAACCGCCTTCGTCATCCCCCAGTGGATCTTAGCGCCCCCCCGAGGTGCGCAATGCACTGAACACCCTCCAGTACAGAGCCATGGTAGCCGTCTACGGCATGAAGAACCTCATGATCGTCCGCGACCACCGCTACTTCGAGCTATGTCCAAAGAACACGGGCTCCATTGTCTACCAGCTCCACCAATCCTCCATGCGTCGTCTCCTCGAATGGAAAGAGGATTGGAACTTCGCCGACCCGACCCTTGCAGGCGCCGCCAAAATCCCCCGTGACGCCCTGCATTTCTGCGTCGACTCAATCGCCTACGGAAAGTTTACCTACGACTACACCAACAAGATCCACGGCTTTATGTCTGGTCCTTTCCAGAACTGGCGCCAGCTTCGTATGGAGATCGGGCACTTGGCTTTTCGTCTCATGAGCCATAAGCCGCACGAGTACAACGAGTGGCGTGTCTGGTGGGAGGGCAAGTTTGCTGATGACATGTGGAAATGGGAGGTTTGCCTTGAGGGCCTGATCCTGCCTACCTGGGAGGAGATCATCGATGACGTTTACCTCATGATCCACGATCGAGTTGAGGATGCCCAAGACCTGGCCAACACATTCTACATCAGCAACCCGGCAGTGGCTTCGAAGACTTAGCTTAGCTCTGACTACCTGGGCTTTGGCTTTCCGCAGTTACGATTCAATGGATATGACAGCAATTACGACGAACATGTGACTTGGGATTTTGATATGGTTTCGGCGCTGGTACAGAGCCGCCTGGTGGGAATACGGGCACTGGAGATAACCAGGAGTTTTTGAGGTTGATTGTGATGTCTTTCATTCTGAAATGGAGCAATTGCAGAACATGTAAATGTACAATGGGTTGTAACAGTCAAGGGCGAATACACATCTAGCTAACTAAATAGCGATTTGACCCAAATGAACTATGGCGAACCTGGTTCCACAACACACTTGCTTCCTGGCCTTCTACCACTTGTGACCATTATGAGAAGCTACTCAGACCATAAGTACCTAATTATCTGATATCTAATCGCCCAATGAAAGAAAAGTAAAACATTGATTTGCCTGTCAATGGTCACGTGTGTGTTCGAACCCTATCGATCGTACCAGTCCTGTAGGAGAACAAAGAGAGCTAGCTATGTATGTACCTTGTCATTGTTTATTTTCTGCAAAAAGTACAAGGAAACGGAACTAGACAAAGAAAACCAAACTAAGAAACACCAGGGAAAGTCAGAGAGCAATCAAGCGCGCAGTAAGCACATCGTCTTTGTCCAATTTGGAACTGTCTTAGTTGACTTGTCCATCAAAGCTTTCTTCACTATGTATAGCTCCGAATAAAACTGGCAATTGAAACTATAAGATACACGGTCTCTCTTCTGTACTCACTCCTAAGCCTTATCAACCACCAAGGTCCAACCCAACGGAATCCAACATTCTCCATCCTTCCAGATGTGCATCTACTGGACATGCAAGTATACACTGTGCGGCTGTATATGGGACATGGACCCATCAAAATGCCAAGACAAGCGACTCTGCTGGGGTCCAAGAATGATAACACTCGAATCCCACACAGCGACATGCGCAGACTGCTGGGCGAGAGGGGATAAGCGGGTTTACGGACAACCAACATGTGACAAAGCTGACAGAGACGGGGAAGCACCCGACATGGCGACATTGGATTGCGAACTCAACGCAGCTGAGAGTGATAATATTTCCGACGATGTCGAGGACTACTTCTCAGCTGAAGAGTCCCTGTCGCCATCCACATATTCGCGTCCTGCGACCCCTCAACTATACTACGAGGTACATCCGCCGTGGTGTCCTGTATCTGAGGATAACGATTTCGATCTGACCAGGGCCTGTGATCCCGTGGATCTTGCGTCGGTGGGGAGGGACTATCGAGCAAGGCGCCACAAGACGACCACATTGGAGGACTTGTCGGATGGTGCGGATTCCTTTGTTTCTTGTGAAGAGTATGTCGATGAAGATACTCCCGACGAGGAAGGTTTCAGCTCTGGGAATGAAGAAGATGATCTTTACTATAGTATTGTTGGAACCCCTGGTAGGCCTAAAGGCCTGATCAAAAGCTTGGAGGATCGATCATTACTGTTCTATGGCTCAGCTCAGGAGTACTATCCAACAGGAGAGCAGGATAATATGAGTGGCGGACTACAAGATGTCGTTTAAAGTGTTAGTATGTTGTAGATTGCACCATGGTTTCCGACTTTTCGTTTAGTGAAATGATTTTCGCTTATTTCAGAATCATTTCAGGGCCAGCATCTGGTTATTGCGTAGATGGGAACAGGATGAAGCCCTGGAGATGTGTGGACTCATGAAAGGAGCAATCATTTGAGACCACCTAAATTAACTAGGAGGAATGGAGATTTAGACAACTATTAATGATTTTATAACATTTATCTCGATGTAGCTTAGGACAGCCCAAGGCTCAAGATTTGAAAGTTCGAAATTCAAAATGTGGCTCATCTTACGAGCCTCGTGGATTGATGCGTAATGACATACATGTGAGAAACCAGATCCTCCGACAACATGCAGAGCTAGATGGTTCACAGGCTAGTGTTCAGTCGTTCCAAACGTGAGGTAATTGCCTCAATAACGGCAGACCTGGAAGATGGTTAGTCATCGGTGCATTCATAGGTAAATGAAGGAATACACTCACTCTCGTTCGACCATCCTCATCGCATCTGCAACCTTGGCCCGTTGCAGTCGTTGGGGCACCTTAGGCTGGCCCCCAGGAGAGGACGGAGTCCCAATTTCTGGAGAAGGCATTTTGCCCGTGACAGACTTGGTTTGGGCCATAAGGTCCCGGGCAAGGCGTTTGACCTAGATAATATGTGAGTATTTCTAACTGAGGCGAATGCAAGAGAGATAAAACTTACAGTCTCCAACCGTGAGATCAATGGTTGATCCTCCTCTTGGTCTTCAACCTGCTGTAAGGATGCAGACAATGTCTTAACCTCGGTTATCCAGGCCTTCTCCCGTTCACTCAGAGGGCGACCTCCAGAATTCAGGACCTTAGTGCGCAATGCCTCATATCGTCGGTTGAGTTCACTTTGCTTATCCTGGGCGGCTTGCAATCTCTTATCCAGTGCCTCTCCATTCCGGACTCCCTCCTTGCGATTCCCATCTTCCCCAATCTCACTCGTGACACCCTTGACACGCTCTGCAACATCTGCAAGCTGCTTCAATTGGTCCTGCATCTCGCCCTGCAGCCGCTCACAGCGGCGGAATAAATCCGAAGCAGCTCGCTCAAGAGCATTTGTATGAGCAGATAGCACGCGATGCGCAGTGGCAACAAGGTCCAATGTCGCGGGAGACAAGCGCACTTGCTCCTTGAGCGTGTGGCGTTGCCGGTGTGGGACGTGTTTCTCGACGAAAGAATCCAACGGAGAGTTGGCGTAGAAGATGGCAGGAACTTGATATGGGGCCCGGCCCGGGGGCAAAACAGGCAAGCCTGGCGCTGGCGCCCTGGGCTCGTACAGCGATTTGTCCAGCGCCACGGATAGAGAATCTTCTGGCGCATCCATTACAACTGCGTAAGGGTTAGATGGATGGTAGGTGAGGAGCAAGTAGCCAAGGTCGAAGTCATGGAAAACAAGAGACGCGGCAAGATGTTCATTTTGCGCAGTAATATCGGCATCTGAAACCTGCAAAATTCTCTCTCGGTTGGTCACGTTCCCGTCACAGAGAACCTGGAGACGGAAGGCGGAACCTGCGGTGTCTTCGGTTTGCAATTCAGCCTCCAGTCTCTGTACCCAACCCGATAGAGATAGGAAAACCACGTTGGTGGCACTTGTGACAAAGAACGAGTATCGAGAATGGACATCTTTAGTGAAAGTAGGCCATGTAGTTGTTTCCTCTCCATCCTTGATTGTATCTAGGGATTCGACCAAGACCAATTCAGTGGGCTCTGAAATAGGAGTTCGGAACGCGTTCTTTTTAGCTTTGGGTAGCCATTGTCCTTCAACGCCATCGAGCTCCAGACAGATGTGAACTCGGCCATTCCCGCTAGTAAGAGAGAGAACTGTGGCCGAAAGCTTCTCTTGGTCTCCGGTTTCCACAGCTAATTCTTCTTCCTCACCCATCATGAGATCCTCGACGTTTAGACTGGCAGCAATGACAAGGAGATCACAGAGATCCAAATCATCGAGTTCATCACCACTGTCAAAGCGGAAGGGCCCTTGTAATCTTGGAATGGCGCTAGGATTGGCCGGGCGAGTGAACACATCCGCGCCTTGGATTGTTTCTGACCCAGAAGGTGTATCCAGGGGCTCTTGTTCATCTAGCTCGGAAAGCCAGTCGTACTGTTGCCGGCAGGCAATCAGTTCCTCCTCCGACTCCTCAGGTTCCTGTTCCAGAGCACCAAGTTTTGGAATAATCGCCGCAGAAAGAGACGGAATGGTCGTAGAAGGGGCTTGCCACTTAGAAGGCAAGAGAGGACAAAGCGCATAAAGATCACCGGGTCTCATGGCTACCCATAGGGTCATAGGCGCCCATGCATCTTCTCTCTCGTTCCCACTACCAGCGAAACAGGCGGATGCAACCTCCATGTCAATGACATCAGCAGAGAATCCCTTGCTTTTGCCAAATCCAGAAGGCGCAAAGTCCTGGTCAGATGAGGTCCCATCGACGAGCTTCTTCAGATCGATCGCCAGGGTGGGCTGGTCGAAGGACCAGTGGTTATTCCGGTCCAACTCCCACACACGCACCGCAGCGTCAGCTGTGATTGTAACAATGCAACCCCCTAGATTGGTGTACAATCCCAGTGGATGCCATAGCGCGGAGACCACCGGAGCCTCGGGAATAACATGGGTCGTCGGTCCTAACTGATATGTCTTCAGCCGGATAGAGTCGGAGTCGGAGGACGAAAGGTGCGAAGAATCGGGCAAGACAGAGATGTGAACAGTGTGTTCAGTGACGATGGCAAGGAAGGCGCCGTTCGGAGAGGGGATGATCTGCTTGATCAGTCCGTACACAGGCACTGCTAAAACCTGCAGAAATGTTAGTCGCAATGGAATTCAACCCGAATTTAGTTCCCTTAGGTGTATTAAGGTGTTCATACTCTGTAGGGAGAAAGCTGAGTGTTGTCGGTTTGCTCTTCAGTTTGACTAGCAGATCCCTTCTTCTGCTTAATCTCTTGCTGCCATTGGTCTTTGAGTCGGGCAAGGTTTGACCACCGTATCTCATTGTCAACAACAGCGAACACCTCATTCCCCCTCTTAGCAATCTTTCGCGTGGCTCCACTTCTCACGGGCTTGCGACCAGTTTGCAGGTCCTCCGCTCGACTTTGGGCTGAACTGCTGGACAGGAACTTTGCGCCAGGCGAGGGCCGGCACAGCCAGGCAGGCGCATAACTGTTGACCTTTGGCATTAAGGAAATTTTGTAAATTGAATTGTATGATTGGAACGTGTTAAGACTCTCAGACCATCCTGGGGCGGCCAGAAATAGTAGACGAGTAGCGTGGGTGGAAAAAACAAAGTTGATGCAAGGCAAAGTTGTTGATGCGGAGTGGAATTCTTGGGTGCCAAGATCTTTCGAGCTCCGAGCTGCTCTGCTTTCTCCAACTACCTTCCGTCAACTACGCACTCCAGTTCGCCCTTCGTCCCAATTCACTATGAGTTTACTGGCTAGAAATACAGTCGACCGACTGGATCGGCCGAGCGCCTACTATGTCAGCAAGGTGAGTACTCACCCTGGACTGGACTGCCCTTTACCAAGCTGTGTCGAAACCAGTCCGGATGGGCTATAAAGGCTGAACAACTGTACACAGAACAAGCGACGCAGATTCAACGATCGCGATGAAGACGAACCGCAGCAAGAGGAGAAACCTGATGAAAAATTGAAGAACGCGACAACCCTCTACGTGGGAAATCTGTATGCAAGCATGCAATAACCTAGACAGACACAATTCCCTTTACTGACCAACCCAAGTTCCTTCTATACCACCGAGGAACAAATCCATGAACTCTTCGCCAAGTGAGAATGCGCCTTCGGTTTCCTTTGAATTATGATTAACCTGGAATTTCAGGTGCGGCGAGATCAAGCGACTTGTAATGGGCCTCGACCGATTCAACAAAACACCCTGCGGCTTTTGCTTCGTCGAGTATTATACCCACCAGGATGCACTGGATTGCTTGAAATATATTGGAGGAACCAAGTTGGATGAGCGGATCATTCGGACAGACCTTGACCCTGGGTTTGAGGAAGGACGGCAGTTCGGGTATGTGGTCTTCACCAATGGCGGCTACGGACTACTAATAACTGACTTTCTCTGCAGACGAGGCAAATCGGGCGGTCAAGTGCGTGATGAATACCGCGAAGAATATGATCCGGGCCGTGGTGGATATGGCCGCGCCTACGATGAGCAGCGCCAGCGCGAGGAGGATGAATACGGCGCCGGAAGGTAGGTCAGGACGTAATGGAAAAAGTACTGGCTTGGCAAAGCAATGGCGTTACTTCATGGGAGGGTGAATCCAATTAGCAGAAACAGGAAATGTCTATTCACCAAATACCCTATTTACAACTTTCTTTTCCCCCACCACCTTCTAATGCTAGTGAATTATTGCTTTAACTTCTCCCGTCTCAGCACTGCTGCTTGAACTTCGCGCAGCCACCAAGCGTGGATTCTTGCGTCGCCTGTCAGCTCCGGGTGGAAGCTGGTGCCGAATACATTGCCCTGTCGCACTGCAACAATGTCGCCAACTTCCTGGTCTGGATTGACGTCCCGACCCTCCGTCGCGTATTGAGCTGCCGGTCCCACTAATGTCGCTAGTACCTCAACATGCTCTGCTGTAGCTGCTTGCGCCACTGAGTCCCGTGCTTCCCTGGACGGTGCCACGACAACATCTTCCTTTTGAATCTCTTCTGTTTGAACGCCCTCATGGTGGGGAAGAATCTTTTCCACAATAGGGGCGCGAATGAATACTGCTGGGAAGGGAGGCGCGTCCTGACCCAAGAAGGGCAGATCCAACGGGCCTTGGAAGCTTTCTGTCTGTCGACCGAAGTGGTTTCGGTTCACTCGCACATCAAGACCACCGATAAGCTCTTGCCCGCCCTTCTTTGTCTTGTTGGCAGACTCGGCAAGCAAAATGAGCCCGGCGCATGTACCCCACGTTGGCTTGCGATCCACTCTGCATAACCCACGTATTAGATCGAGTTGATATGGACGGACCAGATTCACTTACTTTACGAATTCTCGCAGTGGCTCGAGAAGATTTGACCTTGCTGCGACTAGAGACATGGTGGTACTCTCGCCTCCAGGCAAGACCAGGCCGTCGCATGTTGCCAGCTCTTGTGGCGTCCGTACTTCAATGAAGTGCCATTCCGACGGCTGCGCTTGCTCAGCGGCCTTTTTCAAAAGTTGCACATGCTCAAAGAATGCACCCTGTAGGGCCAGGACTCCAACAGTAATAGTCATTGCCTCTAAAGATCGGAATTGAGAACTCCGCGGTCGGATTCTTCTTGATATTGATGACTCTTTTTAGAGCACGTGACTTTGACTTTCCGGCGGGGAACATATCAGCACGTGGTGGTCTCTTATCTCCATCTTTAATTCCACGCGGCATCAAGATGTCGTGAGAGCTATCGGACTATTCCAATTTACTTTGAAAACAGACTGTATAACCGAGTCATGATAGTATAGAAAACTAGATTCACCTACACAAAGAGTATTCAGGTAGGTCCTATACCTGTTTCCAATGTTTCTCCCTTCTTGCTGGATCAGCTTTATAATATCTATGAATGGTATCTTGGATAGTCGTAGTCATATTGCGCTTGCTATTGCAATGTCTCTTGGCTACATCCTATTCATGGTATCATGTACAGGGCCTGTTCCTCGTTTTCCGGCCTATTGATGTCTGTTGATGCAGGTAGTTATCGATACCTCTCAATATGGTTATATTAGTTCCACGCACCAGTCATCCCTGGATACGCCATCGCCTTATCGACACGTGCTTATAGATAAGGACTCCGATAAGGCGCCAATATGGCTTCTATCCAGGTGGGATGCGGAGCACCTAAGGGGCGAGTATACGAGATAACAATGCAATGGTAGATCCCGGTGTGTCTGGAATTGTGAGTAGCATATAGCGTCCAGAAATGCACCCACTGACCAATTTCAGACCAAGATGGATACCAATGAGATCAAACAGGACCAGCCCACGTTGGTCCGATGGTACATCGATGTCAGACGTTGGGACGAAAAATACTTTGATCTTCCTTTGCTTGAAACCTTAACACAGTCTGATCAGGCAGCTGTCAAGAAGTACTATCAAGCTTCGGACAAGCGCCTGTCCTTGGCCTCTCAGCTGCTGAAATATTACTATATTCACCAAGCCACTGGCACTCCCTGGAGCAAGATCGAGATCCAGCGTACTCCGATGCCCGAAAATCGACCATTCTACGACTCAAGTCTTGATTTCAACGTTAGCCATCAGGCGGGCCTCACTCTGTTCGCAGGCACGCGTGCCGCAACGGCCCACTCCGTATCCGGTGGACCTCAAACATTGCCTCGCGTGGGAATTGACGTTGCGTGTGTTGACGAACCCTCCCGTCGTCGTGCTAATCGTCCCCCGAAGACACTTGCCGACCTGGCAACTTTCGTGGATGTCTTCAGTGACGTTCTCTCACTCCGTGAGCTTGCGACCATCAAAAACCCATACTCAACTCTTAAATTGGCTCGTGAGCTTGGTCTGAATAGAAGTGACCCAAGCAAAGACAACCAGGAAGTCCTTGCTGCCTACGGCATTCGGCTGTTCTACTCGATTTGGGCTCTCAAGGAGGCTTACTTGAAAATGACCGGAGACGGCCTTCTGGCCTCTTGGATAAAGGATTTGGAATTCACAAACGTTATTCCCCCCGAACCAGTTCAAAGGTTTGAACTTGCTGGTCATCCTCCTGCCACTCCCACTGTGTCCTCAGTCCAAAATTGGGGCCGACCCTACTCCGATGTAAAAATATCCTTGCGTGGCATTCCCGACCATTCTGTGCGCGTCCAGCTCGTCGGCTTCGAGTCCGACTACATTGTTGCCACGGCCGCGTCGGGCCCCAATATCGGATCGGTTCTGCGGCAGGCGGTCGTGAATGACAGCGATCACCACCTGCCCGGGTGTATCAGAGCCCTCGACTCTGAGAATGGACCTCACGTCCGCATTCCCCCACTCGCGCTTCGATCAATCGGCGATCGGGATCCCTGGCGCGTGGACTCGAAAATCAGCGACCCCTGGCTACCCATGCAGGAGGTCGATATTGAAATCGATATCCGGCCCTGTGCCGAGGGCCGTTGCGAGCACCTGCGGGATTTACCAAGCTTCTGAGTTCACTCTTCCTGGGATATGACCAGGCGACCATCCACCCGAGTTACTTGCATATTGCATCTCCTCATCTCATATTCCTTTCTGAGCGAGTTTTTCGGAGCGATAATTACCCTTGAACTTATTTCTGAATTGCTTTATTGCCATTAGCGACAATGAAATGTCTCTTTTCATTCCATCTCTGCGCCTTTTGTTCTGATCACTGTCCTCGTCTCTGAAGTGTAATCCCTCCTGAGTTGTAGTTGATTTCCTGGAACGCTGGGTGAGTGTCGCTCAGATGTTCATCTCCAATAAGCCCCTCAATAAATCTTTACTTACATCGGATCGAAGGTCAATCTTCGAAGATCAAGTGAAAGTTGCTCAGAAAGCACGGGTAAAGAATCCAAGCCTATTTCTATTCTATGGTCTAATGTAAACTAAATATATAGAAGAAAGAACAGCAAGCATCCAACAGTGGGCGGGTCATGACATGCGTTTGCGCTAAGGATATATACGTTTCGAATTGCAAAGAGGGAAGAGGTGAATCAAGAGTGAAATGTGTGTCAAGAGGCAATGTCAATGTCTAGGTCATTGTTGCTCTCATGAGCAGTCACGGATTGTGTCGGATAGGTTCGACATCTGGGGCTCTCAAATTCTATTTCTTGGGTCATGAGCTTGAGAGTAGGTACCGAAGAAGAGGGCAGCGTTATACTGCAGTGAGGGTTAGGGGAAATTCCTTCTTGGTCAATCGTGGCGTTCGGGTTTGCTCTCCGGTCTTATGGGTTTTAATCTGGATGCCCGATATTGCACCCAAGTTAGAGAAGCATATGGTAAGTGCTAAGCGTGGCCCCGGGGAGCAGTGTGGCGAATCGCGAACTGGTTTTGGCACTTAGATTTCAATGGCGCTGGAGACACCGTTGGCGCGAGCACCATCGACCTCGTTCTTATGCGCATGGGACATTGCTGCAAGAGTTTTGAGCATCGAATCCCGCGTCGACTGGGTCAAGCTATCCACATCGCCCGATGTCAAATCCTTAGTCGGGATGGGAGGCAAAACTGTTTCAGAATGGTTAGCCATGCTCTACAGATATCTGGGCAACTTCGGATATGACCCACCCCTGATTTTGATAGTCCCAGCGTTGAATCGCCAGGCACGAGGAGACAGAACGTGCGAATAGTTCTCTGTCACAATCGGCACGATCGGCACACCGGCCTTGACAGCGAGATGGAAAGCACCCTTCTTGAAGGGCAGTAGGGTAGGTTCATCGGAGTAACTCCGGGTGCCCTCGGCGAAAATGAACACGCTCTGGCGGTGATCGCGCATCTCGGCGGCGGCGCCGTCGAAAGCCTTGAGGGCTGTCTCCCGGTTGGCACGGTCAATGAACACAGTCCGGGACAGAGACATGAACCAGCCCAGGAAAGGAACATTCCGCAGTGACTTCTTAGCAGTCACACTGCAGTATGGCGGGAAGACCGAGCCAAGCATCAGCACGTCGAGCTCAGTCTGGTGGTTACCGATGAAGACGGCCGGACGTGTGGAGAGGTATTCTGCGCCTTCAACTACCTCGAACGTGACGCCAGTTGTGAATCGCATTATCCACTTAAAGCTGCGGCCTGTTGCCCACTGTGATATACGGCCATATCCAACTAGCCGCAGGCAGATGGAGACGATCACACCGTACGCGGCACTAACTAAGAGACTGCCATATGAGGCGAGACATCGGGCGGCGAAAGCGGCGCGAGGCACTTTTTGGCCGATTGCGAAGAGGGAGGCCGTCACAACCACGAAAGAGCTAATGCCTGAAACAATGTAAGAGCCGAAAGACATGATGACGGTTGTTGGGCGAGTCAAGAAGAGCTGGATACATGTGGTCAGTATACAGAAATTATACTCTCTCAGATTAAACGTACCTTGTTCACTGGTATGCGGGCAACACCCAGCCCACAAATTGTAAGACGGCGAAGGAATCAGAAAAGTAAAAAGGAGTAACAGATCAAATCCAAGGCTGAGCCATGCATGGCTTGTGGGGAAGGGCAAATCGGAGTAGAAAGGTTGAATCGTTTTTCTGCCCCGAGGCTGACTTACCGCCTGGTAGATGCATATGACAATGTCACCAGGCACTTGCGGTGCGCAGGTGCATTGTAGAATCAAGTGTATTTTAAGAATTCAGCCAATAATGAGAATCACATTCCTCAAAGAATAATGGAATTATGCATGCACCATCCTCATGATGCGTGCCCAGGGAAAATCGTTCAACTAATGTACAGAACACCATCATCATATGCCAGATGTCTAAACCTGGAAAAGAAGAAAACTCCACAGGGATGCTGTGCAAAGAGGCCCTCAAACGCCGAGTTCATAAGAGAAGGGCCCCGTGGGAACCCAAGAGAAAGACCTGAGACATCACAGGCCTATGCTATGTCCTCATCCTCCATATCGTCGTCGTCCAACGACTCCATTGCGTCCTTGATGTATTGTGCAGCCTGTGTGAGATCACGGTCAGAAAAAACTTAGAAAGGGAGGGAAATTTGGAAAAAAATCAAAAAAATTTACTCCAAGACGTACCTTTGGATCCAAGTTCAAGGCCGCCGTGAAATGCTTGATAGCGTTGGCCTTGTCGTGGAGCATTTTGTAAAGCTTCCCAAGAAGGTAATGCACATTTGCTTCATCCGGCGCCATGTCCTTCAGGACCTTCAATTCTGCCAAAGCAAACTTGTATTCGCGTAGCTTCATGAGTACGCGCGCCTTGCGGAACTTGGCTAATACCGAGTGGGGGGGCTAGCGAGGAAGCTCGACCGTAGTGAACCAGCGCATCTTGGGGATTGTTCATTTTTTCCAATACCAGACCAATGCAGCAAATGAGCACGGCATTCGTCGGGTTGATGCTGGCTGCATTACGGAAATGCTGTTCAGCGAAGTCGAGCTTGCCCATTTTGTCATACACAGTCCCCAGTCCGTACCAAGCATTGTAATGTCGGTTGTCCGCGTTGATTCCGTGGCGATAGGCCTCCAACGCCTTGTCATATTCTTCGTTAGCAACATATTCATGTCCCTGTAGCGTGAAAGCATATGCAAATCCAGGATCGAGCATTGTCGCACGCTTGAAGCACTTGAGTGCTTGATCGTGATCCCGTTGATGAGAGAAAGAGTTGCCAATAGCACACCACGCCTGAGGGGATAGGCGATCAGCTTCAAGTAGCTGATGGGCCAAGTAAGCCAGTTCTACATCACTTTTCAGATGCCATAAGACAGTTGAATAGATTTCCATATCCTCGATGCGGGAGGGCGCTAATTTTTGAACCCTGGAAAAGTACTTGGCAGCTTCCGTGTAGCTTGCTTGTTCGAAATAGGTCCGTCCAAGTTGAGACAAAACCCAAGGGGTTTCACGCTGCCCTTGAGAGAGAGAATTGAAAGAGCTGATAGCGTCCGCACACTTGTAACGGCTCAATGCGAAATATCCAGATGCAAGTTTATTGAAGAGACCCAAAAGCCAATCCAAGGCTTCGAGCTCTTTCGTTTTTTCAGCATTTTTAGGCAATGGGGGGGGGCAGTAGAGTGGGATTGCGACAAGCCAGTCCGATTATCTTTACCGTCATTGTCGGGTGTCTCCACGGGTTTCCGATTGCCACTCACGACACGGCCGACAGTGGGCGCACTTCCTGCCCGTCCTTTCGTGGGCCCACCTCTTATCTTCTTCATCTCGCGGCCATCTCTGCCAGTAAGCGTGCCGTTGGAGAGCTTGCTGGTTGTAGGTTTGATCTGGTTGAAGAGTCGAACGCTTCGGCGCTGTGGAGCACCTGGTTCAGTTGGTTGTGACGAAGGAAGGGGATGTGCGACTTGTCCAGAGACTGTGCGTTTTCGGTCGCCGAATCTTGATACAAGAGAGGGATCCCTTTCTACGGGAGCAGTCGGCTGGGTTTCTGGTTCGGTTCGTGTTTTGTGTCGAGGCCTGATGCCTGTTGGACGCATTCGCGGAGGAGGTTGCCCGGTATGGTCAAGGCTCATAGATTGGATTGTACGCGTCTTTCGAGCTGGGGCCAAGGGTGCTTCCCATCCAGCTTCTGGGTCAGTGACGCCATTCGCAATGCGGAAGTCATCAGAGCCACTGCTCTGTGCACCTGGGGTTTCCATTCCGTCGTGGAAGAGCGGCTGTGCCATAGCAGCAAAATTGGCGGAGCTCCCATTCAGCTTTTCCCAAAGAGCAGAGCTCCCAAATGTGGTGTCAGACTCGCCACGCGAGGCAGAGACCATAAAAGGGTCAGATTCAGGATTACCAGGAGGCTGCATGGGGAAGGTCCCTTCTTCATAAGCCAGATTGTCTGGCGCAGTAGCTATTTCCTCCGGCGACGAAGATATTATTGCAAGAAGTTCTGGGCTGAGCTGGAAGATATTTGGGACTCGAATATTGACACCTGATATTGCATTAGAACAACCATGCCCCAAAGGAAAAGAGGCAGGACATACCTGTTTCACAAAGCCCCAGGAATGCATCCCACATGAAGGGGTTCAATTTCAGTGCCTCCACATAGCAGTCAACTGCTTTGGTCAAATCTTTGTGTGCGTGCCAAAGTTTCCCTTGCAAAGAATAAACGGCTGCAGCATCAGGCAGGTGCTGCCGTTGAGTTTCACTATGCTTGTCTGTAACATGGTTAGCGCTTGAACTACAAGTTCAAGGAGAAGTTTGCCGGCGCTTACTCCAGTGGTTCTTGGAGGCCCAGAGAGATTTACTGCGCTCCAGAGCAGTAACACCATCCAAGTATTTTCCCAAGTCCAAACAAGCCTGAGCAAAGACATAAGCACAACCAGCATGCAGACCACGCGAGCCCGAAGCCTGGCTGCATTCGAATGCTGCCTTCACTTCTCCGTTATGTAGATGGCAAAGGGCGAGCAGAAATTGGGCCTCAAAGGATCGCGGTTCATAGGCGTGGAGGCGCGAAGCGAGGAAGAGCGCATTGCGAATTAAGTTATTGTCGAGTTGGTAATAGATGAGGTGCCGTAGCTGGCTGGCAACATGCCCGGTGGACAAGGCCATGGTGAGGGGTCGGCAACGCGGTATGCGACAGCACGAGGCAAGTCGGGGATAGTGTAGTGATTATTGAAAGTCGAGATAATAATGCGATTGTACAGTCGGTTCCTCAGCGTGCTGTAACATCAATGTCCCGCGCCTTTGTAATGTCCTCCAGGACGCGGGGAGGAAACAACGACGCGATCGAGTGGGTTGTTGCAGCGCGAGCGAATGGTCCCATCAACAGCCGCAAGACATGGACAGCAGCAAGTCCGATGCCTTGGTTGAATTTGTCTAGATGCAGGAGCTATCGACTGCTCTCGGTAGGTGTGGAACGAGGAATGTAAACCCAAGCCGGAAATAGTAAGCGGATGAAGGATAGAAAGAAGTTGAAAAGGGAATCCTCTGGTTACGTCATCTGCGGACGCAGGATGAATGTCTCAGAGTGCCAGGAACATTTCCAAAGAAGCGGAGGACTGCAAGACGTGCTCAAGATGGGATGAACGTCAGTCGTTCTTTCTGTTATTTTGGTCCGAAGCGGCCTTTGTCATTTCTGCCGTTTTTGTCGGGCGGTGAGGGTAGTGGAGGGCAACAATCACCGGATGTGCTATAGCTGTCATATGCAGGTCCCCTCTCTTCTTCTTCTTTCTCCACTCAGCCTTGAATCCAGGTCATTTTCTTGTCATTTGAAAAGGGAAAGGCTTGGTAAATTCATCTGGGTCTTGACTTTGGGAAGGATCATCTTCGGCATCAGATTGCAGATCACTTGGTGATCGCATTTAATCATGGCTCAGGTATGTACTGAGCACGCTTTCTTGCTGCGACTAAACTTCAGATTAGCTTGGATGACTGTGATAGTAATGTCTAACTATATCACAGAAAGCAGCCAAATCTCTGGCGACCCGCAATGGTGCCGTCCTCAGCCGTACTCACCTCATCTCTGCTGTATTGCATCTGCTCTTCCTTCTGCTGCACTTTGTCTTCCAGCGGCCACGTTCACTGAAGCCATACCTCTTCCTGGCTGTTCCAACCCTTGCCATTGAATACTATTTGGACCGAATGGGCCGGCCCCGCTACAACGAAGATGGTTCGCTGCGCTCTGCTGGCGAGGATCTTAACGCAACTGGACTGACGGAGTATATGTGGGATGTGCTTTACTGGACCCAGGGATGCATCGTCGCTGTCTGCCTCTTCAATGACCGGGCCTGGTGGCTGTGGGTTGTGATCCCATTATACTCTGTGTACGCTGCCTACACCACGATAATGGGTGTGAAGAAGGGATTTGCCGGCATGGGTGGTGGTGATGCCGGCCAAGAGGGTGATGCCCCAAAGAGCAAGACGCAGCTGAAGAAAGAAAAGAGAGGCCCCACTATGAAGTATAGGTGATCTTGTTGGAGAGGGAAGGATATGTACAAAATCAGTTGATGTAGAATCGGAGCTCCAAAAGCCATTGCCATTCCTACCAGTTGCCATCTAAAGCGCCCTTTGCATTCTATATCTTTATACATTGGAACAGGGAACTTTTCTACTACACTTGATATCAGTTCAAGCTAAGTTTCAAAATTTGCTTTCGTAGATTGCCTAGGTGTCATTTTCTACCGGATCATGATTTCACTTTTCTCTCGTACAAATAACAAGGCTTCCATTAAATCCTGCTTAGGCGAAAGCAATTGCACCCATTCGTCTAGAGTCTTGCTATTAAGTGACCTACTTATTCTCAGCAGCCTCTTCAACATAATGCACTTGTGGGTGATAGCTACCTACATATATCTGCTCGAGTAAGGATTCCAACACCAGACACATTATTCAAAAATCCATTCATTCATTATGTACTGAGCATATATCACTTCAAAACAAGACTCGTATTTCAATCGGGAAGTGGTTAGAGCAAAAAGATAGAAACCGAAAAAAGAAAGCGAAACTGCATGTTGCAGATCATGGGCATATGGCCGTCGTGACAAACTATATGGGGAATAATGCGTCATGAGCCGCGCGTGACATTCCCAAGGCATGTTTTTCGTCCGGAACTGAATGATTGAGTCCGAATCAAAAGAAGAAAAAGAAAGAAATGAGTTGATACACGCTAGATTGAAATCGATCAAAGTTCATCTTTGACTGAAGCTGCCGCACTCTTAATGCTGCTTGTTGTATCTTTAACGTGGGATGCGGCGGTTTCGACTGCCTCAGACACGGCGTTGCTACCTGGGAGGCGGGAGGCTAGATCAGCCAGCTGAGACATGGCGTTTTCTTTGGCTTCAGCGAGACGGACAGCTGCACTCTCCATTGCACTGGGCTCTTCGCCGTAGATAGCAGCGCTGGCTGTGGATTGAATATTCTCAATGGCATCTTTCGCCACATCGATGTAACTAAACTCCTTGCCGTAAACCGCGTTACTGACCTGAGCGGAAGCCGTTAAGTACGCATCAGCTGCGGCATCAGTGGCTTTTTCGTAGGAACCCTTGGGAGTTCCGTAAATGCCAACGCTGGCGGTTTCAACAGCAGCATGGAGTTGGTCATTCGCGTGTTGTATGATGTCCTCTACGCTCGGGGCGTCTGAAATGACAGAAGCAGCGGCGGAGGAGGCAGATCCATAGGCTTCATTGATGTAGCTAGAGGCAGAGGAGGCGGCCGCAGCCGGGTACGGCGTCTCGTATGCGGCTCGCAGCTTGCTCAGCACACTCTCGGTAAATGAAGGCTGCTTGCCCACGATCAGTTCAGAGACAATCTCTTGGACTGCCTCATACCGCGGACGCCCGTTGTTCACAACTTGTTGCAGATACGGCGTTGGCGCACCGTAGATCTGCTCGCTGGCTTTAGAGATGAGACTTTCCCAGTTTTCAGATGCCTGACTAGAAATGGACTCTACAGGGCCCGTGGAAGTCCCATAGATGGCCGAGCTGGCCGAAATGGAAGCTGCAGAGAGAGACGAGGAAGCCGCGGAGACGGCAGCGTTGTATCGGGATGAAGCATCAGCAATGATACTTTGTGATTTGCCGCCATCCGCGGAAGACATGACCGAGCTCGCCGATGCGACGACAGCAGCAAGACTGGCAGAAGCTAACGACGAAGCTTGTTCGTATTGAGACCGAGCTTCCTCGATGATTCCCTTGGAGCCTCCGGTTGGCGCGGGAGTTGGAGCACCATAGACCGCCCCAGATGCCGTAGAGACAAAAGCAGAATAGTGGTCGTGGGCCAACCCGACTGCCTCGTAGTAGCGTCGCTGCGCATCAAGGACGAATGGTTCGAGGTCTCCATGAGGAAGACTGCCTGTTGTCGCTGGTGGTTGTACCCGCGCTAATTGTTCGGATGCTAGGCTGAGTCCCTGGTCTAGCCGGGAAGACGCGATGGACGAAATATGGGCCAGAGGTCCGGCGTTGGATGGCGTCGGGGTAGCATGAACAGCGCGGAGCTTCGATTCCAGCTCATCTGTGGCATATTTTGCAGACCCAGAATAGGCCGACTCTATGGAAGATAGGAGTTGGGCATGAGCAGGAGCACTAGATTCAGCCATTTGGCCAAGAACTTGAGACTTTGCGATCTCGTACAGTACTCTAGCCTGCTCTGCGGAATCAGCAAATGCTGAGCTGGCTTCCCCCATTAAAGATTCGACAACCGGTGTTGGAGTGCCGTATATGACGGACGACGCACTGTGGCAGAAATTCGCATTAGCGAGGATTCGATTTATGCAATTTTAAGACAAGCTGAATATGCTATACTACTTACGCGGCTACGGCGTCGCTATATTTTTCAGAGGCGTCACTGTAAGCCTTCTCTCCGGGACTCAGAGAAGTGCCATGGATAACGGTAGAGGCGGCGGACCAGGCAAGAGAGTACTGTTCACTGGCCAATGATGCTGCCTTCTCACCGACCCCGGGAGTGCTCGATGCACCATAGATAGCTTCGCTAACAGCATTGCTCGCCGCGGCGTAAGTATCGCCCGCGTTGCTCGCCAGACTGTCCATGACATCCTGGCCCTCACCATCTAGGATAGGCGCTTGATGCGAATTTGCATCGGCGGCTGAAACCCCAAAGGCGGGCCTTGTGGAGGGCTGCTCTTCCTCCACAATATCATCATCCATAACAGACTCGTTAGCGCCATCGGAATCTGCTTCAGCATCGACAGCTGCAGAAGGTTCATTGGTGGAAAGGGTTTCCTCATAAGCGTCATCCGACATTGGCGCAGTCACCTCTTCGGACGACTCATCGTTATCAGAATCCACCTTAGCCGCTTCTTCGTCAGATTCTTCGGTCTCCTCCTGGGGCTTGGGCCTCGCCGGCGGGGCTTCAGTGCGAGTTTCGAAATCATCGCTTACTTCGCGAGCAGCGATCTTCCAGATTCCAACTTCCTTCAACCGGACAAGTTCCCGGGCTGCTTGCTCGGCTTCATGCATGCCCTGGTCCAAGACGTCACTCGCCACGGCTCTGGCGTCAGATACGGATTTGTGGTTCATGGCGACATTTCTGATATCGTTGCGCCATTCTTCGAGTTGGGCTTTGAGGGCATGGTACTTTGCCCAGTCCTTGTATGTGACGCCATCCATCCACGCCCAGCGCATGCCAATTTCTTGTAAGCCTAGATCGCGAATGCTGTCGAGAACGTCCAGTGTTGAATTGACAGCAGCAGTGACTCGGCGAATAAGTTCATCCTCGAATGAGATAGACCACTCTCGGAGTGCATGGGCGCGATCTCTCACAGAGATAGCAGAAGTTCGAATTTCCCCAATCAGCAAGTCGCTAGTAGCCTCCTCAATCTCTGGGGCGTCCTCCTCTGGCATTGAACCCGCGAGTTCATTGATACGTTGCTTGATGGAGGAAAGCTGCTCGGCTGAGACTGACTGAAGTGCGGTATAAAGGCTCTGGCCGTGGCTGTTCGCGCTGCTTGCAACTAGGGCGGACACGATCTCCCCAATACGTTCCTCAAGGTCTTCAATACCTTTATCAGCTGCGAGAGCAAACTTTTCCTGCCACCGCTGAAGGTCCGAATCTATCTTCTCGCGAGCTTGCTGCGCTTGCTCGGTAGGAGTTAGAGTGGGCTGTGGAGAAGGCTGGGGCGTAGAGGTTGAAGTCACAGTGGTTGTAGTGTGAATTCGTTCCTGTGACTTGGTGGTCGAGGAGGTAACGGGCTGGACTGTAGAGCTACTAAATATACGGTTAGCAAGATATTGATGGGGAAACCAAAAGGCTATAAGTACCTATCCACATCCTCTAAGACGGCGCGAAGTCGCTTGCCCTCCCTGTAGCTTGCCAACCGCTGGCCAATCTTGACCAGTTGGGGCTCGACTTGCTCGGAATAAAGACCAGTAACGTGAGGCCATAATGAGCTGTTAGCAAAGTAGACCGCGGACGACCAGGTATACTGCGCCCCGGGCAAGACATGGGTTGTCAAAACATCCTGGCCTGTGGAGTAGGCTTTCCCGATGAAAGGTTTGGAACGCGCGTAGAAAGGTACCAGATGGCCCTGATAGACATTGAGCACAGCGGTGTTGACCAATTGATAGTATGGAGAGACAACAGCAACGCTTTGCTGGACATATGGGTCAATCTCGGTCAAGTAGAGCTGGGACACCTTATGTTGAGCGGTTTGTAGTCTTGGCGTGACTTGACGTTGCCATTGCTCAATCCCATAAACCTGAGCTTGTTTCAACGCTGGCGCTCCATACTTTTCATATCCTGATTTGGCAACTTTTGATGCCGGGGTATAGACTCGCTGATTAAACACTTCCACGTATGGCCGGGCTTGATCAACATACGGTCGGGCTTGATCAACATAAGGCGCTGCATAAATATCATAATATGGCGTCACATAAGGTTCCACGTGTGAACGAGCAATCAGGTAAGGCTTGCACACTCGAGGCGATGTCTCTGTGAGGTCCGTGAGGCGGGATGGGCATCTGAGGAACGTTGTCACGAGTGTGTACCAGATACATAGCCTGAGAAGTAAAGAAGTTAGAGGATATGGACTATGTACAAGCATGGCAATGCCATCACTCACCTCACGACAAGCCCGACTGTCCACCGCACGAAGCCCTTCTTCCGTGGCTTTCCAAGATCCGTTTGACCTTTTGCTTTGGGCGTGACATCTGCCACTTGGCCATTCTCTTTCACTACCATCGCAACTGAGGCTGACCCTGTCGAGGCCACGCGACTTGTGAGATTCGAGGTCGGCCGCCGTAATTTGCGAAGGACTTCCCTTCCACACACACTTAGATCAAGTCAACGCAGTAGAATATTATCGCTGCATTGGAAAGAAGCTCACAGCCCGGTTGAATATGTGGCTTTTCGATATCGGCGCTCGAGACTAAACGAATCAAAGCAAATTAGCTGCTGTAGGCGGAATACTCGCGTCGGTCTTGGCGCTAGCAACTTTCACGGGCCGCGGTCAGATACCTAGGCTGGGCCAATTTCAAGCAATTGTTGGTTCTGAGGAAGAAAAGATCGGACGGTTTAGTTTTTTTTTTTAGGTCTGATGAGAAAGGAAACACAGGTGCAACTTTATTACATTAATGGGACAAGGCGATTGCATATGACACAATAATCAAGGGTGTGATTTTAGAGCCCAGTGAGGTCATCCCGTGGCTACCCGTACTGCAGATACAACAAAACCCCACTATCACCGCCTCCGCAAGCAGGTAATGGTGTATTTTAATGTATTGCCAGCACACACCGCTGAGTCAGCGAGTTGGATGGCCCCGGGCAGCTACCTGGGCCACCTGGGCTGAATTGCTTCGTTACAATCAAGCATCAATGATCTACAGGTTGCGTTTGTGAGGTATGATACTCCTATAAAAAGTGTTTAGATTTTATCCTCACTAATCATCCTATTCAGCTCAACTCGGATTGCCCACCAACACAAGCCTTCCGCATGTTTACAACTTTTCCCATTCCCGCTTGACTAGGAACATGGTGAACATCTGATCAACCACCACCGTCAACTTGGCGAGATTCACGAATCATGGAGCCCGCGGACTACCGATTCCGCAGCAATGCGGACGACACCGCGTTTCCCGATCTAATGAACGATCCGGCTTATGACGAAAGGGAAAGGGGATTTGACGACCTGGATACCTGTCGGATATGTCATGGCGAGGCAACGGAAGAGGAACCGCTGTTTTACCCGTGCAAGTGCAGCGGTAGTATCAAATTCGTCCACCAAGTATGCCTCGTTGAATGGTTGTCACACTCACAGAAGAAACACTGTGAGCTCTGCAAAACGCCGTTCCGATTTACGAAACTATACGACCCAAACATGCCTCAGAGCCTTCCCGCACCTCTGTTTGCGAAGCAAGCCCTAATCCAATGCTTCCGGACTTTGGTGACATGGTTGAGATTTATTCTCGTTGCATTTGTCTGGCTAGGATGGCTACCGTGGTCGATGCGCGCCATCTGGAGAGCACTGTTTTGGCTTGCTGATGGCCGGTGGTCTGCCAATGGTACCGTTCGGAACCAAGCCGCACAAACCGCCCAATATGGTTTTGGGCAACTGTCCTCAAACGGCAGTGCTGTAAATACTGCGGTAACTGACTCGATTACTTCGACAATTTCTAATGCTGCCATCTCATCTGCTACTGCTGTACCGTCTGCACGATCGTCAATTCTCAATTTCGCAGCTGGCGAGCCGCTCATGCTCACGCTAATTAAAAAGGTGATACCCACTCTGTTCATGCCTGCATTTACTTCGACCGTTGGGCAAGGCAACGGACAAAACAACGTCACGGCCAGCTCAACCAAACCTCGGTATCCATCATGGCTTTCGGATGTGAAGTTCCTGAACTCGTTGACACCGTATCCAACAATAAACAATATGATCATGGACACATTAGAAGGACAGCTTATCACCCTCCTTGTGGTCGTTGCGTTTATTCTACTCTTCCTCATTCGAGAATGGGTTGTTCAGCAGCAACCTATGGTCAATATCGCGGAAGGAGAACGCGAGGCTGCTCTTCGGTTAATTGCAAATGATAACGATCGGATAAATGATCGATTGAATCAAGGTGGCCCTAGACAACCAGAACCCATTCCCGCTCACCCGGAAAATGAGGTCAACGATGAACCCGCTGAAGCCCATGAGTTGGACAATGACGTCCTTCCTCATTTTGCTCCTCACTCCCCAGCTCTGTCCGCGAATGATTCTGAGTACGGTCTCCCTGGGTTCGAAGCGGAGCTACGAGACTACAATGGGAACGATCCGGAATACGAAACAGGAGGCCCTCCTACGGCTCGTGCTCTGGCTTTCCGAGACCTAGTGGCCCGGACTCATGGAAACCATGAAGAAATGCTGCGCATTCTCCGTGAAGAGGCTCACGGGGATGATCTGGACTGGATTGTGAATGCCATCACTGGAGCGACCATAAACCGGGATTCATCAGCAGGGCCTTCTACTCGTCCCCACGATCTGGACAATCCAGGAGACTTAGATAGCGCCAATGCTAATAATCTTGGAAATGGAAATGTCGAGGATCACCCGCCTGATGCAGACGCCGGACCTTCTGCCCAGAGCGTGGATCACGGGCCACCGACTAGAGAGAATGCCATTCCTCTCCCCAACGTACAAGTGGATGATCGGCCTCCACTGGGCATCACTGAACGACTGTTCGAATGGTTTTGGGGAGACATCACACCAGTAGAACGTGATGCGGAAGAGCCAGTTCCCGAAGATGAAGAGCATATTGTTCAGAATCCGGCCCTGGAAGACCCATTCGTGCGCTTGCCGAATCGGATGGAAAACATCCAACCAGATGCTGCCGCTGATGCTGCTGCGGCCGCGGATGCTGGGCTGGACCCTAATGATATCGATGCAATCGAAGGGGATGACTTCGAAGGGATCATGGACCTTATTGGCATGCATGGTCCCATTTTTGGGCTTTTCCAGAACGGCGTCTTCTGTGCCCTTCTGATTGCGTTCACAGTAGCCATCGGGATCTGGCTCCCTTACCTATGGGGTAAAATTGCTCTTGTGTTGTTAGCCAACCCTCTTGAACTCATCATCGGTGTTCCTATCACCGCGATTGAAGTCGTCGCAGACATCGCTCTTGATACTCTTATCGGTGTCGTGGGATATCTCATGTACTGGTTCAGCCTCATTTTCAAGGTTGTACTGAGCCCTTTCAGTGCTCTTTTGCCTATTGGAGAATGGATTCCCCGGGACAAATCCGTCACTAGTGCATCACTTTCCCTCATCGACGCAAGCAGTCACCGCTTGAATAAAGTGATCAAAGCATTCCTGGTCTTCCATGAGTCTGATATCCCCATGTTCTCAGTGCTCTCGCACCAGGCGCTTAAATTACACCAGGCTCGACTCGGTGCTGTGTTCCAATCCGTCTTTGCCACTCTCAAGTTCATCCTGCATGACTTCCCACTTCGACTTGTCACTCTCGGTGTTCCCGGTGCCCTTTCTTTGGACCTTGATTTTTCATATATTAAGAATGCTATTGGTCAAGCCCAACAACAACTCACCACCTTCGCTAAATCATCGATCTTCTCGATGCCTGGAACGAGGTTTCTGAACGCAAGTGCAGCAAAGGCAGCCTCTGCCACAGTGCCGGTCGATTATGATCTGGTGGTCTGGGATTCAAAGGATCGTGTTATCGCTATATTCATGGGCTATTTGCTTGCGTTCATGGTAGGGCTTCTCTATCTACGAATCACGGGGCTGCTGTCTGGTGCCAATCGGGGACAAAGGATGGAGGGTCTGCTTGCTGAGGTCCTAATACAAGCCGGAGGAGTTATGAAGGTCATCCTCATCATCGGTATTGAGATGATTGTTTTCCCTTTGTATTGTGGCAGCCTTCTTGATCTTGCTTTACTCCCGCTCTTCTCCGACGCTACAGTGGCCTCTCGTATCGCTTTTACTGCTGCATCTCCGCTCACTTCGCTTTTCGTGCACTGGTTTGTCGGCACTTGCTACATGTTCCACTTTGCCCTGTTTGTTTCCATGTGCAGAAAGATTTTGAGAAGCGGTGTGCTTTGTAAGTGCTGTTATGGATTTGCCAGACCTTGATCGGTTTGCTAACTGCTTGACTCTAGACTTCATTCGTGACCCCGATGACCCAACTTTCCACCCAATACGTGATGTTCTCGAACGCAGCATCACTACCCAGCTCCGCAAGATCGGTTTCAGTGCCCTTGTATACGGTGCGCTAGTGATCGTCTGTCTAGGAGGTGTCGTCTGGGGCTTGCACTTTGCTCTCGATGGTGTTCTCCCGATTCACTGGTCGGCCAGTGCCCCGATGCTCGAGTTCCCAGTTGATCTTCTATTCTACAACTTCGTGTTGCCTGTAGTCATCCAATCATTCAAACCTTCAGATGGGTTGCATGATTTATATGACTGGTGGTTCCACAAGTGTGCTCATTTCCTGCGTCTTAGCAACTTTTTCTTCCCGGGAAGACACCTGGAGGAAGAAGGCTACCACGTCCGGAAGACCTGGTGGGCTATTCTCTCTAGAAGCGAGGGTGACTGGGAACACCCAGTAGTTGGAGATGATCAGCAGGCTGCAGCTGAGCGGGAAAACCGTGACGTCTACTTCCTGCGCGATGGTCGATACGTGCGCGCCCCTGGCTCTGATCAGGTCCGCATTCCCAAAGGCAACAACGTTTTCCTCGAGGTCACCGAGAACAATGAACGTGTTGATGGGAAGGTCGATTTCGCCGATGGGTTACATGGCCGATCCAGCAACATGTTCACCAAAGTCTACATCCCTCCCTCCTTCCGCACTCGGATTGCTGCCTTTATTCTTCTAATATGGCTTTTTGCCGCTACCACCGGGGTAGGCATCACTATTATTCCCTTGGTAATTGGTCGGAAGATTATCGGGTCCTACTCCTCTACTCCCGCTCCGGTGAACGACGTCTACGCCTTTTCAAGTGGTCTCTGTGTGGTCGGTGCGCTTGCCTACCTGGCGTACTACTCCAGCACCGCACTCAGCTTCGTGCGGGAGAATTCAGGCTCATACCTTCGTTCCCCCCGTCAAGCAGCCCAGACTGGTCTGGACCTCGTGCTACATGCTGCTCGACTTTTGTACATGGCTCAAGTTGCCATTATCCTTCTACCGTCACTCTTCGCGCTGCTTACTGAACTATACATTCTCATTCCAGCGCACACCATCTTTGGCGATGGAGAGTCGCATGTTGTCCATGTCGTTCAGGACTGGGCGCTCGGAGTGTTGTATGTCCAGATGGCCATCAAGTTGACTTTTTGGCAGCCCCATTCCTGGGTGGCAGCTGCGGTCAACAGTGTCTTCCAAGATGGTTGGCTGAAACCGAATGCGAGCCTTGCAACTCGTGCCCTTGTCCTTCCAATCGTTCTCTTCACTGCAGCTGCGGTCACTTTGCCTTTGTCATTTGGGGTTATTGTGCGCTGGACAATTTTCTACTCTCACATCGGAGTGCACCCTAATATTTACCGCTATGCTTATCCCACTACACTCCTGATCGTGCTGTCTGTATGGATGACACATCTACTGCTGAGACGAGTGGCGGTCTGGCGCACCAATATCCGCGACGAAGTCTATCTCATTGGAGAGAGACTGCACAATTTCAGTGAGAAACGAGCACGGGATGTCGGTGTGTCGCGGGTGATGACAGGGTGACGAAATGGATGATTGTGTGATAACTTTGGCCTGAATGGCACTCTCTTACTTTTCTTAGCTCTATTGTACATTTAACTCAAAATGAATTATTAGAATCCAAGTATTATTTACTATCTCTCATCCTGCGCCCTCGTTGGGATCATGCCTGAGGCATGGTTTTTATATGTACGTAATTGGTACTGGTAATACCGTAATATAAACCTTCATTGCCTGCTGCCTGCCCCGTGGCCCCACTATTGGCCGCTCTTGTGGTCGCTCATTGGTTAGGCAACAGGATTCCCTCGATGCATCGTTGTGTGGTTATCGGCCTTCATCGCCATCCTCAAGGCACCCATTGAAACTGCTCTTGCAAGTCTTTATCGATTCCTTTCCTCCTGTCGAATGGATTCTTTGATTTTCAGCTACTCTCACTATGTGTTCTTGAACGCTACCACTGCAGTGCCTTGTCTCTAATGCTCGATACTGTACCTGTCATTCTTATCGATCCCCTCCGCAATCGCCAAGATGTCAGTCCTCCGGCATGGAGGAGGCGGCGGCTTCCTCCAGCGGCGCCTCACGAAATTATATACCGATACGAAAACCTCCTGCGAGAGTGTTACGACAGCCTCAAAGGCCCTCGACGATCCTGAGCTCGTCGCCCTCCACGGGAGTTTCCAGAAACAGAGGGACCGCTTGCTGGCGTGGGGTCTGGATTGGAGCGACGCAAGCGCCGCGCAGCCCAACGACATCGATGAATCCTTGACTGCTGCAGGCTTCAGCGATGTCGTCGAGAGTGTCATGTCATCGATCCAAGAACTCCTCAACGATGCTGAGCAAGTCCAGCATGTGGATGCGCCCATGCTTCCTTCCAAGGAACGGAAAGTCGATATACCATCGAAGGATACCCTTGCTAGCAGACCTGTTAAAACGCAATGGACGGAGGAAGATATAACTCGCTCGAACAAGATTTTGAATGAACTCACTGGCTGCATTGACACCCTTTATGATCTCTCGCGCTCCCGGCGGACAATGGCTTCCAGCATGTCATCCAGCAGGAACAGCGCGCGCCGCCCACGACCTAACCTCACCTCACCTTACGATTCATCGCACGGTTCATTCTCCGATTCCAAGGAGAAAGTACAAAGCCCGAAGCAAATGTTCGATACATTCACCTACTCGCCCACGACCACGCACCGTGACTCCCCTAATCCTTTCTTGCCATTGAACCATCTCCTCATTGATCGCTCAGCTCTGCAACTATATGGAGCGGCGCACGATAATAGCCCTCCTCCATATGAACCTGTTGCGGCATCTTCCAACTCGCGTGCCATTGGACGACTGAAGTCATCGGCATCGCATCTTCTCGCCTCCACGAAAGAGTCCCATGTCTCCGTGCTTGTCGAGTTTATGCCTATATTGGCGGAGTCAAAAATGGATAACAAGAGTGCTCGACTGGAAAAGCTCCAACAGTCTCTTGATCAGTTGTTACAGAATGCCAGAATCTCGCACTTGGGGTTGATGAGATTTTTGGGCTACTGCGTTGATAACTCGAATTCTCGCTATGCATTCCTTTATCAGATGCCGGTCGACTACTTCCCGTTCCTACAGAATCCGAGTGACTTGTTGAAGGAGTTAAAGCCTAAGCCATTGGTCGCTCTTCTTCCTTCAGCAGAGGAGTACCGTGAGAATCGAGTTCCGAACCTTGACACTCGCTTTCGACTGGCTTACGATCTCTTAATGTCCGCTCTCCACTTGAGAAGTCAAAACGCCGTTCATGGAAATATCAACAGCAGTAACGTTATCTTCTTCCCGGGCCGAAGTGATGCGAGTGATGATGAAAGTGGTCTTGTACCTGATCTTCGCCGTCCTTATCTCACCTCTCCGGCACGGTTCTCTGGGGATGGACCAACCCCTGAGCCGTTGTCTTCGGCAATGTATCGGCACCCAGAGGACAAGAGATGTGTTGAGGATGATGGCGCGTGGGCCTATGACCTTTACTCGCTAGGCCTCATTTTATTAGAGATAGGCCTGTGGGCACCGGTTGGGCGGCTTTGGAAGATGAAGTACGACCGCTCGTGGTTCAAGCATCGAGTGGAAGATCTTTATGTTAAGAAACTCGGCCCTAAGTGCGGTGGTGCCTATCTTCAAGCCGTCCAGTTGTGCCTTGATGCTCCCAACTTCCATTTATCGACACAGCCTATGACTGACCTTGGTCTTCGTGTCCCACAAATTTACCACTACCCGGTACTCGACTTGTCAGACCCTGATGGCACTTTCTCTTTTTCAATGAATTTCATGTACACAATCTGCAAGATACTGTGGTCATGTTGCCGGATTGATATCTTCTCGGCACCCTCGGCAGAAGAATTGGATGACTGCCTTCCACTCGCCCTTGTCCCCACCCCCGAGCCGGTCACCATCGAGGACAAAGTCAGGGCATACAAGTCATCGAAGCGCGAGATGTCTAATTATGACAAGAAGCTTCCTACAATTCCAGCCGATGCATGGAGTGCCGCGAATGAAGACAAACCCATTGAAAAGCCACAAAAGAAACGGACCGTCAAGAGACTTCCGCACTTGGAAATACCGGATGAGCACCTACAAGAGTGGAATTTCCAAATAATGCCTCGAGTGAGTCGCCTTCTTCAGAAGATCCTGAAAGAGTCTTCTGAGTCATGTGGAGTAAACCTCATCATGACTGGCGAGTCGCCTGAAAGTGCCAAAACGACGATTTGTGTTACTTGTGCCAGTGTGAAGAAAGTTCGAATGGCCCTCAAGAAGCACTTTGCTCTTGGTCGGGATGACTGGGATTTGATTGTCCTCCGTGGCGATATCGAACGCTCCAAGGTTCCTCGGAACCGGCGCCGGAGACCGGCCAAAGCTCGCCCGAATGTATCCAATGATACACCCTTTCGTCAGCGAGAGCTCAATCCATGTCACCAGCAGCGACCTCTATGCGGAGCATCCATCGGTGCTTTTCAGAACGAAGAACACTTACCGCCTGTCTCATATGGTGGTGCCGTCATCGTCGATGGCTTGCCGTATGGCCTAACAGTACATCATATGTTGGAAGCTCCTAGCGAAGATGAGGGCCAAGACAGTGGCCCCGCAGACTCCAACCAAGACGCCCCTTCTAGGTCGGCGGGGAATTGGCCCCGTGATACATCAAATATCCCACATCCTGGATTCAGGTATGATTATCCAGAGGATGATTCGTCTGACATGAACTTTGATTTTGAGATCTCCGATATGGAGGACGGGGACGATCCATCGCAAGGCCTTGAATCTGGGTATGACGAATTCTGGCTTTCAGATGAAGATTCATCAGACGATGACTCCGTTGGCCCCGATGACGATGATGATGACACCGCGTCTATCGGCGATACTGCGGGCATTGAACCCGGCGAAGAACCTCGGCTGCTTGTCACCCAACCAGCTATTGACGACGTACATGAAGACTTTTTTCCATCTCCAGAAGATCGCGATGACGAGCACCTAGCCTCACACTCCCTAGGTTATGTCCACGCATCATCTGGAGTACGGCGCTGGACCCGAAAGGGTCTGAAACATGAGATTGACTGGGCACTCATCAAAGTCGACGAAGCCCGCATGGACCCTCGCAACATCATTCTGGATACTACCAGATCCAGTATCGCTCGTCCGGGTCGCCCTATCCCGCCACAACCCATATTTCTGAACCAGGTGGCCCGGATGGAGGAGCTAGGTGGCTTGCAAGTTCATTGCTGTGGCCGCACAAGTGGACTTCAAACAGGGCAGATATCCAAGGCTATGACATTGGTCAAACTTCAGGGACGGCATTCATTCTCAACCAGCTTTTGCGTCAACGGGAACTTCGGAGGTAAGAGGTGCACTTCAGCGGATCCATGTTTTTGTCTATACGATCCTTAATTAGATACCCTTTTTTGTTTTTTGTTTTTTTGTTATGCACGCCCATCATTTGTTGCCCTTCTTAGCTGGTAAACATACAGCACCATTCTGTCCTAAGACATTGGCTCGTATCGAGTAAACATTTCATGAAGCTAATCTCTCTTTATTCGACAGCCCCTGGCGACTCTGGCGCATGGGTCTTTGACCGTCCCACGGGACGTGTCTGCGGCCATGTTCTCGCCTGGTCCGCAAAAAGCAACACCACCTACATTTCCCCTATGGAAGTCACCTTCGATGACATCGCACGCACGCTCCGCGCCTCTGTCGTCTCCCTCCCCGGCGACCCGAGCCGATCCATGGGTTACGTCGACCCCAACTCCCCGCAGTCCGCTCAATACCGCTACCAGGCACAGCGGCTGCCAGGGGACTTTGGTCGTTTAGCTTTTGGAGCTGGAGCTTCCCCCGGTCCGCCTGTATCACCCTATCCCCACCATTATCCTCACCCTCAAGCCCACCATCCGGTTTATGGCCGTCCTCCACCTCCGCCTCCACCCCCCTCCCGGCTCCCGAGAAGCCCATGGGCCCGTGTACAGTGGCCCCGTCCCTCCGATTCCGCCGTCCCTTCTGGCTGGGCCCCGCAATATCGAGCGACAACTTGCTTGATTTTGGAAAATATGGAATGTGGGAATAATCTTTTGGGATTCAATGTCATGTTAGTCTGGGTATACTGGTTTTGTTTTATGATTATGTTGATGTTTATGGACGTTGAGGATACCCATGATGGAGCGACTTTTGGTTCTATTTTGTTTATACGCTACGCTATAAGAATTGTTTTACGTGAACTACGTATGTATTCAAAGGACAGTATTTATGGCTCGGTTTTGGTTAGGCACAATGCAGCTAGGGAGAACACACTCGAGGCTGGCGTTAATCCGATCCGCCGGCGTCATGAAACTCAACCCTACTCAGGTGATTTGCCCTTCCTTTTACCAATAATCGTGACCCTTAACCAGCTGCCACCTCCTATCGTACCAGGAAGGCTCAGATTTCCCATCTTCATAGTCAAGTAATATAGAGTACGGCCATAACTGACATCATCCCCCCTAGTGGTAACTATGTATATATCACGTGGGGGACAAGCCTAACCACTTTTGGAAACAAATTAAGGTTGCCGGATCGTGGGCTACTAAGCCTAATTAGGTACGCTGCTCTTGACTATGGAGCATTAAACTGGATAGTTTTTCTTCTTTCTCGACATCAACATCAACAACGATGTCTTCTCGTCTGCACGAAATTCCCGAAGATTCTGTAGCCTCCCACGATACTGAACTGTCCACAGATTCTTGTTTGGCCAGTGCTACTGAAGAAATGCTGGAAGTTACGGAGGCTCCAACAAAAGACGAAGACATACTACGACAGACCCTGAGCGTGCACTCCATTATATCAACCTCCCTAAGCTTCGCAGAGCGTATGCAAGGAGCAAAATTACTTCAGGATGCTCCACTCGTTGTCATCGGCCGGGGAACATGCGGCACGATCTTTGAGATTCCTGGAACAGAGTCAGCGTACAAAAAAGGCAGCGACAAGGTCGCGCTGTGGAACGATGCGAACCTCACCAACATTGCCTGTCGTGCAGTCACAGAGATGAAGACTTGTCTTCAGGAAATATTTCCAAATGTCTCAATCCCTCGTGTGGCTGTAGTGACTGGATGGGTTAGGGAGAATGACCTGGAAAACTGGTGGCAAGAGAACCTGCGACGATTCCCAAAGGATACTCGGAAATCTGGATATCTTTTCCAAGTCCAGCGGATCTTACCGCTTCCTAAGCCCTGCCGTGAAGCTCTTATTCGCCTCTATTTTCCGAAGACAATGCACGAATCGGCACACGAGGACCCGGATAACAAGGCATGCCTTGTACGACCATACCTTGGACAGCGAAGAGGGGAGAGAGAATTGTCTAATCCAGCACTCAGCCTTCAGAACTTTCCTCTTTATCTCGATCAGATAGAGGAACTCGGGTTAGAGGTAGAGGCTATCCAATTCTCTGAAGAGATGGCTATTGGGCTAGCTACCATTCACTGGAAGGCCTGCTTGGACGGTATGGATATGGAATTCGTGCTTGGTAGTGCGGCAACAAATGGAGAACTTCCGACCGTCGTTGAGAACTTCAAGACAGTGGCACCCTTTGATATCCCTGCGGGTGATTTCAAAAGGCGGCAGGTGCATCTGTGGATGCTTGACTTCGATAAGGCTGACCAGCTTTGCCTACATGTAAAGGAGAGCTGGAAGACTTGCTGTGATAAAATGGTCACTGCTGTGACAGCGAATGACCCCTATTTCCCCAACCCAGCGGCTACAGGAACCCTCGAACAAAAGCTATGGGATGCATTTGAGCGTGCCTATCTTCTTGCTGCGTCTAATCTTCAGCTTACACAGAAGGGGCTGCCAAAGGAGGCGAGCAAGTACCCGGCTCTATTTTTGAAATCATGGAAGAAGAGAGCTATAGAACTGGCAGAGGACATGGAAGGTGATTTTGTGGAGTTTGGTGAATAGTTGCATCATGCGGATTACGACACGCGTGGGTTTCTTTCCGGCCTACTTTACGTTTGGGCAAAGGGTGATGTTCTGGGGACGTCGGGATATTTCAGGAGTGACCAATGTCTTTCCAGTCACTCAAGTTATTTTTATCATTCGGCTATCATGGAGCCTCCAGGGGTAGGAAGTTACACATGCTTGTTGATTGTTGTATCGCTGTCCTATTTCATTAATTAACATGTCAAGATACTGTAATAAATAATGATTGCAGTGATGGTTGGTTCCCCTGACTGCAATTGTTCTGAAGTGCTGTGATGTGACAGAATTAGGTTTAGAAAGCTCACGTGCTTACCAGTTAGCCTCGCAGCTATTGTGAGATGCCATGGTTATGGCTCTAGATTTGTTTATCTTTATACTATTTCCCTTATTAGAGAGTCAAGATTATAGAAACCGTTGGTGATCCGTGGAACTGCCGAGGCAATAATAAGGTTGTCTGTAAAAGATAAAAGGTTCTTAGCAACCAACCTTGCTGGGCTCCGCGAGGAATTACCCCAACTATACTAGGCATACTTCCATATGCCGCGACGTCATTCCTAAACCACGAACAAGTCAGAGACTTGCTTCACATTTGCATCCTATATTCTAGAAGCACAATCTTCAACTCTACTGACTGCTTTTGCTCAGCTTTCGTATGGTGCAGTCGCTGGGATAGTTGCCTAAACAGTTTCATACCTAGTTGATGTACTTCGACAACGAGTCTAAGTCGTAAGTGTCGTTAGTACTCGGCCAGGAAACTTATCTACCTCGAGAGAGCATTGAGAGGCTTTTGCGTTAGACTGACCATTAGCTATGCGAAAATGGCGCCTATGTTGGCGACAAGATTCTACGTCTACGAGCGGATGAAGCGACTTCTAGGCTGTAGTGAGTATGTAGCTGTTGATTGTTTCCATTTCTGTTGACCCCGTTCTTTGCTTTCTGTCATCGTGGTTCCTAACCCCCCCTCTTACGGTTTGATTCCAATGGTCGACACCATTGGGCAACAAGACGAAAAGAACACTCATAGTCTGACGGCATAAGCCGCCTGCAACCCAAAGTGTGTCACGCCGTGTGTGGTCGCGGCAAGACGCTCAGCTATGGCATGGCCGGCTTCAATCAGCCGCTCGTACGAGTGGTCGTTGAGAATTTGGGCGCCACCCCCAACCTCAAGTCTCCCGGTGAGTCCATCCCAGAAAATTGACTCTCCTTCATGTGTAGCACCAACCTCCCACCGCGGCGGTGCCTTTTCGTGGTTGGTATTCGTATGGAAAGAGGGATGTTCATCCGCGATAATCCACACCAACACATCACCGCAAAAACTATGCATTGCGGCGCGAAGTGATCTCATGAACCACCTATCCGTCAAGGTGTTTTTGGGGATCGCAAATTGACCAATCTGGATTGGGACAGGGATAATGGCGTTCTGGCCAGATGCCATCTGCATATCCAGACACTGCCTGGCGAATGATTGAAATGCACCTTCACCAAACCAGATTATGTCACGCACTGGGTCGTGACGGCGAATATAGATATTGCACCCTGTCACCTCATTGAAAATGACCTCGATGCCCCGTTTATGGGCCCAAGTGATGGCGACATCACGGGCCTCATGGTTCACGGAGGTGAGGGGTATCTTAACGCGGGTCACGCCCAAATTGAAGTGGTATTCCCACTCCATGGAGTGGATGCTAGTTGCTGGTACGGGGGAATGGTTCCAACTGCCACCTTGGTACGGGGCAATTGCCGGGGGGTCATTTTCGGGCAAGGAGGCACGCCAGGTCATGGCGCGCAGTTCGGGAGGAAGGTAAGGAAACAGATGAAAGGTTTGCGAGTTGGCCGCTGCCATGGCCAAGGTACTCAGAAATCAGAGTTGAACAACGGATGATGATAATGACGATGGCGATGGAGAATCTTCTGGTGAGGGTGGGGAGGGTATGGAGGAAGGTTAGTGATGAAATTGACTTGGTGGATGGTGGTCAACACCTGCCTTACTGTGACTCCGTTACCTAAAGCAATCGTTAGACAATTTTACTTATCTAGCAAACTGCCGTTTGATACCTGATTGGGGAATCGAGGTAGTTTGTCACTTTCTAGTGACGGCGAAGTTGCTTTTCGAAGGACGGGGGATCTTGTCGACGAGACGGTATATATTGAAGCTTTTGAGGGTTTATAGTAAATAATGTCCTGACGTTGTCTTCATTCTTAGGAATTTGTTAGAATCTGTACAGTAAGAGTGCTGGGATCGAGGTGGCCACCTACTCAGATGATCACTTCGTCTCCCCTAAAGAGGGTGCTCTATTTAGCCTGGGTTGCTATATTAAGATAATTGCTTATAAGCTGAATTGTATAGAGCTGCTTGAGGTATAGGCGGCCACTTGTAAGGCGAGCCATATAGAGCTTATCAGGCAAGGTAACAGTCCACGGGTGCCTTTATAGTGGCAATGAAGATACCCATGAATTTGAAGTGACAGTATATTGATGGAATACAGAGAGGACATATAACCTGAGCTGATTATAGTAGTATAGAGAGAAGAAGAAGAAGAAGAAGAAGAAGAAGAAGAAGATTATCAACAAACAGCTAACTGATATAACTAGCTAGTGGAAACTGTGCAAGCCTGACAAACCAGGCATTGGAAGATCTGTCATAGCACATTGTTTCTATTCTTGGCCAAATTGCACCTTTGTAGGCACTGGGTACAAGATCTGATCATATTCTCTCTTTCTCTCTTTCTCTCTTTCTTTCTTTCTTTCTTTCTTTCTTTCTTTCTCGCCTTTTCTGTCACTTCTATTTCATTCTCCTCTCTCACCTTTAGCATTCCTAAGAATCTTCAATCTTCACCACTCTCTTATCTCATCTTTCATTCTTCCCTTTCATTGTACCTCGGAGGGGTCCTGACTCCTTCCGGAACTGGTGACAATGCATCATTTGTACACTTTCCACGGAGGTCCCGAGCTGGGCACCCATCCCCTCGAAGACTGGCCATGCAGCTTGGACAGAGCCATAGAGCTTCTCAAGACGTGGTATGACGATGATACGCGAGGCAAAACGAGGGCTGCGAAATGTAAGTCGTTAGCAATGTCACTTCAGGGCTCTTCCGGCATATGACCCAGCTAACATATACTCGTCACAACAGGAAGGAATCCAAACTCCGACGCCTATGCTATGAGCAACTCACTGTCTCAATGAAGTCAGAGGATATTAAACTGGTCAAAGCCTTCTTTCCGTTGCAGATTGAGCATTTTATGAACGTACGCGCGAGCGACACCATGCTACCCATCTCCCCCGAGTACATTGTGAAACCCCTGAGTATGGATGAGACTCTCAAAAATACCCTGGAGTGCTGGAAACAGACACCCAAATGGATGAATCTCAAAGCCCTTCTGAAGCTTGTCATAGCTCACACATCACCAAGGTTGTTGGTGTCGCATCTGGATCGATGGAGTTCGGTCCCGACGATGACTATTAAACCTTTAGCAGCGCAGTGCAACATTCCTTGGTGACCTCGGTCAAGGAGTACATTGAAGAAACCACCAATAAAAAGATTAAATGCTACGCTCAGGGACCCCACTACACCACAGTTGACACTTGAGCCCTTGTAGAACATAACTGCGAGATTCTGGATGAGCCGAAGGTATTGCTGAAGATTGACGACGACTGCATCTTATTTTCTTGCTGTCCAGCTCTTCCATTGAAGGAGATAACTGTTGAATTTTCCCGTCCTGCGAGGCTGATTTGGGACTAAAGTTGTCGCTGGACCGAAGCCTGGATGGTGAGTTTGATCCCGATACTCTATTCACTTCGCACTGACAATCTCTCTTAGCCATATTCCTGACTCCACCCGTGCAGAACATTATTAAAAGTTAATATAACTGCTATAGATGGTGGGACTTGGATGATATCAGACTTGCCTCCAGGTCTAACCTTGCTGTCTACATGGAAGAGGGCAATGCCCAAAACTATCCCCTCCCCAAACTATAGATGTATTTTACTACTAAATGGTCATCTTCGACCGCCACTAGTCCTATAAATGAAGTAGATGCGTGCGATCCACAATTTCTACAGACACTATACGTTGGAATACACACAACCGCCACACCTTGTTTTATTATGGACCCACTTGGTGTGACCCACTTAGCACAACCTTATCCCAAAAAAGACATTCCAGAAATTACCTAGGTAAGGTTATCGCATTACTACTACGTAGCTAGTCTCAATTGTCTTCTAAGTAAGTGATATTGTATTGAACGGAAGAGACTTGCTTCAATCAAGAACCATAGTTCTATCCTGCGTTTGTATCATTACCACATTTGGTGACCATCACTAGGATGTCTAGGTATTCTCGACTATGCTCTACCACTTCATTTTCCTATACGTTTCATTGCTGTTGATCCCCTAATCGAGCTATTATTCCCCGAAAAGTTGCTTGGGCTGTATTGAAATTGGAGCAGCTTTGGGGTTGTCTATCACCCGTGTCATGGGGTCACATTCATTTTCTTCCATCTATTTCGTAGTTCCAAGGTTGAGGAGGCTACAATTTACCGCCTGAGAGAAGCAGCCATCAGTGATATGACGGGCTGCAGAAAATTAGTTGTGGGGAGTGCATGATCCTCGGTGTCAGAGGTGACAAGGCACTGAAATCCAAAATCTCCACTAGTGAGGTAGGTCCCTTGCATCCGGCTAATCAACGGCAAGCATATGCGGACGCTCGTACTAATTCCTCTCTTCTTCTTCCTCCTCCTCATCATCATCCATACTCTCCCATTCGTCTTCACCATCGCTCTGCTCAGATTCCACCTCTTCGCCAAGCATGCTAAGAAGCTGTAATAACCCAGCCTGTGTGCGCCAGGCGTCTGCAGATGGCAAATGTGGACCGGAAGCACCAAGGCTCCCGTTATCCGCCGTTGAAGGCTTATCCGTGTCGCCGGAAGCAGATGAAGATTTGGTGGAGAGGTTAGGGGCCAGGCTGAGGATGCGGATGACTTTTGTAGGGAAGACGCGAGGAAGCTCTCTGCCTTGCGGTGGAGGTACGCCACCTGGAACATTGGAGTCTCGCCAGCCGAGGGTCTGTGAATTCTGATGTTAGCTGTTCTGCTTGTATTTCTTTCAGTAGATGTCAAAAGTGGAGCTCACGGTGTAGGTAGTCATAATAGCATCATCAGCCAACGCCATGTAACTAATCGGCACAGCAAGCTGCGGTGCGGAACTGGTGAGCAGCGAGTACGAGGCACGCGCAGGGTTCTCCACATTTTGGACCTTGTTGTCGTCGTCAAGGGCGACCACATAGATTCGATCTTGAATTTCGAACATTATACGGTGGTTGCGGATTGATAACCAGCCACCAAGGTCAAAGCTTGACCCGTCTGATTCGCATTCCAAAACAGAGCTGTTTGCCGCGAGACTAGCTTCGTCGCGGAGAGCCTTGCGGAAGTCGGAGCATATAAAGACACGACCCGCGCGAGAGAAGCCCACGAAAAGATCGCCATTCAACATTCCCGCTCCCCATTCATCCTCCCCATGTCGGACATGAGTTGGGTCATCTGGTGGTGATAGTGGACCCTTGGCGACCTCAATTGGTACCAAACAATCTTTTCGGAAAGCCCCGGGTGGGAGGGGTTGAGGTGTCGGGCCAATTCGTGCAGCGCCTGCTAGTGCTGCACTTGTAGAAGTAGAGGCGGCTTTGGGAGGAAGGATGTGATATTTTTCTGTGGCCGGCGACGGTTTCAGCGTGCCCAAAAATGCACCAGACTCCTTATTGTAGGCAAAATAGCCCTTTGCTCCCATGGAATAAATCACAATGTCTTCACTTTGGTCCAGATGGCCAATTCCACCTCCCTCGATCTTCAGATGTGTTGTCAACTTAGGAGGTCGCTGTGTCATATCGTAAACAAAACCCTGGCCCTCGTTGGAAACAACACAGAGAGTCCAGTAGGACAATTGGAACCCTCTCGTCTGGCAATTATGGTTCAAGATAGCGATGCGCCGGAACTCTCCACGCTTTGCACCTTCATGATCCGTCTGCCACACCTCAAGTGAATCTCCTTCACTATCAAATACAGCCATTCCATCCTGATATTCCAAGTGTGCGTGTGGGCGAACTCCATCTCCGTCGGTGTCCAGCACCGAAGGGAGTTGCCAAAGCAAAAGGCCCGTGTCCATATCAGTGACGTTCAACCCGCCAGCATGGGAAGTGGAAACGAAAAAGCGGCGCTTGAAGTCGGCACGGAATCGCCAAACCGGATCATTGCCAATTTGTAGGACCGATTCCTGGCTGACTGGATGCGGCTTGGCCCAATTGCGGGCCAGCAGTGTTTGGCGCTTGCACAGGTCTTTCCATGATTCTGTGCCCTCGAATACTTTGCCATAGCTGTGGGTATCGGAGAGGAAGGAGAAATCGCGGCTACCTCCAATCGGCTGGGCGGTTTTGGCTTCGGATGTGTAAATAGCGTCTTGGTGGGTGACGTCGATAAATTGGTGCCAAGCCTTAGAGGCCGCGGTCAGGGACGCAAGGGCGGAGACGGGGGTGAAGTGCAAGATTTGCAGGACAATCTCTGGGGGCAGGACAGTGAGGGGGGTCCGCCATTGGTGAGATGGCGGTCATATTTTCAGAGATAAGAGTTGTTGCAGAAAGCAAATTAGAGAGGTGGGGGGGTTCACAATATTTTGTCGTTCTCCACCGTATATGCGATGACGTAGCCATTTTTGAATCCGTAGAGAGGCACAACAAATACTCTCCCGTAGTCCAGGGTCACAAAGTGGAGAAAGGATGGGTATTTAAGGGAAGATATATTTATATATCATCTCTTAGGCCTTTATGTACCTTTCCTAGTTACGGAGCAGAAGACATACAACATATTATAGAGCTTCTAAGGTCAGGAGTTAATTTCAAGAATCACATCCTTGTTGGTTGTCATATTGCTGTCTGATTTGCTAATTAGCATCTAGAGATACTATATATAAAAATAATGTTCGCAGTGATAGCTCGTTTTCCATCCCTGCAATTGTTATGAAGTACTGGGCCTTGGAGGTTTCTAATATGACAGAATTAGGTTTAGAAAGCTCACGTGCTTACCAGTTGGCCTCATGAGCTCTTGTAACAGAAGATTGCCGTCTGACTTGAGCAACCTCTTGGTATGCTTAAGAGACTTAGGTAGAAAGGGACTTTATGCAGGATATCGTGGGGCAATGATCAGATCATAATGCCCTTCAGGGGAGCCCTGCTTGATGGGATATTTGGAAATGTGCAGTCGCTGGGATAGTTGCCCAAACAGTTTTATGCCCAATCGATATTCTTCGACGAGTAGTCCAAGTCGCAACTGTCGTTAGTGCTCAGTTAGAAATTTTGGAGACAATCCAACGTATCTACCTTGAGAGAGGAGTGAGAGGCTTTTACGTTGGACTAACCATTGGCTATGTGAAAATGACCCTTATAGTGGCGACAAGTTTCTATATCTACGATCGTATGAAGCGATTTCTGGGCCTTGTTGAGTAGCTGCTGCTTGTTTCCCTTTCTATCGACTCCGTCCGTTACTTCATGTCACTACGATGCCCCTCCCATGGTCGACCCTTCCTTGAGCGCATAAGCCCATTTCCCCTCGTCGTAATCTATTGCGCGGTGAATGCAGTACTCGGTTCTATGTTTCTCAACATGGTGCTTCACTCATGAGCACCGAGATCTCGAAGATATGCGTCAAGTGTGGGCAACCACCCCAATGTCTCGAGGGCCTTCCTCTCACTTTGACTTCTTCCAGGTGATAGTATCATTTTTTCGGTACCAGAGATCAGCATCAAGCTCATTGGGATTGTCCTCTATAAACCTCATGAAGCTAGCATCAAATGATAACGTATAGCTTGCCCAGTAGTCACACACTAAGAAAGGCGACTGTCACAACAGCATGTCCATCCATTTACTTTTCCAAGTTACACATCTCGAGTTTCGGAGGTATCGCCTTAAACGAAGTAAAGCATCCGGTTCGATCGATCACCCATGTCTGTGAAACATAGCCTGCGCACACATCAACCTTGGCGACGTCCCCCAGACGAGGATGGCCTAGGATTTTTTTTTAAAGAAAAACAGCAAACACAAAGACTGGAATAGCTAGGATAACGTCTTAATAAAAAGACCGGGGACTGAAAGTAAAACTCCCCGAGCATCGGCTAAAGCCGACCTAGCTTAGTCTCCCCTCAGGAGGGGCAACGATGGACCTATTTAGTCCGGACAATTACCACTGGGAATTCATCGGATACTTTTCCAAGGATTCACTGAATAAAGAATATCGCATCATTCAGTAAGCCAGAAAGACATCCACATCGTGTATTTGCCGTCATACTATTCGTTGTTCCATCCGACCCGGAAACTGATTCCCGCGCTCGAATATATACCGACTCAAACTCATCTTGCTCAAACACAATCACACATACATATCATATCCTCCATTCTACATCATGATCTCCGGAATCGCCCACATCAACCTCACTATCCCGGAAGATACATTAGAACAAGCCGAGGAGTTCTACGGAACCACCCTCGGACTCACCTCAGCACCGGTACCGGAGCTCCAGAAGGGGACGATCTTATGGTGGGAGCCGTAGCGAGCTATTTCTCAGAAACACAATTCTAATACCATCATAGGTTCGACATTGGTTCTAGTGGACAACAAGTGCATATTACTTTCGGCGCGACTGATCCCCAATCTAGCCGGCACCCATGCTTCAAGCTGTCTTCCCGTGAGGAACTAGAAGAGATTAAAGCAAGTATCTACAATCATCATCTAAGGGGTGGTCCTGCGGCTCCAATGGCTGCTGATAAGCCTGGCGAGATTAACTCTGGTGAGAGATGTTTCCAGGCTGGTACAGAGTGTGACTATTTGCTGATTACGCTATAGGGACTCAAGGGAAAGAGTATCCTACTCGGTTCTTTGCTCGGGATTTTGGTGGGAATTTGCTTGAGTTTACTATGTAAATATTCTGTTTGGTTGAATCGAGTTTATGATTTTGACGGTATCGATGAGAAGCGGTCCAATGTCAACAATTTCAAAGGAGTCACCCAGAGGAGATAATATGGATTGCTTTTGCGTCTAGGGTTGTCATTGCAATCAGTCTATAAGATCAAAGTAGGTATAATCCCTCTAAACAGTCACCTCAACATCCCCCACCTCCCCCCCGATCTCTCCTTTCCCTCACAATATCCCTTCCAAATACCAACCCCCAAAGATAAGAACCATTAACAACCTCATGACCCCCCCTCCTTCAAAACCCACACATTCCCAAGGAAAGTAGTAATCAAAACAGACAGCCACATAACCGGCATCATAGCAATGAAAGCCCACATAACACCATGTTTAGCATCCGCCTGGCCAACCCCACTCTTATTCGTAAACACCGTCGACATAATAGTCAATCCCAACAGCCCCCCCAAACGGAACCGCAAACGAAGCAAGACACGTAATCTGCGCCGTCATCGCAGGGAAATACGCCAATCCATGCATAGAAGCCGGATTCATTCTCATCCCGACCCCGTGTCCAACTAGCGCCATCATGCCGTAGATAAGGCTTGTTCTGCCTGCTTGCACACCCCATGCCAGCACGGTCATGCCAACTGCCGACTTTATACTGCCCAGAAAGAGGGCTGGGAAGGTTTGTCGGGGCCAGACGTTCGAGGAGAACATCGCCATGTAAAGTCCAGCTGGTTGAGTTAGCCAGATCCGTTCCATAGAGGTAAATATAGAAATAGATATACATACCAGCGAGACCAGGAAGGAAAAATAGCAGAGCAATACCGGCATCGCTAGAGCTCCTCCCTTCCACCAACGTAAAGTATATATCCATAAAGTACATAACGGCAAACATGGCTATCCCGATCGAGAAATTAATCAGAAACAACAAGCCGATATCGCGCTGTCTCAGTAATTCCCACGGCACCATAGCCTTTTGACGCGGGAGGACCCGTGCCATCAACGCGCCAGGCACCATACACCGCTCATAGACGACCCAAGCAATAGCCAGAACAGCACCGATAACCAAGGGCGCCAGGACAGCGACAGATTTCCACGAGTACGTACCACCTGCCCACGTCAAAGCGAGAATAAGCAGACCAAATCCCCAAAGGAAGAGCATCTGGCCACCGTAGTCGATAGTCGATATTCTGGCAACGAACCGTCCCAACCGAGTCGCGATCCCTCTATCTTCTATTTCGGGGATAGACTGCGGACCCTGTAACTCCGTTCTCAGAACGAGAACGACAACAACCATTGCGACAACCGCGATGGGGAGATTGATCGCGAAACACCAGCGCCACGACGCCTGCGTCAGATACCCGCCTATCACGGGGCCGATGCTGAATCCGATGCCGGAGACGAGGGCGAAGACGGTCCAGTTGACTGCGTATTCGGCGAGGGAGACGCGGTCGGCGAGGATGGTGCGGATGGAGATGTTGACGCCTGCGGCGCCGATGCCTTGGAGGGCGCGGCCGAGGAGGAGGACGCTGAATGATGATGTTGGGGCGCCGGTGCAGACTGCGGAGCCGATCATCATTATGAAGATTGCGGTTTGGAGGATGGTGTGGCGGCCGAAGAGGTCGGTTAGCTGGGCCCAGAAGAAGAGGAAGGCGGCTGATGTGAGGTTGAAGACGGAGATTATCCAGTTTAGTTGTTTGATTTGGTCTGTGGTGGTTAGTTGGGGGGTATCATGGAGGATTGTGTGGTACGTACTGAAATCCTCTGCGATGAATGGTAGAGCTGAGGCTATGATTGTTGTATCTAGGGCTTGTAGGCAGTATGGACTGAATAGGCCCAGGATGATCTTCCAGCGGTAGACATTTCTTCGTCTCTTCTCGGCAATTTGTTCGGGGGAGAGGGTTCTCTTTTTCTTTCCGTCAAGCTGTAGATTAACCGTTGGGTCTAATTCGATTGCATTGTCTGTATTAGATACAGAAGAATTCAAGCGTTTCCGCTCGTTGCGCTTCTTGATTTTCTTGTATATCACAATCATGAGTGCGATGGAGTATGGAAATGGGAAGTGGTTGCCACAAAGCCCTGGGAGAGTGAGTCATTTTTATACCCCTACCCTTCCTCTTCGACGAAGTAGAAGAAAAAAAATCCGCTAAGCATCAAGCCCGATATTGGATCCAACTTGGGTTTAGCGTGCAGTCTAAGCCTCTGCGCTCAGCCTTGGAGCCAGTTTGAGAGACCTTTGCGATATCTTCATGAATACCTATATAGGTAATCACTGCGATGGGCTATAGGATTATTGCTAATTTCGAGTTTCGTCTGTTGGCCTTGTAGGAAGAGTCCCCGCACTACTGTCCGTATCGGGAAACCTGTGCGATATCCAATTTTTAGCATTGCAGACATAACATACTTATACGTAACTATTATTTTATTCAGAACAAATGTAGTTTCTCGGACACTTTTCGGGGATTTTCTACATCTCATTGAGGCGTAGCGAAATATGGCTCCATCCATTCTAAGCCTCAAGGAAATAGAAATATCCCTACATTGTTTCACCGAGATAACTACTTAGGCAGGTTCGTATTCGCTTTATATAAGTACTAAAGTGGCCTTGTCTCTGGTATCTCCTTTAAATATAACAAAGCCCAGAGCCGAGATGGACAAGCCATAAGTGGCTTGTCCATGGCAAATCCGACGAATGGGAATTGTCCGATGTACGATGCTGCCTAGCCCCGCCTGATATGTCTGACGAAGTACATTGAGACTCAACATCCAACTCTTCAATCTCACAGAATACAACATACATTCTCAAATATACCATCCACAATGGGCAATCCAACACCTACAGAACCAGCCCCCGCCTACGAGGACCTATTCCAACCTTCCAGCTCACAGAACGGGGTAAGTAATCTACAAAGATACACCCTAGAGACCGTAGATGATCCCGTCCGCATACTAATCTAGATGAATACATAGTATGCCATGGTCGGTCAAACAGACATCAATGAAAACCAAGACCCGGAACAGGGTCAACCCCTTTGTACCTTTTCCCCAGCTATTGAGCCGGGTCAACACCTCCACTGTGCAGAATGTGATGGAAAGCGGGAGGCCAGAGAAAGACGCGCGAGTTCCCAGAAAGCATGTGCCATGGTTGCGAAGACGTTTATCTTGATTTCTCTCTTCATGATGATACTGGGGATCGTTGGCGTTCAGGCTTGGAAGGAGGTTCGGATGAAGAAGTTGCATAGTCATAGTTAACTAGTCTTAGTCCTTGTATGTTGCGTGTTATTCATAAGAAAGGCATGTTAGTATACTTTTGTCCTAGTTCCTAGTTTAGTAGGCTATAGCAGAGATGGGATAGATGGACTTCCATGTCAAGAGGTGGTCTTGCTAGTCTTGCTAGTCGCTCCACCTACGCCCGACGTGAACTCCCCTCAACAGAGCGTCAACGTCAACACATCGACTACTCGTATGCGCTTCACTGGTATCAGAATCATTTCTAGGTAAAGCTAAATCCCCTTAACACATGCTCCACTTCATCTCCGCACTTTCTACCTATAACCAGCTCTACCTGTGCCGACTTCTCTGACCTATAAGCCAACGACTAACATGATATAGGAATCAGACCATACTCAGCCTTGAAAATGTTTGCCCGGTTCAAAGGCCTTTTCGCCAAATCAGAGCCCTCTGGCCGCTCGAAATCAGAAGAGCCTAAACATAAGAGCAAGACGCACAGCCGATCACATAGCAGAAGAGTCCGGGAACGTGAGCGCGAGCTGCGACGAGATTGGACGGGTCAGAAAGGTGGCTGGAAGAAATTCTATAGTCGCGGATTTTATGGCGGGATATGTTGAGGGTCGAGTTTCTTATGTATAGCACTGGAATCATATCATATATTACTGTTTACTTCATTGCTTTCTAGTATTCATCGAGGGAACTTGATTATTGAATATTGTATTGAATATTAAAAATGAATATCAACACTGTAGTCGTATATAACAGGGTCCAAAACAAAAAAACACCATGCAATCTGTAACAAAATATAACAGAAAAAAAAGAAGAAAAAGCCATCAAGTCATAATAGATGATTCTGTGCAAAACATATGCAAACGGATCTAAGCAGAACCAAGGTACTTCAGCACATTCTCACGTTCCTCAACAGGCAACATAGAAAGCACCTGCTGCACACCGCGCAGACCACCCTCCTTGTTCCCAATAAGCAGTTGAGCAACCTCAGACGCAACGCCGTCAGTGCGCAGCGACTCAACCTTGCTCTGCACAACCTTCTTGTTCTCCTCGTACCAAGTAGCAACCTTGTGGTCATCGTGCTCGAGCTCCTCATCCAGCAGACCAGTCCAGGCGTGCAGGGTGCGGAGGTGGGCAGTGCGCAGGGATTCGCCGGTAGCGCCGACGCCAGAGGCTGCGGGTGCCGAGGCGGCAACCATGCGCTTGATGATGGTCTCTTCGCTGAGACGGCGGCGCAGACGCCAGTAGAAGAAGCGACGGGAGTTGACCCACTGCAGAGGCTTGCGGATAGTGTCCTTGGCTTGCATGCGGCCGGCGCGGTCGTGCAGGTCGGCGAATTGAAGCGCAATCTGCATGTACACGGGCAAGAGCTGCTCCTCGCGGGCGGCCATCTTGGCCTTCACTTCGCTGAGCTGCTCGTTGGTAAGGGAGGTGTCGGCCAGGGAGCGGCGGAGCTCGCCGTAGGTCGCGTCCAGACGGGCCATAGTGTCCAGCTGCTTCTCGCGGCGGTACTTGATGTTCACCATACCTTCGGGCTCGAGGACACCACCGCGGGAGTCTTCGTCGGCGTACATCTCCATCTGGTCGGGGTTGATGGTGGGGTCAACGACGACCCAAGATCCACCGCGGAGCTCACCGTGCGGAGGAATGTACACGAAGATGGGCTGCTCGTACTTGACGAGAGCGTCGACGATGTACGAACCGTACTTGAGAACCTCGTTGTACATGTCACGCTGGCCACCGGAGAATCCTCTCCAGTTGGCCAGGATCATGACGGGCAGCTGCTCGCCGTTGTTGAAGTCGCGCAGAGCCTGGGCGGTCTTGTAGGCCGAGTTGGGGTACCAGACACCACCAGCCTCAGTGGCGATCATCTCCATGGAGTCGGGGTTGGCAGGATCAGCAGGAGTGACATTCTCCACCGAGCGGGTCTCGACGGCGATCACACCCATGGGGATACCACCAAGGCGGGCACGACCGACAACGACGGTGCGAGCCCAGCCACCAAGGGCCTCCTCGAAGGAACCCTTGTCGAACAGACCAGGAAGGAAGCCGTCAACGTCCTCCTTACCACCGATGAGCCATCTGACATCATAAGTCTGCCTGGGAGGTGGGAAGTAGGCAACATCACGGTCCCAAGTGTCTGACCAGGGGCGAATGGGGATAGGAGCATTCTTCTTGTCAGGAACGAAAGACATCCACTCCACAATCTTCTCAACACCCGCGAAGTCATCGTTGGCAGTCATGTGAGAAACACCGTTCTTGTACATGATCTGGGTGCCACCAAGCTGAAGGTTGGAGGTGTAAACCTCGCGACCGAGCAGCTTGTTGATGGCAGGGGCACCAGTGAGGATGATGGGCTGGCCCTCAACCTGGATGGCACGCTGACCGAGACGCACAAGGTAAGCACCGATACCGACAGAGCGGCAGGTAACGAGAGTGATAGTAAAGATATCCTCGTAGGCCTTGGAGGTGGCACCGGCAATGAGACCGGAACCCTTCAGACACTCGACACCGAGACCGTCCTTGGCGCCAATGACGGTGGTAATCTTGTGGCGCTCCTCGCCGTCATCGTTGATGGGCTCAGTGATGACCTCCTTCTTCTTGCTGGCATCGAATCGCTTCTTGACCTCGGGAGTGAGGTAAAGGTACTTGAAGCCTGCCTCGGGCTTCTCCGGGTTGTTCCAGGCAACCGAGAAGAAGGGGATCAGCTCATCCGCAACACCGATGCGGGCACCGGAGTTAGCAGACAAGTAGATACGGGGAATACCCAGCTTGCGGGCAAGCTCAGTGCACTTGTGGAAGAACTTGTCTTCCTGAGGACCGAAGGAACCGATCTGGAAGGTGATGTCGTTGGCAACAATGATGAAACGTCTGCCGCGGGGGTACTCGGGAGTACGGGCAGTGATGATCCAACCAACCATACCGTGGGTGTTGGTACCGGGCTCGCGAGACACCTCAACAAGGTTGTCGGTGTCATCCAAGACCAGCTCGCTGTAGTCAATGCACTCTCCAACAGGAGGGCGCTTCTCGTACAAGGAAGGAATCTTGTCGGCAATCTTGGTCCAGCTGTTCTGGAAGGCCTGGCGGAAAAGCTCGGGGAAATCGTAAACGTACTGAGTTCCCATCAAGTGAGCCTTGTAGCGCTTGGGCTGCAGCCACTCCTTGGTAGGGTAGGGGGTGGAGACAGGGCGCAAATGCATAGAGCCCAGCTTGGCGGTACCACCAATGCTCTGGAAGATCCACTCGCCCTTCTCGGACTTGCGCTCAATGTACAGCTCGACGTTGATGATGAAACCGTAGGTGTTGCTGATTATCACACGCAGGGGGTAGGGCATGCCGGTAGCCGGGTCGGTGCAAAGGATACGGATCTCTGCGCCGGTAACACGGAGGCGCCACAGACGGCGGCCGAAGCGATCGAGGAAACCGGCCAGGGCTTGCTCGACATCGACGGGCTGGAGGTTGAAGACGGGAGAGAAGTTGATGAAGATGTGGTTCAGGTCGGAGTTGTTGTTGCCAATGATCTCCAGAGCGTCGAGGATGTCGTTCATGAGGCGGTCGGCCTCCGAGATCAAATACTCAGCGGTGGGGATATCGTCACGCAGGCGGCCGGGACGGACCACAGCACGAACGAAGTAGCGCTTGTCAATAGCCTTGTCATTCTCAGGGCCCTTGCCAATAGCCTCGTAGACGTGGATGTTACGGTTCTCGGTGAAGACGGGCTTGATGTTGAACTTGGACAGACGGCCGAGTTCCAGCTGGAAGGCAAGAGCTGGCTCGCTGTGGCGGATACTCAGGTCTTCCTCATAGTTGGGACCACGGAAGGTGAAGTAACCGGGGTAGACACCTTGCTTGCCGCAGATGAAGGTAACACGGCGAATACGGCGGGCGAGGAGCTCATCCTTGTTGTCGGCGAGCAGCTGCTTCATCTGTGCAACAAGCTCTGCATCTTCCATGTCCTCGATATCGCGAATGGCAATGTTGCAGACTCCGGTGAGCTCGCTGTCACTCACGGGCTTAGGGGCGGGACGACGCTTGCCTTCGAGGGTAGCAATGAGGCCCTGCTCACTGGGGCGCTTGGCGTTCGAGCCGCCGAGAGGGAAGACCTCAAGAGCCTTGGAGAGGATCTCCTCAGCATCCTCCAGGTACTGCACGGGGATGATAACACCCTTGCGAACGGGGTCACTGGCAGCGTCGCTCACAAAGAGGGACATGTCGCCGATGGAGTTGATCCGCTTGAACGGGTTGACCTCCGCAATGGGAGTGCCCGGGGCGGAGGGCTGAGTGGAGTTAAGAACACCGAACTCACGGTGACCAAGCTTGCCAAGGGTGAAGTCCCAAGACAGGAAAGGCTGCTCAGTGGAGGCGTTGTAGTCGATGCTCTTGAGAGTGTATGCACGGTAGGCACGACGAACGTAAACTTCCAGGGAGGCGAGGGTGACCCAGGGGTCAGCATGGACGAAGAAGCGAGGAAGAACATCGAAAACAGTGTACTTCGAGTCGACAACCTCCTTCAAGACATCCAATGAAGGCTCACGGTGTTCCCATCCGGTCTCGCCATAGCGAGACTCGACAACTGAAGACCGCAGAATGTGCTCCATCTGCGACAGGCGCTCATCCAGAGATGGCATGGCGCACTGAATAAGAACCTCGCGGGCCTTGAGAGTGACCTTGGCGGAAGAACGAGACTCGAGCTCGGTCAACTTCTTGAGGATAGGCTTGAAGTACGTGCCGACATTCTCCAGGTGGGGCTGGTTGGGGCGGTACATGTCCAAAATAGCCAGGACCAGGTTGTTCTTCGAACCGATGCGGCTGTGGGAGAGAACAGTGTGGACAATGCCGGTAATATCGTCCTTGTTCTCCTCACGGAGCTTGAGAATGACATCCTCGTCGCGGAGGTTATGGGTGGAAAACAGTTTCTCAACGTCGTAGTACTGTTCCAGCAAGCCAATGAAGACATTGTACTCGTTGGACTTCAAACCATCCATGTACTTGTTGATGACCTGAACCAGGGGCAAGAGGGTGGTCTTGAGCATCTCAGCATCGGCAGGGGTGATGTTCTCCTCGATGAAGCGAACGATGGCCTTCTGGAGCTGCTTAGCAGGGAACTCGGCCTTGCGGGCCTTAGCACGATCAACCACGTTCTGGAGCTGAGCATCCAGCCTCTGAGGAATGCGAGAGTGCAGCGCAGAAGACTGCGCATTCCACTCTCCGTAGGGGAGATCGGGGTTGCGCAACACCTCAACAAGATCCTTCAGGGTGGTACCCATGATGACCTGGTTGTCGAAACCGCGCAGAATGTTCTCCAGAATGCTGTGGAGCAGGAAGAAGCGCTGGGATGGCTTGTTGCCGAGAACGGTAGGCGAGCCAAGCTCGGGCAGTTGACCAGTGAAGGGTTGGGCGTGCTTGACGCGGGAGGGGTCATCCAGGGCGAGGATACCGAGGATGTCACCAGCCTCCAGAGTGGCACCGGGCTGCTTGATGAGCTGCACGATACCATCCTCCTTGGCGATCAGGGGCATGTACATCTTCATGACCTCAACTTCAGCGTAAGACTGGCCAGAGCAGATGTGCTCTCCATTCTCAACGGTGAACTTGACAAGCTTACCGGGGGAAGGAGAACGGAGCTGAGTAGGATCGTTCTCCTGCTCCAAGAGGCAGGTCTTGCCGTCAACGCTGAGACGGGTGGCAGCAGCCTCCTCCTTCCAGTAGACGTTGTGACTGCGGCCGCTGAGGAGAACCAGCAAACCACCATCAGCCAGGGCACGAACACCAACTGAGCACTTGGAGCCGTTGATGAAAAGGTGGTAGCTATCCAAGCTGGCACGAGTGGCGGTGAACTTGTAACGCTCGCCTTCGTAGATGAAGTCAACGGGGAAAACAGTCTTCAGGATCTCCTTCGACGGGACCTGACCCTTCCCTAGACCATGGCGGTACTCCTCGATACCAGCCTCGCTAGCGAGGTGGGCTTTAGTGACAGCACCACAAATGATGGCGACGATCTGATCGGGGCGCTCAGCAGTCAGCTTGTTAGAGATAAGCTGGTCGAGCCATCCAGTGGTGATGGTGTTGTCCTCGAAAGCGGGGGTTTCGAGGAGCTTAATCAAGTATTCGACAGTGGTTCGGAAATCACCACGAATACTCAATTCCTTCAAAGCAACGACCATGTGCTTGCGCGAAGCGGATCGGTTCTCGCCGTAGGCGAAAATGTGACCGAATTGACTGTCGGAGAAGCTGTGGATACCACCAGCAGTACCGACAGAGAAGTAACCCCAAACGTTTGACGAACTGCGGAAGTTCAGCTCGTGCATGGTACCGCTGGAAGGCTTGAATCCCTCGCCAGGATCTTCGGAGGTGATACGGCAAGCAGTGGTGTGACCCTTGGGCTGAGGACGACGCTGGGTCTGGAAGCTCTCCTCCTTGGAGAAGTCGAAGTCAATGTCGGCGGAGGTGTTAGGGTCGACACCGTAAAGGAGGCGAATGTCGCGAATGCGGTGCAGAGGGATACCCATAGCAATTTGGAGCTGGGCGGCGGGCAAGTTGACTCCCGACACCATCTCAGTGGTGGGATGCTCGACCTGCAGACGAGGGTTCAACTCGAGGAAGTAGAACTTGTCATCGGAGTGCGAGTAGAGGTACTCGACGGTACCGGCCGAAACGTATCCGACCAACTTTCCAAGGCTCACGGCAGCGCGCTCCATGGCCTGGAAGGTGGGCTGTTTCGCAATAGTCACAGGGGCCTCCTCGATAATCTTCTGGTGACGACGCTGAACGGAACAATCACGACCGAAAAGGGAGATGTTGTTGCCGTACTGATCAGCCAGCAATTGCACCTCGAGATGGCGAGCGTTGCCAGCCAGCTTCATGATGAAGATGGGCGATCCCGGAATCTCGTTGGCGGCGGCATTGTACAAGGCCGGGAAATCTTCCTCGTTTTCGACCTTTCGGATACCCTTACCACCACCACCTTCAGAGGCCTTGACCATAACAGGGAAACCAATCTCCTTAGCCTTCGCCAAACCCTCTTCCGGCGAGAAGGTGCAACCCTTGTTATAGACCTCGTCCTCGACAGTCACGATACCGTTCTCATCGAGCTTCACGGCGTCAACACCGGTTCCAGACCAGGGAATACAAGGGACACCGGCGTGCTGTGCAACAATGGTAGAGGAAATCTTGTCACCAAGCGAGCGCATGGCCGAAGCTGGGGGTCCAATGAAGATGATCTTCTTCGGCGACGCAGCAAGAGATTCGGGTAACCGAGGGTTTTCGGAGGCGTGACCCCTACAAAATGAGCATCAGCATTTCGTCCCTCTCTTTCGTTTTTCCTCCTCCGCAGTATCTCCAGACCACTTACCATCCTGCCCACACGGCGTGCACATCCATCCGCTCCGCAACATCGACAATCAACTCGACGTTGGCATAATTATTATTATTGGTTCCACCAGGAACCTCGACGTATTGGTCGGCCATGCGAATATAGTCGGCGTTGGCGGTCAAATCTTCGGGCGTGGCCATCACAGTGAATTGGATAGCCCGCTCGTTGCCGAAGGTCTCGTAAGCCCATTTCCGCACTGAGCGAATCTCTTTGACAGCGGCGATACCGTTGTTGGCAATAAGCACCTAGGAACAAGTCAGTTCCACGTCCGATTGTCCGTTTTTTTCGCCCACAATCACGGCTGTTCTTTCGATTTCCCACTTACCGATGTGATGACGGAGTGACCATCGTGGGCGGCCACGAAGTCCTTCACAGCGCTAGGAGGTGCTGATTCGAGGGCGTTGCCACCAATGAAATGTGAGGGGATGTCATGTTTGGTGTTGCCCATTGTGCTACCCATGATGTTGATTATCGCAGGTCAGACTCCCTTATAGGAATTGAAGTTCTGTTCTCGCGCGGTATGCAACAGCGCTGATTAAAAAGTAATGTACAATGCTGGAAGTGGCGGAAAGAGCCCGAGTGGTGGATATGGGCAGAAAAAGGTAAGGTAGAGAGAAAGAGAAAGGGAGAAAAGGGTAAGCGTCAGAAAAGAACTCTGGAGGGGAAGAAAGGCCAGGTCAGCATGTGCAATTGGAGAACTTGGCTTGAAGATGTCAAATGCGGAATTGGTCTGCAGGGCAAGTTCGCAAACGGATAAGAAAAAAAAAGGTACGAGGTAAGACTCACCGGGAACCACCAAAACCCGAACAAAAATTCTATGTAAAATTGAATCTAGAAATTGAAGAGATTCAGAACTTCAAGTTCAATAATAAAAAAAAGTCAAGGGGAAAAATTGCTGAGAAGACGATTTTCTGGAGGTCCCACCGAAGTGGAGATGATCCCAACTGGCCGTGATGGATTCCCCTAAAGGGTCGAGGATACATGTACCTGACCATAGTTAACAGTATGGAGGGGTACTTTTCCCAGGAACGGGCTCCCCCAACTCCCTGGCTTTGTTGGGCCAGGTTCCACTACAATCTGTTGCTCACCACTTCTGCTTTTTTATTTTTTTATTTTTTATTTTTTATTTTTTTTTTATTATAGAAATACGGAGTAAAGAATCGAACGTTGAAGAAATCCAATCTTTGCTATTATAGTTATTACCAAATATGGAGAACCCTAGAGATATCTCATCTAGGTAGATAAACTCCGGACTCCGTACTCTCTAAGGAGTATGTACTCCGTAGTAGCCTCACACATATTGCCCGTAAGCTGATACTTCCCCACGGGTCCCGGCACATTTCGACGCCCGATTCGGTCAGCAATTCGGCTTCGGAGAGCGAGTTTCGTTTTTGTATTGGATTTTCTTTTCTTTCAAAATTTAATAGCATTGCCATTTGTGAAAAAAAAAAAATGGAATTTTAAAGTCAAATTGTTTAATCAATTTACAGTACTCCCATCAATCTTCAACCTTTGAATGCAACCTTGGAATATCTATGATGCAATCTAGAATTCTATACTCCGTACTCCGTACATAATCAAAATATACTCCACGCCATTGCCAATCTGAGAATGGCGCACACGCTATCCCAATTCGGCCAACTTGCATAATTCAACATGATCAGCTTTCCAAGGTTGGCACAGATTGCGTACAGGAAAATGCCCATAGACCAATCATATCCATGACCATGTATGTTGTATCCCAACTCAACCCATTATTCCCCAAAACCATGGATCACCACTCAACTCTACATCAAACCTTCCAAGGTTGGAAATAGACTTGTCAACCTATGTTGTAGTACGGAGCATATTATACAACGCTATAATTTGGAGCATAACATCATGGGTATTATTGGATCTTGAATGAAAAGACAATCGCTGAGACACAGCTTAGGACGTCCCCAGAATCCACTGGGGACAATCGCACAAATGAACCAGGCCTAGCTGGTCCAAGACATGTCAACATGCAAAACTATACAGGAAGGGATGTGACCAGAGCGGTCTGCAGGGTAACCCCCCTCACTCCTCTGGTAGAATGCAGTTGATCAAAGGCAATCTTGGAAGTATGTAAAACAAACGTTGGAAAATAGCCTTAGCACACCACCACCCGTTCACTAAACCCCAATCCAAATCCCATAGATACTAAAGGCGAAAAGGACGAATTAAAAGGTCTCTCCCAAGTCGCTGACTTGGGTCTTCCTGTTTGGCGGCGGCGGCGGCATGGTACCAGGTCCGATGCTGGTCTTGAAGCTCCGGGGAGCCGGGATGCCGCTGATGGTTCGCTTCTTCACTACGGGCGTGGGAGTAGTAGTCACAGATGGGCGTCGTATCTCCTGGGAGATTTGGGAGGTTGTTGGTGTTGTAATGTCTTGGTCCTCGTCGATGAGTGACATGCCAGCGATGTTAGGCAGTTGGCCGGCATGATTGCTGAGAGATGAGCGAGGTCGTCGTCCCTCTGTCATAGGGTTCGTCGAGTAGTGACCCAGTGGCGTTTTGGCCCCGGGGCGACTCGAACGGCTCTCCGGCCGGGCATTTGCGGGGACACCCGAGTGCACGCTCTGGCTGAAGGAGCTGCGGCTAGAGTAACTAGTTCGGCTGCTCGGGCGGCTCTCGCCTGTCCGGCCAAATGATTGGCGACCCTGTGGGGGGGGTAAGATGGAGTACTTTCACTATCCCGCGCCGAGGAACCAAGGCTACTATTACTCAGCCGCTTGCGAGAATCCCTGCGAACAGTGATCGACGAGGGCACAATGGGGGTGTCGCTGATCACAGACCCTGAGCGAGGGGATCCGCGAGAAGAGGTGTCAGATGGGGCGGGAAGTCGCGATTTGGCTGATTGAACGCGCTCTTCCAGCTTCTGCATCTTACCAATCAGGCCACGGATCTGGAACAGTGAGCCAGACTTGGGAAGGCCTGGTGGCCGCGAGGTGTTCATTCTCGTCAAACTGTTGCGAGACGAGATTGACATAGAGGGAGTTGACCGACCATTTCCGCTGCTGTTGCCATTGCCGGTGCTATATGCGCCATTGCTGTAAGCGAGAGATGGGGTCCGTGAATGAGTGGTGCGCGGTTGAGTCCGTGCGTGAAGGGTTCTAGAGTTCACCGGATCCGCGCCAGCGGCCCTCTGTCGAGGGAATGTAGGCGTGGAGTTTGAGTGAGCGTTAATCGACTTGCGCATGTTCACAGACGACTCGGAGATAGGGGGCGAAGGTGGAGTAGCGGTAGACGACGCAAGGGATGATTTAGCGGGGGGCGTGGCAAATACTGGGGAAGATGTAGCGGTGCCAGGCGAACGGTCAAATATCTCCAAACTCTGTGGAGTTGCGGGGCTGCGATGGTACAAAGGAGTCGGCTTGCGGCGGCGCATCCCATGCCCTTCGGTATTTCGAAGCTTCTCCTGGATGATCTCGGTCTCAATCTTCAGATCCGACAGCTCATCCCGGAGGCGCTGGTTGTCAATGCGCAGCTGCTCCCGTTCCTGCTCCCCACTTCTTATCTCCTCCTCTAGCAAGACCTGGCGCTCGATGCCAATGTTGTATTTGGACTCCATGTCCTCCAGGGACGAGGTGGTGTTCCGGGCTTGGCGCTCGTAGTCGTCGTTGGCAACTTCAATATCTCGAAGCTTGAGCTGCAAAGTGCGGTTCGCTTCCCGCAGTGTGGTAATCTCTTTCTGCAGGTTGTTCTGCACAGAGTTGCCTTCGGTTTTCGACTGCTTGTATTTGCTCTACCAGCACAATGTTAGCGCCCACACAGTAATGAGCAATGGGCATGACCCCTTACCTTCCACTCGTCGACTTCATATCGCATCGTATCGAGCTTTTCTTTCAGCTGCCGCTCCCGTTTCTCCGAAGCTTCAATGTCCTTCTCCATCTCAGTCTCCAGCTCCCGGCTGGAGGACTGGAAGTCCGCAAGCTCCGCCTCAAGTAGCTCATACTGGGCTTTGTAATGAGCCAGTTCATCTCTGTAAGAGCTGCTCGTATGCTTCCGTTCGGAAGTTGACTCATCGACGGCCGGCATCTTCTCGCGGTTGGGCACCCACAGGACCGGTCGCAAAGAAGATGTCTGGACGACGAGTGTCGTCCAAAATTGGCGAAAGTCACCAGAGACTGTACACCAGCCTGTCTTGCCCTGCAGATCACGCCAGCCCCTCTCAAAGACTCATATGCTGTGCGGTGGCCCGATGTAAACAACCGTGCGTTTTGATAAGAGGCCCTCGCCGAGGCGGTGACGCAAGGGATTGATCGCGGTACCTGATAATGTGTCCCTCCACAGAGAGGAAGAAAGGATCCAGGGATGTGGCGAGCTCAGATGTGCAAAGCTGGGTTACCTTCGACCCGCCTCGTGTCGAAAAGCGGGTTAGATTAGATCGGGCTGGGAGAAACCGATGTTGTTGTTTCGGTCGTCAGGGGCCGGTAGATGCGCTAGTCCTCATTTGGCAGATCTGGGCTCAGCCACCCACCGCTCTTTTGGTGTGTTAAGGCAGAAACTTCCTGCCCGAGGCATTTTCAGGCAGCAATGTGGAGCTAACCTCATTTGGAGCTGAAAGTGATCCTGATCGACCTCAGCCCGTGATCTGGACCTCAGCAGTCCCCAGTCTCCAGTCTTTAGGTCTCTAGAGCAATCAAGTCGGAGAGGTAAGTAGCTTTGTCTACCTCAAATATTTGCTCTAGAGCCTCCTGTGAGCTTCCAAGCTCTAAGAACAGGTGTTTGTTGCCTCCAGACACTACTCTGGATGTTATGCCCACGCACGCGTTCTTAAGATCGCTGATCATACTGTTTGCTTCCACGCACTTGTTTACCCCGATTACTTGCAAGCTCCATCTGTCTACCCCAGGTTTGAGGCGCATCGGCTAAACGTGGGATGATGGTATGACATCTGAACTTACAGTTTCCATCCTTAGATAGATCCCCTTCAGTGAGGCTAAGGCCCAACTCGATCTATCACCATGGCAGACTCGACCGATCTCAACCTTGACGATGCGCCCAGCGACCTTCAAGACATTCCGGAGCTGGCAATGCAATTGGTTCCCCCTCCGGAGGGAACATACCCTGACAAGTAAGTTCTCCGTCCTCATCGCCCCTTGCTTAGTAGGACCAATATCAACAATTTATGTCTACAGAGCAACTCTTCTCGCCGCAGTCCAGGACCACGGCAAGGAACATGGCTACAATGTGGTCGTTAAGTCGTCAAGCACGCCCACAGAGAAGAAACCCGGCCGCACCGCCAAAGTATGGCTACGCTGTGATCGTGGCGGCCACTATCGGCCACGGAACGGTCTGACTGAGGAAACGCGCAAGCGCCGCAGAACCTCGCGGTTGATGGATTGTCCTTTCATGCTAGTCGCAGCCGGGTCTCCAGGTATCTGGACCCTGACGGTGCTGAATGCGGCGCACAATCATGGTCCTATTGTCGAGAAGCCGCGACAGGTGCCTCACCACAAGATCCGCAAGGGCCAGCTGCCAGCCGTCCCATACGATTGGCCCCACGACGCTTCGTTCACCCCATACACCACTGCACTTGTGATAATTGACATGCAAAAGGACTGTGAGTATTTTGGACTATTACCACCGTCAGTGGACCATCTGGCTGATCTTATCGTAGTCTGTCTGCCCGAAGGATACATGGGATATCAGGGATATGATATCTCTGCCGCACAGGCTTTGATTCCCCGCCTGCAAAGATTGCTTCATGCTTTCCGCTCTGGGGGTTTCCCGGTTTATCATACTCGCGAGGGTACTTATTGTCTCGTTCTTAACTCATAGCATGTTTTTACTAACTCATTTTAGGACACCGACCCGATCTATCTACTCTCTCGAGTCGTGAGGCATACCGGTCCCGTAACAACGCATCCGGCTTGGGTATTGGTTCCCCCGGCCCAATGGGACGCCTGCTTATCCGTGGCGAACTGGGCCATGACACTGTTGACGAATTGTATCCTCTCCCCGGTGAGCCTGTCATCGACAAGCCCGGCCGAGGTGCCTTTGCTCACACCGACTTTGAGCTCCTCCTTCGCAACAAAGGGGTGAAAAACCTCGTCATTGCCGGTGTGACCACCGACGTCTGTGTCTCGACGACCATGCGCGAAGCTAACGACCGTGGCTTCGACTGTGTCGTTTTGGATGACGGTACTGCCGCTGCGGAGCCGTCGTTGCATCTCAGGCACCATGCAATCCATTAAAATGGAAGGCGGAATCTTCGGCACTGTTGCTAAGTTGGAAGATGTCATCCACGCTGTCGACAATTTCAAAACCGTCACCATGAAGAAGCTGGCTCCTCAGATGACCGTCTAAGTATGTACTATTTGTTTTAGCGGGTTGGCTTTGGACACTGGGATTGGAAGGAATTTCCCCGGCGTTTGGAACTGGAATTATCTCTTTTCTGTTGAGATACTGCAGTGCGCATACTCGTTGCTTTTCTTTTTCGAGCCTCTTCTTTTGTTGGGTTTTAGCGGGCCAGGACTTCATTGATCCCAACTTGTGTCATTTTCTGGCAACTACTTTAAGCGCAGAACAATAGTCTTTCAATTTGTCGTATTGGATCAGGAATAACAAGCGTTTTGTTTGTATTACATTGCACACTAGAGTATCGACAAGGCCATTGACTCCAAAACTTGTTTCTCTATTATGCAGAGCAACATTGAGGTCAGAACTATGCAATAGGTACAGGGAAAGAATCAAACCCCAAAGAATACATGCCCTAAAACGCCACGCTCATAAACTAAAACCACAAGAGACAGCCAGATTACAGCCACTTTTTCCCTGCAGCAGTAACCCGAGTTCTGAAAACAGGACTCTTGATCTCCATTCCCTGCTTATAGAACGGACTCATCGCCGTCTTGACATAGTTCTCGTATACCTCGTTCATGAACTGGCGCACAGCCTCTTCGGTCTGCGGGGAGGTCGGGTTTGCGGCGATGGAGCTGGATGAGGCACGTGTGGTGGATCCTGCTGTGCCTAGCAGTGAGGAGGAACCGAGGCCGCTGCTGCTGCTGGTTGAAGAGGGGAGATTCGGAGGTTGGTGGAGGAGGAGGAAGCGCGCGCCACTTGGAGTGAGGAAGGCCGAGATGTAGGCTGCTGCCGGTGGGTAGGTATCGATATGCTTCAGGTACCTTTTGCGCAATATTAGATTTGGGATTGGAGGTTTGATGTGGGGTATGAAGCGCGTGTTATTGGGCCGGGGAGTTCCTCTGTGTTCATATGGGCTCTCGGGAATTCAAGCTCAGGGATTCGAGCCAGTTTGCAGAGGCCACTCAAATATGGAATAACTTATTGGACTCACATTCCACCATTGGTCCATTGCGCTTCTTCCAATATGTCCAGACTTGAGTGGATGATGAACTGGTTCATGTACTGCGCTGTCTCCGGGAAGCGGAAGCGGGCAATGCCATCACCACCCCCCTTCGATGTACCAAAGGCGATGTTGAACAAAGGCGTGTCGGTGGGTGACAGGATGGTAAAGTAGTAGGACATTTTGAGCAGACTGGGATTATTCAGGGTGGAGATGGACCCAAGGACGGCCGAGGAGCTGATTGCGGCTTTACTAGCGGCCGCCATCACGTGGCCGATAAGAAATGAGCTTGTGCAGATGACTACATATGTATGTATACACTTTTTGATGGCGACTTGAACGTCGGAAAATCCTGTTTAAGAAAGTGAATTTCTGGACTTTTGATGTAGTTCAAATTGGCATTCACGCTGTCTTCGAACGATTCTCGTGCGTGATATCTTGTCCAAAACCGGTCCTCAGCTATTATATATCTTTGCACCTGAAAGCTATAACTAAATTTGCGATAACAGTATTGATGGTATCCTGCGCGTAGCGGTACTTTCGGCTCAAAGAATACATATTCTATCCAAATTTAATCAACTGCTCTTAATGAACTGCCAGTATTACCTTGCGCTTGGTACATATGTGTATACTTCAATGTTCAAATGCTCCGATCTCCCCGCAAAAAGCCACAAGCACGTGATCAACCGATAACCAGCCAGGGCTTTATCGCGGTCGATCGCTGTCGCAACTTTTGATCTCGACAAGCACCACCTGGCAAACACACCAGTGCCATTGCTATTATTCCGAGTACACAAATCCCTGGACCTGCTCGGAAACTATCCTTCCAATATGCCGGCAAACCTCCCCTATGGATTAAACCTTCCCAACAAGAGTCTTGCGGCGACGAAACCGGGGAATGCTCTCGGACAGAAAAGAAAGAACATTTTCGACGACGACTCCGATGAAGATCAGCAAACTGGCGATGGTCCAGTTGAAATCTCAACCATTGGAGGGCTAGAGGAGCCAGCTACCAAAAAGAAACCTTCGCCAAGCGCAGGGCCACCGCCGAAACGCAAAATTCAATTCGGGAGCGGTCCCAAACCAACAGCCAAACCGCTCAGCAAGAACTCGCTATTTGCAGACGATGAGGATGAAGAGGAAGAAAGAGATAAAGAGCAACAAGGCGCAATGAATCTCGGATTGAACCAGGCGAAGTCGAAGAAGCCAACCGCCCCTGCCCAGAAATACACCAATCTCGCGTCAATGCATAGCAGCAATGTGCAAGCAAAGGCAGCTGAAGAACTCGACCCATTGATCTACTCATACGATGAAGTATACGACAGTTTGCATGCCAAACCCGCTAAGGCCGCAGTGGAAACCAAGAGTGACACACCTAAGTACATGCAGAACTTGCTACAGAGTGCGGAGATCAGGAAACGGGATCAACTGCGGGCCAAGGATCGCCAGCTAGCCAGAGAGCGTGAAGCTGAAGGTGATGAGTTTGAAGACAAGGAGAAATTTGTCACATCTGCGTACAAGGCCCAGCAAGCGGAACTGCGGAAGGCAGAAGAAGAGGAAGCACGCCGTGAAAAGGAAGAGGAAGAACGGCGCAAAAAGAGCGGCGGCTCCGGAATGATTGGATTCTATCGGGACGTTTTATCACGAGGAGAAGCACGGCACGAGGAGGTCATCAAGGCTGCGGAAGAAACTGCCCGCCGCGTCAAAGCAGGCGAGATCATTGAGGAGATGGAGGATAAAGAGGATAAGTCGGATGCTCAGAAGGCGGAGGACCTCAATGCTCATGGAGCTCGGGTTGTTGTGAACGATGAAGGCCAAGTTGTCGACAAGCGCCAGCTGTTATCTGCAGGACTGAATGTGGCACCGAAACCGAAAGCCCAAGAATCTGCTGCCAAAGCAGGAGTTTCGCGGCCTACCGTCGGACGACCAGGTGCCGGTGCTGGTTACCAGGGCGGCCGTGCTGCTCAACGAGCTCGACAGACCGACATGGTCGCAAGCCAATACGAGGAGCGTGCGCGACAAGAAGAGGAGGCTGAGGCTGCAAAGCAAAGGGAGATCGCCGAAAAGAGCCGCAGCCGCAAGACGGAGAAAGATGTGTCCAGCGCCAAAGAGCGGTATCTGGCAAGAAAGAGAGAACGGGAAGAGGCTGCTGCCAAGGAGAAATCAAAGGGGGCCTAGGTGTATGCCAAAAGGTGAGCTGGATGTGTTTTCATCCATGGAATTTTGGAATACCTTATATTGCATAGCGCTGGTGAGAACCTTGTACATTACTCATGATACCAAAAAGAGACCCCTACTTCAAGTCATAAGGCTGTTTGCTATGGATGAATTGTGGAAGGTCCCAGGTAGTAAGAACTGCGTAAACTCTAGTTGAGAATATAAATATGTAATAAGTGCTTGGCCCCTGCTCTGACTTTCTTACCTTTCTTTCACCCATCAACTCCCGCTACTATAACGCTCAGTAAGTTCTATCGCCATACTCAGCCATACTCTGTACACCTCGGAGAAACCATCGCCAAGAATCATTAACCCCGGCTTACCTCATCCACTTCTCATGTCACATGACCGCACACGGGCTGAGTTAATCCGGACCGAAAGCACTCGCTAAGCCGCCCCACACAAGTCGCACTCCCAATTTTGCACTCCCAAATCGAGATTCAAGAATCGCTTCATCACCAAACCACTTCCATCTCCCGTTCATCAACGTCAATAATCCAAAATGGGTAAGGTTCACGGCTCTCTCGCCCGTGCCGGTAAGGTCAAGGCTGCCACTCCTAAGGTGAGTTCTCTTCGATTTCCAACCAAGGCCACTCGATATACGACCGCAGTGGCCACCCATCCGACCAGTCCTTTTAACGACAATTTTGCATCCAGGTCGAGCCCCAGGAGAAGAAGAAGAACCCCAAGGGTCGCGCCTACAAGCGTGTTCTCTACACCCGCCGTTTCGTCAACGTTACCATGACCGGTGGCAAGCGCAAGGTACATATCGAATGACTCACACCTACCCACAACGCACAATCAACAACAACGCACATTTCGCAAAATATCCACGACCACACCACGAATACCGAAAATGAATGACAGAAAGGCTGACCAGTCGCGAAATGCAGATGAACCCCAACCCCGGCCAATAGATTATTCAAGTCGTTAAAACAACCACCTGAGCCGCGATCGGCTAGTCGAGTTCTACGATGAAAATCTTCGCATAACTACGGCACGACCACGGCCCAAACGAACGAAAGCACACCAGATACGGCTGGTACTTGTACGGATGATATCACGCTTCTTCGTCTTCACTTGAATTTTTTTTTTTGCTGGCAACGGATGGGTTTTTTTGGAGGTTGATTCGCGGAAATGGATGAATACCCATGGCGGTCTGAGGATGGAAAGCTGTGGCTGGATGTGAGCTGTCTACGGGCAGTTTTCGCAGGCTAGACTTCAGAGTCACTTTTCGACTCGTCTCATAGGCTGTTTCATGAATTGCATTTCCGATCCAGAAATGGACTCTACCTCTTTTTCCATGCTTTTCGGGTTATCTCTACTTGAGACGGTGCCTAAGGGCATACTTGGAGCTCGACTTCGCAGATTCCTGCCTATTTAGGGCTGATTCTCCAAGGTTGGACTAGTAGAATGCATCAGGCGGACCCTTCCATGGTGGGACTCAGCCCCTGTGTGGTTTGGCATGTTGATCTCCGAACGACAATATAATGTAAAACAAACCCCGCACCCGGGCAGCGGCTGTATATCGAAGTACTCTAAACTCCTGATGTTTGCCCCACACATGCCAGAGCTCATCAGCATATAGTCCATGTCCTCGTCTTGCCCTTCAACTTTCGTGTCGTTGGGGCCCCACGTCATGAAAAATGCGGGGACTGATATAAATTGGCAAATCTTTCTGCTTTAGCTTGTTCAAGAGAACCTTTTAAGGGTGGAGCATCAAGGATTCAGAACACTTTATCACTTTTATACTAGCATCTACATGGATAGTCACCTACATGGATAGTCGGTCTCTGTCCTTGACATTTCCCGCTTATCTCGCTTATCTTGTTGAAGCCTGAAGGATAGAGATAATTGGCCACAAAAAGCGAAATACTTGCGGTGAAAAGTTCAATCTCAATAGAATGTATTCTGCTATGCAAATAAAGCAGTGTTCACTAGAAGAAACATTGCAAAAGAAAGGGGGAAGAAGCACCCGGAGACAATTAAAAAAAACAGTCGGTGGAAGTTGTTATGGACTGGAAGAAAGCACTCGATTCCTTGATACTACTATAAAAGTACATATGTATATGAACGCAAGTAGCTTCCCATGATCACACGTGACTGTGTTGGTAGTCAGATGATAGCACCTTTGGAATGATAGGGACAAGCCCCATTTAGACTGAGAAGCTGGAGCTCTTCCCGCTTGATATCATGACATAAATGGCGGATGTTCCCGCGGTCGTTGGCATAATGCTCACCTACAAAACAAAGAGGCATGACCTCACCAGCTCAATGCCGGGTCATCCGGAGATGACTCTGAACATGTTTGGTGAAATGACCGAACATTCCAAAGACGAGACGCCCACGGATCAACGACTTGATTTAAGGTTATCGGGGTTAGCGTGTGATGACTAAGGGGATATTGGCCAGTCGCCGACTTGAACCCTGACCACATCCACTTGAGATAAGTATGGGACACAACCAACAGATATCCAGACATGTCTAGTCGTCAGACAGTGGAGAAATGAATGGCTTAGGGGCCATTGAGTTCAACCCAAGCCGATTGTCCCAAAGTCCTCGTGTCTACCCCACACATTGCAATGACATCGATTGAACTCAATTACGAGTCCTTGACCATTTGGAGTTGACTTTACATAGTGCGATAGTACAAGCCACAATCAAATGATCGGTGTACATGTTCGTTGGGCCAGAATTTGCAAAAGAATGATAGTTTGCATGGTATCATAACCCGTCATTTCAACTAGAGAATGAAAGAACGTTGGATACAAAGCGTGAAAACCTGGAGTGGACACCAGCTTCTGGAAGATCCACCTATCCCGCTCCCTCCTTTGGTTGAGCATCATCGACTTCTGATATTATGCTGTACTATGACATCAAACTCCCATTGTTTTCTTGGATCAAGCTGCGGGCCTTGCAATCCAAGCAAAGGCATGGGATGTCCCAGCTGGATACCGAGACAGCTGTTCCCTCAGCGCGGGCATCACCGAAATAATTCCATGATGCAATGAGGAGGATGATAGTTGCTAATATTATTTAGGTCACCCCGGGGCCCCAAATCTGGCTCGGTTCCCTTTCCTTGTATACTATCTACTATTTTTGAAAGCTGAACGAACACGACTGAATGATATTATTTGATTAATCTTTATCTTTACGATCCACCTATTGTTAATATATTTACGCACCAATTCACATTTCCGCATCAATTTGCCATCCATCAACATGTTCGCTAAGGCCAAGGGAATCCTCGATAAAAGCTCATCCATCCGCAATGAAGTCAACCAAGGCAATTACAATGGCGCCAAAGACATCGTGACCAAAGGTCAAACTACCAAAGAATCGGCCAGCCAGGGAGACAAGGCCAATGAGCCCGTCGATAGGAACTCATCCACCCGCGATGAAGCCAACCGTGGCAATTCCACCGGCGCCAAAGAAACTAGCACCCAAGGGCAAGCCACTAAAGAATCGACCAGCCGGGGAGCTACCGGAGGAGCCGTCGGAGGAGTCGCCGGCGGAGCATCGGGCAGCGCTGCTGGAATGAACAAAGACCTTAACAAGGAGAATGTTCAGGAGACCGGAAGGCAAATCAGCCAAGGTGGGATTGGCCAAGACAACACTGGCACCTCCTCCACTAGCCATACGAAGGTGGAGCAAAGAGACATGGGCACCGAGAAGCGAGAAGCGAGCCAGAAACAGCAACACAGCACCGATGCAAACCAAGTCACTGGCTCTCAACAGTATGACCGCAGAGGGAGTGTGCTCGCCGGAGAGCTTGCACCCAACTACGACATCCGCAAGGGCCCCATCACCACGCCGGGCACTTTTCAGGAAAAGAACTTCCACACTCCGGGCGACAAGCCGATTCTCGTTCAGAGAGGAGCCAACAGCAAAACACTACCCCGTGGAGAAAATACGGACAATTCTCCTCAGGTTGCCGTCGCTGGAGCAGGAAGCGGAAACCAGGCCAGCTTAAGCCAAGAAAAGACTGGAAACCCCGTCGCCGGAGGAGACTATAGCAAGGAATCTCTTGAAAATGAGATCCATGACTATGAGAACATCAGCCCGGACGTCTTTAGCGATGAGACCACCAGCAAAGGCCTGTCCAAGAAAGCTGCTGATCAAGATGTTGGAAAATACCATATTGACAGAGAGCAGCTTGACAAGCAGGGCTCTCAGCCTTCCCAGAAAGCAGGGACAAGCGAAGCTGCTGCTGCCGCTGCTGCCGGCGGCGGCTATGGCATGAGTAAAGGAGCTGACAACAAGGCCACTACCAGAAAGCAGAGAAAGAGGCATTCCGTCTCTGGGTCGGACGCAACCAGAGCCCAAGATCCGACTTCCACAAGCCAGAAGAGCCACGTTGCTTCTACCGTGGGAGGACAGGACCGTGCAGGCGGACAAGGAGTGGGCGCCTCAAACCCGGCCAGCCGGGGAGGCTATACCTATGCCCGCGCGGTGTCCGACCATGGCTACACTCCCAAAACACCTACAAACACAGCCTATTCTACCACCAGTGAATCCAACCAAACCAGTGGTCTACGTTCTACAACCACGGGCCAGACAAACAGCGCCTTGTTCAACAACGGCGCCACTGCATCGAACAAAGCAGGTATCGCCGGCGGAGGAGTTTTGGGACTTCACCAAGACGGAAGCTATGGTTTATCCGGCAATGACAACAGCGGAGTCAACCAAGGAAGCACAGCAGGAACCCGACAGGCCGGTGCCTATGATACCTCTAGCAATAACGGCTTCAACACTGGAGTCACCTACGCTAGTTCTGGTGCGAGGAGCAGCGCCGGGAATGGCATGACGTCGCAGCGAATTGTCAGACAGCTGAGTGGAAGTGGCTACAAGGTCACCATTCTCCAAGAGAAGGTTCAGGCCGTGTCCCAGAAGTGCAAGGCTCAGCTGGGCCTGTCTTCTACTCAGATCAGCAAGCGCGGCCCTAACGTGGATGCTTTCTTCGATGCCGTCGCAGCTGAACGTCTTCGCTGGATGCCTCAAGATGGTAGTAGACTCGATTGCAGCCTCAGGTGGGCGTCCAGGCTGGCGTATGCAGTCGACGCTCTTCGGGAGTCTGTCGGAGTCTTCGCGCCTGCTGCCAATGAGGCGGCATCACTCATCTGGGGGTTCTCTATTCTCCTATTGGAGGTGAGTTAAGGTGACCGGTGAACAACTTTGGATATGAATACTAACTATACTGTCATAGTCTGATATGGACAACACGGATGTCTTCGAGAGCGTCTTTGGCCGGTATGGCCGGGTCGCCGTCGGTATCTACTTGCTTCTGCAGTATGAGATCGCGTACAAGTCCTCTCCTGAGCTCCAGCCATATGTTGCCGCGGTCTTTGCAGATTTGCTTGAGATGGTCAGTAGCACAGCTATAAGCTGTGTCGAGGGATTCAAGAGCAAAGAGTCCGATCAAGTCATCGGACGCAATGTTGATGCCGCTTTCGTGACGTACGCCAAACGCTTTTCTACCCACTGGAACTGTGTTGTCGATGCCCACACTGCGAAGCTTGTGCAAGACAGCCCTCTGATCTACTCATCGCCTGAGTTGGGTAGTTTGCGTCAATTCCTGGGAGTGCAGGACCGCCCCCTTCAGTTTATCCTCGACTCTCGCGCTCACTCGCTTGCCGAGGGATCGTTTGAGTGGTTCAACAACACACTCTACGATTTCAGTGTCGCAAGCTCCCCTGTCATGCTAGTCTCTGGTGGTCCTGGCTCGGGAAAGAGTGCACTGGCCCAATGGGCAGTCGAAAGACTACAGGAGTCGGCTGAACACGATAGCTGGAATGTTATTCCATACACCATTCGTGAGTTTCCCTATATTTATATATCGTTGACTTGCAAGCTAATCCGACACAGGTGCTGATATTCCTGTCGCTACTTTGCCTCTGCGCATCCTGAAGGGTGTCCTTCACCAGATGTTGGATCATTCTGTCAGTGACATGCAGACACAGGAGGCTATCCTGGTTGAAGTGGCCAGGGCAGCCCAAGACGCGATCGATGGCGCTGGAGATGACGCAGTTGAAGCAAGCCTTTGGAGGGGTATTCGTGCTGGCCTTGCTACGAACATTCAGTACATGTTTGTGGTTGATGGCATCGACCAAATCAGGGGTGGCCATGCCAATGCCGTTGCCTATCTTGATCGCTTCTGTGAGGTTCTCTCCGAACAGAATGCTGGATCTAAGATGATCGCCTTCACCCGGCCCCTGACTTCGAAGGTCAGCTCCAAAGGCGTTCACCAGCTTACCCTGCAGACCTCCCAGACCAAGACCGACCTTGCAGCGTATGTCAACAAGATGCTCACATCTAGCGCCAACTTCGACACCCACAAGGGCAACCAGCTTCAAGCCGCTGTGTCTGCCATTGTAGCCCGCTCTCAGGGCTCTTTCAGTTGGGCTGAAATGGCAGTTGCATACGCTAAAGAGCAAAAGACCTTGAGCCAGGCTGTTGCGTCCATTCAGGGCCTGCCGCAGTCGATGTCAGAACTTATTGACTTCTACTCCAAGAGCCTGGACTTCAGCCAGCAGGGTACTGTTAATGTCGTTTCCTGGCTCCTAGCAGCCGAGAGACCTCTGCTGGTCGAGGAGATTGAGCATTTGCTGAATGTGGACCCCAAGGGCCCCAGCTACTCCTCCAACCAATCCACTAGTAGCTACGACATCTTGAATGCTCTGAGCCCGCTGGTCATGACCCGTGATGGCGTGGTCTCTTTCGCTCACACCAGCATTCGTGACCATGTTATCAAACAGGCCAAGTCACCCGGTGGACAGTCCAAGCTCAGTATCAGAGATGCACACTATGACTTGCTCACCAGGTGTCTTTCCTCTGTGCATTTGAACGTGCGTGAGGAGGCCGATATTTCTAGGGATAGACTTGGAATCGAGGAACGCAACCATCTTTTCGACAAGTATGTCGTTTTGGAGTACACCGCACGCTACTGGCTGTCGCATCTTCTTTCGTCTCCACTGGTCACCGATGACGAAGAGTTCCAATTCAACTCAAGCTTCGAGAAGATCATGCCTGCCACCGTCCTCTTCGCGCGCCTCGAGTTGACTTGCCGCGAGTCCCAGTTCACTCGGTCTAGTGTCGTCGAGCTCTACAGACTAGCAAGTGACATTCGCCGATTGGTCCTCGGCGAGAAATCCATCGCCCTGCTACAAAGCTTGGTCCTCAGCGCACGCGTGTCCAAGTTGGCGCATGCTAGCCACGCCGATGAGACCTGCTACGAAGCGTGGAAGCTAAGCCAGGAGCTTCTCGGCCAGTCACACCCGGTTACCCTGTCATGCTCCGAGATGATGATTCAGTCATTCTCCGAGCGAGGTACAATCACCTCACAGCAGGAAGACATCATGAAGTACTTGATCTTGACCGACTCCGAGATCACCGGTGTGGAGTTCAACCAACGCCTGAAGTACCTCGGAATGATCGTCAGCATGTACAAGTCTCGCAACGACAACCAGTCCGCGTTGTTCATCTCGAAGCACTTCTACCAGCAAATTCTTCAAAAATACGGCACCAATTCGCGCCAGTCATCCGAGACTGCCGACTTCTTGACCAGTCATTTCTCCACAACTGGAACCGACGAGATGAGCCGCGATATTGCCAGAACCAAGTATGACAATATGGTGCGCACTTTGGAAGTCACCGACGAGCGCCGAATCTCCTACACTCTGTACATGGCTAAGATGTACGAGGATCAGGGTGATTTATCTCACGCCGAGGCCGTTCTGTCAAGCCTCTGGGCCGGTCTTAACTCGCGCGATATTGACTCGGTTGATATGATGGACAAAAAGGCCAATGTCGCCCTTGTGTACTACCAGTTCCTCCGCCGTCAGGGCCGAAATGATGAATCTGAGGTCATCATCCGTGAACTGGTTGCAGATCTCGAGGTCACTGGTATTCACTCCGAGGAGATGATGCAGCGCGTGCACCACCTCCGCGCTGAGACTCGAGAGATGCTTATGTACAACCTCGATCGCTCCTTGGCAATTCTCATGTGGCGCTACTACAAGGAGACCCACCAAGAGTACTCGGAGGACTCAACCGCTCTGGCACTATCGATTGCCCAGAGCATGGCTAATGCAGTCTCTATTGAGAGTGCATCCTCACTATCTTCTCGGGACCGCAAGCTGCTGATTGAGCTGCTGGACGTTATCTCGGCCAGTCCCGAGAATATGACTGTTACCACCTTGATCTTGTGCCACAACCTTGCCAGTATCTACGTGCGTGAGCGAGAGTGGATCCAAGCCAGTGAATGCGCGATAGCGGTTCTGCAGCATATCTGGCCCGCTGTCGAACAAGCCAAATCTCACCAGAAGTTCTCGCCCGAGCTGGCACCTCCCGTGGCAGACTTGGCTTTGGTGTTGGCGTACTGCCACTTCCGCAGACTGCACCTGGAGCAGGCTACAACTGTTTATGAGAATGCTTTCGGTTCTTTGATCTCCTCTGCTGGTGTCCCTGTGCCGTCCGTGATGGCCGTTACCAAGGCCGTTGTCGAGTTCCACGAGACAACCTACCAGTTCACCAATGCGCTGACGTTGCTCCATACCATGAGCAACTTCTTGGCGGCTCGTCTCGGAGAGAGGCATGAACATACCATTGAGAATATGTATTCCGAGGCTGCTTTGGCAACTCGTCTGGAGAAGAACAGCGAGGCTAAGAGCATCTACCAGCGCATCTTCAACGCTACTTCCCATCAGAACACGATTTCCCCAGAGGGCATGGACGCTGCAATTGCTCTCATCAATCTCTACGAGAAGGAGATGCAGTGGGATTATGCTTTGCACGTGTACCGTTCTCTCTGGCCGACTCTGGTTGTAGAAGACAACAAAATAGATACCTATGACCATGACCTGGTGGACCGGATGCTGGAGAAGACTTATCTGGGATACATGTCTATTCTGACCACCCACAAGAGGTCCGACTTCTCTGAGCGATACCGCGTTGCCACTGAGTATGTCATGACCTGCCGCCATTTGCACGGCGCAACAAGCGCGAAGACGCTCAATGCCACCCTACTCTTTGCCGAGCTATGTGAGTCCAACGATGCACACGTCGACCAAGCCATCTCGCTGTACAAGTTGCCTCTGGAAACCAGCGAGTGGGTGGCTCCTTCTCAGTCGTCGAAGGGTCTCGACCAGATGACTACACCGCTACCTATCACCCTCAAGCACAAGTTGGCACAGCTGTTTGTGCGCAAGCATGACTCGACTATGGAAGCTCGTTCTCTCTACACTGAAGAGTTCCAGCTCGCCAAGAAGAACCAGGGCTACTTCTCCACCACGACTCTTTCCTGGCTCCGTGAACTTGCTCTCGCCCATTCGCGACAAGGAACGTCTACTTCTGTTCAGCAGGGCAACGCCATTCTCCACGCCTACTCTACTGATGTGTTGCATGCTGGCGGTGACACCGAGACAATCGGTGACTGGGCTCGCCGGATCGCAAGTATCTACCTTGAGTGCGGTTTCATCGAAGGTGGCAACAATCTCCTTGACGAACTCCGCCACCGCGTGGTGTACGGCTCCGAATCTTCCGCGGTCGATCTGAGCGATCATCGCGACGCCGTGTTTGTCGCTGCGTTCGAGGAAGTCTTCGGCAGACGTGCCAGCTACGACCAGATCATGGCCGAGATGGTTCGTGAGATGAGGACTTCTCAGGCCTTCTCCAAGAGCCTCTCCAGCCACGACTTCATCCCCACTCTGATCAGTGGTCACAAGCTCTACAATCTCCAGATTAGTCAGAAGCGAGTTCGCGATGCCAATGACACCAAGGACAAGCTGTACGACTACTTCTGCTCTAACCTGTCCGCTACCGATGTCGCCGACAAGGAGATCGTGCAGCAGTTCTACCAGATCTGTCTGCGCGACGTTCACAGAGAAAACTACAACATGAGCATCCTCACAACAACCACCAACCTCGTCCGTGACCTGTGCAACTCCTCCCGCTTCCAGGAAGCCAGCATCCTGACAGGCGTTCTGCACTCCTTCCTGCATCTGACCGACGGTCTCAACAACCAGGAGAGCATCAACACCGCGACCCAGCTCTGCCTGTACCTAAGCGGCCACAAGGCAAACAAGTGCACGGACGAAAAGACCTACCAAGCCATGTCCACCAAGTCCAAGCTACTCCTACAAGAGATCATGGCAACCTCTAAGTCCATGGGCATCGAGATGGTCGATCTACCCTTCAACCACCTCAACGACATCATCACCCTCCTGGGCCAGTACGACATGTTCGACGAGCTAGAAGCCATCCTCACGCAACTCTGGACCTCCCGAATCGTCCAGCGCACCTGGACACCAGACGTGGTGGTATGGATCGGACGACGACTAGTAGAAACCCGCTTCTGCCGCGGCAACGTCGACTCCGCCATCCAGCTCTGCCGCGACATCTGCTACAACCTGCGCCAGGTGTGGGGCAACTGCGACCCGGTCACACTGGAAATGACCAAGCTTCTCTCCGCGCTGTTCACAGCCTCCGAGAACTACCAGTCTGCAGCGACTCTGCACGAGGGAATCCTGTACGACCTGCTTGGCGACTCTGGGGCAGTGGACCATGCCAATGGTGCTGATACCGCGTCGCAGCATATGGAGTTGCTGCGCCGTTCCCAGGCACGTCTGGGAGCGGGTCAGACGTCCAGCCGGGCTTCGGCGCATGCGGAGCTGTTCCAGTCTGTGGCGGATCGCTTCGGTGTGCAGTCTGAGCAGATTAAGAATGTTGGGGAGGAGCATGGTGGTGAACAATTCGGTGTTTGGTCGAAACCGAGACGGTTTAGTATTGATGTTGAGGATATGGAGGAGGAGGGTCAGACGCACCGCAATCATCTGCGTGAGTCTAGTGGTGCTGGATTGGGTGGTGCCGGTACTCAGAGACGTATCTCGGTGCAGGCTCTCTAAGTATATGGATTTTTGTATTTTAAAATACTTGGATTTGATTTCTATGCTGTTTTAAATTGTTTACACCCAAATTGACCCAAATTGACGATGACTTTCGATGCACGCCTTTCCGTATCTTTATAGATGGCACGTCTCCTAATGTTAGCCCTCGGCCTGAGTTTGTTTCCGACATGTGCAGACTATTATTAAATAGGATTCCCCCCTCATATCTACTGGCATCTCTTTGCCCGAGCCAAGACGTTTCGAAATGCGTCGATCAAAGGGACCGAACTCGGCCTCACGGATTCGACCGTAGTTTCGACTATACCATTCCACTGCCTGTTGATCCGGACAATGATCAAGGGCATCATTATCAACCTCGAGGTATCCTGACATCAGAGATATCCACGCTCTCAGCGATTGGCCCCACGCAGAAAAGCCAGTCTCTGTTTCTTCATCGATAGCAGCTTTAACAAAGCTTTCCACTAGCGCCTGTTCCAGTGGGTAGTGCAAATTGCCGTAGGTGTTCATTTCTGCTGGAGGGCGAGGAATGTCTTCTTGAAAGACGTGCGCAAAAGAGTTCGGAAACAAGTACAGCTGCATGTCTTTTTCTGGAGCACCATGTGGATAATCAAATACTGCACAAGACCGATCCAAGCGTTTATAGCCAGCATTGATTTCCTCCAACATCTGCTGTGGATTTGGATGGTCCTCCATGATTTCGGGAGCAGGGGCACGATTTGGAACAGTTCGGTCGAATCCTGCTCTCTCAAGCCTTTCAATGGCGGCTGTGTAGTCGTCGTCTTGCACCACAATCATAGAAGCCTACAGGGATATGAATGGTTAGCAGAAAAAAAAAGACATGAACGAGGTCACAGTTTCTAAGCAAATATTACCCCAACAGCAATGGGGACGCCCAGATAGCACATCGCGAGCGGTCCCCAAGGAATCACAGTGAGAGGTTGAAGTGCGTCGCGGAGTTTTATTGAGAGCCTGTCGGGCTCGGTCTCTCTCGGTCTCCTAAACATAGCTGTGTCAAGTCTGATTTTCTGTTTTCTCGTCTCGAGTGGTGATGCTTTTCACGGAACAAGATGTAAGGAGGGTAGATTGCAAGAAGTTCGCGGAATCGTGCCAAGCGCCCAGATATGTCAGGATGTATCTAAGAATCAGCTATTATGTACATGTATGTAGTAATTACCTTCAACAAGTCATTTCTAAATAGTCTTAACAGTTATGGCCATACTGTACAGATGTTAACATATCAATACTCTCCACAGATCCGTTAATAGAACCAAATTGTACACCTCCATTAGGACCGGCTTATTGACAGTGAGCTACTTGATGAATTGGAGAAAAGATATTTCGTAGTCTAATGCATTATCTGCACAAGGAATGTACATACAGTACAAGAGTACCAGGTAATTGTGCTTTCACCACATCGGTGATTCAACCGTAACAGGTATGTTGATAAGAAATACATCTAGTTTCCAAATATGCACTTACCCTTTCCATTTGTGCAGGACCACATCGTGGCCATTTTGAATGAACGTAGTTAAAAGCGAAACCCCAATATGTGCGTTCATGCACGCCATCCGTAGGATGATGAAGGGTCAAACGCCATGCGTATGATGGACATGATCACCAGAGCCAAAGCCTGGTCAAGCAGTCAATGCAAAGCTGAGCCCCATCAACCCCATACCTGCAACAGCGAACCCGATTCCCATTCCCCGGCGATGAGTCAGACCGAGCCCCTCGCTGAAAAGCTGCAATGCAACTGAAGTCATCACTCCGGCCGTGGCGGCAAACATACCTCCATAGATCCCCCACGAGGTACCTGTGGCATCGTCGCTACCGTGTTGTCCAGTGCTCCAGATCCAAAGTGCGGCTAGACCAGCACCGGCTGGTTGACTGATACCACCCAGGAGGCTGGACCAGAACATCGCCTTCCAGCGGGAATTGAGGGCTAGATAGAGCGGAAGTGCCATGGCGAAGCCTTCCACGATGTTGTGGATGAATAGAGCCAGGAATACTGTCATACCGAGGGTTGGGCTGGCGTGGTTGGTGGCATAGGTGATGAACCCCTCGGGAAGCTTATGCAGAGCAATGGCAAGTGAGGTCTGGAGTCCAATGGAGAGGAATGCATTTTTAGGGACGTGATGGTGGTGCTGGTTGCCACCGGCAGATTTGGGACGCCCGGAGTCAATATCGTCGCGGTGGCCATGGGATTCGTCCTGATGTTGATGCTCGGAATGGGGATGATGCTCAGAATGGCGATGGTACTCAGGATGCGAATGAGATAGATGACTTGAGGAATGCGGGTCTAGGATCTGAGACGAATCGGACGAAGTAGTATCTGGTTGTACGTGGTGCTGTGCAGAGATCCTGTCAAAATACCCCTCTTCCGGGACAGTAGGTGTATATTCATTGTCAGCGTCAGTTTCCGCGCGAAAGATGTCTGATTCCAGCGGCACGGATAGACTTTCGCGATGCAGCAAATCGGGTCGCGCACGTTCATTGCTGTTGGGTGGCAGAAGCACCTTGGTGCATTCGAGACCGCAGGTTTGAGAAACCCCAAAGCAAGGCCCGTCCTCGTCGCAGGTGGATTTTACGCCACCCATGAGCGACGTAATGCGACGCGTTAGTATTGCCCGCATCGTCTCGCGTCTCGGCGCCGGCTCAAGATGTTGGCTCCGTTGTACCACCGCTGGCGTTGACTTGAATGAGGTCGGCCTTTTAGGTCGCAGCAGCGGAGTTCGTTCAGTATGTCCATTTGCGTGGTCTTCGCGTGCGGGCTCGCCGCGCTCGGGATCTCCTTCCGATCCGTCATGGGTATGGGCACAGTCGACAACATGAGACGGGATGTATCGGTGTGCAAATGCAGATACTAGTTGAATGCCTGCGACTCCGGTAATGAAAAGGCCGATCAAAATATATGCAGATAAAGCGGGAGAGAAGCCGGCGCGAGTGAGGTATTGCTTCGAGGTGGGGAGCATGCTATAGAGGGAGGTAAAGAGCTGCCTAGAATTAGTATAGTCCATGGATTTCCTCTATGAAGATAGCTCACCATGACCCCAGCGCTGAGACATAATGATGCCGACAGGAAGTTACTACTGTTGGCTATTTGGAAGCTCTTGCGGTGGGAAAGCGCCTGCACCAGCACATCGACACAGATGATAGAGGAACCAAGGACGCAGGCTGAATACAATTAGTGATGAAGGATTCTCTGTCTTCAGCGACACTCACCAACACCTGAGACAGCGCTCATCACCCACCCCCGGAGGTCGTTGGCAGACATGGCGTGGGGAGTTGAAGAAACCTGAACGAAAACGGTGATGTAATTTGCTGGTTGGCGGTCAACACTTTGCCTCTGTCACTATCTCCTTCTCTCTAGGGAAATGAATACATGATGTTCATGGATGAGCATTTATAAGTCGATCACCTGCGTTGTCTGAGGGCAGTGCATATTCGTCCCCAAGGTTCTCACTGGACTTCTGCAGCTCACCCCCTCATGGTTGGGATCTGCAATGTGGAATAAACGGTCTGGCATGGTGAATCTCTAATTGTGAGTTCCTGGGGCTATAGGATATGGAGAGAATGGTTCAACCTGCAGAGGTTTATGAATACTGTGTGATTGCAATGATTGCAAGCTGTTGTGTGATCTTTGACACATTCTCATATGATGAAGGGACGCATGCAAGGGGTATGCCACTGACAGGATCTGGTGATTTGAATAACCTTAGACTCACCAGACTCAAAGCACGAGAACCATGATATTCAAGAGCAAGAGAATCAAGAGAATATCAAGAGAATATATAAACAAGCCATCCATCTCCCAGAAGCAATAGTTCGGGGGCCATGTGATGTGATTGGCCCGTGACTCCCCATCCGTTTTATTGTCTTTTGTTTCGGTTCGCTCTCTGGACTTAAGCCCTACCTAGGTATATAAGGGTCACTCAGCCATGTCCAAAGCAACTTTGGCTGTCATCGCTGCCGCCAGTGCAGCCACTGGAGCTGGTGTCACTGCGCTGCTCTTCTCCGGCAAACCGTCAAAGCCCCCAGAGACTCTCCCCCCGACACCGACAACCCAAGGCCCCAAGGTGCCGGTGCCTTCAACCATCCCAAGCCCAACTCTAGCATCCAAGCTAGCCACCGGTCCCGTCGACGCAGCAGGAATCCTCCAATATGGTTTCCCGGGCCCAATCGCCGACGAGCTCTCCTCGCTCCCATTGCACGGCGCCTACGACCGACGCACACGCAACCCATCCTGGGTCGCAGAACACATCACACCGGAATCCCTGCGCATGAACGATGCCGACCGAAAGAAGAGCACTTTCTTCGAGGACACGACCATCCCGGCCATGTTCCGCGCCAAACTGTCCGACTATTTCCGCTCAGGCTATGACCGCGGACACCAGGTGCCAGCCGCAGACGCGAAGTGGTCACAGGATGCGATGGACGGCACGTTCGCATTGAGCAATATGTGTCCGCAGGTCGGCGAGGGCTTCAACCGCGACTACTGGGCGCACTTTGAGAATTTCTGCCGTGATCTCGCTAAGCGGTATCCCTCCGTTCGCATCGTCACCGGCCCCCTGTACCTGCCTCACCGTGACCCGGATGGAAAGTGGCGTGTTAACTACGAGGTTATTGGTAACCCGCCTAACGTCGCTGTGCCCACGCACTTCTATAAGGTTATCTATGCCGAGGATGGCACCAACTCGCCCACGAGCAAGGTTGCGCTCGGTGCTTTTGTTCTGCCCAATGCTCGCATTGCGAATGAGAAGCGTCTGACTGACTTCGAGGTTCCTCTCGAGGCTGTTGAGCGTGCTTCCGGTTTGGAATTCGGCTCTAAGTTGGACCTCGGTCGTCGTCGTCGCTTGTGTCAGGAGGTGTCTTGCTCGATCACTGTGCGTGAGTTCAACAATGCCAATAAGCGTTCTTGAGCTTGGGGCTGCAAATAGGAGAAGAGAGTAACTAGGTTCGCCTGTTGACTTCTCGTATGGCTTCACTGTATACCTAGAGACATTTTTATTTGCATGGTTCGGGCGTTATTAACCGCTCCGGGCGGCAATATCAGGATATTTTTATCGTACACATGATCGGAACCTGTGATGTTTCATGCTTTTTCCTCGTTTTGTTATTACGGAGTTGCTTAGCACTGGAACGCAACTCCGGTCTTCTTCCCCATATTCCCACCTTTGCTAGCAAACCCAGTCCCCTCGGAGGAGATCTCCACCAGACCAGGTTGAATAGCATCCTTATCCTTCTTCTTAGACTTCTTGTTATTCCCATTCCCATTGCCGTCTAGGGTTGACTTTGCCGTAACATCTGTCTCACAGACGTAACATAGAACCTGGCCATGGAGAGCAGCGTTCTTCTCCTGCTCCTCCTTCGAGGCATGTGGATCGGGGATGTGTTGCTCGTGGGGAATCATGAATTTCGTTACGCACGGAGAGCAAATGACGTGACCGCAGGGCTTTGTGACTGTCATAAGAGATGGTTAGCATGACTCAATGGCCATGTCGACTTCCATTCCACATACGCATCGCCTTGAGCCCATTACTCAAATTCTTCTTGCAACTCGGACACACTCTGGACACAGTCCCATCAGAAGCCTTCTCCTCCGTGAAATTGACCTCAACAAGCGACTTGAGCGAATAGCTGTGCCGACTCTCATCCGTCGAGCCAGGACAAATAGGCGTCAACTTGACGGTCTTGTTAGCGGCGATTTCATTTGCGTCCGTATTTGGCGTTAAAGACGGGACCCAGAAGGATGGAAGAGCAGATTTGCTAGACGACTAGAGCAAACTTGTTAGTCAAGATAGACCCCCAATTGAAGACCAAAGCTCCAAGCTCCAAGCTCCAGTTCAAAGAACAAAAACAAACCTTCTCCATCTTCAACTCCTTCCTCAACCTCTCCCTCTCTTCCCCAGCAACACGAGCCATCTCCTCCTCCCCAAGCTCAAAAACCCTCTTCCTCTTCCCATCAACCTCAACCTCCCTAGCCTTAAACTTCTCCAAAGCCTCCGACTCCTCGGCCTTGCGCTTTATCCCAACCCCAGAACCACCCTTATTCTCCAGGCCCATCGAAACAAGCTCAAAATCCCTAAGATCCCTCTCCTTCATCTCCGCCAACGAGCGCTCCTCATCCTCCGCAATGCGTTTCCTCGCCTCATCGCGCTCTTTCTCAAGCCGTTTGATCTCCTGCCGCTGAGCGAGGAGGTCATTGATCGCACACTCGCGACAGAAGAGGTCGCCGTTGCTGGCGCAGGCGACTACAGGCGCGCGCGCGGGTTGCAGACATAGACGGCAGGAGCCGAAGGATAGGAAGCTGTCGCGGCCGATTGCGCTGCGTTTCGTGCCCCAGGTTGAGCGGAGGAGACCACGTTCATAGGAGGTGAAGTGTGGGAGGGAGGTGTTTCGCTTTGAGTGCGCCATTTTGGGTGTGGTTGGCGTGGAAGGTGATGGAGTGAGGGCGGCTTTTTGTAGCTTGGATGGCGTAATGGGTTTTTGGTCGGGGGTTTGGCGGCGCTGGTAGAAGATGGGACTTGCGATTGGTGTGTTCGCTTACCGCTTAACTCACCGCTTTTGTCAGCCCTATGCGACTTCATCGGGTCTATGAACAGGGATTCCAAGGTTGTGTGCTCATGTTAGTCAACAAGCATTGACTCCAAGACGTAGTCGTTGGCTGTAATTGTTTACACTTAAGATTGCACAGATACTGTGGGAAGCAAAGGTATCGAATCGATCATTGTCAATCGTAATTCACTTTTGTCTATCAGTGATTCCAGAGCCTTACACTCGAAAGCATAATCGGAATGAAATGGCCAAGCCACGAGATATCAAAGCACGCCCATGAATGCAGCCTGTCATACAGATCTGATTCAATGATTTGGCAATAAATGAAAAGTTTCCCAGAAGCACAAACGCAGACACGGACGCAGACAGATGCTCGAAAACCCAACCCAACCGAAAACCTGCCACGAAACCGAGATTCACCATATGTTAATGCAAGGACAGTAAGGGAAAGTCAACCAGGAAAAGAAAAGATGCAAGTGTTTGAAAAGGGGGTATAATAATCGTCAGCAGAGGATCAAGATGAGAATGGCTAGGATGTACAGAAAGAAAAGAAGATGGGGGTGTAGACTCAGGCGCCTACGGCCTGCTCGCGTAGGTTTTCGCTGGACGGCGTATCAACGATTCGCTCGCTGATTGATGTAGAGGAGGGGGATGGGGAGGGGGAGCCGTCGTGTCTTGGTGCCGAAAGATGGCCGTATATTGTGGATGAAGGGGAGTAAGGAGTAGGTTGGGTGTCTAGGGGATGCGGAGTCGGGAGCGAGGTGACCACTGGGGAACCCGGGGCCCCGATGTCATCTTCCGGCTGTTCTTCCTGCTCTTCCTGCGCATCCGTGAACTCTGCCAGGTCGTCGCTGGTGCGCACACTTAGGCCAGTCGCGGTGCTCATTCTGCGGGCCGAGTGAGGGCGTTCCGGGCTACGATCGGTCATAATCGACTCGCCGCTGTCCAACATAGCAGGATCTGATACCCGTGATTCTTCATGAGGGGTGGGCTTGCGGAGCTTGAGGCGCTCTTCCGGGGGCATGTTCTGCCATTCAGACCCGAATGTGACGATGGATGCTTTCTTCCCATGCACGGTGAAACTAGGGGCTTTGCGAGGAAGGACTTCTCCATCGCCGGAGAGTTGGTCGTCCTCCTCCTGTCCAATACTAGACACTGAGCCCCGTTTCTTCTTCGAATGAGAGTGGGTTCTATGAGCATGCGAATCACGGAGGGTGCGATGTAGGCTGCGACGGACACGACTAGGTCTATCGCTCTTATCTTTCGGATTTGTCTCGCCCTCGGTGTCTTTACCGGGGAGTCCGTTAGAGGCAGTCTCGTCATCCTTTTGTGTCGACGGGGATGCCGGCAGCTCCAGTAGGCCAGCTTCCCTTAGAACACGCTCCTCGCCGTCATCGAAGCTGACAGGCGTTGTCAGTTTCGACGTACGAGATGCCAGGCTAGCTCCATCCCAACGGCTGGCACGGCTGAGAACCGAGGCTTCACGCTCCAGTTTAATGGTCGCTGGATCGGGTGAGTACGACTTAGCACGTTCCGGAAGGGCCACAGCAGAGCGCCGGCGACCGACACGAGCAATGTCAGCCGAAGTGGCAGATCCGGGGATACTGGGACGACGCAGTTCATCATTCGAAGGCTTAGGCAGCAGTCCAGCTTCCGACGGCTGCTCGGTCTGGGACATATTGGCCTCAGGGGTATCAGCACTAGAGACGGTATGCACAATGCTACCGGCTTTTTCCACGATAGGATCCGATGTAACGGATGGTCCGGAAAGAGATGCGAGGCGTGCCCCGTCCGAATGGGATGGCGTCGGTTCAGCGACCGATCCCACCCTGCTTTCCACTGCCTCTTTATCCTCTCCCAGGTCACGCAGGAGAACCTGGCGGTAACATTTGCTCCGCCAGATATCCTGTCTCACCCATTTGATCTTGGCAGACAGACGGCCTGCAGCCATGATGACGTTCTCGCGGGCTCGGGCGTGAAGAGGAGTGAGCACTTGCAAGTGTCGAGCATTTTGTAAAAGATCATCCAGTTGTTTCTGTGACATCGCGAGCTTTTCATTTCTCTCCCGAATCTTTTGGCTCATCAATTGTTGTCGCGCAGCAACAAATTCGGCAACGATGTCGGTGTCGATGCTGGGAGAATGGGGCTCTATGTCCGCGGACTGGTGAGACTTCTGTGAAGATATCGAGCTTAATCGCTGACTCTTGCGGTATCGCTGTCCCTCATAATTCGTCGCAATCATGCCCTTGGTGCGCACACCAGTGGTCCTGAAGGCAGCAGCATAATTGAGATGTGCAAGCCAGTCATTCATTTCAGGCTCAGAGCTCGCAAGGAATGTCTCTTCCAGCGCGTTGTGTCGAACAAAGATAAAGGCATGTTTATGCTTTTTATAACTCGAGTCTAGAAGGGCAACTGTGTCACCAGTAGAAACGATGTTGTCCGGTTTGAATTCAGCAAGGGGTGGCTTGAAAACAAGAGTCCCCCGACGGCCGTTTTTGACATATGCCTCGTGCTGTGCCATGAGTGAGCGCACCCAGTTCACATTGCGGAAGAAATAGAGCTGTGAGAATGTGAGAATCGCACCCCATTCCTGCCACGGCGACCTGGCTTTCTTCTTCTTCGGGTCTTTCCGCCAAAGCAAGCCGACCTTGGCGACTTTGATATCTACCAGACCGGGATTTGAGTCGAGCGGACTATCTAAGCTAGCCGGCATGAAGGCGTCAGGACGAGAGCGCAGAGAGATAATCTGCAAGATCCCAGACTTGGTGAAGGCCTGGTGAAGAGCATCCATGTCCGGTGGCCCAGCGGTTCCAAAATGATTGTATGTATCTTCCAGATCCATGACATCCTTCAAGCTGGGGCGCAGGGATCCTAATTTGCCCTCTAGAATAAGCGAATAGGGATCGACAGGCTCCCGTGCAATCCGGGCCAGATTTTCGGAACTGGTGCTTTTGAATAGAGTGCGACGTGGTTTCGCCAACTGACGGTCCGGCAGGTTGGCGTCTTCGACACGAATGAACGGAGTGTACGAGATGTTCTCATAGAAACACTCAAGAATGTCCTCTGAGATTCCTTCACTGCGACTTATCTTGACATAGTCCGCCTTCTGCATCTTCCGTTTGTTGTTCTTGTTGAAGACGTCGGTGTGAAGAATCAAAAGTGAAAATGCAATGAAGTATGCGTTATCCGGGGCTGTGAAGATGCCTGGGTTGCATTCATGATAGCGATCAGCAAATGCTTGCACGAAACGATCAATCTGCTGTGTTTCTTTCGGAAGCTCGACTTCCATCAAAAGCTTGCGAATTGACATGTCGAGTGGGTCACCGAAGTATGAGAAGGTTCTCATGTACTTTCGGAGACAAACCTTGTAGAATTCCTCGTCTGACTGAGCGAGGACACCCGCAATCATGCCACGAGGTATATTTTCTTCCAAACGGGTCAGATACGAAGCGGGTGTATCGCTTTCTTCCCGTTTTGGGACTGTTGGTAGCTCTTGCTTTGAGATGGGGGTGGAGGCGCCACCTATCGTGGGTGAACCGTGACGAGGAGAGGGCGGGGACGAGTTTTGTCTCAATCGCTGCGTGATATTGAACATATCACCGAAACTCTTGCGGCCACTGGTCGAAGTGGAGGTGCGCGCGGAAGATACCAAATATGGCGGTATGGACAAGTCGTCGTGGTTCTCAGCCAGGGATCCCATGGTAGACGAACGTCCTCGGTTCTTTAAAGAGGGATTGGACCGAACTGAGCGAGCGGAGTTCGTCGAATCATTCCGAAATAGCGGTGGTACATTTGAGGAGGCAGCGAGCCCGACGGTGGAACGAGATGGCGAGGGTAGTGGTGAAACATGGTCGTGGCCATCCGAAGTCTCAGATTTTGGAGTATCTGCTGGGGGGGAACTTCGGTCGATTATCCACAACTCCAGTCGGGTGCGAGACTTTGGGGGGGTAAAGGAAAGAGAGGGCTCCGGGTTCGTTTCAAGCGTGGCATACGGAATCGCTTTGCGGCAGTGGCACTTTGACCATCACGAGGGGAAATGCTTCGGGTGATTGTCTGGTCGCCGTAGCTCTGGTCTGACCGAGACGATTCGGAAAACCGGGGATCAATCACCGACGAGCGCTGAGAGTCGTTAGACTGCGGGTTCCCCCCGAAGTGAGTTTGTTGACAAGCGCCCAGGCTCTTCGGTAATGCTCTGGGACATGGCAAGTGTCGAGTCGGTAACCTGGGAGTCGGTTGATCCCTGGCCCCTTCTACGAGGCTTCGCGGGTTGTTCCATTGATCTCCGAGACATTTCCTCCATGGACTGTTTTCGCGACGATGGTCGAAAGCTGAGTCTGGGTCTTTGTTTCACCGGCTGGTCGAGCTCTTGACTGGTCGGGGCGGTAGTAATAATTTTGGGAGCTTCATCCGGGAGACACAGTTAGTCAATCCATCCTCCCGAGCGTTGGGGTTGTCAATGTTTCACTTACGAGGTAAGGAAGGGACCGGGGGAGTGTCCTGGCCCGCCCTGACGTAAGTCTTGGATAGTTGGGGATCAGATGCATGTCGTAGTCTCATGAAGCTGAATCGCTTGTGGCGTAAGCTGGAACGGTCCGAGGATGGTCCTGCAATGTCCGGCTGAGCTACCCCATGGTTTGAACCGTTGTCATCCGGTGCCTGAAGTTCTGGATTCACGCTTTCTGATAATCCAGATGCGCGAGGAATTGACTCGGATAGTCTAGGTTCGGCGGGGGGGGTAGGGGCGAGGAAGGTGTTCACTGCGACGGGATTGGCCTTGAGGCTCTGTGCTCTGCCTCTTGCCATCGGCCACGAGACGCAGTCCTTTCCAATGCATGGTGAAGGACAGAGCGTTAGGACGAACCCAAGCTAATCCATGAAATGTAACACGTTAAGATGGGAATTGAATAGAAAGGACATCAGGTGGATCCAGACGCGGTTCTGGAGGTCAGCCCTCGCAAAAAGGGGAATGCCGGAAAGGGAAACGTTCTAGATTTCTTTCTGCCGCCACGCGTATTTTCTTGTTTTATTTTAGTTCACACACAAAAATAGATAGAATCAAAAAAAGAGATAGAAGAGAAGGGAAATAAAATGACTAGAGGGGCAAGGCAGACGAGTTCGAATCTAGGTCTGAGCGTCGGGTAATTGACCGGGTTTAAGTATACAGATGGAAATTGATTTTGATGCTTATTATAGATAGTATAGTTTCTATTTAAATTATACAGATCAAATAGACTAAATAGATGTTTAAATAATAGTCAAATCAGTATATTCTTAGGTATGATAACGTGGGAAGTATACAACCTGGGCAAATACCGAGTATACTGAATGGCCACTGACGTAGAACAAAAATAGCCAAGGACTGCATGTCATCTACTTTTCTCTCAATGGAGGATTTTCTTTTGCCTTCTACTTTTTGATGTCACATTTTGACTTGATAGCACATTGTGGACTATATCATCATTATCTCCCCCCCCTTGTCCCCGCCTTTCATTTTCTCCGCATCCGTACACTATCCCTGTGAACTTATTCCGACTGAAGACACCTCCCCCAACTCACCTCCCTTCAGAACGGGTTACTGCGACTCGGCATGCGTCTTTTTTTTCCCATATTGGTCGCGTCGACCTTGATCCCTCTTATCTCCGCCGTCCCCGCTGGTTCGAGCATCACCCCACCGCCACCCTTGCAGCCTTCCCACTTCACTCATTCTAGCCCACGTCCATGGGCTCGACTCCGCGACTGGATAATTGGCTCGATATGGGATATTGATCACAAACACTGCTCTTCAAAACATTCATCGCCACCGTCCAATATTCACGATCGGTATGGCAGTGATGTCGTCCTCCGCTTTCATTTGCGCCAGCCGGACGAGGCAGAAGCATTGGCTTCCGCCTCACAGGTGCTGTTTTTGGACATTTGGGCTATAACCTCGAAATTTGTAGATATCAGACTTGCAGATGATATGGTGAGTTTTTCTTCTGGACGCTTTATGATCCTTTCTCTAATTATTTCATAGATTCCTTCCTTGCTGGACCTACTACCTTTAACACTCCGCACCTCCTACACTCCCCTCATGGACAACCTCGCCGATGCTATATACGCTTCTTACCCTTCCCGTCACCGTAGCGACTCAGACTTCAGATCGGGACTTGCGTCGGCTGAACTGAAGACGATATCGAATGGCGACCTATTCTTCCAAGAATACCAGCCGCTCTCGGTCATCACGCAATGGATGCGCTTGATGGCATCAATGTTCTCCTCGCACGTACGGATGACCACCGTGGGAGTCTCCTACGAGGGTCGCGATATCCCAGCATTGCGACTCGGTACCTCTCACAACACAGAAACCACATCGGGTCCTCGGAAGACAATCCTTATCGTCGGCGGTAGTCATGCCAGGGAATGGATCAGTACCTCCACTGTAACATATGTCGCATACAGTCTCATCACTCATTATGGCTATTCACCCGCCGTAACACGGTTGCTGCACGAGTACGACTGGGTCTTAATTCCAACTATCAACCCCGACGGATACGTCTACTCATGGGAGTCAGACCGTCTATGGCGCAAGAACCGCCAACCAACGGGTCTTCCATTGTGTCCGGGTGTCGACCTAGACCGCGCCTGGGACTACGAGTGGGATGGCGAGTCGACTCGCTCGAACCCGTGTTCAGAGAACTACGCCGGCGCAGAGCCATTCGAGGCACTTGAATCGCAGCATCTGGCGCAGTGGGCCCAAAATCAGACAGCGCATGGCGGCGCTGACATCGTAGGCTTCGTCGACTTACACTCCTACTCCCAGCAGATTCTATATCCTTACTCATACTCCTGCTCATCCGTGCCTCCCACCCTCGAGAGTCTCGAGGAGCTAGCGTTGGGTCTCAGCCAAGGCAATCCGTCAGACCTCCCATGAATCGTATGACGTTACCTCGGCGTGCGAGGGGATCCTCACTCAAGGTGCAGCTGCTGGGATTACCTCGGGCGGCAGCGCGTTGGATTGGTTCTACCATAAGCTTCACGCCAGGTTCTCGTACCAGATCAAGCTCCGCGACCGTGGTAGTTACGGATTCCTTTTGCCTTCGGAGCATATTGTTCCGACGGGCAAGGAGATTTTCCGTGCTCTATTGACATTCGGGAAGTTTGTCTGGGGCGAGGAGGCGTCGGATATCAGCTTTGAGGATATGATGGGTGATCAGATGCCTCTAACTGACAACCTGTAGGCTTTGTCCTCTTTTGATGATTGCATGTTGACTTTACGAGCGTATCTCCCTCTTTAATTGCTGGTATTTCTGGTGTTACAAGGTCTTTGTACAGTATGTTGGCTATTTGAGCCTAAGAATGTAAAGAATGTAATTCAGACATCTTTCAATGTACGTGTAGCCTTGAATGCCACATGAATTCAAGAACATAGCCACCTTTTTTCCTATAGGTTAGGAGACTAGGGCCAGAATGGGCATCTTGACTGTGTATGCAGCTAGGAGATGAAATATATACCTAATGTCCTCACCAGAACAAGGATCACAGCCTCTGACCCAAGCTATCGGATATGTACATGTGAAGTGGCATAAAACCAAAATAGACATAATAGAAACAAGAACGCAGAATTCAACAATGTTGCCAGACACGTTCATGCTTCTGAAAGAACGGGGGTCTATATATGGCACGTGCTGATGCCTAACGTGACTAACTGGTGTAATTTCTGCCTGCAGATCATGGCACACAATTTCCTATTTTGTACAACTATGAAAAGCTACGTCCGTGGACTCTCTTTTACAGAACCAGGAAGGGAAAAACAATAGTTCGAAACTCATTTCTCATAATCAAATATTTGAAGGTAAAGCAAAATATTAATGGCCTGCCGATGAAGAAACCGACAGTACAAACAGCGCTCAATTTCCACAGCACGAGATATAGGTCTAGGACCCACATCAGAAAAGCCAGGAGACGAAAGTCCGGTAGAACCAGCTCGCATTATTGTGCTTCTCCGCCTCAACCTCCTTCCTGGCGAGATACAGCGCCTCCTCGCGATCAATCTCGTCCTTTCCGGTGAAGAGATCGGCTGTCATTGGGTCAACACCCTTGGAGCCGGTCGCGAACTTGTATCCAAAGATCATAATGAGATATAGAGGGATACCGAGATAAGCGGTGATGAAGTTCTTGTAGTCGAAGTTTCCGTATGTTTTGGGGTTGTGGATGAAGACGTCGAAGTTCTTAGTGAAAGCGATGAGGATGCAGAATCCCAGAGCGAAGTATGAGCCTGCGACGCCGAGGGGAGCCTTGTAGGCCAGGCTTTCCTCGGGGATGCCCTGGGCTTTGCGCGCGCGCACGAAGTAGATGTGAGTGACCAGGATCGAGATCCAGGTGAGGAGACCGAAGATGGTGACAAGGTTCACGAAGTACTTGAACACGGTTTTGGAGTCGCTGCTGACGTTCATGTAGCCCAGCAAGGCAATTATGGATGAGATAGCCAGTGCGGGGACGGGGACGCCGCGACGGTCGGTGCGGGCGAAGATCTTGGGGGCTTTGCCTTCGCGGGCCAGGCCGTAGATCGTACGGGTGGCGATGTACAGATCAGAGTTAGCTGCCGAGAAGACGAAGAGCAGGATACAGGCGTTCAGGATGTGGGGCAGGATTGGGATGGCGGCCAGCTCGATAGCGACCACGAAGGGTGAAGCTGCGGCTGAGCCCTTCTTCTTGTTGTCGTCTGAAAGGGCGAAGAGAAGTTTCGGGGAGTTGTATGGAACAAGTGTACCGACGAGAAGTACGCTCGTCACATAGAACACCAGGATCCGGTAGAAGGTCAGTTTGATCGCGCGAGGGATCGTCTTGCGGGGGTTCTGTGCCTCGCCGACCGTCACTCCGACTAGCTCAGTGCCCAGGTAGGCGAATGTTGCGGAGACCATTGTGGACCAGAAAGCCAAGAATCGACCAGGTGCTCCCTCCATCTTATAGGTGTTGAAAGCACCTGGGTTCTTCCAGTAGCGGAAACCCTTACGGTCATGGTCCGGTCCACCACCAAGCATGAGAATGAAGGACATGAGGATGATGCCGAGAATAACAATGACTTTGAAGGAGGACAGCCAGAACTCAAATTCACCGAAGAACCTTACACCGAAGTAATTGATGGCGACGACAATTACCAGGAAGATGGTAATCCATACTCCAGCGTTGACCTTCTCTGGAGGTATCCAGTATGATATAACCAGTGCACCGGCAGTCATTTGGTTTGGTGATAGAATGATGTATTTGAACCAGTACCTGGAGTCGGGTTAGCAAGATCATCTCGAAAGGAATGGGTGGTACATACGTCCAGCCGAGGGTGAAGCCAAGCGCAGGATCAACGAATCGGACGGCGTAGCCAGTGAAACCAGAGGGCAATGGCAGCCAAGCCGCCATCTCTCCAAGAGCACACATGACCAGGAAAACGATAAAGCCAACCCAAGCATAAGAGATGAGGATTGCACCGGGCTACCTAAGTCAGTACGAAGGTGCTGGGGTCAATTTCGGTGTAGATACTCACGCCAGCCCTGCACGAAATTGTGTTAGTCCTTGATTCTAAAATAAAACGCTTAGGGAAACCAATTGTCACTTACTTTGCAAGAGCTTCTCCCGTTCCAATGATCAAACCAGTACCAATAGCACCACCGATGGCTGTTCACTGTCAGCGCATGCTTGCCCGTCCGACTCAGCACTGCACCTACCAATCATAGTAATATGTCTCGCCTTGAGCGCACGGTGCAGCTCGACATGGTTCGGGTCGTTCAGACCACTCTGACCTTGCTCAATCTTGCCATCCTCACTGAACTCCCTCGCGACGGTGTGGTCCGGGTATTCTTCGGCCTTGGTAGACTTCTCCATTGTGTGTTCGACGCGCAGAGGGTTGCGCTGACAATGGAAAAAGTCCGGGTAAGTGAAAAAGGTAATCCCAGATCTAAGACCAGGAAGACGGGGAAGAAGAATTAAATGGAAAGACAAGAGCGGAGAGTACACAGCCCTGAAGATAAGCAAGGAAAAAGCAAATCACTGAGTGAGCCCTGGAGGGAAAACACAATTAAATAAGATAAATAACCTTGGAAGATACGAGAGACCTTAGACCTCGGGACTTGTCTAGCCAAGCCTTTTTCATTTTACGGGGTAAATTACCCAAACACCTCAGCCCACGCACCTGCACAGTCACTTGGCTTAGAATCTATGAAGGGTTTCACCCGTGATCTGACGGTTTGACCGTTTCCGGTTTGCGGGGAGAACTAGTATAATAGGGCTGTGCTCGTAGAATAGGGCTATGTTTTTCGTGTCTAATGAGGCTGTAGATCTCTCACAGGGATATCTTCAACATCCATGATGCGGGTGATTACTGTATACGGTACTTCTGTATCAGCTACGTCCGATTCATGGCAAAGCTTGATACCCAGGTACATGTATGTAACAGATACTACCTTCTCCAGGGACACAGCAAAGCGGAGACATTGGCGCCAAGATTGGAGATTTATGGGCTCTGTGGGGAGCGCTTTTCACCGGCATTCGTCGGAAAATTTTAGGTTGCCCCATTCCCCCAGATTTTCGCTGTGATGGAGCTTTTGCAGTTTACATTTGGTACATGTATTTACGGACATTAGAATAATAAATGTTCACGACAGAGTCAACGTCGATCGAAAAAAGAAAGAAAAGGAAAAGTAATCCCCCGGGGCAAACCCATATCTTTGACTCAGCCACCCGACTGACCTCGGGATAGCCCCATTCGCGAAAAGTGCCCTTATCAGGCCTGACCCCGAAGCAGGTCAACCGTCCAATGCCAAGACGGAATTCCACCTTGGCCCGTGAACGCTAAGCTTAACCCGGGCGAGATGTGCCTGTTTTGACCCTGGGCATCTGAGCCAAGACGGTTCTCGTATGGTTCAGCCAATCCTTATCTCTCTTGGCGGGTGCGCGCGTGGCCTGGTCGTATCAAGGTTAATCTATGGGGAGGGGTTTATGCGGAATATTATTCTGGAAGGAATTGGGATTGTGGCGAGGATCGAGTAGAATTGGCCTGGGACTGCCCGAGTGGCTTTGGTGCCAAGGTTGAGTGAACAAAGGTACATACGAGGCGTCAAGGCGTCCTCGATCTCTACTATTTACCTACAAAATATATTCCGGGCATACTCCAGCTACTGGATATGTCAATCCTTCCGGCTTGTTCGATTCTCCGTATCTCAACAAGTTATCATGTGCTTGTGTGCTTATCTCGCGCTTATTCCTAGGCTGCAACAGTGGAGACGCCGAGCCAAAATAGCAAGTTTTTGAATCCTTTGAGTAATTCTTTTTGTACTTTTCTGTGCACCGGTGAATGCTTAAAGGCTCATCGCTATGAGACAAGGACCGATAGAGGAGATAGACACCAAGGCTGATATTGAAGCTGGAGCAGTGTCAGGAGGAAAGCCCGAGACAGCTCCGCTTGGTGGGATTTTTTTAGCATCGGCAATTTGAACCATATGGAAGTGTAGCGAGTCATCGATAGTGGATACCTGAAGCAACATGAGACATTCTGGTTTTTCGGTGTAGACTCGGCTACGACAGGTAAGCATTCTCTTGATCTCGCTTGTATTTCGGATCGGTGATCAACCGAAGGACGACGATTTCTGGGTAGATGGCGCGGGTATGGTGTCCTAATCTTATTCCGCCGTGTGAGGTCTTAGAAGCCCATCATTTGAAGTGGAAAGTCATACAATTGAATTAGTGCGTCCAGCAATGTCCTCTAAGCCCAGAAGAAAGAATATAAGGGTATCCTGGGTTCAGAGAGACAGAATAGGGGGCAGTAAAGTGAGTTTCAGCGACAGAATGTTTACGGTAGTCATACAAAGCTGGAAAGCGACAATATGATCGAGTCGGGGGGGGCGGCTTAGGTATTCAGATAATGTCAAAGATTGGTATAAACAGAAAATCGCGCTTGCTGGACGTTCATCCGGGATAATTGAGCAAATTAAGCTCAATTTAGGTGATGGCGAGGTGACCTAGAGCATGCATAGCTGACGTGGAAGACAATGGGCCCCAACCAACAAACGCATCCACAAGCCAATAGGGCTTTAGATGGGGTCACACCGACACAGAGGAGGAGGCTCTTTGTGGGAATCAGGCAGGATTCAGCCTCATGAAAATGCCGAAGAAACGAAGCTACCGGTTAGATCGGTTATTGATTCGTCCAGAATCAAGGACCACAGATGCAGATTGCGACCCATAGCGCTTCGATGCATTGCCAGCAACGTGGCCTTGGAAAGGTGGAATAATGTTACCTCATAGAGAACCACATTTGAGGGGGTGTGTAGCCACTATATGCAGGTCTAGCGCAGTTGGCTCGAGGGAACAAAGGGTTTGGCTGGGTGCTGCCTCGCACATGTGAGAGTCAGCCGCTGGGTTCAGCCCCGTGGGAGCGATGCATATCCCGGGTTGGGTTTAGGGGTGAAATAGTGGCGGTGGGCCTATGTTGGTGCAGTTAGAGGGACCGAATGGAGGGATGGCTCGTATTTACTTGGTCGACTTGACTAGGTGGCACCACTGAACAGACATGCACAATGGGGACCCCTGTCGTTCAACAGATACTGTTGATGGTGTATGCAGTGATGGAGGGGAACTAAGCCAGTCAACATCTCATAGTATCCGCTGCCAATTCGAAGCTAGTGCAAGCTACCGTTATCAAACCAAGTTCCTGAGGGAAACACGTCCGAAGCTAGCACTTGGGAGACATTCTCAGCCTGTCAATGAAAGTCAACGTTACCAACATCCTGGATGGTGGAAATGTGATCAGGATGTTTATGTGGGGGCCGTTTGGTCTGCAAATCCAAAGCCTTGAAAATGTGCTGTGGCGTGCATAAGTGCATTAGGGCAGCGATCAATGGGGGTCGTCTATTGGGTGGTGAACGCCGCAGCGGTTACAAGTATTTTTATATTTTTTATCGCGCTGATCGGAGAATTATGATTCGTGCAATGAAGGTGGACTTTACTACCATTAGAATTATAAAACAGTAGCTAATTCGACTATTTCCCATGTTAAGACTTGAAGACATGCGGGGGAATTGATTGTTGATTCCTCTGCCATCCCCTATATCAGGGCCTAGCGGCAGTCGAGGCATCTGGATTCTTCAACTTCCAGTTCTTCAACCAAAAGAAGGGGATTTCCCCTACTTTGTGTATCGATCTCAAATCCCAAATCACCAACATCATGGGTGGAATGCGTCTCCCCCGCCCAACGGGCATCTATGTCCCCAATTCACCAAGAACCCTCACCAACGATATGATCTCTCCACCACTCTCTCCAGAATTCAGCTTCGACTCCGAGACTGTGACACCCTCTCTACTCCCAGCTCTAGAATATATCTCCAGCAAACTCCAACAAAGAATGATGCACGTCACCCTCCTCATCGGCCGCGGAAAGCCCTACCCGACCGGTCAACCCTCCGACCTAATGATCATCCCCATCCACACAATCGAGCCACAAGCATGGAGAGTACTTGAGCGTGCCATCGCCAAAGGCTCAAAAAAGTTCTCGCTCGGCCCCAGCTGGACCGACGCCATCAGCCGCAGCCAGTATGAGCGCCAGGCAAATGATCATCTTGTCAAGCAATCCATTCTCCAGAACGAAGTCATCTTCAGCCAGGAGGGTCTAACTCTCCTGAACATGGACCGCATATATACCTTCAAGCGCCGCATGTGCATCCTCTCTACCCGCCCCTTTTCCCACAACAACGAACAATCAATGTCCTCCTGCATCCGGCTACTCCACCGCATCGTCGCAGATTTCTCCGGTCGCCCCTTCACCAAAGCTTTCTTCCACCGCGTCTATGAGCAGCTCGACGTCCCAGATGAGCAGCTCACTGCCGTCGCAGTTGCATACAAGAATGTCCACAACCAGGATGCTATCATTCTTCCCGTCCAGGCTCCAGCTGCAGCTCCGGCTCCAGCTCCAGAGGCAGTTCCAGCCCTAGACCTAGCGCCAGTTCCGGCCAAGGTCAAGGCCATTGTTCCAGCGAAAGCTACAACGAAGGTCCAACCCAAAGTCCAGGCAAAGGTTCAAGCGAAAGCCCAGCTCAAAGCCGAGCGAGTTATCTTGAAGCCCAAGGCCGATCCGATCCCTATCCGTGTGAAAGCCGAACGCCATCGCGAAGTGAAGAGATCCCCCATCCAGACTGTGCGCGGTCGGAGACAGCCTCCACCGTCAATGCGAGGGCACAATAAGCGTGGGCCCAAGACGCCTCTTTCTGCGTCGGATGTTACTCCCATCACGCGGAATGAGTGGAATATCCTTGTCAGCCAGGATATCCGTGTGCAACCTAAGGTTACTAAGTGGACTCCGTCGCCGACCGTGCTGGCCGCTGCTTGAACTTGATTTCTGGTTCGGTTGATGCATAAAACAACTCGCTGGTAGATCTATCACGAATCCCAAACCTCTCAACAAGGTTTGGGATGTTTAAAGCTCACAGCTCACATCCCATCCCCCACGCCTGCTTGGGCTAGGTTCGGTTGAGCTGGACTATGAAGACCCAGACGAAAACTACATCTAGCCCGTGTTGCTAGATTTTCTTTATATCTTCCCGGTATCTGATTCCACTCATGCTGGACCTTTATAGGCCATATTGGTGAAGGACAGACTGCCCAGTCTTGACACGCCGGGTGCAAAAAGAAAGCTCTGGTATCTGGACTGGTGCCAAGGACTACTTGGTACCCTAATGATGATACGATAATTATCTAAAAGCTTATGCTGGTGAAACTTGGCAGGAAATTTCGAATGTTCCGAAATTCATTTCACACGGTGTATATAGTTCACTTCTTGCAAGATATCCATTCAAAAATTTTTAATGAACCAATCAGCCAATATCCAAATATGCAAGTAGAATCGCAGCCAGCCAGCCAATAAAACCGAAACCAACCACACTATCCACAGCCCTATAGCAAAAGCTGAGGTGAATCGGCATCCTTTAGGGATAGTTTGCCGAGCAGTCACTGCCTGGCCCCGCTTAAGCTCGGCGACCGGCGAACTAAGACTACCCAATCACAGACACGGGAAACGATATATAGTGGGTGTCGAATATTAGAATTAAGCTATTGGAGCTATTGACACATCGGAATGTAAGTTGTGAATAATGGAGGACGTTTCCTATCGGCATCGGAACTCGCCGTTATTCTACTATCCATACAAGACAGCTCACCACACCGTGGACATTTTGGATAGTATGTGAGCATACATGGCATTTGGCTCCAAGATTCAGACAGATTTCCGATGCAGAATTATGCATCTACACATGATGGAAGACAAAGTTGCCCGAAAGCAACAGCACAGATGTATGCAAGGCTTGGCAGAATCGGGACTTGGCGGGGTTATCTAAAGTTTTAAGAGCTGCAGGGCTGCGTATAATAACCCCTCTTCTGTCTTTAAAAATCTTCGTTTAAAGAATTGAACATCATCTCCCCGGAGTTTAGATATTCTTACTTATATTTACAGAAATTTGCTAAGAAAATCCACCATGTCGGGGTTCAATGAGCTCGCAGATACAGACCTGCGCGGTCTAGACAGCGACCGCAAATGGAGCCTGCAACCTCTTCTTCGCAGTGCGGAGCGTTCGCATAGCAAGATGCCCGGTATTAGGAAAGTTCCTCTCCGTGCTATTGGGATTATCGCGTTTATTGCGTTGTTGAATATCATAGTTTGGGTGGCGGCGGCTATTGTGCTGGTATGTTTTGATATGTTGTGTGACATGGGATTGATTCGCTAATGCTTATATAGAGTTACCATCCGTGAGTCTTCATCAGTAGATACCACAAGGCTTGAATGTTATTTCATATACTAATTGTGTGGAATACAGTTCGCTGGTCTCGACAGCTGCCCTAGCCTATTCTCTCGGATTGAGACATGCATTCGATGCAGACCACATTTCTGTATGTCGAATCCAGCTAGGAAACAGACAAAACGATTAACAATGTTGTCTATAGGCTATCGATCTAATGACCAGAAGACTCCTGGCAACGGGGCAAAAGCCCGTTACCGTGGGCACGTTCTTCTCGCTTGGCCACTCAACGTGAGCATAGTCACCTCATTCTATATCAAATCAAAGCTGACCCAGCCCAGTATCGTGATCATCACATCTATTGTCGTTGCAGCCACAGCAGCAGCGGTCTCAGAACGCTTCGACAGCTTCAGCACGGTCGGTGGAATCATTGGTACCTCCGTCAGCGCGGCGTTCCTGATCCTGCTTGGTCTTATGAATGCGTACATCCTATATAAGCTCGTGAAGCAGATGGAAAAGGTCTTTAATCTTCCCGAAGGCCATGAAGATGAAGCGTGGAAGATCGAGGGTGGAGGAATCCTTTTCTCGGTCTTGAAGAAAATGTTCAAGCTGATTGACCGGTATGTTCTTTGATCAAGCCATTGATGCTCCGCATTATCTGACAAATGTGCGTATTCTCTTGTAGGCCGTGGAAGATGTATCCCCTCGGAATTCTGTTCGGTCTTGGCTTCGACACCTCCTCCGAGATCGCTCTACTTGGGATCTCGTCCATCGAAGCAGCGAAGGGAACGTCCTTCTGGGTGATTCTCATTCTCCCGGCCCTGTTCACAGGTTAGTATCCTCATATACGGACCGGTCAATACCCTCACCAGCTCTGACTAACGTTCCCAGCCGGTATGTGTCTCCTCGACACAATCGACGGAGCCCTGATGTTCTCCCTCTACATCCAACCAGCGGCCAACTTCCTCCCGCAAAAGCCAACAAGCAACATCTCAGACACCTCATCAACAGCCACCGATCCGGACGAGCTCCCGCAATCACAGAACAACCACCGCGACCCAGTCGCATTCCTATACTACTCAATCGTGCTGACCACGCTAACCGTTATCGTGGCGATTGTGATTGGCATAATCCAGCTGCTCACTCTCATCCTGAACGTTACGGATGCCAAAGGAAAATTCTGGGACGGCGTGCAGGTTGCTGGTGACTACTACGATGCTATTGGCGGTGGTATTTGTGGTTGCTTTATCGTCTTTGGTCTACTGAGCGTTCTAGTCTACAAACCATGGCGCAGATGGATGGACCAGCGACATGGGAAGCATGTCGCCAATGATGTGGAGAGGTATACTGATGACGATGTTTCTCGTGGCGATGCTCCTGGGTACGGTGCCATTGTGACTGAGACCGGTCGAACTCAGCACGAGGGTACAGCTACTGAGATTACTTGGAAGGGGGCTTCGTCTCGGATTGCTGTTAAGGAGACTGTTGAGTCGAGACTTGAAGACCACATCGTGTAGGTGTTGCTACATCCTAGCTAGTGTAATCTAGTTGGTATTCTTGAAATGAAGTGTTCTTAATATCCATATATCTCCCATCGCATAGCCTCTACAGGTGTATGTACCCAAAGTAAGCATCACCCAGGGCCCGTAGGGAAACTACGACTTGGAGGTTACGCGTGTCTCTATGGGTTCACCCGCGTTCCTTCCCATTTTGTCAGAACTCGTCGCCGACCCCAGTACCTTCCTGTCCTTAAGCCACTGGAAAAATATAAATACCCCCCCCCCCCCCAGATTTCTCTTCTTCTTTCTTTCTCCTCCACATCTCTTCTTTTTTCTGAGACCCCACCTCCACTTTTCAAGGTCCCACCTTCCACCACGGTCACCTTCCACTATGACCCCATCCACCATGGACCTTCCTTCTTTATTATACCTTAGGACTTTCCATCATGACCCTACCCAACATAGACCTCGGACCTTGGCCCCATCCACCTTGGACTTCCCATCTCTTCCATGCATCCGGTCATCCCACCATGGTCACCTTCCACAATGACCCCATCCACCATAGACCTTCCATCTTGGTCATGTCTCAGACCTTCCACCACGACCACGTCCCACTATGGACCTTCCATCATGATGTCATCCACTATGATACTGTCCACCATGATCACCTTCCACTATGGACCTTCCATGTTGGTCATGCCTCAGGACCATCCACCATGGTCACCTTCCATCAGGACACCATCCACCATGACCACGTCCCACTATGGATCTTCCATCATGATGCCATCCACTTATGATACTGTCCACCATGATCACCTTCCACCATGGACCTTCCATCTTGGTCATGCCTCAGGACCATCCACCACGGTCACCTTCCAAGCTATACTATGATGAGCACTTCCACAGTTGAGTTCGATCTCCATACCAGGTGAGAACTCTAGCATTATCAACCCCAACGGTTCTTTTGGCTCGCAATGAGTGGAAGACCTCACCAGTCCAGTGGCTGACGCAGGGAAACTGTTTCTCCTCTGCTTTTTAGGGACTCGTGCTTTCTCCTTCTACCCTGTGACCATGGCCACCATTCTCCTTACCCTGTGACAGTCAATCTTCATACCAGGTGAGAACTCTAGCGGTACCAACCCCCACGGTTCTTTTGGCTCGCAATGAGTGGAAGACCTCACCAGTCCAGTGACTGACGCAGGGAAACTTTTTTCTCCTCTGCCTTTAGGGATCCATCCAGTCAACCAATCATCCAGTCAATCCAGTCAACCATCAAGTCAAACCATCCAATCAATCATTCATCCAGTCAAACCATCCAGCCAGTCATTCATCCAGTCAATCATTCGTCTAGTCAGCCAACCATCCAGTCAAACCATCCAATCAATCATTCATCCAGTCAAACCATCCAGCCAAGCAACCATCCAGTCAATCATCAAGTCAATCATTCATCCGGTCAACCAACCATCCAGTCAATCCAGTCAATCATCCAGTCAATCATCCAGTCAATCATCCAGTCAATCATCCAGTCAATCATCCAGTCAATCATCCAGTCAATCATCCAGTCAATCATCCAGTCAATCATCCAGTCAATCATCCAGTCAATCATCCAGTCAATCATCCAGTCAATCATCCAGTCAATCATCCAGTCAATCATCCAGTCAATCATCCAGTCAATCATCCAGTCAATCATCCAGTCAATCATCCAGTCAATCATCCAGTCAATCATCCAGTCAATCATCCAGTCAATCATCCAGTCAATCATCCAGTCAATCATCCAGTCAATCATCCAGTCAAACCATCCAGTCAATTCGATCTTCATACCAGGTGAGAACTCTAGCGTTATCAACCCCAACGGTTCTTTTGGCTCGCAACAAGTGGAAGACCTCACCAGTCCAGTGGCTGACGCAGGAAAACTGTTTCTCCTCTGCTTTTTAGGGATCCACCAAGTCAGCCATCCAGTCAAACTATCCACCTCGATCAAGAGATGGTCAATCAACCTACTTCAAATCACCCACTCCCAGTCTGACCGTGGCGGGCTTCGGCTTCAGGACAATCGGCAGGCTGGTGTAGTCAATCAAACCCACTTCAATCACCAAACCCCCGATCAACCACTTCGATCAATCAACCTCGATCAAACCACCTCCAGTCTGACCGTGGCGAGCCTTGGCTTCAGGACAATCGGCAGACTGGTCTGGTCAACCATCCATTTATAAACCCACCTCGATCAACCACCTCGGTCAACCACTTCAACAACCCACCTCCAGTCTGACCGTGGCGGGCTTCGGCTTCAGGACAATCGGCAGACTGGTCAGACAACTAGTAAAATCAGCCCACCCCCAATCACCAACCTCGACCAACAACCCCAATCAACCTCTTCCAGCCTGTCCGTGGCGGGCTTCGGCTTCAGGACAATTGGCAGGCTGGTCAATCAATCCACTTCACCCAACCACCTCGATCAACCACTTCGGTCAATTATCCATTTCAATCAACCTCGATCAACCACCTCTAGTCTGACCGTGGCGGGCCTTTTGGCTTCAGGACAATCGGCAGGCTGGTCTTCAGCGGTCTTCAGCCATCCTTTCAATCAACCCACTTCAACAAACTACCTCGATTAACCCACTCCGGTCGACATTTTAAATGCCTACTCACCATAAGTTGCCTCGGGGCAAGCCAACAACCGGGCGTGGCTTCGTAAAGCGACTCGGACGGCAACAGCTTCTCGCCAGCTGTCAAGAACACGATTATGGTCAATCCTCTTTTTGCCCCTTATGTTCCCTTTCCCTTCAATCACCCCTCTCATCAATTACCACGTTCCCCAACAGCGCTCACGTCAATCCTCGCGCTACAACCTGCACACAAGCGGCTCCATCGATCTGCTTGATCAGACTGCGTCTTACTGGCGTTTACCTCACATCTCTTGCTAGCAACCATCGAAGCGTTGTATCCTCGTTCTGCTCTCAACGACATTGGCAATTCACAACATCGATACCTATTTCGGTCCCAACTCACTTTCAAACAACAAAACAAGAAGCCCAGGTCATAGCACTATTGCTTGTTCCAAAGCCCAGGGACTCACTTCACACATGGTCACTCTCTACATCTAAGGACCAAAATCCAAATCACCAACCCAACCACTGCCGGATCTACCTCCCCAGTCAAAGACCGAGAGTCAAATCTTCTACACATCCGTTGCAGGCTCAGTCATATTTGTGAAACAGGTTAGACGCGGGGGTTGCTTCTTTTCATTTTGAGCCTTTTTGTGATAAATCATTGCATGTATCATACCTCCATAGCGTTCTCGTCCCATTGGAACTTCGTATAAAGCGAATCAATGTGGAACTTCCCTGGTCATCTTCCTATTTCATCTTGTAGCCTTTTAAGTGACTGACCAATGTCAACTTCTACTTTTGTTTTATTACATATACGGTGTACTGCGTACAAACCTTAAGTGGCACTTGACTTTTAAGCTTTAACTAGTTATATACTTCTTGGTGCCTTAGGCGCCACAGTGACGTCAATCCCCATCCTAAATCAACGTCTCAGCACTTCAGCAAAATAAGATGAGATCTCTGCATAAGCACGCCTGTATAAAATTGCATTTGCGGCTTTCTCACTTGCTCACCTCGAAATCAATGTTTGTCTCAAAGGACCAATCCCAGCAAAAGAATGAGCACGCTCCTTAAATGACCCACCTCGCGTGTATGACGATTGCATAATACAGATCTATCATATACTCATCTTTCTGAATTTATCAACGATCATGATCGCAGAGCCGGACTCTTCCCTAAAGGACAAGACCGAGCGTGCCTCCATATTCTCATCCCAACCACCCATCTTCATTTTGCCAATGCATCTCTCCCTGGAGGAGCTAGACGAGGTTGAAGGCCGGTTGATAGACTATGGTGGGAGATTAACGTACGACATTGCCGAAGCTGGCCTCGTCCTGGGGAAAGTCGGGCGCGCGAAGCGTGCAGCGCTAGAACTGCGCACCCGCGGTGTCTGGACAGAGGAGCTCATACCCAGTTCAGCTTCGAAATCAACTGGCGGTGCCGAGCCTCCTGTCAAGCGCAGGCGCACAGACCAGTACGATGGGACCAAGGATGTCCCAGTTGAGATTATCGATCTCAGTACTGAGTCTGAAAGCCAGGGTGGAACTACAAATCAACATGACTCTTCAAAGCACCCGATTCCAGAGAAAGAGGCAAAGGCAGTAAAGGATTCAATCACAGTCTTGAAGCTCGAGTGGCTGGATACCTCTATCACATCCGGCAAATGTGTTTCTCGGGACCCATTCGTTGTCTATCGTGGGCGAAAGATCCCTTCTCCTCCTCCTACGACAGGGGCAGAAAATAAGCAAAACCTCCTACAAAAATCAAACCAAATCATCGAACGTGCAAAGCAAGATGCTGGTTTACCAACACCACGAACGCCACCTCCGGACCACCTCCACGCACGGCGCTCAAGAGAACCCCCCGACGGATCTTCGCAGCGCCCCCGACCAACGCTGTATCGACAGACGACGTCTGAACACGAAAAAGAGGTTGAAAACGCACCGCCCCAACCAGACTGGGTCCGAGACCATGTCATCTACGCATGCCTACGCTCAGCACCTCTACACCCTCCCAACGAAGACTTTATCTCGCAGCTTGTGAAAATCAGACGAATCCGCGAACTCACCCTCGATGAGATTGGCGTGCGCGCATATAGCACCTCCATCGCATCATTGGCAGCATACCCACGTCCCATCCAGCGACCAAGCGAGGTCCTCGCTTTACCAGGGTGCAACGCCAAGATCGCAGACTTATTCTTCCAGTTCCAGCAACACGGCGGCTGCGAGCATACCGACGACGACGGGAACGTCGCCGCTGCCGAAGCACTGGAGACGGACCCCATGCTCCGTGTTCTGAACTCATTCTACCAGATCTGGGGCGTTGGCGCGAAGACAGCGCGCGACTTTTACCACCGTGGATGGCGGGATCTGGATGATATCGTCGAGCATGGGTGGGATACGCTTTCGCGTGTGCAGCAGATCGGAGTGAAATTCTACGAGGAGTTCCTGGAGGGTGTTCCCCGTGCTGAGAGCGAGGAGATTGCTAATGTTATTCGGGATCATGCTGGTCGGGTTCGGGGGGGAAGAGGGGAACGGGATTGAGTGTGTGATTGTCGGTGGATATCGTCGTGGCAAGGAACTCAGTGGTGATGTTGATATTGTGCTTAGTCATCGTGATGATACGGTGACTCGGAATCTGGTTGTTGATGTTGTTGCCAGTCTTGAGGCGGAACTCTATATCACCCATACGCTTGCGCTGCATTTGACTTCCTCGCTACGGGAGCAGCAGACGTTGCCTTTTGATGGTGATGATAGGAGGAAATTCGATACGTTGGATAAGGCGTTGGTTGTCTGGCAAGATCCGCATTTCGACGATACGACTCCCGGACATAATGAACATCAGGGGAAAAAGAAAAATCCAAATATCCATCGTCGTGTCGATATCATTATATCGCCTTGGCGGACGGTCGGATGTGCGGTGCTCGGCTGGTCTGGTGATACGACTTTCGAGCGAGATCTACGGCGGTATGCGAAGAAGGCACGTTCATTGAAGTTTGATTCGAGTGGTGTCAGAGACCGTGTTAGTGGAAGACAGGTTGACCTGGAACGTGACGGAGAGATGTGGGAGGAGAGGGAGAAACTCGTGATGGAGGGACTGGGGATAGGCTGGAGACCACCTGAAGAACGATGCTCGAGGTAGAAACTGATCAGCTCTCGAGAGAAAGAGGTATATTGTTGGATATATGGACTGCCCAGAAGATATCGGATGTAAAAGCATGCGTACATTAGCGATGTGTATAAAACACCATCTCACATACTATTTCAACGGGATCTATAAAATAGGAAGTACGCTAAAGTGGCCAGAGGTCTCCAACCAACCTTGAGAAAGATTCAGGTATACAGAAGGACCAACAGACCAGGCTCCACGTCTACACATGTAATCTACAGTATCAAATAGGTTGGGAAAGGAATGTTACTGAATCATGTCATGTTCAAGTTTTGCAACTTTGCAGACCCAGCTACAACATCAGGTAAACAAGGAAAAAGTAATATGTCACAGCCTCCACACCAATCGCATGGCTAAAGGACGACCCAGAGAAAAAGGAAACAGGCATAAGATACACAAAGATACAAATCTACCAACCTTCGGTGGTATGGATGCATACAAAGAGAAAGAGCACAAACCGCCACAGCAAATGCATGCATAATCAGCCCATAGCGAATCAATCATCACGCCATAGGCCTAGAGCTAGCCATCTCACCATACCGCCCACGACTCCGGGTAGTATCGTAAGCATTGAGAACACGCATCTGGCCGCCATCGTCGGCCTGGGAGAAGGCGTATCCACGCTGCTTGCGCATGCGCTGGACCTGGCGAACCTTGCGGATGGCTTTTTGGAACTGCTCCATGCGTGGACGGTAATCCTGGACATTGTATTTCTGGATCTCCTGGACGTGGTGGTATTGTTGGGGGTAGTACATGCGCTTGGCGTACTTCCAGGCATAATCACGTAGGAGACATATACAGGGTAGGACGATGGCCATCAGGTAGAAGATGGGGGACTTGAAGAGCACGGGGATGGTGCCGTAGTATTCACGTGAGAAGCCCAACGCCGGGGCAGCGTAACCATATGCCGGGAGGAAGATGAGCCATAGGGCCATTGATCCTGGGATGGCGATGAAGGTGTACTTGGTCCAGACGTTGGTGATCAGAGCGGCTTTGCCGAGAACGGTACCTAACACGGCGGTGTACAGAGATTCACCCCAGACCCAGTGGCCGGCGACGTGGCCATTTTCCATAGGAAGGTCCCAGTAGTAGAGCAGCTCAGAGACAATGTAAAGGATGAGAGAGTGGAAGAATCCATTCAGAATCCAAGCCCAAAAGCTGTGTCTCTTGAAGAAGATCCCTCTCTGGCCCAGCTGGTACAGCTGTGGATAGCGGTCGAGCAATCGGGCGGAGATGAACTGGTCAAAGATTCCCATCGCGAATGGAGGTAGAACAGTGAAGAGCACGTTGTAGAAGGAGAGCGTCCAAGATTCGTAGATAACCTCTCCAGAAAATGCGTTTTGGAAAGAATACTGTAACAGGTCAGATACCACTCCGAATCATCCGTCAAGGTCAAACTTACCCAGAATTGAGTCATGTACAGCGTAATGTTCTTATAGTACGAATATAGAATGACTCGACTGATGCGAGAATAGCTCCATGCTCCGTGAACCAGAAGCAATTTTCGAAGGAACCTGAACTGGCCAATTGCGACATCAGCAGACCGTGCGGCTTGAAGACCTTCGACACCGCTGATGCCGACTCCGACATGTGCGGCTTGAATCATGGACACATCATTGGCACCGTCGCCAATAGCCAAGAGGAGAGCCTTCTTGTGGCGCTTGACAAGCTTGACGACCAAAGCCTTTTGAAGGGGAGAGACACGACTAGAAGAAATGTTAGAACAAAAAATCGATCTTCCAAGATCCAATGGCACTTACCAGCAAACAACAGCTTTGCAAATGACAGCGAGATCCAAGAACAGCTTCTCCATATCTTTCTCCAAAGCAAAAGTCAACGACCGGCCGTCAATTACCAAAGCCAAGGGTTCGGAGTCCCCCGCGGAAATTTGGCTCTGAACGGCATCCATTTTCTTTTGCAGGCTGTCACGAGTGGCTTCTGACGTTTCCTCATTGATGATGAGAAGCGTCATGTCTTCCGAGATGAGTTTGCAGGACATTCCAATGTTGATTGCAGTCTCCTGTCGGTCACCAGTCAAGACCCAAATCTTGATGCCTGCAGTCTGGAGCGTGTGAATAGTATCCGGAACACCATCCTGCAAGCGATCCTCAATAGCCGTGGCACCAAGAAGATAGAAGTCCTTTTCAATCAACTCGGCCGCTTTGTCCAGTTCATCCGCACGATTGCCGTCGACAGTGGTCGAAGCCTTGTCATAGATCTGGTGCCATTGTTGGAACTCGTTTTCTGGGACTTCCCGCATAGCCAGACACAACGTCCGTAGACCATCCGAGGCATACTCCTCCAGGTGCTGGAGAGTTGCTTCCACGGTAGGGTTATCGGGATGCAACCGCTCAAGAATGACCGTGTCAGCACCCTTACAGTAGACGCGGACCTTTCCATCAGGACACCGGAAGATAGTGGACATTCGTTTTCTGGTAGAGTTGAACTCGCAGACTGCTAGCAGTTCGTATTCAAGCTCCTGCCCACCAACCTCAAAGATCACCGATCTCGGTCTTCGGTTGGTGAATCGGAAACCCAGCGAGGCGGCTCCGTCCACCAAGGCTCCCTCGTCGGGCGATGCTGCTTGGTACTTGATCACATTCGGGTCCTCGCTATTTCGTTCAGGAATAACAGTGTGACAGGTGGCAAGGAGAGTGAGGAATTCACGAATGGCGTTCTGGCTTGGGTGCGATTGAAGGTTCTTTTTGAGTGTTTTGAAGTCATGAATCCCAATTTCAGCGCCATCCTCCGCGGCGGCACGTCGATCTTCGGGAACATCATCGCCATATTGGACACCGGCAATGCTAACTTGCTTAAACTCCATCATGTTGCAGGTAAGAGTACCTGTTTTGTCGGAGAAGATGTACTCGATTTGACCAAGCTCCTCGACAAGGGAGGATGTGCGGCAGATGGCTGGGGTATCAGTTTTGTCATAGTAAATGTCGAGGTCGGAGTTGATGAGGAAGGCCTGGAAGTATTTGACGATTTCGATGGTGACGAAGAGGGAGATAGGGACCAAATTTGAATAGAGCACCCAGTAAGTGAAAATATCCATAAAGAACTGCTTTACCAATTTGACCGACCCCCCATATCCGAGGTATGCAAGCGTTGAAGATTTAGTCTTCCGAATAGCAAGATCACCGACAGAACTGATGACACTCAACACGATGAGAATGCTGACAAGCATCAAAATCTGAATATTGACTGTTCTTTCCACAGCCGTTCTCTTGATCGGAGTTGCTGTCGCATTTCGCATCAGTTTTGTCTCGTGGCCACTAAAGACCACAATGCCATGGATCCACGGAGTGTTGCGTAGCGTTGCACCACGAAGCAGGAGTTGATCCGGAGCCAAGGGCAACTCTTTCTCGCCACCTCCAGCGTTCATAGTCAAGGTGGCTTCGTAAGTATACAGGCTGCTATTTGGCTGTTCTGATCGAACGCGGCCACTCAGACGACTCAGATCACTAGGGCTGACAAGATGCGCGGTCTCCGGAATGGCTTGTTTGACTTTGAGATTGGTCTCGCCGTCCAAGTTTGCCGTCTCAATATAGCATAGACCTTCAGGCTCAGACGACGCCAGTAATACCAAGTCGGCTGGAAAAGGCTGCTCGGACTCAACCCGAACTATATCCCCGACCACAACATCCACCCATTTTGCTTCGTGGAACGAAGATCCCTTAAGAACTTGGGTTTTTGAGTAATTCAGTCCTCTGTCCGACATTCTCCGTTTGTAGTCTTCTACCAACTCTTTGATCGCTGACACAGCCAAGACGATAGCCAGTGGAACGATAGTTGTATACCTATTAGTCGGCGACACATTTGGGATTTGTTGCAAGACAGCGGTAAACAAGAAGAACAGGTTGGCGTATTTAGAGAATTGCTCGAAGAGGAATTTGGGAATAAAGGTAAATATGTTGTACTTGGCCGTCGATACGAAGTTGCTGACGAACTTGTGGGTGGCGTTGGCGGGTGGGTTGTTGAGTTGGATCATGCGTGGGCCCAGTGTCGAGGGATCAACCTTGCGTGAAAAGATGTTAAGGTCAGACGCGCGGAACTTCTTGCGTTGCTTCGGGGGCGGCGCCGGCGAAGCATCGCTACCGACTGTCGCCCTTCTTGCGCCCGATTCAGTCAACGGAAGATCCATTTCCGAATATTGCGATGACCCCATGCCAAACATGTATTTCGCCTTTCCCATAAATCCACCCCCGAGTCCGAGGACGCTATTGCGCTCATTTGCCTTGCGGACATGGTGTGAACTGGCAATTCGGTCTTCATCCGCGTCAAGATCATAATAACCTGAATGTCCATCGTCGAAGTCATCCAAAGAATACCGCCGATAGTTGTCCAGTCCAGAGGTCTGGGAGTAGGTTCGATCTCGCGTGCCGCTGGAGTAGGGGTCATTTGAATGGAGACCGGGGTTGACTGGCGGATGCGCCGGTCCCGAAGCGACATGGTGCTGCGTTGCGCCTTGCTGCGCGCTAGACCCGACAAAGTTATCGTAGGAGACGGAAGGGCGTGGTTGTGTTTGGGCGTACGGTTGTTCGGAGTCGTCAATGTTGTAGCGTTCTAATAGGTGTTCGTCATTCACAGGGGGGGCCTTGACCGGTGCTATACATAGGTCCGGAATCCAGCAGCAGGTCGTCATCGCGGCCAGCGGCTGGATGCGACCCAGGAGGCCTACCGCTGGCCATGCTGCCGCGGGGAAGCTGACAGCCTCACTGTTGTAGTGCAGTAACAATGCCCCTGAGGCATTAATCGCAAGGCCACGTCAACAGAAAGTGCTCTGCAGTATCTGTCGGAAGCAGGGACGATTGAAAACGAGGTAGTTATGGCGGACAAGTGACAAGTTTGACGGTACTTGGACAGGAAAAATGTGGGAATAAAGTGAGAATGAAGTCCAAGGGTGGCTTAGCGGGCGAAGGCAGCACTTGAGCTATGTTGATTTGATGCGCGGGTAGGCGGTAAAGCGCTTCACAACAATCAAAGAGATCGAATATTCGGAATGATACTTTAATTATTATTAGTAGAGTGACTGTATAGTTTTATAAACACTTTAGTATTTTCTGTACTTCTTGTACTACGGTCAAAAAGCACTTCTATTCATTGGCCGACTCTGGTCTACAACGAATTGAGCTAACGATAGGGGTCTCTTGGCAGCCGGGAATATATTAAACGGCTTTGTCTGTACTCCGTATGGAGTGCATATATACACAATGCACAGTTCAACTGGTCCCACCTTAAAAGATGAAGATACATGTATGTCGAATCGGAGAAGAAAAATATCGAAGTACGTACTTTGAATGATTTCCATAAATCTCAGGTGCGTACATATGTAGTTCACATTTACAAGTAGGAAGAGATATCCAATTACTACTAGTTCATACGCATGTCGCCCATCATGTGGCAGTCAAGTATCATTGGTGTAAACGCCATGCAAAACTCCAGTCCCCCAATCATGAAAGTAATGGTAGTACATGCTGTCTATTCGATTTGAACCAACCGGTCATTCTCTGCCCGAGACTCATCGGCCATGCCAATCTTCGCCCGTTTAGCCAGGTCGGCCTGGAGGACCTTCTCAACAGCAGCATTGAGCTGCTTGACCTTTTCCCATGCCACGTTTGTCTTGTTCACAATTACCATGGCATCGGCGGGTGCACCTGCATACTTCGAGAGGTAGCAGACATCGCCTGCGCTATTAATGCCAATGACAAGATCGCCCTCGGCAGCCTGCTCCTCCTTGAGGGTAGCATCAACAATGACATGCTTGCTGTCATTGAAGGTGTGGAAAGTGACCGAGAGAGGCTTGTGTGTGATGTTAAGTGCGACAGGCACACGCTGCTCCACGCCGTAGACTATCACACGTCCGTCTCTCACCACAGCATCCGGCCGGCGGAAGTGTTGGAGTCCAGCCATGATCGCAATACAGGCCGCATCGGTGATGTTTCCATCGTAGTCGATAACGTGAACATCAGCCCGAATCGACCAGCAGCTCACACCCTTCAGAATACACAAGGATTCGGTATCGAGGGCGTTAGAATGGCGGATGATACGGTCAAGGGTGTTGGTGGCGTAGGCCTCGATATCGTTGGTTCTGTAGAGGCAATTGTGAGTATAAACCAGTGTATAATGAAAAGTTGGGTGGTATGTACCGTCCGTTTTCCCAAGCTGGTGAACCCATTGCAGTCAGCTCCAGGTTAATGTTGAAGAGACCATCAAAGGGTCGGTCTTCACGCGGTTTAGTAACCTCAGCGGAGATGCGAACAATAATGCTAGAGAGAAAGTTAGTTATTGTGTTTGTGGTAGACCAGCAAAAGATTTGGAGCTCACTTCGTCTTCCCAAGCTGCAGGTTCACATGTCCATATTCTTCACCAAAGGAGATATTCAAAGGACGATAGTCGTCAGGCTGGCGACCGTCGAGACGCACATTCTCACGGAGCGCCTCGAGAATAAAGTCGCGCTCTGCGATTGAGAGTTGCGCTTCTTTCGACATCGTTGAGGGAGGTCTAGCAGCCCCGGCGCGGGGATCAGAGATGCTTTCTTTTTTGGGCCATTTTGCCCGTGCAGGCCGCATTGTAGCGATTCGGATTATTATTATTCCGAAAAATGCGCCAATAATAGTGGGAGTCTGGTAGGGCGGTGAGGGGGAGGTGAGGAGAATCGTAGTGCCTGAGGCGACTACGTACATCGAAAGCTGGAAGCCGTCAACGTCCCAGAAATTGCAACTTCCACTTAGCAACCACACCACAAAATGACTACAGGTATGGTATTTGAAACAAATTTTGATGATTTGAATAGTCATAGCTTACATTTATTTAGCCCACAGACCTACTTTTGACCCGGTACGACAGCTTTCTCAATCCGACTCTTCGTGGACACTGACTGATCTCAACAGGCGCAAGGCAAAGAAGCCCTCCGTGGCCCGGCCTACCACCAGCGACTTCTCCCTGCACATACACACCTGAAAGTCCGGTATGTAGAACGATACTTGGACAGACCGCACCGACCACTGACTTTATTATAGCCAACCCGGACAAGGCGGCGAAGCCGACGCCCACCTGTCGCCCCGTGACCTTCGTGCAGAGCTTCTTCAGGCCGAGGCAGCACACTTTGCCAAGAAGAATGGCGTTCCGGTCGAGCAGCCAACTATTGCTGAATCCTCAGTCCCCAAGCGACAACTCGAAGCCGCACCTGAAGATGGAATCGATGGCGACATCAAGGAAGAGGACCCAGAGGCCAAACGCCGACGTATACTGGAGGAGACACGCGACATAGATGCCGATTCAGACGGGTCAGAAGAAGACAGCAGTGACGAGGACAGGTGGGTTGAACCCAGCGTCTCGTGTCAGGACGAATAGACTGACAAACCGCAGCGACGACGAAGATGAAGCGGCCGAGTTAATGCGAGAGCTTGAGAAGATCAAAAAGGAGCGATTGGAGCAAAAGGAGAAAGAGGTATGTCGCTTTCTTACACCCTAAATTTGATAATGGTGGCTAATGAGTAACAGGAGCGTGAACGCGCACTCGAGGAAGAAGAGCAGAGGGAGGTTGATATCGCACGCGGTAATCCTCTACTCAATGCCCAGGATTTCAACATGAAACGGCGCTGGGATGACGATGTTGTATTCAAGAACCAGGCTCGGGGAACAGAGAACAGAGACGGCAAGGAATTCGTCAACGTATGTTTACTTTCCTTTGGCTTGTTCTTATGATGTCGAACTAATTCGTTTTTAGGATCTTCTTCGTTCTGATTTCCACAAGCGCTTCATGGTATGTACCTGTATTCGCTATTATCTTCATACATCCACTGACCGGGCTTCCAGGGCAAATATGTGCGGTAGGATTTCCTGAGATACTTCAGTATCCAGGTATCAGCTCTAGAGGGATTTCAGCTTAGCGAAGGATATTATCTTATGTTATTTTCATCGTTGTATCAAAAGAACATCATAAACGTCAAGGATCATACCTGAAAACGAAACTCTCAGCAAAATCTCCACCACAGTAGTTTGAATGTTACAACCTTTGCGAGTAATTCGTCTCTGCTAGATTTGCCGTGTGGAGTCGTATTTTCGAACAGCATGTATTCTGTACTCTTCGAATTCATCCGCGAGAAAATGGAACCTTCTACTAGTAGTAGATTTCATATAACTACGGAGTATCGCTTAAAAGCTACTACTACGTAGTATACGTTTACCTGTTAGGACAGCTTAGGTGAGAAGGTCTCCTATATGTGTATTAAGCTACATGATATACCTAGGAACGCGACTTATTTCGGTGCGTCACCCCAAGCGGGGAACACCATTGGAAGAATCTCCGGCATCTGATCCGGCCAATTGGCCTGGATTACCTTCATAATTTCATCGTAGACGATGCGGTTACCAGCGGGAGTCAGATGGAGACCTGTATAACGAGTGAGTACAAGAGAAGTCAAGGGAATATGCAACATTCACGCACCATCAGTAAGCAGACTAGCCAATTTGTCATTTCTCGGCACATCACGAGCCCCAATTAGAGGATCTCCCTCCTTCCAGCCAGTGGTCTCCATGAAGGCGGACCATAAGTCCACCACCGGGACATTGAGCGATGCACCAACTTCGCACGCAGCCACTGCGTATGACTTGGTAAAGCTGGCAGTTCGGCTTGGGAACGGGGTGTTCTTTGAAGCATCAAACTCCTCTATTTGATACTCGTTCACGGGAGGTGGGGTGATTAGAATGAGGCGCGGGTTCTGTGCGAGTGTTGCTGGGTGCTGGATGATCGTCTTCAGGTTCTCTTTATATTGATCCAGGGGCACATGCTGCTCGTGGGTTGGAACGCATGCATCATTAGCACCGAAGAAGATGGTCTATCGGGTGTTAGTCAATTGGTGTTTTGAACACATTCGATCTTTTAAATAGGCTTGCGAATAAGGACTTACCATGAACCGCACATTAGCCGTCTGCGTCGAAGGGAAGAACTTATCAAAGACCTTGACAGCATGGGCGGTTGTATATCCACTGTTGCTCGTTAGCTATCTCAGTCTAGTATAGCCTTGGATGATCTTACGCCAGACCGCGATTAATAACATCCAATCTGCGACTGTAGGCTATTTTTACTCTCGTTAGATTTTTGACCACGCAATGTCTGGGTTTATCAGAAAAATAACTCACATTCTTGGAGTGCAGCATGAAATGCGAAACCTAACTCTTGGTTGCAGCCCATCTGAGTGATGGAGTCTCCGAAGAGAAGGAACTGGTCATACGGTTTGAATGCACCCTCATTCCTCTTGTCGATGGCAGCCATATTGAGGCAAGAATATAATTATATATTGGATTATCTGGGAGTGTGCGATTGGAGTTATGGGGATTGGGGGCTTATAACAAGCAACGCAGACCGAAAAGGAAGGGGGGGGAAGTCCGCGGACGAAAGGGAAATTGGTGGATCTTCGCTTGTGGTCAACTATGGTGCTATGGAATGAATATATTAAGTCTAGATCATAACAACTAGTATAATATATCCAAATCTATATAATCTCACAAAGTAATTTATCCACTAATCATTTCATTGAATTGGGTGATTGGAACCCCGCACTACAACATACATGTATACACAGCTGAGATATTAACTTAGCATAACATCCATGTTATTGTATATGTAGGTAGACCTTGCTAGGTCTTTATTATATGAAGGTAGCTACATGAATATAATCAAATTTGCAACGTACAGCATTACCAGTTGCGAATCCTCGTACACTTTAAGAATGCTCTTCTGGTCCTTCTCGTCCTTCTGCCTATAGTAATGGCGATCCATGCCCATCGCCACCCCATCCAATTCAACTGCCAATTATGTTCAACGGGATTATCAGCGAGAAATTTGCCGGAATCTGCGAACGAGCCAAGTTGCCCGAGCCAGATAGTAAAAAGATATGGTAGATGGGGAGATTCAAGGGCTATGGGCTATAGGAGAAATGAGGTATCGGAGCGAGCAATTTCTCTTTTGGCATGGTATCACTGTCTACAAAGGCCTTTAGATGCTCAGCATACTTCCATGAAGGGCAAGTAGATTCAGGCCCAAGAAGCTCTAATTAGTATATGACTTCAAGCACACGTGCATGATGTACTTGACACAAAAAGAGTAGTTACATCGCGACCTCCATAAAACAAGCTTTGAGACCATAGACCTACATGTAGTACCATTTTTAGTTTGTGATCACTACTCCGCCGTATACACCTAGGTAAACTTGACCGGATCTTGATTAATTTTGTAAACCTGGTTAGACAGGTGTGGAACTTGCTGCTAGTCTCGCTAAATGATAATACTAGAGATATTTGCTAGTTGCCGAAAATCCATATGCCGAAAGAGTGATAAAGGTAATCGTGTTGGAAAGCGTTATCCAAACTAATCTTAGCTAGAGAACCACTGTGGAATCGGAATATACCGAGCGATCTCTGCACGTCCTAATGTTAGACAGTGTCAAAAGCTTATACATACCCGAAAGTACCTATGTAGGCTGAACCCCCAACTCACTGCTGTGCTAGAGTTGATATTTATATCCTAAGAGTCAGACAGCCGAAAGAGGCTAACGCTGCGCGTTGCTTACCCTAACACGACATATTTTTCCGAGTCGCACACCCGGCCCCTCACACGGTGGCGAAGGCTCATGAAGAATGCCAAGAGATCAGCATCTGATGACGATCGGATTGGACAGTGTCTAGTACAAGGATCTCTTCAACCGGGGTAGATGCGCACCCAAAATCGAGATCTTAAAGAATACCAAACGTCCTAACCTATGTTAGTAAACCAAGGGGATCCATGGATGCTACCTAGGTACGCTCTTCAGTGGTTCGTTTATCAAGACCAGAGTGGTGTCACGGGTACGGGGTAAATAGGTATACTTATGTCCTGCCGTACACTATAGGCAGGAGAGCATGGACATTATTACCCGAGCGCAGGATGATCAAGATGGACAAGGTTGCTGCGCCTAGAGTGGCTGCATCATGTCGAATCGCGAATGTACATTCCATACACCACTGAATCATTGTGCTTTGTTTCGGGATATTGATCGTCGGAAAAACGCGGGGGATGATCAGAGGAATGCGCTAGAGATAAACCATCAAACCACTAGCAAGAAGCTGAGCATTGAACATTCGAGTAAAATATATTAAAAGGCACAATGACTCCAGTGGTGGGTCAGCACCGGACTTGCACCTGACGCGTCTCCACTGTTAAGTCGATCATCTGTGATGGTCACCTTTATAAGACTCGGACCCTCTTTTCTCACCGTCATCTCTTTGTGTCTTTTCTTTTTGTCTTTTACCTTTCCGAGTATAACTCCGGGAAGAGGGATATGCTACCTAGTAAGTCAAGTTACTTGATTTCTTTGCTCGTGTGAGCTCTATTTCCCCGTGTTTACGTCTGGTGTGGATCTGCTCCGGTATATCTCCCAAGTGCCAAAACTGACCCTTGTCAGCCCCACTGCAGATAACTGAAGCATAAAGGCTTCTCGACATGCCTCGGTCCCTTCCAAAGACCAGTTTTGCCTCGCGCGAACAAGAGGACACTGAAAACACGCGCAGTGCCCAAACAGCTCCCCCCCTCACCGGGTGCCTACAGACGGTCCCAAAGCTACCTCTCCGAAACACATACTGAATACCAGTCCCTCGATCCGCCCTTGGAGATCACAGAAGCAACGAGCCTCCTCGGGCCCCAAGCCTCCCGCCGACGAGGTCCCCGACGGTCTTACACCAGCACTTCCGGAGTGTCAGGCACCGGCCCGGACTCATTGAGACACGTTCTGGCAGCTGGCAGTCTGCGACGGACCCGGAATCATAGCCGTGCCAACTCCATGGGCAGGCGGGTCAGTCGCCGAGGGAGTATAGACGGCGATGGCGAACCTGCCAGCCTTCCTCCGTCCACGAAGGACAACCTTACTGCCTCTGCGTTTCTAGATGAGCGGACTTGGTACGATCAGTTCACTTCCACAGATTGGGTGCATGACAGTATCGCCGATGGAGCACGACTCCGCCTACTTCGGCAGCGGAAAGACGTACGAGGCCGATTGCTGGCGGCCTTCGACGGCGCGCAAGGATGGATCCTGGTCGCGCTCATTGGGTGCATCACGGCGTCCATTGCTTACTTCGTCGATGTCACTGAAGGATCGGTCTTTGATTTGAAGGAAGGCTTCTGCACGACCCAGTTTTTCCGTAATAAAAGGACATGCTGTGAAGGGCTGGCTGCTTGTGATGCATGGCGGCCCTGGTCCAGGATCTTCTCGCCATCGGGTACCGAGAGGCAGTGGGTTGACTTTGTCATTTTTGTCATTTGGGTTGTGACGTTGGCCCTCGTATCGTGTGCTTTGACTCTGCTCACAAAAACTGTTGTTCCTTCGTCCATTTCCCTTACCACGCTTGATGAAAACCTAGCCGCCGACTCCAATGGTACAAAATCTGGAAGTGGACTCGGTACCTCCATTTCTCCTCTTTCAGAGCCAGAGACGAGCCCACCACATGGAACTTTGCCTAACCATCCGCCCCGTCCAGCTATGATCTACTACTCTGCTGCTGGCAGTGGAGTGGCAGAAGTCAAAGTCATCAATAGTGGATTTGTCCTTCATGGATATATGGGACTGAAGACGCTAGTCATTAAAACTATTGGTTTGATCTTTAGTGTTTCGTCTGGTTTGAGCTTGGGCAAAGAAGGCCCCTACGTTCATATTGCCACCTGCGTGGGCAATATCTCCTGTCGTCTGTTCGACAAGTATAACCAGAACGATGGAAAGAGACGAGAGGTTTTGAGTGCCAGTGCCGCTAGTGGTGTTGCTGTGGCCTTTGGCGCTCCGATTGGTGGTGTTCTCTTTAGCTTGGAAGAAGTCAGCTACTATTTCCCACCGAAGACCCTTTTCCGGACATTCTTTTGTTGCATTGCGGCTACCTTGTCTCTCAAGTTCCTAAACCCCTATGGAACAGGTAAGATCGTCCTATTTGAGGTCCGATACCTTTCCGACTGGCAGATCTTCGAGATTTTCATTTTCATCCTCCTCGGTATTATGGGAGGCGCCGCTGGTGCGCTCTTCATCAAAGCCTCAAGCCTATGGGCGCGATCATTCCGTCGCATTCCAGCCATCAAGCGTTGGCCCATGTTTGAAGTTTTCCTCGTTGCGCTATTTACCGGCCTTGTCAGCTTCTGGAATCGATACACCAGCCTTCCCGTCACCGAGCTTCTATTTGAGCTAGCTTCTCCTTGTGAATCAGATGTGGAAAGTACGGGCCTGTGTCCTCGCACCGACGGCATTCTTGAAATTATCCAGGACCTTCTGGTGGCGTTTGTCATCAAGAGTTTCCTGACCATTATTACGTTCGGCATCAAAGTGCCAGCGGGCATCTATGTGCCATCCATGGTTGTTGGTGGCTTGATGGGGCGAATTGTTGGACATTTGATCCAGTACTGGGCTCTCAGACATCCTACCTTTTTCTTATTCGACTCTTGCCCTGCGGTTGCTGGAATTGAGTCGTGCGTGACTCCAGGGGTCTATGCATTGATTGCCGCTGGAGCGACCATGTGCGGCGTGACACGACTGTCAGTCACTTTGCCTGTGATCCTGTTTGAACTGACAGGAAGTCTCAACCACGTGCTTCCGTTTTCTCTGTCGGTACTCTGCGCAAAGTGGACTGCGGATGCCATTGAGCCTCGCAGTATTTATGTAAGTTTCACTTCCGTCTGGTGATACAAACCCCGACGTTATACTAATTGAAACCAGGACCTGTTGACCGATATGAACTCCTACCCCTTCCTTGATAGCAAACTCCAACCGACTACGGATGCCGTACTGGGAGACATAGTTCGACCAGTGCGGAAGAATCGCATCATCGATATCTCTGCGTCACCATTCTTACCAGCCACGGAACTTCGTTTGAAACTGGAACACCTGCTCATGGCAGGCGAGCTGGACAGCGGGCTTCCCATTCTATGTGACGGCGTCCTTGCTGGTCTGATCCCAGCACCAGATCTCGAGTACGCATTGGATACGCTTGGTGATGAAGAAGAAAATACGATATGTCTAATGACTATGGATGCTTCCACAGTCATATATGACAGCGAGAACGAGGACGCGGAACAAGTGGATTTCAGTCGATACATTGACCCTGTAAGCTTAGTTAACCTCTTCAATATCTCGGGCCATACTAATTTGTTTATGCATAGGCTCCAATCGCCCTTGATGTCCATTCCCCTATCGATTTGGTTTACCAATGCTTCGCCAAGCTGGGTCTTCGTTACCTCTGCGTCACTCAGAACGGGAGATATGCCGGCCTGGTACACAAGAAAGCGTTCGTGAAATTCATGAAGGAGAATAGCGACTAGACCTTGAATACCAACCGACCATTACACTGTTTTCCATTTGCATTTTCGGGCGTTGTCAAGCATTCTGATTTACTTTGTTTGCATAGCCTTGCATATCCTCTCATTCCATGTCTATCTATTTTGTGCGCTCACTCAACCAACATTGGCATTGTGCATAGTCTGGTTGTACATATTTGTTTTTCTTTTCGACTGCGACATACACGCACAAAGTACAAATCTTGAACATATTCGACTAGTCAATGATCTACGGAGCACCATATCCTACCCATGTCTAAGTCACCTTTTCATATCCAACCATCTGAACCTCGACATCCCCATCCGTCTTCCACTCGCCATCAACCTCCTCCCCAACCCACTCAGAAACCTCCCCGGGGCTAACAGCCCGCCAGCCATTCTTCTCTTGAAGCCCATCCAACGGGAAGAACGTATCACACTCAAACGAAGCAGACGCACCCACAGCCCCCTTCCGCACAACATTCGTCATAACAACCCTAACAGGCCGACCACCCAGCTCCTCAGCACCCATATTCAACGTAGCATTATAAATCTCCGCCCCACCAATAACAAAAATCTTGCCCAGCTTCCCCTGCGCCGCATACACAGAGTCCAACGACTCCAACGCCGCGCCCAAACTCGGCGTAACAATCGCATCCGTCATCGGGTCCGCCGGAGCAGCTTCCTTGGGCGGGTCAAAAGCCTCCTTTTCCAATTTCGTAGCCTGTGTCTGAGCGGCCTTGGCCGCAATTTTTCTCCTCATATTCCCCAATTCCGTAGTTACACTCTCGCGAACAGACCCGGTCGTGTCGCGCGTGATCACGACGCTAATTCGCTTCGCGAGCGGGCGCAGTGAGGCCGGTACTGAGTCGTACGTCTTTCGGCCCATGATGATCGCGTTCGTCGTGCCTGGGCTTGGTGGGCGGGATGTCACGCGTGCGAAGAATGACATGTCTGTTTTTATGCGCGGCCATGGGAGTGTCCCGTTTAGGCCTATGCCTAGGCGCGTGATTTCTTCTTTTGTGGTTGTTGACACGGTGCGGATCGGGGTCGTTGCCACGATTAGCGTGAGGGGATGAGGGTTGTGAGGTGGCATTTTGGTTGCGGGGTGATTTCAGTTTGCGGTTCGATGTGAGAATGCTGTATAGATCACGGGGTGTGATCTTGGGATTGCGAGAAGGATGTTGATGGTGGAGGTTCGCGTCGCGAGGGGAGAAATCATTATCGGAATCGGGCTGCTTATCGCCCCCACTATAGGTAAAGCCCTGGAGGTTCGGCCCTGTAGGTGGGCTTGACATGGCCCTTTTTTTCAGGAGGGTGTTATCGACATGATGTCGGTAGGGAGGATATTACGCTACTGCTCTAGTCTAACTCAGAGGCGAAGCAGCAAATGCAATGAAAATGGGGTTGGATTCAAATGTAGATTCATAGGTAAATCAAATGCGCCACATAACACCAGTCTAACGCCAGACTCAAGGAACCAAGTGGGTATCTCATGCAAAACGGCTCCAAGAGTCAATGACCAAAATGCTTTCAGGGGAATCCTCGGAAAATCACCATTACTTATCAGATTTTTCAAGCTTCTGGGACTGCAGGGTGCTTCTCAGTGTCCTCTGACTTCTCGGGCTTCTCGGGCTCCTCCGATGAAGGCATTAACAATCCTCCATCAAGGGCCTTCTGGATAGCTTTCACATCCTCCTCGAGCTTCTCACGACGCTGGATATCTCGCTCGTCTTCGCCGAGGGTATCGAGCTTACCGAACAGCCAAAGCTCCTTCATGAGACGGTGCAAGGCGAGTAGGTCCTCCGCAGCACGGATCTAAAGTAGCAGAATGTCAGTTCGTGCTCTGATATGGATTTGGAAGCTCAATTGCATTCTTCTTGGGAGGGCGAGAGGTAGCCAGGTAAGACTGGGGCGGCGCCTATAACATACCAGCGCAGTAGATTCGACATCAATTTGGAATGCTTCAACAGCAGCATCAACGTGACTGGTGCCGTCGAACTTCTTGGCAGCAATAGCGACGATGTTCTCGAACCGCTGCAGCAGCTGCGAGATGTCGTAGTCGATGCGATCTACCGTCATGCGTCGTTAGCGGAAAGATGTTGAATAGGAGTGTAGCTGTAGTGGCCCAAATCAAGTACGTACCAAGCAGCTCCTTAGCGGTTGGACGCGAATCCATGGTCGGAGCGTTCTTGTTACTGTCTTCGGATGATGAGGATAAATCCGAAGGAGGCCAATCCGAAGGAGTCGTCGGATCCATGATTACGATAAGGTGTGGGGCGAGTGGATGCGGGTAAATACGGGAGCAAAGCCGATATTCCCCGAATTTATAGCACCAGCTTGACAGTCACTCAGTTCGATCTGTTTGTCCCGTCAAGATGAGTGATTGTGTGCTTTGAAGGTATGCTTCTCTATCCCAATGAATATGCGAACTAACTGCTACATAAGTTACATAACTTTCTCTTTCCACTGGGCAGTTGTCGCCTGCCAATCTAGAGACTTTCTACCTGGCTAGCGTTCCTTCAAAAATATATAATCAATCACAAGTGAGTTTCCTTGATGTATTCACATGTCTAACAAGTTTGGGCATATGAATGCAAGTATCTGTTGGACATAAGTCATAGTGGCAGCTATGTTTCAAAGGACTCAATCACAGACCTCCCATGGCTGTAATGAGGTTCTTACAAGACAAAAACATGCGAGCTATTTAACATCGTTATCAAAGATGAGCTCGGCATGACAGTTCTTGTTCCCTATTATAGCAGACAATCTCCCACGAACCAAAAGTGAACGGCGTACCTACCTATATAAGAGATAAGCTCTCTCAACGTCAATTAGGGTTTAACCAGCCAGTACCTAGGTACGCGTTTTGTTAAGCTCGCAGGCGGTGTGGAACTATAATAACCTTGTTTGATGCATCGAATTAAATAGCCTTTCCTACAAAACTAACTAGGTAGCAATGTTAGGTATGGTTGCCAAATGGATATAGATTATTGAGTACATACTCATAGATGAACCTATGGCCCTGCAGGTTGTGTCATACAGTAAAAGTGTGACTCTTACCATCAAATAGTAGATAGCAATGCATGGGATGGGTCCTAGGAGAGGTAGCAGCGCTGATATTTAAGATGGTATTCCCTATTCAAATCGGAGGGACCATACACTCCGCAGTCACTCTTTCAGCAACACAGGAAGATGTCGGCGTGGTATTGAACCGAGACAGCATGGAACCAACCAGGAGTACTTGTTAAATACCAAGCTTCCAAATGTCAAATCTAGTAGTCTCTCTTCACAGCAATCTATCTACCAACCAGACACTTCAAAGCCTCCCACACAGTAGAGTTCTAGTAAAAGCATTAGGCTCACATGGGAGTGTGCGAATAACTAGCGGTGCAAATTGGATGACATTGTTCTACTGAACATCATAAAAGCATAATAAGCATGTAGAAGTATGGAAGTAGGTGTACAACATACATAGACATGGAGTAGTGGAGTAGACTTCAATGTTGGAATGATAAGGCCTAGACCTATGATCGTCCTTTTCAACCTCCATTCTCTCCGCCTTACTCTCCGCCCAACACTGCGTCACCGCCTACGACCTTCGGTGACAATGTCTCTCCAGATTACAACTCTCACTCGCAATAATATTCCTTTCCTCCCGTTGCTAGCTTTGTCACCTAAGCCCATCTTCCTTCGTGTCCGTATTGTCCTGTCCAGGCCTCCATAATCACAATCCTGTGTTACTTTGCTCTCGATTTCGCATTACTTCGCTTGCACTTCAACGGGCAAATCATCCGTAACTCAACCTGTGCCTGGCGCATCACATACTCTACGTCACCGAATACTTCGTCGCGTCTTTCTGTGAACTTGGACTTGTCCGTGAATCATCTAAACTTCAACAAGAATCCCTCATTACGATACCGACTATCTTGAAACGCGTCCTCTTCTGTGCCAATACCATCGTTTATCTTCCTTGAACCCACTGCTGGATGTTCTGATCAGGTCTCCAGATATTTGTCCTTCGAAGACAGGGTGGACGGCCGGTGGGCCGTCTCACAGATCGAAGGCGGCAGGAGATATTGGAGAAAAGGTGTCGAATTCAAGTGACGCCTTCGCGCCCCTGCTCTTAGGGCGGACTATTCCAACTACCCCGCGTCACTGTTTTTTTTCTATTCTTCTCTTTTTTTTTGCCTTCAATTCTAAACACTAGACTGGCGATGGATGCGCAGTATCCCTTTGCTTCCCGCGACGACATTTGGCGTGTCTTTGACGAGTTGAAGGAGCTCCACATTGCCCAGTACGAGCAAGGAGAACGACTCGCACAACTGGAGCGTCGCCGGGACGACGATGCTCGATTGAGGAGTCCTTGGTGTCCTGTGTCACCGTTTCCGCAATCGGTTGGGGCGATCGCTCCAGGTAGTCCACCTCTGCCCTCCAGTATCAGTTCGCCACTTACCAAGACATCCCTTCCAGACCCCACCTTCCACTCCCCCCCGGATGCTTTTAAGGGATTTGACCAAGGCCCCCACTCCGCAATGGCTAGTTCTGCTGTGGGATTTGACGCCGAGGATGAGCCTAGACGGGGTGCGTCGCGGGCCAACAGTGTCCGCTTTGACGAAAGTGCTATCCACGGGAACGGCCAGGCTAGCCGTTCCAGCAACGACCTTCCTTTGCGGACCGGCAGCGGCTTGAGTACCCACCCGCTTCTTGAACGGACATTTTCTCACCAGTCTGATGGAAGATTGAGTTCATCCGGCCACTCACACCATTCCGCTCGAACTAATAGCCTGCGCCTGAACACCACTCGGCTGCTTGGTACTACGCCTATCGAATCCCCTTTGATTCCCCCTCCTGGACTCTTCTTGCTGGGCCCGGTCCCGTCCATTATTCGGTGCTGGTTGACAGATACTTTCACTAATGGCTCTCTCCTCTACGCAGCCGTTTGCTCGGGCTCTTACGTCTCAACTTTGGGTCTTTCCATGGTCCGCGAATTTGGGATGGAGAACATGATCGTGCGTGAGAGCGATGTCCAGTACATCAAACTGCCGCTGTATCTTCCCGAAGCACTTATTCACCCATCTTCGTCGCGCCCCGGAACCCCTACTCACCAAGTTCCCACCGTGACCATCCGCTTTGTGGTTCGCGAGATAGGTGTCGGCGACGACTCAATTCAGATCATCATTGGAAGCGATGTGATGCGTGCACACAATGCTGATATTTTATTCTCGCAAGATAAACTGATCATGGTGGACGACGACCACAACCGCGTGTCTGTTCCCCTCGTGCGTCCCGAGAAGGACTCCGTGTTTAAGTCTCTTTGCACTTATCCTGGTACTCCAAATACTGCAGACATGCTGGGACCTCCTACTAACGGAAATCAATCCGTCGGTATCATTGGCCGGCCTGCCAATGTTCCACAAAAGCCGGCCTCTGCGCCCCCATCGGCTCGTCTGTCTGGCAGCGAGAATATCGATCCTCACAGGTCTCACCTACAGAACTCCCAAGCTCATGCTCACATTTCAGCTGAAACCCGTCCGGCCTCTGCTCATCCACCGACTTCTGAGCCTACTAAAACCGAGGATATGTCTTGTTGGAGCTCATGGCGTCGCGATGCCAAGAAATCCACCACCACCCAGAAGCCAGCCGATAAACGCGAGATGAAGGTCTTCCGCACTGGAAAATCTGCCAGCCATGCGAACTCCACAACTTCGGTTTCGGCTCCTGGCAGTGCTACCACTGAGCAGACCGACAAGTCGTCTCTGCCCATTACTTCTGCCCACCATCCAACTGCTCCTTCGGACAGGCATGGTTCACTGAATCCCGTGGGTGGTGCATCGGCGTTTGGATGGCTCAACCCGCCCCACAATGCCTCGTCCTAGATGAAACAGACTAGGCTTGGCTTTTATGTTTGATTACATCCGAATCTGAAATGATCTCGGTTTTATGGCATGATACGGAAGGGTTGGGATCCCGTATGAATCAGAAAAAAAGTGAGAAATGGACCAGGCGCTGGGTTCCAAGGCTGCCAACAGAGAAGGGAAAGCACTTTTTTCTTTTTTAGCTTGTAGTATTGCCGGAATGATAGCAAAGGACAGCCTACCAAGTAACCTAAAAAAAAGGAGAGAAAAAAAGAAAGATATGATTACTGCTTAATTTTACGTGGCTAATGCCAATATCAAGTAGCATTCCGCTTCACTTAGTATATAACCCTCCTCATCTATTCATACGTACATACCTAGGAAAGACTAATAGAGCCCTCCAGCGTCTGGAGGGCTACCGAAAGACACAAAGAATACTAGTTTTCAGTCTTTAAGTCCACTTTGGTACTTGTAGTACTCAGATCACCCTTCCAAGGTTCATACATATGTATGTAAGCAACAACGAACCTTTATCCCGGAACAAACAAGCTAAATAACATCAAAGCCTATGGGCACAGAGGTAAGGGAACTTATCCTTTACAACTCCTCATCCGTTTAACTTCATTGCTAAATTTGGCATCGACCTAGATCTAGGACAAGTCCCTTCGCGAGCAATAACAATGGCACGTCTGGTGGATCTTCCAGTTGAACTGATTCTAGTCATCATTGACTACCTACAAGTGGACATGAAGCAGGCATCACTGCTATACGATGGACCTGGATATGACGAGGGCTGTGACCTCGACCCTCCACTGAGCGTCAGCCACCTTCATTCTTTCCTGCTCGCCAACTCTCGCCTGAGCAGTCTTCTACAGCCACTGTTATATCGTGATATCTTCGTTTACAGAAATAGTCAGCTGAAGCAGCTCTCCCGGAGTCTTCAAGAGAACCCGAGTCTCAAGGAACACATCATGTCGGTGACCTTCCCATGGCACCCCTACATGAACGGCTCTCTCGATGATATCTCTCCCTTCTTTCGGTTCACCAACCTACGAACCCTGACTACTTACGGCTTCAGTGATTCCCTTTCATTGGAATTTGACAAATTCTCTATTGGCACGTCGCCTGTTGAATGTCTAAGACTGATTGCTTGTGGCGCGCAGGAGGAGCCTTTAACCACCGTATTAAGCTGGGCGGGGGCGTTGAAAACGCTTCACTACGATGTCGAACAATACGGGTGGGACGTCAATCACGAGTTCTCGCCAAAGAACTTATACTAGACGTGTGCTGCTTTTATGCGCACGTTGCAATGGCAAAAAGCAATGGGATACATACAAATACATAGACGATGGACCTCGTCTTGACCTGAGCGAATTCACATCCCTCAAAACTCTGCGTATTTACCACGCCTTTCTCTGTGGAGATTTTCATGGTCCGTACAGGGTCTGGAAAGGCTTACCCTACAGTCTGGAGGTGTTGGAGGTCTTCTACGACAAGACAGACGACACTCCATTCTTACGGGAGAATTATGAGTGCGATCCTTTTGTTCTTGATTTGATCAATCACAAGAGGGCGCATCTCCCGTATCTACACACGGTGACCATCCACTCGACCGAAAAAGTCCGCGATTCCGAAACAGGGGAGGAACTGCCCGTGGGATTCTTGACACTGCCGTCGCTCGAGCGTGAAGCTGAATCCGCTGGTATAAAGCTGAAGATTTGGCTGGGATACCAAGATGCTCCAACCATGAGAAGACTGACTTTCCCAAGTCCCTGAAACTCGGTTAAACCAAACAGTCTATGCAACGAAGTGATGGTGAGATGTGTCCATATATCACAATGCATTCCTTCCTGGGACCTTTAGTTACAAAGTCAAATACTCAAGACCTATGAAATCAAATCTTCGAAAAAACCCCCAAAGCCCCCTTCGTAGTCTCCTTCGTCTCCTTAACAAGCCCACTAACAGCCCGGAACGACTCATGCGCAGCATCACCAAGAATTTCAAATAGCACACTCTCACTACTCGTAACAACAGCCCCAGCATCCCTCAACCTAGCAAGCGCAATCCCCCTCTCCTCGGGGTTAATACTGCTAACGCCATCGACGAGGATGTAAACGCGGTGACCGCGCTCAAGGAGATCGAGCGTCGTCTGCGTCACGCAGATATGCGTCTCGATCCCGACGATTATCACGTCGAGGGGCGCGGAATCTGGCGCTGGGAGCAAACTCTCGATCTCCGGGGTTATCATTGAGAAGAGGGTTTTGTCTACGTCGGCGCGGATGTGTGGGCCGCTGAGGTGTTGTTGGAGTTCTGGTACGGTGTTGCCGAGTTTGGCGCGGTTTTGAGTTGTTATGAACACGGGGATTTGGAGGGTTGAGGCTGCGCGGAGCATTTTTTCTGTTGTTGAGACGCTGTTTGGTCGGTTGGCTTTTTGGGTTCGATTAGTCTTGGGATGTGGATTCGTACAGTTTGGGGAATTCGTAGATTCCATTGCGGAATTTGTCTTGGATGTCGCAGATGCTGTATTAGACGGCTATCAGTTCTGGCCTTGAGAGGGTATCTTTATTTGATACTGGATATTTTGCATACAAGAGTGCGGGATTGCCTGGTTTCATTCATGTTAGTGACTTGCATTGTGAAATTCCGGGGTTTCTTACGGATGCGAGTTGCGCGCGTGGGGACAGCCATGATTGCGACCGGTAGTGTCCAAGGGATTTGTCTAGGTGTATGAGTGGGAAGATAGAAGAAATAGAAGAAATAGAAGAGAATAATTGGCGGGGGACGGGAATCGGAGAAGTCGGAGATGCGGGGAAGCCGAGGGAAGATGGACTTGACATTGTGATTTGATCTTTTTATTGTGTTCAATCAATTATGGTCACTTTTGTACTTGGTATGTACACAGTCTACTAAACTAGATATCTATAGCTTCACCTCGTGCACCTTGGCCCGGCCGGCCAACCAGCTGTCATCACCGTTTGCCGCCGCTGTGCGGATGGCGTAAAGTTCATCGACGAACGCCGGCACGAAGCTGCCCGGGCCGCGAACATACTCTTTAGCCGCGGCGTTCTCCGCCGCGATCTCATACATGAGAATTCCGGACAACACTGCGAGGAGTCTGTCGGAACGGTGGGCAGCCAAGAAGCAACCGGAGATTGTGCCGATGGCACAGCCAGTCTGTAAATTTACGTTAGCTATGTACTAAAAAGCGGAATCTGTAGAGGTCGCGTACTCCGGTCACTTGGCCCAGGTATGGGTGGCCATTCTCGACGGCAATGACCCGCTCGCCATCGCTGAGGTAGTCTGTTGCTCCGGTCAATAGCACAACATTTCCTATATGAAATTAGAAAGAACTAATCACAGATAGAGATTCCCAGATTACTTACGCTCTCTGCGAGCCAGGTCCCGAGCCAACGCAGCTTTTTGATTGCCGTCAAGGGTACTCGGTCCGCTGTCGACACCGCGCTGTTGAACAGCACTGCTACCCCAAACTTGGCGAATCTCGCCCTCGTTACCCTTGATCAGATCAAAGTAACCCCCAGCCATAAGCTGAGTCACTGCGCTGCGGCGAATGTGTGTCGCAGCCGCACCGACCGGGTCGTAGACCACTGGGTTGCCCCGATCATTGTATGCCTTAATGGCTTTTAGGTAGTTTGAGACACTCTCGCCAGTCAATGTACCCATGTTGATCAGAAGAGCGCCATCAAACTTGCACAAGTCCGTGGCTTCATCGCCATACGGAGACATTATGGGAGATGCGCCACTGTAGAACGGTTAGCATGAAAATGGCTTGTCTAAGTACAATATACTGACATAGAAAGGGCAACGTTGGCCACAAAGTTCGACACGACGAAGTTGATCATGTTGTGTACGAGAGGATGCACCTCTACCATCTTACGGATGATCTGGGGCACCTCATTCAACAAGGCCTCGGCCTCGTTAGCACGTGGAGGGTTGGAAATCTGCGCAAACCGGGGAGGGTTGCGGATGAGCTCGACGAAGTGCTCGGCAGATGCTTTAGGGTCGTCGGCTCCCACGATGGCGCTAACTATGGCCACTCCATCCAGTGCTTTCTTTGGTGACTGAGACTGATAGAGCACTCGTTGAACATTGGAGTGGTTGATGCCACCGATGGAAACTGTACCTATCGGGGAATCTTTAATGGCATCCAGGATGACTTGCGTACCTGCAGTCCCGATGACTGACTTGGTATTGGTTTTACTATGGACAGTTAGCGCCTGTTGCTGGATCGTTGGATACTACATGCGGACTTACGTCGGGGTGGCAAACATGGTACCAATTCCGATATAGTCGGCGCCATCGGCGGTGGCTTTTCTTGCCTCCTCGACTGAGGATGTACTGATACCGATGATAGCATTTTCTGGAAGAAGCTTCTTTGCTTCGGTGAAGCCTGCATTCGACGTTAGTACATGGATCTTTGTAGAATCGTACCTAGGTAGAAACGAACTCATATCATCTTGACCTAGATGCACACCCTCCGCACCAATGGCAAGGGCCACATCAACCCGGTCATTGATCAGAAGTGGCACGTTGTATTTCTTGGTTACCTGGTGTAGTTTCCGGGCAGTTTCCACCTGGACGCCAGTGTCGTTGGTCTTGTCCCGGTATTGCACCACCGTCACGCCTGCAGTTTGTGGGTTAGCTGTATAATTGGCAGGAACGCCGGAGTCCTACTCACCTCCTTGCAGAGCACTTTCTACCACCGCGCATAAATCTCGCCCCTTCAGAATGGCCGGGGTCGAATCCGTGACCAAATAGAGCGACAGATCTACGGGCATGGTGTCTTGGCCTTGGGCCGGACAAAGGTGGGGAGTTTCGGAGTAATAGATTTGAGGCTGTTTTGGCAAAGAGAATCAAACCGAAACGCAGAGCAGTTCAACACGGTCAGCAGGCTATACTCGTACAACACAAAAACACCGTACTTAAGTGACTGAAGGAGCCCTGGAGATTGCCGTTTATCGTTGTGTGGCCGTGGTGGGGTCTTGGAAGGTTCGGCCTGTACTGATCCGGTTTATACAACATTGTAAAATCCACTTACATCACCTATATATGCTTCAATATTGTCAAGGGTTTATTCCGAAGCGTAAATAGACTTAAAGTTAAGAAAGCTCTCTTGAAATTAACCGTTCTGGAATACCTAGAACCTCCCATGTCCTATATTTAACTGTCAATGGTCCTTATACTCCGAGTTATTCCCGGCACGTGCTCGCTGACATAACCGTGATTTGTCAAATTCTGCTATTTCTTTTCCTTCTTCTTCTTCTTCTCCCCCCACCAACACACAAACACTTCACAGGCATCGAGTTACTTTCGAAGCCTTTATCTATCTACTGCGTGGACTTTCAGTTCTACGCTATTCATTCTTCATAACTGGTTAGTTCGGCCTCGCCATCATCACTTGCCACCATCCGCCAGGTCTCCGACCTCTGACTCGGATTCCCCAAAGAACTTCAATCGTTCTCAGAAAGCAACACATTGAGAAGTTTCCCGCGAACTTGTCTATGTATTCGTCCTCCGTCCAAAATTTCGAACATCACCTGCCGCTCAAGCTGCAAACGTTTCGCGCGCCGAAACCTTGCAGCATACACCTCAGATCCTGTGGCTGAATACCCCGGATCTTTCCTCGATTTCTTGTGACTTTTCCTAAAGGAATCACACTCTATACCCACTAAAAAAAAGGGGAACTTGACACGCATGTCTTGTCTCATCAACAAAATCATCATCCAGAATCCTTCCAGCTTTCATTCAAGCAATCCCTCTGTTCCATTCTTGTGAACCCACCGCTCAATTAAACCGTCATCATGGCCACCGTCAACATTCGCCGGGATATCACCGATCCCTTCTATCGCTACAAGATGGAGAAGCTCCAGGCTAAGGTCGAGGGCAAGGGTAACGGTATTAAGACCGTTGTCGTCAACCTGAACTCGGTTGCCCAGTCCCTCAGTCGGCCTCCTGCTTATCTCATCAAGTACTTCGGATTTGAACTTGGTGCGCAGGCCAACGCTAAGCCCTCTGACGACCGTTGGATCATCAACGGATCTCACGACGCCCCCAAGCTCCAGGATTACCTCGACGGTTTCATTTCCAAGTTTGTGCTATGCAAGAAGTGCAAGAACCCTGAGACCGATGTCATTATCAAGGATGAGAAGATCACCCTGGACTGCAAGGCCTGTGGTCAACGCTCTGATGTCGACCCTCGCCTCAAGCTGAGCACCTTCATTGTTCGCAACCAACCCAAGGGTGGCAAGAAGGAGAAGAAGAAGTCCCGCCGCGAGCGAGAGAAGGAGAAGGCTGCCAATGGCGAGGAAGCTAGCCCCGGCGACAGCCAGAACTCCGAGAATGGCGAAGATGGAGATCTTGCCATCGAAGCTAACAGCGACGATGAAGTGACCCGTCAGGCCCAGGCCATCGAGGCTGAGACTGAGATTAAGGATGATGAGTGGGCCGTCGACGTTTCCGAGGAGGCTGTGAAGGCTCGTGCCAAGGATCTCCCCTCGGACCTGAAGCGTGCCCTTGTCATTGAGGATGGTGACGACGAGGGGGGCTGATGGACCCTCGTCCTACGAGCAGCTGGGCAGCTGGATCGTTGACACCGCTGCTGAGAAGGGCGGTGTTACCAAGGTCACCGATGTTGAGATCTACATGAAGGCCAAGGAATTCGGCATTGAGAGCAAGCACAAGACTGTTGCCGTCCTAGCACAGAGCGTCTTCGACGAGAAGATTGCCAAGCAGATCGAAGCCCGCGCTGGTTTGCTCAAGAAGCTGATCACCTCCGATCGTCATGAGAAGGCTTTCCTCGGTGGTACCGAGCGCTTCGTCGGCCAGGATCACCCGGAGCTTGTCGCCCAGGTCCCTGCCATTCTGCTGGGCTACTACCAGAACGACCTTGTGTCTGAGGAAACCCTCAAGGCATGGGGTGCCAAGACCAGCAAGAAGTACGTCGACATTTCGACCAGCAAGAAGATCCACAAGGCTGCTAAGCCCTTCATCGAGTGGCTCGAGAATGCCGAGAGCGACGAGGAGAGTGAAGAAGAGAGCGAGTAGACGGTAAACGTTGTGCACGCTGTTCTGTACCCTTGGTTATTTGCTATCTCCGTCCATTCTTATATTGAACACAGACATTTTTGGACCTCTGTCTGACCTGGCCATCTCATGGACTGATCAGTTCGGTTGTCATGTTAGTTTAGCTCACCAATTGCCACTCCTTTAAAATGAATATCAATACGGTATCAATATCCAATTCATCCATATCATCAGCACTAAGGTACCTGTACAAGTGAAGTAGAGCAAAATAAAATATAGTCATGTCTCATACTATACAATGCTATCAACAGAAAGCGAGAACTAGAACACTAACTCAGCTAGTCTAACCGGCTCCCCATCGCCATTGAAAGAAAGATTAGTAGCACCACATTTCCTAGCATTGTCTGTAGTGACCACATCAGCTCTCAAGCGATGCCGCATAAAGACAAACCATGTCAAGTCCACATTCCAAGCCTCCATCGCCCGGATCGCATCCTCAACAGAACCTATACTTTCACCAGACGCAGCGTCATCCACAGACATAGAAGTCCTCGAGGAAATGAAATAATACTCTGGCCCAACAAACAGCGCAATCCAGCCACAAAGCATCTCGCATATCCTATCCCCCACTTCCAACGGTAACCGGACATGTGAGAGAACCGTGATAAATAGGGAGACCAACGCACGCCACAGACGATGGTGCGGCGTAAAGAATTTCGACCCCGGTGTCAACGGCGAGAGCGAAAGGGATGAAGAGAGGGCCAAGTGCAGAGTGGACGCCATCTCTCCTGATTTAGCGACAGCCACAGACACGGTCGTAGCCTGGGACCTGGCACGGCGCTCGTTGGCGGCCTCGGCGTCGGCGCGCACCTTCTCCCACACGCGGCGGTATAGCCGGTCCCAGCGGGGGAATTCGGTTTCCACGCGCGTGGCCATGAAATCGCCTGCGCCTTTGCACATTGCTTCTATGGCCTCGCAGGCTGTTACGGTGACAAAGGTTTCTTCTTGGTGGTCTGGGGTTTCGGGCTTGCGGGTTGATTCTGTGGATGGGGTGGCGATGAGGGATTTGGATGTTTCGTTTGCTTGTGATGAGGGGAAGATTACTCGGCTTGCTACTGTGGGCCAGAGCTCGTTGATTAGAGGGAGGAAGCTGGGTTCGTTTTGGGATAGGGCGGGTAGGACATCAATGAGGATTGAGAGGAGTGAGCGTCGGAGGTAGGGAGATGGTGAGGTTAGGTGGGATGGGATGGATTTGACGATGTGGAGGAGGAGGGCATGCGTTTTGGTGAGCGGCTTCTCGGCATCTTCTGGTTCTTTCGGGGGTGGGAGTGGTGGCTCCTCTGATTCGGCTTGGTCCAGAAGCTCTTCGATGGACGGCTCTGGAGGAGGTTTGTCGTACGTTTCTGACCATGGCTTTTTGGGATGGGGGATTTTGCCATCAGCATCTGCTAGTTCATCCTCAGCATGCCGTTTCGCTTTGCGGTTGGCAATGTCTGCGGCGATGCTGGAGATTGAGAGATTCTGGTATTGAGACTTGCGGGTATCGTGAGAGCCATTCCCTTTGCCCTCATCGATCGTGAGCAAAGATGGTTTCTTCGCCCCTTCCTCGACGACTGCAGCTAGCGTTTTGAACATCATCTCAACGAGTTTCGGATACCCGTGGTATAGATCCAGGATGCCAAATACAGAATCGACCAGATCATCTAGGTAAGGTATCAACCGGGCACCGCAAAGCTTGACCATCATAAACAGGACCTGTGGCGGATAAGGTGATACGTCGAAGGTATTAAGTTTCAAGGCCACCGAGTTCACCAGATAGTCCACGTTTTCAATGATCATAGTGCTCGTGTCTGGGTAGTTGCAAGCATTGGCCAAGATATTTAGACATGTCATGGCATGGCGTTGGAGGTTAGGGTTCTGTGATGCCAACAGCTGCAAAGTCGGGTAGAGCGCGTCCATGAGTTCAGGTCGGAAAGCCTCGCCAAGTTGTTGAGCCTGAAGCGCCACGGATTCCAGAGCAAGTGCTGATGTACGCCAGTCACCTGTCCCATCAACAGACAGTTCGTTCAGTATATTTAACGAGATATAATACAACTCCTCAATCATTTCCCCACGCCCAGTTGATGAGACGGCCCCCTCAACATGATCAAGAGAGATGAAATCGTCAAAGCTGGCTGTTGCCGTAGTGCTGTCCCGCAAGAAAGTCATCGCCAACCAGAAAGGTGCAATAGCAGAATCACTTGATGTCGTGTGCATACGGTTGACAATCGATCGAGTGATCTCATTTCCAGACTCAGACAAGTTCAACCTAGTAATCATTGACCGTAGGTCTTTGAGAGTTTGATGCTGGCTTTGGTGTTCCAGAATAATGGGTGGAAACACCTTGGATCTAGCATCAGTGCTGAGCACCTCCCAGTTGAAGCCAGCATCCATTGAGGCCAACGGCTGGAGAGAATTGGTGTTCTGTTTGACAACAGCGCCGACGCTATCGCATAGGCCGGATGCCAAACCGCTGGTAAGCAAATCTGACCCTGACTGAACTTGGGACAGGACCTGAAAGACGGTGGAGATCTGACGAAGCCCCCACTGCTTAGCAGTTTCATCGTTGCCCTGCATGATTCGAGGAAAAGAAGTGAGCCAAGTATGGAGCGATTCTTTTAAAGAATCCAATACTGCAGGGTATGTTGTGGCGAGATGAGTCACGTTTCTGTAGGCTTCATTCACTCCCTCGTCCTCTTTATCTGCTAGAACAACAACTGTTTCAACCATCATAGGGAGAGATTCTGAAAGTGTGGTCTGGCACTCTTCGATTACCATCAGGCAGAGGTCTAGGACGGCAGACTGAACCTCTGGTCGCTGATGACGGCGAACCTGTATAACATTGGCCAGCGCAAGTTTAATCTGCGTAGTGGTGGCCTTCAACCAGGCTTCATCCAGAGCTATCTTATCGCTTCCCAGCTCGGGCGGGGAGACTTCCGTGGCGACACGGTCATTGAGGACAGCTCTTAGGAGCTCCGTGAGAATCTGCAAGGAAGTCTGGAGGAGCTTGTATGACCTGCGGGTCTGTGTCGATGGCCTTAGAATCTTAGCCAGTGCCGACACTGTTCGCGGCATGATGCTGGCAAGCACCACGCGGTCCGTGACTCGAGCATAAAGTGCTTGCAAAGCCTTTGCGGCTGCCAAGCAAAGCTCATCTGATCTATCATCGACAATTCCCTCAAGCAGAATATATACTGTTTGATCGACAACAGTTGCGGTGCCGATCTCATGATAGATTGTCCGTTCCGGGACAGCTCCTTTTAAGACCGTGAATATAGCACTGAGACAGTCAAACCCAGCAATACACAGTTCTTCAGAAACTTTAGGCTTCGGTAGTTGCTTCTCTTCCACCTTGTTTGGAGATCCTCCCACGATCAACGTCAACAGGATTATGAGTTGCTTGCCCATTGCAGGAGACAGCCGTTGCCGCCATCCGTCGGCGACCAGTATGCGCAAACAGTGGACTGCCGACTCTAAGCATCGTGCGGGTAGTCTTTGTGTTTCATTGAAGATATGCGACAATGGAAAGAAAGCGTATTCAGCTAGCTTCTCGTCGAGGGTATTGTTCCTCGCAAGTTCCTTTAAACAGTTGTGTACTGGCTCGAGCACTCGGAATACATCGGCGGCGGAAGATTGATTTCCTCGAAAACGCAGGCCCACGGAGCTGAGTTCGACGCATGGCGCTCGGAGCTATTCAGAGATCAGAACAGTTCGTCCTAAGAGCCGAATGAAGCATATCATACCTGCTTGAAAGATTCCTGCCGGAGGTTCTCCATTGCAGCCGAACAAGGCTGGGCGGCGTTAGAGTTGCAAGATAGTAGGCAAGATGTTGAGTAGCGCTAAATTAGTCAAACGTCAGAAGCCCCATTATAAACAGCGTCTTGCGGACCCATCGCGGTCGAATACAGCGGGACTGCATCCCAAAACTGCACCGCTCTGTCATCATCTGCCGGCATAATCAAGCGGTGAACATAATCTATCCCGAAAGGGCAAGGTAACGCTGCACGTGATACCTTAGCGCGTCTCAACGCGTGGGAATCCCGACAGCTGCCTGCCACACGAGTGAGAACCAGTGTTGCCTTGACTATTTCAATTGTGGTTCAGGTCTGCTCGGACTATATATTGGGCCATATCCTGTGTCCATTTGACCCCGAGTCAAACGCCTATGCGGGGTTTGCGAATTCCAGACCTTGCGCTTTTATCGCTCTCGCGCTCGAGACATAGCTTCTGCATACGATCTGCAGGACAACACAATTTCTTGACCACATCAATCTCAAACCTATCTACGGGCTTGTTCTCTGCCAGTATTGCAGCCCAGCAAAAGAACAAAACAAATTTCTCATCTTCGCGAATCATGGCCGATGACAAGAGCAGGAAACAGGCTACACTGGGGTATGTACGGGATAGACAGCAAACGATTGGGTGCGTCGACAATATTCGATGGCGCCTGCGCCCTTTCCCTCTGACACCTCTTGGCGCTTTCTTTGGTTCACTCCGCTAATTCATTCTATCCGTCTTGTAGGAGGTTTTTCGGCTCGGGCGCCAACCAACCGCCGAAGAAGCAAACCACATTAGCTTTTGGTGGAAAGAGACAAACAACAGGCAGCGACACCGTTGATGTGGAGGCCAATGATAACACCGACGGAATCGAGGCGGAAGACGCCGCCGATTCAGCACCAACTGCTACCCTCAATGGAACAGAGCCAACGAAGGGTGTGAAGCGGGAAAAGAGCGCCGAGGCGGAAGAAAGCGAGGGTTCAGATATCCAACCTGTCTCTAAGAGACGACGAAAGGCCTCGGCGAAGACCTCTCCAGCTGCCAAGAAGCAATCGGCATCCCCGAAGAAGCCTGAGTCTACAAAGCCAAAGGTTGAAGCGCCATCACCAAAAGCAGCAGTGCCAAAGCCCTCCGATGTTACTCCTGAGGAAAAGTCACCGTCAGTAGAAGAAGAGGAGGATCCATTGGAAAGCGAAGATGAAGATGAACTCAAGCCGGAACTCACGAAGAAATCAATCGAAAAATTCCAAGCCAAATTGCAAGCCAGTGGTAAAGATCCATACCCGGATTGGAAGGCTGGCACTCCTGTTCCTTATGCTGCGTTATGTACCACATTTTCTCTGGTAGAGATGACCAGAAAGCGCTTGGAGATCACAGACCATTGTTCTCTTTTCCTTCGCCAGGTTCTCCGTCTGACCCCCGCCGATTTCCTACCCACTGTTCAGCTGATGATCAATAAACTGGCTGCCGATTATGCCGGAATTGAACTGGGCATTGGGGAGTCACTGATCATGAAAGCTATTGGCGAATGTACCGGCCGCAGCCTTGCCGTCATCAAAGCCGATCAACGGGAAATCGGAGATCTGGGACTGGTCGCTGCCAAAAGTCGGTCAAACCAGCCTACCATGTTCAAGCCCAAGCCTCTGACTGTGCGAGGTGTGCATGAAGGCCTTCTTGGAATTGCCAAGGTCCAAGGTCATGGATCTCAGGATAAAAAGATTTCAGGCATCAAGAAACTGTTGTCTGCAGCCGATGCCGACATCGCTGGCAAAGGGGTGGATATCACCAAGGACAAGGGTGGTCCCAGCGAAGCTAAATACATCGTTCGCTTTTTGGAAGGTAAGCTGAGACTCGGACTTGCAGAGAAGACGGTTCTGGTCGCTGTCTCTCGGGCAGTCCAGACTCACGAGGCTGAATTAGCCGGCAATAAGATCCCATCCGCTGAGGAAATGGCCGCGGGTGAAAACATCTTCAAGTCTGTTTACAGCGAGCTTCCTGCCTACGAAGTAATCATTCCTGCCGTTCTTGAGCATGGTCTCTTCAAGCTGCCTGAAGTGTGCAAGCTTTCTCCCGGAATTCCTATCAAGCCTATGCTTGCTAAACCGACCAAGTCTATCACCGAGGTCCTTGATCGGTTCGAAGGGAAGGAATTCACTTGTGAATATAAGTACGACGGAGAACGAGCCCAGATTCATTTTGTGTCTCCAGATTCTATCCACCAATATCCTGGAGCTTTGAACACATTACAGAAGGACAGCAAGGGACTGTCCTCGATCTTTTCCCGCAACTCGGAAGATCTTTCGAAGAAGTATCCGGATGTTCTAGGCAAACTTGACACATGGGTCAAACCTGACGTAAAGAGCTTCGTTCTCGATTGCGAAACGGTCGCATGGGATACTGAGGCCAAAAAGGTTCTTCCCTTCCAGCAACTGATGACTCGCAAGCGCAAGGATGTCAAAGCGGAAGATGTCAAGGTCAAGGTCTGTGTGTACGCCTTTGACCTGCTTTTCTTCAATGGAGAGGTAAGATCATTTGTCCTTTGGGCGTATATGAGCGAGTCGCTGGATCCCTCTTTTTGTCTTCTTCCTCCTAGTTGTTCATGCTAACTCCTCAACAGCCTTGCGTGAAGAAATCTCTACGAGAACGGCGAGAGCTAATGCATAAATGTTTCCAACCGGTTGAGGGTGAGTTCCAGTTTGCCCAATACGGCAACTCTAATGTCCTCGATGAGATCCAAGAATTGCTCGAGGCTAGTGTTAAAGCTTCTTGTGAGGGTCTTATGGTGAAGATGCTGGACACAGCAGAGAGTGGTTATGAACCAAGCATGCGGAGTCGCAACTGGCTGAAGGTATGGTGTCTCTTGTTGATTAGTTCAACCGTTGCTAACTTTTATACAGGTCAAAAAGGACTACCTCGCCGGTGTTGGTGACTCTCTTGATCTTGTCGTACTTGGGGCCTACTATGGTCGTGGAAAACGTACTTCGGTTTATGGTGCCTTCCTTCTCGCTGCGTACAACCCCAGTAATGACACATATGAGACCATATGTAACATCGGCACTGGCTTCTCTGAGGCGCTACTTGAGGAGCTACACCAGGCGCTAGTTCCCTTGGTGATTGACCGCCCAAAGCCATTCTATACTCATTCAACCGTCCCCAAGGACCAACCGGATGTTTGGTTTGAGCCAAGACTGGTGTGGGAAGTCAAAACAGCCGATTTGACACTCAGCCCACGCTACCAGGCCGCTGCTGATGAGTTCCAAGGTACAACCGGCGGTGGAAAGGGCGTGTCTTTGCGTTTCCCGCGGTATATTAAATCCCGCGACGATAAGAAGCCAGACGAGGCTACTACCACCCGTGCTGTGGCAGAGATGTATCGGAAACAAGAAGCAGTTACCAAGGATACTACTTGCAAGGGAGGTGTGGATGACGACTTTGAGTATTGAAGCGATTTTGTCAGGCGCACTATAGCGAGTGTAATTGAATTCATTGGTTATCTATTACGGCCCCTCTCAGTCGTATGCATTTTCCAGAATGGCACCATTGCCCAGATTGGGTGCATCATTAGGGCTTACCATGATGCCACGGGTAGGTAGCCTTGGGCAGCTATATGATCCCACGGCAATTATAACCCGTAGGCGTCAATTTAGCTATTCATTTCCTTTTAATTCCACCACCTTCTGAGACAAAGCCCCTGTTGATCGGTATTTAATATGATGACCTTATTCTAATCCCGGCTATCAACGGAATATCTCCGGACTCCGGGGTGCTTGGCGCTGCAAGCCAAGCAGCCGGACCCTGCTCGGGCCCTATGTCGGCCTGCGTCCGCCTTTCTTTGTTCGCAGCACGTCTAGCTAGCGTCTTTGAAATGGCCAACAGCACGAAATAACATCATGCATATCTCTCTTGGCACCGAGGAATGTAACATGCCCCCCTTCGACGGCAAAGTGCTATCTCCACTATGCCTACTAGCTCACTGTGCGTGTGGAGTCCCAGCACTTATATTTCGGTGACCGTCCGGAGAGCAGCCCGTCTGGTTCTCTGCACGTTTCTCTTGAGCTGTGTGGCTGCGTACTTGATTGACAATATGCGCGTGTTTCAATTGACGACGGCCCTCGGGTCGATCATCGTTTCTGCAACAGCTCTTACTCCCGAGTTAGTACTGATCTTCCCAACCGATTAATCCGTTCTACTTCTTGATCGGTTGTTGATTTTCTTTGTAGACAGCTTATCGCGGCTCCGAGACGGAGTGACGCTATTCCCAATCCATCAGGGGTAAGTCGCACAGTTGGATGCAGATACCGACAATATTATTGACCTGACGTAGGAAGTCGCGCTCTTTTCCACCTCTGAATACTCCTTCGAGACTCATGCTACATCATCATGGTGGAGTCTGCTGGATCTGGAGACCGGGAAAGTGACTCAACTTACCAACGACAGCAATGTCTCCGAATTGACTTGGCTAGGGTCTACTGACTCGGGTCTGTTGTATATCAATGGCACTAATGCCGAGATTCCTGGAGGTACCGAGATTTGGGTGTCAGATACCTCTGATTTCGTCAACTCGTGAGTTCGTACGCATATTTTAAATGGACGACACATTACTAACTTCTGCGCAGTGCCTACAAGGCAGCTTCACTGCCTGCGCCGCTTTCAGGCCTCAAGACGGCCATCACCAAGTCTGGAGACATCAACTTCTTGGTGTATGGAGAGTCCTGGCCCAATGGAACGGCGTACAATAAAGAGCTTGTTGCCACGCCTTTAAGCTCGGCACGTATCCACGACAGTATCTACGTCCGCCACTGGGATACCTGGCTCACGACGCGATTCAATGCTATCTTCTCGGGGACTCTGAAGAAGAAGAGAGCCGGACCTGGAGCGACATCCGCCTACACTTCTAATGGATCTCTCAAGAACCTCGTCGCAGGAGTCAAGAACCTGGAGTCACCTTACCCGCCATTCGGGGATGCGTCTGACTATGACATCTCCTCCGATGGAAAATTGGTGGCATTCAAGAGCAAGGCACCTGAATTGCCACGAGCAAACCACACTGCTTCGTATATTTATCTTGTGCCCCATGATGGATCCAACAAGGCCGTGGCTATCAACGGCCCCGACAGTCCTGGCACACCGAAGGACATCAAGGGTGATTCGAGCAGTCCCGTCTTCTCCCCAGATGGCCGTCACCTGGCATATCTCCAAATGGAAGATATCTCCTACGAGTCGGACCGTCGCACTGTCTACGTCCACACGATTGACTCCAAGGATACTATTCGTACATTGGCCAAGAACTGGGATCGGTCCCCTGGTGCCATCAAGTGGACTGCTGACGGGAAGAACCTGGTTCTGAACACCGAGGATTCTGCGCGCTCTCGACTCTTCCTGCTGCCCGCTGATGCTGGTAATGATTTTAAGCCTAAGAACTTCACCGACGGTGGCTCCGTGGCTGCTTATTACGGCCTGCCTAGTGGAGAATACTTGGTTTCTAGTTCCGCTATCCATACCAGTCGTACAGTCTACACCGCAAAGCCTGGTGAAGGCGTCACAGGCGTTGTTTTCTCTGCCAACGAAGTTGACCCCGCCCTGAAGAATCTTGGTCCATCAGACGCCGACGAGTTCTACTATAAGGGCAACTGGACAGATGTAAGTTTACTTTTTCTCATGGAACTGAAGAGACATTAACGTTATAGATTCACTCCTGGATTGTTTACCCCTCGGGCTTTGACAAGTCAAAGACATACCCCCTCCTATTCTATATTCACGGTGGTCCTCAAGGTTCCTGGGGTGACTCCTGGAGCACTCGGTGGAACTACAAGGTCTTTGCAGACCAAGGATACGTGGTTGTCGCGCCCAACCCAACTGGAAGCACTGGTTTCGGTGATAAGCTCACGGACGAGATTGCGAACAACTGGGGTATGTCATTCATCACTCATTCCCATTCTTACCTTCTAATGATAAACAGGAAGCTACCCTTACGACGACTTGGTCAAATGTTGGGAGCATGTCCGGGACAACTTTGACTTCATTGATACCTCTCGGGGCGTGGCAGCTGGCGCCAGCTACGGTGGCTTCATGATCAACTGGATCCAGGGTAATCCTCTCGGCCGTGAGTTCAAGGCACTAGCCAGTCACGACGGCACATTTGTGGCCGACGCAAAGGTCTCGACCGAGGAGCTGTGGTTCATGGAGCATGAGGTATGTGTTTTGTTCGTGGCATTTCCTCCGTTCGTATACTGACTCTTCCTAAGTTCAACGGCACGTTCTGGGACAACCGAGAGAATTATCGTCGGTTCGATCCCTCGGCTCCAGAGCACATTAAGCAGTTCGCTACTCCACAGCTTGTTATCCATAGTGATTTGGACTATCGTCTTCCCATCTCTGAGGGTCTGGCGCTTTTCAATATTTTGCAGGAGCGAGGTGTTCCGAGTCGGCTGCTCAGCTTCCCTGATGAAAACCATTGGTAAGTACAATGAAGCCTCTCAGCGGGAATACATCATCAGAGAGTCAGTAAAGCTAACACGGCATTGAAATAGGGTCATCAACAAGGAAAACAGTCTTGTCTGGCACCAGCAAGTCTTAGGGTGGCTCAATAAGTACTCTGGCATTGACACCCCGGGCTCTGTCAGTTTGGACGACTCTACAGTTCCTGTTGTGGATTATAATCCTCAGTTCTAGTATGGCAGTGTATAGCCAATGCGCCATATAGTATTTGTCTATATAAAGTTTTGAACTTCCATACCAATTTACTCTTGCTAGTGGTCTTAGGTCTTTTGATACAACCTTTGATATCTCAACTTCTACAATACCTGAAGTTCTATGTCAATTTCTACACTGGTAGCTATACCGCTGCCGTAAGTTCTAGGTCTTCAATATTGTAAATGAGGTGTTCTGCCTGTGTCTCGGATGAGCTGTTTCAGGATGTTTTCATAAATGTTTCTCATAGTTTCTCTGCTGTGTCTAACTTCTATACATGAACAATGAATCATAAGTGTAAAGGCCTTTCTTATGTGGTTTGTGTAATATGTGCTACTCTTAGAGTGTCTTATAGAATCTGGATTAGCAAATATAAAAAGGTCCCTGCCTACAAACGTTTTCCGCAGCAAACGAATTCTCAAACACCGCGCTTTTCCTCCCCTAAATTTGTCTTCCCTGCCATCTCCGTCTTCCCTGCCATCTCTCAGTTTCTTCAACTTCTCACTCACCATCATGCCTCCCAAATCTTCCTCCCGTAAAGCCGGCAAGAAGGGTATGTCCCATACTCTGTCCCCTGATCCATCATCATCGCCCATCCGAAAAAAGCAAAAAGGTACACCATCGGCCATCCTAGACAGAGCTAACAGCAGCTCGCGGCCAGGAATTCCCAAGGTGGAATCCTCTACCGGAACCCATGCCCCAAGTGAGTACTGGAATCAACTTACAGACCTTCAACGGGCTTTCCTCGGTGGCGCTATGCAAGAGACAGTCTCTAACCTCTATAACTTTGGCGCAGAGATCAAAGCTGAGACATCTTCTCCCGCTCCCTCTTCCATCGTCAATGACGAGAACGAGAGTCAGTACAACCTTGACACTCCTGTCCCAGGCCCAATTTCAGCCCCATTCCCATGTACCGTGGACGATCTTACCTTATGTCACGCCCCCACTGCTGATCCCACTGGCTACCCTATCTTTGTTTCCCGAAATGGGCGCTGGGACTGGTATTATCTTTTCTCTAACACCAAGACTACAGAGTCCTCCGCTACTCCTGCCAATGGTACGAACAACGGAAATACCAAGGACACCAAGAGTGAGTTTGCAAATGACCTCTGTCTTTCCCCGAACCAATTTCCCTGCACAAAGGACGACACTACCTTGTGTCCTTGTCCCAATCCTGGTCCCAATTCCGCCAACAGTCCCACCTTCCCTTCTCGAAACGGACGTTGGGAACGGGTCTTTCTCCCCTCTAACACGGATATAGAGTCGTCTCCTCCCAAGGTCAAGATGGAGGACATCCCCGAGGCCAATCCAAGGGTCCAGCGACCAAGTAACCCTCTCTCAACCACATTCTCCGCTGCCGACCTGGACCACTTCGTCTTCCACGGCGTCCACGACAGCGATGACGACATCTCCCCAGTGCCCTCACTGGTCGAAAACACAAACAGGCAGTCCAGGCCCGAAAACTTAATCGAGTATGCCAGGGCCGAAAACATCGCTGAGCAAGCCAAGACTGTGAAGTATGTGAAGTTCTTCATGAACAACTCCCACGACAAGCACTTCGTCCCCTTCGAAGTCCCCGCTCTCATTGGCAATGAGAACTGGGAGCCCTGGTTGGCCGGCATGTACCTGCTCTTCCGCCAGCACTCGGTGTGGCCTGTTGTGACTGCGGAACTTCAGCCACTGCCTCCTAGTCACAATCTGCACCTGTGGTACAAGCGCATGCTCGATTGTGCAGTTGCCCTTATCTACGCCAACGTCTCTGATGTGGTTCGCAACACTCATTGTTTCATGCGTACCCTGCACGATGATGATCCTGATGAGTTGATGACTCACCTGTACGCTCACTATGCCGAGCCTAATTTGACTCATCCCCCTCATGAAGAGTCTGAGCTTGATTAGGTGAGTTATTTGGGGCTTGACAAGGATTTGCTTGTGGGGAGTGCACATTGAACATGTTCATTGTCCCCGGGTTCCCTCATCTAAGGGAATCTTTTGCCCGTCTCATCCGCATCCTGATCTTTCGATATCTGGTCTTTGATATTCTTTTATCTGCTTGTAATATGCAGGTACAAGCTATTTTTTTCTTACATATTAACAGAGTGTTTACTGCTTTTCTCGTGTATTCTTACGCTGTTAGTTCAGTCTATGAATTGAACGCAATTCGGAAGTCTAGATATCCTCAGTAATGACGTATAGTCCACTAGATGAAGCCCTCGGTATAACAATGCAGTTGACCCGATGCTCACTGACATATAGACGGGATCTACACGAATATAGCCCGAAAGCACAGAATTTCGGACGATCTTCGGTTCAATTGTCAACTGGGCTTTAAGGCAAGGACGCTTCTTGGCATATTCAACGTACAACGCCAGCTTTGCATTTATAACAAGCATCTATATCTTCTACATTTCAAATTGAGGAAAATACCCAACCCACAGATCTTCCAAGGTTACAGCCAATGGCTCCCATACTTCCAAACACCCAAAACACGGTCTTCGAGAAAAAACCGAACGAAGTCTCAGAGAATATAGCAGACAAAATTCCGACCACTGCTCAATCCACGGATTCGGATAAAGTCGAGGATCATGGCGTCGATACAGAATTCCTGATTGTTGGCGCAGGGCCTGCAGGTGCAGCCTTAGCTTGTTTTCTTGGCTCTCATGGTAAGTATCTAGGACAAAGCAACTCCGGATCTTGTCGCTAAAGCCCGAAGGGCTCAAGGGCATCATGATCAGCAGCGCTCCAGGGACAGCAAACACCCCTCGAGTACACATTACCAACATGGCAGCACTTGGTTAGTCATTTGCACATCTTGCAGTTGTGGCTAAAACACTAACATACCTATTCAGAATGTCTACGAGACATTGGTCTATATGAAGAGCTCCAGAAATTGGGGTCTACGGGCGAAGCCCATATGCAACACACCAGATGGTGCCACAGTATGGCGGGCGAAGAGTACGCGAGAATTCATTCCTGGGGTAATGATCCGAGACGGAAGGTAAGATTTTCAATTGCTCTTCTCACTTGGCTTTACACTACCAGGAGAATTGGCCGGGGTAGTTTTGTGGATAAGTCGACTAACGGGGTTCTGTAGGGTGACTATGAACTGGCGAGTCCATGTGGACCATTCGACCTGTCACAGACAGTTATGGAACCGGTTTTAGTGCGCCACGCGGCTTTGAAAGGCTTCAAGTGTCGCTTCGATACGACGCTTGTTTCATTCAACGAGGAGAAGACTGGGTTGATCACAGCAACTATTCGTGATGAAATCTCAAAGCACGAATACCATATCCGCACCAAGCACGTGTTGCAAGTAACTAACCATGCTGGCTTGAAGGGAAATGATTTTCGATATTGCAAAGACAATCGCATTCCTGTCCCAAGGCACTACTCTGAAAAGAGGCACTATTATCATGACTGGAACGGTTCCTGGCGTTGGTGTTATGCGCAGCCCTAAGGTTGTTTTGAATGATGGTGATGATATGAGAGTGGAGATTGAGAATATTGGAACTTTGATCAACAAGGTTCACTATGAGTGAGAGTTAACAGACAATGTACTGGACTTTGGCCACAGCCAATATATACATACGCTACACGAACATACTGTCCCCTCGGACTCCTGATATAAAAGTCTAACTCTACCCTGTTCAATGTTCCTTTCTCCTTCACTACTCTGTCTTTGCCTCTCCGTCCGCTCTAGTTATATTGCACTCTTAGGTATATTGCACAATGCCCCTGGAGTTTCGCCCATCTGGACGCGTTGCCTGTCCTATGTTAGGTATACCCGCCACAGCACTAAGCAGTAAGGGCACTCTATATGTTAACAGTGATCTAAAAATGGCAAGAGGAGAGCGCTAAAACGGAAAGGGGAAATGCTTCGAGTGCCAGACACCATCCGGTAGATATGTATATTTATGGCTATAGCACGACATGACTCTAATACCCAATCTACAACCCATTCAGATTCTTCTGCGCCGTAATAACATCCCCCTTATCCACGAAGTCCGCTAGCACCACATTCGGCGCACGCCCATACAGCCCGGCGCACAGCGCCGCCTGGGCGCCAATACTACCAGGGCCCGTTGCAGCATTAGTATTGTCTGCCTCGTGGCGAGCTGGAATCTTTATGCCTAAAACGTCGACATCAAGGAAGTGGTTGACTATGCCCATACGCCCTGTCGCGGCAGCACCAGAGGGCCGGTCGATGCTGCAGTTCGGGAAAGAGGCGTCTGTGACGCCGTAGGCTGTCTCGAAATAGTAGGCAAACTCATCTTGGATGAAGTTCACCTTTTTAATGTCGGCGCCGTAGTCTGGGAATTGTTAGTCTCGAGTATGGCATATGTCTTTGTGATAGGTGCTTTTTACCTAGGAATACAACCAATCGCTTTCCGCTGGAGATCATATCACCGAGTGTGGGCCAGTCTGTAATTGGTAGAGGATTTTCGGAGGGAACGTAGGCATAGTTGGCGATTCCGCTGCTGGAGAATGTGTCTCCAAACTCGGTGATTGGTACCGAGTCTCCGTTTGTTAAGAGGAGAGAGACGACTTCGTTCGGGTTTGCATCCAACCAGGTTTTGATAGTCTCCAAATATTCTTTGAGAGGTCCTGCATCTTCGAGCAAGCATGATGTATGGCACAGCTCTATGACGTTCTCATCAATGACGGAGCGGTGTGTTTGTACTTGCAGGTACCGGATTCCCATGTCGAGTTGGGCTCCTATGCCGATGTTTTGGTTCTGCTGGGGTAAGTGTCCGACAAAGGCGGAGTCATGGGAGCCTATAAATGTAATATTTGAGTAGGACCGGGTGCAGTACTCCGAGCGGCCGTTGCATGTTGCAGCTAGAGTTGACATCGATGGAGAAGATATATGTGCTGAGGACTGAGATGCTCGCTTTACTAATGTGCCTGTCCCCGACACTGCCAGCACAGGCTGGAGAAATAGGAGAGCATCCAGCATTGCACGTGCCAGTCGTCGGTTGATTTTGGTCATCGTGCTCTGATTCTAAGGTTCGCTTTAGGCTATACTTCTGGTCGAGAAGGCGCGAAGGGGCGCTGCCGCACCTTTTATGCTCGCAGACATTTTTATTTTTCCTATCCCTGTAAATATCGTGATTAATCCCTGGCTTCCCCGGTCACGCAGAAGAAACAGCTGCCCCGCAAGAGTCATATCAGCTGCCCCCGCGAGGGTGATATGCTGCCGATTACTGTATACATTCCACATGTTGGTTCATGACCAAATAAGAAATGCGAAGCAAAGGAAACTGAAGCTGACCATAGCCACATCGAATCTATAACATATACTGGTGAGATATCCATGGATGATCGTGAATATCCAGTCTCGTGACCGCAACGCACCAATAGGAGGCCTCGTCGATAGTCATGCCGGTCTTTCCGGGGCGTGCCTCAAATTATTTGATCTTAAGACTTCTCTATTTATTCAAGTGATCTAGGATAGGGCATCTTTGGCGTTGCATGATCTCGCTAGTACCTGTTGTGCGTATAAAACGTGAATTGTTTGGAACTGAACAGGATGAACGCTTTTCATGATGTCCTGTGGCAGCAATAGAGTATATCGCACTAGAAACTAGTAAACATTCATGTTCACTTCTGGCAAAAGCTTTTTGGCCCTACCGAATCGACCGACCCCTTGATGTACTGCCCTGAGCCAGTTGCAGTGGCGGATATGGATGATCGTTGCTTCAACGAGATTAGGCTCGTTGCATAACTGATGCGACCTCGATATGCATAGCAAGGTAATATGGAGGTTGGTAGTTACTGACATGGCCAGTGACCGGTAGTTTATACAGTATTACAGTGTGCGAATATCCTACTTTATGTCCAGAGAGTTGCATAGTACACCTACCCCGTCATAGTCAGGGTTGCTTAATTCATTCAGGAAACATTTCATGTTATCGACTCTCTTCTCTTCCTTTTGTCATCTTTATTTCCACGAGGCTTCTTGAATTTCCTGGAAAGGTACACATAGAGGTCGAATCAGAGGGTGTTAGACGAGTCTCGGACGCTAAATTGCCACACAGCCTTCCCTCTGAAGCTTCAAATGTGCATTGGCAAGCCGAATCAAGTCCTGTCCACGGGTGCCTTTCAAAGTTACATAATCTTATGCCGCGTGTCTTTTTGGGCCCTTCATATTGTATTACTGCACTAACCATGCTTGTTGGGAATCCCGATCAGGGATGATCTTCATGCAGTACTTTTCATAAAGTACCGATCAAGGTTAACTGTAATACAAGTTATCTCATCATGCCGAGGCAAACGTTTGTCTTGCCTATATAGGAAATGTAGAATGCACCAGCTCAGAACTAGAAACCAAGCGCATTCCTTGAGAAAGAACATTCGGATTAATGCTACAAGATCAATGGCTATGGCCTCAGCGCTTCAAAAGTAAAATCAGGTTCCTCGACCTTGCACCGACGCAAAAATTGGATTATCATTCACTGCAGATACCCTGCATGAGAAGTGTAGTACGGAATAGAAAATATCCCCTCAACTACATATGGAATGAGTTATTCCATATGAATAGAGTTCAAGTCTTTGAAATCTATTTAAGGGCCCATACCAGTATCGAGTATGCATTGCTTGCCCCGCTCAATCAGTTCTATCTACGTTCGTTCTATATAGGGTTCTGTCATGCAACCAAGTCAACCTAGTCAACTTAGTCCAAGCACCCAACCCTCCAGAGATTCGAATCCTGCAAACATGTTCCAACCCTACAATCTTACTCCATTGGACCAGCTTTCGCCTCCAGAGCATGGCACTATGTCTCTCACGTTTAATCTGATTGACAAGAACCGCGTGGAGGTCATTCAGCGAATGGAGGATGCAGTATCTTGTGTGTTCTCCAAATTTCCCTTCCTGAGTGGCATGTTAGTACCCTCTACCCAGCAAGACGGTAAAAGCAACGCACTTCAGGTGCGGCCTTCCACCGCTGCCGAGCTTGAAGAATGCCCTATTGTAGTCACTCAACATCATCCGGAGCCCACCGCAATCACCGTGAATGGGAAATTCAACACTTCCTTGATGCCGTTCCAGGTCGTCTCCCCACCACGTAACCCTTCTCCTGTGCTACGGTTCAAAGCTCATGTAATAGAAGACAACGTGCACCTGGTCTTGTGCTTTGATCACCGAGTAATGGACGGGTCAGGCATCTTCGCTTTATTCTATACTTTCGCCGCATTCTGTCGCGATCTAAATGCCACTGGTCCATTCACAACTCCACAAGCGCAAGAAGAAACAAGGCAGCATATCGAGCAAGTTGCATCTACAGCCACACCGCGGGATCTTCAATGGACGGACTTGTTTACCCCAACAAGCGAAGACGAAGTACCCACAGATTATTGCCGAGTTCCTATCGGTTCTAGTCATGTATTCGATGGCCAAAAGATAAACATGCTGCTCGACGCCTGCAATTCGGCTTTACAGTCTCTTCCTGAGAAATACAGGAAGGATCTTCCCGAGATGTCTCTTCGACCGGGTTTGCTCGTCAGCGCGCTGCTGGGCATCTGTAGTAACCGCGCCCGCCTGAGGGCTTTCCCCGATGAGCCGTACCTCTCATCCGATATGTTCATCGTGGAAAATCTTCGAAAGACACTTAAGTTACGTCTGGGATACCTTGGCAATACTATCGGCGTCACTCAGGTCAAGTGTGATGGCTCTGCGAATCCCCCACCCGAAGCCTTGCAAAATATTCATGTTCCAGAGCCTCTCAGTCCGGTAGGGGCGGAGGATATTTGGCGGGTCTGCAATGTTGCCCAATCTCTTCAGGAAGCATCCGGACGCCTGGACAAGGAGTACACGAAGGGAATGATTGCAAAAATATCCCGGGAAAAAGATTGGAGCTCATTCCGACCTGCGTGGGGAATGAATTTCCTCGTATCTGATATCAAGTCAGCGAAGCCTTATGGGCACTATGGACCACTCGGAGACCTTGAATTGTTCGACTTGCATTTCGATACACAGCCTGGCTATTGTTGGATAATGCCTAACCTTCCGTCTGACTCTGCATCGCCGTATCCATGCTGGAGATTGCGATGGACTTTGGAAAGAGCGGCGATGGAGTGTCTATTGAGCGATCCCCTGTTCCAGTGGGCTTCAACCCCTAGTACAGCCTCTACACGCGCCAAATTCTAGTTCAACTGGCCTTATTCATATTCGTGGATTATATCAATAAGATTTTGACGAGGCTACGATATAGGGCGGGCTTTTCGGCTTTTGATTAGTATATACTCTTCTCGAGAAAGCTTCTGTGCATAGGTCCTGTGACGTACATGGATTATAAGACGTTAGGGGAAATATGAAGATTGAAACATAATTTTAGGACCTACCTAGGTATAATATACTAGTACAGATGCTCTTACTATTAGAACCTGCCAGTAAAGAACCTTGGAACGTCACCTGCGGTCATATGGGCCAACCCACCTCCGTTTATGTTTACAGTCTTTTCCATTTCCTCCTTTGACGCCGTGCTCGGTGCTGTCCTCAGATCTTCGACATACTCTTGATCTGAATTGCTTCCTCCCATTGTTTTAATCTGCCGTTACTCGGACCAGGTTAGAAGCCCGTATTTATCAGACCTATTATCTTGCCCTCGAACTCAACCTCTAACCCAATTTGCTCCTAAGTTAGCTTTCAAAATGGCCCGGCCGGAGGAGTTCCTCCCTGCCCGATTCCCTTAGTTATCCAGCCCCATGAACTTGTTGAATGGCTCAAGGAACGCCTCAAAGAACCCGAAAACCAACGCCAAAAAGTCAACATCTTAGCACCCATACAGATAGATGTATGAAAGTGGAGAACTTGGGCCCCGGACCCCGGTCATACGATCTACGTCTGCGATGGAAAGATTATAGATGATCCGCTCCACAGTGAGAACCCTCCTTCGAGCAAATCTGTTACATGGGCTGAGGTTAGTCTCTATCTTCATTATACTTAGGAAATCTCTTACACTTCATCTAGGGAGTTTCTATGCAGATGATGCAGCAAAATTCTCCCTAAGCAACATGGGGGTATGCCGCAAAGGCTTGATTTCCCGAATTTTGTTTGGTAACGAACAATCTGCTGTTTAATCGTGGCGCCACCGTGTGGATCATAGGCGACGAGAGCAACACTTACTATTTCGAGATTGGGGACGAGGGAACTACCAGGATCAATATTTAGCAGACAAATGGAAAGGGGCTACGCAAGTGGTAGTATTTTTGCAGTTGAGAAAAATGAGTTAACGCTTGCTTCAATGTGTAATTGTGTTGAAGGGACTCGATAAAGCAAAAACAAAGAAATACAGTAGACAGTACTCCGTCTCGAGCAGTTGTGGATTGGCAAAGAGAGAAGTAGATCGCATGTGGATGTACCTGGCAGCCACCTGTGGCTGGTGTGCCGCCCCTAAAACGGCCCCGACCCAACGGAGCTCCGAACTCACATTCTCCACTGTGTTCATACCCCTCAAGCTCGACAACTCCATTTGGTCTATATTGCAGTACTAATCTCCTATTCTCCGACCTAATCAACTCAACGTCCTCCAGCAACACACCATCGCTGAATCGGCCTCGTCTCCACCCAAGCTACATAACGCGGAGCAATGGTCATTCGGGGATCTCGCTCATGAGCTCGATGGCTGAGGGCAGTGAGGGTTGGTCGCGCGAAGATGAGCTTGACCTAGGCCAAGAAGACGATCCCCGACAACCCGACCATGGCGCCCTCGATCAAACCTTACCTTCCCCGCAGGAACCAGCGGAAGAGGAATTGGACACGATAGACGATGCGGAGGATCACCATTCCGAGATGACAGCGCGACGGAATGATCTCAATTACCCAGAAACTCCTCCGCCGCGACACGCGGACTGGACCGCGACAGGGAGCGTGGATGGAACTGGGTCAAACCCCGATGATTCCCCATCGCTACATGTTAGTGGTACAATTGGCGCATAACATAGATAGCTAAACTAATTGGTTACAGGGCTCTGTTCCGTCCTCCCTAAGTAGCAGTCCTCTTGCGCTCCGCGGATCTCCGCGAGTCAGCCCAAGCCCGGCCCGTCGCCCCTTTGACCTTCGCTTCCAGTCCCGGTTATCTTCGTCGCCGCAAAGTGTGTCCAGAGCCGGCTCGCCATTCCTAGCACATCTTCACTCCCGGCAGTCTTCAATAACCAGCCAGCTTTCCCCGACCCCGGAAACCGAAGCCGAACCGCCCCAGGGACCCTGGGAAGTGGTGCGATGGACGAAGCTGCGGAAGATCACCGGGCAGGCGTTCTCGGAAATCGGGAAGCGCAATTTCGGACGGCCAACTTGCCTTGCAGTCTCCACGTCTATTGTAATAGGTACATCCAAGGGTATTATTCTCGTGTTCGACTATCAGCAAAGCCTGAAGACTATTATTGGAACGGGTACACCAGGTTTGTCAAAAGAATTCTACAACCTCTGGCCCATTGTACTGATGATCGCCTAGCCGTTGGGTGTGGTGCTGTTACATCTCTAGCACTTTCCGCAGACCATTCTACCGTTGCTGGGGGCCATGTCTCGGGCGATATCTTTACCTGGGAGATTTCGCGCTCAGCAAAGCCTTTCCTTCATATCCCGCCAATCCCGGCCAATCAAGTCGAGACTCGAATATCTGATGGTCATCTTTCAGGATCCGCGGTCATTCATATCGGGTTTCTTGGCACCAGACGAACCGCGGTGGTCTCGGCTGACACACGGGGCATGTCGTTCTCACACCTGGCAACAAGAGGAATGGGTGCAGTAGGGCGAACAGTCAAGACGACTCGGATCCTAGGTCGATATCCCCAGGCAGCGGCAGAGATCAACCGGCGGAAGCCTAGCTCTGTCCTTGCTTTCTCCCCTCTGCCACTCGGCAACGTAGAGCAACCCACTGATTCTCTGGGCCTCGTTGCTATGCTGACACCCTATCTTCTTGTTATTGTGTCCACCACACCTGTGGCACAAACCCAGCACAAAGCACCGAGACCCAAAGAAGTTCCCGCGCACAGTGCCTTGACCGGCGCCTTGGCATGGTTTCCAGCTATTCGACTGAAGGGAAAAGACACCCAAACTTCAAACACGAAGCTTGTCTACTGCTGGTCAAATGTTTTGACTGTTCTCGAAGTTTCAGAGGCCGAATCAGACGAACCTGCAGACAAAGACAAGCCTCCCAGCCTCGTCTTCAGAGCGCGCAGCAGGTGGAGAGCAGACGAAGCCATTGTGGCCGTCCAGTGGCTCAGCCGTTCGGTCCTCGCGGTGTTCACAATAACGCAGCGGCTACTCATAATCGAGGATTATTCCATGCATGTTACCGACTCGGTCGATCTCGCCAACAGGCACATATATCACACTGACCTCTTCTCGTCACAGCTTCATTCGCTAGTTGAACAGCTTGACGAGGAGGATGACTCGATGCACGGAGTAGTAGCAGATGCATTCCATATGAGTTTCCGTTCTTATAAAGGGCGCTTGTTCTTGCTTGGTTATAACGAAGCCTTGGTAGGCAATCTCTCAAATTGGGCCGATCGCTTGCTGGCACTTATGGAGGCCGGTGACTTCATCGGGGCCATTCGACTGGCAACTTCTTACTATACGGGCGAATCCGAAAAGCTGACGGTTGGGCTTCCGGAAGAGGATGTTTTGAGACAGCCCATTGTGCAAGAAAAGCTTTTGGAAATGATCTCCGCATCCCTCAAGTATGCTTTTGGTCGAAATTCCGAAGCGAACAATGGCCGACTTGAGAACCAGCAGCTGGAGGAGCTTGCAGAAGTTTCTATCGCGGCTTGTGTCTACGTGGGCGACGAAGAGTTCCTCTGGGAGGAAGTCTTCAACTGGTATGAGGAGCAAGATTCGGCGGGCATTTTCCTGGACGCCCTCGAACCACGCATCGTCGATGGAACTCTGCGATCACTACCTCCGATCGCGGTCAAGGCGTTGATTAACCATTTCATTGGAACTCACTCGGCCGGTCGCTTGGAGGAGATCATCTGTCTTCTTGATACTACCACAATGGACATCGATCAAGTCACAACGCTGTGTAAGCAGCACAATCTTTACGACGCCTTTATATATGTATGGAACCGCTGTTTGATGGATTATGTTGGACCACTGGAAGAGTTACTACATATGATTCCCTCCCAGCCTCAGCCCTTGGTCAACGGTGACTATGTGATTGAAATGAGACGGCAGAACAATGCGATGAAGATGTTCCCCTACCTGTCATTTATCTTGACCGGTCGCATCTATCCCACCGGAGACGACATGGATGAGGCTGAAGCCACACGAGTCAAAACAGACTTGTACCAATTCCTCTTCTCTGGCCGTGGGTCCGGTACGGCACCTGGAGATACCAATGAGACAGACTCCTTCTCTCAGCTTCGAGCCATGCTCAAGTTTGATGCTTCCAGTTTCATGAGCATGCTCAACGAGGCATTTGAGGACAGCTTCCTAAATGAGCCTGAGAGCGAGGATATCTCGACGTCGGGCATGTTGATCAATCGGCAGTACCTCGTCAGCATTTTGCTGCAAGTCATGACCGGCGATCTTTTCACGCCTTTTGATACCATCTACCTGGATATGTTTGTTGCACGCAATCTTCCCAAATATCCTCAGTATATTCTCCTTTCTGGCACAACCCTCCATCAGGTTCTGGTGCGTGTATGCCAATATCCCGAGCAGGAGATGGCAGAGGATTGCGAATTGAGTGCAGAGTATCTGCTGTCTTTTTACCACCCACCAGACATCCAGAGCATGATCCCTCTGTTTAAAGAGGCACGCTTTTTCCGGATTCTCAAGTCGACCTACCGCTCGGAGAAGCAATATCCCCAGTTGGTTATGACTTACCTGGAGGATCCGAGCGACCGCGACGCTCTCTTCACCTGCCTGCATGACTGCCTCCGTCCAGGCTCTGGGCTTGGCAAGAAACAGAGACGTGATATAGTAGATGTAGTTAAGGAGCATGCCCGGGAGATCACTGCAATTGATGTGGCTCACGCTGCACAGACGATGCAAATCTTGGCCCCTGAAACACACTCTACGTTTTTGCAGGTTCTAGAAGACGACCCCCAGAAACAGTATCAGTACTTGCTGGTCCTGGTCGAGCCGCAGGCTCAAACTGCAGACACCAAATATTCGCCTGGTGTTGAAAACTGGATGATCGAGCGCTACGTGCAGCTCTTGTGCAAATACAACCCGTCTCATGTCGCGGACTTCGTTGACGGATTGCGAGTCGGTGACATCCACCTGGAGGAGCTCCTCCCATCCATCGAGGAAAGCGGAGCCATCGATGCTGCCGTCATCCTCCTTGCCCGACAAGGCCAGGTCCGCGAGGCCCTTGACCGTCTTGTCGCACACTTGAGCACCCTCGAATCCGGTCTGGTAGGCATCCTCCAGAGCGTGCGCGATAGCCCCGACTCAGCGGCTACTGCCGAGGCAATCGACGACCTGATCGAGTCTCTGAACAAGTATGCTGGCGTCGGAACATGGCTCTGCCAGGGCCAAACTAAGACCGCCAAACAGTCGCGCATAGGAAGCTCCAACGGCAAACGCAATGCGCCGACCCTTGACCAGCCTCTAGCCTTCGACGAACTCCTCTGGCTCGACCACATCGAAGCCGTGGTCCGCATCGCAAGCAATGTCTTCACCTTCGTACAAGGGAGCAACGCCCAGATAAGCCTCCCCGCCCAACCAACAGCCTCCCTCGCCGGCGAAAGCGGCCGCCTAACAACAGCGTTCCGCGCCCTCGTCCAGCAAGTCTTCACAGCCCTCCTAGCAAGCACAGTAAAAAGCAGCCCAGCCACAACCGAACGAACAGACATATCCTTCCTACGCATCCTGCGCGCATTCCTCACCCGCGCCGCAACCTGGTCCCCCTCCCTCCTCGAGCTGCGCGCCGTGCTAGCCTCCATCTTCTCCGCCTACTCCTACGAAAAGTCCCTACTAACCCTCGCAAACGGCATGCTTGACCGCGACCTCTTCGTCCATGTCGACGAAGTCTCCCGTCTACGCCAGCAAGGCTGGCGGCCCCGCGGCCACGTCTGCGAGATCTGCCGCAGCCGTATCTGGGGCCCCAGCGTTGGCGAAGCGCATTGGTCCGCATGGGAAGCGCGACGCGCCGAGGTCTACGCCCGCCGCATCGCGAGACGCAATGAGGATGGCTACAACCCGTCCGACCGTGGGAAGGGCAAGGCTGCTGATGTCGGAGTCGGTCACATGTCCCATCTCAGATGCGGGCGGTGCGCATGGACACGCACATGTCCTCGCTCATCGCGAGCATGGCGCTCGTGGTGGTATGTCCGATGCGAACGCTGATCATGATCACGAGCATGACCACGCTGAGGCTGGGGCAGGATCTAGCACTGCGGCTACAGTCGCAGACAGCCCCCCAGAACCCGTTGTCGTTTTCGCTTGCCGACACCTCTACCACCGACGCTGCGTGCTGGACGCTATCAGCGCCGGGGCCCGACCCGCTGAAACTGCGTTTCGGCGCGACCATTTGCCCGACTGGTCAGGGGCCGAGTTGTTCTGCCCGACTTGTACATAGTTTCCCGGGGACAGCGGGGATGATTATTTCCTTTGTGTCTAGGGATATACTTTTGTTCCTTTTTTCTTTCTCTTTGCTTTTTCCTACTTATAGGCTGTTCGGGGGTACCCCTAGATGAGACACACGATCCTCTGCATATAGCCATTCTCGTTTTCTTCTTTTTAACTCCGAACTTACTGTAATGTAATGTGATATTAGAGCCAGGTCTATCCCTGCCATAGTACATCTTCACTAATCCTTTCTGTCTTCCGTGGGAACAGGTGATAACTTTTCCGCTTCGGCTGTTCACATCATCCTCCAAGACACACGCTTGGCACAACCTGTACTCCCAATGTGATCGGATGACGATTCCTACTCCGGATTATCATTCGGTCCTGTTGCAGGGTTCAGATATGGCACGATGATTTGTTTCTTTTTCTTTCGTGCTATATCTAGGTCAGTTCTGCACTGTGTGATCGTGTTATTTAGATACAGAGGGTCTGGTGTTCTTTACTTTTGGCAGTGATCTACGCTAGATGGTGTATGGGGTTGGTGATTCTCAAGATGACACTGTCATTTCGGCATCTTGGTTAGCAGTTTTGGGTAGGATCTCCGTGCGAACTGATCATGTACGTGGGTACATGGAATTAAGTACTGTCCCGGGTATATTTGTATGGACGGGAACTACAGTCTAAGTACCTTAGAATGGTCGAGAGACCTGGTGATCAGAAATGGATTCCACTGGTCCACTTCATATTTCTACTTCTCAGATTCTGGGTCTGACTCTTCACTTGTCAAACCATCGCCCGATAAACCTTTTGCAGTAACAAGGGAAAGGAAGGAAAAGAAGAAAAATAAAATAAAAGCCTCAAAAAGCCCAAAAAAGCTTGATGGCCGAGATCCTTCAAACAGCCGTTGGCCTATCATCGTCCTTCTTTTCCCTTTTGCGACTATACGAACCTTAGATGTTGGCGGTAATCACTCTGATTGGTCTTGGATAGTTACAGCACTGGTTCGATCTTCTTTTTTTCTTGTGTTTGTGTTCTTTTTTCTATAAATCCGAAACATTTAAGGTTGGTGTTAGCGCTTGAGATATCCATGGATCCGATATGGTTAAACCTGATTAGACTACTATCTTGTATACCTACCTAGGTAGGTACTGTCCAGGCGTATAGACACATTCAGGGTTATATTGCTGTGCAGTCTACTCTTGATGTTAATATGAATCCATTTCAGACTAGACTAGTTCAATCAGAAAGAATCTAAATGGTTCACCAACACCGATTCAGGGCTCGGAGATGTCAGACTCTGATATTCCGTAGGTGTTTCAACATTCCCCCTTTTGCCGCATGCCTTCGATTGTAGTGTCTGGTGGATGTATCACGTTGTTCCATTCTTTTTCTTTTTCTTTCTTCTTTTCATATTTAATTAATTTAATCTAATTTATCTTCCGTTTGTCCTTTTTCCTGGGGGGAGTGGAGTCGTCTCAAATATAAAATCGATCTCGGCTCCCCCGTTTGCGAGGCGTCAACATCTACCATTCATATATTGTGCTTATACCTATTGTCACTCTCTATTCATCTGTATTCATCCCTTTCCTCCTATTGTTCTTTACCATTTTGGTCAGTATCTGGAATACTTGACCTTCTCCAGTCTTTGACAGACTTCCTCTTTCCAATTTCTCCTTCTCCTTGCAAAGATCCTACAACGACCCTAGAATTTAGGCACAATGCACGTTTTCTCGACCATCCTGCCCGCCCTGGGCTTGTTGACCCAGGTATCCTCCGCGGCATACACCCTGCGCGACGACTATGGTGCCTCCGACTCGTTTTTCGACAAGTTCAACTTCTTCACGGTATGGTAATCCCAGGACTTTGTCTCGATTACAATTCTCATCCAAGGTATAGGACACCGATCCCACCAATGGCTTTGTGAGCTACGTCGACCGGAGCACTGCCTCGCGCAACGGTCTCATCAACACGAGTAACGGCGTCTACATCGGCGTCGACCACTCCAACACCGCCACCAGACCTGGTCGCCAGAGCGTCCGCCTGGAGAGTACCGCCACCTACAAGCATGGTCTTGTTATTCTCGACCTGGCCCATATGCCCAGCAGCACATGCGGCACCTGGCCCGCCTTGTAAGAACCCCAAACCCCAATTCCTCTTTCCTGAGAACAGCAAAAGAGAAGAAAGAAGAACAATCTAACTCGTGCAGCTGGATGCTCGGCCCCAACTGGCCCAACAACGGCGAAATCGACATTATCGAAGGCGTAAACGAGCAAACCCAAAACCAAGTGGCCCTGCACACCAGCAACGGCTGCACAATCAACAACAGCGGCTTCACCGGAAACCTCAAGACACCTAACTGCTACGACCAAGCCCCCGGCCAATCCGCAAACAGCGGCTGCGTAATCCAAGACGGCAGCACGCAGTCCTACGGCACAGGCTTCAACAACGTCGGCGGCGGCGTCTACGCCACCGAATGGACCGGCTCCGCCATATCAGTCTGGTTCTTCCCATCCTACGCCGTGCCGGCCGATATCTCATCCGGAAACCCTAACCCGGCAGGCTGGGGCACACCCTCAGCACGGTTCGCCGGTGGCTGCAATATCGACTCGAAATTCAATGATCTGCAGATCGTCTTCGATATCACCTTCTGTGGAGACTGGGCGAGCTCGGTTTGGGGCTCGTCGAGTTGTGCCAGTCGCGCCGGGTCGTGTGTCGACTACGTGCAGAATAACCCCACGGCTTTCCAGGAGAGTTATTGGCGTGTGCGGTCGCTTAAGGTTTATCAGGATGCGGCTAGTGCTATGGGTGGTGCTGAGGGTGAGGACGTGGGTGCTGGGGATGAGGTGGGTGTTAGTTGGGATCCATCGACGTGGTATGGACTCTCTGCTAGGGCTTCGATGAAGCATCGTCGGGAACATTATCGTCACAAGCGTGGACATGGCCATGCTTAGGTGGTGATGGTGATAGTGATGGTGCTGGGTGGGTGGATTGTTTTCTGCGTTGAGAGCGTTATGGGTTTGATCTGTTTTGCATTTCGATTGCGACTTCGATCGTGATTTACCCTTTCTTTTCGGCATGCTTCTTCATTTTCTTTCTTTTTAGGGGATCTTTACTCGTCTGGTCTCCAATGGCCTGTGCTAGTTCACGGCTGTGGGACGGCGAGCGCGTTTGATACGCTTTATGCTTTATGCTTTGACGATGACTTTGTGAATACCCCTTCCATCTCGATGATGAAATGAAAATGGCAATGACGATATGAGCGTGGTTCTTATTTTGTTTTTTAAGATACTTAGAGATCTCCTCTGGACTGTAAGTGCTGGGTAGATCCACGACGGCTATATAACATCGGGCATAAGGTAAGATCTTTAGCATATGTAGTCTAGCAAAGGCGATATATGGAATGAGTCAGACAAGACAAGATTAGATATTCGAATATATGCATCTATTGACATTCATATTAACATTAACATTACCCTCAACCCCGAAACCTATGCAATCGTACTAAAATCAATGCCCAAACCCAAGAACATCGCGCTGATCATCCGTAAGCCGACCCCACTCCAAAAGCAACCGAAAGAAGTAAATCTCCATATCCTCCTTCCTCAACGCCGTATTCGCCCACTTCCGCCCTTCCTCCGCAATCCACTTCCCCTGCCGATCATGTGCCTTCATACGCATCTTCGGGGCATTAGGGCCATTGACCTCAGATGCGGAAGCAGGCACGCCCGCAAAGTACGCAAGCGTGCTCCACAGCCCATGGAGACGGATATCGACAGGTACGAAATGCAGCCACGAGGTGACGCGGGAGTCGAACCACTGGCGGAAGAGGCCTGTTTTGAGGGGCAAGCTGTGGCTGTGTAGGAAGGGAAGGAAGCGGCCGCTGAAGCCTGCGCCGTCGAGGTCGAAGAGGAAGCGGTGCGACCAGTGCGCTTGAAAGTCTGCCCAGCCTGCGGTGCTCAATTCTGCGGCTTGTTCGTCGCAGTCGCCGCAGCGGACGATTGGGTCGGCGAGGTGCACGGCGGTTTGGAGATGTAGATCTGAGGTCGGGGCGCCGCCATCCATTATTTCGTAGCGGAATGAGTTTTCGTTTGAGTCTGCTGGGAGGAGGACGGAGACTTGGTTGTTGGTGTGGTTGTTTACTAGGTGGGTGAAGCGCTGGCGTGGCATGCCTTTCCATTCGCCGAAGCGGCTGACGCCTTCTGATGTGCTGCCGAGCCAGTAGAGGGAGTTCTTTTTATGGCCGTATTCTGGATCTGGGTGTTCCTTTGTGGGTTGGTATTTTACTTTCTCGATGTAGTTCCATGGACTTGGAAAGAGGATATCGTTGAATCCGGTGAGAGCGCTCTGACTGAAAACTGGGACGAGTTCCTGCGACACCTTGAATGAGGCAGGGGAGATTAGGAGACCGTGGAGGAAGGCAAGGTCGGGTTGGTGGCAGATTTCGGAGGCAAGGTTGAAGTCCAGGGGGAACTGGCCCATGGAATGAGGAGCCACGCATGAGAGACAGATGTCATGACGATTCCAGATTCGCTGTGAGCGCGCCTTTGACGAAGGCGGACAGACAGCGCTCACATAAGGGTCAAAAACACCCCTCCACGCTCCGTCAGTGAATACGGTAACGTTGGTTTGATCGGCCGGTTCAATCGGGGCCCAGCCCTCCTCTCGGTTGGTCGACCAAGTCTGCACCACGCGGTTTTCAGGGATCATTTCTTGCATCTCCGTCTGCCGGCTCAGCATCGATATTTTCTCCCAGGGAACTGCAATACGTGGTTCATCATTCAGATTGAACACCAAGTCCATATCTGGGAGATATTTGGCGAAATCTTTCATCATATCCGCAGCACCCGCCACCATCCATGCATGGGTCGGTTTGATGCCTTCTTGCACCATGGCCGTGCCATTGCGGATTCTGATCCCACCAAGATCGTTGAAAGGGTTTGTGGCCAGTTCGTGTGTCATTGCGCGGATGTGCTCTGGAGCCAGGGCTCGGAAGGGAAGTAGATCATGGTATATCTGATCAAAGTCATCGATGATAGCTGACGATCGGCTTGTCGCATATCGATACCATTCGCCAAAGCCCCTAAACTAAGATTAGTTGAGCTGTGCGACAAACATGGATATTCAAAACATACGGTGGTGGGTGCTGATTATATCGCCTCCGGTATTCGGTGACAGCATCTCCAAGGGTCTTGCTCTTAGCCGCCTGAGCGACATAGTTGTGATGTTGAATTTGGCCATTGCTGATGAGGAACTCAATCGGGTGCATATCCTCAAGACGATGCTTGCTCACTGCGAAAACGAGACTAATCCCAAATAACACGGCGAACAATATTTGGATGGCAACGTTGGTTCGGTATAATTTCGGCTCTTCATCATGAACCACTCGGGCAAGAAGAAATAGAAGGGTACCCGTTAAAGATGCAGCCAACGGGAGAACAGCGTGAGTTAGGGAGATGAATGGGAATGGTGATTGTTCGGTGAGGACCGATAAAGAGGAGAAGTATACGATCACAAAACCGCCTATGATTGACACTCCAAGGATGTCGAAATGCGGCAACTAGAAGAATCAGTACTGATAGAGAAATAAGTATAGAGAACTGGGAAGACCAACCATGTGCCAGGCCGACAATGCCAGTATTACAACCAGCACGGACTGGCTGAAAGCGCCGCGCGAATACTCGAGATCTAACATGGGTTGACCGGCAAGTTCAGGAGAGCTATCTGGTACCCAGAATGATATAACACTCCAGACCAAAGAAAGACCCTAGAAATACCATCAGAACAAATATTCCCAACACAATCGTAGTTATCCGCTTACCAAGAGACCAGTTCCAAGGAACGTCAAAGCTCGTTTTCTGCGCGCATCATCGAATTGAGCGCCAATCCGACATAGCTCGGTAATACCGATAAGTATGACAGAATCAGCAAACAGGTTGAAAAGCCTGTATGATCGTAGGCGCGAAGCGCTTTGTAATACAATCGGACAGACATAGGTTGATCGAGTTCCGGCCGAGAACGATGAAGCGAAGAGACCACCAATCGACAAAAATGCGGCCGCTATCAAGCCTCTGAAGCGACTTTGCGTCAGATAATAGAAGCTCCGGCGAGAAACAGAATAGACCACTTGCAGCGGCAGCTTTTCGAATCGTTGGGTGGGGACATATCTGTCTACTTGTCGTGATCTATGGTTGCGCCAGTAGTCATAAAGTGAGATGACGAAAGGAATAGCGTACTGTCAAAGACACCGTGTTAGTCGCATGGTAACCAAAGGATAACCAAGGTATCCGGCAACTTACAGCATATCCAGCGGGTGCGCATTCAGTATTCCGGGTTACTTGGCGGAACGACTCGATCCGCAAGCCACATAACCCCAACAAAAGAGCGAGCTTTATCCACCAGGGTTGGAACCGGGGCCGAGGGCGAGTCTCGACATCGCCCAGTGCGAAAGAGGAGGTCGATGCGCGGGAAGGAAGTTCAAATTGCTCCGCGAGGGGGATAGCTGGCCGTTTACTTGTTGGCGACGATGGCGACGACCCCAATGAAACGAACCGACTCCATACCAAGAGACTGATCCCCGTGAGGAAGCAGACCAGAACAGATGTACTGATGGGGCGGTCTATTGGCGCAACAGTCAGATCAAGTCGGAGAACGACATTGATACCCACGGCGACGACTCACCAAAAGCGTATGTGGTATTGTAGGAGGTAGTAAGGAATAGCGAGCTCAAAAGAAATATCCTGTTCAGGGAATGCGATCGTGAGCTTAAGTTTTCAATAATGTGAGATAGCTTGCTAGGTACTCACCCCACACAGAGCTTCAGCCCGAGATCGGAAGATAATTGGATCATACTGCGCCAGTCGTTTTATGGTCGCTCTAAAGCGTCCCAGTCCATCGCTGTGATTTCAAGAATGAATCGAACTGTTGAAATGGTAACAAGACAAAAGACAGAAGATTTACCTGCTGTGGATCTTCAGGAGATTGACAGTGTTAGAAACATGGAAAAAAGCAGGGCCAGGGCCAGGAGGGCCCTTGATCCACTGGCAGCTAATCAGAGGCAATCCGGAGTGCTGATCCATTAGGGTTGCGTCAACCGGCGGGTTATGATGTATTTCACGGTTGGGCTTTTTGCTGCCGCATGTAACGACATGCCCTGCCTTGATTGCTTGTATTTCTGATGGGTGTGTCTTGCCAATGAGTGGCGGAAGATCTGCAGCCACCATGCTCAACCCTGATAGTCAGCTGGTTTTGTCACAGAGGCGTTATATTGCAAGCGCTCATCAGAAGAAATGCCGAGCCGTTCAGTGGCCAGAATCGAGCCTTGGTCAACCTCACGACCCACTTGAGTCTTGGGCGTCATGTTGCTTGTGGGACCCTCCAATGCATCTATAATTTTGTACTCGGTATATCATGCTCAGCCTTTGAGATAGACCCTGCGAGAGGTTCTCCATATTAATGTACACAAAGAAAGTTCTCAGCTAAGGACTGAAACACGCGTCATATCCACCAATACCCTGTTGCCTGTATCCTGTCGGCTCCATTCTGCTGCATCTCGTGAAATAAAGATGGCCCGAGCGACCCATGGTTAGCGCCAAAAGGACACACTCAAATTGACTTGACTAAGCCTAAAACAGTTCGTGTATTTCCTAATTTGGCAAATCCACGTCATCTATAGTCATGTGATCTGATCAGGGTCTAGGCGGTGTCGACTATCTCCCCAATAAGATGCGACCGCGGCTAGTCCGTTTCGATCCTTTAACCAGAACATTGAACAACCCACGTGACTTCTCAAAAACGCAAGACAATCACATATACTACATGGACTCACATTCAAATACCCTCAATAAAAGACCTGGAGAGGAGAAAGAGAAAAGTTAGGGGCTTCTCTTTGATTAAGGGTTGTCAACCTTTGCGCAGGGCCCATGCTAATTTGCCGGGGATATATTCAGTTGACTATATACTCTGAAGGCTAATCTGTAGAGCTCACCCGTTTTGGGGGGATGTGTACCGCCTACTTATTATGGATGGCACTGGCAGATCGTAGCCACGTGATACCAATACCTAGGTACATGGGATAAAAGGCACCAGGGCGGTGTACTGCCTCAGGCGGTGTCGGACAGCAGTATTATTTTTTTTCTAACCGCAGGGAAGTTTTTTGGTCGCAAGACGAAGCTAAGTGTTTTTCCAATCAACACTACTCCGGAATCGCCATGCCTCGCAAGGCGATTGACTCGCGGATTCCCGCTCTTATTCGAAATGGTGTGCAGGAGAAGAAGCGCAGCTTCTTCGTGGTTGTTGGTGACCATGCCAAGGATGTGATCGTGCATCTTCACTATATCATGTCCAGCGTGGACGTGAAGCAGAACAAGTCTGTACTATGGGCTTACAAGAAGGACCTGCTCGGTTTCACGAGCCACCGGAAGAAGCGCGAAATGAAGATCAAGAAGGAGGTCAAGCGTGGCATTCGTGAACCGAACCAGGAAGACCCATTCGAGCTTTTCATCACCCTCAACCAGATCCGCTATGTCTACTACAAGGAAACCGAGAAGATTTTGGGTAACACTTACGGCATGTGTGTGTTGCAGGACTTCGAGGCCATGACTCCCAATTTGCTTGCGCGAACCGTCGAGACCGTCGAGGGTGGAGGTTTGGTGATCTTGCTTTTGAAGAGCATGACCAGTCTGAAGCAGCTTTACACCATGTCCATGGACATTCACTCGCGATACCGCACGGAGGCGCATGATGATGTTGTGGCTCGTTTCAACGAACGATTCATCCTGTCTCTCGGAAGCTGCGATTCGTGTCTGGTGGTCGACGACGAGCTGAACGTGTTGCCCATCTCCGGCGGCAAGAGTGTGAAGCCCCTCCCCGCGCCCGAAACAACCGACGAGTCAGCTTCCGGCACGAAGAAGGAATTGAAGGAAATCAAGGAGAGTTTGGCCGACTCAAAGCCCGTTGGCCCTCTGCTCAGCTTGGCCCGCACCGTGGATCAAGCGAAGGCCCTCCTGACCTTTGTTGATGCAATTGCGGAAAAGACTCTGAAGAGCACCGTTACACTGACTGCCGGTCGTGGACGAGGAAAGTCCGCCGCTCTCGGTGTCGCCATTGCCGCGGCTGTCGCTCACGGCTACAGTAACATCTTCATTACTTCTCCCAGCCCGGAGAACTTGAAGACACTCTTCGAATTCATTTTCAAGGGCTTCGATGCACTTGGATATCTCGACCATGTTGACTACACCATCCTACAGTCGACCAACCCCGACTTCAACAAGGCCGTTGTGCGTGTGAACATTCACCGCAACCACCGTCAAACCATCCAGTACATTCAGCCCCAGGACGCGCAAGTCTTGGGACAGGCGGAGCTTCTCGTTATTGATGAGGCTGCAGCTATCCCTCTCCCATTGGTGCGCAAGCTTATGGGACCTTACCTGGTGTTCATGTCCTCCACCATCAATGGATACGAAGGCACAGGCCGGTCCCTGTCTCTGAAGTTGATCCAGCAACTGCGGGAACAATCCCGAACTGGAGTCAAGACAGACGATACCGACATCGCCGACCGCAGCACAGGCAAGTCTGCCAAGGGTGCCGACAAGAACCTCAGCGGCCGAACGTTGAGGGAAATCACTCTCTCAGAGCCCATTCGGTATGCCCCGGGTGATTCCGTCGAGAAATGGCTGAACAAGGTCCTCTGCCTTGACGCTACTCTTCCCAAGTCGCACATGAACACACAAGGCTGCCCTCACCCCTCGCAATGCCAGCTGCTTCAGGTCAACCGTGATACCCTGTTCTCCTTCCACCCTGTTTCCGAAAAGTTCTTGCAGCAGATGATGGCGCTCTACGTTGCAAGTCACTATAAGAACACACCCAACGACCTTCAGCTTATGAGTGACGCTCCTGCTCATCAACTCTATGTCCTCGTCCCGCCTATTGATGAGGGGGCCACCAAGCTCCCCGAGCCACTTTGTGTTATTCAGGTCGCTCTTGAAGGTCGCATCAGTCGCCAGAGTGTGCTTAACAGTTTGAGCCGTGGTCAGCGCGCGGGAGGTGATCTCATCCCGTGGTTGGTCAGCCAGCAGTTCCAAGATGAGAACTTCGCCAGTCTCTCGGGTGCTCGTATTGTCCGTATCGCAACCAACCCCGAATATGTGGGTATGGGATACGGTTCCCGGGCTATGGAGCTTCTGGTCGACTTCTTCGAGGGTAAGTTCACCAACTTGGAGGAGGAGAACATTGCCGCCGAAGAGCAAATGGTCCGTGTTACGGACGAAGAGCTCGCCAGTTCTAGCCTCTTGGATGACAACGTCCACGTCCGAGACATTCGCTCCATGCCTCCACTGTTCGGCAAGCTGACCGAACGTCGCCCTGATATCCTTGACTACGTCGGCGTCAGCTACGGTCTTACCCCATCCCTCCACAAGTTTTGGAAACGCGGTTCTTTCGTCCCTGTGTATCTGCGTCAGACTCCCAACGAACTCACTGGAGAGCACTCTTGCGTGATGGTCCGCACCCTCTCCACCGGTGAGGCTGATGACGCCTGGTTAAGCGCCTACGCGCGCGACTTCCACAAGCGATTCCTCTCGCTGATGTCCTACCAATTCGGGCAATTCCCATCCGTTCTCTCCCTCAGCATCTGCGAGGCCGCCAACTCCGGCGCCAAGAAGGACCCGAAGTTCAAACCGCGCACACTGCAAAAAGCCGACCTCGATGCCGCCTTCTCGCCCTTCGACCTTAAGCGTCTGGACAGCTACGCCAACAACCTCTTGGACTACCACGTTATCCTGGACCTGGTCCCCGCCCTCTCCGACTACTACTTTGCCAACCGTCTCGATGGCAAGGTCAGCCTCTCAGGCGTGCAGCAATCCATCCTCCTCGCCATCGGCCTGCAGCACAAGAACCTCGACGATCTCGAGAAGGAGCTGAACCTCCCCTCCTCCCAGCTCCTCGCCATGTTCCTCAAGATTGTCCGCAAGATCTCCACCCACTTCCGCAATCTCATCGAGAACGAGATCGAGCAATCTCTGCCCGCACAGAAGGTTCGTGTCGAGACCTCTGCCGCTCACGACGACGAGCCCGAAGTCAACCTCCAGCCCCTGCCCATCAGTCTCGAGGACGAGCTCCGCGAAGGAGGCAAGAAGATCGATGAGGAGATGCTCGCCAAGCAGCGTGCTCTGAGCGCAGCTAACCCGTAAGTTCCCATCACGTTGTCTATCTATCGAAACAACAATAACTGATTTCCAGCCCGCAGTGATGGACCTGATGGCTCCAAGTCTTCCAAGCGCAAGAAGACCGAGACTGCGCGCGATATCTACGATAAGGAGATTGACTCGAAGAGGCAAAAGATGATCAAGAAGGGCACCGAGGGCCGCAAAAAGCGCTGAATGATTTAGGTTCTGGACAGTTTTCTTTTTGCATTAATGTACGGTGTTCGGTTTCTTGGGTCTAAAAAGACTTGCTTGTGTCTAGTATTTGTATTCTTCAAGGTTCATGTTTCCACAGGATATCCGTCTCTTGTACATACAATGAATCATGTGTTTATTATACCTACGGCAGTCTGAGTATTCTGTATAGATAGATGGAAATCCCATAACAGCTTGGTAGACTGGGTACATAAGCTTATGCGATTCGCTCTCAAAACTAAGAAAAATAGAATACTAGATAAAGGTCATCAAACTAGTAAGGACCTCTTCCACCATGAAATAATCACAGCTCATCATGCTCCGCAGTCTGTTCCTCAGCCTCACCCTTGGTCTCAGCCTCAGTTTCGACAGTCTCAGCTTCCGCCTCAGGCTTAACCTCAGCCTCAACACTGACAACAATACCCTCAGGCAACTTCTCCTTAGCACCGTCACCCAACCGAATCGCATCAACCCAAGACTCAACAGCAACAGCACCGAAGTCCGCACCGGCACCGCTGAACCGACGCCACCATCCACGACGGGCATTCAAAGCGATAATCTCAACCGTCTGGCCATCAGCCAATTCCAATGCGTCACGCAGAGTCTTAGACGCAGTGTTTATGGCAGGAACAGCATACAGCGGGAAGAGATGCGTTCCGCGCAGAGCGTGCTTGTGGCCGATCTCAGCGATGCTCGCGAGTGCCTCGGTGGCAGACGCTGGAAGCGCGGCGTCAGGCTCGCCCGTCTCGGGGAGGATGACTAGCACACAGGTGCCGGACTTTGGTGTGAGACAGGCTGACTCGACGGATTCGGGGGTGGCGAGGGTTGGGATTGGGGGTGCGGGGATGGGGACCTGAACGGGCTTCTCCGAGGGATCTGTTTCGTCCTGGTCCTGGGAGGCGGTGGGCTTGAGGTCTTCGGCGTCATCGACGACGGAGGTAGGCTTGGAAGCGGGCTTGGACTTTCGGTTCGGCTTGGGCTTGGAGTTGGAGTTGGAGGCGGAGCGGGGTGAGGCGTCTGGGTTTGGTGCTGCCGCTTGGCTCAGGAACTCGGTGATGGGTTTCTTTTTCAGGTCGCCGGTGTAGATTTTGGGTTCGGCGTCGGCGCTGGGGATGAGGACGAGTGTCGGGAACTCGGTTACGTCGAACTTCTTCACGGAGGCGGATTCCTTGTTCCGGACTTGGGCGATGTCAATTGCGCCGAGGAAGTCGACTGCCAGGGCGCGGATCAGCGCGCCGGTTGTGCCCTTCTCAGTGAACAAGATGGCCTTGGGTCGGTCCTCGTTTTGTCCAAGCCATTTGTCCAGGTCCTTGTCTGTCGCGCGCTTCACGTGGTTGGGGATGCGGTCGACGACGGCGTCGACGATACCTTTGGCGCTGCGCGCGCCTTGGTAGTCCTCGACGCGAGGCTTTCCGGGCTTTTTGGAAGGTGTCACGATCTTCAGGGTCGGGAAGCCCTGGACACCCATCTGTCCGCAGAAAGGTTTGTTTTCGTCATCGTCGCAGTTGATTGCGGCGACTTTTGCGAGTCCGTCGAGGTTTTTCGCGGCTTTTTCGTAGGCGGGTTTAAGGTTCTTGCAATGGCCGCACCAGGGCGCGTAGAATCTAAGTGGGTGTGTGAGTGAAGATCGGGGAGGCAGAGAGCTCGATAGCTAGGTAGCTATCGCGGGACAGCTTACTCGACGATCTATGGAGTAGCAAACCATTAGTTTTGCGCATTTGAAAAAGACTGTAGACACTCACCGAGGTATAATTCGAGTTTGCAATGAGCGAGTTGTAGGTTTTGGGATTCAACTGGATCACCGGCGAGTTCTTAGTGTATAGTCCATCCGCGTTAACAGGCAGTGCCGCCAGGAGCGACACAAGCAAGAGGCTGGCGCTGTGCAGCATGGTAATTTTCCAGAGATGAGATTCAGTAAAGAAGCCAACCTTAAAGACCTCGGGAGATGAAAAAAAGAAAGACAGAAGACGCAAATGACACAAATGATTCGAATTTACGCAAGGTGTCCTGAAGCTCTTGGCATGTGGCGGATTACTAGATCGGGGTACTACCTACCTACATAGGTAACTACCTACCTACCTACATATAGCTCATATGGTGATGACTTCCAGTTCACAGATGCACCTGGAAAACATTTCAGACCTGTCCCATTGGAGACTTTGCTTATGGAGATTGGCCTAAAAAATTAATTTAGTTCTGAGGATGAGACTATAAGAAAGCATCTCTCCGGTCCCCAGTCGGAACATCCGTTCCACCCGTCGGAGTCGAGATGAATTTCATCCCCAGACTTTACAGGTCCCTAAACCCAGCAGGCTTTGGTCAAGCTTGCACCTTCTAAGTTTACTAACCTTGCAACAATGCTTCTGTATAGCATTGAGAGGCTTGATTAACTGAAAGGGATCACGCTTCTAAAACTGTTACACCTGGCCGTTGTCTTGTACCTCACAATATGTCTGTCTATAAAGGATTTATGAGTTAATTCTTATATGAGATAGGAGAGCATGCTTATAGAAGCCTTGATCAGTTATTATGAAACCATGCAATATTGTACTGACCGGCTTTGTAACATGATCAACAGAAGAACATATCGGTTATGCTAGCTAAAACCAGTGAAGTTGCTCAATATAGAATCCCACTGGATGTCTTCGACAGGAAATACGTCGCCCAAATCACCATACATAGACGGCCAGGCTTGCGGTGTCATCGCAATCTCGTTGGGGTGAACAGCCGTCATGGACGTACTCTGCCTTGTGTCTTGTGAAGGCGCAGGTCCCACAATTGTCCTGATTTGATATGGATAACAACGTGCTAGCAGCCGCATTTTAAAGCAAAGGCTCCCCACAATGTCCATCTCTTTGTCTACAGCAGACGTCCCCTCAAATTTCGTCTCCAGTGCGTTGGCAAGCTCTGTGACGAGATTGGGATACTCCGCTGCATCAACAACGGCCTGCACCTGAGCTTCCGTGGTGGAGTCCGGGCGACCAGTAATGAGATTGAGAAGAGTCAATACAGCAGTGGGCATGTACCCCACTGCGGCACATATACGAGCACTTGTAGTTATTGTCATGTGGGCGATTTCCGACGGTGGTAGGTTTGTGATTGTGTGAATGAGCTCCTTGCTCCGCTGGATTATACCCATCAGCATGGTTGTCCGGACTGCGCTCCCAGGCTCTGCAATCCACAGTTCCTCCCGAAGAGATAATTCCTCGAGCCGCATTTCCACATATTTGATTTCAGTGCGTATTGCATTCTCTGCCGGGCCGGTCAACCTCCATCAGCCACTTGGGATCCAAGACACACCTGTTGACGAAGGATAGGCTGAGAGATCTTTTTCTACAGATGCCCTCACGCTATCAAATTGCCGCTGCAGGGAGCCGCGCGTAACTTGGATGAGCTCCCTTCCACCGCTTGCTTCTATCGAGGCGTAAACTTCATCCATTGTTGCCAGGAAAGATTGTAGCTGAATAAATGGCGCAATCCACCGATCCGACAGATGTTCGGTAGCTGCTATACTCTCAATGCACTCACGGGTTCGAAAATCATGCTTCATGATAACCGGCCGGCCCAGTGTGCCACAGATACTAATACGAAGTTAGCCGAAGCCGCTTCTACCAGCGCGGACAACCTCACCCAACTGACAGCCAATACGTGCCAAGCAGCGCCCGCTGCTCATCTGAGTTTGGACTACGCTTTCTGTGCAGTCCCAAATCATACGAAATAGAAACACAAAGCTGTGCCAACAGCAAAAGTCGCGGGTGATATCTCTCGGCAGGGTATGAGTACCATGCGCAGTGTATCAACAGACCGCGGAGCAACTCGAGATTCCTCTCGGACCGTGCCACAATCCTCGACGTAACGTGGTTCATAATCTCCTCGGCGACAGTTTTGCGCAGAGGGTGCGCACTGCCTATAGTCGCGGCCACGATGCACAAAAAGAGAAAAGGCTCTCGGTTCCCGAGGCGAACAGCTGTCTCGCCGTGTGCGAGCAATATAAAGGGAAACTTGGGCACCAAGTCAAGCTGGAATGTCGCAACCAAGCGTTCAGCCTCGGCTTCGCTCAAAAGCCCTCGATCTACAATAGATGGCTGACCTTCCAGAACAGAGCTGGTCGGCGGGTCGAGGCCATGGGACGGGTCTTTAGCAGCATCTAGCAGCCCGGCAATGTCTGTCGAATCCAGCTCGGGATCACGAGACGAGTCCAAGTCGTTGATGGGAGGATTAGAAGTAGACATATCGGGCAATATCTGCCCATTCTGTCGGGTCAAGGCAGCCAGCTGCGACGTCAACTGGTCGACCTTCTTCTCTAGCATCTCCACACGACTGCATCCCTAATTAATACCATAAATGCCATATGCACTGGGAAGCATTACCTTGGTGCAGCATTGCGTTTCCGCTTCGTCTGTGGAAGGTCAAGGTATGTGCATGACTTGCCTAAACGAGCGCACCGCTGGCACAGGTTGACGGCCTGCGGCGTGCATTTCGCCTTGGCAGCCGTACACGCCACACATGCCCTCCTCTTGACTGCAGATATTGTGGCGCTCATGGTGTCGCAAACGGAGCGGAGGAAACGGAGTGATCGGTTGATGTGGACGGCCGGTTGTTTAGTTTGGACCGGGAAGACCGGACCGTCCGATTCGACCGGTTTGTAATCGAATATATACTTCCAGGAACTATATAAATATCGCAATCGCATCAGCAATAAATCTACCCATTGATCACTGGAATAACTACTTTTCTACCTTGAATCAAAATAGAAATGTCTTCATATGCCATCACCGGAGCCTCCAAGGGCATTGGCCGCGAGTTCGTGCGCCAACTCGCTGCCGATACGACCAACACAGTCCTGGCTATTGTGCGAGACCCCGAATCACCTTATATATCTGAGCTCGCCTCGAAGCACCATAACGTGCACGTTATCAAAGGCGATGTTACAGACCCAAATTCCATCCTCGAGGCTGCCTCGGCCGCAGCTGCCATCACAGGTGGTAAGCTAGACGTGCTTATCCACAACTCCAACGCCGTTGATATGGCCACCATGTCCTCCAACCCGACCGAAATTCCCTTTGATGCTCAAGCCGTTCGGGCAATTTTCGACCCGCCGCTTAGTACCGGTATCTACGGCGGTCTATGGACGACCAATGCCTTCCTTCCTCTGATTGAGAAGGGTACCCAGAAGAAGATTGTGCACATCTCCAGCGCCATGGCAGATTTGGATCTTATCAGTAAAACTGGTGTCAGTTATGCTGTTGCGTACTCTGTTGCAAAGGCCGGGATGAACGTCCAAGTCGCCAAGTACGCAGTAGAACTTGGGCCTAGGGGCATCAAGGTGTTGGCTTTAAGCCCTGGATGGGTTGATACGTGGGAGGGTAAGTGACCTTTTACCTTACTGCGATAATGGTGGGTACTGATATCATCGCAGGAGAGAAACCCTCTCAGGTAGTAGAAGCGGAAAAGGTCATGCTGAAGCAGTTTCAGGCAGCTGAGCCTGAACTCAAAGGGCAGATCCAGCCTGAGGAGAGCGTTAGGAAGTGCCTCCAAGTGATTGGGCGTCTGGATGCCGAGACGAGCGGTTTGCTTCTGAGCCATAATGGGGACAAGGAAAGGTGGTTGTGAGGTCTAGATACTGATCAGTTGCAATAGGGGCCATAATTGGGTGTATGTAGTATAAGAATAGGACTATAGGGAGACCTCCCAAAGAGTAGTGTAACGGCCTTCTCAAGGGTTGGAGCATTTTGACTGACTACTTCTTCCTACCTCTCCTCAATCCTATCTTTCCTTATTAGAGACGCCTATGCCAGAAAAGCCTTAGCTATTTGACCTAGGAAGGCAATTCACAGGTCTGCCATCTGCACTTTACAATACTGTACGCCATTGACCACAATATTAAAAAGGGGTGGCGCACTGAAGCCAATAGGCCTGCGCTTCATAGCAGCGCCAGGTTTTGGTATTTTCTTGTATTTTCCACACGAATGGCGTCCTCGGCTCTAATTACAGGGTGACAACTGGTCCCGAATCCAATCGCGCACTACACTCAAATCCTCTCGATCACGAGCGCCAAACACCACTGAGGCAACGGACTCGGTCTCTGTGACTTCCGCTGAAAGAGTGACAATGACCCGTCCAGACTCAATCCCCGCTGATACCGCATCGTAGATTTCTGAAGCGGGCCCATAAAATGTTATCGTCTCCATCTGAGCAAATAGAAGTCCAACGGACAAAAAATGCTTGGAAAAAAGGACAATGCCAATTCCCGCAGCTATACGAGCATTCAGATCCACGACCAGAGGCCGGTCATTATGGTCAAAGATAACGTCGATACCAACCCAGCCCACATATGACGACTGTTGCAATGTGCGTGCCACAGCGGCAATCGTGTCTCTGAGACATCTCTCTAAGTCCTCTTGCACCTGGTAATCGATGATCCCGCCTACCCACACACCATTCTTGGTAACTATCTGCTCCGTGGCACCCAGGAAACGTGGCTGCGAGCTTCCATGGCCAACGAAGAAATTCACCCCATAGTGCGGTCTTTTGGAATGAATAAACTCAGACACCTGGACATCTATCCCCCCTCTCTCGCGATATCGGTGGACGGCATCCAGCATGTGCTGGCTTTCTTCCTCGGTGGTCACAATGTATGTGCCTTGCCCTGAGCTGCACCGGCAGAACTTCACCACAAAGGGCATTAGATAGCTGGTTATGGTGTCTCGTTGATCTTCGCGCAGCAATGACACCATCTCCAAGGAGGCGTGGGGGTTTCTGGGTGAATGAGAAACCGCTTATCGTTCAGCGTGTATGAGACCTCCGGTGGGACTAGACAGTCCTCGTCCATCATCCAAGATTTAGGCCGTATATCTAAATTCTTCGTGCAGAACATTCTGCACTCAATGAAGACCTATAACACGAGATATCTTCCAAGGTTAATTTTTTACATTTCCAAAGCTGAATACCGCGGACCAGTTATCCACTCGTGGACGCAATTCATCTGAGAGGTAATCCATATTTGAGCAGCGCGATTTCCCTGATGGCACCATGCTATGGTTAGGAAGGGTCACTCTTGGCAGTCAATTCTCAATATCGATGCCATTTTTCTACAGTATTTCCTTAGTAAAAGTCACAGGCCACGAACCATCTCAGCCGTACGATGCTTCTATAATCAGTCCTATATTCCCTTTATCACCTGATCTGTCAGAAGACAGAAGACGTAAGAGGCGGGTGGGACGAGCGGGTTGTGCAATTGGGCGGTGAAGGTTTAGGGGCGCAACTGTTAGAAAAGCAGAAGAATGGAAAAGTAACAGAAAGGGAAGAAGAGCAGCGAAGACGGGTCTTTTTATATCGGAGAGCGCGTATTGGGGTGGGGTGCTAAACCGAAAAAGGCAGAACTAACCAGAAAAGGAAATTCATAGATCCAACTATTACGACCCCACCAATTAGACTATAATTCCAACGTTCCTCTATGTTCATCGCATTCTCGACATTCTCTCATACTTTACTTACCTTGACAAACCTCAATCTGTTAATACATCTCAAAAACATTGCAAGTCGTTTTGGCAGCAGGGTTTTATATTGCTTCCGATAGTTTCGAAATGAGGCTCCGGACCGTCCCAGAAAGGGAATCGGACTGATATATAGCTGGTCCTATGGGTTAGCCCTTCCAGATTTACAGTAAGTCTGCGTCCGTACACTTCCTTTCTTTCCTTCTTCGACCTCAAACAATGCCGACTTCGACTATGGCTACACTTGCCAGACTCCCCCCCGGAGCTATTATTGTCAATATCCGACCATCTTCCACTTGTTGATCTTATTTGCTTTTCCCTTTGCAATCATCGACTCCTTGAGCTGTCTCTGAGACAAATAAGCCGGCTGCATTCCACACCAGACGATAAGCTCTCGATCTTGATCCGTTTAGAACGAGATCTTCCAGAATACTTCGCTTGCGATATTTGCAACCTTCTCCACCAGTATGATGGATCTGAAACTTTTGGACTCAGCGGAGTAGCCGACGAAAGAACTTGCCAACTCCCATGTGTCCGAACGGGGGTGTGGTTTGAGTCGTCGTTCACTTTGAGAACGCATCGGTTTCCATACTATTCAGCAAGCCATATTTCTTTCCTACAGCTTAAGCTTGCTATGAGGAGGGCCTACTATGGTCCCAGGTATGGGATCAGTACTGATTCTCTATTCTATACACAAGTGCGCCACCATACACAGGCAGACGTAATCTCGCTATTCTCCACACAAGCACAAATCTGTCCCAAGCGCCTCGGTCTTTGCATCAGAATGCAGGACATAGTGCTCGTTAAAACACAAGACTATTTGACTTTTCCTATAGCTACGTGGTTGGGTCCTCTACCCAATTTCGAACAATGTGCACACTACCACCTTCTTAATCTTATCCGCCCTGTTATGAAGTCCTTACAAGACGGAGAGACGGCTTCTTTTGCTCATACCTGCCACAAGTGCAATACAGATTCCCAGATTGAACTCGTCGAATTCGACTCCAAGATAGCTGTCATCATGACAAGGTGGCTTAATCTGGGCCCTGGCCTCACGAAAGACGACCTATTGTGGAAGGGTCATGTCTGGCTTGGACCACCTGACGGAGATGGCTCCAAACGGAGTCCCCGCTTGTGGTTTGAAGACATGGCACCTCAATCATTCGAGGACTTACGGTCGCTTAACCTCTCATATCTCAGGGATGAGCAATACGAAAATGTCATGTCTGTCATTCCAGGACGGAACATTTGGTACATCTCGTACAAACAGCCTTCAAAGAAAAGATGAATGGAACTCCTGCGATGCCTACTACGCCTAGTCTTTTCGAGGGGCCTTGCTAGCTTTTCACGTTTTCATATTTTCATATTTATATTTATGTATAACCAGGGATGGTTAACTACATAGCGTGCTGATAGAAGCAGTGCATTGGTGCTAAAGGAAGTAAGGAATGCCCATGGCCATATACAGATCTGTAATGATATTGAAAAGCTACAAACACAGGGTTCTATCATATCAAGTGTTTCCAGCAAGAAAATGCTGAGAAATGTCTAGACTGTTCAAAATCCACCAGAATTGCCAACGGCATACCGACGCGCCAGTTAGGTAAACACAATTTAGAATCGAAGGGAAACCCCAAAATCCCTCCGTCTGACTATAAGACAATTATTTCAGAGTAGCAGGCATGCTGGTCTTGGCCTTTTCAGCTGCAGCATCCACTGCCTTGCGCAATTTATCCTTTTTGATGTTCTTGAGGTAGGCGAACAGGACGATGAAAAGGAGCTCCATCCTTTGCGAAAGTTAGTACAACCAGATGGTAATTTGGAAACAGGAACATACCTCTCCTTGGTCATCATGAGCAGACCTTGGACCAAAAGACCCTTCAGAATCTGAGGTCCAATACCCTTGAAGAGGGAAAAGAGACCCTCATTATCAACAATGTGCTTCATGACCTCACCAAAGGTTTTGAAGGGCTTGCCATTCCGGCTGGGCGGGGGACGAGACTGCAGTCCAACCTTGGCGACAATCAGAGGCTGGGTTGCGATCGTGGCCAAAGCCTTGGACATGGCACCAAGCACTAAAATCATAGTTAGCAAGCCATTGTTGACCCAGAGAATTGCCACTACTCACAGAAAGCCTCCCAGGGCTTGAGGTTGTTCTTCCCGGGGAAGATAACATCCTTTAGACGCTGGTATGCGCCATAGGTGATGGCCGGGTTAACGACCAGGATCAAGCTAGCCTTCAGGCCGCGCCACAGGCCGCTCCAGCCGTCCTCGCTGTCGACCACCTCGCGACCCGTCTCGATCAACCCCTTCTTCTCGCCCTTCGGCTGTGTCTGCTGTCGGGTTGTGATAACGGCCACCGGGATGGTGAAAAGCTGAGCCACGGCGCCGGAGACGGCGCCCAAAGAGAGTTCAATTGCGGTGCCGGGGGCCTGTGTCGGCTTGGCAGAAGCCATGTAGAGCGTTCTTACGACGCTGTACCAATAGAAGTATGCGAAGTTTGTTGAGGCGACGCCTAGAAGGGCTCCAGCCATTCCCGAGTACAGACCATTATAGCCCTCCTTCTCCACGATCTTGGTGATAGCATCCATGGTCGATTCATAATGTTCGAGATTGTCGGGTCGCACGGTTCCGTTTTTCTCTTTGACTTGTACTTGTAGTTTCGTCTTGACTCTACAGATGGGCGGCGTTAAAGTCAGCGGGATTTGATCTGATAAGTTTTATCTGGGTCCTCACAAGTCAAGTGGGTACACCATCGCGTTTGCAAGGACGGCACCTGTTGCGCCTGCCACGGCGCTGCCCCATGGCGACAGCGCAGGTTTGGATTGACCGGCCATGATGTGGGTTAGGAATATTCGAAAGTGAGCGCAACAATTAGGAATATGACCTGGGGAGAGGCCTCGCTTCTCTTAGCGGCCGGGCGACAGGAGAAATATTGGGCGGGGCTCTACACTGCTTGGCTCCGAACAGCGGAGAAGGTGAAATGGAAGAGAGAGTATAATGGGGAGACACACAGATATGGTCATACCGAAGTCAGCCGAATAATGAAGAAAAGAGACCGAGCTCATGAGCCGGTCTCAAATGCAAATGCACCTCGGCGTTCTCACCTTAAAACGAGCCGAGGTCCACTACGGGGTGCGGTATGAGCTTATGTCATTACTTCCATTCCATGTGGTTACTTTTTTTAATTTCTTGATCTGAATATTAGTTTCTTGTAATATACTATTTTGTTCGATTTGTATAGTAGTAGAACTGAATATAATAATAATCTCATCAATATGTCTCTACAAATCCACGTCTCGGAATATTCGGAAATAAAGTGGCCTTCTCTCGGCTCAGCCGAATCCGGTAATTTACATGCTGTTCGATCTGATTACCTCCACGACTACATATGTAGTCAACGCAAGTATGTCTAGACCTGCATCCACACAATCCCTTATATCTCAAGCACGGGTATTTTTTTCTTTTTTTACACTTACATCTGAAGGAAGCTAATGATTTGATAGAGCGCAGAAGAGGCGATAGCCGCAGCGACCTCCAAGAAAGCGGCCTTGGAGGCAGCTATCAATGCCGCCGAGCATTACATGAAAGCGCTGCGCCTGGCGCCCGCCGACGATAAAAAGTTACTAGACACCAAATGCAAGGAATTGCTGTCCAAAGCCGAGAAGATCAAGGCTGCTACTGACTGGCAGTCGGCTGCTCGTGCGGGGCCCCAGAAAGCCTTCCCTAGCCTACGGCCGCCGGCATCCACGCGGAAGCTCACCACCCGTGAAGAGATCATCATCCTCGAGGGCGCCAAACTCAACGGCTATATCTTTCCACCATGGGGTCGCGCACCGGCTCAGGATGAATTTGTATATAAAGGGCAGCTTTTTACGTATGTGGAGAACGTGGCGTAAATGCTGATCTGTTCTAACCAAGTATAGGGATACGCCTGATTTACACCTCTCTGAATGCCAGAGAGAAATTTTCGCAGGCTGGAAACGGCCACATGATCTGTTGCGGACAATGAATGCGGCCAACCAGGCACATGATGTAATTAATCCAGCTATGTCGGCTTCGGGGAAAACAGACCTCGTGCAGGATGTCTTAACAGATTGTTCAGTGGTCGCAAGCCTTTGTGCCACAACCTCTCGATCGGAACGAGGTCTAGGGCAGGTATGGACTAATTTGATCCCACATCGATGAGTCTCAGAGCTAATTCGAACAGCATGCATCACCGACACTGTACCCATGCAGTGAGGATAAGAACCCAATACTTTCACAATCCGGGAAGTATATATTTCGCTTCTACTTCAACGGATCTTTCCGAAAGGTAGTGATAGATGATCGATTGCCGTCGTCGAAGACTACACGCTCACTCCATGTGATTGACCGCAATAACTCGAACTTTTTGTGGCCTGCTCTTGTGGAGAAGGCCTACTTGAAGGTCCGTGGAGGCTATGATTTCCCAGGAAGTAACTCAGGGACCGACCTTTGGGTGCTTACTGGTTGGATTCCGGAACAAGTCTTTTTACATCACGACGATTCGACCTCTGATGAGATCTGGGGGCGTTTATACAGTGCCTTCTGGCATGGTGATGTGGTTTTGACTATCGGCACTGGGAAATTGACTGAACGGGAACAACAAGGGCTGGGGCTAGTTGGCGAGCACGACTATGCTATCCTGGACTTGAAGGAAGTCCAGGGTCGTCGTCAGTTTCTTTTGAAGAACCCGTGGGCCGGTGCAGAGCCCCATATACAAAGCAGTCTTACGGCAGATCTCGGCTCACTCGGCCTGAATGATAAACCTCCCCTTTCGCCAGGCACGTTTTGGATGGACTGTGAACAAGTTCTCCAAAATTTCGAGAACCTTTACCTTAACTGGAATCCTGGTTTGTTCAAATACCGCGAAGACATACACTTCACTTGGGATTTGTCGCATGGTCGAGTTATTGCTGGTTGCTTCGTGAAGAATCCCCAATTTTCCATCTCCAGTGATTCAGGAGGAACGGTCTGGCTGCTGCTCGGAAAGCATTTTAAGACAGACCATCAACAGTTCAGTTCTGGGGAATCGGAAAATGAAACAGGCTTTATCAGCATCTACATCTTCCAAGCAGATGGCCGAAGGGTGTCCCTCAGTGATGGCGCGCTCCATCGCGGACCATACGTGGACTCTCCCAACACGCTTATGAGGCTGGAGATGCCTCCCAAGTCGACCTATACCGCAGTGGTCTCAGAGCAATCACTCCCGTCATCCGCCCAGAATTTCACACTCTCTGCGTTTTCAACTGCCCCCGTGGCTGTGGCACCCTCGCTAGATAAATATCTATGCTTGACCAAGGCAAGTGGTTCCTGGACAGCAATGACAGCGGGCGGGAATGCCGAGTCACCTCGGTACCACTCCAACCCACAATTCAGTATACAAATTTCCGAACCAACAGACGTCTCCATATTGCTCGAGACCACTGAAGCGGAACTAGCAACTCACGTGAAAATCTTCTGGTCAAACGGGCAGCGCGTATCACGTGTGCGAAGCCGAGACATCATTGCAGATAGCGGTGATTACCGTCGTGGGTGCGCACTGGCCGAAACCAAATCTCTGGACAAAGGCACCTATACCATCGTCTGCTCCACATTTGCACCTGACCAGCTTGGCCGCTTCACGTTATGGATTTCATCCACGATCCCCTGTGTAGTCCAGCCCTTGGTTTCCGAGTCTGCTGGGCGGCGCGCCGTCCTATCCGAAGTGGGCGTTTTGTCTCCGGGCAAGGACCGAATGCTGGCCTCCCTGCAGGTCTCCCGTTTGACGCGGATCCGACTTATTGCGAGGAATAAGCGGTCCACGGTCGGTTTGCGTGCTGTTGCTCCGTCTCCTGTACTGATGACCGTGGAGCTGGGCCAGGGGCCATACAAGGAGATATTGGCCACATCGGAGGATGGAACTCATAGCGACGCTGCGTCCGGGGTACGCGTTGAAGACTTCGATTTGTTACCCAGTGCCGAATCACGTCGTGTCTGGATTGTTATTGAGCGCATTGGGGGTCCGGGAGGGCAGGTGGAGGACCATTTTGAAGTGGAAGCATTGGCAGAGGAGAGAGTGGAGATTGGAAAGTGGGCAATTGAAGATGAATGATACCCAGTGCAGAGTCAGTCATACACAGTAAATATCATAGTTTGCAGTTCCACAGATCTCCAACCCGTTGAAGGCCAGTAGATAAGATCCGATAGCTCGGCCCCCGCACGGGCGGTGGGAACTCCGCGACCAACGTCATTTGTTCACCACATGCATCTTCCTCCTTCACTCCTTAACACGAACATCCTGAACCATGGCGAGTAACATACCAGCTGGACTCCGATCGGCGGACATCGGGCGATTTGCAATCAGAGCCACTCAGATCGAGAAGGCTAAACCTGTGGTTGCCTACTGGTGTGAGTCGCAAGACCCCGCGCAGAGCACAACTGAACATTTGAGCTGATTTGGACTACAATAACGTAGGCAATTTCCATATTGTAAACCAGATTATTGAAAGGGGTCTGCACAATACCGATGACGAGATCAAACTCTACACAACAAACCTCGTGGACAAGCTGGAGCAGGTGAGTTGGTCTCGCCACTATCCTTCTCTCATCCCGTGCTCGAGATACAGCAGCTGACTATATTGTCTTAAATAGTTCAAATTAGAGAACCCAGACAATGACACAGTGACAGACACTGTTGCAGCGAGTGCCTATGTCGAGCAATTCGGATTGGAGGTCTTCAGCCGTGCCGAGGCCGCTATGGACGCCAACAAAGTCACAAAGTGAGCCTTGCGCGTGGTGCTTTGAGCTACAAATGTCTAATCGCCCAAAAGGCAAACGGCAGATACTTTCCAGGCAGCAGCTACATTCCTTGAACTTTGTTCGATCTGGGGGCCCCTAGACCCAGAACTTGCTGGGCGGATCAAATTCGCCAAATTCCACGCGGTCCGAATTGTCAAAGCTTTAAAAGCCGGCGAAGATCCCAACGCGACAAATCCCGCACCCAAGCAGGAAGAAGAACCCGTCGACGACCCCGACGTTCAGGCATTTGATGAGTCGGTAGCAGAGCAGGCCTCTAAGCCAAGACAAGCCTCTATCGAAGAGGTCCCAGACGAGTCCGACCGTTTTGCAAGAGAGCTTGCTCGGAAATCGACTCTCGATGAATCTCTCCATCCATCACGTACATCGTCAACACCTCGTTCCCCGCCCGAGATCCCTTCTGCTCCTCGCAACGCACCCGGTTCTCCTCCACAATCGATGGATGTCGATGATTCCAAAACAGGCGGCTTAAATCTCCCATCAACCCCAGCGGCCATTGGCAGTTCGTCCTCAGTACCTAAGCTTCCAGATACCCCGACTGCATTCCAGTCCTTCCCTCCGCCATCCGAGGGTCCATCCGTGTCCACGCCAGACCCGGCTTCTTTCTATGATACCCCAGCTGCTAGCGCTCCTATCCCGCCTCCGACTGCCCCGACATTTGTTCCGACCCCGGCTGCTAATGTGCCGGTTGCTCCGGCTGCCTATGTCCCGCCCCAACCATCACATGGTCTAGACGATAACACTGTGCAGATGGCGCAGAAGCATGCCCGTTGGGCGGTCTCCGCTTTGACTTTCGATGATGTTGATACTGCTATCAAGGAGCTCAGAAGTTCGCTGAAGTGCCTAGGCGCATCATGATTTTAATGGGTTTGTATAATCATACCTTTGCTTATTCTACTGGTTGTTGGAGCACTGTGAATATACCTTGCTTTGGCTATTATGAAATGTATTGGACTTGACCAATATAACTCTTCCGTGTTTAATGATCTGTCTCATTTATTTATGTATGTAGGTACACAATATCGGCTCCACTCTCCGAGTCCACTGTTACAAGATTGATGGATTGAATGGCTCTGTAGTTCGATCACTACATGTAAGAAAAAGTCCAAAATAACCTTGAAATATAGATGTATCATTGCCTCCTGACATGCTCCAGGAGTGTTGTATTAGGAATCCTGTTCTACCACCTGGGCAGACTCTAATATTCCATGCACTTCTAAATCCACTAGACTGATGCGAGCCTTTTCTTTTGCGAACACACTAAATCTTCCAGACCTCTGGACCATATCCTCTAGATTAATCTCACAACCGACAGCAAGCATCCGACGATGACTTCAGAGAATCCTCACCGACCAACACACTCCTATTTCTTTCCTGCGTCGAGGGGGGAACATCCAGTCCGGGATTCCCAGTAAAGAAGTTCACCGGCTTAATACCAACAACCATCCGATCCATCGGCATAACCGGCCAATCCTCGATTCGCGGATTATGAGTCGACCCAAACGTATGCCAGAGGACAATATCCTCATTACGGACAGACGTCTTACTACCATCGTTCTTGCGCCGCGTAATCGCCGAACGAATCCCCTCGCCACCGGTCGACTGCATCGTGTGCCGGCCAGCAGGGAACATCTCTTCATCATCATACCGGGTAACCCAGACAGCGTGTGCAGCGTACTCGGATCTATGGGCGTGGTAGGAGTCCGGGTGTGCGAGGAGCATTTGGCTGTATGACGGAAGGAGTTTGAAGCCCACTGGTGTTCCTGTGACAGGGTTGATTGAGTCCTCGTTGATGATTTTGAAGGTACGGTTTTTGGAAATGTCGAGATCGAGTCCGGTTTCTTCGGTTACGATGTTCGAGCTGGTGGTGTATCCCACGCCAAAGGGATTGTTATCGCTGATCGGCATGGCGTGCGACTCTTCGACTTGTAGTGAGTTTTGGACGTTTCCGTCGACCCAGGGGTCCATCCGGAGACAGAAGAGGTGTTGGTGGTAGGGGGCTAAGACACCAGGGGCGACGATAGTGCCGTAGGGGACTTTATCACCTATACTGATAGGGCACGTGGATAAGATGCCTGTCGCGCGGACCTCGTAGTGGATGGACGCGTCTTGACTGAATTGGAAGGCGAAGATGTATTCGTAGTTGCTGACGGTGATGATAGTTTGCAGCACTAGAATGCGCGCGCGAGCTACTACTGCGTTCTGCGTGCGGAAGTTGGTATGTTTCCAGAGGATGCCGTCATCTTGTTCGTGGCAGCAGACCACGTTAGGGAGTTTGAGGGGCTCGCCGGAAGAGGTGTTGTGCCACGCATCGAAGTATTTTATCAGCCCGAGGCAGTCGCACCCTAGGCGGAGGTTGTTGGCATTAACACCTGCGCCATCGCTTCCTAAGTCGAAGGCTGCTTTTCGTGGATAGGGAGCGCGTGGGTCGCCATAGGGCACGAACATCTCGGCGAGGGAGAGACGGTAAAAGAGGCTCCGGCCATCGTAGCGGATATCATGTAGCGTGAGACCTTCGCGGTAATTGAATCCCACACGCATAGTCCACTTCTCCCAAGAGATCTGGTTCCCTTGCGTGCTAAATGAAGGACCTTCGGGCTGCACGACTTGGTAGGGCTTGGTGGTGTTGCGCGGTGGCGGCCGCAGACTGGGGTGATACTCGCTCTCCACCGTGGAATGGATTCGGTTAATATCAAAAGGTCGGGCCTGGTCACTAATCCGCTCCTCTTGGGACGATGGCAGATAATAGATTTTGGTGACTTTTAGTTCCTCTGATACCTCTGCGCACAGGTCCAAGGGGTATGCATAGTAGTTGGCGTCAGGGTTATCTAGAAGCCGCAGGTAGAACCAGCACTACAACTTCCGTTATTCTTCGAAGCAGGATAAACGATTCGAATTCTACTTACCATCGAAATTCTTTCCGACATGTCATTCATGCCATCTGTTCCATAGGCCCATGGCTCGACAATTACCGTCGAGTTGGCGGGCAGTTTGAGCTTCTTAATCTCTTCCTGCACTTTCGGGTCCGCCAGACAAGCTGATTCGACCAGGCGCATATAGTCCGCATCGATGTAGGAGTGTCTTCCCACAAGATGCTCGTTCTTGATTACTTGCTTGCTATCCAGTTCCACTAGAAGCTCAATCAACTGGTTTTTGCCATTGTCGCTGCGAAGGACCACCTGTACACGAGAGATGCGAGCTGGCCGAGTGGTGGGTGGGAGGCCGCGGTGCTCATTCTCAAGGAATGGCAGCATCTCCAGCTTTGCGGGCTCCTTGAGAGTAATGAATCGGAATACTGGCGATTGTCCGGGAAAGTGAGTGCGAACAATGGCCGTAACCTGGGATCATCTCTTTGGTTAGCCTACAAGAATGAGCTAAGCTGTAGGGCTAAGCTGTAGGACCGTGAATGATTCTCACCTCGGAGATCTCGGCTGGACAGAGGGGGTCGAAAGGGTGCATGGTGGTGGTCATTGCGAAAAATAGGCAGTCGCCAACAATTAAACTAGAGGATAAATTCACCAAAAGCGAGAATTCATAATTTGTTTTAAATAGGCACTTCTCCAAGCCAAGACCTCTCTGCTCTGGAGGGGACTGATCGCTAAGGTTAAGAATAAGCGGTGGACTAGCGGGCTACATCCGCTAAGGGTAGGGACAGCCGGCCGATGAGTCTCTGAACGTTAGTCTTCTATTTGCCTTTTGGAGACTCTCCTCTCCTCCAAAGATCATAACAATCTCTAAAGGAAGGAACCAGCGATCCGGTTATCCGTTGCCATCATAGCCCCGAAGATGCAATTGTTCTTCCTCGGACTGGCCTTGCCTCTTACATCTATGTAGTGCCTATTTAGATCCGAAAGTGTTATATAATGAGTGCGGCACGAAATGGACTAGACAAGACGCCTTTAAAAGGGTCCGATCCAGTGCATGGTTATTGACCCAATAGCATAATTCTCAATTATTCTCAATATTACTATCACTCAAACCATACTTGTCTTTCAAGTCGAGAGCTTTAATCTCTACCTTTTACGCCCAATATGTCTAGAGCCCTACCTTTCACGGTCAGTATCTCTCATTCATCTCGATTGCCATGCTGAGATCCACTTTCAATGTAGCTAGACACGCCGTCCCTACTCCACGATGCCTCCCTACTAGATGGCAACTGGGTGCAATCTAGTTCCGGTCAGAGCTTCGACGTCGAGGGTATATATCAATCTGCACCATCTCGATCCTATAGAAAACAGCCCCCTTCTAATCAAGAGTTACTATACAGACCCTGGCACAGGCAAGGTGTTTGCCTCCTGCCCAATAAACACCGTCGCCGACGTAGACGCCTACATCACATCCGCACAGCGCTCATTCCTTACCTACCGAGCCACAAACCCGCGCGAACGCGCAAAGATGCTGCTGAACTGGCACAGCCTGATAACCCGATCCAAAAACGACATTGCAACGCTTGTTGTGTACGAAACCGGTAAGCCCATGGCCGAGGCCCTCGGCGAAGTCGAGTACGCCCTGGGCTTCGCATGGTGGTTCGCGGGCGAAGCGGAGCGTATCCGGGGATCAGTTGCGCAGCCTTCTATCTCAGATAGAAGAAATTTCGTAATCAAGCAGCCGATCGGTGTCTGCGTCGCGCTTGTGCCATGGAATTTCCCCGTTGCTATGATCATCCGGAAGGCAGCGGCTGCGTTGGCAGCTGGCTGTACTATTGTCATTAAGCCGTCGCCTGAGACACCGCTGAGTGTACTAGCTTTGGCAGACTTGGCGTTGCAGGCGGGATTCCCATCGGGTGCGATGAATGTCTTATCGACAGATAATGCGCACACACCTAGTGTGAGTGAGGCGCTTTGCAAACATCAACTCGTCCGCAAGGTGACGTTTACGGGAAGTACGACGGTCGGACAAGTTGTTGCGCGGCATTGCAGTGAGGGGTTGAAGAAGGTTACGCTGGAACTTGGGGGAAATTGTCCATTTATCATCTTTGATGATGGCGATTTGGACCAAGCGTTGGCGGCATTGATGGTGTTGAAGTGGCGGACTGCTGGGCAGGCGTGCACGCATGCAAATCGGGTATACGTGCAGGGGGGTGTGTACGACCGGTTCCTGAACATGCTCGTTGATGCAACGAAACGGCTTCGTGTGGGACATGGCGCGGATCCTGAGACTACGATGGGCGCGCTGACGACTAAGTCTGGACTTGCGAAGCTGGAGCGCCACATTGCGGATGCTGTTGCGAAGGGCGGGAATATCGTGCTAGGTGGTCGTCCACTGGAATATCTGGGAGGAAACTTCTTCCAGCCGACAATCGTCTCTGGCATGTCGTCGGATATGTTGACTACGCAGGAGGAGGTATTTGGCCCACTTCTTGGACTGTATCAATTTGATACCGAGGAAGAGGCTGTCCGCATGGCCAATGACACGAGCATGGGACTGGCTTCCTACTTTTTTACCAAGGATGTCAGTCGGACGTGGCGATTGTTGGAGAGTCTCGAGGCGGGTATGATCGGCATGAACACTGGTACGTTACGCAGTAGAATCCTGATTTTCACAACTTTTGATACTAACGGAGCTGCTCAAGGTAATTCGTCAGCAGCGGAGTCTCCCTTTGGGGGTATCAAAGCGTCTGGTTATGGTAAGGAAGCTGGCAAGGATGTCGCGATCGAGGAATATCTGATCGCCAAAACGGGAACGTTGACGGTTGGGGCGATCACATCGAAGCTGTAGATAGCAGATAACGGAGCAGAGGTGATATTACGCAATTAATCTCTTCACTCTAATGCAGATCATTCGTAATCTGTGTATATTTTCAGAGGAGATACCTAGGTAAGCAACAACAGCCCTTTGGGAGGTTCTTTCCCCGCTATTTCCCTTTTGGGCTCGTTGGTACCTTCCAGATTTGGACGTTCTGCCAAGCATTTCCCCCTTTTGGTCAAATCGCACATCCATGGATGGATCGGCCATTGCGCATATGTTGTACGTTCAAACAGGAAGAATCCTTAAGCCCACAGTGTCCAGAACCTCTCTCCAGTCTCTTATCTCATCTTCACCTAGCTTCCCCCAAATACTACGGACAGTAGCATACTGTCGATGATAGTTTCTCATACCGTACACTTCCAGCCGCCTCCACCATTTGTCCCAGCTGCGGCGCTCTTCCCCAACAGCCTCACACGACGCCACGAATGCCGGCCACGTGATCGGCGCCGGAAACGAGGTGTGTTTACCGAAAGAAACCTTCAAATCTTCAGCTTCATTCATCGCGGTAAGGACCGCTTGTTGTTCTTGGTGAAGGCAGCTCCTAGCACATTCTTGGATGGAGCGGTAGTAGTAGATCAGGGCGGCGTTGTGGAAGGCTTTCGCCTGGGCTCGCGCGATATCCACCATATATGCCTCTGCCTCGGAAGAGTCTATGGTTGAGAATAATTCGGAGGTTATGGTGTACGATCCCAGGTCGTCTGCAAGTGTCTCGCAGGCCTCGAGGAGAGTTTCCGGGTACTCCTGGCCCTGGGATCTGTAGCAGGCGACATACTGCGAGAGGCGATAGATCCTAAAGATTGCCCCAGCGATCGATATCGTGATCCCGTAGAGAAACTCAATGCTAGGCTCTAGGGAGTAGAAGTCCGCGCCCCGGGGGACGTAGTCATAGCCCGGCCACGGTTTGTGCGTCCGATGGGGGAGCGTCGTCTGGCCGAATAAGTGCAGCATCTTGCAGATATTATTCAGGAGACAGGTCTCGTGACTAACTAACATGGCGTAGTGTCGCGAGGCCTGTAGTTTGATCCCTGCCTCTAAGTGGATCCAATGGTCGGACATGCCGCCGTCCATTATCTTGACGAACATTAGTTCAGGGTGTGACACAATGCTCCGAGGTCAACTCACATCTGCGGATACCAGAGACAATATTGCGGCCATGATATCTTTGTAAGGAGTTGACTTCGTTGCAAGCGTACTCTGAAGTGCAATGAGGGCGCGCTGCTTATGATGGCAGGCTAGTCGTCCGAGGGCTTCTTGGTCGGCTTCCATGCTCTGCAAGTTGACAGCGGCAATAGATAAAACACCATGGAATACTGCAACACTTGCTGAGTGAAGCTGGTTCCAAGATTTTGGGAGGTCCAGTTGGGATGAGCCGTGGAGCGCAAGGGGAAGATATACAGTCTTCCAGGGATTCCTTGGGTGAGACACCGGTTGCATGAGATGTACCACATGTTGCATATAGTGGTGCATCAACATCGCTGCTGTCGTATCCTCCATAATAGTTAATGCCAGATCATTTTCGGATAATATAACCCCCAGGTCCCAAGGCGCGCTTTCCGGTGAATCATCACTTCGCTCCATCCAGTCTGGGCTTTGCGAGTCGGTGACATCAACAGCTCGGAACGTCGTCGCAATTCCATGACTGGTAGAGCAGAAATAATCAGGCTGGGGAGATAAGCTCGTAGTAGGACCAGCTGCAGTATTGACGACAGGGGACTTGGTGTTGAGAGCTCCAGTCGGAGTCTCTGCCTGACTTCCGTTCACACGTACGTCGCTAGGTGGCACCGTCGTGTCTACAGTTGGCTCTGGAGATTGAGTCAATGCATCCGACGGGCTTTGATATGACGAATTCACCATAGGGAGAATGGGACTGTTGATATCGCGCTGGTTAGTCTCGTCCGAGTCACTTGTGGTAGTATCGAGTTGCTTTGAGCAGGAAGGATGGTTGCTATGTCCGGTAGACGCAGATTGTGTCTGAAAAACCGAAAAGGGGCCAACAGTTGTCGTTGCAGCAGGATCCGTCGCCGTTTTTTCGACTGTGGTGAGAGCACGGGTCACCTCACTATCCGTCATCGGTGCACAGCAACCTCTGTCTAAGGCTCTATCATCAATATCTGCTTCTCATGCGCATGGGTATGCAACTCGTAGATGCTCACACGGACCTGACCGAATGCGCCGCCTGCTAGTGTTAGGGCCCGCGTTCCAAACCAGTCGTACGTCGTACCCCGCGCAGGTCAGCTTTGCCTGCTCACATGTCTTACAGGCAATGGGCCTTTCATCGCACTTAATCCGTCGTTTTCGGCAAGTCCAGCAGCTGAATGTCACCGGGTCAGCTCAAATAGAGAATGTGGCAAAATCGGAATTACCCTGTGTAAGATATTGACTTGATGGGTTTGGTCCTTTGCCGCCCCTCCAAGTCCCAGACAAGTTTTGCCATGGTGATGTGGTATGAGGCAAGCATTGAGATGCCGTTTCGGAGGCATTTTCACTATCTCGAAGTGCGGGGATTGGCTCGGATATGATTGGAAGGGAATACGGGGAAACCTATCTAGGTAGATACCTAGGTAGATAAGAGAGAAGGCATTGATGTTAACAAATTGAGCATCACTCCGTATTAAATATAATATTTTCTTAAGTGTCTTGTTAACTGGCGATGTCTGCTGTTTTCCCTTTTATCATCCCTCGTTAGCTCCTTCCACTTTGAGTTTGTCCAGAGATCAGCTTTGGCGAAGGGTCTCCCTTAGTAAAAATTAAAAACAGAGGGGATTTCTGACATGGAGGTATAAGATCGCCTGGGCAAGCTCCGCCGCTTATATATTTCCAGGCATAATCTATAGATACACCCTATCTTTCAACTCACCGAAGATCAACTCGTTATTCTCACCATGAACGGTCTCCAGTATACTACCAAGCATGACGTTACCATCGACGACGTCGTCTCCCTAACTCAGACCTTGGTGCAGATCGACTCCTCTACCCCGGGTCCGGTTCAAATACAGCCGGAGAGACGACCGTTGCGCAGTATATATGCGCATGGCTTCAACACCGCAACATCGAATGTCACTGGATTGAAGAAACCCCAGGGCGTCCATCAGTTATTGGTGTCGTCCGAGGATCAGGAGGCGGAAAGTCTCTCATGTTCAACGGACACACCGATACCGTCACTCTTCAAGGTTACGACGGGGACCCATTGAGCGGCCATATAGCCAACGGCAGGCTCTACGGACGCGGATCAGCCGACATGAAAAGCGGCATGGCCGCAGCAATGGTAGCGACGGCCAGTGCTGCCAAGTTGAATCTCCGAGGTGATGTGATCCTCGCGGCCGTGGCGGATGAAGAATGCGATAGTATCGGTACAGAACAAATGCTGGCGGCCGGTTGGCGGGCAGATGCTGCTATCGTTGCAGAGCCGACTGACTTCGCTATCATTAACGCCCACAAAGGATACGTTCTCCTAGAGGTTGACATCCACGGTGTTGCCGCCCATGGCTCTCGTCCAGACCTCGGTGTCGATGCCATCTGCAAGGCCGGATACTTCCTCGTCGAGCTGGATCGCTACGTTCAGAGTCTTCCGCAACGTTCTCCTACCGGAGTCAAAATAGACGCCCCAAACGTCCATGTAGGTATTATCAGAGGCGGCGCCGAAATCAACTCCTACCCTGCCAAATGCACAATCTCTATCGAGCGGCGCACCATCGCAGGCGAGACCACGGAATCTGTGGAGAATGAGCTGCGACCCATTCTAGAAAAGCTCGAATCAACGGTTCCTGATTTCAAGTTTGAGCTTCGTACAACCTCTTACCGCCCTCCTTACTCGATTGCATCTGATCATCCCTTTGTCAATCTTGTCGTTGAACACGCCGTGAAGACAACGGGCATGGCACCGCCAATTAAGAGCGAGACTTATTGGACCGACATGGCGTTGCTTTCCGAAGCAGGAATTCCGGGCGTGATATGGGGGCCGAAGGGGTGTGGATTGCATTCGAAGAAGGAATCGGTTGAGGTTGAATCTATTCGCCAGCTTGCAGACTCGTTTATAGCTATCGCGGCGAGCTATTGTCAGAGTTGAGGATCTTATAGCAGTTGCATGTCTATTTTAGTTTCCCCGCGTATACTGCTACCCACGTACCTAATAGTCATGGTTCTTGAAGCAGCGAGGCACTCTTAATGTACTAACACGTCAGGAATCCTACCAGTAATCCTAGGAGCGAATTTGGAGCCAACCATACTGCCTAGATAGATGAAAATGGAGCTTGCTTCAAAAAACTCCATATTTAAACTGCTTTCCTTTGTGTCTCTTCTCGAGTAGATACATATCCGGAGCACCAATGAATCTAGACAAGCTGAGTCGGGTCCCCAGGGGGAGCCGAAGGCTGATATTCGGAAAAGTCATACTCAACATCGTAGTCCTCAGCGTCGATATCGCCGTCAGAGAGTTCCACATCCCGAACGTTCTCACCCTCATCCTCTTCCTCCACTGTGAATCCATAGTCCTCCTTCTTCACCTTCTTCCAGGCAGCGATGGTTTGTTTCCGGGTAATATGGAACGGCAACTTGGAGAGCGAGACGCACCCGTCCTGCGTAACCTCAACAGTTTGGCCAATGGAGCTGGCCGTATCGGTGGCCTTGTCCATAAGGATTATATGAATGAAAAACACCATTCCTGGCTGTGCAATTACCTTCTGGCCTCGGACAAACATGGGGAAGTCCATCCAGGTAGGCGCAAAAGTAGCGCCTAAACTGTAGCCACAGGCATTAAATCGTTGGTCTTTGAATCCGTTTTCATCTGCCACTCTCGCGTACGCTTCGAATACATCCTCAATCGCGCGGCCGGGCTTCAATGCGGCCATCGCAGCTTCCATCTGCAGGATATTGACTTCAAACATTCGTCGGGCTAGTGCAGTAACACCACCGATATGGATGGTTCGCATAAGGCAGGCATGGTAGTGCTTGTAGACGCCGGCATGTTCCAAGGTGAGTTGGCGTTCGATAGTTGATTTCCCGGCCGAGTAGCGAGTCAGGACTGCCTTGTTCCCCGAGACGAGAATATTTTCATTTGCGGGATCATCGCCACCACCTTCGTAAACTGCCCCGACGATTTCCCGCCATAGGTCCCCCTCATATGCTCCAGGCTTGGCCAGCTTCAACGTTCTGATAAGGGCAAAATCAGCCAGATAGGCTGCCTTGCGAATCTTGCGTAGTTCAGCTGGGGACTTGACAATCCGCAGTTCGCGAGTGAACAAGTTGCTATGGTTGACCAAGGTGCACAAACCAGCCACAGACTCCTCTAGCAATTTTCCAACCTCGAGAGTCAAAGTTGCAGAGTTGGGCTCATAGCCAATGCGTTTAGATGGCGAGTCGATGCCGAATCCTTTCAGAACAAGTGGCACCAAAGAAACTGGGTTGCTGTCGGCATCATCCGATCGTATCATGATATCGTTGTATGTCAAGACAGAGGTGTAGAGAGCCTGTCGAAGATCGGGCATACGCGTTATCAACTTTTTCGAGCCATCCTTGTGGAAGTACATGGCTTGGAAGAAGACATATCCGAAGGTGTCATATCCAGTGAGGTAGTAAAGGGTTTCTTGTTTGGTAATCAGGAAGCCATCGAGCTCCTCTTGCTTCATGAGCTCGAGGGCACGTTGCTGTCGTTCCTCAAACTCTTTTTCGGAGAAATGCAGTGCCTTTTTGAACGGCTGGGGCTTCTTCAAGATGGCCATTTTGAGTTCACTTGCCAGGTAAATGTCAAGAGGATGGGCTGATGGGTTTATTGCAGAAGGAGGAGGCAATTATTCGACCTTTATCACTCTCTTTATTTTCAAATTCAGACTGGAGGTGGCTCTTATGTATTTTGTTCGTACTACTACATGTACTACTAGAGTATATCGTTGTCTCTTACTCAAGTTGCTAGACAAGTCTATCTCAGAACAAATCCGGAGACTTGCTTCGTCTTGGGGAACCAGAGAATGCGGCAAGAACCAACGAGCAATACACTAACCGCATCAGGAATGGATTACTCCGGAGACTAGACTGGGGGAAGAGGCGCCACGCTGCAAGGGCCATTTGGTGTGGTACGCCCATACGCCCTTATGTGGGTCACATCATGAGGCATAAAACGTTGTCTTTAGAAACCATCTAGCTAGTAGCTATATCGGGTGATTAATGTACCTAGCTCACGTTATGTCGTGGATTATCCCCGCAACTCGTGGAGTTCTTGCGGGGTATCTTTGGATTAAGGTTCCACGGAAACTTGGAAGGTTAAGTGGTTCCACGGTTACATGTGGGATCATCGAGATAAGCCGAACATAGCAAGAACGAGCGTTCCGAATAAGGCTTGGCCTTATCTTCGGACTCAGTAGCCTCAGATAATGCACGGCCAACGTTCGTCGCTTGAATGTGTTCAGCGTTTATACAAAAGTACACCCTCCAGCTTGGCTTTCAACCTGTTCCAACGCATCTGCCAGTACTTACCACTTTACATACTCACTTAACCTCTCTAAGTCCTGCCTTCATGTCCATCATGGCAATAGAAGACGATGAGAAGAAGGGCCAGCATGGAACCGACATTGCCAGTACTGCGAGCGCTGATATCGCTGCCATTGACATGTCTGAGCCTGGTACCATGAAGCGTGCATTGAAGCCGCGCCATTCACAGATGATAGCCCTCGGAGGCTGCGTTGGTGCGTCCACCGCGAAGCAGAATACCAGTCGATTTCTAATACACATTCCTCTAGGAACGGGCCTTTTCGTTGGCACCGGGGCGACGTTGGCTTTGGGCGGACCAGCCTTCCTGCTCACTGCTTTCATTGTTCTAATCTTTTTGGTTTATATCATTGTGACGGCAATTGTCGAGATGGTGGTCTATCTTCCAGTCGGTGGTGCTTCACTGTCGTACTACGGCACTCGGTACGTCTCTAAAAGTCTGGGCTTTGCGATGGGATGGCTCTATGTCTATTCTTTGGGCATCCTGGTTCCGTATGAAATCACGGCAGGTGCCTTGGTCATCGACTACTGGGATAGGTAAGAGATCCGACACTTCGTTTTATCATCCAGAAATAACAGTCCTCCGCAGCCCGGTCAATGTAGCAGTCTGGATCACCATCTTTATGGTCCTCATAGTCGGCCTGAATTTGCTACCTGTGGAATACTACGGCGAGTCAGAGTTCTGGTTTTCGACCATCAAGGTCTTCACAATTATTGGGCTGTTGATCCTCTCAATTGTGCTGTTCTGGGGAGGAGGGCCTAAGCAGTCCGGCATCCTGGGCTTCCACTACTGGAAGGATCCTGGCGCGGTAAACACTTGGCTGGTCGATGGAGCAGCTGGCAGGCTCGTGGCATTCGTTCGGACACTCGTCCTGAGCGCGTTCCCTTTTACATTCAGCCCCGAGCTACTTATTGCCACAAGCGGAGAGATGCAGAATCCTCGAAAGGACCTCGGAAAAGCCGCCAACCGCTTCATTCTTCGTCTAATTGTGTTTTACCTTGGCACTGTCCTGGCAATTGGCGTCATCTGTCCTTCCAATGACAAAGACCTCGTCAGCAGTGGCAGCAATGCAAAGGCCTCCGCTTTTGTTGTTGGGATCAAGCATGCCGGGATCCACGGCCTTGGAAGTGTTGTTAACGCCGCAATCCTCACCACTGCCTGGTCCGCTGGAAATGCGTATCTATATATGAGCTCACGAGCTCTTCACGCTTTGGCAATTTCTGGCCAGGCACCCAAGATCTTCCTTCGCTGTACCAATAGAGGAGTGCCCTACGCTGCAGTTCTAGCATGCAGCTCCTTCGGTGTCCTGGCCTACCTCAACTGCGCTAGCAGCAGCTCTACCGTTTTTACCTGGTTTGTCAATATCACCAACACCTCTGCTTTTATCTCTTGGGTGTGTTGTTGCATCGTGTACCTACGCTTTCGATCCGCCTACAATACCCAGGGCAAACCCGAGCTTCCCTACCGCAGCTGGACCCAGCCGTATGGTGCATGGTTTGCTTTATTCTTCTTCATTCTTCTAACCCTTATAAATGGCTTTAATGTCTTCTTCCCGGGACAGCTTTCGGCATCGAGCTTTTTCACGGCTTACATCGGCATTCCTGCATTTATGGTTACCTACGCCGGCCATAAGCTGTTGAAGGGGCGATCTGATCCGTTGTGGATCACTTCTGATGAAATCAATATTTGGGAAGGCTTGGAAAATATACATTAGCGACATATTGAGAGACCTTGGTCGGGTCAAAGAGTGGAAGATGTAATCATAGTCCCATCATTGACATAGGGGGTTTATCTATTGGAAATGTAATACCTACATACATAGTAGCAGGCATCTTTAAACACATGTTGTAGATAGTCGCAGATATACAACCTTGGAATGTCATTCAGAGACCCTCTTCCATTAGGTAGATACGTATGTAATTAGTTCTACTACTAGTATAGATTGAAAGGGTACACAAGATCGGCTCCACTCTCTGACCCCACCGTTCCAAGATTGAAGGAGGTTTGAATGTGGAATTGGCTCCGTAGTTCAGTCACTAGTACTCCGTAGTTAGGAAAAATGCCGAACTATAACCTTAAAATAGGGGGTGAATCCCGAGATTTGGCCTTTGTCTCCAGACCTTCTACGTGAGTATTGTACAACTTATAGATATACTTCGATTTTATATCCAAAGCCCAAAGCGTCTGGCATGAAAAATTCTCTACGCTTCCATAGTCAAGTCTCCCTTTACACCGTAATTGTGTTTTTCCTTTTCTTTTGGTCAAAACTCTTCACCCGCCCCGGTTTCACCATCGTCTTATATGTCTCCTGTTGTCCAGTAAACAGGGTGTCCTAAGGGAAACTGATTGGGTCTGAATGCAGTCCAGTTATGTCTGCGAATGGCGAAGCACGTCCATGCGAGCTACTGGCTGGCCGCCTTCGGGTACCTGAGATGCTTCTGCTATGACCTCTGCAGATACAGACTGGTTCTCCACTATCCATCAGGAGCTGGTAGTCGGACTCTTTGGGCCAACCTTTTTCTTTTCTTTTCTTTTCTTTTTTAACAGAGGTAGCCCTCCATGACCCAGTGCATATTCCCTTTCGTGCTTGTCCCTATTGTCGGTTTGTGTCTCATTGTCCAGCGAGGCCCAGCCAGCACCCTGAGCTGTGCGACTAATAATGAACTAGGAGTACGCTTTCCACATACTTGACAGTTATAAAAGCATAGTAGAATAGATTTAGCCTGTATTTCTGGGAAGGCAATCGTCGTTTAATCCACCCATGGTCCATGAACGGCCACTTTTCTAGAGCACAAGAGCGAAAGATGGGATATGGGGGAATGGTGTCCGACTTCGAGCTACACAACGAGATTAAATACCATTACTTTATCTCTGATGCCTGTCAACATACGCAATCGTGCACCCTTCGTTTTAAATATTGGGTTTCAATCGAAGTTGGCCTGGTCATGACGGCGACCTTGGGAAGTCGCTGACCATGAAAGAGGCTGTATGGCTTTCGAATAGCCGCAGCCAGACTTCCTTCTAGAATCTTGGAGAGCTGCTTGTATCAAACATTTACAACGGGTCTCTACTACAGCAGCCAAAGATATCTTGTTATGTCACAATTTGGCTTACTGGCCACTTCGACTCGCACAGACCAGGAGAAGATATATACCCATCAATATAGGGACCCTAAAAGTGCCCGATATGACCAGGAACTGTGTCACAGCGTTTCAAGGTCCATTTTTGAAGAACATCTGCTCATCTATCTGGCATCCCTCCAATTTTGAAAGCTGCCTTTTGTTTCACATGTTCATCTGCCGGCCCATAGAGGAGACCCCACTAAAAAGCCGCTCATCGTCTTCTGACGGTTTCCTCGCTGTTCGATTGTGTGCCGTGCCCGCAAGATCGCCCTCGGTCCACCAACAAGTGCCCCGCCCTTGTCCCATCCTTCTCAATCCTTCTGGATTGTGTGAAGCGCCCGAAGGCCCGTTCTCGGGTCTTTTCAATTTCAACCCTCAGAATATCCCATCTTGAAGTACTGTACTCTGTATGTATGTACGACTGCAATTTTAAAAGGGAGTAATATCCCGAAATTGCTTCTAATGACTCCATGTAACATCTGTATGTGTACTGAATCAACTCACAATGTCCTAGTTATTATTAGTTTAAGTCAAATATTCCAGCTATTCTATGGAAAATTACTCAATCAAAACCAAGAAAGGATAGTCAAATTAAGCATGGGAGAGGCTTAGCATCGCATCTATGGTTTGGGTGATCGGAAACCCAGTACCATGGGACCAGCGGACACAGGGATGTTATTTAGGGCACTTTATATTCCAGGGTTGTACCTTAGGACTACACCATACAGAGGCGGTTAGTATCACATGGTACAACATGGTACAATGGACTCCATACAAGGAAATGACTGGAAGTCGAACCTGGCACTAATCTCACTAACACCCACTACCTCCCCCTCCGACGTCACAGGTAGATGCCGTTTCCACTGTAACCCACTCGCTATAGTCAACGTCGTGGATTAACCGGCTTGGCAGGGGAGATGCGAATCCCGAATAATAATTTTGGGGTTTTTTTGACTTTTTCTTTTGTTCCATCTAATAATATTCTTCGGGTTCTTTTCTGAGTTTCTGTTCCGTTTTAGTTCCCCTTTGCCCATTTAGTCCGGCCCCCTCCTTTCTCCCGTCCTTTGCCTTCCCCTCCCCCTTTCATTCTCCTGAACCTGCGGGGAGACCTTTTTTTTTCCTTTCACATTCAAAATGGCTGACGCCAAAAAACCCGCCGTCCTGATTGTCGGTGGCCTCGGTATGTCTTTCTTTGTCTGAATAGGATCCCTTTCCGACTGACATTCCCCGTCTTCAGGCTTCATCGGTCGACATCTCGCGCTATACATCCACGAGAACAACCTAGCCTCGGAAGTCCGTTTGGTAGACAAAGTCCTGCCACAATTGGCCTGGTTGGCCCCAGAGTTCGAAGAGGCATGCTCCAAGGACAAGTTCGTCCAGGCAGACGCCAGCCGTGAACGTGAGTGGCCCGGCCAATTCCCTCCCAAAACAAATTCTTACCTTCCCCGGCTCCCCCACAGAACATTTCCCGCGCATCTTCGACCGAGCCAATGGCGAACAATTCGACTATGTGATCAACTGCGGCGGCGAATCACGTCACTCCCAACCAGACGATGTCTACGAAGTGCGCAGCTACGCCCTCTCCGTCGCGCTCGGCAAGGAAATTGCCCGACGCGGCATCCCCGCCTTCATCGAGACCTCGACCGCGCACGTCTACAAGGGCGGCTCAACGCCACGCAAAGAGACCGACAAGCTCGCCCCGTGGCACAAGCTAGCCGCGTGGAAACTCAAGGCCGCGGAGGAACTGCTTAAGATCCCAAACTTGCAGTACTGCGCGCTACGTTTACCCCACGTCTACGGCGCCTACGATCCGGGTTACTTCGCCACGGGCATTTGTCTGTCCGCCGTCCACGTCGATCTCAAGCAGGACTTGGAATTCCTGCACACAAAGGACTTGAAAATTAACACCCTGCATGTCAAGGACGCTGCCAGCGCGCTGTTCGAGGCTGCCAAGTGGCGCGCCGCGAAGGGCTTCATTGACCCCAAGGAAGGGGTTGTTACCTTCAATGTTGTCGATCACAACGATACGAAACAGGAACATGTCGCCAACGCCTTGACAGAAGTGTTCGGTCTCAAGGTCTCGTTCATTGGGTCGCTTGCTTCGCAGCTCGCCAAGCTGAACCTCGACGATGTCCTTGATGATATGAATGAGGTCGGTCTGCAGACTTGGGCTGAGCTCGTCGAGAGGGCCAATATCACCCGGCCTGGACCGATCAGTCCGTTCCTGGAGCGCGACATTGTCCGGGACCAGGATATGTCCATTGACGGGTCGAAGTTCGAGAATGAGACTGGCTGGAAGCCATCGTACCCGAACTTCGGGGCTGACAGTATCCGCGAAATCGTGGACAGCTACAAGCGCATGGGCTGGTGGCCATGAGAGAGGATTTCACTGGTTTTCGATTCTTTCCTCTTTTCCTTTCGTCTTTTTTTTTCTCTTCAAGATATCCCGTCCCGTCGGTTATTTTACCCTTGCTATCCTCCATGATTCATTAACGGTCTCCCCTACCCGATGAGGAAAATCGATCATCTCATCGCATTGTGTCTGAAAAATGATGCATTGAATCCCCTACGACACGACCCTCTCATGATATGCATCTCCATACGCTCCCCTTCCACTTTTCCTCTCTGACTACCTCTGAAGCTATTTATCCAGACAGACCTGTCTAGCATCGCTAGGTGTAAATCGACCTTGTACTGTAATTGATAATTGCTGTTATATGGGGGGGTTTTCTCTTATTGTTTCCTGCATATATGTTTCTATTCTGGTTTCTTCCCTCGTTCTTACCTTTTGCATGGCCCTGCATTGGCAGCATATTGAGCCCTTCCCCCATTTCTTTGATATTATATTTCCATCTCAATTCAACGTTCTCTTACATACTTTTGGTCTGTATCTATTAGACATAACTGATCATACAACCCACAATGTACTTTTGTGCTAGAAATACAGGGCTAGTCCTATTGTCATGCATCATGCATAGATCTTGCAGATATGTTGTGCAGGTTCCGCAGAGGACATATCCACAACCCAGGTCTTATAGCGAGGTCTAACTACATTTGTATACATAGGCCGACATGCCACTACGGGAGGCAGCATTTGAATGACTTATGCCAAATTTGAAAAGGAACGATTGAATCTATTATTCGAGACAGCTAACCCGATGACCGAAATGACAAAGAGCAGCGGAACAGGAACTGTGCAAGGTTCCGACTGCCATGCGTGTGTGCATTTAAGCAAGCCATTCAGCCAACCGAATCAAGAAGTCTTTTGTGATGCTTTTTTTTTGGTTTTTCTTTTTTTCCCTCATGTATACTGGCGTATACCGATCTTATCGTACCCACGGCCGCCACTAATGCACGCTCGCGATTGGAGCCAAGCCCTTCTGTAATGAGAACAATGAAGATGCCAATGTCAGTCGCAGTTCTTTCTCAAGCACGCGAATGCAACAAGGGATCTGAATAGATCAATGGCTAGATTTGAAAGAATCGTTTGAAAGCACAAGAAAACACCTCGTCCTGCCAAGGCAGACTGAGTTGAACCGAGAATATTGTACGAAGAAAGTAATGTGCGCAAAAAAACCGAGATCGCAACCGAGTAAGCAAGGCGACGGGTGGTAGATTAAAATTCCCAATCCTCATCAACAGACTTGATGGCCCATTCGAACTTCTCACGCAGCGCCTTAGAGAAGAACTTTTCGATGGGGACATCATATTTCTTGCTGAAGACGACAGTGAGGCGAGGATCAATGTAGTTCTAAGGAGAATGATTAGCTGGTGATCTTGTATGAATCAGACCAAGAGAAACTCACAATCTTCGAGGTACCTAGGGCTACCTCTTTGTTATCTTCCTTGTCCTGAGCCTGGACGGACATCGTTTCAACCCGCTGGTCGATCTTGTTGATGGAATTCTCAAGCTTTTCCACCGTTGCGCCTCGAGCCTCGGCCTCGACCTTGCCGGTTTTGTTCTCCTTCTTGAACTTCTTCTCTAACTCCTTCACAGCCTGTAGACGCACCTCGAGCTCGGACGCCTTCATTTCCTTCTCGCCATCAGCAACGCGCTTTTCGTTGTCCTTCTCGAACTTCTTGTTGATCTTGTTTCTCTGCTCTTCAATCAAAAAGGCTTGGTGTTCTTCGATCCATTCTTTGTCGAGATCCTCATCGATTTCGAAGAACGCCGCACCCTTTCTCTTCTTCAGAGTTGGGTCCAAGTCAAGCATTTGCTGCTTTAGTCGCCACTTCTGGTACCGAAGACCCTTGATCTGCGTAGTCAAACATATGTTAGCTCTGCGCCTCTCACCATGAAGGCGGAATAGAGAAAACTCACCCGTTCACTCATCTTTTCCATTGCATTGGCATGGCCAGCAGTGACAGTGCGCTTGTGGTTACACAAAATGGCAACCTTACGGTTGGCATCATTGTATGCTTTCACCTTTTCGGCGATGGTACCGCCAGAAGCATTCATCTCGTTGAGAACACAACCCATGGTATAAGATGCGTTGTACGTACGGAAAACCTTGGCGGTCAGACCTGGCATGTAGTTGGCAAGATGCTTATTGAGGGCAGACGTCTTTTATTTGTCAGTAACATCCAAGACTGCACAAAAAACGGAGAACATACCGTAAGGCGGTCGAAAATTTCATCACCATTCTTCTTGGGTGCCTTTTTGAAGATCTTCAGGTTCTTGAAAACTTGCAGATCGACCTGAACTTCATCGTAGAAACGAATACTATCCTTACCCAAGAAATCGAAGACAACAGTGTTTGGAGGCTTCAGGGTAACATTCTCATACTTCAGAGAACAGCACCCGACGGTTTCGGCCTCGTCTTCACCTTTCTCGTTTCCGGCACGCAGGGCAAACTGATCAATAAGATAGACTGCCGTGGCCTTCTGCCGTTCCACCATCATATCATGTTTGAGGTTCTTCTGATAATCCTTACGGATTTTCTCGATGTGCTTCTTGAGTTCACGGGCTTTCTCGAATTTCTTGAAATCGCTTTGTCCCTTGACATCGGAATTGGCAGCTAACATGACGTACTTGTAGTTGCCATTGATATTTTCCTGCCACATGGCAAGCCAGGTGCCTTCCTGATCATGCTTCACCTCCTTCCACTTGTGACCGGGAGGTGGCGGTGGGACGTTCGCATCTTTGCCGATATTGATAGTGATTTGCTCAGGTTGCACACGTGTCTTGACACGTCCGGTCTTCGGGTGCTCACCGCGGCCCCGGAACAGAGAAGGCGGTTCCACACGGAAGTTGCCCACCTTCTGCTTGCGACCATCCCAGATACAGTACTGGTAGGGAGCTTCTTGCTCATCCTTCAAAGCCTTAGCAGCCTTCTTCTCTGCTGGTGGCAAATTTCTCTTTTCCTCACGCTGGGCTTCGTAGAATTCGAAGATAGGCTTGAAGTCGCATTTGGCAAACTCCTTGATGTCTACCTTGTTGCCCTTGGAATCCTTCGCTCCGCCGCTCTTCTTGATGACATCTTTGAAGTCGCTGAAGAAGTTCTTCTGGAACACAGGGTTTTCCACGTTATGAGTAGAGTTGAGCATGGTGCCGAAGAAGCTAGCAACCTCTTCGGCTTCAGGTGCAAGAGTGACCGGAACACCGTCATATTTCATCTTGACATTCTGAGGCAGCAGTTCGTATTCCGGGGGGAACACCACGCCATTGTGTTCCAGAGTTGTCCACTTGATGGTTCCATCGCCCTTGCTGTGGTCTTCCCACCAGCGGTACTCTTCCTCCTCTTCTTCCTTTTCTTCGGCATCCTGGCTTTCTTCCTTCACCTTCGTTTTGCCCTTCTTGGGGGCGGCTTTGCTAGCGGCCGGCTCTTTCTTGACGCCGTTTATCTGCTTCTTGGCCGCCGCAGGCTTAGCCTCTTTCTTTGGTGCAGCAGGTTTGCGCGAAGGTTTAGCCTCCGCTGTTTGTTCAATTTTCTTCTTTTGCGCAGCAAGCTTCCGTTCAATGGGGACGTCGGAATCAGATTCAGCCCCGATGGATGTTTCGGCGGGCTTGGGAAGTTTGCGTCCGTTGCGTGCCAAGGGGACATCGTCATCGGTCTCGGGGTCTTCATGCTTCACGGATGTACGTCGGCGTTTGCTCTGTCGAATGGTCAGACGCTTCAACCGAAAGCAACAGTATAGTCGTACTGGGAATAACAGAGGTTATCCCGGGGGTAGGCGTACCAAAGGCTCATCTTCTTCACTGCTTTCTGCTTCTGCGTAGGACTTCTTTTCGCCCACACTGGTCCGAGACTTGCGCTTACCGGCACCCAGCGCATCTTCTCCATCTTCCATCTTCACATCCTTGTCTTCCACGGGACCGAACCGGATGGATATTCCAGGATCAACATGGCCGTTCGTGGCAGGGCTAGAATCCGCCATTTTGACGACTTCGGGAGACTTTGGGGAAACTAGAAGTGCGAAAAACACGATGTTAGAATGCCGCTCGAGTTATGTTGGGAGTGTGAAGAAAGTGACGTCAAATTGCGAGATACAGCATCTAGAGCTGATCTACAAGAAAAGTACAATTGTGTAGAGGGTAGAGATATGGAAGTGAGAAGATAAAGTGCAAGTAGAGCCAAGGTTCGCGACCAATGGTACAGGTGCATAATCACAGCCGAATCACCCGAGGAACGCACCTTTAACACGTCCATTGGCGCGCATGAGCGGTGCATCGTCCTCCGAGGAGCTCATGTTGGTAAGCCTTGGACTAGCAATAGGGAGACGAGGGTAAAATGAGAGGGCTCGGTGTTTTGGTACGGGGAGGCGTCCTCGTGCGCCGAGTCGGGCAAATCCAGCCGCCTGGTAGAAGGAAAGTAGGGAAATTCTGACCAATGAAGAGTAAGAATATGGTTATAAGATCTGCTGCATCAATGATACATGCAAAGGGGGGAGGTCGTGGGTAGGTCGGGAGGAATAGCGAGATAGGAGAGCAAAGATGAGAGGAAAGAGAGAAAAAGGTTGGGGGGACTTGAAATGGAGGAATGCAATGGGAAAAGAGGCCCCGAGGGACTACAAAATTGGTGCCTGAGGCGTTAAGTGATGTTATGTAAATATTAATGCCTGAGGCATCAGTGCGGTGGAAGTCGGAATGGCGCACCGTAGATGCTTTCCCTTTCTGGTTTAGCGGCAGCACGGAGACAGAACCTCCCTGGTTCTGAACTTCCTTTCCGACCAGCGAGGCATCCCCGTCTAACCTTCGTCACTCCCCTCCTCTCCGCAGTCACTATCTGCTCGAACTTTTTCTCTTTAAATCTCTCGCATAATGTTCTCCCGTGCCGTCCGCCCGGCCCTGCGGGCTGGTGGTGCCGCCGTCGCTCGGTAAGTCTTCATCCGATACCTCGTGCCAAAGTCCTTCCACCCGACGTACTCCGACGCAACCACCTCGACACCATTGAAACTGGAAGATATGCAAGATGTTAGAGGAGGCGAGAACGACAATTGCTGACTGCGAAATCAAGCCCTGCCCCCGCCAATGCCGCCACCTTCGCGACTCTGCGTGAGATTGAGGGTCGTCTCAAGTCCATCAAGAACATCGAGAAGATCACCAACACCATGAAGATTGTTGCGTCCACCCGTCTTACTCGTGCCCAGAAGGCCATGGACGAATCTCGCGTCTATGGTAAGACCTCCAACACCGTTTTCGAGCAGGCCGAGACCAAGCCTCTGGAGGACAAGAAGGTTCTTCTGGTTGTTGCCAGCTCCGACAAGGGTCTTTGCGGTGGTATCCACTCCGGTCTGAGCAAGGCCACCCGCCGTATTTTGGCCGAGACCCCCAACGCCGATGTTGCCATTCTCGGTGAGAAGGCCAAGGCTACACTGTCCCGTGTTGCTCCCGAGCACATCGTCTTGAGCTTCGCCAATGTCTGCAAGGACATCCCCACCTTCGCCGATGCCCAGGCCATTGCCGACCAGATCGCTCTCCTGCCCGAGGATTACGCCAGCGTTCGCATCATCTACAACTCTTTCGTCAACGCTCAGGCCTACGAGCCCGTCACTATCGAGGCCTACTCCGAGGAGGCTATCACCCAGTCCGGTGAGACTTTATTACCCTCAAGCAGTTCACTGAGTTTTAGCTAATGTCCAATTCAGCCAACATCTCCTCTTACGAGGTTGACGACGAGGTTCTGACCAGCCTACGCGAGTACGCTCTTGCCAACAACCTCTTCTGGGCTATGGCTGAGGGCCACGCCTGTGAGATCTCGGCTCGTCGCAACGCCATGGAGAACGCCTCCAAGAACGCTGGTGAGATGATCAACAAGTAAGTTTACCTCCAATGTTTTCAACGGTTCGTTTCTAACAGCCCTCCAGGTTCCAGATCTTGTACAACCGTCAGCGCCAGGCCACCATTACCGGCGAGCTGGTTGAGATTATCACCGGTGCCACTGCCAGTGAGGATATGTAGAAGCTTTCTTTTACGGGACCAAGTCGCCTTTAGTGTAGACTTGTTCATATTTAGATCGACCTTCAGCTTGTGTAAAATCAGAGTCAATCCATTTCCATTTCATATGTACAGATTTTGCCCTTGTGTATAGCCCTAGCCTAGGTCATTCAACAATGAAGTCGGATGGGTTCTGCTATTCAGTGAGATCCTAGTAATATCTGATTTACAGTCTATCCAATGGGTCAATGTACGGTGCCCTCGGGTGTACATATGTAGCCCTAACCCTGGAGACTACTAGTACCTATACGGTCGACTTCTTTGTTGGATGAGTTACAATGTAATTCGGAACTATGCCATTCTGGGAAGTAATCCTTTGTTCAATGGGATTCGACTCACAATAGGATTGTCAATTATCCTCAATTATCCTCAATTACCCTCGTCCTCATGCTTTTATATCCCAGTCTCTTCTTCTTCTTCTTCTTCTTCTTCTTCTTCTTCTTCTTCTTCTTCTTCCTCTCTCTTCCTTTCCTTCTCCGTAATCTCTTTCTTGCTCCTGTTCTTGAATCCCATGCTGAATATCCTTTCTGCGTGATCTTTGTTCTTTATTCCACTCTTGTTCACCTTCCTCCAGTGCTTGCACTCTTGTTTATCTTCTATTGCTATTCCTTTTTCCAGCGTCCTCTTCGCCAGTCTTATCATCTTTGCTGTTACCTCATTTATTTTCTCTTTTCTTAGGCCTCTACAGCGGCCCTTCTTTCTAACGTGATTCCCTACGTTTGTGCAGTTCCCAGGTGAGTAAGTATTGATATAGTCATGGTCATATATCTCGCATATCTCGCACACCTTCCTTACTAGCACATATGTTCTAATTACCCACGTTCCTTCATTTCTATTTCACATTACTCTCTCCGTCTCTCTTTCCATCTGCCCGTTCAAAGATCAGCAACTGCTATTTATCGTCCAGTCCACACACCCACATAACAAAACACTAACATCCACTATCAAAGACTTGTGTGACCGCAAACATGTCGACCGTCACTGTGGTCACTGACGCCTACGCCATCCTGGGAGTTGAGCGAGATGCCAAACTCCCTGACATCAACATTGCCTACAAGCGCCTTGCCTTGAAGCTCCACCCAGACAAGGCTGGAAATTCCCCTGCAACCGTTGAGCGATTCAGAAAGGTATGTCTACAACATCAAGATACACCATACCCGGTTGCTGAACATCACTGACAAGCCATTGCAAACAGATTCAAGATGCTGTTGAGGTCCTCCGTGACGAAGACCGTCGGCGCTCGCTTGACGAGGCTCTGAAAAAGAAGACCAAAAGACATTTAGATCCCGAGGATGACATACCGGCTCGGGCCTTCAAGAGCAACTACAATCGTTCATCAAAGCGAGAACGCCACAGGCATGATTTCCAATGGCCGAGCCCATTTGCCGAACCAGCATGGCATCAACGCCAGCACACCTTCAGCTACTACTACAGTTACGGAACAAGTGTGCACATGGACCCGGAGTCGGCCGAATCCAAGGCCAAACGAGCGGAATTTGAAGCAGAAAATGTCCAGTGGGAGAACGAATGGCTTGGTATTGACCCAGAAGTGCAGAAGGCACGGGCAGAGCTTCGCAAAGAAAACATGCGGGCTCGGATGAAGCGTGACCTAGCAGATATGGCGGAGGGCCAGGATGAAGACACCAAACATGCCGATTTCGACCATATTGTTGAAGGAGTTCTGGACGAACTCAACTTTGGCCACGACGAAGATTTCGTGCATGTCCTGCCTGAAGAGAACATCAAGACCTGCAACCCTGCTGATACATTTGACACATTTGCCTATGAATACGCCAATAAATGCCGTTCCGGTGACGATGATCCAATTCACTCTGATCGCGCTTCGAATCCTCAGTCTGCTACTAGCAGCGATTCGTCCTTTGACTTCTCAACAAGTAGCAACTCCACCAGCTACACTCATTCAGCCAATGGGCACTCGAATTTCAAGCCCACCGTTGAGGACTTTGAATCTACTACTGATAACTCCGAATCCACCACTGACGACTCCAACTCTGCCGCTGACAAACTGATCAATTCCTACATGGTGGGCCACGATTCGTTGCTCCCACTAGTCTCATTCCTCAAGCAAAAGCTCGCCGACCCCCATGGACGCTATACTATTGATGACCTCGGCGGTGAACTTAATGGCATCATGCTGGAGGCCTATTGCGGCTGGTTGGAAGATGTTCGTCTTTCGGTCCCAAATGCCTCGCCTGTTACAGTTCGGAATGACCCCAAGTTTTGCTCCCACCTTGGTTTATGGTACAAGGAGTTTGGTCGTCCCGTGTGCAATGTTTGCAACTTGTGGATGCCAACATTCATCCTTACCTGTCCTGGCTGTGGTCTGAACGCCTGTGTCAGATGTAAGTTCACGGGTTGCGGTACGCAGGAGCAATGATCGATCCATGTTGGTCACAAGTGTTTTCAGTTCTACCTCTGTTTCTCTTTTCTGTTGTTTGTTCAGTCTGGATTTCTCTTCGGTCTGGATTTTGCGCTGTTGTCGGGAAAGGGGGAAGGAGAGCTCGGGGTCGTGGGAGGGAGACCCTTTCGGCTCTTAATATTCGTGTTCAGCTTTCGGAAAGGAAAAAATAGAAAAAGAAAAAAAAAGGAAAGGAAAGACCGCCAGTATCATGGTGGATTCGGCGTCCATTCTATCGATTTTAATGAATCTCGGTCAAGATACCACTTCGTTCTCATGCACAGATATAGTCACTTAACTCACCTCGGCTTCTAACTCTACCCTACGTGCTCCCTTGCAAGATGGATCTCCCGTCTTCGTGCCTGATCTGACCAGGGTAAAAGAATAGAAATTGCTTCTCGGTCGCTTGGTTCCGTTGTGCTGCTGTTTGAAACACTATACCTTCACCTTTGCAACAGAAATCACTATCCGCTTGGCTGGTATTGACATTCTCCTCCTACCTCACTCCTAACACTTTCAGTTCCAAGTCTCTGATTGTCACCTACGATGTCGATGTATTGATGTCGATGTATTCGAGCTCAACCCTCGCAAGAAGTGCAATTGAGCAGTTCTGTCAGGCCTTGCTAAGAGTCGAGAACAAGATAACAAACATACCGTCGACGCCGCAGAGCCAATTGCTCAACAGTTTCCTGTCCCTCCTTGGCGGCTTTCGAACGACAATTCCGTTGGAATCTCCACCTCCGCTGGCATTCCACGGGGTGTACGGAAGAGCTCAGCTTCGGGGCCAGTTTACTGGAATCTATCGTGAACCAGGTCTGGCAGTCTCTCATGTATAAGGACTTCCCTAATCATATGCATTGGCCATGCTGGAGACAGATATATCTTGTCCGACAACATGGGTGCGGATCGTCAGGAGATTGCGCGCACGAGTACGAGTATGTGGACTTCCCTGGAGTGTCCAACCAGGACACTATCCATGGATATGCTGAAGCTAAACAATAAATACTAAGCCCCCACAACAAACTACGAGTGTCTTGGCTGCAAGCAGGGTCGTTACATGATTTATTGAAGCTGCCTTGGTCCGGTCATTAGCGGCCATAAGATGGACCACACTGGTAATGCCTAAAAGGAGACGACATGGTAGCAATGGCTATGGACTCGGGTTCTCGGCGTGGCTTTGTTGGTTAGGCTGAGCCGCTTCATCCAACTTACCTTTGGGAGATATGTGAAGATACAGAATCAGGCAAATTCCATGCCTGGATCTATGCATTAATGATGCCGAATGAGTGTATCTCCTTGGCTGGACCTACTGCTCTACACTCATTGGGTACTGCGCCCAGCCCTCGTGCAATAACCGAGGGAAGGTAATTGTGTCGTAAATAATCGCTTCTTCTACCTATGGATTGGCCTAGGAGTGTAAAATATGGCCAAGTGCGCTTTCTACTCGACGGGCGCCATAGGGAGAGAAGGGTATAATAAACAGAATGAGAGATTGATATACACCTCAAGAAGGCGAAGGTGACGAAAGACATCTAAAAGGAAAATTGGCAATTCATTTGGCTAAGGATGATATGACCTTGGAAAGAATCGACTTTTAGAGTCATCAGGTCGTTAGCGAGAGAGACCGCATAAGCGGCCAAATCTTCTTGTTCATCTTCAATTCATCTATCAAACCGGTAAACCACTAGCTCTCGATTGCAGTTCTCGCCCATCAGATACTTCTCACTACCAGCGATCTTCCCCCTACCGACAAAATCCCAATTGTCACAAGTAATGGTCGAGCGAGGTGTTTGGATACTCAAATAGGTAGTCTGATTCTGTACCCACGTCCAAGTATCAAAGTGAAGACAAAAGCCAAGATTCGGCTCGAGCACAGTCACTTGAGAAATGATGCCAAACCAAGGGTCCTTCATGATACACCCATTAAGTTCCATACTCTCAGCCTGCATGCTGCAGTTCCCACGGTAAGGCGGTAAAACTCCCTCGAACTCCCGGCGCCAATGAGGCCCATTTCCAACTAGAGGAATGCTTGTAGTAATAGGCTCGGGCAGCCCAAATATTTCGGGTGGTTCGTCTTCCGGCTGCATGGAAACATTTTCTGTAATTTCGACCGCCTGGGCATCATCCGTAATCTCCAATCGTTGAATGCTTGGACAGCCTCGCTGTCGAATGTCGAAGAACTCCAGGTCTCGGAATCCGAATCGTGCCACGATTGATGGGGAGTCATCAGGTGAGTCATCTCTCAGTCGTCCTGTAGGATCCAGTGAAGGTCGATATGATGATGCTTTCGATATGTCCCAGACAAACAAGGACTCAATGGGCGCATCCTCGTCGGCAGTGTACAAGCTTCGATTTGGCTGCCATATATAAATCACATAGTGAGTGTTGCTATGCGAGGAGAAGAACCGATCTCGTTCGCTCAGCGGATGTCCCAGAAACATAATCTTCCATTCATTGCGCGGGACAATACTCCATCCCTGATTCTCACCCCTTGTCACATCAAAGGAGGAAGCAAAGTGACGATGCACGCCATCGCTATCATTCAACCAGTGGAAGGCCTTCGGTTCAGCCCACTCGACGACGAGCAAGCTCTTCTGCAGCCGTACTCGACGAACGACCTTGCCACGAATAATAAAGGGCACCATAAACTGCCGGTCCGTTTCCAAATCCATGAGCACGAGACACTGATGATCTGCGCTCGGGTAGACCAGCAGGCCGTTCTCGAAAGTCCATAAAGCCTCAGAGAACTGACGGTCAACGAAGCGCCTCATATGACTGGCGTGTGACTCCCATGGCTGCACCTGATACCATTCACGGTCTCCACTGCTACCAAAGTCATCGCAGAGACGGTACTTCTGGATAGAGCGGGGCTTGCCTCGTGCTAGGTAATTGTATCGTGAAGCGACCTGGTCGAAAAGACGACGACCTTGGTCTTGTTCTTCAACTGATGTCTCTGTGCCCAGGCTTTTGACTTCTTCTGTCCATGGGAAAAGTTTCTTCAGGAGTGCAAGTAGGACGGCCGGGTTGCTAAAGGCTTCGTTCCAGGCACGCGAGACGCGGCGACATCGGACTAGCTCGTTTGGTTCTAGGTAGCCTAGAATCATCCAAAATAGTTCGCGAGGTAGGAATGCCATGCCATGGCTCTCTTTCGGTCTAGTCATTGCTAGGTCGTGCTTATCAAAGAGAAAGGGACGTCGGATCTTTAGAGACGTGCTCTGTACAATGAAAAACTTGAAGAAACCCTGAGGGTGTCATTTGACGATAATTCCCCTAATATCTAAGGTCGTAGCGCAGCCCTTAGCATATTGTAGGTAAAGGATGCATCAATGGGGAGTGTGTCGATGGTTTACCAATGAGAGGAATCGGTGGTTGCACCTTTACCCGTGCAGATGATCGTTGCTTCCAAGGTTGACCGATCGTCTTTTTTACCCCAACACTCACCAAACGCCCGTTCTCACCACTCATAAACTTGTCACTTAAGTGGCATGGGTCGTGATGCGATGGCCGCCATGGAGCTCTGAGTCGACCAATGACGAACAAAAACAAACACCCAGCTCCTGGCTCTCCTCCGCGGCGAACAAGCCGAGTTCCGTCCTCGACTGGACAGCGTTCACAGAACTCAGAACCGTTGTCCCAACTGTCGTCCTAACAAGCGGCATTCTTATCGCAGTGCGCTTCCACCGCCGCTACCTACGGCGCATCCCCGACGCGCCTAGCATCTCGTCCTCGTACCTTCGACGGCGGAGCATCTTCGGCCAAGTCACCAGCGTCGGCGATGGAGACAATTTCAGGATATTCCATACACCGGGTGGCCGCATGGCCGGATGGGGCTGGCTACCGTGGAAAAAGGTTCCTACCGTGAAGAAGGATCTGAAGGATAAAACTGTTCGTCGCCCACCACCTACCTTACCTCTTCTCCCACCCTCGGCGCCTCCAGCCCAGAACGGGCAGCATTATGCCTCGACTATCATACACCACAATCCCATTCTTTATATCTATATCCAGCTTACATATTTACTCGACTCCAGATCCACATCCGTCTCGCTGGCGTCGACGCCCCAGAACTCGCCCACTTCGGCCGCCCCGAACAACCCTTCGCGCGCGACGCACACACATGGCTGACATCCTATCTGTCCAATCGACGAGTCCGTGCCCTCGTTCACCGGCAGGACCAATACTCGCGCGTGGTAGCGAGTGTCTTCGTCCGGCACGCATTTGACTTCCCGCCATTCCGTCGGCGTGATGTTTCTTACGAAATGCTGAAGCGTGGCTTAGCGACTGTTTATGAAGCGAAGATTGGCTCGGAATTTGGCGGTGATAAGATGGAAAAGAAATACCGCAAGGCCGAGTGGTGGGCTAAGAAGCGAGCCAAGGGACTTTGGAAGGATTATCGTCGTGTCGGGTCTGGTTGGGAGAGTCCGAGGGAGTACAAGAATCGGATGGGTATGGGAGATCCCCTTCCGATCGAGAAAGGGAACGGGAATGGGAAAGGGAAGGCTGGGCAGAAATAGATGAATGAGTCGCGGTAAGCTGGGCTTGCGATTATGTCTACGAGCGTTTATATGTTGTTTTTCTTATGTTCTGGCATTTACATTTGCATGCGACGAGACGGCACGACTACGGTTTCACTATACAGCGTTGTACATCTATGGCTGGTATGCGCCTATCATGACCAAACCGCACTTTGAATGCTGAATATGATACACCAAGTTGTGTTAAACTATACATGGGCTGGGGTGGTGTTGCCTCCAAATCAGGCCGCAATTGCTAAATGGGCATTAAGACTCGAGTAATCTCCCGATGGGATTGGGAGAATCCAAGAAGAGAAGCCAGTATACAGGCTATTAATCGCTCAGCAGAACCGCCGCTCAACCTCGGCAAACAGCTTTGGGCTGATTTCGTCGGAGCTGTTACCCTCCGCACGGAATAGACACCGTTGACGGTCATAGTGCTCCAGAAGGGATTTGCTCGTCTCCTCGAACTTCCGTAGACGCTGCTTCCATGTCTCAAGAGAATCATCCTCTCGCTGCGTCAACGGCTCGCCCGTGACATCGTCTCTGCCCGGCACCTTGGGCGGGTGGAAATCTGTGTTATACACCCGCCCTGAGGGCTCGTGGACCCAGCGCGATGCAATGCGGGCAAGAATCACTGACGGTGGAGTGATGAGGTGCACGACAAAGTTGACCGGTACTAGGCTGTCCAGGGTTGTTGCCTGAGCTGCAGTGCGGGGAAACCCGTCGAGGATAAAGGAGGCAGATGAATCGATTAAGTGGGAGGAGGAAGTATCGGCTAGAGAAGAAGATGACGAGGATGTTGCGGGTTGTACTGAGGATGTGCGTGGTGGGAGGAGCCAGCCCTTGGATTTCATATCATCGGAGATCAAGTTCAGGATCATTGAGTCGGGAACAAGGTTGCCGGACTGGATTGCGGCTTCGGCTTCCAGGCCTGTTATTAAGGTTAGAGATATAGCCTCTGTATGCAATTGATTATTGCATCTATGCTGGATCTGCTTACCGGGGGGTGTGCGTCGGCGCACATTCTCTCTCAACAGATCACCCGAGCTGATTGAAGCCAGCTGGGGAAATCGGGCTAGCAGTCGCTCGGACTGTGTTCCTTTCCCTACTCCCGGCGCGCCAATCAAGATGATCCGCGCAGCCTTCCGGAGCTGTTTTGTTGTGTGCGACATTACGTGCGATAGCTGTGTTGAGAGCTCGAGGGTTTAAGGTTGCTGGTCCTGGCGGACTCGACGGTTCAAATGTTGGGGATACGGGAGGAACCACGGGAATAATAATGAACAATATCACGACAGCATAATGGATTGAAGGGAAGAGTTGGAGCTTGGGGTTAAAGGACAAGCAGCCGCATATCTCCAGGGCGAAGTGTGTTGAGAATGTTGATTCTGTGGGGAAGGTTGATCCTTTCGGCGGTCGGTGAAGACTCCGAGGGAAACTGGATACCCCTTAAGGTACGGAGTATGTTGGAGTGTACAGCAGAGCACTCAAGTCTAGGTGATTATAAAATGATCATATTATAACATAACATGGTCACAAGGAGAGAAGATCAAGGACTTAAATATCTACTTCTATGACTCGGTGTAAGTGCCACTTTCACATGTCTGTGCACATGGTCTTAGAAACGCTTCGGGAAGCATCACCCGTGAGCCAGGAACGCGCTCCCCGGGGTATTGTATTACATAAGTTACGCCAAATGATTTTATTTCACGTGATTCTGCGCGTCCAACGCGTTCGCGTTCATTTAGTGCGGAGATCTCATACATTCGTTTCTCGACAACTGAACACAATACATACACCATGATTCGACAAGACGCCCATCGCATTGATCCCAAACGACGGGCTGTTATTGACCCCAAAAAGAGACAATTCGCTACCCCAACATACAAGCAGCAGGACTATGCGCACCGCCTGAACATCTATGAAATACCTCCTACGGCAGAAATCACTCTTGAGCAATTCGAGCAATGGGCCATTGACAGACTGAAGAGTATGCACATTTATACATTCATGCTCTCTTGCTATTTACTAATACCGAACAGTTTTGGCCGAGATCGAAGCATGTTCTTATCGAAACAAGTCCCCCGCCGAGACGGAGAGCTACATTACACCTCTTTTGCAGAAATTCCTCCCTCTTTCCTCCAATACCTCTTCTCCCTCGGGCGCCGCAGACCCCCGCTTGAGAAATGAGCGTCAAAAGGACCACTACTCTCATTTCATCCTCCGGTTGGCCTTCTCGGCCACAGACGACCTCCGTCGACGATTCGCCCGCGCCGAGACCATGCTCTTCAAATTCCGTTTCCAGAAGGATGACACAAGGGAGAAGCGCGCATTTATAGATAGCTTGAATCTCGATTGGGAACCTGTAGGTGACTTCGAGAAGACAGAGATTGCAAAGAATCTCCTCAGCTCCACGCCAGGCCTGCGTGGGCTGGAGGACGAGACCTGGTATAAAGTCGACTGGGAGAAGGTTCCCGAGTTAGTCGAACGACGCTCGGTTTTCCTGAAGAAAGGAAAAGCTTACGTTCCTGGTCGAGAGCAGCTGAGCATGATCATGGCTGAGTTTACCGCTCGCTTGGAGCGCGCACTCGAGGTATGTCTATGTATCTACAGTAGGGGTTTGATGCTTGAAATATCTTGGCTGATTGCATTTAGCTCACAAGTCGTGCCCTCCCACGGCTAGACGAGGATGATCGTCTAACACCCATTCTGAATCATCTTTCAAAGAACTTTGGCAGCGCCGAGTCGGTATACTCGGAAGGCGAAGGATATGTGGACGGATCTCCGATCACGGCCAGCTCCATCGACCAATTGGCCCAACAGCACTTCCCCTTGTGCATGAAGAGCTTGCACGTGAACTTGCGCAAGAACAACCATCTGAAGCACTTCGGTCGACTACAGTATACGCTCTTCCTGAAGGGCATTGGCTTGTCCTTGGAGGAGTGTATCTTGTTCTGGCGTCAGTCTTTCAAGGGCAAGACCGATGACGAATTCAACTCTCAATACAAGTACAATATTCGTCACGCCTATGGCGAGGTCGGTGGAGATGTGAACCGCCGCGGAAAAGGTTACACTCCCTACTCGTGCCAGAAGATTCTCGGCGACTCAAATCCTGGCATTGGTCAGACTCACGGCTGTCCCTATCGCCATTACTCCGTTGATAACTTGGTGGGCTTCCTCCAGGCCACTGGCGTCAGTGACAAGGAGGTCCTGCGGGGTGTGCGTGAGGACGTTGGTAAGATGCGGTATCATATTGCTTGCAACAGAGTGTTCGAGGCGACGCACAAGAACGAGATCAAGAAGGTCAAAGAGGATGGTTCGTGGAGTCAAACTGACCTTGACACGATTGTTCACCCGAACACTTACTTCAAGCGGAGCTACCTGTTGAAGCAGATGTCTAAGGCCCCGAAGGATACTTAGGGTCTATTTACATGTCAGATTTTCATGATGTAATGTCGGGGCAGTTTTTCAGTTTTCACGTGCTTTCCTTAATAGTCGGCGTTTAGAGGGAGCATAGGTTTGTACGAGCACATATCCATGGATGAAGCAGGACCAATTGAATCAAGATAATATATATTCTAACAATCATGGCATACAATAATGGGAGTGTGACCACAGCTGATTCCCAGAGAATCCGAAAGGATCAGAATGACCTCTCAAATCCAGGTGCCCAGCAACGGGTCAAGTTATTCTCCGCTCAACGAGTAGACAACTTTGCCATGGAATGACGGAAGTTGTCGATAATAACATGTTTACACACATTGTAGGCTGGCGTGAAATTGAAAGAAGAAAAAGAAAAGAGGAAGAGACTGCGGACGAGCCGAGTTTTAATGATGTTTTGGTCCGGGAGGCGGTAGAGACCAACTATGCTGCAACCTGGCCTTACTCACGGACCGGACCTCCACACAACATACTCCTCCATCTCATTCATTCAATCCCTAGCTATTAACGGGGACTCTGATTTCTTTTGGGACTGGATTATGCTCCGGGTGGCTCACTTGCTTAATTTATTGGAGTAGACCCTAAATTCCGCCTTTCCTCGCGACTTCTCGATACCCGCATATACCCCCTCCCTTTGTCAACACAGGACCGAGTCCCGGAAGAGGTACCGACAAGATGGATTACGAAGCGTTGAAGGATCAATGGAGCGATGTGGAAGACCGCGATGGCATCAGACTCAGTTGGAACACTTTCCCGAGCACTCGCATGGTTCGTGATAGTGATCTTCTCTGGCCTTCACCGCATCATCCGCTGATCCTTGATATAGGAAGCGTCCCGCTTAGTCGTTCCCATCGCCGCCGTCTACACCCCATTGAAGGAAAAGCCCGATGCCCCTTTGCTACAATATGAGCCCGTTACTTGCAAGCAGCCCTGCCGAGCTGTCCTCAACCCATATGCGTACGTAACGTATTGATCTGAGGTACCTCGATGAGTAAATGGACTAACCAGTTGGACAGCACTGTCGACGTCCGCGCACGGGTCTGGATCTGCCCCTTCTGTCTGTCGCGCAACCCTCTCCCTCCGCATTACAAGGATATCACGGAGAACACGATACCCCCCGAGCTCCACCCCCAGAGCACGACGATCGAGTACCAATTGGCACGACCCGCCCCCGCTCCCCCGATTTTTGTCTTCGTTGTCGATACCTGCCAGGAGGATGACAGTCTGCAGGCTGTGAAGGATTCCCTCATTATGAGCTTGTCTCTTCTGCCGCCCAACGCGCTGGTTGGTCTGATTACCTTCGGTACTATGGTAGGGAACGATGCTCCTCGCAAGGCAGTGGCAGATATTGACCTTGATATATAGGCCCAAGTTCACGAACTCGGCTACATCGAATGCGCAAAGTCATATGTGTTCAGGGGCAACAAGGAATACACCGCCAAGCAGGTTCAAGAGATGCTGGGTCTGGCCGGCGGCATGCGCCCTGGTGTTCCGCAACAGCAGCCTGCCCGTCCTCCCCTTGGCCCGGCTGCGCGCTTCCTCATGCCTGTTCAGCAGGTTGAGTTCCAGATCACCAATGTCCTCGAACAATTGCAGCGCGATCCCTGGCCAGTGGCCAACGACAAGCGTCCCCTGCGCTGCACTGGTGTCGCCCTGAGCGTTGCCGTTGGTCTGCTTGAGAGTTCCTTCCAGAATGCTGGAGGCCGCATTATGGCTTTCACCAGTGGTGCAGCCACTGAGGGCCCTGGCCACGTTGTTTCACCCGAACTGAAGGAGCCTATTCGTTCGCACCACGATATCGACCGGGACAACATCAAGTACTACAAGAAGGCTCTCAAGGTCGGTTCTCAAAGCATGGGTGTATTGGATTTTTTGCTAACCTAATTCTAGTTCTATGATGCTCTCGCTAAGCGCGCTGCCAACAATGGCCATATCGTCGATATTTTCGCCGGCTGTCTTGATCAAGTGGGTTTGCTAGAAATGAAGAATCTCTCCAACTACACTGGCGGTCACATGCTTCTCACAGATAGCTTCACCTCCTCACAGTTCAAGCAATCGTTCGTGCGTGTGTTCGACAAGGACGCCGCCGACAACCTCTTGATGGGCTTCAATGCATCTCTCGAGGTGCTTACAACTAAGGAACTTAAGGTTACTGGTCTGATTGGCCACGCTATCTCGCTGAACAAGAAGTCAAGCTCCGTTGGCGAGACAGAATGTGGTATCGGTAACACCTGTGCATGGAAGATGTGCGGAATGGACCCATCCTCCAGCTATGGTATTTACTTTGAGATTGCCAACCAAGGCGGCCCAGCTGCTGTTCAGCCTGGTCCTCAACGGGGTGTGATCCAGTTTTTGACATACTACCAGCACTCCTCTGGGCATTACCACCTGCGGGTAACCACTACTGCCCGGCCCTTGAGCGGACCTGCGGGTGACCCAACTCTGGCACAGTCTTTCGACCAAGAGGCTGCCGCTGTCCTCATGGCCCGTATTGCAGTCTTCAAGGCGGAGGTTGATGACGGTCCAGACGTCCTGCGCTGGGTTGATCGCATGCTGATCAGACTCTGCTCCCGATTCGCTGACTACCGGAAGGATGACCCGACATCATTCCGATTGGAAAAGAACTTCACCTTGTACCCTCAGTTTATGTTCCATCTCCGCCGAAGTCAGTTCCTGCAAGTTTTCAACAACTCGCCCGACGAGACTGCTTTCTACCGCCATGTCTTGAACCACGAGGATACCGGCGACTCTCTCGTCATGATCCAGCCGACTCTTGATTCGTACTCTCTAGAGCAAGAAGGTGCTCAGCCGGTGCTTCTGGACTCCGCTTCTATCCAGCCCGCCCACATTCTCCTCCTTGATACCTTCTTCCACATCCTCATCTTCCACGGTGAGACTATTGCCGAGTGGAGGAAAGCCGGGTACCATGAACAAGAGGGCTACGAGAACCTCAAGATGCTTCTTGATCAGCCTAAGGAGGATGCTAGGGTTCGTTGCCTCCTTGCCGTATGTTTACGCTGTTAACTGACTCGTGTCTTATAGGATCTTATTGCCGACCGTTTCCCTCTGCCCCGCTTCATTGTCTGTGATGCGGGTGGTTCCCAGGCCCGTTTCTTGCTGTCCAAGTTGAACCCATCGACAACCCACACCACGGGCGGCTACGGTGGCGGTGTCTCATCGCAGACCATCTTCACTGACGACGTGTCGCTCCAGACATTCATGGACCACCTGATGAAGTAAGTTTTCGCTGAAATTTGAATTGGAACACGCCATACTAACTTTACTCTAGACTTGCTGTATCTGGAACCAGCTAGGTGTTATGAGACAATAGTAGCCATGAGAGCAAGGGCGGTCTGTCGTCGACCCTCGGGTCTTGTGTATCTTTAGCGGTGATTTAACTCCTTTGACGCGATATAGTAGTAGATTGAATGGATTTATACCATTACAGGAGGGTCCCTTTTAGGAGGCATTGCATTAATTATAAATAAGTAGCCATGAGCGCCTCGAAGTGGCAGCACAAAACAGAATACCCAAAGAGGCAAGCAGCTCGATAAGGGTTATGCTATCTCACGTGATCCACCCGACGTGCCCTAACCCCCCCAATTCGGTCATTCGCTTAGATTAGCAAGTGTGGGCCACGCTAGCAGCGAGTCCCCTTCAAGTTTAATTTTTGGGCTCCTTTTCTTCTTCTCTTCTGTAACCACTCTCTTCGACAACCAAGGACGATTGACTACCTTTCGCACTCGCCATGCGTAAGTATCATCTACTTGGCCTACTGCAAGATGGCGACTAATATTCCCTCGTGATCAGCTCCCAAGTTCGATCCCAATGAGGTGAAGATCATGTAAGTGAAATTTTCCCTAGCCCCTCTGGCTGGATCCCGCTATATGGACCCAACAAGAAACTAATCATTCTTTCTTTAGCCACCTGCGTGTGACTGGTGGTGAGGTCGGCGCTCAGTCCGCTCTGGCCCCCAAGATCGGTCCCCTCGGTCTGTCTCCCAAGAAGATTGGTGAAGATATCGCCAAGAACACTGGCGACTGGAAGGGTCTCCGCGTTACCGTCCGCCTGACCATCCAGAACCGTCAGGCCGCCGTCTCCGTTGTTCCCTCCGCTTCTTCCCTTGTCATCAAGGCCCTCAAGGAGCCTCCCCGTGACCGCAAGAAGGAGAAGAACATCAAGCACTCCAAGTCCATCCCCATGGATGAGATCATCGAGATTGCCCGCATCATGCGCACTCGCTCCATGGCCAAGGAGCTCCGCGGTGTTGTCCTCGAGATCCTCGGTACTGCTTTCTCCGTCGGCTGCCAGGTCGATGGCCGCAGCCCCAAGGACGTCTCTGACGATGTCAAGGAGGGAGAGATTGACAGTGAGTTTTTCCAGTTCATTGGTGGTCGAACAATTGCTAACAATCTCTTTAGTTCCCGAGGAATAAATTATTCTCTCTTGAATGCTCAAAAAAGAGGAGGCCTATCTGATTTCTATGGCGTGCTTCTCTTAATGTTGGGATGCTAGTTGCAGAATACGAATGGTTTCTCAAACCAACAAAATATTCATGAGTCATGACCTGTGATACCTTTCCCTAATTCGCGAGTGCAATTGGAACAAATTGACCAGCTCGCTGCTTGTTCTTTTTACTCTCGTTCCTTTCCGGTTGTATTCCTCCTTTCTCCTTTCTCCCAACTCCTCTCATGATCCTCCCGTCTTCTCCTATGGCGATGAGAATAATGGAAGGCTATGCCCGGCGCAGCCGACAGTCCTTTTGGAACCCCCACAACACTCTGGCCCTTACTGTTCATTCCCTACGGGGTTTGATCATATCAAAAACGTGGTATAGGCTTATTTTAAGTGGGGAAGAGAAAACCAGTCCCATTACTCATCGCGGTATCCTTGAAGACTTGTCTTCGTGGGTACAGTGGTCCATATTTCGGGTCTACATCTCTTGCAGATGATACTTTTGTGTCTGCTCTCGTAGGCTGTAGTCTAGCTAGCTTCAATAAATCATGACTTTTTTTTTATGAATTGTACTCCATATCTCGTATCCGTTATTAATTATGTCCTTTGGTCTATCACCCCTCGGACCCTCTGGTGGCGGTGTGCCAAAGTACTTACCACGTCTAACACAGCCAGGCTCGCCTGCATGCGGGCTGCCAGCATGCATACATATGCGAGGCGATGTTATTGACACTTGAGTACACCATGATATTGATATGATATAGCCAGCTGACTGATTGAGGCTGGACTCGTTTCTAGAACCCTGAATTTGAATTTTCTTGCTTCTAACCTTGTGATATATATATCCCGAATGGAACGATTCCCTACCACGCGAGCACGACGTTGTCTGCACCGTACGAATGTATAACCTAGAAAATGCGGTTACCTAGGTAGATACATATGTATATCCATGGATATATGTATGTTGCATGGATCCAGAAGTCGACGTCACACCAAGTAAATAGCCCTGTCTTTCAAATTCTATTCTGAGTCTGAAACATCCCAACGGCCGCTACACCAAACAGAGGCCTCCAAATATCCGAGCGCGACCAATGAAAATTAATACAAAAATTTAGTGACGGAGAAGTCCGTCCGTATTTGTTATGGACGAAATGTCAGAATTATAATGAGAATAATTGCTCACCGAAGAACCAGATTCTTACCTAGGTACCTATGAAATGAGGAATGCGAGCAAATTACTCCGTAATAGCATAGCGCCAGGACTCCACTGAGGATCCTCGTCCTGATAAGGCGATGTGCGTGCTCATCCAACGGTGGGGGCTGATCCATTCTCGATGTGCGCGTTGTGTTTGGTCGATTGGAAGGAAGTTATATTTGGGTCGAATGGAGTCGGGGAATATCAAGTGGATATATGTGACATGGGATTTCTTTTCTTTTCTTATTTTCTCTTTCCTTTCTGTTTTCCTTTTTTCTTATTCTTTTTGTTTATCTTTTCCAAAGACAAGAAATACTAACTTGTATTGCCTTCAAACCCTATGTAAATACTGAGTGCCTGTATCACCCGACCCGCATGCCGCCGTACAGGAACGTTGTGCAGGCCAAGGAAGGATGCGACACACAGTGGGGGCAGTTTGCCGATCTCTACCTATGACACGTTAACTTTATGAGAAACGGTCTGAAGTTTCGAATATTCTCGTAAGAAGATCTGTATATGACCTATCAATGTTCTATATACGAATCCACCACCCCGTACTCCGTAGAAAGAATAAAAAATAAAAATAAAATAAAAAGTCAGTGAGGCTAAGAGGCTGAGAAATGACCGCAGGGATCGTGGTGGAAATGCTAGCAACCCCAGAATCATCCCGGATAGGAAAGGATCGGAACGCTAACAAACAGGGGGCCGTGTCTGTCAGAAGGAGATGGGAAAAAGAGGGAAATATAGAGGGAAAATAAAGGAGAAGCTAAAACAATACACAGATATTGGATATTAAGATAGCCAGTCGAGTTTGGGAGAGAGAGAGAGATTCAAAGACATATTAACGTATTAACATAGAGAATCATCAATTTCCCTAAGGTTCAGCCAAGTCTCATCCACAGAAACCGAGAACGGGCGATGGCGGGGGCGTCACCGATCCATCACTAGTCGCCGTGATGGAACCAATGATCCACTGGGATTGGATTTAGGGACATTTGGATTTGGATAGTACGGAGTAGAAAGGAGTATGTTGTCGATTATATGTTTTATAGCATATAAGTTATAAGATATCAGGTATAACATATAACTACTCCGTACTCCGTAACATAACTACCTAGGTAAATATAATATCTACCAAGTACCTAAGTAGTCAAGTCATATTTTATATTTTATCTTCCCCCACCTGAACCCACCGTGTCCACCGGTTTTGCTCAACCTTGTTATTTCTCTGTTCTCTTTCTCCTTCTGCTCTTTCTGTTCTTTCTGTTCTCTTCTCCTTAGCTTCTCCTTTTACTCTGACTTCTCCTTTTGATCGCATCTCCACTGATCTCCCCCTGATCCATTATTGATCGACCCCTCGCACTTGCCAAGATTCCCTTTTATTGGCCGTTTCGGACGCCAGCATCGTGAGCTGCACATTCTCTCTCCCTTGCGTCTCTGATCTTCTCTTTAATTTTATATTTTCTTTTCCTTCCTCTTCTTATCTTACATACTTCCCTATCCCACGCTTTTCCAGTCGATGACGATATTCTGAACTCCGCGCAAACTCAAGGCCGCAACCGGTTTAACGGCTGAGAACTGGCTTGACTGGCTTCACATAATGAGGTGTCGGAAACGTTTCAAGGATGATTTTTGATTGTTGACTCCTTTGACGTGTTGAGTCTTCGGCGATATCCTTGTCGCTGGGCGGCCTCAAGGTATTCCGGTCGTCCTTGGATCAAGGAGAGAAGAAAGCAAAGATGTATCCGACCGTCGCACCGTTCCCCTCGGTTCAACCGCACCAACGCATACACTATAACACCGACACCCTCAATCAGCAAATGTACGATGCGAACGACCAACTCCCCGTCCGTAACGACCCCTCCAAACCCCCCTTCAACACAATACCCCGATCGCGCATCCCACTACCTCATCCCGTCCAACGTCTCGATCCCCGCGATGGCCCCGGCTATAGCTCCAGCACAAATATGGCTGAACACACCCTGAGGAGGAAAACCCCCAACGGAACTCTGGCTGCGGGGTATGACGGGACTCTTGGCGATACCGTTCAGCCACCAGCGCCCAAGCATATCTTGGTTTCGCCGATGGAATCGGGCCAGTTCATCTCCCCTCAACAAGGGATGCAGTCTGAAAATTGGCAGCTCATGGACCAGTCAGCCACCAAACAAATGAATTTCCCACCCGTCTTCAAAAATGACCCCGCAGGCAATACAATTCAAGGAGAAGTCGTTCAAGATGTGAATGGGACGAGCTGGGTTCGTCCGGTCAATTATCCTCCGGGCGTTGACTCCATGTTGAACCAAACTTTGCCCCTCCAGCCATCCCAGCGATATCTCTTACAGAACGGGCAGTATGTGCCCACAGTCCTACCGGCAACCCTGCAGTCGTGTCTCGGACCAACTGCTTCCGCGGGTACTGGGCCATTCGGTCCATATTGGCCGGATGGAGTATACATTCCATATCGTCCCGCGGCATTTCGTGATGCGCGTTTCGAATCCCCGTCGCCCTTTACAAAGCAGATGAGCCAGCCATTTTACGACCTCAACCAGCCGACTTTTAATCGAGCTCAGGTTCCGCTAGGCAGCCACACAGATTCCGGGGCCGCATGGGGTCAGTCCATGCCTGGTTTGCCTACTCAGGACTCTTTGATGAAACCTCTTTTCCCACCACGTCACTCTGACCAACTACCTTTCCACACCCGAGCCAACCGTCCTCTATCAGGCGTTCCACCGCCGCAGCCACTGAATAACGAGCCCACGAATTGGTCGAGTCGCCCATTACATGGATTCCAACCCCCAGGCCCTGCGGTAGTAGTCAACGCGGATTTCAAGGAGAAGGTCTTATCCGAGGCTCATGGTGTCTATGTTGACCTCCTCGCAACCATCCATCAGGCCCGCCGCAACAGCGTTAGTAACGCTGCCGTTGACGGTTACCCCCGATTCTTAAAGCCGAGTATCTACCCTAAACCCCCACGGCAACCGGGTCTTGACTTTTCACAAGCCCCTCCACCCGACCTCACACGTCATAACAGTTACCCGGCTAGTCAATATGACTTGCAACGGCAGAAATTTAATGCGGGCAGCCATAGGTCGAACGATCCCACGTCTATTCCTCGTGTCCAAACTCGCCGCCCATCCTTAAACCAATTCGCGCATAGCAGAGGGTCAGATACCCATATGCTCGGATTGCGAGACACGAGTTGTCCTTCGGGAGTGTCGCCTTTCACCAGGGCTCGTGGCTCTCTTTTCAACGAGGGCTCGCCTATGTCTAATGCGGCATCTGCTTTGTCAATGCTCTCTGACTTGTGTGCGGAGAGCCGTTGGGAATGGATCGACGGAATGCTTCTCGGGGGTTGTTTAGCCTATGGCTTGGGTGATTATCATAAAGCTGTGCGATGGTACTCCAGGATCATAACCCGTGACTCGACGTAAGTGAAATATTGTTGCTGTTTGATAATCAACGCTAACAAATACCAGACATGTGGAAGCTATCTCCAACCTTGCTGCCACCATGTTGGCACTTGATCGCCGAGAGGAGGCTTCGCAGCACTGGTTGCGCGCCGTGCAACTACGGCCGAGCTTCTTTGAAGCCGTCGAACACCTGATTGGATTACTATGCAATAGTCACAGAGGCAGGGAAGCCGTCAACATCATTGATTTTGTCCAGACTTCCCTTCGTCATCCCAAAGACGGCGATTGCTTCAAGACAGATGAACACGCTAGCGAACCCGAGAGTGATGCCGAGAGCAATGTGTCCGATGCGTGCATGTACGACAAAGCGTCTTTCGAGTACGAAGACGAAATGGGACGAACACAAGGAATAGAACCTGGCTCACCGGATGCCAAACCCCTTGGTTTTGCAAGCAGCGGATATGCAATTTCAGGTGCGGAGAACGGGAGAATGCTAGCTTTGGTTCATGCTAAAGGTAATATGCTTTATGCTCTTGGTGATAATGCGGGTGCTGCAGCTGCGTTTGAGGATGCCGTTCTCATTGCTGCTGGCCGAAGGCGACATGGCATCCAAAGCATTATCAAACAGATTTTTGCTGCCTTTTCTAGCGGCCCTAGTAATGGGTGCCCTCAATCCGAGCATGATTCCCAGGAGAGCATCCTGCTTTATCCCGATACAGCATTGAAAACCGCCAGACTTGTTTTCCCAGCAAGCGGCATGCCGCCGGGGCTCCAATACGTTGCTGAAGGCATTGCTCGCAATGCGGCCACTTCCACCACCAGCAATTCTCTCCTTTCATTGGCGAAGATTTACCAGGATGGCATGTCCAGCGTGGGTTCCTCAGGAGCAACCAGGTCTTCCCCCGGTGTCCGGGATATTTTGGCGCTCTATTATCTTTCCCTCTCTCTGCAGCCTAGCCCATCCACTGCAAACAATGTTGGAATTTTGCTGGCCGGCATTCAGAACAATCCGCCAGCGAGAGGTTCAGTGCGTTCAAATGGTGAGACTCAGCACTACCTCGAGATCCCTGGCGTTGTCCCTGGGAGTGGAATATCCCTAGCCTTGGCATACTACAACTATGGCTTGCATCTGGACTCGCGACATGCCCATCTCTATACCAACCTTGGCAGCCTACTTAAGGACATCGGGCAGCTTCACGCCGCCATCAAGATGTACGAGCAGGCAGTTCAGTGCGATGGCAACTTCGATATCGCCTTGGCAAACCTGGCCAATGCTGTCAAGGATAGTGGTAAGGTCAACGATGCCATTGTATACTATAAGCGCGCTGTCAAAGTAAACCCCGAGTTTGCCGAGGCGGTTTGCGGATTAGCAAATGCCTTGAATTCTGTCTGCAACTGGGTAGGTCGTGGTGGCGTCGTCAACGCCCGTGGCTTCCGGGATCGATGGCATGTTGATGAGAAAGGGATGCTTCGGGATTCTCTCAGCATCGACACGGGCTCTGGGTGGATCAAGCGGGTAGTGGACATTGTTGACCGACAGCTCAAAGAAGGGGAATATTGGGGCCGTGGCATGTTGACCGCGAGCACGGCAGAGCAGTTGTGCCTGCAACTGGCTCCCGCTTTGGAGTCTACTCGCTTTGCTTCCAGTCATCGCATGTCTCTGACAAAGCTTTTCCAGTCCTGGGCCGGACAGAAATGGGAAGGATCTCGACTCGTACGACTCGTGGAGCGAGCGATCCGATCTCTCACTTGGCAATGGTACCAAGATCGCTATGTCTTTGGCAAAGATTATCCTCTCTCTAAGTATCGTCGACCTCAACTCCCTGGAGCTCTTTCTGCCCCAAATGCACCTACCGTTCTGCCGTTCCATACCTTCACTTGTCCCCTGACGGCGAAGCAAATCCGTCAGATCTCCCAGCGCAATGGACTGCGAATTTCAACCTCGACCCTCAGACTCCCGTGGCTGCCAGCTACTGTCTTCCCTCCACCGTCTCCGCCCAGTCCGTACCTTCGTGTTGGTTACGTGTCATCGGACTTCAACAACCACCCCCTCGCGCATCTGATGCAGTCTGTGTTTGGGCTGCATGATCCTTCCCGTGTCAAGTCATACTGTTATGCTACGACACCCAGTGACAAATCGGTGCATCGCCAGCAAATTGAGAAAGAGGCTCCCGTCTTCTATGATGCGAGTGGATGGTCGGTCGATCGACTAGTCCAGCAGATTGTTGGGGATGGGATCCACATTCTGGTTAACTTGAATGGTTACACGCGAGGAGCTCGCAACGAGGTCTTTGCTGCACGTCCAGCGCCTATTCACATGTCATTCATGGGCTTCGCAGGCACCCTCGGTGCCGAGTGGTGCGACTACATCCTTGCTGATGAGCTTTCTATTCCACCGGAGACATTGAGCCCCGGGCGACGTAAAACACGGATCGAGGATCGTCTCCTGGAAGAAGACAATGGCGAGGAATTCGAGGACTGGGTTTACGGAGAAAAGATTGTCTTTACGCGCGATACCTTTTTCTGCTGTGATCACCGACAGAGTGCCCCAGATGCTGGCGAAAAGCACGTATCATGGGAAGAAGAACAAGCCCGGCGCTGGAGAATGCGCAAAGAATTATTCCCCAAGTTGAGTGACGATACTATCATCTTGGGTAATTTCAACCAGTTGTACAAGGTCAGTCTATTTGCCACGTCTGCTCATGCCAAACCAAACCACATAGCTAACCCCCTTTTAGGTTGAACCCACGACGTTCCGAACATGGCTGCGCATACTAGCGCGAATCCCCAACGCTGTTCTCTGGCTTCTTCGCTTCCCAGACACAGGCGAACAAAACCTGCGAGACATTGCTAAAGCCTGGGCCGGCGAAGAGACGGCTTCGCGGATCATCTTCACGGACGTAGCTCCAAAGAACACACATATCGCGCGAGCGAAAATCTTAGACTTGTTTCTCGACACGCCAGAATGCAACGCCCACACCACAGCAACAGATGTCCTCTGGAGCGGCACCCCGCTCCTTACTCTCCCGCGCTATAAGTACAAAATGTGCTCCCGCATGGCGAGCAGTATTCTCAGTAGCGCGCTCCCCAGCTCTGAGGCTGGCCAGCGCGCCCGTGAAGAACTCATTGCGTCGTCGGATGAAGACTACGAGAATAAGGCTATCCGTCTATGTCTGGATCTGCAGTACTCTGGTCACGAGGGCTATGCCCGCGGCCGGCTGACGGATATACGGCAGATGCTGTTCCGGGACCGTTATAAGAATAAGCTCTTCGATACGGCGCGCTGGGTGCGCGATCTGGAGACTGCTTATGAGGCCGTCTGGGCGCAGTGGGTTAACGGCGAAGAAGGCGATATCTGGTTATGACGTGCACCGCGAATATACCCCTTGAGCGATTTTTCCTTTTTTGTCTTTTTCTGTCTCTCTTCATTCTCATTCTACTTTTTTTTGCATCTGGGTCTCATCTACCTTTCTACCTTCCGCCCTGGGTTTGGGCTGGATCATTTATGTAATGAATTTACTTTTGCATGTGGCTTTGTGATGTACACGTACACTGGGAACATTCACGAAAGAGAGGGAATGTCGGTTGGTTTCTTGGTCAGGCGTTATGTCCTTCATATTTGTATTTTGGACTTCTGGATATGCACGACTTGTAGTCTTCGTGATCTTTTTTTTGATAAACCGAACAGCAGAACAGGTCTACACGACCTTTTTCCAGTGCAATCCGCCTACCATTCCTCTGCTAATGATTCACAACTCACGCAGTCTGACAATGAATACATTGTACAATACTATGGTAAGCTCTCTCCCTATATCTATACCTAGAAGCAGTATGATCATATCCACTCATTTAGGATACAACTTGCTTGATACCTGCTGCCCACCTGGACACTTAGCCCCTAATAGCGGTATGCAGAACCCAAGCCACATGCAAGCCCTCTGCCCTGAGAATCCCTGTTTACAATTGGTACCTTGTCCCCAGCAACCAATAGAGTCGACGCCGTCCCAGCCCTCAATCGCAATTCAAGACATTCATGACGCACTGAGACACCCAAGGCCAATCAATACCTTGATGTTTGCATTGGCCTTGGTCGGTATGAGCAGTCTTCTCCCCGCATGAGCCTATCACATCATCAACCCTCCTTGTCTCGTCTCTGCATCCCAAGCTCTGGCCTTGAGAACGCCCTCCCCATCCCTGTGTCGCGCAGAGGGGATGAGATACCAACTACCCTCAGATCCCAGAATCGCCATTCAAACTAGGTCCAAGTCCAGTCCAGGCCCAGGTCCACACCAAATCAGTCCCAAACCCAAAAACCTAATCCACCAGCGCGTGACGGAGGCTGAACCAGGATATCTGCATCTGCATCTGCACAGCAAAGCAAAAGTATACGCCACGCTTCGGCTCTGTTGCGTATTACATTACGCATTGCACAATACATACACCCCGACACTAGTACGGAGTAAGTCCTCCGTCGAAGGGGCGGCGTTAAGCCCGGTCCATATCGATATCCATCTATCCCTACTCCGTACATGTCATGTACGTACCCCGGTAGATGCGGCATGGCATTCTGGTTTTCATCACATGTTCCTCGGACTGAGGTGTCAAGTCCACGGGTAAGACATGCGTTTATCCGTCTTTTGTCTGCAGGTTGCCTGTTTGATTCCCACATGGCTCCACGCGTGTCGAGGACTCCGTATTTGGATTGATGGGGACTGTATTGGTGTGTATGCAGATGGAATTTGCCTGTACATCCTATATCCGGGAGTTATACGGAGTACAGAGATAAAGGAATAACACGACAGGTTCTACAGAGTAGACGAAGACGAAGGTGAACATGTACAAAGTACGATCCATTCCGTATGCATATCAAGAGTCTTCATGACGATCAACGAACCTAAATCCGCCCGTTTGATACATACTCTCAGTGACGAAATAGCCACATTGAGTTTTTGAAAAAGAAACCAAAAATCCCACCAACATCCTCCAGGATCCTCCAGGATCTCTCACCCTAGTATCCCTACATCAAAATCCAAACAACCCGAACCCAAATCCCTTGCATCACCGCCTCTCGTTATCAACTGTTAATTCCAGTCAATTGCCAATTCCCGTCTCAGCCAAGTAAGCCCGTTCGCTTCACAACTCCCACGAGAGACAGAGACAAACTGGGAATCCACCCCATGTGCGGTATCATATCTACGGTGGATCATGCTCCCATCTTGCTCGGGTTTGGAGGGTAGCGGCATCGCTGAGTCGGTTATGGTGCTTTGTGAGTGGTGTGGCGCGGGTGGGGAAGTACGCCACAGAGATTTGGGGCGTTGGATCGGTCGATTAGCCGCTCAGAGGGCACTTTCGACCGATGATGGATTGTGGCTTGGTTTTGGTTTGGGGTAGGTTTTTGGATTCGTATTGAAGTTAGGATGTTATGTACATAGGATGCTAATATGTTACTGTATCGAGTATGGTACCGGGTGATATATCGAGGATGTACTGCGTACGGTGTCGAAATAAAGTACGGAGTTATATATAAGTACAGACCTTTTGGGATTGGGCCTAATTGGGTATGGAATTCGCCGGTAGGTCTTGGTTGAACTGGAATTGGATTGTGATGAATGCCACATTGGTTTACAATTACTTTTGTAGAATGTTGAGCATTTGATGCTCATACCTTGTAGTTCCCTGAATATATCAGCGCTACGGATATACACATAACCATATTACGCCCATCACATGCCCAAACAAAAATATCCAATTTGCATCCTACCCCGTAGACAAGGTTGCATCATTGGCAAGGACGATCAGCGAGAGAACTACGGACTAGACCGAGACACCCAACTCCATCTCTCAATCCTAAGACTAACAATAATCCAAGCCAAGTCTCAAACAGCGGGATGGCCGTTGCGTCACGCGCCCACCACCCCTGCCCTTCACAGCCCTCTGCAAGCCCACAAGCCCAAAGCCCTAGACTCGCCTTCCCCTGAAACGAGGCTCGAAGAAGAAAAGGGGTGGCCAGATCCATTAGCTCTAGAGTCTATAGATTGCGCCCCATTTGGCCTGTCTCGATACGCATCGGGAAATCTTCGGCCTGCGGAGATCCTCGGGGTGTGGAGGTGGTGGAGAGGTGGGAAATTTTTGCTATGGTATTTGCCGTGGGCGGGCAGGAACTGCTCCGTTCATGTTCCACTCTGACACTCACGTCCCTCTTCTTGGTTTATTTATTGTCTGGACAAAGTGCTTTGACCAGGATGGTGATTTAGCCCCCAAGTTTTATGCTCGTAACGGTAGGAGGATTTAAAGGTTTCTGGGGGATTAATTCATTTACCCAAGATGTCAACAATATTATACAATCGAATTACTGTGTTCTTTGTCGTTGGACCTTTGTACCTTTTGCGGGAACGATTAAGTTTGGTCCGGATAGATAGGGTTGGATTTTGCAGGTGTCGGGCTTTGTGCGGAGTATGTTGTACGTTGTTATATTATACATTATACATAGTTAGATTTTATCTTTCTATGTTATTTAATATTTGTATCAGCTCCAAACTTGGGCACCGGATCAGGAACTAGGTCAGGAACTGGATCTCCCAATTTGGTTTTGCGTGGGCCTTCATATGGCCCGTTCTCTATTTCCGTTCTCTATTTCCGTTCTCTATTTCCGTTCTCCATCCGACGTAATCGCAAGCTTTTCCAGGTTGTCAACCTCAGACTTTATTTAGTATATGTACGGAGTACTTGTTTTGTTTATCGTTTTACAATGCAAGTCGTAGGTCTAACGGTGGATATCTACAGATTACAGACTCGTATATATGTTGTACAAGGCAGATAATACATTCAAATCCATCTGTTTTACTATATACAAAGTGGCTCCGTTCTCAAAATTTGCTAAGCAAAGGATTGTACGGAGTAGTGAGTAGTACGGAGTAGGGAGCACAGAGTACGAGGTGGAGTAGGCCCAAACGGTTTCCCACAGATCGGGCACCATGCGAGTGGTCCCCGATATCTAAAGCCCGAGAAGGTGGGCCACCAATCACGGTCTAGGCCGCGGTGTCATGGCCTTAAGAGGAAATTCAAATTCAAATTATTCTAATTCGGATGATTTAACTCAAAAGTCAAATTTAATTTCAATTTCAATTTCACAACCTAAATTCAAATTATTTTCTATACATATTTCCGTGCAAGTACGTAGTACCTACCTAGGTACCTACCTAGGTAGGTACTACTTGGACGTACTAGGGTCCCTTACACCTCCAATTTCCAGAACGCGTGGATGGCGTTGAATGATCCACCTCGTGTTGTATTGATGAACATATCACAAATGTCCAACCTATTACCCAAAACGGATGTGGAGACGACTAGGGTGTAAATCTGTGGACACTGCCAATAGCTACAATAGTGAGAATCTAGAACGAAAAATCATGTATTTGTCCGGAGGACGGAGTACTCCGTATAGCTACCTAGGTATGCATGATAATTTCCGCATGACTGCCCAGGTGTTAACGTCATAAGCATAAGCGAAGTCGTTAATAACACCCAAATGGGATACAATAGATTGTACCCACGTGACCCAAACGGCGATAGGGGGCCACAGGAACGACGTGCTTGGACCCTCTCTGGGCTGCAAAGCCATGCGGAAGGCCCGACAGTCAGGAAGCAGCTGCGAGACCGTTCGCTCCACTTTTATAGTGACGGCTACCCCGTTGAGCTTCAATGTCTGGCGTGAAGGTCTTTCAGCATATCCAAAATAGAGATATTCTAGTATTCTTTTGTTCTCACCATATCAAGTATATCCCTCCTATCTTCCCTCACACCAGAGACACTCTCCTCAATACCAGTACCCAAACACCCGATCTAAGCTCGAGTGCACGGGGCTACAGTGATCAGCGGTGATCCCTGCACGCCGACAGGGATTTATCTCAAATACTTGCCGTGTCTCTGATTGGCGAATAGACAGGGGAACAATAGTCTCCCTTGAGTAAACGGTAAAACAACAAATCAAAATAAAAATAAAATTCAAAAACTGACAGGTCCAAATCTCGGGTACACCCTAGTCGATGTTGCATTCCAAGACGATGGGTTCATCCTTTCAGAAACGGTTTTTTCCAGGAGTACGGAAATCCGATCTGGCTGTCCACACGAGGACTTGTCCACATGGCTACACAAGGCCATATTTTTCCTTTTTATTTTCTCTAGAACCGTTTCACTCCCTGGAATATACCACCTTCGTAGAAGCCCAAAAAAGCAGGAGAGGAGTTAATTAATGTATGTATTTTCTCCGCACTTTTTATTTTTAAATCTATAGATATCCCTGTTCGAATATTGCAAGCCTTAATCAATGATTAACCTATATAGAGTATAGACATGATGTATAAATCCTTTTGTTTTCCCCTGGTGTGGAATAAATTAAATGATCAAAGAGATTAAAGATTTTGGAGGCGCCCATACCCGCCTATCCTTAGCCCAACAAGGAAGAGGTCCCACTAACAATGACAAATACCTGGGGGACCAATCAACATACTAGTCCCTCCATATGGATGCATGCAAGGTCTACCCCTGGAGGATTTAAATTACAATATGCCAACTAATTTGGTACATATTGTATGGTATTTATGTATTTTACTTATTCTCACAGTGGCTTGTTCTCTCCCAAGTACGGAGTATAGCATCTGGTAAGGAAAAAGCAAAAAAAAGGTGTGGCTTGCGTTTCAACGGTTTCCACCGGTGGGGATCTTTCAGCTGCGACATGCCTAACCAGGTAATCTGGAAACTTCGCACTCGTCGATCTCTCCTTCGATCCACGATCTCGGCTTCTGATGCATCCATCCTTTCTTTCTGGTACGCCAGTGTTTAGACCGGAAATAGTCTGTGGACTGTGGAAAGGGACGGGAAAATAGATTGACTTAATAGATTGACTTACACTCGTACCGTTACGGTATAGCGGGAATGGATTTAAGGATATTCAGATTGGAATGGATAACGTCACATCCCGTGTCTTTGCAGCTGGATAGTACTCTCTCCCTTGGCTTTGGTGCTAATAAAGACAATTTTGCTTTGATTTCACTTTCTTCCCCTCTAGGCGTCATGTAGGATCCACGGTCAACTCTCAGTGACAGGTGGCAGGTGGTCCATGCGTTTTATCGTTCTTTTTGCTCGAAATGGATTTTACAATATTATACCTAGGTACATAAATTAGGTGACATTCGTCTAAACCCGATTAAGCGAACCTCGATCTTGAGAAAAACCAGGAAACAGAACTGTCACGTTTGTGATGGGGTCTCAGCCATATGGAAGATAATGCAAGGTAGAACATACAAATTTCCAAACCAATAGTATGAGCATCATATGGAATCTAATAATATAATTGTTTGATATCAAATGTGAAATCGAAACCCCGATCTGGGTCTTCAGGGATAGCTCGGTGTTGTTCGGGGAGGCTGAAGCTTTGCTGTCATCGCACGGAGGCACCGATTTCCCCATACTATTGAATATGGAAAAAAGGGATAAAATAATTCTCTTTTTTTATGTTGTATCTCTTCACACGTCCCCCAGAGAAATTTGTCAAAACTCGGTCCACTCCACCGTGGATCATCGAGAAGGAATGGAGCCAATGAGATCTCGGACTTGACCGATTGAACATGGATCGAGTATACAATCGAGGAAAAGTGTTGTGCATGGCTGGCTGAGTGGAATCTGGGACGTCTAACCGCTTGTCACTCGGAAGCTAGATCTGCCCCTGGCTGTTTTGGAGGATTTTTGACCCCTTTCTGGTGGTCCACGGGTGGTTTTACTTATATTGTTCATTGTTATTGATCTATAATTACTTTTAGGTTATGAAAGGCGCTTGAAATGGAGTATACCTATGGAGTATTATATCTCGAACTGAAGGAAAGTTGCTTTTTCTATAACTACTATAGCCTTGGGAACCCTGGAATCAAACAAAGAGCAAGGAAAAATAATTGAAATAATTGAAAATAAAAATCAATAATAAAATATAATAAAATAAAACAGTTAGCGCCATGGATGATTTGGAATTCCAGCAACGGGGCTCAGGGTCGATCACTCCGATCTTTTTCTGTTTTACGCGTCTTTCCTCAGCCCAAATTCCCGGGTGGTACTGACGATCCCAACGGAGCATTTTTCCACTCCCCACGATCTATAGATTACAATAGTGTGGTATTATTTATTTTATTTTATTTATTTTAATTACCATTCAGCCTGTATTATTCCGAACTGTCAGCTCCAAGATCTTGGATCGTGATCTTCCATAGCGGGACCTGTATTTTTTTCTCTTTTGGATCCGTCCCCCTGGTACTTAAGTCTTGACATTGTCCAATACTATAATAACCTCTCCCTCTACTTCTCATTATATTCTTATACTTCATCTATCAAACTCTCTCCCTCTCCCCTCTACTATCTACCATCTACTTACTCTCTCTCTCTCTCTCTCTCTCTGCTCCACTCTCCTCTCCACTCATAATGCCTGCTTCACACCGTCGTGGTCCTTGGGTCCCAGAGGAAGACCAACTCCTCACCCAACTGGTCCGCGAACAAGGCCCAAACAACTGGGTTCGCATCTCTCAACACATGCACTACCGCTCGCCCAAGCAATGTCGCGAGCGTTTTCACCAAAATCTCAAGCCCTCGCTAAACAGAGAGCCTATCTCTGCCGAAGAGGGCCTAATGATCGAGCGCATGGTCAACGAAATGGGAAAGCGCTGGGCCGAGATTGCCCGCCGCCTCGGCAACCGCAGCGACAACGCAGTCAAGAATTGGTGGAATGGTAGCATGAACCGCAAGAAGCGCGGCCTGTCCACCCCCACCACCTCCCGCACTTATTCAGGCCGCATCGAGGCACCCTACACCCGCGCCTCAGCGATGAGCCCATCCCGCTCCCGCTTCTCCAGCTCTTCTGCTTCTTCTTCTCGCCCCTCATGGACAGAGTCCATTGAGTCCGCCATCTCTGAACAATACTCCCACTCCCGCAGAGAATCCCTGGCTTCTTCCGCCCGCCAGCTCTCCCCCATCTATACACTTCCTTCCATCAACCGACCAATCGAAACTCCCCTCACCTCGCCCGCTTTCTCAGAGGCTTCACAAGCTACCTCCTGCGAGCCGCCTTCTATGGTATCAGACCACAATTCCGTCTGCTCTTCTTCACCCCGCACTTTCCCCTCTCCGCAACTCCTGCCTTTGCCTGTCGACCTGCGTTCACAGTATGAGATCCGGAGGCCCAGTGTCCACGTTGTGGAGGACTCGCCAAGCTATCCGGCTCGCTCTCTGGAGTCTCTGTCAGAGATTGCCTCCGCACAGCGCTGGATGGGCCACCAGCCTACCCTGGCCTCATGGCACCAGCCTACGGACTTGCCCAAGTCTTGGATCCCCAAGCCTGAGCCTGTTCGTGACACTCGTATGGGGGTGAACAACTTGCTCAATTGAAAGAAAAACCTCCAAGAAAACCATACATTTGTCATGACGTTTACGAGTCTCATTTCTCTCTGTTTTTCCCTTGTTCTATACTCCTGATTCCCCTTCGCGCTCGGGTCCACCGATGGAACCCTTCTTGTACATTTTGCCAAAAGCTTTGCCCTCGATTTTCTTTGTGTCTATGCTCTCTTCTAAAGAGGTATTACGATTTCCTTTTGTATACTCTTAATGTGTATTACCATGGTTCGAACTCTGTTCTTTTGGGCCTTCTGAGGCTCGGTTCAGTTGAATGATTATTCTTTTCTTTTCTATATTTCTTTACTATTGTCTGATTAGACACGCAGTCTGGAGAGATTGGGCTCTCTATTTCTGCCTTTGGGATCGCATAATACCCTGTTTATAGCAATGACCTCTAGTTTGAATAATAATAATAATAATATCTAAATCAACCACATTACATAAAACCACTATTTCTTACCCAAATCTACATTAGATACGGACAACACAAGTCGCACGTATACGATGTAAAAGCCAAAAAGACCTCTGTACTCCCACACCTCCCCGGTTCCAGCCAGCCTCTGATCTAATACGCAGGTATCGACAGGGAATGCGGATATGCAGCCTCCAACCGTTTCGTTCTCCCCTTTGCACGGGTCCCCATGAGGAATGCGCCACCGGACACACGCTGTGTTCACGAGGACGAACGCAAGGGATGTGAGAGCATGAGGTCTTTTGGTCAGGGCCTAAGCACGGAAGTAAGGACCCACCCTTTTGTCTGACAAGGCAAGGTTTGTTTGGAGACACAGAGATGGAACGTGGATTCTCATAGATTGGAAGATTGTATAGGACCCAGGTGGTACTCCGTAATTTTGCAGGGTACATAGTAACATGGTTTATGCACATGTATACTAGCAGCTAGGGAGGGTATATCCCATGTATTCAGTTGTCCAAGGGGAAACAGAACAATACCCACGATGCTGATGGTGCTAGTGCTAGTTATGCTGGCTAATGCTAATGTATATTGCCTGCATCTAGACCTGAACCAGGACCAGAACACCAGAAGACGTAATGCAATGCATACATGTACATAATGCATGACCCATGAGCACCCTGCACAATGACAGGCTAGACCCTGAACCCGGACTTCAGAGACATGACACACACCCCTCCCACAGGAAGCTGAAAAGTAAAAATGAAAGAAATGAATAACCCAAGAAGTCTATTCGAGAGGTTCGTCCGCGCCTGCAGGAGAAAATGGAAAATCAAACGGTCTGGCACCGTCCAAAACCCCTCCCGTCCCGATCTAGGGTAGGATTGACATTGGATCCCGCAGCCACTCACAGACAAGGAATGGGAGAAGGATTTGTGCGGGCAAGTCCTAAGACACCCTAATACACACTAAGCACAACATACAGTATCTAAACCGCTGAACGAGAGCGAGAGACGACGAGCGGGGGAAACAACCATATCCGGTAGTAGACAGGTTCTGGGATCGTTAACGCCACACTTACCAGGGTAGAACAAGTCGAAACCCAGACGACCTTGATTTTCCCGCCTATCCGCCGCATTGAACGAACTACTGGCTGCTGTGATAACCTGCTAATGCGGGTTGTGTGATTTCGCTCGGATCGCTCAGGACGGGATGAGCGTTGGGATGAGTTCGTAGCCAATCAGCCGAGTGGTCTTGATGCATAAGGACGGATTGGTCACCTTCTGACGGGATGAACGACGGGGCTCTTCTGGTGGGGATTTGGTTGGTGTTGCATGGATCGTGGAGATGTTCGTGCATGCATGCAAGCCGTCTGATTTTTTTATTTTTTTTTGGGGGGGTTTTTTACTCTCTTGTCGGGTCGTTCTTTCCGCTCTCCGCGTGAGGCGGGTTTTGGCGTAGGTTGGGCTTTGGCCGTTGAGATCTGGTATCTTCTTTTCTTTTTGGGGGTCGGGTGGCGGGTTTGGGGGGGGGGGGGGTTATGGTACATGTAATAACGGAGTTTGTGCCGTTTTAGGGTGGTGTATTCGGGGTTGTTTCATTTATGCATTTATTTTTGGTTCTGGTTTTATTCTCTGTTTTATCTGTTTCGAGTCTGTTTCCCTTTTTGCCGCCCACTATACAGCCGGATTGTGATTGTCTATGATATCAAATTATTTTGTGACTCGCATTCTAGGAGTGTCATTCCCAGCTCCACATTAGTATCGCGAAATGATACCCAGCCAGCCAGCTAGCGCTCCCACACACCATCCGCTCTGTTCAGCTCGAGACTATCGAAGTGATCGGATATTGTGTATCATTCGGCAACTGAGGTCTATCGAATCAGATCGAGTAGATGGCCTTTCAGTGTGATAGGACAACAGTAGTTCGGTAAATCAGGATAATACGTACATGTAATATTATTTTCTACGTTGTAGGTACACAGGTACTTCGACATTGGCATTGTGAAAGATCTGCATGTTTCCAATACGTATTTTGGATATTTCCAGCTTAATTCCAGCCTGACTGGGTGCCGTACGTACATCCATACCTGTGTTTACCTGCCTTCTGTTTGTGGACCCAACCGGGATGCGGACCGTGGAAACTCACACGGGAGAAAACTTTGATGTCATGGCGTGTACTGTTTACGATTTCCTACATTTTTCTATTTCTTGATATTTCCCTACTAGGGGTAGCATTAAAGGTAGTGTTCACCATTACACACAAGGAACCCGAATCGAAACCCGAGTCCCCGAAAAAAGCACCCCAAGAAACTCTAATTCCTTCCAAGGCATAGAGCAAAGAAAGTTCAATGACTGCCGCTAACATTGCCCTGACCACCACCCGGCACCTGCGCACAATGACGAAGATGGAAAACGGTGCCAAGGCCAGATCGATCGGTTTTATGACTGAAACGAGCCGTTGGGGTGTCGCTCCGCTGGTGTGGGTATTAAGCGTCGCTCTATCATGGGAGAGGAAGGAAAGAATCAGGGGATTGTACATACCTACGTACTACCTACCTAGGTAATACCGCAGGGTAATACGAAATACATGTTCATGATATCGGCTATTTCATCCATGGTTTGACAGACGCACATCGAGACCCGATCCATGGATTCATTCTTCTGCCGTTGTGTTCCAATCTCCCGGATCCTGTGATCGACAGCCACATCGCCCTATATAGCAGTTTTGCCGGGCTCAAATTTTAGGATCCATTAGTGCACAGGAGCGATCGAGATCGGGTTTGGACCTCGGCAGATTATCTATCAGCTTCCAGAGACTTTGCATGTTCCTTTGGTATTGCACCCACCAGCACAATCTCACTGTCTCTCCTGTTACCTGCCCGGGCATAGATCATACCTAGTTACATATTATACTGAACTTAAACCACCCCCAATCCCTCCACCTTGCATGTGTATGAATCCGGATGACATAGTTACTCCGTGCACAATATAGTTTAACCTACACAAGAGCCCGTCGGCACCGCAGTAACCGCTCTCTGTAAAACAGCCCCCTGATTGGTCTACGGAGAATCTCGGTGCAATCTTACGCCAACCCCAAAACAGCTCTAGCGCAGAAAGGTACCCGCCTGTCGGTACCCACGATGGCCTACCCAGCCGCGCGAGTCATTTTTTTGCGCTTCCCGTCCCCTGACCATAACCGGAGACAACCTTGGAAGGTGCGAGAGCCACGCAAATCCCCGTTCTTCGGAACTTTCCCGAGGCCAACGTCTCAATTTCCAGCGCTACTCCAACCCCCTAACCACAGATTGAGCCGTCCATTTTCCTTTCTGGGTAGTTGGCTCCGGTGGTGGCGGTGCTAGCTATGTATTTCTGTGGCTGTGTTGGGGGGGTCTGTGGCGTAGCTGTATATTGTATTTCAGATTACAGTGTTTTGAAGTCTCTTTCTTGTTCGGGATGCTCTTTCTTTCTTGGGGACCTTCTAAGATTTCTTTCTTGGAACCTTGGAAGGTTCTAACGCTTGCGTGATTGTTTCCAATTTTCCAACTTTGAGTTTCGATGGGGTTTTATGCATAAGTGGAGTTCTTTACGGGGGTTGCTGCTTTGAGCATCTTTCGTTGCGCTTGTATGTACATGACCCCAACCTCAGGGGATTTTTATCGCGGCAAATTATTATCCTTGATGTGGTCCTTCCTAATAGGGTTCAGGGTTTTGATTTGTCTGGATTGGGTATAAAGTCTGTTGGGACAAACTCTTGGCAACGGCGGCTTGGCTACAACATAGAAGGAATATCGGGTGCTTTGACATCTACAGAGTAATAGCTGCTTGTATAGGGATAACCCGTGGACTTTTGTCGCGACAAATTGGTATTATCCATAGATTATCGTAGTCCTTCCTAATACAGCTAAGGTTTGATTTAACTTGGTTAGATATATAGTTTGCTAGGATAATGCTTAGCAACGGCGGCTTAGTGAATGTATGATATAGTGTACACTTGTATACCAAACAATCTGCAACCTCAGGGGCTTTTAGCTTTTGTTACGGCAGATTGCTATCATTGACGTCGTCCTTCCTAATATGGTCTGAGAGTTTGATTTTGCCTTGATTACACATGCAGTTTCAAGGTTTACTAGGACAAATACTTGGCAACGGCGGTTTCCAAGACTGGCTAGAAGGGATATAGGATGTTTGATATCTAGTACAAACTTGGAAGGAGACATGGTACCTTGGTCACTGTGTGTGGAGAACTGCTCCTTGGCTAAATGGGATGGGAAAGCTCAGGCCTACGGAGGACAGAGCGGTACTTTCAGAAGCAACGTAGGAGGGAAAGCATAGTGTGGACGAGATATGGCTTGCTGAGTCTTCCATCCAAAGTCCGCCGTCTACTGGCGGCAAAAGACAGGCATATTCTCAATCGGACACTCGATCTCAACATCGCGACCGCCCTCATACACAACATCTCTCTCGTCCCAGAGTTTCCACGATGCCCCCGCCGGCAGGTAAACCTTGACCCTGCGCTGACCTGGCTCCAACACAGGCACAGCCAAGTACTTCGACCCGAACATATACTGAGTTTCAATCTCCCAAGCCCGCTCATCCGACGGGAATTCATAAAACAAAGTCCTCATCACAGGGGTCCCCTTCTCGTGAGCCTCCCGCATCAATCCCCGCGTATACTCACGAAGTTCCTCACGAATCCCAATATACCGTTTACAGATTTCATAAACCTCATCCCCATATGACCAGATCTCATTATCCGCCCCGCTAGCCGTCGGCTGTCCCTCCGGCTTCGGTTCACGGTCGCCATGCAGTCGCATAACCGGACAAAACGTTCCCCACTGGAACCACCTCGTGAACAGCTCGCGGAACAGAGGGTCATCTGGGTTGCCTCCGTGGAAGCCTCCGATATCTGTCGTCCACCACGGGATCCCGGCTAGTCCCATGTTCAGGCCTGCGGCGAGTTGGTTGCGGAATGAGCTCCACGACGACGCGATGTCGCCGCTCCACACGAGCGCCCCGTACTTCTGGCTGCCAGCCCACGCGCACCGCAGGAGGTTGACTATGTTTGTCTGGCCCTCTGCAGTCATTCCTTCGTAGAAGCCCCGTGCGTACTCTTTCGGGTAGGTGTTTCCAATCTGCAGGTTGCTGCCGGCGTGGTAGCGGTAGATGTCGAAGTCGTAGATCGAGTACTCGGGCTCGGCTTCGTCGAGCCAGAATGTTTTAATTCCTATGTCGTAGTAGTTCTGCTTGGCTTTGCTCCAGATGAACTTTCGGGCGGCTGGGTTCGTCGCGTCGAAGTGTGTGATGTCGCCGTCGCATTGCATTGCTACGCGCATGCCGCGGTCGTGTCGGATGAGAAGCCCTTGTTCGAGCATCTCTGGGAAGTTCTCGGATGCGTTTTCAACGGTAGGCCAGATGGAAACCATGAGCTCGACTTTGAGCTCTTTAAGCTCCTTGACCATGGCCTCTAGAATCGGACATTGTCTTTTAGTGGGCCCTGCCATCGAAGCGATGCAAAATAGAGAATGATAACTCACCTGGATCTGGCCAGAACTCCGGATCAAAGCTCCATTCTCCTTGATGCTTCCAATGGAAGAAGTCGATGACAATCAAATCCAGAGGAACCTCGCGACGCCGGTATTCGCGCGCAATATTGAGCAACTGCTCCTGGTTCGTGTAGCGGAGTTTGCACTGCCAGAAACCAAGACCGTATTCTGGCATCATAGGAACATAACCCGTCACTTTGGCATAGGCTTCTTCAATTTCCGCGGGGGTATCACCCGCCACAACCCAGTAGTCCAATGCCTTAGTCGAGTATGCTTCGAAGCTCATGACATTTGTTCCCAGAACCGCCCGTCCGATGCCGGGATTGTTCCAGAGGAAGCCATAGCCGAGCGATGAAACCGCGAAAGGAACACTGGCCTGTGAGTTGCGGTGCGCCAGCTCAAGGTCTGCACCTTTCAGGTTCAGGTAGGGCTGCTGATACTGCCCCATACCGAAGATCTTCTCTTTATGATCGAGAGACTCGAATCGCATGGTGAGGTGGTAGTCGCCGCCTAGGATTGGACGCAGCTCGCGAGCTTCGACAGTCAACGCGCTGCACTTGGGGTCCATCGGGTCCTGGCGGTGGCGGGCATACTCCTCAAGGAGTTTGTTTCCCTTCGAATCGTAGATGATGATCTTGCCTCGGCGTGACACAGTTGCTTTGATTTTGCCGTTGGTGATTGTCGCTTCTTGATCGGCGGATATCTCGATGCTTGGGCTTGAGCTGGATGGCTTGGAGGAGAGGGCCCAGTCTTCCGTTGGGATGGACGCCTGTTTAGTTGCACGTACCCGGAAGGCGTTCTGCCCCCATGGCTGCACCCAAAGAATGTGGTCGTCGAAACGGAAGACGAGCTTGTCGTCTTCGGCGTAGAGCATTTTGGTACACAAGATCGATCGTTAGCGGTGGTAAATCTGCTGATTTCTGATGGAAATAAGAGGCTACTTGTGCTAGACAGATGAGCGGTCTAGTTCAACGAGTCGGGTATTAAGTATTGAGGGAACGCATGGTACCCCTCACCATGCAATCCTGATGCTGTGACATGGCTATTATCGCAGATCCACTGCATGAAGTACCGGTAACAACACTCATTTGTCGAGAGAACTTCCAAGATGTCTCGGAGGTACTGAGGTGGGGATGCGCATCTTTAAACGCCCCAAGATTATAGGGTATCTGTCACTAGTTTAGCCTAAAGCCGACCTTCTAAATATACCAAGGACACAGCTCCGTGTCTTCCGAAAATGGAAATCTAGATCATCTAAAAATACTTGATTTTGGTTCGCACTATGATCTTCTGTAGACAAGCTCACTCAAAAGAAATGTCCTGGCATGTTGAATCGACCACTTTATTGAAAGCCCCAGTTAATCCAGCTAACATGGAATTTGCGGCTTCAACGTTAACCCTAATCGGGGGTTATAGTGCAAGAATCAAGACTCCTCGTAAAGCAAGATTGGCACTTTTATCCGGGTGCTGTTTGACTGTTTATTCTTTTTTTCTCATACAATTTATATCACAGCCGGGATATTTCAATTCGGACTATAGTCGTTTTCAATTGACATGTTGCCGATTATTTCCTGTCCTATCGTATTAAAAGGTGATCTACAGAGATGAAAAGGAACTCTTAACTACTGGCTTCTATCCTAAATACCTCTCTAGGTAGGTACCTAGGTACCTACATGTAGGTATGAAGAGTAACCTAGGCCGATATGACAACCTAATCTATAAATTAGCGAAGACAGTAGACCCCCGTTATAACGAGATGATTGAGACACGGTGAAATGTTCATTAAACCCGGGTCGCATAAATATATATATCTTGCTTTATATACAAAGTAAAAAGCCAGGGAGCAAAACTGCAACTCAAGATGTATCACCGCACTTCCAATTCCTGTGGAACATTGTGTCTCCTTCCAGGCCCGAGCTCGACCGGGAATACATTGCTTTCGAACACCTTCGGGTCTTTGTATTGACATTCGTCGGGTAGTGTGTAGCATTCAATTTTTCCACCAGGATTGGGACCGCGAGTGAGTTGTCGACGTCTCCAGAGAAAGAGCCCCACGGCCGTCAGCAAGATGGCACCTCCGACTCCGACACCAACTCCGATACCGACTGTGACTCCTATACTCAAGTGGCTGTTGCTTTTGTTCTGATCGGAATTGGTCGTGCTTGTAGGGCTAGGTGTGCTGATGGTCGCACTGGTCGTTGTGGACATGGGTGAGCTAACCGCAAATATGTTAAACCCTATATCTAGCGGCTTCCCCATTTCCGGCCGTTGTTCACAGGCAATCAGCAGGGCCTTAATGTCTGAACAGAGATGATAGTCAGAAAATGTTTGTCTCGAAGCAAGAGATGATCTTACAGTTGGCTAAGATCGAGGCACCCTCCACTTTCTCCAGACACTGTTGGCAATTTGACGCATGGTCCTTGAATGCATTGTCATAACGCGTGCAGTACTCATAGCGGTTGCTCATAGACTCGGTGAAGAGTTTATTGGTCATAGGGTCAAGGATTGCGTTGCATGTTTCCCCGCAGGTGCTCGCGGCTGTCGTTGTCTCATTGTTGGTGGGATACCCAAACACGCACCAGACAAAGTTATAGCGAATATTGTCTACCCATCCTTACAATTAATAGGTTTCAAAATGTGAAGATCAATATTACTCACACATAAACCAGAACACATCCGTCTCGTTGTCGCTATTTATTCCAAGCGAGGATGTATCGCTGCTCGCCTCACATGAAACACATTGCTGCCACTTGCGGCCCACTGCTGCAACCTCCGTACCATTGAGCTGGGAATCTTCGCATACTAGGTCTGTAGTGAATGTTCTAGAAGCGAAAGGATCGGAAGTGTTCGTCAAAGGGCCAGCTTTATCGATGCATAGATCGGAACACTGAGAATCCGGGGCGACGTCGAGGCTGTAAGCATAATGGAATAGAAACGTTAAAATAAATAGTTTAACCGGCGCAATACCTGCCATAACTTCGTATGCTTGTGGTTTGAGAGGGATTGAGCTGGATCAAAAGGAAAGATTCTAGAGATATGGGCCAAAGAGACGAGCCCGCGGTTATGCACAAGTTCGCACACGAGCCTCTGCGGGATGAATAGGCTAGAAGAGCCTATATCATTGTAGCCGCCTGGAAAGCTAGCGCCGGCGCTAGCATATCAGATCATAACTTTACTCAGCCCAACGCACAGACAATACCCGATTCGGGTGCTGGGCGCTTAGAGATTCACATAATCATCGAGTGGTAAAGGCGACTTATCTCCGCCTCTAGCCATAAAGGAACGATTATTAGGACCAAATCTGTTTCAATAACGATGTTTGATTAACGTGTAAATCAAATAAAGAGAAACAGTTTGTCCTTCTAGATATTATCCAGCTAGTCTTCAAGCTACGGGACGAAGTAAGCCTTTACTATCACGTAACTATACATCGTGACATATACTTGCTCTGTGGTAAACTCGGCACGGCGTTAAAGGTTCTTACATTGCAAATATTACCGTGGACGCCAAATGTCCTTTATAAGACCTTAAAATAGACAATAGAGCATACAGTTCCAACTTCGCTTTCATGTTTCCGCTGCACCAACACAGACCGTGCATACGAGGGTTGTTAGGGACAAGCGCGACATTCGGCTTTTTACCCGGCAGAAAAGTGGTAACTTACCTACTTACCCATGAGTGTTGTTATTTTCATATGGATTGACAAAATTGCTTAATTCTAATATAAATCTACTAGTCCTGACCTATCCCTAGCATCCACGGATATGAAAGTACGTGACATGCAGGTTGTGACAGCTAATTCTTCTTCTATCCTTGTAGCTACAGCGCTAATAAAGGGAGGAAAATCTAGAAAAGAAAAATGCATCTAAAGAAATATCAAAGAGTACGTCTAAAAGTCCACTAAAAAGACTACCCAAATAAACATAACAAAGCCATACCAACGGCTAACATCTTTATATACCTATGTAGGTATGAGTCGAGTGGGAAGGCAGAGGGCCAAGGTGGTGTATTAGCGGTTGGAAAACGTAAATACAAAAATAGATAGAAGCCTAATATAGACTCGGGAGAGAAAAGGGACTATAGATTAATGCCTACGTAGCTCGGATAATGGATTTGAATGAGCTATAAGAAAGAAGCTTAGGAAAAGTAGGCTGTCTCGGATAGATACTATGGACGAGGATCTGGAAGAGCGAAATTAGGGAGTAGATGACGGGGTTAGGATGGTCCATCGGTCCCACCCCTTCTTGCACCGTAGATTCTCTTAATGCATTGCCATGGTCAGAGTTGACTCCCCTTTGTCCTCAATTAGCCTACACAGCACTTCCGAGACATACTTTGCTGTCCAAGACGATGTTACTATTCATGACCTCCACCGCTTCTTCTTTATTTTAGTATTCGTCAATTATAAAGTCAAGCAGCCTTTAGTTCTTCGAAATTTGTTGTCAGGCTCAGCAATCAACAGTAATAGCTGTTTAAACGTGAGATTCCTAAGTTGCCCAGCCCTGGAGATATTGTCGGATGACTGATGTTCCCCGGAAAAACGACGCTATTCCTTATTAGGACAGAGAGTCAAGCTACCAGCGGGCACGGTTTTCACCTTGCATTACTCAGTTCTATCCCCTCATTTGTCAAAACCGTTCGAACTGTTAGTTGAGATCCATTTTGGACCTTCGATTCATCCAGGGAACCCCAAATCATGGCATTCAGCGGGGCCGCCTCAGCTCCTACCGCGGACATGGACATCGACATGGACCTTGACCTAGGACCAGAGCCCGAGCCCGAGCCCGAGCCAATTCAGGTGGTGAGTGTATCTTTTGTCTTTAAAGTCGTAATCGATTGTCGACTAACATGTGTCGAGTGCTAGGAAACAACCTCCAACGTAGAAGCCACCGTCGACCCCCTCACCGATGAAGCGGTCTACGAAAAAGTGCATATTCGCGGCGTCGATGAATTGACCACCGAAAATATCAAACAATTTGCTCGCGAATGCTCTGGGCAGGAACCAGTGCGCATTGAATGGATCGATGACACATCCGCCAACATCATCTTCCCCGACGCCGAAATTGGCCTCCAAGCTCTCACAGCTCTCACCCAAGTCGCCGAGGAAGAAGACGCGACTACCTTGCCACCGCTACGTCTCCGATCGGCGAAACTGCTCTCCTCCCACCCTGATTCCGTCCTCCAAGTGCGATCGGCTGTCAAGTCGGACCGCAAGCAAGCACGCGCTCATGAGAAGAGTCGCTTCTATCTCATGCACCCGGAGCATGATCCCAGAGAACGCTTGCGACAAGAGTTTGCGGACAGGAGACGTAGCGATGATACAGGGGATGGCGATTACAGGCGGCGCAAATTCGACGACCGGGAGCACCGACGCCGCCGAGACCGCGATGAGGACGGCCACTTCAATGCCGACATGTACGATGATAATGTTGGCTCTGAACCCGAGCGTGCTCGGGGAAAGCCCAGGGGTCGTGGCCAGAGAGATCTGTTCCCAGACGACGATAGCCGATCAAGTGGACGTCTCCGGAATCGCAGTGCATCTCCGGGACGAGACACGCTGGAGGAAGAACTTCGAGACCGAGGTGGCCGTGATAATAGCAGGCGGTTCCGTGAGAGATCGCCTCGATACATTCGTAAGAACAAGGATAAAGAGCTTTTCCCAAGCGCGGGCGCGGGCGAGGGCGAGCCAGGAACCCGCGAGCTTTTTCCAAACAAACCCACATCCAGCTACATCAAGAAGGAGTTGCTGCCTAGCAAGTCTAGCCACCATCGCCGGTCAGACGCATTCGACGCTTCTTCTCTGCCAGGCGCCTCTGAACACAGACGCCACAGCAATATTGAGCTCTTCCCTGATTCCACCAACAATGGCGCCCGCATTCGCGGAGCTGCCACAGCCACCGAGGATCAAGGATTCGCCATCCGGGGCGGCTCGTCGAACGGCATGTCGATTAAAGGCAGAGGTGCATCGGTACGCGAGCTGTTCCCTTCCAAATACGACAGTCACACCAACACGAACGCTGGGAAGGAGTTGTTTTCCGATACCCTGGAGGGACGCGGCGGTCGCCGTCGTCGGGCTGAGGATATGTTCAGCTAGATAGACTGAGTGATAGGCTGAGAACTTGTGCATCTGATTGATTTGTAAGGGGACTTCACGGGAGCATGATGGATATCCGGCGTTTCGCGAATGGGATGGGGGAATCAATTGTCTGATAAAAATTTCATAATGATACATACTCTACTCTGCTGAAGGGTGGAATACCCACGTTTTTCCGTAATCTCCAATTAATAAATGGGACAGAAGATGTAGACGAGATACATTCGTCTCGGAGTCGTAGTTAGGAAATATATACAAGCAATGGCGTGTGCGGCGACTAACCTCTCCCCAACCAAAATCTCTCCCAGGCGTCAGATGCAAGCATGGCTCCCTCCAAAACAGTAGACGCACTATCAAGTGCTATAGTTGCTCGGTTCCTGCGCAGCAATAATTATTCCGAGACATTAAAGGCTTTTCTCCGCGAGGCTGACCTTGCTCCCGACGTGGGGCAGACCTCTGGCGATGACACCAACAACTGGACCATCCAAAGCTTGCTCGAAGAGAAGAACACCTATGACCAAACTGTGAATTTTGAAAGATATGGCGAGGATCATCAGCAGTCCGCCTTATGGAGCGAGCCAGGTAAGTTTTATTTTGGCATGGCAGTCAAAGGTCATCGTGACCCGGCTTTAAATGTCAAGCTTTATCTGGGATTGCTTGTGTTCTGTTATCTGACGTACCCCTAGCACCATCAAGACCTGCTCTCATCCAGACACCGACATCATCCAATATTCTTGCTGCGTCGGTAGAGCAATGGCAGAAACCCCGCGGCGATGCCTATGAAGCCGCCGCAGACGCTGCATCAGCGCAGCCGTATATCGTCTCCACAGGTGCAGACAGACAAGTCCATTTACTCGAGACAGCAGAAGGAAATACGGTTATCAAATCATTCTCGGGTCTCTCTGATTCACCAGTTCTATCATTTATTTCAATCCTCGAGGGCCGGTACATCCTCATGACCAACATGTCCGGCCAGCTGCTCCTCCAGCATGGATCCCAAACGCTGGATAGCAGGAAGGATCATGCAAAGTATGCGGTGAAGGTGGTAGCCTACGAAGACAAGGTTGATCCTTCCAAGTGGTGGGTTGCCACCGCCGGGTGGGACGAGTGTGTTTTATTATATTGCCTCAATATCCCCGACGAAGCAGACGCACCAGCTCTCAAGATTGGTGAGCCTGTTACACGCATTAAACTCGTTTCAAACCCGGAGTCACTGCTGTTCGTCCCACATGTGGACACCAACGAGCTGCTCCTCCTCGTCTCGCGCAGAGACTCGACTTATATCTACTACTACCAGGTAGAAGCAGCATCGGAAGAAACGGATACCCGTGAAAATGATGGAGCCGATGCTGAGAAGTCCCCACGAGAAGCTCGTCTCCTTGGAAAGCAGAACCTGGCCCCCCCATTCCAATGCCTGGGTTGCCTTCTCGCCGGCCCATATGGCGCTCAGTCCACACGACCCGGGCCTCCTGGCCGTGGCGACGTCGACATTGCCCCATATGAAAGTGGTCATCGTGCGTCTGCTATTCCCTGCAATGACGACAGCGCCCGCTCCAGAGGACCCAGTGACACAGACATCTCAAGCACTGGCAACACTGGAAATACAGAACCGCGAGGATGCTGCTATCCTCGTGCAGGCAAACACGTTCGCACCACAAACTGCTTACTCCACACCGCAGGTGACGTGGCGGCCTAATGGGTCTGCGGTCTGGGTCAATGGAGACGATGGTGTGGTTCGTGGCATCGAGACGAAGACGGGGAAGATCATTGCTACATTGAAGGGTGGTCATGAACCCGGCTCTAAGGTGAGAACTGTTTGGTCGGGATATGTTGCTGTACCTCAGGAAAGGGGTGACCCGATCAGGGAGGAATGGGTTATCAGTGGTGGGTTCGATAAAAGATTGATTGTTTGGAAGGTATGATCTCTGTAACCAAACTCAATATACGTTATCACGGATGTGGAAGTGAATGTAATGTAGACTGAATGGATTGATTCGAACATGGCTAAGTATAAAAACGACTCCTACTGCTTACGGGATGTAGCCCCCCCTGACCATGAACCCTGTCACGATCGAGAAGAATCAAGACAGGTTATATAGCAATCGGGGACTTGGGGGTTGTTCTTGGCACGTTAAGAAAAATCCTTCAGCAATCGCGCATGAGAAAAAGCACGCAGCTGTACACACATATGCCGGACGGGGACTTGGGGAAAAAGGGGGAGAGACTAAGCTCAAGGGTCGCAACACAGACGAAGTCGAGCCCTCGAGTCTGGAAGGAAAAATAAAAGGAAATAGCAGAAGAGATCCGCTTGGGAAAGGGCACCGCTGTGCACATCGAATTAAGCCTGTTGATTTATCGATATCAAACAACTCGAGGCTCGTCGCGCAAGGAATAAGCAAAAACCAGGCCTATTCGACACAGCGGACCGTCCTTGATCATCGCACACGTTATGTTCTCTGGACATCTTGCACGCTCGAGTTGCATTTCATGTTTCCCATTTTTTTTTAAAACTGAGTTCATAATCTATGCGACCTCACGCTTGCCCTCCTTGCGCTCCTTCTGTTCAATGGGTCAGTATTCCGTGTCATGGGTGGTGGATGTTGGGTTCGGGTTGTGGTCAACGTACAAGGGCCTTCATGGTGCCGTGGAGAGCGTGACGGTGGTTGCGGCGGAACTTGGGGTCAACACCCTTGAGGGAGGGGTAACGGTTGGTCTTGGGCTTCTTGATACTATTCGAGAAGATATATCAGCGATTCGGTTCTGGTTGGGATGGTGTGATGTATGGTGGTTGAATGCAGTAGTTCGAAGAGATTGCCCGAGTGAATATTCAAGTCGTAACCTCAAATTATCACCCCGGATAAAACCATTCGCACACTAGCTTTTCCACCATGTCCATTGAATCGATCGAAAAAGGTCGGGAAAGTGTAACAGTAGAATAATCGAGGAAGTTCAAGGGTAGACGTACCCGTTACGGTGAGCCTTCTGGCTGTTGTGGTGCTGGGACGCGTTCTTGGACTCTGTGGGTGAAAATCATGTCAGCGCCATGGCCTTTTTTTCCCTGCCTCGCCAGCTTGCAAAAGAGCCAAGGTCATAGGGTCGTGGTAAGAACGTACTGGCCATCTTGTCGGATGTTGTCGCTGATTGACGGTGTGATGGATGGAGAGGAGTGGGAATCGGGACGTCAGGCCTAGGAGGGTCGGCTAGGGCTCGTTCCGTTTGTGGGATCTCGCTTATCGGGCGGTGTACATACTAAAGCATCACTACATAGCTTGTTACCTGCAAGGTTGTCCTAAGCAACGTCATAATAGCTTGATATAGTATCGTATCCTTATTGCATTTTATTAGATCGTTCTAGATAAATCAAAATTTGGGTCTTTTTTAGCTTGCTTTTTGTAGTTCTTCAGTCTGCGACATTTTCTCACGTTCTGCCACTCGCCTACACGTGACCTTGATTTATATGTATCACGTGACTGATATACTTGCCATCTCCAAGTAAAGTAGAGCTGTCCGGGTATGAAGAAGACTTTATTTCGGAGGCCACATAGTAAAACATCAAGTCCAATACACAGATACAACGCGCTGCGTCTGATTACCAGCGGGGCCTTCCCGACTAACTTGGTCTCGGCATTACAGTTTGGAATCGTACTTCTCGCAAGGACCTAGACCCCAAAACGGACGGATAATGAAATATGTCGAGCATTAATCGGAATAATCTGTTTTCTCCTCCTGTTCTCATAAAAACATTCGTAGAATGACCGTAGTAACAAAGCTCATACTGGCCATAGTCCGGCCGTTGAATTCCCGTACCACGTGACCAGACGCTAGGGAACAACCGGCATTCCGACTTCGACCTTTGCAACGCAACTTCAAGAGGGATAATCCAGCCTTTGCACGTCATCCACCACTGCAAAATGAGCTCCTTCCGCTTCGCTCGCTCCGCCCTCCGGGCTCGCCCTTCTTTCCTCGGTGCTCCCGTTCAGCGCCGTGGTTACGCTGAGGCCGTCGCCGACAAGATCAAGCTGTCCCTGACTCTGCCTCACCAGGTGCGTGAACGAACTCCGGCCGGCGTCCCAACATCATAGCCTAAGTACTGACTTGATAATTGATTGACAGACCATCTACCGCTCGACTGGCGTGTATGTTATGCTTCCACTTGCACCCGTGTCGACGGTGCCTACGCCCTTTCCGTAAATACTGACGAACCTCCGCGATTACAGTACCCAGGTCAACATTCCCGCCGCCTCCGGTGAGATGGGTGTCCTCGCCAACCACGTTCCCTCCATCGAGCAGCTCAAGCCCGGTCTCGTCGAAATCCTCGAGGAGAGCGGCGCCACCAAGCAGTACTTCCGTACGTCCGACCCTCACGGCCCTGAGACATTCCGCAAATCTGGATTCTTCTCAATTGGGATTGATCAACTAACAATGGTGTCCCTGTATAGTGTCCGGTGGCTTCGCCGTTGTCCAGCCCGACTCCCAGCTCAGCATCAACGCTGTTGAGGGCTTCCCCCTCGAGGAGTTCAGCGCCGATGTAGGTTATTTTCCTTTGCAACGTTGCGACTTAAGCTAACCGGAACTTTTTTTTCTAGTCCATCCGCGCCCAGATCGCCGAGGCCCAGAAGATTGCCAGCGGCAGCGGCAGCGAGCAGGATATCGCTGAGGCCAAGATTGAGCTTGAGGTATGAACTCTTGGGGACTGCTGGACTGGTTAAATACTGACTTCTTCTTGAACAGGTTCTCGAGACCCTGCAGGCCCACGTCAAATAGACTTGATGTACATAACCATTATCGCCCTAACTATGAACCTGTAGAATTATAGCAATTCTCATTTCCCTCTAATTATACTTGCTTATTATATTATTTCTTGTGTCTATATCCTATGCAGGGAGGGTGGGAGCGCACCTTCCAAGCTTGGAAGTTAAGCAAGCACCTGACTTGCCCGTCTCATCTCCAACAACCATTGACTTTCATCCTCAGCTGACCGTGCAGCCATGGCATTCGCCAAATCACTCAAATCAGACCCCCCTTGGCACCGTGGATACTCGACTGATGATGACGGACTCACCTACGGATGGCTTGTTTTCACCTCTCTTTGAGCCATTCACTGGGTTTGCGCCATTCACCCGGTTTGATGGAACTGACAAACGACAGCCAGACAGCCAAACAGAAGCAGAAGCGAGCCCAAAGCAAGCTCACCGAATCCTCGAACTTTGCGAGTCATTCCGTGGTTTCGATTCCAGCCGAAACTGTCCTCGACTTGAGCTGGATGTCGCCGTGGATGAGTACCACACTCTTGACGGTCTTGCTGAACCCTTGAATCCCCAAAACACGCCCGCATCAAATAGCGAACGAGGAAGCACAGAGGAATCTACTGAGACGTTTCGTCGCTATCAAATGGAGAACCTACGGAGGAGTGCTACCCCCGAGGCGGAGGAGTTCAATTTCGATTGCTTCCAAGATTCGCCAGAGGCAAGCTTTGCTTGTCAAGACGATGAAAGCGAATCCCAGAAACCCTCAAAGTGGCGACGCCTTTCCGTTGGCCGCCGACAGTGGATTAAACCTCCTATCACTGCCCTGGCGAATCATCAGCCAGGCACGAATGCGGGTAACTTCAAGAACTCTAGCAATAATCCAGGTTCACTGATGCGATGCGTTCGATTTTCTCCTCCTGCGGCCTCTTTGTCTCCGCCTTCTCGTGCGGCACATCATCCCCTACCTTCGATCGAAAGAAACCAGGATCACGTTGCTTCGCATCGACCGAAGAAACAATACCGGAAATGGAAGGTCGCTGGTCGCGCGTACTCTCGAAAGAGCTCACCATGCAACAGCCCTACGAAAAGAACGCAGTCTCTGTCAGCTCGCATCCCAAAGAACCATGATATGCGAAACTCGTCCCTTTTCAGCTTGTCTGATCGTGAAACATGTCAAACGGCGTTCCCCACTCGTGTTGCCTCGGGTGCTGATGCCCGGGAAGTGAGAGCCAGCAAGGTGGTCCACACTCCTGTTGCAAATGACTCGAAAATTGCGGCTAAAACTGAGAAGAATCTCCCTGCATTTTTTGCTGTTTCCTTTTCGCTTTACAGCATCCGACCTGCGCCCAATTCATCCACTGAGAAAGCCCCAAAGTATGCTTTTAAATTTCGAATAACTCGAACTGATCTCCCTCAACAACCTTCTCCGCATTTCCCTACCAAATTCGACAACATCACTTGCCACCCGATCATTGATGACTTGCTATTCCACACCTGCTTCATCGTCCCTGCGCTCGTTGTGCTGGTACCTCTCAATGTCTTCTTCGTTGCAACGTACCCATTGACCAACACCCGAGTCGGCGCTGTAATGCTCTACCTGCTCAGAGCTTTACTGTATCTACTGATGGACATTATCATTCTTGTGTTGTCCAAATTCGGAGTGTCTTGCGGATGCCAGTGGTATCCAGACACCGGCCATTCCGGCTGAGTAGCTACGCCCTACGGTGGTGAGCAATTGAGATTGGACAAGATCAGGGCGACATGCGCATCGGCGAATTCCGTTCGTACTTTCTCCAAAGACAATTCGTATGCATCATTATGCTACTGGTATCTCCTTGTGTCCCGCAAACGTGCTTAGTCTTGCCCTATTCGATACATTTTCGAGGCTGAAAGCCGAGTCATGAGTATGAATTAATTGGATTTAATGGCAGGTCCCAAGACCGTAAATTACATTGCTCGAAAGAGCGCTGTAGTCGTACGCAATGGGCTTTATCCCAAGAACATACTCGTCATACCTGACAGTCCGGGGAGGGTGGTTCTGACGGGTTTCGATATTGCAAACCTCCCGAAAGAAGGAACTCCAGGACCTGGCCATTCGGATTCATTCTCATAGGCCAGTACAGGCCTATAAGTTTGAGGTTGTAGTCTCACAAGTATTGGAAGCATTTCGCTTTTCTTATACCCTCGGCTTTGATGGATCGTTGTCCCTAATGATGTGATTTGGAGGAAGACCAAAGAGAGGGACTTCTCCTAATACGGAGGTTTACTGGAAACAGGTCTTCCTATCCTATTTCTTTTCTTTTTGTAGATGATACTATATTGATAATAAAGCCAAGGGTGTACATGTGTATGCTGGTACCTACGTACCTGCCCAAATAGGAAATAGTCAGTATGTATACAGTATGGAGCTGTCAATGAACACATGCAGAAAGCTATCGACAGAGTAGAAGTAACAATCTTCCAAAGAATTTATACCATATCTTGTCTTATCACAGTAACAAGCCAATTCTCTCATCTAATTCTCACGGGATCTCACGGGATCTGAAAAGATTCATGTCTCTGCTGGTCTAAGTCCATTTCTTGATATCAGATGGCAGGACGTGGTAGCCATCAAAGAAGCCATAGGGGTCATAAGCACCCTTTAGCTTCGTAAGCCGTTCATGACGCCACGGCTGGTATCCGTAAAGCGCCGACTGCGGTTCATCGTCGCGAGCGTAGTTCTGATAGACATGGCGCTTTTCATATCCAGAGGTAGCGGCGAATTTGTCTCGCCAAGAGCGGAGAAAGTTATCGACTGGCTTTGCTACGCTATCATCCGTGTATACTCCTTTGACTTCGATAATATTGTGAAAGTACTTGCGGTGAGGAAAGGCGGAATAATCGTCCCTGAGCGCCTCGATGCCCTGGACTGGGAAAGTCTCGATCATCATGGAGGTGCGAACTCGGGTCCGGTGAGGACGTGGATAAGCACCATAAAGCCCAGAGGTGCTCGGAAAATCATTATGATCTGAATGATATTCTTGTCCTAAGCGAAAGGTGTCTTATCATACAGAGAAGTCGTAGCCGATCTTTGAGACCCTATACTCCATTTCGAAGCCTCATCTAGATCTTTACGAGAAACCGCAAAGGCAACAGCGAGATGAGTCCCAGGCATCTCTCTGAAGGCTTGATGCTCGATTACGGGAACGAGGGACTGCTGGCATGTTCGCTGCAGCCAGGTCACCAGGGGGCAAATGACATGCAGCAATCGGTGAATCTGAGTAAGTGAAATAAGACCCAGGGCAGAGGAATGATGGTTGACGGGGAGATTGACCAACTAGAACTGGCAAGCGAAGCCCTCGTCTACCTGACCAGCGAACGGCGCGAACAGCTGGGTGGCAGACACTTGGAGGATATGTGTGACGTTATTTCTCGCGATAACTGGGATGCGCAGAATGACTTTGCTGAAGATAGGCATATCTGTCAAGAGAATCCCTCCGATACCTGAGAGGAGGAGGGGATTCTCTGAATGGTGAATTGAGAGAAACATTTCCGCGATTGAACCAACGTCACGCAATTATACAAACATAAAGCGAGACTTCCTAGTGATAAGCAGAGGAAGATGAGGCGGACGAAGGTTACGAGGATGTGGTATCTTCCAAGGTTGCTCCCAACAACTATCTAAAATACGAGAGGTCGATGCCTTAGGATCCAGCCTTCCACAACAACTTCCCCGGGATAGCCGATCTATTCTGAAGAGCATTGAGAACCTCGCAGCTGTTTACCAACAGCAAGGCATTTATGACAAGGCCCAGATTTTATTGCAAGAAGCTGTTCAGCTCTGTGCGAAGGTGCATGGCAGTGAACATGAACAAGACCCTACAGTCGCATACAGGGAGTAACTGCGCCTCTTGGCAGAACTTCAAGAGCTGGAAAGAATAAGGGCCAAGCTGCATGGTGGAATGTGAGAATGATAGATTCATTGAGAGGGTTGTTAAAAGTGAAAAATCTAAACTGAGAAATCCGACAGAGGCATTTGGTTAAATAACACGGTGAAACAACAACCAAGTAGTATCTACATCGTTGCGAGAGCCTTTGCAGCTCGATGGAATCTGAGGTTGTTAGACTCAGACCTTTTGAATAATTATTATAGGACACTAGAATTAATTTTGTTTGCCCGATATGCAACATGAATGCGTTGTATCAACGGTGAATTTCACACCAAATTCACATCCCAGAACACATTGGAGTCTTCTTACATATAATCTCCCTCCTAACCTTGGAATATTGGCAATTTTGTGCTGATAATTGCTTTCAACGAACAACACCTTCTTGTTCTTGACGTCAATTCCTAGATGCGCAATTCTTCATCAAAACGGCGGTTTGGCCGAGTGGTCTAAGGCGATTGACTAGAAATCAATTCCGTTCGCGGGCGCATGTTCGAATCATGCAGCCGTCGTTATACTAATTTTTTTCCTATTCTTGTTGACGGATTTCCTTGTTTTGCCACAGGGGAACCCAATGATGAAAGATCGTGATTATAGGACTTGGGATGCACAAAGTTTTTGGGTGAAAAGCCTCGCGCAGAAAAAGCCACGGAGCCTTGAAAAGAATTTTAGATTTTGTTATCTTTCATTTCTGCCCGACTAGGGCTTTCATTGTGGAGCCGAGCCGCTTGGTCTTGGTATGATATTGGGGGTGTGATATTTGGTCGGCCTATATTAGTAGTTCTACAGGATTTACAGAGTCGCGGTAGCAAAATACGGAGACTACGCAGAGCTGGACATATATATCTTCTTACTAGTCGCCAAGGTGAGATAAATCGTGCGCTAAGCGTGGAAGAAATATAAACTACCTAGGCCAGGATATGACCGCACTGGCAAGGAGCAGGTGTACCAAGACAAATTTCGTAGAGCTCGGATTCATTGCTCGACCACTATACTCAATATCCAGATGGTGATTGTGGTTATGTACAGCAAAAAGTATGTCTTAGGTCGCAAGTTTTCAGAGTGCTTCAACTTCATTCAACCCAAGCTTGGTCCAGCGCAAAAGTAAGTCTTCGAAGCTCTCTGGGAGCGCAATCAGTGTCCCCGCCGCCGGGGGAGAATCCGGATGAGAGTTTTCTTTTGCTTCGGAATCCTCCCTAGACAGTCCTCGAGACCGAGGAGAGTAAAACGCAGGAGACCCACCAAGTTCCTTGTTTGAGTGTGATACAGGAGAGTAAGATGGCGACGCTGGGGAATAAGATGGCGACGCTGGGGAATAAGATGGCGACGCTGGGGAATAAGATGGCGACGCTGGGGAATAAGATGGCGACACTGGGGAATAGGAGGGTGATGTAGGGGGAAAAGCGGGAGATGTTGGAGAGTAGGCGGGTGAAGTAGGAGAAAAGGAGGCCGATACAGGAGAATAAGCGGGAGGAGTACAAAGCATAGTAGAACAATTAGACTCCGAGCGAGAATCCTCTTGGTTGTTGGATGATGTGCCGGTGGCATTTCTTATTGGGTCCGTCCAGGCAACTTCAGTTTCCTGGCCGTCTATTTGGACTGTTATCTGGGTCCGAGAGTAGCCACGGTGAACTGGTCTTTGATCCGGGGAGGTGGTTTCGGTGGGAGTCGTCGATTTGTCCGGCACAATCGGTGAGCCGGTCTTGTTTTCAGCGATCACCGTGGGCTTGTAGTCAGTCTCGCCATAAGCCTTTTCCTTATCGGAGAGGTACTGTTCCTTCTGCGTCCGCTCAATCTCGAGTAGTTCAGGCTCGTCGCGAGGGGAGCTCTGTAACTCGCTGGAGCCCTGAATGCTGCCGGTAGGGGACATCTGGACAATGGAAGCTTTACGTGCGGTTTGTCGGGATATTGGTAGGGGCGAACGTAGCATGGGTGGACCTGCAAGTCTCGCAAGGTCTTCTTCTTCTTCCCCCAGCGCCTTTCTATAGACCAGATCCGGGGCCACTGCTTCCGCCTTTGGCAGTCCTAGACCGTCGAACCGGGGAATGTTCGAACAGGGTCTTCCGACCCGCTTCAAGGGTGCGTCAGGGATGGGCACTGGCAAGGCAGTGTGAACCCTTGGGCTTTCTGTGCTGTCGTTCTCGTCGCTATTGACATGTCAATAGTGTTCTTTGTATAAGTGTCGGGATAGAGCAACAGCGGTGGACTCACCTCAGTAGTGACTTATCAAAATGATGGAGAACAGAATGCCCATGAGCGAGTTGGAATCGAATAATCTCGCTGTCATGTATACTCAGCACGCCTTTTCTTATTCTTAAACAGCGGCTTTTCTCGAGTTTGGATTTGCAGGAATCAATTTCGTCCAGCATTTTATGAATCAATGCGTTGTACTCATTCACTTCGGCGAACTGGACTTTTTGGGCTGGAAGTGGTTTTGGTGGTTCTCTTGGAATTTTCGAGTCGACCATATGCTGAGTCTGTTGATAGTTTGGTGGAGGACTGTTTATGCCATTCGTTTCAAGATGCTTCTCCCGTAATAGCGCCTCTATCAGAGCACGCTGCTCTTGGTCATTCGGTATATCATGGCTATCATTCATTAGAAAGAAGCATGGCCAAGACCCAGACGTAAACTCACTTGCGAACCTTCCCAGCAAACATAATCACATTGAGCAGAAGCAGCATTGTTGACTTCAGCCTTTCCAAGTCAGTTTTCAGGGGATCTAGACTCGGTTCTAGTAGAAACAGCTTAATTTTCCCAGTGACCTGTTGCAAACGGCTTTTGCTAGACTGCTCATTCATACAGACAACTTTCTCGATTTGTCGAAGCACATCGCGACACTGCTGTAAGACACACTTCAGCGTTTGAAATGCCTCGTCGGAGCAGAGTTTGGACGCTTCTTGCCCTTTCAAACTCTCACCCAGCTCGCGTAGAATGGCACTAATAAGTGCGACCTCGTTTGATAAAAGCTGTATAGATTCGTTGGCATTTTTGACTCGTCGGTAAAAGGAGAATAGTTTGACAGATAGGGAAGTCCCTAAGTCTGCAACCTGGATGATACTGGCCGCGACACCGATAATCTCGAGGCCAGACATATTGTAGCGCCGCGCTAGTCACAGACAAAAGAAAGCACGCTTGGGAAAGGCGGGTGTTGAATGGGCATTGCAGCGGGGCGCATTAGCGCAAGGTAGTGTTAGCGCTTCGTCAAATGCCCACGTGAGGACATGTTCCATCATTACCTATTCTGCACGTTGACAGTCAATATATTGGAGTCACAGATACATTAACATAGATTAATGTGTTTTTGTTAAGCGTATAAAGCTTGCCCTGGCTTGGCACGCAGTAGCTCGACGAAGAGTGTCTGACTGAGATCATCACCATCTATACCTAAAGGTTCGTGCTAAGAAAATCTACCGGCATAGAATATTGTTCAAGATTAGTCGAATTTCATGAGTCTCTAAATTGCATTTCTGCTCGGTTGCAAAAGTCAAAGCGGTAGCAAAAGAATATGGATAACCAATACCCAGAGCAGGTATATTGGCACGAAGATAAAGACAAGAAGACCAGCAAAAAATACCAATCAACAACCCAATAAAAGATCCGTTAAATCGCTGGCATCATGGAAGAAGAGATAAGAAAGGAAAAGCTAGCTAAGAGAATCATTTCGTCGCCTCAAAAACACATTCAAGAAAAAGGGAAACATTTCAAAAAGACATAGCACCGTGACAAGGGGGGATCATTTATATCAACACGGCTGGAGAAGCACATAACTCGTTTTGTACATGTCGTAAGCTGGGCCTGTAGTAGACACAAAAGAAAGGAAAAACGGAGGATGCTAGGCGGTACCAAGAGAGCGATCAAGTGAATTCCACGCCGTGCTGCTGCTGCCGTTCTTGTCGGGTCCGGGCTCGTTCAGCACGTCTGCGGCGACGATTGTTAGCGTACGAACCGCTCATCTCAGTACCGGTATATGTGGGCGAGGTGATACTGCCTGCCCCGTATGGGATGGTAGAAGGCGCAGGAATAGGAGGTGGTGGCGGCATTTGGCTGACTTGGGAAGGCGGAGCGCCCCAGGAGGACGCCGGCATGCTGCCTGAAGGAGCCATGGATGTCTGTAGTGGGGCAAGGCGAGCAGCAGCTGCCGCCTGTTCACGTCGCATTTGCTCGTCTTGTTGACGTTCGAGTTCTTCGACGCGACGCCAGCGGTCATAACCAGCGTCTTCATTGCCAGACAAAGAACCCGCACTGCTGTTGCGACGTCGAGAGTTTCTTCGCTCTCTACGACGGGCCTCTCGGCTCGCGGCTGCTTCTTCTTCGGTCAGTCGACGGAGTGTCACATGTCGTCCGTCATTGTGCATTTTGACTTTCACGGATACCGGTGGAGAGGCAACGTCGTCCTCTCGGCGCCGGCTGCTGCTCCGATTGCGACGTGAGGCTGCATCTAGTGCTGCGCCAGCGGCCGCACCTGATGCAAATTCAGCTCCATCATGGGCGAGGGAGTGACGTGAGGGAGGAGCTTCGGGCCTCAAGTCACCAGAGAACTGCTGGTGGCTCGGGGGCATAGGCGGCATATCTGATACAGCGCTATGGACAGCACCGGAAGCAAGAGGCTCCGCAGTAAGAAGAGATTCTCCAGGTCCATGTGACGCGTGTCGAGGTGGAGGACGGGACAGATCGGTTTCAGTGAGGTCAGTTTCACTGTATGAACTAGCCCTTCTTCGTGGGTAGAAACTTTCTCCCGCCTGTGGACGCCGTCTGCTGTTTGCTCTCTGCAGTGCCTCGTCCTCATATTCTCGGCGCTTGATATCCTCCAGCCGCCGTTTCTCTTCATCGTCCTTTTTACCGCGGCTGAACAGGCGCTTCACCGCAGCAAAAGCACCGGCACCCAGAACGGCATCTCTAACCCCATGAGAAGCACTTCGCTTGGGCGGCTCGGTAAAATATGTGCTGTTGTAATAGTAAGACGAGCCTGGACTTTGGGACCTGCTTGGTACACGGCTCGGTGGTCGATTAAGGGGCGTGTGATGGGTCGGCTCCGGTCGACCATCTTCTATCCTGCTGAGAGATTCATCCGTGTGGCTAGTACTGCGCGAATGCGCAGGTCTGTAGCGACCCGACTCAGCATCGTCTTCACGCTTCTTTCGGCGGTCCCAGAACTTCTTGGCCATGAGAGCAGCCCCAGCAAGTGCGCCAATCTCGAGGAGTTTCTTGCCGAAACCACCACCTCCACCACCGCCACCGCCATGGTGGTCGGAGGATTCATCCGAATACTTTTCATCGGAAATAGATGTGCGAGAGTCTTCATAAGCATGGCTTGGGTGGCGACCGCTTGTACGTCGTCGAAACATTGAGGCCAACCCAGCACCTGCAGCGCCTGCGGCGAGAGCTGTTCCTGTGTGATTGCCATGGTGCTCTGAAATTTCCGAAGGTCCTGTATAATGGCTGCGACCACCGAGATCACTTCCCATGTGATATCCTTCAACGTCATATTTGTAAGAAAGTACAAAGTAAAGAACCAAGTATCCGAAAGCTGTCAGCGCGAATAGGATGAAAAGGACCTTTGGCGAACCGTAGAGTGTGAGTCCCAGTGGAATTTGAGCAATGCCGAGAAGTACAAGAGCACGACCCAACCACCGGTGCAACTAAGAAATGTTAGGAGAGCCCATATATCTCTTCTTGGGGTGTTACTTACTACTAGTTTCAAAGGAACGTGGAGCCGTTGTCTCTCACTCTCCTTTTTGTGTAGGAACCAGCCCCACAGCACCTGGAAGATGACCAAAACATAGATTGCTAGGCCAATTCCATGATGGGGGTTGGTTAGGCTTCTTTCGGGCCCAACAGCAAACCACCCAAGCACAAACACGACCGTGGTCAAGAGCAAAGTAAGTACCTGACACCAAGCATGTAATTTGAATGCCCAATAAGGATTCCATCGGGAGTAGTATCGGATTATGAATGTTGATGTTGGGACGATACCCAAGAAAACGATTGTTGCAATGACGCCGTGTGCGATGATTATGGAATGATACCCGGCCATATCCTTGAAACGGTTACCCATACCTGTAACGTGTCAGTGGTTACAAGAAAGTTGAAAAGGTATGCAACATTATCGAAAGTAAATTGCTGATGTTCCGGACTAACCATTGTATCGCATCGTCTCAAAGTTGATCCCCATCAAATTGGGCAGCAGGAAGGTATCTCGCCCGGAGTCCCAGGTGCCATCGCCAACATGAAGGGTATTGGACGCATACGTGCTGCTCCCAGCGGCGGCAAGACCCGAGTCTGACATTTTGCGGATAATTCTCGAACGACAATGCGATATTCAGTCTGGAATGTCGGATTTACCGGAGATCTTTCGAGATCTCCCGATCTGAAGAATGCACCATGCGATAACGGGATCGGAATTCTAACTGGAATGCCCAATAAAAGTTGGCCCGATTGATTGTATGTTGACCAGTTTATGGCGAAATTGATCGTGTTACAAGATCTAAGTAGGGTTCGAAGGGGTCGTAAAGTAGATGTCGAGGCGGAGCGCAGGGAGAGGGAGGAAAGAGAGTCGTACAGATTCGGAATGTGAGGTTAGGATATGATTGAAAAAGCGCCCAACAACACAATTGGTATGAAATAGGGAAATGCACGTCGCACAGGCACTTCGGGCAGAGTGGAATCACAACAAGAGGCTGAGCGATTCCCCCAGTCATTTGTTTTCCGACAACACATTACCGGGCCAACCAGCCGCTGACTCAGTATCGCTATTGTGACCGCCTTCCAAAGTCAGCTAGCCTGTTCCCGAGGTCGTTATCTTATCCTCCTTATCCTCAGCTGATCTTATCACAAGATTGCGTGCGAATAGAACCCAAGTCATCACATCCCATCTGCGCACTTTCTCTTCTTCCCCCGCCTGGTACTTTGGGATGGGTGCCATCAATACAACATGAGTCCTCAAGTAGAGATATTCATCAAAGCTTTGTCCCGGTTTGTGAACTCCTATTCTCACCCGAATGCCACCGGGCCTTATGAACATGACTGACCAATCTCTAGCTTTTTAGGATGGTCATAGTAAGTTTACGTGTTGAACCCGAGATTATATCTCATATAACACTTGCATTGATGGCTAACTCGGGCGCAGCATGCTCTGCTGGTCGGGGTCTTTTTATCCGCAGCCCATCACCAACTGGAAACGCAACTCGACCGCCGGCTTATCCATTGATTTGTCCACTATAAACCCTCTGGGCTTTGTCTGCTATGCGATATATACCTCTGCTTTCCTCTACTCGCCCGTCATTCGATCACAGTATGCGGCCCGCCATCCTGCCTCGATCGAACCCACCGTCCGGTTTAACGATTTCGCATTTGCGGCCCACGCGGTGGCATTGTGCATCATAATGTACACACAATTTTGGCCATTCATCTGGGGGTTCCACGTTCCCCGCTTCCAAAGGATCAGCTGGACAATGGCAGGGCTCTTTTGGGGATGTGCCTTGGCTCCTCTAGTGGTTACGGCGATCGTGTTGGCGCAAAGTCCGGACGGAGGGTATGATCCTTCCACTTGGGCGTGGATTGACGTGGTAGGTGAAAGCATGCGGCCCTTCTTCAGTGAACTTCTAAGTCACGGGAGAACTACAAGACAAAGCTAAATTCTTCCAGATCTACTTGTTTTCGTATATCAAACTCCTGATCACCATTGTGAAATATATGCCTCAAGTGGCGCTGAACTACAAGCGCAAATCTACAGTAGGATGGAGCATTGGAACCATTCTTCTTGACTTGGCTGGCGGGGTCCTTTCAATGCTTCAACTGGTGCTTGACTCCAGCCTTCAAAGTGACTGGAGCGGTATCACTGGCAACCCGGTCAAGCTACTGCTGGGCAACGTTACAATCTTCTTCGATGCAATCTTCTGCATCCAACACTACGTCCTATACCGAGATACCCCTGACCAGAAGAGAACACCTGGTCTGGGCGAACAATCGCCCCTCTTGGTCGGACAGGATGATGCTGTGAGAGATCGGGTATGATCCAAGGCACACAGAGAGACCCATGAGGCGAACCTGGTGACCTTGGGGCCGAATTTGAGACATTGGAGATATGTCTCTATTTTTGTAGAAGCAGTGCAGTCTGACCTTGGATCTTTGAGACATTGTGGGGGCGGTAATTCTGACCGTCCAACACCTTAGCCCTGGGGAGACCTCGGCGATCTGACGGTTTGAGAGTCTAGTTTAAGCCACGATTTAGATACACGATAGACCGTCCTATTAAGAAGTCGATGCTGCTTTTCTTTTGTTTTTCTTTTTTTTTTGTGTTTTTTTTTTTTTTGGTTTCCAGATATGAGACACTACCATGGAATATTATGCTTAGACCGAAGATACCCGATCTCACAACCAGCTTACAACGTACGTGCCATTGTAGAAGTACCTAGGCCATCATTTGCTATGTCCAGAACACCTCCAGAGAATCTGTTAAAATGCAACAATTACTATTCACACAGTGACTGGATAATAGGTCCGAAGCCACACTGAGGCTCACGCCGATCATATTGTAGCGGACACCGCTCCTCGTTTGAACGGCCCCCGTATTTTGGTCCCCATCGAACGATGTGAGTGGTCGAATAATGGGATAAGCACAAACTTCTCATCATTTGGCCAATCATGAAAACGGAAACGGTCAATCCACAATGCACTAACGGTGCTAGCCGTCGGTGTCAGTACTAAGGGCCTATGGCACTACTCCGTACCGGAGCTGAACCTGAATTCCAGATTCCCAGACTCAATATGAGCTCACTTTCTACCCCCTGCAATACCTGATTTGCGTAATGATCAACTATACAGAATAGCCCTGGAGCGAAATATGTCTGCCAGACATCAATCCCAGCTCCCTACTAGTAAGATACCCCGCCACGCAAGAGATGCCACCTCCGGCTTTACCGTTACCTCCAATCTGACTCAACCTTAAGAAGCTGGAATTAAATTTATGGATGGAATCGGAAATTATTAACACGGCATCGGGAATTATGTGTATAACTTTGGGTATCTCTTGTGTAATGTGGCCATAATAGTGAGGCTCTTGATACTTATGGCTATAAACCAGTTCCACGTGTCTGTCACGAACATGTACAAAAAGACATAAAGGATCTTACCAAGTACCGCAACACCGTTCCTGGTCAAACCCAGCGCCCTGGGCGTCTCGTGGCTTTCTAATGACCAATAATAAGAACACACAATGCAGGCCCTAGGAATATCATACTTAATGCACGAAACCCTAACCTCTGGCAATAAACTGCCGGTGTTGGTCTAGCCAACCTGGGAAAGTACTATGCGCAGACCCACGTCGTCATCTTTCAGCCCTACTCTGATAAAAAAAAAACAATAATTATACACGTGAGAGACCAGCACCTGCAAGCCCTGATTGGGTCGAAGATCATCTCTCAAGGGGAAGCCAGTAGACCCGGCCCCCGGTAATCCATCCATTCTGAATCAACTTGAGTCAACCATCAGAGCCAAGGGAGGGATATCAACTGCTCATTGGACATTACCAATCATAACTGACCGGTATGATTAACAATTCGATGTTCTATATCGAGCATGGCAGTATGATCAACGTTTCAACTTCTTCTGCGGAACGCCTAGAAATTCAAGATTACAGCACTGCCTCCTCGACATGATATGGCCATAAATAATCGACTGCCGGTTACGTCTTAGTCTAAAAGACAAGTTCAGCTCTAAATCTGCCAAAACTCTATAATACTTTGGCTTCTCGATCTTATCGGGCAACAGTCTTCAATGCATGGACACCTGGTCATATATCCTTTATAAGAACGAAATTATACTAATCACCAACTGATATGCAAGAGCTGTTTTCTGCAACCACAGCTTTGGATACTTCGACTGGGAGTCGTCTTTTCCATCCTCAGGAGAAATACCATTCCACAATATCATCTACATCCCAGGATCGCCAACGTCGTCATGTACCCTAGTCGCCAGAAGTCTAAGAGTATGTACAGCGCTATGCCCGATAGTGCTGGTTACTCGAGGTCCTCAGAGCCCCAATATATTGGAGGCCTGTACGATATCCCTACCGGTACTCCATCCAACTCCCACATGTCCGCGCTTCAGCAGATGAACATGAACTCGATGAACGCACAACTAAACCATCGGTCCTTCCTAGCCCCGGAGCAGTATTCCACCGGGAGAAGGGAATCGATAGACACTGATACTATTGACTCTCAATACGCGTGGTCAACTGCGTCCAACGCAGACATTCTCCCAAACTCGCCTCATATGCCCACCTCTGAAACCTCCATCGGACCCACCACAACGCCCTTCTTTCAAGGCTATTATCCCCGGGAATCTCAACAACTCGCTATAAATGGCCCGGGCACGTCGGGCTACACCCCCCAACAAATTGACCAATGGTGCCTTGAGAGCGAACCAGCCATAGACTTCTACCAGTCACAGCCCTTCCCAAGCATGGGCTCTATGCGCTTTCCCCTATCAGCGGAAGTGCAACCAGAGACCTACCCGACATTCAACAACCAACTCAACACTGCAAATGAGCAGTGGCTTTCTTGCCCACCCCATTCCTCTGATGCAATCCCAGAAGCCTTCTTTTCAGTCCCCCGATCCATCTCAGTTCCCCGATCCGTCCCAGCGCCAACAACCCGTCTCTATCAATCTACCGCTACGACCACATCATTATCCTCATCGCCACCGCACTCCCTCTCCGACCCAGATTCTCCACCAGCCGCACCAAGCTCGGCCTCGGGCTCAGGATCTGGCTCCAACTCAGGCGACCTGAGCAACTACGGGTTCCCAACGGGGGACGGCACCTGGCGCTGCGCTTACCCAGGGTGTTCCTCACAGGCTGTCTTCAATCGAGGATGTGATCTGAGGAAGCACTTCAACCGACACCGCAAGTACCTCTTCTGTCGCTATGAGGGGTGTCCCCAGTCAGCGAAAAGTGGCTTTAGTAGCAAGAAGGACCGTGCTCGTCATGAGGCGAAGCATAATCCTGGTGTTCTTTGTGAGTGGGAGGGCTGCGCGAAGGTCTTCAGTCGTGTCGACAATATGAAAGACCATGTAAGGAGGATCCATCGGAAGGGGGAGGCTGGGCTTAGTAGTCGTTGAGATTACTATGATGACTATGATGGTACTTCGGTTCATGCTTACTTTGTCTCGGGCGTCGTTTGCTGCTTTGTGCTTTGTGGATTTTGATTGGCTCTTTTATGTACAACATTGGTAGGCAAAGCGGAAAAAGGTATGGCTAGGTAAATTTAGGGCATGTGCGATTCTGTTGTTTAGCGATTACGTTTCGCTTCTATCAAAATCTAAACAAATGCAACTTTACAGAAACAAATAGTTTTCCGGCCTGAGAAATGCTAGGCCTTTACATACTTATGTCGAGATGCAAATCTGGAATTAAACTCAAGCGTTGGTGAATAGTCTACTGCCGTAAAAAGGGAATAAAAATGATTGATTCTAACTTTAACCCTATAGAAAAGCCGTAGACCAGACTAACATCATTCTGATAAGAACTATTGCAAAAAGGCTGTAGTCAACCACCCATTATCTTCTTATGTACCAAAGACGCTTAAACTGAAATAGACCAGATGAAACGCGTCTTTCCCCCATATCTAGATTCTAATAATAGTGCAAGATACTCATAGTCTTCTACAGACAAACAGTATTGTAATGTGTCTAACCGACCATCCTTATACGAGTCCACCGCTACTCAGTTGAGGCTATGTGCAGCAGCGAAGAGCAAGTACAGAGTCAAAAAATATAAATACATGCAGAGATTGCCCCATTTCCTTTTCTATCCAGGATACCCAGGTAACAAGGTTCGTCACGTCTGTGTGTAAATCTCTGGATCCAGAGCAATGATCCAAATTATCGCATTTCTATATCAAGACTAAAGTATATGACGAGATACGCTTTGCCGACTGGGAGCCCTATCAAAACAGCCTCCGCGTTCGCGTTTATCGGCTATCATCTGATATGATAGTAATCTGCATAGTGAAGCACCAGTCATGAAACATCCAGCTCGGATTGGTGGCGACACCAGCCATGCAACTTGAGTAATGTGGCCCAATTCCACCATACCAGGGCCTCCGCAGGGAACCCAACCACAGTCTAGCCCTGGCAGCACACCTGCGCCCGAGGATATGGACATGATACAGCGGAGCTTATCAGCATCGTTCCGGGGCCATGGAACCGACCCGAGATCGACGTATTACACCGACGCCCCGGGCGAGTGTCAACCCAGTAATGGCTACACGAAGGGTCAGCCAACATGCACCAATCAATGCCTTGATCAGCCGCAAGCTTCCTAGGGAACCAGGAGCTGCTACAAGCTGTTACACTATTCGATCAGGGAAATGGATGATATAGGTAGTATTCAAGGGTTGTTGTTGTTCAAGTATAAAGAAACCTTGGAAAGAATCACTGACTCATCAGATATCTGAAACTTCCAAGGTTTGGGAAACCAAGGTTCCGAGACTTCAAGGTTTCAGGTTCGCACGTGTTCCAGGGTTGAGCTTTGTCTTAGAAGCTTAATTCCGAACTCTATTTTGAAACGTGCATGGACCCCGTTCAATCAGGAACAAAGGCATTGTATTATAAACTCTGCCTATGGCTATTGACTTCGAGAGACAATGCTTACACAACGCAATCGAAACCAAGGAATGCAAGAAACTTTCATATTTCGTGCAAATACCCGTCAGCAAAACCTTGCGAATTTGCAGTCCCATTGAAGCAAAAATTCCCCGGAGTCCAAGACCCCAACCAAGCAGGATTTCCAGAGAGAGAAGCAGACAAGGCAGTCTTGTTCGCAGCATCACCATCCCGAAACTCATGCAACCACCCCGTAATAATCGACCGAACGAGCCCATAACCACCATCTGCATGACCACTAAACTTCGTCATATTGCAATGATCAGCATCGATACTACAATTCTCATAGCCTCGCAGAACAGCCGAGTTCTCTTCAACGATCTTGCCCAGTATACCATTCATATTCTTCGCTTCGTAGAAACAGAAGACCTTAAGGGCGAGGTCTCCGCGACGCAGCATAGACTGGAACTCGTTCCCGACTCGTTGCACATTGTTTGAATCCGGATGAAGAGCCCCGACCATATCCTTGTTCGCGGTGTGGACTACTTTCATGCCTTTCGCGAGTTTCTCTCGGTAGGAGGCAAGTGAAGATCCGTATTGTGGCGTGCCCATGAAGATTATCCCGATGGTGCTTGATGATATCTCCCATAGTCCGTCTATGGAGGTGCTGAGGATCACGGCTTGTTGGCATACCAGGCCGCCTAGACTGTGCGCGATGAATAGAATCGGTCTGTTTGAGCAGTCGATCCGTTGACTGACTATCGCATAGGCTAGGGATTGGCTATAGTCGTAGAGCCGGTCTGAGAAGGTTATCGAGGTGAAACTGAATATGTCGGCATCATAGCCGAATGTCATGATGCGTGCCTTGGACAAATCTTTCGGAAGAAGATCTCGGGGCCAGAAGGTTCCATTTTCGTGAGTCCATGTCCTCTCGCGATTGCCAGTCAATCCATGGACGAAAACAATGCTAGTTTAGTTGGGTTAGTTTGGTGTCTTATTTGAGCTCTCGGTGCATCCACTTTTGTCTCCCTCTTGAGAGTAGAAGATAAACTCACTCCAGGTCAGCGTTCGAAGGATCAGACAGCACCTTCATTCCAATTGCACCTTCTGTGGAATACCTCGGTATTATTAGCTCGGTATATCATTTTATATCTCGAAATCTTACAGAATGTGTTCTGGAACACCGGGTTTCGTCTTGCTCCTGAATAGCCATAGTCTCATAGTGGCGAACTATATGTGACCTTGGATTAGACACGCGAATGGAGTAAATACCAAGAGAAAATAGCGAGATAGAGCCAAGGAATGAGGCAAACATGGAAACGAGCAGGCGAATGGTAGGAGAGTTTCAAAACTCTTAATCCTGCCAGTTAAGCGCCCTCTTGTTGAAAAGATACCACCCCTGTCCGGAGCTGACGAACCACACTGCATCACACAATGTCTTAAGTAAAAAAAATGTATTAACACCGTCCATTATACGTCCACATTAAAATCCCTATAGGTGACACAGAAATATTCCGATTGAGATGGCTGGGACACGCATTTCCATGAGAAGATGTCGGGCCAGAACGTCGTGGTATCCCCACAGAATCAAGCACAGAGCTTCTATACCAACTACACAAATAGTTGATGAGCCATTGATGCATGATTGGGTTCGTTCGAGCAGCGCTGCTATACCGCAACTTGATTGTAATTCCCACCGCGAGGACCCTAGGACCAACATGCTCAGGCTTCCCTGCGTGTGCTAGTAGGGATAATTGGGCTCCCATACTTGTTTTGGTGATTATCACTTCCTTGACGGGAATCTGCAAGCAGTGTGGGCGTATTTCAGACTTAATTATTGGATGCTTCTTTTACGAAGGTTTGCAGTCGCTAATTTTCACCTTCCTACTTGTAGAACTAGGATCGATGCAAATTATTCTTCCTACGAACAACCCGCAAGCTCATTGCAGCTAGCAAGCCACCAAACCCTAATCTGATGTAGATGTAGTGAATATGTACCTAGTACAGCGGTAGGAGGCTGGTCGGATTGTGGCGCAAGTGGTAGACGGAAGAAATATCCTAGACGTAGATCATCGCGGCAGACGCTGATAGCAATGCACAACTTAGCGGCTGGGAAACTTTAACCGACATAGTGAGGCCCATGGAACTGATGAAAAAGTGCGTGGAATGAGGAAACCAGTTATAGTCTGAAAACTGGAGATAATTTGAATTCCCAGCAGGTTGATGGAAGGGCGAAAAGTTGAATACCGGGAAAGGAAGTATCAAATCGGATTGGACCATACGCGCATTTAAAGTGAAGCTGCCGAGGCCAACTTCCAGTTATGGTGCATCAGGGGGGAAATACTTCCATCTGAATGTAATTTTCGATATGTTCCAAAGTGCAGGAATTCCAATAGATGAGGTTTTATACCCCCGATCGAATTGATCAGACAAGGTAAAGAAATAAGATGAAATAGTAAAATATTAAGACTCACAACGCTCCAATTAAACGAATGGCTCATGTAACATCATGAATTTCTAACAATGGACAGGTGGTATCATTGCAGAAGCACCAAAACAATAGTACCCGAAGGTAACAAAATAAAAAACAGGAAGGTATCACGGCTGAGAAATTCGTCACGCGTAAAGTTGCGAAGTTGCCTCGAAGAGGGATTAGCATGTCGTACTGAGGCGCTAATCTGGAACACCCGGGGGACACAGGGTTGAATATGGGAGATAGTGGGGGTTGAAGAGGGTACACGCCGGTCGGAACGGGTGGGATAGAAGAACATGGGCAAGAAATAAACGGGTTGGAGATGCAAGATGTAAGCAGAAATAGAATCGAAAACAAAGCGAGAGGCTAAAGGTTCATGTATTGTTCATCCTTCGTTTTCTCCCGCGGGCGCTACCAAGCGGCCTTTGCGCGAGGACCTGTCGGAGAATGGGATCGTCTTTGTTTTTGTCAACGTGATGTACACGGACATGTCTGTGAGTGTGAGTTCAGCTGATGTCAGATTAAGTGAGGCTCAGACGTAGCACGAACCGTTGAAGATTGTCGGGTCGCGGGTATTTGTGTTGCTGGTCTGGACAGAAGGGACAGACGTAGCCTGGGGAGTTGTGCACGAGGCCATGGCGCATCATTTCATTCTTGCGCTTGAAACCTTTCCCGCCTAGTGCGCGTGGACAGCCCTCTACCGGGCAGAAATGAGGACGGTCTTGGGAGTGCACGTTTGCGTGAGAGCTGCTATTTCGTTAGGTGGGTTTTTCACTTGAGTCGTCTTTGGCCTTACTTGAGGAGATACTGAGTCTGGAAGGGGGCGGCAGTACATCCAGGATGCGTACACTTGTAACTGCCCACGGGGCCCCCATTGGGCTGGGGGGTGGACGCAGCGAGCGAATGCCGATCACCTAAACCAGCGCCAACCTGTTCCGTGGGCGTAGGATAACTGTTCGCTGGGCTTTTGGCGGCCATAGGGGAAGCCACATATGGGGTCTGGACAGGCATTACCTCAGACTGGTGTGCTCCACGCCAGAAGGACGAGTGCGAGGCTGGAGAAGGGTTGGTAGATGATTCCTTCATGCTCACTGGCGAAAAGTGAGAGAAAGGACTTAGAGGAATGGAAAATTTTCCCGGGAAAGCGCGGTCGAATGGGGAATCATTCCCTGATGTAATTGATCCGGGACACGAGGAGAAGGGGAAGGGTGATGACGTTGTGCTGGCTGGTGGTGCGCCGAAGTCTGACAACGCGCTGAGAGCTTTATGGATAGACGGAAGCGTTTGTTTATTGCTGCTGTCGGGGGATTTTGTTTCCGGGGAGGTTTTGAGCTGGGGCAACACTGTTGAGGGTCGTCGGGTGGAGTCACTTAATGAGGGGAGTCGCTCTCTTGGAGGGAACTCTTCTTTGATCTCAATATCTGGCTTAGGCTGTAATGGGACTGGGGCCGGTTTCATCTGTGGGGGTTTCTTCTCAGCCTCATTACATGATGCCGAGCCTGAGGGTGCCTTGAGTTCCGGTAACGATGCCTTTGGTGCAGGATCATCCTTGAATGCATTTGACCTCTTTGGATCTCTTGGATCAAAGTCAGGCGGTTGCATATGTTTTTTAAGATTTCCAGGAAATGGTTCCAATGGCGAAGTCCTTGCCGATGCGGCAATCTCAGGGTGGTACGGAGCTAGAAACTCCATCAGCACTCGGTCGCCCTCACGGGTTGAGTTCTGAGGTTTCAGCTGGTTGGGCTTACGGGAACCCACTGCATCGGCATCTTTTTCGCTTGAGCGAGCAAATGGTGGTGGTGTTTCGTTCTCTCCATAATTGGGTTTCATCGCCTCCAGAGGAGGCGATCGATTAAAAGCATCATCCGAATCATACATGGCGGATAACATGAAGAAAGTGGCAGGTGCATCGGGCACCTCGCCTTATACTTGTTGTTGGTCTGGCAGATTGAATTGACAATCACGCATCAGAACTGTAAGTAGCCTGTAGGATATGGTTAGAGAGGGGTTATTGTAATTGTGACTTCGATTATCAGATGAATGAAAAGGCACGATCTAAGTGGATAGAATAGAAAGGTAGACAAGCAAGTGGTTCGGACACAATGCGAGTGCCCGTAGTCCTGCAAAGTGTCGAGATGGGGAGATGAGGGGTTGTCAGGTCAGGATGACCCGGAGAGAATAAAACCAAAAACAGGTCTGGGGGTTGAAGCCACGAACCCAAGTAGAAAAACAAGAAAACAATAAAGAAAAGCAATAAAGCAATAAAGCAATATAATCAAAGAAAAATAGAAAAAGAAAAAGAAAAAGAAAAAGAGCCCCCAAGCTCTAGACTACCTCAGTTTCGAGGTCTGCAGAAAGTGACTTACCCAAGCGGAAAGGTGGACGGGTAGTGAATGGGTCCCGGGATGAGGCTCAAAAGCTCCGATTGTCACTGCGCCATCTGCAGATGAATGATATCACCCGGAAGCGTGCAGGTAGGAAACTGTACAGTAAATCTTGGGGAAGAAAAGAAAGGAAAAGCCTAAGGGAGAAGTCCGGAGGTAAAAAAATATAAAAAAGAGAAGAGTCTAAAGGGTGAGATAATACCACGTTCTACACGTGCAAGTTTGGCCCAGCAATATCTACCAGTATAATGCCAGTATCAGATGCAAGACATCAAAGGAAAGGAAAAGAAGAGAGAAACAGAGAAAAAGGAGAATCAACGTTTCAAGGAATATTCGAGGGGGGAAGAGACGAAAGACATGCGGCTCTCCAGCTCAATCTCGGGCTCCACATAATAGATTACCAGGAATACTTTACCGTGACTGGTTTATAACGGGTTGCTATTATTATTCGGGTTTTATATTTCCCTGTAATTTAAATTTGTATTCTAAGGTTTTTTTTGGCTTTTTAGTTATTTTAGTTATATTGTTTGTTATTTTCAATCTCAAGTATCAATACTATACCACTCTTTCAACTTCATCTCTGCTGACCATCCCCCTGACTTACCTTACTTGACTCGGAGCATTTGAACCTGGTCGCACATAAGCCAAGGGGAAAAAAAAAAACCAGGGAGAAAAAAAGAAAAGGAAAAGTCTCCACCGCTACTCTCTTAATCTTCAGGCTCCATCATTAAACTCGGAGACAACAACCGGGGGCAAGTCTCTCAGAGAAGTTCCCCTCTCTTCTATCTCCACTCCCCCAGTCTGTTATACCCGGCTAGGGAAACTGCACGAAGGAGGGCCCACACGGTCTGTTCGCTATTCTCCCATTTCCTTTTTCTGTCCCGCCTTTCTGGTCTTTTTTATTTTGCCTTTGCAACGTCAGACTCAAGTCTGCGCTGGCATATTCAAGCCTCGTCAGCCTCCGTCAACCCGAAAGGATCTTCAGGCTTTTCCGGTTTGGTTGTTAACGCGCTGTCTGCGGTAAGAAGATCGTCCGGCCCACGTTTCAGAGCCTCGTTAAAAAGACGTCAATGACTATATAGTTCAATTGGAACTACCATACTCCGTATATTGTATCATAATACCTATAATAACCATAATACTACGCTATACTACCCTGCATAGATGTGCTGTCCAACCCAGTCGGCCACAATCCGAAACCCCTTATTATTCCACCAGCCGCATCTCCCTCACACTAGTGAATAGTGGATAATCGACAATTTAGTTAATTTGAAACCATCTCAATATTTAATGATATCCCAAAAACCTGAAATACATATATATTAGAAGGCCAAAAAAACAAGTGGATTCTTCACCCCCCCCTCAGCCTCACTTACGCGTAGAGCCGCAGGGCAGAAAAAGCCTCACCCTTCTTCCCCTCTTTTGCGTCCAATCATAACTGCCCAACTTCATACTGCACTTTCAGTCTGCAGACGGCTCAACGGACATTACACCATGCGGTATTCCACCTTCCCACCTACCTTTCCACCTTTCCGCGCCTTGTTCTTTTTCTCTTATACACTTAAACCTGGCATTTTATGTTGTATCTATTTTATATATACATATATATACTTAGTGTACTTTGTATTCTTTTTTTTTTAACACATCGCATCTTCCAACCTAGGGTTTATATATCCCTCGGTAGTGATCGGGTGAAATGGCGTACGTAAACGTGATATGCTCGCAGGATATTATACGATACAGTCTCAAATGTTTGTCCCCATCAGGATAAGTGCTTACACCCGTACGTCAGGCGCCAAAAGTACTTTAATCTAGCTGTTCTAGGCTTGTGACCTCCATGTCCATAATCCTCGAGTGGGGTTTTGTTTCAAAGTGGAGAGTTGGTTCTGGACCAGCCTTACATACTAACCTGAAGAGTCCAATTTAGATTTAGATCGGGCCATGTCAAGGTACATTGTACATGCACCTATCTACATCTAGACGGCGCTAGAACGAAGTGAAGTCCAGGCCTCGATTCTGAGTATATACAAGGTCAAACCTGAAACCCCCATCCACTATCAACAGGTCCAAAAGCCAAGTAAACAATGCTCGACTCTCTACTCCGTACATAGTGTAATAGACTACAGCTTCCCCTCAGAAGCCCTCTTAACAGCCCTAACCCTCCCCCAAGCCTCCTCAGCAAACGGTTTCGCCCGCTTGGCATACTCACTGGCCCTCGCACTACTAGCTTGTCTCCCAGCGAACCGGGCCGCAATGCCCTGCATAATCACGGAGCCACGGAACGCAAAGAACGCATCGCCCCACGCCACGTCGGAGCTCGTTTCGTATCCAGATGTCTCAGCGTACCAGCCAATGCATTCCTCGCGCCGCGGCAGCCCTGGAACAACCCCCGGCGCGAACTGCGACAGCTGGCTGTCCCCACCGTCCATTATGTACGGACTGGTGAGGTTGCAAAAGTCCGAGAGGGGGTGTCCCACGGTCGCCATTTCCCAATCCAGGATTCCAATCACGCGCGGCTCCGTCTTGTGGAAGATCATGTTGTCGATTTTGTAGTCGCCGTGCACGAGGGTGCCCCGGTCTAGCGGTTGCGTGCTCTTTTGCGAGAAGAAGTTCACCATGTCGTCGAAGTGCGGGAGGTCCCCGACGGGTTCTTTGGTGTCGGCGTCGACGACGGCCGCTTGTGCTTTGGAGATTGTCTTGAAGGTCGCGATTTGGCGGTCGAAGAAGCCTGTCGGTTTGCCGAAGGTTTCGAGTCCGACGCTCTTGCGGTCGACGCTGTGGAACTTGGCCAGCGTTTGTACTGCATTCTTCCAGCTGTGTGCTTGTTAGTAGGAGGCTCTGGCTGGGGGTGCTTGATGTCTGTGTTGGAGCCTCATCCGGTGACGTACAGTGCTTTCCTCTCCTCCCCGCTCACTCCTGGCATCGCTGGGTCGGTGAAATGTCGCCCGTCTAGGAATTCCATGATGTAGAATGCGGTTCCGATCACGCTGTCGTCTTCGCATAGGCAGTACGCCTTGGGAACAGGTACGTCGGTATCCCACAATGCTCGGATAATCTTATACTCGCGCTCGACTTTGTGGGCCGTCTTCGAGAGCAGCTTGCCAGGAGGCTTCTTGCGCAGAACGACTTTCTTGCCATCAGCGGCAGTAAGAAGATAGGTAGGGTTTGATTGACCGAAGCCGAACTACAGTGACAGGATATTAGTTCTTCTGCTTGATATTTCCAACTTGTTAATTGACGGGGCCAGACTCACCTGCTTCACATCAAGTGGAGTCTTAACCTCCGGCACATTCTGGTCAATGTACTTCTCCAACGAAAGGATATCTATAGGCTGGCGCACTTCACCCGCCATGATGTGGATATAAATGAGGAGAAGTCTGTGCAAAGAGCGTATGTATTTTGCAAAGTGACCGACGGATATAAAATAATATGTACGGGGGAGCAAATAAATGCCCCAGCACCTCCTCGGCGTGACCGGGGGGACCTCGGCCCCAGCAGCTCCTCGGCGTCACCGCTCGAGAGCGGGGAGGAAACAAACAAAGCAAACACCCGGCGCGTCCCAGCGGTGAAACGCGCAGGAAGGCGTCGAGCGTGGAGCTCACCGCAATTTTTGTGAAGCTAGGGGTTTTGTCAATTGACCCAATTCACTGTGGGACTTTATTATTCTTTTACTGCTCTATCCACTCGATCCTCGATCTTCGATCCTCCAACCATTTTGTGTCTACCATGACCAAAGAGACCACCCCGCCACCCCAAGAAAAATCCCTCCCCGCCCACAACCCGCCTTCCCTGCCTGCCTCCCCGCTGCCGAAACGATCCAAGCCCGACACAATGACTACCGCCGCCGTCACATCGATCCAGCAGCCGCTGCCTCCGCTGCTTGTTAAGAAGCTCGTTGAGTCTGCTCAGGCTCCGACACGCGGTTCGGCCTTTGCTGCTGGGTACGATATCTACGCTGCGAAGGAGACTGTTATCCCCGCTAAGGGCAAAGCCGCCGTTGACACTGGTATTGCTATTGCTGTGCCCGAGGGAACTTGTATGTGACTATATCTGTTACGGGATTGAGGCCAGGAACTTTACCGAAGCTCTGTGCTTGTTGAGGCTGAGCTGGGTCCAGAGTAAATGGGATACTAATGAGGAATACAGACGGCCGCATTGCTCCCCGTAGCGGTCTTGCTGCTAAGCACTTCATTGACACCGGTGCTGGTGTCATTGACGCTGATTACCGCGGTGAGGTCAAGGTGCTTCTGTTCAACCACTCTGACGTCGACTTCCCGATTAAGGCGGGTGATCGTGTTGCCCAGCTGGTTCTGGAGCGGGTAAGTTCTAACTTTCAATGATATTGTATGTCGCCTGAGTATGTCTGACCTGATTTAGATCTACACCCCGGAAGTCAGCGTCGTCGAGGAGCTGGAGGAGAGTGTCCGCGGTGCCGGTGGATTTGGTAGCACTGGCATTTAAAGACCACACCTCGGTACGGAATTTGGAAGGATGACAAACGAAAATTAGATGAGTTCTGGGTTTAAAAAGAACCTAGTTACGAGTACATGCATTCGAGACCTTGACGGAATGAACAAAAGATACAAAGATTTCATGCTTGATTCAATAATCAAATCTATGTACAGACCGAATCGGCTTTTGATATAGAAATGGCTACCGATCCGGCTTCGTCTAATGCCCTCCCGAAATCCTTCTATCATCCAACCATGCCTCATGCAAAAGATATGAAAACCCTAGCTATAAACCCAACCAAAGTCTATCGCAGATCCTGAGGAAGATCCTCCTTCTTCCAATCCTGCACCTCAAACAGAATCTTCGGATCCCGCAAAATCCGCGTATTCCTCACAAGCCTAACCTCAGCAGCCTTAGTCCTACGCAAATAATCCCTCTTCTCCAATTCCTCCGCCGAGGCCTCCCCCTCCCGCGCAGGCACAGCAACCGCCAACTCCGCATCACGACTCTCCAACGTCCGCTCGAGAACACTATGCATACTGGACAAAACCTTGACAGTCGAGCTAGCCAGCGGCAGATCCGTAGCCGCAACATCATCGGGCGAAACCCACGACTTGGTCGCGCGCAGGCCGTCCACAGCGGAAACGGCTTCGCTTAAGCGCGCGACGGTCAGCGCCGCAAACATGTCGCCCGTCCCGCTGAAGAAGCAGTCCAGCGCTGGTACGTCGACGCGGAATAGTCGCGGTGAGCCATCGGAGCGGGTGGTTGAACCAATTACTGTTAGGAAGTTCTCTGGTGGGGATGGGGTTGAGCCTGATTGGGAGAGCTTGAAGAGTTGCACTGAGGTGATTATCACGTGTGGCACGGAGTAGATCCTGTGGATGGCTGTTATTGCTGAGGCGAGGGTGGCTAGTGAGGTTATTTTGATGCCAGAGAGGGTCCTGTATTATTTATATTAGTGGTCGTGTCTGGGGAGATGCAGTTCGGGTGGCTTACTCCGCTTCGAACTGGTTAGGCAGAATCAGATCCGCAAAGGGGATGATCTTCTTGTATGCGGGGACTACGTCGTCGTTGACATATAGTCGGCCTTGGTCGCCCATGACTGGGTCCAGGACTGACATGATAATTTTATCAGCGTCTGTGCTTGGAGGGAAGAGTGAGTGTTACTTACCCCAGAAAAACGACCCTGGCTTTTTCTCTGCTTTCTCTTGCAGATCTATGCCGATAGTGCCTACAGTTTCCACGACTGCCGCACTCGGGGCATAGCCCGATAGCATGACGTCGAAGTCTGTGAGGTTACTCTGGCACAGGCCCTGGTAGAGGTCTGAAACTTCCTGGGCAGTGGCACGAGTTCCCTTGAATTGGCGATAGCCCGTGTGGTTACCTGCAATTGCATGTGAGTCAGGGTTGGATTGGTCAGGCCGGGTTGCAACTTACTGAAGTGGACGGTGTTTAAGGCCGCGACTTCACAGCCCAGGGATTGCATGACAAAGGTGGCCATTGTATTTCCGACATGGCTGGAGAGGAGATATTAGTTGATTGACTCCAATGACGTCTTTCTAGATATGATAAACCGCGTTATCAGACTCGACACATACCCATAGACTACCTGGTGGAGAGTTAGTTTATGGTCTAAAGGAGTGGGCAGTTTCACTTACGTGGCTAGCAACAGCCAGAACACGGGTCTCCGGTACTAATGAATCCATGATAAGTTCAAGTTAAGATTGACAGAGAGTGTCTATCAAGTACCTATGTTATGACTCTGTGTGGTCCCCGGGCCGGATGATTTGCCGAAATTCCTCTTACCTAATTGGCCCCGAGAACCTTGGAACCGACCTCGGGAATCTATCAAGAAAGAATAGTCCAATTGTATTCTACCTAACTAGGGACGGAGTACTCCGTAGGTAATATCTTGATAATTATGTACTATGTGGCCATATAGATGTAGGTATAGAATATGATCCATTAGGATATAATCTGTTAATATTGAACAACACAAGTCCCTATAAACCCTATAATATAAACCCTCGTGTTACTACCTGGACAGATTTTCCAAGGTTGATCCTTCTTAAATTTTACTTTCTCTTCTTCCAAGGTTGTATTTCATACTTCACACTACTTCATGTCTCAGTTCAGAATCATCCTCCGAATGGTAGTCCAGTCGGGAACCGGGGAAAAAGCAAAAACATAAGGGAAACGACATCTGGAGATACAAGGTACTAACTACTCCATACATCTATGTATGTCTTTTCCGAGTAACCTGACTGGTTTAATAGATCTACTCGATATACTCTCCATATCTCTCAACTGTCTGACCCCTGAACCCAAAGTCCCACCGAACGGTCTAGTCCGTGCTAGCGGGGTTCTCTAGCGCATTGGCTTCTCTTGGGAACTAAAAAAGTCCTATTCTAGGCTTTTCTGCAACCTCCATTAATTGGGCTTACTTCGCTTCTCAATCATCTTCTTCAAGGGCATTTCCCCCAGTCACTCCTTCTAATGAATTATTCATTCCCTAATTCGTCACGCAATGTTGGAATAAAACACTTCTTTGTTTCCCAACGCCCCAGTCACTCGTTAAACATACAAAGACTGTCCTGGCTCCGATAATACTTCACTGTTTATATCCTCGCCTCGACCACAAGTCGACAAAATGTTCCGTCTTTACCATATCTACAACATCCTAATCCTAATTACTATTCTCTGTCAATCACCCGCATGGGCCCAATCAGTGGAACCCACAAAACTGACCGTGCCACGATCGGCCTGGCACGCAAGTGGAGAGACCACAGATCGCCGATCAGCATCCACAGAGGAAACCACCACAGTCCGCCGACGAACAATCCTCACAGCAACAGATTCCACCTCAACAGGAATGCCCAAGCCCTTCGACACACTCTCCTACAACTTCGCCAACGCAAGCACCTGCATCGACTTCTTCGCGAAATGGCGCGCCAACACAACAATCTCCAACTGCAACGCCATCTCCCTCCTAATCGAGAACTCAAACGCCTTCTTCCACACCCTCTCTTCCGCCCCCGCCACCTCCCGCATCCTGGATAAATCCTGCTCCGCAGATCTCTCTAAATGCGCATCCATCATGACCGGTCTCGCAGCGGACCTACTGGACCCCGAAAACTGCGGCGACGACTATGAAAACGGTAACTCCGTCGTCAAGGGCACGTATCGGGATCTCGTCGCTTACGAACCAATGTACCGCGCCACTTGTCTCGCGAACCCGTCGACGCAGAAATACTGCTTCGTCGACGCGGTGTCCAATTCAACGGCTCCCGATGATTACGGCGTCTACCTCATGCCGCTGGGTACGCCGCTCTCTGTTGGGAGTGTGCCAACTTGTAATAAGTGTCTGAAGGAGACGATGGATCTCTACTCCGGATGGGCGAGACGGGATGGCCAGCCTCTTGATACGACTTATCTCCCCTCTGCGAGGATCATTAATGCGCATTGTGGTGTTGGCTTTGCGGCGACTAATATCACTGTTGGCTCGGTGGATGTTAGGGCTGGCGCGGGTCTTGCTGTTCCCTTGCCTCGTCTTGGATTCGCTGCTGTCATGGCCTTGGTTCTTGGTCCCGTGCTGACAGGCCTGTTTTGATCTGAATGATTCTGTTCTGCTTTTGTTCATACACTCTTTTCTTGTTATCTTTTTGGGTCCGTCTGCCCGGGTGGGTATGGCCATGGTTGATGTCAGCGAGCGTGTTTTTGGCTTTCTGGTTTGATTGTCCGATCTGTATGTAATTTCTAGTGATATTGTCCATATTTTGCTCTGTAGCAGTTATTCACTCTCTTATTCACTTTCGTACCTAATCGGTTTTGACTCGATTGGTTTATATTGTCTTTGTTAAATTTCCGAGATTCGCTAATGCCAAAATGACCGAGTCAATAATGTCCTCAGACGCCAGACAGTATATGAGTATTCACAAGCATATCCACAACCACGTATAAATAAACGCAATGAAACAAGACAGATAAATCGCATCTGAAATGGGTTGACTGCCCAAAGTTCGTCAGGTATGAAAAATCTAGCAAAGATAGCAACAAAATAACAAACCAAAAACGCTCACTGACAAGAAAATGATATATAAAGACCAAACACAAAACGTCATCAACTCCTCCTCTTCATCCCACCTCCCATAGCAACACCAACAAGACTCTGCGGCTCACCCCCAAAGCTAGCCCCAGGACTCATAGGAACCGGCGACCCACCACCAGATATAGGACTCTGTGTGGCGGCATCTTGTTCCCGCTTGACGCGGATATACCCCAACTTTGCAAAGCGGCCAAGATGCGACCAGAAATGACGGCCAGCTGGGTGTGCAGCGATGCGCTCGAGAAGATCAGCTGTCGCTTCACGGACGACCTGGTCCGGATGGAAGAGGCCCATGCTGACATAGAAGAGACCGGCCTGGTTCTCCGGTGCGACGGTTAGGAGCTGGCAGATGCCGGCGTAGTCTTTGACGGAGTGGGAGAGAGCGAGATAGATGGCAGCGGCTTCGGAGTGAGAGAGTTTTAGGGAGCGGAGACGGTCGTGGTGGTGGTGGATGTCTGGACGTTGGATTGGGCGCGCAGGAAAGTACATTGCTGCGATGTCTTGGATGTAGGAGTAGTAGGAGCGGGTGTTGCGCCAGCCTTCGATCCGGGAGACGGAGGCTGAGAGCTCGCGCTGTTTGGCTACTTCGTCTACCCATACGTACCCGTGCCCGCGGAGAGTTGTTGGGTCTGAGGCGTCGGTTTGGTGGCCTGTTGGGCTATCTGGGGAGAGTTCTTCGCCTGGGCCGATGATGTAGAGGTTTGACGCGCCGTAGACTGCTTCTTCGAAGGCTGCGGCGACGCGGACGAATTTTGTGATGTAGGCTCGCCATTTTGCGCGAACCGCATTCTCGCCGTGACGTTGGCTGATACTGCGGAGGATGTCTTCTATGAACAATGTGTCGCCTGTTGGGTCGTTGGTCGTGCTAGATGCACTGTTTGGTAAGAGGGAATTCTGCTGCTGGAAGAATAAAAGCCCTTCTGTTATGGGTGCAGGTTCAACGTGAGTTGAGATCTTGATGCGCCCTGTGGGGAGGTCGCACATAACGTCCCACCATTCAGGATGATTGGCAAATGTAGGATTTGTGACTCCTGCAATAAACCCAGGTACCTTGAGGAGATCGTCGATCTTGGACAGATCAGTATAAGGGAATGCGTGTCGAGTAAATCCACGCAGAATGCCACCGGATGCAAGAGCGCAGGCCGCCAGGACCGCCTCTGCAACTTCTCCCGATGGCCGGTTGTGTCCTAGAAATACCACCCGCTTCTGAGTGAGGATGGCATTGACAAGAACAATAATGGGATGTGTAAACGGTCCACTTGTAGTCAAATGGGGATGCGCTTGGAAAGCCTGGGGGGATGTGGCATGTGGCACGGCGAACGTCTGAATAAGCTTGATCAGGGAGAAGTCTCCAACGGTCTCCGGCCAAATCACCGTCGGAATTTTGACCGGGATCGGGATGTCATTGTAGACTACTTTCGATTCGTACTCATGTGTATCCCGTGGTAGGGCGTATCGGCTTACTTTCTTCGGTGACGGCGGACATTCCCCATCCTGGAGTTCTTCTTCTTCCCGCTGGCGGATCATTTGCTCGAATTTCTCCAGGAACATATCCTTTGTGTTGCTAGATTGCAAGATATGGCGCTCAAGTATCGACATTTTCGGCATTAATGAAAGGTCCATGGCGTTAACGGCGTCATAGAGGGATGCCAGAGTTTCGGGGAATGGAGATTTGAAGTAATCCTCCAGCGCTAGGAGGAGTAAAGGCTGTATAATAGTCAGAATTGCCGGTGCGCTAGGGCTAAGAATGGCATAGTAACTTACTTTATAAATGTGGAGGAATGAATGTCGCGTACAGATTGCCATTGCCTTGACTACTGCGCCTCTGTTCGCTGTTAGCACTCGCACATTCAGACGAAAGAGTACGACTTACCTTCGGACAGTGTTATCCTGCTTCGTGTTGACAAGATTCAGAACATACATCAAGGGTGGCCCTTCACCACCCTCGTCGTCGCTGCTGTCGGGGTCATCGGAGATGTCGTCCAGGTACTCGTCCTGAATATCTGCTCCCTGCTGATTTCCATGGTATTGCGATTTCCGCTTCCTTTTCTTCTTTCCATCTGCTGCTTCTGTTTCTTCGTCGCCACTGGTGTCTTTGTGTAAGAAGAACATAGTCCAGTCCTGACTCCGCACATGCGTCTGATCCGGCAGCATCAGCTCTGCAAGCATGCTCTCGTCTCCGCTGATAGCAGCGGGATACTGGTGCTCCATGATCGGGCCACGGTCAATATGGAAAGATGCAACCAGGATGTATTCCACATGGCGCTCCGGCGAGTCAAGCGGGTACTGCGCTTTGCAGCGACGTGGCCTGAAGCTTGAGGCCGCATTCTCTGTGGATGTTCTTCGAAAAGAGCCGTGTGAACTGCTAGGCGAGCGTCCAATAAAGGAGGCCGCAGGCGAGAGCCGAGGGAGACCACTTGTTTGGCGGTTATTCGAGGCGGAGAGGGAGTCGTTCGACGGTCGATACGGTAGTGTTGTTGCCATCTTATGGAGTTGGGGATAGGGGATCCGGGCCAAGCTATAAATCGAGTAGCATACCGGGATGAAAAGCACAAGGTCAAGGGCCAATGATAATAATAGTTTAGTTGTCTCGAATTAGTTGTTCAGGGGTTAAGAGGGGTTAAGAAAAAGGGCGATTTCTCCACAGTGGAGAGACGATAAGGGCCGATAAGGGGATCCATATAAGGGTATTCCTGGAACCTTGGAAAGAACATGAGGAGAGGATGATCTATCAGAATGCAATCTCCCTTTCCTTTGCATACATTGTAGATCTTTTCTATTTATATTGAGATGAAAATTTGGCACACCGACTTGTTGCACTTCTATGAAGTAAAACATCAACATGAAACAACACTGGCCACTCCTCGATGTCTTACTCCTATTATAAGGTAGCGTAAGGAACCTTGTGTCACAAAACACTTGAATGTGCTGTATAAAGAAAGGTAGAAAGGTACATAAATACATGACTTGACTCCACTCATCTTATCCTTATATTAGGCCCCTTGGAAGCCAATTGATGGTTCATGTGACGAGTATGGTTCCCTATAGATCTACGAATATTTCAAAGTTTTTGCATATGCAGCATCACTCAGCTGGATACTAAGTTATTTGTACCAGACAAAGTACGTAGACCTGACATACATACATAAGTGTTTATTAAGGTAAAATTACAAATATTAAAACCAGAATCGTACATTATACAACAGAGGATAAAAAGGTGCATGTTCATATAGATAGCATAGGGCGGTGTGAAAGACGGTGGCAAAATTATGTTGTTATGCCGGCTTGTTTACATCGATAAGCAAGCTCTTCGTCATAGGCTGTTTACAATTCATAATCCAGCTCACACGCGATTTCCACCATGGTAAGTGAGGTTTTAAGAGATAATATATATATTCAAGTCTAATTAACAATGAATTAGGCCAACAATCCCACATTCAAACCATCCCCGTTATCCTTTGGGTCGCCGAGGTCATCCCCGTTCCGGCGCCCGTCCACTCCAAACTCCCCGCCCTCAGCCACTCGTACAGCAGGGACGCCGGGGAGCTCTCCTAGTCGGGCATATACACCTATGGTGTCTCCCAGCAAGCTCAATCAATCATATACAGTGGAGGATGGCGAGTCGCGTTCTCCGAAGAGCGAGCGGCCCATTCCCCAGCCGAACTTTGCAAGAGAGCTCTCTCCTCCCCCACGAAAGGAGCACGGTCACCAGGCAGCTCATCCCCAATCCTTGGGACAAGGAAGGGTGGCTTTGCAGGCCCAGCAGGCGATGCGGCTGGAAAGCTACCGGCACAACAAGTGAGGGAGATCCGGGAGGCTTTCCAGGTTCTCGATCGGGATAACGATGGGCTTGTGGACAAAGATGATGTGATTGATGTGCTAACAACCTTGGGTAGGAAGCGAACCTCTATCTTTCTTGAAATTGGCATGAGGAACTAATGCGAGTGTTTGACCAGGCCAAGACTCATCCCCCTCGACGCTCTCGCGCTTCTTCCCACCAGGAGCAAGCCGGACTATGAACTTCCCAACCTTTTTGAATACGCTTTCTGAGCTGATGGCGGCAATGTCACCTTCACAAGAGCTTCTCAACGCCCTTGCTGCGTTTGACGACGATGACAACGGGCAAATTGACGCCGCTGAATTGCGTGATGCTTTATTACATACCTCCCCAGAAGATGGCGAGAAACGATTGACTGAAAGTCAGATCGATGAAGTCTTCAGTGGGTTTATAGGGCGCCCAGCATTTATTGGTCGGGGAGCGAAGTCAGGCGGGATGGGTAAGAGAGGCGAGGTTTTCCAGTATCACGACTTCGTGCGCAGCGTCATGGGTGGGGAGAATGGAAACAATTCGAAACGTGAAGGAGAGGCAGCACATGTATGAAGTGCTATCATGAATATGGGTTTCAATTGAGTTGGCGTTACGGGGCTTCGTCTTATAATGTTTTTGGCAGTTGACAGATCCCAAGGCCGTAGAAGCAAAGGTCAGACTATACAGAGCTTGTCATGGATAATCGTGTACCATTAGTTATCCAATTACCAATGGGAATTTCCAGCAAAAGCAGTGAACTAAGTAAATAATGAAAGTGGACGCGGAAGTATACATCGGAGTTAACGCCTTCCGCATTCCATCGGCAGAAAAGCTCCAGCCACCGCGATCTGATACACTCCACCCGTCAACTGCGTTCATCTTACCTCGTTTCCCAATGATGTCTGCTCGTGGCCCTCCAATGCAGGCTTGATTGCAGAAAAATGGCCAAATCTCAGCCCTCCTGGGCTCTCGGCGTCCCGGGCCCCGACACACCCGCATCGCCGCGAACCATGCGAACCCTCCGAAAGATCCAATCCCACCAAGTGCTGTCAACTTCTAGCGCGCTCATTGCCCAGACCCAGGCCTCTCGCCAAGCTGGCTCCCATGAAGCTGACCCCTCAGCAGCAACTCCTGGTGCTGCAACCCGAGCGCGCGCACATCGCCGAGCTCGATCAAATAGCGACGCTGCTTCTCGCGAAGCGGCAGCAACACCACCTGCGAATCAGAGACGACCCGCGCGGAAAACAGGGTCCGGAATTGGAGTAAAGCGATCGCTCTTGGAGAATCTCCTGCGCGATGGACCACAGAGCTCAAATCCCCACGAGGGACTGCGAGAGCTTAAATACCTCGTCCTATCCAGCAGAGTAGACGCTGACGGAGATGGCATGGTGAGGGGTACTCAGTCTGTTTTGCAACGCCCATGTCTAACACTTCAATATGATAGTCGCCATACCGAATCTACCTGTGGTTGGTTCTCCTCAACGTTCCTCCTATGCCGACCGATGATTACCTTGCTCTTATCCATCGCGGCCGTTCCCCCGCTTACGCCAAAATTCGCAACGACACTTTCCGCACACTAGCTACAGACCCTCTCTTCAAACGTCGAGTCACAGAAGCAAGCTTGATCCGACTCCTCAACGCTGTGGCATGGAAACTCCACGATTCCAGGCCGAAACCCCGGTCGAGACCGTCTTCTCGGCGCCGGGAGATGGAGCTTCTAGTGAATGCACCACCCAGCATTTCAGAGGAGTCCCCCTTTGGTGGGGAGCTAGAAAAGGTCACCAATAGTACTACAAGTGATTCGGCCATGTACGTCCAAGGCATGAATGTCTTGTGTGCGCCGTTCCTCTATGCTGCCCGTAGCGAGGTGGAGGCATTCGCCCTGTTCCATTACTTTGTCACACGCGAATGTCCAGGCTATATTCGTGGTGCTATGGACGGAGTACATAAAGGTCTTCGTTTGGTCGACCGATGCCTTGAGATAGTGGAGCCAAAGCTTGCAGCATATCTGTTCTCCAAGGGTATGCACGCCGAGCTGTATGCATTCCCATCGGTATTGACTCTCTGCGCTTGTACGCCCCCATTACCGGAGGTGTTGCATCTGTGGGATTTCTTATTTGCATATGGGCCACATCTAAACATCCTGTGCATTGTCGCCCAGCTAATCCGTATGCGGGACCTAATTTTCGAGAGTCCGAGGTAAGTGCTGTCTGGTCTTTGGATTTCTCTAACAAAACTAACTTGAGTATAGCCCAAACAAGATTCTACGCTCATTCCCTCCCCTCGACGCAAAAGAGATCATTGCTTTGACGGTTCTCCTTGTCCGTAAGATCCCAGAGGATCTTTATGCAGAGATGATTAGCCATGCAAAATAGACAGGGCCTGAGCTCATTGGGCAGCTCCAACCGAAAGAGAAATAAATGTCATACTACCTGGGTTTCATAGCGGCGTTTTGGTATGATTGATCGCTACGATTGGGTATGGTGATTGGATGGGATATGAGACTTACATTGACGAACCCCAAAGATAACGCGTTTGTTTGAATGAATTGATGATTGTACACCAATATTGGATTAAGCGGGGTTTTTTTTTCCTTTTTTTGAGAATGAATTGAAGTTGAGATATGATTCTCCCTTTCAGAATCCCAATCCTTTGCTCTTGTGGAATATGCAACTTCCCCTGTTCGTTTGTTCAAGAGGGAAACCCTACTTTTCCTTGTTCCTCTGAGATGCAAGAACAAGATTGCCATAGACTTACAGTGCATATCTTCATATATCAAAAGGTAGGAAGAGACAAATGAGCCGGGGGGGCCTGCACGACTCAGACTCCTTTTATCGTCTACATTATAAATACCGGCGTATAATCAACGGCGTGTAATCAATCACTAAATCTTCAATCCATCATTGCCCAGAGAAATCAATGTCGTCCCTTCTATCGACATCCATGATTCTCACCATATCCCTTCTCCTGATTGTGATATGGGGCAAGAGACAGCACACCCGTTCCTCATCAAATGAGCCTGCCATATGCCGCCAAATCATTGCCGGAGTGCTAAGGTCCACAGAAAAGCAGCAGCCGAATACCCTCTCGCCACATCAATCTAAAGCAATAGCCAATAGACATCTCCCAATCGCCTTCGGAATCGATAATGCCTTCACTCGCACAGATAGTGTCCATGCCAGCATGTTCGTCGAGAAAGTCAAACCCTTGATCAATCTATCGGCAGAGCAGTGGCACAGCGTCTCCGAATTCGCCAGAGTTACAACAAGCCACTGGATTGAGCATGGATTTCCCGGGTTGGATCATAGCTGCGGCAGCAGTTGTCACAAAGAAAAGCAGAAGCCCGACTGCAATCGAATCAACGTCGCCAGTCTAGCACAAATACTTTCATTGAAAGTTGTTCTTTGGCTAATGTTCGACAAAAAGACCCAAGACCAGACGTGTGATGAGAATCTACTGAACCTAGCGCAGTCCATAAATCGAGTCTGGATATCCTCCAAGCTAAAAGCCACCGAGAACGACATTCCCAGATTCGAGGATGACATACCGTTACAAACATCTCTGGTCAATATTTTCGGAAAACACAATCACCCAGAGGATAACCCACTGAATCTCATCCTACCTTCCTTCGAAACGATGTGGCGTGTCATGTTACGTTCCTTCCTGGAGATCAGATTCGGCACTGGGAAAGAAGTACCTGAATGGCGGGAAACGATGATTGCCTTTGCCAAGAAGCCCACCAAAAAGCAATTCGACGCAGGCTCCAGGTACCCGCCTAGCCTCTCTATACCCGGTCCCAGCATGGACGATACACGTGGTGGTCAGAGTTCCCCCAGTGCAAATTACATAGTCCGTGAATCACTCCGACTATACGCGCCTACGAGACACGTACATCGAGCATACCAATGGAACCAGGGTACGGGAGCCTCTCATGAAATGATGTCTGCTGATATTGAGGGATGTCATACGATGTCTGATATCTGGGGTTCTGATGCGGACCGATTCAACCCGAAGCGCTGGTTTGTTTTTACACCGGCGCAGGGAGATGCGTTCATGCCTTTTGGATGTCCTCCCTTTGAATGTCCTGCTAAGCCGACTTTCGGGCCGAGGATGGTTGGTGTCTTGGTTGGTTCTTTGTTGACGGCTGTGGGGGGGTAGGGAGCGATTAGAGACTTGGATTTTGGATTGTGAGGATGGCGGGGTGTTGGAACACCTCTCGTCTGGGAAAAGGTTGTGTCCGCATAGGAATGCCTATACGGATTTGTATCTAGTACGGTCTTTAGGGGGGGGAAGAGTGAATAGAGATATCTATGGGAATTTCTTTGAGACAAAAATACTTTGTTAGGAACAAGTGAAGAAAAGAGGGGTGTGAGAGATCGGACACTCATAGAGCAGTCTATGTAGTCCAAGAATAGGCATTATACCCAAGGGATAACCTTCTGCCAGACGATTCATAGTTAAAAGAACCCAGATGCCACTGACAAAAGTCACTAGAAAAAACAAACTGAGCAGAATGTCGTATATTGAATATCGAGCTCATTCCTACGAATATTACATAGCCACTCTATCACGTAGGCGCAGAAGTCGAGAAAACCTCAGGCGACCTATTCAATCCAGACCCATCTATAACCAGCGGCTTAGAAACATCGACAGAACTAGCCTCAGAAGTCATCTCATCAGCCCACGACTGACACGTATCCGCATTTCCCGGCACCGATCCCGCGGTGTCTGAACCAGCACAAGCACCCAACACCCCATCAACACTTACAGCCCGCGTGAGAAGCGAGCCACGATCAACCTTGACCCTAATCCGCGAGCCCATGAAACTCAAATTGTTAAAGATTGTCACAGCGCACTGGGCTTCATCTGCTGTTTGCATGGTTATCAAGCCGCGCAGCTGGCCATTGCCATCAGCCGAGTCTGTGGTCACTATGCTGCATTTCTGGACAGTGCCGGCTGTCTGCAGAAGGGTTTTCAGGTCGGTGCATGTAGTACCTGCGTTCAAGTTCTCGATGGTTATGGCTCGACGGTCCGGATAGAAAGATGGAGAACTGGGGTTCGTGCCTTTGGCGGAAGATCCGCGGTGGTGGTAGTGCTGGTAGGGCTGTGGGGGATTATCACTGTGGTGCATGTGTGGAGGGGACATCGGATAGCCTGGCATCATGTTCCACGGCTCGTACATTGCGTTCATTACTGGGGATGGGGGGAAACATTGCATTGGTGGTGCGTGTTGATCTGGCATCATAGACATGAAGCCTTGTGGCACTGGTACTGGTACCATCATGACGCCGTACTCTGAGTATGGATATGGTGGGGTGGCGGGATGGGATGATCTGCGGGGAACTAGTTGGTTTCGTTTTTCATACTCGGGAATGTGGTAAACTAACTCTGGTGAGACGGGTGATGGCGGCATTGCCATGTTTCCATGGACTAATGGAGGCGTGGAATGGCCAGACATGTAGCCTGGCATCATTGCTGAACTTTTGGTAGGCCCGGCAATGGGCTTAGTGGGTGTACTGGTCCGCGCGAGTGTGACGACCAGGCTCTGGCCGTCCCATCCGCAGGTCGAAAGTCGATCTGTGGCGGTGTTAGGGCGGAGCATTGGGATTTGTGGGATACAAGTACATACGGTACGTTCGCCAGGCCTCGTCTTCATTTTTGATGATGATTTGGCCTAGTCCGGTGGGGAATCCATGGCTATCATCGTATACTACTGCTTGGCGAATGTGCAGTGCAGTTTGGCGAACGAGATCCTTGAGTTCTTGCCAGCGGCAATGGGGTGGGATCTGAAATGCTTGTTAGTCATTGGCTTCATTTGATATACTCCATTCAAACTCACGCCTTGAAGGAATACGACGAACTCATCATCCGACCTGCGAGATCTGGGACGAGCTTTATCACGACCGAGGAGAGGCATGGCTGCAGATATCCCAAGACAATAATATACCCCGGTATTTTAGTGCCGAAAACGCACTAGCTCGTATGGATTTAAGGGATAGATTTCGAGGCTGGCAACTATATCGGTCCGTCGTTGCGAAATAGTCGGGGCTCGACTTGTCCGACTAGGTGTTTGGTTGAGTCCAAAATTTGAACAATTGTACTCTCTGTCAGAGGCCTGTTAGCTCAGAGTATATAAATATGGTGGTACGCTCGAATTCCCACACTGCTGGGCTGGAACGACTACAAGAACGGCATCACCAAGTATCAAGGTGCAATCGAGGTGCAATACTTGGGAAAACCGCACAATCCTACCTTTCTTTTTTTTTCCTGTGGGATAAATGCAAGTCAACAAATTGGCCTGACCGACAAACTGCAGAGAAAAGAGATAAACCCCTCCACGAGCTGGACGAAGATCGAGCAGATTATAAAGCCCTGGAACAAGAAAGAAGTGTCGAGGGTTTCACAGGAATAGTCATGACGATATATGATATATTCAATTAATTACTTACTAGTAATAATCTATAGTCTTATGGCTTGCAAGTGAAAATCACGGGGACCCAGAATAACTGCACAATTTGACGAATGGCGACACCAGTCGAGCAGCAACAGCCAGTAATATCAGAGAACAAGTAGTCGCCTTTCTCCTTCTGGCTAAGATCTGTCATTTTCACCATGAGCTCAGCTCTGCCAAAAAATTAGAATGCAGTAGAGTGGTTCTACCGTCCCACCTCCCGGGTATAGTTCCCTTAAGGGCATGCATTGTATCAGTCACTCTAACATGTATGTTGTAAGTTGTGCTCTTCCCCCTCCTTTGCTATTAATATTTAAATTATAGTCTTCATCAAGTACCGGGCATATCCGTGCACAGAGGCAAAGCTCGAAAGATGCCCGCGACTTAATACAGAGGTTGGAGTGTTACACCGCTAGATCCGGATCGGACATGCAGAGTGGACATGCAGATGGGACCTGTATTCATCACATTGATTTCTGTATCTTATTGTCAGATCGGATTGGGGGAAAAAGCAAAAAAAAAAAAGTAAAGAATGGACGGAAATGTAATAAAGGAGAAAAGAAATTATAGAGACCTTCGATCAGAGCGAGTCGGATCATGAGCAGTCATATCTTGCAGTTATTGATTTCAATGTTTTCCCTTAGGATTACATCGACTATTGATTTCCATGCGTATTTTTTTTTTTTTGCTCTGAAGTACCTGCAGATAAATATAAAAAGTTACTACGGAGTATTAAGGGTCAAATTCATCTGAATTAACTCCGTATTATGTGCATACTCCGTTTACCTGGTCACACTGCAGGTCCCAGGTATGTGGAATACTCGTGTACTTAACATCCTATATCGTATAGGTCTACGGAGTACATGTAGGGAGAATATTCAAAAGTGTCTCACAGATCTTCGATCTTCATTTGTGTTCCCTTCCTTTCAGGGCAGGTCCGAGGGTATCAATAACTATAATAACTACAATAAACATGCTACAGGACGGACTGTGCGACAGTCGAACCCATATCAAGACAAATGGCCTACCTCATAGGGAGACAGACACATTCCAAGTATGTACGATTTACACGATGTGGCACGAAGCTGTGCTATGACGGTACGCAACCAAAGCCCTGGGCTGGGGAGATCACATGGCCAATATGCACATCTACAGCCTCTTTTACTGGCAAATTGGTGGCAATGTTCTCTGGGTCATGTTTCTCGTGTTAATCAAGTTAATCATAAATCATTCTCTCACGGGCGGGGACTGGAATTTCCCGGGTGACAAATGCAGGTGATCAGGTTCATTACGGTAGCAGGCATGATTCGCCTGAAAATGGGTGGCGACTTGATTTGTAGACAAATTATTATGTTTATACGTTATATTTCAAAGCAATGAAGTTAAGTATTCTAAATTCGATGTATGAAAATGTGATATCAGACAATGTGGCTTGAAACAGATGAGATAAACCCAGTGGGCGATCGCTAAAGAGACCATAAGAACAGCTCCGTGCAGTGCAATAACATAATAAAAAATGCATAGAAAAAGAAAATGTAAACAGCATTTCCGCTTATGAAAGTTGTTGAACTTGCAAGAGGACCCATATGCCTGGCAAACGGCACAAGAATCCAACATGCAACATATGTGTATGATCAATGCCGACCGAGTGAAATGAGTCAAATGCGATGAACTCCCCGGTCCGAAGCCCCGTGGTTCTGGAAAGATCCCCAGACTGCCATCGGTGTCTCAGACAAGAACATCCAGTTGACCGAAGCCAGTGTAATCCTCCATAAACTTCATCGGTATTCTTAAATCGCGATCAATGAAAAGTAGGCTGTGCCAGCACAGCCCACAAAATCTCACAGGAACTCTGAACCGGGATCCGAGGCGAAATCGAAAACGAAGGAAAGTATCGAAGAGACGGGATCGAATGGTGTGCCATTCGGAAAGGAAGTCGCACCTGCCCTCGCGACGGCGGGGGGGGGACGATTTTTTATTTTGAAAGTCGGTTTTTGTTGATCCAGTCAACCACTAGACTCCCCAGATCCTCCGGTTTATTTGGTGTTGGTATTGGGTTTGGGCTTTGGTATCGGATTTATTGTGGTTTGGATATCGTTCGTTTCAAGATCCGAAGCCGACTTTGTTTGCGCATCGGCTGCAGTAGTAGGAGTTCATGCCGAATTGAACGACGCTGCAGCCTGATTGGCCTAGGCTGAGAGATTGTTGACACCGGGAACATCGGACGATGTCGAGAGTCTGTGGAGAAGTGGCCTCAGATGGACGAGCGACGCCGCCCGTCTGAGGTTGAGGAGTAATTTGCACTGGAGAGCTCATTTTTGGAGAATTTGACCGCGAGTGAGGATCTAAAGGGGAGGGGGGGGATTCGCATGTTTTTGAGTTGACCCGGTTGAGCGGCCCCGTGATCTCTGGGTTTACCCCAGTTTTTTTGGGAGTGATGATGATTTGACTCGAGAAAGGGATAGAGATATGAAACAGGGAATCCAACTTTTTAAATTGTTTCTGATTTTCTTTTTATTCTCCCTATCCCACGGCGTCTCCGTATCCCCCCATTCTCTTGCCGATCATATATGTAGGACTACGTATGGGCTGCCTTTAGGCCCTCATTCGCATAACTCTGCTACCTAAACCTAAACCATCGGTGATGGCGATAAACACATTCTCCTTTTTTCCTATCTAATTGGACCTTCGGCATTTTCAAGTATATCCTTGATTATTGACCTGAAAACTTGAATATGGGTCTCGGCAGTGAGAGGTACTATATCGTAGACAAAAATTAATTATCCCCCACTCGATCCAAAACAGAACTCAATCAGAAAGGGGAATATTGTGGGAGACGCTATTCATGTACATTTACGTAGGTGTGCGTCTTGGGCTTCGCGCCAACCGCACCCCAATATTTAGACACATAGAATGTGCATTCCATTTTTCGCTTCCTAAAAGCAGGCTGATATCTTGAAATCTACTCCGTACATATTCATATGTTTGAAATGCTTGGATTGAATTAATCGAAATGAAGATCATGTGGCCATTGTCTTATCTCCTGAATGTTGCCCTGGACGGCACAATGCTTACATTCCAGGTTTAGAAATCACCTGGGCATGCAGCTAGCCCAGTTAGACCGGTTTAGATCGGTTTAGCTCATTGAAGTCAGAGTGAAAGTCGAATAAGGTGTGGCCAACCCTTGGAAGGGAAGCAAGCGGATATCCGGTCGTACTCATTGGACAATCCAAACATCCCACTTGGTTGAAATCCATGGATTTCCACGAATAGATCCGTGGACACGATAGCATTCGCCAGCAACGTCATATTCCCTCAATCCGGCACTTCTCTGCTCTCTCTCGTAAGTAACTACGTTGCAGACTCGTTGAATTATCCCCTAATCTTTGATCCCAGGCCAAAGCCAAAAAGCGTTTAGATCTCGGCCCTTGCCCCGCCAAAAATATCTGCCCCTCATTCTTGTACCACTCGCACATCACCATGGCCACCGGACACCCCAACCTTCACAGCTTTCCCAACTCCGACGAGCTAGCTACGCAATTGCGAAGCTACGTCCTCCGCTGCCAGAACTCCGCATTCTCCAAGCACGGCACCTTCCGCCTCGCCGTCTCCGGCGGCTCCCTGCCCACCGTTCTGGCCAAAGCCCTCCTCGCCACCAGCAATGGCTCCCCGGAAGATACCCCCCAATTCTCCAAGTGGCACATCTTCTTCGCCGATGAGCGCGCCGTACCACTCAACCACGTGGACAGCAACTACCGCCTGCTGAACGACGAGCTCGTCTCCAAGATCCCCGCCGAGCTCGGCACCCCTATCATCCACGCCATCGACGAGAAGCACATTGGCGATGACGACCCTCAGGAATTGGCAGACCTCTACCAGGAGGATCTGATGCGCGAGTTTGCCGCCAAGGACAGCGTGAAGTTGCCCGCCTTCGATCTCATCCTCCTGGGCTGCGGCCCCGATGGTCACACCTGCTCGCTCTTCCCTGGCCACGCTTTGCTCCGCGAGAAGGATGCTTGGGTTGCTGCTGAGACGAACTCGCCCAAGCCCCCGCCTAAGCGCATTACTCTTACCCTGCCTGTTGTTACCCACGCTATCAGCATTGCCTTTGTCGCGACGGGCGGTGGTAAGAAGGAGATCCTTAAGCAGATCTTCGATCTTGAGGAGGGCTCCAGCCTTCCTTCAGCTTTGGTCAACCAGGGTGCTGGTGATAAGGTGTCCTGGTTTACTGACCACCCGGCAGTGGACGGTGTTTCATTCCCTCGTCGTGGAAGCCTTTGAGGTGTGAGATTTCCCAGATGAATTTGAGGTGTATGGATTGGGGATGGCTTCCTTTCCGAGTTCGCATCCCCCGGTCTTCCTTGTGTGGCATTGGATCCACTGGCTGTGATCAAAAGTGATATTCTGCTTTATTGCCAGGACCGGTAAACCAAAGTTAGTATGAATTCATATCTTGTCCCATCATATCTGTCCATCCGTACAAAGTAACGATCTCTCTTGACAACATGTCCCAGACTTGGAAGGCCCTATTGTGTGTGGCACTAATGTTTTTCCTCTCATGTCTTTTCGGGTATTTCCAGCTGGAGTGGTGTAAATAGTCTCTCTGAACAAGTCTGGAGACAACACATAAAACTTGACAGCTATCCAGGACATTGTTGGCGCCCCAGGGCGAGAGAAATGTCAAGCCCGGCAGCGACATGTACACTATCCAATTTACTCCCCTTCTCCTCTCTCCCTATGGGAGCAGATAGGCTAAGTTCGTGATCTTTTCGTATCTAGGTCTCTGTATTACATACGTAGTCTTCTACATTCCAGGTTTTTACTGATATCAACTTGTATGCAAGTCGAACCCAAACTTATGATATACATAAACCCACGATATTGATTCACATCCGAAAACTGTGATGACCGATCCAATCACATAAATTCCGTTCTCCCTAACATCGTAAATCTTAGATATGCCATAGCAGCAGGTCTGTATCTGCCCGGTTTGCAGCCACAACCTCTGCATAGTTTGAAGTATGGTAATGCTATAGAACAACTGATTAACCTTGCCTCCTTTGACACTGGTATAGCTCAGTAACTTACCATCACTTAAGACTTGAAGCAATCCTTTCCACAATGGCATTCGCCGGTATCGGTATTGCAGAATCCATATTTATCGGGGCAGCACTTTTGCGGATTTTTGGCGGCGCATTGCTTCACGGTACATGCCCTTTTGTCTAGCCCAGCAGGTGCAGCGGCAGCAAGCATGGCGAGGGAGAGGACAAGAGCGATTGGAACAGAGATAAATTTCATCTTGATGGGGTCTTCGGTATGAAGATGAGACTAGATTGAGTTGAGATCAAGATAGATTCTCGCAGCAAGACAGAGGGCTATATTTATATCTCTTTGGGTACTCCTCATTCTGAATGAGGGTGAGGGGTGTATATCACATCGGCGCCATTCCTGGACCTGACATGGCTATCAGGAAGGCAACTATACAGGAGACTGGAACATATGATCAGCATTGGACATCACAATCCATGAATCGTGTGCTATTCAGCGGACGAGTGGTATCGAATCATGTCGGTAGGCTTGAGATTCCTTTCTCGTTGCCTTGGTTTGAAGGATAGTTCATTATTGACTGATGCGGGATTTATGCAGGTCATTCAAATCCGGCCTTATGAAGTGCTGATGGTAGGGCTATCAGAAGGAGTTCTGATTGGTAGAGACAGTGTCGATCCTTTATACTACCTAGGTAAGCCCCTTACATTATGCTGAGTCCAACCACGGGCCTACCCGAGAACCCGTTTGCCAAACCCAGCCTTCCAAACTCCGTATTACCCCAAGATTAAGCATAGAGACCCTGTTAAACCATAAGAGTACTAATCCTACAGTGTTTGGGCACTAAATGGGATGTGTCTCTATCCAGTCTGATTCAACCGCGGTCGTACAGAAAGAAATATTAAGACGATAATGCACAGCTCCGACTGACAATAATGGTGGCTAACTGTAGTAGCCAATATGCAGCATTTGAGGGGCAGGAAGCTATGTGGAAGACTTGCACCTGAGCCGGGTGTCTCTGCTCCGTAGCTAATGCAAGATTTTGGACTTTAGCCAAAGTATTTCTAAGGTCGCTTGGTGGCTGAAACCGGTGGCCTAACAAGGTACCTATTTAGCCAGAAAGGGGCCAAAAATATCTATGAATTCAAGCCAGAAGATTGCATAGCCATGTTATTTGCTATGGAATTGATTTACCTAGATAGCATCAAGAGTGCATACCTAAACTAAGATAGGACAAGCATAAAGTAATTCATTGATGGCCTGGATATCCTGGGCATTCCTTATCAAACTATTTAAGGTCCCTATTTGTCCTATGGATAGATACAAAGTACTAATGTGGACAGTAAGCGTGTATACATACGCCAAGGATTTAGTTATGGTCTGAGGTGCCGTTTCCCTCCAACATTGTACATATTTCAGGGCGCTCAACGCAGTCCAGACGTTGTCGATCTCCCGTTTCTATCCGGCCCCCCACAAATGCATGCCCCCGGGGCCGGATTTCCCTTACGTACTGGCCATAGAGTACAGCTTAGCCTGATAGCCTTATAATTGTAGGTAACTACCAATGTGAAGTTAGATAGTAGGGAAACAATAAGAAATACGTGTTGGATATGGTCCATTGCAGACTATCTTGATGGCAGTGACACCCATGGCTTGAGCGCTAGGTACAACAAAGTACAACAAACGACTTCAATGCAGGTTAAATAACCAACAACGTAGGCAACAGGACCAATCATAGTCTTCTTGTCCCATACATGCGCATAGAGAAAGCTCAATTGGTCAATACAAAATCGGGCTGAGACCTGTGGACCCCGGGGCCGTTTTGGCTGTCAACGTTGTATTGATCCGCTTTCTCTGTGGCAGTGTACAGCGCCTAGCTGTTCTTGCATTTTTCAAGACAGTACTGGCTACTCTGTTGTGATTAAAGAATATTAGCCGAAATCCAAAGAAGGAAAACGAGATGAACTCACTCCACCATCAATCTTGCAGAGGGTGTAGCAGTTGTTGGTCTGCACGGAACTCTCCCCGTCCTTATTGGCTTCGGTGGGCGAGGCAAAGGCTAGGCCAAGGATAGTTGCAAGAGCCAAAATGGAGAAACGCATTTTGAAGGTGTTGGTTTTGGATAGGTAGTTGGGCTTTTGGTAGGAATTGATCTTTGCGGATGTGATAAAGTGACGATGGTTTATTGAGGTAGATTGGAGGTGAAGTGCCTGCCTTTATAGTGGATTTGTAATTGCGTACTATACGATATCAGCGCTCCATTTATCCCCTTTTGGCTTCTATAGTAGATCCTCGATTTTACCATATGATATCAAGCGCTCCATCTATCCCCTTTCGGTACTAGGAGGCTCCACCCCACGACTCGTGCAGGCTTATGCGCATAACCCTATCATGCAGGGAGAATCCTCATGAATGTTCATTCGTATTCCAAAAATGCCAGGATTGATCTGCACGGAAATTCTGCTGTTTGAGTAAAGACCTGCACGTTCTATGAGCTGTTTGTTTTTCAGCTCCAAGGCATTACAGCGTCAGCTGATTCAAATCCTGCAATGTAACCTCAAATTGCGAACTAGCAATGCATACTCCGCAGTTTTGGCATATTAGGCGTCCAGCCCTGCACATCTGCAATCTATTGGTCCTATTGGGGGAACAATCAAGATAGAATCAGCTCTATATAAAGCTCGATGCCCATGCGGGATAAACCCAATTCCTCAGCAGTGCATCCCTTCTACATTAACTCTTCAGAACTTGCAAACAATTTTGAACAATTTCACTAAATCAATTCCTCAACATGAAGCTGTTTGTTGTCCTGTTTGCACTGGCCGCCTACGCAATGGCCGAGGCCGTTCCAAATCTGGAAGCGAGAGCTGGGTGCTCCCAGAGGGGACAATACTGCAACGGCGGCACCTTCCTGTGCTGCCCGGGACAAGGGAGCTGCAGTGGAAATGTGGTAAGTCTATTGCTCCTCACTTTCCCACAGATATGGTCAAACATGATAGCAGATAGCTGAGAAAAAATTTAGTGCAAGTGAACCACCGTCTATAGCGGGAGTTCAGATTGCCTTAGGGTTACGGGTCCCACTTGGAATGTCAGGGCTGTCCATCTCTTTGGTCTCTTTTGGGTACTCCAGCCAGTGTATTGCCGCTTCTAAACGGCCTCTGAGAAAAATATACATTTGCAATGAATGCCAACAATTCATTGAGGATTTATTATGTCTTGCCAGCCTAAGTCTTTACTCAATGAAGCTAGCTCGAGGCAGTAATTGGTCCTTGAACCAGGACTTCCACCTCAAACTCGATAGTAGATAGTACTGGAGTCTAAACCCAATCCATAGTAGACAAGAACTGTATCCTGCCTCTGCCTTTGATAAATTATCCTGTTCGCCCGATATGGAAGGTAGTGGGAAGACCTATCATATCAACGCCCTCGGCAGTCACTTAGCAGGCATTGCTGCTTGGGCGACCTAAAATATCAAAGAGGACATGTCACTTTTAATGGGGTGGGAAAGATGGGCAGTATATCTGAGTGCTAGGATGCGTAAACATATAAGACGACTTCTCCATGTATAACGTGGGAGTGGTACATTGACGATATTGATGTCAGGCACGGCAGAGCAAATAAAATGTTCCCTTGACTTTAGATACATACAAACCGTGTTGTTCACCCACATATTTCCCATAGACAGGCTCGTCCCATGTGAGTAACCCATTCGCCAACCCCAACACCAGCTGCTTCCTTAGAATTAGGTCGTTGTGCTAAGCATCTACCAGAACGAATTACTAGCCCCTGGTGAAATGTGGAGGAGAGTAGTTATCCAATAGTCTTTCAACCGGCGCCCTGGGACTAAGAATTGAAATACAACTGTTCCTACCTAGGTAGTTCAACTCTTCACATAATGATGTCCTGCCTACCTACCTACAAAGGTCAAAAGACCACTATGTCACTAGACCCGTGAAATTTGCCTAGAGCAGCTCGCTGTAGTACATTGTAATATACTTGAAGTTGATACAGCATGTTCAATTAGTAGATCTTCTGGTCAACAAGGATACCGAGTATCGAGTACACTGGTATCATTTGAACATTGAAGCAAACATCTAGACATCAATATAGAACCATCGTTTGCTCCACCAAGCTCAACGCGAAATGTTCGGCCGGTGGGCTTGCCTCGCGCCATTTCAATCGAGATCGAGTCCATCATCCGAATCTCACCTCCAACGCCCTCTCACCACCGCCACCACCCACATCTAATTAATTTTGATATTTCGAAAGCTCCCTTGAGTAAGTATCATATGGCAAAAGCAATTTTCACTATTAATAAAATGCAGCAGAAGGGCGGAGCCCGGTTCGCGAAACGTCCATCCGAACGCTATGACGCCGGACCGCGAGATCGCGGGTCCAGCAAACCCTAACCCCACCAACTTGACTTCGGACGCCAGTACCAATGCACTGCCGGTAGACATTGGATTCGATGATATAGAGTCGGACACTGGAGTAATTGATTCCGATGCGGACGCCGATTTGATCGACCTTCACTCGGATATCAAGGTGACTGGCCGTGTCCGGTTTGACGCCGAGGTCCGATACGAGCCTCCCAACCTTTCGTCTAATGATACCGACTCGATCGAGCATCATTCGGACGATGGGACTGACGTCGTTGCAACTGACGAGAGCTCCACCGAAGGCTCGACTGACGATTCAGTCGATAGCACTTCCACCGATCCAATTGAGACTGAGTCGGACAACGACGGTCATGGTCATGTTCGCAACGAAGGCGTCGTCGGCATGACCGGAGGCCAGTACACCACGGAGTCCAGCAGCGCCAGCAAGGAGTCCTCTGAACCGGACAGTGACAATGGCGCTATGGGTTTCAACAGACGTGACTTGATCCACTGGTTCGCCGCTGATCTAGGACCTCGTTTCAAGCCTAGACCAAGGCTTCCAGTCAGAAGTGTGCCTTTCACCCCCGTGGATATCGTTGAATATATCCAGTCAATCCCAGAGCCTGAGCCTACAAGTGTGGCTTCCATGCCCCCGGATACAGTTGAAGATACCCAGGCGACCCCAGATCCTGAAGCCAAAGGTGTGGCTTCTATCCCACAGGATACCACCGAAGATAACAAGTCGAACTCGGGCGCTGAAGCCGGAAGTGTGGCCTGCAGCCCGGATGCCGTGAATGTCACAAAGTCGAGCTCGAGGTCTGACACTACCAAATCGGGTTCTGTTCCACCCAATACCGTGTAAGTATACCCCGAATGCGTTCTGTGGACATGAAGTCTATTCAGGGGCTACTGACACAGACGGCATTGTTCCATGCTCTGATCTATACTAACACCAGCTGCGTTATATTAGTAACGGCTGGTCCTTTTGCGCTCGCCGCAGGACTATATACCAGGCTAGCGGCCATCAAACTGCATGAAACTGGCTGGACATGGTCCTCTGGCGCGCACCTACCCCAACGGTTCCTGGCTGGTCCAGGTCAGCTCCGGACTGTCGCTCATGAAACGAAAATGATCAAAAAGGGGATTACCATTATGGGATGGGTGGGTTGCGGGTTGTACCTGCTTTACCGCAGAGACTCGACGGATTTGCTGGGAGAAGAGACCACGGAGTTGACTGCATACCATGAGCCGAGTGGTTCACACAGGGTCCTGAGAATGAACCTTCTTGCTTGGAACGACGTCGCTTTCTACGCCATGGCCTCATTGGAGGATCACGAAGCTTTTGTCACTGGACACCATTCTGGCTATGTGGCGATTTGGGATGTCCGAAGAGGGTGAGTGTTCAATATTTGCTTCTGTTTTATGCCGATTAGTACTGACTTCTATTAGCTATACCCAATATTCGCTCCGTGGTATTCGTGACACAGTATCTTGTATTGTGACAGAGAAGAACCTCATTGTTGCCGGTAGCTTTGATGGCAGCATTTGTGTCTGGGATCTCACCAATCGCACCACCGCCGATGCCTCGCTGACCCTTAAAGGGCACACAGGTACCGTGATGTGCCTCAAGCTGCACGGCAAGTACCTTGTCTCTGGTGGTTCTGATCGAGAGGCTCGCGTCTGGGACCTCGAAACCGGCCAATGCAACCATGTACTCGGAGGCCACACAAAGGCAGTTCGATTTGTATGCGTGAACGAGCACGCAATTGTCACTGCTGGCGCGGATGATATCCACTACTCGGAATCAGAGATCCAGATTTGGCTGACGAACAGTGAAGAATTTGCGGCCGGGTACGTTGAATTCGGGAACCTCGTCATTTCAAGATCGGAAACTAACAATAATAATAGTCAATGCCGCTTCCAGCGCAGTGGCAGCGAATTGGTGAACCACCTCCACCTGGTGGGAAATTATCTAATTGCCGCAGGAATGGTGGATCCATCATGGAATGGGACGTGACCAGCGGAAAGGAGCTGATGCTCAACCGCCAAGACTCTGACGGGGTCGTTGCTATGGCCACCTCAGAGAAGTTTGTGCTGGTGGGAAAGAAATCCGGCCTCTTGTACCTGCTGGATCGGGGGGGCAATGCATATTATCTGCCTCATAGGCGTCCCATCGGAAATCTTCCAGGTTGGGATCCTGGACGAGTCTCGGGTCATCGCTGCATACAAGTACGATGGCCATGCCTACCTGACCATCTGGCATGTATAATGGCCCATTTCGATGGCATCACCTGGGGAAAGGTGGGGGGCGGGAGTAACGTGAAAGTGACGAGAAAGTGACGGTGGACTGAGCGTCGACAGAGGCTGCCTTCAACAGGCATGCTTGCTGGACGGGTAGATATGGGAATTATTCAATCTTTATTTTCAACAAATATAAACAGTTCGTGGATATTCTTCGTTTCCAAACAAGTTATAATAAACCCGAAGCAGTCTGCTTAGTATTTGGATATGTATTCAATTTCACCATCATAGCTGATATGCACTGGTTCTGTAGTGTAGTGGTCATCACTCTGGTTTTTGAAATGATCTCTCGTTCTTGAAAGTACCAGAAACCCCGGTTCGAACCCGGGCAGGACCTTCTTTATTTTTTTCATGTTTTCATTTTTTATTATATTGGTTGTTATTTATTTTTAACTGATTGAATTAATTTCACGCAGTTTTACTAAATATATATGTATGGAGTATGGGGGAATATCAAAAAAGAGAGGTAATAAAATAACAGAGCGGGTTACCATGGGGAAGATCACCTCCCAGCACCTCCCCAACTCTCGATTCACAACAAAACACCCATTTCTTCCATGAACTCAGTGCACCATGCCGATTCTGATTCTCATGTAATGTCCTTGTACGATCATGCCCATCCCAACACGCTCGGCTTCGCTGCGCGACCCCCGTAAACAAGTCAGTCCGTTTGTTCATCCCCTGGCAAGCTCCCCTCAACTGTCGCATGTTTCGTTGTGCCACCATTGCCATACCAACAACTACAGACAGAACCCATGCTAATTACTAAAGACTTCAAGTATAGCACGACCTACCACGAAACCCTCCACTCCGCTACCCGCCACGGCCAGCCCGACCAAGGACTCTGTCCGGGAGACGAATAACAAGAGCCGCTCACCATCAAATCCCTCGCCGGTCGAGGGTGTGGCGCTGAAAGACAATGGACTCACTGCCCGAGGAAGAACCCTACTCCCCCAGCGCAGTAACCTTGCCCAAGACAACGGTCATGGAACGGGTCATGGGCGCATTCAGCCACCTAGCAGCAAGCCGAAACCACGCGGGGACCCATCACCAACTAGACAGCGGGGGTTATCGCCGGCGAGAAAACCAATACAGGCGGATTCTACAGCAATGAAGACCACGGTTGCACCCAGTCGTCGTCAAAGCATCATGCGACCTGGCGGATTGAAGATGCCTTCAGCGAAGACTACAGTCCCTTCATCAAAGAGCTCAGCGCCATCGTTTGCACTACCCTCGCCCCGTAAAGCGCCAGGAAGGCGATCCCCAGTCCAACCTCCTACAACCAGAAGGCCCCCTTCACCCAAGAAGACAGAGATGTTACCCCCACCACGTCCCACACGGTCCTACTCTTTGAGGCAACCTGCCAGCGCCAGCAAGGAACCACCCGCAGCAGCCAAACTCCATGCGCGCCACAGGAGTCAGCTGGTACAGAATACAAAACAAGCCGAAACAACCCCAGCAATCGGCCAACGTGCACGAACACTCTCAACCTACCAACGGCCGTCGTCACCTAAGAAACTCTCCAAACCTCCAACGCCTACTCCTGGAGCCGAACCTCAGCCTGGGAATATGCTGATTCCTTCATCGTGGCCGGATATTGCTGCACTACAAACTGAGCTTCTTCAGCTTAGTCTTTTCCATTCTAACTCAATGCAAAACCATGCTGAATGGAAGTCTGATTCCGAGTCACGTCTGCGCAAAAAGTACGATAGTGTTGCTAGCCAATATCGTTTGGTACTGGCAGATGAAACGCAGCGGCAGTGCCACCTGAATGTGCAGGCGTTAGGACTTTGGCTTTCCAATTGTCGTGAACATCACGGTCCGCATGATTTCTCCGAGCAGATTCAAATTCTATCCCGGGTTCTCCAAGATGTTTCGGACATGATTGCTGGCAGCAGAGGTGCACAGTACTCTCAGGCTGTGAAGACCTTTGAAGAATGGCTTAACCAAGCGGAGGTCATTCGCCATAGCCGTGAACAAGGGTGTTTGGATGCCGGTGCCTTTATTGACCCCCTGGCGCGAAGCTGGAAAGAATCATTGCATACATTAAATGTGAGGCTGGAGCTCTGTGGTCGCGAATTGCAAGTCCTCGATATCCTGGGACTCGGGCAAGCGGAGCGTCTAGAACAGTCTGCTCTTGTCAGAGTGACCAATAATCTAGCTGAATTGATACAGCTTATGATGCAGGAGATTCGTGCTATGCAAACATTGGAAAAAGAAGTGGTGTGTTCAGAAAGAGATTCTGTCAGCCGTCTTGCGACGCAACTGGCGGGCTCTATGAGGGAAACGAGGGGACCCCGGGTTGGGGCATGGAGAAGCTAGTCTGCGGTTTATATATCTTTGTGGTCAACTCATAACACACCATAGCTAGCTTTCAAACACCTATACATACACGCACATGTTATGTGGGAATAAAGGGAATAAAGAGGAAATGAAGATAATATGAATGATATTAATGGATATGTGATAGTACTTTGGCCCAAAGTACCTTGCAGGCAACCATCCATGGATAGCTTGCATGGTGCCTAATCTGCCCAGGTGAGGTAAATTGATTAGTCAGCCACGTCATCCCGACTTGACTCCCATATATGGTCTAGATCTTGGAGTATCGCGAACCCGCTAGCTTTCCCCTCATACTTTTACTTCTATCCTTTACACTCCATTGTCACTTGTCTCTTTATTTACCATACATATATCTATTGGAATGAGCTGCTTCATACAGGGTGATGTAACTTTGCAAAAGTTATCTCTCAGCTCTCTTCTTGACGTCATCCACGGCAGCTTCCGTTTTGACAGATAAAAAGCCACCCGCAAAGAGACGGTATCCACTTGCTCAGTACCTTTCGAGATGATCGCCGATCGTACCTAGCGAAGAATTTCAACTTTATCGCCTATCTAGTGATCATGAAAGACTCGCTCTACGATCGCCTTTGGCGCCGGGAGTGTGGGGAACAGTCGCAGCATGCTGGGCTTCGGGGAATTTACGGATCCAACGAATGGATCAATGATCTCGACATTGTAAATGAGCTCGGTGGGCATACTGGATGTGTTAATGCCCTCAGGTATGTCTACAGCTTCGACCTAGGACGAGGAACTTGGGTTTATCGACTGGTCAACACTTCCGCCATCTCTGATGTTCGTCATGCTAACGGCCTGCAGTTGGTCAAAGTCAGGGCGTCTTTTGGCGTCAGGCTCTGATGATAGGCACCTCAATATCTACTCCTACCAACCCGACTCCTCCGATGCTCCATTCGCGCTCAATACCACCGTTTTCACCGGCCACAGAGCCAACATCTTCTCCGTCAAGTTTATGCCACACTCGAATGATGGGACTCTGGTTACATGTGCCGGCGACTCGCAGGTTCGCGTCTTCGATATCGAATACTCAGCAAGGAGCGGAAATGATGCTGCCACCTCCGCATTTGCGGCCTCCACTCGGAGCCGGCGCTTTAATGAGTTCTTCACTGGCACGCGGTATCTGAGTGACGGTAATACCAACGCCAGATTGTATCGAAGCCACGCCGATAGCGTGAAGCGCATCGTTACCGAATCGTCACCGTTCCTCTTTCTCACTTGCTCTGAGGATGGTGATGTCCGCCAGTGGGATCTACGACTACCATCTAGTGCATATCCTCCGCCACGGGATGGCCAGGGCTTCAGGGCATACCGACAAAGGTTGGCATATGATGACCCCAACGTGCCGCCCCCTTTAATCTCCTACAGGCCATTCAAATTGGACCTCAATACCATTTCCTGCTCGCCAAGTCAGCCACATTATATTGCCTTGGGCGGTGCACACCTCTACTGCTTTTTGCATGACAGACGGATGCTTAGCCAGGACACCTCCGCTGCAAGGAGCAGGGCTACATCAAGCGCTGCTAGTCTCAATGATGATGAGGAGATGAGCAAGGCGACGCGATGCGTGCGACGATTCGCACCGGGCGGCAAGCACCCTGTGAAATATGACGATGGACACATCACTGCTTGTAAAATCAGCGATGCAAACCCCAATGAGATGGTTGTTAGCTGGTCTGGGGATCACATCTACAGTTTTGATTTAGTCCGCAGCCCAGATGCTCGAGAGACACTGGCGGGAAATAAATCAACTCTCAAGGGCAAGAATAGACAGGCTCGCCGCAGTTCACGAAGCCGGAAGCGCAAGAAGCCCGCAACACCTTCATCGCAGGAAAGTGGTGGCCGACATCAGTCCCATCGTCGCTCAGTAGAGCCAGATACTTTTAGGATCCAATACGAGAATGGCGAAACAGAGGATGTTCCATTCCCCACGTTGTCAGGTAGTGTCCTAGACACCAACCCCGAGCATTTGCTCGAGCGGGCTCGGTATTCAGTACTGAATGATGCCCAGCGATTGAGCATGCAGATCGCAAAAGGGTTGGTAAAACTTCGAAAGTCCCTGTTCTCAGAAAATACAGTTCGGGACGCCGCAGGGTCTGAGGATGTGGGACCCGAATCCTACTCGAGAAGTTTTTCATCCGCTCTGGAAATTGCGTCTACGATTCTCCCGCAAATGGGTGATGTCATGCGCGAATGGAGCTATCCCATGAACCCATCGCAGGAGACTGTTGATTTCCAGCAATCACTTCGTCGCAATCGCCAATCTTCGTGGAGATTTGTCCAAGCTGCTGGCACACTTGCTCATGCGTTGGCAGATCAAACGCAAGTCCCGGAAGAATCAAACTTCCAGATGATCAAGCCCGCGCCGGGCGAAGATGATCCCATTGACCCAGCATCCCAGTTTGGCTATGAATTTCTCCGAGCAATTCTTCTCTGGCTGCAGGGCGGTAGACAACGCCTTCTAGAGGGATTTCAACGCCGCAACGCCCCTCGACGATTACACTGCCGATTCCCAATCCCAGATGAATCCGAAGAGGATGCCATCGAAACAATACTGGTGCCCTATATTATGGACTTGGCGCGTGACACTCCGATCGTGAATGTGGATGCCTCCAGATTCGAGCATGACAGTACGCGCGTTCTGTTCCAAACCCAACGGGCTGCCGTGACTGCATTTGGGAATGCTGTTAGATTGCCCTTGGAAGATCTCGGGGACTCAGCCGCTCGGTTCGACAGGCGCCGCGTTTCTAATCCTGTCTCACAAATTCGCTCTCTCGACCGTGCCTCGGCGAAGAGGTTCTGGATTTTGCGAGTAGGCAGAGGAATCTTGATGCAGGCAGGTAATGAAGTAAATTACAGATTTGTCAACAATGCTTTCGGCGGACTTCACGCCATGATCGACGAGTCTGAGAGTGACTTGGATGAAGAGAGAGACCAGGCTGATATCGATCCCAATGAGGAGGAAGAACGAGTCCAACACATTGAACTCATCAGGACTAGTGGTTCTGTTTCGGGGCAGAATAATCATCGGCCTGGAAGCTCCCAAGGCGATGCAGCGTCTTCGGACAATAGCGACATTACTACAGGTGATGATGGCAGCGATGTCAGCCAGGCACAGGAGTCAACCGATGACGAAGATCTCGATGGCTGGCCCATGGATTCCTCTTCGGATGGAGATGGTGAGGAGTCCGATTCCGATGACACTATGGCCCAGAGATATGCTATTCGCAGGGCGCGGCGTGAAATGGTCGAGCGCCATGCTCCACGTGTACCTCATATGCGAAGCTATCGCGGCCACTGCAATGTCAGGACCGTCAAGGATGTCAACTATTTCGGACTGAATGATGAGTACGTGGTCAGCGGCTGTGACTCTGGTCATATATTTATCTGGGACCGCAAGACGTCGAAACTGGTCAACATCCTAGAAGGTGATAGTGAGGTCGTCAATGTTGTTCAAGGTAATTTCCTTCACTGGTTAGAATGGCAAAAGTTAACATGGTAATTTAGGCCACCCCTATGAACCAATGATCGCCACTTCAGGGATCGATAACACTATCAAAATCTTTTCGCCAGACCAAAACGCTCAAGATGATGCCCGTAACGGTGTAAATATCCTCGACCCCGACAATCCCTCTAACGAGTTTGGACGAACCGTCTCCAGTATCGGCGGCCTCGAGAGCCGGAAGCGAGTTCATGAAAGCTACCGTATCATGAGCCAAAACGATGTTGAGCGTCGTGGTGGTATGAACGAGGCACACATCACTGTACATTACCTGCCCTCGGACTTTATCTAGATCTCTTTTGCTGACTTGTACATGAAGCGGAGTATGCTCGAGCGCCTGGCTGGCAACTTTAGGGGCCAACATGGAATTGGTGATATTGCTATCACCGGTGATCACCCGACTATTGTCATTGATGATAATTGCTCGGTATGTTTGGAGTTCTTGCTGAATTTTGGAAACAAGGCTAATCATTCGATAGGTAATGTAATGGATGAACAGAAGAGCTCCGAATATCAGCATTGCACAGTGTGAAAAAGATCGTCGGTCTTCCATAACCCCATAAATTTATTGTTATAGCATCGCATTACATTCTTTAATGCAAATAGGCACTCGTTTGCTGGATTCATTCATTCAAGCACCTGACCTTCCTGTATATATTTAGGTACCTTCCCTTATAAAGCCTAACAGGGCTTCCAAGGTCACTCACTACCATACTACGAAACCCCAGCTTTTTCTATATTTAAGCAACGTTGCACACATCGGTCGGTCTACTGAAGCCAGATCTTCTACTTTTCCTTGTACAAGCAGAGGAAGGAGTCAGCCTTCCGAGAGAACCGATCCCGGCAGTATGAACAGAACCTGCTAAGACTGGGAGAGACGGGTCCAGCACCTCGTGACCTGCCATTTCCACGCTTGCATCGCCTGCCATACGACCAAAATCTATTCTTATCAAACTGGAGCTCATTCTGCATGCACGTATTCCCTTTAACTTGAAGTAGTATTCTAAGTTAGAGTACAGTATACTATAGTTGTAACCTACAGGATACGCTGTGACTCTCCTGCCTGTTTTGTGGAGCCATCAGGCTCATTGTGTACTCGCCTTCGACCAGTGGCGAACAATGACCAACTTGACGGCGGTAGAGCAAAAGCGGATATTCTCGGCGCTAGGAGGAAAAGGAGTCCAAGTTACAAAGGAATATAGACACCTGATTGACAGGTTATGGTGGCATGGTCTGCCTTGACATTCAAGACTTGGTAGAAGCAGCTTTGTAAATTTCGAAGCGAGAGGCTAAAAACTAGGCTGGAAGTCGTAAATCCCTCACAAGTTATTATCATATTCTCGCTCTCATTGTTGACGTAATTAGAGGATTTTCATCTTTAAACGAGATTAATAGTTTTATAGCCAACCTTCACTGGAGAGAACTATATATCCACGTGACCGCTCTTATCGTCGAATTTTTTTTACGATAAAAAGAACTTGCACGAATATTGATCTACAGAGGGGCAGAGGGGCAGATCACAAACTGCTTGTACAAAAGTCGAAAGTCATTGGATATTGTGTCCATGCTCTAGATTCAGCTGCTGAACTCTGCAGCCTACTCTCTCTACCACTCCACATTTCCCAACCTGGTATCACAGCTTGATATCCGTACTATACTGCGTCTTTGGCTGTCAAAAGCCAAAGTGTGTATAAAAGTTGTTACATCTTTGGGAGAAAAAGAGTAAACATATCACATCATGTCTGCATCGCAAATACTCCAAGCTCGCAATGAGACAACCACCAGGCTCTATGCAGACCCTCACAACCCCCACCTCCACCTTGAACGAGGCATTCAGTATGAGAAGTTGGGCTTCCCTGATCTTGCCTCTGCGGACGCATACCGTGCGCTTGCACTTCTAGAGTCAGTTGTTGACCCAGATGAGTGCGAGTTCCATGCCAGGCGGAAGATAGACCCTTTCCAGCCGGCTCCCGAGAAAGCGGCGAATGAATCAGATGATGAAGACGACGAAGACGAAGACGCCAGCACTGTGCCCATTACCCAAGAGGAATATGATGCCATCATTGACCAGGTGTATGTCCTTCTTGTACGCAGTCTTGTCCGCTGCGGCTGCTACCGCGACGCATTCGAGTTCGGCCTACGCGGGTTGGCCCTGCTAGAAAAGAGATCCGCAACGGCGTCAGTAGCTACTTTGAACGCGCAGATGGATCATGTGAAACAAGTATACAAATCTCGCACTAACTCCGAAACCGAAAACATCGACCTGGGCTTAATCGACCCCAGTGTCCTGCCTGCACAGGGCTTCGCCCGTCGTGTCCTCTATCCCTGGAATGAACACGAGCCCGACCGCCGCTCACCAGAGACCCTGAACATGCTCAACGAGCGCCTGGCAGTCATTGCACCGAAATGCGAGGTCCGCGCAGTGGCCTTACCACTCCTGCATGCCTCGGCAGACGACGCCTCGTCCGGCATGGACGTCTCCGTGCAGCTTGGTCTCTTCGCGAAAGAAGATATCGCCCCAGACGAGATCATCCTCCGCGAGTCTTCACTTCTCACAGCAACCAACCGTCTCCACGACGATCTCTGCGACGCATGCAACGCACCACTCCCAGAACTGTCCGCCGCCGAGCCCCCCGTCGCCTGCGAGGGCGGCTGCGTAGATATCATCTTCTGTAGCCAGGCATGCCACGACAAAGCGCAGGAGGTGTACCACGGCGCAATCTGCGGTCTTGAAGACGGCCTCGATTCAATCGGGAAGGATGTCCCCGATCCCAAGGATAAGGCCGATTACCTGTACCTTCTTCTGCTTGGCAGAGCACTCGCCATGTCAGCCACACAGGACAAGCATCCGCTCGAGCTGCCCGAAGTGAAATACATCTGGGGCGATTTCCACGATTTCGATATCGAGGCTGTCTCCGCGGAAGCAGAGACAACGTCCACTACAGACGACACTGCCACTCTTCCCTTCTCTTTCCAGCTCAATGTCCTGCAGCCGGAGCGTTTCCTCGATGAAATGGGACTGGATCCTTACACCGTGCTCTACCGCTACGATACCTGGGTTCTAAACACGCTCTTTGCTAAGTTCCGCGGTACGGCATCGGGCCGGCTGTCGACTTGGGATGGGGGCCCGGAGTTGTGCGCTGTTCATCCGATGTGGTGTCTTGCGAACCATTCGTGTGATCCTAACGTGACCTGGGAATGGAGTAGTGAGATTAATTTCCGCGCGCGAAGAGATGATGAGACGGCTGTTTGGTCGCGGGGGCAGGAAATGAAGGAACTCAGGCCTGGGGGTATTGCGAAGGATTCGGAGATCCTGAATCACTATTGTGATATTGGTTTGCCGGTTCAGAAGAGGAGGGAGTGGGCTTCTGGTGCTTTGGGTGGGACTTGTTTGTGTGATAGGTGTGTTTGGGAGGCTGGGGAGGTTGAGTAGGTTGAGTAGGTTGAGTAGGTTGGTGTTTATGGGTTGGTGTATAGATCGCCTTTATAGATCATGATGAGATACCCTTTTGACTGCATTAAATGAGAATTGTTGCCAATGGCTCCTAAAATCAAAGACTTATTACATGAGGGATACGAGGTGGTCTATTTGGATATGTTTATTTGAACAATCGGAAATATGGAATCCGAAAAGCGTCGGTACACCATGAATAATCGCTTTGCTCCTAATGAATCCCCATAATTTTCCAATTCCTGGCACCAGACCGAATAAAAGAAGCGCAGTGTCGTATTTTCGCTCCAAATACGCACTATTTCATTATCAACAGTAACATACGGACTGTGCAGCCGATCCCCAAGTCGGAATCAAAGCATCAGCGGCTCTCGATTTATCTACGCCGAGGGGGTGTCCGCGAAAAGCTTCGTCCCCGTGATTCTGCGCGACGCCTGGGAGGAGGCGAGCGGGAGCGGGAGCGGGAGCGAGAGACAGAGTTTGTAGCCTCACGTCGTCGGCGAGGAGGGGGTGAAACAGATTCAGTTGAATATCTTCTACCTCTGGACGCTGGCTCACGACGAGGTGGAGGTGTGACAGACCGGGAAACTGATCTGGAATAGCTGCGGTTTCTCCGGCTAGGAGGGCTTTGGCCTCGACGCGGCGGTGTGACAGACCGAGTAACCGAGCGACGAGAACGATAGGGACTGCGACTTGGGCTTCGCGAGTCGTAGGAGCGGGAACGTGCTCGACTGCGCTTGGCCGGCGTGCGGGAGATGGATCGGGAAATGGATCGGGATCGGGAACGTCCTGCGGGGGTCCGTGATCGACTGTCTGATACGTCACGACGGCGACGGACTGGGGACCGAGACCGTGACGGTGTGTAGCTGCGGCCCCGGGAAGAAGGAGTGATGGAGCGAGAGTAGGAACGGCCGCGGTCCCTAGAAGGGGAGCGGGAGTACGAAGGTGACCTGGAGCGGCGGGAGTGAGGAGATCCAGTGCACGTTGAGCACATTGACCGGGATCGATCAGATGGAGTGCGCGAGGGAGTCCGAGAGGCGGCTCGCGCAGGCAAAGCGGGCACCGTAGGACGGGGAAGGTTTTTGAGGTTCTCACGCATGTCCTCTGTCAATACACCCATACCGATACTGGTGAAGTAGTTAACAGAGAACCTAGTGTGGCGTGGGTTCTCCGTCGGGAAGAGACCCTCGAAGCTGGGTCGCAGTATATCATCCCTGAAGCGGGCCTGCAGTCCAGGCAGACCGAGATTCTCCGCAAGGTTTTGGAACAGAATCTTGATAAAGATACGGCTGCTGGAAGTGGTCTCCTCTTCGTTGAGATGAACCACGGACAAGACATGCCAACCGATCGCATCGTTGCTGATGAGGTGGCCGAAGAACTGGGCAATGTTGCGCAGTTTGTTTGTTTCGTAACGATGGATGGTATCGTAGTACTTGGCAAAGGCAGCCTCGAACAGGTCTGACCAAAGTCGGTTGATCTTGGCGAACCGCTCTCCGATCAGGCCATAGAATTTGGAGTATGTCCGTTCCTGAGAGCAACATTCAATGATCATGGATGGAAGTTCATGCTCCAACCCGGCCGGCAGGTTGATCTTCATCAGCTTGTGGCAACATTCTTCGAAATCAATGCTGGACATGATTGTGAGGTAGATTGTTCGTCGAAGGTTGACTAGATCAGTATTACTCTGATCCTTGATATCCATCTGTACTTCTTCCGTATCAGATTCTTCCTCTTCGCTTTCATCTGACCTTTCCTCGTCTTCCTCGTCACTCTCCTCGCCCAGGATCTCGGCCTTCAATTTCCTGTAAGCCTCCTCATGCTCCTCCCACTCTGCATCGTACTTGAAGATGTTGAGAGTGTCTTGGGTTTCCAGCTCATCATCCAAGCCGGCACGGTGTGTGATCTGATCTTCCTCCTCCACTAGGTCCAACTCCTCCTTGATTGCTGGGTTGTCCTTGTACCGGTCTTTGCGCACCTGGAAGAGCACCTCGATCATATATTGCACACGCTTATCAATATCGGCCTCGTGTAGAATGTTTCGAAATTGGTCGAATACGGCGAGTGCGATAGGTGCATTCATCTCCTCCAGATGCTGACCAACTTCTCGAGTGAGACCCACAGCAATCTCCACGCTGTCGTCCGTTGGCTTGTGCAAAAGAAGCAACAGGATCTGAGCTGCCAACATCTCGTGGGCAACTTGTTGATTGCAGAGGTGCGCGATAAAAGTTGTAGAGGAAATGCAGACCGCCTTGTCGTTTCGCTTGAAGGCCTTGCGGAATTGGATAATCAACCGGGTAAGCAATAAATCGCCAACCTGCGGAAGCTTGGTGTTGACGATAGCCGCCATCGCTGCGTAAATTGGAGTGAAGGGTAGACTGGCCGCCTGCGCCTTCATAATCGACCGACAGAATAATCCCCGGCCCCTCACTAGGTTCTCCGCAAAGAGTTCAGGAACAATGAACTTGATGTTGGAAACGTTGACTTTGTTGATAAGACCATTGATAGATTTTTTCAAAGCTTCCCACGCCATGCGCTGGTATTCCTTGCTCGTCTTATCCGTAATTTGCGCCTGTAACGCACGGAGTCGGGCCGGAGGGATGTAAGTGCCACCGGATCTCATGTTCAGCAGCTTTTCGTATTCTGCCTTTGCTGAAGCCTGCTTTTGTTCCTCGGTCATCGGCTTGCGCGCCGCTTCGCGCTTTTCATGTTCACGGACACGTTCAGCGAGTTGCCGTTCTCTGTCGTCGGCATGCTCTGCGTCGAAGTTCGGAGCATGGGGGGCCATTTCGAAGGGAATCACCAGGAGGCGATCGGCGACGATTCGGAGACGGTGAACGAGACGGAGGTGAGCGTTTTCGAGAGGCTGCGGCTGGCGAGTACGACGCGCCCGGGGGAGGCGTAGGCACGCGCACCGCAGACTGGAGAACATCCGATTCGGACATTTTCAATGAGTAAAGAGGCCTCCGGGCTAGAGAAAAGGTTTGATGTACACCGGAGGAACGGTGGTTGCGAATCTCAGCCGGACTGAGGTTAAGCAAAATGATTCAAGGACGCAGCAGGAGAAAGCTCTAGCGCTGTGCACGTGACCAGGGTGAGGCCAACTAGGAACAACGGGAGCTCCTGAGATCCCTGGTAGTTCTGTCCAGCGCAGGATTCATCGACGTTCCTTCATATTTCTTTCCTTTTTTAGAATTACCGCTCTTTATCAGAATGGTAAATTATCTGGTCCCGTTCAATGAACGTTCCCCACTGACAGTGCTTTAGCTGGGCCAACTCGTGGGATCCGTCATGCTTTTGGTCGCGACTGCGATCTTTCTCTACTATACTGCGTGGACCCTGTTGATGGTATGTTAATTGATGATACTGTTTGGTCCTTTTCTATGCTGATGTTTGTTCTACAGCCCTTCGTCGACCCCGGCCACCCTCTCCACGACATCTTCCCGCCCCGTGTTTGGGCCATCCGCATCCCCGTCATCCTCACACTCTTGGGTTCTGCCGTGGTAGGCACCTTCATCGGAATTGTCATGATCAACAGCAACAAGAAGAAGGCAGCCAAGGCTAAGGCTGCGGCTAAGAAGAAGACCTAAGCGACAGTGGACATCATACTAGGAGAGAGGGCAACCCTCTGTGACAGCACTCTGTACCATCAACCATTCCGAAGCTCAGTGGCAATCAAAACACATCCCAAGTTAATTTAATTTTGTTATATCGAGGCGCCTTACAAACACTTTCATGTTGGATGTGCCTTGGACAAGGCCCGGAAAATAGTGGAGGATAAAGTGGCCATATGTATGTGCATATCCATGGATATGGACCATATAACCACGTAGCCCAAGCAAAAGAACCTGAATTTCCCGGCCCAAATGCCATTTGCCATCAAAGCCCAGACAAGTCGTCATTTTCCCCATGCCGCAAATGTCCTGTGACCTCGGCTCCAACGATGACGCCAGCCATCCCTTCAACGGCGGGTCAACATTATCGACAAAACAAACAAGGAGTAGGACTGGCCAGGCAAAGACACGGGTGGACTTGTCGCCTTCAACCACGCAGTGTCATGTCAAAGCATGCAAGGAGGTAATATTAGCAACAACTAATGACGTGAGATGTCTGAGCCCCCAGGGCCATAGACCAGAAGATATGACTAAGAGGGCCTTATCGGTGTTTGCATAGTTTGACGAGTTTCCCCTCATCTGCCTTGTTCACGGCCACAAGGTACATTGTAGAGTCGGGATTGGTGAATGGAAAACAAAGACAGAAGGGGTAAAGACCGAGGATCAGATCATGCTTTCATTAGGAATGACACCGTCAGAGGATTATTCCGTGCTCTGACTCAGGCCCTATTATATCCTATTCCGCCCTAACAGGCCGTACCTGACTGGTGACCTGGGGTCAGCTTCCCCCCCCCTCTTCTCTTATCGCGAACCATAACATCATCCTTCTTCCTTCTTGACTCATCTTCGGACTTCAACCTTGGAACTTGTGCATGCAAGTCATTTTGGATTACTATTTTCTGCACCAGTTTGAACTATCTCAAGCTGTTGCTGTGTTGTGCTTATCTATTAAAGCTTCCCCGCGTGTCTGGAGTGACCTCCGCTCTAGATCCGCTATTAGTGGTAGTGGTGTATACAGTCGCCACTCCCGTATTTTTAAGGATACTGTGAATACAGGTATGCATAGTGTCTTCAACCTGTTCGGATGTTTGAGCATTTGATTAATTCCGTGAAAGCCGTCCTCTTTCGTGATACCTCCTCAAGGCTCCCGTGCCTAGTTACGATCCCGAACAGCACGCCCGCACATCCGTTCTCAGGCCACATATAAGGTCCTGAGAGCGGCTTCATTCTGTTGCTTCTCTCTCGCCTCTCACTGAGGCATCATCTTTTGAATGCTCCCGGCCGCATCTGACGATCTCATCCGCCAGCACAGCCGCTTGCCCGAAGACGATACACCCCTCCCCCCGGAGCACAACCGGACCATACTAGAGCATGAACCAAGTGCGAAAAGCAAAAAGAAGAAGGGAAAGAAGAACAAGGTGGCCAAGGCTGCAACTGAAACCCCACCGGATGATATGTATGTATCCACCGGTGACTGCCTGGTTTCTGATGAATGCGCGCCATTAACGCCAGATTGCATGGATAGCATCCAACCCTCTGCCCCACCGCTAGACGAGCCCCTCTCCTGCCCAGACCCGGAACCCCTTATTGAACATCATGTAAACCCGTCTATCACGTCGCCTGTTCTGGATGCCCTCGATTCCCTCGATGAGCCAGCAGGTGATGATCTCACTAGCCGCACCGACACGTGGGCGCAATCAGTACCTTATGGAAAGAGCCCTCCCACCGACCTCATGGATGGGGACATACCAAGTGCATCACTGCCTAGTGCATCTCCCTTGAACTTTCCAACAATTCAAGAAAGGGGTGGCTTTAGCCATCCTTCCTCGGCATCCCCCCAGACTCGAACTTTACCATCTAGCTACGGTAATGGCTACCGAAGCAGTCTGAACTCAAGGCAACAGTCTGTAGACAGGAGAAAGAGTCACTCTTACGGGAGCCCAATGAGTAACCAGGCGCCTCCCCCTCATCTTCCTCAAGCACATTTCTTCGGAGCACCAGACATCGATATTCTTCCAACTCAGAATCGATCGTCCAACGATGGAAACTATTCATTCTGTAGCTTTGATACGCTACCTAGCTTGTCACCTAAAGGCCCGCGGACAGGAATGAACGTTTTGCTGGTTGGGACAGATGGCGCTGTGGAGATCCTTGCCATCGAAGATCGCCGAACCCGGCTCGTGGGGCAGATCACTGGGCTGAATGGCCGGGTAATCGAGGCGAAACTCTTATCTGGGCAACCATCTAGCGACCCTTTTGCATCGTCCCGGCCGCATGTGGCTGTCGTTGTTCATGGGCCGTTGCCACCGTACGAAGAGGAAGGTCGAGTCTCGTCTGCAACATCGGACGCAAATGAAATTCCTCCTTCCACGATTCGCGGTCACTCTAGCGACAAGCGCTCAGTGCGAGACGACATCCAGTTTTACCAAACCCGAGTGGAAGTTTACTCTTTCCGGACCGGTGAACATGTCTCCACCCTGTTTGCAAGCAAGCCTGTGCCATGCCTCGAAAGCCTGCCCGGCCTCGCGTCCTTTGCTCCTCCGCCTGTCGGAAAATTGAAGCTCTTCACAACCGGTGCCTACATTATCTTAGCATCCGGGGTCAGTGGTGAAGTCTATGTTTATAGACATGTCCTATCCCCGGAAGCAACTGGATACCAGTGCCTGGGTAAAACATGGACTGGGGTTCAGTACAAAGAAACCCGGCGTTACTCGACGTCTTCGAGCTCTACAACTGATCCAGAGGGGACTCGCACCGACTCTCCTCGTGGCTCTTCTGCCCTGGAAAGACCCATCTTAGCGGTACAAGGGAGATGGCTCGCATTCGCTCCCCCATCTTCGGCCTACAAAGGATCGATCCTGGGCACAGTTCCTTCAAGTTTGATTCTGGGCAAGGTTCCGGGCATCGAAACTCGCAGTCCTCCTGCTGTCCCCTCGGTATCTTGTGCTACAGACGTGGGAGAGGGGGAAAGCTTCTTCGACAAGATGGCAAGAGGGGTTGCCCAAGAACTCGTCAGAGGTGCCCGCTGGATGGGTGATCAGGGGATGCAGGCCTGGAACAATTATTGGAACACCCAGCAAGCAGCCGGCACCTCACCTCGTCGGCCGGACCCCCAGACGCAGGGATATGGATTATTCCCTCCAACACATGCTCAGGATACACAAACATCAGCCACGGAACCTGATACTGTATCTATCATTGACCTGAGGCGATTCGAAGACGGCACAGACATACGGAATGTGTTTATCCACCCAGTTTCGACGTTCCAGGTTCCTAATGGTTGCAGCTTCTTGTCTCTTTCCCCAAATGGCTTGATGTTGTTCACAGCGAGCAAGAAGGGCGACGTGCAATATGTGTGGGATCTCATGCAACTCAAGTACTGTCGGTCCATGGCTTTTATGGCTGATGACCAGACGGGACAGAACCCCAATGTGCGCCAGATTGCTAGATACGCACGGTTGACTACATCTAGTATCGTTGATGTTATTTGGACGGCGCCGGTGGGTGATAGATTGGCTGTAATTACACGTAAAGGCACCGTCCACGTTTTCGATCTCCCTCGAAGCGCATTCCAATGGCCCCCATTCCGCCGCGCAAAGCCTACTGCAAATAAGTCGCCCACTACCGACCCCATGGCAGATGAGGTAACTGGTCAAGCTGCCGGTGGCAACCCGCTATCGGCGGCCATGAAGTTGGTTGGCGGTAAAACGCAGCCATTCTTCTCCGCTGTCCGGGGTCGTGTCCCGTCCACGGGCGCTGCGTTTCCCAATATGAGTGGGTTTGCGTTACCTTCTGCTGCCAGTGTAAAGAGCGGGAAGGTTGTCGCTGCAGGCCTGAGCAAGTCAATGGGCGCTGCAACGGGTACGGTCAATACTCTACGCCATGTTGGGGACAACCGCCTACACTTGCCAGGTTTGGCTCGAGACCCTGCACCTTCTCGGGTGACGTGGATTTGCAGCAAAGGCCTCATATTCTTGGGTGTTGTGGATGGCGGGTACTTCAAGATGTACCGCCTCAAGCGTGCTATTGTACCCGGCCATAAGAACCGACAGCCTCACTCTGTTGTCGGCGGTAAGGAGTCCCAGGTCAAACTACCTGACAATCTCCAGGGTCCTTGTGGACCGGCTCCTTTGTCTGCTTTTGATCCAGAACTAACAGTTCATGCCTCTCTTGTTCTTCCGTCGATCAGCTCTCAGCCATCTGGTGCTGCAAGATCGTTCTGCCAGCCTCTCTCGCAGGCTGAGATCGAGACAAATACCCCGTACCAGCCGTTCCACACGGATCAGCGGGTTGGTTTGAGTGTCTTCTCCTCTGGCAGCGATGCGAGTGAGCCGAGTGGACAATGGGTCTTTGGCAATGATATCCCGCTGACCAAAGTACACTTGAGGTCATTCAATAGCTCCAGCGATGAGCACGGCGATGACGAGGATGAGAACGCCGCCATCCATGGACATTCGCTTGGGGCTGGCGGAGATATAGAGAACCTTATCACTCTTGGAAACAGCACCGGCAATGTGGAGGAAGTTGTTATCACCACCCGCCGCAAGAAGAGACACTCCACTCCGCTGAAACCTGACGACGGTTTCTTTGAGGATGATTGCGAAGTTCTTGACTTTGCTCGGGACCGCGTCTGACTGACTCGATATTCCCTCTTTTCTGTCTTATTTCTTTTCACTCTACACTCTTCGCATTGATTTAGAAGTTGTGCTCGCGCGGCGTCGCTGGTCGCACTTGGAGTCTGGTGCTTTCTCTTTCCTGCTTTCTCCCTTTCGATTTTACCTTGCTTTTCCTTTCAGCACTACTAAACACTTGCATAAACCCATACTATCTTTCTCTCGAGGTGGGTTGTTTTTCGGCTTCCTGATTTCTTTGCTCTCGGATTGACGTTGCCCGTTTGATATCGTTCACAAACACACAAATACCCGAATACCCAGTTCCAGCCCTGAACGTCCTTGGATTTCTTATGTTCTGATAGATGGGAGGCTCGGCCATGATTTACAGCCAGGTTTGTCTCTTTTTTTTAAAGCAGCGGGAGTGGTATGCACCCTTTCAACAAGCCCTAAGCTAGAATGGAATACAATCACCAAGAAACAGATAGCTGCAAAGCACCAAAACATACTGTTTACTCCCTGTATACATATCACGTAGAGATGGTATAAGTAGATATAGGCAGGATTCGAAGGTTGGGTACATGTACATATTCCATTCTATCGCACGACCCTACAATGGCAGTGACCAACTTCCACTATAGATAGGCGCGACTCTTGGTCGGCTGTCCCCCGAATTATGCTGTACTGGTTCTACACAACAGAAGGCCTTCGGAAGAAGTTGGCTGGTTCGGGTCGTACATATTGCATAGAAAGTAGAGGTTCTTCCAAGATTGACCTTGAATTACACCTGTCGACATGTTGATGATGTATGGGATAGAAGGTAGTGAGATCAGCTTACTATTTTACACCGATTCCGAGCTAACCAAAAGCCTCAGCATTTCCTCATTGCCGCTTTGGGATGTACAGTATTAAATGTGTTAGTATGCACGCATTAGACTACAAGTTCCCCAGCAACAAACTTAGTTGACCAAGCCTACATGCGTACTCTTTACCCTCGTTTTACTTTCACTTTCATTTCACTTCTTATTTACACCATCTAAGCTAACAAGAACGCACTCCATCCTGAACCCTTTCTATCTTTATCTTCCTCTTTCTTTCTTTCTTCCTCTTTCTTTCTCTTCTAGAGATTCCACGCCCCTCCCGGCTTTGGCTTCTTTATTACACCCGGCAAAACAGGTCCATCCTCTACTCGTCGAGGATCACCTCGCTGTAGCTGGTTTGTCCAGTTATTGGGAGATCCACTTCTAGTAATATGCCAACGCGCGATACGATGTCGATGCACAACTTTTTGGTCGCCTACATGGGCCGTCCCATCACACCCGTCTGTCTCATGGTCCTCGCGCCTACGACATAAGCTGCGTCCTTCTTCCGTCGGCACGCATTTTGACACCCTTCTCACCATTTACGCTATGTCGAAACCACCACACCCACCCTGCCCCTTCGTTAACCCAGTCCAGGCTGAAGTCTATGACCTTGAATTCAAGGCGAACAATACTCTGGCATCTAATTCTATCGAACGGGAGCAGGATATCATGTGCCAGAAATCTTCGCCTGGTTCTCTCGGGGCGCCGAGAAAGGCATGAACATGGACCTGGATACTCGGAAGTGGATGATAGGGAAAAAGAAATCGCTTCAACCCCATGAAGTGACCTGGTTGAGAAGCTTGCAGCCTGATTCAAGGATGCATCGTTTCAATCCTTTGGGTCTCTACAACATTCTCGAGCAGACATTTTGTCTCGGCTTCCAATCATTGCAATATTTTCTTGGCCCTCAAGAATTTACACTCTTACAAGCCTCTCTTTGTCCCCGAACGAAGGAGCAGAGTGCTGTCAAGGACTTCAACACTAGCCTCGAGGGCAAACAACTTACGGGGACGAGGAAATACACTAGGGGAATCAACACCAAGTCATCGATACATCAATCCTACAAGCCCTCATCTTATGCGGAACCAATGCAGAGAGAATGAGGCAAGTGGCTGGTATCTAGCGCAAGTTATACACGTTCCCAGCTTTCCACTCGACGTTAAGCAAGCAGAATCTATAGCAGCTAGTTGTTGGGAAGGATTTGCGACATCGAGAGTCCCCTTCTCCTTCACACAAGCTCTGATCGACATAACTGGTGACTTCAATGGGCGACCAGAATACGATGGTTTCCCTTGCAATAAAGGTCGCGACTTCCCTCACGCAAACTCAGTGATCCAACCGTTCTATTTCAGGTCAGGGGTAGGGGCATCTTACTCGCCATGATCGCTAGTTTCGCCCTAAGGAGCCAAATCAAACCTAGCAAATGGCGAGGAAGACCAAATCCGCCAAGCGTCAACGCCAGACTGCCGCGACCAGTCCTCCACCCCCAAGCCAAGAAGCGCCAGCCCCGGTGGCAGCCGCAACCATCAACATTGAGTCGTCGAACTTGAACCCTCCTAAGGATCATATCCAAGTCCAGACAGAAGATGTGGAGATACTTGAAGATGCTCTTTCTCTTTATAAAGGCAAATCTTTCCTAGAGCTTTCTTTCGCGGAAAGAAGCCTTATCGCCGAAGATGGTAGTATAAACATTATGCAGCTGGCAAGCGTTCAAGGAGGAGACTTCAACTGGGCCAACCCCTCTATTTCCTCTCACGAATTCACCAACCTGCAACTCCAAGAAGTGAGGGAACTCCACACTCAAAAACAGGTCGAGTGGGACTTGGAGCATGTGGACTTTACAAAGAATCTTCCCTTTCGACATGTTACGAGTGGACCAGGTTTCGGAAGGCCAAGAAGGTGTTGATATGAACGAACACGTCCTTGAGTCGTTTATGCACCCACGGCGAAGCGTACAAATACAAGACGGCCAAATGCAGCCTAGGCCTGAATATGACATACTGGTATAAAGAAACATGCCAAAAGACCCAAGAAGCCATAGCAGGTACACTACCACTCGCCTCTATGCAGGTCTTAACTAACGTCTGTAATACCTAATGGCGCAGCGTTTCCCGCTGGACTTCGATGGTAACGGCCTCCTCCGCGCGACCCGAACGCCTCAAGACCCAGCCCCTCTCGTATGGGCCCACGGTCTCCCATTTGTGGTTGTCGCCCGTACAGTCGCCTTAACAGGCCGCGCGCACGCCCACCTCGCTGCTAGTTGGCTCGATAAGAACGATGCGAATATTAAAGCCGCGCCAACTGCTTGTTGGACATATTCTTGGCCGCGATGTTGCCACCTTGGCACAGTCCATGCGGTCCGGACAAGTGTCGGAGCAGTGGAAGAACCTGAACCCAGCCAACCCTCCGCCCCCCTATGCCGCCAATCCTGAGTCATACACTGCTCACCGGTGACGCCTTTGCTTCACAGGCACAATGCTACAAGCACTATCGCGAGACCTTGGCCGTCCTCGCCCGCATGAACTACGAGCGGCAGCAACTGATCGCTCGCATGTGGCAGTTTTACGAGGAGACAGCCCAAGCTCCAGCCTAGCAGCCTTCTGATGCCGATGTTCAGATACAGTCTTCTGATGCCGAGGTTGAGATGCCGGATAGACTGGGGCAGCTTCCAAGATTAAATGCCAGGTAAGCTACGAATGACGGTGGATCTGAGGAAATATCTCAGGACGAACAATTTTGGTGTTTACATGTCAGCCGGGTCCGGCTGACCTCTCAGTAGGTACCCTAAAATTAGGCATCACCAAGAATCCATGTGTGCCTTAATTATTTCATTACCTTACAAGCTGTCACGCTCTCTCCAGATGTCTCCCTCTCTCTTACATCCACTTTACCAGTATTTTACTAGGTACTTCTTCCATTACATAATCCCAGTTGCACCTACCTAGGTACCTAGGTACATCTGCATACAGTAACCGCCAACATAGTCAAATACGCGCTGCATGTGAGTTCAAATCTGATGAAAAAGGCTCGAAATGATGGGAAATATGATGAAAACTGACAGTTTTTCCTTTGTCTAGTCCGCATACATCTGGTACTGCGCGCAGAAGTCCAGGAACGACCTCGATCTCCCCGACCTAAACCCCCCCCGACGTGAGCGAGCTTTTTACTATTTATCTATCGATAAATTGATCATAAACTGAGAGAAAAGAGGCCAACGGACAGGTTGATTTATTCCTAGATGAGCGGTTCTGCCGCTACAAAAACTGCCCGAAAGACGTGAGTTTATCTTGGAATTCCTTCTGCATAGGAATCGACGTACACATTGTTTCTCCATCCAAATCTCCATTGTGTAGAGATCCCTAGACATATCCAAACAGCTTAAAGAACGCCTGTCTCTAGTTCATCACTCATCACTATCTTCAATAATTGGCCTGTTGGGTTTCTGACCCTTAGGTTTAGACCCACTACTAAACAAAAGGCTAGCGTCCATCAGTTCAAAATCCGAGCCATCATCACCAAAGTCATCATCCATGAAGGCAAAGGGATCGTTCTTGGGTTCACGATCCGGAGACAACAAAGAAACAACCTCCCCGTCAGCGGGGTTTGCAGTGGTCTTGGTGGAAGCTCGTCGAGCAGTGCTTTTAGATGGTGTTTTCAAGGGCTTTGAGTTGCGCCGAAGCTTCTTGGTTGAATCCTTCTGCGACGTTTGACTGGACTCATCTGACAAGAGTGGTCCACGGGCCAAAATAGCTTTGTACCGATGCTCGCAGTCAGGGCCGGCCTCATGCATCTTCTGTAAGGCCTTTACCACGCGGCGGGTGAGAGACCCATGCTTGACGTTCTTTGTGGGTCGTTCAATGAGTTGCAAACGTGGAAAGGCGTCATTGCGAGGGAATCGGATGAACTGCGGAGAAGTGGTACCGATGTTCTGATAATGATGTTCAAGGTCATTTTGCTCACTCGTGCTAAGGACAACGTCCTCCAGTGACGGAACATCCACAGGCTCGGGTGTGGGGGTCCGGGGTCTCTTTTTGGGAGTGGCTGCCTTTTTGGATGCAGTGGCCTTCTTCTTCTGGGGTTTATCGCCACCCAAAGTGGAGGCCCGAGTAAACCCTGTCTCCACATCGTCGGGCATGTGGAACACCTTCGCAGGTCGCTTCGGTGCTCGCCCTTTGCGTTTCGGCTCGAGCAGTTCTTGCTGCGAGTTTTCTGGGGTATGTCGACATGTCGTTTATCGGGCACTGGACGAACGCCCGGGGGCAAGATGCGTGCGGAAAGATCGTCGTGAAACGTGAATCGGGAGCCGCTGGCAATCATTTGCTGCATTTTTTCGTAATTATCTTTGGCCTTGATATAGGAATCTTCTTCTTTGCCTTTCATCAATAGCAGAGTGATGTTACCGGCCCGCTTACGGCCAGTTCGTCCCATGCGCTGCAGCATGCGGATGGGCGATGCCGACGAGTCATAACACACGATCAGATCGACCTCTCCAATATCCAATCCCTCCTCGCCGATGGAGGTAGCAACGATCGTGTTGTATGTGCCTTTCTTGAAATCCTCAATGATTTTGAGCTGTGTCTTCTGGTCCATGCCTTCAGAGCCTTTCGCGCTTGATTGGCCCACAAAAACATGAGGCCGAATCATGGGCTCATATCTTTTGAGTACTCTCGTGACCTCTTCGGCACTGTCACGGAAATGCACAAATATCATGACACGGGTCGCAGGTTGACTAGTGCCGTTAGGCAACTCTTTTCCTTCACCCCTATCCATAAAGTGATTCAGAATCACTGACTTGAGATATTCCAATTTCGGATGACCGATGAACTCTGGATTCTTACTCCATGGTTCAAGGTGGCTGAGTAGCTTTTTGAAACTATCGTCTTGTACAACTTGCTTTTGGTATTTGCCACCTCCGCCTTTCTGTCCCTCGGAGCTTGATTTGAAATGAATGATATGGCGATAGAATGGCACGATACCATGATACTTGAGGAGATCAATAGCGTGTGCCAAGCTAGCAAGAACGGTGAAAATGGAGTTGACTTTGCCTTTCAAGCCGAAACTGGCATTCCGGCCAGCATCAGACTGCATCCATTGTTGCCTCGCCACTGTGAGACCGTACGCAGTCAACCCCATAGGGTCACGTCCCCAGTAGGCGTTGATGGTTCGGAGTTGGTCAAGCAAGGGCTGCAAGGCTGCAGACATGAGGTCCATACAGAAAATCATTTCATCTGAATTCTCGAATGTTTCGATTTCGATATTGCGAGCGTGGACGTAGTCGCGAATGTCGATCGAGTTCTCCGTACGGATCTCGACACGTGCTATGTCCAAACCATCAATAACCGCCTGTACCGATTCGACTGTTGAGCCCGGCGTTGCTGTGAGTGCGAGCACGCGGAAACTGCTGTTGAAGCGTCGAAGGAATTTGACCACTTCCACATATGCATACGCACCCGTCGCGCGATGGGCTTCATCAACGACCAACAACACGATTCGCTTAGGATCAGCGATTCCGGTCTTCAGGTCATTGATCAGTGTTTGGGGTGTCATGAAAAATACTCGCTTTGATTTCCACTCTTCGGCGCGGATACCCGGTGATGCTCCTCCTGTGAGCATGGTCGACTCCGAGCGTGGGATTCCGGCAATATCCAAACAGGCCGATACCTGCTGTGAAACCAAGGGTTTCGTCGGTGCTACAAAAACGATTTGCGAATCTTTCGTCCAGCGAAACCAATTTAGCATAATCGTAGCCGCTATGAATGTCTTTCCCAGACCTGTTGGCAAGGCCACGAGTAGATTGTGAAACAGGCCTGCTTGGGTGATATTGAACTGGTAATCTCTGGTTTTGCCCAAATTCGTGTGGGTAGACCCACGTATCCAAAGTATCTTTGACAAGTTTGTGTTGGGTTGGTGGCTCGGTCTTTTCTGGCGGGCCCCAGTCTGGTTGGCCCGGAACCAAGACCTCGGGGTTTGGAGCAACCATGCCGAATAACGTGCTCTGTCTGAGATGGGGCAGTCGAAATGAGCCTCGGGATTGACTAAATTGCGGAGCTGCAGGATGGACCGGTCGTGCTACTGGTGACAATGATGGCGAAGAATCAAATGCGTCTTCAGGTATGTCCTCCAGCTCAAACGGGACATCCGCAGAGACATGCGTGTTTGTCTTTTCCGGCGAGGCAAGCTTTTTCGGAGCAGTATTGCTTGATAAACTCGAGGGTTGCAATACCGCTCTGGTTGTTTTCTCCTCTTCAAATGAATTCAAGGAAGCTGCGATAGCGGCCATCAACTCCTCCTCATCATCATGGGAATAATTCCTCTCCTGTCCAGCAGTATCATCTTGTCCTCCAGCTTCAAATTTTGGCGGAGGCGGTTTCGCAACAGGCTTCTGCCATCGTGCACCGCGTATTCGTTCCGGACTTGAGGAAGGTTGCGTGAGTTGTGTGACGAACATGTCATTTTGGGCGCTGGCTTGCTTCAGTACACAGCTCTTATTTTTGGGGCGATTCTGGTATTCTTCGAGATCGCGAGCCGATTCTCGGCCCCGGGAGGGTAATCCGTCATCCTCCATATCAGAGAACGATTCGATCGAAGAACCGTCATCTCGACCTTCGCGCTCTTCCCCGCGATTTCGAATGCGGCGGCGTTTTGCGGGACGGGAGGGCCCATCCGGGGTTCCAGGGACTACGAAGTCGTCATCATCGAAGTAATCCGACTCGGAATCTGTCGACATCGCGCGAATGATTGAAAGGCATTACCGTTGTACTCCGTGCAATTCTCGCGACGCGTCGCGTAGTCAGGTGATATGATGTTTGTATAGTTTGTATAGTTTGCATTGTCCCTTAAGTTGAACTTCCCCAATAGCCGAGTCTAGACGATTTGCGGGGTATACAGTGCCTACATACATGGGGGAATCCAAACATGTTTATTATATTGAATAAGTACCTGATCCTACTATAGAACCTTTCTATTTTGATATTCCACCGGACAAACATTACATGATTTCACTTCGTACTACAGAGTACAAAGTACCTCCTTAAGGTTGTCTTCTGTGTTTGAGACTTTCAAGGTTCTCCTGCCGAGCTTGAGAGCCAATAAGAATAGCAATATACGCAGAAAATAGATAGGTCCCTTACTCACACGCTAATGCAGTCAATCAATAATGTCCAATTTGGGTTTACTGTTCCCCAGGGTCTCAGTTTGCTCTAAAATCCAGAGTAGAAAATCCCTTCCCAAGGGGGAGATTGTCCTGCACAATATACTGGTCCAGGGAAGGAAGATGATGGCCGTGCATCAGCTGGATGAACTCAGTCATAACTAAAGCGCCAAATTCTGACTTTGACATCCTCGGATTAAAATCTGAGACATCACGAATGGCGGGTGTGCCAAGGGCATCCGTTTGCTTTGTGCTTGTTATCAAATAATATTTAATACTTGGCTGTCTGCCCTCTTCCCACCCCAACTCTATCACTCTTTACTACAAATACTGTCACTACTTAGCACTTTTTCCCTTTGCTGATTTGATCATTTCTTGCTACTATATTATTCAACATGAAGTTCAGCGTCCTTGCTCTCCCGGTCTTGCTGGCTGTCGCCGCTGCCGCAGACACTACCACCGCAAACGCTTCAGTCATCACCAGTACTCCCGAGGTCGAGTGCGCAAAGAGCTGTAAGCTATCCTTTCGGACAGTCTCACATCTTTAGCTTTATATTAATTCAGCTCAACTCTAGGTGAAGCCAAGGATATCTGCTGCACAGCCAGCTGCTACCACGTGCCCTGTCCCAGCGATGAGCAGGCAAATGACACCAACAAGTGTGTTGCTGCCTGTCCTCAGGGCACTGGCTCCCCTGCCGACACCCAAAAGTACGCCGAGTGTGAGCGGTCCTGCTACAGCTCGCACTTCTGGGGTGGCAACGGCAGCGGTGCAACCGCAACCCGCTCTTCCACCACCTCCACTGGTACCGGCAGCACTGCTACCCAGACCAGCTCTGACTCGTCGAGCACCGATTCCAAGTGTATGTCCACGTTCACTTTGTCGATGGAAACTCCGCTAACTTCAGCCTTTAGCTTCGGGTGACAATGACAACAGCGACAACAGCGACAACAGCGACAACGATGCCTCTTCTTCCTCGGGCACTGCTACCAGCTCCTCGGGCTCCTCCCAGGAGACTACCAACGCCGCTGCCAATGTCAAGCTCGGTGCCTCCGCTGCTGGCCTCTTCGGCCTGGTTGCTGCTGCCTTTGCTCTGTGATAACATTGGATCGGGTCTTCGATCTAATACCTTGTAATTCGGCATGGTCTTACAGGGCTATCTCCGATCTGGATCTATGGGGTAGCCCTGTTGGCCTTGTAACATAATTATGCTTTCTTCCGTGTGAGAGTATCTTCAATATCAATTCAGAGCCTTATTTAATGGAGTGATCACAATTTGCAGCCAGTAGAATCGGATCCATTCACATTCAATGAAGCTTGTAGTAATTTCTCAACTGATATTGTTCCTAACCACAATGCCTTCCTTGTAGATCAGTCCCCGCAAATTTAGCACCCCACATGTACAATGTACGGGCCTGCCTATATCTTCAATGAATATGAAGCAGTTTCCACGAGGTAAAACTGTGACACGCGTGCCGGGGCTATCTCCGCAGGTATAAGGTGACGCGAAAAAAGAGTCGAGTGCCATTCACCGCCAAAATGGATTGATTACTGCGGGGGAAATTCGGTATTTTCTTTAAAATATACTGCTGTTGCCCAGGAACTAAAAATCCAATAGTCGCCTCGGTATACAAATCAAACTTGCATCGTTGGCATAGGTCTTGGGTTTCAGTCCGTATCATCGAAGCAACCAAAAAAAATCCCCCAACAACCGGATCAAAAGCGCCACAATGGATGATACCAGCGAAGAATTCCAAGCGCTCTTCAAGGAGATGTCCGCTTTCGTGACAGAGTGCATGTCAGGCCATGACCCATCGCATAACCCAGCACACGTCCACAGAGTCGGAGCGCTGGCCAACAAGATCCTGGAAGCGGAGCGAGCACTGCACCCGACAACGAAATACAACGGGGCAGTTGTGAAACTCGCAGCACTGTTGCACGACATCGGTGACAGAAAATACCTATCCAAGATGGATGCAGCTCCTGGAAGCCAAGAACTCGACCCAACGACGATGGTGCAGCATGCGCTCCTTGCGCGGGGTGCAACGCCAGAACTCGCATCCCGGGTGCAGACGATCGTGTCGCATGTTTCTTATACGACTGAATGCAAGAATCCGGCGTTGATCCGGAGGATGATTGATGAGGACGGGTTTGTCGAGCTTGGGGTTGTCCAGGATGCTGATCGACTTGATGCCATCGGGGCTGTTGGAATTGGCAGGTGTTTTACCTTCCTTGGAGCTGTAGGGAAGAAGTATTGCGTTGATGGGAAATGGGAGATGGACAATTCTATTGAGCATTTTGGGGACAAGTTGGTTAAGCTGGAGGGGATGATGAAGACTACCACGGGGAGGGAGATGGCTAGGGTACGGACGGAGAGGTTGAATATCTTTGCTGGGTGGTGGCAGGAGGAGATGAGTCTTGTTTCTGGTTCTAATTAAGGGAGACCTCTATGCACATGGCAACTCCGTATTTAGTTCTTTTTACACTCCCCGAGACGGTTGTGATATGTGCATCCTAAATACTCCTATCAAAGGTACTTGAGACATCTTATACTCATAGGCCTTGCTCGTATGCCGGGCTTATTATAGTCACACCCTTCAGAAAAGTCCGTACATACACCTGAGGAGAATGATTCTCTCTATTTCTTGTGAGATCTGAGGATCCAATAATCCGACGATGGCCTGTCTTCTCTATTAAGATCTTGCAGCCAGTGGGCGTATTTCATATGCTAAATTCAAAACCAATATATCATCAAATAAACAGAGCTTAAATAGGAAGGAACAACAGTAGCTATATATTCATGTAGTCTTTCCGGTCTTTGTATGGATGCTATCGAAGTTGAAATATTCGATTGATATAAATATCATGTACTGCCACGCAAGCAGCCCGAAACATACACGCACCTCATCCGCCCAAGATCAACACCGCCATTCGTCAAGCAACAGATATACAACCAACCTTCGCAACCATGGCTGACGCACAATTTGACAGCGCGCTGTGAGTAACTTGTCTCGCAGCCAACATGGCCCTACAGACCCCCTTGTCCCCCAACCATGACACTCGCCATGACAATCCCCGATCCCGACGCAACCCCGCCCCATGCAGTCGGAGACAAGTGAGCTGACCACCTCTTCTGCAGCGATCTCCTTCGGCGTCTGAACCCACGGGACACCAAGTCCAATCTGCAAGCCATCACCACAATTGTCCCAGACCTCACCGAAGACCTCCTCTCCTCCGTTGACCAGCCCCTGGAGATTCGGCGCTGCCCGCAGACCAACCGCGACTACCTACTCTGCGACTACAACCGCGACGGTGATAGCTACCGGTCACCATGGAGCAACGAGTTTGATCCTCCGCTTGAGGATGGTACCGTGCCCAGTGAGCGAGTGCGCAAGCTCGAGGTTGCCGCCAACGAGTCGTTCGATGTTTACCGCGAGCTGTACTATGAGGGAGGCGTAGGGAGTGTGTATTTCTGGGATTTGGACGATGGTTTTGCCGGCGTGATTCTATTGAAGAAGGGTGCGTTACGGACTGACCGCAGCCTACTATGCTTTAAATTGCGGCTGACCGTTTCCTTTGATTAGGTGTCACCCCAGGTTCCCAGAGCTCCGGCGAATGGGACAGCATTCACGTTTTCGAGGCCACCGACCGCGCTCGCATGTCCCACTACAAACTCACTAGTACCGTTATTCTCCACCTGGCCAACAAAACCGAGGCTCTTGGTGATATGGACCTCAGCGGGAACATGACTCGCCAGGTGGAAGTTGATCTGCCTGTGGAGTCGGATGCTAGCCATGTTGCCAACGTCGGCAGGCTGGTGGAGGATATGGAGTTGAAGATGCGAAATTTGCTGCGTATGTTATATTCGCTCGTCGCCATTCAACGGCTTGAGTATTTTATGCTGACCTACGCTTTCACATCACAGAGGAGGTTTACTTCGGCAAGGCGAAGGATGTCGTTGGCGAGCTTCGAAGTAAGTGGAGGCACAAATATCCATGCCGTTGCAATATGCTAACAAGAACCTAGGCTTGGGCCCATTGTCTGATGCGAACAGAGACCGGGAGACCCAGCGGGAAATGATCATGTCCATGCAGAAGTAGTCCTTTTACTGTTCCGACAAATATTCTGCTCGGCTAGGCCGATGAACTATACCTGCCATTGCTTTTCGTTTTGTATAGCGGAGTTCTGTGAACATGATCGAACACTGATCCATACACACTTTGCGCCCAGCGTTGGTTACATATGTACTTGGCACTGTGTAAATGTATGTACCGTCTTCCAATGGGACTCATTGTATTCGTAATTTCAATGCCAGTGGCAGCAGATAGTCCGGGGTATCATAAACGCATGAAGGAAACTCAACCAATCGTACAGAATGAACCGATAGCTCGTTGCTCAATCCACCTGCATATCCTCCGGTTCATTCGCAGGCCTAGAATCCTTGCTTGCCTCGGAAGGGTTCTGCAACTGTTCAACGAATTCACGAGCAGCTGCCCACAATTCAGCCTCCTTATCTTTTCCAACTGTATCCTTCCTGCTATTGAGCCGACTTATATCCAGCGAGTTTGGCGCTCGCGATTTAGCTCCCGCGACTCCTTCGTTTCTGGCTCCGACTTTCGTGTCCCCTGCGCGTGGGCCCTTCTCGGGTCCGACGAGAGATGATTCCTCTAGGGAGTAGACCTGGCGGCGGAGGGTAACGTCGGCTGAGGAGAGAAGCGCGAAGTATTTCGCACTTGCTTCTTTAAACCGCATTTTGTGCGATTCGAGTGATCCATCTGATGCAACGGAAGAGGGGTCCGGTTTGGCGTTGGTCAAGGCTTGGATTGCGAGACCAGCAGAATGAAGGAGTTTGGTAACATCCTTATGAAGAAGAGTCAGCAAATGGTTCCCGCATAAATTATATGCTCGTAGTACCTTGTCCATCTCATTCAGCTGTCGAATGCGATCGGCAGAGCTAAAGGTAGGTAGCTCTTGCGGGGGTGCGTCTTCGCCCATATTGATTGGCTTGGAGATGTATGAGGAGAGAGTAGAGAGCTGCGTCCGTATGAATCAATTCCGCCAGATTTTGGCGTGCTGAACAAGAGATCGAGATCGCAATGGAGATTGGAGAGCTTATTAGCTGGAATCACGTGCTGGAAGTTGGGGAGGTCTTAATAAGCGGTGAGGCAGCCCGGGGGATATCAAATTCAAGATATCAGATCCATTATTCTATCATTGAACGCGCGAAGTCCCTTATACCTTTGGGCGCTATATACATTAGACAAAACACTGATAGCTGACAACCTAAGTCCATCATATAAATCGCCGGCGATTGTACGCAACCCTGCTCAGTTGCTATCCTTCGCCGCAATTTGAGGATCTGTCTCGAAGTTGCCGTTAGTTGTCGATTATGTCGGCGCCAGGCGGAGCCCCAAGCCCTGGACCGCGCAGTGGCAGTATGGGACCAGGTGTAAACGGTAACGGGATGGCGATGCCTTCCCAGCAACCATTACCTGGAACCCCCGTTCATTCTGCACCGACTCCAGGGCCCAGTGCACCACCAAGCGGTGCTATGTCACAGCAGAATTTGAACCAAATAGTAGGTACCCTTGTCCTCGATTTGTGCCTTCTTTAAGATGTCTTGTTTTCCTCATGTCGCCTTGCCCCTTTGCGATCATTGTTCCTCGCGCATTGTGTCCATCCTGTGTGCTTCGGGATCAGCCGAGTTTGAGAAGCTTGACATGTGGCGACGTTTCCGCTGGATCCTCCCAGAACATGATGACAGAGATCCTTCCAAGACTGGGGACTCTAGGGCGTTTTGCCTCAACACCGTCGACATTGAAAATCCCCGAACCCTCGAGCACCCTACCCTGTTCATTAGCCATTGCAGCCCTTGGATGATGATCGAGCTTCATGATTCAAAGCCAAAGGCAGCACACCACAATGTCAGTGGTTTGGTCAATGCAACAAGGCTGCGGGTTCCTTATTCATTGGTGACTGCCTGTGGATGGTGACGGAAGCCCATTACGGAGGAGCACATGGGTTTCTTTCCAACGCCAACCAATATTGTTCATTTCACAGACCTCGAAAGAAGATTGCCAGCTCGCTGTTATTGGTCATCGCAACTCATGACTTGTGATCAATGAGTACCGAGGCATCAGAACTCAAAGTCAAACATACACTATTCATCCACGATTCTCTTCACCCGGGTCTCACCCAACAATCCTTCTTCTTCACACTTCAACAAGTATCATTCATTCGGTTGATCCATCTTTGTCAACGCATCAATCCACACTTTTCTTTCATCTCCACATTAAACGCGCCGCAGTCGCAAAACATCGCCAGAACCGTCGTGGCTATGGAATCTGAAGACAAGGATTGGCTGCCCCCTCGTCGGCGAGGCAGTCGCCGACGCCGATACCCGGCCGCAACCCAGAAGACACAGAAGACGCAGAAGACGCAGAAGCCGGTGGCGGCTGATGTGACTCCGACACAAACTCCAGCACAATCTGTGCCGCGTCAGATTGTGTCGCGTCCACCCATCGCAAAGCCTTTGCGGGCTCTGTCCGTTGAGGAGACACGCGCACGTGAACAGGCTGTCTGTTTGCTCACCAGGCCTTCTTCCACCACACCCTGCTTATCTTACCACATTTTTTTGTTTGCTCAAATAATCTCTGCCTAAATTGTACGCTGACTTTTGCCCTTTTCTAGGTTATTGATTATTTGGCCAAGAAGGGCTACAGCCGTACAGAGGCAATGTTGCGCATGGAGTCTGCCAACCAGGAGATTGATGGGCGTCCGCTCCCTCAGTTGGGGGAGGATTCTCGCCCCAAGACTCGACAAGGCTTTGGTGAGCTGGGAGCCGAACCCAGGTGATTCGAAATACCAACTAATGTATTACTAGATTTGCTGAAGAATTGGGTTGAGGAAAATCTTGATCTGTACAAGGTGCGACAAGCAAGGTGTGACTTGATAAATCAATGCTAATTGTCTCACAGCCTGAACTTCGACGTGTTCTGTGGCCGCTGTTTGTCTATTCCTTTTTCAATATGGTCACTTCCTTCTATCCTCAGGATGCGAAGTCATTCTTTGAAACCAACAAGAACATGTTCCTTCCTGAGCATACCGATGACATCCGCCACTTCGAACCTATCAGCTTACCGGAGCACCTGCAAGATAACTCCGTCGCTAAGCTTTATCGAAACAACAAATACCGCGTTGTGTTAAGCAACCCCGCCTACACCAATCTTCTCCAGTTCCTGGAGAGCAAGGATAAAGAGGGAGGTTCTGTCATGAATGCAATTCTCAGCAGTTTTTGCTCGGTGAAAACCTTGGACCGAGCGGCAGATGACCGATTCAGTTTCGCTGCCATGTTGAGCCAGATGAGTGCGGACCAGACCTTCCCAGCTGAGGATGAAGGCATTCCGGGACACCACCCCGGCTCTGCTTACACTGGTGACAATCCAGCCATGGCCGGCACTCTTCCCCGCCTGAAACTCGGAAGACTCCCTATGGAACAACTTCTGGAGGAGGACGTGCGGGCTGAACTGGCTGAAGAAGATGCGAAACAACCTCCAGCGGCCGGCCGTAACACTCTCATTCAAGAGTTCGACCAAATGATTAAAAATGAAGATGACGACGAAGCGCCTAATCGTGCAGATCTTCCTTTCCCTCAGTCCACTGCTCGTGACGTGCAGATTGAGGTGAAGAAGGTTATGGAACATCGCGATCGGTTCGAGATTAAGACTCGCACTGGTGGTGTTGGTCCTGGGCTTAGTGTGTGCATGTTCACATTCCACAACACTTATGATGGGTATGTTCATCTGGCCCTTTTGGAGAGCTTTACTAACAAATACACAGGGTTACTTGCATGGACTTTTCAGACGACAGCCAGGTTGTTGCCGTGGGATTCCAGCAGTCATATATTCGGATTTGGAGCCTTGATGGCACAAACCTTCAATCTGCTGACCCCGACCTTGACAACTCGCCACCTGCCAGTTCACGCCGCCTCATCGGTCATGCGGGTCCCGTAACTGCGGTTGCATTCCAGCCCTGCGCATCCGCTCGCGAGGGCCTTTCGGGGGATGACAAGGTTGCCACCAATGCTCGCTGGTTGCTCTCATCATCCATGGACAAGACCATTCGCCTTTGGTCTCTTGATAGCTGGCAATGTATGGTCGTTTACAAGGGCCATGACCGCCCTGTCTGGGACCTAAGCTGGGGACCTTTTAGTCACTACTTTGTCTCCGGTGGATCTGACCGGACCGGTCGTTTGTGGGTGAGTGACCAAATCCGCCAGCAGCGTATCTTCGTCGGCCATGACCATGACGTGGATGTCGTGTGCTTCCATCCCAACTCAGCATATGTTTTCACCGCCAGCTCTGATCACACTGTTCGCATGTGGGCTGTTTCAACTGGTAATGCTGTCCGAATGTTCACTGGCCACACTGGCAGCATCACAGCGATGGAGTGCAGCCGCGACGGAAAGCTTCTAGCATCCGCTGACGACCAGGGTTGCATCATCCTGTGGGATCTGGCACCTGGTAGACTGCTGAAGCGCATGCGCGGTCACGGCAAGGGTGGAATCTGGTCTGTCAGCTGGAGCGTGGAATCCACGGTGCTAGTATCCGGTGGAGCTGACGGTACCGTGCGAGTTTGGGATGTTGCAGGCTCCCAGGAAACCACACAGGGTGGCCGTATCATCGGTGAAACAGGCCCTGGGACCAGACTGGATGCAGCCGCCAACCCATCAACGAGCCAGACCAAGAAAAAGAAGGGAAAGGACGTCGTTGTCACGGCCGACCAGATCAGCGCTTTCCCGACTAAGAAGTCTCCTGTTTACAAGGTCAAGTTCACCAATATGAACCTGGTGGTTGCTGGTGGTGCCTATTTGCCTTGAATGGCAACTAGGTGCGTTGTTCTTGGCGTCATGCACTCTTTTCTTTTTCTCTCTCGGAATACCCTTACTTCCTCCCTGTATTATCGCATCCCTTTTCACGATCCGCGCATGATGATTCCGTGTGATGGAATCCCGGTGGCGTTCGGAATCTCGAAAACCTGGTTCTCGGTGTTTATCGATGGAGAGGCACGAACCTTTTGCCGTGCCCGGCATTTCTTTTCTTTTTTTTTTTTTGTTTTTACTTATTCTCTTTGCTCTAATATTTGTCGCAGCGGGGTGGTATGGAGCTTCAGACTGAAGGCTGGCCAGCTGGCCGCCCTGTGTGGCCGGATTGACCTGGCCCTGAGAAAGGATCTTCTTCTCACCCCGTGCGAAAATGAAATTTTTCTGCTCATATCATTTTATTTCCCTGCATGCGGATAAATTCTGTTGTTTGTAGACGTACTCGCATTAGAGAAAGAGCCTTGTAGACTACGTATTTGTTGGAGAAGCACATGTTACATCTATGAGTCGTCTTTCATTGGATATCGTAACTCATTTCAAACACCGAGACACATCATAAAATACTATCTCAGGTGACCTGTTGAGGCACCGGGAGCACCAGTCCCCTTCTTCATCGCCGCTGATGCCTGCATATCCGCCACCTTGGGCGGAAGCACCAACGCGCTCCGGTCATTTCGTCGGTAAAAGTCCACCAGAATCTGCGCAGTCTTCGCAGGCTGGTCCTCGTGAACGAAGTGTCCTGCTTCAGGGAAGACCTGGAGTTGATATTTGCCTGTAATACTGAAGTGAGCATGATGCCAGGTGTGGATAGACGGCTAACAGAGAGATCTGCGAAACGCATACCTTGCATCTGCCCAATCATCAATTCTTTATCTAACCTGTCCGTCCCAGCAAGTAGTAGTAGCTTGCCACCTCGCGCATCAAGGAACTTCCTACTCAAGCCAACAAACCAGTTCTCCCAGAAAGGTTTCGTTGCAGAGAGGTTGGTGCGCCACACCCAAGGACGGGACGGGTCGCTAGGCTCGCTTTCTTCGTACAAGAGGGACGGAACCGAGGCGCGAGCGGAAGTAGTGTTCCGGATTGTGCGGGAGTGAGTACTTGTGGTATTTGTTAGCCATTATGGGAAGAAAGGACAGTCCAGATGGACACATACTGCCATTCAATCCCAGACAGCAGGGAGGGGAATCGGGTCGGACGAGTCGAAAGATATTTCTCCATGCTCTGGAGAGCATCCATTGCAGATCCTTCAAAAGAGATATCAGTATCTGATAGACATAAACCGCAAGGGCAGGCGTACCTTCCACTACGTCGAGTACAGCGTACGCCAACAATTTCGGACCCAGCTCCCCTTTCTTCGCGACGTCAGTAATCACCGCACCGCCTAGACTGTGTCCAACCAGGACGATATCAGGGAGCTTCTCCCAGCCCATCCTGGTTTGTGTCTGGTAGATCACATGGACTAGATCCCGGCTCAGCGTCTCGAGGCTGAGATCGAGCTCAACCTGTCCTGAGGATTCAGCCTGGGCGGCCTCTGCCGTAGACGGGGATTCATCGACTGTCTTGTTGTCCAAGGTGGTCATGACAGTGCGGCCATGACTTCGAGCATCTAGTGATAAGATCCCCGCCTTTGGAAGGATCTTCCGGATCTCTTCTGCGCACGTGGCGAAAGAAAGCCCAGATGAACCAGCCCCATGGTGCATGACAAAAAGCGGGCCTGAGTCAGTTGGCGGTGTTAAATAGACATGGTGTACGATATGGAGATTATCCACTTCCTCTGGAAGAAAGAGCTCCTGGTCAAAGAAGTCTGTCCATGTCAAAGAGGTTTGGGATGATTGTCTGTGGTTGCATGTTAGCTTGTTCTTAGAGAATCAGCTGGTTGAAAAGGCCAATTGATCCCAAGTTGAGCTTATGGAAATTGGAGAAGTGAACGAACCGCCGGCCCGTTCGGGCGAATAGGTGTCGCGTGGGTGATGGAACCATTGTCCCGGTCGACGACAGCGAGGAAGCCGAAGAGCCATCCTCCCATGCATCCTCTGACTGGCTCATTGATTCAGGCATTGGTGCTTCAGGTGGAAACTTGGCCAGTTTTGACTTGGCAAATGATTTCTGGAGGTCGCTCATCTCAAGTGGATACCACGGCTGTGTCGATCAAAAGGGGAGGGGGGCAGGAGGTTGCATGGATGAGGGCTATCATACGCTTTCTCTCCCATGCACTGCCGATAATTTCTCAAAGCAGAATGGTTCTTCATAGAGACGCTCGAGTCCATTTGCACCGGGTGTTGTGTCGTCAACCATTGCTGACTAATATCGTTGCTGCCAGCCCCAGGTGAGATCCTGCCAAAGCTGTAGAAACTTGTACTCCGTAAATGTCCTTCATCTGAGAATCTTAGCAACGGTGACCATTTATGGATGCTAGGCCTTGAATATGGCACATACGTTTAGATAGTTCTATTGGTGGCTCAATCTAAAGCCTGATAAGGAAAAAGAATGAATCGTCTACCCATGAACGTGAACAAAAATGAACGAATAGTTACATTTACATATAGTAAATAATAGAGCCCCAAAAAAAAAAAAAGGTTATGCAACAAAAAAGAAAGGGACAGCTACTCCAACCTGTTCGGCTGAAATCGACTGCCCGACCGGGGGGTCGAACCCCGAACCTTGTGATTTCAAGATATGTACCAGTTGGAACCGATTAACACAGATACTGTGGGATTTTGTTAGCGAATTGAACAGGGAAATTCTGAGGTGGGGAGACGAACAAAGTCACACGCTCTGCCAATTGAGCTAGCCGGGCTGCTTGGTTGAAGAACTTTTTCGTTGCGGGAACACAATCCGCACTGAAATTTTCTTTGAGGGTTCACGGAATGTTCACATAATGTTCACACTGTTCTTAAATGTTCAATATTCACACTTGTTCTAAAAAGTTCTTCTACGTTCATCACATCAAATGTATATTACACACTATGTCTTAGATCAATAAATATTCGGAAATATCCATTATATGGTCATCTCTGGTTTTCCCACGGGTTGTGTATCTTTATCTCGCGCTTATATATATCTGTTACCTCTGGCATATATATCCCTGAACATGCTTTCATCTCTACCTACATATGTAGGTAAGAACATAAGATGATTCTGACTGTTTTCGCTCCAATCAATCCATGGATGGAACTAGAAATACGGAAGCATAAAGTGCATAGAAAAATGTAAGTAGCCTATGACCATGGTATCTGTACATCGCGATTGTTCTTTACCTATCATTTGCCAAGCAGTTATATTTCTAGACATCCTCCCTATAACTATATATGACTCTCGAGTATATAATCATCTCAAAGACTTAAGTTGAGATTAGCAAGTACTCTCTTCCCCTAATTATAAAGGCCTGACCCTAAGATAACACAATCCTAAGCATATACGACGGACTTAGTAAATCCTGGAAGAATTAAATGTTCTACAGATGGGAGTTGACCATACATAGGCACTCTTCTACTGTCTATGCGACATTCACTAGTTCTTACCAGACTATATTCCCAAGGAGACATTCCACTAGAAACAGCAATAGCGAGGAGGTTAGTTTCTAATGTCATAGCATAAGCTATTGCTGGTCAATTGGCGTCGCTATTCGTCCAAATTGTGTAGTTACTCTGTGCTATTATTCTGGGTCGCCGTAATTTTTACTTGAATATATATGTAGTCTTAAGTACACCTAGGTACATGAGCATACTTATAACTACCCAGTTATACCGGGAGGCTGCCCAACGTCATGCCTGCTATATTTTAGGGATATCTTGTCCCGGCACTCACTTGAACTGAAACATGTACCAGAGTAGTTAGGATACAACAAGTGTCCGAGGCATGATTAAGGAATACAGCTGAGTTCCCAATAGTAGTCAGTTATATGTATGTGACTCACGATAGGTTATTGATTTGCTTAAGGTGGCAGGTGATTATCGAAGGTCTTCTATATACCCGTAGTTAAGTAGCATGGTCCACTGATTAATGTGTGCGATATAGAGCGTCCTGCTAGGAGCCGTGAGCCTTCCAGGCTGTTTGATGTTGCAGCTTTATTTGTCTTCTCACAGCTGGAATTTTCCCAATATGTCTGCAGTCACTCCATTACAAACAATGCTTTTATCATATCGACACGCATCCTAGGATCCTTCTTATCCTCCATCCCACGTCAAAACCACCACCCCATCTATCGTTTCTGCTGAGATGATCCATTCTCCCCATTGATACAAGGCTTTTGTTTGCTGGCAGGCTGAGCATTTTGTTTGCTACTTGCAAGGTACAAATAATCTGCTTTTAGTAGTTTGAATCATCTTCCTCTCTGTCTCTCTCTATCCCTCTCTCTTGGTTGATAACCGTAGCCCGATATTTTATAGACCCCAATTTTTACATCCTTCTCATTGTTTTGCCATGTCCAAACCACCACCCCAAGGCCAGAGCGTCGAAGCCTGCGATCTTGGGTCCGAGGCGGATAATGCCCTGATCGTGAACCAAATCTTGAAACAACTCGTCTGGGATGATCTGGAAGACCTCGAGGATGGAGAATTGCATTCCAGAAAACATTCTAGGAAGAAGCAGGCGTCTGCTGCACACCGTGAGATGCTTGAGGAAGTTACCCAAAGTATTAATGTAAATAAAGGGAACCAGCCACCGCAGTACACAAAAACACGCACCACAGATGTAGGAAAGGCTGGGCATCCCATATAATCAGTCGTTTCAGACAACGCCATATACATCTATACGCTGACAACACTTAACAATAACCTAGCTAATCATTATGGAATCGTGTATCTCAGACGAGTGAATCCGAGAAGCCATTGGCCAAATCCATACAAGAAATAGACTACTAGATGGCGACATGACCACCTGAACAGATGTGCAACATCTAAGAGTCAGTTGTATACGTATGTAGGCAGATACGGTAATCAGGATACGATTGCATTACCTCAAGAAAACGATAGACCAGAATGCCTCATGGACCATGGCATTCTAAGGAACTGTGATGATACCTAGACAATTGGTGACCGTGGAAATATTCCCTGTCTGGGTACCCTGTAGGCTTTAAGACAACTATGTATAGTCTTAGAACTACTCAAAGCCAAAGATGATCCCCAGTGATGCCTGTGAATTGTAGAATAATTGGCTCTCTCCATATAGAATCTCCATATGCATAAAAATGTGGTAGTAACTTTAAATACACAGATACTCCTCTCATCACAAAATACTTGGTAACTCCCTGTACTCACTCAGCATCGAGGGGGAGGTGCAGTACTAAACCTCGTATCTGCCATGTACACGGCAATGAGTGCAGCCTGAAAACAGTTAGTGTTTGCCTACCAACCAGAACGAGATACACCCACTAGCGACAAGTCAAACCCCTCAGCAACAAGAATCTCAAGCACTTGTCGTGGCATTAGAGACACATCTCCTTGAGAGGTACATTTGGGCAGCGTATTATTCATTGTCATGCTCTCACGAACATCAACCACTTTCTGGCCGCCAACACTGGCTGAGAATCCTTGCCACGCGTAAGTGCCCGACTCTCGGACTTCGACCGTCGCCATTCTTTCGCTCTCACTTTTAGAGTCCGGCTCCATTGAGTTGCGAAATGTGAGTCTGTAGACCTTTTTCATGTCGACCCTGAAATCCACAAGCTCTTCGTCTTCCTTGCCGGGTAGTCGTACCCGCAGTGGTCTTTTCCATGCCAAGACCGCTTCGCGAGACTGGAACATTGGGAGTCCTGATGAGTCGCGAAATTCGCGAGCTGGAGTGTCACCATATTTGTGGCCAGTGACTGTGAAGACCGTTGAGTCGTCCCAATACCTCTTGATCGTATATTCATTGGGTGAACGGTGGTCGTATTTAGGTTTTAGGTAGAGGAGAGTTTCTTCCTCGGCGATATGTTCTGGTCTGATCCCAACCGGCTGGGAGAGTGCCTTGACAGCTTTGGTTACCGATGTATTCTCCTCAGTATACATGGTGGGGGGGTTTTGGAGATGAAAACGGTGCAGGTCACGACATTCCAATTTGATTGAGAAGGGATCGACATGGCCCACTCCCCAGTACATCAGTCTTGCGAGCGCGATCAATCCAATCTATTTCCTTGACAGGACAAGTCTTGTCTAGAAAGGGAAAGTCGGAAGATCGAATGTTACACCAAGCTTGACCCCTCACCTGGGCATTTCCCCCTCTCCAGGGAGATAAGCCAGATAAGCGTTTATAAAGCACCTGGGCATCACTCCGCCCGATCTCGAGCGACTTTCTGATGTTTTTGTCTACTTGAATATTTCCTATCATGGAATATCGCTTGTGGTTGGCAGGCAAAGAGCAAGATGGGAATGCAGACCTGTGGGTAATGGCTCTCTTGATACTTGAACTAGCACTGACAAGTCTCCAGCATTCCCATCGAAGATCCAGCAACCGGGGAGATCTTCGCCCAGTAAGCGAAGTCGCAGAAGCTTTTGGTCTTAGCCTAACCATTGACAGATGTCACGCAGCCTCGCCAGATGATGTCGAGACCGCCATCTCTGCCGCCCACGCAGCATACAAGTCCGGCGTATGGTCGCGCGCGAGTCGTCACCATCGCGCCGATGTGCTAGACAAATGCGCAGTGCTTCTCTCCGACGCCCTCCCGCAGCTCATCTCAGCAGAATCAAAGCAGACGGGTCGGGTGATTCGGGAAATGAAGGCCCAGGTCCCATCTTTGACAAGATGGTTCAAATACTATGCCTCACTGTTACGAGTCGAGGAACGGTCTGTTCTCCCGACGATGGGTAAATTGCATAACTTTATCGACCGAGTGCCTCTCGGAGTAGTCGTTCAGATCACCCCGTTTAACCACCCGTTGCTGATCGCAGTGAAGAAGCTTGCCCCAGCGCTTGCCGCTGGGAACAGTGTCATAATTAAGCCTAGCGAGCTGACTCCATTGACAACTCTTTTGTTGGGTAAAATCCTTCGCGAAGCGGGAATCCCAGATGGCGTGTTGAGCGTCTTACCTGGCTATGGAGCTATCACCGGCAAAGCACTGGTTGAGCATCCCTTGGTGAAAAAGGTGGATGTGACCGGTGGTACTGAGGCCGGCAGGGCAATTGGGAGGATTGTTGGTGGAAACCTGGCGAAATACACAGCCGAGCTGGGCGGAAAGGCGCCTTTGATCGTATTTGAGAAGGCCAACATCGATTCCTCGATCAACGGAATCGTCTTTGGAAGCTTCATTGCAAGTGGACAGACGTGTGTGGCCAGCACTCGAATTATAGTGCAAAACTCGATTATGGACGAGCTACTGCACAAGCTCAAGGCCAAGATTGAGAGCATTACACGCCGGATCGGGGCCCCGAGCAACCCAGAATCAACCATGGGACCACTTATCTCCGAGAAGCAGCTGCGAAATGTGGAGCGCCTAGTTAACAACGCTCTACATGGAGGAAATGCGGTCTCTCTCATCGGTGCAAAGCGGATGGTTTCTCGGAGCCCGCTTGACGGATTCAACTTTGAGAAGGGATACTTCTACGAACCGACGCTGCTTATATCCAGCAAAGAAAGAAACAGTATTGTAAAGACATCTATCTGGCGCGAGGAGGCCTTCGGCCCTGTTATTGTCGTTGCTGGTTTCGATACGGAGGAAGAAGCAATCACGTTGGCGAATGACACCGAGTTTGGATTAGGAGCCGGTGTATGGACACTTGACCTTTCCCAGGCTTTCAGAGTCTCGGAGCAGATTGATGCAGGAATTACTTGGGTGAATACCCATCATCGAAATGACCCTAGCAGTCCATGGGGAGGTGCAAAGTCTGCGAGTGGAGTTGGAAGCGAGAACGGAATCGAGGCTTACAATGCATACACAACATCGAAAAGCACAATCATAAACTATGCTTCTCCTGACGAGTCCTTGGCTGCGGATGACTGGTTTGGAGATGGCTCCGGCAATGTTGGATATGGTTGAATGGAGTGGCGTTGCTGGTCTCTGGACTCTGTCGCCCAAGTCCACGAAGGAATTTATATTGATATAAGAGAATGCCTGATATATACGATTAGCGGAACCTTCAAAGATAGCAAAGTATTAGATAGAAGATGTTATGTCCACCTCTACCCACTCCCAAAGCGGCATATTACTTTGGTCTCTTTCCTAGTCTGTCTTTGGAGGTAATCCACTAACCTCATTCATACCACCTTGTAAGTAAGTATGTAAATAAATAAAAAGCTAATAAAGTAGTAAATGACTGTGCTACTTGAATATCCAAGATCTATATCTGCGTTAACTGGGAACTGTAAGAAATGCATGATGTCATACCCGTCAGCTCGAATAGGGAAACCCTATTGGCACAGGATTTTCCCTATTGGCACAGGATTTTCCCTATTGGCACAGGAAGCTAGTCCCTTTTAGTAAAGTCACTCTTGGCAGTCTGCTTTCAATACGAGTGCCATTTTCTATCCATGGATGTCCCCAGCCACAGAGTACTTCGATGATCGGCCCTATGTTGATCCCCCCGTTTTATCTGATCTGCCTCCATATATATCCATGGATATTGGAAGCTATTCACAATCATATAATCTACACCCACAAAAATGAAGCTATTCACAAATTACCTGATCTCCCACTTTTGAAGCAATCTTTTACAGTCGGAATTAATTAATTAGATACTCTCTACCTTTTAAGACTTAAATACACTTTTTAGAATCTAAATATCTGCACTTTTCGCCGTTGTCAAAAGCGGGAGATCAGGTGATTTATGAATAGCTTCATTTTTTGTGGGTGCAGATTATATGATTGTGAATAGCTTTATATTTGTGCGTGCAGATTATGTGATAAAAGGGGGGCCGAGCATCGAAGTACTCTGTGGCTAGGGTTATTCGGGGACTGTGTTTTTTTATAAGGCAGCATCATAGAAAATGGCACTCGTATTGAAAGCTGACTGCCAAGAGTGACTCTTCTAAAAGGGGTATAGGCTCCTGTGCCAATAGGGAAAATCCTGTGCCAATAGGGTTTTCCTAGAGCAAAAAGAGCCCAAGCGATAAGCCTTCACGATAACCGATAAAATCTGCCCAGTTACATACGTAACCTTGGCTGCCCAGTTGGGAATCATGGTGCTTCGGAAGCGACATGTCCAGTGAAATCCACAGCTTCCAGGGCTTCTGCAGTAGCCCTTAAGCCCTTGCTAGATCTTTTGTGGCCTGGCAATGTTGGAAGTAAGGCGGTCAGCCATGGCTCCTTGATAAGCACTTATCGATAACAACGATAAGGGTGTAGATATCACGTGTCACAACATCGCCAACGACATCTGGCCAGCGGTATTCGTCGCCTTTTTTCATATCCACAAAGCTCAAGCTTCATACTATACTAGCGGGGAGCTGTATATGGATCAGGCTGTGGCACCTGAGACATTCGTCGGATAGCCTTAGGTCACTGTCAAAAGCTGCTTGCCCCTGCGGAACATTCCGTGGGCCAGATGGAAGCTCGGCGCGTCTACTCAGTTATATGAATGTTCAGATAGCTCATGTGTTGAGGTCTCGGCATTCGATTAACTAAGCGACCAGGTAGGTCCCAAAACGATGATGGCGCGACACGATTGCTTTCATCTCTTCTACCTCCTCCCTTCATAAAATTGACCCCCGGGCTCCAATGACCTACTGTCTGAACCAAGCGGAATGGCTGACGAGCGTAGCAGTATCTACAACCTAATCGAGGAGCTCGGCTTTACTCCAAGCGAGCATCAATTCTTACTTCGTCTTTTCGGCCCATCCGACCCATTTGCGGGTGTGGACCTAGAGGCCAATCACAGCGAAAATCAATCTAGCCAGCTCAGCTCTACAAGTATTGCTCCCAGGCTCGCACCTGCTAGGCTTAGGCAAGATATTCCTCTGTTTACTAGGTGGATTTCCTTGACTGACCTACTTCCCCCGCAGCGAACGTGCCAGTCAGTTGCGTCTACGATCCAGCCACCGTCGTCCTAGTGACTTTCGCGAAGGCTCAGAAGGAAGAGACCTGGTTCACTACGCAGAAGAGTGGACTTCTCTCATCGGCACTGATTCAGAATCTCTGTTCTCGGAGTTGCTCCAACAGCTTGTAACGGACAACGAGCCTCCCTGCCTCGAGTCCCCTGAGGTTTCCGAACACCCTAAGGCATTGGAGAACGCTGCACGCCCAGGATCCGTTGAACCTGCAAGTTCATCAGTCTACAGTGAAACAGGTGAGCCACCCGAGTCTGTTGATAACCTCAACGAGACCCCTGGCACCCAACGCCATTGCGAAGAATCCCAGGACCCGAGGACTTTAACCCACCCTGGGAGCTTTGAGCGGCTACTCGGATCATTCCCAAAACCTCCCGGTTACAACCAAACTGCCAGGAAGCAAAGTTTCTCCCACGTTTCTTCTGACCCCCAACGAGTGCCACCGAAAGACAGTGCCCAAGCTAATACATCGACGCTCGCCAGCAGTCAGATCAAACCTTCAACCAGCTCCCCCCCGGATTTCCCGGTTCTCCGAAGAATTGGGTGACAGTAACCCGATCGGAGAGCAAGATTCTTCCAGCATTTCTGTCAAAACTGATACATCTGCACTCGACAACGGTGGGCTAGAAAATACCTCAACTAGTCCTCGTGGAATTTCCTCGCTATCTCCCAACGACACTTCAACTGCCATCGACACTCGAAACATTTCTCCTCGGACTCCTTCGGTGACACCTAGCCCCTCTTTCAGAAACTTACGTCTCCCCCTTGACTGTCACGAGGGACAACAAGTGAGTGTCGAAAGTTCCCACCAGGCTCAGGGGCGTGGCAATCGGTACACAATTTTCCCTGAATACGCCCCGCAGATTCGTCCGATTGGCTACGTGATCAGAAAGCAACACTCCTTCCGCACTATCTTCGAAGGGTGTCCCTCACCTAGAGAGTCCCCTCGGTATTACCAGAAGTCTCCTCTTCGTATCTCTACTCGCCCATCGACAATCTCTTTCAACTCGGGAAAGAAGAGAACACCAAAGCACAAGAGAGTCCTGAAGCGTTTTGGTAAAAAGCTCAAACACCTGCTTTGTCCAACCTGTAAACGCACCTCATCTACTCCCAATCATTAACTTCACGCCAGAGAAGTCACCTATCTTTACACTTCCTTCACAATCGCCTCACCCAGCCCCGTCTCTATCTTTGCTCCTTGCTCACTTTACGCCCATATCATTCTTACAGCTTTCTTACTTGCCAATCATTCTTACATACTTCACCTGCCTCATTTCAAGCATATCTTCACTCACTATGGATTCTCAAACGTCTCGTCTGTTGGACCCGTCCTCTGCCATGGCGGCCATCACCAAGCACAAGGCGGAAGCAATCAAGCTAGCTCGTGAACAGGGTGTGGCCGTCCAAGAGATGTGTCGCCGTGCGAAAACTGAGGTTCCACCATACGAGTTTGAAGAGTTGATAGGCAAAGGTGCTTATGGCCGTGTCTACAAGGGTCACCAAAAACCGTCGGGTCGGCTGGTTGCCATCAAAGTCCTGGATATTGACTCGCTCGACTACAAGTCAGTTCGCGACTTCAGAGATGAGTCGATAAAAGACTTCATCCATGAAACAAAGGTGATGAAGCAAGTGAAGGACTCTGGGGCCAAAAATATCAACGCAATCATTGAAGCCATCTCGATTCACTCTCAGTTGTGGCTGGTTTGTGAGTACTGTCCCGGTGGCAGCGTCCGTACTTTGATGCGTGCAACAAACGACAAGCTCGATGAGAAATACATCGTTCCAATCGCTCGCGAGCTGGCTGTTGGACTTCGGGCAATTCACGACGCTGGGATTATTCATCGCGATGTGAAAGCTGCAAACATTCTTATTCATGAAGAGGGTCGTCTAGAAATCTGCGACTTCGGTGTTGCTGGTGTTCTCCAATCACAGCGAGACAAACGATCCACCTGGATTGGTACACCACACTGGATGCCGCCAGAGATGTTCGCAACTCGCGGAGAGCCCCATCAATATGGGAATGAGATTGATGTGTGGGCGTACGGGTGCACACTGTTTGAATTTGCGAACGGGAACCCGCCAAACGCAGGCCTGCGAGAACGAATGCAAATTGGTCGCCAACTAAATCGCAAGACTCCCCAGCTGGACAGCGATAAGTACAGTCAAGGCCTGAAGGATCTTATTGCCTACGCTCTAGACTCCAATCCAAATACTCGCCCCACGATGGCAGACATCCTTGCCCACCCCTACATTGCCAATACGGAAGAGGAATATCCGACTGCTTCTGTGAGTGAGTTGGTGAGAAACTACTACCAGTGGTCCCAGCGAGGAGGCCAACGGATTTCTTTGTTCCACCCAGGCGGCGCCGCGGCAGCTGAACTCCCAGGCACCGAGGAGACAGATGATGACTGGAATTTCAGTACCACAGATGGGTTCGAGCGAAGATTCTCTGTCATTGACCTGGATGAAATTGCAGCCTCGCTAGCGGAGATGGAGCAGTCGATCAGTCCTACCGACATAAAGCCTGAACAAGACATGTACGAAAAGTTTTCGGAGGATGATCTTAACTATGAAGATAAGGCCAATTTCGATGAACGTGTGCGCCGAGGCGCTGTGGCAATGGAAGGCCTGTTCGACGAGGAGAAGCCCAGCTACAAGTACGAAACAAAAAATGACTTTGTCCCCATCGAACCTGAGCAGCCCACCTCAGATCTTCCCCTTCGTGCGGAAACAGACCGGTCCTCTGTCACCTCCACTTTTCTCGATATCGACATCGGGTCATTCGAGGCCTCACACTACGCAGCAGGAGCTCCATCAGCGCAGCCTTTCCAACTGGTCGATGCAGACACTATCCGAGCGAACCGTTCCAGTATTCGATTGAACAGGACCTCGTCTGAGAATAGCTCAAAGTCATCTGATAGCCGCGCGAATGACGTTGAAAACCTCGAAGATCCATTTGTGCCGTCTGGTCCTCGACCTCCCACCATGGACTGGAAATTCCCGTCATTCGTACAAGATGAAGAGGAACAACCGGTCAAAAAGGAGGAGGAAGTTCCTGCACAGGAACCCATAAAAGAGGAGTCTTTCCAGGCTGAGAAGCGAGCCACCATGCAGTGGACATTCCCAGTCATGGGTTCCGTACCCGAGAGCCAAAGCTACGATGACCGACACGACACCCTCCGGGCTCCGCTGCCTGAGGTTCAGCCTCCGCCACCGTCGCAGCCCCCGTCAACCGATGAGCCAGGTGACTCACGTCCTTCGACTTCAGCATCGAATACCTCCGACTCAGATTACGACCCCTTCCGCTTCGATCGCCCCGCCACTCCGCCGGGCGCAAACTCGCTTCATCACAGTCATTTCTTCGATACCGAACTCCCCGCGATGTTGGAATTAGCCGGTTACAATGAATATGAGGCTTCCGGAATCCTTGATGGCCCCGGCCCAGACGAAGAATCTCACCCTGTATGGAAGGCGCACTCCAGGGATTCCTCATATGAAGATAATATGACAGCTTTACGCACAGCCGTTCCAGTTCCCCAAACACCCACAGCTGCCTCGGTGACTTCGGGCCCGGTCTCAGAACCGGGTTCTCCCGTGTTCGAAACTGTACGAAACGTACGACATGACATGCCTGAAGTCCCCACAACACAGGCAGAAGATAGGGGACCAATCCTCTTCCCGGCTCTGAATCCCCCAAGTGCGGCAAGTTTGATGGAGGGCATGGATGATGGTGTAGTGACAGCAGAACTTGACCGCTTACTGGCTGATTTCTTAGAGTCGCTTTCGGCGACTGGTGAGGCATTGTCACGTGCTGATATCAAGCATGAGATGAATGGTGTTCAGGTTGTTGAGCAGGTCTAGATGACCAGTATGAGCATGTAGGATATTATTACTGGCAGATATCCTTAGTCGGAAGCCATGTGAGGAGGCACAGATATGTGGAGTCAATGAGATCCAAACTACAATTCCAGTAGCTAATATTATGTTCGGTTTGCATGCATTTTATGTTCAGGCAGATTTCCCGAAGAAAGATGTAGGCACTGTGTCCAGCTGCCAGAGGCACCGGAGGCACCAGAGGCATGGGCACTGTGGGCAACTGGGCAGACTAGAGGAATCAAAGCACTTCATCTCTTCTACATCCCATCTTGTGTTTCCATCTCTTCTTCTCCCATCTCATCTCGCTTTTCATCTCTTCTTTTTCTTTCATCCACATATTCCCTCTGCTTCCACGATGACTTCCTCTTCCTCCTCTCACACCTCAGAAATGCCGTCAGAGGCCTTGCCCTTTGGTGTCTTCTCTCCCCCACAGAATTCCCACGAATGGAAGAAAGCCCTCCTCAATGTGAAATGGCTATGCTTCAACCAGCAATACAAGCAATGTGCCCTGCGTTGCAATCAGCTCATAGACACCGCGTCTAGTCCGGTTCGTGCTCCACAGATCTTATCTCATTTTCATCGCTAATGGGTATATACATAGCTCCATCCGATCCGTGCGACCTATCTCCACTATTATGCAGCCACCTCATATGAGTATATGGGACGAGGAGCTCATATATTTTCGACTGCGAAGGTCCCGCTTCTGACTTCTGCTATGGAGCGTTTTCAGATTGCGTATGAGTCTTTGCCAGCTACGATCCCGCCCCCTGTTCTGAATCCCAACCAGACCTACTCGCCAGTTACTTTTCTCCATTCGCCCGACTCGTCTCCTCGGTCTTCTTTGACTACTCTCGTGTGGAGCCCTGGGCTTTCGCCAACACATGGTGTCTCTTCTGGTTCTGGTCATGGTCCAAATGCTGAAGCTCTGTCAGTTCAGAATCTGTCGGCTCATAATGCTAGGCTGGCTCGCACGCCTCCTTCGCCAGAGCCCTCTCCCTCTTCCCCTTCAAACTCGTCTATCACCACTGCTTTTTGTGTGACGCCACCTCCTTCTGCTCGAGAAGTCTCGCGTTTTGACTATGGAGCTCCTCCTCCAGCTTTTCATATCCCACCTCCGACCCGTGAGCCCCCTCCTCCACCACGCGGCGTTCCTGCTCGCACAGCTACGAGGGACCAGTTGCTCTCTTTCAATAGTGCCAGAGAGGGGCTTCCCAATGGGGGGGTCTATCGTCCGAAGCATTGCTCGGATGATTGATAATTCTATTATTGCGGGAGCCGACGACCCTTTTGTGACCCGCGCGCCGCCCAAACCTCGCTCTCTAAAGCGGCCACCAGCGCGTCTGTCTCCGATCAAGTTCCCAGCTGGACTTGAGGATCCAGCAAAGCGTCGTGATCTCATTCCATCCCCGCTTGCAATCCGGAAGAGCTCCGGTGAGGTGCAGATGTGCAGCAGTTCTGCAACGGTAATCTGCGGGGGTTCAGAGCAAGAAATGTCTTGGAAAGAGGTGAATCGACCGGTCCGAGCTCGCCCTCCCCGGCTGCCCTTGAAGATAATCCCATCCAGCCGCCTGAATGCTAACACAGAGGAGACGAACTCTTCAATCCTAGCACCGCAGCCGAAGCGTCTTAGTCCCGTCCTTCGTTCGCCCGTGACTCTATCTCCATCGACGCCCACCCCGGTTCCGAGAAAGAAGATCCCCTCCCTCGGCTCGCCGTTCGCCAGCCCCGCACCCGCAGGCTCACCAGAGCAGAGAAGCAGCAAGCCGCCCTCGTTGCAGTCGAGAAAGCCCTCCCCCGCGCCTGTCAGCGCCGAGCGCGCTGCCCAGATCAATGAGTACAACGACGTCGTTAAGTGGCTTCGCGAGCACATTCCCGCCGACGTTACCGGGCTCCGCAAGCAGATCAAGCATGTTTCGGACCTGCAGCAGGCCCGTCGCTCTCGCAACATAACAATGGCTCGATCTGCCTCCTTCTGGACTTTTTCTCCCGTTAAGCCGAAACCCGGTTCTGGTGCATGCAAGGAACCTCCTGTGATTGAGGGGCCTAATATTGATGAGTATGGAAATGTTATTCGGGTTGAGACTAAGGCGCAGCGCATTGAGCGGCTTAGGGAAGAGGATTGGAGGATTGGTATTCGGTCGAAGCATAGTCACTGGAAGGGGACTGATCACTATGATAAGCTTCGCGAAGTTGCTTTGGCGGAGCTTGGTGAGACAGGTTATGGATCTCGCGAATGGCTACAGCGGTGAGATCTTACCGCTTATCCACATGCCGGTGTCTTTTTGATCTTTTTTGCGATTTGCGATTTTTTCTTTTTCGGGGGTTGAGTCGTGCAAGTGCGTATGCAGATGCATGGCATTGGAGCTATTCTATTCAAGATGCTCGATGGGCATTATGTTGCTCAATCTACCTGGTTGTCAAGTGGGAATCATGGGTATCACCATGGTCTGTATGTGATCATCTTGGTTGCAGATTGAGGTTGGCTGGTGGAGCTGAGTATTCCAGATGGATTACTGGAAAAGAACATTTCGCCTTCGTTCACTTTGATACAAAGGGTCAACGATACCGATGGTCTTTTGTATGTTCCTGGAAGAAGCCCTGGAGGTCCGGAAACACCCTCGTGAATTTGTTTCTTAATTTTTTAATCTTAATTTCGACAATCAAAAGTCTTGTTATTCTTGTCCTTCGTCCTAACAGCCAAACCCTCAAAGACCTTTACTCAACACCGAACCAACTCCCTCTCCCAGACCTCCTTTTCCAAACATGTCACCCAGTTGGTCCCCGAGTTGATCTTGAATCTTGCTTAAATTCTGGTTCTCGGTGAGTTTCTTGCCTGTTAGACTTTCTGTAAATTAGGGTCAGTATACTTTCTTATCTTTTTCTCTTTGATATAAATACTTTTCAGTCCATAGGACACTTTTGTCTCACCCATATAGTTGAGCAAGAGCTCTTGAAGCTGTTTCTGGTATGGGTCTAGGTAACCAGTGACCCAGGCGACGAGCAGAATTACCTGGAAGGTAAGGAAGAAGAGGAAGGATAACATGATTGAGAGTTCACTCGATATCATAATAGCAAATTTCAAGTGCAACAGAAAGAAAATATCTTGTTCATATACCTCTAGCGGAGCCTATGCGTCTGGTGATGTGCCACACGGGACGTTTATTGCCAATCAGGGAACCTGGGAAGGAATTTTATAGTGTCATGCAGTATTGGCATGTTTCGAATTCCACGGCCATTTTCTTTTCTGTTTTAATTGTCGGAATGAATTGATGTGTCCTTAAATAGATCTACTACAGCTCTTTCTATTTGTGACCTTATGTTTAAGATGGTGGATTCTCACATAGTACATACCTAGGTATGTTGTAAATGAGATCCAGAGTCACATGCAAGTCTTCTACACTATATGTAAATTTGGGCTTTCATGTTGATTCTCTAAAATCTACCTACATCTTTTTGTTCATGTTTTCATCCTATTTTCCTATTTATTTAATTCCTATTATGATCTTCTATATTAATTCCTATATCAATTCCTATATTAATTCCTATAGTCTGGAGGCAGTAACATTCCCGTTGTGGCTGTGCTGGCGCTAAACCCTACAGCCCCGAATCATCCAAGCCTTATCGCGTCTAGAACTCCTGATCTCCCCCTCCTCAGCACTTTTTTTTGACCTTTTCTAAATTCATCTTCTTAAGCTGACTTGCAATTGAATTGCCATCTGTCATATCTGGTCTGCGTGTGGTATGTTCTCCTCACATTGGTTCTGTTTGGAATTCATGCAGCCACCCCCGCGCATGGTTGACCCCTCGAATCTGGCGTTTCTATATTTTCGATATCACTGACCTGATTTCCTTGCTAGGACCATTTTATTTTCAATTTCAAAGGCCTCAATCCCTGAATCCCCAACCCTCTCCTTCCTAGTCCCTGCTGCCTAACGGGTTCCGCGCCCATTCGAGCCCATCGCAACGTCTGCCACCTTAGGCGTCCGCAGCCCTATCCCCACATCATGAGTTGTGAGTCGATATTCCATATTTGCGGGACTTTTGTTTTCCGTCCGATCTTGCTATGATTCGTCATTTGGTGTTGCCCGAATATTGTCCAGCTTCACGTCTGCCTTGTCCACAACCCGACTCTTCACTGCGTTGGAATTGCCATGTCGATCTACACGCCCCCTATGAGCTCCCTGTGGAATATATGGGGGCTGGGGGGCCTTGGGCTTCTAGCTGTTATTTTATGTCAGGGTCTGCTTCGCCATGTCTAAGCCCTCCCCGCTCGGTCGGCTCCTCCAGGGGTCCCTTGCTTCATTTGTTTTGCGCGATTCGTCTGACAGGCCTCGCAATGTACTGACGCTCGGTCTCCTAGTCGCGAATATGCTCAACAAGCTGTCCGGGCAGCCAGAGAGCTACGAAAAGAAGTACCGTCTCCTCATCCTAGCTCCTTTACCCCACATTCGCTGACCTGTTTCTCGCCGGCTATAGGGCTCTCTATAAATTCGGACGGACGCTGGGTGCAGGTACATATGGAATTGTTCGTGAGGCGGAAGGCACCGAAAAACAGAAGGTTGCGGTGAAGATAATCCTGAAGAAAAATGTCCGTGGCAATGAAAACATGGTCTACGATGAGCTTGAGATGCTGCAATCACTCCAACATCCCCATATTGTCTCTTTTGTCGACTGGTTCGAATCTAAGGTGAGCACGTCTATGTTTGGCCCGATCATTGCGGAGCTCTAATCGTGGACCTAGGACAAATTCTATATCGTTACACAGCTAGCCACTGGTGGCGAGCTGTTCGACCGTATCTGCGAGTATGGCAAGTTCACTGAGAAGGATGCGTCGCAGACCATCCGCCAGGTGCTTGATGCCGTGAACTATCTGCACAAGCGCAACATCGTTCACCGAGGTCGGTCCCCTTATGTCATGCTAGCGCTTTACGTGTAACTAACCCTTGCGAAGACTTGAAACCCGAGAACCTCCTCTACCTCACCCGTGCCGCCGACTCTCAATTGGTCTTGGCAGATTTCGGTATTGCAAAGATGCTGCACGACCCCTCTGAGGTATTGACCAGCATGGCCGGTTCCTTTGGATATGCTGCCCCCGAGGTCATGCTCAAGCAGGGTCACGGCAAGGCTGTCGATATGTGGTCTCTCGGTGTTATCACCTATACCCTCCTATGTGGCTACTCCCCCTTCCGATCCGAGAACCTGACCGACCTCATCGAAGAATGCCGGACAGGCCGCATCATCTTCCACGAGCGGTACTGGCGCGACGTATCTCAGGATGCCAAAGATTTCATTCTCAGTCTCCTGAATGCGGACCCCAGCAAGCGAGTTTCCTCCGAGGAAGCCCTCAAGCACGTGTGGCTGACCGGAGAGACTGCGAGCGACCGTGACTTGCTGCCTGAAATCCGCACGTACATTGCACGTGCCCGTCTCCGCCGCGGAATCGAGATCGTCAAGCTCGCCAACCGTATCGAGTCGCTCAAGATGCATGAGGAGGAGGACGGGGAGGATATCCCCAGCCCCATGGACATGGGCGCCTCATCCGAAGAGCCGAGTGTGGAGGAACCCCCTGCGCCAAGCGACGATGTCAGTCCTACCAGCCCTACCCCTGGCCACGCGAAGAAGAAGAGTCTGGCTAGTGCTGCTCGCGGTGCTATTTTCCGTGAAGTTGTTCTGGCCAAGGTCCGTGAGCAGAAGGAGGCCGAGGAGCGGGTGAAGGTTGAACGCGAAGCCCGCGAGAAGGCTTCTGCATAAATTGCTTGCCATCTTTATTTGTATCTCTTTTACATATGTCTTGTCCACACGCTATTTCCTGTGTCCATTCTGCCCTGTACTTTTCTTTTATCTGCCTTGCGGTTTCTTGGATATAATTCTGTGATTCCCATTTTTCCTAGTCAAAATCAGGGCGAACATACAGTCCTCAGGCAATCATCGCGCTTTCAGGGTTGCCTTCTTATTTTGATGGATAGAGACTTATTTTAAGTTTTATATACCATCAGCCACAAAATACTTCAAAGTATAATGACCTTATACCTCCTATATTCCGAGCTTAGAAGCCAGCACTACTAGTTTATAGATGGGAGCAAAAGGGGATCGCGAAAAATCTGAGATGCCTGATATTCACATGTTATATATTCTCCCACCTTAATCCATACACATGTATCTTACAGCTAATTCTTCTTATCTAGCTTCAACAATAAGCGGAGATATCTGAGCTGACATCTAAAACCGACTACTAAAAAAGACATGATGTCGACTATACATAGACATACCTAATGTACCTATTCCCGTTCGCTGATATAACAACTATGTAATTTGAACCCGCTCATTCTTGGGATATTGCACAATGTCAGTGCTTAAATTCTACCTGACAAAATACATGGAAACCAAATATAAAAGGTACCTGGGTAGTATGTGACCTCTATGGATGACCCAATATACGGTCAGGTGTCGATATCACGTGTAGTGATAATCTCCCCACTTAGCTTTAGACTGTGATCTTTTTAATTATATCGCTTCTCTTTTGGCCAACTTATATCCTTTGGTTAGTTCAATCTCATCTCACTTGAGAAGTCACATTTTCTGTCCTTAACGTCATACATCCGTTGTACTCCACCTAATCGAGACACCGCCCCGTCCTTCTCCACCGGAGCTCAAACATCTAAATCTTTTCTCTCACCACATCGCAACAATGTTCGCTACAAAGCGTCTGAGCAAGGTAATCATACTCTGAACCTGAAGGGTGCTGAAATTCCTATCTTACTGACTCTGTATTCGTGAACTATAGGAGCTCGTTAAGGTACCAATTCCTCCATTTTCTCTCGGGCTTATCGCCTTTGTTTCCCCGCATATTTTGAGAGCATGCCATACCATGCATATTGTTCATTCTATGAACATGTTTCTCTGACCTTTGACCTTCCAGATGCAAGAGCATGTCCCACCGGGAATTGCAATCGTCAAGTGTGACAATTTGGAGGAATGGCAGATGGACATCAAGATCCTTGACCAGAATCCTCTTTATCTGGACCAGACTTATCGGTTGAAATTCACCTTCAGTAACAAGTACCCTATCGGTAAGTCCCAATTTCTCAGCCGGCAGCCTCTATCTCTATCGTCTCTCTCAGTTCTATCCTACTATCCCTCTTATCTTTGTCCTATCTCCTTATCAGATCATTACGGGTTCTGACACAATCATTTTAGAACCTCCAGAAGTCCAATTCATCCAATGTCCTGACTCCACTGGCACACCCCGCACAATCCCAATGCATCCCCATATCTACAGCAATGGCATTATCTGCCTTGATCTCCTGGGCTCCGCCGGTTGGTCCCCAGTGCAAACAGTTGAGAGCGTCTGCATGAGCCTTCAGAGCATGCTCACCGCCAACAACCGCAATGAGCGACCCCCCGGTGACCAGGAGTTCATTGCCACCAACCGCCGCCGCATCCGTGATATCAACTTCGTCTATGAGGATGACAATGTATGAATTTCCAGGTCCCAAGTTGGAGCTGGTCTGGTGTCTGAAATAGGGGATGGCTTGCATTAGCGGGGTAGGGACGCGTACATCGGCGTTTTCTGCATGGATGCAATTCCGCCCCTTGAGATTTGAGCGGTGGGAATTTATATGGTGCCTGGTGGCATTGTTCTTCTTGGTTCTTTGCGTTTGCATTCATCCTGGCGCTGGCCCATTGTTGGTCTCAATCGTGGAATGGGTGGCTTTCGGGCGTTCAAGGGGTTTCATTATTTAGCGATACGACCAATAAGAGAACCCATTCTCTTTGAACAATATTTGGTAAGTAGAGTAGACAAGAGAGAAGAAATCAAGTAATAGAATCTACAGTATGAGCAATCGTCCATTTTGTCCGGGAAATGATAGCGGATGTTCAATGTGATTGGCTAGATCGCTTATATTCCCAAAGCAAGAATGGTGCAAATCATCCCACCCAAGTATAAGAGCCAGTGAATCTTCTCAAAGATATGTTAAGTATTATTATCTCCAAGATCAGAAATGGCACCTGCTACTCAAATTGACCTTTTCCAGGGATGGCCCGCAACAGCCATGCTTCCAGTTGAACGCCTCAAACAAGCAGCCAACAACGCCCTATCCGACAAAGCCATATTCGCCGAAGGATTTGCCTATGGTCCCGACGAAGGCTATTTCCCCCTAAGAAAAAATATAGCCGACTGGCTATCCCGATACTATGCACCTGCACAGCCTATCAGTGCTGAGCGGATATGCATTACTGGCGGTGCCAGCCAGAACCTAGCATGTGTATTGCAGGTATTCACAGACCCAGCGCAGACAGAGATTATTTGGCTTGTGGAGCCAACATATCATCTTGTCTTTCGGGTATTTGAGGATGCTGGGTTTAGTGGTCGGATGCGAGGGATACCCGAGGACGAGGAGGGCATGGATGTTGCTGCACTTGAACTTGCATTGGATGCATTTGAGCATAGTGGAGATTCGGCCTGTCAAAGGGACAGGGTACGTGCTTTTCCATGACAATCTGGCTGTTTTTGGTATAACCAACGCTAATGGAGACAGAAGACATACAAGCCCCACAAGCCGTATAGAAAGATATACAAGCATGTCATCTATTGTGTTCCTAGTTTCTCTAACCCATCGGGTACGACGATGTCTCACTCGCGACGTGAGACACTTATCAGGGTGGCGCGAAAGTACAATGCGCTTGTCGTCGCTGATGATGTGTATGATTTCCTCAGTTGGGGGGTGACACATCCTACCAACCCTATTTCGCATCCTCAACTGCGTCTTGTGGATATGGATTGGATGGTTGGTGGTGGTCCAAAAGATCGATTCGGCAATGTCGTGAGCAATGGATCATTCAGCAAGCTTATTGGTCCTGGATGTCGAGTTGGATGGGCTGAAGGGACCAAGGACTTCATCTATGGTCTTTCTCAGGCGTGGGTCTTTATTCTTGATTCGGAATGCTGAAAGTAAGCTAAAAGTTTCCTCACAGTGGTTCTACACGCTCCGGTGGTGCTCCTTCGCAACTAATGTCAACTTTCATCAATGAGCTCCTTGAGGATAACTTCTTGCCTGAATATATTACCAATACCCTAGTTCCGGAAGGACGAAGAAGGCATTGTCTTCTGGCGTCGGCAATCAAGACGCATCTCGGTCCTCTTGGTGTGTCATTTACCCCTGATCCGGAGATTAGTCCAGTTGTCGGGGGATACTACATCTGGGTTCAGCTCCCGGCTGCATTGACCGCGACTCAGGTGTGCCGGGAAGCCTTAGAGATGCAAAATTTGGTGCTTGGTAGTGGTGAGACATTTGCAGTTCCAGGAGGGAATGCCCCAGGGAGAGATTTGCATCGCAGGCTGAGACTTTGTTTCATGTGCGAGGACGAAGGGCGGCTAGTTGAGGGGGTGCGGAGGCTAGGGGTCGTCATTCAGAGTACTCTGACAAACAACAGATAGAAGAACATGACTTGATAAATCTGGGCAAAATTCGTGAACTGTATTTCCTCCACAGTTCTCTAGATACATATAGTGGAACAGTTATACTCTCGCAGTCGTATATATCGCTTGAGAAAGAAACCCGGAAGTCCGCCGGGTGGCTTCAAACAGAAACGCAGCATCTGTCACCCGTAAAACCAATATTCTGCAGCGTAACCAACTTGAACTGTTGCGTTTTGACCAGCACATGTCGATGGCGGCTCACCCTGGGACGTCACGACTCGGTAAACTTCCTATATAGAATAATTCGATCAGATATGTATACTCAGATGCAGTGGTTATCTATGGATGGATGGCCTGAGCTTACTTGAATGCCGTTCCCCTTCTTGTATCCTAGCTTAAGCCACGGAACATTGCCAGATGATCCCGATGTTGGTTTTGGCGCTGGAGTAGAAGCTATTTTACTAGTGGCAATCCAGTTATTGGAACCACTCAGCGCCATGTCAAAGACCGGTTCTCCATCAGCATCGAAATAATGTTCGCCAATGATGAGGTTGTTACTTCTCGTGCCCTGGGCCACAAGGGCTGCCGTGAACGCGAGCGATCCAATAGGAGTGCCGCTGATAATTGCGGGGACTTCGTGAAGGAGGGCTGGAGATGATGATACAATGCAAGAGGCATCGAAGAGTGTAGCGGCAGCCCCTACTGCCTGGGGCTTGATGGCAGTTTTGGAATCCGAGAGAGCATCCGATGGACAGGTATAGTTCTGTGTTCCTCGGCCCAATACGACGTATTTGAGTCTCAAGTTTGTGGATGGTGCTGGAAGCGGTGGATTTGTCGCGTTCAATATGAGGAATACATTCGCGAGAGAGCAATTCCCCAGGTTGATATTGCCAAGTTGATGGTAGATTTGGGAGAATGAGGAAGCAAGAGCCAGGGGATGAGGAAGACCCGAGTATCCTTCCACGTTTGCCGCTACAAGGAGCAGTGGCAGCGCTAAGAAGAGTTTCATGATGGCCGGGTAATTTTGGATCTATAGGATGCAGACAGTTCCTAGTGAGCAAATCTAGTTCTGAGGCTGTGGAAAGGAACTAGGGTATAATAACAAGGGCAAACTAACAAACAGGGATTTATATCCCATTTAATAGGGAGTTCGGTAAGGCTACTTTGACATGTAACAAAGGACATGCTCGGTTTGAGATATGCCGCACAGGTGGGAAGGCTCTCGGCGTAAACCGAATTCGACTAGATGTAGTGGATTTTGGTTCAATGAGCCTTTGAAAGGGCCAATGATAGATTCCATCTAGCAAATACTGCCATCCACATCTGCGTTGTCCACATAGTACAGCTTAGAAAGTATCCGAGTCCGCTGACTGGGGACACTATTGGGGCCAATGGTGTGCTAAAATTGGCTTCTTTGTTGTCAACGCCACCTATCTTGAAAGGTTGCTGGAGAGATGGGATATGAAATTTTAATTGTTGTGTTGGTTAGAATGAAAAGGATGTAACCACAGGGCTTTATATGTTACACTAACACCGTTGTTGTTTACAAGCCGGCAGAAATCTGCTTTTGATGTTGGACAACCTTAGAATATAGTAGGATGCGAGTAATATTTTGCAGCCATACTTAACCTAGTATACAAGTATAGTTCACATTGGAAAGCGTATTGATCGAGTACATATTTCTGAGGATTGAAATGTTGCAGGCGCTTAGTTGAAGCAGCCACTATTCTAGATCTGTCATTGGCTATCGGAGAGTTTCTTGCCCTTCCCCCGGTCATTCTTAGAAGTAATTAGACACTTAGTTTCAAGTGCACAGGAACACTAAAGTCCATGCAAACCTTCAATGTCCCTGATACACCAGTTGTGGGACATAGATAGACTATAAACGCTTTCGCCACGCCACAACGGAGAGTACCAGTCAGCAGCAATACATACATTTATGGGCCATGAATCACAGTGCGAGAGTTGAGCAAACACGTATTATAGAGCGAAGACTACAGAATAGCACTGCTAGGTAGAGATATCTATGGTTTTTTAACACACTATTGGTAGTGGTAGCTCAAAGGGAGTTGATACTGTGACAATGCAAAATGTTTCGGTCAAATCTCGTTGAATAGGATCCACCGTCTTTCATTTTACCCTTTATAGGCTGCTATTTCCGTTAGGGATATTGGCCACCATCGTGGCAAGCCTTTCACTCCTACCGTTCTCACCAAATTGCAAATTAGGTATCTTCTTCTGTACGGCAACCCTATACAAATGGTACTTAAGCATAACATACATGTAAGTATAATATCAATTTGCTCGACCCTTAGGAAAGGTTAGGGAATAAAACAAGATACATATCTTGTAAATGGTGTCCTAATATTGCCTATAGTAAGGAATCTCAAGCGTGTATTATATTATAAGGGTCTTTTTATGCAATATTATACAGGGTTTTTTACAGTGCTCTTTACAATCCTATATAGCATATTTAGAATTAATCCTAGTAGTACATCGATTTAAATAGACTCACATACATTATAACTTAACCTTTTTAATTTTACCTTTATCCAGTTTAAGAGTTAAGCTATGCTTATATTGTAGTTAGGTACCTTTTGTATGGGGTTGCCATACAAAAAATACCTAATTTACAATTTTGGGATCCGGTGGAATTAACTTGCCCACGATTATTCCGCCAACGTTGACCGCCCAAAGTGCGTGGGGCGCTCCCCGCGCCACCTGGGCATGATCATGCTTATGTCACAAAAGCACGTGACCTTAGTAAACCGTGACCGGACAGCCCAAGAAGCTAGGTCTAATCACGTGCTACCTAATCACGACCTTTTCATCACGAGGCGGCTAGCAACACAGCATCCTCAATCACCATTATTGTGACCGTTACAGCGGTTTTCAATCCGGATGTAGCTGCGGTGTTCCCTTCTGCGGTAATACAGGCTCACTCATATCCTCGCGACTTTTACATTTCGTCACCATGTCTGACGGTAAGTTTTCGCAAGCCCTTCCGCCTGGCTCCATACTGATCCCCACTGTAGCTGATATCGAGGCCGTTCGACGGCTCCAAGCTGAGCGCAATGCGGCTGCTGCTAGTCAGAAAGGCTCCAAGACCTTTGACAAATCTTCCCAACGCACTGATAACTCAACCAAAGCCTCCCTAACTGAATCCTTCGACACATTTTTGTACGAACGAGGTGGAGATGATAAGTTTTCGGGCTACGATACCTCGATTGCTGTTGATGGCGATGAAGAAATGGAGGATGCGGATGGAGGCCACAATCTGGTGGGCCAATACACTGCTACCAGAAGCCAGATCGATGAGATGGCGCGCGGAACCGGCGTTGAGGAGGAGGATATTTTGCTAGGCCGTGAAAAGTCAGGGCGGATCGCGGACCGCGAGACAGACTACCAAAAGCGCCGATTCAACCGTGGCGCCCTTACCCCGACGCGCGCCGATCCCTTCGCTGCCAATGCCCACGCAAATGTTGAAGGAGAAAGTCAAACCTACCGTGAGGTTATGGCCCTCCGTGAGCTGGATAGGGAAGAGGAGCGCGTGAAAAAGCTGATCGCAGAGAAGCGCGAGAAGGGTGAAGACGTCACGGAGCACCAGGCTACCTTGAAGATGGTGGAACACGACAAAGAAAATGCCGAGGCAGGTTCGACCGTTGCGGTGGCTACCGAAAAAAAGCGAAAGAACCGATGGGGCGAGCCTGCTGCCGAAACAGGCAAAAGATCGCGTTTCGATATGGCACCTGCTCCCGAAGAAACACCCAAATCCGGCCGATCGAGATGGGACCTAGCGCCATCCCTCACGGCTGCCACTCCCGTTGGCAATCAAGGACTCGCCACTCCCATCCATCCATCTCAAGCAGGGGCTGCTACACCTGCAGTCGGTTTGGGGGCTGAAGTCCCCGGTCAATTTGTCGGCTGGTCTGATGAAGACCTCGATATAATGCTCCCCGGTGAGGCCGATGGCTATAAGGTCCTTGACCCTCCTCCCGGGTATGAACCCATCCGAACACAGGCCCGCAGGCTCATGGCCACGCCAGCACCCATCCCTAGCGCCGGTGGTGTCGGAGGGTTCATGATGCAAGAGCCAGAAAGTGTTCAGTCTGTAGGAAAGGATCTTCCCACTGATATCCCCGGTGTCGGTGAACTTCAATTCTTCAAGGCGGAGGACATGGCCTACTTCGGTAAGCTGATGGAGGGTGGGGATGAAACCAGCATGACTGTGGAAGAAATGAAGGAGCGAAAGATCATGAGATTGCTGCTCAAGATCAAGAACGGCACCCCGCCCATGCGCAAGACTGCCCTCCGTCAAATCACAGACAATGCACGCGACTTTGGTCCTGGAGCTCTTTTCAATCAGATTCTCCCCTTGCTCATGGAAAGGACTCTGGAAGACCAGGAGCGCCATTTGCTGGTGAAGGTCATTGATCGAATCCTCTACAAATTGGATGATCTGGTCCGGCCCTATGTTCATAAGATCTTGGTTGTCATCGAACCACTTCTCATTGATCAAGACTACTATGCTCGCGTTGAAGGCCGAGAGATTATCTCGAACCTTGCCAAGGCGGCCGGTCTTGCTACAATGATCAGTACTATGCGTCCTGATATTGACCATGCTGATGAATATGTGCGAAACACGACAGCACGCGCTTTCGCCGTTGTGGCCTCTGCCCTCGGTATTCCCGCCCTCCTTCCTTTCCTCCGCGCCGTCTGTCGCAGTAAGAAGTCATGGCAGGCCCGACATACTGGTGTCAAGATCGTCCAGCATATCCCTATTCTCATGGGTTGCGCTATTCTCCCTCACCTAAAGGAGCTGGTTGGATGCGTTGCAGCTAACCTCGGTGATGAACAAGCTAAGGTTCGGACTGTCACTGCTCTATCTCTGGCCTCTCTGGCTGAGGCTGCAAACCCATATGGTATCGAAAGTTTCGATGACATCCTCAGCCCTCTCTGGACCGGTGCCCGCAAGCAGCGTGGCAAGGGCCTCTCTGCCTTCCTTAAGGCTGTCGGCTATATCATTCCTCTTATGGACGAAGAGTATGCCAACTACTACACCACTCAAATCATGGAGATCCTTATTCGAGAATTCGCCTCGCCAGACGAGGAAATGAAGAAGGTTGTCTTGAAGGTGGTTTCTCAATGTGCAAGCACACCAGGTGTGACTGCCAGCTACTTGAAGGAGCACGTCTTGACGGAGTTCTTCAAGGGCTTCTGGATGCGACGTATGGCGCTCGATCGACGAAACTACCGCCAGGTAGTCGATACCACAGTGGACCTGGGCCAGAAAGTGGGCGTTGGCGAGATTCTCGAGCGCGTCGTCAACAACCTGAAGGACGAAAGCGAGCCATATCGCAAGATGACTGTGGAGACAGTCGAGAAATTGATTGCAGCACTTGGAGCTGCTGACATCTCTGAGAGGCTGGAAGAACGCCTCATTGATGGTGTCCTCTTCGCCTTCCAGGAACAAAGCATCGAAGACATTATCATTCTTAATGGATTCGGCACGGTGGTGAATGCACTTGGCACACGATGCAAGGCATATATTCCTCAGATTGTCAGTACTATTCTCTGGCGTCTGAACAACAAGTCTCCCACTGTTCGACAACAGGCGGCCGACCTTATCTCCCGCGTTGCGCTGGTGATGAAGCAGTGTGACGAAGAGGCGCTCATGGGCAAGCTTGGCATCGTGCTCTACGAATATCTGGGTGAAGAATATCCTGAAGTTCTCGGCTCAATTCTGGGTGCTTTGCGTGCCATCGTCACTGTGGTCGGTATCACCCAGATGCAGCCGCCTATTCGCGACCTTCTTCCTCGACTTACCCCCATTCTGCGCAACCGTCACGAAAAGGTGCAGGAGAACACAATTGATCTCGTTGGTCGTATTGCCGACCGTGGTCCCGAGTCCGTGAATGCCCGTGAATGGATGCGTATCTGCTTCGAGCTGATGGATATGCTGAAGGCTCACAAGAAGGGAATTCGCCGGGCGGCCAACAACACATTCGGTTTCATTGCCAAGGCCATTGGTCCTCAGGATGTCCTAGCCGCTCTTCTCGGAAACTTGCGAGTACAAGAGCGTCAGTCTCGTGTTTGCACAGCTGTCGCCATCGGTATCGTGGCTGAAACTTGTGCTCCGTTCACTGTGCTACCGGCACTAATGAATGAGTACCGAGTTCCTGATCTCAACGTGCAAAACGGTGTGCTCAAGGCCTTGTCTTTCTTGTTTGAGTACATCGGCGAGATGGGCAAGGATTATGTCTACGCTGTCACGCCACTGCTGGAGGATGCCCTTGTCGACCGTGACCAAGTCCACCGGCAGACCGCTGCCAGCGCGGTTAAGCATGTCGCACTCGGTGTTATCGGTCTTGGTTGCGAGGATGCGATGGTCCATTTGCTTAACCTCCTTTTCCCCAACATCTTCGAAACCAGTCCCCACGTCATCGATCGAGTCATTGAAGCCATCGAGGCCATCCGCATGGCGGTCGGCACTGGTGTCGTTATGAACTACGTGTGGGCTGGCTTGTTCCACCCTGCTCGGAAGGTCCGCACGCCTTACTGGAGACTATACAACGATGCCTACGTCCAAGGAGCCGATGCGATGATTCCTTACTACCCGGACATGGAGGGCGACGTGGGCCGACCTGAACTGTCCATCATTGTCTAAATGACGATGCTGTAATTGGATGGTCTGTTTTCTCCTCATGCATTATTAGATACAGATTCTATGGGTGTGTTACTTGCTAGCCGGTGTTTTGTTCTTTTTTCTTCTGGTCGATAATTTCTTCATACTGGGGGGGATGTTTGGCGTCTCATGTGTAACTGTATCCCATTCGCGAAAATTGTTAACAGAAATTTCAATATCAATTCAAATTTCGAATTGGATTACTATGTTGTATTGTGCTTTGTGATGAATATCTTAGATATACTTTGTGGCTGCTTACTATCGTGTGATTCCGGTAAGGTGATACCTACATATGTAGGTATATATATTGATACGATTATTGCATTTAGTAAAAGTTTCCAAGTGACATCTGAAGTACAACATATGTAAAACTGCGGGTTTGATTGACATTAATCTCTAAATTCAAAGACAACAGCTCTGTACAATATACAACATAGAGTCGATCGTTTCTATAAAACGTACAGAGTAGAATAATCGACAAGGCTAAAGCATGGTGACAGGGGCAATCAGGCAGGGATCGCTCCTAAGGCCGACAATCATGTCAATCACCGAGATCTTTAAAAACAAACAGGGTCTGAGTCTGGGGTACAACTTCAACGTCACATATTCGACAATAATATTGATAGTATAAGCAGAAATAATGTTTTCTCCCTTGAGCAAAACATTCGAAGAGAATAATCCCTCAACTCTCATCTCGTACGGGGGGAGTCCAACCCCCCCCTTTTCATTTTGCCACACAAAAAATAGAAACCAGAAGACTCGTCATCACAGGGTCCCGGGGAAGGACAAAATAATCAAAAAGGAGGGGCATATGGATTTGCCAATGGTTCCCCATCGAGCCCTCCCCAAAACACCCTGCCAAGAGCGCCGAATGCCTAAGCTTGCCGTGGAAGGGTCTTGGCGCAGGAAGTGGCCGCGTAAGCTCTGGCAGATGTGGGTCTTGTGGGGAATATTTTCATTTTAGAATTACGTTTGAACATGCTTAGTTTGTGTTTTTTTCGATTCGAGGTTACAATATGTACCTAGGTAGGCATGTATGGAGTATACAATATAGAGTCTGCAGTTGAATATGCCATGACATTAAAGTGCATATGCGCTGACCTCTAAACTATAACACATCGAGTACGTATTCCGTATACTACTTCTCTAGTGTTGAATGTATACTCCGTAGAGTATCCGTACAACATAGATGTTAGATATCAGGAACCTAATCGGGACTGGAGTATGTACAAAGCTTCAAGCTACACAGCCTCCCCCTGAATCCAGGGCATCCAAAAACCCCAATCACAGAGCTGAACTACGAACCGCGGAATGGAGGAGATCTCATTTCCTTTGGCTAACGTACTCCATATGGAGTATTCCGTATACAAGTTGGAGTCAGAAGAGAACACACAGACCCTGATAAGGGGCCTGGTTGTGTAACGCCCCTTTTTTTTACCTTTCCCATGGTTTCCTAGGAATTCTTTTTTTTTTTCGGATTTCCAGGGTCTACTATCCGCTTTTGGAGTGAGGGTCTGAGTTTATTTCTTATTTCTTATTTTATTTCTTATTCTATAATTATTACTTGGTCACTATGGACCACATTGATAGCAGACTATTGCGGGTAATCGTTCACCCAAGCTACCTGCTCTCTTAGCGCAGTGCCGGACACGGCACAGAATCAGAACTCACCTTGGCTGCAAGGACCTTGGGTCCAAATTGAGGTTTATAGATCCTTAGATCGTGAAGGTAGCACATGCAGGGAATGAACCCCGAGGTGACCCCACCGCAAAAGCGTAAAGCGTGTACAATATATTGTACTCCGTACAACGTACCTACTCAATTGAAGGCATTGACATATAATATGTATAACATATGCAGTGTGATATCCATATCGTATAGTAAAGGTGGGGAAGATCGCCTGACATGCATCTACTAATTCTCAAGCGCCCTACAACATAAGTAGTCTTTGTTTGTGCATGTACGGTAAAGTGTAGGTAGCTGTCAAGCATGCGAGATACCGAGATTCCTCGGGTTCATGTGAAGGAGAACGGAGGACGGAGTATAGACTCGAGACATGGAGTTAAAAAAGGTTAAGTGGGCAAAGCATAGAGAGCTGTGATCCAATCAGTGGGGTCATTGATTGACTTGCGCAACACGGTAGGGATCATGGGTTTCGCTTAGGAGAAGACTTGCGCATAGGATGATAGGATGATTGGAACCAGCTCAACAATGCTGCTGTAACGCTGCTGTCAGTGCTCTTTTAGTTCCTAGGTACATAATTAGGACAACAGAATCAAAAGGAAAGCTACGACGCGCGTAGCTAAGACAGGATGTGTGTTCGTGAGCACTAGATGTGACTTTGATTTTTGATTTATTTTTTATGTATTTTCATTTATTAATCAGTTGCAAGGGATCGGAGACCCTGCAGTTCGCCCCATTCACGACGGTTGAGGCACACAGCGAGGGGGTGCACACGCACTTCGTGTGGATCGGGCGCCTCTGGCGCGTTACCCTTTTCCTTGGGCCCTTCTCCGTCAACAGACTATAGTACACTCTAAGACTTAGACTAAGACTACGGCCCCTCCTTCAAAGTCCTTGGTATTTCCTGCAGCGTTCACAATGTCGGTGACATAGGCCAAGAGAATAATCTCCCCACTTTCTGGAAATACGTCTTTTATGTACGTTAGGTAGACAAGGGGAAGCTTGATCTTTGTATATGATGCTTTACAAATTCCCGTTCAAGTAATTTTGAGTTCGAGGCTGGTGGAAGGGGATTTTGCTTTACAGCACACACCGCAGTTTCTACAATACCCACAACACATCTTATTCTCGGGGAAACTCCAAAGTCAACCGCAGAGATGGGACTGGACCGAACTTTCTTTTTCTGGGTGGCGGGGAGTTCCGATCAAACAGTCGAGTTAATCGCCTGATAAGGCAAAAAGTTAATTCTTCAGGCAAAAAGAGGCGCACTTACTCCATAGTCTAAAGCCCTGTCAGAGTATATTTTGTAAGCCATGTCCGAGGTTCCCCGTCGTTTTCCGATTCCTTGACACGAGACCCACTACGTAATGATGGCAATGAAATCGCAAATTGAGTACTGGTAAAGACTAGTGGCAGGGGAAAGCTACCTAGGTACTCCGTACTCAGTGCGGTTTAGACCATGATGTATGGATTCGGTGTTTATCCATTTCGTACTAACTAACCATCTCTCGAACAGGAGGGAAAGAAGAATAATTAAAATGAATATAAATTACTGTATTCGAATTCCCGATCCACTCACAGGCGTTTCAAGTTATTAGCGTTGACCCTGAAAGTGGCAGTGTTTCTAGCGAGAAATGTGGAGTATAGCCAGGATCGCACGCAGGGATCCCAACTTTGAGGACCTAGCCGAAACGGGCTTTGCGGGGAGGTGTTGGGGGGAGGGGTCACGTCATTTGACTTTAAAGCTTTGAGGGGTTCACCTGGACATGTCTGCAGCACTAGATAGAACTACATAACCTCGAAATAGAAATATATGTAGCAAAGAAGATGGTGTAGGCCTAGGAAAAAGGTGCGGGATATTTGAATTTCACAATCCAAGGTTAACTTTCCTACTTTGTTCGACCTATACCAAGGAGCAGATAACCACGTTGACTTGGAAAGCGCGGGATGAGCACGCGTCGTAAGCTCCTGGTGGGGCCGCAGATACAATTGGTCGATCAACACCTGCCAAGATCGGCTATCGACTATCTGCCGCCTCCAGGTGGGACTAGATTGCCAATAATAATACATGATTGGTTGGAAGGCTCTGCAACAAACATGTAAGAATGTGGACCCAGTGGTAAATTTATACTAATCCAAAATGGGCTGGACTAATCCGTATTAGTACAAAACTATGGAGAAAAACCTAAAGGGGTCCGGTATCGGGAGAAACCACTATGGCCAATCATGGGCACCCAAAGTTCAATACTTTCTGGTTGATGTTTTTAAAGGGACTGCCCAGGTGTGGATGCCACATGAAACTTGGGCTTATCCCATTAACCCGGATCCCTCTTGCACCTCCCACGGTCTTGCGCAAACTTGGGAGTCCACAGTTCCACCATGTGGGTGCACCTGGGCAACGCTTTGAATATCGCAAAGAATGGTTCATTCGAACATTTCAGCTGTTCTATGTATAGAAACCAAGGTTCTAGGATTTCTATATTCCGTAGTGGTGCAGCATGGCAGGGAAATAATAAACCACCAAGTGCAATGCATTTACCTAGTCCAAACCTTCCACATAAACGCGTGTCATAACTGGAATTATATTATATTCAGTATGAGAGGCAAAAGAAAAGAAACGGCGATTTGCACACATTGTCAACCTTGATTTAGGGGCAATGACGATCTGCCGTGCGGGAACTGCCAAGGTCGGAGCCCCATGCAGATGACAGGCTTTTGTTGGTCAAGGGTACCTGATTGACACTCGGCATTGAGGCGGATCGTCAACGTGCTAGATCTGATTACAGCGCAATTTGGGAGGGATTTTCATCAGCCAGGTGATAATCGTCTTCACATGGACGATCGAAGGTAAAGTGGGATCAAAATCCGGGGCTTGATATGTTTATTTCTCCGATGTTCCTGTGTTGAACTGTCACATAAATCACTGACCGCCCTTTTTCTTTTTCCAAAATTTTCAGCGGGTTTCTCGGGAAAGCAGATAATTGCTCTGTATGGAGTAGACAATGATGAAATGGCAAAGTGATCAAAAAGTCTCAGGGTCCCGGAGGACGCGCGTCAGTAACATGAGCCGTGTCGGGCGAGAAAAGCGGTCAGAGCCGTCAAGGCCCATCTCGTAGACCTTGACGAGGTCCCTCACAACATTCACGACCTCGAAATATGCTCCACCCCTCCCGTGTCTAGCAGGGGCCTTCTTGACCGGTGGACCTGTATAACCTATAGCCTACGAGAGATACACTGACAATTGGACTCCATTCTCAAGCTCTGTCCATCCGGCACGCTCCGGCACAATATCGTGGCCAAGGTATACCTTCCTCAAAAGTTACGCATACGTCTGAACTACTGAACGCCATGCCAATGTATACAGATACGAATTGGGATGAACCAAGCAACCACATCTCCACACATAAAAAAAACGCAACCATCTTGGCGTCCACACTTTCTATCTCATATCCTCTCACCTGCTTCACCATGCACTCAAAGATCAGCACCCTAAACGCCACATTTGCCAACACAGTGGGAGTTCGTTGAAAGTGACGGAGTCCTGCCGGTGAGATGCCAAGTGGACCACCAACACGGCATGGCTGCAAAAAAAGGGGGGTTACGCTCAGACTAGAGCCTATCTGTTGCGTTGCTTGTTTTCTTTTATTGGATTTTGGTAGTGGTTTTGGCTGGTCGAGTTCGCGCCTCTTAATTTTAAGGGCTCCATCTGGGCTATTCAAAATGGGGCAACTTGAAGCTGAAGTAACCTGGACCTGTACCTGGAATTTTTTTTTCCCCCTTTCACTGTTCAATGTGGGCTGCGAGTTGGGTACCCGACTGACTGCCCAATTGCTTTTTGTGCTTTTCTTTTTGGGGATGTCCACCCTGACCGTCTAGACACGGTCGGGACTTTGCCGAGACTCGGGAGGCCCATACTGAGAATTTTCTTAGCATGTCGATGGTTGAGGTATATACAAGGTAAAATTATTAGCTAACTGATAGGTCTACAGTTACGGAGTACAGAGTAGATTCATACAATATAGATCCATTCATGGCCTCAGATTGGTAACTTTCACACTCAACATAAGCAAAGCAGATAACCTCGTTCCGAGGTTAACCTAGTCTACAATACACGCTCAAAAGGCTAAAGTTGGATTGGAGTAATTTGATAGAGAGAAACCTAATCGTTACTGCAATCTTAATCCGGTAGCCCAGGACCCACGGTTGTCTTCGAGGCACACATCCGTTATCCATGGATAGCCACTCCTCCCCCCATATGTTCCAAGGTTTGTACTACATGGATCTGGTGAAGACCGAAACTCTGGGTATTTTTCCATGGCCCACAAGGTGTTTAATTGCTAGTTTCCAAGGTTGGTGGCCAGTCTAGGTTTTTCTGGAAAACCGCGCATCCAAGGACGCCGTGGCGTTGCCATGGTTAGTGGAGTGCGGAGAAGTTGACCACATGTGCGGCCGGAGACGAAGGGAAAAAATGGTACTGCACTTATTTTGGCTTTGGATTTGGTCTACATCCATGGTCCCAAGCTTCCCGGTTAAATCTCCGCAATGTCGACACCACGGTTGAACATGCTTTATCCTCTCGTCCGGGAGAGCGGCAGTTGATCCTGATCCCGAGATGCCTTTATGGTTTATGGAGAGCGGAACTTACAATATATGCACATCGTACTTCGGTCTGACGCTAAACGTTCGTTTTCCCCCGGGTTAAAAGCCAATCATTGGAGACTTGTGTAGGCTATGTGATTAGATGGGTCAAGGTTATGTAACTTTTCTTCAGCCTCTTCCTCGGCTCTTGCTCAAGGATCTGCCTTTCCTCGTACCTTGTGATCCTGTACGGAGTACTACGTATGGAGTACTTCCGTATATGTACCATGTAGAGCGATTTCGGGGGCGACATCAATCCCCGAGACGCGGGGACCATAGCGAGTCCATATCGGAAAATTATTTATTGTGTATTTATACACTATCGAATAGCAAATTTGATCGGATGGAAGAGGAGACTCCACAGCACGAGGCATGGGGATAATTTCCAAGCAATCCACAAGGAGAGAGAAACAAAAAGGGTCAATAGATTGTGATATGTCCCATTCAGGCCATGGACTTCTACCGCGCTATTGCGGCAGCCGCACCCGCCAAAATGTCCAAAGCGGCCCTTTTCCCGTTTTCCCACTCTGGTTGCGCTGTTCCGCCCTCTGACGTCGATGTCAAGCTGTCGCAATCCCAGTAAAGGAGAAAAAGCATGGCTCGCAGCCCGTGGTCCTTATCATCACAGGCCCCAATACGAGGTTGTCGTGTATTCCGGTTTTATTCGCCCGGGTGCCTTAGGCGTGGACTTAGGGTGTTTTCTATGTGATACAGCTCGCATGGCCCGGCTAATCGCAGCGTTGGTATTCAAACTTATTTCTTCTTTCTGCAGGAGGCTTTTTTTGTGTTCCGCTGGGGGCGACCTAATTGCACGCTCGTATTTAATGTGCGTTTATAGTTCTGCGACCGAGGGAACACTAAACGGTGTGACGGAGAAGAAGTTCTGTTTTGAGGGCCGACCGAGTACCTCCATGCAAGTGTTGTTGCCGCTCTCTGTAGACTTACTGTCCCGCGTGGAGTGTGGTCTATTGGACTGCACTGTCCATCCTCCACATATCTATGGAGTACAACATACTATGAGTACGTACACTGTACGGAGTATATTCATTCTAATTTCTGAAACAGGAGCTCTTGGACGCGGGATGTCAAACGTCATCACATTTTTGCCGAATTTCCTGAGCAAATGGAATTAGAATGCAGTCAATAATGTTGGGCGGCTAATGATTCGATGCTCCTCCCTTCTCTCTATGTAAGGTCGGGTTGGCCCGCTAAACCGTCTCTGTGCCGTGTAAAGGTCCCTCAATGGCTTAAGCCATTCCTTTTTTTTTTTCCCTTCTCTCTCTCGTTTTATTTATTTATTTTTTTTTTTTTAAGAATAAGAACAGGAATTATATTTCCGATGTCCCCTATCCTGCAGCTTGCCAATAATGAGAGACTCCAGTATAGCTATCTCAGATGTAGGTTTGTCTTTTCAACCATGTCCTTTCAAAGGGTCTTGGAAAGTTTTAGATTTAGATTTAGTTCACTATATATTGGGCCTACTCGAACTAATGGCCATAGTATGATAATCACATTGAATAGACTGTCATCCATACTCCGTAATCAAGAACTATCACTATAATCACTCATATTAACCCCCACGGCAACGGGTATACCCTTTGACACTGGGATCTGCCCCGCTACATTGAAACAATGGACTCAGGGCCAATCTTGGTGATTTATTTCTTGGCAGTCCCTTTTTTCCTTTTTTTTTTATATTTTTTTCTAATTTTTCCTTTTTTTTTTTTCACATATAGTATTATAAATATTATAGGTTTTTCCTGTATTACATTTAATTCCTGAATTTCCTTTTTCGTTCCCTCTTCCCTCAGACACGGCACAGTTGGACCACTCATCAGCGTTCATCATAGCTAGTCTCCAATCGAACATTCCCCTAGTCTGCACCCCCTTTGACTCTGAGGTCACCGACTACTTTTTGGGTCTCATGATTTTCTCCTTTTTCGTCCTCCTATGATATTGTTACTTAGGAAATATTTTTGGTTATGCTTTTTTTTTGGACTACCGACTACCTTCTATGGCTCATTATAATTACCCTTCCGATGTCGGAGTCTATATTGTAGTAACTTTGGCATTCCCATTTAAACACTGATTATACAGATTCTTTAGATCTTCCATTCCTCAGCCTAGTTGAGGCTTAAGCAATTAATATATTTTAGACCCTGATTGAAAAAGGGTAAACTATAACTAGTATGCTTAGGGGTAAATATCGAGAGTAATTTCATATCCGAGGAACTGGTTCCCGTTGAGGACCACTTTTTTGCCCTCAGCTATGGTTCCAATCGACCAATGTTGTTGAGGGGAGAGGAAAAAGAAATGAGGAAAATAAAAATTCTTAAAACGTGAAATCCCAAAAAGTAAAAAGAAAAGAAACCAAAAAATCACAAAATCAAAAATTATAAAATAAAAATCCAAAATGTTAAAAAAAAGGAAAATAAAATAAATACCGGTATTATAATTTCCAGCGATCTGCAACCCTTGACGGGACGTCGTCAGTGGCACTTGGGATTTGGAGTATATGGGATCATGCCTCACACCTTATATTCCTTCATAAGCTTCGCCGATCCCCTTCCCCAGACTGTTTCTGCTTTCTCTTTCTCCCTTAAAATATAAAATAATTGTTGATCGTCGGGTTTATCACTTTGTCTTCATACACCTCCGGATCAACACAGACGATCACTGTATTCCAAAGGAAACCCTTTGGACTCGATCTTCGAACCCTTCTCTCTATACAGATTCTACACGCGATCGATTCGCGACTCTATCCCCCATGACGATGGTTATGGAAAACCAGAACCGCCCCTATGGCGGCATGAGCTTCGACAATGTCTATCACCACACCCCACCACAATTCACAGACCCGTGGGCGGCGCACACTTCGTCGCACTCGACACCACCGGTCTATGCGACCTCCATGGGCAATGGCGCCAGCATGAGCCTAGGTCAGGTCAAGCAAGAGGAAGTGAATCGCTCCGGCATGTCTATGCCCTACCCCAACATCCCCGTGTCCGCCCCGTCAATGGTGGCTGGGAGCACCTACGCGACCTCCAACTATGGCCCAGAGGTAATGGGAATGCAACACGAGGTGCCACGCACAACCTTCGATCAGGCTCCCTCCTACACCACCGCTCCGCCCATGAGCAGCTTTGCGCCTTCCAGCTATGCCTACGCCCCCATTCACCCTTCCCCGCAAGACGGCCGTCGTATCTCGCACTCGTAAGTTGATTTCCGAGTCCGCATTGCTGACATGGTTCGGAATCGCAAAACTTACACAAAATCCACAGAGATGCCGCTCGCGTTGGCGCTTCTGCTTCTGCCCCCACTTTCGGTGACGCGCTCGACGCCAGCCGCGGAATGGTCGCCCTCAGCCAGGACTTGACCCCGCGCAACATTTACGCCCCTGGTCCTCGCGGCGCACGAAGCTCAGCCGATTCCTACGGTTTCCCCTCCACCCAATCTTCCAACTCCTCCATCTCCTCCGGTGGCAACTACCCCTACTACAGCGCCTCGGTGGGCTCTGTCGACTCCTCCGTGACAGACTACAGCTCCACAACTTCCGAGTCATACGAATCGCGCACTCTCCCCCGGCCGACCAGCCTTTTGGCTGGCAGTGCCCCCCCTGGACCGCAATCAATGATGAGCCAATTCAGCTCCAAGATGCCCTCCAACACACAGAAGAAGCACAAGTGCAAGGTCTGCGACAAGCGGTTCACGCGCCCATCTTCTCTGCAGACGCATATGTACAGCCACACTGGTGAAAAGCGTAAGTTCCCTTTTGGCAGACAAGACCTTGGGAAGTTCATGTTCTAACATTTTCCAGCATTCGCGTGTGATGTTGAAGGCTGCGGGCGGCACTTCTCCGTTGTCTCAAACCTGCGTCGCCACAAAAAGGTGCACAAGGGCGAGAAGGACACCGGTTCTGGCGACGACGACGAGTAATCTGCCAACCTCTTTCCATACGACTATTTTCTTCTACTCGAAGCGGAAACCCGTTCGAGTGCTCTCTCTTCTACGCTCTTCACGCGCACAAAGCACCAGATCTTCCACCCATCACAAACCCGTTTCCCCTATGCCGCGAGCATGAACCAACTGCGTTGGCATGTTTATACAAACGGTTACGGCTTTCTCCCCTTGTACAACAGCGTGGATCACCATTTCATCACTTTTTTTTCATATCAACTTCCGACAAACATTTCCAGACCGCAGAGAGAAGCGCTTATACATACCATATTCCTTCCACAAGGTCTGTGATTTATGGGTAGAATGGGCTCTGTTTGAGGACCACGGGCAAGAGAGAGCCTTTTCTTCTTTTCTTTTTATATTCCCAAGTTTCCTTTGTTACCATGTTACGACCATAGAGGTTCCGGCTGGATGCGTTCTCATTTCATTTCTTATTCTTTCGCTAGACCTGGGCGTCACCTTTCTGCTTTTTCTCGATACCATGGGGGCTTGTGATGATTCGATGTTTCTTTATTTTCTCTACAGGCCATACCCTGACTTTTTTTTCGCTTCTTAATCTTTCATAGCCTGCATCCTGCATGGCTTAAACCCATTCCATTGTTTTCTTTGCCTCAGTCGCCTTTTCCACCAAGTCTGTGTTCCAAGTGCATGGGTTAACGTGCAAGTTTGGGTTGGTGTTGATGATACCCATAGGAAGAAGCTTTGTCCTATGTTTTGATACTGGCTGGGCCTGGCCTTGTCCGAGTCTCATATTACAGTCGCTACTGAATATATTGTCTAATCAATAAAAAGACACTCTGAATATCTTTCTAACGCTCTGTAGTTATGTAGTTACTTGCGCCTTTCATCTCTGTAATCATCTACTCCCCTGATATCGTGAGAATGACCGTTCTAGTCTTCCGCTCTTCCAGCTCGCTCCGCTGCTGCTCGCCCAGCACGACGCCCAAAGACAGTCCCTGAAGTCAATCCACTTCCACCAGGGTAGTTATCGTAGAAGATGCCTCCAAGCATTTCACCCACACAATATAATCCAGGGACCTCATCCCTCGTCTCTGAAATAACTGCCGCAGTTTCAGGATCCACAGCCAATCCACCAAAAGTGAACGTGATGCCTGCCGTGACCTTGACAGCCAGGAAAGGCGGCTTGTCGATAGGCAAAGCCCAATTCGACTTGGGAACAGCCAGCCCCTTAGTAGCAAGCCCATCCTTAACAGCAGGATCCCACCTCTTCTGCCCGTCCGCACCCTCAACAGAAGCATTATACTCCTTAATACTCTCGACAAAACGTCCAGTATCAGCAAGTCCAACCTCCGCACACTTCTCCGCAAGCTCCTCCAACGATTCTCCCTCAATGCGCCGAACAACCTCACCGCGATATTCCTCCTCACGCAGCCACGCCACAGTTCGCGCATCCCAGACCTGGAACGCAATCTGCCCAGGCTGCTGAAGCACCCGCCGCCCAATCATCGCATAGGTATAGTTTCGCATATCAAACCCTTCATCAACAAACCGCTCCCCATCCCGATTCACCATAATCCCCAGCGGATACCCACTCTTCGTAAACTCGTTGGAAACCTCCCGGTTCCCAGAATCCGCCGGCGCATCCGCATCCCACGCAACACAATGGCATCCACTCCAGTCCCCTGCCGTCTTAGCCGACACGTCCCGCTGCGCAATCCGCAGCATCTCACCAGTATCATACGGGGTGCCACGCACGCGCGCACAATCCCACCCAGGACCGAGCCACTGCGCACGCAGCTGCGGATTTGCCTCGAAGCCGCCCGCAGCGAGGATGACTGCATCGACAGCGATGGTGATTTTGTTATGGGATCTAGTACTGCTATCGCTGCTGGCAACCTCAACGCTAACAACAGCGCCGCTTGTCGGATCAGTTACCAGCGCTGTAGCAGCCGTGTCGAAGAACACATCCACGCCGGCGTTCCTGACTGCGCGTAGCTCGTCCTCGACAAGTCCCTTGCCGCCGTCCTGAGTCTTTAACGCGAGTCCGCCCCAGAACTTGATTCTGCCGTTGACTTCGTAGGCCTGGCGGTTGAAGGAGAGCTGGAAGCGGACGCCGTTGGCTGCTAGCCAGCCGACGGCGGCGCGCGAGTCGCGGACTAGAGCTGCTGATAGCGCGGGGTCGGTGCGGTTTCCTGTTATGCGCTGGAGGTCTGCGGTGAAGCCTTGTTCGGTGTAGCTTGGCATGTCGATGCGGGATGCGTCTGCTGCGTCGGTGTTGTTGACTAGTGGGAGGAGGTCGTGTAGCCCATTGTGCACTGTGCGGAAGGCGCCGGCTGTGAAATAGGTGTTGCCTCCTGCCCAGGAGACTGGGCTTTTGTCGATTACGGTTACCCTTAGGGTTGGGTTGGTTTGTGCGGCTGAGAGGGCGGCGCTGAGGCCGGCGTTGCCGCTGCCTATCACAAGAATATCGGCTTTTTGGGGCAGAGGCATGATGATATCTGAGAGATTGTAGCCTTGGAAGTTGGAGAGGAACTGGCTTGTAGAAAGAAGTAAGTGACTTGTCCTTCGGAAGTGCTTATACTCCGTTGCATTTAGGGCTGCGGAGGTTCATTTCTCCGAGTGCTCCCCCACACTCCCCGCAGTTGAAGTGTCCCGAGGGCGGTCTCCATGGGATTTGGGTATTGCGGTCGACTAGGTTGTAGGTCAATGGAGTCCAAGTACGCGTACTCGGATGAACCGCAGTGAAATTATGTTAATTGATGTTCAACTATATTCTAGTCGCCGTCTGATATGACCAGCAAACAATGCAGAACCAGCCCCAACGCCAATGTGTGATCCATGCCCAACGGACAGAACGCACCGAAAATTACTGAGCTCGACAGCACCAGGCATACCGCAGCTCCATTTGCCTTTAACCATGGTACCTAACGAATCCGGTCCAGCTTGGCCCGGTTCATAGCAATCTGATCGTCGACAGAGTCGCTCTATAGCCAGTTAGTCTCATCTCCATACTAATACTAGATTGAAGGCATCGCAGAAACTCACCTTGCCCATGATACGCTCCAGATGTCTGTTCTGCTCGTCCAGCTCCTTTCCAGTGGCCAAGGCAAGACCGTTCAACCGACCAGTAGCACCACTGAGCAGATCCAAGTTCTGCTCGATCTCGTCTTCCATAGCCTCGTCTTCGCTATCCGCCTCGAATTGGTACTTGGCACGCTCGGTGACACTCGCCTTCTTACCCTTGCCCTGTTTCGCCGCATCCCGATCAATATCACGGAACACCCGGTCCATGCGCTGATTAGTCGCGTGCGCCTCGGACCGTGTGCCCTCGCGGACATCACGATCCTCGCGGTGTGTATTGAGGATCTTCTCATCGCGGTCGCGCCGGCGTCGCGAGGCTGTGAACGGGTTCGACACGTGCACGGCGAACATGCTCTTGTTGAGGGTCTTGAGTTCCTTCGCCTTGTCCTCCGCGATACGGCCTTCAATGCTGGTCATGTCCAGACTCTTCTCCGTATCGTGGACTGACTCGCCCTGCGCACCGAGTCGAGCCAGAGTGGCACGACCGGTTTCCTCGGCCTGCGCAGCAGCTCGGAGGGCATTCCGTGTCGATGCCACATCTCCCTGCTTCACGAAGCGCATCTCATTCTTCGTCGCCTGAACTTCCTCCTCCTCTTCTTCTTCGGCTGTTAGTTGTCGATCCTGGTAGGTTGACATGCTGTATTCGTTGCTGCCGCCACCGTAGTGGTTCTGTCCTTGACCATTTTGACCCTCGGAGTACGGTGGTGGCAAACCGGCCGAGTTGTCCGGTGACCGATTCTTGTTCTTGTTGGCGCCACCGAATAGCTCGTTGCGAGCGGAATCTGCAGCCGCGGGGTCATTGGGATCGGCGCCTCCCAAACCTCCGTAGCCACCGCTTCCATACCTCGAGCCCGAGGCCGGGGAGCCGGCGCCTGCGCCGGATCCGCCGAATCGATCACTTCCGTAGCCGCCTTGGTTTCCGTATCTGTTGGCGGAGTACTTATTGTCAGAGGGGATGTTGTGGGGGCTCTGCGACCCGGAGCCGCCGTTCGCGGCTGGGTGGTCGGCAGGTAAGGGGGCAACACCTGCGCCAATCTTGGCTTTGGTGTATGGGTCTACCGGAATTGGTTTGGCGTAAGGGTTCGAGGGAGCTGGTGGGCTCTTGTCCTTCTTCCGCGAGCCAAAGAGTGCTCGACGGCTAGAGTCATCATCGCTATCGGATTTCTTGAAAAGACCCATGATGTGGGGGACCGTATGGTTGTAAAGATCCGTGGAACGAAATTAAAATGATCGAGGATAAATGGGAGTACAAGGAAGAAAGGAGGAAGAGAATGAACTGAGACAAGCGAAAGAATTAATGTGAGACGCCTTCAGGGGAGCTGGATGTTCGAGATCGCCGCCTGATGGTAATATAAATACACGGGTCATACCAAAGTTACCCACTATGTTTATTGGGGCTGGTGTAGTGATAACCATACGAATACCAAAGTTACATCGTTACATCAGCAGTGGCAGTGCTAACCCAATGCGGGCGCAGTGGCACTTCAACGTCTCTGTTTATTTTTGGCCACATTTCCTCTGCTGCCTGGATGAAATGGCTCCTTTATTGAGGTCTGATGCGGACTATTTTAGGGATAAGGCGCGGAGGGACCTTTTGACTTTACTGGAAGGCGTGCGTATGAATCCTTGTATACTCTCTGATCTGCGCTAACTATTTCTCCAGGCCCGGGGTAAGAAGAACCTCGTCATAAGCCAGGAACTGGCCGGCCCAGTGGGGCTATTCGTCAAGTTCTCCGTGCTCCAAGAGTATGGCGTGGACCGGGTCTTCTTGCTAGAAAATGCAAACATCGACTCATCACAACGCAATGTCGTGTTCCTTGTTCGTGGCGAGAAAGCTCGCCACGTTCGAATTGTGGCAGGTATGACATTGTCTCTTTTTTGCCCCCTTTCGGCTTGTTAGGCTGGTGTATATTGGATCTCTTCATTTGGGTCCATGATGGGTCATCATTAGATTATGCAGAGGCTTTTCTACTCTATGTAATCTGGAGAAACGTTCCCTATATCGATATCTATCTTAACAACATCTTTACAAGCTCGTTTCATTAGGGCCCTTTCCTGCTATCTCTGATTGAGTGCCATCAGGATGAGCTGACATTCTATCTTAGAACAAATCAAACGCCTGCAGAATAATGGGAACGTTGAACATGAGTTCTTCATCTTCTTCGCTCCAAGACGCACCCTTGTAAGCAATGCAGTCTTGGAGGAAGCCGGAATCACTGGCGACGTGAATATCGCCGAGCTTCCTCTTCATTTTATGCCTCTAGAACAAGATATCTTGTCACTAGAACTGGATGACTCGTTTGGAGACTTGTACTTGGTAAGTTGATCGGTTGCTGACGTTTGAACGAGGCATTTTCTGACCTTGCTATTCAGCACAAAGATCCCGGATGCATCTTCCATGCCGCTAAGGCTCTCATGGGTGTCCAACAGCGTCATGGCTATTTCCCACGCATCGTCGGAAAAGGCGACAATGCCCGGCGCCTGGCAGATCTCCTGTTGCGCATGAGGAAAGAACTCGATGCAGAGGAGAGCTCCGGATTGGCTGATCCCTCTGCACGAGGACTGTTGCCAAGCGCGAGTGTAGAGAACTTGATCATCATAGACCGTGACGTGGACTTCGGGACGGCCCTTCTCACACAGCTCACCTATGAAGGCTTAATTGATGAATATGTCGGTATAAAAAACAACCAAGCAGACGTTGATACGAGCATCGTCGGCCCTGCTCCCACGCCACAGCCCCAAGAATCATCCAGGGCACCGCAGCAAGCCAAGCAGGGGCTGAAAAGAAAGATACAACTGGACGCCTCGGATCAGTTGTTCAGCCAACTGCGTGATGCAAACTTTGCAATCGTGGGCGATATCCTGAATAAGGTGGCACGCCGCTTAGAAAATGAGTACGAGAGCCGCCACACAGCTAAAACGACAGGCGAGCTTCGAGAGTTTGTCAACCGATTACCAACCTACCAGCTGGAGCACCAGAGTCTTCGAACTCATACCAACCTCGCAGAGGAAATAATGCGACTCACGCGCTCCGAAACCTTCCGCAAAACTTTAGAAGTCCAGCAGAATAACGCAGCCGGTGCCGACTCCACATACCAGCACGAGACAATCGAGGAACTTATAGCTCGAGACGTCCCACTAAAGACTGTGCTACGGCTCCTGTGCCTGGAGTCCTGCATGTCCGGTGGTCTCCGCCCCCGTGACCTAGAAAGTTTCAAGAAACAAGTCATCCAAGCATACGGACACCAGCACCTCCTCACATTCTGGGCGTTAGAGAAAATGGAACTTCTCCAGCCCAGATCCTCAGCTACGACGATGCTCCTCCCTACATCCGGCGCGCAAGCAGGATCAAAGACGAATTACGGGTACCTCCGCAAGAACCTCCGCCTTGTCATTGAGGAGGTCAGCGAGAAGGACCCGAATGATATCTCCTACGTGTACAGCGGCTTCGCGCCCCTCAGCGTCCGCCTGGTTCAATGCGTGTTACAGAAGTCTTATATGGTATCGTTGATCAAGGGAGGTACGCCGGCCGCCTCGTTGAACACCGCTAATACAACGTCGCCTGGCTGGCTTGGCTTCGAGGACGTTGTCAAGAGTGCTCGCGGTGCGACTTTCAGCATCGTCCAGAAGGGTGATGATAAGGCTGTGCGAGCTCGTCAGACGCTGAGCGGTAACTCTGCCACAAAAGCCGTGTATGTCTTTTTCTTAGGTGGTATCACCTTTACGGAGATCGCAGCGTTGCGCTTCATTGCTGCGCAAGAGGCTCCACGGAGGAAGATTATTATCTGCACCACGAGTATCATTAGTGGTGACCGGATGATGGAGGCGGCTATCGAGAAGGGTAGCTTTGCCAAGGCGGAGTAAATGGGTTAATCTACACCTCAGTGATCGTAATGGCAGCCACATATGTATGTCATTTTCGGAAGAAAGAGAGCAACGCGCTCAACAGTCTTCTTTCTAATGTAAATACTAAGGCACGCCGATGGGCGTTTGACTTGTTCGGCGTGGAGTTTGTCAAGGATGTTCACATAAATCCCTCATCTGCTTCGATTCTAGATTTGAACCTAGCCAACCGATGGATATACCTCAAACATTCATCTAATAGCTAAATCCGGAATGAACACCCATCACCCGACCCTGATACCGCTCTATCACCTCCCCGAGTCGCACCATAACACCAGCAGCAAGAGTACGTATCTGTTCGTGCGGGTCAGTAACCGCTGAGCTTGGATCAACACGCGCAGCTGAAGGCGGCGTCCGGTCAAAGACCTGGGATGCCCACTCGCGCAACTCGATCACCTGTGTAGCGTACTCGGTGACAAGACGCTGCTCGCCATTTGAGCCAGACGCAATGTTAAGATCCACCACAGCGAGGAAGAGGGATAGGAGCGCAGCAGTGACGGTTGGCTCGCTGGATGTCGAGGCCGTGTGTAGCGGTAGGAGGAGGGAGAGTGTTTCATGGGTGAGGCGTGGGAGGAAGGGGGTGTGGGGACCTGTTGTGGAAAGGATGAGGGAGAGGGTTTGGAGGAAGAGGGTCAGGAGGTGAGGGATAAAGAATGGGTTATACGAGGGCGTGGATGACCTAGTGCGATGTTAGTACGAATTGTTTGACATGACATGGGATACAAAGACATACGACGAGAACTGCAGCATCATTATTTCAAATCTGCCCTGCAATGGGAAGAAGAACCCCTCGGCAAGCACCTTATGCAGGTCCTTAATTGTGGAGTTTTGGCGCTGGGTGTCACGCTGCTGGCGCTTCTTCTCGACTTCCATGCGCGATGAGAAGGTGCGCACTTTGAGAGCGTTGGGGCCAGTTATCGTATCTGCTGCATTGGCTGCAAGCGGTTCCAAGGATGTACGAGACATTTCTCGGGTGAGCGTTGCGATGGGAGACTCATTTGATCCTGAGTACATCGCCTCTAGAGCAGGCGAGAGCCGTTTGGATGGGAATGAAGTATCGCCAGTAGTTGGGAGACGCAGTGCTTTGGCATCATCTTCTCCATTCCCGGCTAACTCGCGAGCACTCAGACCCAGGGCTGTAAGAACAGCGGATCTTTGGACTTGAGAAAGATCCCCATCGAAGTAGATGGCAGTAAACCAGCGGCCCATCTTCAAGGGCTCGGACACAATCAATGCAATCATGCTTTGCAGGCGGGATTCATGGAATGACGGATGATTGTTGTCGTTCTGAAGACCCACGATAGTCAGAGCTAGCTCCTCGATCTGCTCGGCAAGTTCAGTTCCGAATCCTATCTTTCGTCGAATTAAAGATGGGGCAGTGGTGATGGCCAGATGATGGCGCTCGACATTCTCGGTGTCTCGGAGAGATGGGATTAGATCGCGGATGTATCTTATATTTGTCAGTGAGACAGATATCAGCAGGCAATAATCAGTACTTACACAGGCGCAGTCGGCTTATTCAGTTGGATCAACGTGGGATCGTCATCAGAGTCGTATGCGTCGTCGTCCGGCTTTTCATACGGAATAAGATCATCATCTTCTTCGTCTTCATCTTCGTCACCATCGTCGACTTCTTCAATAGCAACAATCTTGCTTGTATGGTGGCGGGAGAATTGTGCTTTCGGCTTTTGTACAGGCTTGGAACGAGCAAGTTTTGCTTTTTCTGGCAATGCCTCTTGCAATGATTTGATGGATTCAGGCGAACCGACCTCATCTTGGACCTTTGTCAACCCCAAATACCAAAGAGCTTCCTCGCTTTGCATATCCTCTAGGTCAAATTTCAGCACTTTGTCTGGTTGCTCAATGAGTTCGGATATTCCTGTTCCAACAATCATGCCAAGAAGTCGCGCTCTGTTAGAGGACGCAGCGAGTCGATTGGAGACTGCGTTGAGATATGCCCCTGACCGGCCTACTTCTTTCACTTGAGCTTGATCTAGCCGATAGAGGTGGCCAGCGGCAAGCAGAATCACCTGTGCAGTTGCTATTCAATGTCAGAAACTATATTTTGGGACAGAGGACACTGGACTGTCGACAAACCATTCTGAACCACATTTGGGACATGTTTGATAGAGAACTTGTCTCCGAATTGATCAAGGCTGCGTATGAGCAGTGATTTCAACACACCTATTGAGGTCCTTAGTTTCATTGTCTGTATTCCCTTTGGCAGCGCGAACTTACTACCGCGGTTACTGAGAGTGGCTAATAGTGCACGACGTAGTCCCAACGTGTTTATCGAGCCACCTTGCGATTTTGAGAGCCATTCCACGACTTGGCTTTCCAGGTCTGGCCGAGAAGAGATCATGACAGAAATCAAAACTGCCACTCCTTTAATGGGCTCTGAAGGAGTGATTGACTGGCCCACTGTCCCCGATAGATCATCTAAAAAGTGTTTTCGTTGTATATCACGGAAGATCGCCTCTACAAATGCAAGCTGCTCCGTTCGTCTGAGGTGGTCTAATAACATTCCGAAGTGTGTCGGCAAGGACTGCGAAAGAAGTAGATCCGAGTAGATTTCCTTGACAACCTGATCTGCGTAATGTTAGCCTGGGGCTCAATTAAAGCCATCGCTGTATATTCACCTGTATATCCAAGGCTTAAGGCCCGCCCTGTCAACAAAGCAACTGAGGCCCAGTCGCTTTCGTTATTTGGGGCTAGTCTTGCCGCCATATGAGAAATATTGCACCCAAGCCATGATGCATATTGGAAACCATTCCCAACCCAGGAGATTGAAGATACTGATCTTGACTCATCAACAACCGTAAGAGCCTCGGCTGATGTCGATAAAATCTTGCCGGCAGCAACGAGCGACACAAGCTCTCTCCACGTAACTTGCTGTCGAGCCTTGTTGTCATAGATGACCGAAATATCTGAAGAAAGACGGAACAAAAAGTCTTTTGGCTCTAGCAAAGCAGCAAGCACAGCCAATATATCCCGTATACCAAGTTGGCTGCTTGAACCTTGGGCTTGCTGGGCAGAAACGCGGGCTGCATTGATTAGGGATCGCAGCTGCGCCACCAAGGAACCGATACCCGCAACGCTGCTAAGACATCTCAATAATGCTGCTCGGGCTTTAGCGTCTTTCCCTTTGTTGTCTTTCGCACCCAGCGATCCCCAATGATCTGGAATCGTAGTGCTGACTAATAGTTGGAGAATCTGAGCTGTGATGGGACTTGCAATCCGAAGGTCGAAGTCCTTTGGAGTTTTGGATTTGCTGAAGGGATCAAGGGCTGCCAAAATGGCGGACAGCTGCTCACGATCGGGACTGCTTTTGAGTAGATCTATAATGTGACGTGATGATAGATGTTCAGGATTAAAGTCGTTTCTTACTGGCGGATCAGCACGCTGAGACTCGACAGCAGGCGTAACAAGGGCATCTGAATCTCGCTTGACAGTTTTCACTGCCGTCAGGAGGCCCTCCATTTTCGATTTGAATATCACTTCGGGGAAAGAGAGGTTGTGCCTGAGGTGAAGATTACAGTAGGCGGGCCTGGGATTAGTCAGCCATAGTCACCCCGAGACAGCCCACACGCAGGTGATGTTGTCAACTCATCCTCTTCATTACACTGGACTTGAGTACTTTGGTGATCCGATCAAAAGCTGAACTGGATCTGTAGCTGATATCACTCTCATCAAGTTCACTCTGTCTGCCATCTACCGCAACGAGCGTTTACCTGTGTAACGCGACTTGATACTGCGCCTATTTACTCTCACCAGTTGCCTGTAACAGGATTCTGTCAAGATGGACGTGGATTCGGAGACTCCAGATGCCCCAGAATCTCCGATTTACGTGGACCAACAAGGTCGATGGTGCGTTGAATGATCCTTGAGACCTTTGATCTGCTCTAATATCCTACCCCACAGGAAGCACCTCTACAACGTCCTAAGTAAACGTGGTCCTTTTACAGATGACGACTGGAACCCTGGCCCCGAGCCTATCAATGCTCTGGAATCTTCCAAAATCCTGTAAGTTGATTCACTTCGGAGAGAGTACTTTTGCTAATATGAATCTTAGGGTGATGTTTGTCAACCTCCAAGTTGTGGTATTCTACCAAGATGAAAGACTGACTGAAATCTAGCGGAGCTGGTGGACTAGGATGCGAGATCTTAAAGAATCTGGCACTGTCAGGATTCAAAAATATTCATGTCATCGACATGGGTATGTGTTTCAACTCATAACGCCAAGACCAGAAACTCACAGTTGACAGACACCATTGACATATCAAATCTTAATCGGCAATTCCTGTTCCGCCAGGCAGATATTGGAAAGCCCAAAGCTGAAGTCGCCGCTGCCTTTGTGCAAAAGCGAGTGAAGGGAGTGAATATCACACCCTACGTCGGCAAGATCCAGGATAAAGATGAAGACTACTACATGCAGTTTAACATTGTCGTCTGTGGTTTGGACAGTATCGAAGCTCGGCGCTGGATCAATTCCACTTTGATCTCAATGGTCGATGAAGATGACCCATTTAGCCTGAAGCCACTTGTGGATGGTGGAACTGAAGGTACCTACCTGTGCCACCAAACTCACTCAAGAGCATGTTGCTGATATATCAAACAGGTTTCAAGGGCCAAGCCCGTGTCATTCTGCCCTCTATCTCATCCTGCATTGAGTGCCAACTGGATATGCACGCACCTCGTCCAGCAGTCCCTCTCTGCACAATTGCCACCATCCCGCGCCAGCCTCAACACTGCATTGAATGGGCGCACCAGATCGAATGGCAAGAGAAGCGCAAAGATGACACCTTTGACAGTGATGACATGGAACACATTTCGTGGATATACAATGCCGCTTACGAACGTGCCCAGCAATTCCATATCCATGGCGTTACCTTCCAGATGACTCAGGGTGTGGTCAAAAATATCATTCCGGCTATCGCGTCAACGAACGCGGTCATTGCGGCCTCGACAACTTCAGAAGTGCTGAAGATCGCCACTAGCTGCAATCCATTCCTAGCCAACTACATGATGTATGCTGGCGAGGAAGGGGTGTACACCTACACTTTCGAGGCGGAGAAGAAGCCCGACTGCCCCGTGTGCGGAGAACTTGCCCGCAAGATGAACGTAGATCCCAATATGACACTGGGCGAGTTCATTGACAGCCTCGGGGAAAGGGCCGAGGCTCAATTAAAGAAGCCTAGCATGCGGACTGAAGAGAAGACCCTCTACCAGCGTTTCCCACCTCAGCTAGAGGAGATGACCCGACCTCACTTGGGAAAGAAGTTGGCAGATTTGATCGAGGATGGCCAGGAAGTCGCCGTCAGCGACCCAGCCTACACCACCACATTCCGCTTCCGTCTTCACTTCAAATAAAGGCAACCTGTTCTGCCTCTGCACGCGAAAATTACGAGAAATCAGATAGCTTATGACCGGAACGATTAGCCTTAGTTAACTGTGTAGAATTCAAAGGATAGCTGTTGGGCTCTTTTCCAAGACAATTAACACATCCAGACTCCAGCCTCATGAGGCGAAGCCCTGATCGACTTTTCGTAAAATGTACAACGCAAAGGCGGCCAAAAAAAAATCCAACGCCAAAGAATGCATATAATAAGGCATAGCAGAGAAAATACCCTTTGATCAACCCATCAGATCGGTCAAACCTCTCTTCCACCGGTTGCACTTCAGCTTCATAACCTTGACAGCCTCCAGGAAGAGCATGTCACTTTCAAATTGACCGGTACTCTCCACGTTGAAGATGAAGTGATCGCGCACACGTCCTAGCTTGACCTTACCCTGGAACTCCTCGTGACGCAGACACTCTCTGCTGACAGTATCATTGAACGCATCCTTCACGACGGCCTTCTGCTCGCCGGCGTGACCCTCGTATCCACTTCCAGGCTGCGCGGCCTCTTCAGAGGTGACGGGCTCAAGGCCAATCACACCCTTAGGGAAGCATTTGGCAAACTTCTTCGCATCGTCGCCGATGATGGGACGCTCAATCTTAATATCAGGCAAGAGACGGTATGAAGCGGTAGCGACGGGCGAAAACTTGGCGTGATCGGCACCGATGCCCTTCTGGCAGTGGAGTTCCATCTCGATCTTCTGGCCAGGACGGAGCTTGGCGATCAGAATGTCGGGGTTGACAGGTGCAATAGCACCGTCGCCGACGAAGTACTGTTCCTGACGACCAACGGGCATGTACATGAGGTCCTTGGCGTAAACATGGGCATTGGTGTACAGCTTGCGGGGGTCCTGCTCGTCCTTGTCTGCGTACTCGTTCTTGTAGCATTCCACGTCGAGATGGAGCACAATGGTGTTGAAGTCGCAAGGACCATCTTCCTCCTCGCTTCCATCTTCAGACGCCTTCTTGAACCAGTGCATCCAGTTAATTCCTTCGATAGAACCCTTGAGGGGGATCAGCCCCAGTCGTGATGCGAGCACTTCGTCTTGAATGACGGAAGTGTTGTTGTGAATGAAGCAGTCTTCAATGGCGATAGTGGGGATTTCAGCCATAAGGATTCGACGGAAAGCGTTGGCGACTGCGGCGTCCAGACCGATCAGTGAGAAAGAAGCCTCGAACCGCTCATTGCGGTGGAATTCGACCCGGAATTTCTGTTGGATGTAAATGGTCAGAATTGACTGGATCCAGCAGAGTATACCTTCCTGGTAATATTTCAATACATACATTTTTGAATTCGTCGAGTGCCCACCCATGCGACTCTCCGGGCCAATGGCCAGGAAAATCTGTAGAGGGGATATTGGTGACGGTTTCCGCATTGATGCCGATAATCTAGGACGATTAGTATTATGAGCTGCATGGAGTCATTACTAGAAACATACACGGCGGCGCTGCAGCTCCTCCTGTGAGGGAACAAGAGGCGCCATGGTGAGCAACTGTGTAGGGTCTGGTGAAGGTTGATGGTAAAATCCGCGATCACTGATAAGAGAGATTTCTCGAAGCAATTTTCTAGTTTGCCTGAGGCAGCAAAGGGGACTTTATTCTGCAGAGAAAATAATTCATTATGTAATCCAGAAATGGAAACTTATGAGAGGAATGCACTGCGCTAAACCAAAGAAAGGCTAGCGCGGAGCCATCAGCCACACAGTATAGTGACCCCTTCAGGCCAACCAGCGCACGGCTGATGACCCGGCAGCTTTTCACGTGACTAGCCAAAATGCGACTCCCAACTTGAGACCTTCAGCGAGTTCCCTATCCGTAGCGAGCCATATCCACCCATTGAATGCGCCCGGATTGAGGATCATCTCCCCTCTTTGCCCTCTTGGACCTTCCAATTCTCCATCCTCCATGGCCGCTTCTTTCGCCCGCCTAGCGGGCAATGCGCCCAAAAGGCTCTGCCTCCGCCCCTCCTCGCTCAACACATCCATTCCTCGCTCCCGCTCGATAGCTACCTCTGTTCCTCGCCGTCAGGCAGAGGCTGCTAGCTACCAGGCCACACGACTTGTGCCGACTGACCCGACCTTCACCTCCCTCGCCAACAAGGGTGTTCCCGAGGACCCCGAGGCTGCTGGTCTTGAATCCGAGGCCGAAGGGATCGACCGCAAGATTCGTCACTACACTGTTAACTTTGGTCCTCAGCACCCGGCTGCTCACGGTGTGCTCCGATTGATTCTGGAACTCAATGGCGAAGAGATTGTTCGCTCCGATCCCCACGTCGGTTTGCTTCACCGTGGTACCGAGAAGTTGATTGAGTACAAGACCTACATGCAGGCTTTGCCTTACTTTGACCGATTGGACTATGTCTCCATGATGACGAACGAGCAGTGCTTCTCCTTGGCTGTTGAGAAGCTCTTGAATGTCGAGATCCCTGACCGTGCCAAGTGGATCCGTACCTTGTTCGGCGAGATGACCCGAATCCTGAACCACCTCATGTCCGTCCTGTCCCACGCAATGGATGTCGGTGCCCTAACTCCTTTCCTGTGGGGTTTCGAGGAGCGTGAGAAGCTTATGGTGAGTAATTGAGCGCTGCAAAAAGCCATTGCGGCTAGGTTTTTATTTACTGACACTTCGGATGCTTTAGGAATTCTACGAGCGTGTCTCCGGTGCCCGTCTCCACGCAGCCTACGTTCGCCCCGGTGGTGTCTCGCAGGATATCCCAATTGGTCTTTTGGACGACATCTACCAGTGGGCTACTCAGTTCGGTGACCGCATTGACGAGACGGAGGAACTGCTCACAGATAACCGTATCTGGAAGGCCAGAACCCAGGGTGTCGGTGTTGTTAACGCCACCGATGCGCTCAACATGAGTTTCACCGGTGTCATGCTTCGTGGCTCGGGTGTTCCCTTTGATATCCGCAAGTCGCAGCCGTACGATGCCTATGACCAGGTTGAGTTCGACGTCCCCGTCGGTGTCAACGGTGACTGCTACGACCGATACCTTTGCCGCATGGAGGAGTTCCGTCAGTCCCTCCGTATCATCCACCAGTGTCTGAACAAGATGCCCGCCGGTCCGGTCCGCGTGGAGGACTACAAGATCTCCCCTCCTCCTCGTGCCGCCATGAAGGAGAACATGGAGGCTCTCATTCACCACTTCCTTCTCTTCACCAAGGGTTACTCCGTGCCCCCTGGTGAGACCTACTCAGCCATCGAGGCCCCCAAGGGTGAGATGGGTGTCTTCCTGGTCAGTGATGGCAGTGAGCGCCCATACCGCTGCAAGATCCGTGCTCCTGGTTTCGCCCACTTGGGTGGCTTCGATCAGGTGTCTCGTGGTCACCTGCTCGCCGATGCTGTTGCGATTATCGGTAAGACTTTGTTCCCTGTCTTCTTCAATCCCAGCTTCTAACATTGAATCTCCTCTAGGTACTATGGATCTTGTGTTCGGTGAGGTTGACCGGTAAATGATATTGGCCACGCAATAATAAAAAAGAAAAACCAAACCCGAAGAAAACCTTCCCATGGCACCCTCTTAGATGGTTAGATTCGCCTGTGCTGGGGGCAAAATCAGACAAGAGGAACCACACTATTTTTCCTTGATGTGATGTATAAACCCTGGAACTTTCGATCCTGGCTAGGGTGTACCAAATGCTCCATGTTTTCTTCCCATGGCGTTGTGCTATTATGTTCTGTCATTCTCCTTTGTGTGCCTGTTTTTTTTTCTACCTCTACTGCTTCAACCAAGCCCTGTGTATAGTGAACATCTGATTCTTCTTCTGTGAGCTGTTTCATTTTCAATGTAGGGATATTCCATGCATCTAACTACGATGACTTCTAGCCTGATTTATATAGTACGAGGTACCTTTGCATAATCTACATACTGCATAGAAGACAAGAGCTACACGGGCCGACAGGTTATCCAAGGAAATAATCCGAGATGTCCACGGGTAGCCATTCTCATTATCACATTTCTAGCAGAGAACAAGAACCTTTGGAAAGCAACTTGATATTTCTCTGACCGCCTCCTTGTTTGCCACGTTTGTCAATTGCAGGTGGCAAAAACACACCGCCCTCAGGATATAAGTAGGTCCTCCTGCCCCCAGAACTTCCTGTTCTTTTCTTTCTTCTCCAGCTCTCTTTGCCTATTGGCTTAGATCAAGTGTAGTATCTGTTCTTTTCAGTTTAATCTCTGAAAGTTTCCGTCCAGGAAACACTTTGATTATTCCTATTTTTGGTCCCCGCGACTTGGCCCCTGTGCTTGCGCATGCCTTGTTGCACAGTGTCATTGGGCTTACACTACCCCCGATCGACGCGAACTCCTTTTCATCAACTGTTCGGCTTGTCCGGGCGCTTGGAGAAGATGGGTGTTCTGAATCTACGTATCAAATGATTGCTTTCATTGTCTAATGAGTCTTCAATGTGAAATTCTGCCAGCACTGTTTTTGTTTTTTTGTTTTGTGTGTTTTGTAAACTTCTTAAGGTCATGCACAGTTTCCCAAGCAACCTGAACCAGGCGCCAACTCAAGGCTTCTACCACCCCAACCATCCAGCCATCATCTCACTCGCTGGTCACTATTAGAATGCCCACCGTTTAGAAATGACCATGTAGTAAATCCAGGCTGATTGATAACGAGAAACAGTGGGTATTTACACCTCTTTCATTTGCTATCCCAACAGGAACACCACAACATCCTTAATTCATGTCACACATAAAAGCCACTACTGTATGCATTCCGAACTCAAGCATTTGCAGTCATAATCACCTAGTTCATCATCGATTCGGTAACCCCCGCACCAGGGCCGGCTTTGTGATAGTCTCCAAATCGGCTATATGCCACTCCGCGAGATACAAATTGAATCTTGATTATCTTAGAAATGAAAAAGAAATCCATTTAAAAATACTCGATATGAGCAAATCAATAGACATCCCTCACTCAATCCTTTATCCCAAGTGGTTTGGCGGCTCTGCATCATGCATGGCGGTCCTTGTTTCTCACCCTTTGGACCTGAGTAAGTCCGGTCATTATAAATCTCCCAAAACAATACTGATCAATCATAGTTAAGGTCAGAATGCAAATGTAGCAGGGTGGTGTGAAAGCTGGGATGTTTAATACCTGCATTCGAATCGTTCAGGGAGAGGGTGTGCTTGCACTTTATAACGGAGTAGGTCCAATAAAGAACAAGGTTGACCGTGACGAGATGCTCATATTCTGAAGCTTTCAGCAGGTTTCATGAGACAGTGTTAGTCCTCCTAACTATTCCATCTCTTCCATCAATCCAAATTGATACTTACCCATTCGGCAGTAACATATGGCTCAGTCCGCATCGGCCTCTACGAGACACTAAAAGAACAAACCAAAGCGAACAACATTCCCACCTCCCCACCAGTTCTTGGGTTATTAGCAGGAATATCTGGGTTTACTGGTGCAATCTTCGGCAACTCCTCTGATATAGGCAACATCCGCATGCAGAATGACGGTTCACTGCCTGCCCATCTTCGTCGCAATTACCGGCACATCTTCGATGCGTGGAGAAAGATCAAACGTCAAGGGGGATGGAAGGCCTTTGGGCAGGGATTGTGGCCAAATGCTTTCCGCTGCGGTATGATGACCAGCTGCCAGCTTGCTTCATATGATAGTTTTAGGGATCTGATAGTGACAACCACTGGGATTCATGATGATCACCCTGGTTTGCATTCATCGGCCTCCTTCTTGGCGGCACTGGTTGCTACAACACTGTGCAGTCCAATTGATGTGATCAAGACTCAGTTAATGGGGTCGTCAACCAAGCAAGGAATATTGCATGTTATGAGAGATCTTACAACTACAGAGGGAATGAGATGGGTCTTTCGAGGATGGACACCCGGGTTTGTTCGCCTGGGGCCTCAGACTATGGCTACGCTGATTCTTTTGGAGCAGCACAAGCGGCTGTATAGGGATCTCAAAGGAAAGACAGGCACTCAGATCGCACTCTAAATTAGTCCTTCGGGTCTGAGCACCATGAATGATTGAATATTTCATTTCTCCCACTTGCGTAACTATGTATAACAATGCGTACCTATATGTCTAGATATTATAGATAAATATCATCAGAGGGGGCGTTCAATATTTTGTCATAGCCTCTGGACATCGGAGCCTTGGGCCACCGCATGGCGCTTACCCAAGACCGTCAGGATGTGAATGAAACTTCCGTTTTTCACCAGAGTAAACACAATCTTTTTGAAAATTCAGTCGACGAGACTCTTCTTCCTGCCTATCACTCACCTCGGCGTCCAAGCTACCTAGGTATCTTCAACTTGGCCCAGCCGCCGACGTGGGCCTCTACCATCCCTACTATCTTCTATGGAACCTATCCACTTGTTGCTATCTTACTATTTTACCATATTTTTCAATGTCTCCCTCAGCACCGTGCTCAATCATTGGTCTATCTTGAGGTCGATCACGGATTTGATCCTGTTGAGGAGATACACTCTAAAACACGCCGAGCCACCGATTCGGGATACGAAGATATCTAGTCATCACTTGACCGAGACGTAGGAAGTCATGGAATCTCGCCTTGCAAGTCCAGCATCAATGGAGAGTCCACGAGATCCCCAGTCTGAACGACCAACTCCAGCTCCTGTGACACCTCCACTCTTCACCTTACCTGCCGAGATACGCTTGAAGATATTTGGCTTCTGCGTCCCCCGAAAATGCGCCATCAAAGTGTCAAGCGCGATGTACCGGCCCTACGGTGTCGAACCTCTGGTTTCTACGCGTGGCCCGTCCGAAGAGGACCGGTTCCTCAACACCAGGCCTCGCTGGACTAACGTCTTACATGTTTCGAAACAAATGAGCGATGAATGCCTGAACATCCTTTATGGCGAGAACTTGTTCGAAGTCTACCTGAGAAAACGAGCAGAAGCTACACTCAAGGAAACCTTCAGCAAACAAAATATCCAGCGAATCCGATTCATGGTCGTCATCGATCCAGGCCCATGTTTTCGCGGGGAACTGAACCCACCCGATATCCCTTTCTGGGCCATGACTGTCCCAAACTTGAAGTTGTTTGAATGGGTGACGCAGCCGGACAGGAGACCCGAGCGATACACCAGCGATCTTGCAATGAGGAAGAGGCTGGAGGGTTGGATGGAATGGACAGACGCCTACTTGGACTGCTTCAGCGAATTTATGGTGGACGGAGTGGAGTTCAAGATGAGCCTTGACAAAGGAGATGGTAACTACAGGCGGATTGGAAGACTTTCTTTCCGGCGGGGACCATTTTTCAAGAAGGACGAACAGTAGAAATGAGTTGACGAGAGCCATGTTGAGAACCCAGAAGGCATTCCGCAATGATCAATGTTAGCATAGGCTTATTCTTCAAATACAAAATCTCGAATCATGCTACGAGATATCGATCACATCATGCAGCACTTTGCAATGCTTAATCTATTACGAATTGGCCATTACAACATCCAAACTGCGAAGCTATCTATATTCGCAGTCTCACAAAGACTTGATGTTTCTAATAATTACCTAGGTACCCAAAAGTGTATGCCTTTGGTGGGACTGTTCACGCCAGGGGGGGTCGATTGCACCAAAGGCTTGAAACAAGAGAGAAGAAACGATAAACCGCGTCCTTGTTTGTTAAAATCTGTCTGAAGCTGTCAAACCCTTCAGCATCACTGCCCCAGGCATTTGCAGGTGACATGCCTATATCTGTCGACCTCTCTGTCTTTCTCCCTCTCTTCCTCACCTCTCTCTCATCTTTATCTCACCTCTATCTCACTCTATCTTCTCCATCCCCTTTCTGCGCTGCGGATGCAGCTTTGTGTTTCTCCAGCATCGACTGGATACCCTTGTATCCGGCCGCAAGCATGTCCCATTCGGGAAGGCGAGCGTATGTCAATGCTTTCCCCGCCTGCAACCTATGCGGCGAAAGTATTTACAGCTTTTCGACCGGTGTTTTCGAGATCATACGTCGTAATGCACCGAAAGACATGAACATTTTCTCACAGCATAACCGTCGGATCGACGGAAGGCCGACAGTTCTGGATGAGGTACACTTCGACGAGATGTGGACATGGTCTTGCACGTTTCGAGTTCGTAAGTGTTCTCTTCGACGCCCTGATTAAATGACTTTTGTTCTAGCCTTGAGCCTGGTCACAGTGTCTTTCAACCCTTTCGACACTTCCGACCCAGAAGAGACATTCCATCTCTCTGGTGTTGGCGAGCTTCGACCACGTCAAGAAATATGCCTCCCACAGGATGATAATCAAATAATTCTGTGGAATTACCAAAGCCACCTTCAGAACGTCTTTCCCACTCCGAAGCTTGTCTCGATGCTTGCAAATGCTCTAACATTTCCTATGCATGAGCGATGCTGGCACCTCATGACTCAAATTCTCGACGTAGAGTTGATCAAAAAGAATACGAAGATCTTCGCACACGCAATGTGTCAGCCATTGCTACTCAGAAGGCCTGTATCTAATCCAGGCCGATTCCACACCGTGGTGGCACAGTCCGAGTTGTTTTTCGGTCTGCCAGGAAGATTCCGCCTAACCCCTACGGCGTTTCGTGGCATGGGCGATGAGGACCCAAGCCATATGCCGCGTGACTTTCGCGGTGCGGATCCACTGAACGACTCCTACGTTGACAAGGTAGTTGCCAAGTATGCATCAAAGTACACCAAGCAGAGGGAGAAGGGGTCTGAACCAACGTGGCAACCTTCAATACCCACCCATACAATGTCCCGACGATCCCAGGGTACTTTCAGACCCAGGAACGTGTTTCTCCCAACCGAACTCATCTTGAACATCGCAGGTTATTTGGAACATCACAAGGACATCCAAAATCTGCTTTCCGTGTTCCCGCATTGGCATCCAATGATCCCGGACAGTTACTGGAGACGTCGATTCATTGATGATAACTGTCTAAACAATGATCAGTTCCCGCCAGAAGATGCCCTGGATTGGCAGCATCTCTATCTCAACTCTGACAGGCTGCTACGACCCTCCTTGGGATGGCGGAATCGGCAGCGTATCTTGAGTCAACTGCAGGGGACCAAAGTGCGATTCTTGCGGCAACTCAAGCGGAAGGGAGAGTGAAGCATATTTGAATGTCTTGATTGCATCAGGGGGAGCATGGATCCGTCGTGGAGTGGCATTACAAGGGTTGATTGGGGTGATCAAGGAGATCTGATGGGAAATTGATAGGGAAGTGAGGGTTGGCTGAGCGTCGACAAATTCAACAGGATTTCTCTTTCATTCCTCCGTTTCCTACTTTGATGGATTAGAGCTAATTGAATGACCCATCGTGTGATTCTTTTGCCTTTCGTACTCCGTACCTTGACTACAAGCTGGAAATGGCATTGCCCAGAACCCACTCAAGGCACCGATCCAGGGACATCCCCGAGGCGAGTTCCTGAGTCGCCAAACTTGATAGTAGCCCATAGCCCATGCGATGCCTCAGAAAGCAATGTGGCGTATGACGTAGTATATAAACCTGCTTCTGCTGTGGCGCAGTGCATGCAGGTTCCCATATTGCCCCAACAAGTTGTTGTAGTTCTCTCCAGGGCTGTGTGTTGTACAACTGTCAGCCCCTGATTTGGAGATGAACGCGCCTGTTAAATTTTCGACGGGCTCTCTGCCATCGCCTGAATCTGCCAGCTCGGCTGCCGCAGCCTCTGCCTTGTGGCGTGTTGATCGCTGTGCGGAGCACTCTAGCTACTGACGACAATTGATCTTTGTCGTATCTCGTATTCTAAATAGAAATCCGGATAATTGAGCATATATTGTACATTGAGGCGTCATATTTATTGGTTTTGTGCTCGGAACCGCCGAATTATACGTTACCCAGAGCTTCCAGCGAATTGATATAGTATTCACCTCCGATCTCTTGCATGTTGTTAAATATGTATATATCGTACGCAACTGTATGGACATAGACATCGTCTAGACTTTCAAAAGTGCCGCACCTAGATTGTGAGTATTAGTGGTTATATATCCTCAACTGAAGGAATAGGCCGTGGACGATAAGAATATAAGAGAAATCAACAAGTCGATCAACCGAGAAGCTTCAAAAAGAGGATCTGGCTTTGTTGCCTGGTGCCTGGGTGGCCAATGGGATCATTCTAAATTGCTTATGTAATTGTTGTAATTGCACCTGGGGACCTCCACTGAGTGAGATCGCGTCTCTTGAATGTCTTTCCTTCAACTTCCATTCCTTTGTTTATCACATAGTATGATATTTGGTCTGCTTTGAATATCAAACATCTGGTCATCATAACAATCGATTCTGCCCCTACCCTCTATCTCCACCAATTGCAGCCTACCTATCTCCGATCGCAAAATGGCCACCGACTACAGCAAGAAGACCAACGCCGAGTTGGTCGAGATCCTTAAGACTCGCTCTCTCCCCCACACTGGAAAGAAGGCCGACATGGTCTCGCGCCTCCAGGAAGACGACGAGAACAAGCCCTCCGACGCTCCTGCTGCAGCTCCTGCCGCAGCCAAGACCGACGCCCCCGAGGACGTCATTGACTGGGACGACGAACCCGCCGAGACAATTATCGAGCCATCCACAGAAACTGGCGCCGCTGCAATTGCCGCTGGTGGCCAGGGCGCAGTTTCCAACCCCGTCGCTGTCCCCAACCAGCAGCTCGACGAGAACCCCGCCACCACCGAGGACTTGAAGGTCGAGGCGACCGGCGCCATCGTTGAACCCACCACTCAACCCGAAGCCGCGACTGAACAGAAGCCCGCCGTCGATTACACGCGAGGACTGCCCCAGACCGATCTGGAGGCGGAACTGGCGAAGCGCAAGGCTCGCGCGCAGAAGTTCGGTATTGTTGAGGATGAAGACACAGCATTGAAGGAGGCTACGAAGCAGCTGGAGCGCGCTAAGCGGTTCGGTACCGGTGCCGAGGGCGAGACTGCTTCTGCTGCAGGTGTAAGCCGTCTTGATCAGGCACTTCCTGATGAGCGCTCCCGCAAGAGACGCAATGACAACCGCGACCAGGGTGGCCGTGGAGGAAAGAGACGTGATAATGGACGCAACCGCAACCGTCAACGTGGGGATGGAAACCGCAACCGCGGCGATGGGAACAAAACGAATGCTGGCGTGAAGAAGCCTAATGCCGGAGGGAACAGTGCCCAGAAGAATTGGAGTGAGAAGGATGTTGCGGCCATGGAGGCTCGTAAGAAGCGGTTCGCAGCAGCTGCTTGAATGTTTCCAATAGTTTTATTTGTCTGGTCTATGACTTGGGCTTCGGGTTCATCTCTTGTTCTTTCATCGTGGGCGTTTGTGTGTTGATATGCTACCGGGCAATTTCAGGGTCAATCATTCCATTTGATTTGTTTTAATATATGTGGATGTCAATGAAAATGTATAAGTCTATGGAATTCGTATTTTGTAGAGTGGAAATAGCCCTGTATGTCCATATGTTATGTAGGCAATCCGAGGGAGTAACGTAATGCCCAGTTGCCAGGTGGTGTATACAGTAGGAAACTGGAGATCTTCACCTTCTCCATTTCCCATATCCAAGCACAGACCTACTCAGCACTCAATCTTAAGTTTCTCGCGGCGCCCAGAAAGAATTCCCCGGTGACTGCGTGCGAAGTCAGCTGAAAAGTGCATTAGTCGCTTGTTCCTGCAGGATGGGCGTCGACCAGTAGAGTCACTAGGCGAGTACAGCCCAGTTTGTAATGGTGGGACCTCGAACTCTTCCTTTACTACGGGGTATGAGAGTCCGAGAGTACATACAATATTACAATTGCAATGTACAACATACACTGGTCAATGCCGTCCCAGACGCATTTCTCATTGCCATTCGTTGCTCCAATTGCCCGGATTAACGCCCTCCCCACTTAGATCAGTGGCCTCCCCACGAATGACAACCCACAGCTGGCTTTTTTTTAGATGGTGGCTTCGAGCTAACATACGATTATCGCCCAGGGCCTGTTCATTGCTCGATTATCCAGAAGGCCATCACAGCCCAGGGACTAGCGGGCTCCACTGCAGTCTCGAGGCTCCACGGCTTGAGTATCGAACACCCCGGTCTAAAGACGAAGTGCCCTCTGTGGACAGTCACTGGCTATTCGAACCATACAAGTCTAAACGTTAGACTCAACTTTAAAGTCCCTTTGCTTTCATCCCTGGAACCTTGGGATGTTCCCCCGAAAGGTTCGGGACGGGCCTCTGTACCAAACTATGGACAACTATGGCCGTTGAAAAATTCTTCAAGGGACTGTCAGAATATACGATACCAAACATAATGGATCAGTGAATATGCGACTGTTTTCGGGAAAGCTGAAGCATTTTAGGGTAGAAGACACCCTTACGTCTATCCGCATATGCATGATCCCTTGAAACCACGTTGGAAAATTCCCCGAATGCCCAGAAAAGACTGGAGTTGCGATCTAAAAATTGGAGGAAAACGAAAATCACTTTTGCGTCGATCATTTCACCATTTGTTGAGTCGTTCGGCGTCTCCGAATGCGCTGTCCGAAAGGCGGGAGACGCGATAACCAGACTGGTTGCCAATACGAATTTATGCGTTATACATACAGGTCTAATCCTGCAGATACTCAGCTTGAGTCTATCAGCTGATCTTACATGCGAACGAGTCAGAAATTGTAGGGGGAATTCTCCAGCGCTCAAGCCAGACATGAATGATAGCCCGGGCACGCCACGGGTTGTACCATCCTGTCACGTTGTGGTTATTTGCCGCGAGCCCATCTAAAGCAAGTAGCCAACAATAAGTCCGTGCTAAAGGAGAACCCTCGAGTGGACCGGCCTTTACCTCCCCATGTGGGCTTCCGTGCGCGCAGTCGTCTTGATCCGACCACTGGGGGATCGCCCTGGCTATTTGTAGAATTCCTTGACTTTGCGATGGGGCTTCAGAAGCACCGCAATTTTCGGTCTTTTTGACAGGTTCTAGGTCTTTACAGTCTTGAATTCTTCCCGTCTTATCACAGTAGTCACATCGCTCTCTTGCCAATGAGATATGTTCTCTCTACATAGACGTGGTTTCAAGGCATTTTCCCCTCAGAGGGGCAACCCCAGTCACATAAATCTCTGGCATCTTGGAAATTCCACTTGATCTTTTCATTTTAACATTTATTTTTGCATTTTCATCTCTGACGTGGCCATCGGAGACTGAAATTCAACGCCACGGTGGCGAAGCAGCTGCAGCTTTATTCGATCCACAGTGAACTTTTCTCTACTGACGTGAGTCCAACTTTTTTTCTCTTTTCTATAATTCTTAATGCAATGTCTATTGACACTGGAATTTTTAGTACTTTGAGATACCCTTTTGTGCGAATTCCATCTACTTTCTACTTAATTCTATTCCCCCACCATGAAGTGCTAGGCGCCCATCAATATTGATATTTTTGACATGACTCAGATGCCGTGAGATTACACATTGAACATGAAATTGGACCAAAGAGCTGATCAAGTCAGACAGCTATATACCCTAACGACGTGATGGTTACTATAACGAAGTACATGTACCCACCGAATCATTTGTCCCTGGATTGGAGCCGGGAACTTCACTCCGTACGCCATGTCGTACAGTTCTGGCCATCACATGCACGATACTTCTTCAAACTTATCGCGTACCAATGCTGTCCATGGTCGACCTTCGCGATCCCAAATTGCGAGACCAGTCAATCACACCCCTAGGAGCAGAACCTCGTCATTCTCAGATGCCGAAGTTACTGGCCCAGTATCAGCGCCATCGGCTATCAAGCGATCTACCAGTCGTGAAAAGCGCCTGTCCATGCTTCCGCGTCCCAGTATTGGTAGCACAACCTCTCCGACTACGCCGGTGTCTGCTTCTTCTCAGAGTTCCACCCAGCCAATTCCCTCGTCGGTCTCGACCCCGGAGATTAGCAAACCCCCACCCTCGCCTTTCGTTGCTGGACAACAATTGCCCCCGCCAAAACGAACACGGAATGTTCTTCGAAGGAGGGCACCGACAATAGGGAAACATGTGGAGCAATTGCACTCTGACAAGCTTAGCCTTGTTATTCCGCAAGAACCTCATTCTCTCGTTATGAATAATGCCTCAGGACACGGAAATTCATCATCATCACTTTTAGGGCAATCGACTTCCTCTTACGGACCTAACCACAAGAATGGCAGCAATGTGGCGGTTAACTCGGTGAAGCCTAGCTTCAACGGTCCGGATGAACTGGCAAGTCTTCGAACCACAGTTGATACGCAAAACTTGCCAGCGCCTCCGGCCCCCTTCTTATCGGCAACTAGCCCCTCGACAAGATACTCTGAGTCCCCGAGTATTTGGAGTCGCGGGTCTACCCCGACGTCATTATCATCATATTCTCCCGGTATTACGAAGATTGGTCGTCTGAGACAACCGAGCCCGTCTCAAACAAGATTGCCTGTCTTCTCTCCTCCACTGGCACATGCAAGCCCTCAGCAAGAACGGCCGGAGCTGAAGATACAAAAGCGGGTACTTCCTACAAAATCTCCTGCCTCAAGCTCAGTGACAACCGTCAATGGCCAGAGGGTACCATCGTCTAAATCTCCCTCTGCGTTACCCCGAGGCCCACCTTGCAGTCCGCCACCGAGAAAGTCCTCTGTCAACTTCAGCCCTCCAAAGTCTTCGGACATCGACGTTGAGCAGGCTCGGAAGGAAGTGGAGGAAGCCGAGAGGCGTTTATTTGACCCACAAAGGGTTATGGCATCTTCCCCCTCACGGAATGCGGAGACACGACAAAGTCCACCACGACCGAGCAGAGATGGAACGCATCGCCTAGAGCTTGAAACATCCCCGATTGTCCAAAGCAATCTCCGATATCTTAGAACAACCGGCCACACAAGACGCGAGTCGATAGAAAAGACACTAGCGACCCAACAGCCACATCCAACTTCGAATCGGTCCGTCGCTGTATCAACTGATTCGCTGCAATCAAGAAGCATCTCTAAAGTCCCTTCTCGCAATGGGGGGGTCTCCCGCATTATCCCAAAAGACACCTCGAGCATCAATCAAGGAGACTTCCAACGAGAAACCAGACCCAAAGCAAGTACCAACACAAAAACGGTTTGGCCTGTTCGCAAAGAGGTCAAAACCAGATATGCCAGAGAATTCGACTGAGCAATCTCGAGCCGCTCGCAAAGGTCCAGCCGCAGGAACAGGCCATGAGGGCTATGGAAAATACGGACAGCGCGGCCGCAAAGCAAGCGGTAGTAGTAGCAGCGGGACGAGAACCAGATCAACAAGCACGACACGGAGTGGTGCTAGCAAAGGAAGTCAATCAAGCCGCCCGGAGTTGGACATTGATGATTTTCTAATGAGCCGACTGGAACCTGTCATTATCAATGGTGGTGGACTAGACGGTGCATCATTGTCACGGACACAAAGCGAGCAGAGCTTCAGCAGCGCGAGCGTTGCGTCGACTTCGAACTTGCCGCGGCAAACCCTGCTATCATACTCAACTGGCCAGTCTACTGAATCCCTCGCCACCTCAACGGGGACATTCGGTGAGACTATTACGCCAAGTTATTCTAATGGCACCAAGCCGATAGAAAGCGAGAGCTCTGGGCACCAATCTAACGCGAGTGATCGTCCAAATGCATCGAAGTCACGCATGCCCATCCCCAGAGGAAAGAGACATGGCATGTTTGCGAACCCACAGGCCGCTATCACAAACACGTCGCTTCCTAGCCACGAGCCAAGCACTGCCACCTCCCACCAACCGAAGCGTGCTCAAAGGTCCCCCGAAAAGACCACCAAGCCTGAGCAGGCTGAGAAAGAACAAGCCAAGAAAGGAAAGACATCCATGTGGAACTTTTTCCAGAAGAACCGCGCCAACGAACAGAAGAGCTCAATTCCCCCAACGACTTCATCCCAAACCGCAAAACTTCATGCGGCGATCTCCCCAGTTCTGAACACTCGGCCCGTGGCCCACTACGCTTTGGTGGATACTGACTCCGACGAGCTAGACGAAATCATCAAGAACATCGAGGACTCACCACCAACAGAGGAGGAAACGATTTTCCACCCCGTGGAAATCCCTAGAGGTTTGAGCATCAGAAAAAGAAAGCCCTCAATCCTGTTGCCATCTCCGCCAAAGATGCATGCTGAGTTTGAAAATGATGATCGCCCATCGCCGAAGACAGCCATGTTCAACCGCAACCTTATGGCCCCGGAGCTCGAGATATCACCTGAACAACGCCCGCGCTTGGCCTCTGTCGGTCGGATCCCTCAGGTAGTTTCGCGGCGCGATAGACATCATCATCCTGCCATGCAGTCTTTCTCGCGTCCGTTCAGTGTTGCCGAATCGCCTTCCCTCATGATTCCAACGACAGAAAGCTCATATGAATCTCCACCTGTCGCCGAAGTTCCGTTGAATCCGGGGATCGGTCCAGACGAATCTTTTGACTGGGGCCATGGGTTCAATCCGACTTTTAGCGCTTCCGAGGAGACTAGCGCTTTGGAGTTCCTTGCCGGACCATTCTTAAACTATGAATTCCTTCAATTTCCGCCGAAGAAAGGCTCAACCTCGTCAGATAGTTCGGGAGCCCTGGCTGCCGTTACAGCTGTACCCCCGATTCCAGGTTCTCCGCCAACTGAGGACGAGGTGTGGAATGAGTACGATGATCTTATTGATCACGTTCTGTCGCCAGATGAGCCCAAACCTGAGAAGACGGAAAAGACTGAAGAAGAGGACAGATTTGAGCTTGCAACGATGGCGAGTAGGGCTCTTCAGGATGAGTTGAATAATGCCACTCATACTCAGTCAGTACCTGGTGGCAATTCAGTCCGCTCGAGTGGCAGCTCTGTTCATCTTCGCCGCTCTCAGATTGTCTCTGCCTTGCGATCGTCTACCGCACCTTCGTCTCAACCGTCTTATAGTGATCTTGTTGCTGGGCATAGAAGCTCAAATGAAGAGAAGGCCCAGCAGACTACCGGTCCTAGTGAGCAGCCTTCTTCAACAGATCAGCGCCGTGAACAGCAGTCGAAGTTTCTCAACTCGCTCGCTGCTGTCCCTTCGCCTGAGACCAAAATTCCACCGAGAACAAGAAGCCGCATCTTCGGAGCGCGAGTGGGACGCAGTGACACGGACTAATATGCGTTCCGCTTCGCTCATGACTAGTCGCTGGTTATCCTTCGGTCGAGTTCTTTTCAGCCCGGCGCATAATCACGTCAAGTCCGGAGGACAAGGCCGAATTCTTGTGATCGACGGACTGGGAAATGATGACTGGTCTTTCTACTGTTCCTTGACATATCCTGACGCCGAGGTATACAGCCTGGGTGGACGTCCTGTATCCGCGGCACCTCCCCACCCCGCTGCATGGCAACCCCCTACCAACCACCACACTGTGTATCACGCAGGACTGGGCAACCCGCTCCCCTTCCCAAAGGACTACTTCACGGTCGTGGTACTCCGATTTCCCGCCATCTGCTCCGAGACTGTCCAAGGCAACATCATCCAAGAATGCAAACGTGTTCTCCGCACCGGAGGATATCTAGAAATGAGCCTCCTAGACCGCGACATGGTCAACATGGGACCGCACACACGCAAAGCCATCCGGCAGCTCAAAGAAGTGACCTGTCTCTCGGATTCCACTCTTAGCCTGAAACCAACGAGCGACAGCGTGCAACGCGAGCTCGGCGCTCACGGCTTCGACAGTCTCCGTCGCTGCATGGTTCGAATCCCAGTCGCAGGGATGGTTCTTCGATCCTCCGACTCGAGCTCATCAGCCCACTCCATTTCAACAGCCACCCCTTCCACTGCATTCTCGCTACCTACCATATCTGTGACAACTGTGGGTGGTAGTGAAAGCACGACAACTGCCTCTAAATCCCCCTCTAATGACGCGAATATCTCTCTCGGCGATTTGCTCTCCGATCCTTCCCCTTCTCCGGCAAACGACGAGTCAATTGCCAAGATTGTTGCCCGTGTTGGACGCTGGTGGTATTCGAAATGCTACGAGGATCCTGTTTTCTCGACCGGAAATACTGATTCTAGTATTTGGAATGACCGGAAGGTCCTCCGCGAGTGCCAGAAGCGCGGTACCGGGTTCCGGATGTTCATTGCATACGCTCAGAAGCCTAGTGAGGTTCCGCGACGTACGGCGAGTGTGTAACAGAATGACACCACGATATAATTTGTTTTCCATCTTGACTTTTGGTTTTTTTTTTTTTTTCTTTTCCTTTTTTTTTCCGCTTTCCTTTTTTGCTTTTTTGATGAGATCCATGATTGATTGATACTATACGCTGCATGGAAAAATACCCATATATATGCATTTACGAAGTCTGATTGTTTTTGAGCGTTTGGAAGACATGGGCTTTGTGGCTTACGCTCAAAGCTTGCATTTGCTTTGCTTCTACTTGTTTTTTGTTCGATATGGCGTGCATGCTGCTACGACTGATACGTGCCATAGAGGAAGAGGTGTGTCGTGTGGGATTTCCATTGTACAAGCAGGACTTAATATGGATAATCAATTACTTTTATTAGAAACCCAGCTGATATCGGCAACAATAAGGCGCCTAGGCGCGAATGTGGCGCAAGTAAGCCCCTTTCTGATGTGCACAATCGATATATGGAGAGGACTCGTGTTTTGACGTTCGATATACCTCAGGTGTTCATTTGATCTCATAAATAAGCCTATACCCGCCTTAAATGGACCTTCAACGGCCCCTTTTCCCACATCAGGAAGTTCCTCTGATTGATCCAATCACGGGCTTCATCAGCAATCTCCATGTCAAAGTTGAAGATCATGGGCTCCTGCTCTCGCATTGCCTTTTCAGAGAAACCGTGTGCCATTTGCCTGCGGAGACGTCCATGTTGCTCTCTGCTTTCGTTGACTACATGTGACGGTTCGCCGTCGACCGGACGGTAGAACCAGTTTGCTTTTGAGAAGTCGGGTTTTCCTTTCTGGTGGCCCATAATATCTTTCCAGGCGTCTGGGTGGGAGAAGGCCAGTTCGTCCGGCGCAATACGGACAATGTCGCCGTATCGCTTATGCATTTCCAGCATGTCAAAGGGGAGGGGGGGTTCCCGGGCAGACCGGTAGACGTATGCTAGTCGTGATATTTTGTGTTCTAATGGTCCCGGAAACCGGCTTAAGGGGTGAAAGAACACATTGTAGATCACTGTAAAAGCAAGATATAATACGGCCTAAGTGCGTTAGGAATGAAATAGGAAAAGGCATCGCGTGATGTACCGTAAAGAGTCCTGTTACCAGCGCATGTTGCACGTTGAGATTGAGTCCCATTCTGTGTCGATACTGGCTCGCGAGAGTATTTCAAAGAGTCCGATGAGTTCACATGGGTTCTTATATGTGCATGTCTTGACCCGGACCGAGGTAGGTCTTGTTGATCATGGATAATGATATCCCTGTTACAGTGTCATGTTGAAGGATTCCAAATGGAGCTTCAATTAGTTCGAGAACCCAGTGCCAACGTGATTTAGGGGCAAGTTCCCGTTGCCATCCGAACCCGAACCCCAACCCGAGCCCAACCAGCGCCACGAAGTACGATACATCCACCCTTGGGACTAAAGCATGGGGAAAGCAGAACATAATCCTATTAGCTTCTCTTACTGTTGCACTCAGCACTATCTGTCTTGCATAACTCACATTCCTCATTATCATTGTATCCCAAACTAAATGTAACCATGTACAAGAGTTATCCAACGGTCATATTTGTACAGAAACAGAACAAAAGGAAAAGGAAAAAAAAAGCCTCTACTCAAGAAGAGCAACCATCAACCGCTGGTAATCACTAGAAGTTTCGCTGCGGACCCGGTCAATCAAGTTCTTTCCGAACTTGTGCTTGTAAGCGCGCTTGACCATCTCCTTGTGGTGGCGATCCCAATGGGCTCGGACAACACGGACAATAAGGCGCTCGTCCTTGGTGCCCATGCCGCTCATGGATTCCTCCAGGAGAATAGCATCACGCATGGCAGGATCCGTAGCCGAGCGGAGCATCAGGAGTAGGGCATCTTCCATGTGGCCCGAGAATTCCTTCTCAATATGCTTCTCGAGGGGGATATGGTAGCGTGACTCGAAAGTCTGGCTAATAGCGCGGAGCTCGGCATTGGACGCCTTGGCAAAGATTGCGCATACATCTGTGACGTTCTTTCCTTGCAGGGAGCGAACGTCTGTATCGATGGTCTGCGGGTTGATAGGGGTAGACTCTTCGTGGCGAGCAGCGTGGAGGACAATGTTGAAAAGAGTAGATGTCTTGAAGGAGAGGTCGCCTTCGACGTCTTTAGCAAGCGAACGCCTGTATCTCATCTCGTAGGCGGTCCGGATAGCGTTGATATCAGCGTTGGACCGGCCGAGCAGGACCTCGTTGAGTAGCCACTCCTTTGTGCCAGCGCCATCGATTGCTGAGTGCAAGCTCTCGACATCATGCATAAGCGGTCCTTCTATCACGGCAAGTAGGCCGTCGCGGAACTCCCCGCCGGCCTCGGACTTGACATCCTTGTATAGATCGCGGCCGAGTTGTTTGGAATATACCTCGCGGACAGCAGCCATCTGGAGCGGATCGAGTTGCGAGAGAACTGCAATCAGGGCCTTCTCGTCCGTGCCGAATCCCTTCATCGCTTTGCGAAGCGCATCTGCTTGGGGGCGGAAGTCACCTGGCGCTACTTGGCCAGGAACGTAGCCGAGAGACGGTTGTGCCGGAGGACCCTGTGGCGGAAAGGCGCCTCCAGGTGGTGGTGCGCCGTATCCGACGGGTGGTTGGCCTGGAGCGGGGTACCCGGCACCACCCGCGGGCGGTTGGCCTGGAGGGGCATAGCCATGCGGCTGCTGGCCGTACGGTGGTTGCGCGGGCGGAGCATGGTATCCATGGGGTTGAGGAGGTGGCGCGCCGTAAGGACCGCCCTGCGGAGGGGGAGCACCGTACTGGCCTTGCTGGGGTGGGGGATAGTGGCCCTGTTGAGGGGGGGGTATTGGCCTTGCGGAGGGGGATATTGACCCTGGGGAGGGGGGGTATTGGCCTTGCTGAGGCGGGTATTGGCCCTGTGGGGGGAGGGGCACCATAAGGCTGCTGATAGCCCTGGGGCGGAGGTCCTGAGGGAGGGCCTTGCTGACCGGACTGGGGTGCGTACCCTCCGTACGGAGGTTCTATTGACTAGGTTAGCTCACACGAACTCTCAAAATGTACTATTTGAGATGCGCTCAGCTCACGGTTAGGTTGATAAGACATGATATGTAGACTGTGTGTTAAGTATGCAGATCAAGAATGTCAGGGCTGGGCTGTTTATAAGTACCCTGCGTTCCCTGCGCGGCTACAGTGTGGCGCAGCGGAGGTGGGGGCTGTTGGGGGCCGTTCACAGCCTTGCGGCTTATTCACGTTACGAGCCCCCTGGAGAGTGCCAAGGTGGGCTTAATCTTCGTATCCATGGTTCTCCTCGTATAAATTGTGTTGTTGCCTTTGCCAAGTTCAATAGTCTTTCATCTCCCGTTTACAAAATGGATAGGATCGTCAACTTGACTTCAATCCTCCGAATTCATTATCACAACTTCAACCATTTCCCTCCACCACCCACAATGGTCCCCTTCTTCACCTCGCCATCGCTGAATGGCATATCAAACCCGCCCCTGATCGCGACCCCATTCTTGAGCTTGATTTCAATCTGGTCCTTTTCTATGGGCAACTCTTCGAATTCTTCAGCTTCTTTGTGTAACTGGTCGGCTGAATCATAGGTAACGTCGGCATTGGGAATGGAGAAAGACTGCCCAAAGCTAGTCAGGTTGCCCACGAAAATATACTGAGCGCCTTCGACTTCAAATTGACCAAGAACTCGTCCTTTGTCACTTGTCAGGGTTCCAGTTCCTTGAGGCATCTATTTCATAAGTGGATCAGTATGCGCGATGTGAACATGGAAGGGTACTAGGTGCTCACCGTTGGGAGATCTTGCCAACTATTCCCTGATATTGAAATTGACGCTACGAATATAGGTGGCCATTCGATCATTTAAAGAGACTGGGTTAGGAAGAGCGGTCAGTTTTCAGAGTCCCAAGGTGGGATACCGTGCTGTGCGTCCGATGTCATATATGCAGGCAAGTGGAGAGCCGTGCTCGGCCTCCATGTTATGGATGGTGGTTCGTCTTATCGACGCGCAGACAGCACAAAACGTAGTGCATATGCAAGGTGCAGCGCATAGAAGATATGCGGGGCTACGTAAGGGGTAGGGCTTCGACCACCCTATCCTGAATATAAAAGTTAAAGAAAGTCACAAGCGACAATCTACCAAGCTGTAACGGCATGATTATCTACATCGCCGTTATCTAGATTCTGAAGGCTTGATTGATTCTCTGGAACTTTAAAAACCCAGTTCCTTCTAGGGAAATGGCCCATCACCGACGCGTGATGAAGATATATCTACGCAAAGATATACTCTAAATGAACTCCTGAACGTTGTTTCATTTCATAATGAACAAGTATGTTTATTTCACTCTAGATATCGGTGCTCGAAGCCAGATTGGTTTATTCTAGGCCATATATAGTGTAGATTATGCTTCTTTAATCCCCATGGTCGTGAGGTCTATGCTTCTGCCCCCACCAGAATTGATAACGCTAGCCGTATTCGGCTAGCGCAGCCGCTTAGCATCTGAGATGGCATAAAATCGGCAGAATAGGCTCCTAGATTCCATCTTAATGGTGCTATTGATGTTAAATATCTCAGGATCTCTGGTTTCACGGTAATTGCTAGTGGTTGACATGGCCAAATTTCCTCCATGTCGCCGTTCACACCGGAAATCGCGATCCGGGTGCTTACAGTGCAAAAAGCGAAAAGTCAAGGTGAGAGATAGATCAATTTCTGTCGAGACTAGCTTATAGCTCTATATTAGCTCTATATTAGTGTGACGAAAGCCAGCCACATTGACGGAACTGCGAAAAGCACGGCGTGGTTTGTTCCTTTGCTAGACCCCGAACCGCACTTTCCACTCCACAGCACCTTACCAAAAATGTCATGTAAGATAAAGTGTGGAAGAAGTGGGTGTGCTGAGTCTATTGCTCACCCAGAGCCTCTTAACAGAGTTGAGACGCTTTTCGGTCATAGACCATTGGAATGGTAAGGTACCAAAGTGTGGGTGGTTCGGAGCTAGTGTACAGCTGCTGGGGACTTGGTCGGCTCTCGGTAGCCTATCTTTGGCTGTGGCAGAGGCCCTGACAACCCCGTTTGGTAGGGCAGATCATCATCGATAACTAGAGTTTGCTCGTCGTTGAGCTTGGGGTCGCGCACGGCCAAGGCAAACGCCATGATCGGCACACAGAGACAGATACCAGTGATGGTGATACGGTGCTGGATGTACTGGTAGGAGCGAACAATAGCCATGCGTTCAGGTGTACCCATGGGCCATTGGGCGATCGCGGTAAACGGATCCTTGTATGCGGAGGTGGCCAGGAGGGAGTTAATGCTGCCGAGTTCGTGATGGAGTGAGGATGGTAGGAGCTGGGTCCAGATTGCTCCGGAGATTGTGTTTCCAATGGCAGACCCGACGTTGTATGAAGCCAGAAAAGTGCCTGTCATAACGGCGAGGTGCTCGTGCTTGATGTGAGCTTGCATTGACGCCTGAGCCGGCCATGAGAATAGCGCGCTGCCAAAACCTAAAAGCACTTGGCCTGCAACGACGCCGACCTTGCTGTTGGCAGTGAGAGACCCGCGGTATTGGATGAGTAGGCCGAAGCCGACCATATAAATGACGGTCCCCCCAAGGATAAAGACCTTGAGCCGCCGGACCCGGAGGACGACCAAGCCGAGGAGGGGCCCGACTACAACTTGGACGAAGGAGAAGAGAGAGGAGATACGGGTCGCGGCGGTGACGTCAAAGTCGAAAGCAACGACAAGTATCGTATAAAGGTAGTTGGCCTGCAGATGGTACCCAATATTCCGGGATATGGCAATCCCCAATGGAGCCCAAACGGCTCGGTCTTTCATCAGAGTCATGGGAATCAAGGGACGGGGAGCCCTGAGTTCCCAGTAAATAAAGACTGGAACACAAAAGGCGCTCACAACGAGAGGCGCAATAATATGGGCGCTCTTCCATTGTGACTGGGCGCCCCCGGCGATGGTAAGCGGCGCAAGAAGAAGGGCCAAGATGGAAACGAGGAGGATGATTCCGATGATATCAAGCATCCAAAAAAGTTCAACTATAAAGTCTTTTGGGCCGAGGGCTTGAAGTGGGGTACTGGATTTCTCCAGGGTGCCCTGCATTTTGACCCGCCGGGTGACAGCCCAGAGGCTAGTGATGAGAGGAAGCGCAGAAACAGGATAAATGATACACCACATCCCGATACCCCAATGCCAGTCGGTGATGGAAAGGACAGCGTTGGCAATGTTGCCGCTAACCCATGTGGTGATAAGAGCTGGCGCGATAGGAGTGTAGCTGAAGAAAAGCCGCGAGCGGGTCGAAGTGAGGTCGGAAACAATGATTGAGTTAAGAGCTTTGATCATGCTCTGACCGATCTGGAATATAACGCTACCACCGGCATAGGTGGATACGTTCTTTGCGACGGCCTCGACCACAGTACCGATCACGTAGAGGAAGACAGAAAATGTCACCAACTCCACTCGACCAAAGATATCGGCGATCTTGGCCGCCGTCGGCTGCGAAGCAGCGGCAACAACGGAGAGGATCACATTGATGGTCGAGAGGAGGGAATGCTCGCCAAAGGAGGAAGTGGCATATGGTTCGTATGTGCCCCGCAGCAGATTGTCGAGGCCATAAGCGAAACCAATGATGAAGACGCTGGAGAAGATGGCAATTCGTTCCACAACTGTAAGCGAAGAGTACAGGGCCTTCATGCGAGCTGCACCGGGCAACTTGGTGTCGCTTATAGAGGCCTCAGGGCATGGTGGGGGAACTGCATTGGCCTCCACGTTGGAAGACTTGGAGGGGTCCGACATGACAGAATAACATACACTAGATTGAGCCAAGCATTTCATTACACGACTAGCTATAGGAGAATATCGAATATTTTATAGACTCGGCATCTTTGCGGCGAAGTTGCATTCGGCCATGTGTAGTGGGGTTTTAACGGCCAAAATTCGCTCGGAAACTCGGCAGGAAGAAATGCGCTAAAAGAAAGGCGCTAAACAAACGATTATATACATCGACGGTTGATATGTAGCAGGTTTTCAAGTATCCATAGATGTCAATGGTATGGTTATTCTGCCCTCCAGCCCTCCAGGGCTGGCTACAACATACAGCCCTATCTCACGCGGGGTAATGCACTAGCAGCGTCCCCCTACGTAGCAACCTACGGTTGCCGCAATATTATCGGGCATACTATAGGAAATTGCGCAGGAAATTGCGCTGATATACTAGAGAGCTTATTGAATTTCCTTTGAAATTTTTTGACTTGGGAAAATCCGCCGCTCGGCGGTGTTCGCCGGGCCCCGGCCGTGGATTACGCTAATGGAGTACTAGGTGTTTCCAACCTTGGAAGGCTGTAGTATGCTTTGAAACGTGAGCATTGCTATAAAAAGGCAAAGAAATACAAGAAGCGAGAAAGCAAGTGAAAGAAGTATATCTCGCAAGCTCTGCGTCAGCATGTGGGACATCGGATAGGTTTGACTAGTAGATGATCCTAGTGGACAATATATAGTAATATGTCAGTCACCCGCTCACCCAATACAGCCATTGCCTTCAGTTTAAAAACGAGAAAAGAAGAACAGGAAAAAGAAAGAAAAAGACGGGAAGATGAGAAGAAGAAAGAGAAAAAAAAAAGGCAACCCCTTATTTATAGACGAGCGTACCTAGCTGCAGGATTTGTGAGTCCACATAATGACAGTCTGCTCCGCGGGCTTGGGACTGTCGCCAGCGGAAAATTGTGGTGTCAGCTATAGGTGAATGGATTCTGGGAAGCAAGTTATCCTCTAGTATGCATCATCACGCCGCTGGGCTGTGGCGATAAAATAAGGTGAGATGGACAAGAAGAGAGAGAGAAGTGGGAAAAAGGAAGCAAGGACATGAGGGACAAGTGATGTCTTCTCAGATACAATGCTCCTTTCAGATATATAAATCACCTTTCCCTCCTGCATTATAAGCTTTTTTTCAAATTTATACATAATCTTGTCAGTTTCAGATATTGTCGCCTCAGATATCCTAAGTGAGTACTTCAAACCCCTTCATACTCTTGTTACTGATTAGGTCCAACCTCACCATTGATGGTTTTCCCACACAAGCTCCAACAGTGCAATGCGCACTTGAGCCTTGTATTACTACGGACCAGAGCATATTCTAACTTCGCCATAATTTGAAGAATGTGCATCGAGGGAGATCGAAAAGCTTGCACCCCATATATAAACCATCGTGGTTTCCTTCAAATTCGACATTGACCAGAGGGACAAGAGCTTGGCCGGAAGAAAACACCGACACACATGAATATAGGACAGGCATGGAATATACCGGTTAAGTATTTTCTATCAGATAGCGAAGCACAGAATGGGAACACGCAACTTGTCTCAAACTGAAGCTCAAAGCCATCTGTCGTACGATTTCGAGACAGAGGGAACTCTCGGGCAACTCAGAGGAAATAAGGAATGATCTCTTATTCATGTACATACTTGTATGGCACAAGCGAGGTCTCCAGGGCTGAATTCAGCTAGGAGGCCTAAACAAACAGGCTTTAGACATCCCATCTCAAACAAAAAAATAAAGTAACGCCAGGTAGCCCGGGATGTTGATGAATCATCCAATTATACCGAATTTGGCATGGTTGCTCTGGCCTTGGTATTGAGCGATTAAACTGCCTAAAAGATAACATCAACTAGTTTGATATCGAGACACTAAATCCCAGCGGGGCTTTTTCCATATTTAAAGTAAGAGGCGCCAATGAAGGGAAAGGAATGCACAAGAAATTCGGAGGGTACTAACAATACTATATTGCTGTAGTCTCGAAAAGAGCAAAACCTTCATGCGCCCCCCGCAGGTCCGCGATAGTTCACTTCGTATGTTTTGAAAGGCGAGCCAAAGAAGAAAGGCACCTTTTCTCCAGGTCGACGTCTTAATTCTGCTTCTCGTTCTCGAACTCGTCGGCCGTGTTCTCTACTCCGTCGTTTCCTCGCTTTCTGTTTCTTGCGCTCTTCTGATATGGTTGAAATTTTGCCAAATATATGCCTCAACCAACCCATAATCATCCAGATTGTGTTCTCTTTGGGCAGACTGATTTCCAGGTGATATATTGTGAGCGGGGTGGACCACAAAGAGGGTGTCAGCAATGATATGGAGGTGAAAGATGCAGAGACTGGAAGGGAAGATACCTAGGTAGGCCACTTTCAAGCTTGCTTACACCTCAATTGTTTTTTGGCCCCCAGTGCCAAGACACACTAGTCCATGTTGGAAAATCGGATATAGTACACGGTATGTCCATGTATGTATGTTACCGAAATAGATTACACCTGTCTTGTAATTATATGTTGACGTTACTATGCTGTTATAAACCTAGGTTTAAGAGTTGGCTTCTTTAACATTCCAAGACGCACTGAGTATTACATATTGAAATTCGCTCCCTGGAGGGCTGAGGTCACAAGATTACTGTCCACATGGAGTTTCACTCGGATTGAGTTGCACACCTCGGGAGCACCCGTCCCAGCGACGACCTGATCATCGTATAAGCTTAAAGATACCCCTGATGTTCCAACCTTGGAAGGTTCCAACTTGCCAAATTCATAAGACCAACAACAACTCTCATGTTTGTCTCTTTGTCTCGTTTGTGTTTCCGTACTACTTGAGTACTGACTGCCTGCGCTGGTAGTGAGCAGGACCTTGAACACCCTCATAAAGTGGCGGCGACATAAACTCAAAGTGGCTGGTTGACCGCAAACCCGCGGTCAGCAATAGCTAATATCGGTCATCCATCGCACAACTTCCAACGCAATAAACTCTCCCTTGACAAAGCGCAAAACTTTATATTACTCCTTAGCATACGACGTTTAGAGTAAATGGTTTAACAAGACTTGTAGCTTTGCGATGGATGCAGCATGCTAGCCTCATGTTGCGTTTAAGCACAGTTATAAGATTGATCTTCATTGGGGGCCCTTGAGCACGCTTGAGGATCAGCGAGTCTTCAGTGTTTGGGGATATCAACATGACCTCCATGACCTCAACGATGAATACTGCCAGCTCTTTGTCTATCGACTCCCCTCTTCTGCTCCGAGTGGCGGCGCTCGATTCCATAGTCCTGAACATGCTTCTCTCCAGGGAATATGGGCGGTCCACCAAGACTGGCTAGAACGGCCTTATTGTTGGCCGTCATATCATCCAGTACATGGAGTTCATCCCCACAAAACCACCTAGGAATGATAAAGACCCGAAATGGAATTAGAGCAATGATCAGCACGGGAAAGCCTGGGAAATAGAACCCTGTTAGTCGCTTCAATAAAGCCAAAACGGAGGAAAGAGAATACCAATAGCAGCAATTGTCTCGGAGATGGCAACGCAGGCCGCAACCGCAATGAGCTGACACAAAATCCATAGCACAATCTTGCGGTTCCGCACTTTCAGCAGAGGTTCGTCACGTTGCACAAAACGGTTCTCCTGAATAAGGTGAATTGCTTTTTGCATAATGCCGCTGGAACCAACAGAGCCCCATCCAACAATGAAAAACACGCCTGCGAACACCGCAGCAGGCATGGTGTGGAGAACGATCAAGAGGGGTCCAGTCATAGTGCCAATAATAGCCAGCCCCATGACGAAGTGCGATATGCGTTGTTCTACCACTGCAGTCGCTTTGACCACCGGACGGCGAATCTCGGCCCCTTCTCCTTCCTCGGTCGGCACCACGCAGAGCTCCGTCTCGTATACTGTCAATGAATCTGTGTGTACGGGTGCCTGGAACGAGTCATTAACACTTAAGAACAGGATTGAGGACTGAAGTGGGCTTTCATACTTGTGGAACCAAACCATTAGGGAATGGAATACCAATGATGCCCGAAATGAAGGTAGTGCATCCGAGAAGAAAGAAGTCCCAGTGGAATCCAGCAGGCTTCTTTAATGGGAATTGCCGTGCTTGTGCTGTCAAGCTACTGACGTTCTGGCTATAAGTCAGCACCATAGCTAGGAATGACCGGATAGCCTCTCATACATGATCATAGTAGAAGAGCAACATGATCAGAAATCCAAATGGCAGCGCCACGAAAATCCATTTAGCGTCCAGTTCCCAAAAATGAATCAGCCAGCCTCGCGGCTGCGTTGGATAGAAGGCTTTGCTGATAGGAACACGGGTCATACCCACGGCTTTCAAAGGGCCAGGGATGTGCGAAAATCCCACCCAGAAGATGGTGCCGATCTATGAAAAGTAAAGAGAATACTGTAAGTGAACCTGCGTGACAGTCGGACGGATTAATGCTCTACATACCACGTATGCATAATCCGCTAGCAAACCCCGAAAAGCAGCCGTCCAGACGGTACTTGACCCAATGGTCTCCAGGCTATAGATCGTCAAGAAATAGAGTATTGCGATCATGCAACTCACAAAGCCACCGGCATACCCTTTGCTAGTGAACTCACTGATCAATTCCTCCACACCCTTGCCTAGCTTCTTGGTCAGTAATTGTCCTTCTCGACTTGAGGAAGTAGTGTTTAGCAAAACTGACTGATGTAAATGGTCCCGACATAAAAGCCGAATGTTTCACTGGAGAAATCCGTGGCATAGCGCATGTAGTCACACATGTTGCACAGTGCAACAATCCAGTGGAATATGGCGCCCCAGATACCAACCCAGCACATGAATTGGGGGTATATTGAGGGGTCATAGATTTTTATGATGTCGTATATGGTGTAGTTGAATAAAGAGATCAACCCCGTAATGCCGACGATGGTAAGTGGCTGTACTGCAAGGATGCTGAATACCATCGCCGCCAAGGCAGATGAGAAGAGCGCTTCATTGATGCCATAGAATTCACCAGTTCTCCGGTGCATATCCAGTGTGTAGGCTATGGCTGGCAGCATACTGGAGACGTATTAGCCTTGAATTGAATCGCAGGGCTGGGGTAAATATACTTCACAAAGTACATTCGAACGATGCTGGCGACAGTTCTGTACGTCCACGCATCGCGAATATCACTCCAGTAGTAAGGAAGACGTCTCCGGATATCATGGTACATCCCCCTTCCAATTCGAAGGATACGCACGCTCTTCCACCCTGTGATGTTATCATAAGTATAGGAAGCAACAGACTTCGCTCTTTCTAGAGGCGGAGAAGGCGCTTCCGCATGCTCGGGTGTTGACATGTTGGGTTTCCGTCAAGAGATGCTCTGAAGGGGAGGGCGAATGGAAGAGGACCGTGGCAGGAGACGATAGGAACGGCTATATAATAATTTCACCAGTGTTCTCCACCAACCCTCAAAACTCAGATATTGAAGCTAGCGTCTTCTGTTCTCGGTGTCGGGCTCCACTAACCTACCCAACATTCTTGCCCCCTTTGCCCTTTCATCCTGAAAATCCTGGATCTAGATAGATATCTCTGCTCTCTACATAGGCCAGCACCGCTCGCTATAAGGGTCCATATAGACTCGCTGTCCGGTAACACATAGTCTATAGACCTCCCACACATTATATGTTTTCTATAGTCCTCAGAACAATAAAAGCCGAAGGAAAAGCCCAATACGTCACGGTGAGGTTGTGCCAAGCCTGGAGTTTTAGGTTTCGAATGGCTGAGTCAGCCAGTTCTGCCCGGGCAGATTTTGTGGCGCGTAGAACTATACCTGATCCCGAGGTGTGGTACATGGTAACAACCACCTACAATGCATCCTATCGTGCACCACCCCGTCGTGACGAAGCTGTCAGATTTGTTTGACAACGCAGATTTTGCGAGTCAGCTCGCCTCCACACTGGCCTCTTTCAGCCCGCACGATGAAGGTGTTTGTCTACGTATTGACGCGGTAGTATGCGCTTCGAATAGCCTCAAGTCAAATATCCCGAATATTACCACAAAGAATGATAAGTCATTGCCACTGGTACGAGAAGGGTAAACTCTTTAGACCAATCCCCACCCAGTTAACAATTTATTATTTCTTAGGGATGGTTGACCGTAAAAAACAATCGAAATTTGACTACGCCGAGCCATGTTACCTCATTGAAGTCCCCAGCATCGGTAAGTTTTCGGAGTTGTGATAAATCAAACGTAATCAAAAACTAAGGCGGAGATCCTTGGGATAGTCAAAGTTCGATTTACAATCCATCCAGGGGTATCCGGCGAACTCCCAGTCCACGTCCAAGGATGGCTGTGACAATGTTAGACATAAGACTGTCAGTGGGCTACGACCGTCAAAGTCAGCTGCCATAGCAGTGACAACAGAGGAGTCAGATAGTGATCCAGACACCGGGAATCGTCTGCGTCCGTCCAACGTTAGAATCGAACCGTCAGTTCGACAATTCCACAGCGATACCCGCTTTCCTCAGCGCAAAAAGCCTACGAAGGACACAGCTACTCCTGCCTTGCAGCCCTCTTCTATAGATAAATTCATCGCGGGTATCTGGCGGCAGGTGCATTCTCCAGTCACACTGAGTGTCTCGTTTCCGGTGCGTTTTCTATCTATTCAGGTGAAGCCGGTCAGGTCTACCGTCGCTAACTGAAGTGCAGGACCGTAGACCTGAATTCAGTCTCGGGACTGGTGTCAGTGAAACAGTACGTGTGAATTCTAGTCACCCAAGCAATGAGTTTGTGATATACTAATAGCGATGCGTCTAGGTTTTTCGGGCAGTCAATGGTTTGTGCAAGAAATATTGTGACCAGAGCCGGTCATCGCGGGCTCTTGAAATAATAGTACAAGCATACTGGGTGGAATGCTATGAAGCACGAATTGCATCAATTCGACTCGAGCGCCCTCACTATACGAATGCGGAAGCTCGAATGGCAGCCCTGAAAGAAGCCTGCAGCACATTAACGTGGCATGAAAAGGAGCTCAGAAACAGAATGTAAGTCCTTCTTTCGGTTCAGGCTTCCAGCACCCCTTATATCTGCACGTACGAACTCATTGCTGATTGACCCCAGGGCTGTTTGGCGTGGCTACAAGGAAATCAAGGATTCCGGGGGTTGGGCTAGCCTAATATTTGCCGGGTCCGGTATTTACCGCATTTGCAAATACAGGATAGGTTTCGATAACGGACTGATGCCTCGGTTGCGCCACATCGCTTCTAGCCTTGAAGTCGCCGCAGATACTCTTCACCCTGGCTGGCGAGACCTTCTTCGAATTGTTAGCCAAAATGGGCCCTGTCGATACTCCGGTCACCCTCATGAATGGGTTACTGTAGATACTGGGCCGGCATTGCCGCTTGGAACCACCTACTCTCATCTAGTCTTGCCGAACGGTTTCAATTATCAGTTCGTGGACGACTGCGTGATCGATCAAAATGTGTTTGGTGGAGATGACCCTCGACGCGAGCTGGGAATTGACCCTAATATTTGTCAACTGTGTAAGGAAAAACAGACCGACGATTTGGTCTCCAACCACTGTTCTTGTTTCCCGGCTCTGTTTGGTGGTGTTCGTTATCCTCCTCCTGTCCAGCTGTACAACACAACTAATGGAAAGAATAACGGCGTGATCGCCCGCTGTGTACGTTGCTAACGGATACCCCTTCCAGCTCCTGCACACTGCCCTTCATACAGTAATCACTAACATCTGGCAGGAATTCGACCGAGGCACAGCCATTGCCGAGTTCGTCGGTCTCGTCACTCGAGGAATTGACGGCGTGGACGTGATGATGGGTGGAACCCCCGAACGACCATATCAGGTCTTTCAGGGCCAAATGGGCAATTTTACTCGTTTTATCAACCACTCGTGTCGGCCTAATAGTCAGTTCCAGAAGTTCTATTGGCGTGGGATAGAACGCATACTCGTGGTATCACGCGGAGTGGCCGCCGGGAGTGAAATTACTGTCGATTATTCGGATTCCTACTGGAGGAAGCTCAGGAAGAACTGTTTATGTGGGGAGACAGGCTGTCGTTTTGCCAATCAGTTAGAGACCTACCCGGCGACTTGACCATTTCTGGCTAGAATATTATGTTGCCATTTTATACTGTGTGCACAGGCAATCACTTAACAAGAGGTGAACAGAGGGCTACCTCATTCAACATGGTGTAAGATCTCAACATTGAACGTAATGACAGTATAGTATAACATTTGGAAACATCATGTGATAAAGATTGGTAATATACATTACGCTACTTTACAATACAGCCATTTTACATGCTGGGTCGTCTCTTGACTATACCAAATATGGTTAGCGTATCTTCCACGGTTCTCCTCGAGCTAACCACTTGGTGTGACTCGCTTAGCCTCAACTATACCTTGTCGTTATATGAGTCTGGTTAAAACGCCGCAGACTACCAATTATAGGTCCTTGCGTACTAGAGTCACCAGAAGCTGTGATTACCGTTCTGGAGCTCCCTGAACCCTAGCAGATTGATTGATGCATTTTGCCTACGGTATTGTTACGGCCCCCGGCCCTGGCCCCCTTGAAAGATGGTCGACAGAATCCACATACCTCATTTGTGTCTCGATGAGTCAATAAGTACTCCGCATTGGCAACCTAATTGTAGATATGTACACCTATAGCTTGCCTTCAACGTCTGAGTGTTTAGTCTTAATACAATGATTGGCCTCAACCATAGTCCCCGAGGTCTCTTGCTATACTGATATCAAAGTAGATTTCCACAGGGCTGATATTGAGACCGTACAATATGGAATCCACAAACACAGGAACTCGCGCACACATGTTCCGCTCGGACAGGGCCGATGTTGATATTGAGACATTGCCTGAAGAGTCCCCAAAGCGAACGCTCAAAACCAACAAAGACTACAGTTGAGCGGGAATACGGTTGCAAGGCACGCGTGGTTAAAGTATTATGCCATACATGTCTTTATAGGCATACTGGTTGGCGGTGTAATCGGTGTGGTGGTTGGTCTATGTCTTCGGTATGTGTATAAATAGCCCTACTGGTAGGGATACATCACAGTTTATTAGTTCCAGTCTGGTATAGATATAGTGCATGATTTATTGAACTTTAACAATATACTATGTATGCAATACGAGAAAATGCTCATGCAGCCTTCAGATTCATAACTCAGACCATCATAACTATCGTAACCATGCAACGAACAGAGGTAAAGAAAAGAAGAACAGAACGGGTATACGAGGCATGTCATGCGAGTCATATGTACGTGCGAAATTCAAAAGCAAAAAAGCCAAGACATCTTTACCTAAGGACCTCCCTAACGAATTCAACATGCGACCCAGGAAACAGTCCCGTTCGACCAGCATAGCATCCCCAAAACCAATCGTCATTGATATTCTCTGCCTCGGTGATATGCGCACCGCGCGGGAACACAAGCTCGTCTTCAACTTCTTCTTCCGGGTACCAGGACCACAGAGCGTGGACGACGAGCCCGACACCACCGTCAGGCGGGAACCGGCGGAAGGGCGGGATACCCTGAATCTGAGTCATGGTAGCACTGGAATGGGGTGGATTCAAGGGATCAGAAGAAGAGACAGTGCTTCCTGTTGTACTAATCGTGGGGACAGGCCCACCACGCAGACGGGATGCTTTCTTGCGGCGCTCGGGGCCATCCTTCCAGCTCCAGTCACCATTTCCTAGTTCTGGAGATGCAACAGGGCCGCCGGTTGTTGGGGAAGATGTTGGTGATTGTAATTGTGATTGTGCTACGTGCTCGTCTTTCAGAGCACGTCCACCCACGAGATCGCGGACAATGACGCGGCGCTGGCCTTCTTCGCGGTCTTCGAAGCCGACTACTATCATGCGGTGGTCAGCGAGGCAGCGGCGCCAGCCGTTGTGTCCGTTTTCTTTGTTGATTTTGCCCGTTGCTACGAGTTTGAGGTAACAGTTTGTACAGACATCGTAGTCACCACCATTGCATTCCAGGCAATGATAGCGGGTATTGGAGGCTGGGATTGGGTATGTGCAGATATCGCAGTTCGTTGAGAATGAGAGGATTTTGAAGGTTTCGACCTCAGACGACGTGGGGAGGGTATTTGATCCAGCTGGCGGCGGTGTGGTCGACGGTGCTGATGGACGTGGACTATGGGTAATGCGCCGGATGGGCAACAGGGCGTGAGTGCAGCATCGTCCTCGGTTGACGCAGGAATTACAGAACCCCCAGTCTCCCTCGTTGCACTGGTTACATTCCCAGAAACAATCGTTTGCCGACGATTGGCACATGTCACAGAAGAGACCGCTTTGTAGCCGCCGGACTGGGTTGTCGCTGGTCAAGAGTCTTTCTCCGCTCATGGTCTGATGGGCTGTCTCGGAGGGCCGTTGGTATTTGAACCACACTAAGACATGACCTGGGTCATTAATTTGCATTGGGCGTCGAGTAGACGACGATATGATCCGTTGGAAGGTCGTATGTGCTGATGCACCGAATCCGTTCCACCGAAGACAGCCACGTCCCGAGCGGTAACATCGTAGACACAGGTGGAAGTTCCCTTCCTTGCAAATTGTGCATTTCTTATGCAGATCATATTGAATATTATTCTTTCCGCAACGGTCACATGAGACGGACGGTTCGGGGAATTGTACAGTGGGAGACGCAGGAACATTCGATCGCGACGAAGATGGTCTTGTTCGTCTGTCTGATCGGACTGGAACAAGGGGTGACGATAGTGAGGGAAGGGTGTGGTCTGTGGGAGTTGAACGGCGAGATGAACTTGAAGGCACAGAGCCAGAAGTGGGAGAGTTCGTGGCTGATTGGCTCGCGGCCTGTCTAGAAGAACTTCGTTCTCGTCCTCCGGCCACCCACGTTCTAGAGATATTCTGTTCTGACTCTGTGGCACGTCGCGGCCTAGCGGATGATGATTCTGATCGTACGCGCCCAGTTTGAGTGAGGTGGCGATCCGCAGTGATATCGCTCGAGGATCGGGCAGCAGGCCTTATGGCTTCATCTGACGCTGACGCCTGATTTGTCAGGACAGGCGAGGTCCTTCGGCGCCCATCCACTTGTTCCGAGTTACGCCTCTGGTGGCCTGCGGTGCTCGGCCGCGTGGGAGCTGAGTCGAACAGATGCGGTCTAGAAACTGGCGGCCGTCTAACATTGTGTTCTCGGGTAGCCGCTGTTGGTTCCGCAGTCCTGTGGGCGGACTCGGACCTCGTATGTGTTCGTGTAGCTGCGTCAGCCTCTTGCCGCTGTTCCCGTCCATGTTCTTGTCGCTGACGAGACTGCGGTCTTCGCATATGTCTCCGACGATAAGCCTCCGCGATGCGTTCACTGAGTTCCTCCTCTTGCCTTGGGCCAAGATTGTCAAGATTAATGTTGTCCAATAATCCATCCTCAAGGATCTGTCGCAAGATCTCTTCCTCCATAGTCTCCGCATCAGATGACAAACTCAGTAATGACCGCAGACTGGATTGATGCTCGACCCGTCGCGTGTGGTCCGAATCATCGGGCCGTAATGTACGCTGCCGCACCGTATCGTCATCTCTCCGTCGCCTTGACCGGCCGTCCTCAGGCCTCTCGGTATATCTGCTCCTCTCGCGCGTCCGCGAAGAATGGCCCGTCCGCCGGGCCTCGCGCCTAGCTTGTGGGCGGCTTTCGCGTAGACTTCGCTCGCGAACCTCCTCTATAATGCGTCTATCGTCCTCGCCATCCTCTTCTGCGCTTTCCCCGCCCGAAGGAAGTGTTGGGAACACCGACTCGCCGTGTGTATACCTCGTAGCAATTTCTGCCTTTTCATCTGTCGCTCTATCACGATCTGGGTGCGCGCTCAGGACCATGTCCAGCAGGGTCGTGACGGTGGCATTTGGGCGGGTGTCGCGCACTTCAGCGCGACAGGATGGGCAGGTGAATCGGGCCGAGGGACGGGAGCGACGCGAACCTTGCGCGGAGAACCATTCTTTCACGCAGGATCCACAGAACGTGTGGAGGCAGTCGAGGAGAGTGAGGGGCTGATAGAGGAGCTCGGTACAAATCTGGGGCAAAGAGCGTTAGAAACGTAAGGGGGTGGAAGGTGGAATGTACCTAGTACATACCGAGCATACCAGCTCTTTCTCAAGATCCGCCAATCCGGAACTTTGATGAGACATGAGCCTGGAGGTTTTGGCAAAATCCAAGTAAACAGAGGAGGGTGAAGAGGATCGGTAAATGTGGGAGGTTGGCTCCACCAATGGGTGATCTCCCGCTTTCAGCTTCACCTTCACCTTCTTCACTTTTGACCCTTTTCAACTTCAACAACTTCGTCTCTTTCTTTGAATTTGAACTGCCTTGGGAGAATTTTTGTCTTGTGCCACTGTTACAGAGTGGTTCTCGACGGGTAGATTTGCACCCGATGAAACTTGAAAATGGTTGAACATAGCAATGTGGGTAGATGGAAGATGGAGGATGGAAGATGGAGGATGCTTGATTCCATCGTCAGATATTCTTCGGGAGGTTGCAGGCCTTAGGCGTAAAATGGGCTCAGCTGAAGTTTCAGGAGAATACATATATCTAAACATGCTATTCAATTTCTTTGAAGGCTCCCAGTGTGAATTTCAAATTGGAATAATATGTAGCCTGGGTAGAATTGCCAGAGCGAAAGAATCTCAGCAAACACATCAACTTGCTGCACAATGAAAAATGAATCTATTTGATCATCAGCAACTACACTGAGATCTCTCGGTATGACCGTCAAATTCCCAAAGTATGAGCGGCTGTCAGATCTCCCATAAAAGGAAGTCTCTGTCGCAGTATATTCAGGACAAAGGCATTGTGCCAAATAAGCCCGGGTAGCCAGAGAATGTATATGCAATTGGTCTCTATGCATACAAAAGACCAAGCGGTCAACGGAATCCTATTCAAACCACCCGATACCGGTGGCTTCAATTCCACAAGCGTGTTCTAAACCAGGCTATATGGATCTGTCCTATTCTTCGCCATCTCCCGAACAAAGCCACTCATTCGCCGACGCAATGGCGGCAAACATGCATGACACGTCCCTCAACGCCATGGAAGCACAACAACGCACGGTCCACGGACAGAGATAGAGGTACCTCCCAGTGACTACGCAATACAAGTCCGAGCACCGGTCCCTGAGCAGACCAGGCCGGCCGAGAAGAAGGAGTTTCAGTCAGGTTTTAGTATAGTCCTTGGTCCGCCGCATCAGGTGTGAGGGGTGACGATCCCAGCAAAGGGAAAAAAGAAAGAGGCGGAGAAAGAGAAGTCTTTCTCTACCTTCTCTGGTGGCGGAAGTTACATGCAATTTCCATTACTCCTATCTGGTTACCCCGGGTAGCGGTGAGGGGTACGAGAGGAAGCAAAGAATTGACTTTGAAATGCGATTTCCTCGGAGTCTGAGCACAACTGTTGTGAGGCCGGAATGTCGGAACTAGACACGATTATGGGTGTCATGTGAGGGAAGGCGGGAACTTTGTATTTCTCTGTGTGTTTCGTGCATACATCGCGTGGGAAATGACGATGCTGTCTTTCCTCACGGATCTTTCGGTGCGAGATGCATGCTGTGATCATCTGCGGATGACAGTCGAAGTGTGGGGAAGGACTATCTCAAGGGAGCTCGGCTTGTAGGGGCCGGTCACTGGCTCCCGCTGTGGCTTGAGGATATGGGAGAGCATAGGTTCGGAGACTATGGGTAGTAGGAAGATCAGGGGATGTATTCGCCAACTAGTGTTATCATTTGAGGGGTGAAGGTTGGTTTGCTGTCCTTGTCTTGTGATACTATCTGCATTGTCAGCCGTTTACTAGGAATGGATCGTCATAACCTCGGAAGGGTATCAGATGTAAGGTGATAATATCGCTCGGACAGTATGAGGTGGCAGATGCACCCCGCAATTGAGGGGCGCAGGGCGACAAGCCAAACCACCCATCTCCGCAGATAGGGATATTCGTTGAATCCGAGAACATTGTTAGATTGCTCTGTTCTTTGTTCAGGCAATATGCTCAAGTACCAGGTTTCAGCTTACCTACATAGGTACATACGTACCTAGGTAGTCTGGCATAATAATAGCCGGCTTATGCGGCCTTCATTCTAGTGGGATTCAATTAATTCAAAAATCCGCATGGCTTGATGGATACATATGTACGTTAGAATGATTCTTTTTGACTTTTGCTTTTTGTCCTATACTCCGGATGAAAATAATTGGCCTACAAAATTCCATACATGAATCTTTGATAGGAGCAAACAAGAGAGTAAATGATCGACTTGGCAGCGATCGTCATTACTAGCCTTAGAAGGTACCTACCCTTAGACCCTCTTCAACCCCACAAGTAGGGGACTAATCATCCCCTCAGCCCGGTCCATTCCCAAGGCCTCAACTCCAACCTTGGGAAGATTCTTTTACCCCGCGTCCTTATGTTTGATATCCATTGAATATCTCAATAGCTGACGGATAAGGAGGGCCGAATTCCCGAATTATAGGGCTTGACAGGGTGACGTTAATGCTCGTATCAGGAATAGGCGTTCTATAACGCTGGCAATGGAGAACGCCTCTCCCGCATAGAATGGTAACTGGCCCAAATTAGCCAATCCTCTAGCTCGGGCGTATTATAGCAGTTCTAGATAGCCGAGTGCTATTTTTTCGATTGGTGGCTTGGCATTTAGCTAATATATCTGCCACGCCTGCGCACATCTGGCTTCCATTGGAAGGTCGCCATTTTTAGTTGTAAAACGAGTGGAGTCACCATAATCAATGACAACTTAGCCGATAGGATTATCAATTGAAGATGTTCGCGAGGAACTTCATTAACCTCTCGAATTGCAACTTGTCAGACAATTTGGCAATCAATGAGAATAGCAAATGTGGAGATAAACCCCGCGAATTCGGGGTACACCTGCAAGTTGCACATCATTTTCCCCAGAGCAAGCCCAAAAACCATCTAAGGAAAGTTTCAAGCGCAAAGCGTAAACATGTCAACCTGAAACCCCTGAGATAAGCCCACATCCAACAGCCCAGAACAACGACCATGCACTGACCCCGTCAGTCATGCATAGCAATTGTCAGTTCGCCGCACTAATGCAGCGCCTTATGCACGGCCGCGCAGACTAATCAAGCTATCCACGCCCCACTATCACCGCCGTCGAGTCGTAGCTCCGGGATCGCACGCACAGACAACCGCGCCTCCGTTCTGGCCGGTGGTCGACACTTGGTGGGGGCTGCTTTAGCGCTGGTTTTTCTCGCATGCTATGCATAAGCGTGGGGCGCGAGGTATCCATACAATATACTTACTTCGGGCGAGGCTACTAATTTGTCGATGGTATAGGTGGCTTTTTGAAGTATATATTAAGTATACTTTCTATAGTGTTAGTATCATATGCACTAACGTCCCAAGGCCCGTGCTGCCCCTTTAGTACGCATCATGTATACCACCTCGATGTATACCGAATCGACTAAAGCGGCTGTCCCTGATCGTCTGGCCGTCTTGTGGTTGGTTGATGCCAAGATGTGCAAGGTGGTGCCACTTCCTCAACAATTTTTTTGAGATACGTCCGGGATATAGATGCCCCTTGGGAACGTGTGGTCGACAGGGATGTTAGAAGGTCAGGTGCTGCTCGGTGCAGTGCATTGCAGAAGAGGCGCGCCTGGGATTTACGTGACGTGCGACATTACATAGTCAGCCCATCTGCGCTGCTTGCGTGCGATTTTCTTATTCTTGAGCTATCAGCAACTGCGGGCCAATCATCATCGAGTTCTCTATCTTGTGCCAGAAATGCGAATTCCGCAGGGTTGAAACGGGTTGAAACGTCTATGCTGTGCCACACGTGATTAATTCTAAGGTCGGGATGGTTGGCTGACCAAAGCGGTTCCCATTGTTGTATGGAGGTCTAATCGGAAGGTTGGATTCACATATCCATCGGGTGTGTTCGAGTGTATTCTGGATGATTAGGATATCTGGGGATATTCAATTTCTACAAGTAGAGTGAACCACCATATCCCATTGCCAGATCCCGACCTAATCATTGTCAACCCGACACGAATCCTGGGGCATAGCTCGCGGGGTAAGAAACCTTAGAGAGCATAACGCAAGTCAGCATCGCCCCGATCCCTGGGGTCCGTATCAACTCCGAGTTCGCAAAGTATGCATCATAAACGCAGGAGCTGACGCCAGCCGTACCCACGCGGGGTAGCTGAGAGCTCTCTAGGAAACGCGCTGCCCCTCTCTCATTTCACTACGCTGGTCTCGTTGATGCATGCTATTCACGCTTCATTTCCTTTTGCTTCTTGGCAAACAGCGACTGCAGCCTGGACACGCTGCTGCCCAAAGCGTATGCGTGCTTATCACCAAGATGAAGCAGGGGAAGATTATTCTTAGCAGTATCTAGTTGACTGCGCGGGATGATTCTCGGAATTGCGCCGGGGATGGAGAGCCTGGTCGATGGCCTAGAAGTCTTGAGTTCAGCCACGCTAGCGCCGTCGGGGCAAGTTGCAGTTTGGAATTGGCGCCAGCGAGACAATGCAAATTCCAAGGAGCACATCACTCCGAGTACGCTAGTCTGCCTGTTGAAAATGTCTCAGTCTGTAAAAGTTGAAACTGCAAATTGCAAGGTGAGATCGCATCTGGGCGAGAATTTTCAGAGTAGATTAGCGAAGGGCTAACCCGTCAGAAAGTAAAAACATTGAACTCTGTGATCTCAAAGGTTCACATATGAACATACTTCTGATAGGTCCTGATCTGACCGCTTCGACGCTTCGACCCTATACCACTTGCCATTATTATATAAGGATTGCGGGTTATAACCTAATTCGGGTTCCTCGTGGACCGGACAACCGATGGAGGGGTTCTCAGATTTCGGGATCAAATTAGAAAAGGAAGAAAGAAAAAGCAAAAAAAGTGCACGGAACTTTCCAGGGTCTCGGCGAGGGGCTAAACGGACGTTATCGCCCTGCAGCTCGAAATGTTGCGACCTTGCTCACCGAGACATTCATATTGGCAATTGAGCATCCCATCAAAACTGTGTCGGGTCCGTAGGCTAGACTACCCATGTTCAGTCCATGGATAGGGTTTTGCGGGACAACTCTGAAAATGAGGGGTTGAAAATCTGGAGATTAACATCCTAGCCTTGTGCAGATCAGAAGAGTTCGAGACTGTCGAACAGTTGGAAGTTGAAAGTCGAGACTCTGGCCTGCTACCCACCATGCGCCATGGAGAGTTTCAGGGTTTCGCCAATCTCATGGCATTTCCGAGGAGATCTTTATTGAATAAAACAATTGCGGACATCGCGCCATCTGAAGCCACTTGTTTTTGTTGGGTTCAATGAATGGAGTGGCGAAAGAGGAAAACTCTGCACCGCTAACAAAAGGGTTGGTGGTCCGGGCGTGGGCGTCTATACCGTCCAGAGCCCGGGACGGCTTTGGAAATAAGATTTTGTAAGAAAAAAAAGATCATTATAAGAGTCACTTGTATGACACTTAATTGGTGAGACAGATGATAGTCGCCTTGGGGGCTGAAGGGATTGTGAAACGCGGAAAACCAATTCAGACATTGACCTACGAGTTTCATACATGTAACGACCCCCAAGGTCAATGATCAATGCAATATATACATATGTACTTCCAAGCTCGAGCATGCCATTTAAACTCTTCAACTACGTATTCTTGAAGATATTGTGGAAAAGAATATGCATCATGATACTTCCAAGATTTATGAAATGTCTTGTACGAAAAAATTAGAAAGACTGGTAGGCTGCATGAGCGACCGGGGGTCCAGACCTCCCGCCAAGTGGACGAAAACCAAGGCATCGGGGCTATCAAACGCACCTTGACATCATGGACTATTTGCGTGGAATTACCACTCTATATTTTATACCGTGTTTTGTATAGATAGGAAAAGTCGTGATTTCGGATCTACGTTGGAATACCCTCTGGAGGATTCGGGATTCGTGATCGATTCGTGATCGATTCGTGATTTCTTCAGTTATTACACTGATCCGATTGGAAATCATATCAACTTGATCATCTCATCTCCATATCTCCATATCCCCATAGTCCATACTATTTCTCCATCCTCTAGGACCGGCTTTTTGCGGTACCCTCGGTGGAGCCCTGAGATCCACCAAACTCCGGAGTACAGCACAAGTGCACTTACAATGAGACTATATTCAAATGCACTATGCACGTCACAGTGGGATTTCATACATAAACTGGACAACGATAAAATTCTTGTTCTCGGTTTGATACCTACAGAATTGGACCATGGTCGTGTAGCGGGAAAGGAAAGCTGCTGTCGTTCCACTGCAGATAACAGGTTCATTTGTAGTAGAGTTCCCCGGAAGTGTCAAAAAAAAGTCTCGATAACAGTGTAGGATTAAATTTAGTTTACAATTCTAGTCATTGATTTCTTGATTCAGCCATTTCCATAGTTTACATACATTGCAGTCCGACCGGTACGACTCCAGAGTAACTTTCAAACTTCTTTACGAATATCTCATATACGCAACACGGTGTAGTCGAGGAAGGGGATGAGTGGATATTATCTAGCACTTGTATGCAATGTATCCCTAGTTACCCGTGCGCCAAAGGAAAAAATAGTTGACTCCCCGGTTAGGAGAAATCTGGTACAAACCGGTTTTGGCTGGGTCGATCCATAAATCTCGACCAGTCTTTGGACCACGGGTCTTAGTTCTTAATTGATAAGGAAAGGATCGTACCACACATCAAATCTCAACCTGGAGAAAGGTTGATAACAGTAATTTTTTTGACAGATGTTGATGTTCTGGGAATAATCATGGGTGGTACAAAATGATATGCGCGTCAGGTCAAAAAGAAACCAAAAAAAGCAGGGAACACAAGTTGAAGCATAGTTAGTGTACATGGACCTCTTAGCGCCTGTGGGCTGGAGGTCTGTAGTCCGCATATTGTGACACTAGGGGGGAACGGCCAGTGCATTATAGCGAGCTCGCAAGGTGTAGGATCGTCCAACATGCTCGTGCGAATAGACCACATGTCGGAGAATTCGAGAAGAAGAGAGATGGAAGGAGATAGTGAGATCAATTTAGGATGTCTACGGGTATCTTCAATATCAACTGCAATCAGACAATAGTATATAGAAATTGAAATAGGTAATTGAATGTAGTAAAGAGGAATAAAAAAATGGGGAATGGGAAAAAAGTAAAATCAAAAAATCAAAAAAGTATAAAAGTAAAAAAGTAAAAACTGGAAGATATCCCCCACCTATACGGGCCGCACTGACCTTGGTGGTATCGAAGCGGAGTCTATGCAAAGCAGACGCACCTAGACAATAAGTTTTATCTTGGGATGGCACAATTTATCTTTATTTATCTTTTAATTTTAAGGATTTTCGATTTCTGATTTCTCGCAAAAAGCTATAATACCGGAATTTTATCTCTTTCCTAAATCTTTTCTCTACTTATCTTCTCTCGACGGTCATAGCGGGAATGGCTGCTTGATTTGCCACTATAACTTCCAAGGTTATCTGGTACATCCCAAAGGTACCTTTAAATCACCTCTCTTCCTTGATCGCGGCTGTGCCGGGAGCTTGACTTTTTTTTTTCCTTCTACCTTTTTTATATGTACATCTTGTCTCTTCTCTGTACTATTTTGTTAAACCTTTCCTTTTGCCGATACTCTGGCTAATACCTCATCGCCACTCGATGTTCATACTTCACGGTATTGATAAGCTCTCTCTCCTTCCTCAATTGACCCAGACCCAATTCCCTTCAAAGTTATCTCGGTGTTACCTGTGAAACCTTGACTTTTCCGCTGGCACCTTCCTCAAGTGTCACCCCACTCCCATTTTATGCCTTGATGAAATGGCATGTTTGCCTCTTGCCACTCTTTGACCTTTGCCACAATACTCGGAATTTAACGATTACTGACGGCAAAGCTACTTCAGGCACTTCATTGTGATTGAAACATTGGAGCATTTGCTATCTACCTTTCATCCCCTTCTTGTGTTGAAACACACAAGTCGGCCGGATGCCATACACTGCGCCATTGAAGACGTTGCTCGCCGCGCAGCACATTGAATACTCCCAACCAGCCGAGGTGCCTTCTGAGCGGCCCAGTTTGGCTCGCTCCGTGTCGGCACGGGTTCAGAATTCCCGTTCATATTCCTCTACCTCATATACTCGTCGTCATCGGAGGAGCCCTTCGAACAGCAAACCGACAGTGCACTCCGCCCCAGAAACCCCGGCCCGGGCCTCACCCTCTATTGATCCACATGCTAGCCTCCGTCAGTCCCCACCGCCGATAAGCAATGGTATCATCCCTCCCGGGGCCGTAATCTCACCTCCTGAGTCTGGGCCGAACTCAAGTGATGAGGAATCACCACACCGGAGTGGTGAGGGTGTCAAGTTTGACGAGCTGGAGGCTGCCGTTAGATCGATTAAATTGAGGAGGGAGAGTTCTCCGGAAAGAATGGGCCCGTCAGACCAGCCAGAAACACCGGCTCGGTCCTCGTCGAGTGCACCGTCGACCACCGAGGCAAAGCCCACTCGGCCCAAGCTCCCCCACCTACCGTTGTCCAAGGAAGCTCGCAAGATCAGTCACTCTCGATCATCCACTGAAACCGCCATTGATTTGGCTCGGGAATCGGCACTGACTAGCTCACCCGAAGAAAGTGACGCGGAGGTGTCGTCCAAGCCCCCAATGGTCCGTAAGAAGTCAGGTGAGCTTGTTCGACCTGCTCTTCGCCCTTCTTCGTCCCGGCGACGACCATCTAGCATGCCTGGTACCCCTGTCTATTCCAAGGCGGTTCACTTTGACTCTCACTTGGAGCATATCCGTCACTTTCTCCAGATCGACAGGCCATTAGCTGTCAGCACAGAGACATCACCAGTTGACAACCATGACGCCAAGGTTGAGTTTCCCTTTGGCTCTGCTGACTCGCGCGGTCCGTCGTGGGAATGGGAGATCAAGCTCGCCAATTGGCCTAATGATCCCTCATCACGTGCCAATCGTCCGGTCCGGCTCGAGAGATTGTTCTTATCGGCTGATAAGAGCACTTTAATCGGCACCGTGGCAGTGGCGAATCTTGCTTTCCACAAGAATGTAACCGCTCGTTTTACACTGGATTACTGGAGGACTACCTCAGAGGTTTCGGCAGCATACTGCCATGATGTTCGCCGGCAGCAAGTTGCCGATGGGTTCGACCGCTTTTCATTCGATCTCAAGCTGAATGATCAAGCCAATCTGGAGACCAAGACCATGTTCATGTGCATCCGCTATAACGTGGATGGACAGGAATATTGGGATAACAATGATTCGGTGAATTATCAGGTCGATTTCCACAAAGTGCCCAAGACCACGACCAAGCCTGCAAATGGCGGGTCTCGCCCTGCTCTTCCACGCAGCCGATCGTTCACCAGCTCTCACACCATGCGGCCGCAATCCATGCCGACTACCTATGATTTCCCCGACCTCGGCGAAAAGACACCGTTCACGAACCCTTTCAATGATACGAATGGTGCGCCCTTGGCTCGCACATCCTCGGATGACATCGATACGGTCGCGCCGCCCAAACGCCGTGAAAACCCCAACCGCCAGGCATTCGGGAACCGGTATGACTTTGGAGCATCGTTGTCTGCTGCTATGCGGTCAAAGGCACCCTTGGATCGGACCGCTCTGGCTGCCCGTGCAAGATCCGGGGAGGCTGTGGAGCCAGAAGTCTACAAGCCGACCAAGAAAACCCCCAGTTTGGAGCAGGGCCATAGTTCTGCAGTGAGCGATAATTTCCGCACCGGAAGTCGTGTGGGAGATCTAAAACCTTCCTCGTTGGTATCTAGCAAGCCACAGCTCGAGTCTTCCGTGTACCGGGAGTTGGTCGATAAGTACTGCTTTGTGAGTTTTTTTTTAGAAACAAATCACGCCATTGCAGTCAACTAACCTGTTATAGTATGGGTCTCCGCAAGGATCGAACCTGAAGGCACACGCATCGATCTCCAGCGGTCGTGAAGGCGAGGCCCCAAAGCATATCTCTGCCCCAGCCTGTCCTTCGCCGCCGCTGTCTCCTCGGTCTCCTGCTCCTCTCGTTGCTCATGTGGCCGAAGCACCCCGCACTTCTGTTAGCCCACGCAGCTCCCCGCTGCCCTCAGCTTCTTCCATGGCTTTTCGCCATTCCTTCCACCACAATTTCATGAATGACCCTCACTCTCCGCCGGTCATTAGAGGGTGAGTAGCATAGACTGTTATATACAGCGTCCAACCTGGCTGTGATCCTTCCGGTCGGCCTTTATAGCATATCGTTGACCACTTTCGTGAAGGGAGTTTGGTAGTCCCTGTGTGGAACTGGACAGATCCGTTGGCCCAATTTCGACTCCTTTGACCCCACGTATCGGCGCACTCTGATGGATCCTTTTTTCTTTTGACTCCCCCTCAACATTACCCTGCTCTATGCACGGGTGGTTTCGGCCAGCGGCACATGTGAGCGATTGTCTCTGCGATGCATAATAAACCGCGGACGTTTCGTTGAATCATTCGTTGTGTGGCTCGTTTCCACCAGTCGTCGGTCCAAATCATCGAGGTGCCTGTTCCAGCTTTTGTCTGGCGCGGTCATTCTCACGATTTTTCTGTTTACCTCTGCGTGCCGCTTTGGACACGCATGATGACGCTACGATCTCTTTCCCGAGGCTTTTTTCGATTCTTTGCTGTTCTTTTCTGGATGGCCCTTCATTTTCAACGCAAAAAGTTTTTAGTATGCCCGCCTCTTTTGATCTCGATGCATTGCACTTTATGGGTTTCTTTGATTGCATGGTGTTCTGGCGTTCTCTCTTTCCTGTTTTTTCCCCCGATTGTTGTTTCGATTTCAGCTCCACGATATTGTCTACCTTTCTGGTTGGACGTGGACAGGTGACGCGAAAATGTGATGCGAAGATAGCGATACATGACTGCCTACCATATAGGCAACGCGACGTAGCTTTGAAATGACACGAGACATGGTGAACGCGACCGGATCATCCTTTTTCGCTGGTAGCTTGTTAGGATAGATTGTAAAACCCAAAGGATTCTCCCTTTGCTCAACAAACATGCTAGCCACACGTTGAAACGCTAAGGAGTAGAGTAGATGAAGCCCACATTCATTCGAGTGGTGGAGTCTTGGGGTATACTTCCCGATTGGGCTAGCGCCATTCCTATCTTATCACCACGTGACCAGTATCAATGTCGTTCGACGCAGCAAAATGCGGGCTGGTCGATGCCTGGTAGACGCGCTGGAAACCGGCCCTTCATAACGCTCTTTTTCTTTTCCCGCCGCCCGCCAATCACCGCCGCATTGCAGAATGATGGATAAATGTCTCGCTTACCTAAAATCCTTACTTTCCGGATCACGCGTAATTGGCTTTCTTATTTAAACCACCCTCCCCCTCCATTTAGTCACTTTCTTATTTCTTCCCCTCTCTTATCCTCAACGCCAACTCGTTAAACGCGTGTTTTTCATCGTTTATCGACCACACAGACCTCGATCCATCTCCATTTCTACATATTTTAAATTCTTACCATCTGAACTATGTCTGGACGTAAGTATTTTTTATCTTTTTACATGTTGTTGTCACTATATACCCTCATGTCTTTGTTGTCGTCGTTCCCAGAATAACAATTGGTGATGCCCCTGTCGGCACGTGACTAAGCCTCAGGCAGCAACTGCATCCAACCTTTCCTAATTAGGAAAGGCTATTCACCTTTACACATCTTAACACAACCTCCAACCACCCTCAACTCCCTATACTCCCCTACTTTCCGTGCTGTTCTTCATTGTACCCCCCCCACATACTAAACCCTACTGTCTTCATACAACTATTCGAACAATAACTAACAAACCAAAACAGGCGGCAAAGGCGGAAAGGGCCTCGGCAAAGGCGGTGCCAAGCGCCACCGCAAGATCTTGCGCGACAACATCCAGGGAATCACCAAGCCGGCCATCCGCCGTCTCGCCCGCCGTGGCGGTGTCAAGCGTATCTCCGCTATGATCTACGAAGAGACCCGCGGTGTGCTCAAGACCTTCCTTGAGTCCGTCATCCGTGACGCCGTCACCTACACTGAGCACGCCAAGCGCAAGACCGTCACCTCCCTCGACGTCGTCTACGCCCTCAAGCGCCAGGGCCGTACCCTCTACGGTTTCGGTGGTTAGATTCGTCTTGCGACAATTTATGGCCTCAAACGACTCACCACTCACTCACTGTGAGGTGCTGTGCCGGTCGGAGGCTTTTACTTAATGCGCTACGGTGTGATGGGTTTCTCTCTCTTTTTTTTTTCGTGTGCGTCAAATGGTTATGGGGTTTAGGGAATTTCTTTGGGACTGCTTTTATGCCCTCTGAGGTTGGGATCTTTTCTTTTTTACGTGGGTATTGGACGGTGTCCTTCATAACTAGTGATAGGCTCTCGGGTTGACTCCATCGAGTTCAATATAACGTCTGCTATCAGTCATGTCTTTTTTTTTCGTAGTTTGTATTTTGCGGTAGCAAATAACTTTGTAGCTTGGGCATTGTCTTGAATAAATGACGATGTCATTGTATGGTGGAAAGTCACGGGCGGAGCCTAGTTCCTCGAATTTCCCCCAACTTTAAATTCCCTTCGAGCACAGAGAGCTCACCCTAAAGAACTATTGGATTTTCCTTCCTACTCCTCCAGTCATTGAAATGGCCTCTTTATTAAAAGGGAGGTTTTTCTACCCCCAGGAGACTGCCCGTCATGCTGCGACCATTCTCGGATTCCCATCCAAAGTCTCCATCGCCTCGGCGTACTACCAAAGCGCATGTGTCGATATTGCTAATTTGGCCTGTGTCATTTCGACCCATGAGCCGGTTCGACTATATGCCAGACCAGAAGATGTCAAGCAAGCAAAATCAATGATCAGCCAAGCTATTACGAAATATCCGAGTAACACCTCAAATATATCTGTTATCCCCTTCCTTACAAATCACCTTTGGGTCCGCGATACAGGCCCTGTCTATGTACGTGGAGTTGGCGAATCCATAAGCCAACGTTTTGCAATCAATTTCCGTTTCAGTGAATGGGGAAGGAAGCATGACCTTGGCGCCCACGACCGGGCTTCGGATGGGCGTGATTGGCCTGTGATGACACCTGAACAGATCGAAGAAAACGGAAGTTTTGCCCGAAGAGTTATCGAATCTGATGTTCTTCCGTCTCAGGTGACACTAGTGGAATCACAGATTTGTCTGGAAGGTGGTGCACTAGTTGTGGATGGCGAAGGCACACTTCTGGCCACTGAAAGCAGCATCATCAACGAAAATCGCAACCCGGGTCTCTCAAAGGCCGTGATTGAGACAGAACTCCGCCGTCTCCTAGGCGTCGACAAAATTATCTGGTTTCCCGGGAGAAAGGGTCTGGATGTTACTGATGTGCATGCTGATGCTGAAGTCAACTTCGTCCAACCCGGAGTTGTTGTCGTCTCCCGGCCCCATTCTAGTGCGCCAAAGCCATGGCTGGAGATTTTCGAAGAGATCAAGGAAATCCTCGGAAAGTCAGTCGATGCCAAGGGTCGCCCTTTCGAGGTACACGTAGTAGACGAGCCGAACCCCAAGATATTCGGGGTCTTGTCCTACGATGAACCAGCGACTAACTATGTGAATTTTTATTTCGTCAATGGCGGACTTATTGTTCCGCAGTTCGGCGACTGTCGGCGAGACCAAGAGGCCTTGGTACTGTTTCAAAAGCTGTGCCCTGACCGCGTGATTCGGCCAGTGTTTGTGTCTGCGCTTCCAATGGCCGGGGGCGTGATCCACTGCGCAACCCAACCAGTACTTTCTGTGGATGAATAGATCATCCATGTTGTGAAATAGTAAACTGGCCTACCGTCCTATGTATTTATACCATTTATTCAAGATCTCAAATGAGATCTGATCGCATTACCCGAAGAGGAAGTCCATACGCCGATCGACCCTGGGAAATCCTGGGGAGAGCGGGGAAGTCGCCGATCTTGCCGGGGCACCTCCCTGAATTGATACAACTCTGGCATCCATCTTGCAAACTGACCGGACTGCTACCACTCTACTATAAAGCCCGCTATCTCTTGCTATTTACATAGTGCATTCGGCCTAAGATGATGGCGAAGGCCTGCGACCACTGCAACTTCAGTAAAGAGAAAGAGACTTGTACCGCGGGTGCCGGTCCGACATGCCTCAAATGTAGTCGTCTGAAGATTGGCTCCATCGCTCGTCGTGCCAAACGAATGAGACATCGCTCTTCTGCGAAAGTCTTCCCACATGGGGATTTGCAGGTCTCCACAGTCGTGTCACGACAGGGCGTCAAACCCAAGGAAAGCGAGACCTATGCCTCACCTTCCTCATCTTCCTCATCTAGTCCAGGCTCATCTTCGAGCTCGCCTCTCAGAGACGATGGACCTTGGACACCGGAAAGCCCCGATGTCATGATAATGTCGCCAGAGAAATTACTCGCGGCCCCGACCAACTTCCAAACGACATCAGATGCATTCCGCACCGTTATGGACGTGGAGCAATTCTCAGTCATACATGCACCATTTACATTTGGAAACAGTTTTATTCCGCTCTCCCAAAAGGTTATTTACGTTATTTTGCAACTATCCGCCCCGGTGCTGACCGAAGGATACCTCGCATTCCTAGGACTGATGACAAATTACCAAAAGTCCCCTATTATACGCCGGAGCGAGCCCGATGTGTTCAAGGCTGCGAAGGGCTTGCAGCGTCTGAGAAGCGTGAAAATCACAAACGATTACGACGCAGCTTGCGCTCTCTTCCTGGGCCAGACTATGTATGTGTTCGATGTACTCACGACACCATACTCCCGCACCGCCCACGCTATCGTTCGGAGCTCCCTCATGTCGGCCAAAGCATGGCTTCCCAGAATGGTGCACACCCCAATCATGGACACGATAACCATGACCCCGATTCTGGTCGACACGGTCGAGTGTTTAGTGCACCGTGAGATCCCTATAATACGACTCGATCCTCAGCGTCGCGTCATCGTTGACCGCTATCTTGGCCTCTGTGCAACACTCCTCCCTCATCTTTACGATATCTGTGTTTGCAGCAATACATTGAAGAGAGAAGCTCCTACTGTCGGATCTGAGTCATACTCGGCTTATCATGACCGACTGGACGAGATAGAGGAGGCTATCCGTCGCTGGCGGCCTCAAGCCCCTGCCCGACTGTTCGAAAGTTACGGCCAGCATGCGGTTTTAGCAATGGTGACTCAAGCAAATGTGTATCGTCTAGCGGCTTTATTGATCCTGCACCGACTGCGATATCCGCTTGGAGTCGAGGATGAGGCAGCGTGGAAACTTGCAAACGGAATATTCTCGGAGTTGTCGTTCTTTGCCAAGTCTGCGGCCAATTTAAAGGATACCAGCGCGCTGCCTGTTGTGTTTCCTTTGACGATGGCCATGTTTGAGATATACGGGCCTGGAGAAGATTTGGTGGAACGATTGACCTCATTCACTGTTCAAAGTGTATGTGTAGGGCGGCTTCAGGAATTTGTGAAGGTGGCCAGGGCGTCGAGGGAGTCTGGATTTGAGGGCATCTGGTTTGACTTGGTTGATACACATCTTCGTGTTGCCATGCCACCATAGCTTTGCGTTGGTCTCAGCAATGCTTTTATGTATAATATTATTTCAAGGGATGGTGGCTTGATCCAACGGGTCAGGTGGTTCTGTTTTATTATGGTGTCAGCTTTTCTGTTCCTCTATTGAACTATTTGTCATTACATACGCTGAATTTAAGCGCATATCCAGCGATTTCACGAACTGCTACAATCTTCTACCTTGAAGATCTCAATAGATCATAAACCAGTTGTAATATTCATGCATGATTCGTGGCAAGCTTGGGTACACATGAAGGCGGGGTAACAGCATTTCTCAGTGAAGTATTGTCCATCAGTCTTCCATCTCCGATGCTTCAAGGGGAGGACAGAGGCGTGGGATCTTATTTAATAGGCACCATCCCTCTCAAAGCCTCCCACTCATGCTCCAGCATAGACAAACTAACAATATCATGCCAAGCACGACGATGGTAGACGGCCTCACGTTCACGACCTTCATCCACAAATCCAAGCTTTCTGTAAAGCTTCAACGCATCGCGGTTGAACGAAAACGCGCCTATAGAGACTCTATGCAGTCCAACATGTTGAAATGCCCAGTCCAGTGCCCAGTTAATAGCTTCCCCGCCGTATCCTTTCCCCCGGAACCCATCTGCAAGTGAGATCCCTATCATCGCATTGCGATGATGAGCGTAGTTGGGTCCAGCCACGCTGAAAAGGCTCAAGTGGCCGATTGGGACTGGCTTGGGACTCTGAACAGATTGGTTCAAGACTTGGGTCTCAGTTGAAGAGGTTGTTTCTGCTTCGGCGGAGTTTCGAGGGAGACATATAACCACCCCTAGAATGGCGTCTTGGAGTGTTTTGATGAACTCCTCTGCGGAATTTTTGTGAGATGGGCGTGGGAGACGTCCAGTGCTCAGTGTTTGGATTGTGGGGTCGTTAATAAGATCGTGGAAAAATGCAATGTCCTCTTCAGAGTTCTCTGGGGCTCGGTAGATGAGTCTAGGCTTGGAAAGTTCTTGTAGGGTTTGGTTTGATGCCATATTGGAGAATTAGAGATCCGAGATTAGTGAAATTTGAAGTCTGCCAGATTCCCTGGAGACTATGCCTTTATATAGAAGTTGAGCGGGAAACGGCCCATTTGGCGATAAACCAATTAGCTTCCAACGTTGACGCCCTGTTGCATTGGGGCTAAATTGGGATAAGCAGTTATCGGCCGAGGTCCAAGAGGTAATATCGGGCTCCCGATTAGGAAATTATCATCTAGAGGCCCAGGTGAGATGTCCATGATTAAATTATCAGGCGGGATTTGCTTTCTTACAGCCTGGTCTTCGCGTTCTGAGCCCTGCTTATCATTTGAGCACATGTAATGTTGTCTTCCACGGATATCCACTCTTATCTCGCACCATATGACCTTCGTTGAAGTAAATGTGCATGCCGTTGTTACAGCCTTCGACTCTCCCATCAATTTTCATTCCGGCGCCTATGATTCGATGGTAAAGAAGACTACTTCCGCCGTGAGCCTCCTTGCCATTAATCAAAACACTTCACACTGTACAACAATTATTATTGGCCAGCTTGAACGTGATAACCTGACACTGAGCTGTGTAGCTGCCTGCAACAGGGAGCTATATCGGCTGGAGACGCCTGCGCTGTATGCTCATGTATCTCTGGGGGCTCTAGATCGATGTTGTGTAGAATTGACGGCCCGATATGCGCACGGACCATTTGATCTCCGTGACGTAATCCCTCCACATGGGGCGATGGACCTCGGCCTTGAACCAAAGAGATCACCATAGCTTATAATCTTCCCACTGGCTGTAACTATCATCATTCCAGACCACCTTGGAAATATCCCACTCATGCACATTCTCTCTCAAACGGGTATCAGAGGCTGAGGAGCCCGATCCGGAGCATAACAAGCATCAATTCCCCACAAGTGGATTCCGAACTTGAGAACTAGCAGAGCCATGGCTGAATACAAGCTATCCTACGAGTCTCAACTGGTGCGTTCTGGAGGCCAGCTTGCTTCTACTTTCTCACATTTGCATAACTATGCCGCATTAAACCATACTGACATGCTCACGCAATCAAGGACGTCTACCACCCCTCCTACCGCTACGAATCCTATGACCCGCGTGACTGGAAATCCGCCGCTCTTCGTGGACCAGCACTCCCCGCTCTAGGGAATGCAACTGCTGGTGCAGTCGGCGCTGCCATCTCGAATGTGGTCGTCTACCCCCTCAATGTCATCGTCGCTCGTCTGCAGACCCAAACCCAGAAGCGGAAAGACAGCGACTCGAGCGAGAAGTCTGATGAAGACGAGAATGCCCACGAAAGCTATACCAGTGTGGTGGATGCTGCCTACAAAATATATGCGCAACAAGGCATCGCCGGCTTCTACCCTGGTCTGGCGCAGGATACTTGGAAGACCGTCGCGGATTCGTTCCTTTTCTTTCTTGCATATAGTGCCATCCGTCAGAAGAGGATAGTGGCGCATGTAGGTGTAGAGCGAGCAGCCAAGAGCAAAAATATCGTCCTTCCGATAATCGACGAACTCGCCGTTGGTATCTTGGCTGGCTCATTTGCGAAGCTGTTCACAACGCCACTGTCGAATATTGTCGCGCGCAAACAGACATCTGCGACACGAAAGGGCCGAAATGCGAAAAACCTGTCAACTAGGGACATCGCAGCTCGCATTCGCGCTGAAAAGGGTATCCTAGGCTTTTGGTCTGGATACTCGGCCACCCTAATACTCACCCTGAATCCATCTCTCACGTTCTTCCTGAATGAATTTTTCAAGCGGACCCTCCTCCCACGCTCGAAGCGCGATAAAACCCCTCCAGCTTTGACATTTCTGTTGGCGGCATTAAGCAAAGTCACCGCCTCGTCAATCACATATCCATTCTCCCTCGCGAAAACCAGAGCTCAAGTAATGGACTCGGTCTCTAAATTCAAGTCTGGAACTGCAGAAAAGACTCGGGCTTCTCTTCTCGCCTCTCTTACACCAGAAATACTTTCCACTGTCGCCACCATCGCCCGCACAGACGGTATACTAGGGCTCTACGCTGGCCTTCACGGTGAAGTGCTGAAAGGCTTCTTCTCGCATGGCTTTACGATGCTCGCCAAAGATGCCGTGTACTCGTTTATAATCAAGAGCTACTATCTCCTTCTGATGCTGGGACGTCGCTATCCCACGCCAGACGAACTTATCCAGCGTGCCCGCGAACAAGCAGAGGAATATACGGAGATTGCACGCGAAGGAGCGCGTGACCTAGCGGAGAGAACAAAGGAGGGCGCCGAGGAGGCACTGAATGCTAATTCTGGCGTTAATTCTGTTGATATGACATCGAACTCCACCGGCGCTGCTGATGCTGCTGGAAATGCGAATCGTGGCATTGATGCTTCCTCGGGCCTCAAGGTTCCTGCTTCATCCGTTTCTGATGAAATCAATGAGACGGCTGAGCTGGTCGGTGATTATGTTGAGGATGAAGCGGCTGAGTGGAAGAGCCTTTATCATTGGTTTTGGGAGAAGGATCGTGGGCCGCATCGGGATTGATATAAGGGCTAGAATATACTGTTTGTGAGATTTACATATTTAGGCATTGTTCTTACGTGTTCCTTGTTTCTTTCTTTCTTTCTTTTTAACCAAATGGACAGGTTACCTACATGCTGTGATTGTATGTAGTGATCATTTTATTTACTGAGGATAGCTGGTAATTCTTTGAGACAATGCGCATTTTATCGCAATCTATTTCATCACAATCCTGAACGGACGTGGCGACAATTTGCCAGCCTCATTTTGTACCGGCCGAAGAATAAAAAGAGAAGACAAAGGCTTCAGGCATAAGTTCATCTAGGTGTTCCAGTAACACACACGCTCAGACCGAGCTCACTGGGTCTTCCTCTCGTTTTGAGGCTCTGCTGCCACAAAGGCACCACGTAGCTCCTTCGCCGCCTCCCACAGCACCCACAGAGGGATAAAGACCCAGAGGGTGTTGAAGAAGAACAAGTACAGCCAAAGGTAAACCGGGTCCTCCGTAGCCAGTTGCGAGCTTCCAGTCAGCCACTCGGGCGCAAAGGTCATGAATCCACCGTACAACTCGGCCGTAGCAAGCATGGTCGAAACCAACCACAACGTCGCCTTAACACCACCACGGGACTTGGCACTGATCTTCTCATTCGAAGACCGGCACAGCAGATAGCAGATGTATATCGCAGCTGGGCCACCAAGGAAGACGGTCAACAACTCCAGCGAGACGACAGTCAAATCAGCGCCCGCCCAGCGGCGGTCAGCCTTGGCGTATTCCTGCCACAGACGCGAGCTAGGACCAGTCCCGTAGGCGGGACCGTAGATACGGGTTGCGTCATTGAGGAAGAAGGGCTCCACGGTATTGTTGCCAGCGGAGGTGGTGTAGCTGAAGAAGCATTCGTAGAGGAAGGAGCCTTCGATGAAGATGTGGGTGAGGGCATCGTAGGCGTGCCAGAAGAAGAGGATACGATCGCGTGTCCTGTTGGCTGGGACAAGTGTCTTGCTCAAGAGGTATGCGATTGGCATCATGGAAAGCGAGAATACGATGCAGAGGACAGTCGTGGCGTCCAAGGTGAAGGACGCGGTGGACGCCATGGTGGATTTGATATTTGGAGATCGTCGGGGTCTGTGGGAGATGAGCTTGTAGAGGTCTCAGCTTGGTGATATCAACACTGGTTAGGTGTGTTTCATGCTTTGTGGAATTGATTGAAAGCTGGAAGATAAGAAAGGAAAAAAGAAAGAAAATAAAAAAGAATTAGGGGCTGAGCTGTCGCGACGATCAAAAGTTGCCTCAGGCATAAAGTGGGTCACGGATGAGAGCAATTTCTATAGGAGTCGGCGAGTCGGAGAGTACAGAAGTAGTTATATTAGTTATGTCTATATTTAATATCTATATTTACAGGGCTCTCTCTTTGTATCACTTGAAACAGGTAATATCCTTGCAGCTCACTACATATTGTGACTTCTGATTTCGCTTGAACCACCTTAACAGCAAAATGCAGGGAATAAGGGCTCTCAACACGTTCAACTTCACGTCCTAGCCAACATGGAAAACATGGAAACATCAGGGAGAGAATCTAATAATTCTCTAGCCTCTCCATCGTTTGCATAGTTCCCGTCCAGCTTGTCGTCACCCGCCACTTTTTCTACGCTTCTTTGTTTGCCTGCAGCACCCATAGACTAGTGGCGCGTGATCAAAGAAACATTCTGGAGAGGCCGTCTGCATTATCCACCGGTATCCATTCATGCTGATGATTCAGTTTGGCCAATATATATGCCTGAATGGTTGACTTGAAGAGTACCTGTGGTTGGTTGCACCCATCGAATAGTCGAATCAACCCCGATCTCCATGTTGGCTCAGCATGCTTGGCGGGTTATCCTTCGAGGCTGTCTCTTTCAGGGCTGTTACTATAATGGTTAAGCAATCTGCAGCTTGTCTTTGAGCGACACTTTGTTATATTTTACTGCCTGTCCTCGGTTTTTATCCGTTGAAAGGCATTCTGTTTACCTAGCCCTGTGGATCATGACTGTGCAGAAGATTGCGCCTCTCACAGCTTCTTGTCCTTCCTCTCCCTAACTATTCAGTATCCTTGACGGTGCATTTTGTTGTCAAACATGCATTCAAGTCTCGGGATTGTTGAGATTCCCGCCCTCGCCAAGGTGACATGGGACCTATACAACCAGTGCCAGACCATCGCGAAGGATGCTCCCCCAGGATTACAAAGGCTAGTAACTGAGCTGGGCTCGTTACAAGGTACTTTGTGCACCTTTTCCAAGGATGTGAACTCTAACGCATCCTTCTTCGAGAAGCTGGATCAGGATCGCAAACAGACCTTCGAACGATCCCTCGGTGCTTGTCTCGCGACCCTACAGCGACTGAAAGAGCTCCTTGCACGGTTGAGAGGTTTCGAAACTGGCGAGGGAAAGGTATTCTGGCAAAAGATCAAATGGGCCACCCAACGAATTCAGATTGAGGATATCAGATCTAAAGTCATGGTGCACACTTGCTATCTGAGCCTATGCATAAGCTCTATAGGGAAGTAAGTTTGCTTGGTTTGTCCCAACCTCATGGCTCATGATCTAATCGGTTTAGTGCTTCGCTTGCTCGTTTAGAGAAATCAATGGTTCTGGCGATGGAAGAGGATGAACAGATTGTTCTCAGCACAGAGGCATCACCTGTTCGGGATACAGACTCAGTTGTCTCACCGATGAGCCCGGGCGTGGTGGAGCTACCTGCTAACAACGAAGAAGAATGCGAAATTGATATAATCCCAGAAGTCCGCCACAGAATGTCTGAGCTGGCTGAACAACAGAAGCTCTGTGGGCAGCAGCAATGTCAAACATACATCCACATCCTCCGAATCGGCGATAACTACATCCGACGATTCCCTCTTCGACACTATGTCGCCGACTTCTTGGTTGTCCTTGAACACGTCAACATTGTTACCTACTAGGGGCCGAATAAACCATACGCGAATGCGCAGTGAGCATCTTCTCTTTGGCGGCTCGATCGACGGTCGGACACTTGATGGCGGAATAAGGGCAAACGACTCCGATATGGAGAGAAGCAAGTTGCACAGCACAGTAGATCCTACTCTGATGCTGAATATGGCCATCCTCACGTTATTGAGGCCGTGACCTCCGCTATGCAGCATCTTCGTGATGTTCGACACCAGGAGCATAGAGCATATCTCAATGCCAATCCGTTTTGAGCCGCAGAATAAGCTACATAAACCAACTGCCGAAACGTCAAAGATATTCGAGGCATCAGTAAATGATGGGTTCCAGATCACAAGACTAACCACAAGAGACTGGCTTCGCGTGGCGACATGGTGGTTGTTGAAATGAGCTCTCCGTGCAAAGCAGACAGGATACAAGATTTACTAAAGATCTATCAAGGCACGCGCGACTTTGGCAAATTGCAGCAGACATAACTATGTCAGTGCCCGAGGCAGTCTGAGTCCCTCCACGGAATCAAGATCCACTAGTCACCAGGCTTATCTTGACCTCCTCAAGGCTTCATATATTCTCTATGATATTGTTCTGGGGGAAGAGGCCTCTCCTGCTCTGTTGGGTGATGAGGATTGCAAGTCAATTGTCGAGCTTTCTGAAGTCGGTGCCTTCGTAATTTTTACTCCAACCTGTGACTGATTCAATCTAGGGCATAAACGAGGAGCTTTCCCAGTATACTTCCGTCGATATCCCTGAACCGTCGAATATACATCCCCAAAACCTCGCCATTTGGGAGCCCTTGCAGCCGGAGGAAACTTGGGATGGCGGCATTGATCTAGATTTTGGCTTGGATAATTTGCGTTGGGTCGCCGTCGATCTAGAAGATGCAGGCAACGAACAGGAAAAGGTCCTCAACCGCACATTTGTCAACGCCAGCATCGGAGGCAAAAAGTCTCGCATGCGTACCAAGGGTGCTTCCTACATGCTCTTGTTGGCGACACGGGAAGGTGAAAAGCGAACCAAAAATTGTGTTCTGCAACCAAAGTGGCACTCTGTGTCTTGAACGCGACTGTAAGTGACGATTCCTAGAATACTCTCGCAGATTTAACCGATGATTTTAGTCGCACTGGATGACCTACCACCCCTTGTCCAACTGTCAAATTCCACTTTGACTGGCTTCCCTGGCGCCCGAGTATCAGAACCTGTGCCATTAAAATTTGATGATATGAGCGTTTCGATATCTTTTCAGTTTGATGAAGACCTCGCACAATTCATCAATATTCCGAAATCTTACTTTGATGCCGTATGGCAGAGAGAACCAGTTGATGCTTCTGAATTTACCGAGAGTGTTGTTTTCAAGAGCTCGGTGGATATGTTCGAGCAGCTGAACACGCCGACAATGAAATCAATGAATCCGCCTGTCGCGGTGATATCTTGCGAGGTGCGCATTCTGGAACGGTCTTTTGGGGAAGCCTGGCGGTCTGTACGACGCATGGTGATCACTTCCTCTGCTGCTGAGAAATCCCCTCGAACTATGGAACTTTTTATGCCTCTCAGTGGAGTTCAGATCAACCGAGGAAATATGTCCCGCCAAGTGGTCTTGCAGTGGTCCGACACATGCCAGGCGCGATCCGACAAGACCGACGGCAACTATAACACATTGCACTCCTACGTGTACGATGACACTGCCCCAAATATCGGTGTCGGTCTACAATTTCACTCACATCAAGAGGCGGAAGACTTTGAAAAATCCGTCCTCGAAATGAACTTCCGTCCAGAGTTTTCCTGGTCACAGGCAAGTGGCTCCGGCTTCATATACAGTGTGGTTGATGCTGGAACCGAACACAAGCAATACAAAGCGGTGCCAGTATTCCGAACTCGGGCGTCGTGGCGATATTCAAACCTGTACTATCTTTACCGTGATGCCGACTATACATACGACCACTCCTCGTTCAGCATCCATTTCCCCCGCATATACTCCAAAGACTACATATCGACTCACGTTGACCAGCTCTACCATCCAGAAAACCCTGTCACTGTCTCCCATTGCGACAAGAAGACCAGCCAAGCAACCATCGAGTTCGGCAACGATTCCGTAGCCCGCTCATTCCTCAGCTCCCTCTCTCCTCTGTACGAACTCCTCTACTCCAGACGTATCCAGTCCCTATCAACGAAAAGCAATTCGGTCTTTGGTTTCCAAAAGTCCGGCAAGCGCAGCGCTGATATCCAACTATGGCGTCGGGGAACAGATTTCCAACTTGCCGCACGATGGGATGATTCCGTGCCGGACAAGTGGCTTACCATGGCTGTCCCGTCAGAGTTCATCGATTGCTCAAAAGAGAATACCCGAGTCACACTTCCGCGTCTTCCGTACTTGCGTGGTATGACACTTGATATGATGAATGTTATGGCTCGGAGCCCTATGAACTCCAATGCCAAAAACAAAGAGGGTGCCATGTCAATTTCTTTTCAAACAAGTGGAGGTTAGTGTGCCTCCTCCTTTTTGGACCTGGTTCCCTTAACTGATTCTATTTTGCTAATCTGTATCGCGATCATAGACCGAGCTGAGTTTCTGGCTGTGTTACAAGGGCAACAGTTGCCGAAGTTCCTATAGAATCATCTACTCGGGTTCAATAGACAATTTCAAAATAACCCTTCTTAAAGATCCTCCCATGGGCGTCAATAACATTGTTCAAATCTCCAACCTTTTGTAATGTGGTAGATGAAAGAACGGCCATGTCTGCGGAACGGTATGGAAACTGCATATGTTCCACGGCATAACAGTTTGTTTGACCGTAAGTTCGTACGCATGACCGTATAATCGCGCGGCTTGGGGCATTCACTACATATGTAGGCTCCAGATGTAAGGTTATTGAGCTTCAAATTCGTGCAGTAAACAAATTCAACTAAATTCAATTAAAAAAAGATGATTCCAGGCAGGGACTGCCTGGTCACCTTTAACGAGACCCCAACGGATCGCTCGCGGTTCAAACCGCGAGCTTTAGAGGGAATCCGCACTCCCACAGGGGTAGAGGGTTGTTGCCCAGATGAAGTGAGTTGCTTGAGCCGCTCAGCCATATCTGCTGGGTTGGATATAATGCAGTGAGGTCATATTTAACCATAACATCTGATATTTCAGATCAGAATCCTGTATATAATGTGATGTTTGCCATTCTCTACATAGGCCAGATGCAGTACTACCTGTGGAGAGAGCTAGATACGCAGGTATCAACGACTTTCCCAGAACTGCGCATCAATAGCAACCAACCGATTAAACAGTTGATTCCGTGATCTCATACCAGTCAAATGGTATGACTGGCCCAGCTCATCACCGCTAACGACAAGCCCATCTGCAGCCTCCTTGCTCCCAGCCGTCAGTTCAACAATCAATTTCCCCTTCCAACCCAGTCCTTCCGTCTTCTTCAGCTCTTTGATTTCGGTGACTGGGATCTGGAACAGAACAGATCCCTTCTTCCTACTTTCGATGCGTAAATCATCCAATCCAGCGGATTGGTACGTGGTGAAATACAAGATAGGAGGCTCCTTCGATGAGTCAATGACTGCTGCACCTCTCTTGCGTTCGAACTTTGCATCGAACTTCAAAGGCCCGAAAGGCGTTGCAGCAAAGTGTCCATTTTGCAGCATTCCAATCAGATTCTTGGTATGTGCTGACCCTGCAATGGCCATGGCTCGGTCAAAGGCAATATGGCCCTTGATTGCCGTGGAAATAGTGCGCTTAAAGAACTTGAGGAGCTTGAACACAAATCTCTTCTTCGGCACCTTTGTTTCCGGAAGCGATTCGGTGGAGTTCGTCGACTGAAGATCCGTAGACGATCCTTGCCTGCTGACGTCTGTAGAGCTCGCTGCTTGTGACTTTTTGCGGCGGATGGGCCATACCGGTTCGTTGCCACCAGAGGATGGGGCGGGAGGTAGTGGCGAAGAATTGATCTCGCCAATTCGGAGCAGGGTCAATGTGAGCTGCGCGTTTGTGGGAACGCCAGCCAAGAGTGTCCTGTGTCTCGAGTCAGCAACGCAATAAATGACCAGAAAGAAATGACAGCTAGCATACTTCTGTAAATCGAGATGACCTTTCCAGTTTGGCACTTTAGCGTTCAGCAGATCAAGGGTGTAGGTGAATATTGGGTCCCCGAAAAAGCCTAGTCCAAGTGCGAAACCCACGAGCTTAATAATCCAATAACTAGATGTGAAAGGTACAATAACAGACACCAGGGTAAATATGCTCGCAAGGCGGAGTCTAGATGTAACCAAAAAGAATGGGGGCGTTGGAGAGAGAATACTGTTACATCGTTAGTACTGCGTGTTCAAGTATGCTTCCAGAATGAACTCACTTGGCGAATTTCTCATAGATATCAGTAATATCGCTCAAAATACGCATGACATTATCAGTCGCGTGCGACACCTTCGTTTTCATGGGCTTCTTAGTCTTGTCTTCAGGAGAATCGCCGGTCGGCGTCCCGGCTGCAGCCTCAGCAGCTTCTAAGCTTTCAATGAGTGCAGGTCTGTCGGGGGCGTCCTCTGAAACGGCCTGACCATATTTGGCCGCTGCACTCTCCATAGCAACAGTGGCAAAGCTGTCAACCAGGTTCTTGGCTTCTTGTTCAGCGGCTTCACCCTTGTGGTTTTCGGGAGCGCCCGTAAGGCTATCCTCGGATTGAACTCGTCCTTCTGCAGGACTGATCCCGTTTGAGTCGTCTGTCTGTACCAACCCAGGAAACAATAATTGCCGAACAGGCGGAACCATTATCAAGGCTACGACAAGACCCGAAATGGTTGGAACCAAGAGATCCACCGCCCAAGCAACAAAATAGCCCTGCAGATTATTAATATCGTATGTAAATCCTGACCGTTTGTGATCCACATACCGCGCAGAAGATTGTTGTTCGCACTGGTTCCTTCCATGATCGCAGGCGAGTGATATGGCGGAAAAACTCGGTCACTCCGACAATCACAGAGGTGTAAAACCTCTCAAGCGTAATGCGCAGTTTTTCGGGCGGAAATTGCTCATTTTCAGTGCGGTTGAGATCCAAGTTCAAAGAAGCGGTATCATGAACCGCTTTCACATGGTAGATTTGCTGGTCACATGTCAGCGATCATTCTCGACAACTAGAGACCACGCTAACCTTATCAAATCGTCGGATCAACATCCATAGATCTTCATTGGACAGACCCTTGGCCAGAGTCTCATCTACATTCCGTGATGACGACTTCCATTGAGTGTTGGGCGGTCTCGGGCTCAGTGTCTGGAGGGGACCAGCCTCCTCTGAGGCCTGAGTGAGGTCGTGGCGCCCATCGTCCAACTCTCCCGGCATTTGTGCTCCATGGCTCATCTTCAATAGTTATCGAAGAAAAATGCACTGAGGGAGAAGCTTGGTAATGCTTACGACCTGGGCAATGGACGTTGGCCTAGCGCGTACCCCATGTTGACAGAGTGTGGGGCTTGACGTCATGGCTTGGCTATTTTTGGAGAGCACTGACCACTTCTTCCAGATAAGGAAGGCGGTATATAAAGGGACACCACGTGGCAGACGTTCTTCCAACACATCCATGGATGGATGCAATGAACATCATTACTAACCTAGCGCCTTTCTCCATTCTTCTTTAGCACCGCGCTCCATGAGTTAGTATAGGCATCCCACTGCCGTTTCTTGCCTATTGCCGTACAACTTTTGGTAACTCTAACCCAAGTCGGTTTGCACATTGTACATATTTTCACCAGTTTTTAGATTTCGAGGCGACCATACCTATTTAACACTGGAACACGTCGATGACTTCAAGAACAATTAAAGACAAGTGTAGAATTCCAAATTCTTTACCAAAAAGAACTACACAAGTCTAGACCCCAAAAAAAGAGGGCAAAAAAAGAAATCTCTCCCTCGGGGAATCGAACCCCGGTCTCCCGCGCTTATCGGTGTTAATGACAAGCGGAAATCATCACCACTAGACCAAGGAAGATGGATGGCTGAGTTACTGCTCGGCCACTTGGCTGGTTGATGGAAATAGGTGCCTGTCTGGACATCATAAGCGAAATTCTCCTCCAACGTGCTTTCCGCCCATTATCGCGTCCGATGAACACAACTGCACATAGTATTCTTCTCGTTCCCCTTTCTTTACTATTACTATTACTATCACTATTACTATTATTCTTTTCTATTTTGGATTGGTTTTGAATACCAAATGGTCAAGACAGTAATCTCCTATGACAGCATAGTCAAATTGGATCGTACAGTCCCTAGGTGAATACTCCTAATAAAAGATCTCATCATTCACGTGGGTTATAGAGCGAGGAAAGACCTGGAAATTTACGGGCTATAAGACCGTTCCTACAGGGGAAGCATTTGGCTGTGAGCCTTAGACACTACGTTATTTCTAGTCTGCAAAATGTCACACTTCACGGTATATATATTATCACTTGATAAAATTTCAATAAAAGATGGCGGCTAAATAAGTTCCGATCATAATTGAATCGATGGTATAACGGGAGACAACCCACTGGTGCACACAATGAAATACCAAGTCTAACACAACTGAAGACACGATGGGAATAATCAAATGTTGAAGACCCGAGAGACAAAAGCAGCGACCGGTGCAATTCAAGTACCAAGCGGCCACACAGACTAATGTTAGGGAAGAGCTGCGAACGAAGTCGGATTGTAGACGGATCGCTGACGCACAGTCCGCCGGATACGTTGGTTCACACTCGATCCCGGGATCTTGAAGCAAAAGGACTTTCAGATCGTGGCGGATCAGGTAGTGATTCTTGCCGAATGGTCGGGATGGGCCCCATCGAGATGGATGTAGACCAAAAGGTGAACCAGACAGAGTAGATACGATAAGGGTTCCACATGTTGGACGTATTCGAGATTGCGGGGCAGAAGCATCCATTCAGCTCTCCTTGTCGTGGCTGCGAAGCTTATCGAGGCTATCACGAACAGTCTCCCGAACACTGAAACCACCGAATAGCCAATCGTTGGAGTGGCGGCCGTAGTGGTTGACAGTTCCACTGTAGCGCTTGTAGTCACCGCTGTTCTTGCGGGTGGGAGTAGATGTGCGCTTAGGAATGTCCGCCTTGAATGAATGGGGCGAACCCAGGCTAGGAGCTATCTCAGTGGGGCTGTTTGAGATGTAGCCTTGGTCCGGGAAGTATGAAGTCTTGGGGTTACTCCGTGGGATGTCTCGTGGCTGTGACATTGTGACTTGGCGGCTCTCGAGGATATCGATTGGTGCGGAGTCTTGGACCGGAAGATCTTTGAGAGAGGGGTTGAAAACTTGGAGTGCTTCTTCTCTTGAGAGGACTGGCTTGTCTGAGAGGAGGTTGAGGTAGCTGACGTTTGGGAGAGGGATCTCTTGGGATAGATATTGGATTGAGTGTGCATCACTTGGAATATGAAGTAGAGGATGAGAACTGGAAGTCAAGGAGCCTGCGGGATGGGTTTATTTATATTTGAGACATCCAAGTCATTTCCGGTCCCGTAGTGCAACCAACCAAAACGCAGCTCAAAGCGCAATCTTGTCGCTATGATGTCGTCAAACACGGGCAAAGGAACGCCAGTAGGAGAGAAAGGGCCAATCAGCTTCATGGCAGACGACTTAGCTCCGAACCGGTCCACATTACAACCAATAAGAATCGAAAGGAGGAAGTTGGAGGATCCACTCGTAAGGTTTAGTGTGATTGTTTGTTGTCGGTGAGATTGGGAGATTCCGAAAGTCAAATTGCCCTATCGCCCGCCCACCAGCCAATCAGCAATTGTTTCTGCCTTGGAGCCTCCTCTTCCCGCTCCCTGGACCCCGCAGATTCACCGCATCTTGACAATTTTGACGCGTCCGGGCTTATTTTCCTTTGGAATGACACGTCTACAATCAAAATTTTTCACTCGGACTGTGCATAAACGTATACCATTTGAAATCCAGATACGAGAAAATCTTCCATACCTGATTCCTCCCGGGATCATGAGGTGATTATTCCGAGTGGGTCACTCCGCGGGGTTGCGATTATTATTTAACAAGAATACATATTACGAAGCCTTGATGAGACCCGTGGACATACCTATGCCCCGATTTTCTTTTTGTTTTTGCCAATAAAACTAGTCTTACTCCCCTTCTAGCGTCCTTCTAGAATGCCGTCCTAACCGAGTGACTCGACAGGGATCCCTGAGTCACCTGCCCCCACAGTCTGTCAGCTCAGCTAGTACATAAAAGGATAGGATAGTTGGGGCTGAGTGCCCACTTGAATATGTTGTACGTCAAGTGGAGGCCATAGTGATGTCAACCGGGTTGGAAAAGTTATCATTGAGATATTTGGTCGTTATAAGTTTTACACAGCAGTTTCTGAACTAATATTGACCATTCCTCTGGTTTGTGTTGGTACTCGGTTCCCTAGGAGAGCAAAATGGGCCTTATATAAAGGCCGAATGTCTTTTTCTGCACTATTGCCTTAAGTCCAAGTAAATGGTTGGATATAAGTACACTTTCAGCCAAAAAAGGAAATACTAAAACATAGCCATTTGTCGGTCGTCTAGCAAACCATTGTGGGTCGATTCAATGCGACAGTAGCCCGTTGGAACACAACTCTAGCCGAAGCACACAATCTAGGAATGAGCATTGACCTTCCACTGTCTGTTAGGCCATTGACCATCTCCTAGGTTCCGCGTGGTAATTATTTCCAGGAGAGGTGACTCATGACCTTGGGGCATTTCAGGCCGGTTTGAAGAAACCAGAAAGTAGCTATTTTTGTACCAACCAGCAAAGGCAGAGCCAGCCTCATCAAAAAGCTTTCTGAGCCACTTCCCTATATCTCTCAGAGCTTTCGGATTTGTAAGGATCTGCGACAAGACGCCTTGTGATCCGCGTATTGCATAGCAAGTCATCACCCGTAGAGACTGGCTAGACTCATCGAGCCAAAATATCGTCATGATGTGGACTTTGACAAGAGGATGTTGAGTGAAAGCACAATCATGGCGTACGGAATCACGGACACGTATCAATCTCAGATTGTGGAACATATAGTGGTGATCGTCTTGGCGACTTGGTAGCCCGTCCTTCTGTGACTTTACAATATCAAATAAGTGATGTAAATCAGGAAATTTAATGCTGATGCAAGGGCAGATATCGACCTCACTAGCGTAAAAGCATGGGCCCCGAGAAAGTGGCCAGTTAAGGCGAAAGTACCATTTTGGAGGTGGGTATAGCTTCTGGTAGCACTGGCAGTAGTAATGACGATGTTTCCAGCGGCTACTTTTAAGTCGGTGGAGTAGGCTTGTTTTTGACCTTTGATACTCGGAATACTCTGCCGGAGGTGTTTTATGCACTAGATGAGGCTCACAAAGAGTGGAGGTAAGTGTGTGAATCTTCGCCTTGTATGTTGGATATCCATTTTGTGGCCGTATTATCGCGCAAAATAAGACTAAACCCATCTCATCCCTCATCTTGGCCGACTTCCAGACACAGAGTGATACGTCTACCTAGGTAGCAATGACCGCATCTGTACGTCGATGATGCTGAAAGGTGCCTTCCTAAACTGGTTTAGTCCCTGAGCTAGATTAGGCTGCTCTAGTATACCAGCATATCGACACTCCCACCTCATTTCTATCACAGATATTCAAACTGACTCGAGCCCCGCCATTTGCCCCTCTTTCACCCACCTACAACTTCATGGATAGTCTCACCGTGCTATGGGTCCTCATGCTCGTTTCGCAGATCTGCATTTTGCAACTCCAATGGGGTGTAGGTCCCCAATGCCATGTCTCTAGAATGACGCTAATGATTCCGAAGTGTTGGTGCCTACATAAACGCACCAGGGAGCTTGAAAAACATAAGGAATCCGGGACGCCATCTGCCTAAGATTTCGAGATACATCTTTGTCTGTTTTGTGTGTCTGGAAGTCGGCCAAAATGACGGAGATTAGCTAGGACTTGTGCTGGTTGCCCCAAATAAAACTCGGAGGTCGAAGTTTAACTTTGCGCGAGAATATTGGTACCTAGCAGTGACCTGTATCTGGTGGGTCACCACTGATTGGTGACGGGTAGGTCCGTAACAAGCCGGCCCTATAGCTATAGGTAAAGGTATTAGAAATTAGGCTTCTCCAAAACCTAACTTGGGTCCAAACTTTGGACCCAAGACCCAACCCATATAGGTTTTGGGTCCGACTTCTATAACCTAACCTAACCTAAGACCTAATACTAGGTACCTATTAGGGCCCTAGGAAAACCTAATTTTGTATAAAATAGAGATCTTACCGTTTATAACCCTATAAAGTCATCGAAATAAAATACTATTTTTTACACTTATTCTAGTTTCCCTACTATATTCTTAATAACCTTACCTACTATTGTAAAGGATAAAGGTCCTTTTAACTGTGAAACGGGGTCAGCTGACATGGGTGTGTCAGATGTGTGACGTGGCCGAAGCGGCGGGGTTCGTCATGTGATCGGCCCTGTTTCTTGGCCCCACTATTTACTCTATAATCCTAGAGCCCCCCCGGACCCCCCTGAATTCTGACAAGAATTAGTCTGGGCATATAGAGACAATACATTGATCCCCTCTCAGAGCCATTGTATCTTACCCGGTTGACAGGCCATACACCTGCAGACTGTATATTCTTACAACTATAGTAGGAAATTTTAAGTAATCTCTATAAAATGGAAATAAGAAAGCCTAGTTCTAATTTTTTTATCTTATAGAATTATAGATTTATTTCTTATAGTACTATTTACCTAAAATAGGGTAAATATTTTTAGGAATATAGAGAAATATATATTTAACTTATATAGAAGTAGTAGTATTTTTTTAATAAGAGGAAATATAAATTTAAATATATTAATTTTCTACTCTAAATTATTAATTTTCTATATAAAATCTAGGAGGTTATTGTAAAGGATAAAGATCCTTTCAACTGTGAAACGGGGACAACTGACATAGGTGTGTCAGATGTGCGGTGTGGCCGAAAGCGAGCGGGGTTCGTCATGTGATCGGCCCTGTTTCGTGGCCCCACCGTCTACTCTATAATTCCAGAGGCCCCCGGATCCCCCTGAATTCTAACAAGAATTAGTCTTGGCATATAGAGACAATACATTGATCCCCTCCCAGAGCCATTGTATCTTACCCGGTTGACAGGCCATACACCTGCAGACTGTATACCTTTACAGTTATAGGGGAAAATAGGAAGGAGAAGTATAAATCAATATATCCAGATAGAAAAAACCATGAAGGATAAAAAACTAACTTATGCCGGGGGTTTTACCCTATATTTATGTTAAATGTATAGTTACATTTAAATTAAATGATGATTTCATATAGATCTAGATTTTTTAGTTTTAATGATTTCATATAGATCTAGATTTTTAATTTAAATTATATCAGGATTTCATATAAATTATGATTTCATATAGATCTATGATTTTATATAGATCTATGATTTCATCTATAATTTCATATAGTTATATTATAGCATTTATAGTTTGATGTAACACTAAATATCTTATTATAGTTAATGTAACATTAAAAATCTTCATTTAGATTTTAATTTTAAATCTTAATTTTAGTGTCATATACATTCATTTTAGCTTTTTAGCATATAATAAATTGAATTTGTATTTTAAATTCATAATTGATAAATTTAGTATGAATGCATTTTGTAAAAATTGTTAAATCCTGTAATTGAATTGAAATCCTTTGTAATAAATATGATATAAAATAAAAGCTAGTCTTCTCTATTTAGGTATATTTATCTATTATAATAGCTATTTAACTAACCTAGAAAATACTAAGATAAAGTATATCTTACTCTACCTATATAAAATATTTTTAAAGATCTCTAAAAGGAATTAGGGTAGGAATTAGGGTTTTTTAGGTTTTCTTAGGGTTTCTTAGGTTCTTTTAGGTCCGATTAGATTAGATCTATATGAATATTTATAATCTAACTAATTAATAGCTATCTTAGTATATTCCTTTCAATCTATCTCCTTTTCTCTTCTATTTAGTAATTTTATCTAAGCTAGTCTATCTAATATTATAGTATTCCCTCCCCTTTACCTATTTAGTATCTTTAATCCTACTAAAAGCCTTTCTATATCTTTTAGATATAGTAGTGGTCTATTATTATAATAAAGCTTTAAAATAGATATAGCTTTATTATTTTTTGCTCCTATAGAGGGAGTCTATAGAATTATATAGGTTATCTTTTATTAGGGTAGCTTTTACCCTAATAGACTATATAATATAGTTCTCTGTTGGTATAATAGTGTATATATTATATTAGTAAGGCATACTATGGAGGGAAGAAAAGCTATATCTATTCTACCGGTGCTATCTAAGAGATCCTTGGATATACACTATACGGTAGAATTATTAATATAGCTAGCCTCCTAGTATCATAATGAGATAATAAAGGTATCATGAAGATATCATAGATTATCTCAGATTTGCCTCCTAAAGGGGTATAAAAGCATGCCTGATTTCTATCTCTGAAAAAATGTAACTTACTTCTTAATTTTATTCTGATCTCTGATATAGCCCTATTTCCTATTTAGGATAAGTATAACCTATCGAATATATCTTATATAATCCTATTATATAAGATTATATAAGATCACATTCCCCTAAATAGTTATAGTCTATACTAGACTATAATATATTATCTGCTCAATTGCTTACATTCTCTAATCCCTTTAATTTAGGGAGATATATCTTATCTAGGGAGGCTAAAGTAAGATATAATATCGGAGTAGTGCTATATACCTATACCATATATAGTAGTATACTATAATAGTATATAGTAGTATATAAATTTCGGAGATATTTCGGAAATAGATCGGTAAAGTCTTAGCCTTCCTTAATAGGAAATAGGTCACTAGCCGGGCTTATAACCTATAAGCAATTTAGCAGATGATATATTATAGTCTAGTTTAGACTATAATAGTTTAGGGGAAAGTTATTTTATATAATCTTATATAATAGGATCATATAAGATATATTAGATAGGTTATACTTATCCTAAATAGGAAGTAGGGTTATTATAGAGATTAGAATAAAAAAAAAGAAGTAAGTTACATTTTTTAGGAATAGAGATTAGGCATATTTTTATACCTCGTTTAGGAGGCAAATCTAAGATAATCTATGATATCTTCATGATATCTTCATTATCTCATTATTATGCTAGGAGGCTGGCTATATTAATAATTCTACCGTATAGTAACTATATATCTAAGGTTCTCTTATATAACACCGGTAAAATAAATATAGCTATGCCTTACCAATATAATATATACACTATTATACTAACAAGGATTAATAGCCCTTTTTAGTATAGTGGCATTTATATAATAGAGGTTATCCTTCTTACTACTAATAGCAACTATTCTTTTAGATAATGTATATAAATATGCTTTATTTTTATAAATAAAGCTATTAAATCATCTAACTAGTGTATACTTATCAGATTAATACCTAAGTTAGGTATATAATAAATATCGTTTAATAAGTATATATAACTAGTATTTAATTTAATATATATATTACCTCTATAGGTTCTTCGCCGAGCTGAAAGCATTTATTCGGCGACACTGGGATTTATATGACAATAACCCGGAACAAGGATTCGATAGTTTTCTCGAATGGTGTGTTGATAGATCTGGCAGGAAAGGACAAAATGCCAGGGGGCACTTCAGACACTCGGGTTTGACGATAGAGCAATAATAAGCATTGTACAGGGTACCATTACAACGAGGTTGGCAGGTGACTTACAGTTGAACGGAACACTCAGCTCAAAATCATGTTACTACTCATACCCTCTGTGTTCAACAACCTATCAGGAAGGTAACCCTGAATAATTGATCTATCCATAAGGGCACAGAGCGCAGTATGGTGCTGAGCCCGAGCGGGCAAGACAGCCTGAAAGAGAAGGTTAAAAGGGTTAGACATCACAAGCTATTTCAAAACCAACGGGTTTGATTAAATGAAATTACCCTCGTAGCCTTGGTACCACAATACCAATCGAAGCCTGACCTCCACCAGCGATCTGAGAGTATTGAGATTGATTGGACAATTATCAAGGAGCAGCTTCTTCACTAGGCCAACCTGGTAAAGAAAGGCAAGCAGCTTAGGCTCGTCATTTCTATTAGCTATAGAAATTTGATTCTCTCTCAACCTGAGCAAGATACACTCGACAAAAAAAGGCCTCCCACGACATGTGATCCGTGATCTGCTTAGGCTTTGTCCCTGAATTGATCCCCATGACTCATTGTGGCTTCACCCTTAAAAACGAAAGAGCTGGTTTCCCGCAGAAAATCTGCATGTTCTTCGTACATAGGCTTCAGGCCAGTTTCCAACGTCTCCTTAAAGAAATCTTCAAAAGAGATTCCTTCCAGGTCGGGGTAGAGGTCCTTGCCGACCTGGTAGCCTAGGTAGCGGGCATATTCGGGTGTATTTTCTCCCATAATATCATATGATTTTTGGTAGGCGAAGTGGTAGTAATCCATCATCTTATAGGGATCGTCCTTGGTCCTGGCAATACCATCGTCAATCTCATCGGCGGTGCGCTGCAAGGTGAAAAGTCAGTATATAGCTTATCATAAAAGACTATGATGATAATACGGAAACATACATATTTTCTTTCGATTTTCTCGCCGCTGATTTTCTCAACTGTATCATACAGCTCGTGCTGAGTGCGGAGGTCGGTATAGGCGAAGACCTTCTGGTTAAGGGTCCTAGGGTCGGCGATGATACGAGCAACATATATGCCAACATCGCGGGAATCGGTCCTGGCACAAGGTACGTCACCAGCGCCTCCAATAGCACTATTATAGAGGAAAAGGTTGCGATCAATGCGGCCGGAGGGCAGGCGGGGAAGGCTGATCTGGTACCACCAACCGACGTCAATGACGGTATAAGGAAGGTGCAGCCTTTGGATATGGTCTAGTATGACCTCCTTCTATAGATGTGGGCAACATGTCAGTCATTTGAAGTCAAAGTAATGCATCGTTGTGAGCAGGGTGAGGAAATCACCGCCACTTACGTTGTCGCGCAACGTCTGGACGCCCCTGGGCATCACTGGAGCATAAAAGCATGGAACGTAACGTTTTACCCCTGCCTTCTTGGCTGCATTGGCAAGGACAACTTCGTCCAGTAAGCAGCAGACAATAAGGACGTCGATGCCTTTGAGCTGGGTTGTGACATCATCCTCAGAGTCGGCAAGGCTGAATGACACTATGTTGATACCCCTCTTCTGTAGGTCGAGCACATTGGGCTTCTTTAGTGAAGAAGGTCGGACAAGGGCCGTGATATCCTGCTTCCAGCAAGAAGATTAGAATGCTTGACCAAATCCGAGTCTTCAGAAGCAATGGAGACCCACAAATTTGGATTCTGTTGATGACAGCAGGCCATTGACGATAGAGCTTCCAGTTTGGCCGGTGGCCCCAAGGATTGCGACCTTCATGTTAAGGCTGTATTAGAAGGAAGAAGAAGATGGTTCTGAAGTTGCCGCCTGAGAAGAAAGCTGTGCCTCGCATTTGTGATGGGGTGTGCAACTCTTTTATACTCAAGATGTGCGAAGGGTCCCACTTACCCATCTCCAATTGCTCCAATCTTGTATCACAGCTGCTAAAAGGCTTTCAATAGCTCTCGAATCAATGGCTGCTTGCGGAATACTGTGTGAAAGTCCATCCAGAGCGCGTCGGCCAGCCAGCCATTAGGCGGGGGTCTGGTGGGGAGACAAAACGATAATGTAGAGTTTACAAATCAAGCGGAGTGAGTTTACAAATCAAGCGGAGTGGGGAACGAATGAACCATTCGAGTATAGTGCTTCAGTTCTACTTCCTTCCTTACTCGAGTGTACTTTGTACGAACGGCCGAATGAGGCGGTCAATTTGATGGTTTTTGGAGCTCCTCTAGTTTAAATCAATATGATTGGGGGATTATTCAGGTTAGTCATTCTCGGATGTTCGTGGCCCGGCATCCGAGCCAAACGGCCCGGCCCAAGAAGCCGGTTTCAGCGAAAGCCAGGGAGCTCGGATCTTCAGGTCCCCGGTCCACTTTTCAATATAGTACTGCCCGGCACGTGCTTCTACGCTCTTAAAAAACAAAAACTTGCATAATCCTTAGCATGCAGATTTACTACGTCATTAACTAGTTAAATATATAGTGAGATGTAGACTACGACATCGCCTATAGACGGGCGGGTGGGCATTGCCCACGGGCCTTATATAAGCGGGAAATAGGCCCTATAGACAGGCCTATAGACGGGCCCTACTATTGGGGCCCACGGGCCGTGGGCGTCGTAGGCGCCCGTAGGCCTTTTTAGTAAGTAGAATTCCTTAACCTCGTGACTTATATTATTTATACATTTTTTCTCTTTATTTTTAAGTAATTTAATTATATATATAGTAGTGGTATTAGCTTATTGTAGGTTTAGAAGCCTTTATATAATAACTTAATACCACTATCAATTTTCTAACCGGGGTTAGAAATAAGTGTTACGCACTGCAAACTGGTCATAGTTAGGTTAGAAGGGTTCCGGGTATGCTTGCCTTATACCGCTTAGGTTTTCAACGTTAACGACTGTACTCTTAACCGTACTATTACCTAAGAGGCCTTACTACAGACTAGGTCCTTTTAAAGTATCGAGGAATAGTACTAGGTAGAGCGCCGAATAGATCTATACCGGAGTATTAGTCTATTTATAAGTGTTATTAAGTTATAATTAAGTAAGAGAGTCACTAGTAGTCTAAAAGGTAAATATAAGTAATAATATATAATTAAAGATAAAGAACTGAACTAAGTATATAAGGGAGTGTCCTTATATATCCTTTGTTTCCTACTCCTTAAGTGACTCCTAGGAGTCACTACTAGAGTCACTATATACTCCTATATATACTTCTTAAAGTCACCGCGGGAGTTATAGTCACATATCCTAAAGTTCCTAAATAGGCAACTTCTAGTGCGCCTAATTTCTGTTATATATAGTAATATATATAGCGGAAATCCTCTACGGAGTGGGTCTGATTAGGGCGGATTATACTCTTGCTTAGTGAGTATGATTATGGTTTCTCTTTTCCCTAAATGCCTAGGGATCCTAGAGTATAGGATACTACACGTGATCTGATAATAGATCTGTTGGTTGGCTCTTAGTGGCCTATCTGTACGTCGACCATCCTCTTGCTATCCTTCTCACTTCATCCCTCGCGTAGAGCCGCTCAAGCTGACTCGAGCCCCGCCGTTCTACCTTACCTATCTACAACTTTACGATGTGCGGCATCAGGGTGAGATTAATCCTTTTAAGCATCGGCCTTTTGGCTTTAAGCGCCGGTGCCATGGCCCTACAACACGATGTAGGTCACCAGTACCATATTTTTAGGATGGTGCTAATGATTGTAAAGTGTTGGCAACAGCAGAGGCGCATCGAAAAGCTTGAAAAACACGTCGGATTATGGTAGGCATCTGCCTACTACTTGAGGTATCTTCTCCTCAGCATCACCATTCTGGAAAGAAGCTCACATAAAAAGAGTCCTAGGGTATGACTGCACCTCGACGCCTTTTCCCCCGCGTCCCATAGGCGCTTGTGCTGGCATTTACCCTGCAATGGAGCATATCTATTCATTGGCCGTCGCGTGCTACAAGTTTAGGAAGTGGATAGCGAAGCCATGTACAGCATCGACAGAACGTGCCAGCCGAGGAGGGACGTCGTATAACCGTGACATCTCGCAGTTACTGACTGCGGCCCAAACCCCGTTTCCCAGCTCCACTGCCAGCTTGGATCTGCTTGTCGATCACTGGGATGGGAGCATTGACGTGCCCAGGGTGGTGGAATTCGACTAGACCAGTCGATAGTATGTTACTATACTGATACCTGTTGAGACCATCCCATCTTATATGGATGTCTTGTTTGCTTTGGGGGCCTCTATAAGAGGCCTTTCCTCTGCTAGTTTGTTTTGCAGAAGATTCTTTCTCTTCTGATTCTCTAGTAGTCAGTTGATGTAGCCTCAACAATACCAAAGGGTATCCCCAATGTGGGTTCATTTCGAAGACGACCAAGTCTTCTACCTGTGCGTTTTCTTGACTGGGTATTCACTTAGGGCTGGCGGCGGTCAACAATGGACGCTCAGAGCTTTCACTATCTCCCGAAAGGATTCCCAAGTCCAAAGAGGCATAGTGCAACTATAGAAAGCCAGCAATCTGACTATCGCAATATTGGATAAATGCCGCTGCAATTCCAGTGCCTCCTTCTTCTTTTCCTTTCATCGCTTGCAACAAATCATCTCTTGGACATGGATGTATACGCCCCCAGGGCAATATATACCTTCCCCCATCATCAATTTTTAGATCACCAGCAAAAGCCGACCAGATTGCAGTATATGCCCCGAACCTAGGCGCATAAAGAAACGGCCCAAGAAGAAAAGAAACAAACGGTTGGCTATGGCGCATGATGTTTGACTTGATATTCCCTGGGTTCTGCACCAAGCTTAATATCCCATCTCCGCAAACCTGGCTTGCGAGAGCATCTGCCAAAAACCAGTTCCCCACTTTGGTGTTCAGGTAATTGCGTGACTTTTCCGCGTCTTTCTGGAATAGTTCTGCGAGCTCTATCCCGGCCTCAAGCGCGAATGCATCAACGACAATCGACGCTGTCCAGATAACCCGTACACTAGCGACAGATGTAGCGTCAGCCGTGCGCCGTAGCACCGGCAAAAGAAGTTGAGTAAAAAGATGCGGCCCGAGACAATTAGTTGCCAATTGCAGATCATGGCCCTGGGGCGAAGTCGCTCGAGGAGGGTTAGAGACACCAGCGTTGTTGAATAGAACATCCAGACGAGTTTCTGCGGTGGTGAATCTCTTCACTGCTGGCTTGATGGTTGTCAGGTCATCTAGCGATAGAGGGAGGAAAATGATGTTTCCCTTCGGGGATGTCGGGGTACACAAGCTTTTGATCTTCGCAATCGCATCCAAGGCCTTTTTTTCAGACCGACCGGCGAGATAAACTGTTCCCCCTACTCGATAAAGAATTCTGCATATCTCGAAGCCAACTCCTGAATAGCCTCCAGTTACGATGAACACTTTACCATTCTGGCTGGGGAGATTGACTTCGGTCAGAGTAGGTGGGGGAGGGAAAATCTGCGACCAGGTAGCTCCCATAGTGTTAAGTTGTTTATTGAATCGTTTCTATGGAGGTTAGGACAAAGATTGAAATAATCAATAGAGACGAAGAGGAAACCCAGTTTCCCACCGAACCTCTTGCTCCGTTTCGCCCTCGATATCCACCGAAGAGATACAGATACCACCTTGTATGTACAAACTCCATATATTAACAACTTGCTTGCCCTAATATCACCTATACATAGAAAAGTCCATTTCACATATTAAGCCTCCTGCCGCCCTCCTCTGCTGTCTACGTAACAAACTGAGAAGGCGGAGGGAATATCTATATACCCAGGCATCTAAAAAGACCTGCTCTTAGGCAGTGCTTTCAGAAAACAGGATATACTAAGAGTTTCCTGGTTATGAGCAGAAAGCTCTATTCTGCATTATGAAATTTCACATCGAACTTTTAGAATGACCTCGGATCTTTTAAGAATTCAACCCTATAACTAGAAAAATATGTCCAACCGAAGATTACAATGCAAAGCCAGCAAAAATAGTCTAGCAAATACCACCAGTGACAATCATTCTTCATGTTCCTGAAGTGTCCACAATGTAGCGCTCGGTTTTCTCCATGCATGTGGTTGTTCAGAATGACACCTCCGATGTCGTCTTTCGGCCAAAGATCTCGCTGCGTCAGCTCTAGCCACAGACGAACTCACCCTGTCTGAATCCGAGAAAACAGCTTGCTTAGCCAAATCCCGGGGTGCTACCAAACCAGAAATTGTGTATGTATCACCGGTTCTCATATTTGAAGGAACGACAACCAAGGAGCGAGTTTTGTTCAAGGGCGGCCGACGTGTCAGCCGACGCAGAACACTCCGGTAAGCCAGTTTCGTCTGCCCAGACGATCCCGACAGGGTGATCTGATCATTTCTTCCCTTGGTGGATGATCGGAACCAGAGTCGAGGCATTCGTTTTGGTTGACGGGAAAGTTCGGGCATTCCCATATCGCCACAAAGCATCTCTTCTGTGCTAAGCGGAGCCGCCATAGCTTGTTGAAAAGACAGTGGGATGTAAGCTAGGGGGGCCACCACCTAGCTTGGATACATGTATTTCCAGGCCGCGAGGTTCACGCATAAACAGTTCTGAGCCGCACTGCGGCCATGTGTGGTGCCTTCTGTGGTGACGGATATGTGGCATATTGGAGAAGATAGAGTGAGAACAGATAGTAGCGAGTTTTATCCTGTATTCATGATTTTTATTTTGAAGTGAGATGAGGATAAATTGGATTAAATAAACAGGGATATATATGTGCCCAGCAAAATGCAGCCTTATAAAGCCCGCGGGTAGTCCCAGGTAACTTGCACGTGTAAAGCTGTACATTACTCACAAGCTTTTCCGGGTGACCATGGACTCATCTGCGAGTGAGAATGACCTAAGAGCACCGATATGAACATGCCAGGAACCTAGAAATTCAGGGTTCAGATGTTGCCAGCAGATTGATTGGGGTACCATAGCTAGGTAGAGAAAGGAAAAAAAAATACTCTTATGCAAGTGCCGTATGAAACACCTTTCTTCACGAATCTCGCTTCTTATGCGGCCGTAGTCTTCTTAGTGATCTTCTCACATAGTCTTTTCATATGTCCTTTTAGTGGTATTTTTTGATAGTCTCCTCAGGTAGTCTTTTTAGATGGGTTTAAAATGAATCCTCACTTTGAAATAGAATGTCTTACAATGTCTTGCATAAAGGAATGACCTCCTAACCTGATGTGGTCAAGAGGACGGCAGATCGTCCCATGACAGCAACGGCCCGTCCAGAGTCAAGTGTCGTACCTCACATACACACCCCTCATAGTGTGAAAAATATAGATAATTTTGGTGTCTACGTTTTTGCCAAATTCATCTCTAACCATCCGATAGGTGACGTGTACGATCGACTCAACCCGACTTCATCCGTTTTGGTTATGCATCTACTTAGGTGAGCTAAGTACCCAATACTTCGGACTAAAGAGCAACCTGCACAATAAAATTGTGTACTTGATACTTGTAAAGCCCCGAAAGGGAACTCGGAGTCCGGAGTACAAAGATCGGCTTTCCCACTCCAGTGGGCGCTGCAACTGAGCAGACCATGTTAAATCAGATATCTATCTATTTGAAACAAGGCAACATTAAAAAGAATCCTCATACACCCCACTTAGACATCGTTTTCAGCAATAGGCGCAGGGGAAATATCCACACAAAAAATGATATCATTCGACGCTAATACGTAGAAGGGTCCTACCCCAATAGGTTAGGAAGTATCTGTCTAGCGGGTATAGACAGAGTATGTATGAATGCCCTATTACGTGGGCTGGATAACTAATCCGATTAGGCCTGCTGCATGTTCTTCGTGGCTTCTTTTGTTCCTTTCATAATTGGTGTCTTTGCTTCAGGAACCCAATGGCTGCTAGTAAATATGCATGTACATATTGCATAGGTGCATTTGCCCCGCTCATTAATCTCAATTGCCCATGGATAGTTATATTAAGCTAACAGTTGGGTCGCCAGGCTCCATTCTGTTTATTTTAATCCACTTAGCGGGTTCACTTGTTCTTCACAGAAAGAAAATGCTTTGGGATATCTCAAGTCCTATTTTGAAGTTGATGCTTTGCAGTATGCCGTATGCTTCTCTCATGCTAGCCATTGTTAGAAGGGGAAGTATGATAATTGGAGTAGTGAATCCACTCGGACAGAGAACACTCTGATTAGCTTGACCCGAGGAAGACCTTGTGAAGTGTGAAGAGTCGGGTTCTGCCAAAGCCCGATGATCCTGATTAGGCTAAATCAAAAACTCCGAAGAGATTAAGAGACTAACATATGGTTCGGCTTTTTGTGTATGCGCTAATAGATAACTGGAAAATTCTTCCGTGATCAGGAATAGTCGGCCTCAGGGACGATGCAATAGTATATATGGAGAAACTAACTGGGAGAAAGTGGAAATAATAGCCCGCACTCGAGACCGCTTGATAGATTTTGCATTCATTTAAAAGAAACGTATTACCCCCGTCCGCGGGGCAAATGAGAAACACCCTTCTGGTACGGGTTCAACATTTATAACGCCGGAGATTGCCCGAACCACGGGAAGGAAAAAAAGAGAAAATTAAAGAAAATTAAACAATGCTACTCCATATATGTATGTCCTTGAATCATGCACGCTGCCATGCCGCGATATCCGCAGCGGAAATGTCCAAGTTCTCCGTCGTGAGTCGCTGAAGTCGTGCCACCTGAGTGGGAGCTAGAGTTTTGGAATATCAGCAAGAGTCCGAAAGGGGCGAGCAGGAGGGGCTAAATATTGGCACTAGAGGGGGAAACGTCATGGCGGAAGAGGGGCTGGTCAAAAAGGAACGGGAAAGAACATGAGAAATCGAAAAGAGGGACCTGGAATAAAGCACGACGGAAAGCAAGAAAGGGAATTGACCCACTTGGCCGTTGGGCAGCCGCACCGGCGTGCACATGAATGATCGTCGAATCAACATACTCCTTCGTTACAACACCATTGTACGAAGCTGCGCTAAGCATCACTCGCAGCCGGAATTTACCTGGCTGCGAGATAGTGAGCGGGCTGAGTTTTGCATATCCGCTCGTTGCGTTGTCGGTGCGGCTCCGCACACTGGCCGTGAGATTCCCGCTCAGGCCTGTGGCAGCTCCTGTGCCGGCTTCATCGCGGAGGGAGGCGTTCACAACAAGATGCTGCACATTTTGTGCGGGCGTCCCAATTGGGTTCACAGCAATGACTACTGGAACTGTGAAGGGGAAACCGGGCTGGACGGCTGTTGGGGGAGTAATCTCGAAGGACAGTGTGAATTCTCGGCCCGCCATTTTCGCTTTCGGTGGATGGTATGGTGCTTTGGAACAGAGCTGTGTTGGACCACTTGATAAGAAAAGAGTTTGGAGATCAAAGATCTGCTTCAATGCAATCGAGGAGTGATAGGAGTGGAGAGACCGTGGAACTGTAACCGTGAAGTATAAATCAATAAGATTTTGGTGAGAGAAAAGGCAAGGAGAATAGGGGGAATGATTGGCGAGATGGATGAATACGAGAAGCAGATAAAATATAGACGTGGCCGCACCCAGAGCTTCATATACCTCATGGCACTCGCCGAGAATCAAGACCTGGCATACTTTGGACCCATAACCTCAATTGTTGGGTGAGTCCTGACGGGACCACGGAAATGTCGCCACCATCCAAAAGTACACGATTAGCCTGGGCGATGGTCGGTGACCAGGTACCTGGGACGGTCAAAGGAACCACTCTGCCCGCAGAAACACGATTTGTGAGCTCAATAAAGGGCCCGCTCGGCATACTGCAGGATCCTTGCAGCACGTTCCGGCAACGGGTTCGAACAGTGGGGCGAATGTGGACTCTGCATAGAACTTTTTCCCTGTTCTGACTGATCGACGGGTACGCGTCCTAGTGAAATATCATGTGGCTAGTGAAAATTAGGTGTGGAGCAAGTATGAGATCTATGAGATCGAAGATGCAGTGCAGGAGATCTGAAGCTAGTGTCGAGATCGACCCCGGGTTCCCTCACGATAACGGGTGCCACCATGATCTGTACAACGTAGAGCTTCTGGTTTGGCCATTTCCGCGTGTGGAAACCTGACAAATCTGACAGGGAAACGTCTTGGCATGCATGATAGACGTTCATATACGAGGGCCTGAGTTGCGAATTGAGGCACAACCTCAACGTGATGTGGTGGTGCCCCGGGGCCTATCCTTCCAATAGTTCTGTGCACGGATCAGGTAGAGGGGTAATGCCAACATCCTTTGATCCAGTATCACCGCGTCGGCGTCTTGTCATTCGGCTGCTGGCATCTGGTGAGTCGCAAGTGTCATGGCTGGGCCCTTCTTGTTGGATGTGGCGCTCCACTAGTATGCAAGTATCTCGTCTTGGCCATCATACTACAAATGTAGTCCGTTTTGTTATCGAGATGCCTATCCCCACCTAAACTTGGGACACATGATCCCCGAGTTGGATGAAAGGAGAACATCAGACCGCAATTGCTGGCTTTGTCTAGCCCCTTCAATCAGCAAATTAAGCCACACTCCAACGGTGAACTGTGGCGTTTGTGGAGTCAAGTGGACATCTCTTTCGCCACTCGGAGACGCGGACATATCCAGCTTTGAGGACGAAAAGCCTATTTTGTGCTATGACAATTCCTCGCTATTTTCCAACCTGTATCAGAATTTTCACCTTACAATTATGTTGCCTAACGGGGATAGAGAATAGGCGTTGAATTGGGGCGATATTGTGACAGCTGGGCAAACTAGCATCGGATATTCATGGATTCTTGCACAAAATGATAATCAGCCTCACTGGCACGGGGATTCGGGATTCGATAGAGAGACCATGTGGGAACATTCGCACGCTAAGGAACTCGGGATCTGAGATAAACTCCACAATAAGCTTTGGCCATCTCTGTATGATATCAGACCACCACATGGCCCCTCTAGGCGCTAAATAGGCCTTTTTTCCCCCTGTTTTCTTGTGGTCTAGTGGTATTATACGCTGTATTATTCCCTCATGTGACCCTATCATATCCTTCAATCCTTCAAGTGATGGGCGATCATCCTGATGATCTCAATAATGTAAATTGGTTAAGGCCCTGCCGCAGCGGCAAGATAAAAGCAGGCCAGAAAATGCGAGGTTCTTCGCTTTTGGCGGTCCGAGACCACAGGCGCATGTACGGAGTAGAATAAAGTCTGATCCCGAGTGCTGGGAAGTGAGGCAGCTGCGAGACACTAACCAGAAGAGACAGCTAATCATCAAATTAGCCTAAAAGGCAATATATCAGCACTGTAAATTACAATACCCAACGAATATGCGGGAATATGCAAAACCCGAAGCCCAACAAAAAGCAAAATATGGACCTTCATTTCAAAAGTCAATAGTTCGCACCGCCACCAGGTCAGCCGTAAGTGGAGTCTAGTGTGGCTGAATTATGGCTAGAACTGCAAGGAGTGGCGGAATTCATGTGGCTGTGGATCAGGTTCTTTCCTAATTGGGCAGGTATTCGTTATCTGAGAGTTCCTCACTCGAATTGCCGATCATTCCATAGGCTCATCTGAGATCTACATACTTTGCCGATTTCCAAGAATCTAACACGAGGTCAAAGCGCGTCTGATAGGTCATTTTGATATTCGAATTAGGAGCCATGTAGCGCCAATGCAAAGATAATTTGCCACTCAACAGGACATTATATGTATCTGCCTAAAGCTGTATTGGAGTTGGACGGGACGGTAAAGAAGCGTGCGTCTACTCCGTGTAGGCCAGAACTTCAGGAACTACCTAGGTATGCACTACTATGTGTCCGGCAACCAGTAGATGTTGCCATCTATATCCGTAATCATCAGAGGGACCGAAGTGCCGGCCGAAAAGAAAAGATAAGTCGCATAGACTACTAGGTAGCATCCCTGATTTGTGGAATATTGTCATTCGACAGCAACCTTCCCAAAAACTAATCGGGGAGAGTCTTTGGAAAGCAACCGCTATATTGTATCCTATAGCCACACTGAAATACCCCTTGCTTGTACGTCCAAGTCCTCATCGAATGCTTTGATCTTAGGTACCGAGAATATGGGAATATGAGGGTCACCGCTGCCCAAGAATGCATTAAACGGCAGGAATTATTTGGGGGGAGAGTTATGAATACGGATTGTGGTTCAATTTGCACGTTCGACTTGGGAGGAACTTTCCAAGAGCCTGACTCTGATAGCAGCCCTCACATTTAATCAGTTAGTAGTGAATGTCCTCGCTCTTGCCCGTTCTGGATGGGTCGTGGCTTGGGCGAATAAGCCATAGATAGACCTGGAATCCCAAGAATTATAGAACAAGTCATGACTGCCTTGTAGTATTTGCTATTACTTTTTTTTAACAGGAATGAACATTTTGAATAAATATCGCTGTGATGAATGTATAGAGGAAACATCCAAGAAGATATGGTACGTATGTAGGAAAGCTCTAACTTGCTACTTCCTCATCTATTCAACCCCCATTTACACATTGCGAGAAGACAGTCTTGACGACATTTTGTGCTCGATATCCTTACTGATTCCTGGAGAGTATACCCAGACTTCCACCCAATGGCGCCACTGGTCACTCGACAGAGCCACTCTTTGGTTCCCGGTATCCCACGTCTCCCAGCACGACCTCCAAACAAACCGGTGATAGTCCAAAAGGAAATCGACCCGATGGTATTCTTTGAGCTATTCATCGGGACTGTTGGAATATTCATAATCGCAGTCTTGTTTTGGAAGCTTGGGAGATTCATCAGACGATTCAATCGAAACAAGGTGCTGAAAGCAGGCAAAAAGACGAACACCCGATACGCACGCACATGGTACGGCTGGGTCAAACGGCCGACACATGAGAGAAATAAAAGGGTAATTCATGACTTTTTCGTTCGAATTTGGAAGTTATTGACGTGGAAATCGACTCGAGACGACTATAGTTGGATTTGGTGGGATCCTGGCGATGTTAAAACGCAAAAGCACCGTCAAGAACCGAAAGGATTTCCTTGGCTACCAGACTGGCTCAAGAGTTATGATGACTTTCCCACTGCTGATGAAATATGGAATCCTTGTTCGCGACCCAAGTGTCATGGAGCTTTAAAGGACAGTGTGTCAATGCCCCAACCTGTTCCAGCTCCGGGCTCTGTGCAGCGGCCGCAAGGGCAAGAAGGCATGTTGGGAGAAATCCCGCCACCACAACCCACGTTAATCCATAATCAACCAGTTATTACTCGTTCAATTCTAGAGGAAATTCTCAGGGACCCCCTGCAGCTCAAAGACGGTAGTTCTGATCACCAGACCTGGTTCAATTCTTGCAATAATGCAGCAAGGCCAGCTACCCGCGCACCGGTGTCGTCCCACCAGGTCCAATCATTACCATGTCGACAGAATCAATCCTACCAGAACCGGGGATCGATTCCATGGCCACGTGGCGAAGGATCCCAGGATATCTCATGCCAGGTCCAATCTGTCGTGCAACATAAGGATTTCGAATATGAGCTAGCGGAGCCAAGTGGGCCAACGCACGCAAAAGAGCCTAAACCACTTCATCGATATCGTGATCCCCACAGATACCGCAGATGGTCAGCACGTATGCAGATGGGGCCAAAAGAGCCAGTCTTTGACAACATAGGCGATTCATCTGGCCCTCCCGGGACGCCAAGGACCGAACTGTTGGTCAGCCATGCCTCGGATCACAGCTCTTCTCTTCGCGGTCACCTTAAGAGGCAGCAAAGTAGCATCGAAGGGCGCCTGCGTATATCGGAAGATAGTATATCATTCACTTCCAGACTCCTCATTGGAGATCAAGTTTTGTTCTCGAATGAACGGCGGACATATACAAAACCCATCCAATGGAATTCAGCCCCAGCAAGAAGTCATTTCCGAGGAAAAGGGACTAATTCGAAAGGGAGACCAGCATTGTCTAATGAATGGCGATCTATGTGTGACCCAAATCATCCTGACCTCTCCCGTCGTCAAGGAAAAAGCCCGGAAATAGACATCAATCGATACTCTGCGGATCAAATCCAGCTCAAAACAGGAAGCGCCATCGATGAGTTGAGTGATTGGGAGGTCAGGATGTTGGAGAGGCTGGATCGGAAACTGCTGTGGCTCTTCAATGAATTCACTCCTGGGAAAAGACCATACCATTTTGCCTTGCTAGCCAACCACTGGCTGAATAGAGAAACGTGGTATGTCTACGATCCCGTATCCAGAATTCCCACCGATGCACGGCGGATGCGAGGAGACCCGCGATTCAACGTTCCTTATCCTCGCCCGGTTTACAGCCCCAGACCAAAGTACCCTAAGTCCAAACGGAAACGCGCGCAGACTCCTCGTATCGACTCCTGGCGGGCCGCCGTGAACAAGCAGCGGAAGGTATCTGGCGTACGAGACGCCATTCGCACTATTACACTGTACGATGAATCGGCCGAGGAACCGCCAGATGGTCATATCGATCCAGGCTGCTGGGTTTTGCCAAAACCGCCTCAAGGCTTTGAGATGTCCACTGCGCAGAAGAACGCTTGGTATGAAGGAGGAGCAGGCTGGCAAGAGACGCTTGATGATTGGCAGCAAGTTCCCCGGGGGTATCGACTCCGCAAAGCCATTCACGAAGGCCGAGTCAATCGGAACAGGGTCAAGGAAGTCGCAGCTCAAGTCAACCAGTGCTGTCGTACTGGGTCCGAAAAATTGACCCCAAGCTATGACCTTGGGAAAACAAGAGCTCCAAACTTCCTTGTCTCATAATCCTTCTCAAACCGATAACTTTTCACACCCGTCCCTTGTGTTCAGTTTTCCTGCGACACCTGTCACCTAGTCAAGTTCCGCGCTCCACACTCATTTGAAATGCACTTGAAATATCCATCACTTCTGGTGCCATACATTCACTACCATGTCTGTCGTTGCGTCTATATCATTAGTATACCCCGGGAACCCCGGAATTGAACATAAATAAATATCCTTGCCAAAATGCGTTTGAATTCAAATCCTGATCTAAGCGCTGGGGTAATCATGGAACATTGTAAGCCACCATCCTCTGCAGAGTGGCCGCGCTGCAAATTCCAAAAAGCCAAAACTCCGGTTGTCCATATGTTGTTTTTCGCTCCGACAAGTTCCCCGTCGGAGTCGAGTTCGGATGTATAGTACATGTGCGGGGGAGGAAAATCCGTTTAGAAACCGGGAGGGTTGACACGTTGGCTGACACGAGTCCACTTGGGTAGTTCTGAAGGTACAGAAAGTGGTTAGCTGAGCCGATCCAACAGTAGAATGCCAACGGGTGTGAGCATTGGAAGTAGAGGTGCGACAAGAACATACTGTGAATGCTCTTCCGGTAGCTCTTCTCCTTCTTATCGAAGAGAGTGTACTTGTCCTTCGGCAGCATTTCCTCCTCACGCGGCATCTCCGCAAACCACCGGCTCACAGCCTTGGAGGTCTGACCATTGCGCTCAAGTGCGGCGCTGACAGTGTCGACAACCCGATCCACGGAGCGCAGACGCTTGCGCTGTCGTGCCTTCTGGGGGGGAGGAAAGACGCCACGGGGTCTTCCTGTTATTCGGGAAGGAATGTTAGCTTGAGTTCGAATAATTGGGACTTTGGTCGAAGGGCCGGAGACGCACCAGAGAAGACCACCAAATAGTGCTTGGGTTGATTTGAACATGGTTGGTTGTTGGTGTCAAAGTGCAGCCGGGGAGAAAATCGTGCTCGGAGTCGGGAGTGTAATTGGTCCGTGCGCTGGATGTATACAAAAGTTACTGATGGAATGGCCGAGTTCCTAATTGGTGCAATTAATAGTTATGAGGGGAGTGATTTATATAGTGAATTTAATTGTTCAGTCTAAACTACAAATAGTCATATTATTCAAAAAACGGTAATGCTGGCCTCTGGTGATTTACTGTGAATGGTTACCCCAACCAAAATCATGTGATTCCCGAGGGTCTGTCGATTTCCAGGGACGCGACTTTTTTTTTTTAAAAACTACACTAGAGTCAATTACATCTGCTCTTCGGAGAATATACTCCTTTCCAAGCTCTATTAGCTTGTGCAAAGCTTTTCTTGTTCATGGATTGTGTATAGCAGTTTTACACCATCCATCATGGACTCGAGCGCAACGGCAGAGGCCCCGTCCCTCCCTTGGAGGGCTTTGTCCAACACGACAATGTGGGGAGTGGCGGGTCTATGTCGTGGTTTCCTTTCTGTGTTTTGTCATGCAGAATGTCACGGGAAAGAAGCATTTACAGAGCTGTTGGACTCTCGACATGACGTTTCGCAACGGACAAGAGGATTGATTACAGGTATGCCGGGACACAGCAAAGTCCATTAGACCGGTGCAGTTGCTAATTGATTTATTTGAAAATAGTATCCAATCACATCAGCGTGTATGTGCCTCCAACAGTCTCGGATCGAGGCAATCCATACTCCAAATGTGAAGATGGCTGACATTGCGCCGGAATACCAGAATGGATGACCCATTAGTATGGGGGATTTTGCCTGCGCGATTTTGGAATAAACGGTGGTCCTTTGGAAGCTACGATATTTGTTATCAGACGAGGTATTTACAAGCTTGTGCGGATTCTTCTTTTCCATGGATTTGTCTTACTGACTGGAGATAATCGCAGACCACTGTCACTCTTCTTCACTATGGGACAGGTCCTGCCCACTCACCGTTCGGCGCATTCTCCATTCGGTGGCCTAGCTCAACCCGCTATCACCGAGGCTATTCGCTTACTATCGAAGGGTCCTTTCCCCGTTGACCACCACCGCGCTATACCTGAACGTCAGCGCTGGAGTTGGCACAATATCTGTGTCGATCCTTTCTCGGACCTCTCGGTCGCCTACACAACCGATGGCAAGGACTCACACCTGGCGCCTACCGCATACTCCTGCAACTCGAATTCGTGGGTCCATATCTTCCCCGAAGGCAAGATCCACCAGGCACCACGAAAGACCATGCGCTATTTCAAGTGGGGAATCGCACGGCTCATCTTAGAGCCCAAAGAATGTCCGGATGTGGTTCCGATGTGGATTGAAGGCTTCGACGATGTCATGCATGAGAGTCGGGAGTTCCCACGATTCCTTCCTCGGCCTGGCAAACGTGTTAGTGTTACCTTTGGCTCCAAGGTGGACTCGGATGCTGTATTTGGGGAAATGAGATCTCGGTGGCAGAAGCTGAAAGCGAAGGCCGAAAAGAGATACCCCGAATCCCGAGATCTGCCTCTGGGTGTGCTAAGTGATGAGCTGTTGACTGATAAAGAAGCTGTCGAGCTGCGCAAAGAGGTCACCTTGAAGATCAGGAACCTTGTATTGGACGTTCGCCGATCGCGCGGATTGCCCGATGAGGACCCGAAGGAGGGCCTGGTGGAGACCTGGCTGGAGGAGGGTCCCCAGCGTGAAGGTCATATGAAGGACGATTCCTGGGTTCGGGATATCTAAGCCCGTCTGCATAGAGTGTATAACATTGTATAGATTTCATTATGAGTAACAGTGAGTCACGAGCATTGCTCCACTTCTGCCAGTAGTCATCTTATCGTCGTTTCCCTTTTAAGCCCTAAATGTCAGCCTCCTGCGCTATACTCCGTCAGGCAATAAGATCAAATGTGGGGGCGATAAGCAAATAAGCAATAAGGCGGGAGAGCTTCCCGGACCGGTCGACTTCACTTCGTCAACACTGCAGCTCGACCGCAGATGCCCAAAAAGCACCAGCGGTTTCACACGAAGCCGGCCAGCTTAGCACATCACAGCCTTGCATCATCTGGGTCTCGGCATGATGGCGGGTCTGGGGTACAGAGCTCCGCGTCAACGTCAGTCAACGACTTAATTAGCCACCTCCGCCGTACACAGATTCCTAGTGCTTCCTCGGATGATCCCCCAAGCTCTCAACGTACTCAGCGCTCGTTTGTGGCTCAGCGCTCTGTTCATCCATCTCTTCGAGATGTACTTGAGCTCCCCGAAACTGCGCCACCGCGACCTCGCCCCGGTCCCCGTCGCACGATATTCGGGGTTCGTCCATCTCGACCAACTGTCGGGCCTCCGCCACCTGCGAGTTGGCTTTCCCCAAATACGGATCGGGCTGGAGACCAGGGATTGCGTGCTCGGATCCCGGGGGCGCCCGAAGAGGAAATCCACCGGCTGGCCCGCCTCCAAGGGCCACTGTTTCCGGACCAAAGGAGTCTGGTACATCTATTGCTGAAATCCATGGCTTTGAACTGGTGCTGGCATGTTGAATATGACGGCCCTTTTCTGTCCCATCTTCCAAATCATATCAAGGAACTGCTGCTGAGTTATGTTGCTGTCTACGCAAGAGGCACGCCTCTGAGAGGGTACATGAAAGGGCTGAAACCGCTCTTCTTGACCCCGCAGGATCAGGATCGAATTGGCAAGGAGATCCCGGGTTTCAATGAGTCGAGAGCTGTTGACGGGGATTTCAAAATCGTTAGATTAGATCTGGGGAATGCTCTGGGAAACTGGATAACTTTGAAGCAGCTCACGAACGAGGTGATCCTCTCTCCAGCTCCAGCCGTGGGTATTTCAGGTCACGAAATAGAGGAGGCTGTCCCGGCTTCATGGGATGAAGTTGTTGACAATGACGGAGGGGAAGCTATGCTTGATCATCTTCCAACTCCGTCCGTGCCCAAAACCATTACCCAGACCCTACACTTCCCCGAACTCCGCGCCTTATCCCTAGCACACCCGAAACCTAGTGCTGCAAGCTGGACCGGTCTTATCAACCTCCTAGCACATTTGCCGACCCTCACTCATCTCTCGCTTGCCCATTGGCCTATACCGTGCCGGAATCCACGCACTGCTACTACTCGCATTCGCGGCCCAGTGGCCCGCTTCTTGACTCCAGACGCCCTCGACAACAACTGGGCTGAAGTCGCGAGTATCCTTCGTCAGCTCTCCCGCTCGACCTACTGCCTGAAATGGTTGGACCTCGAAGGATGCGGCGAATGGCTACCAGCCTTGAAATGGGTTGGGAAAGACCCGGATGGGTTTCCACAGAGCCCTGATTCTGTCGGCCCAGAATGGAACGGATCTTGGAGAGATGTCGAATGGCTTGGGATCGGCCCTGGTTTTCGAGATTTGTCGAAGTCTGACGACTCGTCTCATGTGCCATCCCATGAAGTCGTGGCCCCGGAAACAGATTCGTCGGGTTCTATCCATGCATATCACCTCCAAAATGCGCGTGATGTGATGAGGCACATTCGCCAGATAAGGAAGGGGAGGAAATGGCTCGAAATCGAGCTCGGATTGGGGCTGGAAGACGTTGAACCTGAGATCATCAGGTCGCAGGATGGGCAGGAATTATTGGTTTATCTATGACTCTGCTATGTGCGGAATGATCTATGTACAATGCACATTACTGAACCGAAAAGGAAAACATTCTACGCGTGGAAGTAGAAACGCAAATTGAAACTACTTTATTCATGTCTGACTATACAATGGTATCCGGACAAAACGCCCGCAGATTTTAAACTATGCAACTATTTTTTGGAACGATTAAATGTCTTCAGGGGATCAACCTTCCCACCAGACTTCCCACGAGCACGGTTGCGATCTCTTGCCTTGCGGATGCGATTCTGCTTCGACTTCGAGAACCCAACGAACCCAACATTCTCCTTCGAAAGACCCTTGCGCCCCTTAGCAGGCATCAGGTAATCAGGCACATGTTTGAGATGCGCTTGGACACGCGCAGCGCGCAGTTCTCCGTCGTGGCGCAGCTGCCGCAATTCTTCGGGGTTCTCCTCGAAATGGCGCTTGAGCTTCTCGCTCTTGATCAGCTCCTGGCGGATCTCGCGTCCTCGTGCTTCTTGCACTGCGAGTCTGGTCACGGAGCGTAGGGCATCTGTCATACGGTACCGGAAGGCGTCGACTTGCGACATCTCGAAGTGGTAGGGCTTGACTTCGTGGCCGAGCTTGGTTTGCTTCTTGATGATCTTGGCGAGCATGGTCTCATCATGCTTTGTGCTGGGGATGGAGGTGGGCTTGTGCTTGCCGTGCTGGTCGGTGGGGATAACGAATGAGAGGGCCATTCCTGCCTTCCCAGCGCGGCCGGTGCGTCCGATGCGGTGGGTGTAGGATTTGGAGCTGGTAGGGAGGTCGAAGTTGAGGACGCAGGCGACGTTTTGGAAATCGATTCCGCGAGCAATGCTGTAGTCCTTCTCTTTGCTGGTCATCTTGCGACGCTTCTTGGTTTCCGGCTTCTTTCCCTTTCCGCTTTCTTCAACTGCCTCTTCATCCTCGCTGCTTCCCATCTCTTCCTTAGCTTCTTCTTCTGCCTCTGCCTCCTTGTCTTCGCGAGACTTCTTCGATTTGGCCACTCCCATTACTTCTTGCTCGTCGGCTGCGACAATGATATCGTAGACGCCCTTATTAAATTCTTCGACAACGTGGATCCGCGAATTGATGGGAAGTTCTGAGTTGAGGACACAGCTCTTGAGACCGAACTGCTCGAGGAAGAGCTTCACACGGTAGCATCGGTCCACATCTGCTACGAAAATGATGACCTTGCCCTTAATCAGCTGCAGTTTGAAGATGACGTATGTGAGAAGGAATTTCTCGTCTTCCGCGCATCTGTGGGAGTTGAGTTAGCAACTGCTGAAATAGCGGTTGTAGCATATTGTCTTACCGGACAACAAACTGGCTGACACCAGCACCCTTCTCTTCCTTCTCCTCTAGCTTAAGAATCACAGGGTTCCGGCAGTACAAGTCCTTCAATGTATCCACCTCCGAAGTAAGAGTAGCACTCATCAAGAATGTCTGTGCTCCTCGCGGGATAGCCTTGGAAAGAGCGTTGATTTCCTCGTCGTATCCGTATGACAAGACTAGATCAGCCTCATCGATAACCAAATGGGTGACTTTATCGAGCGACAAAGCGGAGTTGTTCACGTTGCTGTAAACTCGGGTAGGCGTTGACACAACGATATCCGGGAAATCGGCCAGCATTGAGCGCTGAACTTCATCTGACACCTTCTGTGTTAAGTTGACTGACCGAATATCCTTCCCGCAGAAACTGGCAAAAGACGTAATCACTTTCTGGACCTGTTCTGCAAGCTCGCGAGTGGGGACAAGGATAAGAGCGGTTGTGGCTTTTGAGGAGGGGTCGGCCTGTTTGCGCACAGTTAGCATAGTTCCTATACAAAGTATACAGTCGGAAATAGGGAACGAACAGTCTTCTGCTGGAGGATGGCTTGCAGGATTGGGAGCACATAGGCGGCGGTTTTGCCAGAGCCAGTTTTCGCACGGGCTATTTCTGTCAGCACTGTCTTTAGGTTCGTCGATTCAAGAAGCTCGTCTCACCAAGAATATCCTTTCCTTCCAGAGCGAGCGGAATCGCCTTTGACTGTACAAGAGTGGGTTTGGTGAACTTTTCCTTGATCAGAGCCTGGCGCAATCGGGGATCGAGATTGAGGGCTTCAAAGTCCAGTTCTTGGTCCTCAGCCCCAGCAGCCTCGGGGGATGGGACGTCGTTTGCGTCCAACTTGCGTTTCATCGTGATTGTGTTAGGCATTTGCTTGATCGAATCTGCGGAAGTTGAAACTTTTTTGGGAAATCTTGTCGGGCGGTGAGATTATTGCGGGCGGTGAATTGGAAGATTTTATGTTGACATAATCCTCACTGCCTCAGGCAGAAACTCCATGAAACAACCTTGGAATTGTATCAGCTACGACTACAAATGATCGAGTAGAGTCTGTGAGTTTGGAGATTTCGCTAGTCTAACTGCCCCATAATAGCACTGTCTATATCTGCTCTACAATACCCCTAGTGGATATTAATAGGGAATTCATTCTTAGCAATCTAGCCCCAGCCGAAAATATCTCGATATCACTGTAGTAGTTTATATACATCTAGGTCTAGTACAACGTATCTCCGAGCTTCAAGAAATTTGCCAAGCAGCAGCACACCAAGGATGGCTTACAATACACTATATAATAGGACAAGTACAGTCTTTTCCGTCCACGGGCCCTCCTATACATTACCCATCCTTTGTGGACGCTGGGATTAGGACTCAAGATCGATGACCTTGACCCGTACTCCGAAGATCTTGGGCCTGATAGGTCAAAACTAGCTTATACCTCGCCCCGAGTACCCATAAACTCACTCGTTTTGAGACCTGCTGCAGCAGAGTGCGATTTTTCAACGACCGTGATCTTCCTTTCCCGATTGTTACAAACCGTTGGCATCCCAGTTCACAGAGGTATAGTTTCACGACATTCCTTATGGTACTCGCTGCAAACGAAGCCCTTCTTTTTCAAGATCGGAAACAAATGCCACAAAACCCGAAGAATAAGCATCCATAATAACAATCACTATTCATTGCATCAAATACCCGCACATGTTACATACCCTAACGTATCGCCTTGCCTAATAAAACAAAAAAAGAACAGAAACAGTAACGATAACAACAAAATCGGAATTAGGTCTGGACATTGGATTGTCGACGCACATCCCCGCACTGGTCATGTAAACCAACACCGAAGCATCTCGCATGTGAATCAACTCCACTGTGCCTCACGCTTCATCCCTATCCGGCAAACTCACCCTGAGCGTATTCCAGGAATCTCGCCCTAGAGGCTTCTGTGATCTTGCCCACGGGGAGAACCTTAACATTGTGCTCGACGGTATAAACCTTGCCAAAGTTCACTCGGGACATGCAATCCAGCTTCTGATCAGGCCTAGCAGGATCAACCTCCAGGGGCTCTTTGGCCATCCGGGGCTCGGACCGCACAATTCGAGGTCTATCACCTCGCATATGAATGACGGCATGTTTGCTACGGTCGATCCCGGCTTTGGCCACGCCTTGCCCACTATAAGTAGTGATGGGTCTGGAATGGTGGATTAGTATGTGACGATGAAATCAACGTTGGATGTGAATGGTCACACATACACACACCAGCAACAGCCTCTCTGTTCCTTGACGACTACCATGCGTCGGATGCTACTGTATATGGGCTCTTGATACTTGCCCCTGGTGAAAGGGCTTGATGAAGGAGAAACTTTCTCGCTGCGTACAGTTCCATGCCAGCCTGCATTCTCGTGCCATAGCATCGAAAAGACCTATATGATTGCGATCAATTATCAGCAGGTGGATTATAAATGAAGGGTATTTGTCAGGTGAACAAACCCTGCCGACTCGGAAAAACCTCCGAGGATCGCTCTGCCTCTTGTAGCCTGGTTCATGTGAATAGTCGTCAGTTTATTGTTTCGGGTATGCACCAAGCGTGTCCAGGCCATTGCTTACGAGGATCCAGCATCTCATGTTCGCCGTTACTCCCGGGGATCACGTATGCTGGTTCCGATGACTTTCGCTACATGTCAAGATCAGCCAATTTGTCAAAGAGGAGGGAAAAAGTCGTCACTCACCACCTCCCTGTCATACTTTCGTTGGACGTCTCCCAGAATGGGGTCATCGCGGTGACTGTGACTGCTGGCCCCATACGGCAGCCCCATATGTGAGGCCAGATGATCACCGAGACTCAATCCCTGCAAATCGTCGATGTGGACTCGTGGAATGGACACATCACTTCTCGATGAGGTGGTCCCTTCGCTACGGTCGGAAATGCTTGCGCATCCTGTTCTGCGACCGGTTGCTTCCCTGGCTACCTCGTACTGCATTCCTGGGCTCCATTCAGGCGGACTGCTCGCCTTGTCACTTGTTGCTGTTCCCGCACCTGAGTATATGCCATCATCCATACGATGATTGGCGAGCTGCTGGTATCCAGTGAGCGGAGATCGGTGATTGAAATCAATTCGATCATTGGTGTATGTTTGGGCGTACTCGAGCGGGTCCTGCCGCTGTGCATGATCTAGGCGACTTGCATGTCGGTCTAGCCCTGGGACAAATGGGACGTGGTGTTCGTATGCATCTTCGGGTTTGGGGAACGAGGACCCGGAGGTGCTTCGCTGGCGCGGCGCGACGCTCCTATTAGACGCATTACTTCCCCGGACTTCTCACACATGAAGAATAAACAACTAACCTTGAACCTTGACATGCTGTCGCAGGAGCTAACGTGCCACCTGGGTAGTCCCATTCATAAAGAAACTCCCCTTTTGTTTTAGTCAGTTACTGCAATCATTCTCCACGTAACCGGTGATGCCCACCAGAATGGTTGTAGATGGACCGAACCCATCGGTTGCTCTCAGGGTGGAGAAGCCAGTTGGAAGCCATGACGTTTACATATCTGGACAAGAAATGAGAAGTGGAGGAAGATCAGGCAGATCAAATATAAGCCTTGGGTTTTCTATATCTCTTGTGTATAACTCCATAACCACCCGTATCATGCGGCTCGGACCGTTCACATCGTCTCTCAATAGACATAGATATGAGATATATTCACATGTAGTATATGCATGGCGCGTATGGCATGAATCGAGTTGGTTTGTTGGCAAGCGCTCACTCGCGGAACAGTGGCTTTGGCAACCACATGATCGCTGACCCGCAGAAGGATCCCAATGACATCCCAGTTAAATGAGGGGAATTAATTTATTGGCTGATATACCTTGGATGCTTTGGCTCACGATTTGCCATTGCGTTCAGGGCGACCAACCGAACAGTGAAGCGCGGGCGCTAATGCAATGCAAGATTACGGACTAACGGCCATTGGAGATTCTAACTTAGGCACCAAAACGCCAGGAACTGCGCCTTTGGCCTCAGGAATCCTCAGTTATGGCGAAGACAAAGCTCCCCCATCTCCGTCTCTTTAAAAACTATCCGGTTTAGCAGTAGCATTCTTCCCAGCCCTGGAGGGCTGTTCAACCTTGCTTACCAATATTCGAATGTGTCCACGGGTTGGTCTATATCCTTTGCGAAATATGACCGGGAGGTACTGTGAAAGCCTTTGGCAATGGCATCTTGGCTAGGGACCAGATGAGATCGTTTATCCCAGGTAAGTGGACTTATATCAATATGCATTATACCTGAGGCTCATCACAGTCTCGCTCTAGCCGCCGTCCACGGCAGACTGCTATACCAACACTACCTAGGTAGAAGTGGAGTCTATCTTCCCGTCATTTCATTTGCTCCGACTGCACGGCTGAAAGAGTTACAAAGGGGTGCTCGAGCATCGACCTCAGCGTCGGAAACTCTACAGCCTTTGTCGCTACTTCCGTCAGGTGGGTTTGCTCTAAGAATGTCATCAACAGCGCCAATATCCGGACTTGCCGTACTAGACATGGTAGAAAAGGGCGAAGGAGCCACCAAAGCGCGAGCCTTGGTCCTCACAAAATCCCTAACAATGGAATCAATATGATGCTTTGACCGAGTCATCTGTCCCGTCCTTCCTGTATTCAGTACTCCCCAGAAATAGACGAACCAACCAACTGGTATGCCGTGCCTGCGCCGCCCCCTGAATCAACCCGTGACTCCAATGCACAGGTGGCGAAGCTTATTGGAGAAGTACTAAGCGCTATCAGATCCGTGAAATGCGGCATATACTTCGACAGAAACATGAAGAAGATGATGTGCGGGTTGCACTACGAAGCAAGTTGAATCTCGTAACTACTGAAAACGTACATGAGGATATTGCTGCTATCAATCTCCTCATCAACGACCTCCAGGGTGCGACAGCCTCTTATTTCATCCTTGAAAATGAGTATCATAGACAGGAAGAGGAACTAGCGCAGCTAGAGTACGATTACAACGAACGCCTAGAAATATCACAAACTACCTTCGAGTATCAAAGCGGCTCCGTCGCACATGTCCAACCAATTAACTCAGACACCAAATCATCATCAGCGGACTACGCCTCAGAGTATGAAGAGCAAATGTTGCCCCAAGTGGCTGATTACCTCATGGTTGGCGAGGCACGCGTTCTCGCAGAGCGGTTATCGGGGCTCAAGACAGAATACCTGGTCCTAGTCGACTGACTCGAGCTCCACGAACGAGTCGACATCCCATTCGACAGCGCAGCCCTCAACTCCCTCCTCCTCTACCAAGATGAAAAGACCAAGATCGAGACCGAGCTAACGCTACCCCGTCATGACGTCGAGTCGCACCCGGAACATGCAAATTGCTCCCCGCAGATTGCGGAAGAGGAAGACAACTAAGAGGAGGTAATACAGCATTTCATGTCTGAGAAACCAGAGGACCAGATGTACAATAATCCGCTCCACTTGTCGGAATTTGAGGATTCAGCGCCTTTCTTTGCGTCCGCGCACCCACAGCCCGCCAACGAAGGCTTTTTCGTGAATCGATGACTACTTCATCGGTTGCGACGTGTTAAAATCATGCGGTTTAAGTCTGCACCTGAACTGATAGATCTGGATAGCAAGGGCTGGGAGTCAGATGGTATTATCATGATCGCGATGATGCTCTGGTTTCAAGATGGCGCAGGGAGCATGGAGTATCTTAGAGTCATTCAGCTGGACGGTGGATATATCCTAGTAGCATTAGGCTGGTAGCCAGTGTCATCTATAATTTTCTCTCTCTTTTTGAAGAAATCGAACCATCTAGCAAGACTTGATCTACTCCAACTCGAAAATAAACCTTTCGAGCTCCTCATAAGCCCTTTCTAGATCATCATTAACAATAACCCGATCAAAAACACCCACAGTCTCAGCAAACTCAAGCTCCCTCCTCGCCTGATCCAGTCTAGCCTGAATCTTTTGCTCACTTTCCGTCCCTCGACCCCTAAGCCGCTGCTCAAGCACATCGAGATTCCGCGGTCTAATAAAAATGTAGCGGGCCCCAAACTCAGGGTTCGCTTTCACCTGCTTCACGCCAGTCATCTCGATATCAAGAATAGGGATGAGCCCTTTGTCGAGTATTGCTGCAAGTGCTGCTTTACTGGTACCGTAGAAGTCATCGGTGTACATTGCATCTTCTATTAGATCTCCGTTGGACTTGAGAGTGTGGTATGTCTCGACGGAAACAAAGTGGTAGGATATACCGTCTTTTTCGCCCGGACGTGGTTGCCGGGTTGTGTGGGAGACTGTCAGTTCGAAAGTATTCGGATGTGCGTCGATGAGCTTCTGGCTAAGAGTTCCTTTGCCTGCGCCTGAGGGACCGGAGATGACAAGAGGTCGTCGGTCCGGAGGTACAGCTGTGCGGGTTAGAATGAATGGCGGGGTGTCGGGGAGTTAGAAGGTTGATGACGTACAGGAAGCCATGTCGTCAACAACGGGGTTCTTGTCTTGACGTTGGATACCCAGAAATTGGGATGGATCGTAGTTGGATATATGCAAGCAACAATGCCCTGGTATATCACAAACTCAGGTTGGGTTTGAGGGAAGCTCATAGCGTAGAGCCAAAGTGTACATCGGACAACCTTACCGCTCATCGGCCCATATACAAGCGATATGTCCAGAGAGCCTACATTAATTCAGGTCTAAACATAGCCAAATAATTCAACAAGATACTATCTACGTATAAATATATTGCATCGAGATATTATCCATTTGCATCGTAATTCTGTTCATTATGTACATGACCCAAACAATTTCCCATATCCATAACCATAAGTTGATAGGCATTTGCCGTAAAAAGAAGACGCTATTTCCATAATCCAAAGAATTGTTGGACGTTCAAAATCAAATCCCACACATCAAGTTGGGCATTTCATACATCAAAATCGAGGCCAAACTGCAGTCGGAATTCAAGAATACTGTGTCTCGCCCTCACTATCACTCAGACTATCGCGACGACGGCTCCGGCCATCACGGCGGTATCCCTTCGTCAATCCCGGAATAGGATGCTTGTAGCTCTTGGTACCAGAATCCTCGGTGTCAACGTTGGAGTATTGGTACTCGGAACGGGAGCCCGCAGATGAGAAATCCAGGGGTTCAGTGAAGTGGCCCTGGGGCGCGGAGCGGCGCTCACGTTGCTTTCGGGGGCTGCTAGTACGAGATGAGGGTGCGGGAGGTGGGCCAGATGGGCCAACCTCGCTGCGACGTTCACGACGGCGGTTGTGGCGGCGGGTGGATGGATCGCGGACGCGAGGCTCTTCCGTTACTTGGCTGATAACATCCTCGCTGCCTTGGGTGAACGAGAAGCCGGAGGGATCGCGGCGCTGAGGGGGTGGCTGATCGTAGGCAAAATCATACGATTGGCTCATCTCGCTCTGGTAGGAGGTTGGCGGGGCAGATGTGTCGTAGTCGCTGCCATGGTACGTTCCGTCGGCTTCGCGGTTCATTCCTCCAATGCGGGCGGGCTTTTCTTCTCGGTAGGCGCGTACATCAGCATCCTCTGCACCTTCCCACTGCTCGTGCTTGTTGCGTCGGAGAAGCTTTTCTTTGGCGGTTTCTCTGAACTTCTTGCGCCGTGACTTCTCCTCTGTAACAGTCGTCGCTGTGTCGGTATATGATCCTTCCGTAAACGTGTATCCGTCGTCGGTGTACCCCTTGCCAACAACACTTCCGCCACCGAGCTTGGTACTCGCTGTGGCATTACTAAGAGTCTTCCCGTCGGGCCCCTTTCGTCGCAGAACAGTAGACTTGTAGTCATCCCAGTCGCCCTTTCGCCAGACGAATCCGCCATTCTTGGCCCAGAAGAAGAACCATATTGCTCCCAGAACAAACGCCAGTCCAATAATGGCAAACAAAGCCATTAGACCTTGCATCTTGATGCTGTGGGGGTCAACCGTGCCTTGGCCATATTTTGGCTTGGTGGTCCCTTCTGCTGAGGAGTCTGCCCGTGGGAGGAGGTGGTGGTGGGTATTAGGGTCGACGGAAGATAATGTATCGGCGATGTTCTTATCCCGAACATAGAGTCCGGCAACGGTCGATCCTGGAACATCGGAGGAGTCCCCGAACGGCCAAACTGGAGGCATGATAGAATATTAGAGTGGTCAAGAGCACCCGGCTCAAGACTGGACTCACTACCAACTCATTAGTGTCAAGCATTATTGAAATTTTGGGAAGATATGAACATACATTGAAGCAAGTGATCAACACCAGATGTAGATTGAGATAGATCTTTGACAGTCTGGAATGTGGGTATGGAATATGGGTGCGGAATGTGGGCAAAAATGAAGCACAGTGCCTATATGGGTATTAGTGGGAGGTTGAAGATAAGAAGATGAAAAATTCCAAACCCAGATATGATTCAGCTTGACTTCCAGCACAAAATTGAGGAGGTTGGAGGAGAGGCTGGGGAGCTGTGTTTACATGGGGGTTGTCACGGGCAACATGCTTACATCATCCCCCACAATGCCCAGACATGGGTCCATGGACGGGTAGAGTTGGGCCACCCGTGGGTCGATCTATAAAAAGAGTCGATCACAATTGACTTCGATTTAGATCTGAAACACGGCCTTTTTTTTTAAGGAAATGGGTTTATTTATGGATCAATTATATCAAGTCGACAAATGCCACCCGCTGGAAGCCTCCGAAAGAGGCATACACGGTCGAAAGCTGCGATCGCGCCCAGACAGCTTGCGGGGTATCATAACCAACTAAACAGCAAAAGCAGGAAAAGGCATCAAGACCAATGGACGATAAAACAGACAAGGAGATAAGCGACATTGCGAAAATCAACCGAATGGATACAAAGGCCCAAAAAACAACTACGAGGCTCCCAAGTAGGGCCAAATACCAACAAGACCAATAAAATCATAGATATGGCCAAAGAAAAAGATGACCTGTTGAGACATGACAAGTAAACAGATATGGGTATAATCTCTCTCCGCCACTCGGAGTCGCGAACAAGGTAACCAGGAGAAAGACATAGGCCCAACAAGAAAGGCTATACACGAAACGCTGACAAAAAGAAGACATCAGAAAGTAAAGCACATCAGACTTGTCATTGCAGGTCATCAGAATCGTACAATCATATCGCCATAACAAACACATCACCATGGGGTTCGTGCCCGACCATTTTGCCCAAGCACACAAACATAAAAAGAGAAATCGAGACAGCAGTTGCAAATGAAATCACACACAAAAAGTCCTCCCAGTCTAGCGAGACTGTTGGGCAACAGGCAACTCTAGACTTCATGACAAAATCTAGCCTGTTCCCCAAGTCGCCCAACAAAATCTCGCTTTAGGTAATCCTCATTGTTTTTTTGTTGCACAAGCACCCGATCCCGAAGGGAAAACCAAAAACGCATATGCAAAGCAATCGAAACTTTTGACAAACGGACAAGGCCAGCCACAAACGGCTATGCAGACACAAGATGGAATCACAACAAAATTACCTAACCCTGAAAAACGACAAAACACAAAAAAGGACAACATCTATAGGGTAACAAGATCAATGGTGGTAGCGAGTAGTCCCGTAGGCCGACTGGCTGTCTCGACGACTAGATCGTTCCGACCGCCTATCCTCCCGGGGACGCCGCACCACATCTTCAAGTTCCCGGCGGCTGGAGCCGCCCGTATAATCAGAGCTGGTACCGTTCACATGCTGCTTGGATGGCCGCGGGCCGCCGATGTTCAGCCGAACGGCCCCGGTGTCCCCAGCACGAATGTTAATAGATTTGCCTGCAACTGCTTCAGATGTAAATCCGATTTGGAATCCGTTCAACGTGAGGGTCATGTTCTTGTCTTCCTCCTTCCGTGAGGCTGTGGCACTGCCGCGGCTGCTGTTCGACCGACTATTCTGGCTGCCGCTCTCGCTCCCGTTGCGGTGAGCCGCTTTGGTAGGTAGCAAGGCCTCTGTGGAGAGAGGGAGTGCAGCTGTTGAAGTTCGGCCCGATCGGGCTGCCTGGTAGTTCTCAGCTTCGCGCTCGCGGTCCTCGAGGTCGTCAGCGGCGCTGGATGGTTCCTCGTAGTAGTACTCGGTAGGCTTCCGCCGCCGAGAGCTCGCCACGGCCACCTGAGCAGTCCGTCGATCATCCTGGTAGGACGCTGATCGTCGGTGATCTCGGAGGCTATGGGTTCTCTCTGGCAGCGCGGCGTCCTTTGACATGCGACGATGGGAGCGATCCTGAATCACTGGCAAGGCAGCTGCAAGTTCCGGCATGTCCATGCGGTCCATATCTCGGTCAATGCCTCTGTCCCTGTCCATGGCTCGTTCTCTGTCCATGCCTCTGGATGGGCGACGCTGGGACGGGACAATACCGGCAGAGGTATGCATTTTCCGTGGTGGATCTGGCCGCTCCGGTTGCTTCGCTTGGTGGATCTGCGGCCTGGGCCTGGGTTTGGGCTTTGCTCCTGGGGGTGGCATCCGATAGTAGTCTTCATCATGTTCCTGGTGTCTTGGAGGAGGGCGGTCACGGAATTCTCGCGGAGGATAGTGTTCCATAGGTGGCTCTTCATCAAACCATGGCGAATACGCCCCAGAGTCCACGGGTGGGTTGGGGGCAGTATATATAGATGAGGACCGACGGCGTGATGGCTCCCGGGACAGGGACCGCTCTCGTGGATACTCCGACGGGGGGTAGTCCGAGGCTGATGGGGCGTAGTAGGATTGTGCATATGGAGATGATGAGTACTGGTGCATGTATGCTGAGCTGGATGGTGGAGGGCCATGATCGTATGCGTGCTGGGGGGTACATCGGAGATGCCATTCCAGAACCCATTCCAGAGCCCATTCCATGCGGCATACCATGGAAACTCATGGGTCGTCCGTCTGGGTGGTAGGTATGATACGTATTGGAGCGTCCGGGTCGACCCGGGTGACTGACGTGAATGTTCTCTATGGCACCGCCTGGGTATCGAGCATTGTGTGGGGACGACGAGTATTCAGGGACGGGTGGGCGTGGCTGGGTGTAGTAGGAAAATTCGCTGTGTCGATGGCCAACCGGGGTTGATTGATGATACTGAGTACCGTAATCGTAGTAACTGTCGTGATACTGGCGGGCATGGGAAGATTCTCGTCGACGAGACTTGGACGACGACCGGGGCACGTGAGCATGATGGGCAGCGCCCGGATAGGCACCAACCATCGTCTCTTCGTGCGAGGGTCGAGATCGTTCTTTGTCCTTGCGTTCTCTGGTTGAACTTTTCCTGGCGAGGTCGTTCCGTTTGGGGGTGTCCACCTTAAGAGGGATCGGGGGGGCTTTTTCCGCCTGACGGCCCAGATTGGGTGCTATTAACCGTAGCGGCGGTGCGACTAGAATAACCTGAGTCACTGGCGCCGTCGATCAGCGGCTCCTGGAATCTTTCCAACCTGGAGGATATTTTGGCAGCTGTATTGGCAGCAGCAATATTGGCAGAATGCCTAGTGTCGGGTAGGATGGCGTGGTGTTCTTCGTCGTAATCTTCGACGCAGGCAGGCCGGGGGCCCTTACTGGCCATTATGTGGTCTGCAAGGCGGGCGGGTGTCTGAAAAAAAAAAATTAAAAAAACAGGGTTGGTCCCGTTTCCGACAAAGGCGACGTGGGTGGCTCCCACAGGGCTCCAGAGATGTCCCAACTTACAGCAAGCCACTGCTCCCCTTTGACGATGAGTCAGAATCGATCTTATTCTCCCCCTCGCAACCCCGTAAATCTGACGAAATGGGCTTCCTTTTTTTTTCTCTTCTCCCCAGTGCCCAACCCAAGCGGGCCACTCGAACAAGTAAGCGGACCTGCCGATCGCAGCGGGCGATGGCAGGCGACGGGCGACGGGTTCTGTCAAGCGGAGAGAGCGATATGGTACTTTTCAGATCGCAACGTCTCCATCGAAGTGGGATGTTAGGCTAAAAGTCGGGCGGAAGCGTTGGGTCAAAGAAAGAAGGAAGAAAATAGAAAACGACCTCTCTGGCAGACGATGAGTGGTGGAGCGCACTGCAGCTGCAGAGGTTGGGTTGAGAATTTGGGATCCTCTGCCTGACGGTCTTAGAACCTAGTGGGGAGAGTGGAGTCAATGGGCAGCGATAGGAAAAAAAAAAGAAGTGAGGGGTGCTCTGATTGATATCTAAAGGAAGAGAGAGACAGAGTAAAGAGAGAGATCTAGGAAAAAGGAGAGGAGTATTGAGAATAGAAAGAGAAAGAGAAAGGAAGAGTAAACACCCGAAGGCACAGGGCACAAGGGTTAAAAAAAAAGAGAAAAATCAGAAAGTTTCACGAAGAGGCTCTCGGTACCCAACACAAAAGGGAAAAAAAAAGGAAGTGGGGGATATCGTCATCAATGTTTTATCTATTTATCTATTTATCTATTTAGTTATCTCCTCCGTATGTAGCTCACGTATATTATTGTATGCTATTCCGTACAATATACTTGCAATACTTCTACGGAAGATGTATTTCGAATTATTTTAAGGTCGGGACCCGCTGGGGAATCCTTGGTTTGACTGCTGGGATCCATGGTTAGCCTTTTCTTATTTTTTATTTACTTCATTTTACTTCTTTCCCTTTCGTACCTTCCTTTTTTTCGTCTTTTTTTCTCTGTGTTTGAATGGATTTTCGTGCTGGAATACGGAGATGTCGCATTCCTATTTCTCCCTAAAGTGCATCCCACACCTAACGCCCAACCGGGTTTGCGGCCCAATGATCGCCTCCACCATAAAGGGACTTCCCTGTCAATTAAAGACCTGTTCCTCACAAAAATCGGCTATGGCTCGGTTTCCGGTCAATTCAGTTTATTCCGCTCGCCGATTGTTTGATCTTTTCCTAATTTTCGTGTATAGTGGTCAATGCAGGGCCTCGAAGTACAATGACAATGTATCCGACACACGGGAAAAAGTCGGTGGGGATGACACCCTACAACCCAGGCTGCAACGCAGAACTTTGGAGGTGACCCCTACAAATTCGTCCTCATAGTATGTACGATGTAGGCAGACACCTGTAGGTATCGACAACGAAGTTTGGCGGAATCGCCACTTGTGGAGTGAGGAGTGAGTCAGGTTTACTTTTACCATAGAAACCACAGATGTCAAACGACACTAGAACAAAAAGAGGGACTGAGCACTGCATGGCATTCGTCGTCAGAGTCCCTCGTCCATGTGGCAGGATATCTTTGGACGTTGTCTCTTCTCCGCCTGCATACTTCTCATTCGTGACTCACACTGGTGGAAAACCTTTGACAATCTGCCATCGCTTCAAGGGGGAGTATGTACTTGTACAAGTTTTGAAGTACTCCATACGCGGAAACACTATATCGTACTAGTAACGAACTAAATGGGCGAACCTTCACTTGGGAGGCAGGAATGGCTAGATCGGTATTACATGCAGCACGGACGGTCTATCATTGCCATTGTGGATTCCTTCACATCCCTTGCGTCATTAGATTAGGAGGTTCGTGGACTTTTCACTCCGCACGTGTGGGAATGACAGCATTCCAAGGTTGGAACTGGTGATGACCGCTATAAACTATGTGTTGAGCGTAGCCGATATTGAAAACCTCCTGGACCCTGGGTATGTATTCCGAGCTGAGTAACATCCTATATTGGGCCGAAGTGGATATCTTCAGGCCAAGAGGCTGAGAAATCGAACCAGGAAAAGGGCTCCGCTCCAAATATAACTAAGGATCTCCATGCGGCTCCAGTGTGGTCTTCCTCCCTCCGTTTACAGTAATACTGTTGGTGGGTACCAGTATATGTCTTTGCATCGGGCCCGGGCGTACTAGGAAGGTGCTGTACGCACGGGGAGATATATGAATTTGGATCGCATGGCAAAACAGCCAACAAGCTTTCCTCGCATATAAAATTCATGGTGGGATCACGTTGACATCCTTCCCCGGTGATTCATTAATTTATCTCGGGGAACTAGAAAAACATCAAGGGGCCACCCCCCTTGCTTCATTCTGCAAGATGGCATCAGCTCCTCGAGGTTGAGATCTTCACCGCTCTTTCGTGAGTACCGATAAATGGTACTCCGGCGATGAAGATGAGGGGAAACCAGTCCAACCCTATTGATTTCTCTGTTGTAGAGACTCCCATTGGGGCTTGGGTGGAGGAGGAGAGGGCCTTGGAAACATTATAGAAGTTTCGTGTACATGGTACATCGGTGTACATGACTTGCATGTTGATCGCATCAGCCCGGCCTCCTTTGTAGATGACATGATTCGTTCGTTCCAGATAGCCTTTTTCATGGCAATGTATTTCCGGGTTAGGCTTCGGCACACGATGGGTACCTAGGTAATTAACATTGTCCGATGTCGTACGAAAAACAACAGTCATGTAAGTCAAGTGTTCCCATGGCTACGCTTCAAGGCCAGAGTGCTACTGAGTGCTACGGAATCTACAGCAGCTTGCTCGATTTGGGACTGTGGCGTCTCTTCAGGGTATCGGGGAATAGGCGACTGCCATTCCGGATGAAGCTCCCCGAACCTTGTACAGGTGGAAGCAAATGCGTTATCAATCCAATTCCTTTTCTATCAATATGTCCACCCAAACCGAATAATATCTACAAAGAAAATAAATAATATATCACACTCTTGTCTATACCCATAGCCCGATCAAACCCAGGGTATCGCTAGGCAGCATCAGCCCCTCGACCCCCCTAACTCCTGCGCAGATAGAGAGCAATCCATCCAAGAACTCGATATCCAGCAATAATGCCCAGAAGGATTCCAACCCACTTGGCCGTGCGAGCAGTGGCATACCCATATGATTCTAGCACTCCAGTGCCCCGAATGAGACACTGATCCTCCAGGTCAGTAGCCCACATGCATCGACAATCGGCACCACACGAGTAGTTTCTCTGGGAGAATTCGTTGACCATCATACCCTGGAAGACATAAGCCTTCCAAGTACCCAGTGAGTTAGTGACCATTCTAACATGAAAATAAACTTCGGATACTAGTGTATCAGCATACCTGGTAATCGATGTAGTGGAACACATATTTCCAAAACGGATTGAGAATCTTCTGCGTGACCATAAACCCTCCGACACTCATCCAAAGGCCATTTGCGAATGCGACAAGCGCCAAGGAGATGACAAAGTTTGGGAATATCGATGTCATGAGGACCACTAGGGATTCGGCCGCCACAAGATCAAGGAATATCCACATCACCCAGGTAAAGAAGGCTTCCGCTGTTGGTTGGAAATTGGACAGCCAGTATGAGACGATCGAGAAGAGCAGAGATATCAAAACTGGAGACGTTAAGAGAGTAGGAATACAGTAGGGAGTGACTTATACATACACAGGTAGGGAAGCCCAATCAGAAAGTTTGACACCATAAATGGTGTCACACCATATAGCCCATTGGCTCGCTCTTTAGTGAAAGTTGCCCGGTCTTCAAGGAACGCGGGGACGTATGCTACAGCCATGAAAGACATGAATGCGGAGCCAAAGAACTATATCATATATTAGTATCGGCATCCCTTCAATTTTAGCCACATGTAAAACTCACAATAGCGTTGATAAACGGCTGAATAGAGTCTTGGGACGGATGAAGACGTAGCCACACTGTGCCCATCATGATAGCCAATCCTGCGTCACGTTAGCTCCGGTAAGCTTTTAAAGAAGCATGATAATTCGTACCAAGATACATCGCGATCCGGATTCCATAAGCAATGACATCGCGGTAAGACTTAACAAATGAGCGATGAAGCAAAGCCATAGTAATCGAAGTCGTTCCTGGTCGAGTCTGTTCTTCTGTGGAGGCTTTGTTGACAGGGTTCTCTGTCGAGCCTACCCGCTCGGACACTTGTCTTTCCAGTGATTTTGCCTCGCTCGAGTTTGCCCAGGCAGTTTGAATGACACCGACTCGGTCCTCCTCCTTCGAGCTCGCAAAATCGGAACTTACGGTATCCAAAATAAATTCAGCGGGGTTAGTTTGTGCGGGGATTGGATAGCCAATGCCACTAAAGTAGCTATCCACGGCTGAGATTGCCCCAAAATAACATGTTTTTCCTGCCGAGAGAAGCAGCAGCTTATCGAACAGATTAAACGTGGTAGTTGATGGTTGGTGGATACTCGCAATGATGAGAAGCTATCGTTGGAAATGTTAGCAACTGCAGGGAACACATGTAGTATGGACGTACGTTATTGGCCCGCGCGAGCTCCTTTGCATACGACATCACTTCAAAGCTGGCAGTCGAGTCTAGACCGCTTGTGGGCTCATCCAAGAACAAAATCTTTGGATTGGTGATGAGCTGGCTAGCCACACTCACACGTCGCTTCTGACCACCGCTGATGCCCTTCCGGATCGGGGTGCCCACCAACGTGTTCGCCTGGTTCTGGATACCAAACGCTTCCAAAAGCGTGCGGATCCGATCCATACGCTCACGCTTCGATACAGAGCTATAGATAGAAGCGGTAAGTACCAGGATGCATAGGTGAGATTGGCTGGACGGCTGTTATTCCAACTTGACATACCTGGGCAACGAGAGGTCCGCCGCGAACTTCAATGTCTCCTGCACTGTCAACGACCCGATCAACACGTCTTCCTGCTCGACGTACGAGGTCACCCGCTGGAAATTCCGCGAGTCCATTTGCGCATCATTCACGTAGGTCTCCCCGAGAACCTTCGCACCAGCTGACGCGGCACGTCGAGCAAGCACGTTGAGGAGCGTTGTCTTGCCGCAGCCTGACGGGCCCATTAGGGCAACGAGCTCCCCTGTAGAACTGGCATTAATATGATGTGTTTCTTATAGTCTATGGACAAGGATACAAACCATGTTGCACATCACCGCTGATATCATTAATCAGATCGCGCGCCTTCTTAGTTTCACGATCCTTGACGGTAATCGTTAAACCTTGCCACGAGAAATTCCGAACGGTCTCGTTCATCAAAAAGTGACCACTGTCATTGCGCTCCAGGTCCGGGGTACTGGATGCGTCCGAGGGTGAGGGATTGCCCATGCTGCAAGATAATGTAGACGGTTTGCGGCAGATACGAGAGAATCGGAATCCAACCCACGTCCAGGTTCGCGGGCCCAGGTTTTATAATTTTAATCACATCCATATTATCTGCACCTGGACCCACGGACTTACAAATCCCTGTCTAGCGTCGAGACAAAGTCCTTGTTACGTGTCCGAGGTGGTCCCCGAGGCTGAATATAGGGCTCAATCTTCAGGTGGAACCCGTAGACTCGAGCCCGAGCTGACATAAGACATCGATGGTCCCCGATCCCCCGGGAAGACGCCGTCCTCTACGGGTAATGAACTTGGAGAAGAGTCATAAGCCTAGATCAAGTTCCTTAGTGTAAGATCCCACAAGCAATAGCGCTTTTGCTATGTGGGGTGCGTCCAAACCCCGATCCCACCGGGGATCGGATCGTCCACATGCTTTCCTTAACAATACGATCTTCAAAAAAAAGCAAGGAAAATACACTAATAGAAAATAATAGGAAAAAAGGAGAAATATGAGTAGGATTTTGTTAAAAGGATAAGCAGAATGCCATTTTTATTTGTCCCGCTCTTGGCGCCCAATGCAACTAAATTAATATCAAGGTATACGAAAGACACCAGTCTTTGAGAAATGCTGAGTGGACATACCACACAGAAAAGTACGCAAAATCGAGCAAATAAGTCGAATTTACATACTAGAACATATGAGTCAGTAATTGCTTCTTCAACGAGACTGGGAAAAACTAACCGCTCGACAGGGCTGAGACCGAGAACCCGCATGCCGTTGTGCAGAACTTGACGGGCCGATGCATACAACGCCATACGTGCCTGCTTGACATCTGGCTCGCTGCCGATCACCTTGAGCACATCGTAACTAGAGCTCAGCATGTGTGTCATCTTGAACAGATAGCTGAGGACAGTGATGGGCTCAAGGGTCTTAGCAGTCTGCAGGAGTACGTCGGGCCACTGGGCCAGCAGGCGGACCAAGTCGACAGCATGCTGCTCAGTCAAAAGGTCAAAGTTGGCGTTGACCAGTTCGTTAACATCCAACTCGGACTTGCGTGCCATCGAGCACAGGCGGGCGTGAGCGTACTGCAGGTATGGGCCGGTGTCACCCTCGAAGGATGTCATGGCATCCAGGTTGAAGTCATAGCCGTTAACGCTGAAAAGAAACATGCAAATTAGTAATCGGATGGACGGAAGTAGCAGGAAAGAACGCTATGCATACCGCTTTCCAGTCATGTCTTGCACCATAACAGAGGTGATACCCAGAATATCGGCAGTCTTCTCAGGATCCTCGACCTGTGAGTACTTGACTTCATTCTTCTTCATGACCTCGTGCATCTTGTCACCAACATCGCGCAGGATGTCATCCAAGAACTTGACGGTACCCTTACGGGTACTCATACCACGGACCATACCGAAGTTAATGTGCTGGCAACGGGACGCCAAGTCCTTGTGGCCCATAAGTTCAGTGACCTTGAAGAGCTGAGCCAGGTGGAGATCCTGCTGAGCGGCAACAACGTAGATCATCTTGTCGAAGTGGTACTCGTTGTCACGCTCAGTTATGGCACCGATATCACGGGTCAGGTAGAGAGGAGTGCCGTCCTTGCGGACAATAATAGCCTTGCCTAGCTTCTTGGCACCGTGCTTGGTGAAGTCCACAATAACAGCACCCTCAGACTTCTCTGAGACACCGGCCTGCTCCATAAGCTTGTAGGCATCGGTCATGCTCTCGGACTTGATCTGAGATTCACCGGAGTAAACATCGAAGTCGATATTGAGACGAGCGTAGGTCTGCTTGTACTTCTCAATGCTGAGATCACGGAACTTGCGCCAGAGAGCAAGAGCCTCCGGGTCACCGTCCTCCATACTCTTAAAGTAGCGACGGGCCTTCTCGTCCTCGCTCACATCCACAAGCTTGGCAAGCTGTGCCTCAAGCTCAGCAACATCCTCGCTCTTCTCCTTCTTGGCCTTGATCTGTTCCTTCAGCTCCTTGATAGGTCCTTCCTGTTCACTGACCTGACGGTTGACCTTGACGTAGACATCGAACAGGTGGTTGATAGGATCCTTGACAAGAGCTTCCTCATTGCCGAAGTACTTGAAGCCGTTGGCCAGCAGGCCATACTGCTTACCCCAGTCACCCAGGTAGTTCATTTTGATCACATCCCATCCCATGACAGTGTAGATATTGGCGAGGAAACCACCGATGATGGTACTGCGCAGATGACCAGCGTGGAAGGGCTTGGCGATGTTGGGCGACGAGAACTCGATGATGATCTTCTTCTGGCCCTTGGAGGGGTCGGAGGGGTCCTTCTGACCCTGGTTGCCATTTGTTCCATAGGCGGACTTCTCCTTCAGGATACGACCAAGAACATTATCGGTCAATGGCTTAGGCTTGCAGAAGAACTGGATGTGAGGACCAAGCGGAGTCGGGGGGTGAATAAGGTCGGAGGCGGGGAACTTGGACGCAAGCTCCTTGGCAAGCTCCACGGGGTTTTTTTGCTTAATCTGAAGAGAAGCCACCTAATTGTATGCAACAAGACATTGTTAGTCCAGCGTCTCATGATCTCGCGGAACATGCGAATTGCGCCTGCGGCCACATACCGGCAATGAAAGGTCGCCCTTATCCAAAGTACTGGTCCAGGCAATGCGCGGGTAGATCTTCTGAGCATCGATATCAGCGGTTTTAGCCAACTCCTCTGCGATATGCTGGCGGTATATATCCATCGGGTTCAGTGTCGGGAAGCAGTTGGCGAACTGAGACTTCTGTGCCGTGGATTGGAGCGAGAGAGCCTCAACAGAGGCGGGGAGAGCAGCTGCGGACATGATTGAGAATCGTCGCGATGTACCGAATGCGCGTATCGAAGTCAGAAATGTCGAAGGTTTAGAGGGGCAACGCAATGGAGAAAAAATGGCTGTGAACCGCAGAGCCCCGCTTAGACAATGACCCATAAAGAGGGGGGAAATCTCTCGGGGATCTTTTTTTTTTGCCCTTTTTCTTTTTTCCGTTTCTTCCCTTTTTGACCTGCTGTGACTCAAAGAGGGCGGTGAATCATGTGACCAGGTCTTATCGATTGTGACATCACTTTTAAGCGTGATCTGCTGAAACCCTATACGTTAAATAATATATAGACTACATGCTCATTAGACCCTTATGCTACCCTATGGCCAAGACGATGGTCTGGGCGTTCAACAGTGGGAGATATAGGACTTGAAAGTGACCGATCTTATCCTGAGCGACACCAGGTCCATATCTCTTTTGCATCGGCGCCTCAGATGTGTTTATACCTGAACCTACTAGTATCATACGATCTACCTTGCGTCTCCTGTCCAAAGTCTGGGAAATTCACTTTAGACTCACTTTAGACTCACTTAAGTCTCACTTTAGTCTCACTTTAGCCTTCTATATCATAGAAGCCTCTCTGTGATTACCTGCAAGACAAAGATAGAAATAACTCCAGAACCTCGGGAAAGTGTAGGACTCTCGGATGGAAGGATAGTCGAAGAAGAATGTATAACAGCATATATCCTTCAGCCTGATAAAGTGCTGGGAATACGCACCGTACTTGCTGTGAGTGCATTAGACGTGGCAGTGGGGGTAGGGGCACTAGAAACGCATTGCGCAAACGGCACTACGATTTCTTCTGAGCACTTGCCCTTAACCCACAGTTTTCACGGTCAGTCGCCAGCTATCCCTTTTCAACCTTACTCCGATTTACAGAGTACTCATCTGCTCAGAGGACTTGTAGATCGAAATGGAGTACAAAGCCATGGACTCCATGGAGTAACCGTGGGACCCAAACATCGATCCCGCTTTGCAGCTTGGTCAGCTGGTTAATGTTCCAACCTCAGTGCAAACTAAGCCTGGCGAGGCCTCTAAGGCCCAGCCCGGTATTGCGACTGCTTTGAGTGACAAATAATCGTGGCCGTATGATGATTGCTGGAGAAGCGCCCGTCCCATCGAGCCTACAGTCTGGGCGTCAGTATCACCCCAACGTGTCAAACACGTGTATCGTGGATAACAGGCTAACATAGTATCAGTCCCAACGCCAAGCTTTGTGACTGCTCCGAGCATTCTGAAACTACCTGGCCAGCTGAGCATGCTCTTCTCGTAAGGCTGACGGGTGTTTGAAGCTTCTGTTTACTTGACTGACACGTCTCCTACCCAGTTCATTCCGGACTTTGCAAAGCGTTGCCCTTACTGCCCATGGAAGACTGAGAGAATGGCAAAGGCTGGATACCCGGCACCAATGTTGCGTCGCCACATGCGCCAGTATCACCTGGTTAGTACTGCACACACTGAGCACAACTAAATTCATGCTAATTTGGCTTATAGAGAGACAGCGACAACTATCCCGGTATTTCCGTTGACCCGCTACGTGTGTATGTCTACCGGCCTTTCCTCTATGTATGGACCCGTGCTAACCCTGATACCACTAGGTCTTCGAAGACAGAGTAGTGAGTCTACCCACTCGGTCTGTTTCCATGAATTGTGCTGACCTTTTATCTTTTCAGCGAAGGTTACGAACTCACCCGAGGCAGTCGTCCTACAATTGAGAAGAACACCGAGCAGACATAAAGGAAGCATGTGAGGGGCGAAGATGGGATACCAGTAGCCCATTCCTTTGTCGAATCTTTCTTTTGTATCCCAATGCCACTGGCTCTGTCCTCCAGTGCAACCGGGAAGGGAGAACACAATGCCCGGATATTAAGTGGCTTGGCCCAGGATAGCATCAAAACAATGAACACCACAAATAATTTGAAAGCTTTGTTTCCCGATTCGTACTCATCAAAGACTTGACAATGGGCTTGGAACATAATGCCTTTTTTCTCCCCAAAGGGCCCAAGGTAGTAGGTCACAGGGAGCATCAGCTTATAGCCGGTCAATGCCACATATTTATTGGGCTTCGACTCCCTCTAGCAGCATCCAATTCACCGACGAATCAACATTATCTCACAGCTAGCGAACTCGACAGATTTACTCTCCCCAGGGGTCGCCAACCCGAAGATATTAGCACTTGAACAGCTAATGGACTTCGAAAGCTAATCAATATGTCATATTACATTACCATCCACAATGGCTCAGGTGTGGATGAGAGCCCTGAAAACACGTGGATCAATATCACATTTACTATCAAGGACCATTTTTACCTTCGCACTGACGGAGCGTTGATTTGCTTTATCATTGAACGTATTCGGGAGAGGAAGTTCAAAGTTAGTACTGAGCCCATGGATCGAAAAGCTCGATGGTGTATCTCGATACCAGTCTCCAAACTGCATAACACAATGGGTGGAGCTGTTGCCGACGCCTTACAACTAGCGGAGTGGTACAAGGTCCAAATCCTCAATGGGAATGCAAGTATCAACCGCAAACTACTATTTGATCGGAGGCCCTTTAATGAAGGTAAGGAATGCTGTAGAGACAATGTGTGCGATCGGATACTGCATCCGGAGTGGTGGGAAGATGTTCGTCAAGAGTCTAAAGATACCAGTGAAGACTCTAAAGATACTAGTGAAGATTCTAAAGATACTAGTACAGATTCTTAGTGCTTTGGTTGGCTGAAATGAATGCATATTCAATCTCCACGTCCGTGATATCTACTTCGTAAAGTGACTAGGGCGTGTTCAAGCTTTAAGAGCTTCAGGAGCTCCCTAGATATTGTGAGTACATATGTAGCCCAAAGTCCTTGACTAATATAGCAATCTACTAGCCTGATTTCCAAACGCAGAAAGGGCCACTAGAGTGATATGACAGATGAAGTCTTTGGACCGACGTTGAGTGTCCACATATGACGAAGATAAGAATAGTTGGCATGTAAATAGGATTATACTGTTATTAACAATCGATTAAGAACATGGTATTAACACCGAAATCTACGCGGATATTTCACGCGCTCAAGCCCTGGGGGCATCTTTTAATCACTTATAGGCTGGGGTCTATTGACACATCTAACCACACACCAGACATCAAAGTAAAATGGCTTCGCGGCCGGACCCGCTAATATTCTATAGCCGATTCACATATATAAAGGGCAGAGTCGAGTTCGAAAACAATAACTTTTCGTCTTTTCGTTGATCGCAGCGAATCCCTTAGAAGCAGAAGACCTGGTCCTCCAGCTTGCTGACAGGGCGCGCTTTGGTGTATCCAAGAGCCTCGGTGGCCTTCTTCATGGCGCTGACCATGGGAGGGGGGGCCACAGAGGAGAATCTTAACATCGGCAGCGGGGGCGGGCAGACGCTCCTGTGAGAAAGTTTGATTAATATACCGAGGTAGCACAAGCACGGCACACAAACTTACCTTGATCATGTCGGGAGTCACGAAGCCGACACCGCCGGTCCAGCCCTCGGGCGGGTTGTTGAGAACGTAGTAGACGCGGAATCCATCGTCCTCCTTCTCCAGCTCCTCGAGCTGGTCCTTGAGCAAGATGTCCTCGGGGTTGACGTTGGCGAAGATCAGGTCAACCTTGGTGGTGTCGTTGCCACCGTTGCGAGGACGGTTGCGGATGATGGCCTTGATAACCTGTAGCATGGGGGTGATACCAGTGCCACCGGAGATCATACCAATGTGACGGCACATGTTGGGAGTGTACACCATGGCGCCCTTGGGGCCGCGGACCTTCATGTTGTCGCCGATCTTCAGTTTGGTAAGATACTTGGAGATGTTACCCTGGGGGTACGCCTTGACGAGCAGATCGAAGTAGCCGGCCTCATTGTCGGAGGAGATAGGGGTGTAAGAGCGAACAACCTCCTTAGGCTGACCTTCAATAGTAGCGGCGAGAGAGATGTGCTGACCGATAGGGAGACCGAGGATATCGGTGGAACGAGGGAGGGCAAAACGGTAGATGGCGACATTGTGAGAGATCTCGTTCTTCTCCTTGAGGACGAAGTTCTGGAATTCAGTGGGGTTCAAGACCTTGCGAGGTTCTGCGATCAATGGAGTCAGTTTAGTTCCTCGTTTCCCAGCAGTCCGATATTTGGATAAAAGAAATGCACGCACTGTTACTGAAAACCAAGTAACCGGCCAGAACTCCAGCGACGGCGATCGCATAGGTGACGAACTCGGGCTTAATGGCGTAAACACCCGCGATGAGCAGGGCCGAGGGCGCGAGGGCCGTGCCGATGGTGGCGAGACTTTGAGGAATCAGCCATTGATGTTATAGGTGAATAACATTAACTCACCTCATTATGACAGAACTCGGATGTGGTTTTTTAGAAAACAGCGATAAAAGCAGAAGAGAAAAGGGAAAAGAGGAGATCAAAAGAAATGAGGGGGGCTAGTCCGCCCAACGGAATTTCCCACCTTTTGGGGTTACGATTTCCCCCGACTTTCTACTTCGACTTGACTCGACTTCCTCGACTTACTGGGGTTATTTGGCTTACTGAGGGGTTATTGGATTATTTGCACTGCTTTTATTTCTCTTCAAAACCATCAAAATGCCCGAAGTACCAGAAGTCCCACAAGTCCCTGCCTTTAATCTAACGGAATTGGACCACAAGCTCCTGGCCATGACCGACGAGGAGTTCGTATACCACGACTGGGAAGACCTAAAAAGTATCATCGGTAAGTCCCCGCACGTCTCCGAATCTGTAGACAATTCCCCTCATGCCATGTCCCGTAATAGCGCGGAATGATCTCGGTGCACTCAAGCGGAAGCCTTCCGATCTCCGCCGATACCTGGCCTGGACACAAGAGACCAAAGCGAAGTATGGCACGATCATGAATTATATTTGCCAGCAGCGATTAAAGTGGCATTTGCCGCTAAACACTGCCAGCGGCAGTGACTCCGCGGTTATCAAGCAAAGCGGGCCCCCGGCGACCTTCAACAACCCGCGTCCCTTTGCCGATCCCGAGGACTACAAGATCCTCCGGAATGACTGGCCCTACGGCGTCACCCCCGGAATCTCACATCTGGTCGTGTGGTTGCGCACTCCCATCCCTGTGGAATCTGACGAGGGCCATTTGACTGATGAATCTCGTGCAATGATCAACACCTTTGTTCGAAAGACTTTCGTGGATCGATTGGCTAAGGATCCTCAAAATTTCCCGGACCCTCAGTCCCATGTGCTATGGTTTAAGAATTGGGTTGGTCTACAGAGCGTGAGGGCATTGGAGCATGTCCATATTTTGGTCCGTGATGTCCCTGAGGATATCTTATTCGAATGGACAAATGAGTGAGGTTGCTGGTGGCATTGTTGATAGATTTTTGCCTGCTTGATCAGGTTTGCATCGGCATCTTAAAACGAAGAATTTTGCTCCTAGAAATCTTATACTGGACATTTCACATCATTGAGAAAGAAGGGGAAAGAAGGAAATAGTTACAAGAGTTCTCGAAAGGCGGAAACCTTTGATGAACCCGCAATGAACACAAGCGGTACACACCTTCTTTTCTACCATGAAGGTCGTGGTTCGTGGTCGCCTTCTGGTCTTATCCCATACTCAATCTTTACCTGATCTGTGCGATTAATCTTGCCGGCCATATGGACCTCTGTTTGGAGCCGATCGGAATTCAAGATGCTTTCTTGGCTACCGCTCTCCGTAGCCCCAATATTCGTGGTCATAAGGATATCATCGTCCTCGCGATTATTGCTTGCCGATTTCTTCATGGGTCTATCCGTGTCCGAGCGCAGCTTGCGGCTCTCATATCGCCCGTGAGAACTCCAGGAACGTTTGCCTCGGATCATTTCGTACATCGGACCCAAGGTTGGGATGCAGGAGGCCATAATGATAATGTTTGATTCGACACTGAAAGATACGAGTCAGATGTTAGTCTGATTTCATATAAGGAGTGGCTGAAAACATACCTCGTCCAGATAACAAGATCTGCTGTTCCATCTGTTATGCCGTGTCAGCGGTAGGTATCTCACTTCATGCGCAAAAAAACAACTTACATGTCGAGTCTTCCTTATCTTATAAACCTGGTAGCTGTAGACACTTGACAATAGCCATTGCACAGGCTCTGTGTGGATGTTCAGCTACTTTCTCTAGACATTGATATCGACCAACTTACACAGCGCCCAAACCCAAAGCCGCACACAGGGCCAATTTTTTCTTAATCGACATCTGGAGTCGTAGCAATATCACAGTCGGATAAATTGCAAGATACAGATCGACCACCGCGGACAGAACTGAAAAAGGTTCAGTTCTTCGTTTGCAAAAGACATCCAACCCACCAACATACCTCCAGTGAAGATTGCATAGCCCACCAGGATCTTGGTCGGACGACATGTTGCCCCTTCAGTCATGAGACGAACCTTCCATAAAGCCTGGGGAGGATCACACATGGTGAAGAGAACGATGATGCAGATGCTCGACGCCACGAACACCGAGCCTGTCAATATCCATAGCCAGATTCGGTGAAAGAGGGTGGGATTCATGATGCGATTCAGGAGAGCAGCGACTGCAAGTTTCGGAGTTGTAAATGACATGATTCCTAGTGCAAAGTCGGCATAATTAATGACTAGAATGCGTTCGACTAAGTCCATGCCGCCTCTCTCCATCAAAACAGGTGTGTGGCTCCCGTAGCCCAGAACGACATTCACCGTGGTGAGAATTGTATAACTGGCGACCATGATCTATAGAAATTGTTATCTGGAGTGGACCGAAATGAATTGGGTCGTACATACCATTGCGACCACGATTATATAGTCGTCAGGTCCAATGTTCTTTAACATCCGGGCTCGGATATATAGTCGCAAGGATACCATCACCACACTTACACTGAAGAACGCCCAGAAAACCCCTAGAATGCGTGGACCCTTTGTCTGGCTTATGTATTCAGCGTCCATGATTGCCATGATTCCGAGAGCGGCTGCTCTGTTCCTTATAGGGGAATCGTGACAATGTCCTCTATCTACAGCCCGTTCCGAGGGCGACGATCGGGCAGTCGACAGTCTGGCGGGGGTCATACTTTGATGAACTGACCAATCGCTTCTCTAGATGACAAGAGGCCTCAAGCGCTAATATCGTGAGTGGCCTGGCAAGTTGACTTTGGCCCCTACTACCGCGTTAGCGCGTTTCCGCGAAATTATGCTATCCTCATTCGGTTTATGTTGTATATTATGCTACGGAGTACGCATAGTATAGTATGTTGTACATATGTACGGAGCAGAAAGCCCCAATTCTACGAGAAGCCTAGAAAAAGTCTTGCATATTATCCTACCTTTGATTTCCTATCGGATATCCACGAACGAGTCAATGCGTGAATCCTTGGACCTGATCGTCGTCCACCATGTGGAGCTATCAATGGCCCCAGGATTCACTCGGCTAAGACAATGGCTCTATGTTGTACTGATTTAATATAACTCAAGGAGTTTGCCCTGATAAAACCAACCAACCAACCAATTACTGTTAAAGGTCGCTGAACATGGAATGAAATATGACACTAATGCACTACCTAGGTAGGATACCAGGATAGTGACCCTGTCAGGGATTCGGCAATGTTACCGCATGTTAGCACCTAGCATTTAGCGTAGCGTGAGACAGCGTCATCGCGAAGATATTCCTTTTAATCCCATTTGTTCCCCCTGCGTATGCATTTCAAGCGTAGTCCATCATGACATCCAATTCCACCGATATAGAGGATCTTGCTCTCAGCTCAAACCTACCAGATACCGTGCCCGATCTCCTTCAAACAGTTGCGAGTCATGGCAAAGACCTCATCGCTCAGGATCATGAAGCACGGTTGAAGCTGTTAGAAGCTGCACGATCACTGACTTACGCATTGGAAACTCCTCGAGAAGCCATTATTCGACACTGCTGGTCCGAGGTGTGTTGTCAGATTCTATTCCGCGCTTTTTCGAGCGGATTGGAATTATCTAGACTAACAGATATTGCACTTAACCAGTCTACGAGTTATGCAGCCTTAGAGACCGCCGTTGATATAAATCTGTTCTCTGCTCTCGGCACAGATGACAAACCAAAGACTGTCGCAGAGCTTGCTGAGGCAACCAGCGTGGATCCAATCTTGCTCGGTCAGTGGTTCGTTTATGCACCAGCAAGCACAAGTACCTGACAAATTCATTCAGGGCGATTGATGAAGCATCTCGCTGCAATTGGAACAATAACCGAGACCGGCTACAACGAGTACTGCCCTACTGGCTTCTCAAAAGTCCTCACAGTTGAGAGATATAGCGATGCATTCCCGCTCATGTAAGTAGATAGCCAAGTCTCTATTCCCCGAACCATGACTGACAAGTCTAGGACCCGCCGTTTCACTAAAGGCATCATGGCCCTACCGGCCTTCCTCAAGAAAAACAACTATCAAAACCCCACAAGTCCCACAGATACAGCTTTCCAGATGGGTTATGAGACAGACATGGGTTTCTTCGGCCATGTGCAACAGGAACCGCTCACGGCAAAACAGTTTAATAACCACATGTCAGTCTACGCACAAGGCCGAGTCCGCTGGATGGATCCCGGTTTCTACCCGGTCCAAGAACAGCTTATAGATGGGGTCGCGATCGGCGAGGACGATGTACTGCTCGTTGATGTTGGAGGTAGCTTCGGTCATGATCTATCCGATTTCCGTCGGAAATGGCCTGGCCTCCCCCGGTCGTCTGGTGCTTCAGGATCTCCCTGAAGTAGTGGCTTCTGTCAAGGATTTGCACCCTTCTATTGAAGTTACTAGTCATGATTTCTTTACTGAGCAACCAGTCAGAGGTACGGAAATAGAACACTTTTCCATGATCTTGTCTTGAGCACTTTGATTCTTGGGGTATACTAACATTATATCTGCATAGGAGCCCGCGCATACTATATGCATTCTGTTCTCCATGACTGGCCTGATGAGCTTTGTCGCAAGATCCTGGCTAATACTGTGGCCGCCATGCGGCCCGGTTATAGCAAGGTGTTGGTGAATGAGAATGTGATTCCGGACACGGGAGCCTACTGGACTTGATTATGATGGAGATTGGATCTGGCGAGCGTACGGAACGTCAATGGCATGCATTGTTGGAATCTGCTGGACTGAAAATCATCAAGATTTGGACTGCCCAGAGGGGCGTGGAGAGTTTGATTGAGTGTGAGTTAGCTTGACCTGTGAAAGGTATATCGTAGAAGTTTCCCAAGCAAATTACTGCAAGTGTTTGCAAAGAAAACGGATTCTGTCTTATTTACGTATAACAATCCCACTTTAGTCCGGTAAATAGCTGTCTACGGCTCATTTGAGGCATATACAAAAAACTACGTTGCAAGAATCGGAATGAGAATAGAATAATAAAAGAATTCGGTATCAGAATACGCCAGCCAGCTAGTCCATCGAAGCAAATGTTGATTACAATATACAAAGAGCACACCTGGGAAATACGACGATCACGTCTTCTGCTCCTCCACGAACTTCAGAGCCTCCTCACGCGAGACAACATCAATAGTACTGGCCTTTTGCCTGAAACTCACACCATAGCACTTCTCTGCCACATGCAGCATTTCAGGCCGGAAGGTAGTGCAGATGAACTGCCCGTTGGTGGAATCCGAGATGGACTTGAGCATCTGTGCAACGGCCGTCCGGTACTGGGCATCCAGATTGGCGTCGATCTCATCGAATAGGTAGAATGGCGCGGGGTCGCAAGCCTGGATAGCGAAAACTAGTGCTAGAGCGCAAAGACCTATGGCAAGATAGTTAGCAACTGCAAAACAAAATACAGACTTGGAGTGGAAATGCTTACTCTTTTGTCCACCACTCAACTGCTGAATACGCTGCTGATCGTCGTGCTTGCTATTAAAGCTCACACTGATGCCGACACCGACGTAGTTCTCGACGCTCTGCCGAGCTTCCTCATCATCTGAATCGACGTCGTCATCAAGTCGTGTAGCACGGTCTGTCTTTCTTTGAATGATAAGACGACCACGACCGGCGGGAACAAGCTTCTCGAACACGTTGTGGAACTCGCGTGAGACCTGCTTGAAGGTCCGTTCAATGGCCTCATCCTTGCGCTGATCAAGAACAGAAATGAGGTCGTCGATGGACTTCTGGGATGCATCTAGCTCGGAACGACGCGTAGTAAGAGTTTCACGCTGCTTCGTAAAGCTATTATACTGTTCAAACGCTTTCTTGTTGACGTGGGAATATTTCTTCAGAGCCTCGTTGGTCTTGTGGAGCTTCTTCACAACAGTGTTGGAGTCAGTGTTTTGGTACTTGGTGAAAGCTTCATCCGGAAGAACACCGAGGGAACGAATGTTAGCCGCGCATTCGGCACCCTGCTTAGTGAGTGCGGCCTTCTTTTGCATGCTCTTCTCCATACGACGCTGATGCTTCTCGATAGATCGAGCGAGCTCTTCAATTTCCCGTCGGGTATCCGCATTACGCTGTTGCAGATCCATCACACGAGTATTGCCTTCTTCAATTGAGGTGTCAACTTCCCTCAGTCGTGCATTGAGCTTCTCCAACGCCTGGCCAATGCGCTTCACTTCACGTTGTGTTTCTTTCAGGTTACCCTGAACCTCCTCGTCAGCGATATCAATGTCTCTGTTGAGTAATTGGTCAAGGCGCGGGTTGAGGTTCTCCCGGAGCTCGACTTCCAGCACCGATTTGCGTGCCTCGAGCTCGCTGCGCTGACCTGAAAGCTCTTGGTATTGACGACGCAAATCTTGCACTGCGCTGCTTAAAGACTCCAGTCGAGCTTCCTCCTCGCTTGTGAGAGCTTTCTGGAAAGGCGACGACAGTTCGGTTTGGAACGCATTGACTTGGTCGTTCAGTGCCGCAAGGTTAGACTCGACATTTCGAAGAGCGCGTCGCTTGGCATCAAGAGCATCCTTCTTGTTTTGAAGGAGATCACGCTTTGCTCTCAACTCGTGCCGTAAAGGTCCACTGCTGTTCTGGACCTGATGTCTCTGTTGCTCAAGCTTTTGCAGTTCACCAACAGCCTTGGTGATCATCTGGTCGAGTTTTTCAAGCTCTTTCCGGATTTCGGTACCGCGATTTCTCTTGGTCTCGTACTCGTCGCGCCACTTAGCTAGACCCTTGACAGCGTCCAGTCGTGACTGACGGGAGTCGTGGTATCCACCAGTCAAGGCACCGCGCTTGTCTGATCGATCACCCTCTGGAGTGATAGCATTGACGCCATGGCTTCGTGCGTACTGTGACGCAACCTGCAGGTTGGGGCAAATGATAGTCTTGCCGAACACATGCTGGAAGGCTCTCTCATATGCGGGGTCGTATTGCAACTTGTCGATCATGGGTATCGTGTCGCTAGCACGGGGGATGTTCATCGGCCTAGAGCGAAGTCTGTTCAGAGGCATAAACGTCACACGACCAGCCTTTTCCTTTTGTAAGATCTCGAGAACGGTGGTAGCAGTTTCATCCGTGTCAACGACGTAGTGGAATAAGCTCTGGCCGGCAGTGACTTCGACGGCGGTGCGATATCTGTCATTGACATCGAAAAGCTCCGCAAGTGTACCATAGACTCCTTCAAGGTTGTGCTGGCGCTTGATTCGCCGCACTGCGGCAATTCCACGACTAGTGTTGTTATCCATCATTTGCGAGAGATTGCGCTCGGCACGATCCACCTCCTGGGATGCATTCGAAAGCACGGAGTCGAGCTTTGCTTCTTCTCTCCAAAGTTCCCTGTGGAAACATTAGTATCTGTTCTAGCCAATTAATGATTAAAGAAAGCTTACTTTCTTTGATCCATGAGGCGGTCTCTTTCATCCTTAGCATCTTGGACTTGTTGATCCACATTATGCATTGTGTCGCCGCGTCCATCGATTTGCTGGCGCAAGCTTTCAGTTTCCGGCTCCAAGGCAGCAATCTCGCCTTCTAGGTCTTGGATATCTTCTTGTGTCTGTGAGATCACACCCTGAACAGTGTCGATAGAATTATGACTTTCGCGGACTTCCATGTTCAGCCACTTGTCACGTTCAGACTTATTCTTGAATCGCGAGTTCCGACCCTGCTTCGCATACAATCGCTGTCGCGATGTCTCGGCATCCGTCAACTGTGATTTAACGGAGTCCTCCTGGTCCTTCAGGGCGTTGAACCGAGGGAGAATTTCCCGATGTTCGGCTTCACGCTCACTGATAGCAGACTGGACAGAGCGGAGGTCAGAGTCGTAGCGTGATTTCAGTGCTTGTGCGGCAGCCTGGTTGTCAGACAGAGACTTGGCTCGGAGTTCATTTTGAGCCAGGGTCTTAGATGCTTCACGCCGTTCGTCCTCCAGTTGAGCCTTGTCAACCTTCAGGAACTCAATTTGTTGCCGGCACTCAGCGATCTCAGCATCGATCTGAGCAATGGCCTTTTCGCCTTCAATGAATTGGTCACGATTGTTGTCGGCATCCTCAACGCCGTTCTGGCGTCGTTCTTCGATCTCATTGAGAACCTTACCGATCTCCTGTTGTTCGAGAGAGTAAATGGTGTACTCCAAACAGCGGCGCTCCTTGTCCTTCTCCTGATAGCTTCGAAGCTCATCCTTTTCTTCTTCGAGTTCCGCAAGACGTTCATTGATGTAGTCGAGTAGTTCGTCGATCTTGGCGCGTTTGCTGTTGGTCTCATTCATAATCTTCAAAGACTCCGAGCGACGAGCTTCGTAGACCTGGGTACCGGCGACCTCCTTAAGCAGAACTAAGCGCTCAGAATCCTTCATGTTGGTCAACGCAGTCACCCGGCCTTGGGGAACAATGTAGTAAGGGTTAGATCGAGAGAAACCAGCCGACTCGAGCAGGTTCATAACATCGTTCTTGGTGGCATTCTTGCGGTCGAGAGTGTATTCATCCTTCTTGATACCAATAGTTCGGCGGAGTACGACCTCGGGCTTGCCGGTGGGGAATCGATCGTCGGAGTTGTCGAAGATAATCTCAACGTAGGCGGACATTACAGCGGAACCGGAACCTTCCTGCTTGGTGTCAACTTATGTAGATTTAAGTAGTAACAAGGTACATACGTGCAAGAGAGCTTGACGTTCCTCTCTGCCGAGATGAGTGTAGGCATCGCTGAGAACGAAGCGAATAGCCGCGAAGAAGTTACTCTTTCCGGAACCATTGCGGCCGACAATGACGTTGTGTTTGGGAGAGAATGGCTCAATGACCGTTTGATCTTTGTAGCTGAGTTTTGTGCGAAGTCAATAAAAGTCTCGTAGAGTGATAGATATTGCGTATGGGGTTGAAAATACCTCTTGAAGCCTTGGATAATGATCTGCTTGACATACATCTTGAGAAGAAACGCGCGACGCGAGAATTAATCAAAATACCCTCAGCATAACGCGCCTGGCGCAAGAGTAAAAAGAATGTGCCACAAAGATCACACCAGCAGATCAATCTGGCAATGAACAGACAAAGACCGAGGGATATCGTGATTGTGTTGCGAAACCTTGGAGATTAGCTACGCGAGGAACGAAATTAGCGCGTCTCGTTGGGCGCGGGGTTTCTGCCGGGCGGTGACCCTAATTTGAGCCACAGAAAAAAAAAATCCTTGGGGACCGACGGAGATATTCAAATCTCTACATTCTCGACTTTGAAGATCCAGAATGGCTTCAAATGAGAATACCGCCCAGGCGGCTGGTATTGCCGATGGCCTCGCGCCGTCGCATACCTACGTGCCTAACGAAGGTTACGTGAACCCTGATACTGCAGACTCCGCCGAGGCGGGGCATGTTCTGCCCGAGGAGCTGGAGGATGAGGATGAGGAAGACGAGTACTACGACGACATTTTCGACGAAGAATTGGATCGCGAAGATATCCTGTCTTCTGACAACTCCGATCTTACCAAAGCGTACAACCGCCAACGCAGAATCAACGACCTCGCTAGCGACTCCAATGTGCCGAAATGGACATACCCCAAGACAAACACCCAGAAGCCTACCGTGAACACCTCCGCGTTTGTCGATGACCAGGTCAAGTCTCTCACTCGACATGCCGCAAAGATCAAGCTGGACGACCAACAGGCCGGCATTGCGGGGCGCAACGACAAGGGTGGAGATAAAGCAGACCGAGCCACATCCGAACAGGTGTTGGATCCCCGTACGCGGATGCTTCTGCTGCAGATGATAAACCGAGGCCTCGTCTCGGAAATCCACGGTTGTTTGTCGACCGGAAAGGAAGCAAATGTCTACCATGCCATGTCCATCTCACAGGAAGACGAAGATGCTGCCCCACTACACCGTGCGATCAAGGTTTACAAGACAAGCATCTTGGTATTCAAGGATCGTGATAAGTACGTGACTGGAGAGTTCCGTTTCCGTCAAGGATACAACAAGAGCAACAACCGCGCCATGGTCAAACTTTGGGCTGAGAAGGAGATGCGAAACCTGCGAAGAATTCATGCCGCTGGCATTCCCTGCCCCGAGCCTATCTTCCTTCGTCTGCACGTCCTTGTTATGGGATTCATTGGTAGCTCAAAGGGCCTGGGCGCACCCCGCCTCAAGGATGTGGACTTCAAGATTCCTGAACCCGAGACTCGTTGGCGTGCACTGTATATTGAACTGTTGGGCTATATGCGCGTTATGTACCAGACATGCCGACTGGTGCACGCTGATCTTAGCGAGTACAACATTCTGTACCATAAGGAACGCCTGTATATCATCGATGTCAGTCAAAGTGTCGAGCACGACCACCCGCGCAGTCTCGAATTCCTGCGTATGGATATCAAGAACGTCAGCGACTTCTTCCGCCGAAAGAACATTCTGACTCTTCCCGAGCGGACTGTGTTCCAGTTCATCATCTCCCCAGAAGGACCGGTTGATGTAAGCTCTGGCAATGAGGAGATGACGAATGCCATCGAAAAGCTCCTCGTTGCCCGTGAGGAGGGTGATGATGAGCAGCAGGAGGCTGAGGATGTCGACACCGCTGTCTTCCGTCAACAATATATTCCCCAGACCCTAGAGCAGGTGTATGATGTCGAGCGTGACGCCGAACGCATTCGTGACGGCGAAGGTGCTGACCTGGTTTACGGAGACCTCTTGGCCGGTGGGAAAAAGAAGGCCACTGCCACTGATGCTGTCGAGGAAGACGCTGAGTCTGACGCAAGCGGCGGTGTCTCCGTCTCGGGATCCGACTCAGAGGGAGAAGAAATAGACCCATTCGCGCCGAAGCCGCCACGAGGCAAGCGTTTCGAAGATAAAGACTCCAAGCGCGACCACAAGGCAAAGGTGAAAGAGGAAAAGCGTGAGCAACGGGCGAACAAGATGCCGAAGCACTTGAAGAAGAAGCTTGTTTCTGGCTCGTCGAGAAAGAAGAAATAAGCTCTCGTAGCTTTATCACCTTATCTTTCTTTGCATGTGTACAAATTGCGAATGTTGTACTCTGTGTCAATCTACCGCTTGGCATGATTTGATGATGAAATGCATATATGGACGGATGGAGCATTGGGCATTTGATACCTTGGTCTATACTTGATAGAAATGGGAAAACATATATATTTAGTGCAAGCCCTTCCAAACTTAATCCCATTTAGAGGACATCACTTATATTTATACTTATATTGGGGCATTCACAAGTGATTCGAAATAAAATCAAAATCGAGGCAACAACTTATCAGAGCTCTCTTTGGACGTCACTCCAATCCGTCCTCCCGTCATAAATTCCCCACAAGTGTCACCAAACAGTGCTTACATCCCGCGAAAAGCGCAGGAGTATGCATCTAGAAATGAGTATCGAGCAGGGAACATAAATGAGGAGAATGACGGAAGGTCAGACCTATTGTGTCTTCATCATTTAAGTCGCGATCATCACTGTCACGATACAGTAGTTAGAAGCGGCCCACAGATGCTAAGTTCCAATTTCCATCTTAGCTACATATGTAGTGGGAAGTTCAGGGCGAGGCCGCGGACGCCAATGGAAATGGCATAATACTCGGATGGTGACGGGACGAACATGTACACTGGATGAAAGTAAAGAGCTGCCAGCATCGAAGACTTCACGGGAGATCAAGCGGTGTGCAATTGGGACGCGGCCTTGTTTCGTGCCTTTACCCTTGCATAAGCTTCCTCCACAAGGTCTCTCGGCAGGTCAGGGATTTGTTCTCCTTCGGCACTCCCATCCGATTCTCCTGCCTTGGCAGCTCCTGCGTACTCGCGCCCACTGGGTTCTTCGAGTGCTTTCTGCCCCATAGGACCACCATCCAACTGGCCGCCCGAGAGGCGCGTGAACTGCACCTGCATTGGGGCTAAGCCAACGCCAGGCCATATGTCAGACGGAAGAAAGTCACCCTGTTCAGCACGGAAAGTTTCACGAGCAGCGGCATCTTCATCACGGAGCTGGTCCAGTTTATGCCGGGTATCTCGGAGCACCTTTTCCACACGTTGGCGAACATGACGCCGACGTGCTACTTCCAGCATCAGGCTGTCGTAAGCATGGAGAAACCCGTCGTACAGAGAGTGCAGATCAGAGAGTTCGACGAGGCCAGAATTAATGCGGTCATTTTCTTCAAGCCACACCCGCGTGAAGTTGTGTGCCTGAGAAATGTAACGGGGCAAGCGAGATGAGGCGAGAGAGGATAGGTGGCTGTGGACCTCAATCGTTGCCTTGGAGATGGACAGCAGGGAATCCCGCTGTGCTTGCACTTGTTCAAATATGGATTCCATCTCATTAATGCGATCTTGGATCTCCATAACAACATCATCCGCCTCGGGGGCATCTTTGATCAAAACAGCTACCATCTCCTGGTATTCGGCGTCAGTCATTGGGTCAAGAGGTGCATTCAAATTGGCGTTGATCTCTGCCCCGATGTTCGGCATTCCATCGTTGCTGCCGTCAACACCAGTTGGCATATCCCCCGTGATGGACCGTGCAACTGCTCCTCCACCATCTGTATGCTTCACGGCAGTGACACAGAGATCAAAATGCCGGACCAGGGCTTCCAAAAGAGTGGCCATTTCTTGGGCATGGGCCTCCAGCGATTGGATCTGGCCCGGCATAGACGACAAAGTGAGAAGGCCGGAATCGGACGCAGATGACGAGGAGGATGTGATTGATAATCGAGATGACGCCAACTTCGTGGCTGTGTGGTAGTGACGAAGCGACTTTCTGATGGCTTGAAGTTCGTCATCAAATTCATGATTTGAGGTGTCCAGTTCGGCACGCGCTGTATTAGTGCGGTCGATGGACGCTTTCAGAGAGGCATGTAGCTCTTCAACGCCCCGCTCATCAACAAAGTCATGTAGAGACTTCTGCTCTTCATCGCCAGGTCTGAATGACGCGTGAACGATAGTCCCGCGGAGCAGATCTAACGTGTGTTTAAGCCGAGCATCAGCCGCATCCAGATTCTTTAGTGCTATTGAAAATTCATCACGACCTCGGTATGATATCTGTTCAACCTCGGAACGAACATCGTATAAAAGACGAAGTTGCCCATTAAGGCCTCGGCGTAAGAAGCCTGTCCGGGAGCACAGGACAACACTCTTCTCCAAAGCCGAGTGCGATGCAGTGACTATTTCATTGGCCCGCCAGACATGGGTAATGGAGGAGAGCGAACGTTTGGCACCCAGCAGATACGAGATCAGAGTGTCAAGCTGGGGTAGAGATTGGTGGTCCCCCTCGTTCAGTCCAGCCTGCGGACGAATAGATGATGAAGAGGACTGGGATGACGCCATTGAGAGAATAAATTAATGCTGTTAATGGCGCACTCGGACCAGGATAAGACTAGGTTGAAAAAAGATCAACCTCTCAGGGGCGAGGGTGAAATTGATTGACACAGCTACAAGGGAAAGGAGATGGTTGCACCACTTTCCCTTCACCAAAACCCTAGGACACTTCAGTATAGGCCTATATTTGCCAAATCAGACCGGTGTAAACTTGAACACAACTAGAGGAGAGAATGGCTACTTCATAGCCAATAGACCTAGGAGCTGGGGGTCATGAGGACCTCGGGGGCTCGGTACAATAAGCCGGGACCGTGCTTCACACGGCAGACAAGTGAAGCACGAGCTCCCAGCCCCGAAATGACTTGCAAATAAAAGGGATGGAAAACAGCCTCTTACCAGTAGTTTTCAATCCGTTCTCGGTCGAGATCTGATGCTCTGGGTACAACTTAAATTATGGACACGGCATGCCGTTCATAGAAGGTTTGGATAGACCGCAGTAGGGTGTGTGGTAGTAACCGACAAAGCTGGGGATAGTGGGTCTGACAAAGTGTGAGTGTCGGTGTGTGATGGCTGTGGGACTAGCCTCTATCATACAGAAGATAAAATGCCCCGTTTCACCCCAGTCAACCCAAGTGATAGCGAATCAGCCTGTCGGAAGCGTAGGAATGATCGATTGAGGTGCGATGGCGTGGAGATGGCGCCATGCGGATCATGGTCACGTGCCTTACCGCCCAGATCACGTATTTGCCGCTTCTGCACTTGTCACGCAATTCCCCAGACTCATCGATGGCGATATCAAAGACGCCTCCGGATTGTGCAATTTTTCCCGTGAATGATTTTTTGATTTAAAAGCCTTCGTTGATCCCATCTTTACTCTCTACAATTTCCGAGTTGATTTCAATTGTTGACCTTGGAAGCTCGATATCGCTCTTATCTCAAATCTTCCTCTCAGGGTACTCATATCGCCCGAATTGATAACCCTTAACCCCCCCTCCCTCTTGACTCCCTGATTCTGGAGAATTTTTCAAGGACGTCCATTGCGACATTGATCGACATTCTTTCTCCGTCCTCCTCTATCTAAACGATCCAACTCTGAAGAACCTGGATATCTGCAAACCGACTGGTTCTTATTCCCGTACATCAAACGCGACCGTCCGTCACTCGCCCGAGCGGCCGTCCCCTCTCTCACCGCGCGAGAACAAATCAGCCACCATGGCCGATACGCCGGAACCCTCGTCCACACAGCAGGGCCTGGTTGTCGCAAATGCGGGGGTTAGTGCGAACGCCGACTCCAACCGCTCTCTGCCACGCAAAGACACCGACAACACCACACGAACCCTGGAGGAACTAGCGAGGCAAAATGTGGCTCCGTTCCTCGCAAAATATCAGCCACGGCAATATGCGCCTCTGCGCTCGCAAGTTTCAACCCCATCCGAGCAACACCTGGTAAATGCTAGCTACTGCTATCGTCATCAACCGGACTCAAAATGTAGCAGACGCCAAGCCGATGAACAGTCGATGACCCAGCTGCAGTCCGAGCTGAATCTACTTCCTCAAAGTGACCAACAGGGTATTGCCCATGTGTGGTCGTTGTTCTCCGCTGCTCCAGCGAAGCAGCGGACTCTCATGCTCCAGGGAATTCTAGCGCAGTCCTGCTTCCCCCAACTATCCTACATCTCCGCCAGTGTCCGCGAACTCATCCGAATCGATTTCCTCGCTGCGCTTCCTCCAGAGCTGTCTTTTAAAATTCTCCGTTATCTCGACACGGCCTCCCTGTGCCGAGCAGCACAAGTTTCTCCCCGCTGGAGAGCGCTCGCGGATGATGACGTGGTGTGGCACCGGATGTGCGAGCAGCACATCCGCCGAAAGTGTAATAAGTGCGGTTGGGGTCTTCCTCTTCTGGATCGCAAGCGTCTGCGTGAGGCCAAGCGTGAGATTGAATTGCGCGCCACCAACTGGGGCAACAACAAGCCTGCAGTTGGGTCCACTGAAGCCGCAATGGTCGAAACTTGCTCGACTGTCCAACCTCCAGCCAGTGGCAAACGTAAGCTGGAATCCGACGAAGAAGCCGCTGCCCTTGCAAAGCGCCATTGTGCCTCATCTCCCGAGTCTCCTGAAGTGGACGAAAGTTACTTCAAAACTCGCTACCGTCCGTGGAAGGAGGTTTATCGAGATCGATTCGTTGTCGGTATGAACTGGAAACACAAGCGCTGCTCAATCAAGGTCTTCAAGGGCCACAGAGACAGTGTCATGTGTCTGCAGTTCGAGGACAATATCTTGATGACTGGATCCTATGATGCTACAGTTAAAATCTGGGATACAGATACTGGCGAAGAATTGAGAACTCTGAAAGGCCATGTTGCTGGGGTGCGTTGCCTCCAGTTCGATGACACCAAATTGATCACTGGTAGTCTGGATCGCAGCATCAGAGTCTGGAACTGGCGTACAGGCGAATGTATCTCCAAGTACAATGGCCACGCTGAAGCGGTGATCGCCCTCCATTTTGATTGCACTCTTCTTGCATCCGCCTCTGTCGATCGCACCGTCAAAATCTGGAATTTCAAGGACAAGTCTACTTTCGTTCTTCCCCACCCACAGGGAGTCAACGCTGTCAAAATCGACTCCGTTTCGCGCACAGTTTTGACCGCTTGCGACGATGGTGCCGCACGACTTTGGGACTTGGACACCAAGACCTGCATCCGAGTCTTCCATAACCACATCGGAGCCGTCCAACAAGTCATTGCTTTACCTCGAGAAATTGAACTGGAGAATCACCTCGCTGACTGCGAGAACGACCACGTCGGCACATCTTCTCAAAGTGGCGACAACATCCTGAGCACACTTTCCCCTCTTCTCGAGGCCACGTCTCCATCTCACCCGAATTCACCCTTCGGCTCCTCTTTTGACCAGGATCAAGACCGCATCGAACCCCCGCGCTACATCCTCACGAGCGGTGTGGATACAACCATCCGACTGTGGGAAACCAGCACCGGAAGATGCCTTCGCACCTTCTTTGGACATCTGGAAGGTATTTGGGCTCTTTCTGCTGATACATTGCGGATTGCCTCTGGTGGCATGGATCGCATGGTCAAGATTTGGGATCCTCGTATTCCTACAGGCCAAGATACCTATGAAGGTCACAGCGCAGCTGTCAACTGCATCGGCCTGAGCGACAGCCGCTTTATCACTGGTGGTGATGACTACCAAGTTCGCATGTACGATTTCCGGGCCTAGCGTCGCCAACCCTTTTCTTCTTTTGTCTACCAAAAGTACCCTTCTTGGTAAAATATTTGCTATTGTCATGGGATGGGGCGTATAATTGCGGCGCTGCCATCTTTTCTGTTTTATGATTTTTTTTCCTGTCTTTATATTGCATCTCCGGTTGATGGATGGATACCCTGGCGCATTCAAGGACGGCTTTGGTTCAAACAAGGTGATTTGATCTCATATATTGCCACTGACTGCATCACAGGCGCTACTTTGTTTTACTTTTGCTGCTTGTTCTTCCCGTCGGCTATCTGCTGGCTTCTTGTTAATAATATGTGCCCCTGTTTCCATAGGACCATCAATGAATATGAATGATTATCTTCGAACATGAAGGCTTTCTGTATGAATTTATGACATTGCTTTCAATATAAAACTACTAGTCCTGCTAATCGTTCTCTGCTATGTGACTTACAATCGTCACTAGTTCTTCATGTAATTTATATCCTTCTAGCTATATAGCATTACGAAGAACTATCAATAAAATATAGATCTATGAAATATCTAAGAAGACATCTAGAAGACTACTAAAAGACCACTAAAAGGATAAGATTCAGTTGTCATTACCACAGAGCTTAGCCTGTTTCTTCCGTAGAATGGACATGCGCCGTGGACGAATGAAGTAAGTGGAAGCCATAATCTTGGAAGAACATAATAAAACATAGAACTACGTACATAGTTGAATCTACTATATACTTTGATTTCTTCTCTCGAGTTACATTGATCACATGCAAACTTGGATCTAAAAATGATATATTGGCGACATAGGTAATCTTGGGGTCATTTTGATGCTCCGCGACTGATGAAGACCGGACTAGCAGATTGAGCACCATTCTGTCACACGCTACTATTCCCAATTAGGAACCCATCGACTACTATAGAGGACTAGTAGGATGTTGACGAGATACATATTTCTAACAAGCTTCTGCTATTCTGCTTCTCAACTCTTTGTCACCTTCTATATCTCAATACAAGAAAGGAAAAACAAAACCCACTCGCTCACTCTAATCCAGTCTACCTATAATTACTATGAATGCTCAAACCGATATTCGATCTGACCGAGTGTGGTCTTATCAAATGGATGATGATCTTCCATACAGTTAGTATGTCGAGCAAAACCAGAGAAATCGAAGCTAATAACACGCAGATCGAGATTCCGTTGGCATAGAAACAAAGCCAAGTCTGGAAGTTGAACACGCCTCAGCTTCTAGCTCTTCGAACTCTAGCCCCGATCTCCCCTCCTCGTCTAAATCTCAGCCAGTTGCTGTGACTAAAGAGCCCCGAAGCGGTTACAGACAATGCTGGGGATTTTTGCCTCATTGGAAGCGACTCCCGAGGTTAATGAAATGGATTATGCTTGTATCCGCGTTGCTGGGCGTTGGAGTTGTTACAACTTGGTTCCTCGTCCCCCATTTGATAGGCGAGGCCCGCCTCAAAAAGGAACGACTGGCAAAGCTCGAAGCCGCAAAGCTTAACACTGAGAATGCCGTGCACCGACGTGCCTCGATAGTGGCTCTGCCCGGTGACTCTTCTGAGACCCCTCTGTCTATTTCCATGCTGTCCCCTACCGTGACCGCTCCGATCTATATCTTCTCGGATCCTCCACAAACAACCTTTTTGACCCAGGCCCGTGTCACTGTGTACACGGACGGTGTCGCCTCCCCAGTTCCCTCTATGAACGGAGTAAACTAAATGCAGGTGACACATTGAATACTGTGTTGGATCTATTGGTATAATGGAGCCAGTGTGGGATTGCGTGGATTTGACGGTCTGTGTGGGATGTGGGTATTGATATGATTCAACGTTGCTATTTGCTATTGATTGTGGGCATTTTGATATGTATTTACTATTGTGTGCCCCAAAAGCTATTGTCTCCTATTGCTGCAGTTCCCCATCGAGAGAGACATGGATACAATCCAATTCAACTCTATTGTTTCTACTACATATGTATTGACACTTGAATACTATTATCTACTATTATCTACAACCTCAACCGACCTACTCCATCTCATCTTCCTGTCTATGGACTGCCGCTTAGTATTTCAATCGCTATCATCTCACCTTCACTTCTGATTCACTTTCTGATGTACAGTTCCAGCCTTTGGATGCTTGATATCAGCATTGCTTCTTCCCCATTACTTGAACCTTCGACCATCTATCTCTCCTCGTACCTCTTTTCCACATCCCCCAAGCGCCACAGGGTGACTTTGCATTTATTGCAAGCCAACCCCATCACATGAGCCACAGGGATCCCCAATTGATTTAGTCTGAACAAACCGTAATTATTGACTGCTTGAGACTGTTCCGATTTTGACGGTTTCTAACTGAACTTGACGGCAGTTTCTTCGCAGCCCGCAGCTATTCAGCCTTTCACCATGGCATACTCTCTCGAAAGACTTGAGCGGGCCCAGCAGCTCTTTGACCGTACCACGGGCGAGTTCTCCATGCTCCCACACCTTGCGGGCCCATATCACTTGAGACAGCGTGCCTCCAAGCGCGCCGCTGTCATTGCGTCGTGGCATGACAATGACGAAGATGAGGACTACAGCCCTTCAATCAAGCGAACCCCGACCAAGCGCAAGTTATCTTTTTTACATGAGAGCGACCAAGATCTTCGAACCGACAAAAAGGCCAAGAGCTTGTCTCCGACTTCTACATTCCGTTCGAGACTGAGCCCAGACACGGAAAGAGAAGCTTCTGTTCCTCCTTCGACACCCTCACATAGTGAGCCCGACAGCTGGGACAGATACTGGGCCGTCAATCCTGAGACAGACACACCGAATTCACGATACAGCCTTCGACGCCGCAACAAGGAATCGGTGTCGGAATCACCACAAAAGGAAAACACTCAGGTCGAGGCTGAGACATCAAAGCCGACTAGGGATGTGCCCGCTGAGAACGCACCCCCCATTAGAGGGTGCGCTGCCTGTCAAGAACTAGGCATGGAATGCTCGCTTGCATCTGACCCCGATCCGTTCGCCTATCCTTGCACAACATGTGAAATCGATGATGTTTTTTGTGTCGTGAGCCCCCCCGCCCAAGTGGAAGCGATCATGCGAGAATTGCAAAGGTCGGAAGAAGGATCCTTGTTCATATCGCTATGCTGATTACGATCATTCCCAACCCTGCCTCTCATGCCGGAACCATGGCTTCGAATGTATTGCTGGGCCAGCTAGATACCCACCCTTTACATTCTTTTCCACGAGTGAACCGAGTGAACCCAGTGAACCAAGCGAGCCAAGCAGTCCTCCAAATATTGACTCTCCAGCAACCTCCAACTCACCCGATGGCACCCCAGAGCTCGACGTTTCTGAGGGATCCAAGACGATTGAGCAAACCAGCTCTCCAACAATCTATTCTCCAGAAAGCTTCAGCTTACCACATGGCACCCAAGAAAGAGACGTCTCCGAGGTATTCAGGCCCAGTGAACAAGTCAGTTCCCCAGCTATCCAATCAAACATCCAGCTTCCAGAGTGCAATCCCGCAAAGAACGACTCTTGGGAGCCCTCTTCTCGATTCAGCAACGCACAGCCCTCCGTTGTTCAGGTCCCGAAGCCACATGAGGTGATTGTAATTTCTGATTCAGACGATGACACCCCGAACATCCCGGAGCGACAGCCCTCGCCGATTTACATTTCAGACTCCCTTAGGTCACCAAATCAAGACACGGTCTCAAATACCATTGCTTTGCAGTCCACGAACACCCACCGAATCTGGACTGAACTTGTTCATCCCGTGCAGTTTCTTGCAGATGACGGAGAAGGATGCCCTCCTTGCGACTGGTGCAACAATTTTGCATTTGGCATCAATGGCCTCGGCCCTCGTAACCCAGAGGTCTTGATCTTTGGTGATGGCACGATCGTTGAGCTTCGGGATGGCCACACTGCCGAAGGAAAAGAACAGAGCCGGATGTGTATCCCCTGTACATTGAATCGGGTCAAGATCATACAATGCTCCCACGACACTCTCGATCTACAACCTGTGCCTACGTCCGTGAAAGAAGAGTTACGAGCTGATGCTTTGAGACTCCTAAATGAAGCAAACAATGCTCTGATTGACCCCAAGACTGGGAAGGCTGGCCCTTTCCACACATCTGCCCCTTACCAATGGTGCAGTCTGTGTCGAGAGCCTGCATTCGGGACTTGCCAGGCGGTTCAGCGAGTCGATGTCTACGCAGATGTGGTGAACTGTGATGAAGAATCCCGTGGCTGTGGACTGATGCTCTGTGGGAGCTGTCTCCACCTCACCAATCGATTCCGAGGTGACCTTAATGCTGTCATTGCGTGGGGTCGCAATGGCCCTAGCCCTGTATCCTACCGGGCTGATGTGGAGTTCCTGCTCTCCGGAGCGGAGAACAACCACATGTACCGGCGTTACCTGGTGGACCCTTCAAGTTGATTTGCAGCACTTGAGCCTTGGTGGTTTTTGCTCTCTTTTTCTTTTCTGTCTTTTTTTTTTAATTCTTTTAATGTACATATCTCACCATAGTGAGAAAATAATTGTTTGCAATTGTATTTCTGAATTCTATGCTAGCAAATTCATAATTGTTTGAATACTCTGCCTCCAGGGCTAACTTGTTTTACAGTGGGCATTCAATGTTGTGCCCTAATTCATTGTTCACAATAGCTCAATAGCACGATAGGATGGCAATAGCACTACAATAGGAACAGAACTAGAATCCCAACCCTAAGAGCACAATAGCTATTGACAATCAATCCCATTTACGAGTCCCATTGAACTACTCTGAATAGTCCACCTTCAAGTATAAGTAAGAGCTTTGCAGCTCCTACATTTCTTCTCTTCCCATACACATCTTTCATTTCATTTCTTAACAACTCCTTGTACTCTTACTTTTTTGTTTCACCAATTGTCTTTAACTTTACCTTCATCTCTAAGACGCTGGTCGTCTGTATCGTCTGTATGTGGATAGCCCTGGGTTTCGTTTCCGCTCCGGAAAAAAAAAATTACTAAACTTCAGATTTTCTGCCAGTCGAATTCGTTCACATCCCAAATCCCCTTGTACTTCCACCAAAAGGAAGTAAGGGTGCTGCTTTGATCCCATTTTTTATTTTCCCCTGGTTGCCCCGAGCTGCGACACGAGGTGCGCAGCTCATCGCCACGACGTCTTCACCAAAGAGACGAAAAGTTTCCCCAGAGCCTCGCACCAGTCCAGGCCTTCGGGCTCGACGTCACGGCCGCTCCGAACATCACTCTCGCCACACATCTTCCTCTTCTTCCCGCGGCCAGAGTTCGTCGTCGTCCCCGCCTCGCTACGTGCCTGCGCATCTGCAGTTTCAGTCCGGAAGCCCGCCTGGCCGCTCGCTCACCCCCGCGACCGCGACCGCCGGACTCTCCCTCTCCAGCGACCATTCCGATATGCCCTCCGATACTCGAGAGGGTACACCTCCAACTCATGGACGATCCCCTTCTCCCGGCGAGAAGCGCCCGGCATCCGAGATTACGGACTCCGACCCCGAAGGAGGTGTGAGCACTGTCCCCAATAACACACGCACATACATTATTCCCCGCACATGCGACGGCGCCAACGATGAATCCACGAATACCACCACGTCGAGCAATGGCAAGACAGAATCCGTGCTCTCAGCCGACGAGCAGTCCAGACCAGCATCGCCCAAATCAGATGATACTCCTACAATCGATGAGCAGGTGGCTGAGGTGAATGCGCTGATGACGGCGCCGTTGAAAGAAGGACAAAAGGGCTTTGTTGTTTCCATGGCTTGGCTGAAGAAGGTGCTTGCACGCACTACGGCTCATGCGGATCACACAGACAAAGGATCATTGGAGGGCGACATCGGTCCCGTCAACAACCTGAACATAATGCTTGACACCGACCCGGCCACGCCCAGCTTCAAAGACGAAACCGGTGAAACTTTTGTGCCCATGCGACCTGGTTTGCACGACGCTCTGGATTTCGCGATAATCCCACAACATGGCTGGGACCTGATCCAGAAATGGTACGGCCTCGCGGACCAGTCACCTGTGATCATTCGCTACGCTCACAATATCAGCCACCCTGGCGATGCTGAAAATATCCAATATGAGATCTACCCTCCGATTTTCACCATTTTCAAATTGGCCAACCCCGCCGCGGGTACCACCCCGACAATCTTGAGACAAGCCGTCAAGCGGTCTGTCAAGATCCTGGCCAGTCGCCAGACAAATTACCAAAAATGGTTGAAGGATGCCAAAGAACAGGCTGGGATCGATATGTCCACCAAGGTTCGAGTTTGGAAAATTCTTCAGCTTCCTAGTAGCACTGCTGCATCAGCCACGGCAACCCCAGCTGTCTCCCGCAGCCAATCACCAGCTCCTCCGTTGGCTCTGATCTCGAACCCCAATGACAAGCTCCTTTTCGATTTGAACACTTTTCTCGATCTTCCAGAGGGAAGCCACCGGGTGTTGCTTGAAAATGTCAAGGATCAGACCCAAAATGCAAACTACAACGGTCGTATGACCTTGGATATGGCTGGTCTCAGTGTGACGAATTGTGTTATTCTTGAGGAACAGGTCGGCGGCTCCAGAGGTGGAGAATGGGTGTCCGAAGCATCTGCCAAAACTCTGAAGAGTCTGGGTATCCCTGTGGATCAGCCGAAGACCGATGCTGCTACCAAAGTATCTGCTGCTAAAGTCGCACTGAAGAGCCCACAACCGAGTGGCAGATCTACCCCTACCTTGCCACCCGATCCAATTAGGGGGACTCATCTCTCGTGGTCGGAAGGGCAAACAGCTTATTGTCGGATTGCAGAATCTTGGCAACACTTGTTACATGAACTCTGCGTTGCAATGTGTGCGAAGCATTGAGGAGTTGTCTTATTACTTCCTGAGTGAGTATACACATCTTACTGTTGGATACTGCAAAGGAGGTCTTTCGATACTAATCTTAACCTACAGGTGGAATGTACAAACCAGAGCTGAATCCTACCAATGTCCTTGGATGCGGCGGCACCATTGCCAAGCAATGGGCCAACTTGCTTCAAGAGCTCTACAAATCGGACCCTCAGCCGAGATCTGTCAACCCCTATCGGTTCCGTTCTGCCGCTGGTCGGCAACGTGAAGACTTTGCTGGCTACGAACAACATGACAGCCAGGAGTTTGTGATGTTCCTCCTTGACGCACTGTCGGAAGATCTAAGCCGCATTGTTGGCAGCAAGCCAGCCACTGTCATCCCTGATTCCACTGATGAGATGATTCACGATCGCAAGGCTCTTGAGGAATTCGGAAAGAAGTGTTGGGATCTCTATGAGGCCCGCAATGCCTCCGTTATCACCGATCTGTTTGCCGGAATGTACAAGTCAACACTGATTTGCCACAATTGTGAGAAGACTAGCATCATCATGGACCCTTTCACAATGGTCACTGTGCCCATCCCAACGGGTCCCACGCTCATCAATCGAACCATTATCTTTTACCCTCTTGACGGCCCACCCGTATCTCTGAAAGTTCGGCTTGATGAGAACGATACTCTGAAGGTCTGGAAGGACTTCGTTGCCGGAAAGATGGGAGTTGATGGGGACCAAATCTTTGCAGCAGAAACATTGCACAACTCCTTCTGGCAAACCTTCTGCGACGATGACGATACTTTTGGCAGTCTACGCGTTGGACAAGAAGACACTATTGTGTTCTTTGATCTTGGTCCTCTTCCGGAGGCTACTAATTCTGCTGACTCCACTTCCGACGACGATGCAGTCCTTGTACCCGTCTTCCACCGCAAACTTGTCCCGCGCAAGAACAAAGAGGCCACTCGTGAACTTTTCGGAATCCCCTCCTTCATACGTCTTTCTAGTGAAGAAACTCAAGATCTTGAGGCGATTTACCGCAAGCTCCTGAACCAGGCCAATAACATGACTACACACGACCTTCTAGCTGCTGAAGAAAACAGCAACGACGACAATGGAACTGATGACTCTGACACTGTGGTTACGAACGAGGATGATGCACGATCTGCAGATTCCCGAATCAAAACAACTTCTGTCGACGGCGAAGACAGCATCGTCGACATTTCCATGCAAGCTGAGCAAGCGCCCAAGCCTGCAGAGGACGCCGATGAGTCGGATTCTGACTCTGATTCTGTCAAGTCTCCCCAGCATCCTCTTGCTGGCAAGATCCCCGCCAGGTTGCTGTCACTCTTTGATGTAACTGTCATGAGCACAAATGCCACTCTGCCTGATGGACGCAACATCTCCACGACCAAGAACTACCCATCTATTTCCTCTCGCGTCCCACCTCCTCCCACTTCTACTAAGGTTTGATTATTCTGTCTTGCCCGTTCAGATTCAGCCCGCTAATCTTTTCCAGGGATCCGATGATGCTTCCTCCAAAAGCTCCGCGGATGACAATGCCGATGATGATATCGATACAGACGATTCAGATGTGACACCAAACTCGGCACGATCGCTCCTTCACCAAGGTGACGCCATCTTGCTTGACTGGACCCGTGATGCCTTTGATTCGCTTTTCGGCGGAAAGCCCCGTGACTCTGAGGAGCTCCGTGGTCGCCCTACCTACATGAACATCAGGAATGTCTTTGATCACACCATGACGGTAAGCCAGAAGAAGCCGAAGCAAGCAAATGTCTCTCTCGACCAATGCCTGGACGAGTTCAGCAAGGAGGAAATTCTTTCTCGGGCAGATAGCTGGTTCTGTCCTCAGTGCAAAACGCACGTTTCGGCCACCAAGAAGTTTGAGCTGTGGAGAACCCCGGATATTATGGTCGTTCAACTCAAGCGGTTTAGCCAATTCCGCGGCAGGAACGGACACAAGATCAGCACTGTCATCGACTTCCCCTTCGAGGGACTGGATCTGAGCAGCCGAGTGGAAGGCCCCATGGATGGAAAGAGTACGGTGTACGATTTGATTGCCGTTGACAACCACATCGGTGGAATGGGTGGTGGTCACTACACTGCCTTCATCAAGGACTTCGTGTCTGGAGCCTGGGTCTACTGCAACGGTCCGATCCCCTCCCCTGATATGCTAATTTGAAGATTTTACTGACATCAATCTCAGATACCTCTGCGAAGACTGTTACAGACTTGCAGTCGATCATCTCGTCGGGTGCCTACCTCCTGTTTTACCGCCGTCGCTCCGATCGTGCTTTGGGCAACCAGGAGCTGCGGGAGCTGGTTGAAGGCTACCGGAACCAGGAGGCCAGTGATTCTGGCAGTTCCTCCGGCTCCCGCAGCCCCGGTGGTTCCCAATCACCTTCGGAGGACGGCGGTCGTGTCCTCGGCGGCGCACCCCGCAAGGGGTCGTCTGCCTTGGCCGGGGCAGGAGTGGCACCCCGAGTGAGCCGGGGGCAAGACTCCCTCGGCAATGACCTGTACTCTTCTGCCGAGGAGAGTACTTCGGGCTCGGAGGACGGTGGCAGCGAAGGTAAGAAAATCGGCTTCGAGCACGAGAATGGGGGATCGCAGGTCGATTCCCTCAGCAAGCTCACGGAACCCTCTTGGTCGTTCGACGCCGCTCACGACATCTCACAGATTACCGGTGGTAATGCTGCCACCGAAGATGGCATCTTCGAGGGTCGATGTCCATGGGGTGGCATGGACATCGACCCTCAGTTTCAGCTTGGTCTCACTTCTGGGGGTGAGGGGGAGGATTCCTCCGATGATCTCCCAGTCGTGGAGCTCCAGTATGGGGTCCCGAGGACGTGATGTCCTCGGACCCATGAATAATACGAACATAAAAAAAAAATAAAAAAAAAAAGGAGGGAAAGGGCGGTTGGGGGGAGTGGGGGTGTTTTTCTACATAGAGGGAGGGGGGGATGGGCAGGTGGCCCATACAAAATAAAATGTTTCTTGTTTCAATTTCAATCACTTTCTCAAAGGAAAGTAAGAGTAAGGTCAAAGTCAGGCTCATGTAAAGGACCAGTGAATGTCGTTAAGAGTAAGACTTCACTCTGTCACTTCTTCATCATTTCTTCATCACTCAACTACCTCGCCAAGGCCTTATGATCTATGCATAACAAGCAGGCAGACAATGACCTCCTATCTCCGTACCAGGTCACACTAAAATATGTCCAGGCTTTGACTCTACGCTCAGTCTTCGTTGGCAGCTGCTGCTACCAATGTGTGTCTATATAAGGTGACCTCGTTCTCTATAGTTTGCTGGTCTTTGTCTTTACTCTCACATCCTTGTGCACATATAGCGGTCCATTTCGCTACAGAGATTGTCCCAAGGACCTAAGTTGATGTTAATGTGGATATAGTCATCTCGAGGTTGTCACGACTTGCTTCGCAAGCAGTTACAGTACTAAGCGATCAAGTCTCACCTACGACTTATATAATTCTTCCTGGAATCTCTCAGAAGCGCATTTTGCACTATATAGAATGCTGAACATTGGTTTTCTTAGACCTATAGCAATTGGGCGCTGTGAGCCGGTGCTCATCCTATGTTTGGAGTGGAATTCCCTAAGTTGTACAACTTGTGCAGCAAATTAAAGATTGACAAGCATGTATAGTACTCTTAGCATTACTTACATTAGATCTTAGCACATACATGTGTTTTGAAAAGACTCATATTAACTCACCTATCAAAATACACGGTATCCAAAAGTCACTAAAGTCGCTAGGGGTCTGGACCAAGGAAATCCATTAGTAACTCCATATAGGAAGCAGACACGCATGTAGTATGAAGGGTTAACGTGTATAGCTTTAATATGAAGATGTAGCAAATAGGAAGTTACCTAGGTATGTGACCAGGAAGAGGAAGGTATCTGCATCCCTCCTTCCATATTAGGGCTAAGTGCGTGCGAGTATTCCCCCTCCGTGCAGCTGGCTTCCTCATTGCCACGCTCCTCTCGGTTTAATTACTCAACCTCCATACATCCACGCACTTATCCCAGAGATGAAACGCACCGCATCTTCTCCGAAACGACGGGGACTGTTCAGGCATGAGCCCCGCCAACTCAATCCTCAGCTATCTGAATTATGTCCAGAGGCTATCAACGTCAGCCCTGCCAGTGCCACGTCTATGATTGCAGATATCAACTCCGACCACGCTCATAGACACTTGGCTTTCCAGACCGCCAGTGACCAACTCGAGCTTCTGAGGCTCGAGGCCTTGCGCCTTAAGATAACAGAGTCCACACGTTCCAAGTCTAATCCAGCAAATGAGATGCCTTATCAACGCGCGACCTCCGTCTCAACTCAAGATCTGAGTTCCAATGGAGAACCTGGTCCCACCGTCCCAAACTCTACACGAACCTCAATCCGATCCCGTGCTGCAGTCCTGAGCGAGAGTGAGATCAGTGTTCTTGATCTCGGTCCCAGTCTACACTCTACCCACATTTCAACAGGAGTCTCTCGCCGCAACTCATCCTCTACAGGTTCTCCTATCGGAGTCGACCTCACCCGTACCACTGCTCCCAACTTTGTCCCGGGCCCAGGAAGTGACGCTTCGGACCAACCAGTTGAGCATCGCCTCAGGATAGAGGAGCTTGAATCTGAAGTTCTCACTTCCGCTAGTGGCTCCGTCAACGAGTTTCCTCTAAACCTACGTCAACGCCGCCAGAACCGACCCAACGCCAATCTGCCTAGCGCCCAGGAGTTGCGAGCTAGTCGCGTAAACCGTTCATCCAGCATCAGTGGAGCTCATGCTTTAAGAGATGGATCTGGCTTCGAGCGCAGCCCTACTTCCTTCTCTGATGAGCCTGTTCGCCGGATTTTCTCGCTCTCTGTTCCGCAATCTCCGCAATCTCCTGCCCTGCCACCCCAGCCAATTCTACGACGTGCTCAGAGCTCGTTTAACGGAATGGACCCGGCCTTTTCAGCCATGCGCAATGCAGAGCGGGCGAAACGAAGTGCACGCGAGGCTGCTGGCTCTCGGGATGCCAGTCGGGAATGAGACACAGGCGCTGAAACTGTTGCATGACATGTGAGGGCCATTTCATGGAAAGAGAAAGCTTTATGGACTTCGATACTTGTTCAGGGCACAGTGAAACAATATCTGAGGCTTTGAGATGTGGGGAATCGGTTATGAGTTCTAGGACCTGCAAATGTTCGCATTCGAAGCTCTCTACTTTCAGCCTTTTGCCATACATGCAACCTTCGGCATGCATCACCTGTTTATTAGTTGATTACCCTCAAATGGAGATTATTTCAGAATCCTCATTGTGTAGAGTATCTTCCTTGCTTCGGATTATATTAAGCTTGACCAATTCTCCGAGAAAAATATCGTGATGTTATCGTTTAGGGCTGCAACATTATATACATCGGCCGCTTTTAGACCATCGTTACTGACGGTAAGTTGCGAGGGAAGTCTGGGTCAAGCTGGAACCATCACGACCATTACATTCCAGGCCGTCAAGACATCTTTTGTCTTTCAGGTTTTTTCTCGGCTCTCCTTTGTACTGTGTGTCTTGTCTCATCCTATCCATGAAGATTGAAGTTCAAGCCTCTTTCATGACGTAATCGCCAACACCGCCCTGCACCAGCCACACCACGACTTCCCCCCCGCAGATCCCCCAGGCACAGCTTCTCCAACTTTGTTTCCGGTGCTAGTTGGCCTTGTCAAGCCTCGATACCTCCATAATGTGGAACGACGAAGATAACAATCCCTACGGGGCCTTTGACCAACATCAGTCTGGCCTATCCGACTCACTACATTCAGCCGCACTCTCTCCCCGTAAGATCTCCGCTCGGTTCCCACCCTAATGTTTCTGCCTTTGGAACAGTATCTCACAGCAGGTAGCTCTCTACGAACACGACTCAACCCCTCCATCTAGCCGCGACTCCAACAGCGAGCCTCCCGATTACATCACCCATGCCGAAGACCTCAGCGATCCCGAAGATGAGGCCGAGTATGGTGCCGCCAGTCTACAATACCCTCGGAAGAGCGTCTATGACAGCCGGATTGAACAAATCCTTTATGAAAATCCCGAGATGCCAATCTTGATCACAGATGCCGGGAAAAATCATGAGGGCGGTGGTAGCTTTATTGTTTACACAATCCGGACTGCGGTATGAGAACGGTGCCCGGCGGATAACTGTACAATGCTGAGTGTCGATAGGACCTGGAAGTGCGCCGTCGATATTCCGAGTTTGCGTCGTTGCGACAAACTCTGGTCAATTTGCATCCCACCTTGGTCGTTCCGCCGATTCCCGAGAAGCATAGCATGGCGGACTATGCAGCCAAACCCACCAGAGCTAAAGATGACATGGCCATTATAGATCTCCGAAAGCGGATGCTCAGTGTGTTCCTCAACCGCTGTAGGCGTATGAAGGAGATCCGCGAGGATGGAGTGTGGTGGAGATTCCTTGATCCCAACGTTAGCTGGGTGGGTTTGATCTGGATGTTCCTGGGTACGAGTTTATTAACTAACGTTTTGCTCAGAGTGAGGTTTTGAGCTCCCATCCTGCATCATCGGTCCCAAAGAATAACCTCAAAGCGCCGCCTCTTGACCCCGCAAACCCCACACCAGCCCATGGTTGGCTCCCGATTCCGTCTACATCCGCAAAGCTCAAACCCAGCGCTGGGACTACCACAGCTGGCGGAAGCGCAGTGTCGCCCACATCGCCGAATGAACAAGAGCCGCCCTCGTTTCCAGGACCTGAGATCCTCGGGCGGTTCCCTCCTGAGTCACGCAAGCTTAGCGAGCAAGAACTGGATCCATACTTTATTAATTTTGAAGCGTCTACGCGGGAGCTAGAATTACTTTTGCAGGGCAACATTGAGAAAGTCAATCGACGAACTCTCTCGCATTTGTCTGGGCTCTCCGCCGACCTCATGGAGTTGGGTGCGCGTTACAACGGATTCTCTCTTTCTGAGCAGTCGCCAACCGTGGCTGCCGCTATTGAGCGGATCGGCCAGGCCGCGGATACCTCTTATATTGAAACCGAAGAACTATCCTCGGCTTTAAGCGCAAGCTTTGCGGAACCTATGCGGGAGAGTGCTCAGTTTGCTAGTGTGGTTCGCGGAGTGCTACGATACCGAGTGCTCAAGCGGGTACAACAAGAAATGACTCGCGATGAGTTGTCGAAGAAAAAAACCTTACTAGACTCCCTTGAGCGCAGCGAACTCGAAGCCAAGCGCATCGAGCAGTACCTCAACCGGACCAGCCCTCAATCTGGAGGGACGAAGCCTCGTTCCCTGTCAACCTCGTCCGCCATCAGCAGCGAATCCGGCAACGGTCCCGTCATGTCAGCTGACTCAGGCTTTCCGTCTACTCACGACGATTCCATGAGCTCTCCGCCTGCATCGCAGATCGGAGGACAAAAGAGGTCTGACCCGTCAGTAGCAGGCTCCCCCGCTCATCGGAAGTCATCTAGTGGGACCTTTGTGGCGAACAAAATCTTCGGTCGCATCAGCCATGCCATCCACGGGTTCGCGGATGTAGATCCCGAACGAACGCGTCGGGACCAGATCGGAAAGACCAAAGAAAGTTTGATTCAGGTATGTGGACAGTGGAGCATGTTTCAGATGATTCTAGAACTAATTTCGATTTTTAGTTGGAGCAAGCATTAGAAGTGTCTGAAAAGGACGTCAAGGATGCGAGCGCTGGTGTGCTGAATGATCTCAAGCGATTCCAGAAGGACAAAGAAGCCGACCTCCGACGATACATGGTATGAATGTTGCCCTACATGATTCAGGACTCGGACTTAATATGAATTTCTAGGTCGCATATGCTCGTTGCCACTTGGACTGGGCTCGCAAGAACCTGGAGACATGGACGGAAGCCAAAGACGAGGTGGACAAGATCGTGGCTCGATAGAAGATCATCTTCATCTGCAGCCCGATGGAGCTCGGCGCTGGCGTTCGGTTGATATCTTTTATTTTTTTTATTTTTTTTATTTGTCACTATGGACCTCGCTGAAAATGCAAATCCGATATATCCAACTCTCTCTAGGCAACCCTGTATAGAAAGTAGTAGGGTAGCCTTCAGGGGGGGGGAAAGGGTTTTGTCTTACCTGTGCCTTCGTACCCTGCGACCCTACAGGGCTATATTGTAAGGTCCCAAAAACACGAGGGGTCTCCTAGATGTGTCTATAACTGTTTTCATCCTTGAAGTGATATACATATGTTTTCAAGGTAAAGGCCACATTCCGATGTCATGTACTCCGTAGACCACTTCCCGTGACTTGGAAGGGAGATCGACACTGCAACCGATCGATTTCAAAAGTCAGACATCTCCCTTGCTTATCAAGTTCAATGTACGAAGTTACGTACAATCTCGGAGCTCAATTGTCTAGGATATACGGAGTAATAGTTGGGGTCTGAGAGTGATCTATCGTGTCTATCATTTGTGCCACGAATCCTTCCACGAATCCTTCCGTTTCCATCACGCCAAGACGAACTACCCATCTGTATCTCCCAGCTTACTCCGTATTCTCTCCAGACATTCCGAAAACCCTGCAGGCATGTCCGATTGTGGGCCTCGATTGAGTAACCAGTGGACCGTGTCGCAGTTCCTTCACCCCTCTGTGTCCTGCATCACCCACTCCACCCTACTAGGGTGACAACGCCGTGCGTCGACCGAAAACGATGAGTGCCTGGATCCATCATGATGATCGCCAGGGCCGGGCACTTATCACGGTCGATGTCGCCGTCTGGCCATCGCGATGGATTTCGACATCGGTCTTTTTGGAAATTCCCTCGACGCTGGGTTAGAATGCTTTCCTTCCTCGCCTTAGTATGCTTCTTCTCCATCGGTCTGGCCCTGAGTATCAAAAGAGACCAGAACTTTGCAAATGGCCAGAAGCTGCAGGATCTCGGAAATGACCAGGCTGTAAGCCGCTTTCCTCCTTCTCGTCAGACGCAGCAACATACACATGATCCTTCTATTCTCCGCGTGGGCGATGAATATTATCTTTATCATGTCGGCGAACACATCTTCATCCACACTGCGTCTAGTATGGCCGGCCCGTGGAAGCGTGTCGGAAGTGTGCTGGATGCCAAGAGTGTGATCCCGAAAGGTGATCGTGCCGTGCCCTGGGCCCCGGACGTCGTCGTTGTCGACGGCACTTACTATTGCTATTACAGTGTTAGTAACGCCGGTTGCCGCGACAGTGCTATTGGCGTGGCCACCTCTAACTCTCCCGGTCCGGGCAACTGGTATGATCATGGCGCTGTCATCGAGACAGGCACGGGTAATGGATCGGACTTCTATCCTTACACCAAGTCAAATGCAATTGACCCCAGCACATCGGTCACTCCCGATGGACATGCTTATTTGACTTATGGAAGCTACTGGAATGGAATTTTCCAAATCCCGCTGAGCAACGACCTCCTCTCTCCAGCCAGCACTACGGAACCCGACGCGCGGCAGCTGGCGTGGGAGCCGGACTCCCTCGGCATGCCGAATCGGATGGCCAACAACATTTGTGGTGACCCGAGCGGTCCCCATCCCATTGAAGGTGCTTACATCTCCTACAACGATGGATGGTACTATCTCTGGTTTAGCCATGGATTCTGCTGTAATCTGAAGGAAGACAACCTGCCGCCCGCTGGCCAAGAGTAAGTCTTACTGACCCAGTGACTTCTTGCTTTGTACTCACGTACTTCAGATATTCCATCCGTGTCGGGCGCTCCCAGAGTCCGCGAGGGCCGTTCACAGACAAGTCCGGCAAGGATCTCGTTGAAGGCGGCGGTGAACTTGTCTACGGCTCGAATGGAGAGACCTACGCCCCAGGCGGGCAAGCTGTGCTCCGTGATGGCGATACCGATGTGCTCTACTACCACTACCGTGCGTTTGCCCCTAGACCCCTATTTCCAAACTTCATACTGACCTGGTTACAGTGAACACGAGCATCGGTCTTGCATTCCAGGTGAGCTCACACTTAATTATTGGCAGGCTTGTGGACCACGATTGTCGTGGTTTCTGTTCCTGCACCCCTGTCGATCCTCCTTCGTTATCCCTTGCACCATACGCGCGAACGTCATCAAGATCTGATCTAACACATGCGACCGCAGGACGCCTTCCTTGGATTTAATCCTCTCAAATATGTTGACGGGTGGCCTGTCGCTCAGGCCTGATCTCCCTTTCGCACATCATGCATTTCATTATCCATCCTCGACTTTCCGTTTCATCTATAAACATCCGAAATTAATCGACCAAACTCTGCCCCTTTCTGCATCCGCGTTCAACTCCCCTTCTCTTTCGAGAACGGATCTCGAATTCTGCACATCTCCGCGTTCTTGCTTGCGAACATACTTGACATAGTCGCGTCGTCATTCTTTTGCGCCGATAGACCTGTTTTCATCCCCTTCTCGCGGCTCCATTGCTTATACGCATTACTCGTTCTGTCCAAAGTTCCGTCTGCATTATGTGGCGCACAGGCTCTGGGATATACAGCTCTTTCATCTCCCGTATATTTGATCGTCGTGGTGTGAATTGTGATTTACCTTGCCAATACATATGTTTCTGCGAAAGCGAATATAATCTCACTGGTTCTGCCATATTCGAAGAAAATACGTTCCAATATTGCGAGTATAAACCTGACGGGGTATAGGTCTAATGAGGCGCTCGGTTTAGGTAAATGTACTACGTGGCTCATTGTATATGCCCAAGGCTGGAAATGGGTGCAAATCAAAAGAATGAAATTGAATTGACATGCGCCGTTCCAATCTAAGACCAAACTACATAAATAAAGGCAAAAATCATATATCCCAGCCCATATTCATCAGCCGACACGTCCTATTTCTATCTCATACACAGGTTCTTCTTATATTTCTATCCGCCTTCATGGATTTGCTGCGCAAAACCCCCTAAGAGTTCCGGCGTCTCTTCCATGGTCTCCATCCATGATTTAGCAACCCTTCTAGACGTGAACGAAGTCTCTTGCGACCTCCGGGCTCTTGTGGTTGACTGCCCTCCGAGGATTCTGCTGCATCCTCCATAGTCCCTAGCTGTGACTGCTTCGGACTCTCGGGGATCTCTGATTCCGGCTGCGGCTCTCCCTGGCTCTGGAGTAGGCCTGGTGTCTCATCTGCTGCTTCTAGCTGTTCTTGTCCAAGATTTTTAGAGATATCAGGCGACGCTGGCCGATGCCCACGAGTATCGCTAGACATATCCAATGCCCCTGTTTGCACCTCTGACTGGGCTTTATTGGAGCCTTGACAAGCATCTGATGCCTCCGGCTGCGGTTCTTCCTGGTTGTGGAGTAGATCCGATGCCTCATCCGCTGCTTCTAGCTGTCCTTGTTCAAGATTCTTGGAGATATTAGGCGACACTGGCCGATGCCCACGAGTATCGCTCGACATATCCAACGTCCCTGTTTGCGCCTCGGACTGGGCTGTCTCAGCTGCTGAACTTCGAGAAACCTCCAAAACTTGTGACTGCTGTAATTCATCATTTGAAAGTGGCTCAGATGACCCTGCTGGAGCCTCTGGTTGTACTTGTCGAGGTCTCTGAGATACGTGCGATAGGTCTTGCGGTTGGTGGCCCTGCTCATCCGGTGAATTTGTTACTTCATCTTGATCTGGCAGCTGTTGTTGCTCGTAATTCCCCGGTAAGCCTGAAGCACCTTCTGGGTTCTCAAGCTGCGGCCGCTCAGAGGCCTCCTGAACCGCAGTGATCTCAGGATGTGGTTGTTCACTACTGTTCAGAAGCTCTTGTTCGCGTTGAGTTGGAATTTCCAGTGGATAATCGTCTATAAATCCCCGTCTACTCGAGTCCGTTGGCGTTGTCTGCGCATGGAGTGGCAAGCGATCAGACGGTCGAAATCGTAGCAGCCAGTCAATTATCGGCAGTAAGCGGGCCATTGTCGGATCACTTGCTTTTTTGACAAAAGCGTCCTTTAAGCGCGGTACTAAGGGTACTATTAAAAGTGTTCTTCCTGTGGAGTAGAAATAATGTGCTGACCTTGGATTGATACGCCTTTGGCTTCGTATTCTTCGCCTACTGGGCCTTCTTGAACTGACGCTACAGCATCTGCTGAGGTTGGAGCTTCTGCATGTGTGTCCTCGGTCGCTGCTAGGTCTGTTGTTCTATGGTTTTCTGTAGCCTGTGCTTTTTCCAGTGCAGAGGTTTGCTCTCTAGCTTTCACTCCCACTCCGTTGGTAAGTGTTCCACAAACCCAATCATGTTCCTTATGTATTCATAATCATTGAGCGGGATAGGGAACGGAGGTTCCAAGTGCTGCAAGTTGATATAGCTGTCGCGTATAGTTTAGTAAAGTCATTTGAACTGCAGTTAATTGTGAAGAGGTACGAAGCACCCTGTATGCCACAGATCAAGACGATAGTCGACCTTCTCCCCCATGATTGACTCGGGGCATCGAAGATGGACTGGTTGCTTGAGGTTATCAGGTTCCTCTCCGCGGAGGAAACTCTGTCCAAAGCCAATGAAACGGGCGCTATCCGAAATGCTCTCGGCATATCCTGGCCATTTGGCAGTTTCTATCAGCTCCTTTGGAAGCCCGCAATCCAGGAGCACCCCATCACGGTGCTCTAAGGGGACCGCCTGCGGGGATCCGAGAATCTCAAAGAATCCTCCTCTAGAGGTATAAGCTAACCTGGATCTATAGTCGATGATAACGTGTGAACTACTGATACCTACTGCGATGTGAGTAACATGCCCAGCTCACCTCAATGAAATGCACCACGCTAGCCTTATCTAACGTAGTCTTTGACCAACACACTTAACCGTTATCCCCGCAACGAAAGGATAGCATGGCGGTCGATCCTGGGTGTTTCGTCTCCCATGGCATAGTGGGGCCACATTCATTGGCATTACTATCTTACGGCTATGCCACTATTCAACTCGTGGAGATTCCCTATCCCCGATACCGTATAAAGTATGAAGGGTTCTAGTGTTTACAGGGTAGGACCTGTCAACTAGGTAAGATGAGGATGCCTCAGAACAATGGTATTGTAGAGAATACAGAGACTGATTCTTGGAGAACTTGTGGGTTCTCCTGGAAGAGGCTATTTAACATAAAGGTCACTAAGTATAAGGCTATACAATCTCCGAAGGAAATAGGGAGTGAATCAGCTATATAGATACTAATTCTGAAGTTTTCAGACTGATCGGTGTTAGCTAGACCTCGTAGGTCATGGTGAGTTAGTTGAATCGAGATGGGCGTGTTCTCCACTTCTTTCCTCCATACTTAAGAGCAAAGCCCTAATCGCGGTCAGGCTGATATCGAATACCCCCGTGGGATAGGGTTTGGGGGTTACAGCGTAACTCATCGGCGAATGGTTTAAGATCACTTTGGACAGGTCCATCTTTTAACATCCTTTAAAGTATCGTTTAGCTTTTAACGCGATTCTGTCAGAGTCGCGCAGAGGGCAGTAAGCAAAGCTCTAACAGAGGTCTCAAACGTCGGGAGGAAGCCAATGCATTTACACCTCAGACATTTTCGGCGGATTCATTTGATGTACCTCTGAGTTCGTATGAGACATACTATTTTATTCTAGTCGCTAACATGCCTTGCAAGTTTGGATCCTTTGGCGAGAGTGCGGTTTTGAATCTTGGAACACTCTACCAACAGAATTCTTTGGCAACCTCTCCGCAGCGAGAGGGATGCATCTTCTCTAAAATATCGGCCGGCTGTGTCTTTTAATAGTGCAGCATCAAGAGTCACGGGTCCACATATTAAGGGAAAAGAGTATAATTGAAAAACTGTCTTGGGGGTCAGGAAATTTCTCTTGAGTGAGAAAGTCGAAGAAAAAAAGATTCAGATCTGATAACCAACTCCTTGGCCATGGAAGGCATCCTTAGGAGATATTGAGTATCCTGTTCTATGTTTCTTAAGATGGATTCTATACATCATGCGATTCATCTCATAATCATTTCCCCGTATTTCGAACCTATTCATATTGAATCTTATTAATTAGAGTCCCGATGCGCTCAATATTGATTCTAAGGTCGTCCCCATCCTTCAGAAATACTCTAGGCGAGCGGAAATACCCAATTCCCTTTGGGGTCCCCGTTAACACAATAGAACCTGGTTCGAGGGTGGTTCCTTGGGAGAGATAGGCCACCAATTCATATATCCCAAAGATCATGTCGGATGTGTTGGCGTCTTGGACAGTCTTTCCATTAAGTACTGTACTTATTGATAGATTATGGGGATTCCCAGCAGCCTCCCTGGCAACCAACACTGGACCTAGCAGAGAATCAATTAGCTCCAGAATAATAGAACAGAGGCAAAATTTATTTCGTACCTAAAGGGCAGCTAGAGTCCAAGCCCTTGGAAAAAGTGGGTAGCGGGTTTTGCATTTGCTGTGCGCGAGCTGAAACATCGTTGGAGACGGTAAACCCAAGGATGTAATTCGGAGCTTCCTCAGGGCTGACATCTCTAGCGGATTTTCCAATTACAACGGCGAGCTCAGCCTCATAGTCATTCGTTTCGTCCTGTGCAAACTTTGGGATTCTAAGGGTACCAGGGAATGGATCTGCGATTGAAGTCCGAGGTTTCGTGAAGAGCGCTGGCTCTTTAGGAAGGGCCATCTTGGCTTCCTTAAATTGGGTTAGCCTTAATACTGCGAGAAGTGGGTTCGGCTCAAAAAGATAGCTTACTTCCGCATGGCGCTTATAGTTGAGACCAATGCATCTAATATATGGACACGTTGAGGGGGCAATGGGGGAGAGCAACTAGTGCGAACAATTCAGTATGCGGGGTATTATATCAGAGAAGGTACGATGGGCAAACCTCTCGGACTTGTAATTTGTTTTCGGTGGGGTGGCCGTCATAAATATCTCCTTCTATCTCGAATGCCCAAATGGGAGTTTCATCAAAAGCGTCTAACCCAACATCACGAGTAGGGTGAACAAGTTGGCCGAGATGGACTAGACCATCTTCAACGGCAACAAAGCGGATGAGATGAGTCCAAGAGGGCATGTTTACTGATGCCGTGAATGGGTCATAAATTTGTGCTTTATTAAAGGCGACAAGATGCAAAGCGAGGGTTACACTTTTATGAGCTTTCAGGGCAGATCACTTCTCGATTTGGTCGGCCTATTCTTCGGGCTTATGTTCCCAAGGAATTATAATTCCGCGAAAGACCAAATGGCGCCGCCGAGTGAGATGGATGTAATCCGCCCGGGGTTTGGAATAGGTAAAGCTCTACCTGAACCTGACCAATCCAACTTTTTCTGGTTACTGTGGCAGCTCACCGCCAACTACGAGACGAAATATATACCTTAGAACTAAAGATACTTAGTATTAGTTAACTATTGAAGTTAAGTACCTGTTAAATAAGGTATCAAAAAAAAAAAAAGATTCACATCACGAAGGTACTGGCTATTTCCCCGACAATAAGAAAAATTACATATGGAACATGGGCTTATAACACAAAGGTTCAAGCACCAAGCGCCTAGATTACGCCGGGCCGAGGCCAAAAACCTACTGGATAAAGGCGAATAACAACTTCGCACTAGCTGGGTCGGCCGAGGGAAGTACCTGGCTAGCATAGAAACCTGCAAGGCCCTCATTCCGATTAGCAAACCAGTAGAGATTCGGCAGACCTGCCCAGCACAATATTCCTGGCTTCATTTTCACAGTCTGTTCCTCTAGGTACATTCCTCCCAGCGCAGCATTTGCTCCCTTCTCAATATCGTTCACGCCTATCAATCGCGAGACGTCTGGTGTTCCTCTGAACACGTTAAGGGCACTCGAGCCCTCATGAAGCTGTCCCATGAACATTTGTTGCACACTTTCTTTTTTGAGAAGAACAGGGGAGTCTCTAACCAAGTGGCCAATGGTTTTGGTAAAGTCGTCCACAGTAGAGTAGAGGTCAGCCTCAGAACAATCGTCCGGAGCATTGAATGGCCATAAATTTGGCGAGGGAACCAAGATTCCATCTGGTTGCCTTGTAGATATACCCACGAGGTTATCCTTAATTTCAGGATGCTTCTCAAGACAAAATGAAGTAAATTCCAGTCCAAGAGACTTGAAGATATTTTCCTGCATATATTTTTCAAGCCTTGTGTTATTATTCAAGCGGCTCACGAGCAAGCCTGCCCAGTCAGTTCCAACGCCATAGGCCCAACCCTCTCGAAATACCTCGATTTGTTCATCGACCCAGGTCCAGAATTTAAGATAAGCAGAGTTCACAAACGGCACCCTTTTGAAGAATGGGAAAAGCCATGTTAAATGACTAAATAGACCAAGGGCCTTCATGTCCTCGTGCAGTTGTTGCGAGAAGTAGGTATCTTTCCCGTCAATAAGCATATTGAAGGGTTTGCCGAAAGACAGATCACCCATGACATCAAAGCTGTAGTAGTTGAACCACGTGGCCATATTTATAGGCCTTCCCACGTTCTTACTAATAGCATCGATAAGTTGCTCAGTATAGTAAGAAATCCGGGGCTCATAGTCACGTAGTGCTAAAGCCTAGGTTAGAATCTTTTTCAGCCCAGCGATATTCTAACATACCCTTGGAACTGAACCCTTGATCCCTCACCTTTCTTCGCCGAGCGTGTTCTTTTTTGTCCCGTACCATGTGAAGGGACACCCGGGGCTCCAAGGCGGTGTACCATTGACCTTTCCCCACCCTTGCCTGGCCACTGTACAGTGCTTTCACGGCCTTGGGATCAGCAATAGTCAGCTCAGTGGGTCCTGGCAGTATAAAACTTCTTAGAGAAGCTTTTAATGTGGAGAAGATGGGTAATAATTACCTAGACGCACATAGTCGCCGTACTGTTGATGCAGGCGCTCGAACCCCCTCATAGAGATGCAGGTTTTTAGCTAACAGCGCGGTGACATAGAAGTTCGACAGCCTCGCCAGGAATGGACCAGAGAAGCCGGACAAGCGATGCCAAAACGCACAATAACACAGCATACTGAGATAAATTCCAAGAATATGGCATCCCATGACTTTGAAAGCCCAGTTTGGTCGAATCGCGACTCCGAGATTATCCAAGACAGCCGTACGCTCGAGGTAAAAAACCATCATTGTAAGCAATGCATAGCTCACAAATAGACTAGGAGATTTGACATTCTACTCTCCAAGACGATAGACGAGAAGATGAGCGGATACACCGCTGGCGACTGCCAAAGTCAAGTGTGTGTCCATTCGCGCAACGATAGAAATGCATACGTTGGCTTTCCAAATTCTTCTTGTTCGAAGTCGCTCTTATTTAGAAGGCCACCATTACTCCGGTTATTTACTATTCATTGCCGCGTTGCCTTGATGCTAAAGTGACCAGATATACCTATATTCGGTGTCATAACTGAGGTCAGGGTGAAGGTCTGGAAAGCGGGCAACATCAAGTTCAAAGTTACGGTCTTGTATGATATTATTAGCCCATCCCACTAGATGCCAAGTCCCTTGCCACTGACCCCGCAATACGGGGAACGAGGCATCCGCGTCCATTCCTTTTTGGCGCGGATGAATTATTATTTCCCCTTTGGGCCGGAGAAAAATAGTTCTCGACATTTCCGCTCCCTAAATCACCGAATTTCTCAATTTTTCTTCAAAACACCTGCGATTCTGCCTGGGAGTTGAGTGGAAATTCTATTGGTGAGATTCATTATTTAGAGAGCCCTCCGTTTCTAAGCAAACGTTACTCTCGTATCCTTCACTCGGACCACCAAAGGTTGATACAATAATATACAGTCTGCACCTTAGGTGCAACACAACATGGGTTATCCAACTGCTACCACAATTTGGCCAAGTTCAAATTGCTCAGCTGAAGTCAGGGGGGCTCATTGATCGCTTTTTCCTTCTGGCGGATACAAAAGAAGACGACGTGGGAGCCCGCATAGCAAAGAATTTATTCACTCCAGATGGAACGATTTTTACGCCGAGTGGCATTTTTAAAGGGGCAGGTAGGGCTTCCACAATCTTTCTGTCGAGTTATATATCAGTTATTTCAATGCTGATATTTGCGGCAGAAATAAGCGAGTCTCGTAAAAACGCGTGGGCTAGTGTCAAATCTCGCCGCCATGTGGTCCTAAAGGTCTATAGGAATGATGCACACCATGAAGATGTTTTTATTGTTGGATTGTTGACGTTGGAAAGTTTGGAGGGAACCAAATCAAACCATGAGTTTGTTGCTCGCATGGAAATCGAAAGGACTAGCTCCGAGCCCAGAATAAAGCAGTACCAGGTTGTGAGCCCAGCTCCACTGAAGTCGCGCCCCCTCTTTGCTCCTGAAAGTTGATCCTATGATGTCGACGGAAGTCAAATGAACTTCTACTTTTAACTATTGCTGGAGGTACTAGCAGGGTTGCATGTGTTCATGAGCCAAAGTTGAATATACAGGGATCCTTTTTCACCAATACATCTACTGTAAAATACAACTGAGATATATGTCTAAATCGGCCTTTGCTTTCTAAAAATTTTCATCAGCATACAGTAGACCTTGCGGAGAAATTAAAGAGAGCAAAGGTAAAATGATTCCAAGACTCAAATGATCCATGCAGGTACAGGCTTTTTAATGCTTTCAAGCATACAGCATTCACTCTCAGTATACCAGGCCACAGATGCACTTTATAGAACCCCTTAATAGCTATATTGCTTTCCAACCTTGTACTTGGGAACACACTCCTTCTGATCTTCCTACACCCTCTGGATATAGCTTTTGTCCTACTGGTAAATGTTCTCCATTGTTGAGTTAAGGAGGAGGACGCTTCTTAATATATATATTTGAAGGCACTACTGTCAGTACATTTAGATCAACCGCCTTTGCTGGCAGTCACAGTACTATATACAGTGTTATTAATTCCAAATTCGTCATAGAGAAGAAGAGAGAGATCGAGCCTCTAGATATGTACCACGTAGAATCACTTAGTCCCGAGTTGTTGCGAACAGCGAGGTGTTTTAGCGAGCAGGATGAATAGACCAGATAGAGTCTGTTCGTATGTGTCTCTCGTTTCTCTTACCACGCTTAAAGGATATGCATGGTACTCCCACTATATATAACAGTCCTTCAGAGCTATGCACAGTAACCACCTACATCCTGACGAATTTAGTGCCTCGTCGAGGCCCGTGGTGGGCCAAGTGCCTTGATTGTGTCACGCACACCTAGCTCGCGGATTCGGAATCTTTTGAGATGCTTCTGCAAAGTCCAGCACGGCATTTACTGTACTATCCTGGGCATATTGATTTAGCTTAGCACAAGCTAGTATGGCAATACAGATTCGCCATTCGGTTGTATTCGCCGCTCGGCTGTGAAGTACGTTAATAAAGTTTCATATTACTAATGCGTCCTGATTCCCCTTAATCACAGTATGATGGAGTGCCCGACCTAGTCCAACTGGGCTCATTTTCATAACAGACAGTCAGCAGCTCTCAGCCTCGGCCACGTCAGCAATACGCAGCAATTCCAGGTACGTGCCTATAACCATGATATTAGTCGCAGTGGAATCATGATTCACAACTGGGCAGTGAGGACAACGCTACCTGCTACTTTCTATCGAAGACTCATCGACCGCAGTGGCAAGCCCGTTCAAGATGAAGGTGACTGGTCCTAGAGGGGAAGTGGATTTCTCCTCACAGCCAGTCACCTGGACGCTACAATTGAGTTCCCGCGCCAACTATCTTTAAATTAACTTTGCTCTATAAGCCTCTCCCACACATAAAATAACACATACGACCATAGGGTGTGGAAAACAGGGCTTCCCGTCCGCTCAGCCGTACTTAAGCCACACGCCGGTGAGTTAGTAGTTGGGTGGGTGACCACCAGCGAATCCTCACTGTTGTATGTTTTTCTTTTTTGCTTTTGCATCTCTCTCAGCATCGTTAGTTGAAGAGTGAACTGCACTGTCACCACTACGATGGTGAGTGCGGATGGTGTGAATGAGAAGTCTAGATCGGATGGACAATTCTACATCTCCCCAACTACATCTGTAGGTGTGTTAATGCTCTATGCAATATGCAACCCAAGAATTTTCAGTGATCAATTTAGCACATACGATTATAGGTGTAAAACATGATAAGATTTGCAGACACCAGAATTTGCGGTTCCGGACATCCGCTTTGATAGTGGTACCTGCGGACCCCGCGGCCATTTTATTGACATCCCACAGGGTCCAGATCCACTACTCGAGATCCTGCCAAGTCCGGAGTAAACACTGCATAGCCTGATCAAGGTGTTCTGGTTGGGTCGTCGACCTCCCGTTTAGGTACGACTTCGACAAAAGGGTGCGGGGAATTTTGCACTGCGCTGCTTTAACGCGCTGTCTCATGACCGGGAGATTAGCGGTGTGCAAGTCGCTAGTATATTGCTCCAGCTACCCACCTATTACACGGTCAACTACAGCTTTAACCGCATCAACCTCTGGTTGCTAAGGCGTTATGTCTGGGCCATAATTCATTCGCATAACCTTGAAAGCAGTCGCTCTTTCCACCCAATGGTAGAAGAACATTGCATGTACGAAACTAGCGACACCGCCCCCGTAAGCATCTTTGAAAATTATAAGTGGCGCGGACTGCACCTGGCTTGTTTTGCATTATTTGAATATTGCATGCTTGTCTGCAGGAGCAGGGCGATCTACCTATTCAACAGGATCAGCCACCCAAAAGAGCTCCGCCAAGGTGTAGTGGATGTAGGGAGATTGGCCACAAGATTAATGCATGTAAAAATCGCTATATTTAAATTAATTCAGGTTTTTGGGTTGTAGGCTTATCATTCAAGCTGGTGTTGACTCGCTTGTGAATTACGTAACTAGGGAAATGAGCGGACGATGAAGCTAGTCTGGTAGGACCCACAGTAGTACCCTAAACTCGATATCTCCTATTCTTGCCCTCAACTTGTCGATGCAAAACTCTGTTCATCGTGATATCAGCAAGGCCAGCGTGAACTGGCTTGCCCCATAACACGTTGTTAGGAAACTCTAGTTCTCTGGTTTGACGTCGTTGCCAATCATGAACTCAAAATCGGATTCCGGGTCCACTTCTGCCTTATCTGCCTTATCCGCACCTATCGGTTGGCCCGATACCGCCCGGAATACGGTGTTGTTTCTCCACTAAAGCTTAATAAACTCTATATAATGCCTGCCTCTATTGATCTGATCTGATAAAGAATCGTCTAAGATAAAATTGCTTTCGTTCCTCTGTTCGTAGGCTCTCTGATATGTGAGTTGAACCATAACACCTAGTCGAGTATCACACCGAGAATCTCAACTCCGGGTGCCAGCAACAATCGGCCGCCCACATACAACGTGAATGCAAGTACACAATCTAGAACATAGTAGGAACTCCGTGTGACGCCAAAGCTACCGGGCCTCTCCTGCTGACATAACAAAATGGAGAGACAAAAATGGAAAGGGGAATCTATAACTCCTTCGCAAATTGTTTCCCAGTCCAGTAAGCTTCTAACATGCCCAAAAAGTAATCCTTCCCCTTGACCATCCACACAAACCAACCAGGCACCTGCCACCCATATACTGCTCCAACGCCACTACTCTTCCCAATCGGCACGAGTTGCGTCTCGCGTCGATCCTCCTTAAAAATGAGATCCTCGCCCGCAGGCTCTTCACCCGCCGCGTGGAGCAGATCCCGCTTCATGTTCGCACACAGCACAGGGACCCCAGCTGCGATGTTGGGCACGGATGCTCGGAATGACCCTGCCACATCTCCGAGCGCGTACACGCGCTCCCCGGCTTTGTCCACCCGTAGCGTACTCATATTTACCTCCACTCTCTTATCCTTCGCGAGAAGTGACTCGGGGATAAAGTTTGTGTTCGGAGTAAAGCCTGTCGCGGGGATGTAGATATCCGCTTCGAGGGTGCGGCCGTCGTCGAGTGTGACGGTTGTCGGGGAGCATAACTTCTCGAGTGTTTGTAGGGGCTTTATATCGGCAACTCGCACACCCTTGACGACCTTCACCCCGACCTTACGAAGGAGATCCTCGGCCTTTCGACCAATAGTAGGACGAAGAATGGGCAGTATCTCAGGAGTACTAGCCACTAGCGTGATGGAGACTTTCGGGGTGGAACGACAGAACCAACCCGGCGCGCCGTTAAGGTGTTCGCCTAACTCGCTAGCGGTTTCGACACCAGTCGGACCACCGCCTGCGATTACAATACTTTTAGCTTGGAGTAAAGCATCACGGAAGCTAGTCCAGTGTTTCTTTAACTCATTGGAATCGGACTGGTTCAATCCGAAGAGCGGCGAGCTAGTGGATGCGCCGGTCGCGATGACGAGAGAGTGGTAGGGGATGGTCTCGGTGGTGTTGTCGGTCATAGAGCGAACGGAAACGGTTCGGCTCCTGTGGCCTAGCTCGGTGACTGCGGCATGCACGAAGCGGAAACGGCCCGCGGGATATTGCTCGAAAAGGGGAGGGATAGAGACAAAGAATTTGTCCTGGGGGAACATGTCGTCGGAGATGATGGCGCGAGGACATCCGGGTCGACAGATGCCTTGGGAGGAGGCGCTGACGAGCACCACCTGGTAGGACGCCGGACTGGGGAGCTTGGGGATGACATGTTTGAGGAGGTAGTGAGCGGTTGAGACTCCTGCGTAGGAGCCTCCTAGAATCAGGAGTGTAGAAGTTTGTTCCGACATTTGTGCCTATTAGTTTTTCCGCCGACCAGATGAGAATGTGAAAGTAATTCGAAGAGAAAATATGGGTAATTAAAGGGATAAATAAGGTCAATAGTTTTCATGGGCCTGCCAAAAGACGCCGATCCGTAATTGTAAGCATGTTAAGTTAACGAGTTGAATTTGTCAGGTTTAGTCAGGGCCGAAATACTTCTAGATTTGGTCGGCCCATTTTCGGCCCGGTAAGATGTGCTCGGTGAAATGTCAGTGGGACCCAAATGACTCGATTTCCCGAGTTCTTCGTTGTAGGCCTGGATGCACATAGATAATGAATTTACTTTATTCACATCCGAGCAAAGTTAGATTAGCCCAAGCAGTGTATTAACCTATCAGCGGAAACGTGACTTCTTAATGACTTTTCTTCTTCATTCCCGCGCTTCATGTCTCTGCTTTGCTTTACATATAAAGGCTTCATGGTTCCCCTTGCGGAATAAGGTCTTTTTTTTATAGAGTTTTTCACACCCAGAGGGTTCCCTATTATCATCGTGAAGAAACAATATCCATCGTCCACGTGCAAAATGGATGACACGGCCACCTTACGCCCAAGCAGCTTGGCCCATGTCGTTTTCCGGACGGCCAACATCCGTGAAATGGTGGACTTTTGGTCCACCTTCCTCGGAGCCGAACGTGTATTCGAGAACGATTTCATCACCTTCCTACGCTACGATGATGAGCATCACCGTATAGCGATTGCCACCGAAGAGGGCACGCTTCCGCACGCACCAACCACCGCCGGACTGCACCATGTAGCATTTACATATAATTCATTGCGGCATTTACTTGGAGCGTATCAAGTGAGGAAAAAACTCGGTATCATGCCGGTTTGGTGCGTGAATCACGGTCCTACGACCAGCCTCTATTACAAAGATACGGACGGCAATACGATCGAGACCCAAGTGGATAATTTTGACACGGTTGAGGAGGCAACTGATTTCATGAAGTCTAAGAATTTCCATGACAATCCCATTGGCACTGATATCGACCCGGAAGACCTCTTGCATCGCTTGGAAGCAGGTACCGAGGAGAGTATTTTGAAGAAACGGGTTGAGATCGGCATACGACACAACTTGGTGGGCATTTGAGAGTTTGGTGAACGCAATATGAGGGGAGATCGGCTGATCGGCTCTTTGGAATTCATTCTCTAAAAGGCAGATAGTTTATGCAACGGTCGTCATCAAGAATTACTATGTCGTCCAGGGCATTTTACAACCATTCCTTTTTAGTTCGGGTAAAATATTATCTCCACTTCGCATCGGAGAGAAATAGTTCTATTTTCTCCACATCTCCTCTCCCTAAGTTCCCCGGAGTTTTATCCGATCTAACGGAGCAATTCTAGAATTTTAGTATGGATCCGACTCCAATTTCCTTTGAGAACGCCAGAAATATTGCTCGAAGAGTTTAGTGGAAATCCCTTCGCCCTGAACTACTTATTAGTCGAGCTCCCGTTATATGCACAAATATTAACATTTCTCGTAGTATTCACCGAGCATCACTGAAGTTCAATACATACTCATCTATATTCAATGCAAAACGGCATTATGGGGTATCCAACAGCTACGACAATTTAGCCCAGCTCAAATTCCTCAGCTACGGTCGGAGAGCTCATTGATCGCTTTTTACTTCTAGCCGGTACAAAAGAAGACGACGTAGGAGAGCGCTTAGTGGGGGGGAATTTTCACTCCAGATGGAAAAGTTGTTGTGGTTAACGGCACTCTCGAAGGGGCAGGTAGAACTTTCGCAAACTCTCAAGTTACATATGAGATGTTTCGTAGCTGATATTTGCGACAGAGATAAGCAAATCAAGGAAAGATGCGTGGACTACTGTCAAATCCCGCCGCCATGTGGTTCTGAAGCTCCCTTATGGGATAGGCTCCGGAGGAGATCTCGCTGCACACCCTCGAAACCTTGAGGCCAGCGGGTCCGCTCCATCCACGGCCCGGTTGCCTGCTCAGCCTGGCGCCGTGCCCGCTCCCACTCCCGCTGGCGAACCGATGCGAGATCCTCTCCAGGGTCTGCTGTACCTTGGCCGTCGCCAGCGTATCGCCCTTCTGGGCCTTTCTCGCCTACTGCTCAACAGAGAAGATGAATCGGTTATGAATTAATCTACCATGAGCTCTTTTTTATGGGTGTTGATGTGTCACAGTACCTCCTTGGCACCTTCGGCAATCTTGTCTACGGTGGCCAAGTTGAAGCGTGTTCCACATTCCTTTTCCAAAGGGCGAAACTTTTGCGTTCGCACCATCGGTTCACGAGATATTTCACGAATACGGTTTTACCAAGATATAAATGTGTCCTTTGAACAAAGGGTTTCATTCAAACTATTCATAGTTTGTTAATTGAAGATTGAAGACTTTGGAGCCAGAGCCGACTGGCATTCTAGAGAAGATCCACCTCTCCTGCCAAGGAGAAGTTGTCAAAAAATTCTGCGGGCAGAGTGTTCCACGACTCAAAAAATACACTTTCGCCAAAGAATCCGGTCTTACAAGGTGTGTTAGCTGCTGATATAAAATAGAGTATTGCATAAGAACTCACAGGCACCTCAAATAAATCCGCCGAAAACGTCTGAGGTTGATCGGCTTCCTCTCTCCCTGCGCTTGATACATTTGTTGAAGCTTTTCTGACTGCCCTCTGCGCAACTCCGACAACATCGCGTGGAAAGCTAAAGGACATTTTTGAGCATGTTAAAAGATGAACCTGTCCAAAATGGCCAGCCCCAATATCAAGGAATGCTAAATCCGATTGCACTGTTTCAGCCGCTGGATTCTTGAGAATACAGATAAAAAGATTAATAATAGCAAGCATAGGATAATAGAAAATCATTCTGCATTCCGCGGGTTAGCTTAATCCTAACACTTTTCTTTCCATTTACCTATCCGAAGCACATACGTTGATGATGAGGCCAAGTCAGGAACAAAGTCCTTCAGGGACGCAAGGATTTGCCGCGAGGCTTCTGCCGCCTGCACGGGGCTGTGAGAAATCTGATCACGAAATATAAATGTTCTCCGGCGAAGAAGAACAGAGCAAACCCAGGGATACTGAATATTCGCGTGTAGTGCAAGTATACTGCCATAGTATACGTTTTGAAGTTGTATAGAATTCAGTCGATGCCTGCAGGACCTTCTGGAATCCTCAAGGGGGTTCGTTCCTTGTGTAAGCAGATGGTGTGGGAGATCCGCTCGCCACTTTTGTAATTTGTTTTCGAGAAGCTGCATATTTTCGAAGATGATCTCAGCGGGCTGGCTAAATCCCTTGGCAGAGAGGTGTTGTCTGAGCATCTGAGAGCAAATCCGAGCATGCTTTATGACTGCTGTAAATACTTCGATATCTATGGTGCTGCCTTCCGGTACATCCTTGGGTATTCTACAGCTGATATCATCGTCGTCAAGAACCTGGGAAGAAATTGTTAATCTTCGCTACCTCTGGTGTGTGCGAAAACGAGGGCCATGAGGAGAAAAAAGGCCAATAAAGATGGTGCTCACAGATGGACGACCGGATCGCAGTGCAATATATTTTTCGAGACAATAAACTGCCCAGAAGGTCCAATTGCGATGTAGCACCTCAGCTGCAGGGAGCTTCCATTGTCTTGATGGCTGGCGATGTAACCCTTTGGATTGAGCCAGGCGAGCCGCAGAGGAGCACAGCATGTATTCAATGGCTGGACTTCCAAGAAGTTCCGCATACGAAATCTAGAAAAGAGATATCAGATATTGTTAATAAATGAAAGCAAGAATGCGACAAAAACATCAGATATCTCACCATCACAACCAAAGCCTGAACTCCGGTGAGGCCACTCGGCATAAATAGCAAGTCTGAGTAAACGGAAAGCGCGTTATGAAAATACAACAAGGATATTCTCTGAGTTTCTTCGAAAGTTTTCTCTTTATCTTTCACTGCTGAAACTCGACAGCCCACGGCATAAACGGCATTTCGCAAAGCATACTGGGCCACGTTATCTTCTTGTGCGCTTTGAAAGTGAAGATGCAACTGGGCTTCAAACTCCGGTCGGTATACAACGCCACGTATACTGTCGTATGAGTTATCGAAGTAGCCTGACGACGCATCAGCTTCTAGGGCCTTAGTAAATGACCCAAGAGGGGCATACTCGAAACATATTGCCACGCTTTATCAAAATTAGGTTCGGGGGAATGCTTCCCAGACGGGCTTTGTGTCAGCGTCAGATGCTTTGTCGAGTCCATGACGAGGGAATGCGCAATTAGACCAAATTTGGCCGTTTCTGCCCTGCCGGCAACCCATTCGACTCCGGGTTGGGAGCAGATTGAGAGCCATGAACCAGGGCCTAGGAAGGTCAGCATGTTTTGGTAATTATTAGGGTAAATATCATTGTTTTCGGACCATGATGTTGCCAATTAATCTGTGGACAATATTAAGGAAAGATATCAACATAGTCAATGGACAAGCACATACATTCTTGATGTCCATTGTCGCCTCCTCCTGATCAACATCGGACTCCTCAGCGGTTGGCTGTATTCTCTGGGGAATAAAAGTAGATTGGTTGTCTCCAGGACAAGCTAGGGATTGCATTGGCGGTGCTGATAATGGAGTTACAGCCTCCTCCATGGTCTCGGCATCGGGTAGCCGTGGGCCTGATTCACGCCAATTCGGCGAAGGGGCCGACACAGTTGAACCCAGTTCGGCTATTCCCGCAACTGAAGGAGTCGTTCGGTTCCGAAACAGGCCAGATTCATTTACACCCAGGTTGGTCGGCGCGGGCGCCGTTTCAGATGAAGTGATGCTATTATTGGCAATGTGAATGCGTCTGCCGTGATGCTTACGTCCCCTCCGTTGAGCTGGAAGGTATGTGCATTGCTGTCCGTGGTCCTGTTTAGAATGTTATACTTTTACTTCCTTGTACAGTTGCTCGGGGGTGAGCGTTGCTCTCTATACCAGACAGTTTCCACAGGGGGTAGAACCATCACCTGCAAAATTTGTATCCTCAGCAATCGAAATGTCTGAACAACTAATTTGGTGCCTACATTTTACTTTTTTTTCCACGGCAGTAACTGCAGGCCTGAGATAGCCTGGGCTGTTCCTTTAGCGGCGGCATCGGGCTTGTCGCTTGTGGTAGTGAATCAAGACGAGAGAGCGGCAGGCTGAGTTAAAAGGCAGTGCGGGTGGCAGGGAAACGAGGGAATGAATGACGGCAAATTCGGTCCGAATCAATTGGCTGACTAATCAAACTGCCTCGTTAACATGAACGTACTTCCCTACCAAGCAGAACACCCAAGCGAGCCGAACACCCATAGAATCGCCCGAAAACCCGTCCTTCCAATTCGCTCTCAAAAGCGTCTAATAAAGGCAATTAACGTTAGTGCTAACGGGTGGACGGCTAACGAGATCGGGCTAAATTGGCTCGAAACGACGATTATTCCGGTGGGTAAAGGTCGTCAGCAAGGTCGTTAGCTACTTTTGATACTCGACGGCCACGATAGCTATTTAACCCCGATTCGATAAATTATGCGCCGAAAACGATATTATTCCAATTTTTATGCCTTCACATTCGTCGTATATCCTACAACCGCTTGATGTTGGCTATTTTGCGCCGCTAAAACGATCATATGGTCGAATCGTGGATAGATAGATACGCGTAGACATCGACCACGTTGATAAGCTCGAATTCCTATTAAACTACCCCGAAGCTTGATCGGATGCATTCACCTTTAAAACTATGCAGAATAGCGTTGAAGCAGCCGGCTTAGTGCCGTACTGCCCTACCGAGGTGCTTAATAATTTGACGATTCGCGTTTCCACCCCTCCCCCCCTTCATAGAAGAGAGAGTAGCGATCTATCGCCACGAACGCCTATAAACCCTAGGCAATTAGTATGGCAGGCACTATCAATCAAATGTAGCTTAAAACAGCATTAAAATAGCCCACCAAGCCCTATAAAAACTGCTTTAGAGAAGGTGTTTTAAAGGGTGCGAGACAGAGATGCATAACGCGGCAGTTTTAGCGCGCTAGAACGAGCAATTACGCGCTGCTAATCAAAAGCAGCGTGTACAGTGCCAAGGATTAAATCGTCAGACAGCCTATACAGGCAGTTTTGATGTATTAGAGGCCGCAGAGTTGATGGCAGAGCTAGCAGAGACGTTCTACACCCACGCAGCAGAGCGGCTCCGATCAAGCAAAAACAGAGCGTCAGGCATCCAAAGTGCTCTAGCTGTAGGAGCCTAGAGCATACGTATAATAGTTTTTCTAATAAATAGTGGAGGATTTAATGGCGTTTTGGTAGAGATAATCATGTTCTTAGTAGGTAGATACGAATTAGTGTTCGGCTCGCTTGGAGGTTCGGCACTGTAGGGAATTACGTTAGTTACCGTTTGGTTGTTTAACTTATTAAGCCCAAAAAAAAGGTCACTGAGTAATCACCTTGTGCTGAGAAATGCTCAGTGAGCATGACCCTGGGCGCCCTCATAAAGCGGCGGCACCCTAATCGGGCAAGTCGCAGCCGCGGCGTAAAATCCGGTATATACAGCCACATATGTAGTTATCCTCTTTGTTGACTCGAGACCTCTGAATTTATTTTATTTTATTGATGCTATAGCCATGGATATATTACTTACAATTCTCACCTCTACCTTGCCTGTTTGAAGGACCAAAATGCATAGAAGTCTTTAATTCTCCTATAAGATATAGATTCCTCGAGGTAACAGGCAATAAAATCATAGACTACAATAAAATCATAGACTACACATGTAACATGTGTGGATGAACGCAAATCCATAATACCCGGAAAACTCCTCTCCAATCCACGCGGAAATGACCGTGAATTCACCATTCCTGTGTCTCTTTCCAGTTAGAACGCTGGCTGCGGTTGTCCCATGCTGCAACCGAGCGTTCCCGCGAGGGGCTTCGACTACGACCCCTCCTCGCATTTTCCTCCAATTCAATCTCCCAACGCTCCTTTTTCTTCTTTTTGCCCCGGTGCACATTGCTGTCTTGCCCCCGAGTCGGACTGCCACCGCTACGGTGTGCTTCTTCGGATCTGTTGGGGCTTTTGTTGCCCCAGTCACGGCTGGGGCTTGGTCGGCCTCTCGACTTTCGCTCCTGGGACCCATAGCGGCTACCTTTCCTTTTCTTGTAACTCTTCGTATCGTCATCCCCCCGTCCAGAGTAGCGGTTATGGCCTTCGCTGGAATGATTGCTCCGTGGGTAGCTAGTTTCCTGTCGGCCATGGTCACTCTGACCCCAACTACCCCCGAAAGCTGCTTCGCTCCTTGACGCTTGATCTGGGGAGGCAGGGCGATTGTTGGACCATCCATGATGCTGCTGCTGCTGTTCATTACTTCCCCGTCTTCCATCGCTGCGCCTGTGATCATCATCATGTTGATTTCCCCATTGAGAGCTCTTTTCCCGTGGGCTATTGTGAATGTCTCGTGAGCCTAGTCGTGGTGAACATGATCCCCCATTTCTCAAACGTCCTTGGTCATCGTTGAAATTGCCGCCCCAACCGTCGTTGTTCTCGTTCTGCCCAGCACACTGTTGATTATCCTGTGGACCTGCATCATTTCCCCAGCCATCACCACCGTGGTTGCTGGTTTGGTCATTTTGGCCTTCGGCATTGCCCCATTGATGATATTGCTCGTTTTGTGCACCCTGGGGATTGGGAGAATGGGCATTGTGGGACTTCTGACTGTTCTGGCCTTGGTTCTTGAACTTCTGTTTGCGCTGGTTTTGTCGGTTCTGCTTGCTCAGTTGCTCATTATGACTTTGTTGTTGCTGCCTCTGTTTGTTTTGTAGCGCTCGTTGTTTCCTTTGCTGTCGTTTGGATAATGGGTTCGGCTGCTGGTTCGCCCGCTGGGGACTACGCGAGCTCACTTGGTTTGGGCCTTGGAAATGTTGGTCAGAATTCGGGTTACCGGTAAATACGGGCTGCCGGGTGTGAACATACTGTGGCGGACGCAGGACATGGGATAATGCTCGGGTCTTTGGCCGAACCCACCCACGAGGGGTAAAGTACGGTCCAAATATGGGGTTTTGGGCTCCGTTCGCGGGTTCATAATTGGCCTGGGCACGATCTCGGTTCCTTCTGTTGAAGATTTGACCTTCTTGGTGCATTTGGGCCACATGTGATCGATACCAAAGGTAGAACAACCATGCGAAGGCTGGAGAGATGAACGTCACCGACAGGAGGACAGCGACTAGAATATTGTCCTGCATGTTGTAACAGGGTGGAGAAATAGTGATCTGAAATGATGGGCTTGGAGTGCATGCAGCTGGACTGCTTGGAGTGAAGATTTGCGATGTGCGCGTCTGATAATGACAAAATAGCGCAGAACGCAAGAGAATGAAGGGGGTGAAGAGTTTGAAGAGTGTAAAGAGTGGGATGGGTTCAATGCCTTTGATAGGATTATCGATATCGATATCAAGTGAAGGCAAAGAGAAGAGGAAAGACAAGGCGAAGTGAGAAAATGGGGAAAGAGCAGACTCGCAAACATGGCAAACGCGATGTTCTTCAATATTCTATCCGATTTATATACGTTATCTTTTCACTTTCGATTCACATTATAGCTCACATTTCCAATGCAGTCTGGATTCTGGACAACCAATCCCCATGGACTGATGACGATTTCCCTGCGACCAAGAGGGATTCGAGCGATCCCCGGAAGGCAGTTGGCTGCATTCGCAGACTATCTGGAACTGGGAAGACTTGTGAGCCTAGAGCAGACGATATGGCAATAACCCGGAGACCGAGGGTGAATATCTCAGGCTTAGAGACCCAACCAAGAAGTCCATCTGGCTCTTTCCCAGGGCCAGCCAGAGAACAGAGATATGTTAACCCGTCAAAGGCCCAGGCAGAGATTTCATCCAACGACAGCTCAGCGTACGCCGAGTGAGTCAACCGCAACAGAGCTCGCGACCAGACCTCGACCTCACGCACATCATCGATAAACAGATTCTGCTTCTCCTCCACGAAGAGGACGGTACTATCTTGGCGATGCTCTGCGATCTGGCCTGACACAGCGACTAAGTGACTGCGTTCGTCAGATCCACTGACCCTTGGCTCTTGGCCAGTCAAATATCGAAGGACCCGTCGTCCGAGCAGTGCGGAATCCGAATAGTTATCGATAATGAAGTCGGCAAGCAGGGCGCTTGCATTGAGAGGCGCTAGGGTCACATCGGCGTCAGGTGAAACGGACGAGTGTGACAAGATCCAAGAGGCTGCTGATGCAGCCACATCACGAATTTCATCGTCGTCATCATTGAGCATGTCATACAAGACCAGATACACATCTAGTAGCATCCCATCCACGCGTGGCTGGGAACCAGGTGATCTAAGGGCCCGCGAAAAGCTGCAAACAGATACGGCTGCAGCAAAACGGGTTGTGAATTCCTGGGAAACGAAAACGATTAGAGTGACGCGATTCAAATATGCTTTCAGAAACTCACCGTCTCCTCGCTCAAGGCAGAGCGAAGCTTGATAGTCCAACTGCGGACATCGCCTTCAAATGAGGGCGAAGCTGACTGATCAACCGATGACCGAATTGCCAGTAGACAGCCCCGAATTCGGAGCTCAGCATCTGTTGCCTCTCGGTTCCAGGCTGTGATGTCTGTTTCAGGGCGGAAGCTGTTTGCAATAGCATCCCATGGGAGACCTATGCTCGACACAGAATCGAACTGTGATGATATTAAGCTCTCCACAATAGAAGCCAAATTGGATGCAGCCATTGTTTTCACATCGGGTCGAGTATCCCCCAATATCACAGATGAATACAAGCCAGCCAAGGGCTGTCTGTACCGCTTGTCTTCGCCAACTGACTCATGGAGCTGCTCCAGAATCCAACGAGCTACATCTGCATCGAATTGCGATACTCCAATGAAGAATGCTGGGAGCTGTTCCCACTGCTGCGAGGTAAGCATTTTCAACGTTGTGCACCAAGCAAGCGCTCTTCTGAGGAGAGCAGATGCTCGGTTAGTGCTTGATAGGTTCCATCCTGCCTCAGAAGTGTCAAAAGCAAATCTCAAAATCCCATCGAGGTCGTGAACCTCGAACATCTCGTTGATAAAAGAGATAACTTGATCTATAAATCGTTAGTTCCGTTCTTTTTGCCCAGATGAATCCAGGAATGTCCACTTACTTTCGTTTTGTGCCTGGATCGCCCGCTCAAGCGTGCCGTTGAGAATTTCAACAAGCTCACTTGCTACCGTCGGCGATTTCCCAACACGGAACAGGAATCCCAATACAGTGCGCAATGTCGTGAAAAGTACACCCAGGTGCGCTGCCAAATGGTTAGCTCGAGTAAGAATGGGGAGTTTTCAGTGCACTCACACGTCCAGAAATCATCGGTGGAGAAGGAGTATCGGCGAAGGGCATATCGCACACACAAAGCAACGCCATGAACATAATTTTCCGTGATTTTTGATGGAAGCGTAACAAGCGTGCGCAAATCTTCCGGGATGTTTTGTCGAGTGAGCAATGACGCATATACGCGGGCCGCATGCTCTCTAACACCCCAAACCGGGCTGCTCAGGTGCTCAAGAACCAACCCACGTAACATCTCATCAGTAGGATCATCCAAGCTGGGGACTTTGTCACCAACGAGTTCCAGCGCAGGGAACACACGCTCGGTAATAATTTCAGTGCCCTCCACTGCTTCACCCTGCGTCGTTGTGAGAAGGCCAGAAAGCAGTTCAAGCAGACCAGGGTACTTGGGGAATGTTATCCGGGACCCTGGTTCTGAGCCAGAGTTCCCTCCAAAGCCAGGCCCAGCGCCTGGAATCACCCGACACATTTTCGTGAGAAGGGCACGGAAGAGCATCAGTCCAGAATTACGAAGGGCCCAGATTGGAGACCCTAGGCGTTCGGCGGACAGTGTCAGTGCTTTCATTATGAATGGCTCGGTATAGGGGCCAAGCTTCGCGTTGGTGAAGATATCTTTCAGGCAATTCATTGCATGAACCTGGGGCAGCTCCAAGTACTGCTTCTCTTTGTCATACTCCACGGCAAGGGATGAAATCTCGTGGAGTTCATTAATGGCCTCGTTGAAGAATGGAGTTCCGGGGTCAGAGCCAACAATTCCTGTCACCAACGCAGGCAGGCCAGCAGACCGACGGGTGAGCTGGGACGCCGAGCCAAATATAGTCGACTTAGCCTCCTGGTACCAGTTCCTCGGAAGTTCTCGGATTGATGGATCCTTTGAGGAGCTGCATCGTTGACAGCAGGTTGCAAATGTCTGTGAGACGTTGGAAAATGCGCCTCTATGGCGCAGTTCTGCCAGCTGTGTGAAGCTGACGCCTCCAATGTTTGCAAAATCCGCCAAATTGAGTCCGTCACTACCGCTTGGTCCGTAACTGGTGTTTACCATAGTGGCATGGAGCAAAAGGCTACTCCAGTCAGCGACTATGCATAGTTAACAAGGGGATCGAATTTACCTTGCTTCGCGAAGAGATCGCCAGGAATATGAAAGGGCGTCCTTGGGTCCCACGTTGAGATCCTCGATAGGCTCGTCCGAGTGACCTTCGGGTGAGTCGATGCACAGCAGAGGCTTTGCCTCAATCCAGATCTTATCGCAAATTGAAACAATGCGGTCATGGATAGACCTCCAAGCAGCGGATCCCGAACCGTCAGATACTAGGGAGTGGAAGCTTGGCATAAGGACAATATACCTGGAAGTTCAATCAGCATATTATATCATGTACGGACAAAGACAACATACCTAAGGCCGGACGTATATCCATGAAGTGGCGCCTCGCGCATACCGGAGTTGAAAAGGGTCTTTGAATCTAGGAGGCGTTCCTCAAGCTTTTTCAAAATTGTGTCGACTACTGACGCCTTAGTGGTCCACCAATCAGAAACCGGTTGACCGGAGTTGGCAGGCAGAGCTGCGCAAAAGATGATGTGGTACAGACGAGCAACAGTATCAGCGTGATCAGCCCTGCTTGTGTTACTTGCAAGGCTTTCCGCTCGGGTAATTGCATCTGTCAACCGCATGCCTACGGCCGACTGCTGATCTGTCTTGTTATGCAAGCCGTTGAGCAGAATCTCTCGAGGGCACAAACTCAAGATCGAAAGCGCCGTTTGGCGCACTTCCTCGAACGGATCTAGCAGGAGATCAATCAATAATCGGAGTAGTTGAGAATCAAACACTTCGAGGTGGACTTTCCAAATATTTTCCATCTCTGATTTTTGAAGCTTGGCCTCTATCCGTGGATCAAGACCGGAGTCCAGCAAAAGCTTCAGAGCTTTGAGAGCCGTGATATGGCGCGGGTATGAGGCTGCCAGACGCAAATCATTACCCAATAGCTTAAGATATGTCCTTAGGAACTCTGTGGTTTCGGTTTCATTTCTGGCCTGGCCTTGGGCAGGCTTGCTGGCTGTTTTCTCTGTCTTCAAGGCAACGTCTTCATCTTTGACAATGCCACCCCTCAGACGAACAAAGAATTTGCGTGTCAGGCTCAGAATTTCTCCTCGAGTATATGCGTCGGATTCAGCATGCATGGAGGGTAGTCCTCGAAGGATAACATTTGTGGCCCCCACCGTAAATGGTTTTACTGTGGAAAATGCCGTGATCAGCAGCGAGAGGGCCGCTATACGGATATTGGCCTCGCGATGCAAGAGAAAGTTGCCGATCACATCGCTCTTCATGACCAAAACTTCATTTTCGTCGAGTTTCATTTTGCCAACGTTAAATATATCTGTGCATATTAGCAAAATGTGGATGAATCCACGGGGAGACAGCTACTCACAATCTTCATGAACCAAGTTGACTTTCTTGCCGATCTGCAGAGCAGCGAAAAGAACCATATACTCTGCCTCAGGCGCATCAGTCATATCACCTTTGAGAAGGCTCTTGACTGGGAGGGTATCAAGGAAGATCTTAAAGCCATTGGGGTCAATGCTGAATAGAGGTTGCAGGAGCCTATTGGACAAATCTTCCAACCCTTCCATGTTTTGTAAGACCATGCGTCTCACTGGCATTACCCACATCGCTGATAGCTTTTCCGGTGAGTTTTCAGGCTTCATCTTCTGGATCAAAATTGCCAGTAAGTTACCAGCTGGTACAGCCATCGTTCTGTTGTTGGTTTGGATCAAGAGCCCCAGAACAAACATCCTTGCTGCTAATTCATCGGACAGGCTGCCAGATGCAGTGTCAAAAGCGGGGCCTGTTTCCCCTAGAGAAAGAGCTTCATGATCTTTGGCGAAGAGAGTTGCCCATTTATCTGTGTTCTTCAAAAGCCACTGGCGGGTCAATGGGATAAACTCGCCGGGTAGCAGGGCATCCCTCCTGATGAATGTCTCCAAAAACACCAGGCACCCCTTCAGTCGTGATTGAGGCTCCCCAATCACAATGCTAGGAATTATGGCATCAATAATTGCAGTTTGAAGTTCCGCTCTTGTCGTTCCTTGGTGACTTCTAGCTAGGATGGTAGTAATTGAGGCAAGGAGTTTCTTAATGGGCTTTGGCTTGGCGTCTTCATATCGAGTTAGACAAATATCGAATATTGACAGCCACGCTTCCCGCGAGAAAATCAATTGTCGAGTCATATCACATTGTGACTTTGTCGCAGCATCGATGAAAGCAGATGTTGCATTGCATGCCTCTGCAGAATGAGGTAGCGAGATAGATGCTGTCGATAACGTCTGAACCAGCGACTGCCATACCCGGTTCACCTTTCTTTCGACGATATTAGTACAATTCATTCTTATAAATTCGAACATACGTTTCACTTACTCAGTGTCTTGGCATGTCAGTGTTAATTTCACCAATGGGCCTTTCGCGATATCTCGGAGAGTTTTCTCCGAGTACAACTGCACTTTCTGCGCAAGGTCATCCATTTCAGTTGATACAACTCGGTGCACCTGACTTGAATCAACAGTCAGACCCCCAATTATATAACCCTCGGTATCTTGGATAACGGTTCGCGTGAAAGATCTCCCCGTTAAATTTTTATGCTCCCCGCGATGCCTCAGGCCGCCAAGTGATAAAAGTGGGATTCCCTATCGGGTAAAGCGTATCTCAATCGGCCAAACTCTTCTCCGTTCGATCGCCGAAAGTCACGGGACCGAAGTTTTTGCTGTTCCGATGCCAGTGGAGCTGCGAACCCAGGGTCATCACTTCTTTTCCAGTCATCCGCCCTTACCCTCCGAGGTTCTCCTTAGGTTATTGTAATTTTATCTTCTATCCTCTATCTTTCTATACCTCCTTTCACAATGTCCATCTGGGACTCCCTCAGCGGCCGCAAGCAAACCGGGCCCGATGCCTTCGATCCTTCAACCGCGCAAGATGCCACATCCTTCCTCTCCGAGGTCGCTATTCCCGATCCTTCTCGCCTCCATCCCCTGGCTGGTCTGAATCAAGATACCCTCGACTACCTCTCCCTCGATGACACTGCCCTCGATGAACTCCCCGGCTCGCGATCAGTCTTGCCATCCCGTGGATGGTCAGACGATCTTTGTTATGGTGCCGGCACTACCTATCTCGTTGCGCTCACTACAGGAGGTGTCTGGGGACTTGTAGAAGGATTGAAGAAGACACCACCTACGGCAGCACCTAAGATTCGTCTTAACGGTGTACTCAACTCGGTTACCCGTCGCGGTCCGTTCCTCGGAAACTCGGCCGGTGTTGTGGCTATGGTTTACAACGGATTCAACTCCAGCCTCGGATATGTGCGAGGCAAGCACGATGCGTCTAACAGCATCGTGGCCGGCGCATTGAGCGGCATGGTCTTCAAGAGCACGCGTGGAATTAAGCCTATGATGATCTCTGGTGGCATTGTGGCTTCCATTGCTGGTGCCTGGGCTGTATGTATATTGTTCTGATGTTTTGTGCGACATTTGCTAACTGCGACTCTACAGGTTACGCGAAAGGCCTTCTTCTAGATTGCTAGCATGGCCAGTTTTATCCTACTCCGCTTCTCGGTTATCCAATACTCCATACCCTCCACGCCACACTTAAACGACATTGGCGGTTGACGATTAGCCGCCTCGCTTTGTCTTTCCACCTGCGATGTATTACAACTATTTTTTTTTATTTCCCCCTGTGGGTCTCTTCACTCCGGCGCTTCAAGCTTCATGTTTCGCATTTATGCGTGGGTTGGGAATGGGATGTGCAACTGGGTTTGTACTTTGTATTTGTTCTTTGTACATAGAAAAGTCTCTTGCATACCTGCGACTCATTGGCCATGGCACTTGCAAGTACCTGTCAGTTACGTATTCTAATGCTGCTAGTGACTTTCAATAGACAATTTCTCACACTTTCGGAACCGTCTAATCAGTGAACTTCACATTCCGACTGATATTTTAGCGGAGGCAAACAATATTCGGTGGGCTTGGAGATCCATCCTAATGCCACATGAGCTATGACGGTGAGTCTCGGGCTAGTGGCTCGTGGACAGCTTCTTGGACAACTTCTTGTCTTTGTCTAGCCCCGTGGTATCTCTCCTGGCTCCTGATTATGGAAGTTTATGCCTTCCTATGGTCAATTGCTAATCTCAAGGGGATAGACTTGCCGCATTGTCCGCCACCAAAACGTTGTGCCAACAACCATTTTGGATGGGAAATGGCACCATTCCAGCCAGACACTACACATGGGTTACAGACCAAAGATAACAACGGAAGGAGAACTTTCTATACATTTGACCTCTTCACCAAGCAGTGGAACTTGGTAGTTCTTCCAATGCTCTGCGGGTGAGGGCGTGACTTTCCCTCCATCTGCTCGGAATGGGATAGTGTCGAGATTATCTCACTTTTGCCGTACACTTGCAACAATATCAAAACTATCGCGGAGCTCTGCAAAAGGCCTAGCTATGAATTCTACCGCGCTTTGTAGCCATATAGCGGATATTCAAGCGGCGAATAGGATGAGCTAACAGTGGAAGATTGGATAAAGGAGTTTTCTTCGATATGAGAACCTTGAACTCCCAGTTAGGAGGAGGTACGATCTTACTTTGACGCATTACAACTTCATATCAAGATTTCAGGTCAATTCAATCTAGTGAATAAGGAATCCGAAATTCGGCTCACGGAAACATATATATCACTTGAATTACATGCGTTACATGCGGTGTAGTAAATGATCACCAATGTAAATCCATTCTCCTTATACATATGTAAATATGCCTAAACGCAGATGTATTTACTGGCACAAGAGTACTCAGCTGTCTTTGCCAAAATCTTTGCCGCCAACTTCCGGGCTCATGTGGCGTCGATCAGGGACCGGCAATTGCCGACGGGTAAATGGGGAATAATTTTGTTCACCCCGTGCAGCCTTCACCCTCCTCCAGATCTTTGGCAATGCCAGATATATCGTCAAATAATGCGAAAGTCACAAAACAACGCACTAAGACTTTCACTGGATGTTGGACTTGTCGAGACCGTCGAGTAAAGTGTGACGAAGAACACCCTCACTGTCGGCGGTGCCAGCGGAGTGGTTGGGTGTGTAAGGGGTATGGCTTGCGCCTAGGATGGTCTCAAACCGCCGGGGGCCGCTCTCATCGGCGCCAGTTGCGATCCCCACTACCAGATGCGGACCACGGGTTGTCATCTGCCGCTGTCACCGCACTGCTGGCTGAGCTGGATGGATGTTCGGCGGACGACTGTGCCCAACAACGGGGACCATTCTCGGTATTCTCCGTTTCTTCAAGCCCTGAGATGCAAGATTCAGGCCATCCTAATCTCCTCAACTTGGAAGATGCAGCTTCACCCCCAAATGCGGAAGATACACGGCGTATCTCGTTGGACTTGATTAACTCGTCGGTTGGCGACAGAGGTAGCGAATTGGCTGCTTCACCGAGACCGACCTGGGATGAATTATCATCCGCCATCGTACCATCCACGTCTGAACTCCACGAGGATTCCTGCCCGGTATTACCAATGCCTAACAATCGGGTTGATGACATCTCTATCAACGCAATTCCTCAAGCCCTTAATAAAAAAAAGCCCCAAAATAGGCTGTCAGGTCAGAGCAACTACGGCAGACCTGTGTCAAATATCCAGCAACATGGCACTGAGATCTCCCTCTGGGATTCCATGAGTCCATTAATTCTCCCAAGACCCGAGACAGAGCTCGTCCATCACTGGGTTGTTTTTCTCAGCGGAAATATGCTCCTAATTGACACCCCGGACAATGCCTGCCGGACAGTGTTCCTCCCCCTGGCCCTGAAAGGCCTCGATGTCCCTCCAACAGAGCCGAACATCCATCTATCAATCTTCCACGCCATTTGTGCCTCCTCCGCCTTCAGTCTTTCTCACCTCCGTCACGATTCGCGATACCACTCCATCGCCGTCCACCATGACCAGCTGGCTCTGCGTCATTTGCGAGGAAGTCTACAGCGGGCTAGCTGCCTAGATGAGCCCACGTTAGCCGCTGTCCTCACTTGTATCACGGCTGAAGCTATGTCCGGTCGCCGCAGCCGATGGAGAGCACACGTCTCTGGGTGCCTTCGTCTCCTGGAGAACGAGGTCCATGGCGACTGGATTCGAAGTCCGACTGCTGCTAAATTGATCCAAAGTTACTTGTCTCTTTCGTCACTATGCAGTCTTCCTGTGCCTGGACGGCTCATGTTGCTCCTCAATGGCCCCTCCCATTTACATAACTACCTAGAACGATCACATGGAGTCACAACACCACTGGTCCAATGCCTCGCTCAAATTACCTCGCTTGTTGAGTCCCACACATCGTTATCCATCGAAGAACTAGACCGACTTGAACTTCAGCTCTACTTGAACTTCCCATCCCTGTCCAACCCGGACGCCCCGAGTTCGGTCATCGTCCAGCACGCTCTGAACTCGTTCTACTACGCGACGATTGTATACTTCCGCCGCAGTTTGCGTGGCGCACGCTTGTGCGACATACAGGATCTGATTGAGAAAGCAATACAGGAGCTTGAATCTGTCGATGCGCTCACGCGTGACAAGGGCGGCTGTCCCTACAACTGGGCAAGTTTTGTGGTTGCGGCCGACTGTGAGCGACCTGACCTACAAGATCGAATGTTGGCATTCTTTCACCGGAAAAGTCGGCACGGAATCCAGAGTATCAATGTATTATGTGAGATCGTTCAAGCTCTGTGGAACCGGCGGGCAGCGGCTGGGCCGCACGTCGATATACAGTGGCAGGATATTGCAAGGGAAGCTGACTTTGACTTCATGCTTGTTTGAATATAGATAGAAACATATGGAAATCAACTTGATATGATCTATTGTTCTAGGGCAACAATCTTCTTCGGGTGTTAACTATCTAATGGGTAGCGCTCCGCACAGGGCCCCGATGGGATGGTACCCGTGGACGTTTATAAATACCCGGGGCCCACAGAACCTTCCAAGGTTGGGACAAGCTAAGCCATGTGGCCAGGTGGAGTCCAAAGTGGGTACTCGAACCGTTTCCCAGAGTCGAAGTACTTTCACGGATATGTGAGTACATATGTACTGAATGAACTTCGGTGTTGCAAATCCTTAATAGAAATCAGGAGCATTTTTCATTAAACCCCGCAAACTGACAGTGAGACAACTAGTGCGTTGTAAAATATATCCACTTCTTCACAGAATGGCCAGTCCGTTAGCAGGGCTCGCGATAGCACCAGGGAAATTGACCGGGGACGAAGTGAGCAAGAAGGAATACTGTCTACTAGCCCTACAAGCATGAGCCAACAACTTTCAAATCCCAAAGTTCACCAAGCGGAATGTCCAACAAACTAACACACCACTGATGTAACACAAGCTCATAGGTAGGTTGCTCAACACCATCGATGATAAGAGACATAGCCTCAACAGCCATATTATCACTAGCAATAGCAGCAAAATGTCGATTCCAAAGCCAACGCACCATTTCCTTACTCCCATCTAGTCCGCACATCGTGCCGCTCCTCATCGCAGCGGCCTGCTCGGCACCAGTCATCTGACCGATCGTCTCTGTTACGCCGAATCGGATGAGGAGGATATCTCCTGCTTGGAAGGTTATACCCTGCAAGGCAGCCACTGCTTCTAGCTCCATAATCCCGATGCGGATGCTGGAGAATTGGTCATAGCTTATCCCGTGGCCATGCGCCTAACTTTTGAAGTCGATTAGTACGCCTCGGCCTGTCACACAGCCGCGTTGGTGGCAATCTGATTTTCTCCGTTAGCGTTTTTCAGTGTTAGGTTCAAGCTTTTGACTGGGATTTTCTTACGGTCTAATGTGCAAGCCCTCATGAGGGATTCGAGCGAGTTTTAAAAGTGGTTTGTAGCTTCATCGCCTACACGAGGTAAATAGCTTCCATGCACTGAGCTAAAAATGGTCAACCCATATCTGGCTGATACGAAGGTGTGGTGTATCTTCACCTGTCTATGAAACTGGTTAGCACCTTTTATCTGTCATTCGTCGGCATGGAATCAATCCCAAGAGTAAGCTCGGAGGCAATCCACGGCATAATGGAAAGGAGTATTGCTGTCACTACTGGAGCTGCCAGATTCAGATCTACCCGAGCATCCCTCCCGGAGTAGGGTGCGGAGGAAAGGAGGAGAGGTGAACCAGCCTGTGCGAGAACAGGCTCACAATTGACATAGGTATGAGGTCTGCGATATGAGTGACTGCGATTGATACGTGAGGTAGAATTCTAGTTCGATCCGTCTGCAAAACTCTGAGTCAGAGAAGCATGATGTGCGCAAATGAATATGAAGAGTCCGTAGATAATCACTTGGCAAATTAGAAGGACACGCCAAAGGCCAATACATTCAGTGCCCTTGGTATCGATTTTTGATATCAGATCACATCCTCCTTTGGCTGAAGGTCAGGGTTCACTATGTCAAGCCCCACCGCGGTCGGGTTCGTACGTGCCGATCCCTTCCCAGCCACTTCTTCAACCAGCAAGTGGGCACAGTGTTGGGATGCACGACGCGGCGCTAATCAACGACTTATTTCGGAAGCTTGGAAGTCTCCGGCTCTTGGGTTAGTCTTTATCCGTACTCCGTAGTTGACCTTGGCCTCGACGGTGGAGAGCCTGCAGGGATCTTCAACCCCAAGACCCTGAATATTTCCCCCACTAACCTTGGAACCTGCCATACCACCCCTTCAATTAATTGAACGGATGTACATAGTGCCCCTTGCTGTTCGACGCCTCTCCCGCAGAAGCCGCAAAGATGACCGAAGCGACATTATGCGGCTGATTTATCCGGAGAATGGGCCATAACGAGATGCGGGCCACGTCAACTCCCAGGAATGGAGAATGGGTTTGTCGTTTCATATTTGCCGAGTCCGAATTTTGACCTCAAAAAGGTTAAGTACATTTGAGCGTCGTCATACGGAGTACAACATACAGTATGCCAAGGCGGAGGATCACAGACCCAACGATTTTGGGTTCGGGGGCAAGCCACCGCGAAGGCTAAAATTAGGTATAGTGGCGCACAGGACGCGTTTGGTCCCTTTGACCCCGCCAGACTATCGTCGGAGAGCAAGGGTTGAACATTGAGGTATGTATGAAAGAGAATGACATGTAGAGCGTACTACGTAGAGAGTGTAGAAATGATCTTCAGTTTGAACAAGATACCATGTTACTAGTTACGAGGTATAATCTATACCTGAGGCCTGAGACCCAGAAAAGTGCAGATGATAGACACATCACTTTCCTTTTTGGGAACTACACTCGGAGCAAACGTCTTCGGTCGTCACAGTATTAAGAAGTATGAAAAGATGTATACTACGGTCAGTCAAATGGGATTATTTCAAAGTATATAGGTCCACATGGATTTTAATAATATAATCCCCCATCTTCTATTACATCTGATATCTCCATACTCATATTAAACCGCAGTATAAACTCAAGTAAACACTGCGGGGAACACATGGGGAGCTAACCATATTAGGATCGTCAGCTGACTAGCCCCGATTAATCCTGCCCAGGTGATTTCTTGTTTTCGTTTCTTTTTACCTTTCTTTTTCGCTGCATCGCCCAGCCATGTCGCTTTTCCTTCCTTTCTAATTGAATTTACTCTTCGTCCTTCATTTCCCGTTTTCCTTCTGTCCCCCTTTATAATCTATCTTGCATGCGGTTTGAACTTCCGCTATACCTACGGAGTAGAGAGGTGACCCTTAACGGGTCTTCCCACGCTAAGGCCATTTAGGCCTGGAGGCTTAGCTGGGGGTTCCAAGACTCTTATCTTCGGCCGTTTTATATCTGGTGACTCTGACCCCCCCCCACACCCCGGAGGATAGATTCACGCTTCCGGCTTTCCGTTTGCGTTCGAGTCATCCTCCCTCTCAAGACCTTTTCGATAAATGATACACGAGTCCGGTCTATCGACCATGTCATCCATGTTCCAAGATGCAAGCGACAATGAAAATACAAAGAAAGAGGAGGTGAATGGCCCTCTTTCGGTAGACGACCTCGTACCTTCCATACTTAATCCCGAGTCGCCACTACCATCTCTTCAGATTCGCACCGATCTACCCAGTATTCGACCGTCTAGCTCGCGAGACTCCGATCCTTATACATCGGCCAGTTTGTCCGGAAGTTATCCACACCGTACTCCGAGTCTTCGTGCCCTCATCGCACCGCCTATATACAGTGCGGGCTCTTTGTCCCCTGCATCCATCATGTCCTCACCTCAATTGAATGCGATGGGCGACATAACTCCATTGCCGTCGCCAATTGGAGGAGCGTCGCCGTGGCGGAGAGCTGATTTGCCGTCGTTGTCTCGTTCTTCGTCAATAACGTCGCGCAACGGTTCCAGCCTTCGCCTGAGCGATTCATCACAAATGCTTGGGCCCGCCACGCCCCGCTCGCGCGCCAAACCATACACTGGCATTGATGGCCAGGGGGAAGAGTCATCTGTGAACAATTGGCGTCGCCGCGACTCGTCCTCAAAGCATTCTCATTCTCGGAACCGCAGTTTGAGTGACTATGCACCACCCGGCCGGGTGTCTGTTCCTCCCCGTCCGATTGCAGTGTCAGGAAATGCCGGACTCGGCATAGCCTCGTCGTCCAGCATAGATTCGAAGTCCAATGGACTTCATCGTGAGCAATATCTCGCTGTCCACCGAGGTATCGCATTGCCGACCATTCGTCCGCCCAGCCCGCCTCGCAGCAGCAGTGGTGGATATAGTGACAATGATCCCGTCATCCGTCACCCTGCTCCTCTCTCCACGCCACAGGAGATATATTCTGTCCGGTCGGTCCGCACGGAGCAGGCCCGTATTTACCAGAAAGTACGGGCACTGGGACAGGGTACGTTCAGTCAGGTCAGTCTGGCGGCACGTGTCGAACCTATTCCCGACATGCCTTTGTCGCCGGATGGTGATGGAGCTGGCACATTCCACGGTTTTGTCAACAACCAAAAGCTGGTCGCTGTCAAAATCATCGAACATGGACCCGCTGGGGGCGCGGATGAGGGCCGACTGGAGGTGTCACTCAAACGCGAAGTAGAAATCTTGAAGTCGGTCAACCATCCGTCCCTTGTCCAACTAAAAGCATTCGGCAGCGACGAAAAGCGTGCTTTGTTGGTTTTGGACTATTGTCCTGGTGGAGACTTATTCGAGTTTGCCACGTCAGGAGCTCCTCGTATGTCCGCAGATTTGATCCGACGTATTTTTGGAGAATTGGTTGATGCTGTGCGTTATTTGCATGGGAATTACATCGTTCACCGGGACATTAAGTTAGAAAGTGAGCCAGCGTTGTTTGCCAAAATACTGCATACCTCATACTGACCATCTTTCTAGATGTTCTGCTTACTATGCCCGCTCATGTCATGGATGATGTGCAAGACTGGCGTACCTATGACCGCGCTGTGGTCACCCTCAGCGATCTCGGCCTGTCACGACGTATTCCCGAACCACCCGAGAGCCCACTTCTGCAGACCCGATGTGGCAGTGAAGACTACGCAGCTCCCGAGATTCTGATGGGTCAGGCTTACGACGGTCGCTCCACCGACGCTTGGGCACTCGGTGTTCTACTCTATGCTATCATGGAGAATCGTTTACCCTTCGATGTTCTTCCTGGCACTCGAGGAGACCCTGCCAAACTTCGTGCCCGGACTCCGCATCGTATCGCACGTTGCGAATGGGCCTGGTATAGATATGCTGACGAGGACGAGGAATGGGATCCCGAGAAGGGCAAAGGACTTGAAGGGGCCCGTGACTGCGTGGAAGGTCTTCTCAAGCGTAACACAAAGCGCAAGACCCTTGATGCGATTGCTGCTACGGATTGGGTGCGTGATGCTATCGATGTGCCTGCTGGTCTGAAACGAGGCGACAAAGAAGTGCCATAGAGCCGGTCTCCCATGTGCCTTTTTGTCCCGAATATTGTTCTTTTCCTTCCTTTCCCCTTTCTCCTTTGTCTCCTTTTTCTCCCCTTGTCTGTTATTCGTTCATTCTTCTTTCTTTCTTGACTCACATACCTTTTCTCTTCTGTCTTTTTTTTTCACTCATCATTATTATTCACGAGACACGATGACTGGATGGGTCATTATGTGGATTGAATGTTATGGTTTTATGGCTAGACCGGTTCTTTATACCCTTTTTTACATACAGCTACCTCTAGGAGGTAAGAAACGGAAATACAAGACACATTTCCCTTCTGCACCCTACATACTAGTACCCTCATCCCTCATGTTGGCCATGTCACACTTCAAATACAGAAGATCCTTGCTACAGACATCGCAACCAGCGATGGTCAAGGTACCGTGAACAGATACAGATTAGCCAACGACCATCGTCTTGAATTCCTCATCCATGTTACAGGGAGAGCTGAAAAGATAGCCACTTGAATAATTACATGTGTACTTCAACTGGCACAGGTATCAATGCTGCACGGCCTTCTATTTAGGAAACACTGTTCCCGTTGCTTGATAGGACCTTTTGCTCCTAAGCCAACCTCATTCACACGGGTGACGAATATGGCAATTGGAGGACTCACATATAAAATACTATCCTAGACAATCTGGCTCGACATTGCCCTCGAATAAAACCACTAACATAATGACCCAAGGCAAGGACAAAGCAAACTAAGGATCCGCTCTCATTTCAGCGTAGATGGTTGTATAGTTTTTGGACTTGATCTACCATTGTTTTATCCCGTCTCTTCTGGTTTTTATACTTATGCTTCATATGTGCCGAGGCTCACTATTATTCCCAAATCTCATGACGTCAAAAGATCAACAAAATGATACCCTCAGCTGAAATCCAAGCTTTTTTCACATGCGACCAATCGTATTCGCGGTGGAGGTGCCCTGACTGGGGCTGTGCTCGTACTTTTCTAACCGAGATCGCCCCCGAACGGCCTCGATGGGAAACCTGGATGCGCGTCTTTGGCGTGACCTGCATACCTGCATGTCCTTCTTTTTGGCTTATATCAATATACAAGGACTGGGGCTCTCGAAATTTCATGTATGAGATAGCCATACTGAGTCTAGGCACTCCACGTATTCGACGCATTCCACAGACTGAGCTGGGGTATATATCATGGCCTTTGGCCGTTCGGGTAGCTCAAAGAGATCCTCATCTCCAAAACCACCGCAAAAGCCACCGCGTCCCAATCAGCGAGAGGGTGCAATAGGGGCACCACACAAGCATGTCCATCATCCGTATGTGTCTCCAATGGGGACATATTCAGTCAATACATTTCACACACCTACAGTCCCCTATAATCCAAACATGACAATGTCTACAGTTTATCTACAACCTCAGCCAGCATCACAGTCACTCCATCCCTTCCCAGGAACTGCTCGAAGCAGTCCGCCATGGAACTCTCAACCACCGAAACTTTCAAAATGGACGTCATGTACGAGTCTGAACCAATCAATGACCAGCTTAGTCTCGCATACAGTGGAAAAGACCAATGCCACGATTCATGAGCTCGAGAATTTGGTCCATCAGAGTTTGGGTGGCGGTGCAAATGTCAAGGAGGCTACATCGCGGTTATTAGATCAAGTCATCACTTCGATCGACCTGGGGTCATTTTGTGGGAGAGAAAATGAACTGAGTAAGTGGTATAGTCCATCCTATCTTCGGATGATACTCATTCGTAACAATAGTTGCTGCATGTACAATTCCTTTCCAATCAGGCGAGAGGAGAAATCGCCGATCACAGCGAAAAGAGAAGAAGAAGCCAACAGGGTCTGTGGATTACTTTTCCAAGGTGTATCTATATGCCAACTCGCGTTTACCACCTCATTTAACACCACTGAAATTGTAAGGGCCGTCAACACTCAGGTACTGTTTGGGTCAACTTGCTGATCTCGCATTAAGCTATCCTCCCACATATCCCCTCCTGCAACTCGCAGCCAAGTACTCGCGCCGGGTTTACGACAAACCTTCCGGCCATGAACGGCATTCATATGTGAATTCAGACTGGCTACATGGTACCAAAGCCATGGTGGTCAAGTCACTACCAATCGACGACATGAACACGATTGTCTTTGCTATACGTGGTACACAGAGTTTCCTGGACTGGGCCGTGAACGTCCATACCGCACCAACTCCTCCCACAGGCTTTCTAGACGACCCCTCCAACTGCTGTCACTCAGGGTTCTTAGCCGTGGCCCGAAAAATGGTTGCCCCCGTCGCAGCCCGGCTACGTAATCTTCTCGAAGAAGATCCCTCACGCATGTCCTATTCGCTAGTCTTCACTGGCCACTCCGCGGGTGGTGCCGTCGCCAGCTTGCTATATCTACATCTTCTATCCGAGTCGCCGATCGTGCAATCCGAACTCACTCATCTCCGCGGCTGCTTTAAGCACATTCACTGTGTTACATTTGGTGCTCCGCCTATATCTCTGCATCCGTTGCAGCCGTCTCCTGCTGCCCGGGTATCAAAGTCCATTTTCTTTGCTTTTATCAACGAGGGTGACCCGGTATCCCGTGCCGACAAGGGCTACTTTCTCTCGCTGCTAGACCTGTATGTTTCACCTGCACCGGGCTCACTACTAGCCTTGTACGACAGGAAAAAGAAATCCGCTCCTATCTATTGGAGAACCCCGTCTTCAAATCTGTCGCTCGCTGGTCGGCTTGTTCTTCTTCGTCCGCGAGACCAGTTGAGTGGCCGTCCTGTGTTTACAGCGCCACCCGTCCCTGGTGGACCTCCTGCACTGCCACCGCGGGAAAATGTAGATGCCTGCGGGATCACAGATCCTGAGCTCCGAGGAGTGGTCTTTGGCGACCCTGTTATGCACTTTATGGACTTGTATTCCCGTCGCATCGATGACTTGGCCAGGGGTGCCTTGAGCAAACGACCATAATGTATCATAATATGTATCACTGCTTAATGTGAGGACGTTTTGTGCTCATTACATATGTAGCAGGCTATTAAAATACCCATTTGCTGTTTTGATATTCACGGTAGATTGGTTCTATTGCTACCATGTGGAATACTCCTGTCATTGGTAATTCGTCCATTCCACGACAATATTCTGTGTATGCCTTTGTTGACCTGGTGTCTCTACAGTCTCTAACAACGGGACTAGCTCAAAGCGACACAATAAAGAAACAATGAATGGAACTAAAAGATCAAAATCTTCAAAGACGAATGAATGTTGTATAGTTTCCACCTTGGAATTTTATCTCCACGAATATATAACTGTCCACGTAGATCCACTAACTATGCCCCCAGATCGCCAACCTCAAAACTGAAGTAACGGAAACCCCAAGTATACTACACCATATCTGCGTTCTTTGCATTGATCTACGCTACGAAAAAAAAAAGCACCTCAAAATGTGCGTACAGACTTACGACATGTGGACGATGTGTAACTGCATTCATTTCGGACGAGTTGCACGTTGTGAAGAGTTTGGTGTCCCATTCTTCAGACGAGAGCGATGTACAGGACGTGTTTTCCGAGCTCTCAATATTGGCATTATTGGAATTCCTGAAGAAAGGCTTCATCAAAGGGCGGGAATGTGCTCGGAGTGCTCGGAGAATTTATATCGAGAGATGTGGGCGCTTCGTTGGGAATGGACGTCTCGTCAGAGTGAAGAATGGGCGGCGAAGCAGAAAAGCGAGAATGAATAAAGATACAAATACATTGAAAGTCAAGATGTTGTCTTGACAAAATCAAACTCCGATTACTATGTTTCTAAACGATCTTACAAAATGAGTTGACTATCACTGCTCAACGTAGTTCTGAATGTAGAAGACCCGACGGTTTGTCACAAAGGCTGTTTCTTTGCAAGCGATGGACTCTGTGGATTCCGAAACACATTGTTTGGATCAACCTGCTCTTTGATCTGCTGCAGTCGGGGGAGATTGGTGCCCCAGTATGCCTCGGCGGCGTGGGACATAAGAGGATCAACGTAACCCGGGTAAGCAGCGATAGGAAGATCGCCATTGGTGACAATCTTGTGAAGCCCATCGAGGAAGTTGATCTGAGCCTGGGAGACGTGTCCCAAGAGATTGATTGTGTAGGACTGTAGCCAGATGAGCACATCACGGTGGGCGTAAGCTGTAGCATTAGTCGGGATGTCGTTGATGTAACCTCCCTGAAAATCGAACAACAGGAACCAGCTCAAAGTACCCTTGTCGACAGTACCAATGTATTCAAACATTTTGTCGATAGTCTCTGGGTTCATCAGGGTCTGGGACGTCCAAGAAGTGGACTTTGCATAGAAATTCGTTGGGATTCCAGCTGCCAACCTCAAAATAACATCTTCAGCCCAGTGGGCCACAAGTCCTAACCAATCATCAAAAACCAATGCATCGCCATTTGCACCGGGGAACTTGTTGCTAAGGTTCATGCTATTGTACTCTTCTTTAGTGCCGAAGAAAGTACCGCTGATTGCCATGCTATTCTCAACCACAGTGAGGGTCGATGCCAACTTTCGAGTCAACGTTGGGTCTGACACGAACGCCTGCCAGCTCTTGAAAAGGGCCGCCTGCTTCTTAGGGTTGCCGAGCTCCATGCTGTATGTATACTGTACCGCGGTACCAGGCTCAGGCTCAGTTCGCACCTTAAACTCCGTGACGATACCGTAGCCCGAGGCAGCACCTTTGATAGCCCAAAAGAGGTCTTGGTTTTCCATGTCAGAGGCTCTGACAATGCTCGAGTTGGCAAGAACCACCTCAACCTCCATGACATGGTCAATTGCGGCACCAAATTGGCGCGAAGTTGGACCAAGACCACCAATTGTGAAGTGGCCCCCCGAACCGACTTGAGGACAAATTCCGTGAGACATAGCCCGTCCTCCAGCGTGGTACAGCCGTTGTGTCACGTCACTCAACAAACTCCCCGCCCCAATTGTCGCTTGCCAAGTTGTATTGTCCATGGAGAAGTGCTTGAGGTGCTTCAAGTCAATCGCAACGGCGCCGTCAGTCCCTCCGAGACCTGTCACATATAGAATGTTAGTCTTCAGGCCAAACCCCTCTTTGGTAGTATAATGTAGTATAATTTTGGAATCTCACCGTAGTTTCCATAGCTGTGCCCTCCACTTCTAGCCTGGACTGGATACCCGTTTTCCGCGGCACACTTGACTATATCAGCCACCTGCTGAGAAGAGCTGTGATCTATGAGCAAGGAACACCATGAACCGTTCTCTTCAAGAATACCTACGTAGGAAAGGCCAATGCTGCTGGGGTAACGAGAATATTCAGGTTGTAACGATTCACAATGCGGTCGTAGAACATGTCCCCAGCAAAGGCAAAACTACCCCGGTCTGGGAGCACATTCTCGAAGCATGATCTCAATGCTTCATTGGAGGCAGCAAAAGCCACCGATGGTGCCCCTACTGCCATAACAAGTAGCTTGAGAAGCATGGTTGGTCTCGGCAAAGTGTGCCCTCAGATCTACGATGTGGAAGGTAAATCGGGACAGAAGAGAGAGGAAGGAGCTGAGAGGCACACAGAGAGAGAGAGAGAGAGAGAGAAAGAGAGAAAGATATTGGGACCAAGGGACCACGCCACATAGTCCAAACAGAATGCTTCAGACGAGAAGGCCACATCAGATACTGATTTAGACCCAAATGTCAAGGCAATGGATCTTTTGAGGCTCGGTTCACCTACAAAAGGAGGTAATATTTGTAAGTGGTCTAATTGAAAACCAACTGCTCCCAAGTCCAATCAGCAGAACTATTTTGAAGATACTACCTATGTAGGTAACCTTGCAACCTTCTAAGGTTTCCTACCTACCACTAAGATGGAAAAGGACAGCCTTCGTACATATGTACTAGAAGACGACCCAAGGAGGCATAAAGAAACTAATATCAAAGGAGATGACCAAAAATGAAGAAAGACAGGATAATTGTAGAAGTGAGGTCGTACTCTCTGAAATAAGAACGTGAGAAGATGAAGCTATTCCCACTACAAAAATCTCTATGTTCATCTAATTCTAGGCGTTGAAGTAATCACCACCGTATAAATCCATAAGTATTGACAAGAATAGCTTGAGCGACACAATGTGTTTGGGTTAAATATCTAAAATATACCGAAAGAAATACTATCTACGTATCGAGATCACCATGTCCGGCGACTCTGGCTCCAAGCTCGCGAAAACTCCTGCTTCTCTTTCACCCCCAAGCCAACACGCTTAACCCGACCCAGCCGGGCGAGTGACTCCCCCCACATTATCCAGCAGCGCCTTCTCGCTGCCCGAGACCTGTTGTTCTTGTCCGTTTTGGTCCAGTGTGTCCAGGTAATTCGTACTATATGTCGACTTCCCAGTCGAGATAGAGGAAGATGTATCAATAGCGTTTTGGCTATTCGTAATGCACTCCGCGATACGCACTCTGATGCAGTGGGTAGGCTTGCTAAGCAGCGTCCACAGCAAGCTCATATAGCTCCCGGGGATGGGGGTCACGATATCCATACGGGTATAGCGCAGACTGACGGGGAAGATCTTGATGTTGGGCGGCACGCCGAGAAGGGAGTTGCTCAGGGTTAAGATGCCGCGACCGTTGGTGGTGGTACACTCTGGGAACAATACAATCGGCCTGCTGGGGTACTTCTCCACCAGGGTCGAGATATCCACCATCTGAGCACCGGGGGCGGGCTGCGTGGAGGGGGAAGCAAAGGCTCGCAGAATGGCCTGGAGCAGAGAGATGCGCTCGACCTGGCGAGTGCTGGGGTAGGACGCTGTGAAGATCGGGTCGAAGATAGCTGCCAGGTACACAGCATCAATGGGCGATGTGAAGGACGAGGCGATAACCGAGCCGGGCTGTGGTAGGCGCGCTTGCTGTTGCTTCAAAGACCTGTGTTGGAACTGTTAATTATCGGCGGAACAGGCTATAGTTCCAATGGTGCAGCACGAACCCTTTGCGCACTCCATCCACTTGGAGATCAATCCACCAGATGCTGGGAACTCCAAGAATACACCATAGAGCAGCTTTTTTGCCCAGCGATCCGATAGGAAGCCATTGTAAGATCAAGAAATAGCTAAGAGTGACGAAGATGAAGAGCGGGAGGCGGAAGCAGAAGAGGAAAATACGAAGGGGGGCTTGGAGTCCGAGTGGTTCAACCGGGATTGGCAGGAATGGAGCAATGCCCGAGCCTGGGAGATGTCAGTATAAATGTACTTGCAGGGGTTAGTTATCACAGCGGAAACCCACCTCGGTCCCGGAACTGAGAGTATCTCTCCATCTCGCGTTATGACAGCTTTATGCAGAATGAGCTATGCTGGGGGCTCAATCATCCACACGGCATGCGCTGAGCGAGTGCCTATTCGGGGATGCGCCGGCAGCACAAGTTGCGACTCCAACTCGAAGCTAATTCTGACTCTGTGGAGTCGGGTGGACATGCTGGTGATATTCACATGCGAAAAGAGCTGCCACGTGATGTGATTCCTGAGGCATTCTTACGCCTTTCCCGGAGTATAAGAGTTGCGGCGAGCGAAGAACACATCAATAAATCCGATATTAGGTTATGCGATATTTGTTTCATTATTTTCCATACGTAGCTATATATGATATAATAAATACCTGGTAAAAAAAACGCTCCAAATGAAAAAAGAAACGCTCTAAGTGTGCACGGAAGCTATGAGTAGTATACAAGATAGGACTATAAGATCACGCCCTGTCCTCCCCGTCATAATCTTCAGCCATAAGGTCCGGTGACGGGGGACTTGGGGGCAGTTTAAAAGCCCAGATGGCGACGCCGACTAAGCAGAAGAGCGTACTGGTCATCATCCACGCGAGACCAATCCAGACCCCACCGAGACGCAATCCGATTTGGAAGACGGTCGTGATGGCTAAACTCGCAACCACATTTCCCAACGACTGGATAATCTCAATCGCAGTGAACAAGCGAGCGGTCTCATCACGTTCAACCAAAGTGGTAATGATGGAGCGGGCAAGGAAAACGAAGCCCGATCCTGAGGTCTGGATGATCATGCTGGGGATCAGGGTTGCAATAGTAGGGGAGAGGCCGATTCCGAGAGTTCCAACAGTAAGACAGAATATACTGTGCCGTGCCAGCCAGAGGTCCTTTTCTGTCGAGGAAAGCTGGGGGTTCAGGACTCGGCTTTTGAGGAAAGGCAGGCCAAATAGGAACAGTGGGATTGCCACGGTCGGGCGAGCGGATACCAGGAAGTTGGACTCTGCCAGTGTCCATGAATAACGTGTCGATATATATTGGGTCAAAAACCAGGATGAGCCTCGGCTTAGGCGGTACACCAGAAATGCAGTGAGAAGGAGAAGAACAGGTGTTCGGTTGAGGATGAACCGGTAGGGTCTAAGGTAAAAGCGGTAATTTGCGCGGAACTTTGCCAGAATAGATCGGTGGGAGTATGATTGGATACTCCAGGAGGGGGGTTCGTTCTCATGATCACCATTCATGTCGGGTTCTTCGTGATATGACTTTGGTTCGGGGGCGCCATCTGTCAGATCGGACAGCTCGACATGAGTTGGTTCAGCTTTCCGAGGTGGCAGCGCATGCTTCGTTTCCGGTAGCGCCAAAATGAGCATCATGCCGGCCATTACAATTGCAAATCCAATCACCAATGGTATCCAGGGATTCAAGGTCATGAGATAGGAACTAAAAGCACTTGAAGCGAAGTCGGCGCCCATCGATACAATTGCAAATTGAAAAAAGATGCCCGCTCTGTGCCACTCGATTAGTATATATAAAACCCGTGCCCAAACTGGAGGAGTAGCATACCTTTCGGCCTCGCTGGTTACATCGGCCATCATAGTCCAGATAATTGCAAAAGAGACGACTGGACCACCCCCAAACAACCACGACAAGGCAGTAAGCCAAAGCGCACGCAGAGGAAATATGTCCGAGAACCACAATATAACGAGTGTAAAGATGGCATTCAACCCAAACCCGGGAAGAGATAAAGCGAGTGTAGATTTGCGGCCACGACGGTCTGCCAGCAGACCATAGGGAACCGCCAAAAGAGCGCCTGCGAAACAATCAGATAATGGTCTTGCCCTGGATATTCAAATAAGCCTACTCAGTGACCCATCAAAGAACATATGGTAACCCTTCACAGCCGCCAGTTCAGCTTGCACCTCCCCGATCTTACACATGGCCTCCGGCACTTGTCCATCCGCGCCGATCTTAGTCGGATCCACACCCAGGAAATACTGGCGACAAGCAATCGACTCCATGATCCGGACCATGGGACCCTCCAGGAAAGCAAAGCCGATCTCAACTGCGAGGACCATGGCGAATAGGGATCGCCTTGAGGCGAAAACTGATGGCGCTGGCGGAGGCATTGGCCTTCACTGGGCGGCTGCCTGTACTAGGCTTGCTATGGACATGGCAATGCGCTGGGCCGGGGAAGTTCGGATTGGGGGAGTCGAGGAATGGGGCATCCTCCCGGTCCTCGCGTTCGAGAGACTCATGACGTATCGAGGCCATCTTGGCCACTCATACCGTCAAGTGCGGGTATATATAAAAAGAAGGTAGTCCGATCGGAAGGTATAAATGAGGGTCAGTATCAGATCATTGTCAAAATTCAATTAGAAAAGAGTGTGAGAAATCGTGTCTTCCGTGTTGGAGGACAGGTTGCCAATCGTCGCAACCGAATCCGGCACGATGTCTTGGCGCTTCATAGTTTCGCCTCCAGGGGTTAGTGGCCAAACTAGTGGGTGTCCACTGGGGCTATTCTTATTACTTTGCAGATCAATTTCTTAGAATGTTTTTGATAGATTGCTCAAGTAAAAACAGTATACTGATACCTAAGTACGGAGTACAGCTCTTACATATTGAGCTATTCTTTATATCCAGATATACCGCCCTTCAAATTCTGCCAGTTCTGCTAGTCTAAAATTCCTAATATAGTTAGCATGTAGGCACGTGATTCAGCACTAAGAGTTAGCAGCTAAAGGTATGTACCTTAAGGAGGCTGCTAAAAGAGACCACAGAAAAGACACACGAAAAGACTATTGGAGAGGACTACCTGAAAAGACCACTAAGGAAACTACGGCCGTATAAGCGGCCGACTATGTATTCCAAAATTTTGTGGCAGTATGTTCAAAAGGGACAACTGGAGGCGGTAGTCATGAGATATATAACGGACAGGCGGTATACAGGGCGGTATATCTGGGTTTACCCCAATATTTCGGAGGTTCCACTACCCCTTTCTATACCAAAAAGAAAAAGAAAAAAGAGCAAAAGAGAGACATTTTTTTTCTAGTTACAATCATATCCTGCCTCTTCAAATAAGCTTCCCCGAACTTGTACCACCGCCGACAACTCTAGGAGGAATTCATAAAGAATCACCACATTCGTCAGTACATGGCCAAGAGTTGCGATTGGGACATCCTTGGTATCGTCGGAACCCGCCCCCTCCTCGTCTGATGGAGACTGTGGATCCGCGGGTGCCGGCGGAAACGGTGTAGCAAGGCGCTGGCGCAGAGCCTCAGCGGCCACCGCCCGGGCATTCGAGGACCCGCGCGAGTCAGCAGGAACAGAGGATCCATCCGGATCCCGACTAGAAAATATAGAGGGCGAGTTGACCGGGTACGGAGACCGGCCACGGGCGGCTGGGGTAGAGGCGTCCGGTGAACCAGGATATGAGGGGCGCGAACGATTCGTTGAGGATGCCGGATGCTCCGAGGGGTCTCGTGATCGGTCCGGCGTCTGCGGGCGATCGTCCTGGTGCAAGAGTTCTCGTCGAGCAGCGACCAGTACATTGAAGTCGGGCAGTTCTCGTTGCCATTGTCGGACCTGGTTCACGAGTTGTTGGAGCGCTAATGTCAATGTCGGAGCAGCCGTGGCAGGCCAAGTCGGTGCTTGGTAGGCCCGACGTAGGTATCCAAATCCGTCGTCTGTTTCTTCAGAGGATGGGGCCTCATATTGGTTGGGATCAACCAAAACCCACCCGTCCAGGGAGAAGAGATGTGAGGATGCCAGGCTCATGAACACACCTGTTAATGCTAAATTGACGATGACACTGTTGGTAAAGAATGATCCAAGGCACCCAAGAAGGGCCTGCACTATGGGATCATCTTGCTGGAGCTGTAATGGTAGGGGTAGCGTCTCCTCGTCTTCCTCCATCGAGGAGACGGGCAGACACAGGCGGGATTCAAGTATACATGTGGCATCCGCAACATAGTTGTCATACGACTCGTTCAGCGTGGGGTCATCGACGAGGGACGTTCCCATGACCAAAAGTTGTTCTAGCTCGGCATTCAAAGCGCCCACGGGGCGCTGATTTGCTGGCTGAGTAGGAATGGTATGGATAAGCGCCCGTGCAAATAGATGGTGCCTTTGAAGGACGGTGTTTAAAAGGCGTAGTGTAGCTAACACCGTTTGACAGTTCGATGACTGGAGTCCCAGGAGGGCCAAATCGCGAAGGTTGAATAGTGACGGTGATGGTTGGGCCGCTTCAGAGGCCAACGCAGCTAGCACATTGAGCGATTTCCGACGGCTTGCGGACATGTCCATTTGCTCCTCGGGTTGAGGGGAAGAAGCTAGTAAGAAATGTAAGATTCGATGGACCAATTCACCTTGATCGATCGAGTCGAGAATGCGGCACATGTAAGTCAGCACCGCTGCTGTCGAGCCACCAGCTACATCTGATGATTCTAACAAGGATGGGTACCTGTAAGAGTAAGTGGTAAGTCCGTACCAGAGGACCGATTGTATACTCACAAAAGTTGCTCCAGAAACAGCACCTGGAAATGGTCTAATAAGGTATCGTTCACTTCGGCAGATTTGCAATGGTCGATTGTATCCTGCCAAAACAACAGATAGGACATAAATGCATCCATTGCTTGGCCTAGAACCGGCGGCAAAGCGGTCTCTTGTTTGGCATGATCAGATAAAACCACAATGTGAGGGACATTATCGTCCTCGGTGGTAGGAGTAAACGACAAGCTTTATTCGATTAGCATACTGTCCCACGATTACCAAAGGACCAAACTTACTGTCCCAGCTGGCTGTAGAGTGCGCCCAGTCCAGTGGCCATGAGCGTAGCTAGATCACTCTCGATCAGCCATCTCTCTAGATTCTTGGACCGCGACGCGGTTTCAATAAGGTAGAGCAACCCCGTTCGAGCAAAGTCACCAGCACGTCCTTCATGGTGAACATAGTCCACCAGCAGATAAAACAGAGGGAACTCGTCCTTCCTCGTAGCTCCTGCGAACTCCGTTCCACTTGGAGCTTGGGAATCGCTATCCTGGGCGACCGGTGTTACCCGAGGCACAAACCACGCGGGCAGGATATCAGGCTGCAGACGAATGTTGTTGGCAATACCAAATAGCAATTCAACAAGTCGGCCCTCTATCTCATCCGAGGTCTTCTCCGCGCGGCGGACCAGATCCACCAACGCGCGGGCAAACAATCGATTGTCCACAACCCCATCTACCTCCGCATCGATCAGTGTGTTGAAGAATACCGTGGCTGATCGGATGATGCCTTCATCGTGGAAGGAGAGAGCAAGCTTGGTCACTGTCACAAAGACCTGGGAAGATGCTGCATAGGCGACACAGGGGTGCGGTGCGGGCCCCCGGGCTTCCTCGCTCAGAATCGAGTTGAGTCGTTCAACGTACGTCCGCGCGTGCGCAACCGATTGTTCGCCTGAAGGAGTATTTGTTGAGCGCCATATTTGCTACCAATTGGGTTAGTTGGTGGCATTGTGGAAGTGGACATAGTCGGTACCTGGAGAGCATTGCAGGCGCGCTTAAAGGCAGTTAGCCGTTCCGTGGGCGAGGTGACCTTGGAGGACTTGTTGGACAGCGTGCGCGAGCCGCCGATGAGACGAGACCACTATATTATATTAGTAGAGATTCATAGAGAAGTAAAGGGGCACGTACAAAGTCCATTCTGTGAGGACAGCATGATCTCACAGAGTGAAAGTGACGGGGGGTCGAGGATGAGTGGAGACGGTGTTTATCGGCTGATCGCCGCTTTACAACTACCTAGGTACAAACCATCAACCTCCAACATTGCAGCATATGCAACATGCACGTTCGAGATTTATACAATTACAGCCATGCACATTCAAGTCCCAACAAAGAAAGATGCCAATCCAGGTCCTGTTCGTTGAATAAAAAGACCGTGCGCGTATGGCGGCTCGAGTCATTCGAGCCCCAAAAAACCAAAGATATTCACAGATAAATGCGCTCCCAGATCTGCCCCCCCACTATTTGAACGCCTAAAAGAAAAAGAACCCCCAATGGATTTATGCGCCTAATACCCCATCCCATCTAACACGTCGTCAAATCATTTACGGGTCAACCTCAATCACTCTCATCCTTTGGTCGCCGCCCGCCACGCTTGCGGCGGCCCTCATTCTGATCACTTCCGTCGTCTTCGTGTTTCCGGCCAGCGGGTTGATCGGGGACCTTGGCGATGATGTCGGCTAGGAAGTCGAGCACTTCATCCTTAGCGACGGCCTGTTTGAGATGGGACGCCGTGACGCGCTTTGAGTTGCGATCCTTTGCTTCTTGTGCGGCCTTAGTGACGAGGGAAATCATAAAGAGTTCGAGAGCCTTGGCTATATGAAGTCGTCTGGTTAGTATATCTTGAAAGCATAACTACCCGCAAAGGGCAGGGCAAATGGAGTACGTACACACAGCAATCGGTGTCACTTGAGCAACCTTGCCGACATCCTCGTCGGCCTGCATGATGCGCTTGATGCGCGCCACAGGGAATTTGGTCTTTACTTCTATCCCCGCACTTGGAGGCGCCGGTGGCATCTCTTCCTCCATCTCCGGCGCAACAGTGGGGACTGGAGCCATTGCGATGGGCCCCGGGATCGGTTGGATTATTTCGGGCATGGGTTGAATTGCTTCAGGCATAGGTTCGGGGATGGGGGCGTGTTCAGACTGAGCAAGACGGCTTGAACGACGGGCCATGTCCGAGTCTGGCTGATATGGTGGAACGTATTGCTGCGATACGCGACTTGGATTTGGGCGTTGGTACGGTTGGTATGAGTTGAAGAAGGGTGATGTGTAAGAGGTAGTTTGACTCGCAAGCGCGTGTTGAGGAGGAAGAGAGAGATCAGGAGAGCGAGGCCGATAATTGTCCTCTGTCATGGTCAAAGGAAAAAAAAAATTAATAAAAAAAATATAAATTAAGTGGAATCGCGAAAAAAAAAAATAGGTGGCCCAAGCTCCCTGGAGAGGAGAATCCAGCGACCGACTCGGGCGCCGCTGTCCTTTTTAAATTCCGTCGTGGTTTTTTTGGTAATGTCTTTACCGGGTTGACTGTTTTGGTCTGTTTTTTTGAACGAAAATCTACATTTTTGGCACTTTTTCATCTTCTTCCCTTTGTTATATCCTCACTCTTCATCTTTTCCATACCTTTTTTTTTTAATTTTATTTTACATTTCAGTCTGACCCTTTGCCCCCCTTGTTTACCTTGTACTTACTCTCCTCTCTTTGTCTTATACTCAACTTCCCAATACACTGAATTATACATCGTAGGTGGCATCTCTCCTTGCCCCCTCTAGGCACCCGTAGAATACCAGATACCCGATGACGATAAATCCAAAAACGTCGAGTTGAAACAGATGAAACCATCAGAGTATCGCTGTTCTTCCGTGAACGCCCAAAAATAACTTGATCTAATCTGAGGGTCCCATCACATCGACAATGCGCTTTGTTTGTGTGCTCCACGTCATCTATTAGTTCCAGATGTCTCTTACTTCTCTCTGACATGTAACTTCGGCGAAATAGTTTTTCCGACCAAATTCAACCTTGGAAAGCATCAACCTCTACATTACTTACCGGACATTGAAGCCATGTCAAAGCTCTTTGCCTAGTCAGGGTCATCTAATATCTCCAGCCATCTCCAGCCATGGCGGTGGCGGATGTCCCCGGTCTCATGGACATTGCCAGGTACGGAGTACTTGCCATGTCGATCCCAAAAAAAAACTCGTGATGCTAATGATTCTGCAGTACCCTGGTCCAAGATGAGATTCCCTTCAAGCTACGATGTGCCATGTGCAATAAGCTAGCAGTGAATGCATTTCGTCTCCCTTGTTGTGATCAGTCCATCTGTGAGACCTGTATGTTGGAACCGATGTTTCGTACCCGTCGCAAATAGTAGCTAATCTGATCTCCCTTCTAGGCCAAGCTTCCCTGTCCGACACATGCCCCGTTTGCACACATACCCCGGTCTCTCCCGATCTCTGCAAACCCAACAAGGCTCTCCGGACCACTCTCAAGGCTTTTCTGCGCACCGAAGAGAAGAAGCGGGAAAAAGACCGCCAATCTGCGGCGCCTGTAACTCCATCCAATATCACCCCTGCAGATACAAAAACACCTGTCCAGGAGGCAGCCCCTGATCAAAATGGGACTGAGTTAGTGACAGCTGTGGAGACCAAGGCACCTGTTACTCTGGATTCTACGGAGCCTACAGAGCCAAAGCCTCAAGAGCCGGGACTAGACATAGCTGGACCGGACACAGTTGGAGAAAGCTTTCCAGAGCCAAGTGTCCCAGATTCGGCAAATCAGCCAGCTCAGGTCAGTTCCTATTGCCATCATATGCTCTACTTTCCTAAACTGACTCTATGTGCAGCCCGAGGCAGCTGGTGATCAACTCAACGGCACCGAACCGGCCCTTGGGTCCATGACTGAAGATGCCGCAGTCAGCGAAGCCCCTATAAATGGAGAACCTGCTCCCCCGCTTGAGGATGTTCCTGGAGAATCCGGTACCAATTCGATGACCCCGAACATGGCCGGAAACTTCCCCGCGATGGGCTGGAACGGAACCGGCATGAATCCTTTCATGGCTGGCATGTTCAATTACCCGAATACGATGGGTAAGTCCAATGTTACCAAGGTTTACCATTTCAACATCGCTAATCTCTGTCCACAGGTATGCCCATGGGGATGGACCCGATGGCAAATCAAGGGATGTACGGAATGAACATGACTGGCATGGGCATGAACACTGGGATGAACTACAACGGGGGCATGTATGGATCCTTAGGATGGGACGCATCGCAACAGAACAACAATATGTGGCAAGGCGGCCAGAATAAATTCAATCCAAATGCTTTCGCAAATGGCACGGGTCCTCCTTATGGAGGAGCATTTGGCGGGTCTAATATGTCTGCTTACCCTTCTCACTCAGACTATCAGTCCGGTTACTATGGCGGTTATGGTCGTGGTGGATACCGAGGTCGCGGCCGTGGCCAATTTCATGGCTCCGGTCGAGGTGGCTTCGGACCCATGCAAGGTCATTACCGTACGGGTGCTAACTCAGGCTATCCCAACCAGAACCCAAGCATGGCTAATGGTCCCAACGGTACTCCAATGGATACTCAAGGTAATATCCAAGCAAATGAGACTGGTGCAGAATCAGGTGAAACTGCACCCGTGCCGGGTAATGCAGATGATATCCCAACAGACACCACAGACCAACCCCAAGGAATTCCCACCATTGACAGTCTTGATAATGTACCAACTGGCCCTGGATATGGTCATATGAGTAATGGGTATGGCCAGTACAGATATGGCCGATATGGACAAGAACCGGGGCCAGGCGTCGAAGGCGCTCCAGCCGCTCCGCGTGCCATGCGGCAGGGGCTGCCCAACACCAGTGTGCTACGACAGCGTGGCTTCCAGATTCAAGGCCGAGCCAGTATTTCTTGGTGAGACCTTCCTCTTTTATCTCTTCTTTTGGCTGGCATAAATTCTAACGGCCAGCAGTGAACCCACTGAGGACAATCGCGCAAGGGCCACATCCAACGCCCTGTCCCAACGTGCGCAGTCTCGATCTCGATCCCCGTCACAGATTCCAGCTTCCCGCCCCCGTTCACCATCTGCTCATGGTACTGAAGACGACCGCGACAGTCGGCGAGGTGCAGAAATGAAACGCCTAGATCGGGTTGATGAGCTACAATCTGACGCCCGTCACTCTCGCTCTCCATCCCGCACATCCTCTCGCCGGTCCTCGCGGCGCCGGCACCACGACAGTGATCGGGAGCGAGATAGAAGAAACAACCACCGTTCACAACGCTCCCGTCGTCATCGCAGCCGTACCCGCAGCCCAAGTCGAAACGGTGATGCCCGTCCCTCTGGTCATCTAGAGAGGACCTCCGAGAAAGATGGGTCAAACGGCAGGACCAAAGCGTCCTCCGAAGCACCAGAGTCACGCGATCTGGCAAGTCGAATCAGCAGCACTTACCGCTCCAGCAAGGACAGAGGCAGCCGCCGTGAAGAGGACAGATCACGGGAACAGGACCGAGATCTCCGACGCCGAGACCGTGAACGAGACCGCGACCGCGACCGTCGTGGCAGAGACCGTGATTCCGATCGCGAACGCCGCCGTGATGGCGACCGCGATAAAGACAGGACTTCAGAGCACGACCGAGAACGACCAAGGGAGCGTGACCGTGACCGTGACCGTGAACGTGAACGTGATCGCAAGCGCTCTCGCCGCGATCGATCCCCGTCCGCCGCCGGCGGGAACCATCCTCAAGCCCGTCGTGTGAAACGTGGCGATGAGGACCGTAGCCGAGACACAAACGAAGCCTCAGCTAAGAGGGCCGAGCCCGATAAAGACCCTTACACGCTTGAGCGCGAAGCACGCAATAAGGAGCGCCTCGAGCGTGAGCAGCAGCACCGTGACAAGGCCAAGTCTGGCCGCCGCCGTGACAGCCGGCAGGACCGTGTGGTGGCGGGCCGTCGCATTAACTACAAGTACGAAGATGAACTCTGAGTTTGGAGTTCGATTTTACCTCCGGAAAAAATCATGGGACATGGCGTCAATGGTTGCTTTTTCACTTCTTGCATGTTGTTATTTTCCCTGAGCTTGTATGTGAGCCTACTCAGAAGTAGATATGGGATTTGTGTAGGCTATTTGAAATGGCTTCTTATGGATAGAGACAATGGAACTCCAAATGAAAATGAATTTCAATTCTGATCTCTGCCTTGCTGCCATGGTTCCTCGTATGATCAGGGTAAAAGAAAAACTAAAATTATCGTCTCTCAGATGGTCTAGTTGCCACTATATATCTACCTACATATGTAGGTAGGTAGTTATGTTGTCGTATGACGATGTATGGAATAGATACATCGGATTTTAGGCCGCGAGTGGCACTGATGAGTTTATTTACTCGACCTTAAAAGCTATTATACCTAGGTAGGGTAGTACTTGGATCGTTTTATCTATATGTATGAACACACAAGCTACCTGTATGATTGCCATATAATTTTCATAGCAATATATTGTCCTAGCCATGTTCTATTGAATTCATTTGCCTATTTCTCGCCAAGAAGTCTTATAGGAGCTTGCTGTCTTTTCTGTTCTCCTCGGATGAACTATGTAGTTCTCAGCCTACAACATCCATGTCCAGGTGGAGGGCTGGTCCCATTCACTACTGTGGAGTACCTCAAGGCAACATACATGTATGTAGCTGCATGTACTCTGGCTATTGAATGAACATAATATCCAGATTTTGATTTCAATGGGCAAATGTATTGACAATCCCGCTAAAAAGAAACAAAAAGACTTATCCACACACTGCACCGCCTCATATACGTCAAACACCGTATGATTCCACTCCGGAGCATAATATCAAAACAATGAATGTACCTAGATAATATTTGACCAACCTAGTCTCCGGAGACCGAAATTAGGACCAAATTATTTAGTTCAGCTTGCTCTTCAATGCCTCAATCTCGGCAGTCAGCGTTTGCATTTGCTGTGCCTGGGTTGCAATCGTCTTCGTCTGTTCGGCAATTAGATTCTTAATCTCTTCAATGTCGTTCTTAGGGATGGAAGTGGTGGGAGAAGGGGTCTCGCTAGCGGTTGATGGGACAGTAGAGGACTAGGATAGTTAGCAGATGGCACAAGCTGACAAATCTGAATGGGGAGTGGGAACTTACCACCAGCGTGTGTTCAGGCTTTGTCTCGGCCTGCTTTGTCTCGGCCTGCTTTGTCTCGACCTCCTTCGGCCTCAACGGGCTGCTGACACGGGGCGAAGCATACTCGGCAGCGGCAGGGCGACTGGGGCGCTCGACTGGCTTGGGAACTTCCTCGAAGCTCGAGTCATCACCGTCTGACACGTTAGCTTCCTCCTCACCATCGGCAAACTTGTTCACCATGGCGGCCATTGAAGCACCCTGTTCCTTCATCGAGGGGGCAGGGCGCGCAGCGGAAGTAGGTTCAGAGACGGGCTCGGGGGCAGCCTTTGGGGAAGCAGGCTCAGGGGCCTTGGGGGTCTCAGCGGCCTTGGGTGCCTCGGCGGGCTTGAGCGCAGGGGCATCCATGGAGCCGGTTGGCTTTTCCTCCACTCCGGACACCTCCTTGATGCCCTCGCCATCGAACAAGCTGGCCATGGAAATCTTGGGAGGAATTGCCTCCTTGCCACCCAGCCATTCAGACGAGGACATGGCGGGGGTCACTCCGGTAGTGGGAGGGTAGATGTCGTCTTGGAAGTTCTCGGACCGGCGGGGCACGATGAATGAGACGGGCTCAATGTATTGATCGTTGACAGTCTTATAGGCACGAGCCACTTCGTTCTCATGCATGTTCACGCCACGCTTGGGCATGAAAGCAACTCCTCGCTGGGGGTCGGCAGACTTGTGCTCAGAGAGGAACTCGAACTTATCGTTCTCAAGCTCAAAGTATCGGATATTGCCGTCACTACCGGTTATCAGAAATTGGGAAAACACAAGGGCTCAATCATGGACACTCACCCTCGTCCAGCCAAGTAGAGCATGTTAGTTCCATCATCCCAGAAAGGCATGCACACGCCAGAAATGGAATCCAAGGTCTTGAAACCGTTGATGGGTTCCCGCACGGCACGGATATCCCAGAGCGCCAGCTGGCGGTCGCTCATCTTGGAGAAACCGGTAGTCGCAATGCGATCACGCTCTCCCAGCCACACAGCGCGGCTGTTCTTGGCACCGGTGTGGCCATTGGTCTCGTGGGCCGGACGTTCCTGTCGCACATCCCAGATGCGGAGTTTTTTGTCGCGCGAGGTAGTGACCAACAGGGAGCCGTTGGCACTCCACGACTGCGACTGCACAATATCGCCAATGTTCAGCGTGAGCTTCGGTGCGCCAGCTTCAATATCCCAGATCTTCACAGTATAGTCGCCCGAGGCCGTTGCCAGCACGTTTTCTGCCGCGGGATTGAAGAGCACGTGGCCAATCTTCCTACAGCGAGTGGTAAGCATGAGGGGATAACGGATTTGATCAAGGGTTTGTACTTAGGATGGCCACTCAATTTACCAACAGGTGCGAGATCCTTGATGTCGTCGGCATCGGCCTCAGGTCGAACGGTGAAGTTCTCCGGAACCCGCCAGAGCAAAACCTGGAATCGGTCAGTCGCAATGCTAATAGCTGTTGTTCGGTCGCACTATACCTTGCCGTCATCGGATCCCGAGGCAATCAGGTCGTCATTGAAAGGGTTCCTGCAGGGTTTCAGTGAGCTCCGGCACGAGAGTTCTATATTCGAATTACTTACCAGTCGGTGTCCAAAACGACAGCAGTGTGGCCTCGACACAATGGGATGCGCTCAGGGAGCTTGCCCCGTTCCTCAAGAGGAATAATCGCGAAAGCTCCGCCGCCACCTGCTTCCCAATTGACCGCAATGTGTTTCGGGTTGACCTAGATGCACCATAAGACCGGGTTCGCCAGTGAAACGTCAGGGGTGATGCGGAAGGCGAGACACACACCTTAAGAAGGTTGGTATCCCAGGCGTTTCGGGAGACTCGAAGGTTATCGTAACATTGATCCTGGGGAAGTCAGAATAGGAGATCGAGGGCTATAGGAGGTAGCCTTTACCTTTCTCGTCGATCGCCCGAAGACGTGGCCTGTAAGGGTCAGCGGGGAGGCGCATTTTGGATTATAGACGTAACTCACGATATTTGGAGGAACGAACAAAACGCCCGGACATGATTACCAAGAGTTCAAACGAAGACGGAGAGCAAACAGAAAAAACAAGTAAAGGAAAAGGAGTAGGTGAAAGAGATGTTGAAGCTCAAGCAACGGGGTTACTGGGGCCGCTGTTTCGGGAATCCGAGTGGAGGCAAAGGCCCCACGAAGTGCGAACTAATTTCGGAACAACTGCAAAAGGAGTCAACAAAGAAGCGGATTGAATGTTTCAGGGTCATTGTACAATCCGACCTTTTGTCTGTTCTATTATCATTACGAACATTGAAGCCTTTCATCTTTTGGCCTTGGGATGATCACGTGCTGTTTTCAAATACTTGCCCGGTAATACGAATACGATAGGTTAATGAGATTGCCAGATCTGGCCTAGCGTCCCGCAGCTGGCTGAGTCATCAATTCTTTGTTTACTTTGCATTTCGTCCCTCCAGAAACCAGTTTGCGACCATTTGATGCTCATACTTCCAAGGTTACTGCCCAGACCATCCATTGGTATGTCTTATCCCTACTCGTTTCCTCCCAACTCGCTGACTTTCAGTCCCAGTGGCCAACACAGACAGTGGCTGGACGTGAGCTCCTCCTTCTCGCCCGGATACTCTATTCGCCGGTAACTTGGCGGTCAACAAATCCCAATATGGAGGGTGAAAGCACTGTAAACACCCCCACTTTGAGTTTCAGTCGCATCGGAGTATATGGGAACATAACTAACCACCTTCAGACCCGAACCAGGTCGTCCACTCGGACGCGTCTACCACAGGCCGGCCTACGTGAGGCCAGCTCTGCGACAACCAACTCGCGCTCCGGCATCATGGCGCCAGGCACAATCGCGAACAAGGCTATGAGCATGTCGCGTATGGAAGAACTTGAACCTTTGGCGCAACATGAACTGACATCGCCGGAAGCAACCCGCCCGAAAACCGCAAACCCTGAAACGAAGAGACCTGGATCCGTCACCAGACAGCCTAGCACCACGACCAGGGTGCATACCCGGGGAAACTCGTACTCGTCTTCCACCATGTCTCGCCCGACCGCACCTACGACTCGCGCAGCCAACGGCTCCTTTTCCTCAACCGTCGGCCCCGGCACGCGCCCAGCAACGGCTATGTCCCGGCATCAATCGTCCTTCAACGGCCGCAGGCCAGTCGGTGCCTCGATTCCGCGCGCAGCGAGCGCTTTGGATACCCATATGGAGGACGCCTCTCCCAGTGTGCTAGGAAAACGAAAGGGTATGCCACAATTTCCCTTATCTCCCAGTCGTATCCCTTCTTGCCCCGTTGGAACCGTGTCCCCTGGATTGGATGAAGGTTGGAATGGGGCTGGCGAATTGGCAGCGCTCTCTCTGTCTGAGAAACCTGTCTCTTTTCCAAATCCTTCCAACCTAGCAACCATCCCCGTGTTGCCGAGTACCCCGCTTCGGAATGTTACCACCCCAAAGTCGGCCGGATATACGCAGTCCTCCTCATCCTCTTCTTTTTTTACCGCCCCTACTGCACCCTCCAGAACCCCATCACATTCCCAGCGGCGCATTGTCAAGAAAACTTCCCACCCCGCGTTTTTGACCAAGGGTTCTTCGATCAGAAATTTTGACAATGTCACAGGCCCGGAATGGGATCAAGCGTCTCGCGAAAAGAGCATGGAGGGATTGATGCAGACTTTTATGGCCCAGGTAAACCAGCAAGGTCAAGCAAGCTCTGGTCTCAAGGAGACGGTTGATTTGTACAAGTCGAGAAGTAAGCTGAGTTTGATGAAGGCTATGTTTGAAACGAAATCTAATCCTTTCGTCCAGTCAATGAGCTCGAAGCCTCTCGGGATGAGTTGAAGGAACTCAATATTACCCAGCGCGTGGAATTAGACTCGCTACGAAACCAGTTGCATGCGGCAGAGCAGGCGCGTAAAGAGGTCACGCGGGAGCATGAAATCGCCACGGATGATCTTTGCCAGCGCCATCGCATTGAATTGGATTCGCTTCAACAACAAAGCAGCAGAGAAATTGCCACAGTTACTGACCGACACCAAGAGGAGATTCGCGACCTGAAACGCCGATTTGATCGTGAGATTGAAGACGAGAAGGCAGCACGAGTAAGCGCGCTCGGCAAGTTGACTTCCCAATCTGCACTCGATATCCAGAAGTCCCAAATTGAATTGGAAAGGAAGGACCGCGAAATTACGTCTCTGCAGGATGGGTTACAGGCCCGCAAGGCGGACCTCGATCGCGAACGAAGAACTGTGCAAGAGCTCAAACTCAACCTTGACACCGCAAGCAGCAACAGCGTTTCGCTAGAATCATCAATTCGTGCTCTCAAGGCACGCATTGAGTTCCTTGAAAGTGGACGGGAGGAGCAGTCTAAATCCTTTGAGCGGTGCAATCAGCAGATGATGGATGCTTTTGCTGAGACAGAGGCGATAAAGGAGAAGTTGCGCAGGGAAGAGACACTCCGACGCAAACTTCATAATCAGGTGCAAGAGCTTAAAGGCAACATTCGCGTGTTCTGCCGAGTTCGCCCCTCGCTTAACAGCGAACCTGCGTCCGATCTCACTCTTATGCAGTATCCCGATGAAGCCGAGGATGGAAAGGAGATTAATATCCTTGGCCCTGAAGAGAAGAGCAGTCTTGGAACAGTTAACCGTAAGAACAACACTTTCTCGTTTGATCGTGTATTCAATCCATCCGCGCAGAACGCCGAGGTATTTGATGAGATTAGCCAGCTTGTTCAGAGCGCCCTGGATGGCTACAATGTTTGCATTTTCTGTTATGGCCAAACTGGTAGTGGCAAGACACACACAATGTCCTCGGCCGACGGCATGATCCCTCGTGCTGTCCATCAGATTTATGAGACCGCGCAAGGTCTAGAAGAGAAGGGTTGGCGGTACTCAATGGCCGGCAACTTTGTCGAAGTCTACAACGAAAACCTCAATGATCTTTTGGGCAACCCTGATGAACTGGACAAGAAGAAGCATGAGATTCGCCATGATATGCAGCGGGGAAAAACTACCATCACCGACATTACCACTGTGAATCTGGATTCTCCCGAGATGGTTGAGTCTATTCTCAAGAATGCGGATGCCAACCGCTCAGTGGCAGCGACCAAGGCTAACGAGCGCTCATCGCGGTCCCACTCTGTGTTCATTCTCAAGCTCACCGGCCAGAACCATATCACTGGCGAACGCAGCGAAGGCACGTTAAATCTCGTTGACTTGGCAGGAAGCGAACGTCTGAGCCACAGTGGGGCGACCGGCGAGCGCCTGAAAGAGACCCAAAACATCAACCGCAGTCTCAGCTCTCTGGGCGATGTGATTTCAGCTCTCGGCCAAGGCAAAGAGGGAGGTCACATCCCGTACCGGAACAGCAAGGTACGTTTCTTTTTACAGTTACTTTTCTTCGCTAGATACTAACTCCCTCTCTAGCTCACCTACCTCCTCCAGTTCTCCTTGGGTGGAAATTCCAAGACTCTCATGTTCGTTATGGTCAGCCCGCTCCAGGCGCACATGTCGGAGACCTTGACCAGCTTGAAGTTCGCCACCAAAGTACACAACACCCACATTGGCACCGCAAAGCGACAGGCGCGTGTTCGTGACGCCTGATTATGATGATACCTCTTTTCTTTTCTTGAATATATTTTGTTGGTTTTCTCTATGCGGGTAGGGGTCTTTGACGATCCTGTCCTCTACCCTGGCGTCTTGGTCGGGCTCTTGCTATTTTTCTTCTCCATTGCCGAAGCCTTTGGAGATATTCGGTTCCTGTCTTAGCGTGTGATTTACTGTATGGACAAATACATTTGGTTTGATTAGTGCACAGTAGCAAGCTCTCAACCTTTTATCCGTTTGGTTTTATAATGCGAGAGATATGCTATTCTTCCTTCTCGATGAATTTACGTATATCAAGTATGGTCTCTTCCCTTTTCTCAATCCAGGGGAAATGCCCACATTCGCCGTAGGTAATCAGCTGGGATTTTTGAATATCCTTCGCTGTCAGTTCCGCGATCCCTATCCCACAGATCATATCTTCGCGGCCGAATATGACGAGTGTTTCTGCCTGAACGTCACCAAGCCTATCCACCATTTGCATTGGTTCCAGCAATTTCTTGTCACATCGACCCTGGGCTTGGTAGCACCAAACCGACAACTTGCGATCGCCAATATCACGCAGTAGCTCTGGTACATACTGCTGTGGATCAAAGAAATACAAAGGCCAAGTGCCTCGAACCGAGGTCGTAAATTCCTCGTCCGATCCAGTTTGCCGATCCAGCACACTGTCCCAAGCATCCTGGTAACGAGGATCTATGCGCGTAGCTTCGAGCTGCAACAATCTCTTATCCTGAAATCCGACTAGCTGGTGGTCAAGGAGAATGAGCTTGCCAACACGACTAGGATACATCTCTGCGTATCCTAGCGCAATCGCTCCGCCGTTGGAATGACCCAGTAAAACCGGGTATCGCTCCAGATGTAGGTGCTGTCGGAGATCCTCCAAGTCAGAGGCAAGATCGGGCATACTGCTCATCTGGGATGCCGGTGGTCTGGATGATCCATCCGTTCCACGAGGATGGAAGAAGACCACAGTATAGCCGTTGGTACTTGCGGTACTCGTGTGAATCCCTGGCCTCCATAAGACTTGCAGTCCATTTTCAAGATATTCAGATCCTAAGCCCCAGCCGGGGCATTGGACAACGATTATATTGTCTGGATCTTCCTTTTCGGTGGATGGACGGTGCACGATATATTCAAATATCAACTCTTTTGCCGGAACACTGAAGGTGTGGATTCCCGTGCACAATACTTCTGACATTTGGAAACGAGAGATTGAGAAGCAGAATCGATACGTGAAAGCTATGCTAGGTCGAACATACAATCGAGAAATTTGGTCCATTCGGCATAAAACTGTGACGTCATTCGGATAGCACGACTACATAATATTGCAGAAGCATCAGCTGGAATCAAGAATGGAAATTCCAGCTAGAGTTGACCAAAGTACCTGTCGGCCTTCTGCTTTACCTGTTGAGCCTTCTCTTGGATAGCGCTGGCGTCCAAACTCCCCTCCTCACAGATGTAGGCATCTATGAGTTCAGCCGGAACCCATTCGAAGTATATATTCTTAACTTCGACCGCGTAATTGGTGTTGTCTCGATCAGCGTCAGAGCCTTCAGCAAGCATTTTAACCCCTTTAATGCCGCCCTGCAGCCAGCAACCCACCAGTTCTTTGGGATCATTCTCTTCGTGGCTATGACTGCTCTCGGAGCCAGGCTCGGCTACCTTCTCCAGCTCACTCAGAACCAAGACTTTGGCCGCAGGGCAAACATGCCTGGCACTCAGAACTGCTGGCAAAGATCCTGTTTTATTGCTCACCGAGCCGGAGTCCGAGATCCGGTCTGCCCCAAGTAGGACGAAATCCACTTCTTTGCTAGCAAGAGCGGCGGATGCATCGGTGTACACAGTTAGTTCCAGGTGCCGATCGGAAGATGAGGGAAACCTTGACTGAAAGGCAGAGAGGATGGAAGATGCCATATTGACTCCTTCACAAAGCGGACGGGATTCTAGTATCCTAAGGTCCAGGTTAGGAATTGGAAGGGACGCGAAGGCCTCTAGGATGCTATCCCGAATGGTAGAGCTCGCCGAGAGAGTGAGGATAACAAGAGAGGGCGTAGGCCGGGATTGTGCGGTAGGCAGGAAGTTGAATTCAAGATAGGCCCCAAAGGAACGTTTGATACGCATGGGCATGTCTTTGCGCTTGTCTAAATGGTGGTCCAGCAAAGCCAATAACCGTTCTGATTTGACATTGCGGTCCATAGTCTCATGAACGATCTCTTCCATGTCGGCGAGCAACCCCAGGAATGCATTCAAGGTGGCTGCGCCCATGCTTTCACGTCCATTTTTCCACAGATGCCATGCAGCCATGCGAGCAGTTTCCCACCACTTCTCATCAATATTCTCGTTCATCTGCGCAATGACATCGCGGAAGGCCCTCAGCGCAATCGAGGTCAGCTCGTGCGATCCACTCTGGTGGTCTGACTCCAGTAATCTCAGGCCTGATCTGAGTGCCTTGCTAGCGCCCTCATTCATATCACTTTCGAAACGTACCCGTCGCAGGCTTTCCTTCAGGCGTGGTACGCCACCGAATTTCTCATCGTCTTCGATTGTGTCGGGACTATACCACTCCCAGCGTTCATGCTCCCAGTCGATTTGAATACCACTCTCCCCTCGACCACCTTCACCGCAGTCTTTGAGTCGGAATAGGAACGGAAAGACGGTCCATTGCCGGCCGATAGAAGGATCGCAGAAGGTGTATGGTTTTCCTTTCCGCCAAAGATCAACATCCCGTGGGGTGAGAGAAGTCTCCTCTTTCAATTCGCGCCATGCTGCTGCTGCCGGTGTTTCGTGGCTCTCTATACTGCCTGAGATGGGAGCGAGGTGGTGCCTTCAGAAATCAGTAAATCTGGACGCGAACAGTCGATAGAAGCAGGGCTTTGGATACATACTGATATGTGTTGACTTTCTCGCTTCGCCGAAATAGAGCAAGTTTGGTTTCTCCTGCATCAGAGACAAAAGAGGATACCACTGATCTCTGCTGGAATTCGGGGTTGCTCTGGATCATCTTGGAGGTATAAGACCTGGAGACAGGGAGGAACGTTAAAGATAAGCTCAAAGTTTCGGCCCCGGAGGATATCCGCACCACCGTCACCATCACATCATCCCATCATCACATCATCGCATTGACAAACAGGCCTGGACGGACTTATTCCTTGATGAATTAACCTTAGAGGAATCCCAAGTGACGAAAGCTGTCCTACTTCTTTATTTAACAAGCTAATTTATCCAGCCAATTCGCTTATGAATACTAGTGACGTCATCGCTGGTATATCCCACTGGGCAATATCAAATCCAAAGCTTCAACCTTCAACATGCACACTCTCACTGGGTCATGTATTTGCCGCAATATCGAATACGAGCTGAAGCTCGCATCGATTAATGACGCGAGAACATCTATCTGCCATTGCCGTAACTGCAAGGTATACGCTTGAAATTGAACGGCACTGTCATTCCACTGAAGCTGAAATAATTGAACAGAAAGCTTTCGGAACTAATTACGGCCTGACGGCCAAAGTACCGAAGGACGCATTACATCTCACCAAAGGCATCCCAAAAGAGCATGTTGCAGATAATGGATCTGGAGCTCTGATTCATCGAGAATTTTGCGAAAACTGTGGTAGCTTCATCCTAGAATATGGGGTATGTTAACGTCATACAATAGCTACGCAGGCTTTCTAACAAAGAAATTAGGATGTTGCCAAGGACCATTTTCGCTATATCTGTGTAGGATCGCTAGACGACCCGGAAGCATTACCCCCAAGGGGGAGTTCTTCTGCAAGGATCGAGCGAGCTGGATGCCAGAGATTCCGAGTGAGTCTAGTATGGTGATTTCATGGTTCTATTTAATTCTGACAGCTACAGACGTATTCCACAAGCAGACGATAAATGAGTGAGGGGTAACGAAATGGAGGAAGGTTTGATCGGTTTTTCAACTACCTGTCTATGCATATGCACAAAAAGTCTCAACATACATATTATATGCCGTCATCCACTGTCACGCTTTTCACGATCATATCTGGCTCTAGCAATTTATCTCTAATGGAGATCGCATTCAAGAAGTCATTGCTGTCCACCCGGCGATATCCATCTTCCAGCGTCTTCTCAATACCTGCCCGTAGGTGGCGTTCAGCCAAGCGACTCCTTGCTTCCAGGGGATCGGAGTCGACAAAGACGCGATAGTCGACAAGCTTAGAAAGTTCACGCCAGCCGGGATCGTCAAGAAGTAGATAATTTCCCTCGATGATAATGATCTCTGTATCCGGTGTGATAGAAATCCCGTTCTCGACAGGGTCTTTCGCCTCGTGATCGAACGTCGGTGCGCGAATGACATCCGCAGGTGACCAAGTCCCAGAACGAGGAGCTGCTAGCGGTGTCTCATCGGCCCAGGTGCGGAGCCGAGAGATAAAGGCCACAAAGCGGTTCACGTCGAACGTCCATGGGGCTCCACGGCGTATATGTGCCTCTTTGGGGTTGGGCAGTTGATCCAAAGCTGCCCGAGAAAGATGGAAGCCATCCATAGAGAGTAGGGCAGCACGGGAAACTGGGCTCTGATTCAACTGTTGTACTACTGCCTCAGCTGTGGTGGTCTTCCCTGACCCGGGGATGCCTGCAATGGCAACTAGGTAGCGGGATTTGGGGTGAGCATCGGCCTGGTTGCGGATAGCATTCGCCAGTCGCCGGTACTCGGATTCCATCTATTATCTGAGGTTAGATTGACTACTTTAGAAGGCCCGGATAGGATTTTACCTTGAATCAATCACACATGGATGTATCTATAGTGACGCAGACTGAAGTAGATGCGTCAACCACGGCTGGTGACAATCAACGGATCATTCTGCACCAAGAGAAAAGAGCAAATTTAATATCCTGGTATTGTTCGAACCGCCTGATAAAAGCGTAGGGCCAAGTTATGTATGTGATGGTGGAGCGGGTATCGGGTCACAGTGTTCCGAACACAGTAACTCTCGGTGTTGTGCCGCTGTTGTGCCGCTGTTGTGCCGACTCGGCATTCCTCCTGAATTAGGAGCTCTGCAAGTGTTATTTTGGGGTAAATCAAACAAAGGTGGGAGAGTTGGAGGCGTCGCTCATTCCCGAGGGCAACCAATTTTGATGCCAAAATCATTTCGGAGCGCAATTCTCCAGTGTCACACCGGCTCGGACTTCTATGAACTTCAAAGAAACCCCATTTGATTTTTGGTAAAATGAGACTGGAATCCAAAATCGACCTCTTGAGATGTGACTCTATGAAGAAGAATAAATGCAAACACACAGAATGCAACATGCATGGGCAAAAACATGTGACTCTAATAGCCTTGAGATATTAGCCCTGTGCCCACAATGAGGCCGAGGAAGTCTGCATCATCATCCATCTAAATCCCTGGGAAAAGGAATGAGAGCGTGGGAAACAATCATCGTCACACCGTCGCGTCTTTGATCAACCTGGGGACCGTTTCCACTTCACTAACAGTTGCCTTGTGAAGATTCCGTTTCTTCTGTTTCGGCTCCACATAGAAGCACAAGAGCTGTTGTGACCAACAATGAGAACACTGAGGTCGAGTATGATCACAAGCAGTACGGTATTCACGACAGGCTTTGCAGTCCCCCGGATTCGGCTGGTAGGGCTTTTGCAAATCTGGGGAAGCGGATTCAAATGCCGTACCCCGCCATCCAGACCACAGCCACTGTGCGATGCGACCGCAAAGTCCACCCTTCATCTGCCCGTGTATAGGCGGATCCCGGGGGGTATGTATTAAGGAACTCTGACTTGGTTCCTGGTCGATATGTTCTCTGTAGATCTTGTCAGCCTGAATCAAAATCTTGGAATAACCTCAAACGGGCTCTCACCGGCGGCCCTGACTCGCCATTGTGCGGTGCCCACGTTCTCCTTTAGTAAAAATGTTACCACGAATATTTATTCATGCCAAAGTGAAGGTGATGAACCAGGATCAAGAAAAAGGCCGAGTACGAGATATGTACCCAAGGCAGTGCATACGCCGTTCAGGCCCTCGGGCCCCCTGCAGCAGCACATGAATGAGTAACGCACTTCGGGCACTGTATGTCATGTCAGGCAGCTGTAGCTGCAAGTCATGGGGTCAGGGGAAATTAACATGTTCGTAGGGGGGTTTTTAGGACTAATTTTCGGATATGATCATGTTATCTCAACTAGAGTAACTAGAGTAACGTCAGGCGATATTCAATCGGAGTTGTACAGCCCGGAATCAGGTTCCACGAGACGCTACCTAGGTACCTAGGTATAAATGTCGGGGTTATGTACTCTAAAACCGTTGGAACGTCATCGTGGCTTCAGTAAGAAAACATGTGGCAAAACAAGGAAATGTTGGAAATGTTAAGATGAACTTTCAACGATTTTCTCAATAGCAAGCCAACATGGTTCGGATAAGCGAGGCGATCAAAGATGATCACCGGAAACTGGAATCTTGTTACAATATCATCGTCAACTCCGAAGATGAAGATGAACGAACACGATTTCAAAATCAGTTTACCTGGGAACTTGCACGACACTCTGTCGCCGAGGAACTAGTACTTTTCCCTACAATGGAAAAGCTTCGGTCTGACGGCAAGGAGAAGTTGGATGATGATCGGCGGGAACATTCAGCGGTAAGTGCTCACACCTAATATAGAGGGTGGTGCTAATATGCCATAGCTCAAAGAACAGCTCTACGTTTTCCAGGACCTCAACTCCTCCGATCCACGCTTCATCCCTACAATTACGATGATGATGGAAGGTCTGGCCCGTCATATGCAAGACGAAGAGACAAACGACCTGGTTATATTGGAGGAGTCCCTCACTTCTGATGAGAGCGAGAAGTTAGCTGAATCTCTTGCTCGCACTAAAATGTTTGTGCCCTCTCGCTCGCATTCATATGACCTGGGCAACCCGCACTATGAGACTGTAGCCGACCTGCTTACAGCTCCCCTGGATCATCTTCAGGATCTGTTTCGAAAGTGGCCAGAGGAGGAGGAAGGCATTTTAACATCGCCAATGTTGTAGATAAAAGATAATAAGTTACTGCAACATAGACACTTTATTATTTTGCCCTACCCATGAGACGACTGGCAGCCTACAGAATATTGAAACGTATGAACATAATTGAATTTCTATCATGGATGATGATAATGACGATCATGGTGTCTCTCTAATGAGTCAATCTCGCTTTGAGTGGTGTGGTGAGACCTGTGTTCAGCTCTGGGTAGACTATTAGCAATTGAAGCGATATTGCACACGAACATCTCTCACTTTGCCGCACCAGCTAGACCACTCGGGGCTTTAATCTGGTCCGCAGTCTTGTCAAGGTAATGCCGAGGTGTATCCCCGTCAAGCTCATCATTGAGGAGGTCCAAAGCATTATTCTTGGATTCTTTTGATACCTTTGGATTGTTAAGAGCACTGGGAAAGTATTAGTAACGAGTATAAAAGTGGAAATGAGAATGTCCAAGCTTACGCTGTATAGCCACGCTTCGCGCTCACTTCGTCTTCGACAGATAAATCAACATCTTTGGCTTCTCCTAGGCTTGACATCATGCATTTATGAAGGAATTAAATTATCAAAGGTAGGATGTTCTAGTTTTCGTAACGATTTAACGATTATTATAATATATATTATAATATCTAGCGGCTGAAAGGCCTGGGGTTATACGTCACATGCCCATCATCGGGAGAACCTTGGAACCTGAAAGCACCGGAAATACCCCGAGCGTGTAGTTCTAACTACCAATAATACTTCCAAGATTGCACTCAAGAATAATATAATGAAGGGACTTGCTCATAGATGGAAAATATGTATTGCCAATACAATTGTCATTGAAAAACGTCTATTGTACAAAAGAAAGACGTGGATCGACCAAAAGGACATGTTACTTAAAGAGGTTGTTGAATCTGATTTATCCTCTGTATCCGGTATGCCCACCATGATTCAACATTTCTAGATCCGGAGCTTCCTGAGTTTTGTGATAGCCCGAGAGAATCTTGCTCGGATGGAAGAGGTTGAAAAGCAGACAGCAAATGAACATCAACACCGCATCGAATACATATATGAATACCTCTTTGCTTTGAAGAACACCGTCGCTGCCCTGGACATATTCTGCTACTCGATAGATTGATCGGACCATGACCAAGACACTGGCGATATAAAGGACCTTCATATAGCGCGTCCAGGGAATTTGAGTGTCACCCACAGCATGCGAAGGTGTAGCCAGCATGCGGCGATGGAAAACCACACAAACCACAATGAAGAACCCAAAGAATAGGATTTGAACAAAGAGTCCGGCAACAATCATGTTGTTTCCGAGTTTTACTTTCGATTGGTCCTTCGCGCTAGCAAGCATGCCACCTCCTTCAAGAAAGGAAGAATATCAGCGATGTTTCATGCTTCAGGAAATTCATATAACATACCACCACTCTGGATGAAAAATGACAATACATCACCCGTCACAAATATCTTGGTCAACCATGACGGCCTGACTAGGGAGCACGAGGCCCCGTTCACCAACCGAATGATGCGGCCGAGAACCATATATATAGAAGCCGCAAATAATGCGGGTGCTAGCAAGAGCAACAAGCTCTGTGCAATATAGGGCTTGGTGGTCCAATTCGGGGATTCCTGTGCGCTGGCATACCTTGCCAAGTAACCGAATGCCTCAACTGAAAATAGTTCACAACGATTAGCATACTTTCAAAAGGGCAAGGAAAACGCAGGAGAGCACACATAAACAACCGATGACGAAAGGTATGAAGTACCAGGTTCGGTTCCGACCTAATTGCCAGATATGTATAACGGCAGTGAGTCCAAAGAGGGCTGCGAAGGTGACGCCGGCACCGCCAGACGGGTTATAATGGTATAATTTGAAACCCTCGGCCATGATGAGCTAGCCTAAACTGCAAGATGGGATTGGAATGCAATGGACGGCTAGTCTTGGAAAGTCGTATGATTCGAGAACGATAAGCAACGCTGTTTGAAGATGGATGGGAAAAAAAAAATTCGTCTATTGAAAGGATTCAGGGAAGAGGTCTAGCCCAGCTTATGAGAAGAAACTTGCTATTTAAACATCTTTAGTATATACACTATGCAGATATTTCGCTGCCTTGCCCTATAATTAGGGCCTATAATTAGGGGTCACTTTTTGTTGATGAGACTTGAAGAAACTAGTCCATTAGTGTAGAAGAATACGATTTCTACTCTGATCCACCTAAGAAGCTTGTGGTCTCTCGGCCAATCAGATGTGTCCTGTATATCCCGAAATGGGAAAAACCACGAGTACGAGATCCTACTAGCACTCTGCAGTTGGTAGTTTGCGACTAGTACAACGTTATTTGCCAAGATCCCTTACTTTTGGGCCTGAATGGATATCATTTTCTCCACGGCGTTTGCAATAAGGAAGCGAGGCAGAAATACGAAATAAGCAGCTCATGCACATAATAAGGAACTGGGAGGAATACGCTGGGCTGCGAGAAAGGTTCCCAAAATTTGCCTGGTTTGTAAATTCGAGAACTTGATATGTAGTCTGCACTGAGATATGGCTTTAATCGCACTTTTAACTGCGTTATCGTGGGGATCCGTACTCCGAGTAAATCCTCGAGACACGAAGTCCTGCAGCACTGAAGATGGGTAGAGCAATGGCCTGCAAAGCTCACTTATATTTTATTGCGATGAAGACTTGCTAGCATTTGCAGAATTGGATACATAGGCTCGTATTCTTCAAGCTTGAATCTTCCAACCCAGTAGTGTTGGTACCTCGGTAGGCCCTACCGGATAGCAAATTGTAGGATTGTGTACCTTTTGTTTAGAAACTCCATACAAAAGTTGGGCTTGGACGAAGATAGGGCCAAGGTGGCACTAGGTAGTCCTGGAGTGATCACTCGAAAACACGCAATGAAACCGAAGAAGAAAGGGAATGGAAAGTAATTAGAGACCATTCAATACACATGGGGACAATACATTGAGTTTGGGAACGTTATTAATTGTCTTCCAATCGGGAAAGGTTTGCTTCTATAAGACAAAGAGCTTTATTATTAAGGGGAAGCCCTTATACGGCCAAACTTGGATACTAAATCGAGCATAAGTTTTAGCTCTCTATATAATAACCCAGTACAACATAGGGGTTGCCAGGATGGCCTCTTCGTCTTATGAACAAAGCAAAAACCATTAGGTACTTGGGTATCTCCAGGGCTGTTACATAATTCTCCGAATGTCTTTGTGTGTGGTGTGCTACCAACATTCCTTGGGTTCTGGAATGTGATGGCTTTTGAGTAATATTAATCTGGGTTATTCCAATTAGCACAAGGGTACTCCGTACTTACAATATAGAACATATTCAGCCAAGTTGGACTAAGTGCAGTCTAGACCTAAGCGCTAAAGGGCCAAGAGACGATGTTGATCCCAAAGTGGAGAGGGCGGCAACTCCATCACATTGTCACATTTTCACCTCTTTTTCACCTTTTTCACCTCTGGAATGTGACAATTAACAGAGTCCAAAAAAACAAGAGACATTGAAGATGTGATTACCTTTTATACTGTTTATTTTCTACTTTTTCCCTATGTTTCTCAGCAAATATTATCCTGTTACACCGTTTGTTTTGGGTTGCCCCTCCGGTGGGCTCTAGTAGTTTCAGGTTAACACGCCACCCCTACAAAGCAACCCTTAGCCGCTGCGACAGCGGCCAGTCAATCCATTTTGTGTCTCTTGGCCCATTGCTTTGAAGAATGGATCATCACAAGTGGACTTCAACTCCTGGACTAGAACGCCACGGGGGGTTCTTAGACTACGGAGATGCAGCCTATTGCAGACATGCACTCACTAACCCCAGTCCCAGGTCTCAGGCACTGGGGCATTGTTACTGGACGGACAAATTGATCCCCTGTTTTTAGCATGAAGAAAAATGGGCTTGTGCGGCTGGTGAAAGATATTTGGGTCAAATATTTCCCACTGTTACTTCGATACGTTGGACACGCTCACATTCCTTTCTCCTTGTTGGCAATCTGGGATTGTCAGTCTTTCATTTAGCCATTTTTTTTTTCATTTCTATCAATTGCACTTCCTCTCATTTCTCTTCTCCTTGCTTTCTGGATTATCCCAAGCATCTGGTCTTGTTATACGCCTGCAGACAATATGCTTTCTTCAACACGTTCATTGAGCGCTGGGTCGCTGATGCTCGCTTTGTTATCTTCCCCTGTGGCTGCCGCAAGTTACTCCCTGGTGGAGACATGGGAAGGGAAGAGTTTCCTGGATTACTTCAATTTCCACGTTGGTCCTGATCCAACCAATGGCTTTGTCAACTATATCGACCAGGAGACTGCCGAAAGTACAGGCCTTGTCAAGCTCACCGATTCTGGCAGTGTATATCTGGGTGTCGACTATGCTACCAAGCTGGACCCCAACGGGAACAAAGGGCGTGATTCCGTGCGTATTGGCAGCAAGAAGTACTACGACCAGTCTCTGGTTATCGCCGATATCGCCCACATGCCTGGCAGCACCTGCGGTACCTGGCCTGCCTTTTGGTCAGTTGGAAAGGAGTGGCCCCAAGACGGCGAGATTGATATCATCGAAGGTGTCAACATGCAGGAACACAACGAAATTGTCATGCACACTGCCGGCACTTGCAGCTTGACAGATACGGATATGACCGGCTCGGTCAACGCTACCGGGTGTGGCTTGGATCTGGGACCTGTGGGCTGCAAAATTGAAGGTCAGGAGGGTAGCTTTGGCACACCTTTCAACAAAAAGAAAGGTGGTGTGTACTCACTGCAGTGGACCGACGAATTCCTCAAGATTTGGTACTTCCCCCGAAACTCGATCCCGGCCTCGATTACGAACGGCAAGCCCGATGTAACACAATTTGGTACCCCAATGGCCGTGGTGAAGGAATCGTGCGATGTTGCCAACGCCTTCAAGCCTCAGTCGTTTGTCTTTGATGTCACCTTCTGCGGAGACTGGGCAGGTGGTGTGTATGGTGATTCCGGTTGCCCCATGACCGACGGCGATCCTTTCCAGAGCTGCCAGAACTATGTCGCGAACCACCCGGCCGCGTTCAAGGAGACATACTGGGAAATCAACTCGATCAAGATCTACCAGACTGGCGTGAAGGGAATTGCCTCAGTTTCATCATCGGAACCCGAGCCAGCTACTGCCGCTGCTCCCGTGGTTTCCAAGACAACTGCTGAGACCCACGCTACTCAGAGTGCAACTGCTGTGCACTCTGCTGCTTCCAAGGATCAAACCGAAACCGCTGGAGCAGTTCAGGAACTGGGTCCTGCGTCTGTTCCTACTGTCGCACCTACTGCCGAAAGTCCTGCCACTGAAGCAGTCGAGCAACCTTCCACCAAGAAGACTCGGACTATCACCTCTGTAGTCACTGCCACCGAGACCATCTGCCCCGAGGCCGAAGAGCCCTCCGTTATTTCCGCTCACTCTGTCGCAACACCAGCCCCTGCTCCAGCCGTGCAGTCTGTCCAAGTCCCAGCCAACGGCGAAGAAACGGAGACACGGGCCTCTGCGGATCCTGTGGCCCCTGCCCCCAGCGTCGCATCCGTCCCAGCTGGCCATGGCCACACCAACTCGAAGCCTGCATCTGTTCCAGTCGCTGCCACGCCTGCTGCAGCTGAACACACTGCCCACCACGCTGAGACCTTCGGTGGCTCATGGGTGCATCCTTCTGCGATGCCCACTGCCGTTGTTTCCAACGTTCCATACGAGCCCTCCAAAGCACTGATCCCTGCCCCCACAGGTGCCTCCCCACAGCAAACTACATCTGCTACATCTGGGTTCTATGTTCCTAGTGGCTCTCAATCTGGAGCCAGCCCTGTCTTTACCGGTGCTGCAGATCGGTTGTCCATGAGCATTACCGCTCTCTTGTCTGGACTCATTGTTGCCTTTTTGGCCTAAATACCTGTAATAGATCGCGTTTGAAATTGGTCCAAAGTTGGATCTTGCTTTGTTCATTGTACAGCAGGCCCCGGAGATGGCCGTAGACTGCTTTTTGTTCGGATTCAGTCTGTGCCTTGCCACGGCGTCTTACCTTTCCCCGTGCACTGCATACAAAAGGAACCGTAACTAGTTAATGAAGAATTGTTTCGAAAAATATTAACCATATCTATCCCCCTCAAACTCCATATATACAAAAACTATTTACGCCCGAATTCAAATGCTGCGGTTCCTAGGCCGTCCACCTCGCCAACCAATCTTGAGCATAGCATCTCAGGATTCCATCATCAATAATTCTCAATCGGCCATTTCGCAAAGTCACACTACTCCTCTCTGCTTTCTCTGTAATGAATCTTTTTGGCCCACTTTGCATCAAAGATGATTTCATCCCATGCATCATCTCGTAATGATGAATGAGCTTGACCGCCGGATTGACAAGTTCCTCACCCCTTGTCTCACTCCGGCGAAGTCGCAGCAACCACTCCTCAAAAGACACGACATCAAATCGGAAACCACAGTTCTTCAGCGTATGCAGCAAAGACGACCAGGTGAATTCCCGAGAATTACACAAATTGAAAATCGAGTCATCAACATACTCCACCACAGCCGAGCTGGACGCTCGAGCTTCCCCAAACACACTCGGGGTAGCACAAGTCCTAGCCACTTCAAGAATAGTCGATGCAAGCTTATCCACCGGAAGCCAAGAACATGTCTGCGATAGCTCAGGCAGTGCCCCCCAGTGTCAGCGCCGACCGGATCATCAACGGCAGAGCTTCGGTGTCATTCCAAAGGCCTTTCTTCGAGTGGCCTGAGACCTGGCCAATCCGAAGAGAATAAGCCCTTGCTCCGCTGCGTCGCGCATTGCTCACAATCCGCTCCCCAATCAACTTGGACTGCCCGTAGCCCATAAATGCGCTGTCCAAGTCGACTGGTTCTTCGGGGATCTCGGCTGATTGAGATCCGAGTGCGGTCGAGACTGATGAGCAGAACATCATGACCGCAGGCTCGCGTCTCTGCACTGAGAGGGAGAATTGGATCACATTGTATAGTCCCTGGATGTGCGGCTCGAACTCGGTCAGTGGAAGATTGAAGTTCACCGGCCATGCTGTGTGAATAATGAGCGAGACCGTGTCGAGCATGCGTGTGATTGTGTTTTCGTCGAGAGATAAACCGAAATCGGGCTCGTTGATACGGCCGTTGAAGGCGACTATCTTTGTTCTCTGTTCGGGGGATATGGGAAGGTCTTTATCCGTTAGAGTGCGGAGTATCGCTTCCAGTGGTGATTCTCGCCGTGTGAGACAGTACACTGTGGAGATGGAGTCGTCATTCAACAGCTCGTACAAGACGTGGGCCCCAATTGACCCGGTGGCTCCTGTTAGAAGCTTGGTTATGTTAGCTGCTGAATCTGAACTCCGACAGGAAGATAAGCACTCACCACACTGTTCGGCCCTGAGAAAACATGTGGTTGCGGTATGTGCCTCTCAAACTCAGAGTACTTCCCGATCAACTCGGTCATTACAGATACATGACTGTCGCCCTCTTCAGACATCTCGCCCTGTTGTAATGCATAGATATGCCGAGCCAACTGTGATATACAACCCGATTCAAATATGACATTCGGATCAGGAGTCTGGCTCATCTCAAACTTGAAATGCTGAAGAATGAGACGTCGGAAGTGGATTGCCTTCAGACTATCAACACCCTCAGCGAAGAAGTTGGCGTCGACACCGGAGAGGGCTATTCCAAGTTCTTGCTGGGCTAGTTGGACAAGAATGCGCTCAGTCTCCACAACGTCAAGCTGAAGATTCCCATAAATTTGTTCCTTCTCGGTGTAAAGGCTTTCGATAAGCTCGCTGTGTTCTCGATAGACCTGCGCTCGGATCATGGACCCCTTGTCCGTTCGAGAAAACTTGGCGTCGTGTGGTAATATGGCGACCAGATTGCGAGAGATTTGAGAGAATGCCTCTGCCTGAGCGTTGGCCTTTTGGATTGTTGGCCAAATTGTATGGAGGTATTTGTCGTCTGAGAGACGGTTGGCTTCAGGTTCGTCCGCTCGCAAAATCAATAGTCCTGGAGCTGCTTTGCCTACCCCGATTACAACTGCGTCATGGATAAAAGGGTGCTGTTTGATGTGACCTTCAATCGGGAGTGGCAAAACCTTTTCACCATTCACTAGATTGATTCGATCGTCCAATCGTGAAATATATTTCCACCTTCCTGCAATTGTAGGATGAGGGGTGAATACATCTTTCGAATGGAAGGATCCTGGCGGCTCGTTTGAATTTGAGGTTGTTAGTGCGGGATGGCCAGCAAGATAAACGCACTCAAAGAGCGAGTCTGATGCAGAGATAGGCTTCATCCAGACATATGATCTGATATTGTCAAAGAATTTGAGATAGTTCCAATAAGGATCCCCCTTTGGCCGTGATATTGATTCTGCAACAAGACCAGCCTCAGTGCTGAAATTGTTAGTTTTGGGACGAATGTAGATATCTGCAGGTGTAGTACTTACAGACCGAATGATCCTCCAAAATGTACTCCTTCGTTTACTAGGCGATCGCCCAGCTCATCCGGACAGGGTGCACCTCCGTAGGTAACCAACTTGCATTGCCTTAGCAATGTGATACCGCGGGGATCGTCAATCAAAAGCTGGAGCATATATGGAACCGCTGCCACTGACTCTGGTCTGGCTTCTTCGAGGGCCCTAGCAACGAGTTCTGCAGTTAAAGGCAATGCAGCATTCCACATATAGGCCGTCTTTCTCATCCACATTGCCTGCAATGCGGTCGACAGCCCATGGAGATGATACCATGGGAGGGTATTGAAAGAGGTGAAGCCCGGACCTCTCAGCGGGTGAGTCATGATTGCTCTGTGTGAGAGGAAAAGCGGTTTGGGGGTGCCTGTTGATCCAGAGGAATGAAGAATCAAGGCAATCTTTTCAGGGTTTCGATTGCGATACAGATTGAGTGATTGCGGTCGTAGTTTGTTGTATAAAGAGCATGATAGCATTGGCCGACAGGTCACCAGCTTCCGGCAAAGGATCTCGCCCAATGTTGAGCGGATATTGGGGGATTGACCATATATGATTGACTCGCAGTTGACCGTTTCTAGCAATGACACGCAGGCTTCACTCGAGAGTCGCGGTGAGAGCATCATCACAGTATACCCCAGTCGACTTAGGGCAAAAAAGGTGATCACCATGTTAAGGTCAGACAAAGTAAGAAGTGCCACGATAGATGGACTTCGAGTTGCCTACCCATTGAATTGTTAGAGAGTTGATACCATCCAGCTTAATTCATGACCAACCTGTTTGAATCCATCATCCATGAGCCTGGTAACAGCTTGGTTTATCATAGCATCCAAGTGTTTCCCGGTGTAGTATTCATAAGAAGCTGCATCGGTTTCGAAACGGGGATAGGCGAGAATGGGATATTGAACGACATCGGCAGCTCGTAACCGGATCAAGTCGTCGAGGACTTGAAGTGATCCAAACTCTTGTACCAACGGGTTGATAGTGCTGGAGGGACCAGCCTGTGCTGCCTGGCTTCCACGTTGAATACCCATTATGAGTACGGAAGTATTCTAGAAAGAGAGGAAAGGTGCCACAGCAGCCTGATAATTTCAGTGCTATATTGAGGGTCAAGCCGTATTTAAGAGATGAGTGCTGGTTTAGACCGCTTTACTGACCCGTATTTCCCAGATTAGCCTGTTCTGACTGCATTCGGGATGTCCGGCAAAAGAAAGTCTTTCTGCATCGGGAGAAGGATATACATATCACACGGGATCAGCCCAGTAGCAAACAAACTCAGCTACTATGCTGTGATAGTTATGCAGATGCCAACAGGAATCATGGGGCATATTGGATAGTTGGGATTAGAGGGAGTAATATCTCGGGAATAATCATATGCACATACTCCGTACAACAGCACAATTTCAATGCACAAGGACTGGCTTCACTTGTTTGTATCACCAACAAACAACCCAGCTCAGAATCAGAGATCTCATTCGCTCAGATTCAACAGTGGCGTTCCGTTAACGTCGAGATTGGTCTACTCCATTTACTGTGGCTCAAGCTATCAATTACCTACCTCGCTAGTTGCTAAATTCCAACTTTTTGGAATTATTCCCCTGTCTAGCTTTACCTAGGTGCATGCATTCTGCATTTGTCTCCATCTTCGGAGTGGGATTTCAATCGTGACCAGCGGTAATTGTTACACAGCAGAGCTGCCCGAGACACATACGCCTCAGTTGGGATTAGAATCCCGTTGGAAAAGGCCAAAAGGATTCCTACCTGTCACCGGAAAGAAAACTAATTTTGTGATAGAGTATCGCGGTGATAATTAGTTGTAACATCACCTGAATACAAAATTAATAGTACTAGATGTTGCGTTGGGACTCCGAAACCCCCCCGTGCAAGTCAGTGTAACTGAGGACAGCGGTGAACGTTGGCCTTCAGTCCGGAACAGCTTGGGTGTCATAAGTAGAGGCTACACAAAGTGCTGTGTTTAGATATACCCCGATGAAGTGTTGGCTCTATCTTTCATTGGCCAACAAATATATCCCAAGGTTGAACTCATTCATCGTAACGTACAACTGTCTTACTAATCTACCGGTGCTAAATTGGACCAAGACCATTCCAGAGAGCTGAGGGCAAAGGGCCAGGCTCAGAAATGTCTCACTTGCAAGCGTACGTTGTAGGAGAAGTCCCCTTGCACCCCTAGCTAAGGGGATGACACCGAGGAGTTCCGCAACGGGAAGGTACCAACTTGCAAGATAGGTCAACGGAACAATAATCTAAAACATCGAGGCACATCTCAAACGGAAAGTGTTTAGGAAGATTGGAAGTCATCTGATATGGAGACTTCAAAGTTATCAAGGTGTTCCCGCTTCAAAACTTGGATCGGGAGACGGGCCGGGAGAAGCATCCGGGAAGCCGGGAATGCCCTGAGAGTTCTGATCTATATCTGGTATTAAGGGCACAGCTGAAGAATGTTGACCCGTCCGATCGGGTCTATGTGGATCATTCCAACTTTATTCTGAATTTCCTTGTGCCTTGGGAGGTCTCAAAAGACAGAGGCATAGCATTCCAGGTATCGGGAATGACACTGTGGTGTTCCGGTAGAAGGAGATGCACCCGACGGTTTGGGATAGGAATCCCTACTGATTCTGGAACGGTTAGTAATTTCTCCATTTACATCGAGCATTCCTGAGATCTGAGCCGTTTGGATCATACGGACCCTAGGAGGGTATGTATGTAGGCATCGAGCATGACTGTGGTTTATCAACATTAAGAACCAGTCTACAAGTCTAGACAGGGATCCGTGAAAACAGATTGCAAGACACTCGCTCATTTCAACATTCCTCTGTATCGGTTGAATGCACCCGGAGTTCCATTCATGAAACCAAAAATGCAGAATAACACTGACTGAGACAAAATGCGCTGATCATCAAGCCTCCCAAGACCTAGATGGATCCCTTCTCCGGCTTCCCTTCCAACAATTCCAGGACCCGCAGCCAGGACCGACTAGCGCGGGCAGCATGCTCCATCGGCACGGCCGGGTTGTCTTCCCCGGTGGATCTTGAGAAGACTTCCATACTGACCCACCCGGTATAACCCAAACCGTTAATGCAGGCATCCGTCACCTCGCGAATCGGAAGGTATCCGCCCCGATCCTCTTCACACGGAAACAGACGCGCATTCCGCGACCAGGCTAGGAGAGTGGGCAGGCCTGGCGCCTGAAGAAAGGGCGTTTCTGGGTCGACCCGCTCGCCGTCGGCAAGTTGTACCATCAGTACTCGGTCCGGATCAATCTCCTGTACAAGCCGGTCCATCGATTCCCGCAGATGTCTGTCTGCGCTTGGGCCAAGTCGCCCTGTTGCGGCAGTGGGATCAGCCCACAGTCGAGCTGCTATGTTGAATGTATCAAGGCATATGCCGAGATTGGGTCGATTGGCCCGCTTGATCACATCCCATGAGTCTTCCCAGGTGTTGATGTACGTTCCCCATGCCAGGGCCTCGTATGCGATACGTACGGGGAATGCTACATCTGCGGCCTCGGCCAGGTCGGCTGCGAGACGTTCTCGGTCGGAGGTGATTTCAGAAGCGTCTAGAAAAGATGATGGGATCAGGATGAAGAGTGAGTCTCCAAGAATCTTGCATAACTGCACCCAATGCTTGAGTTCGTCAATGCGTTCCACATGCCGTTCTGGGCTAATGAGACCTTCGTAGTGTCGGAAAGGTTGGAGAGCAACGACCTGCAGACCACGCTCAGCAGATAGACCTCGAATAGCGTGCGCTGCGTCAATCTCGTAGTCTCGATCAGTGCGGGGTGCGCTGTCAGTGGCGTGGGCGCGAAGGGTCTTGGCAAGCTGCGCTACATCATCATGAAAGAGTTCAAGCCCCTGTTGGCCGTTCAGGGCGGCAGCATCAAGTTTGGCAATGATGGGATGTAAATGCGCCGCTCCGAGACTGACTGTCGCAATAGCCGCCTTCCATTGAGAGTCAACTTCGGACTTCATGGTATTTGGAGGAGAATGCATCGCTAAAATGTTTTGGGGACTGACCTGGAACTAGCAGCCACTAGTGATCTCCATCACACTCTTTATAGCATGCATGACAATCTCACATCACCATGCGATTTCTGTTTCCCTGCTGGTCCTGTATTTTTGTGGTTCTTTTTTAATTAAAAAATAAAGGAAATTGTAATGTGCGTAGCGAGTACAGAAAGTAGACCACTCACAGACAGCCCGGATTCAAATCGTACACCGTAGGGCAAGCACGTACACACTTCTCACTCGGTCAACTCTCTTAAATGCGGCATATTCAAATGACAGGCCGAGAATGATTGAATAGTGGAGTTTCTGGAAACGATATGCCCCGGGTTTCAGCTGTTTTCGGGGTCAGCTTACCCATATCGCATTCGTATGTTGTAGGAATGAATTGAACGCCGATGGAAACAAGGATTCTTAAATTTATTTGCCTTGTCCGATGTTACTGTCACCGAGGGAGGCACCAGAGACTATAAGATGCAATCGAGGTCCAGCCAAATAGTTCCCTCATCCTAGCTTGTGCAACTCGAAGCTGGTATTTCCACGCTGAGTATCGGTGCTTTCTTTTTCTTCAGCAGCGAAAATGACGATTACCACGCCATTCCATTGTTTGGTCAACCGTCTCGGCCAAATGGCTTTGAAAGAAGCATCGGAGCCATCCCCACAAGCCCACTTCGAGCTATTGCGAATGATCGACCAGCTCAGGTCTGCAGTGGAAACGCCGACAGAAACAGTGCTGCGTCTGATCTACCAGGTAAGCCGTTCCACGGACCAAAATCGAGTTTGTGTACTGACTGGACTGTAGCCTCCTCAAAATGCTGCATTGCGTGTTGTCATCGATTTGGGCATTTTCGCCATGCTTGTGGAGAAGCGACACAAAGGAACGGGACTCTCAGCAGCTCAGCTGGCAGAATATACGGGCGCTGAGCAAGATTTGATTGGTACCTTTGCCTGCAATGACAGTAGTTCGTCACACATTGTGGATCGCCTAACTCCGTGAATAGTCCGACTGATGCGCGTTATGGCTTCTCTTGGGCTGTGCATCACACCGACCCCCGAGCTCTATGTTGCCAATGAGAAGACGGTGGCACTGACTCAACCGATTGGGAGAGATGGAATCCCGTGCATGTATGTTTATGATGTGACTTTGACACTTGCATCTTTTACTGCCGTTACTAATGGAATCTTCGTTTAGATATGATCTTACCTTTCCAACCTTGAGCAAGCTTCCGGAGTACCTGCGCTCCCATGGCTATGCCAACCCCCAGGATTATGCTCAGTCGCCTATGCAATGGGCCGTTGGACAGAGTCAATTTGAGTGGCTTTCGAGTCACGAGGAGCAGCGGGAGCTCTTCAACTCGTACATGGCTAGCCGTCGCGAAGGTAGGCCGATGTGGTATGATATATACCCCGTCGAGCGACTGTTTGGCCATGCCGTGCCATACAAAGATACGGTATTCCTGGTAGACATTGGTGGCAATCAGGGGCATGATTTGGGGAAATTCCGGCGAGAATATGGTCACCTGCCGGGCAGGATGGTGCTGCAGGATTTACCGAAGGTGGTTGAGGGGGTTGAGGGGGAGAGCGCAGGAATCAAGGTGATGGGATACAATTTCATGGATCCTCAGCCTGTCAAAGGTGCCTGTGTCTACTACTTCCGTTCCATCTTCCATGACTGGGATGACCAGATCAGTCGGAGGATCCTCCAAATACGGTGTCGGCGATGGCGCCAGACTATTCTCGAATTCTCATTGTGGATTTTGTCCTGCCAGACACCGATACGCCCCTGATGCAGGCTTCACTTGATATTCAGATGATGAGTATAGGAGCTGGCGTGGAACGGTCGGAGCGACAGTGGAGGGATCTCTTGCATAGTGCCGGGCTGGAAATCACAGGAATTTGGAACCAGAACCCGGCGATGGAGTCGGTGATTGAAGCAGTTCCGATGTCGAAATAGAACGGAGTCCGAGCGGGTTCCAACCGGGGGATATTCGGAGCCGCGTTGGTGGATTCATACTGTACATGGCTTCGTCGGTGGCTGTAACGTTGGTTTCTCGTAGGAGGATGACAAATGAGCGATATCTAGCAGTAGTAATTCAAAACGCTGAACCAAAGCGGGTCACCAGAGGAAGTTCTCGAGGGGAAAGGCGAGGAAACCTAGGAGGTAGTCGGTAGTTTGGTTTCAGTTTCGTAGAGCAGTATATAATTTGGTCGTCGCCCGAGGCAGGCAGCCAAGTGAGCCCCAAACATACTTATCTCATCCTTCCTAATTCTCTATCATCCATTGACAACCCTGGTGTCTGTCTTCCATTGTTTCTTACCATGAAACGACTGCCATTTCTTATACTCTACATACTCTTCCAGTTACTAGCCGGAACCGTCGAGGCGCTCAACGGGGCTGCCGGAGCAGAAACCACCTTTCTCTACCAAGCTTACGTGCTGGAACGCGCGCATGTCACAGATGAAAAGTGTCATTTGATTGCCCCTAAGTGCCCTGTACCAGCGGGAAAGACGGCGTGTAGCTTTGCCAACTTTGTGAAATACATTAGCACCGAGTCAGCTAGGGAGCAAAACGAACCGAGGTGGTCTCTGTTCAAGACGATCTTCGACAATGCCGGAGACAAGCCCCTAATCGACACATCCAAAGATCTTCGAGAAGCGGGCTTTCACGCCGGATACGACCAAGCAAGACTCTGTCCGAAGGAGAAGGACTCGCCATCCGTGTCTGTCACCATTAGGGGAATGAGGGGAATCGCAACGGCTACAAAGAAGAATCAATATCCGGACCAAAGCAAAAAATGATCGAGGCATTGGAGTTGGAGGGTGAATTGCGGCGGGCGGACAACATGAAATTTTTTATCCCGAAGCTGGAGTCAAAAATGGGAATGACGTTGGAAACGAAGTCAGCAACGACGTCCGATGGGGTGCAATTTACTACGTACGATGTGGACGCAACGGCGGAAAAGAACCATGGCGTCGAAGATCTGGCGCAAACAATCAACACGGCGGCGGAGGCACTGCGCAAGTCGAATCGAAAGGACAAGGCGGACCTGCAATTCGCGATCCATCAGGGGATCATTCGAGAGGCAAACGCGTCGCTCACTGAATTGAGGAAAAAGTGCCCTTAGCTTCTAGAATTTCCAGCGGTTTAGCTTACCTGGGATCATTCCCACGGGGTCGCAATAGCCGTACAGTTGATACCTTTCGAAGCTAGATTAGCGGCAAGAGATAGTGCAAACGGAAAGTGGTGTATATACATATGTAGATACTACCTAGGTACACCTAGGTATTTTTATAGATTGGTTGATCTGTTCGGGTAATTTATGTACAAATATAATTGGTGGGCTTGCCTAGGGGTCCTCTTGTTCCACCCCAAGGAGCCACATGCCGGGTCTGCTGAAGGCTACCTAGGTACCATCTTATTCTTTCTTATACCTTTACAATTAGCTTTCTTCCGTCTTCTTCATTCCAGTATCTCACCACTTCACTGAAGCAATGGCCGGGATCATTGAAACTCCCTTGGATAATAAAACAACCCTCAAAGTCCCCGGTCTCCATGATCTTCCCATCAATGTCTTACTCTCCCACGATCAATTCGCCACAGGGGTAAATGACTGGTATGGTCACATTCTCACGGCCAAAGAACTGGCCATCCTAGATCTAATCAACACCATCACCGACCGACCGGATTGGCACCGCGCCATCTTTGACCAGCAAGTTACCGCTCAATGGCGGGAAGACGCCGTTGCATCGTCGTCGCTGATCAATGACAAAACATGGGACTGGTGCTTGCAAGAGTTGCAAGACAAGGCTCTACAGTTTGACCGAGACGGCCGCTTGGTCGTCTTCAACACGAGCAGCGGTGTTTGTAAATCCGATGCGGTAATATCTTCCGATCTGAAGTCACAGCTGTCGAATTTTGTCGACCTGTTGTCTCATGAAGCCATTGGGCAGAAGCCAGCCTCAGCTGTGGTAAACCTCGTCGACCCATCTTTGTTTCCTCTTGTCTATGGGAGAACGAAAATCCTGGGCGGAGGACAATCGTGTGGAATGGACGAGAATTCCTGGTCGTCACGTAGTAAAGATAAAGAGTGCCTGCTCGTTTCGGAACGCCCGCAACTGGCAAAAGAGGGCTCATCCTGGACATGGGACAGCGGTCCGTACATTTGGTCCTCGAAATTTCAGTGGCTGCCGTGTGAAGTGGAATTCACTGGTCCTCCTGGGTCTACGGATGTTCGAATTTCGTCTTACATCAACAATCTGCATCCGACGAACCGCGAGATGTACTCCGCAATTGAGGTCGTGATCTCCGGCAGCATCAAGCAATGGAACGAGATTTTGGTGCGTAACAAGTGGAGGAAAGCCATTAACCTTTTCTACGGGAATTGCGTCTCCTGGCCTCGTGCGCCCATACGAATCCGCACTTACGGAGTCGAGTGGAAAGCCCAGTTCCCTGAATGGGCGAAAAAATTGCCCGACAAGGAAGACGAGGGTAAACTCTCTGCGGAGGAATACGAAGCCATGTGTGCTCAAGTGGAGGCGTACCTTCAGGAACCTGAATCCAGGGATAAGGTATACTGGGATCAGGTCAGAACGCAAAGGATCCCGGAGGATTGGAAGGCCCGCTGGGGGTTGCTTCGCACAGCTTTGACCAAGTATGGATGCACATTTGTCTTTGAGCACTCGGACCCAGGAACTGCGTACTCGTACGAGGACTGGAAAGCAGGGAGGACCGGAAAATCAATCGTTGGCCCAGCGCACTTCGATTATGTTTGCAGTCCTGATTATGAACTGTCTAAGTCCTTTGAAGCAAACCCTTGGTTGACACCCTACGAATGGATGTATAAACCAAGGGAGGAGGACCCTGATGATCACCAGTTCTACACGCTTGCATTGCAGGATGAGTTTCGAGACCAGGGTCTCCAGACTGTCGTCCAGATTCACAGCATCGAGCTAGACCCTGAGACGCCATCCTTTCCCGGCGAGGAGTGGCACACTGAAGGAAATGCAAACGAACGTATAGTCGCCAACGCCATCTACGCGCTTGATTCGGAAAACATGTCCGAGCCGCAAATCAGCTTCCGGCAGAGGTGTAGACTAGGGGGGCCGTACCTGGGTCTACGACCGAATCGGCGCTGACGATTCGGACAACGAGGAACGTCCTGCAGATGAAATCGATGACCTAATCCTGAAGTATGCCCTATGGGATGTCAAGTATATAGGAAGGCTTTGCGGATTTGAGGACATCCAGTATATTCCAGCCTGGCAACAGCTCGGCGAGGTAAAGATGCCTCCGGGCCGGCTGATCTCCTTCCCCAACGCCTTCCAGCGCCGAATGGGCCCATTACAGCTTCAGGACAAGACCAAGCCCGGCCACTGCCGTTTTCTCACTGTGTCTCTTGTCGATCCGACCTACCGGCTTTGCTCTACGCGGAACGTCCCACCCCAGCAGACTGGTTGGACAGGAGGTGATGGCGCTGAGTCTGCGACACAAATGGATCTGGGCGAGGCCCTCGAGCTGAGAGAGGATTTGGTCAAGGAACACGCCAGGAAGGATGAAGGTGTCTTTGAGCTTGCTTCAACTCTCTCGTTTTCTGGATTTTCGTGAACGTACAGGGTAGCCAGCTAGAATATACACACTTTCTACAGTTTCACATGTTGACTGATGCCTGCTCTCGCTATTCAGAAGCCAGTGATACAGATCTGGATGTCTTTGTACCAATAGAGAAGCTTCTTGTCACAATATCTATATGTAACTTAGTTTGATAGAAATAAACTACGATGTGCAGGATGTAGGACCTAAGATTTGTCTAATATACAAAGAGTAGAAAGGCAATGTGGTATATTTAGCTATCTTAGACCCTAAAGCAAAAGTAGAAACCAGAATGTTGTATTTCTTATATATACCAAGGTATATAATATAGCTAGATTAGTTAGTCTATTAGCTAGTAAGCCTCTCGCTAGCTAAGCGTACTTATTATAAAAAGAATATTATTATTCTTACCCTATTTTTAACTAGATCTATATTAATTATAGGCTATTCCTAAACTAATAGCTTTACTAGCTTTATTTAGTATATTTAGGGGCTACTAAGGTCCGTATTCTCTATCCGGTCTTTAGAGAGGCTACTTAGGGTTAAATTATATCTATACTTCTACTCTATCTTATATATCTAGCTTCTCTTAAATCTTATAATCCTTTATAATATAGGTTAATAATCCGTTTAGTATGCTATATATTTAGCTACCCTAAACAATTCCCTACGTTGGTTACTATATAAAGAGGGGAACGCTTAAGGCTATATACTCTATAGTATATAGGTCGATTTAGTACTTATAATTCGGCTTTATACTAAACCTTATATATAATAGGACCTAGAAGCACTATCTAACAAGTGGATTTAGAGAGGTATAGGAGTGTATATTCTTAATCTATATCTATCTACTACTTATAACCTCAAAATCTTAATGCTTGCTTATATAACGTAGGAACAATATAAAGCAAAAGGCAAAGCAGACGTGCACTGGCAGTAGTGGAGAGCCTGTCTGCCCACTACACTAGGTAGATACACACGTAGAATGAGAGAAGACAGAAGACAGGGAGAAATATAAAAAGGTGAAAGAAATCTATTTTGGAAGGAGCAGCCTAACAACCTTGGGAAGACTCAACTGTATGTGGCGCCTAAACGGGCTGCGTCTTCAACAACCACCATTCCTTTGAAATACAATCTGTGTGAGTCCAGTTGCTTCTCAAATGTGGCCCTGTACCTCTCATTCTTCATCAATCCTCCGGCCAATACCAATACAGAGGCCTCACTTGGTTGATAGCCAGTGGCTTGAGGCTTCACCAAGCGACCAAGAGTCCCGCCAACAAGCAAAGCCACCTGAGAACTCACGATAGCTGCTGCAGTCTGATTTTTGTCCACCAAGCCAAGAACAACTGGTGCGATACTAGCGATACGGGCCTTCAAACCTTGCGAATAGTTCTGAGCCAGAATGTTGTTCAACATGTCGATACTGGCACTCTCAGAGATCTGACACGCAAGTTTCTCCGCAACCGCCTTGCAAAGTTCATCGCCTCCAGTTTTGTCGAGCCCCAATGTAATATCCTCCAAGACTCCCAAGGTATGTTGGATGGCTTTCATACCAATTGCGTAGCCACCTCCCTGATCACCGAGCGTATGACCCCAGCCTCCAGAACGGGCAGAACGAGAGTATTTTTGTTGATCGTCAGACCATTTGTATCTCATGGCAACACTTCCCGTGCCTGCGATCACCACCAGGATGGAGGGTGTACCGAGGGATTTTGGAACACCTGCAGTCAACAGATCTACGTCGTTGGTTAACTGGAGTTCCTTTTCGTTAGTGATTCCGAACGCTTGTCTCAGCTTGGGTGCTAGCACCCCCTCCAGGCCAGCTCGGTCAATACCAGCCAGTCCGATCCAGACAGAGCTGAAGGATGTTCGGAGACGTTCCTTCCACAAAGACTCTGTTTGTTCCACATCACTTGGCAGCGCGTCTTTCAAAGCAGCCCTAGCAGCATCTAGTAATGTTGCTATAACCCCGTCTATATTTCCAATGTTATCGGTTCTGACGAATGTCAGCATCAAGGTAAGCAAAGTATAAACACGGAATGAGAAGAGACCATACAGATTGCATGGGCCAGCAGAGCCTTGGCCCACAACGCTGGTACCGCTAGCCACAACAGCAGCACACTTTGTACCGCCGCCATCAATGCACAAGGCAAACTTTTGAGTGGAGGTACTTGTGGCCTTCTGCTCGACGGGCTTAGAGATGGCAGCCAGCGCGTTGGCCAATACCCCACCCGCAGCGTCGATATATCCCTGACAAGTCTCAACCGACTCCCCGGTCTCTGCAACCAAGATAGCGAGCTTGACACTGGCATTGCATCTCGAAAGAAGAGCGTCTAGTTCAGCGTCGGACGAGGACTGGCACTTTCCACTCAACCTCCGCAGAATATTACGGGATCTTTGCTCGAGTTTCAAATTCGATGCCACGAGATCAACCATCTTGAACCCCAGTATTAGCTGTAGTAGAACACGCGGGGAGGCATTACAACCATACCATGTTTCCGTAAGTCTTTCCTGTGCGAATCATAGTACCAGTACTCAGCATATTCAACACTAGCTTCGTGACAGTACCCGCCTTCAGACGGGTGCTACCAGTGACCACTTCAGGCCCCGACACGGGTGAAATGACAAAGTCCACATTCCCCGAAAGCCCTATTGCTGAAGGAACTGTACAAACAACCGCGATGGTCACACATCCGAGCCGTTTGGCAAAAGCAAGACAACCAAGCACATAAGGCGTGCGCCCCGAGCTTGCAATCCCAATGATACTATCAAGCTCTGGGTTCAGATTGAGAGATTCCATCTCATCCTCGCCGGCTTTCTCATCATCCTCGGCTCCCTCCTGAGCCGATCGGATTGCGGCATCTCCACCAGCAATCAGACCGACGAACTGCCCGCGAGGGGCGGCGAAGGTTGGGGGAATTTCCGATGCGTCCAAGATTCCAAGCCTAGAATTTCCTGTTTAATTTGTTGTTTAATAACCAAGAGAGCAGGATTTCACATGACTCACCTTCCACTGGTGCCAGCGCCGACATAAATTACCCGGCCGCCTTGTCGAACTCGCGGGGTCAATGCGTCAATGGCTCCTGCGATAATGGGCAAGCAAGGAACAACACTCTCGGGGACTTTTTGATCGTCGGCATTGATCACAGTGCACATGTCAAGTGTCGACATGCGATCAATATGCATAGTTCGGGGATTGACCCCCTCCGTTTGGAGTTGAGATAGACTCCCGAGATCCATTATGCAGGGTGTTTTTGGGGTGATCACTTGGAAGGTGACAAGCTTGACGCCGTTTCTTGTCAGGGCTTTTAATGTATTTTTCTTCGCGAATCACGGACCAGACTATGCGGGAAAGGGCGATAAGGGCATTTTAGAGGATTTGGGAGGCAAGCTGGATCCATTTCGAGTTGGCGCCATGCAAGCCGAGTGCCTAATATCGCCCCATTTCCCAAGGTGGATTCCGATGCGGGAACTGACAGAATTCTGTACGTAAAGCGAAGAGGAGGTCCTTGTTCCACAAACATCCCGCGGTCTGATCAAATGGGGGCCGTTACAAAGTAGAGTTACAACGAAGGGATCCTGACCCCCTGGGATTGGACCGTTTAGCAAGCGACATGGGTGGATCTTCGCTTCTCCAGACTTTTCCCAGAAAGGAATCGGAAGGAGCCGATATGGAAGATACAGTGGAGTTATCTCCTACAGGATTCGTCGAGAAAGAAGGTCGTGTGATAAGGAACTGCATCCCCAATCTAAAGATAATGGGGTCCACTTGTGCTACTACTTCACAGGAGATACCCTAAGATACACCATATGATACCCATATCATAGCAAGACCCCTGTCCTCGCGTGCAACCCAAGCCCCGTATCGCGTGGGGCCCCGGACTCGATAAGCTGACCCACAGTAGTCCGGCCGAGGGGATATCGGCAATGCTGAGAGTTTGTAACATAAGACCCCGTCCCCTCCCCGGACCTTTGGTTTCGTACGCACAAGATGTCGAATCAAACGGTCGAAGAAGGGCGTGTCGCCGCAGACGCTGAGTACAACGAAAGCCGCTCTACCTTGTACAAGATCTGGACGAATTCTTGGTTTCAGATCATCTTAATCAGTTTCATATGCTTCTGCTGCCCAGGAGTGAGTTTGGCAAAGGCTATTAGTCAAATCTAGTGAATTGACAATAGCATTAGATGTACAATGCCCTCAGCGGGCTTGGAGGTTCCGGTCAGGTTGACCAGACCGTAGCTGCGAATGCCAATGTTGCTCTCCTGGCTTGTACTGCGGGAACTGCTCTCTTCGTCGTCGGCCCTATATTCGATCGTGTCGGACCCAGAGTTTGCCTCTTACTTGGAGGATGGACCTATGCATTGTATTCCGGCAGTCTCCTGTGTTTCAATGGTATGTCCAGCTGCAAAGCTACAGCATGTTTTGCCCACATCTAATCTGTACTCCCACAGCAACCAGTAACGGTGGATTCGTGATCGGCTCTGGTGCCATTCTCGGTGTAGGAGCATCTTTCTTGTGGGTGGCACAGGGTGCGATCATGACGACCTACGTGCCCGAGTCACAGAAGGGTCGCGCAATCGCAGCCTTCTGGATTATCTTCAATCTTGGCGGTGGCGTCGGGTCTCTCGCTAGCTTCGGCCTCAACTTTAAATCGACGACCGGAACTGTCAGCGACGCAACATATATTGCTTTGCTTACCATCATGGCCTTTGGATGGGCACTGGGAACGCTCATCTGTCCACCATCGTATGTTAGGGTTGCCCAGATGGAGGTCACACCGGGGAGCGAGAAGAACTTCCGTCAGATTCTTCGCCATTCCCTCCGGACTATCTGCAACTGGCGGGTGTTATGTATGCTGCCCCTCTTCTTCTCGGCCAACGTGTTCTACTCCTACCAACAGAATGCTGTGAACGGTATGAACTTCAATATCCGGACTCGTTCGCTCAACGGTTCGCTTTATTGGATTGCGCAGATGCTGGGTGGTCTCGTCATGGGTCTCATTCTCGATATTCCTGGTGTCAGCCGACCCAACCGCGCTCGCATCGCTTGGGCGTTCTTGTTTGTCACTGGAATGGCCATCTGGGGTGGCGGTTATAAGTTCCAAGTGTGGTCTGATCTCCGTCTGGAGCAGGGCCTGAAGCAGGATATCGATTACACAGACGCTGATATCTCAGTGGGCCCGATGTTCCTCTACATCTTCTATGGCGCCTATGATGCGTTGTGGCAATCATTTTGCTACTGGCTCGTTGGTGCCCAGTCCAATTCCCCAGCCACAGCAGCCGTTCTGGTTGGAGCGTACAAGACATTCCAGAGCACTGGTGGTGCAATGGCGTGGCGCATCAACGCCATGGAGAAACCCGCAATGACCCAATTCGCTATGAACTGGGGACTTTGCATGGGCTCGTTGGTTGTCGCTATCCCGACCGTGCTGGCTATCACTCTCACCAGTGATAAAGAAACAGTAGCAGTTAATGAGAAGGACTTCCCATACACGGAGGAGCCCCGTGGAGAGGTGGCGAAGTCTTGATTTTTCCACATGCCAATCTCATGTTAGCGAAAAGTGCGGAATCTTGCCGTCGATGAAGGATATATGTATAGTAGAAAAGTAGAAATGAAAAAAAAAAAAAATTCCGGAAGAAATTGACAGCATTCAGATGCTCGCAGATTATTATCAGCGAGATATCGTGAGGAATATATACACGGCATGTCCTAACCAAAAACTTGGGGTTGTTTGTATGCCAACAAATCCCGTCTTCCGGCGGTTAGAGGTCCTCCACTCTACCTTACCGGACGCATTTCTTCAGCACAGCGGTTTCCAGCAGCAACTTAGTATACTGGCGGTGTGCCCAAGCCACCTTTTCATCCATAGGTGCAGCTTTCGCCTTTCCGAGACCCTGGTAGAAACAGCTCTTCAGACTGAATTCGGCCACGCCTTGGTCTCGCTTGACCACAGCAGCGATTTCGAAGAGGCCGTCAGAGGGACGGACTTCACGGATGCGCGGGGAGTCACCGCAGCGAACGACAATACGGTCCTCGGTCTTCTCGACGACTTCAAAGTGGTCGGTGATGATGGTTCCTACTTCGTATTTGTTTTTGAGGAGGTCCGATCGGTCCCAGAGGTGGTCGGCAGTCTCGGGGCCACGGTACTTTCGTTCAAGGAAGGCTCGCTGGGGAATATAGCCTGGAGAGAGAGAAAATAAACACATTAGAGTCTGTGCCATTGCGACGAGGTTGGTTTCCCCCGTGTAGAACTTACCCATGCCACCCCAGACACCGGCACAGAACGCTTCCACCAGCTTGCCCTTCTCCTCCACCAGTGAAGGCTGGATCTTGTCTAGCGGGATCCGACGGACGCAGACATCATGAAGAGTTGGGTTGCCACTCGGGTTGAACTTCTTGTAAAAGGCCGATTGGAAGATGGGATCGGAGCTGTCCATGGCCTCGAAAATGTCATTGCGTGTGGCGCCCCAGAAGACACCGACCGAGGCAATACTGCCGGCGACGGTCGTTTTGACTAATTTGCTGAAAATACCCATGGTCGAGGAGGGGAGGAGGGGGATTGGAAGTAGGTGAGGAGTAACAAGAGGGGAGCGAGAGCTTGGAGCCCAGAGCTATCGGGGAAAGCTCCGACCGCCAAGACCAAGGCCTCGGGCCATCTCCACTGGATTTCTACTGGGTTTTAGCAACCACCACGACCACCGGCTTTTGCGCAGCAGAAAATCATGTAGGGAGTACCCCGGCATGAGTTTAACTGTTTTTAGGATAGATTGAACAAGATTGATTAATGTCAATATAAAACTGCCACCTAGGGCTGGCCGATCTCTAGGTTGGATACGAATGTGACAGCTAATTCTTAACATTCTAGCTATAGCACTAATAAAGGGAGGAAAAGATACAAGTACGTTTACGGATATACGTGAGAGTCTCTAAGAAACCACTGAAAAGACCATTGAAAAGACCACTGAAAAGATCACTGAAAAGACCACCAACATGGCTACCAAAACAAGCATAAAGCCATCCATGAATGGATGCTATAATGACCTTAGAACCTACATATGTACGCAACTCACATGACATGAGTCAAATCAAGGTCACCGTACTCCGTACCAACACGAACATCCCATCTCAGAATGGACCTTCCATTACTACAGTCCAAGGATCTCTCCCGCAAGACGAGAGAAGCATTCCCGGCATGAATACTCCACAGGAAAATTGTCGTTGCTTGCCATCCGCTCGGCAAATATCGATGCCATTTGATCTTCGAGAACATCCTTCAAAATTCTTCGAACCTGCAAGCACCAAACTCCTCTTCGAAATATTTCCAAAAGCCCAGGCTATTGAATTTGACAATCGAGTGCTGGTTTATCGTTTTGATGGTGAACTCCCGCCCAAGCATGGCCTCAGCAGATTGCACATGTACCTTGCTACTTGACGAATGATCCCCACGATAATGGCCCTATAATCCCTATCCGCTACATGAGTCGTTCTCGCATTTACGTCTCCCCAACAATTTATCTGAGAGATAACGAAGCAGCAGCAAACCTGATTTTCGACTTGGTACGGGACTTCTTCACGAGAGCAAACATTCCTATCACGGAAATCCAATTCCGGGGACACCTCATTGTCATCGTCTTGGAAACTGAGCCAGATAATCTCGATGTTCTATGGGCAGTTCCTAAGTCGATTGCAAATTGTAATTGCTTTTACCTCTTTGAGTCGGAAATAGAGAGACCCGGCAAATTTCCGGCCCAGCCGCTGAAGCAAATTACTGCGGCTGCTACTGATAGAACGGCTATTGATGATACGCAGTACCCGACCCTCCGGCCAGGGCTAGTTTTAAGTTCGAGAAAAACCACCCAGGGAGAAAAGTTCCGTGCTTCTTCCGGCGTCCTTGTCCAAGACACAAGTCGTCATAGGTACATGACAGCTGCCTCGCATGGATTCCCTGAAGGGGGGATGGTTTATCATCCTACTGCCTCTAGTCTGGAAATCGGACAATATATCGTCGAACTCACACACTAACATTGCGCTCGTCAAACTCAACCACGGGATACAGTTTCTGAATGAGCCTTTCAAGAATACTATCGCCCCACGTGATCCGTTCAAACTCGATAACTTCATTCGAGCGGGCGAGACAAGGATAGGCGACGACATTTTACCTGATAGTCCATTCTCTGGCGTTATCCAAGGGTCACGAATGGCCCACTCCTCTGTTCGGATCCCCTCTGACGATCCTCACAGGCCTACCGTCTGGATTCGTTGTCATTTGGTCTATCTTGGTCAAGACTCTGCCAGCGATATAGTCGATGGCGTTTGCGGCTCGGCTATTTGGGACAAAGACCATAGAGTTCTTGGGTTCTTTCGTTATGTTCACGCGTCAGGGGTTTTTAAAGATCATTGTTCCATTATCGCTGCTGACCATCTGCTTGATAAAGGATACACCGTCGTTTAGTTTCGTCATCTTCTCTTGGAATCTCACGATGATATATGTGGTTCGAGGTCTAGACCTTTGCTAATTCTCCCGGTTTGTTTCTATGTTCGTTGTTTCCCCCTCACTTCTTGTTCTTTTTATGCTAAGGGCGCAGGTCTCGCTATAACCTATTGCTGTACGGGTTTGTTAGGCTAGCTCTTAATTCTGCTTCTTTGCTTCCACAATCAAGTCAATGATATAGTTCGTTCTTCCAACACATGTAGGCGAGCAAGGGCCATAGTCTACTTTAAAGGAACCCCAAGCAAAAGTTAAACATTCTCTGCTTGCTCCTCTTGTTGCTGTGCCCCTGTCATACGTACAGCTTGGGAGTTCTCCTTCTCCTTCCGATCTATCGCTCGCCAAATAATAAAAATGAAGAAAAACACGAGTATATAAAAAGTGATGGAGCGATAATAGCGACATGAGTCTGGATCACAATATTGACGGCAGATAGGATACAACACCACGAGAGGAGACGCCAAAAGACAAACCGTGACGCTATTAAGCACAATATTAGAATCACGAAATAGGTGTTTGTGGCTGGGAATATAGACGTACAAGACCGGATGCTGGTAGTACCCCATCTTTTGTAATATGAGCTCCGGCAGACCAAGAGGGACAGGGCGGTTGTCCATTACATTAGATGCAGAAGAGGGAACGGAGATTCCACCTCGGATATCGCGAACCCTTCCAGAATAGATCTAGCCGATGACGAGAACTGGCAATCGTCCGTTCTCGACCAGTGGAGGGTATTCTCAAGATAGGGAACATAAGCATGGATGAACAGACCCACGTGTACGGAGTACAAACACAAGCAATGGCCGTTTGTTCCGAAGAAGCGATGATGTGCTACGGCCTGCGAAAGATATAAAATCCCCTGGAATCCGTCCATTCGATTCTTTTCACCAAGTAGATCCGAGATCCTTTCTGTATACCATCATCTCCATTTCATTGCAAACTTCCCTCGCTGTGCGAGCTTCGTTGACTGACAATCTTTCATCTCTCAATATTCCATTACTTCTTTTCAGTCCCTTCACAATGAAAACCTCATTTGCCGCACTTGCTCTCGCCCTTTCCGGCTCTGCCGTGGGTGCTCCGTTCTCTAGCGGCACTCACATTGCATCCAACTCTTCTACTGCATCCACTCCGGTTCATCTGTCAACCGATCAACCTCTCCCCAGCCTCTTTAATGCATTCAGCACTGAGGCACCATCGTCATCTGCCACTCCGTCTTCTGGATCTAGGCCTTTAACCTCGGCGCCTATCCCCAGCGGCAGTGGCGTGAAGCGCGGAGAGGCCATCTCCATCCCGACGGACCTCCCGTCCCTGGCTTCCGGTGCTCAGTCAGCGGCTGCAGCTCTCGCTTCTCTCGGTGCTGGCGCCCAGAAGCGTGGCGGATCTCTCTCGATTCCCACAGACCTTCCGTCTCTTCTGGCTGATGCCCAATCGATCGGCAGCGCTATCGCCTCTGCAGGTGCCCAGAAGCGCGACGAGTCGCTCTCCATCCCAACCGATCTTCCCTCGTTGCTTTCTGATGCTCAGTCGGCTGCGGCTGCGTTGGCCTCTGCTGGGGCTCAGAAGCGCGGCGAGTCTCTGTCGATTCCCACGGACCTTCCGTCCCTGCTGGCTGATGCCCAGTCCGTGGGCAGCGCTATAGCCTCTGCGGGTGTCCAGAAGCGCGGCGAGTCTCTCTCAGTTCCTACAGACCTGCCGTCTCTTCTAGCCGATGCCCAATCTATCGGCAGTGCTATTGCCTCTGCGGGTGCCCAGAAACGCGCCGACGAGAGCCTTCCTCTCTGGACCCCCACTGCTACCCCCACTCCGACCGCTCCACTTGGAACTGGCTTGCCTAAGCCTTTCGGCACTCATTTTGCTTCCTCGTCTGTGACTGCTTCCTCTTCTGGTGCTGCTTCTCCTCCCAACTACGCTTCTTCATCGGGTATTACATCGTCATCTGTCCGTCCTCTGGTCTGAACGCTGGTCATTGCTTTTCACAATGATTGCCAAGTCTGTGAACCGTAGGAGATGACCGTTGTTCATTTTTGAATTATGAGGTTCTTCCAGAGATTGTTCTGATCGTCGCTCGTTTGAATTGTTTGTCGCTCGTTTGAATTGTTTGAATTGGGGTACCTTTGATGATTGATGTTATTGGTAGATCGGACTAGAATGTACTATTAGAAGATCAATTGAAATTCCAGTATATTTTGAGCTCACATGGGAGAATTCCAGATTGATATCCTCCAGTCAATAGAAAGTTCGACTTGTAATATTGAATATGTGCTCCACATCGTGTGAAGTCGATCGGGGTCTTGTTGAGGACTAAACCCGCCCCACGTGTGGATACAGACAGGCACAGACGGCACAGCCACAGCAAAATCGATTCTCCCCTTCTTCGTCATGTCCAAGAAGCTCGTTTCCTTGGCTTTGGGATTCTCTTCATCTGGTTTTGCGGGCTTTACTAGTGGTTTCTTTCCCCCTTCTCCTTGAACCTTTCTTTGTATCTCACCCCCTTTGTGGATCATGGCCTGTTGTGTTTGCAGCAGGGTCTTGTTGAGTGGTTGAAACTTGATTTGGAAATGCGCTTCGACTGTATCAAACACATTGTCCGCCTTCGGGACCTCATCCAGCATGTCCGGTAGTGACGGGGTAGGGCGCTGGGCACGACATATCGGTGAGTGGTTGTTGTCTGCCGACGCCCCTTTTCCTTTCGCATTCCGTTGAGCCTCACGGAGGTATACGAGTATACGCTAATCGAGATGTAAACTAGGTCGTTTCGTCCCGTTTCGTTTGCCCCTAGTCCACCCTCAACCTCGAGGTTGGCGCCCAGTGGCTCTGCGCCCGCCATACCTGATCTCCCTAATATGTTTGATGTTAACGATGCTGCTGAGCCTGGAAGGGCTGCGGCAGTATAGCGGTCGCGAAGGGGGTTTGGTCTTTTTTAGCTACACCGAAGATGTCAACGCCGCCCAATCTTTTGCCTACAATTACCTCCCTATCATCATCTCCCTCGTGCTCGTCTTGGTGTGGACCGTGACCGATTTCGATGTCCTCCGCCTGGAACCATACTTTCAGTTGTCCCGACCCGAGGGAGCGCCGGCTACCGTCCTCTTCATCAACTACAACTTCGGTCAAACTATTATCACTCCGATCAATGCCGCAATCCGCCGTCACTGGGTCGTATTCTGGGTTTCCTTTGTCACGCTCTCGATCCGAATGATTCTTCCCGCTCTACAGAGTGCGGTACTGGAGCTGCGCGAGGTGACGGTGGTGGACGACAGAACCATAAAAAGCTGGCCCGACCTTGTGGATTTGAGAACACAAGCGAGCTGGATCGCAACGCAAGCCGATGGCGACATTATCTTCTCAGATGATCTATTGGGCCGGTCCCGATCCTCCAGATACGCCTTGGCGCCCGTGGAGATACCCGATAGTCACCAAGACGAGAGTACAACGTGGACTGTTGATCAGACGCTGTATTGGGCTCAGCTTTCCTGCCAGAATGTTTCCGTTGGGGACAAGCTCAACGTTGCTATCCAGGGTCCCCAGTCGGAATATCCAACAATTTCATGGAACGCCAGTGGTATTGACTTCAATGATGCACACGGATCCGCCAAATGCGCCCTTGATTTTCAATACGAGAGTGTCTTCTTTCCTACCACTGATTTCCTGCAAGTACGATATTGGGAGCCGATGGTAGGGGCTGCTGCCAAAGAATCATTTCCGGACCGAACCCAGGCCTTTACCGAATTTGGCTGCAGTCCATATGATTTGTATGGTATGCTCATCGGAGTCAATATGACCAATCCAATCTCGACTTCGACCTCGACCGAGTACTCCGCTTCCGGTATGGCCTTTGCCTGTGATATCATATATAATAAAGCGGAGGCTCGTGTGGCTATGCACTCCAACAGCTCCATCATATCTATTGATGTCGATCGAGCCACCACCCGCGCGCTCACAGCAGCTGAGTTCAACATTGAACATTTCCACGCTCTGCTCTCTCAACGGGCTCCGTTCACCAGTGACATGCTCTTCATTCGTGAAAATGCTACCACGGGGGCTCGCACAGTAACTGAACTCCCTATTATCAGCCAGGAACTAGGAGATCTCCAGCCTGTACTGGTGCTCGACACATCAACAGTCATGACAGAGACCGACTTTGAATCCAAGATTGCGCGGGATGTCAAACAGACTTTCGTGCTCACCTTCAGTCGCTTGTTTGATCCCGACAGTGCACCAAGTAATCTTGCCGCTGAGCGCCTGTCGAACCAAGTTGCTATTGCGGTTGTTGACTTCGCGGCCCTTTGGTCTGAGCTCATTCTTGCCCTGGCTACCTTGACTGCGGTGTACCTCCTTTACATGTATAGTTCGCGTGAACTGTTTCTCCAGAGTGACCCAGGGTCCATCGGTGCCATGTGCAGTATTGCCGCTGATATCTTTCACCCGTCCAACATCCTTGCAGCGCCAGTGGCGGAATTTCATCAATTCTCTACTCGGCAACTTCGTCGTATCTTCAGAAATGCTCGGTGTTACTGGCGCCCAGGCCCTTCTGGCAACAGGCTGGAAATTCTCGCTGAAGATGGTTTGTGCCGCCCCTATCCTTCGAATCCTATTCATCGTCGAGGACTATAACTGACTGTATCATCAGGCTCCCCCGTGCAGCTTGGAGAGAACCTCCGAACCCGTGTTGATCCGATGCCTCACTTTCTCCTGATTCCTTTTTTCCTTATTGAATTCTTAGCGCTAGCGGGGGTGATCATCCTCATTGGACTAGTGGTCTCATCTTTGCTTCGAAACGGCCGCTTCAGCCACCTAACCCAGTCCGACTCGAGCTCGTTCCAGATTGTCCTTTCCTTCCTGCCCTCCATCGTCGCATCGTCCGTCGGCGCTCTATGTACCTCCATTCACCGAAACCTCACCGTTTTGGAGCCTTGGGTCCACCTGCAACGCGGCAACGCCCCGGCAAGGACATCGCTGTTACTGAACTATTCGTCCCAAAGTCCGCTCGCCATTTTCTTCAAGTCCGTGCGCAACGGGCAACCATTGCTGGGCCTCGTATCAATTGCGTGCGTTGTTAACATGGCTTTAACTGTTGTTGCGGGTGCGCTTTTCACTCAGAAATTGACGACCTCAACATTGGATACCAGTGATTTATCAATGAACTATAGCCAGTCTATACTTTGGGGGACCGACTTCGCCGAGGAATTCACCGAGTATGGTTTGATCCAGAGCAGCATCAGCAGCGGAGTCCCCATGCTGTCTTGGACTGGCCCATATCAGTCTTTCGTCCCAGTACACGTGACGAATCGCAACCCAGACGTGACTTATGGCGCCTCAACGCTTGGTGTTGGAACCGAGCTCAAGTGTGAGCCTCTTTCATCCGACGCTCTTGTCCATGATACGGTCGATGGTCATCAACATTGGCGATATGAACTATTTGGCAACCCTTCCATAGAATGCATGGCGCGCATGCCACTTTTGAAGAGCAAACAGGAAGGTATCTCGCTATCTATTCACTTTCTGTCCCCAGATGATGACGAGGAATCGGACATTTGCCAGACGTCGACCGTTCTAGTTGTCGGCCGTTGGGATTATTTGCCGGACACCCCAATCACGGATAACAACACGATTGCATTGCATTGCGAACCCCAGGCAACGTTGCAGAGCTACTCTATCTCTTTCGACCAGAAGGGACAGATCAGTCGGCATGACCCTGTTCCCAAAACATCTATCACCCATGGGACCATGTACGACAATGCAACCGTGAGTCTCGGTCAGTTCAACAAAGTCTTTGCGGCTATTCCTAGCAGCTTTGTAGGCAATACTAGTATGCAGAACGGGTCATACAACATTTCTTCCTATGATTGGGCAGGTTTCCTTGTTGCCCGTCTCTACGAGCGCGAAGACCCTGAATTCGACGCCCTCGACCCCGATCTTCTGACCGACATGACTCGCACTGTGTATCAATGGGTCTATAGCACCTACTTCTCAATTTGGCGCGATATTTATCTCGAACCTCTTGATGACCCGGTCCCGGCCACAAATGCAACCATTACCCGCGTTACCTGGCGCATGGTTCCGTCCGGTCCATCACTTGCCATCGCTCTAGCCATCATTGCCTTCGACGCGATTGTTGTGCTTTTAGTGTTCGGAACGCGACGTGGCCGATTCCGGGGACCCCGCATGCCGCGCTCCATTGGAGCCGTCATTCCCTGGATTTCGCACAGCCAAATGCTCCATGATTTTACAAATACACACAGCTGGAGCAGTGCTGAACGGCATGCTCACCTTGTATCCCTGAACAAACGCTACGCTTTCCGCATGTTCATGGGCGCCGATAACCGTTGGAGGTTCGCCGTTGACCAGGAACCAGAGAATATCAAACCTCCTGATACCCCGGACGGCGAGTCAGCAGTGGAGGTGGATAAGACCACCTCAATTCAGCTCCAGGAGATCCGAAGATCACCCTCTCCTGCTCAACCCTGACGACCCTGGCTTTATGTGCTACGAATTTTCTTGTGATTTGAATACGCTATATTATGTTTCGGGGGTATATATTCATTTGGACATGGGCGTTTTTGATTTTGATAAGCCTCCCCAGATAGACAGTTGGGCAAGCAAGCTGGCCCTCGCTTTGTTCACTTGCATTTTGGACGTCATGAGAGGAGACGTCGCATTGGTGCATTGTAAAAAATGTCCGGAACCGTGTGTATATCCTCTGGAGCGCCCTTTTCCCATAGTCCCGTGTTTGGGCTTCGTTGGGGTTGCCGATGTGGAGAGACAGTGTCGTATGACACCTGCATGGGAAAGATCTTTGGCAGGCTATAAATTTACACTCATATATATCACCTTATGTCGAAAACCTTGCCTAGTTGAACCCTAGTTTCTCTATATTCGACGCCAAGAAAGGTCAAGTGAGACAAAAAGGTATATTCTATGGCGCTACGGATGGCATTTTCCCTGTGGCAAGGGAATTGGACAACTGATCTCCAGGGCTGGGTCTTGAGTACGTTGGACCATCACGGATGATTCAAGTAAGAGCCTCATTTTGGTGGGATTAAGTACAACCTTCATTGTCCGAGGTCTAGCTTCTATAAGCGAACCTTAAATCGTAGAACTGAAACCAAATCAAGTCTCATTATTCTACAGTGCGGCCCTGAGTCGACCATCAACCGCCCGAAGAAGAACGTACAGTGTCTCCAAAAAGGGTGCTTGGATGCCGAGTTCTCGAGATTTCCGGACTGGGAAGCCCAAGATAACATCGATCTCCATTGGCCGTCCACTTTTACAATCCGTCTGCATGCTGCTTCCAATCCCAGGCAAGGCATTGATCTTGTCCATAAGCTGGTCAATCAGACCATCCTTCAGCGGTACACCACAGCCACGGGCGATGGTGATGACCTCCTGCATCAATTGGCGTGTGAAAGGTGTCGCATCTTCTGAGGACTTCAACCACGACTGTGTATCCACCATCGTGAGGGTCGTCAACGAGTTCCATGCTACGTTCCAAACCACCTTCTCCCATCGCTGGATCTGCATATCCTCAAGGACCTGGAACCGAGTCTCGCCATTGCGGAGGAGATCGGCAAATGCAGCAAGTCGTTTTTGCTCGACTTGGCTTTCGACCTTGGGGTTGGGGAATAAGCCGATCTGCATATCCTCGGATTTGGTGTGCGCGACAATCCCAGGACTTGTCTGCGTGGCTCCTACCCATGTCTGTGGAAGTTAGAATGAGACAGTGAAATTGGGATTTGAAGAGAACCCACCACACAGGTTATAATCGAGTTGTCGGGGAACCGCTTTCGGAATGGCTCCTCGTTACCAACGCCATTCTGAATGACTACAATTGTAGTCCTGCTGTCGATGGCTGGCTGTAGCTGGGCTACTACATCATCCTGGTCGATTGCCTTGTGAGCGCACACGATGTAGTCGACTGGTGAAGTTTCCGCGACAGTTTTTACCACTAGTTGCTGGTCAGCAAGATATTTTGGTTTGGATCGTGGATGTCCGACATACCTCGGTGTGGATGAAAGGTATGCTGGCCATGGTTTTGGCTATTGAGAGTAATTCCCTTTCCGAGCCCAGACATTAATACTAGAACAGCCTAATTCCTATCAAAATACATATGTACTTACATTTGCTTGAACAGCTTCATAGTTTGAACGTGCCACGACCGTCAGTCGCACACGGTCGGAGCGACTCAGTATAAAGGCATAGAAGGAGCCAATCCTATAGAAGTCAGTATAATACCGTTTTTGTGAAAGAGGCTGAACTCACGCTCCCAATCCATAGACGAGGACATCAATTTGGTCTGCCATTTTGTGAGGATCAAATGTGTATCCAAGGCACGAAGTGTATGTTGTATTCTTTTTGAGACTCGACTTCTAAGGTTCCCCGCATCGGAGGATGGCCGCGTGGGGGTGGACTTTCCACGGACAATTAGGGGGGAATTTGGGATGAGGTAGTATTCTTGGCATTTGATATTCAAGCGAAAGGGATTGTAAGACTGTGATCCAATTTATAACTTTACGCTGGCTATCAAGTGTTTCTCCAACCGACTGGTATTCACCATTTCGGGTCTCAACTCTTCCAGACTGCTCACTCCTAGAAAAACCATATTTGTTTCGATTTCCTGTCGCAGAATCTCAATCATCCGTCGCACTCCCTTCTCCCCGTATCCGGACAAACTGAACAAAAATGGTCTGCCCAATCCCACAGCAGTTGCTCCTAGTGCAATGGCCTTGAGTACATCTGTTCCTCGGCGAATGCCACCGTCAATAAAGATCTGCATCTTGCTCTCAATCAGGTGAGGCGCAAACTTTCGAATCTCTAGTAGTGTCAGAAGAGGTGATTGTGCCCTGTTCATATATGTAAGCATAGCACTAGCGTGAGGAACGGGTCACAGTCAGGTATCATACGTGTCTTGCGAGCGTCCTCCATGGTTTGAGAGTACGATGCCTTGCACACCATGCTGATAGGCGAGCACGGCATCCTCCACACTTTGGATTCCCTTGATGACAACAGGGAGATCTGTTAGTTGACGAAGCCATGTGAGGATCTCCCAGTCGATGAATGGGGATGTGGAGCTGGCCATGATCTTCGCTACGCCCTGTCCTTCCGCACTATCATCGACAGCCTGAAGCGTGTTAGTGAATATAGTAAGATTCTAATAGCATAGGCCGGGCAGAGTCCATACCGTCACCCTCAAATTCAACCGTTCGTCCATCTCACGTTTCCCCACCATGGGCGAGTCGACCGTAATCCAAATAGCACTAGCGCCAGCTCTTTCAGCTCGCCGTACAGTCTCAACGGACTTTTTGATATATTTGTTGACATATAATTGTTGGAAAATAGGCTGATTCGGTGAAGTACGACTCTTCATCACTTGTTCAATCGGCATGCTGGATCCGTTCGCGAGAACTTGGACCAGTCCATCCTTACCAGCTGCAGCTGCCAGCGCACACTCACCCTGTGGATGGGCAAGTTTTGCAAGACCCACTGGAGAGATATAGACCGGTAGCGTGGTAGTGGACCCTAAAATTGCAGTGGTCGTATTCACAGCGGGAATCTTTCGCAGGATACGCGGACGAAGGGAAATCTTTTGATATGCCAGGGCATTATTCCGTTTGCTGACCTCATCGTCTGCACCGGATGAATAATAGGCCCATGTTGTGGCAGGCAGCCTCTGAGCAACGTGTTCAAAATCATGCAGATTGATCAGAGTTTGCAATGGTGGGAGACTGTCATCGGCTGGCTTTGATTGCTTCTCATTGCTCGCATCCAGTTTTTCTTTTCGTGTATTGAATTCAGCAGGATCAATGTAGCCTTGGAGCGCGGTTTCAGGGAGTGCTTCATTCAACAGCTCCAGCGAATGAACAGAGTCGAAATCGTCAGTCGCGTCTCTACCCGCACATCGCAAAATCACAGCTGCACCACCTGGGTGGGTGTCCAGAAAGTCTTCAGAAGTGAGCCTGGGGTCGTAGGGCCTTCAAGGACTATAATTTCCCTACCTGTGACATCGTAGACAGCCCCATGGATGGCAACCCAACAGGATTGCTGATTGTTATGCTGGTTGAGTTCCTGGCGAGTAAATTTCATCCTGGATATTGCTATATTTGCCAACTGCAATTGGCAGACTCTCATCATAAAATGACCCGGTTATCTCCTGCTCAACCCCGTCGACGATCCCGGAATCCACCCGAGCGTGGGGGTTCACAGCTCCAAGCTCTGGAGACGGGGTAATTTCTCCGGCACTTTGTCCCCAATCTCTAACGCGGGGGGGGTATGTGGGATGCTGGGGAGCCAACCCACGCGATGTATAGAACAAACCCAATTTTATTCCATTTTTTCTAAACAAGTAGCGTAGGTTGTGTTTTGATTGACGTCGCCTGCATCGGAGAATGGGTGCTAGGGGTCTGTTTTGTATACATATGTACGTAGCAGCCTTTGCATTTCGTACATACTGTATCTATAAACACATCTAATTATCACCCGTATGTCTAATTGGCACTCATAAAATTACTTCATTTGGAATTATCATAAGCCCCAGCGCCGCCGCCCTAGATTTTAGTGGACCAGGTCACCCTGGTAAATCAACTGACTTGGCCTCACCCCTACGAGTTTTTTCTTTGATACTCCCGAGTAGAAATGGATTCGTGGAAGAGGTACCAGTTGAGAATTCGAATTCATAATTAGCGAAATTACTTTGACAAACAGCAGCGAAGTTGGGTGACCCGATCAGCAATCATGGATAAACTGGGAGATGCCGGTGACACCAAAGACCGAAACTAGCTCAGAATTGAGCGATGTCACTCGCTCTCCACCGAGGTCTACAACCATCTCAAAGTCAACCAAGGTCACCTTCCCACTCATGCGGCCTTGAAATTGGCGAAACGCATATCGACCGCTTGGGCGTCAAAGACTGCCCCAAGCAAATGCCCGATATTATGTTCGATTCTCCAATGAATTGCATCGGCCACGAAGAACTTTGCTGTAGTCGGGTCATGGTACCAGGTTAATTTAGATCACCGCTCTACTCCCGAAGGTCCAATGCTACGAATTATGCGTACCTTTGACTCGGCTCGCAAAGTTAAGCCATAGTCGAAAATGGGCCCCTAAAGGTGATATCATGTCTTAGGCTCAAGGTTGTTCTCTCGGCGCTAACTCAGAGATGACGGAGAGAAGATTCGACGATGGTACGTGGAGCCAGTGGGTTCGGCATATTGGCTCAGGTGTCTTCTCTGCCAAACCTCTACCAAAACAGTGATTAGCATACCCAGCTAATATTAGTACCTCTAGGCCATAAGGTCTTACTCACAGAGGGTGTAGATAGTATGGTGGTTTACTCCCCATTAAAGGCGAGGCCTTTCCTGACGGACAAGGGTGGCCTTTGGAGGTCTCGAGTCTGGTGATACGTCCGACGAAGTGGTTTCAGTCGTAGAGGATTTGTGCCCGCCGGAGTCTAATAGCCGAATGGAGATCGGCTGGAGAGTAAGAATCACATGGCCCTTCTCAGCAAACGGCAGGCTTTCCAGATACCAGATAGCTGTTCTCCTGGAACCTCCTCCAGAAGAAGGATCCTAGCCTTCGGGGAACTTTGCCGAGCAGATTATGTCCCCGGAGAACACAAGGCAGGTAAAGCACTCGATCGAAACTCGTGTGCTAATTCGCAGAGTCACCCACGGCAGATTTGGTAGTGAGTCAATCTGGGACAGTGGTTCATTTGTGTGATGATTCTCCTGAGCCTCGCCTGAACGGTGCAGTGCAACGATCAAGGGCATGTCAAGCACCTATGAATGTGAAGTTGGGCAAGCCATAAATTTTGGCGCAGCCCATGTCGCCTAGAGGAGAAAATGAAATCTTTCTTCCAACAGGGGCAAGGTGACTTTGAGGTGAAGAGTGCTGAGTTCAGGTGGTAAAATTATGGAAGGCGCTACACCAGGAAGGCGAGGAATATCAAGTTGAAGGTTATGTCTTTGAATCTTTCTTGAGACCTTTTTGACATTCCTTTGTGATGTCTTTTTTAATGTCTAGATATTTTTGGATACCTTCTTAGATGTCATTTTAGATGATAGCCCATATGTCTTGTCAGTAGCCCACCCCGCTACAGCAGTTTTCCCACCAATCAACACATCAAGTCTTGGAAGCAGGCGATGCTTATATTGTAATGGACCCGGGCATTCGACGTGGGGGAGCTGATGCACGGCAATCAGCTTAACCGTTCGGACTTCTCCCGAGATCCCCGCGTGGGATGCGTTTATGGTGTGGGGTTGGGTCGCGAACCTCCAGCTGCGAATATAACTTGGTCGCATTCCGATTCTGCTGCTCCAGCTCCAGGATCAAACAATACCCGAGGATTTCATTCCGTACTTCACCATGGCCAAGATCAAGTCCATTGAGCACTTCCGTGTGAAGCCCCGCTGGCTGTTTGTTAAAGTCACCGATGATGAAGGGCGCTTCGGTTGGGGAGAGGGAACATTGGAAGGGCATTCTCTTGCTGTCGAAGGGGCTCTCGATGAAATTATCGCTCGAATTGTGGGATACGAGGCGGAGTATGCTTGAATCCATCGTCTTGAGTCACAGCCCAAATACTAACCGTCCCCGACAGTGATATTCAACACATTTGGCAGACAATATGGCGGCTTGGGTTCTACCGGGGTGGACCGGTATTCATGTCAGCTTTATCGGGGATTGATATCGCTTTGTGGGATCTGAAGGGCCGGAAGCTGGGTGTTCCAGTCCACGAGCTCCTGGGCGGAAAGGTACGCCAGAAGGTGCAGGTTTATGCCTGGATTGGAGGTGACCGACCATGTGATGTTGAGGCTGCAGCGTTAGTTCCCCGAAACCAAAGGACAATAAAAGAGAGCGAAGTTCTAACCACTTGTATCAATAGGAAAGAGCGAATCGCCCAAGGCCTCAAGTGCATCAAGATGAATGCCACCGAAGATGTCAACTGGCTCGACTCGCCGGCCGTTCTACAGTCCTGCGTAGAGCGATTGAAGCAGGTGAAGGCTCTGGGTCTTGATGCCGGTCTGGACTTCCACGGTCGCTTGCACAGACCTATGGCCAAGCAGCTGGCCAAGGCACTCGAACCTTACCAGCCTCTATTCATCGAAGAGCCTTTGCTGTGCGAGCACCCTGAAGCGATCAAGCAACTTTCTGAGCAGACTACGATTCCTATTGCATTCGGCGAACGCTTATACACTAGGTGGGACATTAAGCGGTTCTTGGAGGATTCATCGGTAGATGTTCTACAGCCTGATATTGCCCACGCAGGAGGTATCTCTGAAACTATGCGTATCTCGAATATGGCCGAAGCATACGATGTCGCTATCGCGCCTCATTGTCCTCTGGGTCCGATCGCCTTGGCAGCATCCCTCCAAGTGGCCGTATCGATACCCAATTTTGTCATCCAAGAGATGTCGCTGGGAATGCATTACAATGTTGAAGCCGGGGATATTGATTTGAACAGCTACTTGGTGGATAAGACGGTCTTTGATATCACGGAGGGATATGTTGCGGCTCCCTCTAAACCCGGCTTGGGAATTGATATTGACGAAGACATGGTACGGAAGATCAGCAAGGAGACAGAGCCTTGGCAGTGCAAGGAGTTCTATGGACCGGATGGCTCCATTCGTGAGTGGTAATAATGACGAATGACGATATTATATGGATATTCCTGTTATAAATGTGTGTGGAAATTGTTCAGCATGCGGCACATTCACCAGAGCGGAGATGAAGCAACATCATGATCAGAATCACTAAGATACATAGCATGACTTTCTCCTTGTTTGTTTTCTTCTTCCTGGCTTTGAGCGCCTTGTAATATTGACCGGTAAGATGAGGATGAGGATGGCCGGCCTTTGATCCGTATGACATGCAATTTTCATCATCTCGATATACAATAACAGACGCAAGAAGTTCCCGTTATATCACGACAGGCTTAGAAAATGATGATGATTATTTCTCGGTCAGCGATATAATTTATTCTTCAGAAGTAGGACCCCTGGCCTTTCCAACTAATCCGGTGCCTGGCAAATATCTTCTATTGTTTTGTATTCAATTATCATATACGGAGAGACACCAGCACATAATGATTTTGCAAGTTCTCCTGGCATTCGCAACGCTTGGGCTTGCTGTCGACTATCCAGTCGTCTCTTTGTTCATTCCAAACGCCGACCCTCAGCCGTTGTTGGGTGAAGTTTTGGCAGCGGTTCGTATCAATAGAATTGATCCACGGATATCCAACTAATTTAAAATAGCAATCAGCAACAACTACATACAGCATCAATTGCCCACCTGGCAACACCAATAGCACACAATGTGGCATGGGCCTTGGGCTCTTTTTGACCTCAGCCCCAACTAGTGTCGAATACTTGATAAGTGCTGAAGCTGACAACGTGTGCGTTTACTCAACTCAACCGTTACCTCAAGCTGTAATAGATTGCTCATTGATTCCACAGATATAATCACGTTGTCTGCGTTGTGACCGATCTCCCAACGGGGGCTTATACTTGTACTGACACTGTTACCGGGAAAGGGCCGGACACGCCCGGCACAAGCACTTCAACCATCGATTGGGACCAGATAACGCTATTGCCGGTGACCATAACTTCCACTGCTGATGCGGTCTTAGCAACAGCAGATGCCGGGTCAACTGCTAAAAATGCTAGCCAAGTTCTGCCGGGTGGCCAGGCGTCACCCGCTGCTGCCGCTGCTACCACCCTCGACGCTTCGCCGACTGCTCCTGCTACCACGGTTTCAGCATCACCTACTGCTGCTGATACCGCCATGGCCACTACCCCCGCGGCGGGTACGGCTGTAAGGTTAAGCCCTACTAGTCTCGTACTAGCTTGTGCCGCAGCCCAGGTTCTGGTAGTATTGCTACTTTGACTGGGCTTGATCCCCATTTACCTACCTGGCGTTCCTTGCCTTCTAATATTCTCGACATCACAAAGAGATTGCTGCAAAATCTAGTTTCATAAGTCTTAATAATCTAATTTGTACTTGAGGACCGTTTCTAACATATCATGATTTCTATATAAATGGATCCATGGCAGACATATCATAGAATTGCAACCTATACCGATCTACGACAACTACTTTCATGCCTTTATGTCCACAAATATATGGCAAATTGGGATAACTGCATCTCAACCCTTGTATAAGTCATCCTCAAGCTATTCTGCAGGCCGTAGGGGGACAATATCCATGATCACATGCAAAACTGCAAAGACCCAGATACGAGTCGTCTTCGCCGATAAGAGGCGCCCCACGAGCTCCAGTTGAGGGGGAAGCGGGACTGGAGTCCCATACTGCGTACAAGTGCAGGGTCCAGATGGACAATAACCATAGCTGCAACAAAACGAACACAACCCACTGTAGTTGTTGGCCCCTGTTCCTGCAATGCAGGCCCTACTCCTACCACCACCACCTCCACCTCCACCTCCGCCGCCGCCACCTCCTCCTCCAGCGTTTCCACCGCCAGTTCCGCCTCCGCCGCAACTTCGGGTTGGAGGTGGATTTGGTGGAGTCATAGCCTCAGTAACTGTCACCGTGACGACAACAGTCGACGGAATAGCAGAGCATGGTCCAGGGGCTTTTGTTGTGCTCGGAGGAGAGCTTGGCAATATGGTGCTCTTACTTGGAGGTGGAGCAGCCGGGGGTACTGTACCTAATGAAGGGGTAGGTTGACATGTCTGAACACGCAGGCCCTGTGTAAAGGCAGATAGCCCTTCTGGCTGGAGGGCATCGTTGGATCCTGGCGGAAGCGTTCCGACTGGACGTCGAAGTTAAAAGGGGGCTATAAACAGTGCGTCTATCTTCACTTACCGTAGGCGTTGAAGTTATACAAACCACACACACACCCGTCGATAATCTCCTTCAGACTGGTCCCTGACAGAATAGTCTTGCCGTCGCGACTGACCTCAAAGCTTTGTGCACCAACTCCCATTGGCACCTCCTTTGCACTTGCCCCGGCTGGCGCTTCGTAATTATGGACAGTCCCGCCGCTGTTGACCTGCACTGTGGCTGGAGCTGTAAGCAATGATACAACGAAGACAGAGTCGGCCATGGACTCCCAGCCATCTGGACGACCCATGAAATAGTTTCCACTGCCATTGTTCGCTGGTACCATGCAGGTGTCTGTAGAGTCGCAGTTCACCCCACGTGGTGCAGGTCGGTACCAGTAGACTAACTCATCAGATGATATATGACTGTCTGGAGACGACTGGCCTGCTTTGAACGCGGCGATGTATGGCTTTGACATGTCCAGCCATCCTTCGTGGGGCCTGTAGTTATCCGTTAGTTTTGCTGCCGCTTTGAAGTGTTCCACGGATGGTTTTGAAGTCCTCACATGTCATTAACCCATTTTGAGGCCCCGTCGTCAGTGTGCGGTGATCTCAAAGGACCGATATAATGAGACTCTCCATAGTCATTCCATGTCACAATCTCGATAAATCGCGGTTTCAACTCAAGAATCTCATTCCATCTGTTAAACCACAGAAGATCAGACGGGAAGTTCCAGTTTTTGCTATAAGAAACTTCGGGTCCGAAATGCGTGAAAAACCACGGGGAAACAGCTGCGTCAGAGTCAGTAAAATTAATTCAAATTTCGATGAAAATTAAACTGACGGGCAATATAAGCCTTTCCGCCAAGTGCATCGACATATTCCTTATCCCCGTCGGCGACAGAAATACTGTGCTCTGCAGTTGGGGCTTTGTTATTTCCGTTGTTTGGCCACGCCATCCAATTCAACAGGCCGTCAACTGGCGAGATATCTGTCCCAGTTGATGGGTGGAAATTCGGTGCGAAAAAGACCGATCTTCCAACCGCTGCTCGCATTGCAGCAACATCCATTCCATCACCAGCGAACGATGAAACGAATACCTTGTCGTCTACGAGAAGTTGTGCAGGTTTGCTAGCATACTGGGCAACCTTCTGGCCAACTTCTGCGGCCTGTCCAATATGCCACCAGTTGAAATCGAATGATAGAAAGACTTTCATGTCATTGTTGGCAGCTGAGTCGTATGCCAGTTGGAGTTGTTGATCGGTATAGGGATCTGTGCCAATGTTCAGAGCAAATGCATCAATTCCCAGAGCCTTAGCCCGTTTCATGTCATCATCGTAGTCCGATGCGCTGTGTCTATTGCTGACGATCCCAATCTTTTCAATAATCAGTATATGTCCAACACGCACAAGGCACTTCAGGGCATATTTACCATAAAGTGTGCAAATACCAGTCGGTCTGTCGACTGTCTTTTGGCACGACGTATGCCATGATTCCCTGTGGACAGTGCATGAACTATTGTGGATAGTAAAGTAATCACACCCAAAATAAACCGTATCTTCGTCATGATTTGTAAGTTCTCTTAGTTCACCTTGGGTCAATCTTCCGGATTCTAGTTTAAGTATCGACATGTGTGCCGTGCGCGTCTCACACCTTTAAATATTCCTTTCATTCTCCAGATGACTCAAAACTTCTCGCAGCTGACCTACGAAGTCTATTCATCAAGATGATGAGTGTGATATTTGCTAGTTATCTCTCCGAGCCCAATCAAGGCCTTACATTCAGGGAACCATGTGTTTGTTACAGAGCTCTTGGCGACATCATGGTTGAGTGTGTACATTATTGTCCACAAGATCTCGTTATTGGGCGGTTTTCCGCTTCAATTAGGTACAGGGTGGCCGCCGGATGATTCCGGGGGTAGTAGTGGTTGTTTAATTCTATATAGTTATACATGCCCGTGACCGTACACAAATCAAAATGTAGGAAGATCACCTTGAAGCGAGTTAGGATCGTCGCTACTACCAGCGACTTTTTCAATGTGTATCAAACACGGTTCTTTTCTTGGATAAATAAATAACTAGATACTCGGTTCTTCTTTACACTGTACTTGCCAAAGCTATACATTGCCATCATCTATAATGATAGAAGTCGTAAAATATCTAAGCCGTTGTGATGCGACATGAGCCTAGTAAAATACCGGAAGACATGCTCAAGATCCCCCGAACCTTACCTCCTCGGCATTATATCAGTAACCTCCCGAATGTAACCCAGGGACCAAACAATCACTTTGAGAATGTTTGTATAGATCACAGAAAGTACCCCGAATTAAGCAAGCAACCTCCATGATTTACGTGCAGGGACAATAACTCAAAGTCAAATTCCTAGACTATGTGCTGCATTGCAAGAAATACCTATGGCCTTTTCCACATACATACCTACAGATATGTCCTTTTTGGAGAAAAATGTCAGCAATAAAACCCCATGCAGCAGCTGACTACCAAACTGTACAACCCAAGAGAGGTCTTCACATTAGCGTTTGAGGGCTCCATCAGCAAGTACATATGGGGAACTCAATGGATATTAAAGTAATACTACATCTATTTACATATGGAGAAACAATCAGCAGATTACTGTAACATATGCGGGGGTTACACCCCGTAGAAATTGTAACTTCAGAAACCACATGGTCTTGTCATAATACTACCTACCTAATAGAACTCATTTCATAAAGAAAGCGTGTACAACGCTCATTTACGTCATTACCACTGACAGACATTGAAACAACGTTGAAACCAGGAGACTAATTCGATGATTTCAAGTTAGTAGAAATGGGCACGTGCCTCTTCATCTCCCACTTCCTAAACCGGCATTAAACCCATCCAAAGTTGGATTACGCTCGGGAAGTATTCAGACAGGGGATTCATCTGCGTCGTTGTGCTCCAGGCATATGTATGTACTATGTACTCCGTAACGAGCAAGCAAACGAGCATGCAAAGAACATGTTCTTTCCTTTCCAAGTTTGGTCAGTGCTTGGCATTGCTTTGATTGGCCAGATCAAAGGTGGATCCTTTTTGCCTTTTTTAACCTTTTGGTGCCTGATATTCCAGGCGACAATCACAAGTTCCCCGTTAACGTATTCGGTAAGCGAGCTGCGCATGTAAGCCAGCTGCGCACCCCAACCAACTTACTAATTTTGAATGCATTTATCTCAACCAAAACGCCATTAAATTAAATTTAAAAAAATCATCATCTATCTGGACATGCATCTCTCCTATGGCCCTGATTTTTGCATAGCCCGCATGTTGGTAAAGCCCTAATTCTTGGCTGCAAAGGTGGCGAAGGCCTTCTTCGCGGGGGGGTGAAGGTGCTTCTATTGCTTCCACCGGCTGCGCAATTAATGCAGATGCTTCTTGCACTGAGAGGCCTTCATCTGTATGTATCTGCTTCCTAGATCTAGCACGCTTTTGCTTCTTTTTCTCGTTTTCAGCGCGTAAATCGCTCACTTCTCTCTCTAGTAGTGCGGCGGATTGCATCGTGATCTGGCAGGCTTTTAAAACCTGGTTGATAGCGGAATTGAGCGGGCTCGGGGGGCTTCTTAATCTTATACGAAGCAGTGCTTTTATTGAGGAGGCTTGCTTTTGCAATTGCACATAGTTCGAAGGTGTTTTTGGATCCCATTCACTACCCCGGCTAGAAGGGGGGGTAGGGGTTCGAAGCCGAATATCAAGCTTTGAAATCACTCTCTCCGGTGCAAAAGGTATTAAACCAGCAGATTGAAAGCTGTTTTTAACAGTCTCAGATTTAAAAGCTTCCATTCGTGCAGTAGGGTATGCTTCGAGAAAATCCAATTTGTCAATATGATTCGATCCGCACCGCATTTTCATTTCAACCATCCGGCCGTATAAGCGTTTTAACACCGCAAAGCAGCCTATATCCAGAGGCTGTAAAAGGTGTGAGGAATGTGGAGGCATACAGATCGGTATGATTTTGTTTTCTTCACAGATTTCATCGAACTTCGGGGTTAAATGACTTCCGTGGCCGTCAAGTATCAAAAGCCGATACCCCCCCTTCATACGCGAAGAAGTAGTAGGAATAAAGAGCTTTTTAAGCCAGCGAAGTCCAATTTTATCAGAGGTCTATCCGTTAGGACTAACTTCGAAACGCCAGTCGGAAGGGAGGCTATCGAACCAGGATTCAATAAAGACTTTGCCTTTAAAAATCACACACGGCGGAAGGGCCCAGCCAGAAGCATTCGTACACTTAATAACAGTCACCCATTCACGATTTCCAGGCTGTAAAAGAGCTCGCCGACCGTAGTATTCACTTCTCGAAATCACTCTCGCAGTAGCAGTTAAACCCATCGCAAAACCGGTCTCATCAAAGTTATAAACGTCGTCCGGGTTAATCCCAAATTGAAGGATGGTTTTTTGAACAAGATCAAACTACTCCCTAATAACCTTCGGGTCTTCGCATTTCGCACGCTCGTAGTTATACCGTTTCGAAAACCGAGAGGATAGGAGAGAGCGCCGTTTCACAAAATTGTATACCCATTTCTCGCCGACCGAAATAACCGGGGTAGTTCCGCGCTTTTCAAGAAGAAGATTCGCCATTTCTCGTACCATAGAAGGCCGTGGAGCAGATCCTCGGGAATCCATAGAGAGAATCCATTTTTCAAGAGATTCCTCTTCAATCTCTGTTAATTTTTGAGAATTAGCGCGAGAAAACGCGCGAGGAGTGATTCCGCAAAGACGTGTCCGGAGGGTTGACTCGGGCACTTGAAAACGGCGCGCTGCTTCGCGAGTAGCGCTGATTTCTTTATTCTTAATAGCCTGGATAGCTAATAAGATCCTACCCTCACTCTCTATTGAATTTTTAGAGGATTGAGAGCGAATTGGTGGCATGGTAGATGGTTGAATTGACTAAGTGCTAATTCATGGACGCGTTTTGGGTGGGGTGCGCAGCTGGCTTACATGCGCAGCTCGCTTACCGAATACGTTAACGTAATTCACTACCGAGTGACGCACACCACCAAGTGACGCACCCCACCCAAAACGCGTCAATTAATATAACCCTCTCTCTTCAACCACCCACCATGCCACCAATTCGTTCTCAATCCTCTAAAAATTCAACTAAGCAAGAGGGTAGGATCTTACTAGCTATGCAAGATTTTCAGAATCAAAAAATCTCTTCAATTCGTGAAGCAGCACGCTATTTTAAAGTGCCCGAGGCCACCCTCCGCCGCCGCCTCCGTGGAGTTCAAAACCGCGCGATTTCTCGCGCCAATTCTCTAAAACTAACAGAAATTGAAGAGGAATCTCTTAAAAAATAGATTCTCTCTATAGATTCTCGAGGATCAGCTCCCCGGCCCTCTATAGTACGAGAAATGGCGAATCTTCTTCTTAAAAAGCGCGGATCTACCCCGGTTCTTTCGGTCGGCGAAAATTGGGTTACAAAATTTGTTAAACGACGTCCTCTTCTCTCTTCTCGATTCTCGAAACGTTATAATTACGAGCGTGCGAAATATAAAGATCCTAAAATTATTAGAAAATGGTTTGATCTTATAAAGAATACTATCCTTCGATTTGGAATCCACCCGGACGATGTTTATAACTTTAATAAGACTGGTTTCGCTATAGGCTTAACTGCTACTACAAGGGTGATTTCGAGAAGCGAATTCTACGGTCGGCGAGCACTTTTATAGCCTAGAAATCGAGAATAGGTGACTATTATTAAGTATACAAATGCTGCTGGTTAGGTCCTCCCTCTGTATATAATTTTTAAAGGCAAGGTCTTTATCGAATCCTAGTTTAATAGCCTCCCGGAGGATTGGAGATTTAAGGTTAGTCCTAACGGATAGACCTCTAATAAAATTAGACTTCGCTAGCTTGAAAAGCTCTTTATTCCTACTACTTCTTCGCGTACGAAGGGAGGGTATCAGCTTTTAATACTCGACGGCCACAGAAGTTATTTAACTAGGAAATTCGACAAAATCTGCGAAGAGAATAAGATCATACCAATCTATATACCTCCGCACTCCTCTTACCTTTTATAGCCTCTAGATATAGGCTGTTTTACGGTGTTAAAACGAGCTTATAGCCGGCTAGTTGAATTTCGAATACGGTACGGATCGAATCATATTGACAAATTGGATTTTCTTGAAGTATATCCTACTACACGAAAGGAAGCCTTTAAATCTAAGACTATTAAAAACAGCTTTCAATCTACTAGTTTAATTCCTTTTACACCGGAGAAAGTGATTTCGAAGCTGAATATCCGGCTTACTACCCCTACCCCCCCCTCCAGCCGGGGTAGTGATTGGGAGCCAAAAACACCTTCGAACTATATACAATTACAAAAGCAAGCCTCCTCAATAAAAGCACTGCTTCGTATACGATCAAGGAGCCCCCCCGAGCCCGCTCAATTCCGCTATAAACCAGGTTTTAAAAGCCTGCCAGATCACTATGCAATCCGCCGCTTTTCTCGAGAAAGAAGTAAGCGAATTACGTGCCGCTAACGAGAAGCAGAAGCAAAAGCGCACTAGATCCCGAAGGCAGATACCGGCGGAAGAAGGCCTCTCAGTTCAAGAAGTATCTGCATTAATTATACAGCCGGTGGAAGCAGTTGAAACGCCTATACCCCCCCAGCGAAGAAGGCCTTCGCCACCTTTGCAGCCACGAACGAGAGCATTACCAACATGCGGGCTATGTAAAAATCAGGGTCATAGGAGAGATGCATGTCCAGATAGATGATGTTTTTTTTAAATTTAATTTAATGGCGTTTTGGTTGAGATAAATGTATTTAAAATTGATGGATTTGGTTTGGTGCGTCACTCGGTGGTGTGCGTCACTCGGTAGTGAATTACGTTAACGTATTTCACAAGCGAGTGGGCCACACAAGCGAGTGGGCCACCTAAACCAACCTACTAATTTCAAATGCATTTATCTCGACCAAAACACCATTAAATTAAATTTAAAAAAATCATTATCTATCTGGACATGTATCTCTCCTATGGCCCTGATTTTTGCATAGCCCGCACGTTGGTAAAGCCCTGGTTCTTGGCTGTAAAGGTGGCGAAGGCCTTCTTCGGCGGGGGGGTAAAGGTGCTTCTATTACTTCCACCGGCTCAGTAATCAATTGAGAAGCTTCTTGAACTGAGAGGCCTTCTTCTGCGGGTATCTGCCTTCGGGATCGAGTGCGCTTTTGCTTCTGCTTCTTATTGGCCGCGCGTAATTCCTTGTTTTCTTTAGCGAGTAAGATAGTACCTTGCATTGTAAGACGGAAGCCTTTTATAAGCTGGTTTAATGCACGATCTGACGGGCTAGGTGGACTTCGAGATCTTGTACGAAGTAAAGCTTTAATCGATGAAGCCTGTCGACGTAGTTCTTTCTCTGTAAAGGGTGTTTTCGGTGTAAAATTCTGGCTTGAATCACTACCCCGGCTAGAGGGGGGGGTAAGGGTTCGAAGCCGAATATCAAGCTTTAAAAGCACTCTCTCCGGTGCAAAAGGAATTAAACCAGTAGATTGAAAGCTGTTTTTAATAGTCTCAGATTTAAAGGCTTCTATTCGTGCAGTAGGATATGCTTTAAGAAAATCCAATTTGTTAATATGATTCGATCCGCACCGTATTCGAAATTCAACTAGCCGGCTATAAGCTCGTTTTAACACCGCAAAATAGCCTATATCCAGAGGCTATAAAAGGTGAGAGGAGTGCGGAGGTATATAGATTGGTATAATCTTATTTTCTTTATAGATTTTATCGAACTTCGGGGTTAAATGACTTCCGTGGCCGTCGAGTATTAAAAGCCGATACCCCCCCTTTGTACGCGAAGAAGTAGTAGGAATAAAGAGCTTTTCAAGCCAGCGAAGTCCAATTTCATTAGAGGTCTATCTATTAGGACTAACCTCAAATCGCTAATCCTCCGGGAGGCCGTCGAACTAGGATTCAATAAAGACTTTGCCTTTAAAAATCATATACGGCGGGAGGGCCTAGCTAATAGCATTCGTACACTCAATAACAGTTACCTATTCTCGATTTCTAGGCTGTAAAAGTGCTCGCCGACTATAGTATTCACTTCTCGAAATCACCTTCGCAGTAGCAGTTAAGCCTATAGCGAAACCGGTCTCATTAAAGTTATAAACGTCGTCCGGGTCGATCCCAAATTGTAAGATAGTTTTTTCAACAAGATTAAACCACTCTATAATAACTTTCGGATCCTTATATTTCGCACGCTCATAGTTATACCGTTTCGAAAACCGAGAGGATAGAAGAGGGTGTCTTTTCACATAGTTCGTTACCTAGTTTTCGCCGACCGAAGGAACCGGGGTAGTTCCGCGCTTTTCGAGAAGAAGATTCGCTATTTCTCGTACTATAGAAGGCCGGGGGGCGCCTCTACGTCGATCTATAGAGAGAATCCATTTTTCAAGAGATTACTCCTCAGTTTCAGTCAATTTATAGTTATTGGCGCGTGTTTCAGGACGAAAGGTATTACCGGCGAGGCGGCGTTGTAAAGTTGAGCGAGGGACTTCGAATCGGCGTGCCACTTCACGAATAGTGCTGATTTCTTTATTTTTAAAAGCCTTGATAGCTAATAAGATCCTACCCTCTTGCTCAGCTAAATTGCTAGAGGATTGAGAGCGAATTGGTGGCATGGTGGGTGGTTAAACTAAGTAAGATCTAATTCATGGACGCGTTTTGGGTTGGGTGGCCCACTCGCTTGTGTGGCCCACTCGCTTGTGAAATACGTTAACTAGCTATTTTTCAGGAACAACACATGGACATTTAGATCCATCTCCTATCTCTTCCAAAAGAATTACACTAACCAGTGCATCCTTTCCCCCAACATCTCCTCTTCTCTTCAAATAATCGAAGTTTGTTTGAATGGCGCGATTCTTAGTGCCTCTTGGCAGTACATATTCCAAAAATAGTCGGCACTCTCCGTTATTTTGCCCACAGATAGAATGAAAATGAACACACAGACGAGGCACGGGTATCATTATGCGCAGTGCAGGCCAGAGCTAGTGTGATAGGTAGATACTGTAATATTTTCGAGTCTACCTTTTAACTTCATCAATATATATACCAGCCTACTAGGGATGATGCTATCTACGCTGGTTATAATATATCTGTACATTGAAAAGCATGGAAATTTCAGTAGAACGCGTTATTAACCAGAGATTAGAGTCTATTGAAGCATAAATTCAGCCTTGTGGAGTGCCGCGCGGCATATGCGTGTGCAGTTCAACTAAGTCTCCTCCACCGGCTGTCCACTGGCTGATTCCACAATGCTTAGCACAAAAACAAAGCACTAAAGTAAACGATAGTGGCGAGCGTAACCAAAATATGGATATTGATAGGGAAATTGTTTTACACGTCAGTCTAATTATACTGCGTGGCATTTTGTTCTTTTTTTTTCTTATCGAATGTCAAAGCAAGTCTTGAATTATTCCGATCGCCTTTATAGACTGCTCTTCCTTTTTATCTTGCCCAAAATATTTCTCTCAAATTGTCTTTGATTGCAACACCATGCAGCTTTCAATACTTGCACTTTGCACCTTGCTATGCCCTCGGGTACTCGGTCACCCCTATGCCTTTGAAACCACATGGATTTCAGCCGCAACGACATCCGTTGAGAATTTATGGGCAGTCTCAGAGCAGACTGAGGTACCCCAGACCCAGGGGAAGCGCGGATATGGCGAGATCCTCCAAGTCAGAGACACTACTGCGACAACCGACTTTACTACATCCACAGATACCACAACCGATACAACCACGTCGGAGACATCTACTTCGACCTCCTCCACATCTACAACTTCCATCTCCACAACCTCCGCCTCTACCAGCTCGACTACCAGCACATCCTCAACGACAACCAGCAGCGCCTCGACGACGACAAGTACTGCAACTGCAACTGCAACGAGCAGTTCTACCGCGGAGCTGGATGGTGAGTCTTCCAATACCATGAGGCCCAAAATCCCCATCGTGCTGACAATCTGCAGAATGGAACCGCAGGGGTAACATAACAGCTATTGTATTTGGCTGCTGCATGATCTCGCTATTTGGCGGAATCAGTGTGGTTTACTGCGCGCGTGATAGAGCAAGGGCACGACGAATTGCAGCTAGGAAAGAGTTGGCGTCCAGTTCATCGGACTCGAAGACACCTCTTGTAGCCGTGAAAGATAAGGCCATCGCTGATCTCGAGGTTAACCGCTCCTCTATGATGTTCACCAACCACCCACAGACGGAATACTTCCCAGTGCGAAGCGCCCCATCAGTGTCGAACCATCACAGCCACACCACATCCGCAACGTCTCAGACAACGACCTCTACTAGAGATCACGCATCACGAGCACACATCAATGAGCAGAATACACCTTTGGTTTGACGTGTCCTTGGCCGGTCTGTTAGTGTCATTATAATTTATTTATACAGTTCTAGAAATTGGATGCGGATTATACGGGTTCAGAATGTACGAAGCCCTTATGGTGTACTGAAACTTATCAATGACCGATTGATATATGTGTTATTATATAAATTGTAGGAAAAGTACTAAATGCGGGGTCTTCGCTCTGCAGGATTGGAGAATGAGGGGACAAAGGGGAGAAAAGAATATAAAGATATTGCGACCCCGTACGTTCAACTCTTTATATTTTTTACCCGAGTAAAACAAAATCTTTCACAATGTCGTCAAAGACGACTCGTGTAGCAGTTACCCAAGCTGAGCCAGAGTGGCTAGACCTGGCTGGTGGCGTGGTGAAGACCTGTAACCTCATTGCAGAGGCTGCCCATAATGGCGCAAAATTGATTGCTTTTCCAGAGTGCTGGATTCCTGGATATCCAGGTTGGATCTGGTAAATTCAGTCAAGACATCTACAGTGCAAACTAATAACGAATAATCGTCCCAGGAGCCGGTTTCTCGATGTCGATTTACATGTTGCATACATCAAAAACTCCATTACTCTTGATTCCCCCGAGATGAACCAAATCCAAGCATGTGCTAAGAGTCACTCGATTGCGGTATCGCTTGGATTTTCGGAGAATGACAACAACTCAGTCTATATCGCCCAAGTAATGATCAGCGGTGACGGAGAGATCAAGTCACACCGGCGAAAGATGAAGCCTACCCATATGGAGCGCACCATTTTTGGGGATGCTTCTGGAGAATGTTTCTCTAGTGTCGTGGAGCTGCCTTTCGGGCGTGTTGGAGCTCTCTCTTGCTGGGAGCACATCCAGCCGCTCCTGAAGTATTTCATGATATCTCAGAGAGAGGACATCCACATCTCTGCATGGCCCAGCTTGACCCCTCATACTGGGAAGACAGACCTCTGGTCTATGTCTGCTGAAGGTAAATGCGTACATCCCATGCCCACAATTCGCAGGCTGACATACTTTCTAGGCTGCCACAGTTTGTCGCAGACATACGCCGTGGAGTCGCAGAGCTTTGTTCTCCATTGCACGGCCGTAATTACGGAAAAGGGAGTGAGGGCAATGAACACAAGTGGCGGGGTCTTTATGTCTTCTCCGGGAGGAGGCAGCTCTGCAATCTTTGGCCCTGACGGGAGGAGATTAACTCAGCCCACAGACAGCAGCACTGAGGGCATAATCTATGCAGACCTTGACATGACCCAAATTTTGGCGACTAAGATTTTTGCAGATTCTACGGGTCACTACAGCCGCCCGGACCTTATGTCGCTTAATGTGTGCAAGAAAGTAAAGAAAATGGTCAAGGCCGATACCGAGACAGCTGTGACAACTGTGGAGTAGTCATAATATGTTCACGTCATCAATTACATACAAAATTGAGTAGAGGTCAAGATTTTGTATGCTTAAAGTGAGGATGCTAATGCATTGCTCTAGGGCTGTGTATGTCGTAGAGCATTGTCACCCCAAGAGGGAGCGGCAAGACCCCTTTCTTCTTCGCGGCCTTTCTATCTAATCTTGTTCATTATTATAGCCAACTTGAACGTGGGTGACATCAGGTCGCATTGGGATGCCAACTGGGTCAGTCATGGACTCCAAATCTCAACAGAGGTTGAATAAATGCCATGCCAGTATCTGCGAAAGTTCGATGGCGCAATTCTTTCAGCGTCGTTTATATCTCATTTGATATGGTCAGAACGATGGGCAACAACTCGGTAACCAGCTTTTCTTCCTTCGAGTTGCCTTCAGTTCTGTTTTCTCGCCACCACAGTCCGTGGGTTCCTTTGTCGCACTAGGATTATCCAAGGAGCTCTCGCGGAACACTCCGATGGATTGAATGTTAAGGCTAAAGTCACCTTGTTGTGCCCCAAAGAAACTACATAATTAGCACCCATACTCTGTCCTCTCTTAATTGAAGGCTTACCTTCGAATCATGATCCGAAACCTTTTTATATGCGACAAGTCCAGCGACCTCGCATCTTCTACCGACTTCCCCCGATATGTCGGCTTCAGATCCTTCCACGACAGACGCACCTCGCGCCCTGCCTCACTCGCGCAGAAATCGTATTCCCAGACAAGAGAACTTTGCTCACGAGCATCTGGCCGCCGGTGTGGGATTTCGTCTGTTAGGGAGAAAGTGTATCGTTTTCTGTCCGATGAAACAACGCGTAGCTCAAAACCATCGTATCCGCTGAGGTCCCATACTTGTTCGTTTTCAACCGTGCGTTGCGAGGCAAAGCCGGCACCCCCAAGTGTCTCAATGTCGAGACTGCCGTGAAAAAGTACCCCTTCCGCGGTAAGCTCGAGATTTGACACTGATGATCCACCACGGACGCGGTCATCGGAGGAGGTCCAGTGACTGAGGTCCCAATCTGGGCCGAAAATTGTTTTATTGGTAGGAGTTTCCATCGTGAATCTGAGAGAGCGGGATTGTCGAACTGCCCAGGTGCGAACCGATCGATCCATGGATCGGCTGATTGATTGACAGTGTGACGTCATCTCCCGAGCGATAAGCAAAATCTTGCGGCCTGACAAACAAGGCCATAAATATATGCTTCGGGCGTTTCGATCATAAAAAGTATCCAGCCCTGCAGCTGTACTCAAATAATATTCAAAACGAAATTGGGGTATATTAAGCTTTTTTACATAAATTCATATCTATTAGACATCATAAGGTTTCTTTTCGACATCATAAACAGGCGAGCATGCCAATCTACTTCTCTCTCGCAGCCATGGACCATATACCTTAAACAGAATAGGAATAGGAATCATGACGACTGCAATACATCCAAGCATCGTGCCCGCCCATTGCACTCCTAGGTTCTCCATCATTTGCCGGGAGAAAAGCGGGAACGAGCAGCCAATAGCAGATCGTAATATCGTGTTCGCGGCAATAGTAGATGCAGCCCTGCCAATTGGGTTAGTCACACGTTTTCGGAGGAGATACATGGTTACGCACAATGAGGGATAGCAGTCAACGATGTAATTGAAACACTGCAAGAAGATCAAAAAGATCCCGCCGCCAGTGAGGAGCCCCGAAGCCACAGGAGCAATCCAGTGAATGGATGAAGTGTATCCGGTCCAGCCGAACCTTTTTGGTATTAGCTCAGAACAACAAACATTGTTAATAATTCCAAGAAGGGTACTCACCAAAACAATCCTCCCGCAAACAACACAGCTCCTATAATCGCTGGCGCAAGGCGCCATTCCGGGATAGGCTTATCACCGTTTGCCGCCAGCTTTGTCTTGTATGAACCCTGTATCAGGAGGATATAAACGCCGCTAAGGAGTTCGCCGATGATGAGGCCCATAAATGCAAGTCCACCGACGCCAGTACTCATTCCGTAGACGCCTTGGAAGACAACAGGGTATGCGCCTAACAGAGCATATATTAGGCCATAGACGAAGGAGATATACAGTGAGACCAGAAGCAGTATGGGTTCCGTGACCAACATCACAATGGGTCGGGCAAAGTTGTTGCGCAGAAGCTCCGCGAGATCCACTTCCACTTCATCTTGCTTTGCATGGATGCCCCAATTCCGAGTCTGTCGGCGTAGGGTAGCTGCCTTGCGGACAAGGATGACTGGAGCATAAGTCTCGTCAAGGAAGATAAAGACTAGGGCAAACCCTAGGAACATCATTATTGCTGAGATATACATCGTCCACCGCCAACCCAGGGAGCTCATTGCAATGAAGCCACCCACAAAAGGTGCCGAAAAGGGCCCGATAAACACCGCCATGCAGAAAATCGACATCACCACACCCCGTTGTGTGTTGTTGAACAAGTCTGCGAACACGGCGGGAACGACTGAAATGGGACTCGCCGAGAACAGACCACCAAAGAAACGACAGATCATGACGGTCTGTATGTCTTTGGCAACTGCACATGCTATGGTGAAGATGGCACATCCGAAAAGTCCGAGAGATAGTGGCCAACGCCTGCCGATCAGCTCCGATCCTGGTGCCCAAATTGTTGGCCCGGCCGCGAATCCAAGGACATAGAGTGCCACTCCGAGTGAGCCAATTTCGGTGCTTGTGTTGAACTCCTCGCTGAAGCCAGAAATAGCAGCCGAGAAGACAGCGCTTGTAAACGACCCGGCGAAGGTACCATAACATAGGATACTAACTAACATTATTCTGTTGAGATATTAGCAAGTGTATCTTGACATCGCCAGGAAGGAACAGTAGTGGACATACCGCCTAGGTGTAGACCAATTGTATGGGTGTAAGGGATCATTGGCTCCGTCAAACTCCACGACATAGTCCTCAGAATCCGGGAGCAGAGGTGGATACTCTTTGTTGGCACCCATAGGAAGCCATTTTTCGCGGGGAGTAGGCCCTCTCGTAGAGCCTACGGTAGTTTTCTGTTGCAGTCGATAGGTGTTGATCCGGGTAAGCTCGAGAGAGTTGATTTCCTCAATTGTGTCGTCGGATTCGTGGCTGCGAGAGTCATTGGGAAAGTCGATATCTGGCTCATATTTGTCTGGGTGTTGATTGAAACGATCCATTGTATGCTGTCATGTCAAGGTTTGGGGGAATAGACTGGAAGATTGTGTGCGAATATACAAGGCCCTGGTTGAGGAAGGCAACACAGTATATGTCCCTCTTTCGGTCGACCCATTTGATCACATTTTTTCTTCCGAGTATTCTGGGTTCTTCGGCCCAATTCTTGATCCATTGTAAAATGGGCCCTGATTGTAGCAAAGTGAGCTCAACAGGGCAAAAAATCACGTCCAGATGATCCATACTTTTCCGCTGTGGCTTGAGGTGCTTTAAATATCCACTATCCAGTTAGCATGCCCCTGACACTGTCAGTCAGTGTCCGTCAGTGACCAGTCAGAAATGAATATCGGGCTCGGCTAGAATCGGAGATGTGGCTGACAGCCGTTGTGGACTGGACTGCCGAGGACAACCGACCATAGCCGTTATCAGTTTGGTGTTTTGTCTCGGGAAAACTCTTCAAGTTTTTGTTTTCGGGCTGACAATAATCATATGGGAGCGAAAAGTCTTTAAGAATACATAGCGAATACAAGATGGCGGAAATAAAAATAGGAAGCGAAGTGGAACGAGTAACCGATGATATGATCTACTCTAAATGAACTAGCTTTAGGTTGAGAGATGTCACTTACTCCCTAGACTGAGGTCCACAACTGCCTTAAATTCAGCTAATATTACCCTCCTACTCATGCGATCCCGAACAAGAATAGTTGGCCATTTTGCGGCCGTAGTCTTCTTGGTGGTCTTCTTGGTGGCCTTATCCGATAGTCTTCTCGATAGTCTCGTTACATGTCTTTTCAGTGGTCTGTTTTGGTAGTCCTCAAGTAGTGTTTTTAGAGGTCTGATTATACAGATATTTTCTCGGTTTATTGCGTAGGCAGCAAAAAATGGGAAAAGGTCTGAAAAAGAATTAATTTGTGATATGGACTTTTCTATATGCTTTCCGGCATCTACCAGCCGAATGGAGATCGACCGGATCCTTCGAATGGCACTACTTTATCCACTGAAGACGTGGGCCTTCCCATAAATGACAGGCTGTTCCAGATCCCAAACAGAGAGGGAATACTATTTGATGTCTTTATACAGATCACTTTTGCTGAATTATAACGATCCATCTGAGAAAAGTTGTGGTCTATTAGCCGACTCGCGCTCGGCGAACATACTGGTTGTTTTCATCGCGAAGCTTGCAAGTGTTGCTAGTGAGCATGGAAGAGAAAAACACTACTCCTTCCTGTGCACCATGATTCTGAATCAGAGTCAAATGTGCGCAATTTGTCTTCGTTGACTCGGAGTTCGGAGACGGAGGGCTCGGTTCGTCAGAACCATTGAGTCAGGAAAATGAATGCATGTAATGACATGCTTTCTATCGCCTTATAGCATTTTCGATGTTTTCACCTGATAGGTAAGTTCTAAGGTTGGCATGGGTGGCGTGAAGCCTCTAGTCATATGCATACGTATCATTTAATTCTGCATGTCTGGTGCGAAGTCCGTCCACATCGATCAACGCTCGACTTCCAAGCGGGGAATACTTTCCATCTCCGTCGAACTTGTCTGGAGTTTGAGACGCCGCCCGGGCCATTCAGGGGCGTCCTTATACCGGCAAATGTTGGGATTTAAGAATCTGGTGAAGCTCAAGTAGTAGTGCATGGTAACGGGCACGATGTTTGTGTTAGAGCTGGCATATGACAAGATTGGCTCATTGGTTTTCCCTACCCCAAAGATTGCAGGCAAAAACAAACACATGAGGAACACCCATCCCATTCGCAATATTTGTGGTGTCGCGGACATTATACCGATAATTCCAGGCGAGATCGGACGAGAACGATCCAGCCCTCGCCGCGGTCATGATGTTCCCTGGGCAAGTGAATGTCGCATCTCCATAAGCGCCCGCAGCCGATGCAAAATAAGACGCGTGCTTAGGAAGGGGCTTCGAATCTTCGTATGCCTTGTTGATGGCTTCAAGTTGCTCATGGGAGAGTCTGGGATAATTGTTCTTCATGAACTGAGCCACTTCAGGCTTGCTGCTCGCATTGTATGCAAACTCGGTGCCCTCATTTGTCTCATCCCCGACTAACAAGGGCACGTGAACGAATTTCCCTTCCCTGAACTTATTGTAGAAGTGACAATGGATCAAACTTCCATCAATAACAGGAAGGAAATACCACTGGGGGACTGGCATGGAACTGCCCCCTGGGAACGGTTTGTCAACGTTGAATTTTAAGGTTGGATTGGTTTGATCTCCACAGAACGCAAGCATGCCAAATAGTCCTCTTCCTTGTCGCAGCTAGTATCTTCCACGAACCGGTCGTACTAGATTGAATATGGGAAGCGACGGGACGATCACGATCTACTCTATTGCACGATGTTGCAATCAAAACCAACAAAGCTTGTAAAAGCTTGGCATTTGGCTCCACAACTGGCTTGACACTCCACAATGAAATGGTTGACGACGCTAGCGCCGAGGATTACGCATGCCCTTCTATATTTAAAAATGATATGGAAATGAGATTGCCTCGTGGTGTCCAATATTCGAAAAATGTTCTTTCATTCCTTAATGCCTCAGTGACTACTCTCAAGCACATCAGTCTACGCCTATTCTACGATATCTCTCATTGGTGAAATTTGTATGGTTTTCTATACGCCACCTCGATAAGATGCACTTGCTTCGGGGCTGCTCTCCCTTCAAAGGTGCTGTATTTGCACTGCTCCTGTCTAGCGTAGCACGCGCAATAGATTTGGATATCAGTTATGAACGTGTGTCGTGGAGTTTACATTCCCCATTCTATGTTAATTACAAAGGTGAAGGAGAAACTAACGGTTGACTTTATAACAGAGTCGATTAAAGATGCCGCGAGTACATCGACCTACGCTATGATGAAATACTACTACGGCAACGAGACCGGTCAAATCCCTGGAGCTTTTCCAGACAAATGGTGGGAAGGAGCCCCATTATTTATGGCCTTGTTAGAGTACTGGCACTTTACTGGCGACACGACATACAACGAGGAACTAAGTGTTGGATTACAATGGCAAGGCGGCACGGATGGGGACTATATGCCAAGCAACTATAGTTCTTATCTGGTAAGCACGTTTAGAGTCTTATAAAGCAACACTATCTAACATTCGAATTATGTGTTAGGGGAACGATGATCAAATGTTCTGGGGCCTAGCAGCTATGACGGCCGCTGAGTTCGGATTCTCGGATCGCTCCACTGGATTCTCTTGGCTTTCTCTAGCCCAGGGTGTCTTCAATACTCAGATCAAAAGATGGGATACATCCTCCTGTGGCGGTGGTCTACGGTGGCAAATCTGGCCCTACCAGTCTGGATACACAATGAAGAATTCTATTTCCAATGGGGGGTTGTTTCAGCTGTCTGCGCGTCTAGCCCGCTACACCGGAGATGAAATCTATCTTCAGTGGGCTAACAAGATCTGGGATTGGTCTGTCTCGTCACCTCTGCTTAGCAACACAACCTGGAATGTTGCTGATTCGGCCGTTGTTGGTGACAATTGTGCGACCCAGGGGAATGCCCAATGGACGTATAACTATGGCACTTACCTCATGGGGGCAGCATATATGTACAATTATGTGAGAAATAACCCATTTCGAGTTTCACGTTTTACTCGTTGTGTCAAAGCTTGGACTGACTTATCCAATTTACAGACAAACGGGACTACCCAAGCTCAATGGCTGACGGCAGTAAATGGTCTTTTGAACGCGACGTTTAACAACTTTTTCCTCACCGGTGGGATCATTGAGGACTATTACTGCGAGCCTTCAGAAACCTGCAATAACAATGAGATCCTCTTCAAAGGATTGACTTCGTCCTGGTTAGCATTGACTGCTCTCCTTGTTCCGTCAGCATTCGACAGCATTCTCGCGAAGCTCCAAACGTCCGGCCAGGCTGCCGCTGCATCCTGCACTGGCCACAACAATGGTACTTGTGGTGTCCAGTGGTATAAGTCTACATGGGATGGCTGGATGGGAATGGAGGAACAGATCAGCGCGACGAAGGTCTTCACCGCAAACTTGATCAATTTTAACAGGATTGCTCCGGTGACCTCGACCACTGGTGGAAATAGTACCAGCAACCCAACAGCAGGCGAAGACGACACTGATGGTTCCAATCAAATGCGGACTACCACGACAACTGCTGACAAGGCAGGCGCTGGCATCGTGACCGCAGTTTTCGTGGCTGGCTGGATTGGACTCATGAGTTTTATGATGCTTGGTGGTTGATCGCGAAAATCCGGACCCTTGATCTGGCGGAAGCCTCTAGCAACAAGGCGCTCCAGCGTGCTTAAACTTAAACACCCAAAACAAGGTAAGTTCCTTACGACCTTTCGATTTGGTCCGAGGAATAATCCTCCATGTGCCATCCCTAGTATGGTGCGCAAGCTCCTTGTGTGCCGCAGCAAGCCATTTGTCCTTCTCAATGTATGCCATCGCTTCCTTCCAGCCATTATGTTCAAAGCCTATATCGGTAGGCTTCAGCTTAGACGGGGCAAACTCAGGTTTTTTTAGACGTAGCTGCTGAGAACAGGTTGAGCAAGGTCCCCAGTGAATCGGTGATAAACAGCATCAAGATAAGCCTGGCTTGGCTTTTCACTCTTGTAGAGCGGCGTAGATCCGATTGTTGGGGTTGAGTCCGAATTATAGGGACATAATTGGTATCAACAGTATCTGGAACTTAATCCATGCAGAAATAGTCCTGATGAGGGTCCTGGTGAGAATCCTGGGGTAAACCCTGATTAACTGTCCCCGGGAAGGAGACTGTGGCTCCACGACCGCCCCTGATGTACCTGCTTCAAAGTGCACAACTGTATCCTCCCGTTGTGCCTCCACTTGCCTGCCTAGAGTACCCGCCATCTTATCATTGTTATCATCATGCAGATCGAAGGATTCAGGGTCTGGAGACGGTTTTCCAGGATCGCTGGGTTCGACGAATCGAGGGGAGGGCTTGCTGGAGTAAAGAGGTCGTCGCCACGATCGTGAATCGCTTAAGGTTGTTATGCCATGATGCAAATCCGTATTGTTCTCGCAGGGTTCTGAATGCATCCCTTGCACTTTCCACAGTCTCAACATAAGACGCAGGAATGGGATCCAAAGTGGTAAAAAGCACGTTGTATAAACGGTCGAGAGATGGTCGACGAATCAGTGACGAACAGTCGAAAAGCCCACGGTCGAGGATCGAGAAAAACGGCGAGGGAGCTGCAATTCAGCTTGCATTAAAAGGTGACAGAAGAGATGTGGATGAGAGACAGAAGGACGAGAGGTAGAAGGAAAGAGTGACTTAGGAAAGAGAGACTTTGGAAGGAAGCACTTGACGAAAAATATGTAGATCACCAACCTACATAGGCATCCACATGGGCATGGATAATCCAACGGAGTACCCTGGATTGCAATTATCCTGTCAAAAGAAATCAGTCTCAGTACTCAGTTGCAACTCGTTTGTCGTTCTGGTCATGTGCGCCGGGTTGAACCGTTGAACTGGAGCTACGATATCATCAAGCGATCGATAAAGCCAAGGCTCTACTAGTAACTCTCGTTCCAGAGTGTCGCCTCCATGACTCCGAGGTCCCAGCCGCATCCGGTGCACCTCGGGATTAGCCTCCCCATGCGTCGACCCTAGCTACTGCTGCCTCTCATTGGTTCGAAGATGTAATGGCACCGAAATGAATGATATTGCTAATTCCCCTCGTATGGATAGCCGAGTATTCTCTCCGTGCTGGGTAAGATTTCTATTAATCGAGCAACCCTGCTCTTGCTTTTGCTTTCTATTCGGACTGATTCCGCGGATACTTCTATTCCCCCAAGGTTGTCCAAAGTTGTCCAAAGTGAGGGGTAAAAAAAAAAGCCACATGGAGGTTTCAAAAACATGGGGAAGCTCATTTCTCCACCTTCTCCACCTTCTCCACCTTTCGTCATCCTACACTCTTCCATCCGTCAATGACATGTAAATACTCAACGCAATGAAACCAGGCTCATTAGCTTATCTCCCTTCCCTCCCCGTTGAGCTGGTCGAGTTCGTTGCAGGCTTCCTCGACGGAGATGGCTTGTTATCATTACGTTTAGTTTGTCGCGAGCTTCAGAGTAAAACCTTTCATCACTTTGCGCAGCGGTTCTTTTCATCTATCAAGACCGACCTCTCTGGAGACAGTCTGCGCCGTATCAACGCTCTCTCGCAAAATATTTCATTGCGCCCTTACGTCAACGGGTTGGCCTTTATGCTCCAGAATGGCGTCGGTCGCGGCTTAGTTTGGAACCGTCATCCATGGGGTCCTATCTCTGCTCCTCTAGAGGTCGAGGCTATTCGGTCTCTGCGTGATAATTTGATCCAAAATTTGACTAATTGTCGATCATTCTTTATTTTTTGTCGATATCCAGAGGGTCATCCAGATATGAGCCATGTTACTATCACAGACGCTGTCGCCGTGTTCTTCGCCCTCGTCGTCGACGCTCGTCTGCCAGTTTCGTCGTTCCATCTCATCTATGCCAACAAATACTCGCGCACCTTGATCATGGACATGCGTCGTCTTCCTAAGCTCCTCTATCGTCAACCAGAGTTTAAAATTGTGTGGGGTAATTTACAGAAACTCTCTTTGGAGCAATATCTCACCTTGGATAACTTCGGCTTCCTACTTGAGCTGGTTCTTAGCGCCCCAAATCTCCAGACCCTCCTATTAAACCTCGGCTCGCACGACTTGGCATCCGAATTCATGCATGAACTGGCTGAAAGTGCCAGCTTTTCCCAGCTGCGCGAACTCGCCTTGTTCCGAACATCCATGCGGGGCCCCGATCTCCACAAGTTACTTGCCAATATCCGCCCAAACTTGATTTCACTCACATTATATCATGTTTCCCTGGCACCAGGAAGCGATTGGACGCCATTTCTGAAGGCTCTCAGTCAGGGATTTCTGGCTTTGCAGAGTATCTCGCTATATTATCTATGGGCTAGCACGCCTGCTAAGGGTCTCCTAACTTTTCCGGACATTCCAAAGACACCTTCATTGTGCCCTTCAAAGGGTCAGCATCTCAATATATTTTACTCTGAAGATCTCAAGACTCCCACTGTCCTGGGCATCGAGTATTCTGGGTCGAAGATGTCACAGGTGTTGAGTCTATTACAGACAACGACTGAAAGATCTTTCCGATATTAAGGCAGATTACTTCTATGTAGTTCTTGTACATTTCACATTTGAGGCGTGTTTTTATCTTGCTTTGTGCCTCTTTTTCTTTTGGACATATCTGGGAGGCTATGAGGAATATCTGCTTTGTTCTGTTTTGTCGTATCCAATGCCCACTTTCTGTTTGCAATGCCATTGAACGACAGAGTACAATTTTGTGGTGCAAGAGCAAGCTCACCTACGTGAACCAGGCGGCATGATAAAGCGAGAGGGATGTTGTTCGAACTGCAGTTACCTATTTCATGAACAATTGTTTTCGTGTCAAAAGGCCTTTATGTAGCAAGTAAGCTAAGATATCCTTCATCCTTCATCACAAGCAAGGCATTGGCTCTTAATAAAAATTCACATCTGTTACATGAAACCCTTCATGTTATCAACTCACATCCTAAACCTTGAGGGTCACTTTCTCCACATTTCTTCCTGTAATTTCGATCACAGTATGTTGGATATTTCCTTCAAATGCAACAGTCAACCGCAGCTGTTCTTTCGGCCAAAGTGTCACGTAATTATCAGACCAATAAAGCGGTGCAATTTCAGCGCCTTCGAGTGCATCGAGAGCATTCAGACGAATGAAAACAGCTGGTCCTGCAGACTTGTTTTCAAGTACGACCTCAGCATGAGTCAAACCATCGTCTGTTGATGATTCTAGGCTGTGTAATGACGCCTTCAAAGTAGCCGGTTTCAGTGTCTCCAGCTTGGTGTATTTGGCAAATTTGGTAACTGGCGTGGTGTACCAATCCGATTCTGACCAGTTTAAGACATCCGTGGTAGGGGAGAGCCAGTAAACATTGCGACTAAGGACATCTTTAGATTTGGGATCACTGAGTGTGAGACGGAGGAAGCCAATATCTTTGACTTTTTTAATTCGGTCAAGCGAAGCCGCCACCTTTGAAGAATGGGGTGCTGTGTTGCTCCTCACGATGGCCCTGGATAGTTCTTTGCCATTTGAATCAATGAAATCTACCTTTATTTGTCGATTTCCCTCCTTTTCAAGAGAGTGGTTAATCAACCAAATGTTATGGCTCTCATAATCATAAGCCACGTGTTCCGTACGCGCTCCAACCTTGGTCCCAAAGTAGGCTGCCATAGGGCTGAGATAATAATCAAACAGCTGCCAATGCAGATTTGGCCAGGCGCTGTTCAGCATCCAATAGATAACGCCCGTGGCAGGTCGGGTAGCATTTTGTCGAGTTGCATATGCTTCAAACTGGGATCGGGTGGCCTCATAATCCGCCATCTGACTTTTGAGGATGTAGTCTTCCAGGCTTGATGGTTTTCCGTAGCGGGCAAAGAGAGCCTCGTTGTAGATCGTCCGATCGTAAAATTGCGAATCATAGCGCGACATATGATATTGGTCTGCATCTGGTTCTTTCCAAAGTGTTTCCAGCTCGGCATCAGACATGAATTTTTTCAGGCTGCCCATCTCGGGGGTTCCAACTCCAGCACCCAATTCAGATCCGAAGCCAGACGCCGCTCCTTCTTTGTCGTTGTACCAGTAATTTGGAGGTACCCAATCGTACGGGCCGTCCATCTTCATTCCGGATGGTCCAAGAGCTTCGGGGTAACCACGTTTGCTGGCTGACGCAATTATTGGGTTGGGCCAATCCATGGCTTTGAGGACATCTAGATAAATATCGGTGGCCTGATCGTCTGGCCAAAAGTCCGAGCCCACCAAAAATCCAAGCATCGAAGCATGGCTTTGCATCATCTCTGCCTCGTGCAGCATCGCTGCTTTCGCAACTGGGTAGTCGGATTTGTCCCACTTGACACCTTTGGCCTCGTTGTTGTACTAATATTCCTCTTGTCAGTGGCCTGGCATCTCAAGGAAGGTGTTGAGAAGGCTTACCTTCCACCCTTCCCATTTATCACAACACTCCCATCCCGCCAGGACCATCATGCCCATTTTATCTGCGAGATCATAAAGTTCCGGGTGCTCCTGGTTTCCTTCCAGGCGCACAGTATTGAGTCCCATGTCCAACATGTAGGTGAAAATCTTCTGTACCCTGTCAATATCGAATCGTAAAAAGATGTCTGGTCCATATCCAGCTCCGATAACCTGGAAGGGCTCGCCATTGACGGCAAATTCGGTATCATTGAACTTGTTCAACTTTGAGGATACATGACGAATCCCAAATTGTTGGCGAATTGAACTGTCTGACACCGACTGCTGGGGTTTCTGAATGATGGCGCTGGCCTGTACCGTGTATAAAGGCTGCTCGCCCCAAAGAGCAGGCCACCAAATATCAGGGTTCTCAATTGAAACGCTCATAGACACCGTTTTTTGTTCGTTTGACTTCAAGTCAAACGCCTCGCTAAATTCCATAGCTGCGGAGCCATCTGATCCTTTGACAGTGCCGTTGACCAGTACCTCGTGACCATTCGATTCGTGGTTGGTCAAATCAGTTCGAAAGGTGACCTTCACCGGCCCAGAGTTGGGGTGAGTAAAGTCAGTGAGGATGCGGAATGGAGACATCGAGACGGCTCCAGTCTGGGAAACCTCTATATTTCGCCAAACGCCGGTGCCATTGTCGGCTGGGTAGGGATTCCAGTCCACAAACCCCTGGGCAAAATCACGAAGATAGTTGGTTGGGAACGCCCGAATAAGAAGACAGTTGACTCCTTCCCTAATGTGCTCGGTCAAGTTGCACTGGTGGCCGCCATAGGAGCCTTGCTGCTGGTCGCTTGATGCAATGAGCTCCCCATTCAGGTAGATGTCTGCCTTGGAGGTGATTCCATGTGTTTTTAGGGTGAAATATTGGCCGGTGGATGGGTTCAACGTAAACTCTTCTCGATAAAGCCAGGGTGCATCGAACAGGGAGGGATCAGCGATAGATTCCATATTGTCCGAGTAGAACAGGTCTGTCTCGTTGTATACCCCGTTCTCAATAAGCCCAGCCATGACAGTGCCACGAGCACCAACTCGATACCATGACGACATATCTTTTCCCGGTGCAGAGAGTACATGCATCTCTTCTGATACTTTTGTCGTTGATTGGAGGTACCATCCCGGGATAGCAGCAATATCACCGGCAAAGGCGACAAGATGTTCGGAGCCGGTTGACGCTGCACAGACACTAACACTGATAGCCAGTGCTATGCAAAGTTTACTCATGTTCTTGAACATGATCGTTTGGTTTGCTCTGGTTCTCCAGATGCCAACAGTGATGTTGAGCTTGTATCGCAAGAATGCATGCGACGGCTTGTTCATCTAAAATATAAAACTCCCGAAGCGATGTGCAGGAAAAAGGTAACATTGTGTCACGCGATTGGAGTTCCATACGACCGTGGGATATAGGTTGTTTTGTTTGTATGATGTTCTCCGACGACTTTCTCGGCTAGGACTAGTTCATACGGGGATTCCGGCAAACCTGCAGGGTTTCCCGTTACTGCTTCGGATCACCAGGGAAATTCCCCAACAGAGTCGCTGTGACTTTGGTGCCCGGCCTGTCCGAGCTGTGAAAATGATCGGAGCTCATTTCTGTTCGGATGAGAGGTGAGGCAATGACCATATTCCTATTCGGGCCTTGTCGCGATCTCTTGTTGTTAGTCCTCCTGAGGTACAGATCCTTCGTGGATAACAAATCGAGTCTGAAACAAATGCAAATTTTGTTACTAAATATCAGTAGTCTGGAGCAATAATAATGGGTGTCCACGATTATCGTCACATGGATTTCCTGTTTGTTCGTGCTTGTTCGTGCCTGAAAGGTGAGGCAAAAGCCTCCGGCCTCAAATTAATTCAGGCACCAAGGCATTAAGGTATTAAGGCCATCTCTGTTCTCGTCTCACTTGGCAAATAGTCACTTTTCGTTCACTATAGGAGACTTGCATGATTCTACTCTATAGTCCTTTGAAAGAATGACTACCTATGCCTGGCTCAGAAAAATCATTCTTGCAATGAGCATAGCCTCCCTCAGGGGTCCCCCCTGTGGTATGCCGAGAACTCGCACCCTCCAACCCCTACGAACTCCTTCAACACGGGTGGGGTTTGTTTTACAAGGCCATGGTACTCTTCATGGTAAGAGGGAATTGACAATCTGATTGTGCTCCTCTACTTCACGCGTGCAAGGACAAGCGATAGGACGTGGGCCCCTACCGGACAGGGGTAGAGGTTACAACACCGGAATGCGTCGATTGTTGCATCGCGTTCGTTTGCGGCCCTACACTGCCCTGTCTCCGCCCTTTACCCACTGACTCCTCTCATCAATCATGCGCCTTGGTGATTCGCCAGTTTCCTCGGCTGATCAAATTGACCTGTTTGACAGCCGCTCTGGAATGTCACCGCGATTCCTTATCGTGGAGCGCCAACAAGGAAACCATGGAAATGAGAGGTTCCGCGTTGCACTCCCCTAATCTTCTCATCCAATCTTGGATAGAACTACAATGAAATTGTGGGTTTCATGCTTGATGCAGTCGAATGTTGAAGGTACGCTGATGCAATTCCCCTTACAGGAGGTGCAAATGGTCTGGGGAACCACGCCTTGTTACCATGCCAGTGCTCCTAGACGGTTGGAATGTGGCCGTACGATCCACACACACGTATATCCCCCTCTCACTTTCATTTCGGAGGGCCTGACATTGGCTGGGCGGCTTTTCTTCATCTCTGTATATCCTCATCTCGCCAACGATCGGGGCAAGCCGTACTGACCATCCTTACGACATCTTGAGCCACATGGTTGTGTCAATAAGCAATTGACTCCTTTTAAGTCGATAGCACCACTGGTACTGGGGGACGTGTCGCTACCGCCCTGCGATATCATCCTTGATAAATTCAAGCTTAACTATTCTTCTACGAACCAAGCTTGAAGGCAGTTACTGTTCCACTTTCTATCAGGCCAGTCGGTATATCACTTGCCATGCGTGTGTTCAATTACGCATCACAACCTTCATGGATGGGCCTGCTGGCTGCAGCTCTACTGGGCACTTCAACTGTGCAAGCGGTAGAGCTAGATGTTGAGGATAGAGGTAAGTTTGATACCCTGCTGCCTGTCCATGCACAACAACTAATTCAAAATCAAAGATTCTATCAGGAAGGCAGCCAAAAATGTCGCCACCAACATGATGAGTTACTACACTGGTATGAATCCTGGTGACACCCCAGGTAATTTGCCGGATCCTTACTACTGGTGGGAGGCCGGTGCAATGTTCAACTCTCTTATCGATTACTGGTTCTACACGGGCGATGATACTTGGAACGACATCACAATACAAGCTATGCTCTGGCAGGCTGGAGAGAACAAAGCATTCATGCCAGCCAACCAGAGCAAAACAGAAGGAAATGACGACCAAGTTTTTTGGGCCTTCGCTGCTATGACCGCAGCGGAGCGAAATTTCCCAAACCCACCAGAAGACAAACCCCAATGGCTTGAAATGGCTCAGGCTGTCTTCAACACTCAGGTTCCCCGGTGGGACACTTCTTCGTGTGGTGGTGGCTTGCGTTGGCAGATCTTTACGTGGAACAATGGCTACAACTATAAGAACACCATCTCCAGTGGCGGATTCTTTAATCTTGCTTCTCGCCTGGCAAAATACACCAACAATCAAACGTACCAAGATTGGGCTGAAAAGGCCTGGGACTGGACTGTCGATGTTGGATTCATGACCCCGGAGTATCACTTCTTGGATGGAGCTAGTTGCCTCACTGAGTGCAAGCCAGTCAACCAAATTGAATGGACTTACAACGCTGGAGTATATTTGCTTGGGGCAGCTAATATGTATAATTTGGTGAGTGAACTCTGCAGCTTAATGCTTTCCACATGGATGCTTCGAACTATTATCTAATCTAACCCTTTGAGCAGACCGAGGATCCCAAATGGAAGGAGCGCACCCAGAAGATCATTGATGCTTCTGGTGTTTTCTTCTTCTCAAGACCCACCCAACGTGATGTACGAGCGAGCCTGTGAGAGCGTTAATACTTGCATGGTAGACCAGCGGTCTTTCAAGGGTTATTTTTCCCGCTGGATGGCTCAAACTGCCCAGATGGCCCCTTTCACATACGACACAGTCATGAAACGGCTCAAGGCCTCTGCTAAGGCAGCCGCCAAGACCTGTACTGGTGGTGTCAATAAGAACGTGTGTGGTCTCAAGTGGACAGAGCAAAAGTGGGATAAGACGAAAGACTTCGGTCAGCAGATGGCTGCCCTTGAAGTCATTCAAGCCAATCTGATCACGCGTGTGGCCGCCCCAGTCACTAAGGACAACGGTGGGACGAGTAAAGGGGACCCGAATGCAGGTGGTGAGCCCCAAAAAAAAAATTCCCCCCGGCCTCGACTACAACATAACTACGGGCGACAAGGCTGGCGCAGGTATCTTGACCGTGCTGTTTTTGATTGGCGTTGGCGGTTCGACGGGATGGCTGATTTGGGATTGAACTTGATCTAATTCTTCTAATATTCCTTTCACTTTTTTTGTCCTTTGTCGCTTACTTCGGTGTCGACATATTTTGCGACCCTGTCTCTTATATTAATTTCTGGGCGTGGTTATTGACATTTTGTGAATAATTTTTGAATCTAACATATCATTCTCGCTGAGATGTCTCCGCAGTTTCCCCGAATTTCCATTGTGGTCAACATGCAAAGCGGATAGACCGGTTAATGTGCATATACATCCTTGCATACATTCGTACCTACTCCTCAGTCTAGTCAAGCCATGTACAACGGGACCAACAAAAAAAGAGGGGTTACAATTAAGCCGTACTTTGTATTTCTCAGGCTTCTTGCCTCGGCCTGACTTCGGCTTTCTCAGTTGAATTCTTCTATATATTGTCCATTGAATGGCTACCTAGCCGAAAATTTGCAATATTGGAGTTTCGCAATACAGCTCGTCAAAATATGGGTTCAGCTATGGAATATTCTCAAGTCGAGATTCCCACGCACTGTAAAGCGGGAGTGGTGGTCAACGAAGGTCCAGATTTCCATGTCGAGGTACAGATGGTGCCTGTGCCACAACCAGGTAGGATCCAGATTTTCATGACAGACATTCCAGTATACTCAAGTTGACAACACTAATGCTCCTGTGAAGGCCCCGATGATGTCTTGATCAAGCTGAACTACACTGGACTTTGTTCGTCCGACATCCATATGATGCAAGGAGACCTGGGTCTCCCGTTCATGTCGGCGTTCGGTGTGCGATCTCCGGGACATGAAGGTGCGGGTGTAGTGGTCAAAGTCGGAGCCAATGTGAAGACTTTCAAATTAGGCGATAGAGCCGGAATCAAACCGATGATGGATACATGCGGATCCTGTGCGCTTTGCTGGGATGACAAGGAGACATACTGCAAGGGCGCGATTCTCACTGGTCTGATGACGGCAGGTAAGTTTGATCTGGATCATTTCTGACGGTCTGGATGGCGGCTCATTATGCCAGGTACTTACCAGCAATACTTGGTATCACCGGCACGATATGCATCGCCAATCCCGGATGGGGTCCCCGATGAAATCGCCGGCCCAATTATGTGCAGTGCCAGCACTATTTACCGATCTTTGAGTGAGTCTAACCTTCGATCGGGGGCTTGGGTTGTTTTCCCTGGCGGCGGGGGTGGTGTGGGGATTCAAGGTGTGCAGCTGGCCAAAGCAATGGGAATGCGCCCGATCGTGGTGGACACGGGAGAATCCAAACAGAAATTGGCACTCGATATGGGAGCAGAGGCCTTTGTGGATTTCAAAGAAGTTGCCGACCCCACCAAAGCTGTGATTGAAATTGCCGATGGGGTCGGAGCTCATGGGGTTTTTGTGACAGCCCCTGCTGCTTATAAAACAGCAGTTTCATTTATTGGAGACCGTATCGGAGGCATTGTGATGTGCATTGGTCTTCCTGTTGCAGGGTCGATGATGATAGGAGCCGATCCCTGTCTGTACATCTTCAAGAATCTTACCATCAAGGGCACCCTTGTCGGCAGCCGGAGTGATACTGCCATGGCGTTGGATTTCGCACGACGAGGGGCACTACGGCAAATTAGTCAAGTTTATCCATTGAACCGTATGCCCGAGGCTGTGGAGAAACTTCGGAAGGGGGAGGTTGCCGGAAGGATTGTTGTCAATTTCAACTGGGAGGAGTAGAGTGGTGGAAATATATATCCCGTTGTATTCTGGACTTGGCTTCAATTCAAACTGCCCTACAAAATATGCTTCCTTTAATTCACCGTTAACTAGAGACTGAAATCATATACCATGACATATATTTAAAAAAAAGGTAAAATAAAATAATCTGAGGACCTCTACCTCAATGGCAGTCCCGCGCGATAAGGAAAATGAGAGAAAAACAAAAAGACATGGACTCGCGGGGAATCGAACCCCGGACCACTCCCATGCTAAGGGAGTATTATACCACTAAACCACAAGCCCAGTTGGATGAAAGATCCTGCCAATTAGTGTTACATAAGCCTGTCAGCATATACAACGATTTTTTAACACGCTACATTTTTTCAACTTTCAATGCTCTTTACCGGCATATGCGAGCCCAATACCCTAGTAACTTCTCAAAGGACCGTATCACACATAACGATAAGTTGTGAACTGTGTTTGTGCCCGAGTGACCTAGATAGACCAGATGGTACGCCTCTCCCATTATCCTCAAGAGGGGACTCGACTACAGAGTACTACAATGTAGACGCGTTGATATGACGTGACAGCCAAATGTAAAGCGTTGTCAATCTCTTCGGAACGAGGTTTCCATTCACCTGGATAAATGTCCGGATTAACCTTATTTCTCCAAATTTACTGCATGGGGATATGCAGGCGCACAATGCGGGGAATCCGGGGATTGCCCTAAGCAGATGCAATCACCTGGGCAGACATCGCACCTCCTCACCAGCTGCCGTAGCTGTCTTCCGGACTGTCGATCAGCACTCTTAAAAGCTAGTTAGGTGACGCGGTGGCACTGCACGCATTGTAATAGAAGCCTTAATTTGAGTTTGAAGCCATACATATAGTACTGTTCCCATAGTTGCACCGACAATTAGCCGGCACACCCACTGAGGGGGATTATTTATTTGAAGGGATCGCCTCCTACGTGTAAGACGGTTTTTATACGGAAAAGTCGTCTTATAGTATCCTCAGAAATGCGAGCATCATTCATTTCACTTGCAGCTTTGGCTGTGGTTATACATGCACAGGAAGTATACCTGACAACAACCGGCTACTCCGCCCGACCACAATGTACACAGTCGAATGTGGCCCCGGAGTACCATTTTCAGCCCTTTTCTTATACGTTGAACGAGACAGTCCGGTAAGAAAAACGTAGGTCTAGTTTATACCAAGGCTTGCTAATTAAAGTATGAGATACGCAACCTCGGTTCCTTCCCCGACGACAACACGGAAATATGCCCCGCCTTATACAGACGTAGTCAAGCATTTGACCACTAGTTGGTCGACCTCAACGTGGGGTAGTTGGGTTCCAGGACAAACTCATATCAGTGCAACTGACACAGGCGACCCATACGGACAAGCTGCATGGTCTTCGATGTGGCTACAGGCGGATCTTCATAACTATGTATGTTGCGTGCTCTTGAATTTCTTTTTTTTTTTATAAAAGGAGTTAAAGCTCACTTTGATTCAGACCACCACTGGGCTATTCTCGACAACTGTCAGTCCCACGCCTGTGCCCAGCAGTGAGTTGGTCTTGCCACCACGCGACTATTTTGGTCCTACAGACTGCTATAATTTTCCCGGAGATTTTATATTTGGTGTTGCAGGGAGTGCGGCCCAGATTGAAGGTGCAATTGGGTTGGATGGTCGAGCACCTTCGTTGTTAGAGAAATTGGTACCCGACAGCAAGCCGAAGGACTATGTCACAAACGAAAACTATTTCTTGTATAAGCAAGATATACAGCGACTGGCCGCGATGGGTGTAGAGTACTACAGCTTTACAATTCCCTGGTCACGGATTTTGCCTTTTGTTCTGCCAGGAACACCTGTCAATCAACAAGCCATTGATCATTACAATGACTTGATTGACACAGTCCTCGACGCAGGAATGACGGTAAAGAGATCCCAGATATCGAGATACATGTCCATTAACTTGTATTCTAACCGTCGCTTTAGCCGGTGGTCACTATGCTTCATTTCGACAGCCCATTAATGTTTGTCGCCAGCGACAATATCACGAAACGCCCAGACATTGGCTACAACAATGCCGGCTATCAAAATGAAACCTTCGTCGACGCTTTTGTTAACTACGGAAAGGTGTGATTTAGTCCAGGAGTCATCAATCCTCATGCAAGTCTGACGCGGCTTACTCCACAGGTTCTACTTTCTCACTATGCAGACCGAGTCCCAATATGGGTGACCATCAATGAGCCCCTGCTTTACGCATTCAATTTCAAAGGAGTGGACAACGTTATCAAAGCACATGCTCAGATCTATCACTTCTATCATGATACGTTGAAGGCTACAGGAAAAATTGGTATAAAGTTCAACGACAACTTTGGAGTGCCTAAAGATCCGAAAAACTCTAGCCATGTGCTGGCAGCTGATCGCTTCCAAGAAATGCAACTGGGTATCTTCGCAAATCCGATCTTCTTGGGTAAGCAGTACCCAAAGTCCGTGTTAGAAACACTCCCGGGAGCCAAGCCCCTGAGCAAATCCGAACTGAAACACATACACAACACATCCGACTTCTTTGGGATCGATCCGTATACCGCTACGGTAGTCTCTCCAGCCGATGAAGGCGTCAAGGCTTGCGCTGCAAACCTATCAAGCTCAAACGAACTTTTCCCATATTGCGTCAAGCAAGAAACAAAGAATGTTTACGGATGGAACATTGGGTATCGTTCTGAATCCTACGTCTACATCACACCGACCTATTTCCGAGAGTATCTCTTCTATCTGTGGAACACTTTCCGGAGCCCAATTCTAGTGTCAGAGTTTGGGTTTCCGGTACATGCAGAGGCGGAACGGGACGAGCTCTCTGATCAGCTTTTTGACTCTCCACGCAGCGTCTATTATCTTTCCTTCATGTCTGAAATTCTCAAGTCAATATATGAAGACGGTGTGCATGTTATGGGAGCTCTTGCTTGGAGCTTCGTCGACAATTGGGAATTTGGAGACTACACGCAGCAATTTGGCATTCAAACCGTCAATCGGACAACCCAGCAACGGCACTACAAGAAGAGCTTCTTTGACCTGGTTGATTTTGTGAAAACTCGACAGCCGAGCAAAGAGTGATGTGGCCCAGAATATCAAGCAGCTAGAGTGAGAACCTAGGATAGGCTTGATAAACGAGCAGATTGAATCACGTTTCTTACAATAATAGTTCATAGTAGCCGAAAGGAGATCGGCATAAGACTTCCTCTATGAGGTATGAAGTAGTATGAAGTAATCCGTTCTTTTCATTCACGTTCTTCGTTGTGACCCTCTTTCTTGGTGCAGTATTTCAAGTAAAGTGGCGAATGCCCTGTCTGATCACCAGGGGATCTCTTTCCCGTCATATTGATTTGGACCCTCTCGTGTCTCCCATCCAGGGATATGTATGTTCACGAGCTTTCCATTCTGCTCCGGCGTTACCTCTTGTATAATATCAAGTACCTTCTCGGCACCTACTTCGACCGGAAGATCTGCTCGATGGCTACCGAGGTCAGTGCGAAGCCACTTTTCATGTCAGTAAAGTAGAGAAATTTGCGATCAAGAAATGGCGAAACGGGCTTCACTTACACCAGGACTGATCCCAAGGAAGGTGAAGCCATCATCCGCATATTGCTGGGCATATTGCACGGTGAGCATGTTTAATGCGGCCTTCGTGATCTTATATGCCGGTGTCGGCAGGGCTCGAAACGCATCAGCCATAGCTATGGAGCCTAAAGTCGTCGATCTTGTATTTGGGTCAGATTTTTAGAGTGGCATAAAAAGGCCTCGCACATAGTTTCGTTCCAATGTACTGACATGTTGATCACTGTTTTCTTCTCGCCTTTGCGCAGAAGTGGCAGGAAAGCGCGCGACACAAGATGTGGTGCAGTAACATTGACATTGAACGTCTCGTTCAGATTGTCCCTATGACATCAGTACTATAGCAATCTAGTAAGGTATCCAACGTACATTCCTTCCAGTCCTGTTCGGGGACCAGTCACTCACGCCTGCATTGTTGACCAAATAGTCAAGCCCTTTCCCTTGCAGTTGGTGCTCTGCTGCCAGTACAGCCTCTTTTACACTGGATTCATTGGTGACATCTAACTTAACCATCTGCACTCGTCCTGATGAGGCACTTGCAATTTCCTTCAATCGGACGGAATTGTCCTGGCGCGCGGTGGCGATGATTGTGCCCACCTCAGTTTTGGGCAATGTCGCTAGACGGGTGATCAGCGCCAACCCGAGCCCTCGAGAACAGCCAGTCACTAGATAGGACGCCATGGTTTAATATTCATGGAAAGTTGACTGTCAGTCTATAATTGATAAGATACGATGGGAGGTTCAAATGTGCGAAGTGTGATGATTGCGTAGAAAATAGAATGGGGAAAGTTTGGAGAATACATAGCCAGCGACTTGCAGATAACTAAACAAAACAATGTGGAGTTGCCTCCAGGTCTACCACTTCAATGTTCATGTATCCGAGTAGATATACATTTATATCATCTCAATTTATTTCCAGTCATTATTCCTGAGGAATCTTATATGTACATAAGTTAGTAGGTATCTACTGGTATGTATCTATGTAGGCCGCGGTTACTTCATACTTGTAACAAGCTATCAGGGTAATCCATAATGTCCATGTTCGACATGTAAAGAAAGAGATTCTTTTATTGGTGTTTTCAACGGTATTTTATTTTAATTGACATTGTTTATCAGCTGCACAATGGACAAGGGTCGTGGATAAGTAAGTACATATATATATATATATTACACTATACGACATTGAGATTCTCCATGCTGACTACATACGGAATTTTACAGCCCCACAGAGCTTAGTCTACCATCATATAATCATTAGTGTTAACTTTTGCTTCTTAAAAAAAATACATGGTCAACAATGGGGGAAAAGAAGTGAACTTAACTGTAAGTGGCATCAATCCTATCCCAATGTGACAATCACGTGCGACTTACGTCACCGGATTTGAGGTCCCGACCAGGTCATCCACCTGTTCCTCTTTCCTTCTCCTCTCAAGCCGTTGGTTTCGCTAAGCTTTGCAGAGGGTTGGATCTTTAGGTGCATTGACGCTATGGCCGAATCCTTCACCCTGCCTTTGCGCCCCATCCCTGAGAAGCGTGATCGTCCAGATACCTTGCCTGTGGAGATCGCGCAAATCAACAATCAGTGGGGCTCCTTTCGTGAAGTGAATGAAGATGTCCTTCGAAACAAGATTGTGGAGGAGGAAGAAAAAGATGGCCTGGAGGAGGTAGAGGAGAGTGACCAAGATGCGACCGATCTTGACTCGACGGAGCGCTTGGAGCAACTGTACAAGCGGCGTGCCGAGATCACTCAGTTTGCCATGTGAGTCTAATGATATTGAAGTCATCCCCTCAGCGCGCGAGAACTGACAATTTCTCAGGCAAGCCCATATGGAAACCATGTTCGCCCTTGACTTCGTCTCCCTTTTGCTCTCCAAGCAGGCCCCACGTCAGGCCGAAACCTCCATGTCGGCCTTCCTCAAGCAAGTCGCACCCCTTGGTTCGCTCAATGCCGAGGTCGTGCACCCTCCCCCAAAGCCGGAATCGACAACCAAAGATGTGTCAGCAGTATCGAGAGGATGGCGCATCCAAAATTTCAACGCGGCGGCAAACAAGCTTCTACAGGCCGCCTCCAGACTTGAAACTGAAGTTGCGTCGGAGACTCGATATTGGAATGAGGTGCTCGCTGTTAAGGACAAGGGATGGAAAGTTTCTCGTCTCCCACTCGAAAGGCAATCGCTAGGCGTACAATATGGGTTCCTTGAAGGTGAGCACATACCGACGTGACCGATACTGCAGGAAGCATCTGTTGACCGCAACCAAACACAGCGACGCCTGTTTTCCGCGACCGCGGCCTCGCCTCCTTACGACGAGCTGAGGATGGGGCTTTGTCGTTAGATGAAAGGTTGATCCCCCCCTAAAGCGCGTTTTGTCCGGGTACGGGTGATACAGGATGGTCAGCTTTCGGGAAGTTCTAAACCGATGCATTCCTCCTTCAACGGTGACGGAACGATTGAGGATCGCATTTTGCAAGCTCGCGATACTGTTTATGAAGATGAGCTATTCCATGAGCTAGTCCGAGAAGCCCGAGCGATCGCGAGCTTTGGCGTGACGACACGTCAGAATCTCATTCAAATTCCCGCTTCCGATAACCTCGAAATTTTACTGGACTTGGTTGACACTGATGAAAATACCTCCGAACCCGAACATGGTATCTCACAGCAAGGAACTTCTATTGCAGAGGGATTGGCACATACGATCCGGATATTATTGGCGTATGCCCACCGCCAAAACTTGCGTCGCCGGACTCAACTTCCACTTCCACTGACCCCGAAAACGCGACCTGTTCCTGAGCACCAACTTATTCGGCCAGCTCTAGCTTACATCAAGCACATGTCTCAAGTACGCTGGCTTCAGTCATTACTGGAAGATCTCTTCGGTGTTTTGCAATCGGCAGGTGTGAAACCTCCAGCATACACCGCAAGAATCTTCTCGACAGGGATGCAGAGCCACAGCTCTCCTACTCCAGCCGTGGAGAACCTCGTTGGACAGTTCCTTACCCCCTTGCTGTCTACGTTCAATGGGAAAATTTTGACCCCTCGGGGTTCTTTCTCAATCGCGATTCACACCAACCTTTCCTCACCACCCTTCGGCACCACCTTCGAGATGTCATTCAATATGCCCAAGTACCCGGACCTTGAGTCTCCTGGTAAGCTTTCTCACAGGGAGGAAGTGGAAGCCGCCATCACCCATCTCTTGTTGCTGGATGTTGTTTTCACTATCTCATCCAACAGTTCACTAAAGCCCGAGTGTGACAACGACCCAGCGAAACGCACGTGGGAGGCGATTTACCCTCAACATGGTGAACTTCTGATCCCTACTCCCAAACCCAACTCGGAAAAGCGAAAGAAGTTGAAGATTGTTCTGTCCCGTCATGAACTGTCCCTCGAGATCTACACCGTGCGCTGTATCGACGGAACAGGGCGCGGGAATTGGGAAATGCCTTCTTACCATTCAATGCCGCATACTTGGAAACCATCCCCTATTTCTGGACCACCCAAGCCGCCCTCTTTGATGGACTTCGTGTCCAAGGTGTCAAGTTCGTGACCCACAGAGAGCGCCGACTGGTATCGGGCCGAACCACTCCACCCCAGCCCACCTTAAGCCGATACTCGCTCCCCGATCCTCAATAACTGGGCTTGTGGTTTAGTGGTATAATACTCCCTTAGCATGGGAGTGGTCCGGGGTTCGATTCCCCGCGAGTCCATGTCTTTTTGTTTCCGAGTATTATTGTTTTGCCTGAAGCAAAAAGTCGTGATGGCTCGCTCGCTCGTGAGGTAAAGTAGTGGGGTCTATGCAAAATTTTTTCTTCCCCCTCTATTTTCGCGAACATCAATGATAGACAAAATACTTGAATACCCTGTACAAATAATGCCTAATAATGGCTGAATTGAAATGCACTCCCATTTGAATCATTGACATATCGAGGACTAGCGTGCTTAGATCATAGCTTCGATCTTAGTGCATTGACAGTTTCTGGGACTGTGAGCGTCTCTCGGAGTCTTTTTTCGCCTAGTCCATATGCAACTGGGAGCCAGTCACTCACATCCTCACCTAGAATCATCAAAGCCAACGCCTCACCGCTCATCAGGCTGTTCGCCATACCATATCCATTGAATGCAGCAGCAATCCATTCGCCGTCACCTTCCCGGCCTGTCAGCGTCGTTGATACCCGTCCGACCATTGGCAGACCATCAGAGGAATAACCCATAATTCCGCTCCATGAACTGACCAGACGCCAATTGGGTCTGTCGTTTTTGCCAAAGAATCGCGGGAGGACGGCTTCCAAGTGTTTAACGGAATGGTCGGCCACGAAGCTGTCATCTGCAGATATTGACTCGTCAAAACGCGCATGCTCGCCGCCGAAGTAGAAATAGCCAGTCTTTGCGCTCTGTCCTAGGTAGTACAGTCCATAACCAAGACGTTGTGTTTCGGAATCATAGGATGGAGGGTAATGGAAGCCCCATGATACGGCAGTGCCTTGGTTTGACACAGCATTATGCGGATCTTGAACTGTCATTGTGCTTTTGAAAGGATGGACAAGCCCTCGTAGGCGTGGAAGGAGATGCCCGCTGTACCCATTGGTGCAATGAACTACAGTCCGTGCTCGTAGTGGACCGCGAGAAGTGCGCAGTGTATACGGATAAATACTTGTGATTGGCGAGGCAAGTATCGAACTGTGCTCAATGGACTCAACCGGTGTATGTGTCTCGATTGTTAGGCGACGTGGATATTTTTCCAAGAGTGCTGCGAATACTTTAGTGACAAGACGATATGGCCAGACTGTTCCAGCAGGAAGCAGGGCTCCTCCAGATGCTCCATGAATTCCATACTCCTGAAAAGTAAAAGATCAGAATGACACCCTATACCACATGGGTGACAAGACTCACCTTGCGCACAGCATCCGCATGCAAAATTGTATATAGCCCCTTCTTAGAAGGATGATCCATTTCTAAGCGCGCGATACTTTTCTTGAAATCGTCAAACTTGCCCTGGGTCAAGAAGACTCGCAGCTTCCGCAGACGTTGCATCTCACTCAACTCGACGGCATCATACTCTTCAATTAGCTCCTGCATCTTCTCCAAGTTGCGAAATGTGAAATCCACAATCTTGCCGGCCGTTTCAACCCCATGAGTCTCTGCAAGATGCATATACTGCTCTCCGGCATTCGCAGCCATCTGTCCACCATTGCGCCCAGTCGCACCGGAACAGAGCGTACGGGCTTCCAAAACGGTTACTGTGGCAGTTGGGTGGCGTTCCAAGAGGGTTCTAGCTACCGATAGACCCGTGATACCCGAACCAATGATCGCAAAATCTCGGTCAGTTGGCAACTTTGAGGATTGCACGTCGGCGAGAGCATGTGGAATATGCTGCCAGTAGGACTCGGTGGGATTGGGTCGCGGCAGGCCTGGGTCAGCCGTGACGAGGCTCAAGACTAGACCGTGTTAACCTTCCATTCATATGCAAAGTCAACTTAAGGAATGGGGGTCGATTGTGTTACCTGAATCATTCGGCGCCATGGCGAAGGATGTAAAAAGGCCAAGAGTACGATAGTCCGGGGTAATAGTGAATTTATAACGTGCAATTGATGTTTTAATCAGAAATAAATAAGTCCACTCTGGTTTTCAGAAAATGGGAGCTGGTACCCATGGACATATATGGATGTAGGCATCGTGCGGGGTTTATCTTATCCTAAAGGATCGAATTGCCCGAGTGGGAATAGAGTGAATTCCAAGCCCTGGAGGTGTCTTCTGGTATCTCAATATTGAGATATCGCAATAATAGCCTCTGCAGGTAAACACTACATTAATATACTATATGAATTGTGGTCAAAACCCATTTAATATTTTCTGGGACTCTATATAACGTGCACGTACAAGGTTGGTAGTGAACGCAATGGTCTCATAACTAGCGACCAGTGTCTTTAAGGTAAGTTGGCAACAGAATCCACTACTTCACTTCTGGATTCACCGCGATGTGAATGAAGGACAAGTCTCTTTTGGTCTGAGTGGTTCCGTGAAGACATAGATAGGAGTGGTCACAATGGAGAACGACATGGTAGGAGACAAAGATATCTCAGAAGAGGTGCCGGGTACGTATATTACCGAGGCGTGTTAGTGCATGGCATTCTAGGCGTCAAGCTTTGTGATTTTGAGCTTTACTAGTCTTCCCTTTTTGATACCCTCCTTGCCACTTATATAGATGACGATGAACAAAAGCTACAACACCTCCTGGGCTTCCATATAGTATATTAATAATAGTACAATGTCGGGGGCACCACCAGAAAAGCCGGGGTGGTTCCATACGATAAATCCAAGAATCTTGTCGGACTCCATGTTTGAGGCATGTAAATGGCGTAACTGCATTCCCAATAACATTCCATACCAACTACGTACCTAAGAACTTGGCCCTAGAAATGTGAAAGGCTTGTTTCATGGATCTTCGATCTCTAGGGATGGCCTTGCTATAATAGTTCAATCATTTCCATTTTTCTTTGCGCCTTCATCGTTTCAGTATACCTTGAATGTTTCATTTGCCTCGCAATGAAGCTCTCTTCCATCTTCCTTACAGTTTCTGCATTGGCCACAACTGGTCTCGCCGAGAAGACGTGCACTCCTAGCTTTGATTATTGCTCCGATGTCCTGATCAAAGACAAAGGTAAGTTGTTCGCTGTCAAGTATCGCTGTGTCAGACTAATCGAAGAGATACTAGGGTTCACCGAGGCCGATCTGAAAGATGTTTTGAAGGGTTCGGATCTAGAAAATGAGGATATTAAGAATGTTCTATTCCATTGCAAGAATCCGGGCGACGTTGGACACCCCAAGCTCTGCTCGAGCGGATGCAAAGATCCAGAGTCAGAGGGTAGCCACTCATGCTCGAGGTAAGCCAACTTTATTATCAAGTTCCAATTCGCAGCTGACAACGCAACAGCTAAATAATGCTGGTCACGAGAGGACACCAGCTGAGCAATCTATACACTTTGGTAGTAAAGACCTGAGGGCATTCCCAATCACAGAAATATTTTCACCTAGAAGACATATGCATATCCACTCATAGCAACCACAACAGCATGAAGACAGTTTCTTAGTTCTGCTGTTGCCCATGTATCTGATGATGGTAAGATCATTTGTACAACGACTGCGGTGCTTAGACCTTTCACAGAAGTTTGTACTTAGGTACCTCGTACGTGGAGTCGAAGGGGTCTGTGGATAACTTCCGAACAAGGATTAGACAAGGAGCTGCAAGCACGTGTCAGCATCAAAAACGTGGCCAGAGGCCCTATGTTGTGTGGACACATGTAAGTGGCAATGCAAAAGTCTTGCAACTGGTGGAGCACTCTTCTACCGGTCAGAGGGTTCTCATCAGGATATCCAGTACCACAAGTAACAGTAGTATGAGGGGGCGTGTGACAATATGCGTGGCATCGCTCCTTTGGTGTTATTCTCATGCACCGAGGCCGTGGGAATGAGCCCGTCAGGCCATGTTTGCCAAGGGTCCATGGGTGGTTAGTTGTACACCAATGACAATTGGCTGCAAAATTAAGGCATAGTGAACCAGCATAATAATGGATATGATGCTAATGACTATAAGGATGAGAAATAACATCAACTCTCAAGGAGAAGATGTCATGGCCAGACCAAACATAGCAAATAAAGCAAATACCGTATGAGTGACGTCACACAGACCCCTCACCGCCTACACTAAACCCAAATAGACCAAGCGGTGACATACGTCGTGCAGCCAAATTGTAAGGGAACGCAGGTACTAAAAAGGTATTGGAAAAAGGTCATACCACTTGAATTATAGGGAAAATTATATACATATGTATACAAATAGTTTAGACAATATCCAGTTCAATTGACCAATTTCTCAACAATTCCCTACGTTTCTTACATCCAACCTGATACTTTAGCTTCAACTTGTTTCGTCTGTGACGCAAAGCACCCACCCTTCTGCCCAATTTCTCTCACCGGATTGGGTTTGACCCCTCCACACCCCACCAATTCATAACTGGAGCTTTACAACGCTTATCGGCTTCTTTTTTTTTGACTTGTTTTCTTCTCCCTAATCACTTCCCGTTTCATTCTTCGATTATCGACCTGTACTTCAGATCGAAGCCCTCAATTTGATATGGAGCCCGCCAAAATCGCCGCTCAGCCGGCCAAGAGACGCCGCATTGGTGTCCTCACCTCTGGTGGAGATGCTCCCGGTATGAACGGTGCCGTGCGGGCTGTTGTCCGTATGGCAATTCACTGCGACTGCGAAGCCTACGCCATTTTCGAAGGATACGAAGGACTGGTCAATGGCGGCAACATGATCCGCCAGTTGCACTGGGAGGATGTACGCGGCTGGTTGTCCCGCGGTGGCACCCTGATCGGTTCTGCCCGCAGCTTGGCATTCCGTGAGCGTGTTGGCCGTATGAAGGCAGCGAAGAACATGGTCCTCAGAGGTATCGATGCACTAGTCGTCTGTGGTGGTGACGGCAGTCTGACTGGTGCCGATGTCTTCCGTGCCGAGTGGCCCGGCTTGTTGGCAGACCTTATTGCCTCGGGGGAGTTGTCCCCTGAGCAGGTGGAACCCTACAAGGTGTTGAACATTGTAGGCCTGGTTGGTTCGATTGACAATGATATGTCTGGGACAGATGCCACTATCGGTTGTTACTCATCCTTGACCCGTATCTGTGATGCCGTCGACGATGTCTTTGATACTGCTTTCTCCCATCAGCGTGGTTTCGTCATTGAGGTCATGGGCCGACACTGTGGATGGCTTGCCTTAATGTCCGCCATAAGTACTGGTGCAGACTGGATGTTCCTTCCTGAAATGCCCCCTAAGGACGGTTGGGAGGATGATATGTGCTCCGTAATCACCAAGGTGGGACTCACTCCAGCATTGTTCAATGTCCTCTCTTTGCTGACTTTTGGGGGGTTTGACAGAACCGAACCGAACGCGGAAAGCGCCGTACGATCGTTATTGTCGCCGAGGGAGCCCAGGATCGCCAATTGAACAAGGTCTCGAGCTCGAAAATCAAGGATATTCTCACAGATCGTCTGGGCTTGGACACTCGAGTCACCATTCTAGGCCACACCCAACGAGGTGGAGCGGCATGCGCCTACGACCGCTGGCTGTCGACTCTCCAGGGCGTGGAGGCCGTTCGTGCTGTGCTAGAAATGTCACCCAAGTCTCCTTCACCAGTTATCACCATCCGCGAGAACAAGATCATGCGCACCCCTCTGATGGAAGCAGTTCAAGCAACAAAAGATGTGACGGCGAAGATCGACAAAAAGGAATTTGATGAGGCCATGACGCTCCGGGATCCTGAATTCAAGGAGTACTACAACGCATATTTGACCACTGCGACCCAGGATGACCCGAAGGTGGTTCTTCCGGAAGGCAAGGTATGCACCTAATTCCACAGCCCATCCGGGCTGATCAGAGTCCCTAGACCTTCCAGATGCTTACTGTTTTACAGAGAATGCGAATCGCCATTATTCACGTCGGTGCCCCGGCTGGTGGTATGAACCAAGCAACCCGTGCCGCCGTTGCATACTGCCTAACTCGTGGCCACACCCCGCTGGCTATTCATAACGGTTTCCCCGGATTGTGCCGTCACCACGACGATAAGCCAGTCAGCTCAGTCCGCGAGGTCACTTGGCTGGAAGCTGATAGCTGGGTCAACGAGGGTGGTTCAGACATTGGAACTAACCGTAGCCTGCCGTCTGCTGATATGGCGGAAACCGCCAAGTGCTTTGAGCTGTACAAGTTCGATGCCCTGTTTGTTGTTGGTGGTTTCGAGGCTTTCACAGCCGTCAGCGAGCTGCGCCGGGCTCGTGCGCAGTATGATGCGTTCAAGATTCCGCTCATCGTGCTCCCAGCTACTATTTCCAACAACGTCCCGGGCACTGAATATTCCTTGGGCAGTGACACCTGTCTGAACACCCTGATCGACTTCTGTGATGCTATTCGTCAATCTGCTTCCTCTTCTCGCCGCCGAGTGTTCGTGATTGAGACCCAAGGTGGCAAATCTGGATACATTGCGACCACAGCTGGCCTTGCTGTGGGTGCCGTGGCTGTGTACATTCCCGAAGAGGGTGTTGATATCAAGATGCTGTCGCGCGATATCGACTTCCTGCGTGAGAACTTTATCCGCGACAAAGGAGCTAACCGTGCAGGCAAGATCATTCTGCGTAACGAATGTGCATCCGGCACATACACTACCCAGGTGGTCGCCGACATGATCAAGGAAGAGGCGAAGGGCCGCTTCGAGTCTCGCGCCGCTGTTCCCGGTCACTTCCAGCAAGGTGGAAAGCCTTCGCCAATGGATCGTGTTCGTGCTTTGCGTATGGCCATCAGGTGCATGCAGCACATTGAAGGATATGTCGGCAAGAGTGGTGATGAGATTGCCGCGGATCCTACCTCCAGTGCCGTGATTGGCGTCAAAGGCTCACGTGTGCTATTCTCCCCCATGGGTGGTGAGACTGGTCTGGAAGCTACCGAGACTGATTGGGCGCGCCGTCGCCCCAAGTCCGAGTTCTGGCTTGAGCTGCAGGACGTCGTGAATGTTCTGTCTGGACGCAGCCACGCTAACAACTCGAGCTGGTCCTATGAGAGTACGTAAACCGAACTGTGCCCCTGCTTGTTTTCTCCCCCACCCAACTCGTTTTATCACTGCTCGTTTTGCTTCTTTGGCCTTTGGAGGATTGGCTTCTCCATACAGTGATTACTTATGGCGCTCTGCTCAATACGAATGTTAACGATTGCCGCCTTTTCTTATTTTTCAGATCCCTCAACAGTCCGATCCGTCCCGTCGGTTCCAAGTTCCCCATGAAAAGGATTCCTACCCAAGGACTTCAACTTCTTTCCAACCAACCATGGAATCCATGCCAATGACCCGGGATATTCTTGAATGTTTCTTCCAAATACTGGCCGGCGAGCCATCCGCTATCTTCTGATGTTGAGGGCGATCGTACTGAACGTCCGTTACGCTTTGTACGAATGCTATGCAATAAGTCCTCCAGACCCAAGGATGGTTTACGTGACATTTATGCCTGGGAGTTTGGGCGATTGTGTTTTCTTGTTTGATGGGTTTCTACTTCTCTGGGAGACTCTGATCTACGCCATAGAGTGCGTTGTAGATAGAACCATCAATTCCAACCTCCAAAACATTTCAAATGAACTAAGAACGCTACAGGTGACTGCTATTGTGAATATGAAAGAAGTAGTTCAAAGACAGCACTATAGAATCGCTGAAGGTGTACCAGTAACACTGATACTGAAATAAGAGCCCTGGACAGATGCATTATTCCGTGTGGAGTTCAATGACTACGGGTTTACCGTCTTCTCCAGCTCATCGAGGAGGTCCACTGTCTCAGCGGGGCTTGCAATCCAGGCGGTTGTGGATGCAAGGCGGGCCTAATCAGAAAAGGAAAAGAAAAAAAGTGTTAGTCAGACCGGTAGCCAAAGGATAATTCTATAATTTTCCCACCTTGAAGTCATTGGCCCCAGCCGACAAGAACTGGTCGCCAACATGCAGTGTTTTGGCCGGATCGATGCCACCAAAGTAGCGCTGACAGGCGCGCACACCCCATGATTTGTCGCCAATATCCACGAAGACATCATTACCACCGTTGAAAGCACAGAATGGCAATCTTGCCCCAACAGCCGAACGTTGGACGGTATTCTGCACCACCAACACAGTTTCTTCCAACTGCTCCCGACTGATTCGCACCCCGTTTACCGGGTAGACACCAACCGCACGATCCTTGCGCAGAATAGCCGCAGGCAGATTGAGATTATCAGCACACGCACGCAGAGCCGACTCGGCAATATCAAGAAGCTGGGTGATATCATCCTCACTCCAGCACTGCATCTCATCCAACAACCATTCGCTCCGCGGTACGTACGCGAGCCGGGAGTCCGAGGTCGGGTCGAAGCGGAACAAGAAATTGCTCTCGCCGCCCATGACAATCAGCCCTTGTTTCTGGTCAACGGTGAGAGTAGTTGAATTGTGCATTGCATCGAGCAGACCATGGAGGCGCTCGTAATATTTTGGCGCGTCGGTGTACCCGGCCGCTGTCACAATGCCGACCTTGCGATCCTGTTCGAGGAGTCGCAGAATCCGCGAGATGACGGGGTTGTCGGATGTGAGACAGGCGCCGTCGTCATAGAGTGTTACATCTCCGTCGAATGTGACTAGTTTCACATCGCTGGAGCGGACTAGACCTATCACCTGGGCGGAGTTCAAGATAAGTCGGATATCGTTGAATGAAGGGGCGACGAAGCGTCGTCGGCTGATGAATCGCTGCTGGTCTTGATATTTGAATGCATCTTCGAGATATAGCCTGGTGAAAAAAGTGCCGACGGACGGCACGAGCAGGTTCAATTTCGATTTGCCGGGAGCATTGCGTTCGTGGTGTTGGACTACAAGGAGTTAGCATTCATCCCCTATTTTCTGATCATCTACCAATCCCACTTACTGTGATCAAGCACCAAATTCTCTACATCGCGCATAATCTCTGCATAACGAGCGTGCGTGTCGGCCGCGACTGTCTTCAGTACCTCTCCATTTTCCTTGTAGATTGCGGTGGGCTGGGAATGCAGGACAAAGGGGACGGCCAGTAGACCCTAGAGGGATTAGAATCGGCCAATACGACATACGACGTCGACTGAGCGACGTACTTTGATCCACTCAATCTACAGATTGTTAGGCAGATTCTTTAGTCTTTAGATGCGGTAACGACTTACAAGTTGATCCCGGCGATGGGTCTATATGGCTGTGGGGTCAGTGAGGGGTACACACTTCTGGCGGAGATAGCTGTACCTTGAGGGCATCTAAGAGATGTTAGCGGAGATAAAATGGCAATAAAGTGCATATGACGTACATTCTACTCTATAACGCGTCGTCATGATTTGATGAAATTGGGAGAAAGATGATGGGGATGAGCGGTCGGGGTTAGCTTAGCTGGTGCACGTCCCTTTTTTTTGGTGACTCACGCGGAGCTCGGAGTATACAACATATACGAAGTCACAACAATTTCGGAGTTGACGGTTACTCTATTGGTCAAATTGACTCGATTCGTCATTGCTGATAGCCTAGCTCGGCTTGATCTTCGTACTAAATGACTGGATCTGGACCCCTGCTCGTGACGCCTCCAAGTACTATTGGTCCTTCAATAGTGCCTCAAACGCAAAACATTGTGGCCTATACAAGGCATCATTAATTTGAAAGACCATTGGGATGACTCCGAGCCCCGAAAAAAAGGTCTCGACACTGCCACGATGTCTGTCCAAATCATACCTGAACAGCAGAAAGCTTGATTGGACAAGAGATGCCTGAGGATGTAGATCAAGCAGAAGTATAAGTATTTGCGACGGAGACCTCTTTTTTCGTATCCACAAGTCGCAAAATCATTGAACATCAAAAGATCCTTCCGGTGGAAAAAGCAACGGCGATTTCTAAACTCCATCGAAAGCAATGCTAGCTGTATCTATACAGTCTACTACTCCACCAACTATGAACACGCCCGGACACCACGATGCCCCACCAAAATATTCCCCTTCCGAGGAATACAACTCCTTCCTTGATGAAAAGGCCGATAACCCCATGATCCTCCTACCTGAGCAAGACGAGCCCGGGTTTGCTGCTGCATCTGCTCTCAGCCGAGGCCTGCAAGTACCATCCAGATCTGGCGCCTGTACATCAGGATTCGAGTATCCCGATGAACTATCTCATTATGGTGTCTCCGAAAGCCACTGGGCGGAGTTTACACAAGTAGTCTGCGACGAAGCCAAGCTTTCTCGTCAGCAGTGGACCACCGTGCTTGGCAGAGGCTTGGGTACAATGGCAGTGGGCGGGCTGATGGTTGGCATTCTGGGCGCTATCCCCGCGATCTTCGTTGCCCGTCTCACAAGAAATCGACAAGAACAACGGAACCTAATCTCAGCAATGGCTGGAGCTCGTGGTGAACGTCTTGCTCAACACATTTCGCAATGGAACGAGTCTGTCTTTCGGCCTAGGGGTGTTTTGATTCGGGTCGATTTGCCGGATGAATACTTGAATGATATGGAAGATATGGATATTCGAACAAGCGCTGGATCAGCACGGTCTGTTAGGAAGTCGCGGGATAAGGCTGCGCTCAAGGCGAGAATTGTCATCATCCCTCTGGATGGGATGTCGACTGGTCATTCCTCGTGTTGGGAAAATCGTGGCTAACGGAACAAAAAAAAAAAAGGATGGCGGGGGCAAAAAAAGACAAGCACTTATTTATTGATGTATTTCAGCGGCAGTAAAAGGCCAAGAACGGAAGATTATAATTCAAAAGGGGTTCATTCCTCATGACCGTTTCATTAACCAAAATGGCTAGCCCTTCTCTCATGACCAGCAAATGGACAATATAGATATCCAAACGACACAAAAAAAAAAGAAAGCAAGAAAGAATAACAGCCCGGATGACAATCAAACCCGGCCCTCTCGATCCTGCCTCTCAATATGTTGAGCCGCCCCGTGCGTCTGCATCGCCATCTCCATCTTGTCATCCACAATCTGGTCACGCTCATCGGCATCCCGGTTACCGTACAGGCCAACCTTGTACCAAGGCAAGGCAAAGAGACGATCCATACTCTCCAGCGAGCGACCGGCCGTCTCCGGAATACTGAACCAAACCCAAACACCACCAATAATGGTAATAGCAGCAAAGCACCAGAAAGTACCCTTGGGGTCAATTCCACCTGTTGCGACGGGCAGAAGCATATTGGGAACTGCCCGCGCATTACCATATTGGTTGGCAAAGTGGAGAGTCATGGCCATAGAAGTGCAAAGAGCACGGATGCGCAGGGGGAAGAGCTCTGCAGTCAGAAGATACTGCATTGAGTTCCAGCCCAGAGCCCATCCAAATCCAGAGAGGTAGATCATTGCAATAGCTCCCTCGCTAGCGCCCTTCTTGTCAGCGGGTAGCGTGTAGTTCTCGTCGACGCCCATTGCGGGAACGGATGTCAAGAAGCCGGCGATGTAGACCATAGAAATTGCTTGCAGGGTAATGCCAATAAGGAGGGCTCGCTTGCGTCCAATGACATCGACCAAGAAAAGAGCGCAGAGAATCGCGGCAATCAGTTTCACGATTCCGAACACAGCAGTGACCAGCAGAGACTCGTTCTTGCCTGTGACTCCTAGCAACTTGAACAAGTCAGGTGCATAGACAGTGATACTACCAGCACCGGACCATTGCGAAAGGATCTGGGCCATGAATGTGAGGTAGACTCGGTAGAGGTTCGATGGGACCAGGAAGGTTTCCTTGATCACGCCCATTGGGCCAGACCCCATTGTAGCTTCCATCTCAGCTGCATGTGTCGTTTGAATAGTAGATATCTCGCGCACCACGTATTCATCGTCGGTTGGTAGGCCGCGGATTTTGGAGAGAGTGGAGATGGCCTTTTCGAGCTGGCCGCGTTTGACAAGATATCGGGGTGATTCGTGCTGGAGGAAGGAGAGCACGAAGATGAGGCCGGCAAAGATAATATGCAGACTTGTGGGAACGAGCTACGTTCGAGTCAGTATTGGTAATATAAGTGGTTTGGGCGGATCACACATACCCATCGGTTATGAGTTTTGTCGCCAAGATTGAGCTCGCAGCCATAGTTGGCGAAATATGCGAGTACAATACCCAAATAGACAAAGCCCGTGAAGACACAGGTACAGAGACCACGGATAGAGGCGGGGGCCTTTGGTGTTTGTTAGTTGATGTAAGATGTGACTTGGACAACGAGGAACTCACAATTTCAGCAAGATACACAGGACCAACGACAACTGTTTGTCCCACGCCGAGTCCAGCAATAAAGCGACCAGCATAGACAGCACCTAAGCTGCCACTGTTACCCATGAAGATTGCGATTCCCAAAATCCATAAAATACAAAGCTGGCGAGTTGCCCAGATACGACCGATGCGATCACAAACTAAAAAGGCACTGCATAGAACAGACGGGGTTAGCGACAGGAGATCCGATATAATAGAAAACAAGGAGGAACTCACAAAAGAGCACCCCCAACAGATCCAATCTGGACCATTGCAGTGACATTTCCCTTGATGTTGGTCTGTTCCACCTCGCTGTACGAGTCATAGTTGATGTAATGTTGAAAGTCTTTAGAATTGAAGGCGCCTGAGATCAAACCCTCATCGACACCTCGGGCAGCGCCCATCAGGCCAAACGAGACGACCGCAAACCATAATCGCCAGTTGAAGACCTCTTTAGGCTCGCCCAGGTCTTTGAGGCGGAAGATATTGACTGGTTTCTTCGCTCCGCCAGCCATGGTGGGCAACACTCAAGTGTGTAGTTGAATGCGGGAATAATATCAAAGGCAAAGCCGGGGTAGTACGAGAAGAGTCAAAAGGCAAACATGAGCCAGAGCAGGCCTTTATAGCTATGGGATCCCGGTTTTCACTACATGCGGGGAAATCTGGGGGTGAGGGCGGGGGAAGGAAATTTCAGCCGAAGGAATCCCATTGAGACCGATTAAGGAAATCTCTGAAATCCCTCGAGCCAAACTGAGCCGCGGTGAGACATACAACATACACATGATACAACATACGGGATCCATGGATAGGCAAAAGGCTAAGGCTCCGGGAACCGCGCCAAGAGAGCTTGCGTCTCGAGCCCAAGGCCCGCTTGACTCTCATTTGACGAAGCTGCCGGTCTTTCCATGGGGCATGGCCGAGTTCCCCAGACCACATGGTCGCAATTTGGAATCAAATATGCTTCACTTGAGCACTGCAGGGTTGCAGCTCACTTTTTTCTTTTTGTCTCATCGTATCTTCGTTCTCAGATTGTGACTTTCCGTTCAGTAGTACTAGAGTACCTGAACAGCCAAGAGTATCATTTCCTCCACCAAACCTTGAAAGTGAGTTTCGGACAACGTCCGAATGGAAAATGGGAGTGTGTGCCGTACGTGGCTTGTAGGGAGTCAAGAGGTCCACCAGAGATGTTAGCCTCTTCTATCGCGGGGGCGAAAAACTGGAGAAAGCCCCATCCATGACTGATTCGACACCAATGATTGGTTGACGCCCCACAAACTCTCCGGTCTGGGAAGGGAAGACGCACCGCTACTTGGCGTGGGGTGCGCTTTGATGAGCCGATCCAAGACTCCATTTCGCGCTTTCACGGAGAAGGCCGTTGCCGAGATGCTCGTCATTCCAGGCATATATTCGGGTTCTGCAAATTTCCCAGCGGCATGGTTGACTATTAAACTTTGCTAACCCCCGATCTTAGGAAGTACGACTCGCACCGCTTGAGAAGATTTGGTCCGTTTTTCGGCATTTGTTATTGTCGTAATATCATCTTGGTAAATGTCATATTGGTCCTTGTTGAGCGCATCACTTGGAATCAGGAGCACATGTTGAAGACCGTTGTTTTAAGGGGCTATATAGTGTGGTAAATGAGTAAAATCATACTGGATTTAAGAAGTGGTAACCAAAGAACAGGTTATCACAAAATTCTATGCGTGCTAAAGGAAATGAAGTTCTAACATGACCTAGGGACTTTGCCCGAGAATCGGAGTTTTATAAGGTAATATGGATCGATTGAATGTTCGAGACCAAGGCTAGTGTGCGGAGGCGTCAATCTATGACATCGGAGGATAAGATATAGGACAAAAATGATTGGTGGAGCTATACAGCACGGCTATGGTCGCCAGCGGAACCCAGGGTTGCGCCAGTCCATGTCCTGAACCTGTTGCTGGGAAAGTCCCGCCAAGGCACTGTGGACATCGATGCGCGCACGGCGCCGGTTGTCCCATGTGATATAGGCCCATAGACCGGCCCCAAGAAGGAGAGTGGTGCTTGAAGTTGCCAAGTTCAGCCCATTACCAATAGGGTAGTTAGGCCCATCAAAAGGTAAGAATGACCAGGTGCTGATGAGCCCACCAACATTGCCGAACATCACCGTAGTTCCAATAGCCGAAGATCTCGCGGTGTCGGAGATCACATTTGCCGATGCGTGGGCAGTACATAGGGAGCCAAAGGCAAAGGCCCCACAGGCGATAATAAAGGTGGCCCCATATCGTACCATACTGTCTTCGCTAGCTAGGAACATGATATAACCTATATAACATCCCCATAATGATTAGCCTGAGATCAATTGCATCCTCCAATCCTTATATTCTAGGACGTTGCCCAAGGAGTTGAGACTTACCAGTCACCATTAGCGGCGGGCTGAGCACGAAGAATATAAGGCGATGATTGAATCGCCAGCTGAGGTAGGGAAATAGCAAAGTGAAAAATGCGCCGACAACATAAGGAGGTACTGTGTGCAGCTGCTGAGACACCACAGAGGCATTGGGATAGATGGTTTTGACAATGGTAGGCGCAAAGAATCCAAGACCCTGAACAGTAATATTGTTCAACATGAAGATGACACCGGTTACCAGTGTTACTGGGCTGAAGATACCACGTAGTGTCTTGGCTACATCGAGCTTGTCGAGGACCTCTGTCGCGCCAACACGTTCGGATTTGACCCGGGCAACAGCTAGATCCTTCTCTTCCTGGGAGAGCCACTTAGCTGTGGCAGGTCGGTCGGTCAATGTAAAGAATCCGAGGACACCAATCCCGATCGTGACAATGCCTTCAATAGCGAAGATCATACGCCAGGTGTGAAGAGAACCAAAATGATCGAGCATAAGGATACCCGAAGCTAGAAGGCCACCGAACGCTCCAGCGAGAGGAGCCATGACGACATACAATGATAGGCGGAAGACAAGTTCATTTTGCCGATACCAGCGTGAAAGGTAGTACGCAATTCCAGGCAGCACTCCTGCCTCAAACACGCTAGACAGTTGTCAGCATTGTCGAGTTTCCAAAATCCAGGACACATACCCCAACAGGAAGCGGACACCAGATGCGCTATGTATATCATTAACAAAAGCCGTGGCGACTGAACAGATACCAAATCCCAATGTGATTCCCGGAAGCCACCATCCAGGCCCGACCCATTTGCACATGAGATTGCTGGGGATTTCGAAGATAATGTATGCGATAAAGAAGATCGAGAGCACGGCGTTGTAATCGTAGCCCTCGAGCCCAAGGTCCTTGTCGAAGCCAGCCAATTTAGCGTTGCCTATTCCAGGAAAGAAATTGGTTAGCACTCGAATTGAAAGGCCAAAAAAAAAAAGGATAAAAAGATAAAGAGGGGTTAGTCACACACCAACATTGGCTCGATCGATGAAACAAAAGAGATACATCAATGCAACAGGTGGGATGATACACAAATCAATCTTGAGTCGCAATCGTGACTCGGCGGCCTTGTCAAATTCTACCAGGGGCTGGCCATGTTCATCTGTCGCAAGTTGGCCCCTTTCTGCTGCGCCATGTGCGACTTCCCCCATCATATGCTCTTTATGGTCTGCCATGACCTTTTCATCACCGATGGGCGTAGTGCCTCTCTCGGTGTCTGTCATGTTGGAGTATCGGACAGTGGATTGAGCTTGGAAGAGATAAGGGGGCGGTCAGCAGTTTTCGGATAACAGGGATCAAGGGAGACCTCGGGAGCATAGGGGGCGACCGGGTATTTTATAGCTCAATCAGAAGCCAGATCAAAAGGAAAACGGTTGAATCTGGGGTTGTGGGGGATCGGATTCAGTCCCATAGTGACGTTCGGCTTTTTCAGCAGCTGCAGACTCAATTTGCCGTTGCCAAGGCAAGGGTACTTAGTCTGACACGGCAAATAGTCAGGAATGCTGTCTGAGTAGCCGGGACTGACAAGTGGGAGAAGCGAGTATTATTATGGAGGTCCAATCATAATAGTTTCTAACAGGCCGAGGTGTCAGACCTCTAAAGTCTAGAGACAATGGCACTTGAGACTCCCGCAGAAGGATTTAGAGATTTCCCCAGACTTGTGGATCAATCCACCCCGGACTATATCATTGGTTTTGTGGGGATCTCTGGATGAATTACAAGGTAGCTAGCCTAGGTACAGTCTATAGGAAATGCCGACTGCCTCATCCGACTTCCTCTCAGGCGCCATGGTGACCAACCATAACCCCGGAATGTGTGAGGAGTTGTGATCCTCCAAAACGCCAAGTCTTCCAAGAAACATGGCTTAGAGCATCGCGGTGATAGGTCGTCGGATCGGAAATTATCCCGAAGCTGGCCCGAAGCTGCTCTACACCTGGGCAATATAGTCGGATGATTTGATGTTTTTAGGAGTGTACGGAGTACGGGATGGTGATTCTTGCACGTCGTAAAGACGTGGAATATATAAGATATTGTTAAGGAAATAGAGATGGGACCGCAGACCAAGAATATTGATTGACTAGATATGTATGTAGGTAAGGATAGGTGATTAGTTGTCTTTAGGAAAGTATTACCTCCATATTGGTAGGCACCTACCTAGGTAGGTGTTCTACAGTCAACCCGATCGCCTTTCCGTTATGTGATTCTCCATACCATTTCGAGGATTTAACCAGTTTTATGTTAGGTCGGGTTATCCTAGCTCGGGTTATCCTGGCTCGGGTTGTCCTGGCTCGGATTATCCTAGATTTAGGCTCTATTCTAGATCTTATTCGGACATCCCTATCCTAACTCGGAAGTTGCAGGGTAGGTATGTAAGAATTCGATATGTGAACCTAGATCGAAATAGTTCTTTACTAGGTGAAAGAAGAAAAATGAAGATGCTTACTAGCACCATATATTGTCGGTTTCGAGCGAAATCGTCAACCGAATTCCCTACGGGAGAGCTAGGTATGAAGCGCAAGACTGAGTGCATCGAGTACCTCGACTCCCCATGTCAGCCACTATTATTGCCAAAGAAAATAAGGACCAAGCCCGTAGACTACCCCGGCAACCTTCAAGCATATTGACTAAGAATAGGTGGTTGTGTTCTGGAAGAATATTGGCTAGGTCCTCCAAGGTTGTTTAGACAACCTCGATACCGCCTTCCAGAAGACAATGCGGGGAGGTCGACCCCGACCTCGGGAGCCCTAGAAGTGATGACAAACTACCACGTGACTCGGATATAGACGGATGATGTTCTCGGATTAAACGGATGAACTGCACTGACAGGAGTTCTGTGAGACTGCATACATATTTATCCATGTCTGAGGCGTCGGATAAAGCTCAACCCGGTTGGCGAATCCCTCGCGCATGCCAGGAATGCCGCAAACGTAAAATCAAATGCAATGGCCTGACCCCGTGAGATCTTTCAATCTATGTTCGGACAGTGAATACATCAGGCTAATATAATAGCAGGTGCAAAACTTGCCAATTGCGCAACACACCCTGTATATACAGAGACTATATTCGCCATCGGCGGAAGAAACATGAGTATGAAGAAGCCGGCGAGAGGAATTCACCTCGTCAAGCCTCAAGTGGAGTCCCGCCATCGGGGCAGCACACAGCCTCCGTTATGAATGACTTCCCAAATAGTGTATCTGCAACACATATGGCATCGCCATCATGTCAGATGCAGCTATACTACGGCCCCACCTCTCATTTCTCGCTCATGCAGCATATCTACCGAGATCTCATCTCCAATCCTACCTCTCACCCTGAACCATCTGGCGGGGTCGAGGAAGCTGGGGCTGGCTTGGACTTGTTTAGCTTTCGTCGCATTTTTTTTCGGAACCCCAGACATTCATGAGAGTATCAAGTCCCTCGGGACAGGGGAATTGTCCACGATGTTCCTGCCGTACGACCTGGCTAAGCTCTTTCTATCGCGGTTTCTCTCCAGCTTTTACCATCTGATGCCATATCGCCCCAAGATGTATTATGAGCAATGTCTGAATCGACTGTATAGTTCCTCGCCCACAGAACATTTAGATGCTCTCACCAGAGCGATCGTTCTTCTTGCCATGGCGACCGCGGCACTTGGCACGGAACATTTTGCCTGGGGTGATGTGCTGTTCGAGCGCGTCAAGGCTTCGTTAACAGCATTTGATGACGTGGTGAACCTTCAGACTATTCAAATCTCAGTGCTCATGATAAGTCCCTGACACCTTGTCCTTCTATCTTGCTACCAGACTAACATAGGCTTTACGCCAATTACCAGAACGAACAAGCTCGGCCCAACTCAGTGTTCTTGCATCTGGGTTCTGCTTGTCGCAAAGCTTTATCAGCAGGTCTGCATAAGGATGTGCCTAATAATGTTGACCAAACCCCGGAAAACATCGAAGAACGACGGGTAACCTTCTGGTCTCTTTACATATTTGAAACGTACATCACCCCTTTCAGTCCGATCTATGGTGAACTCACTAACTTAATATAGCTGGTTCTGCTTCCATGTGGGACGTCCTAGCTCCCTTTCCCTTAAAGATGTCGCAATCGAGTACGCGCAGGATCCATTTATTCGATTGTTGGTTCAGCTTTGCAAAAGCATGAGTCGGTCTGTTAATGAGATATATGGCCAACGGCATGAGTCTCTTCTGCACATGTGGAGAGTCGCTCGATCCATTGCGGATGATATCCGTGGCCATGAACCACATCTACAACAAGCTTTGGGTCTTGGGCTTGATGACCACATCCAGGCGGGATCCCTTGGGGTTCGGCAAATAATCTTCATTACTCGTAAGTCAACAGTTGAAATATTATTCCCTCCACTGACCAGAGCTAGTATACTACCATACCCTACTTCTTACATTTCGCCCGTTCGTGATATTTCGCGGCCATTGGCAGCGCGAGAGGAATATCGCACCCAACCAGTCCAGCGCCAATGTCACCAATCGACCTAGAGAAACGCCTTCTTGGCTCAACGAAGCCTGCAATCATGCCATCACTGCCGCCCAAAAAACACTGCATCACTTATGTGAAGCTTCAAGAGTCAATAATCTTGTTCTGGTAAATGGATGAAATGTTTTTATGGAAACTTTCACTAACAACATTGTAGGAATTGCGATACCATGGTTTCTTTTTCGGCAATTCTGTTTTTACTCTCATTTACGAGTTTATTCACAACCCGGATGTCGCGCCTGTCTATCTGCCATGGGTTTATGCATCATTGCAAACCTTGTCAACCATGCGAGCTGGGGACCCGATCGCAAGCTCAATTTCAGCCATACAGACTGTGCTTCACAATATTAATCCATCGTACGAATGGGTACCTGTATTAGCAACAACTGGGGGTAGCATTGTGCCCCCAGAAAGGACAGCCATACAACAAGACCTTACCCCCGACCGCAGGCATCGATCGCTGCTCAACAACCCTGCAATTTCTCAGAACCCGTCACTAGGAATGCCACCTGGTGTCCTGACGTCTCCTTGGAATCTTCCACAGTTGGAAAAGCCTGGAAACCCGGAGACCGGAGGCTCCGTTGGCTCCGGGGAAGACCTGCTTGATTTCACCCAGTCTGACATGGGCTGGGATTTCGATTTCTCTACCATGGACCTGGACGCCTTCTTTTCGGTTTATCAGTCGAATGATGCTGCGGCGCCTTGATGGGAGCCTTGCACCAGGAAATTTCATAACCTAGAATAAAATCCCTTCATACTGTATCCATTTGGTCTCCATCAGGCCCCGGGGGTCATCTACGGACTTGCTTAATCTTTGCAGATCTTCAGGGCTATATCCGAAGGGTGGATCTAATCGAAGCTCTGGAAGGTGCAGAAAGAGAATCTCAACGAATGAACGACCGTTCCTGGCCAAGTGGGTCACTTATATATCCGTACGTATATTTCCGAGAAATCCACACCAGTGATATCCTCGCTAAAACGATAGCTTTTGCAGTTGTTTCATGTGCCTGAAGGCATATCCCCTATTTATAAATTACGCCACACCGATAAATACGTGATATGATCTGATAGCCACGACCCACTCCCGGCAATATGGATTTAAAACGTAGATGTGATAACGAAATCCACAATATAAGAGTTCTTCCACGCGTCAACATCATGTTACTTTTCCTCCAATCTCACTTTAATTGGTACCATTGCCAGCAGCCGCTCTTTTCATTTCAGGAACATATACCTCCGTCATGGAAACTCCATCGTCCGGCACAACAACCCCGGTCGATTTGGAAAACGGCGACGACCAGATCCGTAAACGACTGACAGTCACCTTTCGTGATCTAAATGTCCGAGTCACGGCACCAGATGCTGCTTTGGGAAGCACTTTATGGTCAGAGGTGGACCCGCGACAGATCGGAGCACTGCTGAAGCGTGGCGACCGCCCAAAAAGGGTGGGCATATTCAACCATTAACATGCAGTTATCATATGCTGATTTAATTTCTAGACGATCCTCAAGGATGTTGCTGGTCAGGTCAAGCCCGGGGAAATGGTATGCTTTCAGAACCTGAGAACAGTAAAGTGGTAACTAACCAATATAGCTTCTTGTGCTGGGACGCCCAGGATCGGGATGCACTTCCCTTCTTCGAGTCCTCTCCAATGATCGGGATAGTTTCGATGAAGTCACTGGCGAAACCAATTACGGAAGCATGGATCATAAGGCTGCCAAAAAGTTCCGTCAGCAGATTATGTTCAACAACGAAGGCATGCAATCCTACCTTGGGATCTATTGACCTTAATACTAACTGCACCAATATCAGACGACGTTCACTTCCCAACACTTACCGTCAACCGTACGATGAAATTTGCCCTTCGAAACAAGGTTCCCAACGAGCGCCCAGAGCATCTGCGAAACCGCAAGGACTTCGTGCAGAACCATCGCGATGACATTCTGGGGTCACTTGGAATCGGACACACGAAGAAGAATTTGGTAGGAAACGAGTACATCCGAGGCGTATCCGGAGGTGAACGTAAGCGCGTTTCCCTTGCTGAGGTCCTGGCTGGGCAAAGTCCAGTCCAAATGTGGGACAATCCCACTCGGGGACTGGACTCGAAATCAGCGGTAGAATTTGCTCGAATGCTCAGACGGGAAGCGGATCGAAACGACAAGACAATCATTACCACTACATATCAAGCCGGCAACGGTATTTATGACCAGTTCGACAAGGTCCTTGTTCTGGCTGAAGGTCGTGTCACTTACTACGGCCCTCGTCGAGTAGCAAGGAAATACTTCGAAGATCTTGGGTTCATCTGCCCCAAGGGTGCCAATATCGCAGACTTCCTTACTTCAGTCACTGTCGTTACCGAACGCACAATTCGTCTCGGCTGGGAAGAGAAGGTGCCTAACACACCCGAGGACTTTGAAATCTGCTATCAAAACAGCTCAATCTGCAAAGATCAAATGAGCTCCATTGTGGACCCTGAGAAGCTGAGCTACGAAGCTGAAGACCTCGAGCTGGCAGTAACCAGGGAAAAGCGCAAACAGCATATTCCTCGGAACAGCAGTGTTTATACAGCGAATCTCTGGGACCAGATTGCCGCTTGTGCTCTCCGTCAGTTTCAAGTTATCTGGGGCGATAAGCTGTCGCTATTTGTAAAGGTTGGGTCAGCCTTAATCCAGGCCCTTGTCTGTGGAAGTTTGTTCTATAATTTGCCAGAGGTAATTAAAAGGCCCTAGACCCGAAATCATTGAAGACCAAGCTGACAGAAAAAAAAACAAGGATTCAAGCTCAGTATTCTTACGCCCTGGTGTTTGCTTTTTCCCGGTGTTATATTTTCTCCTTGAGAGTCTGTCTGAGACAACTGCATCCTTTATGGGACGGCCAATTCTTTCTCGTCAAAAGCGATTCGGGTTCTACCGTCCTACGGCCTTTGCCATTGCCAACGCCATAACTGATGTCCCAGTTGTGATGTTCCAGGTGACATGCTTCTCGCTCATCCTTTACTTCATGGCTGCTCTTCAAATGGACGCAGGAAAGTTCTTCACCTTTTGGATCATCATTATTGCGCAGACATTATGTTTCGCACAACTATTCCGATCTGTTGGCGCTGTGTGCAAGCAGTTTGGAAATGCATCCAAAATATCGGGCTTGCTGTCCACCGTATTTTTTGTCTACGGAGGTGAGTATTGATCATATCATTGATACGAAGAATTCCAAACTGACTCCTTGTAGGATATCTTATCCCATTCCAAAAGATGCATGTGTGGTTCCGTTGGATCTTCTATCTCAATCCGGGATCGTATGCATTCGAAGCACTGATGGCCAATGAGTTTGTTGGACGCAAACTAACTTGCATAGAACCCGACTATCTGCCATACGGCGCCGGATACTCCAGCTCAGCGTCTGTCCACCGTGGGTGTTCGGTCCTTGGAAGTGACGATGATGGTATTATTGATGGGGCAAAATACATTCAGGAGCAATACAGCTATTCACCCCATCACATCTGGAGGAGCTTTGGTATTCTCATTGGACTTTGGGTTTTCTTCATCTTCCTGACTTCCCTCGGCCTTGAGCTCCGGAACAGCCAAAGTGGATCATCTGTTCTGCTTTACAAGCGAGGGAGCGAGAAATCTCCTAGAAAGGAAGAAGGCGAGCAGGCACAGTCCTCAAAGCAGGCGGACGCTGGCCCACTTTTGGGCTCGGTCAAGCAATCGACATTTACATGGAAAGACCTTGACTACCATGTACCTTTCCACGGTGAGAAGAAACAGCTTCTGAACAAGGTATTTGGATTTGTCCAACCTGGAAACCTGGTTGCCCTTATGGGAGCTTCTGGGGCCGGAAAAACAACATTGCTGGATGTGCTTGCTCAACGCAAGGATAGCGGAGAGATCTACGGATCAGTTCTGATTGACGGCCGCCCAGTTGGAATCAGCTTCCAGCGAACTACTGGTTACTGCGAACAGATGGATGTGCATCTCGAGACAGCCACCGTCAAGGAGGCATTGGAATTCTCGGCCGTTCTTCGCCAGCCATCGACGGTTCCACATGAAGAAAAGATTGCTTATGTCGAACATATAATCGACCTTTTGGAGTTGCGTGATATTAGCGAAGCACTCATTGGAGGTATGTTTGATGTTTTGGATGGCAGTAGACAGCTATACTAATAAATCACAGTGCCTGGAGCTGGACTCAGCATCGAACAGCGCAAACGCGTGACCCTGGGCGTTGAGCTTGTTGCGAAGCCCACATTGCTGTTTTTGGATGAACCTACCTCCGGCCTTGATGGGCAAAGTGCATTTAACATTGTGCGTTTCCTTCGCAAACTGGTCGATGGCGGCCAAGCCGTGTTGGTAAGTTCTCAATACATTGCAATCTATTTGCATCGTACTAATGTGTTAGTGTACAATTCATCAACCATCTGCGGTGCTATTCGACGCATTTGACGGTCTTCTCTTGCTAGCCAAGGGCGGAAAAATGACATATTTCGGAGAAAGTGAGTTTTTAATCTCGAGGCAGGCAAGATCAAGCACTTAATGACTGATTTGTGTTTACAGCCGGCAAGGACTCAACTAAGATCTTGGACTACTTCAATCGGAACGGAGCACCGTGCCCTCCAGATGCCAACCCAGCAGAGCATATCATTGATGTCGTTCAAGGAGGTGGTACTACAGAACAAAAGGATTGGGTCGAAATCTGGAACCAGTCAGAAGAGCGCAAGCAAGCACTCTCCCAACTTGATGCCCTGAACGAATCCAGCAAAGATGACTCCGACTATGTTGAAGATACTGCTGACTTTGCGACCTCGCACTGGTTCCAATTCAAGACGGTTTCTAAGCGCCTCAGTATTCATATCTGGCGCTCACCAGTACGTCGCTACGATAATATACGAAATAAATTTGCAGAAACTAACGTTCGCCTAGGATTACATGTGGAACAAAATATTTCTCCATATTTTCGCCGCCCTTTTCAGTGGATTCACCTTCTGGAAGATCGGAAACGGCACTTTCTCACTTCAATTGAGACTTTTCGCGATTTTCAACTTCATCTTCGTCGCCCCCGGCTGTATCAACCAAATGCAGCCATTCTTCCTGCATAGCCGTGATATCTTTGAGACCAGAGAGAAAAAGGTCAGTACCCTAGCGGGACCCTACTGGTATACCAGTATCGCTAAAACTAGTTTCCATATAGTCCAAAACCTATCACTGGAGCGCCTTTATTGGAGCGCAGACTCTGACGGAGATTCCATACCTTATTATTTGCGCCACACTATACTTTGCATGTTGGTACTTCACAGCGGGACTTCCGGTGGAGGCCAGTGTTTCCGGACATGTCTATCTTCAGATGATTTGTAGGTCACACAAAGTCTCCAAGGAGGATTGATTCTAGTATCTAACATCAAGACAGTCTATGAGCTCCTGTACACGTCAATTGGCCAGGCAATTGCAGCATATGCACCGAATGAGTATTTCGCGGCTGTGATGAACCCCGTCTTGATCGGTGCCGGCTTGGTCAGTTTCTGCGGTGTGGTGGTTCCTTACTCCCAAATGCAGCCATTTTGGCGATACTGGATTTACTACCTGGACCCTTTCAACTACTTGGTTGGTGGGCTGTTTGGCGAAGTAATCTGGGATGTCAAGGTCAAGTGTGAACCATCGGAGTTTGTGCAGTTCACCGCACCGTCTGGTCAGACCTGCGGCCAATACATGGCCGATTTCCTCGCCACGCAGAGTGGTTACCTAGCTGATGGGAACTCGACTGGGACATGTTCATTCTGTCCGTATTCTCAAGGTTCTGATTACGCGAAAACGTTTAATCTTCAAGAGAAATACTATTCGTGGAGAGATGTGAGTATACCCTGGTTTGATATGACCGAGATTTCGATGCTAACTAATTGTTTTTAGACGGGTATCACTGCCCTGTTCTGTATCTCATCGTACTCCTTGGTGTTCCTCATGATGAAGCTCAGGAGCAAGAAGACGAAGAGCGCCCGTTCCGAATGAACGATTGCCACCGAGCTGAGTATAGGGTCTTACTGAAGCTGACACCGGCATCATTCATATATTGCTTTCAACTTCTGCAATTACAATGATAACCCCTATTCCATCCCTTCTTTCCCTGGATCATTTCCCTCTCCATTTACTACATTTTTATTAGCAGCCATGGCTCACTGTGTTCGTCCAGGGCCTCGTTAGATAGATCCCCATTTTATTTTGATTTTCTCTCTTCCATAGCCTCCTATCCAGTCTTTTAATCATATGATGGTTTCTTTACTCATATCTGGATGGTACTTAATCTATACTAAACCATCGCGTCTCTTAATAATGTGCAAAAGTAGCACAATAATCTATAAAATTCCGGATGTCGAGGAGCTAAAAGTGACACCGGAGATGATCTACCACTTCGATTTCTGTTCGTGGGGTTTGAGCCGAGCCGTTAACATTGCGGATCCCGCGGTACGTCCGAGTTCACCAACAGCCAGGGAGATCGACACCCACGTGCTGTACAGAAAGACCAATGGCCAGAAATATAAAAAGATCCAAGCAACCTCTAATTCTACACTGTATCAACCCCTCTGGACGTCTTCAATATGCGGTTTGGCATTGTTGCGCTCTTCCCTCTGGCCGCTAGTGCGGTCAACATCATCTCATCCAATGATGATGGCTGGGCGGAAGCGAACATCCGCGCTTTCTTCGAGTCCCTACAAGCGGCAGACCACTCAGTCGTGGTATCTGCACCCGCCGAAAACCAGAGTGGCAAGGGTATGTGTTATGCCGTTCTACATTCCGCTCTTTTATTGACGCGTCACTATAGGCTCAAAGGACGAAGAGCCGACTGTCTTGACTGAGCCATGCCAGTTCAACAGCTGCCCATCTGGCAGTCCGGCAGTGGGATTTAATTCTTCGGAGGTCAGTATTTTGCCTGCTACCGCCGGAACGACAGACTGATCGTGTAAATAGCCCCGACTTGGTTATGTCAATAGCTACCCAGTGACCGCAATCAAATACGGTATTGAGACGAGCGGCCCAAAATTCTTCAACGGCGCTCCAGAATTGGCCGTCACAGGTCCAAATGTCGGCAGCAACATTGACATCGTCAATTACTTCTCCGGAACAGTGGGCGCCGCCACCTATGCTGCACAGAATGGGATTCCCGCTCTTGCCTTCTCCAGTGCTAGTGGCTCCCCGACCTCGTGGGATAGCCCGCGCCCTGCCTACAGCGAGGTCTATGCCGATTTGGCTACCAACCTGACAAACCAGGTTATTGCTTCTGGCAAGCCATACCTACCGGATGATATTTTCCTGAACGTCAATTTCGGAAAGGTTACCGATGAATGCGCAAGTCCGGCCGATTTCTCTTTCGTCCTCTCCCGCATCCACGTCGCAGTTCCATTGATTACTGATGATGACGTGACTACCTGCGGTGATTCGAGATTGCCAAGCGAATTGGAGGTCTCGCTAGCGTCTGGTTGCTATGCAAGTGTCTCGGTTGGGATTGCATCCGAGAAGAAGGATGCCGACGCTGAGATGCAGGGGGTTGTTTTGAAGAAGCTGGGTAATTTGCTGACTTGTCTTCCCTGATTGGTGTGAAGAACCATGCAGATCCCGTTCCTGATAATCCACCACATGTTATATTTAGCCATGGCGTGTTGTGCGAGAGAATATCAGATCCCTGCAAGGGGTGCATATAAAATCTGCTACTGTATATTGTATAATATATTTCATACATGAGCTGGCCCTAAAACACCGTAAATGCGCTCTATCCTACAATTTTATCTTGATATACCTTTTTTATTTTATCTCATTGTTTGCCGATATCCTCCGATAAGAGCCAGAAATTTATATATCTAAACGAGTAAATTGTAAACTCCCTAAAGAGGCTTGCACCTCAAGAGAATTAGGCAAGGAAAAGGTCTCATATTTTCCATCCGGAGTAGACCAAGGCATTGCGATATCACAAGTTTTGCCGGATCGCATGTGAAATATATTAAAATCCACACTAGCTTCAATTGAGGATAGATAGCATGAGCGGAGAAATGCCTCAACTGGTGGACTAAGACATTATCATCGGAGAAACCGATTAGATTGCTTTTTGCCCGTGGGATCGACAGGCCCCGGTGATTCGCCTTTTTGTGCAAATTTAAAGTTCCACGATGGATTTTGCTATCATCCACTATACTTCATCGGGACTGAAGACCGTTAGTATCGGACCAAACTCCCCGAAAGAAGCGGGCCTAACGACAAGGCGACAATGTAGCCATGCCGATCAAATGGAATGCATACAATGTTGTGCTTATACGAAGTACTCCGAACAATATAAATATTCCGAAGAAAGACTGTTTGTCCATAGCACTCTATGCCTGCTTTCCGTTTCAATATGATTCATCGACTTATTGCTGCATTGACTGCTCTTACTGCGCTGCCTGTGACGGCTAGCCCGGTTAATCTCGTGCGTCGAGGAACAGTTGGCAACGACGAAATTGTCGGACTGCCCCAAACCGTTCCGTCCGGTGCCGTCGGCGACCTCTACTTGGCCTACCAGCCAAAGCTAAAGGTTGTCAATGGATGTGTGCCTTTCCCGGGCGTGGATGCAGCCGGAAACACCAAGTGAGTGGGAAAATTACTTCTTTAAAGATTTCTAGATCTTCAGATCTGATACCCGTGATATAGCGAGGGTCTCAACCCAACAGGAAGCTCGAGTGGTGAATGCAGCAAGAGCACAGGGCAAATATACGGTGAGTCTTCAGAAGTATCCCTTGAACAGCCCGGGATACATTGACTAACGGCTTCTGTTTTGCAATTCACAGTGCGATCCTCTACTTCGGGCGGGCACTATGCCCTGATGTATTCCTGGTATTTTCCCCAAAGATTCCCCTTCGACTGAACTTGGACATCGCCACGATTGGGAAGGGGTTATTATCTGGCTTTCCGACAGCACAAGTACCTCTGCCTCGAACATTCTGGCCGTTTGTCCATCGGCGCATGGTGAATGGAATTGCAGCACAGACGGCTATACTCTTGATGGGACTTCAGCTTTGATCAAGTACGAATCCGTTTGGCCGGTTAACCATTCTCTCGGCCTGACTACTACCGTGGGCGGCACACAGCCGTTGGTTGCCTGGGAGTCAATGTCCAGTAAGTTACCTAGATGTGACCCTAATGTCTGAAAGTGCAAGCTGACCTGGAACGTTCAGCTGTCGTGCAAAATGCCTTGGATACGACGGACTTTGGATCAGGGAATGTGCCATTCAACGAGGCCAATTTTGCTGCCAATCTGGCAAAGGCAACATTCTAAACTCGAGGCCAGGAAAGACCCGCTGGAGGCTTGAGTTCAAGAAGTAGTCGTCACGAAGTCGCCTACTTAGTATATATTTAGGTACCTAATGGAATAGACTACATATGCACTACATTTCTAGCTGTGTTTTGCGACGGTGACAACAATCGATTGCCGTAGGTTTGGATGAAGTCCATATCCGTGAGTAGAAAAAGCGACAAACTTATATATATAGTCCACTGCTCCGCTCCGGACTTTATATACATGTATCACTCCGCTGAGGGCTCGTCGCAATGAAATGGCATGTAGGGTAGATTCATTCAAGCGGCAGTTGGGACACACTGAGAATACCATGGGTTCAACGACGAACAGGCTGCTGGCGACGCACATGCAGTTGCTCCTGTCCAACCGCTTCCTCCGCACTGTCCGTAGGGAGTCTGGGTTGCTCCTCCTCCACCGGGGGCGGTGGTTGTGGTGGCCTTACTGGTAGTAGTGGCAGCGCTGGTGGTAGTCACAAGAGTCGTGGTGGAGGCCTTAGAGGTTGTGGTTGTGGTGGTGCCGGGCGCACCACCTGTCCCTGTCACTGGCGTGCCAGAAGCAGTAATTGCCGAAGTTGTTTGAGTGATTGAGACAGCACCACTGTAAAGAGTTGGTCCTGGGACAATCTGAAGTGATATTAGCAATCGAGTGGGCAGGAACATGGGCGAGCCCAGCATCGACTAATCACTTACATATGTTGATAGAGATGTGTAAATGTTCACAAGGATGCCAGGATCAGTTGGACGGTATAGATCAGTACCCAAGACACCTGATGGTTTGTCTGATCCCGAGCCGGTGATTTGTAGGTTGAAGCATTGTGGATAATTCTGGGCTCCACCCTCAGTGCCTGCACCATGGAGTGCGATCCTTCGCAGCAAGATTAGCGCAATCTTCTAGAGGAATCAGAAAAGCCTGCGTACATTTCATGTCTCAAGACATAATGTCCGGGTGCGATACTAGAAGGAATCTCAACCATCCATCCCGAGTCCTGGGCTATGAGCTGATCATCGGCCCAAAAGCCAGGGACAGTTGTTCCATCCACCAGTCCGACACCGTCGATCTTGAAGAACTCAAGGGTGGTTTTATCCACAGTTTCGCAGCCGCTCGAGCCGCAACTAGCGAGGTAATCAACGATCGGGCCATGGTGCGATACTGGCCAGTCCGGGGTCCACTGAAGGAAGACTCGGTCACCGGCAGCTACGACCGCGTGCCCCTTGGCATTAGTAGCATCGAGGTGGCAGATAATATCCGAGGTTTCGTAGGCATCTTGTTTTACACAGTTAGAAAGGGAATTGGTTTTGGTTAAAGAGGACAACAATGACATAACATACCCGGAGCAATGAAGCCATTGGCAGTGTTTGGGGTACCCCAAGCCACCACAACTGGAGGGGTTTCCGCATAAGGATCACTGTTTATGTCCCATCCGTCGAAGGAGACACCGTTAATAACGATGTTGGTGACGTGACCATGGGCCGCAACGAGAGACCCAAACAGGGCAGGACCGAGAAGACTATACATTGCGGTTGTATTCGAAGAAGCAGGTTAGGTAGGCTTACTCTGAAAGAAATAGATATGTTGGGTGAGGAGTGGGTAGTAAAAGTCTGGCTTTAGCTGTTTCTCGCCCTCTGCAGTGGAACTACGCAACGGCCATATTTATAGTTGATCGAGAGGAGTATAACACAGTTCCATGTGTTTCGCTTGCTGGTCGGTACTCCTCAACTGCCTCGGTTAGTGAATTGTAATTACAAGGAATGAAAATAATCGGATACATTATACGCAAGTTTAGGAGAAGTAAATGCATCATTCTGCACGGAGAACGACCAGCCACGGGGTAGTTTCACGGGAAATCACAGCGCCACCAGCGGAGGTCACGCTGACTCCGTGTCGAGATAGCTCAGGATCTAAATCCACCAAGAAGAAGGAAATTAGAAAACACAATGAGGGGTCAGGCACATGAAGTTGCGAGTTTTTGAAGAGAACCTGACACGCCGGCCCATCTGGAGTGTCTGTAGGCGCCCTTCGCACTGTTTGTGGAAATACGCTGCTGAAACAAGATAGGGTATTGATATTAGAGACCTGTTATTTTATAATGCCTTGGAGCCATCTCTTCATAATCTAACACTTCTTTGTTGGACTTAGCGATTGAGTAAAAGGAAAGGGGAAAATCATAAGTGCGAGATAGCTTCACGAGAAAGATAGTAATATCCAACAGGCATGAATCAAGCGCCAAGACGGAGACGACCACCGACAGCGAGGGAATGACTCCGTGAGTGTCTTGGTTACCGCATTAATCTATGCTGAAAGTAAGAATTAGTGTTGCTATGAGCTTCAAATCTCCGCAGTGTAGTTCCAATCAACAAACTTGAGCTAAGCGTTCCTCACATGGGCAATTTTGACAGGTATTCAGGACATTGTAAGCTTCGACTTAAGCTATATAAGAATGTGGGGTCTGGCTTGTATGTGCAGATGCAGGTGCAGGTAGCTGGGGTGATATTAAATTGGACATGAAATATCGTAGATGTAAGTTATTTTAGCAACATGGTTGATTAAATAAATTAAATTCTGAGAAAACAAGACAAGCCGAGATCCTTTTAAATGTCATTTGTGAGGTACTAAGCAATCCATGTGAGAAAATTCAATTTTTGAGAAGAACATATATTTGTGGATATAATTGAAGATAGATAAGCATAACAAGTGAACGGCAAGTACATTGCATACCAACGCAACTAACTTGCCTATCTAGTAGACGTAGCGGAAATTCAAGTTCTCCCGGTCCGTTTTATCCTCGAATGCATGAATGAGGGTGGGATCTGCGGCGCTGAGACCTGACTCCGCCAACAACTTATCCTTCTTGGAGTTCTCGCGCTTGAGGTGGAAGCGGAGGTAGACAACAGCGGCAACCATACAGGCATAGCAAGCCAGATGAACACTCCAGGCGATGTGGTACCGCGGTGCATCTGTGTCAAGGAACACTTGAGGACCTGTTAATTGTTAGCTGGAACTGAGCTTGTCCACAGGGAACCTGGGATGCTTACCAATTGCGTTACCAGCAGCCCATGACACGAATGTTGCAGCTACCACGGTGGACTTCTTGGTTTGACCAGCAATATTGCGTGACACCATAGATAACGTGAGAGTTTGGGCCGACCAGAATGACAAGGTGATGTAGTAACTAATAAGAAGGCCCACCTTGGTGGGCAAGGTAGTGTTCTCGACCGTCATAAGGACAATAGTTCCGATGAAAGACCTGCGAACTGTCAGTCTGGGCTCACTGCAAACCGATACAAGGGAAATACGTACGGAATGATGAAGCACAACATCACGATGGTGTTCTGTTTGAACTTGTTCACCAACCATGCGGACGACAACAGAACAATAATAATATAAGCGCCGAGCACCATAGCAAGCAGCTGGGTTTGCAATACGGTAAAGTTGAAGCCGGAGACAACGATACCGAAGAATGCACCTAGACCACTGGTGGGGAGAGTGGTGAATATCTGAACAGCACAATAGCAATACATCTGGGGATCCCGGAAAGCCTCCCACATCTGGTATGCATGAAACGTCCTGTTTTGAATACCTGTCTGATTGGAACGGAGACGTTCCACCATAAGACGTTTGTCTTCCTCACTGAAACATTTTGCACGCATAGGGGAGTCAGGCATCCACCAAATGACGAAGACTCCCCAGAGGACAGAGAGACATCCGTATGCAAGGAAAAGTGCTTGCCAGGATTTGAGAACCTTGTCTCCCCCAATAAGGGTAAAGCAATAGGCCAATAGGCCACCGACAATCTGCTGTGCACCGTTCATCATGTACCTGTTTCACCGTCAGATTAACGCGATCTCCTTTGGTAGACAAGTGTCCACATACCAGTAGGTTACCGTGGCCGCTTGTTCCTCTCGTTTATACCACATCGAGGAAAGAGTCACGAAAATGGGCTGACAGCAAGCCTCAAAGATACCCAGGAGGGTACGAACAATGACCAACCCAGTGAAATTCTTGCAGGCTGCATGGAGTGCCAGAATCATACCCCAGAGGATGATATTGATGCCCAAGTATTTGCCGAGTGGGACTCTTTGGATGATCCAGTTTGTGGGATATTCGACGATGAGGACAGCGATGTAAATACACGTGGTCAACCAGGAGTACTATCGAGAGGAACATATTTAGCGCGTTGATGGAGAAGAAAGCTTAGCAAGTATTGCATACCTTTTGCCCATCATTCAGGTTCGCGTCATCCTTAATGCCCATGATAGCCGAAAACGACATAGTTCCCTTGTCCAGAGCCTGTAGGAAATATGTGCAAATCATGATAACAAGGACACGACGGTCAATCAAGCGTTTGAGGCGCTTGTTGGTCTCTTCGTCGATGTGCACCTGACTGTGGGCGGCATATGCTTGAATTTCCTTATCCACACGGGTGATATCCATGTTATCCTTTACGAGGTCATCGGATTCCGAAAGAACCTTTTCGACATGCGAGATGTCTTGCTTGTTCTCGTACCCTCCCATGTCAACTTTCCGGTGCTGGTTATGCACTACCTCGATGCCCTCAGCGGGGGCTGTCTCAATCCCCTGCTGGGGGTCGTCTTTGCCGTCAACCATGGCAAAGTGAAAAAAAATAGTCAGGTGAAAAAAGGTAGTTCACCAGGGGACAAAAGTGACAGAAAGTCGGGATTCCCACTCGGACTTATAAAAGACCACGCCTTTTGTAAGGACAGGATCTCAACTAGGCCCTAAGCACATGTAAGGTGAATTTTCGGTTGAAAGAGTCTTGTGGACTTCTAATAACCAGGTCTATCGTATTGACCCGAAGCCAAATCAAGTTAAACCAAGTCAAGCAGTCACCTCCGTCTCCTTTCTTTCCCCGGTTTTCTTGGCAAAGGAGGAGAGAGCACGCTAATCTTCTCCCCAGGCTGGGGAATCCGGGGTTCTACTACCCCGATGGCCGAAAAGTACCTCGCTCACTGCTGTGGGTCTGGAGAAATACACTTTCGGTGTATCTTTGTGACTTGCGACTCGGCCTTCTCTCACCCGAATTGCGGTTGGCCCCCGCGAGGATGCGTCGTGGCGTCTGACTGAAGAGCTCATTAGTGGAAGAACTCCCAACTCTTGTGATGAAAGGAGCTTCCGGTTCAACATATTATTTTGTTTCCCGGACAAAAAAGTCGTGGAAAATCTTATTCGTCAACCACAACAGTCTCCCAACACCACACAATGTCGTCCCCTAAGCCCACGGGCCCCGAAATTCACAATGCCGTCAACCTGCTAATTGACAATCTGGTCAACATCAAAGATGAGACAGGAAAATTCCTGCTGCCACTTGCTGATGGGCGCATTATTGATACCAAGTCATGGCAGGGTTGGGAGTGGACACACGGAATTGGGCTGTACGGCGTTTGGAAATACTACGAACTGACGGGCGATGAGAAATTATTGCGCATCATCGAGGACTGGTTTGCTGCACGTTTTGCGGAAGGTGGCACCACCAAGAATATCAACACAATGGCCGTTTTCTTGACTCTCGCCTACGTTTATGAGAAGACCCGCAATGTCACCTACCTGCCGTGGCTCGATGCATGGGCTGAGTGGGCGATGCACGAACTCCCCCGCACCCGCTACGGTGGCATGCAACATATGACTTATCTCACAGAGAACTACCAGCAGCTCTGGGATGATACTTTGATGATGACTGTTATGCCACTCGCGAAGATCGGAAAACTGCTGAACCGACCCGAATATATTGAAGAGGCGAAAAAGCAATTCCTTACTCACATCAAATATCTTTTTGACACAAAGACTGGTCTATGGTTCCACGGCTGGACCTTTGAGGATGGCGGACATAACTTCGCAGATGCGCGCTGGGCTCGTGGCAACAGCTGGGTCACAATCGTCATTCCCGAGATCATTGAGTTGCTCGACCTCCAGCCAAATGATCCGATTCGCCTTCACCTGATAGATACCCTCGAGGCTCAGTGCGAGGCCCTTCAGCGTCTCCAGTCGCCATCCGGCGCGTGGCACACCCTCCTTGACGACCCCGACTCGTACCTGGAAGCCTCTGCGACCGCTGGATTTGCCTACGGTATCCTCAAGGCCGTTCGGAAACGTTACATCGGTGCCCAGTACCGCCCCGTTGCTGAAAAGGCCGTCGCTGCGGTGATGGGTTACGTGGATGAGAAAGGAGAATTGCAGAATACCAGCTTTGGCACCGGGATGGGTGACTGTCTTGACTTTTACAAGAAGATTCCATTGACCTCGATGCCTTATGGCCAGGCTATGGCTATTATGGCTTTGGGCGAAGCCTTGCGGGGTCTGTTGTGAGGAGTGCATGTCTTAATGACTGAAATGGCAATGGAATGTGGGCAACCGAATCATAGAGCTGTACATACAGTAGAATAATAAAATGAGAATAAAAAACCCATGAAACCTGAATCTCCGTTTGATCACTCCACTGGCCATCGGGCCTGAACTTTCTTGCCCAGCCCGGCTCTTTCCACCACCTCTTTGCTTCTTCTTTGTGCTTCCTGTACAATTTCTGCTTCATCCATCGTCATGAGCGCTCCATGCCTGACCACAACTTTCCCATTGACCACAACAACATCGACATCTCGCCCAGTTGCGGTATAAACAACAGCACTGACTGGGTTAAACCAGGGCTGGGTATGGATTCCGCGAACATCGATAGCCACAAAGTCGGCCTTCTTACCAATTTCCAGACTGCCGATCTGCTTATCCAAGCCCAGTGCCTTGGCCCCATTTATTGTAGCCATCTCCAGAACGTTTTCGGCAGGAACCGCCGTGGGGTCCTGCGAGATCCCTTTGTGAATAATGGCGGCGAGTTTCATCTCCTGCAAGAGATCGCATGTATTGTTACACGGGGCGCCATCGGTACCTAGGCCAATGTTGACTCCAGCATTTTGGAGATCGGGCACCCTGCAGATTCCGGACGCAAGCTAGACTTCGTCAGATCATCGAGTCCCTCGTGTGTATGAACCAACCTGGCAGCGAAACTTACCTTCGCATTAGATGTTGGGCAGTGTGCGACATGCGTTCCCGAAGAAGAAAGAAGTCTTACTATCATCAGCCTCCATTGCAATAGTTCACATATATTCGATATCTCACTCAATGTCCGAGTCATCCAGATGAACCATATGAACGAGTACCGTGGAGTCACTCAGCAAGCCAACTGATTTACAATATGACATCGGGGTGTGCGAGACCGAAGCGAAAAAGTCTCGGTCGGCCTTGACTTCAGCGCAATGCATGGTAATGGGTATACCCTTGTCTTTGGAAATGGCCGTCATCTCCTTATAAAGTGCGTCCGATACACTGATTTGTTATTAGCGAGTGACACACAAGAGCAGTCTCGTTCTCATACCCTCCCGGAGTCCTAGCACCGAACCACACTCTGATTCTATCATCGGCCGCGCCATTCCACTTCTCCCACATCTTCAAGGTTCCAATCAATGAGGTCTCGCGGTTCTCCACAAGGCCAGGGTGCATGGCCCATGCGTCGTCTTTGGCATATTTTGCGATGTCCATGACAATCTTGCCTAGACAGCCACGGATGCCACTCTCCTCAACAGCGCGACATAGCCCATCAAAGCCATATCGATCCGCAAACTGCATTCACGTCAGTCTCTGGGTTGGCACAAATATCCACGGATACGGTACCATGCTCTCCAAAAAGCAGGTTGTCCCCGATTTAAGCATCTCTCCAATACTCAGTCGTGCCGCAGCATACCCATCCTCCACTGTAAAGTTACCCTGGAGAACCCAGATTCTCTCGCATAACCATGACACCAACTCAAGGTCGTCAGCCGTACCTCGTAGTAAGGTCTGGGCCGTGTGCATGTGGGTCGATATCAATCCTGGGATGATAATCCGACCGGAGAGATCGTACTCTTCATCGGCTGCATACTTTCCCTTGAGTATATCTGTCTTGCCGATGTCATCAATGACGTCGCCGACTACGCGGATTGCTCCGTCGGTAATTATACGGCGTGAAGTATCCACGGTCACAACAGTGGCATGAGTGTACAGCATGGTGGATCGTCTGATTGCTAGTGGCTATCAAAGAGGTCTGTGGTCAAGTTACTAAAATCAATACAGCTTAGCCCAGAAGAACCCTCGGGCCATTTATATTGTCAAGTTCCATATCAACCCCCGCTCGTGAGACGAAAACAGTGGAGACGGAGTCTGCCGATGGACGCGAAGACCCGCGTTGAGGGGCGTGATAAGATAACCAATGAATCTCGCAATTGACACATGTCATGGGGAGATCTCCGATATTGTGGAATACAGTGGAGAAATATGGTACATCCATACATCATACAGTATCAGTCTTTGAAGCGAAGTCTCCCAAGTTTGCCGGTGTCAACATTCACAGAGCTCATCCAAAACTAAACATTAAACTAGAGACTCTTCTTCAGCCACTGAGTCTGTGGATTGCAGTACCCAAGCAGACCATCAAGACCCCATTCCACACCCATGCCGCTCTGCTTGTGACCACCGAAGGGTACATTCGGCGCCACATCAAAGTGGCTGTTTACCCACACGGAACCAGACTGGAGTTGATCTGCCATCCGAGTTGCGCGTTCGAAATCCTTACTCCAGACAGAAGACCCCAATCCGGTCTCCAGAGCATTCGCACGCTCAAGGACATCGTCTTCATCAGACCATTTCAAGACGGGCAGGATGGGTGCAAACGGCTCTTCCTGTACCACGCGCGATGTTTCTGGGGGATTGTCGATAATGGTTGGGTGGATGAAGTATCCAGAAGAGTTCTCGATCGACCCTCCAAGTGCAGCTTTCAGATTCTCAGTACCAATGCTGCTGAACAGGTTTTTGGCTTTCTCATATTGCATCTGGTTTTGAACAGGCCCGAAGAAGGTATCCGCCTCGGTGCCTTCGCCGACTTTCAGGGTCTTGACAAATGTGACTAACTTGTTCAGGAACTCATCGTAGATCTTCTCGTGGACATAAAGGCGTTTGATCATCATGCAGATCTGCGAGCTGCAGAGATAAGAGAGAATTCCAATCTTGGGGATGATGGCATCGATATCAACATCGTCGCAGATAATTGCCGGGTCATTGCCACCCAGCTCGAGTGTAAATCGCTTGAGGCTTGAAGCACATGCAGCCATAACTTTCTTTCCAGTGGCAATCGACCCGGTAAAGCTGATCTTCCCAATTCGAGGATGAGCAGTGAACAACGGGCCGAGGGACTCATCGCCGCTCAGGCATTGGATCACACCAGGAGGAAGGAAGTTGGTGGCAAGCTCGGCCAGCTTCAAGCCGCAATAAGGTGTGAATGGAGACGGCTTCACAATAACAGTGTTTCCGGTGTATACAGCAGCAGCTATTTTGCCGACGGCCAAAAGAACAGGGAAGTTCCAGGGGACAATGGCGCCCACCACGCCGATGGGTGTATGGCGTTGAACGACCTTCCTATCTTCGGTTTCATCGATGACATTGTCGGTAATCTCAATAGCGGTGAGACCGCGAATGCATGCACCTGCCATACCCACCTCCACAGATGATTGAGTCAATGGCTTTCCTTGTTCCATTGTGAGAGTTTGTCCGAATCCGTCGGCATTAGCGTCAATGGCATCGGCCCAGGCAAGTAGGGCTTTACGTCGCTCTTCAAAAGTGGTCTTAGACCAGCCCTTGAAAGCATCTTGAGCCGCCTTTACGGCCTTGTCAACATCATCCTGGGTCGAAACTGGTACGGGTGGATTAGGCTGAGTGTTGGCAGGGTTGATCCCATGTCGGGTTTCCGATGTCGTGGTCAATTGATTATTGATCACATTGCGGAATGTCTAATCCAGCAAAGATAAGTCGTGGGATCGATAGCATAAACCGTTCAGAGAGACTCACCGAAAAATCCAATGTTTTGGCGCCCGCGGTCATTTTGAGCAGCTTCTACTTTCAATACAGGGGAATAAGATCAAAATGGTGAAGACTCGAGATTAAAATAGAGCGTCTCGCACAATCTAACCCTAAGCGATTGGTGCCACGTACTGATAAGATCCTGGATGCATCCAAAACCCGCAATTGGTTGCCCAAAGTGCTCCTGAAATAGCCTCTTAAGGCCCGCCCTATAATTATGTATACAGACCTCAGTGCATTAGCGCTATTGTTCTCTCCGAATGGCATTATTTTGGACGATCTCTGCGTTGCATTTCCCTTTCTGGTCGTGATGTGGTGAGATTGTCTCAAAACATTGTGTCTTGGCAGAGTGCGGGGTACTGCTCTCCCCCCTCAGTTTCCTCACAAAACGCCAATGAATGGATAACCTCGAGGAGCTGCCGGGTGAGCTTTCGGCATCACACGCGCCACGGGACTGGAGCGCGGTACTTGACCACTTCACGACTCAGGGGTCCATAACACAAGTCCACAGTGAGATCAGCTGACTAGGCCATGCAGGGCCCTAGAAGTTTAGCCTTCGAACCTTCCTAACATAGAAAACATGGAACAATGATAAAAGGTCGCCATATGCTCGTTAGCGGAAGACCGCTGATCCTTAGGACGGAGTACCACATCACATTACGGCCTGGTGTATATAGAAGAGCATATGCATATGCCAGCTTTGAATTTCGGATGGTCTCACCCTGTCAATATCAACGATATTGATTGCAACGACTCCCATAGCTCAAACGGGGTAGGTAATAGAGATTCTGGTGGAATATGGAACCCAGCTCGTATCTAAAGTCACCCCGCTATATTTCCCCTGACGGGTGGGTCTTTCCTATTTTAGCCGCTCTCCAATATAAAAGCGCTTAACGGGGCTCGTTCGGCAAAGCCATTCAATTCCAAGTTCAAAGTTATTTGAGATACCTCCAAAGCATCTCTTCATCCACGTGGATCTACATGATGGTCTAATTGACGTGAATAGATTTCTGGGACATTGATCAGGTACCTGCTGGAAAAAGGGATAATCGAAGATTATAGACAAAATCACGGGCAAAATCATAGTGCTTTTCTTGCAAATTGCCTTAACAGTTATACATACATGTACATCCACAGCACTTTGTAAATGTACTATCCATAGATGTTTATCGGTGGGTCATCGTCACATGGTTCCATCAATGACGACATTCTCCATATATAATTTCTCCTTACATGTAAATTTCTGAAATAGGGCCGATGCCCTAGCCCTGCCCCAGCGACAGGTATTTAAGACCACTCAGGAGAATTCCGATTTAACCTCCGAACCATCTTGAGGTCATACGAATTAACCACAATCTTTTCTGATCATTTTTGGCCTATTCTCACGCACCTAAGACGGATGTGGAGGAAGACATTCATTTCTCTCCCACTACTTATGTGACTAATAGACAGCGATCGCGGGCGCTCTCGGAAAGAGAAACAAATTGTTATCTTATACAGAACATAACTCGCTGCTGTCTCAGGAACAATATTTCCAGACACGAGTAATACAAACCCTTGGTCGTTCCCACCGCCACCGATCGCCCCCCACTAGGCAATGCTCCGACTGGTCCAGGTAACTATCGCCCCTTGTCTCTCCTGCCCCGCCAAGCCACAATATACATCGTCTCTATGATGATTGACCTTCCCTTTCTGCAAAGAATTTGTTGAATCTGTGTCTATCTACATTGTTTCATATTGGTCTCTGAGTGACTTAAATTGTGATTTTGATTTGTCATACCATTCTATGATTTATGGCTAATTGTTCTGTTTTACACAGGTGCGGCTTATGTGATTCTATCCACAGATGGGAAAGGCGAGGATATATGAGGACAGTCATCGGTATATTTAGGTCTTAGCATTTAATTAGAATTATATCATGCCATTTACCATTGAAAGTCCGGACAGTTTACTTTGACTAGCTGTTTTTCGTTTTGACACAGCATGAATAGGGGATATCTTAATATAAGTAATTACGACCAGTTAGCAACGCGTAACCCACTGTTATAAGATTGCGAGTGCTCTCGACATATTAAAGGGTTTGAGAGAATCAGGTACTGCCGGTACCGATGAATGAGCTACAATTAGTTTGGTAGGGTATAAGCAGGATGGAATAAGATTATATATTGTACGCTTTGGAGGCTGAGACGCTGAAAAAGTGTGGTGGCCACCTCGAAGTGAAGATTCGTTTCCAGATCCTAGCTCGTGTAAGCTCTATATGAGCTCAACGCAGCTCAACACAGCAATATTATGAACAGATGGTTGATGATTTTAATGTCAAATGTGTCTGCCCTGGATAGCGCACAGACCAACATTCGGTGACATCATCCCGAGTCTCATCATTTGACAACACAAGGAATAGAACAGTACAACTTACAACATACGTCTCAACATTGTCGAAACCTTGTTCATCCTGCCATCATTGAGACGTAGTTCCAATATATATCCCTGTGTAAATGTCTGATCTGCAAGGACGATCTACCAATAGCATACGATGTTATTTTAGGTAGCATTTTGTCTTCTGGCCGGTACAAGCTGACTGGAGACACCTAGGGAAGATCGTCCTTTAGGTGACGCGCCGGCTGGGCGCCTCTTCGTCAACCTCTCCTATGTCTTATCATCGAAGGCGACATGATGCTTGGCCTACGTTTTGCTCGAAATCAAGGTGACTATAGGAAGCACCTTCCGTGGCTATCTCTGCCGCGTATTTAAGGACCCTGATGTCCACCTAGCTGCTCAAATAGCAAGCGACTCACTACAGTTATATATACAATATACACATTCCGTATCAAACTTCATATCAAATCTATCCATTTATCACAATGTTTCATCGACGTCGCCCCGCTACCACAACCACCCGCACCACCAAGCCTACGCTGATGACCAAACTCAAGGGGCCAAACGCGAAATCGCGCACTGTCAAAACCACAACGACAACACGCCAGAATCCCATTCAAGATCATCGCCATACTGGTCATACTGGCCGCACTGGTCCTACTGGCCGCACTGGGCATCGTTTTGGTCATAAGAACGCCTATGGAACACCTACCCATACTCGCCATCAACGTAAAGCTACCCTTGGCGACAAGGTCTCCGGCGCCATGTTGAAGTTGAAGGGAAGTTTGACGCATCGGCCTGCAATCAAGGTAATGACTAAAACACTCTGATTGAACTTGGATTTGAGCTAACATTTAAATCTAGGCTGCTGGAACCCGCCGCATGCATGGCACTGATGGACGTGGAAGCCATGCACACCGTGTCTACTGATTGATACCCTGTATATTATCACGAATTACGAAGGATAGTTTAAGCTTTTGGATTTGTCAATTTTTCGAGGTATTATGATTGACTGTAGCATAAGTCCTGGGGAGCCAGAGTCTTCAATTCTACAGTGAACAGGCTTCCAGCGGATCATGTTGCGGGGTGTATTCATTGCCATGGCCATCCATGGATCCCAGGATGTACTTGTAGGAGGATTCAAGGAAGGCACTTTTGGTTACGACCAAAAGCAATGGCCACTGCCGAATATCCAATCAATGGAAGTGAGGAAGGTGAATCAAGATCATTTGCTTTGCAAGCCAACATAAAGAACAAAATAGGAAAGTATGGAAATTCATCATTCTGGGAAGGTGCGTCTGTTGGGAGTGTAAACCCCCCCCTTTTCAATCCCCCAAACCTCTCTTCCTCTTGAGCTCTTCCAAGGTTGTTCCTCTCCGGATAACACGTGTACTTCAAACTGAAATACAAATCCTTGTATCATATCATGTCATTGGAAGTCTACTTTACTGGTTCCTGGTAGTCCTTCGCCTTTGATTCGAGACCTACATTTGCAATCTCAGATCCAGATATAGATGTTGCTTCGTTCCCAATGCCGCACTGACCGCAACGAGTTTTATCCTCCGAGTTCCTAAGAGTGATATGAATGAGAAGATTCCAAGGTCAATTAAGTCTGAGTAATAAAAAATGAAATTGAAAGGTAGACAGACGTCTTTTCTCCAACCTCGGAATACCGGGCCGGTGCGATAACGCGGGTGACCTGCCCGGGTGCCCCGCCAAATTTTACATAAGTGCGGGACTCCCCAATTACTCACTTGGACAGTACAACCTTGGAACACACGTGGACCCTTTCAGTTTCAGCTAATATCAATACAATGCCGTCCATTCAAGAGAGCAAATTGGCCTTCATTGGCGGCGGCAACATGGCTGCCGCCATCATTGGTGGCCTGCTGAGCAAAGGCGTCAACAAGCAGAACATCTGCGTCTCCGAGCCGTGGGATGTCAACCGCGAGAAGATGGCCGCACTCGGAGTGCGCACCACCACTTCCAATGTCGAGGCTGGAGGTGACGCCGATTTGGTCATCATTGCGGTCAAGCCTCAAGTTACCAAGGGCGTGTGCCAGGAGCTCGGTGGTGCCTGGTCGCCGCGCGCGACTTTGCCCGTTGTCGTCAGCATTGCTGCGGGCATTACCCTTGATAGCTTGAAGGAATGGTTGACAACGAGCGATAGCCGTACGGCCCACACTGTTCGCGTGATGCCCAACACCCCCGCCCTAGTGAGCGAGGGTGCTTCAGGTGCTTTCGCTAGCGCGGATATCACGTCGGATGAGAAGGAGCTTGTCAACGCTATGCTTGGGAGCGTTAGCAAGGCCACCGAATGGGTGGATCGCGAAGAACTTCTCGATGTCGTCACTGGACTGTCTGGTAAGTCTCCTGCGCCTAAAGCTATACGGCATGCCATCAACACGTATCAATCTGACCCAATTAGGATCTGGACCTGCCTACTTCTTTGCCATGGTTGAGCACCTGGTCGCAAGTGCAACTGCTCTAGGTCTCCCTGAAGAACAAGCCACTCGGTTGGCTACACAGACATGTCTGGGTGCTGGCAAGATGTTGGTTGAGAGCTCCGACAGCCCTACTCAGCTCCGTAAGAATGTGACCAGCCCCAACGGCACCACACATGCTGCCCTCCAGACATTTGAGTCTCTCAACTTTAAAGAGATCGTCGACAAGTCTGTCCAAGCTGCCACTGCTCGGGCTGCGGAGCTCGGAAACACCCTCGCCAAAGCGTAGAAAGGGCAACTCAACAAAAATGAATAGCTGGATTCTGTGTTAATGATATCCGAGATACTCAGAAATGGAACAAATAAACAATTACAATTACCCCTTATTTAGGTGGACTTAATAGTAGACTCCCAGGCGTCGGGGCCGTAACTCCGACTTGATGTGGACCGTGCGTATCGCCTTCCTAAACTTGGAACAGCTCAACAGTCGAGCTCTATTTTCTCAGTTCATAGTACTATGTATGTACAATAATGGTTTCTTTTTGGCCCTGGAAGGTGAGATACATTGTTGTTGCTTATTTCACTTTACTGTCGCTGACTTTATCAAGGGCGATGACAATTCCGCAGCTTCTTTCGAGAAGACCCTGTCCACGCTGTCGACAAAGATCGCCGAGGCCACCACGCGACTCGACCAGCAACGTCAATCTTCTCGGCGAATCAAAGCTCTCTGGACCCTCTACTCGACTTTTGCCTATTTGTTTTACTCCATCATCCTCGCCCTGGTACTAGGATGGGAGAGCTGGGGAATCAAAGAATATGCAGCCATCGCAGGCGGGCCGGTCCTGTGCGTCTGTCCTTAATCTGCACGTTCCCACATCGCTAATTCCAGCTTTTAGGATTTACGGTGTGCGCACTCTCAGCTCTAGAGTCTTTGACTACCGAATTTCTCGCCTCCAACGCCGCCTTGACGACTTCCATAAACAGCGCGAGGAGACCATCGAAAAGCTCAAGGTCGCAACCAAGTACAACTCCACCCAGCAACTGCTAGAGAAGTACGGCGGTGAGTCCCCCAAACCCTCTCCGGGCCCAAAGGGACAAGCCGAGAAAGGAAAGCCTGCCCAGCAGCCACAGCATGTGGCCCGCACTGGTCTCCCACCACCGCCCACCGCCAACATTCGCCGTCCTCCCTCTGCATCGCAAACCCAGAACGACCCGCCATCCCCCGGTTACCCTTCTCCCCCCATCGAGTTAGCCCAGGGCGGCCCTCAGACCCCACAGCAGTCCTCTCCCCAGCCTCCTTTCCCTCCCCAAACACCCACCGATCAAGCCAGCTTTGCGCCGAACGCATTCCCCCCTCAGAGCGGCGAACAACCACACTGGTACGACCGTCTCTTGGATGTTCTGCTGGGCGAAGATGAAACCCAACCCCGCAACCGGATGGTCATGATGTGCAGCGCGTGTCGGCTCGTGAACGGCCAGGCTCCCCCTGGGATCAAAACACCGGAAGAGCTGGGCCGCTGGCGGTGTGGCAACTGTAAAGCTTGGAATGGTGTGGAAAGCGAGACAACAAAGATCCTTAGCAGTTTGCGTCAAGACGCTGGACCACCCGAGGGAACCTGGGAGCCCGTGTCAAAGGCTGAGGCGGATACCCAGTCCTCTGAGGGCATGGAAGAGGGTGTTATGGTGGCTTCAAGTGAGGAGGAACAAGGGGACTCCATTGGCTCCGATGCGGAGGACCAGAAGGAGGAATCTAAGCCCGCCCCTGTGCGGCGGTCCAAGCGCGGTGCAAAGGGAAACAAGGCGTAGGAGTAGACTATCTTTCACTACTTTATTTATTTGGAAATGTTGATTAGCTACGTTGCTTGCAATGTCACTGAAGGCAGTCCCAATTGAAGACTTCACAAATGGTGTCTAGCTAAGCAAAACCGAAGATATCAAGCCAAAATCATACACATCATTCAGAGCACGCCGAGCTCATGTAGAAATCACTGGGTGCAACGTCAAGTGCTCAATAGCGACGTTGGCAACCTTGACCTCAGCCTCTTCGGCAGAAGCACAACCCTCTACCAGCGCGATTTCAGTCTTATTAACAATAGCCGAGCACCGGTACGTAGCCACGCCTCCAGACTCGACCCTCTTCCTCTTAAAGACCAAGGTACCTGCTCCCTTCACCATGTTCTGCGCAATGTTGCGCGGATGAACAACATTAACCCCGTCGGCAATAACACGCTGGATGTACCACACCAATCCGATACGTTCGACGAATGCATAACATACGTCCAGGTTGCCCCCGCAGTCGATGAATATCGCCCCGAGCACACTCTCGATGATGTCCGACAGGAACTTATCGGCACGCAGGCGGGCGAACAACTCCCACGGATACTGGGTCCCGTTTTCCAGAGCATCACAGATTTCAGCACGGAGACCTTGATGCCGCTGAAGGCAAGCTTCCTGGGCGGATTTGATATTAGGGCCATGGGAGCGGAGGAAGCGCCATAGGTGGATCTGGTCATAGCGTGGTACGAGGTTTATTCCGCCGTTGGTGAATTGGGTGACGTGGGAAGGTTCATCTGGTGCGCATAGCTCCATGCAGAAGAAGGCAAGGAGGTTGGCGTTCACGACGGAATGTTTGAGCAATGTCATTGGTCCCTGGTCCATTTCCACCGGGTGGGCTGCTATCACTGCCATGACGACCATGTCGAGGACGGCATCGCCGAGGAACTCGAGGCGCTGGTAGGATTGCGTTGATGTGTCGTACTCGCAGGACGCGTGGGTGAGAGCCTCTGTTAGAAGGGCAGGATCCTTGAAAGTGTACCCAATAAGACCAGCCAACCGATGGTGATTGATTAGATTGCTCACGCCTTTACCTGGCGGCAGGATGAGAGGTGAAATGTCGTTCGTGAAGAGATTGATCTCCGGCAAAAAGCGATGGAGACAAGCCTGCGCTTTGCGGATTCCACCGTCTACATACGCTGCGCCAATGAGAGATTCCACAACGTCTGCCAGGACCTTGGTCGATATGTTTCTCTTGGCTGTTGAGGGTTCCAACTTGTTCCTGATCAACGGTGCAGACCATTTCGGGGGGTGAACCGGCTCGTTAGAACGAAGCTGTCAATACCAAGGTCGAGAGCTGCACGAGCAAGGCGAGTGTTTTGAATGAGCTTGTCACGACTCTCCGAGAGGTACCCCTCGTGCCAGTTGGTGTTCCGGAAAAAGAGCTGGCAACTGACGGTGAATTTGAGAACCGAGTCACCAAAGAACTCATATCGCTGATAGTTGGTGCTGGCCTGTGCAATAGGCGCGCTGATAGCCGTAATAACATGGGCGATATTTTCGATCCCCACTCCTTTCAAAATGGTATCGTTCAACCGATGTGCGACCAAAGATGCTTCCAGCCGGTCCAGAATGGCCGAGATGAAAAGTCCAAACACAGCCTGTTTTGCTGGGAGCTTGTCAATGACGCAAGCTGCTGCAGGCAGAACGTAGGACTTCTTCGGTGCATCTGTCTCTCCATCTTCGGCGATATTCATGGCTCGCATCTGTAGGAGATTTCGCCGACGGGGGAGCGATGAACATTCCACTTCAATAGGCGACGACTTCGATACATTGGCTGGAACGTTCCATCTGTTGAATAGCCGTGGCTCGCTGAATTTGGACTGGTCACGGACAATACCCAGAGGGGGAGCAGTTGGGTCCCTCATGTAAACTTCCAGCGCAGGCTCTTTCCCTTCGTGGACTGCAAGCCATTCTCCTAGGTGTTCGTGTGAAATGTCGGGGATGAAGAGAGCCACAAAGTCGCGGTCGTCTCCCCGCTGTCGCGAGCTAGGAGATTGTAGATAGAGGGCTGTGCTTCTTCTCATTTGATCCAGTGTCTCCACTGTTGTCTCAAAACTCAAAATTTGCGGATCAAAGTGGAGTTCCATGTAGGTATCGGGGTCCCAATAGAGAGGAATGGGTTGCGGCGTGGGGGGTCAATCTTGGCAAAATTAAGCAGATGGCGAGATCTTCATTGACAGAACCATTGCTGCATATCCTCAAGCGTGTCCGGCAAAGCTGACCCAAACCCCAGCCTTGTGCAAGGTCTACATAAGGGTCATACTGCTCCGCAGCTTGCACAATGGATGGGAGAACCGTCTCCTCTGAGCACCTCAGCTCTGGTTTTCGTGTCAATGGCAAGAGATTGTCATTGACCAACCCATACGCATACAGAGCTTTGTAAGCTTGAAACGCAGTCTCCTTCCTGGCTGCCCGCTCTGTCCGCCACCAGTATTTCCCTGTTGTCCGTCGAACTGTGGGGTGAACAGAATTTGGCAGTGTCACCGTACCTAAAAGTAGTCCTACACTGTCTTCCTGGAAGGAGAATATTGGTAGGTTGTTAGAATACTCATCAACTGGTAAAACTGCGCAAAAGTGATACAAATGCTGCAATGCATCGTCCGCCGTTAATAGAGCACTACGTAAAATGATGTTAGCAAATATCTTAGAAGGGATGAATTGCGCTTACCTCGTCTTCTCCACCCAAAGTCTCTCTTTCACATGCTCTTCAGTGGCTTCGAGGTCATATGCTTCCTGACGCCGTCGCTCGTCATCCTGATACGCTTTGATCATAGCTTGCTCTAGTTCCTGCCACTTGTGCAGGTTCAACAACTCGTCCTCATTTGAGATCATGACAGCATATGTAGATTCTCTATGACGAGCACGCCCACGCCGCTGCACAAAGGACTTGAGGTTCGCAGGCTTGTCGTAACAGATGACCAAACTGCATGCACTGACGTCAATCCCTTCTTCGAGAACATCAGTGGCCACAATGAGGTTTTTGCGGCCAACTTTGAATTCATCAAGAGTATCTCGTTGCATATCCCGATGAAGTAGGTCTCCGAGGCAGCCCTTGCGGTTTCTGTCACTCGACCAACCAACATAAGCGGCACACTGAAAGCGATCTCTGGTTTTGGGATGAATGGATAGAATGCGAGCTAACACACTGACGGTTGCTCTCTGCTTTGCAAATATCAGCCCGGAAAACCCAGGCCTATCCATTTTCTCAAGGAAGTTGAGAAGCATTTCAAGCTTGATGGATACGTGATTACTCTCCTCGGCGGAAACTGGCGCCGGCATTGCAAGCAGCAGTTCCAATAGGTAAATTCTCTCCATTTGGTCCAAATGTGACATTTCACTAGCATCTTGGATTGAACGCTGAAGTTGGTCAATTGAAGCGCTGATGAAAAAGTCAGCAGCCCAACCTCCTAGCTCCTCATAAATGTGACAGCTGCGCGCCTGGAAATTCCTCAGTTGCTCGCTACAGAAGGTTTTACCTGTAGTGAGAGCCTTGGTCAGCTCCACAGTGTGGTCCTTTGACCGCAATGATTCGATCCAAGGGTCATCTTCTATGTTATAGGCCCTGCAACATTCTATGAGAGGTAAAAGTAGTCGACTCCCAGAACCATAATGTGCTTCGTCAAAAGTTATGTAATTGACACGCTCTAGGTGAGGGCGATGTGTGTTTTCCAAAAGCTCAGTGCGATGGATGCGTGGAGTCTTGCATACTGCGTTCAAGTTGGATTCGATTGTTCTGGCGGAAGATGGTCAGTTATTGGAGAGACTTGTCAGAATGTAGTAGATAGCCTCACTCAAGCTCATTCCGGCTCGACCGGACCACTGGACTAGCAGTGAGTCCCAAAATGCGAGGTACAGCAATTGGGCCTGACCTTAGCAGGGTAGGATGGTAGTGATTTTGCATAATCTTGTTCGCCGGATGGCGCTTTGTGCAGTGATGAGCTGTATTGAGTATTATTAGTATGAATTCTGGGATGCCTTGAGTGTCACATACCCTCATCAAAGACAAGGAGAGCAAGTCGGGACATGCGAACAAAACCATGGCCTAGGGCATCAGCAAGGACAGCATATGTTGAGACAACCACACGGACATCCTTGAGCACTTTGTCCCAGATACCTTGGTCAGTCCATCGATCAACATTGTCCAGACCAGTTAAAATTTTGGTTTTCACAGAGAGGATCTGGCTAGTGATAACTTCATGCTGTTGAAGGCTCAATGCCACAGTCGGGGCCAGAAACCAAATAAGCTGTGCCACATGTGAGCTGAGAACATATAGAAGAGCCAACGAGTCTATTCACTTTGTCTGGAGAATCGGAGTTCTCAAGCTCATCTATAATCCGAAGAATGGCACTAAAGCAAACAGTCAGGAAAATGTGCCGATAAAGGTAAACCTCCAAACTTGCATATGAGTTTTTCCACTCCCCGTGTCCATCTATAAAATAGTTAGCATCTTCCGAAGTCGCAATCCCGAGAAACAAAACATACCGCGACAATGATATTTTCCTTGCGGCTAGCCTCTAACATTTCGAGTTGGTACCCACGAGACCGGTAGGCAGCATCATTACTACTCAGGCCCGTGGAATCCATGACAAGCAACAAGTCTCAAATGAGACTGCTAATGAAAAGACCAATAGAGGAAAAAGAAGACAGAAGAAAAAGAAGTTGAGATGAGAGGAAAGCCCAAGACAGTCGAGACAGTTGGTGGGGGGTAAGGCTTCCCGCAGCGGCCAACGCGCAGCTTTGGTCCAATGACTGTCAAGGCCCGCCCGTTTCCCTTTTGGGTGTTTTGTATACTTCAAATGTTCTGTTGGATTTAACCTCAACTCCTCAACTCCTCTCCTCAACCCCTCAACTGAATCTTCCAGCTTCTCTCTTTACTTCATCCCTCACCTCATTGTTCCAAACACAGTCTTCTTCTTCATCAACCTCTGACTATCTGCCATCTTTCTACCACTCTTCCTTCATTGCCTATCAAAAACCTTCTTCTATCTCTTTCCCAATTCGCAGCAGCCCTTTACCTGTTGTGACCTGTCCATTTCAGAAGAAAATCCAGCGAAACACTTTCAAATCCAAATTACCTGTCGACCAACACCCGTCCCGGTGCCATCCACATCTATCTCCCCCCGGGCTTGTAAGATGGCCTGCCCTTCCACGAGAAATTTTGAGGACTGGCTGAGGGACTTGTCACAATGGCGTGAGAGGTGCCAGCGGTGGATTCAACAGGAGTGGGAGAACAAATGCAACGACCCGGTTGAATGGAAAGTGGGCGATGTCCCTGGATTCACCCCAGGCACCCTGTCAAGCCAGAAAGACATGGCCTCCCTTCGTACCTGGAAAATTATAAATCCACCTGACCGCACCTCTATTGAAGCAGACTTGGATGCGAACATCAACCAGCGCAAGTGGAACCCCAAGAATGTCCGCCTGTCGGATGCAGGTGTCATCTACGCCCTTCTGACATTGCCTGCGGAGTATCGCATCCGATACCTGGCCTACGACTTTGATAGCCGAGGGGATGTACGGAAAGAACGAGCTCCAAAAGCACCCACTGTTGCTCTTTATCAGAATAGTCAGCGGACGCTTGTCGCCTGGAAAGGTGTTTATGTCTTCACAGGGGGTTACAATGATGCGGGATGGTTGCTGGCCGACAATTACCCACAGGGACAATCATTTTTCCAAGCTGGTCTGGTAATCGCATCGTCTCATGTAAAGACATTTGATACCCTCAATGTCCAGTTGACCGAGTATGAGCCAAAGAAGGTCTTTCTCCGCGATTCGAATCTTACGGAGGATATATGGAAACTTGCTTATCGGTGGTACGGGATCTCACTTAGGGGATGCAGCGATGTTTCGGGATATTGCCTTGTACTGGCAGGGCAGAGTGTATCCGGGTACCAGAAGATGGGCCTTCTCTTCGGGTTCGACATCTTGATTGGTCCCGGCGCTGACGCCGCCGACACGAATGAAGCAATCCAGCAAGACCAATGGCCTTCCACGGCCTGGAAAAACAAGTTGTCTCCCGATGCGGAGTTCAAGCGGCAGACGAGCGATGTCATCAACTTCATCAGAATCCGGTGGGGACATTTGCCGATTCGACAAAAAGGAAATGAGGGTAGTACAACCTGCCGCAAACGCAAGAAACCAGACAGCGGCAACGAAGCTCAAGATTCCCTCCCGTTATCATCGCACTCATCATCGGCCGGGAGTGAAACGGTAAACGGGAGTAGCCCAAACCAAACAGTTTACGGCCCCGATAACGCGGCTACTTTCAAGACACTTTGGGCCGAGTTAGCAGGCGTCGAATCGCCTCCCAAATACTGGGAGCTATTCACGGCCGTCGGTACAATGGAGACCATGCATCAGAGGTGGCGTCACAACAATATGGCTGTTAAACTGGTCCAACACAATATCTCGCCATCTGAAGCCACTGTTATCCATAACCTTATGCAGACTTTGAGCCCAAAGCTTAGGTTCTTGCTTCTAGGTATTGACGTCGACGAAGATCGCCTTGCTCTTGAAAATGCTCTTAGCTACAACTCAGCCATGGTTTTGTTTCAGCAACGGGTCGATACCCTTGAGCAGGGCCCCGTAAAACAGGCCTACATGAACTTTTACTCCTACTTTCGGGCCCTCGCCCTCCCCAAATCTGAGACCCCACAGCCGTCCATTAAGTTGGAACACCAAGAGGAAAGTGACAGTGGTCCTCGACAGTACGCCGAGATCCAAGAGATGGACTTTTGGGCGTGACAAACAAGCTTCCCACACTTTATGCAGCAAGCTCCGGTTGTGAGCGGATCCTAGCGCAAGATCGCACACCTGAACGAGCAGCAGGTACAACATCGAATATCATCCGTTGGGACCAGGTTTAACATTGAAGAATAACGTTTTACAACGCAGACGGAGTGAATAAAATGGGAGCGAAAGTCTTAGAAACCCTTGATGCCTTGACATCCATGTCCAATAATTGTTATGTTAGTGTTCTGTTTTGTATGATATCATTGAATTTAACCCCATCTCATTAGTCCCAATAACTATGGCTTCTAGTCTCCCATTCGGATTTGCCCCAGCATCCGATATATCGATTTTATCAATGGGACTTCAGAGAATAGTACTGTGAGTTTCCTATCGCGACTTGCGGGAAGGTGATCCACTATGGTTTTCCGTTCTTATTGGAAGAAGCGTGGCTGGGGTAGTCTTGGCGTGCGTGTTATCTTTTTCGGAATGCCTTTTCGGACTTTAGCTTCGTGAAAGACGAAGATAGAATGGAATACTGGAAGGTAATCCATAGTTTACATATCTGCGTGGTTATACATCTAATATTACCTTCCAAATGAAGTTATTACCTACGACCTTCAATTGTAGCCCCTCATCCATCATGGAATATATATAGCCCAGCATAGGATGGTTTTCTGTTTTTAAGATCTTCATCATTCACATCTCAAAAGCTGAGAAAATCCCTTTATCGGATGATAATTCCAAACAATTGCCCAAAACAACATCCGAAATCATGTCGCAAGCTCTTGATCTGTCCCTGTTGAAGGGTTCTCCTGAGGAAAGAGATGCAGTTTCGGCAGCCCTCCTAGACACACTCAAAACGCGCGGAGTGGCCAAGCTAAAAAACCACGGACTCCCGGAAGATCTGATCGCTGAGATGTTTGACTATGTGAGCTTTCTCGAAGGAGGGATTGTATTTCCACTGACTGTCTTTGCCAGACCCGTCGATTTTTCTCTCTTTCACTAGAGGATAAGATGACCGCCAAACATCCGCCTGAGGCAAACCCCAACCGCGGATATAGCTACGTTGGCCAGGAATCAGTCTCTTCTATTAGTGGTTATGAGAAAGGCCTCCCTCAAGGGAAGTCTATTCGGGATATCAAGGTGAGTGCTTCCTATATCACCCGCCGTGAACATCCATTCTAACAAGCGCAGGAAACTCTCGATATGGGCTCCGCACACGACAGCCTTGTTGACAACATCTGGGTAGCCGAGGAGAAGCTTCCCGGCTTCCGCAAATTCATGGAGGAGTTCTATGAAAGCTGCTTCAAGGTCGAGTTGGAGATTCTCGACGCGCTGGCCCAGGCCCTTGAGATTTCGGCACCAGATCTCAGACTACTACACAACAAGGCCGAGAATGAGTTCCGCCTGCTTCATTATCCAGCTGTGCCAGCATCCGCTCTAGAAGATGGAACAGCCACACGCATTGCAGAGCACACAGACTTTGGCACGATTACCATGCTGTTCCAAGATTCCACGGGTGGTTTGCAGGTGGAAGACCAGAAAAATCTGGGGACCTTCCATGATGTCGTCTCAGGTGGCAAGTCGGAGATCATTCTGAATATCGGCGACTCGCTTCAGCGCCTGACCAATGACACATTCATGGCTGCATGTCACCGGGTGACCTATCCGCCCACCGTCAAAGTGGGTTCTGACGTGATTATCCCCGAGCGCTATTCTGTTGCCTATTTTGCGAAGCCAAACCGTGTCGCTTCCTTGTTCCCATTGAAGAAGTTCATCACGCCTGCTACTCCGTGCAAATATGAGGACATTACGGCCTGGGACTACAACAATCTGCGAATCGCCAAGTTGTTCTCCTAAACGAGAGTCGGCGTCTAGTTATACTTGTATTTATGTGCTCATGTTGCTCTTCAGATTGGAATATTATCATCGGGCCTCAGCTATGTTTATAAGAGTTTTTGCAGAATAATTCATTTCTTTTTTTGTTTTCGATTGAACATGCTAGTGTGCCTTGGATGTGTCGATTAGAGCTCGTTAAAGTCTACAACGTTTATTTTACTTCCAGACACCGTTGGAAGATGATCGTCAAGACTCAACGTTGATTCCCGAGAAGAGGGGGCAATAATCCAACAGGCAAGAAGTTCCCGGAACGAGCAATATTCGCTCCCTTAAAGAGCCAACGATTGCTTCTTGCGACCCAGAACATTGTGCTTGAATATAATTGTAGGCCGGAATTTAATGATGAAATGTTCACTATGTATGGTATTCTAGATTAATTCCATGTCATTCGGTTCGGTTGTGGATGTCTGCCCGGGTGCGATATCGATCTCGGAATGACATTCCCATTTGGGCTTTGTCCTCGAGACTCAGAGCCCTGCATCAGAACCACAACTTCATCGAGGTACAACAACCCTCAAGATGCAAGGAGTCGTTCAGTTAACGTTTATTCACGACAAGGAGGATATTCGATGGTTGAATGCGGGAAATGCGGCCAGGCACCGCCACTCCATCTTCACAGGTCCGTCTTGATCGCAACTCCCATCGGCTAGTTCTGACAATGCTCGGCAGATGTCGAACGTCAAGACATGACCCTTGAGCTCGTCTCTTCTGTGCCAGATCAGAATCCCGACCAGGCAATTGTTGATCTGGAAGGGCTCGACTCGGATACCAGTTGCGCGGAACCATTCTCGCTTTTTCGGGGCCCCTTTGGTGCTTTCAGATGTCCAGAACCACTCCCGCTTGACCTATCACCTACCGGTAGAAATGAGTTGCCGCCTTCCCCCAATGACTGGTTTGAGCAGCTCGAGGAGCTGCCGGTAGAGGAGGATTTTAGCCAGAATCCGTTCAGTCTAGATGCCTTCGATGCTCTGAATGCAAATTACAGTGGCGATTTGCTGCTAGATTGGCCGAGTCCAGAGCCGCTTCAGAGTATTGGAACGAATTTCCACGCGCCGAGTCCACAAGCAGGGCTCAGCCCATACCTACCCGTGGGCAATATCGAAGGCTGGAGCCTCCTGTCTCATTACAAAGAGCGGATTGTCCCATTGATCTCTCCTTTACGCCGAGGAAAGGAGACACCTTGGATGAGCCTGGTATTACCATGTGCGATGGCAACTTTGGCAGACCTGATGTTGAATGGGTCTTCCAACCATGCACGGCTTGCCCTATTAAATGCCGTATGGAGCACCAGTGCCTTTCACCTGGGGAACAATTCAGTGGATTCCCTTCAGCAATGGACGGTCTCGGGAGGGAACTACTTGGCACAGGCTCAATACCACTTCCAACGATGCATGGAGGAAAGCTGTATCTCGGCTACGAAGACGAGCAAATATAAGGAGATTCTCATGGCAATGCTGAGTCTCTCAAATGTCTTTGTATGACATCAACACGGATCCACTGTACACCGCTAACATTCTGATGCAGATGATAAAAGGAGACCCGGAAATGCGACGCGCCTATCTCGTCCAAACAGAAAAGCTCATCTGTGTCAAGGGACTCAGTCAACCGGCACTGTCAGCCAACAAAAGAGCATTGCACCACTGTTATGCTTATATGCGCATTATGGCCGAGACAACATGCATTGCTGATAAGATGAGCGTCAATTTAACCGGGACAAGCGGTACTTCAAACGACAACACAACATATGGAGGAGACTTCCGTGTCTACCCAAATCTAATATTTTCGACGACCACAATGAGCATGGAAAAGGACCCGAGCATGGCCCAACGTGACCTCCACCTTGCGATACCCGGCCGATGGAGCTCAACCTTATTTCCCACATTATACGGAATCGACGAAATATTTCTCATGTTACTGTCTCAAGTGATCCGCCTTGCCAACGAGCGAGATTTGTCCATGATGCCTGATGCAACAGAGAGTCGGCTCAGTCTGAAGGAATTCTGGACTCGAGCAAAGGGCCTGGAAAGAGCCATTGATCATTTGCTGTCTACTACAAATCCAGGTCGTGTTGAACCTTATGATGGAGCCCTCCCAGTGGTCAAGTCTGCGACAGCACAAGCGATGTACACGGCATTATCAATTTTCTTCCATCGCCGAATATACGAAATTGATCCCACAATGTTGCAGGACAATGTGGATGCAATCCGGGGCTACCTAAGCCAAATCCAACAAGAGGAAAAGGACCAGAAAGGTAGTAACAATGCTGCGCTAATATGGCCGGCTTTCATTACTGCTTGTGAAGCTGTTAGACCCGAGTTACAGTCATTCTTTTCCTCCTGGTTTGATAATTGCGCTCGGACGACAGCATTGGTTCATGCATCGAAAGCTAAGCAGATATTCGAAATAATATGGACCAAAAGGCGCAATGGTAGCATTTCTGGAGGAACATATAGCTGGCCAGATATTTTGCGGGATGGGGATATCAAGTTTATGTGCATATAACTACATATGTAGTGACGAATACGAAGACATGAGAGATGACAAAGGACAATCCTTGGATGCCGTTGAATCATTTCTAGAACAAAGAGGCGCTAGTTCACATTCGACTAGCGTTTGTGAACTGCTCCCGACATTCGGACTATAGTTTATCCGCCCTGGACCGTTCAAACAGAATTTCAAAAAGACGTTGACCCCAGATTATGTATATATGTGGTGTCTACCTACCTAGGTACATAGGTAAAAAGTTGAATCAAAGGGTGAAACGGTCCCTACAGTATGGATACATAAAAAAGTACATATGTGCTACAGTTTCATTTACTTAGTGCACCATCCCTATCTGGCTCTTGGCTACTACGTACATCGAAGGGGGTTACCTTTCCATGATTTCCCTATACGTGTACTACCATTAGCTATGTAGAGAGTTGAGGGAAAACATATCTTATGCATTTTTGTGTCTTTTGTGGTTTTTATGGGCATGCCAAACAAGAGATGTCTAAACCTGAAGGTTTACAGGAGTTTGTTGGGGTGCAACATCAGACCAGATATCTCCAACTTGCCCGGAGACTATCTCGACGATTACAAAGTACATCAATACAAAGTACATCAAGGCCTGGCCCTCCAGGGCTGGCTAATTATTATTAGTCAAATCCTCGGGCCAGACCCCTGAGAGTGTATAATTCAACAATTTCTCCCGAATAATCTTCTCCGTCTAGAAATGGCCATTTTGTCAGCGCATTCATATCGGAGTCCAGCGCGCCTCGGCGTATTCCGCCAATGAATATCACTTGATCTCTTCGTGAGGGGCTTCCCCGTTGTGAATTTTCCCCGCACGCCCCGGATTTTTTTTTGCTGGATGGCCAATGAGAAATTGAAAGAAATATGAATTCGCGTCATCTTTTCTACATATTTTTTCCTCTTTAAAGCATATGGAAAGAATAGCCCCAAACGTACCTAGGTACGTACCTAGGTAAGGTAGAAAAAGCTGCTTAATACGCGACCCGTTATTGGGTCCACAGGTTGTACCATTTAAACTGCGGGGGCATCCTCTTCCCGACATTTTTCTTTCCCTCCATATTCCCCCGTTTTCTTTAACTTACATCATGAGTGAATGCCCTGTTGCGCACAAGAAAAGCAATGTTGCTGGAGGTGGCACCCGGTAAGGTCCCCTAGTTCTCCTATGATTCTACCTCAGCACATTCTATTTACCCCTTCGCATCGCTATGGTTCGAAATACTGATTATATGCAGCAACACTGACTGGTGGCCCAATTCCTTGAAGCTGGGTATCCTCCGCCAGCATACCGATGCCACCAACCCTCAAAGCAAGGACTTTGATTATGCCGCTGCTTTCAAGACCCTCGATTACTGGGGCCTCAAGAAGGATCTTCACGCCCTTATGACCGACTCTCAAGAGTTTTGGCCCGCTGATTTTGGTCACTATGGTGGCCTTTTCATCCGAATGGCCTGGCACAGCGCTGGAACATACAGAGTCTTCGATGGACGTGGTGGTGGTGGCCAGGGCCAGCAGCGTTTCGCGCCATTGAACTCTTGGCCCGATAATGTCTCCCTCGGTAGGTTTTTATTAATAGTTGACGTGATTTCATATCATGCTGATATGTATCTCCTATTTTCAGATAAGGCCCGCCGACTACTTTGGCCCATCAAGCAGAAGGTGAGTACTATACATGGACTTGTGCACTTCTAGGTTTCTCCATACTAATTCAGATACTTAGTACGGCAACAAAATCTCCTGGGCTGATCTTCTGCTTCTAACTGGCAACGTTGCTTTGGAGTCTATGGGCTTCAAGACATTCGGATTTGCTGGAGGTCGCCCCGACGTCTGGGAAGCCGATGAGTCGGTGTACTGGGGAAGCGAGAACGTCTGGTTTACTAATAAGGCTCGTTATGAGGCCGAGACCGCAGAGGAGGAGGCTAAGCAGGGCGATGTCAAGACTCGTAATCTCGAGGACCCACTGGCCGCGGTCGTCATGGGATTGATTTATGTCAACCCTCAAGGTCCCGATGGAAACGGGGACCCTGTCTCTGCTGCCAGAGATATCCGTATTACCTTCGGCCGTATGGCTATGAATGACGAAGAGACTGTCGCCTTGATTGCTGGAGGCCACACCTTCGGAAAAACGCACGGTGCTGCCCCTGCTGATAATGTCGGAGACGAGCCCGAAGCTGCTGGCATTGAGTCGCAGGGTCTCGGATGGCACAACAAGCACGGCTCCGGTGTAGGCCGTCATGCTATCACCAGTGGATTGGAGGTGACCTGGACAAGTACTCCTACCAAGTGGAGCAACTCCTTCTTGGAATATCTGTTCAAGTTCGAGTGGGAGAAGACCACGAGTCCCGCTGGCGCTACGCAATGGGTGGCCAAGAATGCGGGCGATATTGTTCCTGATGCCTTTGACAAAAACAAGAAGCACAGGCCTCATATGCTGACTACCGATCTTTCTCTGCGTTACGATCCCGCTTACGAGAAGATCTCCCGTCGCTTCCTTGAGAACCCTGATGAGTTTGCCGACGCATTCGCGCGTGCGTGGTTCAAGCTGCTGCACCGTGACATGGGTCCTCGCGCTCGCTGGCTGGGCCCTGAGATCCCGAAGGAGGTCTCTCCTCTGGGAAGATCCTATTCCTGCTCCCACATACGCTCTGATTGACAACGGCGACATCATTGCCCTGAAGAACGAGATCCTCTCCACCGGTATTGAGCCCACCAAGTTGATTGCCACCGCCTGGGCATCGGCGTCTACCTTCCGCGGGGGTGACAAGCGTGGAGGCGCCAACGGCGCCCACATCCGTCTCGCTCCCCAGAAGGACTGGGATGTCAACAACCCAGCCCAGTTGCAAGAAGTCCTCGGTCTGTTGGAGAATATCCAAAGCCGCTTCAACAAGGCCCAGAACGGGGAGAAGCGCGTCTCCATCGCTGATCTGATTGTGCTTGCTGGATCTGCTGCCCTCGAAAGAGCCGCGGGTATCCCCGTTCCTTTTACCCCTGGCCGCAACGATGCCACCCAGGAGCAAACAGACGTCGATTCATTCGGCTGGCTCCGGCCCTTCGCCGATGGTTTCCGCAACTACGGCAACTCGACTCGCCGTGTCCGCACCGAGCAGCTCCTCATCGACAAGGCGCAGCAGCTGACCCTCTCTGCTCCTGAATTGACCGTCCTGGTCGGTGGTCTGCGTTCTCTGAACGCTAACTGGGATGGATCAAGCCACGGTGTCTTCACCTCCCGCCCCGGCCAGCTGAGCAACGACTTCTTCGTCAACTTGCTCGACATGAGCACTGTCTGGAAGCCAACCGACGCTGACAGTGAGAAGTTCGAAGGTTTCGACCGCAAGACTGGCGCCAAGAAGTGGTCTGCTACCCGTGTTGACCTGATCTTCGGTCACCATGCTGAGCTCCGTGCTCTTTCTGAGCTCTACGCTAGCTCCGATGCCCAAGATAAGTTCAAGAAGGACTTTGTTGCTGCCTGGGACAAGGTTATGAATTTGGACCGTTATGATATCCCCTGTTTCCCTGCGATCGGTCGTCCTCGCCTGTGAATAATTTGTCAACTACCATATCTTCTGTACTGTTACTTAGCTGAGCCATCATCAATCGAGTTTTAGTCTTATTGTGACTGCATCATTCACATACTCAATGTATTGGCAAAGATTTCCCTGCTCCTCAAAAGGTTGTGCTGTTCTGCTGCTGTACCAAGCGCTGAGTCCTTTCTCCCCACGGGCCTAGAGAGTGAGTCCGAAATAATTTGGCTAATATGATATATGACACGAGATTCAAAAGTAGCGACCGGCATTGACAAACCGGCATATTCCGTGAAAAGCAGGAATTGCCCGTTATGTCCGAATTGTGCGAGCGTGATTGCGACTGGACCTGCTTGTTACACCTAATATTTAATTCCGGACTACTGATGGGTCCACAGAGAATTTGTTTTCCCTCCTGTCTCTCCCCTGGATTATCTCTAGGTACAGAATGGCTCTCAAAGTTCTCATTTGTGGCGGAGGCGTCGCAGGTCCGGCCTTGGCCTACTGGCTCGCCCGAATTGGTCACCAAGTTGTTATCGTCGAATGTTTCCCAACGCTGAGAGCTACAGGTGCCCAGATCGACCTCCGTGGACAAGGTATTGAGGCCGTCAAACGCATGGGTCTTATCGACGCTGTTCGCAGAAAGCTCGTTGACGAAGCAGGCGTCTCCTTCATTGATGCTAAGGGCAATGTCAAGGCGACAATTCTCGCCAACACGTCTGGAAAGGGTGGACAATCCTTTACATCCGAGTATGAGATCATGCGGGGGGGACCTTGTGCGCATATTCTACGAAGCAACAAAAGACAAAGTGGAATATATCTTCGGTAAAACGGTGGATGGCTTCACAGAAAACGACCGAGGGGTAGTCGCCTACTTTTCCGACGGCTCTTCTGACACATTTGATCTACTTGTTGGCGCAGATGGACAGGGCTCGCACATTCGACGAAAGATTCTACCCCCTGGTGCTCCAGATGAATATCACCAACTCGGAGTACACATGGCCTACTGGTTTGTCCCACGGATTGAAACCGACAGTAATATGTGCCAGTCATACCTCAGCCCGGGCGGCCGAATGATCATGTCCAGAAGCCATAATAAAACGGAAACACAGGTCTACTTCATGCTTAGATCTGACTCCGAGGAACTACGGAATATCCCAAAGGGTTCAGTTGGGCAGCAGAAGCATTTCTGGGCCCAAAGGTTTCGCGACGCAGGGTGGCAGGCCGATCGCTTTGTCAAAGGGATGGACACTACAGAGAACTGGTTCTGTCAGAATGTCGTCCAAATCAGGACTGATACCTGGCACTCTGGCCGCGTCGTCCTTCTCGGTGATGCGGCACACTGCCCTTCTCCTTTAAGTGGTATGGGGACAAGTACCAGTTTAGTCGGGGCATATGTCCTGGCTGGAGAGCTCGCTCGGAGTGAAGATCTATCCCAAGCAATCGAAAATTACTCCCAGACAATGCGACCATTTATCGACCAGGTTCAGCAGTTCAACGTTGGATGGATTCGATGGGCGGTCCCCAACTCGCAGTGGCAAATTTCCCTTGTTCATCTCATTATAAGACTGGCTTGTTTTCTTCGGATACCACAGCTCATATCACGGTTTTCAGATCATGGCGATGGAGACTGGAAACTCCCAGAGTACGAGGAACTGAAGGTTTTCAGTTAAAAGTAGAGCCTGCGTATGCAGTTAGTTACTCAGAGCCAAATGCTGGAGGCGCAAGAACATTCTGAACGTGAACATGCATTCTACTTTACCTACATCAATAATCGTAGATCTCAATCCATTACTATTACCCCGTGTTGTAGTTTCTTACCGAGAATGTCACGGAATCTCCATGCGCCAGTGCAGTTGCCTATTCGGGCCAACAGTGGGCGGGATCGAACAACACGATCTAGCCGAGGTATTCGAAATAAGCTCACGTTGCCTCCACATTATTACAGTGTGTAGTTATTATTTCCTCGCGGTCTGGCTCATGGCCTGGCGCGTGGCCTCTTTGTTATTTAGATAACTTCATAGTTATCCTTCTCCGGCCAGTTGTTGACCTTTGTTCTTTATTTCTCTACCTTTCGAATACAATTGTGGTGCCGCCTCAGGGTTACTCCTTTGAGCTATCGTCGCGAAATTTTGGACCTAAAGTTGTAACTGAAACGGCCCCCGCTCTCATTAAGGAAAGATTTACATACAATGGGTATTCGACTTCAGATCTTCGTCAGGAAACAATGCGGGCATAGACGGGGGAGCGTTTGGGATATTCCAGGTTAGCAAAGAGAGTAGGTGATCTTTTCACGATACCCGAGTACCTCAAATGAGGTGATCCTTTCCTCATTCCACACGGTTGTGGAGAAGCACCCCGATTACCCCCAGTTTCATTGCTTACGCGATATAGAATACTTGGATATAAAAAGGCGCTGTTGGCCTGCAGTTTCTTCCTCCATCAAAAGCCTTTTGCATTATCAGGAACAGTCAATCCACAAAGCCTTCTTATCTCTTTTATATCGCAAGATGCAGCTCCTTTCTATTGTCGGCGTTATGGCACTCGTGCCTGCAGTGCTTTCATCCCCGGTGACAGACTTCAAGGAAATTGCGGTCCGGGCTGATGATCGAGGCAGCCAAACTGTTGCTGGCCTCGGAGCGCGCAAGCAAGAGGTGGTTGCTGCTGGCGGCAACACCCGTGACTTGGCGATTGCGATGCTGGAGACGTTAGTCCCCCTGTCATACGATTCCCATATAGCGCAGACGGCTGATAAGAAACAGGGACACAATGACGACGGATTACACATATAGTATGTGCAGGTGCTAACCCGCTTGTGGAGCCAGTAGGATATTAACTGTCATGCTTACAGGTGACGGAAAGACTGGCGACGGCACAAACTTCGGTATCTTCAAGCAGAATTGGTTTATCTTGCGACACTCCGCATCTGAATTCCTGGGGCAGACTGTCGACGACGTCGACAACGGAGCCATTCTCAAGTAAGTCCTTCAGTGGCGTATTGACTGCCCCGATTATGTTGGCTAATGCTCTGGTGCTAGCTCCGATCTGGGCAAAGACATCCAAGCCCGCCACGAGGGTGAGGAACACTACGGATTTGAAACCTGGTTCAGTGGCCACCGCAATGGAGAAAGTGGTATCAAGAACCCCGGCACGGAGGATATCAATGGTGAGTTTTCCTATTCCATGAACCGGTTGGCCTATCTAACATGGTAGATAGGATACATCGATGCTATCGCATGGATTCAACAGCAGATTGAGAGCGATGAGAAGTATCAGTCCGATGATACTCGTTTCTGGGTTGATGTCCAGGCAATTTAGAGCGTGACTCGAGAAGACAAGAGGACACCCCAAGTCCCCTGGTTAGGGACACCTCAGGGTTAGGGACACATTTGGATTAGCTCTACGCTCTGGAGATTTCACTTCTTACACTCCTTTTCAGAACCTTTTTTGCAATTTTATTACACAAACACAATCGTTTATCAAAGAACTGTTGGTCCAACAATAGTAGAGAGGCCAGAGGTCGAAATAGCTAGTAGAGGAATATTGCAAATAGGCTTTTCTATACACGTCCATTGGGATATTGTTAATGGGAATAAATGGCGAAGTGGCAGTGCCCCTTTAATGTCCATAAGAAGCTTGTCACTAGACTCCCTATGTTAAAAGAAATTTGTTAGCCTCTTTACTAAAGGTGCTCCCCTCTGCGACTTTAAACTATATATTCTCCACCTTTCTTTTCCTAGCTCGATACTAATCCCACGAAATGTGGTCCCAGAGTATGCACTCATGCATGTCATGGGGGAGCCAAATATATATGCCACTGCAGCTAATTTAATTCTATGAATTGACTTTGCTATGATCTTTTGGTCTAATGGGTAACTCGGTTGAGCAATGGCGTCCGTATCTCGCTATTCTTTAGGTCCAAGAAACTATACAGTGCCCTAACACGGAATATAGCACCTAGCTCTTAAAATACGGTAATACTATCGCCATTAAGGATGTGGTGAGTGTTATAGCGATCGTCAAGTCCGCCCGTTTACATGTCCAATAAGGGGTACATGGCTTGGCAGTGCCCGATCTATTAATATATGCTTTTCCCATCTATTCCCTACCACAGCTTGTAGTGCTTCAGCTTTCGGATAAGCTGTACGTGTCATCTTCACCGATCTGGATACATAATGCTAGCCATCGAGGTGGTGAATATACATGTCTTCTTTTTTTAGAATTTCTGTATGAGGACTCTGTGGACGCTCTGGCCATTCCTTGTTCCAACTGGATGCCAAGCCTCAACGTCAACGTCAACGTCAACGCCAATCTCATTCCCATTCCGCTTCTTCTCTTTCTCCCTACTCTGTACTCCATATATCTTCAGCTCAGCCATGATTACCAATACCGGGATTCATCTAGGCTAGGTCTGGACTCCTATTGCGGAGCGCCACCAGCGAGAAAATGTGACCAGTGCTCAAATTCTGACTGGGTTTCTTTGTTTGAGATCCCGAGAATCCCTGTTTGGCGCGTCGATAGCCTCTCGACATTTGGCCCTTCGTTTGTCCTGTCCAATAAGCTCTCCAACCAACATGATTAAGGGGAAGGAGCAACTGGGTTTCTTCTGGGATCCTCATATTCCCAGAGATTATTGCCACTAATAGCTGATTCGGAATCCCACTGCGATCATTAATTGTCGAGTGAACCGGAATATCTGTCCCAGATCCCCGTGTGCTAGCATCATACACCGTATTTGCCGCTTCTTCCCTCATTTATGCGACGGGGGCGTGACTCGTCAGTGGCAGTCCACCTCGGGACCAACAGTCAACCTTATTCCATTCTACCCCGTGGCCTAAGATGAGGGGCTCAAGGCATGTCTCCATTATCGTAGTATCTGTCAGCCAGGTGGGACCTGCATCCGAGCTGTGATCAATATATCCTTTTTCCTTTCCCAACGGTTGATCCATCCGCTTGGCCCAACCCATTCACACGCCATGGATACCTCAATGACCAACCTCCCTCCGGAGGTGAGCGCCATTTTGAATAGCAACTTCACGATCGTCCAGGTTGTGGCTATGTTCTCGATAGGAGCGTGGAACTCAGTGGAGGTTGTGATTGGCATCTTCGAGAGGTTCAAAAGGTATCGTGGGTTATACTTCTGGAGCATGCAAATTGCCGCCTGGGGAATCTTGTTACATGCCATACCAGCTCAAATTCGCTATACCAGCCAGGCCACTTCCATTTCTATGTCAGTCCCGTTTATCGTGGGCTGGATCTGCATGGTGACCGGACAAGCGGTAGTGCTGTATTCAAGATTGCACCTCGTCGTGTCCGACATCCGTCACGTACGATGGGTACTGTGGATGATTATAGCCAACATTTTCATTCTCCACATTCCTACGGCAGTCCTCTTTTTTCTCAACGTTGGCAATATAGCGTCTGGTCGCGTATCAGCAATCTACGACCATTTCCAGGCAACAGGATTCGCCATCCAAGACACCGTAATGTGTGCCATCTACGTCCGCGAAGCGCTCCGGGCGCTCAAGCCTGTCTTCGAATTCAAAGGCGCGCAAGGGCGAAAAATCATCTACCGAATCCTCTTTGTTAACCTCGTCGGGATCCTGCTCAACGTATGCATCCTGATCGCCAATTACAAAGTCCACTACATTGTCATCAGCTTCAAGACAGTCGCCTACAGCATCAAGCTGAAGCTTGAATTCCACGCCCTCACGCAGCTCCGCGAGCTGACCCGCACATACTCATGCACATTGTGCCAAGGGGTTAATGGTAACCCTCGTGGGTCAAGCGACATCAATCTCTTCGACATGCTCGCAAATAATCCCCCGTCACAGGATACGGAGGCGCAAGCTGGCTCCAGTGCTGTGCGAACCTTGAGCCCGGAACCGCGTTCAGCGAGCAGCGGAACATACGATTTCCACGAGGCACTGCGCCAGACAATGCCGACTGTAGACTCTATTGAGTCGCAGGCAATTGCTCGACCTCGGATGCACTCGTCCGATACGCAATCTACAATGGAAACGACTTTGCTCGAGCGCCCGAAGTAGGAGGAGGTGGTGATAACTTTTGAGGGACCTAATTTTGCATGCAGGATTGTACATACTACAGAATGAACGACTATGTACAGTCGAATAATCATTGGGCGGCCACCTTTTTTTTCGCTTTATACCCTTGTCGCTACAGACATGCTTGTTGTTATTGTTATGTGTGTTAATTTGTATTAATTTATGTGGATTGGAAAAGTTTGTACGCATTCCAAGGTTCTTATAATACATTGATTGAACTACTAAATATCGTCTAACTCTTAGAATAACATCGGAATCTACGGTAGATACGTAGTTACGGTGCAACAAAAGATAAGACTGAATGAATGTGGATTTCAAGGATACATGTACATATCTGCATATTTTCCTGAACAAAAAATCACGGGAAAGGCCGAGATGCAAGATATCCAACAGAGCCAACACGTGTTCCGGTGTCTACTTCTGCATATAGAAAATGGTTCATGTAGGTATACAAAAAGAGGCTCATATCCATCGAAGCTATGGCCACCTGATGAATGTCTGATAGGGAGGATTGTTCGAAAAGGGGGGAAATGATATCAGTGGAGGTCCAGAACGTGGCCAGAAGTGAATAATGAACAGGAATGGACTGACAGCAGTGGCTGAATGCCCAAACTAACATGGGTAATTGGCTTTCTTTGTTTTGAAGCCGAACCGTTTACTTAAAAGGTAAATCAGCCGCTGTTCTCCTATTCGCCAGTAGGCAGTTCCACCTCGGAGCAACTGGGCTTGTCAGTCCAGAGAGAATGGAGATTGCATATGAAAGATGCTAGAATTAACAAAAGTAATTCTCCTATTCCTCTGATTTAACTTTGAAATTTTAACTAGCTGCTGAAACTGCCTAGCTGAACAAAATTATACCGACATGACCTCCCTTTCCGATCTAAAGAAGATACCGGAAACTCTCAATCTCGCGATCAGTCTTGTTCGATAGCTCATCCTGTAACTCAGCTCCCACTGTTATCTGCTCAGGCGAACCATATAACTTGTCTCGTCGGCGGTTCTCCCACGTGTAGTAGGAATATAAGCACAGGAGGAAGAAAAGGCTCAAAATTAAGCCAGACATAGATGCTTTAATTCCAGTCTATAGTAAAAAGGCATGGCGTTATTTTCGTATCTTGCAATAGAAATTTTAGCAGGAATAGAATGGTCACTTACTGGGTACGAAGGCTCCTCCGAGGCGAGGAAAAATTGAGGGCCCACGATATTTCCAACGCAGTATGCGATAAAAAGTAACGAACTCACGACACTCTTCTTCGAGAACCCGGCCACATTAGATGTAACGATACTCAACGAGATGGGAAGGTTGATCGCGTAGACCACGGCTAACGTCAACCCAACCATTCGCCCAACTTGATCGTTCGGGTCAAGCTTCCAGATGAGTATCAGGCCCACAATAGAAACGACTGTGTTGAGACACATTCCCAATATACGGGAAGACGGGATAAAGGTTGCGGCGATTGAGGTAATCAGCAAGAACACGATCTGGGCGGCTCCCTGAGGCATTTGCATAATAAGGGCCTTAAGATCAGTGAACCCAAACCCGGCGGTTATAATCGACGTAAACTAAAGCAGCATAAGTTTTGAACTTGGGGGACGAGCAGGTAAGTACTCACACTAGTAAGACCACCATTGGCCAGGTTCGAGGCGAAAGAGTTCACAACCAGAAGCCACGTCTGGGGGTCTTTTATGGCTTGAAGAGCCTGCGACCACTTGAACACACCAGTATCCATAACTCCGGTTTTGTTCTTCAGCGTTCGCTGCACAGCAATTGCACGTTCATTAGGCTTCAAAAAGATGGCCTTGGCAGGCGAGTCCGGTAGCAGGGCAAGCAATATAAGACCATAAGTTGAAGTGATGGCACCGAGAATAAGGAACAAGAGTTTCCAGTGGGAAATGACCGTCGTGTTGATAGTTCCAATACCGTAGGCAATCACTCCACCAATGAGTACAGCGATACAGTTTCCGAAGAACCAGGCAGATTGTCTGGAGTTCGTTAGCGAGTCCTAAATCCACCCTGATTTCGAAGACATACCGCAGAGGCTGTTCCTCCCGTTTATAGAACATTCCCGTGAGCAAGGTGAATCCCGGGGCGATTGACGCCTCCCCTGCTCCCAAGAAAAAGCGGACGGTCATAAGCCCACTCCAATTAGAGCAAGCAGCATGACACAGTAAGACTCCACCCCAAATGAAGCTTGTATAGTTAGTCTCATCGTTGGTGCCATGAGTCCTTGGAGAGGGACTTACACCGAGACTCCGATATATTTCCCAATAGGAAGCCGTACCATAATATATGAACTAGGCCTGTTGTGGTATCAGTATTCGTAATAAGACGTAGACGTAGAGAGCGACTCGAAAACACACCAACTCCAGGCAAAGTAACCAAAATAGAAAATTGCAGATGCCCATGAATATTGTGCTCCACGCAGGTTCTATACCTTCTGTCAACATACATTCATCAGTCGACAACTGTAGCAACAAATACCAAATCTTCTCGTAAATTAAAGAGCGTCGCCTGACTCAGAGCGAGCTTGTCGAGAAATTGGAGGAAATATGCGACTCCCATCAACGGGACCAGACTTCCTTAGATCAGATACGCACACACATGTATAATCCGGAATACTCACATAAGATCGAGCTTCCATAATACTTTCCGTTCCTCCTCAGTCGTTGGTTGGATAGCGAGCACTTGACCAAGATCGAGGTCCCGGCTAAGTGACTCACCTCCCTTCATGTCCTTCTCATCTAGGTTGGTCTCGTGAGATTGCATCGCGAATATGAATCAAATGTAACCCTACTAGATGAGGTACATTCAGGGCCTTCTTATTCAAACACGCAAGCCGGTATCGCTCTCGCCTTCCTCCAAAGTATGCCGAGCAAAGTTTGCTTGAACCTACCATACTCCCATTCCGCGGTGGACCCAAGTCCATCATTGAAGGGGAAGCTCAAATACCTCGACCAATTACGACGCATGGTTGAGTCTTCGAGCTATCATTAGAATTTCCCCGCGATGCTAGTCCTATGGAACAAACCAGCCGGCTAATCGCTCGGCACCCCACTTCCCCATAATCCGGTATCAGTCAATTAAAATCCGGGGATTTTCTGTCAGGACGGAGTCGATCTGGGGGAGCATCCACACCCCCCTCAACGGATACTAAGCACGGCAATTGAGTTCGCTGTCGATCGTCCACGTCTGAAATAGGGGTCCATGCGATGTGGTTGTTGATGGACGCGAGGCGTTCGAGATACGCTAAGACCGCTCTATTCCGCGACAATTGCCAGATTTTGTACTAATAGGAGAAGTTTTCAATGACTATGTGTCATACACTTGCACTTCAATTTCGGAAGGTCTCTCAACACGAGAGCACACTAAATCCTGTCTATAATTCACAATTCTAAGCCTTCTCAAAATCCGACTTGATTGCAGTGGCGAAACTTCCATCGACTAAAGCTCTACACGCTACCACAGCCATTCCCGCCGCACAGTGCAAACTACGCTTGAACCCATCCTCGGATCCAGCCCCGGCAGTAAATTGTGGTGTGTGGTTGACACCATCGGCGTGAATATAGAATCCACCGTGGAAGCCAGGTACTTCATATGAGACGTTGCCTATATTGGACGGAATAGTCAGCCTCTGGCTACACTGTAAGGGACTTCAACACTCACCCATATCAGTGGACCCTCCGCTAAGACCTCCGACCTGGCCTGCGGCGTCGAAGATAGTACTATGGCCCATGGCGTTCATAGCAGAGACGTAGCTGTCACAGATAGGCTTATTGATCTTCATATCCTTATACGCGGCCTCCCTAGGCAATGGATTAGCAGACCGTCTTAGAATGAAACGTCCCCAATCATCATACCATTCGTATTCCACCGTGCAGCCAGTAGCAGTTGCAGCAGCCTCAAAGCATTTGACTACTTTCTCTGTCAACGGCTTCAGTGTCTTCACAGTCTCGGATCGAATATAGTATTCAACCGTCGTAGAGGCAGGAATAACGTTCGGTCTATCTCCACCTCGCGAAATAACCCCATGAATCTTTTGCGTAGGCAAGATCTGCTGTCGCAGCATTGAAATATTCACATAGGCAGACACCACAGCATCTAGAGCATTAATGCCCTCCCACGGAGCAGCCGAAGCATGCGCCGGTTTGCCAGTGAACGTCACCTGGACCTTGTCGTTCGCAAGATACAGCCCGGTGCAGGAACTCGAGCTTATAAGATCAGGGGCGCCTGAAAGTACCGGGAATGGATGCACCATGAAGCATGCGTCTACATCTTTGTATGCACCCGCGTTGATGAGCAGGAGCTTTCCACCCCCACCCTCCTCGGCAGGAGTCCCCAGCAGCCGAACCGAATACCCCATTGCATCGGAGTACAGAGTATCCATTGCCTCGCAGGTAGCCAGGAAGGCCGCGATTGAACTTGTCGCGATCAGATTGTGTCCACATGCATGCCCCATGCCTGGAAGCGCATCGTATTCTGCGTTGAAAGCAATCGTACGTCCGCCCTTGCCGCGGCTATAGATCACCTCAAGCGCCGTCTCAATGCCATAGGCCTTTCTATGAACCTGGTATCCCGCCCCGAGCGACTCAAAGAACTCGCAGACATTGTCGTGGGCGTTGTATTCCTTGAATGCCAGCTCGGGTTTGGACCAGATCTATCGAATGTTATTAAAATGTCATGGTGTGCTTGCCGAATATGATACACACCTTCTGATTGATCTCACTGAGCTTGGATTCATACTTATCCAACGCCCCACAGACCTTGTCGATGATCTCTGCTTGTCCCTGTACTGGCAACATCTTGTTGTATTGGAAAAATTTCCAAATTGCCCACAAATGCTGGTGCTGGGAAATGCAACTTTAAAAGTAGAAGAATCTGAGAAAAACAGCCAAGAAAGGAACTCCGTGCCGAACATCACCTCGCGAAGATAAGACATGGAACATACATCCCAAGTGGGGGCGCGGGGGATGGTTAGAGCATTCCGCAGTGGAGAAGCGATGCACGTCCATCAGTCTCATTCCAGCGACTAAGATCCGGAATACCCCGACCCCGTAAACAGGCTTGCCGAATGGGCCTGAACAGGTCTCTGATCCAAAAAGATCCGCATTTCAACAATCTGCAGATCCGACTCATCGCGGCCCTCCAGATCGAGGACGTTGAACTCTCGAACTCGAACTGCAAACTGGTCGGGGTCCTCCTTGAATGTTGTTTCGGATGTCGCCTCGAACATAACCGTGCGCTTCATTCGTATGTTCCCTGCTAGCGGGGCATAGAGCTGTCCTTTTTGGGCGGCCTCTTGATCTGGAGCGGTCCTGCTGTACGACGTATGGACAGGGTCTGTGTCACTCCCAAGGTCGATATCCCAGGCAAGATAAACATTGTGGTGGAATTTGCAGATGTGACGGCTGCGCACTTCGAGGAGAGGAACTGCCTGGCTTGCGGCTGTGAGTGGATCACTGCCGATGAGGATGGGAGCGCTGGGTGTGAAGAAAGGGCTGATGGGAGTTTCGGCGGGAGTCAGGGAGTCTAGTGCTGGTAGGAATCGTCGGAGAAATTTAAGACCTGGGGAAGCTGTGGTAGGGATAGACTCGTAGGGACCATGGTGTATGGAGACGGTGCTTTCCATGCTGCATCGACTACGAGAACCATTTTCTTAGATCTAAACATTTCTCCAGTTGATTTTGATCTCTGATGGTATGTCATGGCGACGTAATATTGTCATTGAAGTAGTTACATCATGAGGCTGAAAATCAACAAATCGTGAGGCGTCGATAGACCGCATTAAATTATTATTGCCAATGTAAATCTGGCATGTATGAACAACGCAGTCCTATGGTGGATCTGGCGGAATTTTGCAGTGGTTTGGCTGAACCACATGGTATATTTTACAGTCAACTGGAATTGACAAGGCTGTTCGAATCTCGCGCTGGGATGCAGGGATCGATGAGCATCAGATTATTGATGTGCCGGAAGAGCTGCGCAAATGTTTCGCTGGAAGAGATGAAACCACGCGCTTCGGATTCCGATTAGCGAGATTGCGGGGCGTCCAAGACTTGTTGACGCGATTTCCCTGCGACGAGCAGACGAAGCATGTAAAACTGCATCCATTACTCCTGGAAAATCTTCACCAAATGTGATGAGCAGAACGCCAGTTGGAAGAGTAAACAACCAAGCACACTTGGTTTTGCCCGTGAAGGATTCGTTAGACCTTTGGTCTAAGTGGTAGAAAGATTCATGATCCCCAGCCGGACCTCAGGATGGATGCAGGCTGTCGTCAGTCGACCGGGTAGATGGACGAATTCTGCGCTCGGAGCTAGGCAAGCTCTCCATAGACAATGTATTCCAGCCTCTCCTTCCCGCCGCTCGCGATTCCCTTGGGGCCGCATGAGTGATGTCCGATGTGATCTGGGAAGGATCCACGAAGCCAGGGTATTCTTCGTGTTCTAATGAAGTGGGTTGCGATCGATGACTTTGCACAAGATCGACTAGCTTTCCGAGCACACCGAACTCGAGCTTCAACTTGACGCTGTAGACCATGCCCTTCAATGTGGTCTGCAGCGAGTAAAACCCAATGTATTCCACAAGGAGTAAACAAATATCGAGCAATATGATGACGAAATTGATGGTAAGCAACTCATACATGATCCTGGACCGCCGTCGGTCCTTGTCTGGCATCATTCTGAGCAGCTTCACGGTCTCGACAATGTAAATTCCCGAGATGACAATCTCTTGGGCACAGAACCAGGCCAGTTGCATCCGCTCCATGACATTGTATCCACGAATCATTGGCTTAGTTCCAATATATGCGGTAAGGAAGGTAAGAACGGTTGTTGGGATCAAGAGAATAATCGCGTCGATGATGATCAGCCAAAGAACAAACCGAAGCACTTTGTTGCTATTGACCACCAAATGAAGGCGAGAGTATAGGACCAGCGATTGACCTGGGACCATGACGTAAAAGCCAATGGTGGAGATAGTCAAAGAGAGCCATGCTGGGGCTAGAGAAAAGAACATAAGCAGATGGCCAATGGCATGAGGGATCACTCCGAGGACGACCGAGAGTAGAAGCGTCCAAAAGTAGAGTCCGCGGTACCGAGAAAAGGTCAAAAATAACAATATGAACAGTTCGATGGAGTTGTATAATGCGATGGAGGTGAAGACAATCATCAACGTCCGCACAGCTAGAGCATCGTCACGGTGCCCATGCAGCACGATGGGAGAATGTGACAGGTCTGGCATGGTCGCCGACTAAACCAGCCTGGCTAAGATATATATTCAATGTTGGTATTGGGAAGACGTAGGAAGGATATTTCATGCCCCGCTTGGTGAGAACCCCGGTACACTTTGCTTGAATTGTACCAGCTCCGCAGCCATGATAGTTGTTCTAGTCCGAGCAAATCATTTGCGCCAATGGCGTCTATAATGATCCAAAAAAAAGGTATCAAGGGGTTGGGGATCGCTAATCGGACACAAAATGGGGGGGGATTTCGGGAGGAGATTGGGATGAGAGGATCTGATCGCAAGTTCGTTGCCGAAGAATGCGGATGTAACTCTGGAGACTCTGAGGACGATGATGAGGTCAAGGACTCAATGCAGAAAATGAAGCCAAATGAACGTCCAACAATGCAGTTATATTTTAATAGTTTGAAAATAGCAGTTGAGAAGAGGAAAAGAAGAAAAGGGCTTTCCCCAGCCTATTTGCCCCCATGCCAAGCTAAGCCAAGAAAGGGAACCCTTGGGACCGCCACACGTGAACTTCGCACTTTTTCGTCTTTTTTTTTTTCCAAATTTAGTGGGAATTAAATGGCGATCTACATAATTACAATCGGATGATCTTTTCCTATTTCAAATTTGAAGTTTGGTCTATTGTCTATCCTCGTATTGCATTTGAAATCAATACCTTTCAAGGGAGTGGCAATGGGTAGAGTTGGCTAACGTGGCTAAAATGGTTTACAGTACCTAGATCCAGCCATCCGGGACGTCCATTAAAAGAAGCGAGATGTTTCATTTGAATTAAATTACCGAATCTTCTTGTTTTTACGCTAATCTCCGCCTTGGAACCGGGTCTCTCTTGCGATTGGTCAATTCCTCTGGAGAAATCCAAAAGGGCACTTCCCTACCTACCTACTTAGGTATTCGCTTCCCAGTTCCCTGGTCTCGTGACCTTCCCAATATAGTATGTTGTAGTGTAATCGGCACAATATAACCTGCATACTCTGTACTATGTATGCGTCTCCGGCCCGTGCCCAAGATCTCCCCAGTGCAGATCTAGCCGCACAGGCCATGAAGAAGTGGTCAGGATATCATGATAGTCGTGAAGAATAAGGTGAATGCCAATGACGCTGAGCATAGCCGAACAATAGTGTTGTTACTCCGTACGACCTTGAAACATATTTCCATATGTTGTATTTCCGACCTGTCATATTTCCCTGCACTCAGCTCTGAAGCGAAACCTCCTAGCTTCAAAGATCGATATCCTGCGCTAGTTTTGCCCGATCGCCGGGTCCCCATCGGTTTGAATCTTATTGTTTTCCATTTCGGGTTTCCTGCGACAATTTTAAGTTTTAGCGATAACCGGCAATTAATGCAAACGTTGCTGCAGGTACTTAAAGGGTGTTAAGAACGGGGTACTGGACTCTATAAGAACATGGATTCCCCGTGATTTCCATTTGAGTGTGTGACAAAGAGCGACTTTAAATTCCCGTTATACCATGCACTTTTACTATTAGCGTGACACTACTGAATTAGGCTTTGTGTTAGCCTTTGTATCCTTCACCATTACCTAGGTAGGCTCTCCAACTTTGACCTAGTTAATGGACCTTACTGGCCAAGTCCATTTAGCCGGACAAACCCTTGGGATATTCACAGAATATTTCTGTCAAATCAATCCCTTCTAATGGTGGCGGTGTACGGAGTACATATCCTGCCTCCTATTAGTGGGTCCTGGTAGGTGACTCCATCTAACCCGTCATTTTAAGTGTGTCGGCTTACTCCTAATGCAGGCAAAGAGGGGTATTCAGCTGGCGCGGGACATGCGAAAAAGAAAATATGACATATACCTAATGCGTGGTTTCTGATCTCAACCAATTTCTTCACTTGTAATTGACGCTAGAAGGCTTCCTTCAACATGGGATCTACAGGAAACAATTATGACTTTATCATCGTAGGAGGTAATAATGCACCAAGCACACATGCAGTCTCCCCATGCTTATCACTTAAATAGGTGGTCCAGCTGGTTGCGCCCTGGCTGCGGGGCTTGCCAAATCAGCCCAGAGACCTCTGGTTCTGCTTCTTGAAGCAGGTGGTCGCAACGATGATAAAGCTTTGCGAGTGGACGGAAAGCGCTGGACGACATTCATGGAAAAAAACCTGAACTGGGGATACAAGACCACACCTCAGGAACATTGCAACGGGCGCGAGCTAGACTATTCCCGTGGAAAGGGTCTGGGAGGTAGCTCGGCAATCAACTTCGGCGTCTATAGTGTAGGCGCGCGGGACGACTACAATGAGTGGGCTTCTGCGGTGGGCGATGACACCTTCGGATGGAAGGAGATGCAGACCCGCTTCAAGAATTTGGAGACCTTCAATGGCGGTGTCACACTTCCGGAGAACAAGAAATATGCCAATTCAGTTGCTTCCGACCACGGCAGCTCGGGTGGCCTGCGCGTCGGGTATGCAGAGGATTGGGAAAGGGACTTGTCGCTCTCGCTAGATGCTTTCGAAGCAGCTGGGCACAAACTCAACTTGGATCACAACTCTGGCAATCCCCTTGGCATGGCTGCCACTATCAACTCCGCTTACAAGGGAAAGCGTACCACGGCTGTCGACTTGCTTTCGGGTGCTCCTGATAATCTTGCGGTTGTCACCGACAGCCCAGTACAGAGGATCTTGCTGCAGGGCAAGAAGGCCGTTGGAGTAGAGACCCAGGGCAAGCAGTGTATGTCTCATCCTGGACTTTTATCGCTCACTTCATCTGACGTGGATTACAGACTTCGCTTCTCGGGACGTGATTCTCTCCGCAGGCTCACTCGACACCCCGAAGATCCTAATGCATTCTGGAATCGGACCAGCCGCAGACCTCGAGAAATTCAACATTCCGGTAGTCAACGAGCTCCCCGCTATTGGCCAGGGTCTCCGAGACCACTACTTTGTTCCTCTGATTCTCGCCCGGAAACCTGAGACAAACGATCGCAATTCGTTCTTCCAAGACCCCGCCGCCATGGAGGCTGCAGTGAAACAGTGGGAAGATGACAACACCGGCCTGTGGACCCGATACGGCTGCCAGGTCGGCAGTGGCTGGTTCAAATCCGACCGCATCACCTCCTCGCCCGAATTCAAAGCACTTCCAGCATCCGTGCAAGAATTTATGAACCGCGAAACGATCCCCCACTATGAGATGGTCACCCACCTCCCTATCCATTACATGTTGCCCGATATGTTCAAAGATTACAGCTATGTTGGTCTTGCGGCATTCCTGATGAATGAACAATCCCGCGGCGAAGTGCGCCTGCAGTCCTCCGACCCAGAAGTCCCGCTGCTATTCAACCCGCGGTTCCTTGAGGACCCCTTCGATCGTCGCGCCTGTATCGAGATCTACCGACACCTGCTGGAAGTTAGTAGACAGGAGTGCTTCGCGAAGGACACTATCGCCACGCTCATCGGGCCCGCGTCTGATTCCGACGAGGACATTCTCGAGTTCTGGAAGAACTTCCTCTCTTCTAGCTGGCACATGACCGGCACAGTGAAGATGGGCAGGGTCGATGCCAGCGACGCTGCTGTTGACTCGCACTTCCGCGTGCGGGGCATGGAGAATCTCCGCGTTGCTGATATGAGTGTCGTTCCTGTTCTCACTAACAATCACACGCAGGCTACTGCCTACGTGACTGGTGTTACCTGTGCTGAGGTTCTTATTAAGGAATATGGCCTTAATGAATCGTAAATGATAACTATCATATCATGGTAATGGCAGGTCAAGGTTGTTCAATAGGCTTCATTGGCCACAGTACAAAGTGATCTACAATAGATGAGAACGACGGGTACTGACTTATTGCTATCGGATCCCTACTAAACTAAACAAATTTCAAGAAATAAAGGATACAGGGACTATATAGCCTGCGGCCAATGCAATAGTATTGCATTTTCACTCTCTATCGCATCGACGTTTTGTTTATGGTGCTGCATAAAAATGCATGAAGGCCCGGTTTTTCTGTGGCATCGCATAGATCCTCACGGCTGTGTGTGTAGGTGATCAACTTCACTCGAAGTGACCCGACTTTGCCTGTGAGAACGGGCATGTTGCCACACCTCTCGCTTTAATTACCTCGATATCAGATCTCATCTCCTCCACTCCATGCTCCTTCTGTGGATCCGGGCCGATCGTCATCAAGTCATATCCTCCTGGTTGGTACCGGTCTCCTCGCGACCCGGGCACTTTCCCTCCCAGTGCTCTAACTAGCAACGCGCCGAGTCCCCATCTTGACCAGAAAGTCGGTCGGACATACCAGGGCTGCAGAGTTTTTCTTTGGAAATTATAAAGACGCGTTTCTGGGTTTGGCATGTCGTGCACTAACTTGACAGCACTGGACGAGGACCGTGGAAGTGCAAGATATCGGAGGTATACTTTTCGTGTCTCTCGGATGAGGGCCAGTAGGAACCAAAGGACTGGACCAGGAGACTCAAGACTGTAGACGTTAGTTGAAAAAGTCACTTCCGTAGGTAAATGAGAGGTAAAACTTACCAAAGGCTCATTCTCATCACATCGTCCAAGTCGTTACCTAGCATCTTTCGCACACTTGTTCTTACGAACCCAGGAAGTGATGACAATGCCGAATCAACGTAGACGCGAACGTATTGGTCATTCGTCGCCGTGGGCTTTGCCACTTCTTCTTCATACTGGATTGTCCAGTCTCTCAATTCAATCGCAAAGTGCAGGCCATTTTTCCATCCGTCAATCTTTGAAGGAAGCGGATCAAAGGGGATTCCCATGTCTTCTCCCAAGTTCTTGTGAAAGATACCGAGAGCACATTTTTCGACATCAGTAAGCTTGCGCCATTCTTCTCTTTCAACAACATTCAAGATCTCGGCGAGACCGTCACCTAGAGTATGGAGCAGATCATTATCGGTTATTTTGTTGGCACGACGGTAACGAGCATGGCTAATCATGGGTCAGCGAACGGAACAAGAGATTCTAGCCTCGCCATGAAATGAAGGAAATTCGAGTTTAAGTGGTGCATGTAACATACAGATAATTCATTCTGGCCACAGCTGATGTATAGCGATCAGAATCCCTAGGTTTGGACTGCACCTCTCGCAAAAGAATTTCCGTATCAACAGCGCGCTTTCCCGAGTTGCGCTTATTGTTTTGACCTGTAACTGCGAAGAGTTTGGACATAGTCGGAATACCTCCAGCCTAGAATAATACTTGGACTTAGTGGTATTCTCTATGGTGCTGGTCTGAACCGACCACGAGTTTCTATCGTACCTTCAATAGAGCCATTTTGCGAGCTTTAGCAAAAGCATGTGGAAACTCGAGCTCTTGCAACTGGTTTAGGATAGCATGTGCTTCTTTTACCGTCATCTCTGACAGGTCTTTCTTGCCAGGTGCGAATGGGGCCTCAATTTTCGCCATGCGGCGGTATCGGAGAAGGCCAACCAATGCTATATAGCTGGTGAAGACAATGGCAATAGTCAGCCAATGTTTGCTCCATAATGTACAGAGCAAGCCAGTGACCTCCATCATTCCGTCAACACACTTGAAGCGTTCTGTTTCATAACATGGTAAGCATTTGGCGTAAAAGCAGGGGTTCCGGTTTGCCAACTTGCCCTCTAAAGCTTGTATCCGTGAGAGAGCAAGGTTTATAGATTACTTTGCCTTTTCGATTCTATATGAAGAAATATCTTAAGATGGTAGAGGATATTTAATATATCTTATGTGTGGCAAGGAAGAACTGCCCTGGGTGCCGAGGCTCCTGGTTACAGTGGATCACTAACCCAACAAAACTCCTGGTCAAATGTAGTATTGTGAGATATTAATGGACTTCATATTGTTGGGCTCGCAACCCTCAAGCCAACCATGTTTACAATATTGGAAAACTTCTGATGGGACCTCGGAGGTTCCAACCTTGGAAAGGTCGATCCCGATGATAATGTAATCAACTACGGGGCAACGCAGCAAAATTAGATGAACTAAATATCTCCATTTGCTATACACCCATTGCCAATCTAAACCATACGATAAATGCGACTCTAAAGGGTATTAGGGGGTGGAAGCGAAGGTCCGAGTACATTAGACGTCTTTTCTCCCCTTTTAAGCTTCTCGCCGATCTCCGGCTAATCAATTTACCCTGCATATTTCATATACATATTTCATCTGATATTCGGGTGTGATAGAATCATCATTATTTCAAGATAAATTTCGCATCAAGGCTGAGCGAAAGGCAGTTTCAACATCACATCGCCGGAAACCGGGTGCCCGTCCTAAGATAGCCACACCGCGAAGAAGTCCTATCGTTGTTTTTTAGAAACGAGATTAACGTGATGTCAGTGCGGAAGCTCACCTATGAAAAAAGATTCAAGGTCGAGTACGCAACATGATGGTTGTTGAGGTAATGCCGAAGCTATGGTATATGTGAGCCGTGAGTCCAAGGGTTTCTGATAAATAAGAGAGACTTACCAGTCTGGGTCTCAGAAAATGATATGCGTTGAGTGTCCAATAAACCAGATTCAAAATCGGATTGGCTGGGGCTCAGTGCTAGATTATGCACGGTGGGAAACGAACCAGAACCAGGTCCGTCCAAGTCCACACCTTTCTCCCTAAGATATCCTTCCACATCGCGGCAATCAAACCACTGGCCGCCAAACCCACAAAGCTCCAGATGACTCTGACTCTGATAGACAGAATTCGGGTCACCGGGAATCCCGGACATGGGTAGAGTACCGAGGATTCTTCGGGGGTGTCTCATTTTCGAGGGGTATATGGGATTCCCTTTTTCATCTTTCGTCGCATAATGTGTTCCAGCTCCCCCAATACAATAAAATGGCAGTGTGGAAATCTCCAGTGAACTGCCTCGTTCAGAAGTGACAAGGTCCCTAAAGTAAGGGTACATCTTTGCCCTATCTCTGAAACAGGGGACGAGTCTAAATATTCGGAAGACTTCAAGCGGATCTGAGCGCATATCACTGAATATTCGAAAGGCGTGCTCCAGACTGGATCGTTTGAGTCTTCGGGTGAAGGAACTTTCCAGGAATGAATATGAATCGGGAACATTGGCTCCACCAAATCGATCGACGGTTTGCACAATGGGTTGGTCATAGTCTAATTCTCTTTGTTCCTGCATGACAGGTGAGGTTCGACAAAGAACTCTCTCCCCAGTTTCCTGATACGGGTTGACCTCGGTTTCTGGGGACGTATCAATGCATGCGGAGCTTCGCTCGGCAAAAGCTTGGTGACCAGAATTAGTATCATTGGCGGAAAGATCATCATGCTGGATATTCTTGGGTAACAGCAGAGTAGACTTCTTGGAAGTTTCTCTCGATGAAATATCGTCAACGCTGGTTCCCTGAACAAAGTCCTCGGACGCCGAAGCCAGAAGACTCAGGATGCTGTCAAACCCAGTGAGAAGTTCGCAATGGGTGCCTTGCAGGTTAGACTGAAGAGTGACCCTGTATTCCGCAAGCGAATTTGAGATTTCTTTCATCTTATGTTCAAGGAAGGCCACTCGTTTTTGGGTTTGTTGAAGACTTGCTTCTTTCTTCAGTCTATAGGTTCTCTGAGCCCGGCGGATTTGGCTTCGCCGATCCTGGGCGGGGAATTAGAATGTGTCCTCTATACTGTTTCTTATTAGTTCCATGGAGTCTAAATACCTCAGACAGTATAGCTTCCCCGGGTGCATCGAGCCTGTGCCTACCCGCGCTCCTTGGCGGTCGCTTTTGACGGATAGCGGGTTTGGTTGCTGAGTCTGACATCTTGATTCATCCGATGTGGGTACGCACTAGATCCGAGGGACGAATTATCCCTAGTCCCAGAAAAGAGTGTCTTGTGAGCAGGCGTTGGGCAACGAAATCAAGTATATTCTCGATTCCAATACGTGAAAGCCCTTTCCAGATGGAGGCGAAGTGCTGATAATGTAATCCGCCTCGGTCCCCACAATATAAAGGTGTGGTTGAGTACACAGTTGGGATTGAAACACCAATTGGGTCAGAATGTTGGGGCCAAGTTCAACTAAATAGCCAGTCTCCCCCTGATTGTTGAATCCCCTTTTTAAAGTAAAAGTGTCATGCCCACGATGGACGTAGGAGATTCGCAGGCTGTTTCCCCCTCACTTTCCCCGAGGTATCTCCGATACAACTTGACATTTTGAATATGAACATTCAAGTCACTGAAGATTTTAGTTTATATGCATAGAACTATTCACACCATTCCAGGCATGCCGAGTAACTCCAATAGGAAATGTCTAAATTTCTCGTAGTATTTGAATCATGCGCGCAAGAGAAGGTCAGCCCATCTCTATACAATGGACGTATGAAGACTTGGTAGGTAAATGTAGGTATATCTGAAATTCTGGCTTCAAAGGAACCTCCAAATAGCTTCATCTCAATGGATTGATTTAGACAAGGACTCAGAAAAGAAAAGAGAAAGAGAAAGAAAAAAAAGGGAACTAATATACTACGGACTACAGTCCACTCAAACCCGGTAGCACAGAGCAGCTCAAAGGTCCCGGTTTTTGGACTTTAAGTTACACATCAAGCTTAAGTCTAGCGACATTATAAAGTCCTCATAAAAGCAGGGACATAGGAAATCCCCAGGCAGCGAAAGTCCGCTAGGTAAGTATGGATATGCGCAGCTTGTGGTTAATCCGATTGAACCAGCAGATACATCAAATTGAAGTATGAGACAAATGCAGGATAATAATTCAACCCCCCCCATCAATCTGTCACAATGGAGGTAAGAATGCCAAAACACCATTGGATCGCGAAACCGGAATCAAGAGAATGGAATCACTCACTGCGCCACACAGCATTACCAAAGGGAGAACGCGTGGCAGTAAGGCAAAAAGTCATAGAGATCCAGCCGAACACGCGAGATAAAATGTGGCACGTGTCGTCAAGCATAACGTAACACCGAAGCTGAATAACGCACGAGCAAAGAAAAGACAGACGCGGGTATCGAAAAGTGATCGCAAAACGTAGGCAATCAAGACGGCGATGAAAGTGGCATGGCAATTAGTTTACCATAGGAAGACCATGTGAGACCTCCTGCTTGTTCACGCCTTCATTTCCGTCCTGGTTTTCATCCGTGCGCACCCGCTTATTTTGCTGGAAGTTGTTGTTGTTCAGGAAGGTAGTGTCATCAGGGTGCTTACGCATGCCAAGCGTTGCCGCAGCGATGCGGTTCAGAGAGTTCATGTCATCAGAGACTGAACTGGGGTGCTGGCCCTGGGGACCTGAGGTGGGAACCGAGCCCGGGGGGCTGGAGTTCTGCACTCCGGCATTGGCAAGCGCCATCTCAGTGGTGCGGGGCTGGCTCAAATCGATGTTGGCGGGAAGCTCGGGGACTTCACCCTGGGCTTCGAGGAGACGCGATTGCAAATTGATGATGTATTCGCGCAGCTGGTAATTCTCACCCACCAGGGACTTGACCTGATCCTTGAGGGGGTCGATGTTCTTAACCTCTTCCTCGAGTTTGCGGATGTAGGTTTCCTTGCGCTGGCGGAATGCGCGCTATATGATGATCAGCCAAATACTCTTACTTTGTGCACTATATCAAAAGGACATACCTGGGCAGCACGGTTCTGGGCAGCACGCTTAGAAGTGGACAGCTCACGCTTCCCGTAGCTCTTGGAGCCGCCGTCAGAAGGGGGAGAACCCTGGGGTTGGGTTGGCGTTTGGGGAGCGCCAAGCATGGCACCCGAGATAGCAGGGTCAATATTTGGCTGGTCTCGCGGGCTAGCATTGCTGGGCTGCAAATGCTGTTGCTGTCCAGGAGCACCCTGGGGACGACCGCCCAAGTGGTGCTGAGCAGCTAAAAGCTGGTCATGGAGAACTATAGAATCATCCATGAATGTTAGCAATGGGGAACAATGACGTGCGACGGGCATCCCAAATTTTCCCAGGGGAGATGAGGTAGGAGATCGGTGTGGAAGTTTTGGGCTCCAAAAACCACGCATCGTGGCAATCAAATATCAAGAACGCTGTGAACTACAATCACGTACCCTGATCCGCGGGATCCTGCAGTCAAATGTTAGTGTGAACTATAGCAAATAAGGGAATGAAGTATGTAGGTTATGCGGCAAGACTGTATGGAGACTCGACGCGTCGAAAGGTCGGACCCCGTTCCCGACACGTTGGTGACGCGACATGACTGCCTTGTGTCCAAAGTATCGAGGAAGTACACAACGGGGGACCTCATATAGATCTGATGACAAAGGCGTTCAAGATAGTCTGCTTACCTGAGCAGAAGTCTGCATGCTTGGATGCGGCGCTGGCGCGAGTGCAGGTTGCATTGATTAAGAAGAAAAAGGATTGGTGATGAAATTGGGCAGTGACTTTGCAAGGAACTCTTAGTTTCCGCAAGGATTGAGAGCAGAGACAGCTGCTTTGCTGATCACAGAATACAGCTAAAATGAGGTAAGCAGTTATAGATCCGATGCTGTAAGCAAGTTGATGGCGGGCCCTGGAGGAGGAGAAGGATTACTTAAGGATTCTGAGTCAGAGGATTTGGGGCCCGGGGCGATCGTCGATTTATGTAAGGGGTTGGTAAGCGAAGGGGCCGCATTAAGAAGGCGGTGGGGGAGGCGGTGGCCCATACCCCGGAGCTTATCTCAACGCGCTTTACCGCTAAACTGGCTTTGATACCCCATATACTGGCTGTGATTGGGTTTAACCACAATCTCATAATGACTCGTCATCTCCCTCCAATCGCATGCTGTCGTCGTACCCGTGAACATGCCCACGAGGAGGTTTATTGCTGACTGCATCCCGCCCGCATCCGGCCACGGAACCGGGTTTACTTGTTCCCGACCGAGTCAGCATGACGTCAGAATCACCACTTATCCCGACATTTCCGCCTGAGGTATCAGGAACTGGATATCGTTCCATTGGGGACTATTGGGGACTATTGGGGACAAATTATGGTATAAACTGGACCAATATCGGTGCTTACTATGTACCTGCACATCTCGTACTAAGTTGAATTTCTACAGTCTCGTGATCTCATATCCACCCCAAAACACAGTCAGCCCCCTCATGCCCCTGTCCCTATATCCTAACTCTGCACAACTCTGAAGCACTATTGTTGCTTCTTCACGCCATCTTTGGTAGGCTGGGCCTGTATAATCCCAGCTCCAATCTTGGCTGACTCAGTCCAGCCCCGCTGGTGCATCCAGAAACGGGTTGCCGGGTCGGCACCATGCAAGGACGCACGCCGAGCATCCTCTTCAAGAGACTTACGTGAGATATCAGTGGACTGGGCCATAGATGTGATATCGTCCTCGTCCTTGTCCTCATTTATCTCCGCGTTGGTTGTGGACTCAAGATAGCGCTTGCGCATGAGGTAACGCTCAGCGCGCTCCTTGCGGGAATTGGGAGGCTCAATCCTGGCCATACCAGCCCGCACAGCATACCGTACAATAAGATACAAGTGTTCCGAAAAGAAGATTGTCAAAAGCAGAGCCCAGCCTTTAATATCTGTCGGCTCACCATTGGGCCCGTGCTGTTTGTTGCCACTGAACATGTATAGCAGCGCAGCGCTGGTGATACTTCCAACCCAGGACAGGAATCCCAGGCTATCGAGCCAGGGTCCAATCGTGTCAGTCCGCAGTGGCACAGGTCTGCGGAACTCCATGCAGATCTTGAAGAAGTCTGAGCGCAACTCGACCCAGTTGTTCACAAAGAACGAGAGGGGAACAAGCGGCCATGTGGGTGAGAAAAGGGCCAAGTATCCGAATTGAATACACATCTCACGTAGGTCAGCGGTCACATCGTACTCGGAAAGCTCGACCTCGTTGCGGACACGCGTGAGGAACTGCACTTCCTCGGCCGGATCGTCGAAGGACACGACAGGTCTTTCAGGTGATTCTTTGTCGCCGTTTCGGCCCATCTTACCACTGCGCTCCTTGTTGTACTTTTTATATTTGCGGAGCGCATGCTGCTTGATAAATGGCACGATAGTCTCCATGGCGAAGCCAACAATCTGGGCAGTGACAGTGAAGTAAACAACCTGGTTTCGCAGGCGCGCCGGGTCAATCTGGAAATTTGACCGCTTTGTGGTGGCATGTTCTTTCGATACGAAAGGCCGAACGGTCAAGTGGAAGACATCGAGGTAGGGGACAATGCGGCTAGCGAATGGTACGTAGACAAAGGCCGTCAGGAAAATTGGCATGTAAGACGTGATGAAGTTGATAACAAAGACCTTCTGGGTCAATGCAACATCATACGCATCACTTGTCTCATGGTTCTCGTGGTCATTAAGCTTCGTTGCGATAGACGTCAAAATAGCGCTCATGGTTGGCACAAGCGCGGATACAAGGATGGTTGGAATGAAAATCTGAAGGGTAAGCTTTTTAGTACAGTAAATGGGGAAGGATGACTATACCAAGTACGTTTTCAAGGGACCATTGTAGAGCTCCGAGATGAAGATCTCAATGGCAAAGCAAGTCGCAATGATAGCACCCAAAGCAATTGCCGCAAGCAATGCGAACGGGATTTGGAGTAGCTGTCGTTGCATACGCTTCGTTGCCGGGAAGACACCGCGCATCTCACCGGTACCTTCATCGCGGACTTCCTTTTCGGCCTTGAACTCTCGTCGTATGGTCCGAACGGCCGAGACGTTCTTGGTCTGCCACCTGCAGCTCAGATCAACCTCCTGGCGCTTCCAGTATTCCACAAAGATGATACACCACAGACAATTGACGATAGTATAAATAATCGAATATCCGCCGAGCAGGAACCAACAGGAGAATCCAAAGACAGCTGGGAAAATCAAAAATCGGAAGTACGACTGCAGGAATGCGAAATAAAATCCAACCTGCCGTCTATGTTAGCTATGTCCAAGACCAACAAGCTCTTTCTGCACATACACTTTCTCCAAACTTATTCCGGATCTGATCCAAGTCGTCATCAGAGAGGAAAGTCTTTGAGCTCCAGGCTCGTATCCACTTTTTATTTGTATCAACATCGTGAAGGGGGAATATAGCGGTGACGTTCTTCCATTCGCCATGGTTGCGGGTGATAGCGGCGCCGCCCTCTTCCTTGGGAAGTGTAATCATCTGGTTGATCACCCGCAGGCGCTCAGCCTCAGTTTGCGGCTCGCTCGAGTTCGAAGGTGTGGGCTCAGCATTGCGAATTCCGTATAGCCAGTCGCGTACTCTGTGGAAATCCAAAGTCGAGATTAGCACATTGGCATAGAACGACATTGATCATCACTCACCGCGACCGATAGACCGCTCGTTTCAGCCGCTTTTCTGAAGCTTTCACAAAAACGAGCAAAGACGACTCATCGCCCTGTCGTACCTCTACCTGTAGACCAACTTGAGCCAGTGCTTGAAGCAATTTCTCTAGCTGCTCAATTGCCTGGGATCGGTCTGCAATCGTTAGAATGTGTCGCCCCGCCACATCCTACAGCTCTCCAGATGTCTTTTACTCACCTACATCTCCGAAGCTGTAACGGATAACATAGTCCACATAGAGATTATGCTCCTGGACATTCTCTGGAATTGTCGCCATTACTGGGGGTGTTGAAAGAAGAAAGGAAGTGGAACACGCAGATCGAGAAATCGAGGTGATCGGCGGGTCAATGCCGTCACCTGGCGCTAAAGTAGGGGCGAAGCCATCCGCATTACGACGCAACTTGTACTCCGTCTGTTTTCCATATCCAATTGCATTTATGATGTGGGATTGGGATTCTCGTATATAGATCGTTTTCATTTTCGTTTTGTATAAGATTGAGCCATATATAGCTGTGATCATAGATATTTGCTAAACGCACATGTATAGCCCATTTTCGCCCTCAATCTGCAACGCTCTAACAATATAGATGAATCACTCTGAAACGATCATCCCCAGTCCTTTTTGTAGTACTCCCTACTATACAGAAACACTCCTACCCTATCCCACCCATACATCCCTCTACACACCCTCCGCCAAACGGGTCAACGCATCCCCCTCAACCATCATCTTCATCCATTCGTCCATACCGCGCGCACCAACCTGCTCATAGAACTTAATACTAGGTTCATTCCATGTGAGCACACTCCACTCCAACCGCCGACCCGACACCTCAAGCACCTGCTTGGCAAGGTATTTGAGCAACTTGAAGCCGTACCCGTTACCCCGCGCGCTGGGCTGCACATACAGATCCTCGAGGTAAATACCAGGGGCAGATCGCCAGGTTGAGTAGTTGTAGAAGTACAGAGCCATGCCAACGGGGATCGGGTTCGGGGTCTCGGCGGTAGGCGGCGGGGTAATGAGAGCTGTGTAGACCGCGCCGCGCTTGGGCGGGGTATCGGGGAAGGATAGGGTTGCTAGGAGGGATTCTTCGGTGGCTTCGACTTCATGGAGGGCTTTTTCGTAGTCGGCTAGTTCGCAGATGAATTGGAGGATGAGGGGGACATCTACCTGGTGTTAGTTGGTGTCCGTGCTACGCGCTCGGAAGCGTGGTCGATGCACTTGCCCTCGGGGGTCGCGAGACGAATAGTAGGTTGGTCGGCCATAGTGTTGGAGAGAGGACGCAGATAATCCATAAGTCCAGAATTCAGAGGACTTCTTTTTTTCTTCTGCCTTTTGTAGTTGCTAGTTATGTACACGCCTCTCTTTTTTTGGCTAAGCTTCGGGACAACCCCAGGATTTTACTATCCCGCATTAGGCAATCTTACCGATCTTTTTAGGGATGGATGTATCTTAATGCTTTCTTGACGGGCAAAAGGATATCAGAGGGTTAGAGAGTAACTTTTTTTTAAATTTGATAGAGGAAGATATTATTATCTTTACAGAATGATATTGTACAGAGGAAGGGACTCAGATAACTATTCCACGCCCATGGGTATAAACGCCAATTATTTGGACATGATGGCCGACATCCACTTTTGCTCATCGGTTCTATATTCGTTAGTGACCATTGTTAAAGAGAAATTCCAGTAGAAAACTCACCGATCGAAATGGAGCAGCATTCCCAGAACAGGGATCAGCTGCTTCTGATAGTTCTTGTCTTTCTGCTCCAAGAATTGGAGAAGGACATTCTTCAAGTACATGTAGTCAATGGATGCATTGCTGGGTGGGCCGAGAGGAGTCTCATTCCTAGCAGGAGATACAACTGCCCGGCGAGAGCCTGAATCCATAGATGACCGCGAGGATTGTCGACCGGATGGGGAGCCACGCAGGCGCACGTCTTCTCCAAGTGTTTTGTGGGATCTTCGAAGCTTCTCCAGTCGGCTGTTTGTCTCTTCCACTGAGCGACGGAGCTCTGCTTTGTCCTTTTCAAGGTCGCGAACTTGCTTCTCACTTTCGTCAAGGGCGTCGCGTAGAGCAGCCATGGCCTGTCGAATCTCTGACACTTCCTGTGATGACTTTTCTGACACTGACTCGAGTTCGTCACGACGGCGGCGCCAGTCCTTTTGGGACTGTTCAAGCTCCTCCTTGTCCTGCTCCGCCGTGCGCAGGGCGCGCTCGGCTTCACGGACCTTGCCCTTGAGTTCTTCCATCTCGCGAGCACGGCGTCGACCTTGGGTGCTGGCTTCATCTTCGGCGCGGTCCCGCTCTTCGATAGCAGCCTCCATGCGTTCCTTGAAGTCTCGCACCTTGGATTCTGAACGACCCTCAATATCATTAAGCAGACGGCGCATGGTCTCGCCTTCGCGCGTTCGCTCGCTCAGCAGACGGTGAGCGTCAGCCAATTCTTCATCCAAGCTCTCGCATCGCTCACGGGCCTCCTTCATTTGCATTGCAACTTCCGTAGTCTGATCACGCATACTGTTCATCAGGCTCTGGGCGCTGGTGTACTGAGCTGTCTTGAGCTGGATCTCATCTCGGAGGCTCCCGAGTTCCTTGTTCAGCTGGGAAATCTGTTCATCCATCTCCCGCATCTTGGCGCGAGTACTCTTCAACCCTTCCTGAGCCTTGGAGAGGTCGCCAGCAGTTTTGTCTCTGGCATTAATGGCATCTTGCTTTTTGCTCTCGGCAGAGCGCAGGTTAGATTGGGCAACAGTAAGGTTCTCCTCGGCCTTCAATCGGCTGTCGGTCTCCTGTCGGATCTTCTTATTGAGGGTGCCCACTTCTGCGTCGCGCTCTGAGATCTTTGACTTAAAGGTCTTCAGCTCAGCACGCAGATCCTCATGCTTGCCCTCAAGGGCCTTCAAGTCAGAATTTTTGCTGGTGAGGGTTTCTTTTAGGGTCTTCAACTCCGAAGACTCAGCACGCAGGCTGCGCAGCTCGGGCTGAACCTTCTGGAGCGTTTCGCGGAGGTCTGTAAGGTCTTTAAACCGAGTGGCAGCCAGCTGCTGGGCGGCGGAAAGATCGGTCTCTAAGGTTGCGGAGCGGACCTTGAGGTTATCGAATTCCTCTTTGAGTGAGGTGTGCACCTTCTCCGAGTCAGCTGAGGTCGAAGCGTTGCTAGCGCGGAGTTCCGCCAATTCCTTCTCGAGCTTGCTGATAGTTTCTTCAAGAGAAGTCTTTTCTGCTGAAAGCTCCTTGATCTTGTCCTTGGCCGTCACATGCTCCTGGCCGATGTTGATAAGCTCATCGCGTAGGGACTCAATCTCCTCCTTCAAACTATCCTCTCCTTTCAGCTTAGAACTGAGACGGTCAATGGCGGCCTCCTTTTCGGATAATTGCTGGGTGAGGGATTCGATCTTTTGCTTGAGTTCATCCAGCTCTTTGGTAGCTGTGGCTGTGGCAGGCGCCTCTGGTAGTGATTTCTCTGCAGGAGCTGCGTCATTCGGCTGAGAAGGTTCCTCCGCTTTCCCGCCCTTCTTCTTCTTCTTGTTCTTCTTCTTCCCTCCACTGCCGCCACCACCTGTAGTTTGAGCAGGCTGTGTCTCTCCTTCGGGTAGGGGCAGGAGCAGGAGCAGGGACAGTAGAAGCGGGCTCTTCCCTGACCGGCACGAGGGTCTTAACAACCTCATTGAAGTCGGCCAACTCTCCAGCGAAGACCCTCTCCTTAGCAGATACCCATGCCGAGTTCTCTTTCAGGTTCTCATCCACAAAGTCGAACATGTCCTGTAGTTTGGCAGAATATTCGCATCTCTCGTCGATCTCGGTCTTCAATTTTGACACGGTAGACTCGGTGTCTTTAAGCTGAGATCGGAGACTGTCAACTAAGCCCTGGAGCACAACGAGCTTTTTCTCGTTGGATTTCTTCTCCTCCTTAGTCGCCTCTAACTCAGCAGCGAGGTCCGAATCAGGCTCAGTCTTTTCGGAAGCCTGTTTCTGGAGCCTGTCGATTTCCTCGCTCTTCTCCTTAAGCTGCGACTTGAGCTTCTCAACCTCGAATGTGGTTGATGTGAGAGATGATTCCGCAGTTGCTAGCTTCGCCTTCAGGTCATCGACATCGGCATCCTTGGAGGTCTGCAAAGTCTTGATCTCAGCATCTAGATTATCCTTGGTTTCGCGCAGCTCGACCAGCTCGCGGGTGGCTGTCTCCAAATTCTGCACCATGCCTTCGGTCGACTCGCGGGTGACAGACATGTCGCGCTTGAGCTTTTCGACCTCTGTTTTAAGGTTCTCGACCTCTTCTTGCTTCTCCTTGAGTTCGCCTTCCAATCGGGGAACTTCATTATCAAACGAGAAGAACTCTTCACTGGCCTGTTCGCCGGTACCGTCTGTCCCCTTGGGTGTGTCCGTCTGGGGTTTCTCTTTTTTTAGGCCAGTAACCTCATCCAAAGCCTCCTTGGTAGCTTTCTGCGCTTCTTCAAACTTCTTTCTGAAGTCTTCTCTTTCTTCGGTGACACGCTTCAGCTCCTCCATAACCATATCGCTTTTCAGGCTTGATTGATTGAGGTATTCTGTGAAGGCTTTGGGTTCGGCGATCGAGGTGAGCGGGGTATTCTCGCGCAAAGCAGCTTCGAAGGGTTCGATGGATAGGACGCGCGAGTGAGCAGTGCGGTAAGCCTTGAGCAATTCTAATATGCTTAGTTAGCCTTAAGCTCTACAGTCTGGTTGGGTAGGTGCATACCATGGTATCGAGACTCCAGCTTATCAAGTCGCCGGAGTTTCGCACGAACATCAGGTGGAAGCACAGCCGGTGTCTCCTTGGCCTCTATATCCTCTCCTGTCTTTTTCTCGGACGTCTCCGCCGGTTTTCCTTCAGTCATCTCGCGCTCTCCCTCGTTAGAGGCCCTTACTTCCGAGGCAGCCTCCGGTGTATCTGCTTGAGGAGTACCGGACCTGCTGGATTCATCGTCACCGATGGCGAATTCAGCCTCAAACTCCTTGGGGTCGGGTCCTCGAATGGGGGTGCCGGTGTTGCGTCTCGGGCGGGAGCGCCGACTCGGGGACTGGTTGCGCCCGAGCGGACGGCGAGCGGAGTTGGAACGTTCGATGTTCTCTTGGGCAGACTTTTGACGTGCTTGCTCCTCTGCAATGCGAGAGTCGATGGCGTCGCGGAGGCGCTGTGACAATATCAGAATTGTTAGAACGCAAGGCGCATGACATTGTCGAAAGAGCAAATAGGTACCTGAAACATAGCCGCGGTTCTGAGAACCCAGACGACAATAGAATCTAGAAACGCAAGACCACTGGCAAAGGTGTTCACCAAAAACAAAAAGAATAGCAGTGGGTAAAGGGAAGTGAGGGGGGACATTGGTTTCCAAGGTTGGAAGTACCCAGGGCCAAGGCGGAACTGCCATGTGGAAGGTCGGTTGTCTCTTTCATATACACCTGGGCATATTTGGCCATAAAAATTACTATATATTATTAGTTATTTAATTGTATTCTTAGTATAATTGTACCTAGTGTATTCAATTATTTAGCTTGTTATTCTTTCAATGTTCTAGTTGAGTATGCTCTGGGAAAATGCAACGTCGCATATATATATTTACTGTTCTCGGTGAGAAAGGATCATAGAGAACGCAGAATGCATCAACGGGACATCTGTAATTTCTTGATTCATGGACCTGAAGGACAATATTCATGCCCTAGAGTTCTTATTTTCATTATTAATTATTAATAGGTAAAAAAAATTGAAGTTCAACTGTTGCTATCTACAAAAATTGTAAACAATTACATCACTGTGGATTGGCCTGTTACGGTGGAATCATAGAATCATCGGGTCATAGAATTATAGAATATTATAGAATCGTCTAATAGAATATTAGTTGGAATAATAGAATAAACAGAAATATTACACTAGTAGAATACTAGTAGAATACTAACAGAATACTACTTGGCATACAAAATGATCCTCTCACATTCCTCGGCTTTTAAGAAAAGCAGGTGACTTGGGACCTCTTCTCATTATCCCTCCTACAACATCCTACAACATCCTACAACATACAGCGATGCTTTCAATCTTTAGGCCTAATAGGCCCACGGTTGGGTTCACTTCTGCTTCGATCTAAGTCAATCTTAGTTAGTCTCAACCTTAGACCTGGACCGCAAAGCGGAGCTCTCCAATCTTGCATGTGTCTAACATGGTTGGCCTGGCCCCATCGCTCGCTCTTAGCCTAACGGCTCCAACTCCAACCTCAATTAATACCGTCGCTTCCAGCGCCTCTTTTCTTTCAACCCCCACCGTCCCCTCCTTCTTCAATCATGGCGGGGTGGATCGGATGGGTTTTTACCCTCATATTTCATACCCTCCCAAGCGTTCTCTACTCGATAATCACATTCGCGACGCTTACACTGCCCACATGGCTCTTCACGCTCTTCTCTATGAGCTTGACTTTCACCATGAATTTCACCACCATGTAGGTCTTGGTCTTGGTCTTCACTTAGTCCCTTGACTGTTGCTGATCAATTACTCTTAGAATGTTAATATTCCTTGCCCTGGTATCGACCGTCAGCTGGTTCATCCGTTACCGGTACCTGAACATGTACAGTCGCCTGCCCCCAGAGCCTCAGCGCAAAGAAGCCCAGGTCGATTTGTTCCCTGATATCCAGGAAGGGGATTCAAAACCAGGGCTTGCCAACTATCTCGACGAATTCCTCAGCGCTATCAAAGTCTTTGGCTACCTTGAACGGCCCGTCTTTCACGAGTTGACCCGGACGATGCAAACGAGGAAACTGATTGCAGGGGAGACACTGATGCTGGAGGAGGAGAAGGGCTTTTGCATGGTTGTGGATGGGCTGGTCCAGATCTTCGTGAAGTCTGCACGCGAACGGAAGTCAGGCTCGCAAGAGAATCTCCACATGGATGATGCCTCCTCAGACGAGGAGGACCGGAACATTCACAACCGACAGGGCTATCAGCTCCTTACTGAGGTCAAGAACGGCGCTTCGATGTCGTCTTTGTTCTCTATTCTTCAGCTGTTTACTGAAGACATCGAGCTCCGCAACTCGGGAAGCCACGGCTCCAGTTTATCAAGTCCTAGCCTTGGCCAGACTCATGTGCCTGATACCTTCGCCCTCAGTCCGGGGTCGACCGTGAGTGATGCCGGGAACTTGAACATTGCAGCCCGCGGATCTGGCGATACATTGCCACCAGTGCCTCCGCTGAACCTCGGAGAGAGCCATTCCATGCCCAGACAGGACCACAGCCAGACCCCGCAGTTCGAGAGTAAGCAACATGCCCAGAGAAAACGTCGCAAGTCGGTACACCCAGATATTGTGGCACGGGCTACAGTGGACACGACGATTGCTATCATCCCAGCGAGCGCATTCCGCCGACTGACCAGAGTCTACCCACGGGCAACATCGCACATTGTTCAGGTTATCCTGACACGTCTCCAGCGGGTCACATTCGCTACGGCGCATTCTTATCTGGGCTTAACCAGCGAAGTTTTGGACATAGAACGGCAAATGTCTAAATTCACCTCCTGGGACCTTCCGAACAATCTTCGAGGAAGTGCCTTGGATCGCCTAAAGGATAAATTCACGCGAGAGCGAGATCGATTGGGACCGGAGGAAGTTGGGAAAGGCATTGCTCTTCACAATCCTTCTGCCAGCCGTAGAGGACGCTCGAGCAGTACTCTCAGAAAAGAAGCCTTTTTACAAGCAAAGGCGGCCAGTGAGCGTCCTCTCAAACCCCCTCTCAAACCCTTAACCCCACAAAGGTCATCACCGGCATTCATTGACAGGGAGTCGGCAGGTGTCAGCCCCGGTGATCTGCTATCAACAATACAATTGTCTCGGTTTGGACCGCGACATGATCATTTGGCATCTCGCCTCCAGACCCCTCTTACTGAGCGGGAGCAACCTCAATTTGTATCTACTGCTGCAAGGAATGCTCTGCCCTCGACTTTCCAGCGAAGTGAGTCAGTTGACGAGGACACTATCTTCCGCGAGTCGATTTTGGACTGTATCATGAAGGGTATTGGGCTCACTGAAGGCACACGCAATACTCTGCACAAGAGCAGCCACTCTGGCGAGGCGTCGCCGAGACTTCTCTCCTACGATAACCGCCGCCAGAAGGCTGTTTTCTCCAATGCCTTTGGTTTCATCGATCCCTACGAAGGCTCTGGTGACGCCGAATCCGAATCCATGATGTCCTCCATGTCGGTGACGAGTGCAGGTGGGACCTCTCCTATCATCAACCTACGGGAAGACCTCCTCCATGACATGGAGGTAGTCTACTTTCCACAAGGCTCGGTTCTGGTGGAACAGGGTGAGCGCCATCCAGGCCTCTACTACGTCATTGATGGATTCTTGGACGCGGGTATTCCGGCGAATGAGCGCGATGATGCCCTAATTGGGACCTCTCATGGGTCTGCCTCGCAAGCACAAGAAGACCTATTCCCGAGGTTGAGACGAACAACGACAGCATCGTCACGCAGCCCTGGGGCGGCGGGCCCCAGCGACCCTCGACGGAAGACCCAGTCCCGCAAATCGCTATACTTGATCAAACCTGGTGGCATTCAAGGGTATGTAGGTGCTCTTGCATCGTACCGCTCGTATACCGACGTTGTGGCCAAGACGGATGTTTACCTCGGATTCCTTCCCCGTGCTTCCCTCGAGAGAATCGCAGATAGACATCCAGCTGCTCTGTTAACGCTGGCGAAGCGGTTGACAATATTGCTGCCCCGTTTGCTGCTCCACATTGATTTCGCGCTAGAGTGGGTGCAGGTCAGCGCAGGACAGGTGATTTATCACCAAGGGGATGAAAGTGATGCTATCTATCTTGTTCTGAACGGTCGTCTGAGGTCTGTCCTTGAGGGACCGAATGGCAAGATCACTGTCATTGGCGAACACGGCCAGGGTGAGAGCGTTGGCGAACTCGAGGTCATGACTGAATCTACAAGACCATCTACATTGCATGCTATTCGCGAAACGGAGCTAGCCAAGTTCCCCCGGTCTCTTTTCAACAGCCTCGCCCAGGAACATCCTGGAATTACCATTCAGGTCTCTAAACTTATTGCTCAGCGAATGCGTGACTTAGTCGAGCATCCACTGTCTGAAAAAGGGATTGAACAAGGACATGCTGGCGGTGTCCAGACTGCAACCTCAACAGTCAATCTTCGCACCGTGGCAATTCTTCCGGTCATGGCTGGCGTCCCGGTCGTGGAATTCGGGAATAGACTCTTGCAAGCGCTGCACCAAATTGGTGTGACCAGAGGTGTCACATCACTCAACCAAGCGACAATCTTGAACCACTTGGGTCGCCATGCCTTTAGTAAGATGGGAAAGCTTAAGCTTTCCCAATACCTGGCTGACCTTGAAGAGAAATTCGGAATGGTCTTGTACATCGCTGACACCAACGTGAACGCACCGTGGACTCAAACTTGCATCGCGCAAGCTGATTCTATACTGTTGGTGGGTCTCGCAGAGTCTTCGCCCAGAATTGGTGAATATGAGCGGTTCCTGCTGGGTATGAAGACCACTGCTCGTAAAGAACTCGTTCTTTTGCACGCGGAACGATACTGTTCACCTGGACTCACTCGAGAATGGCTGAAAAACCGGGTGTGGATCAACGGTGGCCATCACCACATTCAAATGGCGTTCCGCTCGACCACCGAGCCTTCGCACCCACCGAGTAAGAAGTTCGGCACCGTGCTGAAGCAGCGCGTGCAAATCCTGCAAGCTGAAATCCAAAGGTACACGTCCCGGCGTGCACAACAAACTCCACTCTATTCCCCGCAAACCCCTTTCAAGGGTGATTTCCATCGGCTGGCTCGGCGTTTGTGCGGCAAGTCTGTCGGACTTGTACTGGGCGGAGGTGGAGCGCGTGGCATTTCGCAAGTTGGCGTCATTAAAGCGCTAGAGGAGGCCGGCATCCCAATTGATATCATCGGTGGCACATCGATCGGTTCTTTCATTGGAGCTCTGTACGCGCGTGACGCTGATGTTGTTCCCATGTACGGGCGAGCCAAGAAGTTCTCTGGGCGCATGGGGAGTATGTGGCGATTCGCATTGGACCTGACATATCCCACTGTTTCCTACACCACGGGTCATGAGTTCAACCGGGGGATCTTCAAGACCTTTGGAGACAGTCAAATCGAAGATTTCTGGTTGGAGTTCTACTGCAACACAACTAACATAAGTCGATCCCGAATTGAGTATCACTCGTCTGGGTACGTCTGGCGGTACGTCCGGGCCTCGATGACTCTGGCCGGCCTGATGCCTCCTATCTGTGACGAAGGCAGTATGCTCCTGGACGGTGGCTACATCGACAATCTCACCGTGGCACATATGAAAAGTCTTGGGGCGAATGTCATATTCGCAATTGATGTTGGGTCTATTGACGACAACACGCCCCAGGGATTCGGAGATTCGCTGTCAGGATTCTGGTCAGTGTTCAACCGGTGGAACCCCTTCTCCTCACTCCCGAACCCACCTACACTTTCCGAAATACAAGCACGACTGGCCTATGTCTCCTCGTTCGACAACCTCGAGCGAGCAAAGAGTACGGCTGGCTGTCTATACATGCGTCCTCCTATCGACGCATACGGGACCCTAGAATTTGGCAAATTCGACGAGATCTACCAAGTCGGCTACGCATATGGAAAGGAGTTCCTCGACCGCTTGAAGAGCGAAGGCTCACTGCCTATTCCGGAGGAAACCGAGGAAAAGCGCAAGCTGCAGCGGACGATGGCTCCTCGGCGAGCTAGTATATAACCATTTCGACATGATCCTTCAACACACCCTGCATGATATTCCGAGTCCATGAAGCAACGACTTGACCTTTTAGTATCGGTGTTCAGCACTGCATACGATTTGCTCTCGGTACTAGAACTTTTTTTTTCTCGCGCGAGGTACCGATTGGGTGACTTCTTTTATTGACTTGTACATTCAGCGTATACTGTAAATAGCCAGACAGAGAATAGAAATATAGTTTTGCTGGCAGTCGTTGCATTCGCTTCCAGAGTTCTTATCCCTGACAGGGGTTTATAAAAAAAGAAAAAAAAGAAAAAGAAGAAAAACAATGCTAGAGAGTTAAAAGAGGCCGCTTAAGTATGTAGCCATACCATCTTGTACATGTTGACTGAGAAAGGGAAAAGATAACACGATATCGAACACCCAAGGCTTCGATTACAGTATGAAGTAATTAATTGATTAAGGTATTAAGAAAAAGCACACTGAACAAACGTATCCCCAACTCTGTGATGGATGTACACAGTACTATCCATCGATATCAACCTCACCCTGCTCTCATCCCGGCTCGTAGTAACGTATGTTCAATCCAGCCACTGTCAAATCCAAGCTCACCAAGGTAAAACCCCCCCCCCCCAAAAAAAAAGAGCCCAGGCAGAGAAATCAAAAGTCCAAATACAACCTAAAGTAAGCCCAAGTCGGGTTCCTTAACCAGTAAATGGTATATCCACAACCATTGACCCTGCCAAGTGATAGTAGACGTATATTCGTCCAGGGAGGTAGACGACACTAATCAGTACTGATTAGACAGTTCCAGCAGGGGCCGCTGGTGCATCAAGAGGTGGACGGTTCCCAGAATTGGCTTTATCATTGGTGTGGTGGGTGCTGTTTTCCTTGCGATAGGCCCAGAGACCAGCGACTTCAAGGAACATGCCAAAGAAAGTGAAGATACTGCGACAACATTAGTTTTCACCAATTGAACAGAAGGTGGCAGGCATTCGGGCCACATACAAAGCTAGGAAGATAAAAGCTTCATTGGCCCTCTTGCGTTTGCAATCGATGCCTGCGGGGATAGACAAGTAGCACCGGCTCCCGCTGTAGTCTTGTGCGGCGAAAATAAAGGCAGTCAACCAGCTAGAATGGTATTAGAGACTTCGATGTAGGCAATATAGTTGCAGGTTGACATACAGGTAGGAGAAGACGACGTCGATAGCGAGCACAAATTTGCTCAACGACGAGGGCATGAATGGCGAAATGAATGCCGGAAGGAAGAAGACGACGGAGAGGACAGCCTACATATGTAGGTTTGCGGTTAGAGATAATGGCTCTATGATGATCGGTTAATGGAAGAAATCGCGAATAACGTACAATGACTTCCTGGTAGATGGTGTGCTGGCCACGGGGACCGCGGTTGATGAAGTACGAGGTCAGGCCCATGACAATGACAGCGCTAGCCCACTGCAGGACGCGAGTGACCAGTTGCAGTGGGCGAGCGATGGTTGTTGAGAAGAGCATTGTGAGTGGTAAAAGGGATAAGAGTTATACAAAAGCTGAAAAGGGCAATAAGGCCCAGTATGACACGCCTACGAGATAGTCCAGCAAATAGATAGAGGAAATAAAAAGCGAGAAAGAAATAAGAATCAACTTCCACGGCAGAGCAAGCAGGATTTATATCTCCGTACAGATCATCCCAGCATCACTGGTTCCAGGAACTATATAACCAAACAAACCCAAAAAAAAAAAAGGAAAAAGGAAAAAGAAAAAAGTAAAAAAATAAAAACAAGACCGACGCCAGGTATCATGCAACAACATTTAACAAGATTTACCCAGCAAGGACGACGAGCAAGAAATCCCCAGGTGCGTCATGATGGTCTCTGCATGAAGTCAGAATCCAAGCCTGGCCCAGATCCAAATTTGGGTCTATCATTGCAGGTTCTTCGAAGAGGCAATTCAAGGTGGCTTTTTGCCTTTTATTTTGTGTAGCTATCCAAACTATATTATGCGGTAACTTCAGTTTATCCTGTTTTTTATACGAAGTTGATACCTGCATATATGGGAATGGCGATGTCATGTTCTCTCGTGCGCAAGGAGATGGCTCAAATGGATTCCACGGTTTAGAAAACTACCTAGGTAATCACGTCAAACAAACGAAAAGCCCAGTCGGCAGCCTGCGGAAGATAATCCAACATCTGGATAAACCTCGTGATGTGATAGTTACCAAGTGCCAATCAGAAGGGTATATTGGTATATTGCACCACAGCTGCATAACCAGAAGAACAACACTATGATCTGCAGCATCACCCAATAGCGGGGTTCTCCCTGCATGCGATATGATCGACAGTGGCTTCAGCCTTATTAAAGCGTTGGCTGATGCACTCGTTATCCAGGGATAGTGTCATCCCTAGGTTCCAAGGTTTGTTTACTTGGACTTGGATCAAGCAAGCTTCATAACATTCAAGTGAGACACAAGTATATTTCTATCATTTGAACGTTGGGAATAGTAAGCGATGCCAGTGATGGCCACACCGATGTGTCGTGTAACTAGTACAATAGATCATATTCGTTCGTACAACATGGATGTCCTCGACTGATCATGTCGTGGATGGACTAGTCTACAAGAATGTTCCGACATAGCCGAGAAAAAAATTCCAGGCCTGTTGGCTCTTTATTGGTCAATAGAATTGACAACAAGCATGACATGAATTACCCCAGAGGCCATAAAGATGTCTCAAACTTCCAACTTTAAATATCATTGATAGATGCAAGGAGCATGTCTTACTCGGGGGAATGAATGATGCGGGTCCCTTGCCAGATGTATGTTGTCTAGATAGCTTATATTTATTTGACAAAATGGGGGACGGCTGCAGAACTGCTAAACGGGAAATTGTTGTCTCCGCCATTATGAGACAGAGAGATTAAGATAATTGTGAGACGAGGTATCCAGAAGCATATAGCGTAATGTGAGATTTGATGGGAGTGAGAGTCGTAAAATGTAAAGACGCTGCCGTTGAAAGCAAGGCTCTATTATCATAGTTGTATCCAGGTAGTCATTCATATGGAGGGCTGAACATGTCATATTTCGTTACTACCGCCGGACTCTGCAATAACATCTAAGTATCAAATAAACATGCCCTATACCACGCCAGATAAGCAGACCGACTCCATGCGCCAAGCAGATATTTTCGGAACTCGCTTTTTTACCCTCACCATGTAGCATTGCCAAGGTCATGCTCCTTGATGTATTCGCTGCCCTTCTCCATGTACTCTTGCCGTGTGACTGAGGATCGGCCTAGGTCACCACCAGAAGCCCATTGTGCCGCGCCCTTCCAAGCATCGAAGACGGGGTCCGATGCTTTGCGTACATTCAATGTAGCGTCGATGGGTAGGAACCCACGGACTTCCTTACGGAAGCGCTCATCGAAACCGGTGAACAACGTATTTCCTCCCGTCAAGAACACATCCTTCAAGAGAAGGGACTGGTCTGCTGGGTTGGTATAGCGTTGGTTAATGATATCCGCCACGATCTCGACCAGACCAGCCTGGTCAAGGCCAGCAATGGACGGCTGGAACACAACCTCGGGAACACGGATACGTTCCACGTTCAGATGGAGCTGGTGTGCCTCCCGCTGACTTTCCGGATCGAAAGGCCAGGGCCCGCGAAGGAACGCGTGTACAAGACTCTTTGTCCAGTCGGACTGGGCGGCGAAAGTGTGGTGCTCGCTGAATTCAGGATCGTACTCAAGGAGCTCCTTCTCTACAGAATCGAGCATACCGTTGAGATCCTCCTCCTCTTCATCGTCACTACCCTCGCCAACAGCCACGGTGCGGTAAACACCCCAGTCCTCGTCATTGGCACCGAAGTCATCGTCATCCCCGCCACGACGGCGTTTCTTAGGACCGTCCGATGCGAGGTTGGCCAACGTCTTCATACGCATCTGACTGGCCAGAGATTTGCGATTTCCAAGATCGGCCGTGAAGCGGTCACGATCTTTGATTCTTTGTAGAATGATCTGAGAAATATTAGCGCGGAAATTAAAATGTCATCTCAGGCCAACATACCTGGCGATTGCTGCGGCGCTTTGCAATCCAGTTCTCGAAATCGTTCTCACGAGTCTCTCGGTCTAGACGCTCCTCTTCCTCAATACGAGCCTTTTCGCGCTCCTTCTCCTCCTTGGCACGCAGCCTGGCGTCGACGTTGGACTTCATAAGACGTTGATGCCGCTTTTCCTTCAATCCGGCCTCATCCAGTTGGTCGTCTGGGATATCGAGCATAGGGAATGTCATTTCCTCAGGCTGCTCCTCGGTCTCTTCAATGCCTAGGTCCTTGTTGCGCGAGCGTTTAATAGATTTCTCTAGCTCGCGAATCAATTTCTCAAGTGCAGCCTCGTCTTTCAAATCCTCCGCTTCCAGGATGCGACGAATCTCCTTCTTAGTCTCGTTGGCTAGATTATTTTGCAGGTCTTTCCAGTACTCCAGCTCTTGCTCCTTCTTGACTAGTTTTTCAAGTCTCATCCTTGCGGCTTGTTCTTGAAGGCGACGGCCGCTCTCCTTCTTGCGCTCCGCAATCCGCGCGAGCTCTTCTTCGGTCTTCTCTTGCACAATATGCTCTGTGAACGGGTACTGAATGACACGGTCACGGTCCTCGAGTCCTGTCCAGTCGAGGAACCCGTTTAACTCTCGATCGTAGTCTTGTGAGACATAACAGTGCTTGTGAACCATTTCCTCCATCTGCGCGTCCGTCAAACGAGTCGGGAAGGTCGGGTACTTGAGCTTCATGAGCTTCATCAGGTATTCAGCGTTCTGCAGGCCACCCCAGTTGAGACGAGTGCTGTTGGAGAACATGGGTTTCGAGTTCATGACCGGAATGACATGAGTGGACGTATGCGATGAATCCACAATCAAACCGTCCGTTCCCCCATTATAGCGATAGGAGAAAAGGGAATCGACACCGTAGGCCACTGATGGCGCAGAGTAGCACTCGAAGAGGATCTCATTCATCACTGAAGGAGTGTCAGCAACTACCATACTGGCCCTGGAACCGCGAGATACTCACTCTTCCTTGAATATGCCATATTGGCAATTGGCTCTGTCATCAAGATCGGGCGGCCGACGCCCCCATCTGCACCGTCCACACCTAGCTTGAGGAACAAATAGTCCAACACACCTTCCATGACGTCCCAGTTACCGATAACACTGGAACCGGGGTCAAAACCATAGCGCAGCTGCCCCCTCGTGGTTGCATCGACGTAGGCATCGTATCCGATAAACTGACACTGGCGATTGAGCTTGCGATCACGGTATCGGCTCATGACGGGAGGTATGGCAAATCGGGGGTTTTTGTCAAAAGACCAACCGGCTTTGACGAGATGGGAGCCTGCGCATAAATCGCATTTGTTAGGAGGACTGAATCGCAAAATATCTGGAATGCCTTACCATTGTCAATGACGATAGCGCTGGTGTCAGGATGGGCCTTGCTCTGCTGATATCCCTCGGGTTGCGGAGGGTGATAGCCCTTGAATGGGAAGTCTTGTATACCGTGGAGTTGTGGGGGAGGTTTCTCAGCTCGTTTTTCAGTGGCATTGGATGCAATCCGAGCTGGTAGCAGGGTGTTCACGGAGGTAATCGTCATGGCGGGCTGCGCTCCGGAAACCAGGAGCTCTTAGGATCGGATATCGTAGATGGCGAGTAGGGCTCACTGCATGGGAAATTATGTTGGGATAGGAGGAAAACAATGGACCCGTGGAAAGGGCAGAGGATTGGCGAAGAGGCAAACGACGCAAACGCGGTTGATGAGGTTTGGCGGAGTTGGATCGCCAAGAATGGAGGCTATCTCGGATGGAGTACGGAGTACAGGGATGCAACGATTACAACCATTTACATGTGCCTATTGAATTTAAAGTAGGTATCATTGACTAATTGTAGGCTCATCCACACATTTCTTCGTTACAGGAATTTGTTCTTTCTTAGGATTCTTTAGGATGGGTCTTGGAGGTTCTCCGTGGCTATATGGTGTTAGAAGAGAATTTCAAATTTGATAGATGATAATAGAGGAATGCATACCTTCAAGATGGAAGAGAACATTAGACTGGTAGTTCTTGAACATCTGCGCCACGAGCTCAACATTCATATTCTGGATGTTGACTTCCTGTGATCGGGAGTCAATAGAATGATCATATCAATGGCAGACTCAACCCTACCTGGAGACCTTTGTTCATGACCATAATGGCTTCGTTGAGCTTCTCCTATATCAAAAATGAGCAAAACACACCTGGCAGATATGGTTCAATCATGACATACAACGTTGGTGATGATGCGAGAAAGCAGGACCGTCTGCTGATGCTCGTGGGGACTTTCCTAAGGAGGTATCAGCATCCAGGATCTTTCAGAACATATGAATACCAATATATAGAAAAGAAACCGCATACCATGGCTGAATAACGAGGAACGGCGTGTCGGTGTTGGACGTTAAGGTGTTTATTTGGGCTTAACCGGGATGAGATCACGTGCGGCTATACACACTTCGCGGGCCGGAGATACTACTTGCATTGCTTTCTACGTTGATCTGACCTTGTCCGTTTGAGATTCCCCTCTAAGTGCCCTATGCTATATAACCAAGTGCTGCCAACCCAGGAATCTAATATTGTTTGATTACTCCCATCCGCACCCCGGTCTTGATACTTTCATCCACCCACACAGCCAAGCTTAGTGCTGTTCCCGCCTCAACCTCCCAATTGACCAGACCAGTGGCCTGAATTCTATTCAATATCATGCCTCCACCAACTCCCGCCAACGATGAAGCGCACCAGCAGCTGTTGAACACTTTAGACATTTCACATGCCCCCAAGCCCTTCCGCAACCCTCACTGGAAACCCTCCCAGCGGCGCAACAAAAATCTCAAGCAGATCATCTCAGAGGCCTCCCGGAAGGAGGCATCAGTGATGGCAACTCAAGCCAACTCAGGCGCAACTACGCCGGGAACCTCGGGCATGGTCACTGATGGAACACAAACCCCCGCGGAAGGGGCTGGACCAAACCTATCCCAGGCCACCCAAAACCTCTCGACTCTCGTCTTGGAGAAGAATGCCCGGGCGACATTCCAGACCGGGCCCGCCGTCACCTACACAAATATTGAATCAGCACCATCGTTTAACCCTGCCTACCGCCATCATTACTGCGACATCACGGGCCTGAGCGGGCCGTATACCGACCCCAAGACCCGGCTGCGGTATCATGACAAGGAGATCTTCAAGGTGATCCGTACTCTGGCACAAGGTGTTCCCGAAACCTACCTGGAAGCACGCGGGGCGCACACCATTCTGAAGTAAAGGAGTGGCACGAGGCCTACTTTATTCAATTACCAAACGAACGATCATGCGAGAATGGGTATGTAATAGAAGAATGAATTTCAGCAATAAGAACTCTACTAATAAATTCAACTAGACACAAATACGAATCGTCAAGAAGCGTTATGTACGACCAACACAGTCAAGCCCTTTCCACCCCACCATGCCCCTTTCGAGACAGGCTCAAGAAAACGCTCCGGCTTATTCGTGATCAATGAGTCGATCTTCGCCTTGTGCATAAGCACTCAACTATTACCGACACCCCATGGGACAGGGCACCAGTTACAGAATCCGAAGAGACTGTCGTCGCGGCGTGGCATGTACAAAATACATGTAAGGAAGATTCTGCAATAGTGGGTAGCAGGATGTCTGAGCTATGCTCAATATTGTGTCTCAATACCAGTAGATTTAAAACTGAAAAAACGAAAAAATCTACGCAATTGGAACGATCACATCATTAATGACCTTGTTCAATTGCCAATAAATTGGAGAAGACTGTAAAGGAAGAGGAGAGGCGGAATGATCAGTGCGCGATATAAGCACTTTAGAGTCACCGCCTACCATTCCCGACTTGGCGCCGATTACACGGCAGAATTGTGATTTTCGAGTTGTGTTCTTGTTTACGTGCCTTGAGACTTTTTGCTACCTTTTGACCTTTGTCGAGAAATTTCTAAGCTTGTGAGAATACTGTTTCAACAAAAGAGCCGCACCCGCTTTGAAACAACGCCATATCTTCACTTCGTCTCTGCCGTATCTACCTGGCTTCTTGCCCTACCGATTCCGCAACCAAGACCGCACTGACAAGTGTCGCGTGTTCTAACATACTACGTCGAGAATATTTGCGCAACCCTCGATACCATATATCATCACCAGACGAATCCAAAATAAACAAAGATGCCTAGCCTGTGGTTATCAGAGAACCAGAGTCAGTCGCATACATTCTACAAGCTGTGATGTTCACTGCCATGGCAGTGCAGGTATAGCAATCTTCGATCATATGCTAATCTATATAATAGAGATCGGTGTGATCTTCTGCTCAGCTGGTATGAGATTGATGTTCCCGAAGCAAGGATCACTTAGACCGAGAACTAACCAATTTTGCTGCTGATTAGGAGGCTTGTTCCTATTTGGAGGAGTAGTTATGTTCTTTGATCGGTCACTGTATGTCCATACCGATGTGTCGCTTTTCTCGAAGTGAAATGAAAGCTAATACCGGTTTAATAGACTTGCTATGGGAAATGTACGCCACCATGCGCCAAGAAAACTGTCACATTCAACTAACAATGCTAGATCCTGTTCCTCGTCGGATTGACCCTCATTATCGGTGTCCAGAAAACCATGATCTTCTTCACGCGCCCGCAAAAACTCAAGGGTACTGCCGCTTTCGCCGCTGGTATCCTCCTTATTCTCTTTCGCTGGCCTTTGACTGGGTTCTTGATTGAACTCTATGGCTTGTTCATTCTGTTTGGCGACTTCCTTGTCACGATCGGTCAATTTGCGGGCAACATCCCCGTGGTAGGGCCGTATATCCAGCGTGGGCTGGAAGTGCTTGCTGGCGGGAGGAGCAATGCTGAGCTTCCTGTATGAGTGTACACGAACAGGGACTTGGCGATGAGGTTCCCCGATGCTATCCTAAAATTCGGATATGCGGACTTTATCATGTACGATCATGGGATATCAGATGCCCATCACCCTGGTTGGAGATGTCCAAGTAGGCTGTGCTATACGTGTGTCACGGGATGGTACGATCCACCCACGGCCTTCAGCTTTATGTAATTAATAATGACCCTTATTGATCTTCCAGCGTTGACTTAACAGCTGGTATTCAGTTAATATGCATGTTAGAATAGAGTCAAATTACATTGTGCATCATACAATTCTGGTTCGTATCCTCATATTGTGCATTGGGGGCCATGCCTAGATCGACGGGGCCCATCGAGGTAAAGAGATCCAGTCGCCAAAGCCAGAAAAGAAGCATAAGCGAAACAGCCCGCTGGGCTCAAGAGGGAAATAGTCAAATGCTCCTTTATTTCTTATTCTTCACAAACCCCACAACTCATCATATCATTTAGTTATCATCGCATATTTCCCAATTTACCGGGGGTTGTTGAGGTAGTCGACGAGGTTCTCGACAACGGTTGCGGCGTTGGTGGTCTGGACGCTCTCGTTGTGGTGGGCAATGATGGTGCAAGAGGAGGCACGGGCAATAACGACTCCCTCCTTACCCTATATCATGTACAAAGAGATTAGCACAGATTTTGATGCTATGGATTTATATAGCGCGAGGGCTTTTTCTAGGTCGAAGAGAATGACATGCTTACCTTCTTGCCATATACGCTGCGCTCGTCAGCCCTGATAGCCACGAACTTCTCACCGCAGACAGAGACGCCATTGGCAAAGGCGTTGTCACTAGAAGTGTAGGCGCTGATCAGGGAGTTGATCTCTTCCTGAGAGAGCTGTATTTCGACAAAACAATAACGTTAGCGACTGTGTCGAAGTCCGTGGCCCCACCCCGCACGGGGGAAAAAACAACAGGCGAGCTTACCGTGAAGCCGGGCGAGGCAGCCTCAAGACCGGAGAAGTCAGCGGCGAGAATACCAGCCTTGTCGAATTGACCCGAGCCCATCAGGCTGTGAGAAAGAAGTATGTCAGCATATGTACAGGACCTCGGGGTTGAGACAGTGAGATGATTTGGGGTTGGTAACAATGAAGGGAATATCAGGGTCGAGGATAGCGGTGATGTACCTGGAGTCGACATAGCCTAGTTCAAGGAGAAATCTTATGTTAGTGGACTCGACGAAGCAAGGATTGAACTGTCAGTCTGCAGTCTGCAGTTCCGAGGTGAAACATACCTTGCCAGATTGCTGAGTGTTCGCCCATGATGACTGTAAAGAAGCTGAGACACGCTGGAGTTGATTGAGTTAGAGGTCAGGCAATAGAAGAAGAAAAAGAAGAAGAAGGGAGAAAGGGTGCACACCTTTTGAATGTACAGAGAAAAGGAGAGCTGGGAGAAGAGGAGTTAGTGGGGGGAGAAGAAGTCGTGGCGGTCGGGAGAGGACCCCGCCATGACGATCCCACCGTTTGCAACTGACTTGGGATAACAAGCTTATATTTGTTGGTTTAGTTTTCTGTTTCATTTTCGAATATACTATTCATTTCATCGTCTAGTTAGGACATTACAGCCTGTAGATGTATATAGGATGTAGGTGTGTATAGTCCGATATTCTCTTTAACTATACCAAGTAGCGGTGGGAGATGTCAACAATATACAGAATAGCTTAACATCAACACCTCTTTGGATGTGTCTATTCAAAACACTCATAATGATATGTATGACATAACATATAGCATCCCGCTACCAGTCCAGTCCAGCCAGCCCAGTCCAGTCAGCTCAGTCGCTTTATGTACCGTCGATCATCACGGGACTCATGGATGCCTTAATGCCTGAGTGCCTTAGTGCCTGAACCCGACAACTTCAAATTTGACCGCTAACTTACCTAGGTAGTTAACTACTCCATTGTTAGTTAGTTCAACTAATTGACTAGTCTGTTTAGGACATCGTGTCGGCTAATATCCGGCACTTTTGAGACATACCATTGGAACCAGAGATAGCCTTGGCATCACATCGAATTGACGACTCATAATCCAAAGTCGGAGAATTCACATTCATGAGCCGTAGGTGGACAAGTCCTATCAATCCTATCAATGCTACTCCGGACTGCTCCAGCGGCTGAATCGCCCCCTGATTCAAGGGTAAAACGCCAAATAAAACGCCCTTGTCTCAATTTTGGCCAGATGAAACACGCCTCCTGCATTTGGCTCCCCTTTCCAACGTGGTAGCGAGCTAATCAATCCGCGACCGATGCACTCATTCGTCCCGTGGGAAATAAGCATCTCACACGGGCTTGATATTAGCGCTGAGACACCCCTCAAATTCCGCAAAAGAATGGAGTTTTGGGCCTGTTCATTATGTTTTGGTTCGGTCCCAGACTACCTCTCGCATATTTGAGCAATTAATTTGTCTCATTTACATGGTTTGAATGCTCCACTCAATTTATTCGACCTTTTCATTAATATACTGGGCTATACCCGTCAAGTTCTGTTCTGTTTTTTGTTTTTTTTTTTGATTTTTGCTGGCCTTCTGGAAGGGCCATCTCTTCTTATTTACCTGGAATTTTGTTTTAATATCAATCTCTTACCTTTCTTATTCTTTCTTCTTTACATTCACTTCATACTGCATGTCGGCTGGATTCCAATATACTAGTAAGAGAGATGGCACGGGGTCTGACGGCAGTCCAGTCTCGCACTCAACCCAAGGAGACCATCTCGTTTCCTGTTTTGACCTATAGCGATGCCTTGCCACGGAACGACCTTCACGCTCTCGATGAGGCCTCACCTCAACCAGCCCAGCCAATGGTTGGGCAGTGGGATTTCAGCCAGCCCTCTACGGGAGATGGGTGGTTCGGAAAGCCACCCCCGGACCAAGGTGCTACTACTTTCGACTTTCGCATAACCGCACCGCCAGATGAAGCCATTCCAACTCGACCAGACCGTGCCCAAACCGAGCAACACATGATTGGCATTGCGCTGGGCAGTCCCGGCATGTTAAACAAAGACGGGCCTCTACCGCCACCCAGATTTGATACATCCACTTTTGCAGAAAGAGATTCAGGCCATAAGCCCAGCAAGTGGAAGAAGATCGGCGGGTTCTTCAAGGCAAAGAATGCGCTTACACCACTCCCGAATAGCGCTCAAGAAAGCGAGGTCAAGCCACAAGGCCACGGTTATAAACTACCAGAGAAGCCGCAGAAGGCAAGACTGAGAAAGAACTCGATGGAGGAGTGGCCAAAAGTTGAGATCGAGCCCAGGAAGGTCCCTGTCCGAAGCGATCAAACTCCCCAGCGGAGTCGGACTATTTCACTCGGGAACCAGCCACCCAAGAATGCACCAAGTCCCCAGGGCCTCTTATTGAGTGTCGACATCCCAGACGTTCAGATGGAGCGGTACAGTGTCATGTTTAGCAATGTCGTCAACAAGAACCAAAAACCCTCACTGCTGGCCAGGAGAGCCAAAACACTAGACAATCTTCGCGTGCCTGATGCAAATGTATGGATTTTCATCGATTGGAGACTCGTACGAGACTAACCATGCACTGATATAGGGCTTCCTAAAGTCACCTGCACCACCCCCAATGCCCCAACGCCGGGCAACATCACCAGCGCAATCAAGCTTCACTTTATTTCCAGCTTCACAGCCTTCGAAAGCGGCCCAGGTACTCGGCACGCAGAACTTTTCCCGTGGACCGAACCAACTGGTGAGAGCAAACACGCTCCCTGTCGAAAGCCCATCGAAGATGCCTGCGCCACAGCTCCGTCATGGTTCAAACATGGGCAGTATGTCATCGTTCGACTCACCCGTCATCCCAAAGCTTTTCTCGGAGCGTTCCAATACCCCACGGTCCTCTAATAGTTATGACAAACCTCTTCCTGCTATCAAGTCGGAGCCACACACTGCAGCTACTCCATTACAGAAGAGTGCTCAGCCAGAAAAGAAGACTCCGTCCCCGCAGAAGACCCGGTCACAACAGAGCGTCCAACCGCACAATATTGTTGTTACAAAGCCGGTTGCTCAGCCCCGGATTTATCCACCGCCGAGGAAGGATTCGCGAGCGGTAGAAAGACAGCCTCGGGATACTTCACCACAAAACAAGACCACCCAACATCAGCCCAATAAGACACCAAACCACCACAGAACCAACGAGTCAGTGCGACCGCGTCTCACAGTTCAAACCGAAGGCAGACCACACCTACCCGCAAAGGACACACTATCTAGCAGTCCATCGCGAAGCTCTCCTTCATCGTTGAACCCGACCCAGGACAAGATTGACCGAATCATGTCCCCATTATCAGCCTCAACTGGTCCCAGATCCGGTGTATCTCCTAGATCCGGCGTATCGCCAGCTGATTCCATGCGTATGCCATTCACCGATGCTGCTGAGACCTTTGATACCGTTGAACAGGAGCCTGAGCCTGCACCCGAGCCTCGGCGTCCTATCCCAAGGGTTGAGGTCTCAACAGCACGCACTGTGTCTGTCTCACGGGCAAAGCGGCAGGTTCTGGTTCCCATCGGCATGAGAATTGATCATTTAGAGCCGGAGGAGCGGGTCGTGCAGAGAAGACCTATGACGCCGCAAATTACAGATGCTCACCGGGGACATCGGCCTGGTGTCTCGCAGGAGTTGCAGATTGAGTGTCTGTGACATTCTACTGCGCCATTCCTTTCTCCTTTTACTCTTTTGGTTTTTTTTTTTTTTGTTTCATACTTGATTCCCCTTTGCCACCTCTCATACTTTGTTCATACGTATCTTTGGTTCTCTACATATGGTCTTGATACTTTCTACAACATCTTAATCCATGTCTTGACTGATGCATGTTACTCATGGTCCGCGTTTTATTCTTAGTCCACCGTATCTTGCATAGACTTGCTATAGTAGGTGTGTAGACTAAACAGAGCACATCAACCAATTATTGCGAAGTCTCGCCCAATAACAGCTTCAAATAACGAACATATTTAAACTCAATTCCACTTCGTTAACTGTTTTCTTTACCTTGGCACTACCGATGTCCCTTGAAGTATGAGTCACGGGTTACCATGCACCCTTTTGGACTGGACCTAGGGCATCACAATATCTAGACATTCAAATAGAACAGACATATCCTTTACATACTTTACTAAACGATCCCCAAAATGGACACCCAAAAACTGGCCTCTGCCTATACACCTGCACGATTAACGAAATATCTGAACTACATCGCTCTACCAGATCAATATGCACAATATACCAACAAGTCAGACTCATTCTCCAAGACAGAAGAACCATTGAAAGATCTCTTCAGGTGCCAGATCACTCGATTCCCGTGCGACAACCTGTCATGCCATTCTTCTGCTACCCAACTAGCAGAGATCCAACCCGACAAGATCTACACCAAGGTCATCAGAAGTGATGACACAACTCCCTCCTGTCGAGGAGGCTACTCTCTGGAAGTGAGGACTTTCTTCCACCACATGCTGCGCGGCCTTAGGATTCTCAGTGTACGACTGGGGTTCGGAATCGGGACCGGATAGATGGTATACCGCAAGGGAAATTCAAGGGATGGTAGGATAAGCATCGAAGGCCACAAAATCAGTGACCATAAAGTGCGCATTCACGAAAGCAAGACGACTAAAGGATGAAACAAGGACACATATTGTCAACGTTGTCCGTCTACATAGCGGGTTACAATACCATATAAACGCAGCGCTTGGTGGAGACGAGCCAACAAGTCCCGTGCCGCTGATCTCGGGGCAGGTAACAAAGAACCTGGGCTCACAGGAGGTGCGATTGATTTACGATAATATGCCGAAGCAGACGCGCAAGGAGCAGAAGGTCTGGATATACCAATATCGTAATGCTGCGGATAAGTCGTGGAATTCCTTGTATTCGTTTGCGGAACTGGAGATTCAGGATGATTTCGAAGTCATGAATCGATTCACCAGTTGGGACGCTTTGTAAGAGCGTAATTTCATTGTTGGCAAGTTCATTCGAAACGGGGAGACGGATGATATATTCGTTGCCGGGAAGGTTATGATAGTTGACAATGTCGTCAAGATGAATATGGGTGGGAGAACGAGGACCATTGATTCTAAACTCAGGGGGGGAGGGAGGCTTGAAGCGCTGAAGAAATGGTTCTCTATTTATTTGTGATGACTGGAGATCCATGCATGTATGTATTTAGGTAAATTTGTCTTGCTTCTAGTCCTTGGTAGGAACACTGGACTCTGCCACAGTCTGCGTCTCGATACCAGTATCCAAACTAACCTCGACATTGGAGACAGTCCATGCCATCCCAACGTATGAGTCACTGATGACTCTGATATTCACTCGAGCTGTACTGGTACTCGTGGAACTCGCGAGGATGCCTTCTGGGAATTTGACATTGGAGCGAACAGACAACATGCCGCCCTTGTTATCGCTGACAGGCCCTCCACGACTGGAACCAGCACCGTGGTTGTCCTTACCCTTGCCGTTACCATTGCCATTGCGCTTAGATACCGGTGGCCAAGACACACGCTTCAGGCCAAGTAATTCACCATCCATGCCATTGGACAGAGCGCTGCAAACAATCAAGAAGAAGCCCTCAGTTTGTGATTTGGGGAACCGAGGGGAATAGACTTTGCATTTGGGGGTCGTGGGCTGGTTACGCCGTGTCATAGACACTTCGATGCCCTTAGCAGAAACACTCCCGACCGAGACCGACAGTTGAGGCAGCTGGGACGTAATGCGAGTAAAGTTAAATGGAAGGCTTAATCTCTTGACCAGAGCAGCAACTGCACCAGCAGGTTGTGACGAGAGCGACACCAGAGTTCCTGGGAGACCACTGCGTGGCTTGTCAGTCGGAACGCCTGGCAGAATCGACAACGGGTGGTCTTCAGGCCAGCGTGCCGACTTGATGCATTGGAGGAGAGTCATGAGCATTTGACACGCAGGAATATACCCGAGCTCAGCCATGACATCGATTGAGGCCTGAATGATACGAATGCCTTGATCGAGCACAGATGTCTGATCACCAACATAATCAGTGATGGGAAGATCGATCCGGGACATGTAAGCCTGGAGGAGAAGGAACGCCTTGGTATGTGGGTCCCAGAGGGGCGCATCGCCCATGCAGTCAATAGATAGCGGCAAGTTCTGGGCCAACTCGGCATTTATCAGATCTTCATTGTGCCTGACAGGCAGTTCGTCGAATTCGGTTGCGGAACACATCCAGCTCAAAACATCCTGGAAAGTCGGATCACGTTTGGCATGGGACACGAGGTACCGGATCGTCTTATGCGATAGGTAGTAGTAACTCATGATTTTGCCGAAGGGAGTAGAGTCGACCTCTCCCGTGGCCGAGTCCACAAGAACACAGGACGATTCTGCGAGATCATTGAGCGACTTTCCAACCAATTCAACCATGAAATCTTGAGCTGTAGCCTGGGCTGCCATCGTGTTTTGTTCCTCGGCAGATATCTCGAGGCCGTAGTAGGAGGGATTCTTGTGCAATCGACGGAAGAAGAATGTCCAAGTCAAGTAGTCCAATGCATCTTGTTGCGTTCCAATAGTTCCAGCAGATACCTCGGCACCGAGATGGTTGTCGAGAACCTTGTGCAGCGTCGACTCGACGGGGAAACCGGTGTGGAGGAAGTGCTTGTAGAAAGCCTTCTTTGAGTCCTGGGTGAAGATGCGTGCAATACCGGAGGTGTCGAACTGCGGGCGCCCAGCACGACCGAGCATTTGCAGAACATCGGTTAAGTCCATGTCCCTATAACCTTCAATCTTAGCGTCGAAGAACTGTGTTCCTTTGACCACGACAAGGTGTGCTGGAAGGTTAACACCCCAAGCAAGTGTGCTAGTCGCCACAAGAACTTGGATCTTGTTGTTGGCAAATAGTTCTTCCGCTAGTTGACGATCGGATTCAACCAGACCAGCATGATGCAAACCAATACCAAAGTTGAGGGCTTCTCTTAAGGCATCATCTTTCACCCGCGCGAGGTTCAACTCCAGATCATCTTCAGACATTCTCACAAATCGACGAGGATTGTCCTCCATACCGCAGTAATTGATCAAATCCTTAGCAGTCAGGCGCGTCTGTCGGCGAGAAGCAACGAAGACAATGACTGGCTTCTCTGGTGAGTGATTCTTGATCGCGAGGAAAGTTGGGCGATTCATTGACTGCATTAAGGGACAGAAACCACGCTGCTCAGGGAACCCATCGATGAAAATCTCGAGGGGGACCGGGCGAACTGAATGACGGAAGTTATATAGACCTTCTTTGACACCAAGCCAGTTGGCCAAATCAGAAGCATTGGCACAGGCGGTGGACATGCCCATGAGTCGAACGGATCCTTTTGATTGGGAAGCGATATAGTTCATTCGGGAAACAATGATTTCCAAAATGGGACCTCGATCACCGCCGAGCAAGTGAATTTCGTCGATAATCACGAGGCTCACTTTCCTGACGTAGTCACGGGTCTGCCAACTACGTGAGATACCGTCCCATTTCTCAGGTGTGGTGATAATGATATCGGCATCCCGAATAGTACGTGTGTCAGGGGTATTGTCACCGGTCAACTCAACAAGCTTCAGACCCATCTGTCTGGTGAGACGCTTACGCCAATCTTGAACTCGTTCACGGACCAAGGCCTTCATTGGTGCAATGTAGACAACCTTGGAGCCGGGTTTCTCACGGAAAGCCCACCACATTGCCAGCTCAGCCGCAACAGTCTTTCCACTACCAGTTGGAGAACCAAGGAGAACGTTGGCTGGTGTGTGGTAAAGAAGATGAAAGATCTGTGTTTGCATGGGGTTGAAGAATTGGAAGCGTTGCCCATATATTTCCTCAAGAATGGGATTCTTGAGAGCCGATATCGGAAGTGGCTGGAGATTGAGTAGATCAGTATACACACTTTCAGTGTCCGGTCGGATGAGGTGTTGGAAAGAAACCGGGCTAACGGTTTCAGCACCCAGCCAGCGATCAGAGATCACACGAATGTAGATTTGACTGGGGAGGGGATCAGACAGCGGAATAGTGAAGTTGAGCTCATGGTCAGCGTAAAGCTTCTTCCGGCTCAGGATGAAGTACTCGTGATGATAGATCTCTGATGTTTCCGAGTTCTCGACCCAGACCCAGAAGGATTCAGACGCTCCGTGGTGTCGATCATTCCATGTGAACTCGGGGTAGATAGAAAGGCGAATACGAAGCACGTCACGGTTAAGGGGTGCAATCTCGGTCTCAACACTCAGAGTTGGGAAATTGTCCAGGAGTTTGGACAATGTGTTGCCCATGCGGTGGTTATGAACAAGTTGGCCAATCTCCGCAGGCTCCATTTCTTTCATCGACTCGATGGAGGTAGTTGGAAGCTTTTCGTCAAGGTTGCGTAGAATCGGCTGGGGCAAGTCGAACTGACGGAAAGGGTGATCAAAGGGCCAGATCTGCTTCTCAATGGACTTGCAAAGAGACAACAGAACCTGGCATTGATAGCCCCAGCGACGATTCAACGCAATCATGAAGAGAGCACGGCAGATACGTGCCGCGTTTTGGGCAACATATCCAGTATCGGAGGCTAAAGCAAAGTCCTCAATCTTGGCGCGAGAGATATAGGCTTGCAACAAGAGGTTTGTCTTTGCATGCGGCGTATCATTTCCTCCGGCAACTTCAGTCTGCGCAACTTCATCGCGCAGTCGCTGAAGCTCTTTCGACTCGGTGTCCCTAGATTGGATGTTGTCGAATTCTCCACTCATACTGATCATCTTGAGTACATCTGCCTCACCAGACCGGGGACGCATCATGTCATTGAAGATCTCGACACTGGTTTGCAATACGTAGTATTGGCTCGCAATGCGGCCCACATCCTTGGCCTTGAGATCTTCGGTCTTGTCATTGAAGATGATCATCTGACTCTTTTGTAGCACCCGTGCTGCTTGTAAGATCAACTGCCTCCGCCTTTGAACCAACATTGGGTCATCGCGTAGCTCGGCAAACTCGATTCCATAGTTTCTCGGCTCACGTTTCATGCGCACATAGAGGTACGAGTAGCCAAGCCATTGTACAGCCTCTGGAACAGAGGTGACTGTTCCAAGTGAGATTTCAGCATTCAAGTTATCCACAAGTCGACTAGAGAAGCGCGACTCAATGGGCTGCTGCGCAGTCACAGCAGATAGGTAGTGGTTCAACTTGTCATGGGTAGTACAGATAAATCCAATACCGGTGTCCTGGAATTGTGGACGACCTGCACGACCAAAGATTTGCATAACGTCGAGAATGCTAAGATCAATGAATTTACCCTCTTGGGGGTTATACAACTGAGTACCTTTGATAACAACCGCGGCTGCGGGAAGATTGACACCCCAGGCCAGGGTGGCTGTACAGCAAAGTACCTTGATTAGACCTTCTGAGAACATCCGCTCCATCAGATTTCGGTCGCTTCGAGTCATTCCGGCATGATGAGTTCCAAATCCGCTGGCGAAGAGGTCTCGCAATTCACGCGCACGCGCGTGTTTCATGTCACGAAGGGCATTGGAATAGTTTTCATGGTCATGACAGCTGAATAAGTCTTCTCGGCCCTCCTCTGCAGCTAGCTGCATAAGCATCCTGGCAGTCATTACTGTATCTTTGCGGGAGTGGACGAAAACCATGACTTGGTGGCCTCTCTCCATCATATCGCGGACCTTCTCATAAGCAACAGAGTCAATGTTGTCACGAGACTGTTTGGACCCGGGCTTTCCTTTGACGCCGATGAAGTGTTGCTCAAGTGGTACGGGTCGGAATGACTGATCGAAGAAGAACATGCCGGCCATTTTGTTCACTTTCAAGAAGTCCGCCACATCGGTATAGTTCGGAAGGGTGGCTGATAGGCCAATAATACGAATTAGTGACTGTGTGCTTTCGACCTGACGTTGGGTTCGAGCGACCAAGGATTCGATGACCGCTCCTCGCTCATCGTGCAACATGTGGACTTCATCAATAATCAGAAGGCGGACTTTCTGAACAAGCTCTGTGTCTCCGGTGCTTTTCCGCGTTACGACATCCCATTTCTCAGGGGTAGTAACGATGATCTGGGTCTCAACGATCTCCCGCTTGGTCAACTGCATATCACCAGTCAGTTCGCGGACCTTGATCCCCAACCAGGCTAGACGTTTTCCCAGTTTCTCCGTCACCTCAGCAGCCAAAGCCTTCATTGGAGCAACATAGACGATCTTGAAATCGTCAACTTGAACAGTGAACTCCGTCGCTTCTGGGTTTTCCAACGGATTGGGAGATGTGTTCTTCCCCACGGCATTGAGAACAGTCAACATGGCGGCATCCGTTTTACCAGCACCAGTCGGCGCGCAAATAAGCATATTTTCGTTGGTTTTGTATGCAACATCGTAGAGCAAGCTTTGCATACGATTCAGGGTTTTATAACCCTTGAAGGTACCCCGACAAAGGCCATCCATTTCAGCGATCTCCACCAGTTTCCGGCCCTTTCCAAGAGTTCCAACCTTCGACGCCGGAATCGCGAATTCAGTGTATTTCGGTTCCTCGATCTGCTCGCTTCCCAGAGGCAGCCCATATTTCCTTCCATTAGCGGAAAGTGTATTTCCGGAGGTGTGTTGCTTGAAAACGTGCGGGTAGGACGGTTCCGATCGGGTCTGGGCCGGCATCAAGGCTGCATGCTTATGTTCAAAATCGCGCTGTCGCAGAGCATGTTCTCTCTCTGCTCGCGTTTGGAGTCTGCCTGCCATGAGCCCATCTGTCTGGGATTCCAAGCGGGGTCCCTTGTCCGACAGAATTTCTCCTCGGTGTGCAATCAGCTCAATCACCAGATCCAGGTCATCGAATCCAACAACCTCGGCCAAAGACATTTGTAGCTCCTCGTCGTTGCTGTCAGCAGCCAGAGTGGCGATGACTTGCTGAGCAAGCTCTGTCGCATCCATAGTTGAGTTTCGTATGGCCAAATCCTGACACTTGTCTTCCAGCCAAAAGCGATTGTAAGAGGAACCCGGTGCGAGATGAAGTTCATCGAGTCCATGCAAGTCGTCGAGGTCATCCGAGGTTTCATCGTCAGAGCTGATGATATCCCACACATCATCATTCGTTCCGGGAGACGAGTAGTCGTCGTCAATGTCTAGATCAATATCGCTTCCATAACTGATCAATTCATGAGGAAGGGCTTGCGGGAGCTTCAGATCAGCAATAGCCTGGCGCATGGCTGCTAGTTGCGTCAGCCATTGCGACTCGGTAGCTGCGATGCTGTCCATTGTTGACCACGTATAACTGTTCGGTTGACCTAACGACGAAGATGTGATAAGCCAAGCAACAAAAGATTGTAGGGAATGAGGGGATAAGCTGGGCCAAAAGGAGTTATAGGGCAGGCCCGCAGGGCTCAGTCGGTCGCATGACAAGAGCGGTGTGTTTCTTATGCCTCAGGCCACAATGCGGAGGGTCCAGTGCATCATTGTTATCGGCAACTCAGGAGCCTCTGTTTTAGGCTTAACACTTGTCACTCTGCTTTGCCCCTTCAGCTGATCATACAGCTGACCTCCTACGATAAAGAAGTTGCCTGGTTCTTTTGCCACTAGAGTAATTCCTCGATACGCAACTACTACAACCCGACGCCCCACTACCCTTGACAGCTACTTGCCTCCTTGTCCTCGTGCGGACAACCACGCTGTCACCATGAAGATTCTTTATATGGGCGTATGTTTCATTGCAGCTTGGATTTAACTCAATATAATCTTTGATACAGTACTTATCATCTATAAATCCTTCAGGTTTTCCGGAACGACACGCAGCCAGCTCTCCAGCTATGCGGGGAAAAGGACCTCAGCAGGTAGTTTCATATGCGCGCTGCAACTGACTGGAACGTCTCGCTAATTATCAATAGCTTTTCGCGCTTTACTCGTCAGAAGTATGCTCACACATCCTCTCTTGGTCCGATAGGGTCAGGTCACTAACCGCCAACCGCTTAACAGCTACGATGAATTCCTGATGCTCTTCACCCGAACCGTCGCCGAGAAGACAAAGCCAGGCCAACGACAGGATATTGAGGAGAAGGCCTACACATTCCACGCCTACGGACGGACGGAGGGTGTTGCCGGTGTTATTGTGACAGACGGGGACTACCCTGCCCTAGTGGCCCACCAGCTTTTGGGCAAGATTGTGGATGAGTTCCTTGCCAAACACCCACGCACTGCCTTCTCCGACCCCTCTTTGCGCGAGAATGCCTGCCCCCTACCGCAACTGAAGGAATATATCGTCAAGTACCAGGACCCAAGCCAGGCCGACAGCATCATGAAGATCCAGCAGGAGCTTGACGAAACCAAGATTGTCCTTCACAAGACAGTATGCTCTTATGATTGTATGAGCTCGCTCCGCGTGCTAACTGTTTACAGATCGAAAGTGTTCTGGAGCGCGGTGAGAAGATTGACTCCTTGGTTCAGAAGAGTGATGGGCTGTCAGCTCAAAGCAAGATGTTCTATACCCAGGTATGTGAATCGAATGTTGCCTTCGTCTGAATGAGCTAACACAACCAAACCTAGGCCAAGAAGCAAAACTCTTGCTGTGTTGTCATGTGAACCAGAATTAGCGGTACATGGTGTATTCGATTATGAATTCTTGTTCTTGAATTTAACTTGTGTAATCAGACGCTGGAACGATGCATTTATTTGCTATTGTATTTGTTCTCGTTTTTCTATGACTATATATATCTGTACCAAGTTCTCTCAAATTAAAGGATGTCTTTGACTGTTTTCATTCTTCTGCGAAGTCTTTTGCCATAAACCTCCGGGGGATCTTAGGAACTGGAGATGTTCTGAGCAAGTCCTAATACATGGCCAACTACAAGCTACTACAACGGCAAAGGGCCGCAGAGTATGAAAGATACCAACATATGTAGATCGTAGATCGTGATCAAGTATAGCTGAGCCTAAGACTCTGTGAAGCACAAGTGGCGTTCCTAGTGCTCCACCTAGGCCCGGGGTCGCATTACGCTAACAGGGGCCTCGGGGCCTTCCACCCTCTGAAGGTTGCATCGGAACTTTGACTTGGTCCTTCAAGTGAAGCGCGTTGAGATAGTCCGTATGCATCTTGTCTCGCTTACTCTTGCTCGCCCTTTTCGTCCTGAAGACTCTTCTACTCTCGAGCAACGTGCCCACTGGCGGCCTTCTCCACAGAAACGGCATGCCAACCCATAAAAAGGGTATGAGTCTTCGTCCCAGGACCTTCTTGTGGCTCAGACCTGCGTATGGCTTGCTGCCTTCAACGTTTTCCCAGAATACTACATTAGGCCGGGTCGAGAGCTGCCCGGGAGTACGCTGGCCTAGCCATTCCACATGCATTTGGTTTTGGAGCTCCAGGATATGGCCGGGAACATGATCGCACTTTCCCTCTTGGAGAACTTTCTTCGTCAATCCAGTTCTATTCCCAGAGAAGTCCTTCTCTTCAAACTGCACCCCATAATGGTTCAGCTGGCATCGGAGGAAGCTGCTTTCTGCCCTTCGCGTGAAGATTTGGGTACAAACACGGTTCGAAGGTGAGAACCTTCGATTCGATCCATCGGACAGGGCTCTGCTCGGAAGCGGCCAAGTCCGTTGACATAACCGTCCCGGTGGATATCTTTGTAATATTCCGCAAACAGGGTGAGAACTTACTATACATGTAAGGTATGTCACAATTAGCGGACTCGCCATTTCCTGGGTCGTGTCAAGACGACAGTTGGGAGTGCTCCCTTGTGATCACTTACACTGATTTGGGTCTGATGTGATGGAAAACATACCTGACAAGGATGAGGAGGATGTGGAGAAGGGGAAAGGAGAGGCAGAGGAAGCGCGTAGAGATATTCAGATACTGATCTTTCCAGGTTTGTTGTGGCTCCCTCTTTACAATTTGTGTCGCGCTTTCCTTTCGGAAATACCATTGCTGCTGAACCACAATTCCATTTCTGTATGTGTAGGCATCACTTCCATCTAATACCTGTAAGATACAGGCATTGATATTATATGCGCTTTAGTATTACCTAGGGCAACAATATACGCAGGTGTGGTTGCTCCTCGAGCTGTATTCGAAACAATACGAATTCCATGAGACGATGTACGACCCAGGTAGGGGACAAGGGGGCATAATTTTATACAGAGAGAGCACTGGTTGAAAAAGAGACTATCTAGGAGGCAGTAACCATATATTAACTATACTGAGCAGGGAGTAAGAGGCGGATGAAGGGCTGATCAATAATTCTTAAGGGAAAGGCTAGCTATTGTACCTATAGCTAGGGGGATATTATGAATAGCAAACATGTATAGTCAGTATACAAAGAAACCTTGGAAAATCCGCACGCCGTCTTTGCATGATTATATCGGAGAGACCTCGGGAGCGACTACATATGTAACCTTGAAAGCTACCTAGGACTTGAGGTTGAAGGTGCCCCATTGATACCACCTATCTAGGTACCTAGGTAGTGTTGTACGGATCTCAGATCTGAACTGAGTTCCAACTTTCCGAGGTTCCTACCTCGTAGATCGATAGCTTGGTGACCCGTACACGGGTCGGGACGAGGCCGACGATCTTGTGGTCCAAACGGAAAACCTACGGGGCAGTACGGTTCTTATTCGCAAGGTTATTTTAGACCACTAATTACCTGAATATCTAGGTTATATGTTGAATACAACTTCTTTTTATCCTTAGGCTAAACCCAAATATACTCCAGGGGGTCATACTTGGCCCCCTAAAACTCGCCAGAAATAGAAATACCATCCTGGCTGGACTAGCCACCCAAAGAAATACGGTATGTCTATTCCCGCTGAGATTCCTTTATATACCACAACAAGGGATGGTCTCCAGTATCACACCCAGCAGGCCCCCGAAATCTATGATTTCAAATTGCTAGCCTGTGGAAGAACAGGCTTCGCAGCGGGTGGACTTATCCAGAAAACAGGATAACGGCGTTGGATATTGTTCACGATAAGAGCCACAGCCAGGATCATAGTTGACGAAAGTAAGACAACTGGCAGATAATACCAAGATAGTGCCCACACAGCTTCGTCTACTGCTGGAAGGAGGGCCGTGGCGCCGGCTGGAGGATGGGTTGTCTCGGTCAGCTGCATAACAACAACAGCAACAGCAGATGAAAGCGAAGCAGCGAGCCAGCGCAAAGAATTGAACTTTTCTTCATTGGGCATTAAGCTGAAGAGTTTCGTGATGCATATGCCCACTAAAGCGCTCAAAAAATGACCGCCAATTAGTGCTCGTGGCTGGGCTAGAGGGCTCTCAACAGCACCGTACACAAGGACTGCTGATGCTCCCTACTTATGAATGAGGATTTGACGAGCGCACGTGGAAAAAGGGAGACGCACATAAGAAGCAATGATACCTGGCACGCCACGTTCAATGAAGTAGGAAGAGTAATTGAATATAGCCTGTGCCACACTTAGACCACAGAATGCGGCTATAAATGACCACAAGTGAACTAGATATTTCAGAGGAGGCTTTGGTGCATTCTCACGATAGCCCAGCCAGTGGCTAATGGACTGAGGAAAGCGAGCCAAGAACTCTTTCTCGGAGATCATTCTTAGACTCTTGGGAACGAAAATAAGAAACAACCAGAACCTGGATTCAGATAAGATGTAAATCGAGAAAAAGACTCGAGCAGAAAATGAACAAGGGGTCATGCGATGCTCATTTTTTTTCGTCGAAGAAGGGACTCAGGACCATAATATCGCCATAGGAGACTTGCCACGGATCTAGGCAAACTCCTGGCGCTAGGGATCGGACTTTGTAGGTGGCCGGGATTTGTAAATAAAGATCTCTTCTCTACCAAATCCCGGAAAAATGCCGTAAACGTGACAACGAATCCCCAATCTCTGTTCGAGAAACCCGAGCAGACGGCTCCGACAAATTCACAGGGCCAGTCAAACTATTTCCGCGGGCCGAGTTGGGAATCTGGTAGGGGACCTTATTATTCTTCCTCTCCCGTATACTGTAGTCGACATCCTAGCGCCTTGGCATGCAGGAATCCAATTCAAGCCCAATTCGCCTCACCGATGTCAGGATTAGAGCCTCCGTGCACTTTGTGTCACTTGGAATAGAGCCTCCGTGCACTTTGTGTCACTTGGAACATCACAAAGGGTTCATGACTTCTCGCACAGCATCTGTAGAAGTTAGCTCACTGTATACGATAATTCTCTTACGGGTTCTCGATGTTCGTGAACATACACGAAGTCAGTGAAATTTCACCCATATTTGTAACTGCATTAATGATTGAGATAGCCTTTGCCTTGGATCCATTGTTGTCTGCCGAGTATGTCTAGCGGCAAATTATACAGCACGTCTATACAGTATGATTGTTAAAAAAAAGGAATTGCTATCACCTGCACACTGAAGTCAAGTCCTTCGTTAGAAACTGCACGCTTCAGCCGAGAGCAGATCCTCGATATGCTTAAATAGCAATATGACTGCCTACTAGTGTTTGGTGATCCTTACTGAATTTAGAACACGCAATGAGACATTGGAATGTGCTTGCCGGCTGCGTGTGGTACAAGGACATGTTGACTGAGATCACCGCTTATTTCAGACTGTATCATCAAATGGTAAGATTTCATCAACTGTTTGGTCGGGAATGAATCGCTTAGGCTATGTCCAGCACACAAGTTGAGATTTGAGCGCAAATTATACTAAGAGTAATTAATCGAAGGGGTATTTCTTATGCAGAACCACATTAATTCTCGGGTCCGGGCGCGTGTAACTGTCACTATTCGGATAGCCTATCAACGGATAGCCTATAGCCTACACAGTGTATTGGTCCATGACTATGATGTAAGAGATCCATAAGCTATACGGAATAAACTGGTCCTTGCGAGATGAGGTCATAGTATCTTGTACTACATTCTTTCCGACCTGTCTATATAAACCCCGAAGAATTTCGCGAAGTCTCCATCACTACAACCAAAAGGCTCGAAACCATTAAAATCCCAACATGCAGGAACCGACCTATGACCCCAGGTAAGTAAATTACCGAACCAAGTTGCAGCTGGAAGCCAATTAAAGAAACAGCCGCCCGATGCCCTCGCTAGATATTGTCTACTCATACAAGCTGATCGGCATCCCGAACAAGACTATCGTCAGCCTGCGCATCGAATTCCCACCCAACGGATCAACTCCCCCGCATCGGCATGGGGGCGCGAACCTTGGCGCTTATGTCCTTAAAGGGACGCTCCTTAATAAAATGAACGAAGAGCCTATGAAAACGTTTGAAGAGGGTGGAAGCTGGTTTGAAGCACCTGGGTGTCATCATCGCATCAGCGATAATGCTAGCAAGACCGAGCCAGCAACAGTCATTGCTACCATGGTGACGGACACTGAAGCGTTTGAGAGGGACGGCATGGGGGCGCTTATCCAGATTGACGAGGAGTATCGGAAATGAGAATAGCCGAGGATTGTAGCGATTGATAGCACATTACCTGTCAAAACATCCATGAATATAAGCACCCAATCAGGGGAATAAATCTGTATGGATGTTATCATTAAAGGGTAACCCCCCGCGGGAGCAATTGTAAGTAAATTAATTCATTCCAGTTAGACCAGGAGCATCCGCATCAAAAAAGGCACAGAAGTCAAAATTCAACATGTCCAATGTCGGGAATGCAGGTGAAACTGGATCTGGAAGGGACGGGTCGACAGCACCCAAACTAGCCGGGGGATCTTTTGCAAGAGATAACAATTCTCGGGCGACAATTCCAATCTCACGGTAAGTCCGTTTTGCCAGCTTCCAGTGCTCACTTAGACGCTTCAAAGTGCCCATCGCCAAACGAATTTTCTCGCGGCTTTTGGCTCGCCGGTCCCCGGAATAGATAAATCTGCACGCCGATAGATGTGCAATGGTCACATTGGCAATCATGCAAATGATGAAGGGAGAATGGGTCTTCATGTCAGTTGGTAGAGTCAACAGTTCATCAATGCTGTTGATAGCCTGGGTGCATTTGACAGTATGTATATCACGCTCCTTTGCATTGTTGCATTTTAGTTGTTCCGACGGGGCCAATGGAGCACAGTGCGAAACTGATTCTATTGCGCTGTGAGTCAACGCTGACAGCGGCCGATGTATCTCAACGGCAAATCTAGGCTTGGGTTAGACAAATGGACAACAGCCAATGAAGTTGCAATTCTCACGTGTGCATAATGAAGAATGCTTTGAACATCACCTCGTCAAATGATCCATCGGGACGAATTAATTGCCTCTTATTCGGAGAAAGAAGAGAGCACCATGCTCGAACGCTAGTATCAGAGCTAGAAGCCATTGTAGTGTATGCCTGATTATCTGTGGTATTGCCTGAAGACAAGGCCCGATCAATCCCGCGGGTCAAGCCAATAAGCTCCGCATAGGAGGAAAAATCAGTTTCATCTTCGCCAAGAAATTCCCTATTCTCGTAATCTTCTAGGGATCGCGGGGATGGAATGGCCTTATAAGAGGTAAGCGCTAAACTTTAGGAGCGAATAATGCGATTGCCATACCCCTCTTTCGTACTGTTCTTCTTCACAAGGAAGGTCGGTAGTGATTTCAATACTGCTCGTTCGGAACGGATACATATGGGTAGATCCTGTGGTCATCAGAGTCGTAATCTAGGGGCAATGATCATGTTTCAGCGCCATACCAGCAATGTGGGCATCGGTGATATACATCACCCACCAAGTGCGGCGGCAACTTTCCGCTAGTACGGAATCGGCTTCTGAGTAAATCCGGGCGAATTCCTTTTTGTTCATCCCAAGGGATACTGCCATCCGAATCGCTTCATCAAGGAGTTCCACGCCACTCTCTGTTTCATTGCACCAGTAGACAGCGATGGAATAAAGTAAGACGGCTTGAATGTCAAACGGCGTAAGAGGCTGGATTGACGACCGAATTTCGGCCACTGAATCCTGAGCACGTTGGGCCCATGAGTCCAAAATGTGAGTTGGACAGGATGTATCGAAAAAAGACCCGACATAACACATCACTCGAAGGAGAGGCTGAATTTTCGCTTCGTTGAGACGAGTCTTGAAATTTTCAAAAGGCAAGGCACAAGGATGAGCCGCATGAAAGAACTCATAAAACAAACTCAGAAATGAGAAAGCTGAATTGGAAGAAGATTCTATTTCCCCGTTGGTGGTGACAGAAGAGGAAGAACCGACAGTGGAAGCTTGTAGTGATGAGCCAATAGAGGTCTCATACACATCTCTGACAGGCGACAGCGCGGCTTTCCCGGATTTTGGATTTCCACGTCGGCGTGATACAGGATAAACACATTGTACTGTATTTGTGGCGCAGCGTGAGCATACGGGCTTGCGGCCGTCGCAGCGAATATGTTTATAGCGACATTGTGAGCACGAAAGGGAATTCCGTGTCGCACGCTTGGTAGGTTTCCTTCTGACTGTATCTGACATGTGGGAATATGATAAGGATAAGTGAGCTCACTGAAGGAAACCAGAATCATATCCTGCCTTTGGGCGTGTTCACCTGGGCAGTGTCCATGTCAGATTAGTCATGTCTCACCGACCCCAGGGTCCCCTGGGCCGGGCCCCCAGGGCCAGCCCTGGAGGACTCTAACTCTGGGCTGCGTGACTCTCAGCACCGGGGGTGTTTAAAATAGTTAGTGACAGCGCCAAGCAGGTAAGTACATGAAGTCAAATGTAGCAGTTGGCCATAATATTAGGCCCCGTTATATATTTGGTCCATCATCACCCAGTCAGAATCGGAATCAGAGAGAGCGAACACCAATTCGGTTACCAAGTCGATTATAATATTCTGCCTCCGATTCGGAGCGACCTAAAAATGCAAGTGATATTCGTGCTTTGATATCTCACAGCAGTTTCTTTTAGTCCCGTCTCATTTCCTCAACAATTGTGTAGAAAGAACAATCATGCTTTCGCGGACGGATGAGAGTCTTCTGCTTCGCTCCCAAGGGTCACATCACTATGCCAATCTTTGAATGCGCGAGTCCGTAATCTCAAGGAGAACATGCGATCAATCTCCATTGGTGTCCGCCCTTTCATCTCTGGGATAGCCAGCCACACTACAATGACGGCAACTGCAGCGAATCCCGCCATCACAAACCCTGTTTTTGCCCTCAGGTTCCCTTGATCTATGTTGTAGATATACGGCAAGATGATGGCAAATACTGCAGTTCCAATACCGCTAGTAAACCACCCAATACCTTGGGTCTTGGCTCGGAGTTGCAGTGAGGATGCTTCGGCGGCAACCACATGAGACGCAGGCCACGACCCAAGGCCAGAGACCATAGTGATAATCATCATACTAACTGCTGTGTACCTAGTGACGCCAAGTTAGCTCATGATCCTAGATGTCCGATATAGTGTCTTACCAAATTGTCACGGTTCCCTTGAAAATCCCTGCTATTCCTATGGCGAACCATAGAACCGTAACAATACCCAGAGTCAGTAGAATGAGGAATCTTCTTCCAAAGGCATTCAGCGCCCATAAACTGACAACATTTGCAATCAGGCCCAGTCCGATACCCAAAATCAAGAATACCAAGCTATTAGATGCACCCATACCCACGATCTGCATAAAATAGGAGGCATTTGCCAGGAGCTGCAGTCCGAACATCTGGGGTATCACGTTTGCAAAAGCCACAACCAATGTTCGGCGCATGTTGACTCCCCTGAAACAATCGGCGTATTCATGAGTTGCGCTCTCCTCCTCCTCTGCCAAAATTGACGCCTGTAACTCGTTGATTACAGCTTGCGAGTTCACATGGGTTGTATCAAGCATTCTCTGTGCGCTGAGAGCCTTGCCTGTCCGTCCCTTTCTCAAAAGCCAGGTTGGACTTTCTGGCAAGAACGCCGCTAGGACAAAGGGAACAGCCGAGAACGGCCATTGCGACGCAAAGCAAATCCGGTAAGATTGTGCGCCTGTATGCTTGAGCGAAGTATAAACCACGATCGACCCGACTAGTTGTCCAAGAAGTGTGAAGATCGGATAGAATGCAATGATCGGTCCTCGGAGAACAACAGGGAGTACCTCGGACATGTACGTCTGTGTAACACATAGAAGAATGCCGATACAAATCCCCTGGAAGAGCTTACCGGCGAAGAATACCCCTCTGCGAGTTTCCATTCCGTCCGGTAGATCTGAAATGTAGCATATTGCGACCGCAATGGTGGATAGGAAACTGCCTATAGCGAGCGTAATCCGACGCCCACGACGATCTTGATAGTAGCCACCGAGAATGGAGCCTAACATCAAGCCAATGCAACTGGCGACGTTCCAAAGGGAAAGCCACATGGAAGGGATGATGTGCTTTCCGTCAAGTTCCTGGCCGAAAACAAGTCTTTCTCGTGTCAGCAGCGACGCATTCTATCATTGTGCGGGTTTTTATTTACTGGAATTGAGGCATCGCAGCCACCGTCCCTACGATGACAAGGTCATATCCGTAGAGAAGAATGGCTGAGCTTAGCGCCAGGCAATAGCCCACGATTCGGGGAAATTTCCTGATCGATTGCCAAAGTGGTATGTGTGATGGCTTTCTGCTTCCATCAATGCCATCAACGACATCAGCGCCATGCTCATTGAACTCTTTGGTGGTTTGTGTCTCTGCGAGGTTCATATCGTATAGGTGCTTGTAGTAATGACAAGGGGAAATGACGAGGGGGAAATTTCTTTGTCTTAAAGCTAGGGATGTATGACCCCTACAACATGGCAGAACAAAGAACCCCGTATACTAACCTTAAAAGGGATAGAATCACTCACCCAGAGCGCGTTCCACATGCCAACAGAACAACATCCTCGAACCGAATATCTTGTTTTTGAGGATTTTCTGAGCACTGACCTCAGTATGTCACGAATAACAAGGATAGTTGGTTGGTGTCTTGATCCTATTCGGGTATGAGCTGGTCCCCCGCACGACTGCCAAGGCGATCGACTCGGAAAAGAAGACCATCGCTTCGACGTAACGGAGGTAATCCTTCAGGGCTTGGTCTTCCCGCTGTTGTACCATGTGCATGGATCCCCAACAGGTATAGAAAATGCCACAATACACGAGACTTTCACAGCCTGTTAAAGGGTTTGCAACGCTCACCTTTGATTTCTTTGGCTTACAGTTAGAAGGCCGATGGTATTGAAAGCAATCCTACCTCCCAGTGGATCTTGCTAGAATGCGCATTTGGCGTTCGGGATCGAGACCATCTCGCTAGGAGAGTGAACGACTGGCTGGAGGGAAGCGTTGGGAAGAAGCCGAGCCCTGCATTACGCCTTACGCAGTCTGGTGGAGTGAAAATCCCAGAATTAATTAGGGTTGCCTGCCCACGCCTGGCCTGGCCTGGATATGTAGGCTATTTTAGTAACGCCAGTCTAAAATAGGTATAGGATATAGTCGGCTGGGCGTAGTGAAATAAGCAAGACAATAAGTACATGGAAAGTCAGACGACCCAAAGGATATTATTCACATCTTGGTTTCTTGGAGATGGCCGAGGGCGAACTTCGTTCCAAATAGGTTGCAAAAGGGAAGCTAGCTCATGACGACGAATACATCTGGGTAACTGATCGCCCGGTTCTCTGTCAATAGTGTCTCATTTGCTGGTCTGATCGGCCGACCCAGACCCCGATCGTGCCTCCTTCATTTTCTCTAAATCCCCCAAATGTTGTTTTAATGCAGAAATCTCACGTTCCAACTCAACCGATGAAGCGAGTCGATATTTGAGCTTCAAAATCGCAGCTGAAATCACAAGCAGTGCTAGTGACGTAGGGTACGCCCACTGACCAACCTGGCTCGGAGTCTCCTCTGACGGTCCATCGTTGGAGATTTGGATCTCTATCCAAACGACAAAGGCAACTATTGTGAACGGACTGACTATCATGCTGAAGAGTATTCCGAAAAGGATCGCAGCGTCAACAAGCACATGGAGAAATGACCTGAGGAACCGGCGGCTGAGTATGCGTCGCATTCGGCGCCAGACAGGGGTCTTCTCGTTTGTCGGTCCTGCTTCTTCCCCATTGACACCCGGGTTGCTTAGTGGCCTCACGGCACCACCAACTTCATCTTTGAAGCTTTTCCAAATAGTCTTTCGTTCTTTCCAGATGACCACGATTTGCGCAGATGGGATCCGTGATCGGTAAGGGAGGAATCGATAAGTCAAGAGGAGGCAATTAAGGATCAGACAGAGAATGATGAGACTGTAGATATACCGATGCGAGTAAAGGACCTTTTTCCAAAAGCTATGGGAGGTAGCAACTCCGAAGTCTCCCTCTGAGGTGGCTGAATGCAATGAGTCTGGTTTCCGTAAAATTTGGCTTGAATTAAAACAGGGGTTGAAGCAGATATCGCCTAGTTGATTCCATAGCGATATGTTCGAAAATATATCCCACACGCTGTTGTTCCACGTGGATGTTCTCCATGAGGCCTGCCAGCCGTCATTTGATGTGTCGTTGAAAGGCGCGAGATCAGGAAAGCAAAACATGTACTGGGGTGGTGTTTTGGGTACTCTCGTGGAATATACGAGGGCACATATGGAGCCAGCCAACATGAGAGCATGCCAAAGATAAAAGAGGAGGTTCCTTGCTCGATCGTGGGTTAGGATGCGGGACCAGCATTGAAGCGGCAGAAAGACGAGATAACCAGTGATAACGATAGCAAGAACAGCATCCGAATCAAGCTCAAGTGATGCTGGCGAGATCATGACATGGTCTGTTTCGGTTACCAAAGAAGGGAAATCATTTCGCAGGCTGGAGTTAGCGGGCAGGTACGGAATAGTGACAGGTCCAGGGTCTTGTGGTGGTTGGTGACTAGAAACCATGATGAAGGTTTGAATTGCCGCAGTTCCCGCGTATGCCGCTGCAGTTCCTAGGAATACATTCATGACCCATCCTGTCCATCGAGTGACACAGGTTGCCAGTAGAAGCGCGTAGAAGAGATATCGCGGACATGAGTTGTATATGGTGCTGATTGGATAGAAGCAGAGAGTCTCCTGGGCAATGAATAAGGGGTGATCCGAACTGGGATCCATTGGAGAAACGAAGTGGGTGGAGTTGAGGTCAGAGTAAATTTTCCGTTCACGTTGTTGCCTTGTTCTTACGTGACTCTTAATCTGGTCACTGACGTCACACATTTTCATTTCACGATCTTCAATGTCCAGTCTCAATAAAATGGAAAGTGGAAAATGGAAAATAATCAGAATATTTTCCAATTTCACAGCAACCAGGAACATAGTTCTCGACTGAAGAATGAGAAGTCTTCGTAACCAGCGGTCTAATTGCACTTCTACACAGGGTAGAAAGAATTCTAAGAGATGGTCAATCTACACTACGGCATATAGGTGTCGAAGTAAACATTCATCCTTCGTATTCTACATATTATACACATCCATTCAAATCCAATCATTAATTCTGACGACCGTGCACCGCAATATAACCATGCCCGATCTAATCATTCATTGCCTCCGGTCATTGACCTCATCCACAATAAACATTATGAGTCTCATAACAGGACCACCCCGACGCTTTGATCTTTGGGCTCGTATCTTTTCACGGGGTTGCCCCTGCAGACGGCTACTCTCCAACTGCAATGAGTCATCTTCTTCGCTGGACACACTGGATTGTTGCGTGTACTCTGCGGCGGGCCGTACTTGAAGTGTAAGGCCGATACCCAGGCATACAATAACAACCAAGATCTCTTCCAGTATAGACATCACAAGCTGAATTGTGACATTTCCTGACAGCATATTGAATTCGGTCTTTTGACCAAAGGTGTAGATGAAAGAGTAGATTAATCGCACGAAGATCAAGGGGATAGAGACTCCAACAGCCAGGAGGAGGCGGTGTTCTCCGTCCTCGATACTTTGAGTTCGTTTCAAAATCAGGAAGAAAAGTCCGAACACGCCGATCCAGGCAATAAGATAGAAGATAAGCCCAGCCTTCGTCTCTGTGGTGACAAGGCCATGGGCGATATTGGAGTTTTTGGTTGCGCCGACGATGCTCAGAATCACGCCCACTAGTGCAAATAACCCAACAAGCCGGAATACCTTCGGAGGTAGAGGCTTGGAGGTCTTTCGCATAATAGAATCATTTCTGAGAAATCTCGTTAGCTCCAAAATCATCAAACTCAACGAGTAAAGGTGCTGCTCACGCTCGTGATAAAAGACCAATGCAAGCCAACAGTAATGGCGACAGTCCGAGCGAAGTACAGACAGCCCAGGTAATGTATAGATTAATATTGGAAGGATATTGAATTGTGGCCAAATAGCAGGCTGCGCCAACAATGCGGCCAAGACAAAATAGGATTAAAAAAAACCAGCCCGAGCTCCTTTTGAAACCGTGATGGAATGCCATCCAGATAGAAATGAAGAGGGTTGGAGAGTAAACAATGATCTCTAGGATGGAGATCCCATGTCGATAATCGATGGCCATAATCGCAAGTGAGGATGAAGGGTATTGGAATCAAGAGGAAAACAGAGATTGACTGATGCTTGCATTATCTTCAACCCATGGGGCACTCTCTGTTATTTAACCGTTTCAGTTTCATCTCAGCTCGCATTGCTTTCCTATCTATCTCTTGTAGGGCAGTGCAAAATAATTTCGATAATCAGACACGCCTTATGGAAATATAAGAGTTAGGGATAATCCACTCGAAAGGATCATTGGCCAATCGCATCTGCTCAAGCACGCGGTGCATACTATATTCGGATTAGCGCATCGCTGGCTAAGCCTCAACTCCACAAACCCATTGCTTGGTCAGTCTGACAATCTCCAGGGCTATCCATGGATGTCGCATCTCCTACCGCAAAAGGTTCTAGCGAACTCGAAAAGTTGGCTTACTATTCTTCTCAGGAATCCCAGCCATGCCGCTTGTCATCATGGTGACTACATCATCGCTGGTTCCAGGATTTGCAATTCACGGGCAAGTGTAGACAAGTCATGATAATGTTGACAATTGATGTGATATATATGAGGATAACGGCGCTTCATTAGATCAGTCGGACTGAGCATTGTCGGGACTTTTCGCTGCGGTCGCCGTCTTTCCATCATTCGCGCCCGTTGGGGTGATATTCAGCCCTAGTCAGAAACTTTAGTGTGAGAAGGTCTTAGCATTGTGACTCAGCTCCATATGCCGGTTCTAGACTTACCAGTCGCTCACCCCCCTGAATTTGAGAATAAGGTCGGGAACTTTGGGCTCCGACGTGGTAAGTCTGTCCCATACTGTGAGCGGTGTAGTGATGAGACCGTGAGTGTCCCAAGTGCTGAGATAGGATCTCAATAAGACAAGATAGTCCAGTATATTCGCACGATGGTGACGTAGCTGGCATTACGGCAGCCTGGTTTCTGTTGTGATCAACGCTATAGATGATAAATCGGCATGGATTCCGAATTATGATGGCGGAAGACATCTGAAAATCGCTTCGTCAATGACTTTTGTGCAGCAAGGCACATTGTTTGCAACGCTAAGGTCTAACCGCAAAATCTTTGATGTGACAGCTAGCAGGTCGTCACGTAAATGTCAGCAAGTCACTTGCATCATTCCAAGATTGAAACTGTATGTCTTCCCTGATATATACTGACGATAAACTGCGAGATAGGTACAGCGAGTAGCCCACTACGTTCGACAGGTGAGAGAAGAGCTGGCAAAAAGAGTCCGAGAAGGGAGAATATCATACAACTAGCCCCCTACAGACAGGGGAAGCCGGCCTGGGTAATATAGCGATCGGTGGCTGGAAAGGTACGGCATTGAAGGGGCAAACAATTCTATTTGCCTATTTCCTCCTAGACATTCCACAGTAATCGATCCCGGCGAGAGCTGCCAAATCAAGTGAATATATTGTCTAACCGCTAAAGTTGGTTCGGCGTTTGGGATTTCATCATGTGCAAGGGGGGGCAAACGTCAACACTGGAGACATAGGTCACTTCATAAGAGGACTAGCGGATTGATGGGACATGCTCTATGTTTTGTATCCCTAATGGCCTAGCTTTGCTGCTCCTAGTTCTATAATTTCTGTTTTACCAGGGTAGCAAGTCAGTACTATCGATGCGCCTACTCAAAAACAATCATGCTCCATGGCCGGATTATACATGTCCGCCTTGTTGAGTCGACTTGAACTCGATTGCACAGCCGAGGTCAATATAGAAGTTTTAGCACTGCTTAATGCAATTTGTTTAAACTGGCAACCATCACTGGGCCTGTTCCTCGTGGATACTTCCCCGCATCCCGGCTATATGGTAGAATGACCGTTGATCGACATGCCAAAAAGATTACGATCACCGTCTCCTAGACTTTTATAGGCTTATCGCCGGAATTCATCGTATTTCTACCGTTTATCGTATTCGCGTCGTATAGATATGCCGAGGTGTTTTTGGTATGAATCGCCACGCGTAGATGAAATGAAGTATAAGAATGCGCTCGATTTGTTAGTAGATCTAGCTTTTTATTGTCAGAGCAATCTACCCAATTGTTAGTCCTGTTTGCTGCTTTGTCCAGATTTAGCATATCAATCATGATATCTTTAACCTTGGCCCTAGTGGGCGTTTTGGGGCCTGTTGGTTCATTGGCAGCTGATCCCGGTCCGGCAGCTTGCTCCAATATAACATCGCAATTGGGATCTTCCAAAGTCGTCACCAGCAAAACTAGCTTGAAATATGTCGCTAGCACTGAGTATTGGAGCACCCCCCAGGATGCCTACAAGCCATCCTGTGTCGTCTATCCTTCATCCTCAGAAGATGTCTCTGTGGCTCTTCAGGCCATTCAAGCATCTGGCAGCCGGTTTGCAGTCAGAGGAGGAGGCCACAACCCTAACAAGTTCTTTTCGTCAACCGACAAAGGCGTGCTCATCAACTTGAGCAACCTCTCGGAAAAATCGTATGATCCAGACACCACGCTCGCAACATACGGACCAGGTGGTATATTTGGCGATATATACGACTATTTCGAGGATTATAACCGCACTGTGGTTGGAGCTCGACTCTCCGGGGTGGGAACCGGTCTCGCTCTGGGTGGTGGCATGAGCTATCTCTCTCCCCAATATGGCATGGCATGTGATTCATTCAGGGAGCTGGAAATTGTACTTCCTGGTGGTCGAATTGTGGCAGCGTCCAATACTTCCAATCCTGACCTGTTCTTTGCGTCCCGTGGTGGTGGAGGCAATGCCTATGGTATTGTAACGAAATATACGGTCCAGAGTCGCCCTATCGGGCAATTCTTCGCGGGCAATATTATCTACGCCTTTCCCCAGAAGGATACCGTCGTTGAGGCAATTAGTAACTTTATCCGATACAACACCGACCCCAAAGCTAGCATTATCGGCACTTACGAGAAGCTACCCACCCCCGATTTGAATCTCAACCTGGACGAGGCCATTATCATGTTCCTAGTCTACGATGGCCCTGACGCAGGCGATGCGTTCATAAACTTCACTAGCATTCCACATCTCTTCGATACTACTGGTCTAAAGTCCTACCCCGAGGTAGCCGACATGCCACTTCCAATTGCCACCGAGGCTTCACGCGGGAACAATATCTTCCGTGTTGGAGTCCACCGTGCTGATAATGACGAGGGCAAGAATGCCCTGGACGTATGGCGTAACTGGGGCGAGTCGAACAAGGGCAAATATCTACTCCTTTCGCTCGATTTCCAGCCTGTCCCAAAAAGCTTGACAGACGCCAGCAAGGCGCAGGGGGGAAACGCAATGGATATGCCCGACGGTCCATGGTTCTGGTTAAATTATTTGATCACAACGCTGCCGGGAATGAGCCAGCCTGACTATGATGCCATACAGTCTAGCTTCCGTGATATGGTTGCGTCGACAACCAATGCCGAAGGTCTTCCGTTGTTTATCAACGACGCAAACTATGATCAAAATCCTTTATCAACCTTCTCTACATATGGGAAATTGCAAGAAATCAAAAAGAAGTATGATCCGGATAACTTCTTTGCTGACAAGACTGGGGGTTGGTCATTTGACTAGTGGCGGCGGTCTCTACAACATTCCAGTTACGGGTAATTATCAGTATACTACCACGGCTTTGAAAGGTCTTGTTTATAGCCATCGCAATAGAATGCAAGATATTAATGTTTTATCCATACCATAGCCAATTCAATGTCGATTGTTGAACAGATTGTTGCACATAAATGCCGATGTTGTGGTCTCAGCACCACCATGATCTCATTCCCTCACCTCGGCAGAAATCAGCAGAAAGTTTGGACGATGTCCCTCAATATTTTTACTTTTTGCTAAGCCTGCAGCATCCTCCTTTGGAGGACACCATTCCCTCAGTCCAGTCAACACGAATCCATTCTCAAGCAGAGCTGTCACATAGGTTTCAACATGCGATGATATTTCCTCACTCCCTCTGCTCCCAACCAGCTAGTCAAGCGCAGGCCCTCACTGCTGTAAGAATTCAAAGGCCACTACTTCCAATCTTCACCGGCTTCCCGAATCACCTTGTAGCCCGGCGTTGGATTAACTGGGGCGGTTACAATGGGGTGTTCAACAGAGAAGATCAGCTTCCCCTTTTGCCCATGGATACTACCCTTTCTCAAGCAGCCATGGATTTTACGAAAGAGTCGTACGATATCTTCGATGGATTGAAAGGCCAGGGAGTTGTAAACGATATCATACAACCCATGCTCATGCGAATGATTCAAGTATGTAGTCTCCAGATCGTGGATATCAAAGATAACTTCTGTAGCAGGACCTACCACCACGATCCCGTTTCGAGTTCGGTTATTTATCTCAGCGTTGAACCCCTTTGCTCGGTTGATCATATTCTCGGAAATATCAACTCCTTTGACATAAGCAGCGCCTTTCTCACTGGCCCAGCGGACGAACTAGCCGTAACCACATCCTAAGTCGAGAATTCGTAATCCTTTCAGAGGCTTCTCGGATGGTCCTGTGGGAGAAGGCTTTGTATTGACAATCATCTTCTCTAGAGTAGGCCATTCTGGTGCGGCCGCCAGACCGTGTTGAGATCGAGGGAGGCTTCCGTACTCAGCGAAGAGCTCTGGGTTGTCGTAAATATTTTGGGATTCCGTAGGCATGGTTGCGAAGCTAAATCGGTATGTCAGTAACGATGGGTCCGACATTGTCGTGAAGAGTTATACATTTATGAGGACTAGATAATCGTGCCAGGCGCCCAACATAAGTTGGTGCGCACTTCACGATGATTGCCACTCAACAATAAATTCTTCAACACCAATTGCGTTTAAACGTTATTTACAGGTAATCCAAAGTAGTGTACGGAGTATATATAATAATTTTCACGCCTACTATCTCGTGCAGCTGTTACAGATTATTTACCTCATTTCGCGCCTAACCCGAAAATCTGGGATTTTGGTATTCTTATACCATTTCTTATACTCCGTATGCAAAGTACCCTTTAGGTAAAAGCCAATGTAGTAACTTGACTATCAACAGAGATACATTTAATGCCATTTAGAGAGTCATTTTTACCATTGGTGGGATTAGTGTGATTAACAACTAGGCGTAAGCACCTGTTACCGTGTTCCCTAGCCAATTTACTAGGCCTCTTCCCAATTGAAGATGTGCTTTTAAAGACCGTACAAAGTTTGTTGGGTGGGAATTATCGTTGGGTTACCCGACTGTGTTGGGCGATACCTAGGTATTTCCGAACTATCCAATTATCCATCGAGCTCGTCTAACTTCTCTTGGCCCTGTCTATATACTCTTTGGAAGACTTCCAGACACCCCTCGCACCGATCGCAATATCCCGCCGTCCATCATAAAGTGGGAAAACCACAACCGCCCCAAAAGCAGCGAACTGCCAAATGATGCCAACAACTACCCAACCACCGAAGAATGATTTCGTGAAGATGTAGTCACGATATAGCGGAAGAGGCCAAGCAACGAACGTGATCAGCACAATAGCCCCGAACATATACCAAGCAATCTTGAGCCATCTGTACAGCTCTTTCAATGTTGCGTCGTCAAATGGGTGCTGAATATCATCGAGGTTGATTTCCTCGGAAGATGGGGACGAAGCCTGCTTTATATGATTCTTTTCGTCCTTGTCGGCAATCTGCTCTGGGTCGTTGTTGATGTTTTCTGGTTGACTATCGACGACCGGTTTGACAGACTCAGCTACACCCTTCGAATCGCTTGCGGGGTCTTCCTCGCTGATCTCGTTCAATGTGCTAGTGTCTGAGGGGAGCGGCTGAATTTTCGCTTGATCTGCCAGTTCAATTCGGAGGAACACCCTCCAGTCGAATTTATAAGGCTTGTAGAGGGACAGTACAACGGAATAGAGGGCCGGCGTAAAGAAGGAGGCGATGGCAGCATATAGTGCCGGATAAGGATTTGTAGTGGTCGTGATGTTGATAGTGCCATACATATACTCGGTTGTTGCCAACCAGACAGCGAGACCTGTAAAGAAGCCAAGAACGGGAGAGATAATTGCAGCTAACCGGGTCTGTCGAGACCAGAACAAAGTTAGAATCATAGGGATGATTCCCGGGCATGAGATGATGGGTCTCAGGTACCCGATCCATGTCATGTTTGCCCCTCCATAATTGAGAGCGATGGAAATGCCGGTGATAAAGACACCGTGGATAACCACAGTCAAGTGGCTTACTCCCACAATTTGCTTGTCGGTAGCCTTTGGATTGAGGTATGTCTTATAGATGTCATAGGACAAGATGCTACTGACAGCAATCATTGAGGAGGAAACGGTACTTGTCAAAGCCATGAACAAAAGGAAGAAGAATCCAATGATGCCTTTGTCTCCGATGAGTGCTTTGATGGTGTATGGCATCACCATGCCCGAGCTGACTTCAGTGGCGGTAAGCAAGCTAGGGTAGGTGGGAAAGATTGGTGTATCGTGAATTGCCCTCGTTGCCAACCCGATGACTGTGCCCAGACCCCAGGGGATACCGAAAACAGCCAATGCAGCGATATTATATCCTGGCACTGTTGCCTTGACCTCCGTGGCAAAGGACTTCTGCCAAAATGCGGTATCCTACCAATGACATATTAGCTTTGTAAACGCTTGACGTTCCGTGAATTTCGGTAGTTTTTGCTAGGGACTTTTCAAAGATTGCCTGGGGAAGTCGACTTACCATGACGACAAGTGCCAGGTTTCCAAATTTTAGAATCAACCCCCAAATAATTGCATCCTTGGACTTAAATGTAAGAAGTGAACCTTCATAGTTTCCGGGGATGTAATTATCCGCAGCTGTTGCAATAAGTTTATCATACAAGCCACTTAGTCCACCGACCGACGAGTTTGTCAAAACAGCGATCGTAAAATAGATGATGAGAATAAGGGCAATAGCAGTGTGCAAAAAGTCCGTCAGGAATGTGGCCTTCAGGCCACCGACGGCTGTATAGAGAACAACTATAAAGAGGTTAGCTCTTGGTTCCTGAGATATTCTCAGAATAGAAATAAGACCGACCTCCGAGGGGAACGAGGATAGTTGCCGCTACATAGTGCATGCCAGAAACACCATGAATTAGCTGAGAACCCGTCATAATCATCGAGGCGCAGCCGAAGACGTTGTTGACGAGGTTGAGCACAATAAACACGAGATGTCCAATTCTGCCATAGCGCATCCGAACCACTTCAAGCGATGTATGAGCATAAGGTACTCGAATCTTGGCCATAACACCGAGTGCTGCCATCAGTGCAATTTGGAAACAGAGACCAGATCCCCACCACTATGACCCATTAGTCATGAAAGGGCATTTGATGGTATTAAGGTAACATACCAGAGGCACCGCAAGACCGTATCTATATGTCATAGCCGCGCACAATACTGTTTCATTTATCCACATCCAGGAACTGAAGACTGCAGATGCACACAATCCTGTCCCTACGGATCGATTGGCAACCATGAACATTTCCGATTTTCCAGAATCTTCAGCAAGATATGCTTTCTGCACCTTGACGGCAATCAAAATGACGCCACAGAACAACACGCTGAGACCAATGAGAAGGCCATAGGCCGCCCCCTGGGGGATCAAAGCCAACTTGGACGTATCTATCATGTTAGATATGTTTGCGCAAAGTAAAGCCAAGTTCAAAATCGCAGGGCCGAGAAATATTTATTGTCTGGAAGGTCCACCCCATGTTCAATGCCAAGCCTGGTCTCCGTAGATTTGCAGCCAATTGGCATGCTCTGAAGGACTGCCTAAAAATCAGAGTTGCCATGTGGGCGATATATCTCACGTCGTCCATGTCCGCAATTGCGTTATACGGAATGAGTTATAGACACGCGACTAATATGTCTAGACACAGGGTGATTTGCCGATCGAAATCAAGCTAATAAGGTAAACGTATGGTAATTGCGGAATGGACGTGGTTGTGTGAAGGGGATTTTGGTTGGGATTGCGTGCCTTGACTTCCAGATTGCGATAAAACGAGTTGGAATCGCGAAAGACAAGGGTCACTGCGCACTCCACAGAGGCTATTTTATCGGCCGACATGGGATTCAAAATATTCACCTCAAATGTCGAATACCGATTACAAACGGGAGATAAACCTCCAATGACCCTGTGCGATGGTGACACCGCTTGACGTACACTCTGCCCGCTATATGTACAAAGCGGTCCCTGGACCATTTGGCACCTGGGCTATGGAAGCACCCTAAAAGCAAGACCGACCAGTACAAAATTCTGTCATTCTAGACCGAGCTAGCTCAGTTACTTATGTAAATGAATCTAGATCTATCTCTAGAGGTTTAAAACCTATACTTTTTAAAGCTTCTACTAGGGTTCTATACTATAAATAACTAGCCTATCGTAGGCCGTATAGGGCTTGTAGTATAGGATAGACTTCGTCTTTCGATATTTCGAATCTAGTTAGCTAATATATAAAAATAACTTAACTATTAATTATAGCGTTTAGGTATACTATAGTATAATCCACCTACTCGACTATTATATTATTAACAGCCGCTATACTTAGGAATAGTCTTATAGTTTCTCCGCCAGTAATAAGAGTATACTTCTTATTAAAATCATATCCTAGACGTTATCGATCCCTATAGATTACCTAATAAGCCCTAACTCCTGCGATTAACTCAATGTATGTATATGTTGTTGGGGAGGGGAACATACCAACAAACGAGACGTCCGCTTTTCTTGGTGCAGCTAGTTATCCACAAGTGATAAAAGAAGTCGTTTGAGATAACAGAGTGAAGATGTCTAGGTCGTTGGCAATCTTAACGGCCATGAGAACAGTCGACTTTGGTCCCAAACATTATTACTAGGTAGCTAAATCGTCGACGATCTTGTCTCACCGATAGGAATAACTTATAAATCGCATCCGCAGGTTCTTCTAAGGCTCTCGTAAGACTTGTAACATTTTCAAGGGTATAATGCCGGGCCTTTACGTTTCTAGTTGCTTGGTATACACCGATAGATAGCATAGCCTTCGTAGACAAAGTAGAAATGTTCGTAAACTCCTAAGTCGATATATTGGATAAGAGTATTGTAACTAAAAAAAGGTTTCAATATCAGCTAAAGTGTGATTCCGTTTCTACCAAAGAAGGCAGACGGATATTCTGGCAATCCGAGTGACATTCGGTTCTATTTATTGACCTCAACATACGATCTATGGTCTTACCACTTCATTTAAAAAACCGTCTGATTGAAGGAGCTATAATGCATAATCAGCACCTCAGAATCTGGTTATTGACAATATCTCAACCAATAACAAACGAACAATTTCATTCATTGCAATTCCCTTACAAAAGATCACCCAAGTATCTGAAAGGTTCTACGACCACTGTTGATCATCACGTCATATATACTCGATGCTGACACAAACATATAGGCGGGCCGATTATTTTTTCTATATCATTCTATACTTGGTTCAGATAGAAGCATGGCCAAATGTGACACAAATGAGGGGAACAAGGTTTGAGTTCGAGCTCATAGGGCACGGAAATGATGCGTAGCTAGCAGTTACACAAGCCAGTATCGCATCGCTTCCAAGATGAACTCAAGTGTTTCAAGGCAATGGAGTTGGTAATGCAGACTATGAAAGCGCTGAGTGTACATATATGGCGGAGGCGCGGAGTCAACACTTTTGATTGAGCGTCAGATACACAGAACCAAAGACCCCGGCTGAAACAGCCAATCCAGGTGTGGCCATCCCTAGGATATACCTTTTGGATAGAGCTTGAAGGAAAGCTAACAAATAGCGGCGAGGGTCAAATTTGTTGGACGAAAAGCACCTTCGATGTGAGTCGAAGGCTGTGCAAGCGCCTGGCAGGAATGTATGTGCAACCCTAATCAGAATGACTTGAGTGGTAAATTTTCTTAGCCCCAATTTTGCCTCGATAAAAACGTTACACGCATCCTCAAAGCGGGCACAGGTGCAGTTTCATTGAAGCGCATATTCATACTGCTATTGTCCTATAGGCGGAACGATTGAAACTGTGCTATGCTGACGTAGGGAGAATGTATCTGATGTCACTCACCTCGAGGAGAACCTACCGAGACGCTCAGTGCCTCGTAACCGCTTTAAGAGAGAAAAACCGCCAGGAGCTGATGGTGATGGCTGCTCGAAGGCTGGGGCTAAGTTCGAGAATGAAAAGAGAAAGTCCTTTCCATCAGTGAGCTTCATAATCATCTTTAAACGTGCGTCTTCTCTTTTACTTTCGACATTCCCTCGGTGCCTCTAGCCGGACTCGACATAGCCCGAGGTAACTACCCAACTCACCGACCACGGTAACCACGTTACATTACTCCAGCCGCTCACAATCTTGAGTTTGGTGATATGTCTTCCATGATTTCAGCGCGGCCGCATGTGGGTGATCCCACACAGCTTGCCCCCCTATGTTTGGATTTGCTACGCAACTTGGGGTATCTTGGAGCACCGCAATTGGAAGCAAAATCTGTTCAGGTTCTTTTGGAATATATGCATAAGAGAGCCATGGATTTAGCAGTGCCGCTCGACACTTCAATATCCATAAATGGTTTCCGATTGGGTTATGCGGAAGGACTAGTATGCAGATAGATCCCCTCAGAAATGAAATACAGTGTGCTGACGACCTATCTATAGCTGGCTCACCCGGATCATCCCGTAGAAGTCCAAGGATACGTCGGGCTCTTCACCTGGCTCGTTGTTCAGTATGACGATATCGTGGGGCGGAACAACGGAATGGTCAAGGATGCCATGCTCTTCCACCAAAGATTGTTCCGCGGTGAATGCCAACCGAATGTCTTACTAGAAGCCATTGCTACATTGCTCAAGGAGGCCAACAGTCATTTTGATCCGGTTTTGGCCAATATGCTACAGATCTCTGTCTTGAAATTCTTGACAAGCAATCTCTTGGAACGACACAGGGGATTCCAGGACATGAAGATGACACGGGCAGGCGGTAAGTTCCCAGGCTTCTATAGAGACATGTCAGGCATGAGCATCGCGTATGCTCTGTTCTGCTATCCAAAGGAGCAATATCCCGACATCGGTGCCTTTCTAGAAGCCTTACCTGATATGGCTCAATTTATAGATATTTCCAACGACATTTTATCGTGAGTGATGGCCAATTCCAGCTATTAGTCTCCTTTCTTTGCTAAAACAACTTAGATTCTACAAAGAGGAATTGGACGGGGAGAATCGAAACTTCCTCCACAATCGTGCCTTATGCTCCGGCAAGTCTGTTATTTCCACGTTAGAGGAAGTAAAGAGAGAAACCATAGAGTCCGCCAATCGGGTCTCCAAAATTCTCGAAGGTCGGGAAGAATATAAAAAATCTTGGGACGACAGCGTTCGCGGCTACATGGCCATGCATACAACGAATCCTCGTTACAAGCTCAAGGACCTTGGGTTGGGTGAGGAGCATCCTCTTGGGCCGTTTGAGCACAAGATATCTCAATTCTATGACGAATTGAAGGTAAAGGATTGAATAAATATTATATACAGGTGGGTTTCGGTCGTGATTTATTGTTCTATACGCATTTCGGTGACATAAGTCGAGCTATGATATTGACGGGACCCTGTCGCATTTTTGTTGGCCGTCTACGAGCACATCCTTGTCTAGCCGCCTTCGTACTTTTGCGCCCTCTGATTTCAGCGCTTCCTTTGTATTTGTATTGTTTGTCTGCTTGTCTCTGAGTGTTGTCGCTGTGAAATTGCTATTTGGAAGGGAAGTCCTCGACCCTTCTTGAATTAAAATCAGTCCGAGTTTGTTTCGACAGAAACGGCTTGCACTGAAATTACCAATTAATCGTGGCACCGCCTTTTCACTAACACGCTACCGAGGGTTGGGAGGCCCCACTCAACAATATTTTACACTCAACTATAATTTATCCTATACAACTCCTACAGCCATTGTATCTTCCCCGGTTGACAGGCCTTACACCTGCAGACTATATATCTTTACATATGAACAAGCAAGGGGTCATAACCTATTAGGGCTCTACGCTATATAGGACCAAAGGAGCAGAGAGGAGAGGGTTGTATTAGGACAGAAGGGAGCAAGCTCCTATACAAACTATCTAGACTACAAACGAGGGGTTGATACCTTAGAACCCAGGCATCCATGCACAACAAGTTGGAAAGATGCGCGGAAGCCTGCGGCGTGTTTGATTTCAACTTCACCATATTGCGGATCTTGGCATCGAGAATATCATGGAGTTCTTATTGCCTGAACTGCAACAGAGAGGGGCTATATCGATGAGAGATTGATAAAGAAGGTTTTCGTCTACATGCATGTACAAAGTACGGAGTACTACCAGTCTTACCAATATTAGGTACCCGTGGACCCCACTTTCGTATGACCTCATTTTTCCCCGGCTCAATTAGTAATTCGACTCGGAGACATATTAACCTTGGAATATAAATCATTTGAACTGACCTGTTTGAATACCAAGTCCCAAGTCACAAAATGAAAGAAGCCATTATCGACAAGACCGTTTCGGTCATCATCCGCGACGTTGACATCCCCACTCCCAAACCCGGCCAGGTCCTCATCCGGGTAGTGGTGTCGGGTACCAACCCGAAGGATTGGAAAGTCCCCAAATGGCAACCAGATACTGTTCTGAACCAGGGAGATGATATTGCGGGGTATGTGGAGGCAGTAGGGGAAGGAGTCCGGAACTTCCGTAAGGGAGACAAAGTGGCGGCGTTCCACGAGATGCTCAGCCCGCATGGAAGTTATGCCGAGTACGCCATTGCATGGGAATATACGACATTCCATCTCACCGAGAAGACCAGTTTTGAGGGTATGTTTCCCGCGTCCTGATTGTCATGAGGATGAAACTAAACATATTGACCAGAGGGTGCTACTATCCCCCTCGCTGCCATGACTGCTTCTTTGGGCCTATATCAAGAACTGAGACTGCCTCTGCCTTGGGCTCCTGCTGATAAGCCTACACCGCTGGTTGTATACGGCGGTGCCACAGCGGTTGGCGCATTTGCCATTAAGTTCGCTCAGCTATCGAACATCCACCCTATCATCGCTGTTGCAGGCAAAGGCGCACCCTTCGTTGAGACGCTGATCAGCAGAGAAAAGGGAGACACGATCGTCGATTATCGTGAAGGCGATGACGCCGTCCGCTCGGCGATCAAAGCTGCCAGCAAGGGGACACCCATTCACCATGCCTACGATGCCGTGTCCGAGAAGGGAAGCTATATAAATCTAGGCGCTGCTCTCGATGCACCTGGGAGAATCACTGTCGTTCTACCTGTGGAGGCTGATAAGGTGAAGGAGCAAATCAGCATTCATCGGACTATGGTTGGGACTGTTCATATGCCCCCTGCTGAGGGCCAGGCTCTTGGTGATAAGGAATTCGGAGCTGCTTTCTTCCCATTTATTGGCCAAGGTTTGGCACAGGGTTGGTTCTCAGGCCACCCATATGAAGTGAGGAAAGGTGGGTTGGGAGCTCTCGAGGGCGCATTGAAAGATCTGGAGGCCGGCAAGGCTTCTGCGGTGAAATATGTGGTTAAGATTGCCGAGACTGAGGGAGTCCAGCAATAGTTATATAGCCCGAGAAAGTGATCTTAAGTTACTCTGTGAATGCCATGACAATCATTCTACAAAATGTATGCCAAGCCATATTCGGGTTATATAGATCGGGGTTTATAGATCGGGTTCGAAAATGACATCACCGATAAATTCTCCAAGTCGCGCGCACGAACACACCCCGTAGACTGCCTCGATCCCAAATACCGAGCCAGCACCCAAGCTATCCAATCCCAATCGCCCAACTCCCCTCCCACGTCGAAGTAGGCCTAGAACATGCAACCCCAGCAAGTGCACCCCGGGAAATCAACAACCAACCACACCTCGACCTCCTCCACTTCCAGCCATACATCCCGCGCCCAACAGCAAACGAGCTATTCGAATTCCTCCGTCGCGAACTCCCCTTCTACCGCGTCCAATACACAGCACGCCGCGGCGACATCGAAACGCAAATCAACACACCACGTTGGACAACAGTCTTCGGAGTCGATGAGACATCTACTTTCATCCAAGAACAGGACCACCCCAACAGCCTCGTTCTAGTAGAAACAAAGACCAAAACCCCAACCCCGAAAACAAAATACCTGTGCACGCCGCGCCCAATCCCAGCTTGTCTCGACCTCCTAAGGAGACATGTCGAAGCCGCGAATGCAGCCGCAAACGCAGATAATAAAAACCCCTGCTATAATTTCTGCCTCGTGAATTACTACGCCAGCGGAGACGACAGTATTGCATTCCATTCCGATGACGAGCGTTTCCTCGGACCCGAGCCGAATATCGCCTCGCTGTCACTGGGCGGCGAGCGGGATTTTCTAATGAAGCATAAGCCTTTCGTATCCGGGGGAATTGCGAACCGGACGACGGGTGGATGCGTGCCTAGTGCTGCGCGCGCAATGTCCAGGCCGGGTAGTACCAGTGCGGCGCGGGGGAGTTGTACGGATTCGGGTGCGACATTGAATACCGTCTCTTCTCCTGAGTCTAGGCCTGCTGTTACGGTGCCACTGCAGCAGATCAAGATGAGTCTGGGATCAGGCGATATGGTAGTTATGCGCGGGGCGACGCAGTCGAATTGGTTGCATAGTATTCCTAAACGGAAGGGGAAGGCTAAGTCGACGAGGGGGCGGATCAATATCACCTTCCGGCGGGCTGTTGTTCCTGGCGGGACCAATAATTATTATCATTATAATATTGGTAGTGGGGGGATGTATCGGTGGGATGAGGTTGCGAGGGAGATGGTTCTGCAGGATAGCAAGGTATAGCTACGCGGTAGCTACCCGGTGTATGATTGAACAGGAATAAGATTTGAAGGAAATAGAATATACATGGGTGCCGTAGCACGAAAGGAATATCTCATGCTCATGACTTGGACGTGCAACTCGAGGCGACACAGATGATATCACTGTGATAGCCCTCCCGGCACATTTCAGTCTTTGTACATTTGCTTCTGATAGGGAAAAAAAATAGACATTGAAGCAAGTCATCATATGGCATTGGCACTGCATCTTCCCAGTAACCATGGTATTTCTCCCCTAGGGAGTTCCGGCAAGTGCCGGGTTATAAAGAAACGTACTCTGGTTCGAATACAAGAGAGCTATGGGCCCTTGTAGGCATCAGAAGAGTGATTTGAAATGATCAGTAGTTAAAGATGACTTCTTCACCGTAGACATCTGCGTAGCATTGGAACAGATCAGGGCAGCTGCAATCAATCATGTTAGCGGGGGAAATAATATACTTGCAGGACAACTTACAAGACAGGATCCTTGCCGAAAACGATATGCCATGAGTACTCCATAATGTTCGAGGTAGCCTCGTCCGGCAGGTCATTGTCCATCACCCAGTCATACATGCGCTGGTAATCGGTACGGGGGCGCTGGAGAATCTGCTCTCGGGAGACGGCAAACTGGGAGCAGCACGGGGCAGCGATTTCGCGGGGAACAGGCTCGCCAGGGAACAGCTGTTTCCACGCAGCAGCGTAATGAGCCTCGCCCGGGCTTTCAGGATTCGGGGGTTGACGGAATGGTTGGATGGCCGAGGGACATCCTGGGCTCAATTGGCAACGCAAGTTGACAAAGCCTGCCTGTTGCACGAATTCTTTCTGCAATGCCCGCACCGAGTCCACATTGCTGTAATCCATGGTGTCGATATGCCAGCCGGCAATTACGCCGTCGCGGTGACTGTGCAGGAAGACCACAACGTCTGGAAGGTCGTCGTAGTGGTCGACCAGGTATTGAAGGTAGGCGAGAGCCTCGCGACCCTTGTTCTTCGGTGTGTGCGTCGGGGCATTGGTATCGTCAACGGTGTAAATGACGCTGCGCCATCTGGAGATATTCATTAGGCTGTCTTCTTCTGGGTACATAATCGAGTCACACTTACTCTGCCAGTTCTGCGCCAACCCAAGCGGTATCTTCCTCCTTGCGCTTGGCCATCACAATGGCACCTTGGTTAGGGACCACGATTTCGGTGGTCTGGTAGATTAAAGCGGGTTTATTATCCGATGCAACCCGCCATTTCCGTTGCGGTCCGTTATCGGGTTCGGGTTTCGGTCTGAGGGATGTGCGGAAGGAGCCGGTATCGAAGTGCCATATATCCTGAAGCGATTCACCTTTGGTCTTCAGATTGCGACAGACCAAGACGAGAGTAAGGATAATTAGTGCGGCAGCGGCACTAACACGGAGTGACAACCTCATCGCATAACGTGATTGTCGGGTTTGAGGGAGAGGGTATAGGGGTGGTGAGTGTGTGAGAGAGATGAGAAGAGGCCAGTGTCTCAGAACGCAATCTTAGGGAAGTAATAAGCACCGACCCATGTGGAGGCCGGGGATCAAATTGACTCGCGTACTTTGAACGCGAGATGACGAAAGTGCCGAGTCAAGGGATGAAGTACTTCAAGAAGGAATGGAATCAATTGAAATAAGTAATATGAGGCGGAAGAGATCCCTTTCTCCCGGAAGAGAAGTGGTAAAAATAAAAGAAGAAACGGGGAAAAAAAAAAGGAAGTTGGCACTTTCCTTATTTGGGAGAGCGGACTCCGTCTGTTTCTGTTTCTGATCCATTTTCGGCCATTGGGGACAGTCTGATTGGAGGAAATGAAGGATCTCGGCCAATCTGCTTGAGTTTATCTTTGTTATCTTTTTAATGTTTTTAATTTCCGTAATTTCATTTATTCAGGGGTACATAAGGCTTACTCGACTGTGTAAGGTTACTTTCGACACTTAATATCAACCTGGTCCAGCAGTTGATGTACATTCCTGAAACCATTTCTCTATTGGACACTATACATGATACGCATCCCATGCAAGGGGATGTCTACCGTGTTTGAACTAAGTGCAGATCAATTTTCAATCCTCCGATATACTCCAACGCCAAAAATAAAAACGGGTATGACCAACGCCAAATACAGTTCCAATCCAAACCTAAGACATCATCCCCCAAAAAAAAACCCCAAAGGCAACCACCAAGATAATATCCAAGACATCAGCCGCGCACCGGCAAAATATTCACATCAAAATACTCCGACTCAGGCGCCAGCCGACCAACCACACACCGCAGACTAGGCAAAACATCCAACGTTCCCTTCTCAACCGCCCAATGATGTTCCGCTAGATGAGCCATAAAGATATCCAGGTTTCCATAAACCTGCGTCGACCCCTGCGCCATCGCACAGCAAAAGACACAACAAAAGGTGCCGCGGGGAGTATTGGGAGCAAAATGCGCTGCCGGGTCCCGCTTACAAGGCACGTGTGATTTCGCCAAGAACTCGAATCGATAGCGAATACCGCTGGCTTTGTGCGTACGCACGCTTTCCTCGAACTGCGGATTGTGACTGGAACTCTTAGGGGCCATGGGTGCTTCAAACGCGCACTTCGTACACCGCAGCCATGACTGTTGCGTGTAATAACCCGTTCCTGGCTCGGAGTAGATTTTGAATCCACGAAATCCCGTGTGTACCTTCCACGCACCTTTGCAGAAGCCCAGGTAGTTGTTCGTTTTGCTGGGTGGCCATAGCGGTCGGATTGCTTGGGTAGATCGGTCGGTGCTGCTTCGGGTGGAGGGGTTCGACGTGTTGGAGTCTGTTGAGGCCGTCGAGGTTGCGGAGAGGGAATCTTGGCGGGCTTGTGTGGGTGGGGAGATCGGCGAGAGGAGGTTGTTTTCTTCTTTGATCGGGGTATGGCTGATGGCGTCCTCGGACTCGGAGTCTGTGGGGCTTTCTTGCTTCCACGGGTTGCCCCAATACACGTCGTGGGGTATCGAGCTTGATCGCAGCTTGGGTCTGCGCGGCGTGGCTGGTCTGATATCAAGTTGTGGAATCGGCCCTGGCGTCGACGGCAACACTTCGTTCTTTACTCCGGGCTGTGGTAGGTAAAAAGGGTCGGGCGCTGACGATGGGAATGCCGGTTTACTCCAACGGCCTGGGCGGGGATGGAATAAGTCACTCATACTACTCACAACTGACCCAATTCCCGATGATTGCGTGCGAGGCCTTGGGTTGGTAACCTCGCTCTCTCTCGGTGGGCCAGGTGTTTCCGTCGGTGAGGCGCAGATAGCCTCCCGTAGGAACTGGCCTTGTGGATAACTGCCTGGTGAGACAGGATATCTGCCCGGGAGGTACCCCATCTCCGTCGTATGGAATGGCAAGTATCTGTCCGGGCCGTTGGTGGAATGTGCCTGGCCATACAAGTTCATCCCATGATAGGTTGGATCGATGGACAGCGAAAAAGACGGTGGAAGAGGCGGTGGCCTTGAGAGACGCTGGTATAAGTCTCCCAAAATAAGTATAGTGCGAGCGCGACCCTGCTCGGACTCTGTCTGCAATGCCATCAGATCCAACGTGGTCCCCCGCTCCTGCGCCTCGCGAAGGTGTCTCAGCAATGCCCCTTGCAATTTGATGATGATATCTTTCATCTGCTCACGAGCGATCGAGTCACCTTCCTCGTATCGCCAGCCAAGCTCTTGGCGATGCTGATCGAACCGAGATTGGATCTCAGTACGGCCGCGTGCGAGCGACCGTTCTAGTTCCCGGGTGGACTGGCGCTCGTGGTATTTCTTCCTAATGGCAGTAAACATCCTCGCTCCGTCACTGTAGGCGGAGACGACTGTTTGCAGATTTGGGTTTGTTAATCTCATCTATTGATAATAGGACAGGAGATGGTCTTACTAGCTGCCACACAGGCTACGACTGCAATCACCTCCACCCCGGACATGGTGAGTGAGATGGAATTAAGGATATATGGGACTGAGGGGCTGAATACGAGCTCAGTCTGTTTTGGTATCAAAGAATAGAGTAATAAAGAGATAGACGTCTTTTGGATATAAACTAGGTGATAAGAGAAGAGAAGAGAAATGCCCAGCAAATGGACGTATTTGGCAAAGGAAATTTGGCCCTAAAGTGTGACGCAGACATGGATTCGATGGAAATCGACAGGTCCTTCTGATAGCAAAAGCACAGTCCACCTGGGCAGTTCTCTTCGATTGGCCCTGTGCATTCTTTGACCAATTGGGAAAGGAAATTCTCCGGTGTAAGCGAAATGAGGGGGGTTCAGCCTCGGCGAGAGTGTATCATCAGGCGAACTGCATGATCTTGTTTCCCCTTAGTATGGTGATATAGTTAAACCATCCATAGATAAAAGATATACATTCTCATAGAAGCATAAGAGTGCAAATCAGTGGCGACGATCGATGATCGGATCCACCGACTCCACAGCCAGTTCATAGAGACGATCCTTTCAAGTGACATATGCTGATTGCATATGGCATCCTTATTGAACAGATGAACAGTATCTTCGTTCATGCATAGCTGACCAAATAAAAACAAGACAAGGCCGCGTAACCAATCCAAGCCCTAACTACACTACTCTAGCCCATAAATCAATGCATAACCAAACAAAAAGTACAAAAAGAAACGCTAGCTCAAATGCAAAGACAAGAAAAAGCAAAGAACACAAGCCCCAATCCTCTCCAATGATCAACAACATCGCCCCTTATTGCGTGACGCACGCATAACGCGCTCCTCCTCAGCACCAGCGACATTAACCCCAGGTGCTGCCAAACCTAGCCAACTCCTCCTCTTATCACCATGACCGAGCCGAAAACTCCCCGTGCCCTCCACAACCCCAGGGCTAAAAGGCCCGACGACCCCATTCGCCATGGGCGTACCAGCAATCGACAAAGCCAGCTCGGTATCCCGCCGATTGCGCTGCTCGACCAGCTTACGCGTGATAACGCGGAAAACTTCATCGATTCCCTCGCCATCCCGCGCGCTGATCTCATGACAGCAATCCCACCCAATCTCCTGCCCCCAGAAAGCCGAACTGCGCTTCGAGTCCGGACTCTGCAGTGCTGCAGCGCTGGCGCTGGCGTTCGATGCGCTACCGCCACTCCCTCCAAAGACAGATGTTCCAAAGCCTAGCCCACCCATGCCTGCTGTTGCGGTTGGTGGCGGGGTGGAGGCTTGGGTTGGGTATAGTTGTTCGGCGACGTATGCGATTGTGCGCTCGAAGGGAACGCGGCGGCAGGAGGGGTCGTCGGCGACAATGTCGGATTTTGTACCTACGACATGGATGATGAGTGAGTCTGTGCCGTCATCGTTGGGTGTGATGTTTTTGCGGAGTTCACGTAGCCAACCGGCCATTTCTTGGAAGCTGTTTTGGTCGGTGATCTGTGTAGCCAGTTAGTATTAGTATTTAGATTTTTTTTTTTTTTGTTTTGTCTTGTTTCTTATGTTGTAGGTTGCACATATATAGGCAACAAATACAAATGCAAGAAGATTGGAGAGGGGAAATGGTGCGGAAGTGGATGCACTGACATCATAGCACAGGAGCACTGCTTGGGCTCCTCTATAGTAAAGTCTCGACATGCTGCGAAACCTCTCCTGTCCAGCGGTGTCCCATATCTGTAATCTTACTATCGTATCGGAGGTGGAATCAAGGACGCGCTTCGTCACGAACGACGCGCCGATGGTTGAAGCCGCTGCGGGGTTGAAGGTGTTTTTACAGTATCTCTCCACGAGCGCAGTCTTTCCCACCCCTGTCATTAACGTTAGTACACTGTTTAGTTGAGTTTCCAATATCGAGTCTATAGATTGGAAAACTGGGCACTCCACAGACG